>JAVUPR010000020.1:0-2500000 GCA_036785695.1 Gentiana straminea | reverse complement strand
ATCTAACACATGTATCCTTCAATACGCGTAGATAAATGAACTAAAGTCGAACCGAGTAGCAGATATTTAAGTTTGTGTTTATTTAGTACATGAAAGAGCTCAAACTTGATTGTTTAATAAACAAATTAAATTATATGTTTGAGCTCTGTGTTCGTTAACAAAATGCTCGAGCTTGACCGAGCTCAAACGAGTTCATCTCTCTCCTTACAACTTATGCTCATGTTTTTCAGCTCCCACTTCCAAGTGTGAAATGATAAATATGTTGAATGTCTTATTAGTTCTTTTTAAACCTATATTAACTCATAGTTGAGGTTGGGAATAATAATGTGCATTTTGTTGTGATCATTTTGCTATAATACTATCTCTAAAATAGTATTAATTTTCTCCACCGCATGTACATCAATATTATCTCCATATCTCTTCAATTGGTTTAATTACCACCGCCTTCAATCTTGAAAAATAATCCGAAAATGTATGTCGTCCCTAAAAATATATTTGGAAAAAAAAATTATTAAAATTCCGAAATTCATTTAATAATTTTATAAAAATTCCGTAAATTCATTTAAAAACCGAAAAAAATATATTTTAAAATAGGAAAAAAATATTGTATGAACCCATAAAATATATTATAAAAATGGAAAAAAAATATATTTTAAAACAGGGGATTCAAAAAAAAAGAAGTAATTTAGCACCAATTTAATTATATTTCTAAACTTTTGAAGATAAACTTAAGCACCAATTTACAATGAACTTTATAGAAGTAATTTAGCAACACAAATTACACTAGAAAAACGATAACTGGAGAATGGTGAAGACACTTACATGCCTCGGTTCTTCTATCAAAATATTAAACTATGAAACCAATCAAATAAACGGAGATGCTCAATTTTTATTATGTCACTTCAATAACAACTACAATGAATTCACATAACTACGGGGTAAAATGGGATTTTCGTAGATCTCACAACTACGGGGATTTGCAATAGATCCCCAACTATGGGGTTTGCGGTTGTACCCCTAACTACACTCACCTTAAGTGGTAGTTCTCTTGTTTGTAAAGGTGAGAACTCGGCAAGCACGATGACCTTGAGTAGAAAAGGCCGTACAAAGCATTAGGATGATTAGCTTCGTAACAGGCTAACAAAGCATTAGTTTAATTTCGAAATTATAAAGATGATGAGAGGAACAAATGATAACATTCCCATTGACTACGAGCACCACCTCGATAGATCATTGGCAATTGAAAATGAACAGACATAAACAAGTAAACAAAAACAACAAGAAGAATCAAAGTTTGAGCTTGCAAGATACAAGATGCACCATTTACATCTCATTTTTATATCTTTGTATCACCATGAAAAATCGAGCCAAAGATTGGGGAAAATTCTAAATCTTGTCAAAACCGTGTTTTAAACCTAAACTGTGTCGACTTGCACTTTGAATGTTTAAGTACCCTACACTACTTAGAATGAGCCGAAATCTGTTGTATTAAATCATTAATATTTCAAAATATTTAATTTATATTTATTTTTAAGATAAATGGTAAATTATTTTATTTTATTTATCTGGATATTATTTTGAAAATATCTTTTATTGAGTCAATATATTTAATATATAGCCTACAACCGATTCCTAAAATTATGGAAGAAGTGATCGATCATATCGTTTAACGTGAGAGTATCCAATTACTCCACTTTGTTGGCCGTTGGGGATATATATATATATATATAGTGGTGATTGGCTTTTTGCGAGGAAGGATTCAGTAAGGTTAGCATCACACTTTGAGAAATAATTTGCCAAGAAAAATCGATTCAGAAAGTTTTCATTTTGATTTTATAATTTGATAATGCTGGATATCAATTTTGTTGTTCCTGCTCCCTCTCATTAAAGAGGAAGACTTGTTTTATCCTGGGGAAATATTTCAATCCCTTGAAATAGTTTCTTTAGGACAGTGCATTTCGAGCACGACTCAAGGGTTTTATCTGTGTTTTGTCTATCTATTCCAACAATCTAAAGAAACTATCCTTTTCATATATAGACAGACAAAAATTTACAATGGCTACAAATTCCCCTCTGCTGGTTCTTCTGTTTTTCCTGTCACAGTGTCTTGTGCCAAACCGTTCCCTGATGTATCAAATATTGAGATTTTCGCTAATGAAAATTTTAAACGTTGGCAACAACGTGTGTTCTCTCTTCTTGATGTCCATGGGGTTGCTCATGCTCTAACATATTCAGAGCCGAAAATTGATGCTGATGACAAGACAAAAGAATCTTGGCAATATGCCAATAAGGTATGTCGTCACACCATTTTGCAAACAATTTCTAATGAGTTGTTTGATGTTTATTGCACTTGTAAGGAAGCTAAAACTATCTAGGAAGCTTTGATTAAAAAGTTCACTGCTGAAGATGCTACCAAGCAAAAATTTGTGGTAGGAAAATTTTATCAATGGCAGATGATTGATGAGAAGGAAATCAAGGTTCAAATTAATGAGTATCAAAAACTGTTGGAAGATTTGAAAGCTGAGGAGATTGCGCTACCAGACAAATTTGTTTGCAGGGGTTGATAGAAAAGTCGCCGTACCGTGGAATGACTACAAAAATAGCCCGAAGCATAAGCGAAATGTTTCACTTGTTGATGAGATGGTGACTCACATTCTAATTGAAGACACCAACCGAAAGGAGTCAATTGCTGCTAAAGCTAAGGAGATGACTCTAAAAGCAAATCTGGTACAAAGCAACAATAAAAGGTATGATAATATTTCCCAATATTACAAGCCTAATCATCCTGGATTTAAGAAAAAGAAAGGTACTTGTTTTGTTTGTGGAAAACCGGGTCATCATGCTCCCCAATGTCGAAAGAAAGTAATAAACAATGGTGATAAAACTAATCCTCCTAAGGCTAACCTAGCCGAAGGAGATGAAGGAGATGATATTATTGCTGCTATCATTTCTCAAGTGAATATTGTAGCATCTGAAAAGGAATGGGTAATTGACTCTGGCGCTACACGGCATATTTGTGGAAATGAAGAATCATTTTCTTCGTATAAGTTCGTAGGAGATGAAAATGAAGTTGTTTATCTTGGAGACTCAAGAACTGCTAAGGTCTTGGGTAGAGGCAAAGTTATTCTGAAGCTTACTTCGGGAAAAACTTTGGTCCTAAATAATGTGTTACATGTCCCAGAAATTAGAAGCAATTTGGTTTCTGTGGCTCTTTTGGGAAAAGTGGGTGTTAAAGTGACATTTGAATCTGATAAAATTGTCATGACCAAAAATAATGTTTTTGTGGGCAAAGGCTATTGTAATCATGGGCTTTATGTGTTGAATATTGCTGAGGTAGTGAACGAGGCTGCATGATCTGCTTAAAATGCCAAGTTCTGCTTTGGGTATGGAGTGCCTTTTGAATTTGAATAAAGAATTAGGATAGAAATTTTGTATTTTGATGTTTTAAGAATTGTCGTTTTTTATTTTAGACTTTGATTTGTATGGATCAAAACTCTTAAATAAATTGTTGTTTCTTTTGTGGCGGATTGCGTCCATGAGTATAAATTATTGCATCAAATTATTTTTGTTTCCTCTCGGGTTTTCTCTTTTGCATAATTTGATTTAAGTGCTGAAGTTGTGTTGTAGCCGCACGTATTTTGAGCAGTTTGCTATGGTGACTTCATCTGCAATGAAGTAAATGAAGTCGTGGTCATAATTTGTAGGAGTACTGTTCATTATCATTTATGATATATTTGTGCTTGAAGTACTACAGTGAACAAAAGGAAAATATATACCTGTAAGCCGTGGGGTTGAATTACTAATGATTTGAGCTTTTCATCTACCGATGTTTATAAGCATGTTGAATAAAATAATCTTTTGGTAAGTTCACTCTTGGCTATGTGTACACCTTTGGTGTAAGTGCTAAAACATGGGAATGTTTTATTATGGTTGTGAGGCAACAATATTTATTGTGAATAATGATAAGTCTTAAATTGAGAAACAATGTCGTTTAACAATTGTGAAATAATGGAATTCCAATGAGTTTGTCAAAAGAATCAAATGTGGCAGATTCACTATGCCATAAAGGAAAATACTTCGAAGTAAACGAGACTTAGGCCAATTGTATGTCAATAGAGATGGTAACCCAACCTATGTGATTGGAGATCCCATGAAGTAGGTTCATATGGGTAATAACAAGTCAATATTGACACTGAAGCACAATGGGTGCTTGACTGCTACGAGTTGTGAGGTTGAGTTTTAAACTCTTAATGAATTCATATTCCTTAAGGGTGGTGTATTAACAGCATGATACACTTGATGGATTCGCCTATATGAGAGTGGAGTGGGGCCGCTCCTATAAGATTTTTATGGCCAAAGTCTTTAGAGCTCTCATGAATAACCAGGCGCGCGCATGGCCTATTGGCGCAAAAACGCGTTGAACAACAAAATAATGGGTTGCATTGATTGATGAAATCTCTGGCTGACACTAAATATTATTGGTTCATAGAAACTTTTCATTTCACCGATAATTGTGTAAGTCATGTTTTATCAGTCAAAGTTTGGTTCATAGTCCAAAAGACACCAAGCTTATTACGTTGCACTCGTATAATCCAGCATTACTCTTTCTTTAGAACATTTTGAAATGAGTGGGGATTGTTGTATTAAATCATTAATATTTCAAAATATTTAATTTATATTTATTTTTAAGATAAATGGTAAATTATTTTATTTTATTTATCTGGATATTATTTTGAAAATATCTTTTACTGAGTCAATATATTTAATATATAGCCTACAACTGATTCCTAAAATTATGGAAGAAGTGATCAGATCATATCTGTTTAACGTGAGAGTATCCAATTACTCCACTTTGTTGGCCGTTGGGATATATATGTATATATAAATAGTGGTGATTGGCTGCAGCGAAGGAAGGCAGTAAGGTTAGCATCACACTTTGAGAAATAATTTGCCAAGAAAAATCGATTCAGAAAGTTTTCATTTTGATTTTATAATTTGATAATGCTTTCCCTCTCTTTAAAGGGATATCAATTTTGTTGTTCTTTAGGACAAGCTCCTCTCTGTTTTGTCTATCTAAAGAGTGTAAGACTTGTTTTATCGTTTTGAGCATCGAGGAGCTCGAAATATTTCAATCCATCTTGAAATAGTTTCTTTGATGAGGTTATCATAGGTAAAAACGAGCTACAAAACTGGATGATCAATTCTGTGCACGACTCAAGGGTTTTGATGTTTATAAGTCATCATATTCCATTCTTTGATCATTTTTTCCACGTATCTATTCCAACAATACAGGTGTAGATCCCCTAACTATCGAGATTTTCTGTAGATCTCGTAACTACGGGGTTTGCAATAGATCCCCTAACTATTGAGGTTTGCGTAGCACCTCTAACTACACTGACCTGAAGCAATATCCTTGTTTGCTAACCCGAGCAGCTACAATATCTTGTTCGGAAATTACCGTCTCAACGTTGCTGTAATTCAAAAGCCACAAAAGCCACAAATAACGTTGCAGGAGTTAAATACATTGAAGGAACTGTTCTGCGGAACATATATGCTGCAATCTCTGGACTATTGGAAGCCTCCACAAGCAGCACCCCATTTCTCCATCCTAAAGAAGGGCCGTTCTCATCTACCAATTACCAAAAGATTAAATAAAAATATAGTCAACTTCAGTTCAGGGATGACAAAGCTAATAGTTTCTGGGGAAGAAAAAAGAAAATTTCTCGTCATGTGAATTCTCAAGCAATCTCTCACAGAGTGCCTTGAATGATGAAGCGGTGTTCTTTATGTAATCAGCTGTGGCAGACCCCAACTTCAACCAGACAGAGGGATCTGTCTCATCCAGCTCCATATCGCGACGTTCATCAACTGCCACCACAAACATTAAAGTTTAACACTACCAAAAAACCATGAAAACCCAACTATCGCAAATTGAATCAGCCAACAGATCGAATCCCCCTCCGGTATCCAAGGTTCTCTATCATGTAAGCTCAACTCCATTGCTCCCCACTTGAAAATTCGAAGAGCACCATAAAAGGTTCCCATACCATGAAACAGAATCATAAGTCAAAAAAGGTACCTGGATTGAAACGAAAGTATTTTACGTCAGGGAGCATAGGAAGCAATGTGCCTAAAGCTTCTTCAACACGGTCAACTGAGCATGCACTCTCAATCAAGACTTGACCAGTATCCAGATACCGCCAACCGCCTTTTCTAACCTAAAAAAAGGAATGATTTCCACACAAACATAAGATCTCAATATTCATAGAAAAACAGATGCATCATATCTTATAAAATTAGTAGAATAAATCACTTGAAAATCCTACCAAATAACTGAATTACACTTAATAAAGTAGAGAAGAAAGAAATAATGGAGACGGCGGTGGAGGTGCGGCTGAAGAAGGGCTGAGACGGTGGAGGAGGTGCGGCTGCCGGACGGTGGAGGAGGTGCGGCTGCCGGACGGTGGAAGTGCGCTGCAGGTCCACCTGGCTGTTGCTGTATGTGGCTGTGGTTCAAGGTGAAGGAGAGGAGGTGGCTGTGGTTGAAGCCGGAGGAGAGGAGGTGGTGTGCGGAGGAGAGGAGGAGGAGACTGAAAAATTCGAAATGAAGAAGAAAGGAGAAGAGAAGAGATGATCTGCAATGTATTCTAATTTAGGTTAGACTATTAGGGACGCCTTTTCTATCTTTAGGGACGACTTTGTCGTCCCTTTAAATCAAAAAAAATTTGGCGCTAAACCTTTCCCCCCAAATTTTATCAGATTTTTAATTATTTTCGTTTTAAAGGGACGACAATGTCGTCCCTTTAAATAAAATTGTATAAATTAAATTATCTAGTCATTTATTAAACATTATTACTTTTAAAATTTTTATGAATTGAACATTATAACGAGACTCGGGTTTTAAGACTAATTAACGAGCCTCGGGTTATAAAAAATTTAATTTTTCGTTTCCCTTTAAATAAAATTTTATTTTTCATTCATAATATATTTATAACAATAGTATTTTATTTTTCGTTCATAATAGTATATAGTACTATCACAATGATCGATAACGATAACGATAACAATCTAACTCATTCGCTCGATAACGAACCCTTAGATTCAAATCGATTGCTCGATAACCAACCTCGAGATTCAAATCGATCGGTCAATAACGAACCGCGACTGTTAACTCATTCGCTCGATCGAGCCATAGTAGATACTACTATCACAATGATCGATAACGATGTAACTCATTGACATGATAACGATCCCCGAGATTCAAACCGATCTCTTAATAACGATGTAACTCATTCGCTCGATAACAAACCATTAGATTCAAATCAATTACTCGATAACGAACCCCAAAATTCAAAACGATCGTTCAATAACGAACCGCGACTCTTAACTCATTCGCCTGATAACGATCGATCAAACCATAGTCGATACTACTATCACAATGATCGATAATGATAACGAGGTAACTCATTCGCTCGATAACGAACCCTTATATTCAAATCGATTGCTCGATAACGAACCCCGGAATTCAAACTTGATATTGATTGATCAGTATTGAATTCAAGCCCGATGCTCGTTACTTAGTGAAATGTTGATTTCAAACTCGAGAATGATTGATCATTATTGAATTCAAGCCCGAGACTCGTTACTTAGGAAATTATTGATTTCAAACTCAAGATTGATTGATCATTATTGAATTCAAACCCGAGACATTGTTGATTTCTATATTGATAAATTTATAATAATTTTATATTAATCAATTTATATTGATCCATTCGTGAATTCAAGCCCGAGACTCGTTTTAGTGAAACGTTGATTTCAAACTCGATATTGATTGACTAGTATTGAATTCAAGTCCGATGCTCGTTACTTAGGCAATTGTTGATTTCAAACTCGAGATTGATTGATCAGTATTTAATTCAAGCCTGATGCTCGTTACTTAGTGAAATGTTGATTTCAAACACGATATTGATTGATCATTATTGAATTCAAGCCCTAGTACTACACATATTGATTTCAAACACGATATTGATTGATCATTATTGAAATCAAAAGAAAAAAAAGATTTAAAAGAAAATATGCTGACCACCTAGAGCTACCTATAACTAGCGAAAGACACCTAGTATAAGACTACATGAGATGACAACTCCAAATTTATTCGCTTTGGAAGTTGAAGTTGAAATGATAATTACTAGTACTACACAGGAGCATTTCTACTTCAGAGTTGTTTCCATTCATTTTAATCAATTTTTTGGTTTATTATCTTCTTTCTTTCATACATTTCTAGATATTTCTGATTGCCTTGTATGTAAATGAGTCGATATCTACATTACTGAAATATTTACTGTGGATACAATAGTATTAAGAGCTTTGTCTTGTATATAACAAAGATTATCATTAGTTATTTGATGTCAGCCACACTAATTCCATTTATGCTCGTTACTTAGCTATAGGTAGCTCTAGGTGGTCTACTTATTAATCAATCTCGAGGTTGATTTCAACATCGAGATTGATTAACGATTAGTGACTTTCAAATCTGTGGCTCGTTACTTATAAGTCAAATGTTGATTTCAAACTCGAGATTGACTAACGAGTAGTGATTTTCAAACCCGATGCTCGTTACTTTTAAGTCAAATGTTGAATTCAACCTCGAGATTGATTAATAAGTAGACCAATAAAACCCAATTCTCGTTACTTATAAGTCAAATATTGATTTCAAACTCGATATTGATTAATAAGTTGTAAATTCAAACTCAATGCTCGTTACTTATAAGTCAAACTCGAGACTCGTTACTTATAAGTCAAATGTTGATTTCAAACTCGAGATTCATTAACGAGTAGTCATTTTCAAACCCGATGCTCGTTACTTTTAAGTCAAATGTTGAATTCAACATCGAGATTGATTAATAAGTAGTAAATAAAAACTCAATCCCGTTACTTATAAGTCAAATGTTGATTTCAAACTCGATATTGATTAACGAGTAGTGTATTTAAAATATTAAATATAATTTTTAGATACAAAAATATAATTATTAAATATTAAATAAAATTTTTAGGTTAAAAATTTGAATTTTAAATATTAAATATAATTTTTAATAAAACAAAATCATTTTTAATAAACCAAAATCATTTTTAATAAAAATTTCATTTTTAGGGACGACATTTGTCGTCCCTAAATATAATTTTTTGTCGTCCCTAAATATAATTTTTAATAAAACAAAATCATTTTTAATAAAAATTCCATTTTTAGGGACGTCATTTGTCGTCCCTAAAGAGTTTCCCGGGTAAAATTTGCCACTCTGGAATCCACGTGAAAGGGCGGGAAATTTAATGGTTATTAGGGACGACAGTGTCGTCCCTAAAAACAACGAATCGTCCCGAAAGATAAAATTTTCTCATAGTTAATTAATCGAACGTTGACCGAGCTTTAGGGACGACATGTCGTCCCTAATAATCTATATTTTGGGACGACAAATGTCGTCCCTAAAAATACGGTCTCTAAAAACCTAATTTGTTGTAGTGGTATTCAAATTTGTTCAAAAGTATAAATAAAATATTAATTATATATCTTCAAACCAGCTTTTTTTTTTTTTTTTGGCAAAGATAGTAATTTAAAAGGATATGAAAGTAGGAAATCAAGAATTCAAACATCTCTAGGAACATTGTATTGTTTCAAGTGTTAGACCTCTCAAAACTGTATAATAGCTCACAACTCACACACTTCAAAAGACATGTTAAAATATAGAAATGATAAGTTTTTCGAAAGATATGGTAATTCAACAAGATGCATTCTGAAGATCAATTAAATCGGTAACCGACTCACTGAACGTGATGCTGGTATGACAAAATTACAATACATTGGAAACAACACAAAAGGATTATACATAGAGGACACTTTGAAACTAAGCAAAACATACATGCACACACCTCCATATACGTGAATACAATGTTAAAATTAACTTGCGAAATTGATCATTGGTGAATTAAAATTAGTACAACGTACTCGCCAAGGAGAAAAAGTACATATTAGTGTATTACAAATGACATCACGTTTTTATATCATTAATCAATATGTTTTACATTATAATTAATTATAATTAATAATGTAAAATTATATGAGATCAATTGTTCATGTCTATCTCATCCTCATCTTCCAACACGCAATGGTGGAGGTTTCCATCATCGTCTTCATCATCACTTTCTGCAAAGCTACTAGTACAAACACATTTGGGGTCCAAACAATCATCATCAAACTTACAAGTTCTCCCAACACAAGTCTTTAATATACACCATAGCGGGGATGTCGGGTCAAGCTCGGTTGCGCACTTGCATTCCGGATCCGTGCATGACCTGTCATTATTGCAATCCGGTGGATTGCACCCTTCTGAAGGCCGCGGTATTTTAGCTACACAGATAAATGTAATTAACAAGAAGAAAAATATAATTATATATCCTCGTATTATTATACGATTATCAATTTATTTATCAGAAACAAACATATATCGATCCATCTATATATATATATATATATATATATATATATATATAACGTATATAAGAACATGCATATGCATTTCCAACGATGTTTTCTGGTTATTAATTTCCATGCAGCTAAAGGAACTGGAATACCGAAAAAGAAAATGAAAAAAGAAGAAAGATAATGATCTGAAAAACATATAAGATGCATGCATCATGAAACTACAAATTAATGATACACAGTAATTATAACAAAAATAATAATTAATAAATAAAAATGATAATAAATTTACTTATAAATATATTATACCTTTCAATCGGTAGCTTTTCCTAGCTTCCACTGTAGTGAAAAGCATAATAGCAGAAACAGCTACTAAAACCAACAAGCTCAAGAAAGCAGTATATTTAGCCATCTAAAGCTATATATATATATATGTATTTAATTTGGTAATAATAATAGTGATATCTAATGCTCATAGTATTGGGGTCTCTCTATATATATAGGGAAATAGTGTTTAAATGTATGGACTTGGCACACTTAAAATGTCTTAACAAAGCATATAAACACAAGATTAATTAATAGAGTATATTTCTTCTCTTCTATGTACTTGCGTATTTTTAATGTTTGTAATTTGACCAAATAACACTAAAATGGAGATTCAAAAAAAAAAAAAAACACTAAAATGAAGAAGTTTTGAAATATTTTACCACAAGTATCTAATTTATCGCACAAATTTCCCTTAAAATAGTGCCTGAATAGTTTGAATAAATTAAGTTTACTTGGTCATATATTTTAAAATATTCAAGAGAAAGAAAGGGAAAAAAATTGAAAAGGAAAAAGTCAAACAAAATCAAACCAATCTTACCTCCCCGGAGAAGTTCAAATTTTTTTGGTGGAGGGAGGAAAATGGATTTTCGTTCAGGGCGGGATAATGATGTGTTTCTCAATTCTAAGTCGATTCTAACAAATCATTAATTATCATAGATTCATTATTGCAATAAGTGATTCAAAATTCAAAATATACGCTTGTTTTTAATAAACCTGTAGCGCCGGAATTTTAGTTTAGAGGTACCGGATAGTCGGATACATAATTGAGAGAAATTTTTTTTTTGAAATAATAATTGAGAGAAATTAGTAGTACTTAAATTGTGTTTTTAAATTAAATTTATTTTTGCAGTTGAGTGCTATAGTTGTGGTTGGGTGTACCAGCCTATGATGCACCGATACGCCAATTTTGGGGCTGTATCCGTGTCCGACACGCATAGGATACGGATACGCCACCGATACGCCAGATACGGCTCCAGATACGTATCGGGGCCGAATCGGAATTTCTGAAAAGTTGGACACGGCTGGGATACGGATGGGATACGGCTTCGGATACGTTTTTTCCAAAAAAATTATTAAACGATTTTTTTTTTTTTTTTTTTCAAAGCTTCAGCGCAGCTGGTGTCTCAAAACCATAACCCTAGAAGTCTTCCCTCCCCATTCTCCACAGCAGTCAGCAGCCGATCTTAGTGCATCTCTTCTGCTAATAGATAGAGGGACTCCGCGGGTTCTCAATTCATCTGCATCTTGAAAAGCTTACTCCTTACTCTTGCTCTTTAAGTGAGTTTATTTAAGTAAATACCAAATCAAACTAAAGAAAGTACAAAGGGAAGGAATCAGTCCCAAAGCTTTCTATTCTTTCATAACCAGTAACTAGAGAAGAGTCTTCATCAACAGATGAACTATTATAATGCATAAGGCATTTTCTTTGTGCTTATAGTTTGTTATTTATATTGTTAGTCCTTATATTTTCATATTTACATTATTAGTCCTTATATTTTTAATATTTACATTTTGGTCCTTATATTTTTAATATTTACATTTTAACCCCCGTATCCGTATCCTATATTTTTTGAAAATTCCGTATCCGCGTGTCCCGTGTCCGCGTATCCGTGTCCCCGTATCCGTATCCGTGCAACCTAGGTACCAGCTTGTACATATGCAATTAATTTTGAGTGTGGTTTGTCATTAATTGGGGTTGTATTCTCATAAATCGATCATGTTTAGATTGTAATATTTGTTCTTTATAGAGTATGTAGCTGTAATTGTCTGTAATACTGTCGTTGTAGTTATGTGGTTGAGACCCACTGGAATTGTTTTTGTTTTGTTTTTTTTTTTTTTTGAATCTTTTCAAATTTTGATGCTTTCGTTTTTATTTTGTCAGTACAACGTAGGTCATATTGATGTGGCCTTTGAAATTTATTCTATAATTCACTTGTCGAGCATCTCATTTCCAATTAAGAGTTTGGAGTTCAAGTTTGTAAATCAAAATCAAACATGAAAACAATCAAATCCCAAATTTCATTAGAAAATTCAATTGTACTCGAGTTGTTAAGAAAAAATGTGACAGGGAAAAAAAAAATAGCTAGAAAGAAAGAAATAAACATTGGATTATCCAATTTTTGGGTTTGAAGTGTATAAGCATCAAATGATTCTCAACAAAAAAAAAAACAAAACAAAACAAAAAAAAACATCAAATGGCCTCTAACTTTTAGTATTAACCGACCTTACTCTTTTTTTTTTTTTTTTTTTTTCCAGCCGACTTTCCACGATAAATTGTGACAGACCAAGCAACATCTTAGATCTATCTCTATAGATCTTGATTCTTAGAAAATAGGTTGCATCACCCAAGTCCTTCATAGAGAAGTTATTGGATAACCAAACTTTAACCGGCTGTAACATAGGAATATCAATCCCTATGAGCAATATCTCATCTACATAAAGCACTAAGAAAACTACGGCACTCCCACTGACCTTCTTTTAATCAGGGATGGTAATGTAGTTACCTACAAAGCAAGGTTGGTGGCAAAATGTTATAAGCAAAGACAATGAATTGACTATGATGAAACCTTTTCCCCAGCAGCTATGCTAAGGTCCATTAGAATTTTGCTTGCCATTGCAGCATATCATGATTATGAGATCTGGAAGATGGATGTGAAAACAGATTTTGCGGGAATCTGTCTAAGGAATGTTAAACCCCGTGTATAATTAAATAAATAAAACGAATAAAATGAACAACAATTTTATTGATTTTGATAAACAATAACAAAGAAGTACAGAAAGAAAAAAAATAAAGGATATTGACGATCTGAGCCGAGACGAACTCTGTCCTTAAGACAAATTTGCCCCGATATGTACCCCGTTTTGCAGCAATTGTCTCTCAGGAATTCTCAGATTACCTTTCAGAATAGCGGTACTGCAAACTCTGAACAACGACGAACTCTACAGTGCTTCAGAAACTCTTCACTGATGCAAGAACGAGTATGCGAAAGAATGTATGTATGTATGAAATTCTGGTGTTGTATTTCTGTGTCTGTGTCCCATCTTGTGAGGACCTGTTTATATAGAGGCTCTGATTGTAATGGAAGAGTCCATGCAATTAAATTCATTTATTGCATAACCCCCACTTTACTTCAAGTATTGATGATAACAGGTTCGAAGATGAAAAATCTCAACCGACGAGACATTCGAGTCGCCGAAGGCGTCAACGACTTTTCCCTCGCCGATGCTTGAATTTGTCTCGGTTTGTGTCGGCCTCATTTTCGGTTTCGGCGAAGATAACCGAGTTGCCTCGGCCCGGCTGAAGGCGTCAACCGACTTTTCCCCCGCGATGCTTGAATTTGCCTCGGCTCAGCCTCATTTTCAGCAGCATAACCGAGTTGCCTCGGCCGAATGTCAGTTGCAATGCAAAACCGAACTCTAACTGTGAACCTTCAAACCGAGCCGCATTCGTGCACGCGGGACACGCGGGCATGCACAAGCCCGAGGGTAAATCCGGATTGGATTTGCACCCCCCTGCGCCCGCGTAGAGAACGGTGTATAATGTTGGTTTCTTATTCCAACTACACTAAAACAATATCATATAAATATTGCTTCTTTTTCCTTCTTCCAACCAATGTGGGAGAAAAGTTTCTTCCCATTTTTCCTTTTCATAACACACACTTAAGCCCAATAGGCCCAATATGACATATCATCAATTTTCCAACAAACCGACTTTAATTAAGCGTTAATTTCTCATTCACTCGTTATCCGAATTGAATGATTCCAAATCCTGAATTCATCTACGATTCACGTAGTTTTTCAGAATTAATATATTATATATATTTTATACAAGAATATATCCGAAATACGCTTATAAAGTCACAGAATAAAATGATTATAAAATCATTTTTAATTCATTTTAAATTCAATTCCTCTATATCTCCAACAAGGAACTATTATTTTATAAGTGTAAATTACCGATTCAAATAAATAATCATAATCATGTTAGCGAATGTTGGGGAGTTTATAATGAAGTGAACAAAATTATCAAAACGAGAAAACTAGATACAATAACGTAGAGTCGAGGTGAGACCCTTTCCTGCAAAAATTATTCGATCCCTATTGATTGCCTCCGGGATTTTCACGAATATGATTGCGGGATAAAACTACGTTCCCTTTTATCTTTAGGCAACAAGATGAAAGGATGCTATAAAAGTTTTAGTAGAATATGTATGTTGAAGATTGAGATTTTCAGAAAACATTCAAGAGTTGAAAATCAATCTACCTGTTTTTGTCCTTCAAGTGTTATATATATATGTCTTGTGTTTATCCAATGATAAAACACAAGTTACATCCTTCAAAGTCGGTTAACGACAAAACCCGAAAGGATACCAACAAAACCGACCAAAGCGCTTCAAAAAGCGCTTCTTGGACGCTCGTTTGAATTACGGACGCCCGTCTAAAAAAACAAAGCCGACGGGCGTCCGGTTTCTTCAAACGTTCGTCCGTCCAAACAAGTTTAGAACACATATCTAAATCTACACACTGGACGCCCGTCCAGAGAAACTGAACGTCCGTCCAATAAAAAAGATTTAAAACCAGTAGCCAAATCTGAACATCAGACGCCCGTCCAGTGAATATGGACGCCCGTCTGAAAAGAAGCCAAGATGAACGCCCGTCCATATAATATGGACGCCCGTCCAAACAACAGCAGAATCTGTTTTGTTCAACACTTGATCTAATCACTTCCGTAAGCTTGCAAATGTCAATTATAAGCATGCACCCCGCATCTCCTAACTTATATCGATTGTTTCATGCTTACCAAACCTCAAAACTAAGTCCAATTACACTAAATGACATTGGTGATATAATCACCAACAATCCTCCCCCATTTAGTGTAACCCTTGATTTAGTTAAAACATATCAACATACAACAATTCATCTTTCAATGATAATATCACGCGAGATTGAATTACCACCTAGTATATTACACATTCCAAAATATTCTAGTATTGGGGTGTGACTAAGCATTGAACCCCTTTACACATTTGAATACTTCAAAGATAATACACAAATGAATCAAGAAACAACTTCTATAGCTTGCTTGACACTCTCTATCCAGGCCTTGTGTCCATATCAATTCATGAGCATGTAGAAAGCCAACCCTAACTTTCTTGAAGCGGCCAAACTTCATACTCGTATAGGTGAGTCTTATTAATCGTGTACCCGCAACAACACTTTTTCATAAGACTCATTAAGATTAATATCAACCTCACATACGAGGCTCGGCACATACCTTCGGGACAAAACACATGTGCCAAATCTAAGTCACTAGGCCTTCCACATTGAATTCAGCCCCTAATGTCGTATTAAGAGGGAATTGGGTATCCTAATGCAAAGATTCAATGGGTTGTAGACCCATCCCGACAACCGACTTGATGAACAAGTCCTTAGCCAATGCCTTGGTCAAATGATCGGCTAAATTCTTTTGAGATCTCACAAAAGCAACGAGATATCACCCCGTGAGTGATCAACTCACGAATCGAGCTATGCCTAACTCCAATATGTCGCGACTTTCCGTTGTACACTTGACTATAGCATTTAGCCAATGTATTTTCACTATCACAATTGATAGAAATTGGTGATATCGGTTTTGGCCACAATGGAATCTCGTAAATCGGATGTTTAAGCCATTCCGCCTCTAAGCGGCCGAAGCCAAGGCAATAAACTCCGATTCCATTGTTGAGTTTGCGTTACATGTTTGCTTCTTGGAAGCCCATGAAATGGCACCACCTCCAAGTAGAAACACCCAACCACTCGTAGAAGAATGATTTTCATTTGATATCCAACTAGCATCCGAGTAGCCTTCTATGACCGAAGGATGTCCAACATAAGTTAAACCAAAATCCTTGGTAAACTTAAGATACCTTAACACACGTGTCACCGCGTGCCAATGAACACTACTTGGATTACTAGTGTATCTACTAAGTTTTCCAACCGCATATGCAATGTCCGGACGTGTGCTAGTCATTGCATACATCAAACATCCTATCACTCGAGCATATTCAAGTTGAGACTCCGGATTTACCCGAATTCAACTCAAATTTTTCATGTGGATCCATGGGAGTTCTAGCCGGAACGAAATTTTCACAATTGAACTTTTTCAACACTTTCTCAATATAGTGAGATTGTGTCAAAGTAATCCCTTTGTCATTCCTTATGATTTTTATACCAAGGATAACATCCGCCTCCCCCATGTCTTTCATTGAAAAACTTGATGACAAAAAAGATTTGCATTGGTCAACTTGATCTTGGCTTGTACCAAAGATCAACATGTCATCAACATATAGACAAATGATTACACCTTTTCCGGTTTCATCAAATTTGCTATATAAACACTTGTCCATTTGGTTAAGCTTAAAACCATTAGACAAAACAACTTCATCAAACTTATGGTGCCATTGTTTGGGAGCTTGTTTCAGCCCATACAATGTGATTTAACAAGCTTACACACTTTATGCTCATTTCCGGGTATCACAAAACCCTCCGGTTGTTTTATATAAATTTCCTCATCTAGATCTCCATTCAAGAAGGCTGTTTTAACATCCATTTGATGGATAACAAGATTGTTAATGGCTGCCAAGGCTATCAACAATCTAATAGTGGAGATTCGAGCAACCGGGGCATAAGTGTCAAAATAATCAATGCCTTCTTTTGTCTAAAGCCTTGTATCACCAACCGGGCTTTATACCTTTCAACGGATCCATCAATCTTCATTTTTCTTTTGAAGATCCATTTGCAACCTAACGGTTTACAACCACGTGGAAGATCCGTTAATATCCACGTATCATTGCCTAAAATGGAATCCATCTCATCATTAATGGCTTCCTTCCAAAAGGCAATATCCCGAGACTCCATAGCCTCTTTATAAGTTCTAGGATCATCATCAATATGATAACAATAAGCATATTGAAATCCTACTTCATCTCTTGTACCCTCCACCAAATATGTTTGGAAATCGGGACCAAAAGATTTTTCTTTTCTAGCCCTTTTGCTTTTCCGAAGTACCAAAGGCTCATCTTGTGATTTCTCACCACCACTACTTTCACTAGTTCCAATAGGAACATCATTTCTTGGCCTTAATATAGAAGAAAACCGATTTTCATCAAAGATAGCATCCCTTGATTCAATTACGGAATGAACCGCAATCGAATCATTTGGTTCTATAACATAGAACCTATATGCCTTGGAATGTAATGCATATCCAACAAAAATGCAATCAATGCCTCTTTCCCCCAAGGTTTTAATCTTGGGATTGGGTAGTCTCACGACTGCCCTACATCCCCAAACACGCAAATAATGCAAGTTTGGCTTCTTCTTATACCATTGCTCATATGGGGTAATAGGATTCTTTTTATTAGGAATTCTATTCAAAAGATAACAAGCTGTCAGTATAGCTTCTCCCCAAAAACCCTCACTCAATCCTGAGTAAGAAAGCATAGCATTTACCATCTCTTTTAATGATCGATTCTTTCTTTCAGCTATGCCATTTTGTTGTGGTGTATAAGGTGAAGTGATTTCATGTATAATCCCACAAGATTCAAAGAATGGTGGATCAAAATATTCTCCACCTCTATCCGTACGAAGCTTCTTAATTTTACTTTCAAGTTGTAATTCTACTTCGGTTTTAAATACTTTAAACTTTTCCATTGCCTCGTCTTTTGTAAAAAGCAAGTAAACATAGCAAAAACGAGTGCAATCATCAATGAAAGTAACAACATATTTCTTGTTTCCAAAAGAAGGAGAAGAATGAAAATCACACAAGTCACTATGAACAAGTTCCAAAATTGTAGATGACTTTTCAACACCTTTAAAAGGTTGTCTTACAATTTTAGTTAAGCTACAAGTATCACACTTATTCATAGTCGTACTACAAACGGGAATTAAGTCATTTTTAGACATTTGCAACATTCTTCTAAAATGTACATGACCTAATCTTGCATGCCATAAGTATGATTCATCAACATTAATATTCATAACATTCATAGCAACATTGTCATTCAAACCATTACTAATATTAAGCATATACATACCATTACTAAGATAACCAAATCCTACAAACATACCATGTTTAGATAATACATAACGAGAGGACTCATAAACTTGTTTGTAGCCCTCTTTACACAAAACACTACCGGAAACCAAGTTCTTCCGGATTAAAGGAACATGTAAAACATTGTTTAAAGTTACAAATTTTCCAGAACTAAATTGCAAGTTAACTATTCCTCTTCCAACAACAAAAGATTTAGACTCGTTTCCCGTATGCACAATGGATCCATCTTCAACTTTTTCATATGTTGAAAACCACGATTTATCCTTGCACACATGTCTAGTTGCTCCCGAGTCTATCCACCAACTAACATCATCATCCTGCAAATAACATGCTTCGGAAATCAGTGGAACATAATTCAAATCAGAATTAAAACCACAATTAAAACCAATTGTACCTTGATGTTTAGGTGGACTTGGATCTTTCGACCCATTCACCGGGCCTTTGCCCTTACCATTGTTGTTCTTTCTAGAAAAACAATCGGCCACTGAAATGGCCTTCCTTACCGCAATACCAACAAGCCCCTTTTGGCTTTTTGTTGGACTTTGCTTTGTTCTTGTTGTTGTTGGAATCAAACTTTCTTTTGTTATTCTTTTTGGAAGTTTCTCCAACTTCAACCATGTTGATTGAAGTTGAACTACCTGCAATGTTCTTTCCGCAACCTACAATATTTTTACCATTCTCTTGCAAACGTAAACTTTCTTATTCTCAAATGAGAACCAAGTTCAATCAAAGAAAGTTCTTCCTTTTTATGTTTCGGTGAATTTTTGAAATCCTTCCAAGAAGGAGGCAACTTTTCAATAATGCTTGAAACACATATGGACTCATCCATAGCCATCTTATGCATAGAGAACCGACCAAACAAACGTAGCAATTCATGATATTGATCCATGACGGGACGATTATCTACCATCACATATTTCATAAAGTTACCAACAAGAAACTTCTTACTAGATGCATCTTCACTTACATACTTTGCCTCCAAAGTATCCCACAACTCTTTAGATGTTTCAATTTCAAGATAGGTATCAAACAAATTATTAGACATACCGTTCGGGATGTGACCACGGCATATATAGTCATCGTTTTCCCACTTACTTTTTCTCCTCGACTCTTCCATGGTCTTTGTTATCATCAATGCGAGGGCATGGTGTACTCAACACGTACACAACCTTCAATGCGATCAAAAGGAAATGCATTTTCTTTTGCCACCTTCGGAAATCCTCACCATTGAATTGTTCCAACTTGCTTTGAAATTAGAAGTCATCTCCTTGATACTCGACATTGTTCAAAAACAACAATAATTTTTGCAGATTGTTGGGGAGTTTATAATGAAGTGAACAAAATTATCAAAACGAGAAAACTAGATACAATAACGTAGAGTCGAGGTGAGACCCTTTCTGCAAAAATTATTCGATCCCTATTGATTGCCTCCGGGATTTTCACGAATATGATTGCGGGATAAAACTACGTTCCCTTTTATCTTTAGGCAACAAGATGAAAGGATGCTATAAAAGTTTTAGTAGAATATGTATGTTGAAGATTGAGATTTTCAGAAAACATTCAAGAGTTGAAAATCAATCTACTCTCGTTTTTTGTCCTTCAAGTGTTATATATATATGTCTTGTGTTTATCCAATGATAAAACACAAGTTACATCCTTCAAAGTCGGTTGCAACCGACAAAACCCGAAAGGATACCAACAAAACCGACCAAAGCTGCTTCAAAAAGCGCTTCTTGGACGCTCGTTTGAATTACGGACGCCCGTCTAAAAACAAGCGGACGGGCGTCCGGTTTCTTCAAACGTTCGTCCGTCCAAACAAGTTTAGAACACGTATCTAAATCTACACACTTTGGACGCCCGTCCGAGAAACGAACGTCCGTCCAATAAAAGAGATTTAAAACCAGTAGCCAAATCTGAACATCAGACGCCCGTCCAGTGAATATGGACGCCCGTCTGAAAAGAAGCCAAGATGAACGCCCGTCCATATAATATGGACGCCCGTCCAAACAGCAGCAGAATCCTGTTTTGTTCAACACTTGATCTAATCACTTCCGTAAGCTTGCAAATGTCAATTATAAGCATGCACCCCGCATCTCCTAACTTATATCGATTGTTTCATGCTTACCAAACCTCAAAACTAAGTCCAATTACACTAAATGACATTGGTGATATAATCACCAACAGCGAATCCCTCTAAAACTTTTCCTTTATGAAAGTTATACCCACAATATGTAGTTTGTAAGAAAAAAATAATAATAATCATATTAGTTTATTTTAATTAACAAGAACTTCAATATTATGTAATACCCATAGTAAGATAATTAACAATATTTCCATGCGTTTGGACGGTGGTCACGAAGTGGGTGAAGCTTTACCAGTGTATCATGCGGTGTTCTATGCTACTATCTAGGGCTATTTTCGTGTCACATTTGAAGCTAGAAGATTCTCTGAACACTTATTACCGGCTCTTAGAAGTTATAAGTCGATCCCCTATTGGAAATGTAATAGATGACATTTGTCGCATACTTTAAGGTTTTGTTTCTTTCTCGTTCTCCTTTGTGGATAAAATGTCTTTACCCCTAAAAATCTTCAATACTACCTCCGTCCCATAAAAGTGTCATATAACGGAAAAATAAAAAAGTGTTCTTTAAATTTCCAATACATCATTAAATACATTTTTTCCAATCATACCCCTATTTTAACATTTAATTTTCCATAATCCTTTCATATTTCAAAACAAGCATTTATGATTAGTTAATGATATATTTGTCTATTCAATCTTAAAATACAACACATTAATTGTTTTTTTAATCTCCGTGTCCAACAAAAAGTGGACACTTTTTTGTGGGACGGAGGTAGTATTATAATTAATCAACAGCCGCTCAAGATGCTTAAGATTTTTCTAGTTCTTCTTCGATCTTGTCGCAAGGCGGGAATTCTTGGCCTGTTAAATGGATTCGGCCGGCTTTTGGCATAATAAAGGATACTCCCTCCGTAATTTTTCAACTGTCACTTTTTAGAATTTGCTTTGTTTTTATTTATCTGTCATTTTACATTACCAATACAACATTTATTATTATTTTTCCACCTTTACCCCCAACTTTAATTAACCCAAGTATTATAATTTTTCGTGTCCATAAAGACTATACGGGAAGTTTATCATTTCCCATGTAAGAAGAATCACTAAAGTCATTAAAATGACTTACTTTTTCCGTTGGAATAATGATATGTGTACTACACAAGAGTGTAGTGCACAAACCACTACGTAAGTTGTAGCCATAGATTAAAGTGATAAATTATTTTTTGTGATGGATCCCAACAAAATATGTGGTGTTGATTGTGTTGTGTAAGATATTGTGATTGAAAGTATAGTGGATGTATCACTACTGTTTCCGTTGCTTTTCTTATCAAAAGTGAGAGGTTGAACTAATAGTCAATATGACACAATTTACAATGTTATAAATCACATTATTTAAATAAAAAAATAGGAGTATAATTTTGTCATTTTACCTTCTATTTCAGACATATTAATCATTTTCTTAATCTATGTGGGTATTCTCTCGACAATTTTAAAAAAAAAAACGGAAGGAGTAATATATATATATATATATATATATATATATATATATATATATATATATATATGCGGCTTCGGTTGCACCTTCCCGGGGTTTGGGTGTGATATACGGGCTCTTTCGACGTGTTGTAAATTACTAGAGTTGTTTGCAGTCTAGCTAGTTGGGCATAAACTTGGCATGAAATATAGGGTATGATCGTGTGGTACGTAATAGACTCGGACTCGTTGTCTGCTATCTAAAGCCTTTCCTCTTCAGAGACGGATTTGTCTTCATTTGGCTGTGTTGTTATTGATTGTCTAGCATTGATTGATTAGGAGCTTTGTTTCCTGTTCTTTTTTATCTTTAGAGCGTACCGGTAATTTTTCGAAACACTTTTTTGCTGGAAAATCGTTTGATCGACTAGCCACGAGTTGTATTAGCATATTCTTTTGATTTTTTTTTTTTTGAGTAACATATTCTTTTGATTTAATTAGTTTAATAAAATTTTACTTTTCAAAAAAAAAAAAAAAGCTTCACAAATTATGTAAAAATTAAAACATTACTTTCCTAGTTCTTTCGAAGCATGATCATTATGTATTTATTTATTTTATTTATTTATTTAATTGTAGTTTATATTCAAATTTAAAAAACAAATCTTTCTAAATAAAATAAAAAACATGGCTAACTTACTTAGACTTTCTCGGGGTTGATTTAAATAATGTTTCATTAAAATTGAATTCAACAAATTTCAACCGGCTTAAAGGGTAATCAGAGATGTTATTTCAGGTAACTAGAGTGCATTTGTGTCCGACCGTCTTATCACGGATAACGCGATTATCGCTTTTGAAGCCTTCCACTCCTTGAGGGCCGGTAGGTAGGGTTGTCACAATCACGCGGCTTTGAAGTTGGATATGGCTAAGGCATTTGATAGAGTGGAATGACAGTACCTTTGAAGCATCATAGAACGCATGCGATTCCCGTTGGCATTTATTGATTTGGTTCGTAGGTGTGTGATGACTGCACCTTTCCAGGTATTGATTAATGGGAAGCCCAGCCAGAGGATCGTGCCCACCCGGGGCATTCGGCAAGGTGACCCTTTGTCGCCCTTTCTCTTTATCATATGCGTGGAGGGGTTTACGGATTTGCTGAATGATTACGTTCGTAGGGGTGCGCTTCGGGGTATTAGCTTTGGTAGAGAGGCTGCAGTTACTGCATCGCATCTGTTGTTTGCTGATGACTGCATGGTATTCTTTGAGCTACTAGATGAGGTGGGTGAGACCCTGATGGACTTGTTCGCCATGTATGGTGCCTTCTCGGGCCAGGCCATAAACTTTCACATGTCTATCTTGTATTTATCGGAGTCAGTTTCAACAGAGCAGAAGGATGCGGTGTCTGCCACGCTCCAGATTCCCCTGGGCGATGGGACTGGAAAGTATCTGGGGTTGCATTTTGTGGTTGGCCGAAACAAGCGTCAGGTGTTCCAGTTTCTACGGGATAAGATCTGCAAAAAGGTGGCAGGTTGGAAAGATAAGCTGCTTTTACCGGCTGGGAAAAAGGCTTTTATTAAATCGGCCCTTTAGGCCATTCCTACATTTGTCATGCAGTGCTTTAAGCTTCCTACTACTTTAATCCGGGAATTGGAAAAGGCGATCAGGGCTTTCTTATAGGGGGATACAGAAACGAGATGCGGGTTCATTGGAAGAGTTGTGAGGCATGTTGTTTCCAAAAACCTGGGTGGATTGGGTTTTCAGGATTTGGAATGTTTCAATCTAGCCCTTTTAGCTAAGCAGGCGTGAAGGATCCTGTATCACCGAGGGTTGTTGGCAGCGTAGGTTCTCCATGCAAAATATTTTGAGGATGGCACCATGCTGTCAGCCAGGCTAGCTGGGGTCCCGCCCGTTGTTTGTGTGGCGAAGTATCTTGGAAGGCATGGATCTGTTGCGCAGTGGGATGCGATGAAGAGTGGGGGATGGGGAGTCAATTTTTGTTTTTCACGATGCGTGGACGGAGCGGCGGCCATCATTCCAAATACCTTATGCAGGTCACATCCTTCCGATCGATGATAATGTGTCAGCATTATTCATTCCGCACACGCGAGTTTGGGATGCCTTTCATATCCAGGATTTATTTCAGCCATGGGAGTCTGATTTCATTTTGTCCACTTCTATAGCCTTATGGACACATCCGGATCTGCAGATTTGGGGCTATGATCGCACGGGCACCTATACGGTCAAGTCCGGGTATTATCAGGCTCTTTCTCTTTATTGTCCATCTCTGGTAGCAGGGCCGACAACTTCAGGCGGGGTTGATCGGGTTTGGTGTAGATGTTGGCAGCTTCCGGTTCAGCCTCGTATTCAGCACTTTTTGTGGCGGTGCCTTCACGATTGTCTGGCCATCGGGCAAGGCCTTCTGCGGTGTAATATGGGTACATGCATATGTTCGGTTTGCGAGGACGCAATTGAGACTCAGCGGCATGTTTTGTTTGAGTGTGAAATAACGGAGAGGATATGGCGGGCCTCTCCTTTCCATGGGTTATTAGAGCATCTTCGCTCGTCCTCCTTTGTGGATTTCTTTATGCGCCTTATGGATGAACGGGGTATGCAGGATGCAGTACGATATTGGGCTAACTGGGAGATATGGAAGGCACCGTGTTCTGCGGTGTTGATGGCCAGGCGGTATATGTCTCGGCAGTGTGTGCGCATTCTTTAGCGGCGACAACGGAATTTATGGAGGCCCTGTCGGCCTTCCGGGTGCAGTGGGGCTGCAACACTTGCCGAATTCTTGGACTAGGCCACCTCAGGGGGGTATTGAAATGTAATGTGGATGCCGCTGTTCGAGAGGATAGGATGGGTGTTGGGCTGATTTTTCGGGACCAGACAGGGGTAGTCATGCACTCGATGCGTTAACCCTTTGACGGAGGAAGGGGTCGACCGGAATATGTGGAGCTCCGAGCTATTTACCTGGCACTGGTGGAGGCACAACGCTTGAATGTGTTGCGATTAGAGGTAGAAAAAGCAATTGCTTGGCATGTGTGTAGCGGCTTCGACATCCTGTGGAGGACATTACTGCTCATGGTTGTTTATTGCAGGATTGTTTGACTTTACTTCCTAATTTTATTTCTATTTCCTTTACGTCTGCCGGACTGGCAATGTACCTGCGCACCTGCTAGCGCGACATGATTTGTCTTTGGATTCTGCATCTTCTTGGGGCACTTTGCCCCTGAAGACGTTTTGGCCACATGTTTTGCGGACATTGATTAATATAATTCTTTGGTTTCACGAAAAAAATACAAAGTTCTTTCTGCTGCAACTTTAGTGACATAAAATAATTAACAATGATCGATAAGCTTAAGGGGGAGTGATAGAGCTCCTCCCTCAAGCCACACCATTTTTACATCATCTCATTACATATTTTTCACTTGTGAAAAATAAAAATAAAAAAGAAAATATCACAACCACAAGATTAGGTTGGGCGTAGAAATAGTGTGGACTTTTGGGAGTAACTTTATCATTACCTTCAAAATAATTTACTTACCGAATAAATTTGAATATTTCAAGTAAGTGGTGTTTTTGAGGCAAAAGACAATGAGAGTTCTTAAGCAGTTGATCGTAAAATTGTCCTATGATTTTTTTTTAAAACAAAGTGACCCTTCGACTGTTAAGAACGTTACAGTCTGACCCCTCCTACCTATTTGATCAATTTTAAAACCGGAGCAAGGGTAATTTTGTATATTCACATTTGTACTTGTTCATTTCCTTGTTGGCATCCCCAATCCATCTTCACATCATCAGTCCTCTTCTGGGATTCCAACCATATATACGTGTTAGGATTTTGGTCACACGTACACTCTCTTTAATTATTTAAAGTTAATGTTGTTAACAAGTCGAGTCGAACCGAACTGAACCAAGTAAGTTGTTCAAACTCGGTTCATTTAGGTCTTGAGTTTGTTCATGTTCGTTCGTTTAATAAACGAACAAATTAAAAAAACATGTTCAAGTTTGGTTCGTTAATGTCACAAGCTTGTTCGCAAACGTTTGTTTAGTAAACAACATAAAATTATGTTCAAACTCGGCTCATTTATGAAGAAAATTTGTTCGAGCTCGTGTTCGAATTTGGCTTGCTATACGTATTTTTGCCTCTCACATTGGTTTGACTTGTTAAAGTATAAAAAATTAAGTTCAAATGAATAGATAATAAAGTACAAAGCAATATTCAAACATTTAAGTAACAAAAGATTAGGACAACTCTATGAATATTGTATAAAATTACTCTAGAGTGTCTATTAGATTAATAGATGTCGTATCATCTTATAAATTAGAGTTAGCTTGTACATTGGTTTATCTATTTAAGCAATTTCACGTACATAATTGAATGTTTGCGAGTAAGTTCTCGTGTTCGATCGTTTAGAAAACGAGTTTATAATATTGTTCATGCTTAATTCATTAAGCTAAACAAACGAACGGTGACAAATACAACCAAGTTGAACACGAATTTGTTCATGTGCGTATCTGTTCGTTTAACAACACTATTTAAAATGTTTGGTTAGGATAATGCCACGCACGGTAACTCCTCAAACTGATTTATCATTCAAGACTCCCCTCGTTTTAGTGGTGTTCCAACCACATATTTTGTGTTTTCTCTGTCCTTTGAAAAAAATGTCAACTTTTGTTTTTCACATGAACACATATATATTTTATTCAAAACTTTATTCTGTAAGCTGAAAAGATAATGTGTAATTAATTGGTGGAAGAATGGGGATATACTTGGAAAAGAGGAGGAAAAAAAGTAATGAAGAATGGCACATTTTATGAGACAACTCTATTGAAAAAGTGATACATTTTTAAAGTACGGAGGTAGTATTTCTGAAAAAGATGATTGATTTACACAATTTAAATAAAAGTTACTATATAAATAACGATCAAAGGATGAATTGGTTTTGTTTTGTTGGGATTTATTTATTTTTACATAAAAAATACAGCTCAGATAGTTTTATGTATGTATTATGTACACTAAATGATGTAAACCTATCATCCTCGGAGATTCACGGCTCTTTTTTTTAGGTGTTTTAAGGAGTTTTCAGAGCAATCGGACATTTGCTTGACCTTCAAAATATGAAAAGAAAAAAAAATCTATCGGCCCAAATAAATGTAATATATTGTCCAATAAATAAGCCTAAAGGTTGACATGATATGACATAAATAAAAATTGTTTTACCGAGCCCAATAGATTTCAAATGCATTTTAACATCTACGACCCATGATAAATAATTTTTTTCCCGATGATGTAAGACATTGAAAAGAAAAGAAGAAGAAGAAGACTGCAAAGAATTACATCCAGTACGAATCCTCTGCCGGTAGAGTCTAATGCTGATAACGTGTTATAAAACTAAGTATACAACAAAAGAGAACAAGTGTAAATATAAAGTATAAAGATGGAAATTGTATGACTATTAGAATAAGTATTTATAGTTGAGAATACAGTGTAGATACAATAATTTGAGTTAATCCAATTTCTAAATAAATGAATTTGAATAATAGATAATCCACCAAGTTTATCTTTTACGTATTATGTTTTACTTGGTCATATATATATTTAAAAAGATTCAAGAGGAAAAAAAAAAGTTGAATAGGAAAAAGTCAAACAAATTGAACCAATCTTAACTCCCCGGAAAAGGTTTTTTTTTTTTTTTTTTTTTTTTTTTTTTTTGTAGGAGAGAGGGGGAGGGATTTTCATTCGGGGCGAGATAAGGATGTGTTTTTCAATTTTAAGTCGATTGTAACAAATCCTTAATTATCATAAATCCATTATTGCAATGAGTGATTCAAAACCTGCGGTTATTTTTAATAAACCTGGGAATTTTAGTTTAGTGGTACCGGATATTATATAATTGAGAGAGATTAGTAGAACTTACAACCTCATATCAACTTTGAAATGGATTTATCCCATGAGTTGGAGCAACAATTAATACGTTCTGCTAACCAGGGTATATCCCATGAGTTGTGGAACTAACCTCAACACCTGGAGGCTTTATCTGGCCAAGAGCATTAATTAGAGCATCTACAACGGTTTGCGACTCGGGACTATTGCATCAAAATGGTGCGATAGTGTTGCTCCAATGCTACTCTTTTTTCCCCATTTCACCAAAATCCTTTCTTCTATCCCCATATTTGGTGTCGGGTCGACCAGACACCGTTTATCATTTCTGCTTTCCTTTTTCTTTTTCTAATGAACTCAATGCTTTAATATGAAATATCCTTTTTGGTGTAGAATGGTTACAAAATAATGGTGTAATTTCAAGCTTTTTTGGTGTAAAAAAAAAAAAAAAGAGAACCCCTTGGAGATGCTCTTAGCAGCGCACAAAACTGTTGCAGAGCCACCCATGACCCATATCAAACTTCATGAAATCCCTTTAAAACAATTACAAAAGAGAAACCTTTTACCCTTAAAACAGACAGAAAGACAATTACAAATTCAGTATTACCATAAAACTTCAAATCCCCCAAAAGGACAAATAGATATAGGAAAAAGAATAGCCAAAGGATAGATTACAGACCTGGAGTGAGAACATTGGCAGGCGCATTGTCAAGTATATAAAAACGATACATTAACACACCAATTCTTTCAAACCATGTTAAACACTATAATATAAAGTATATATAAATTAAAGCCAAACATATTTTATATCCACAAATACCTGAATGAATTTATGGATATAAGGTATTCTCGGTATCCAAAACGGGAGAAATTTCACTCTTTAGACTCTTCATCGTAAAAAAGGTAACAAAGATTAGGGTTGATTGAGTCTTATTATATAGTAACATGATTTGGAATAATCCTATTTTCATTGATTTAACTGAATAGTGTAGATACAAATATATAGGTCCAAACCGACTTGGCCAACAAAACATAAATAATAAATTACAATTAATAATATTTAAGTAGACTCAATATTATTCTCGACACGCCCCCGCAATCCCGTGGGAAGGGGCTGAACACGGAGATTGGACTTCAAACTGGCAAAACGAGGCTGCGCCAACGGTTTGGTGAGGACATCGGCTAACTATTCCTTCGAGGAGATAAAGGAGATGCCGAGCCTGCGAGCGGCAACCAATTCGCGAACATGGTGAAAATCGATCTCTATGTGCTTCATGCGGGCATGATACACCGGATTATGAGCAAGGTAAGAGGCTCAAATATTATCACACCAAAGAGTAGGCGGAGAAGATAATGGAACATGCATCTCACGAAGAAGACTGCAGAGCCACTGAAGTTCGGCGGCAGTGTTCGAAAGGGTTTTATACTCAGCCTCAGTGATACTATTCGAAATGGTGAAGTGTTGCTTACTACGCCAACTAATGAGATTATCACCAAGGAAGACACAATATGCCCCAACCAGAACGACGATTATCACTGTCAGCAGCCCAATCAAAATCGGAATAAGCCCGGAGCGAAATAGGCGTCCGGCCGGAGAAGAAGAGACCATCGGAGACAGTGTGCTTAAGATACCGAAAAATACGTTTAACTGCAACCCAGTGAGCTTCGGTTGGCGAATGCATATGTTGAAATAGTGTCATAAACCCAATCAGGTTGGACCGGATCCGACCGGGTTGGATCATTTTACTATTTCTTTATGATTATACATATATAATAAATGACTTTTCTGTTGTCATATATTTGTTTTTTTAAAGAACCAATTATGAATTGTTATATGATGACGTCCTTTAGTATTAAAATTTGATAGAGAAACCATGATTATGGTTGATGAGATCTCTAATCACTTTAATAAGTTTGATACTTAAATGTCTCTAGGCTAATGTACTATTAAACAAGACATTGATAGTACAAACAAGCTAGCACGTATTAGATGTCTTCTGTCTTTAAGGGCAGGGATAGATCTCATCTATCGAAGTGTAGAGAAACTTGGACTGTACGTGGACGTGTATTAGAGAATGCATACGTTAGACGTCCTACCTACACTGTTAAGTGTCGCACTATGTGGCGGTTGTGTAATTATCCTTAGGACCGGAGTCTACATGGCATCACGGTGTGGATTGTCATGCTTTGACACTATTGAGGTTTCCCCTAGCCATGGGGCAATCATGTGGTAGTGATTGGGTGTGATACTTAAGCATGCAGAGTATACGTGTTTGGTCACCCGGAAATCGCGTACCCTATCAGTAGGGGTGAATATCCGAATTGGCCTTTTTATAAGGAATGCCTTACTCTCGTGAATCTTTGCAAAGTGTAAGTAAATGAGTTACTTTGAGAGAAGATGATATCCATATTATAAGATACGGTCATTGATGTTTGACACTCGACGAACGACCGTATGGATATTATTATAGCGATAGGATTCTATTTACACGGTAACTGTTTCACATGAAAGGTAGTAGTCGTTGCATTTGACTCTTTCGATGATTGGGGGTCACGGTGTGTTGCTAGACGCTATCCCGTGATCGTTAGGTATGAAGGACATATTCGTGATTTGCACTTTGTGTCTACGGCCAACATATTCGGAAGCCTATCGGGTCACACACTTATGAACATCAAGTCGGATTAAAATATGGTTATAGTTGATAACAAAATAAGGAAACAATTTATCTCATACTATAAAGGTTATAGTGGTAAATTAATATGGTGGTATTTATTTATTATGAATAAATAAAATACAAGATATTAATTATGTTGATTAATTAAATATACGTATAATGTATATGTATATCGAAATGTATTGTGTATATTGATACATATGTATTTTGCAAATTAATTCATCATAACATTATATTAATTAAAGAATTATCCGGAAGCGAATTTATTGGCTAAGGGGGCGCCATTTACAAGAGTATAAGATACACTTGGATTGTGTAATTTAATTAATAAGATTACCATAACATTAATATTAGATATTAATTTATTTTGTAAAAATAGATTTATGGTAATAAGATAAAGATAGTCAATATTAGATATTGACGATATCTTGGAAATATTTAATATAGGATATTAAATTAAATGTGATAAATCAATCAAATGTATTTTCCTTATTTTATTAGGAAATGTTTCTTTCTCCTCAATCTACTAGAAAGTTAATCCCAATCAGATTGGGAGACATGAGGGGCGCCCCAACACCTATATAAGAAAGGGGTTGGCTAGCACTTTTGTACATCACAATTTTAAGAGACTAATAGTTTCTTTGTGGAAAATAAAGAGCTTCTTATAGAGAGATTTGAAGAGAGAAAATGCCGGTCTAGTAACCAGATTTTTCTAGTAGCAATCCAATGGTGGATTCATGGCGGGTTATTCGTGTGGACTAGCCGTAGAGGCCGAACGCTTGGGCGGCTCCGTGCACCACTACTCTTCTTAGACGGTCAAAGCATCGATCTTTTAGACCAAGCAAGGTAACCACCGTCTACTGTCTTATTATGTTTGTTGCTTAAACGAAGTCGATCCTGGTCAAAGGAAATAAATGTTTTGAATTCTGCTGTGTTCTCGCGTAGATTTCCTAACAGTGATATCAGAGAGAGCTTCGAGTTTAAGCAATAAGCATGTTAATTTGCGTAGTTAATTTTATCGTTTAAATCACGTAATAAAATATGAAAGATTTTTTATTCGCAAAACGATACACGAAAAGAAAAAAAGGGTCAGGTGGTGCTCGGCCGACTGGCGGCGGCACAACCATCGGCGGCGGCAGGACAACCTGCTGCCGGCGTCGGTTGACTCGTCAAAGGTGGTGGATCTCCAAAATTTTTGTTTTGTGTTTCTTTCGTTTAGTTGATGTCATGTGGCTAACTTATGTTTCAAATAGTTTGGACATTGGGATGCCACATGACATTATTTGGTAAATATGATTTGGCTTTAAATAATCTAGGTCATTCCAAATTTTTTGGAATAGGCTTTGGCCATTTTCAAAATATTTGATTTTGGAAAAGACCTACCTTAGGCTCTTTTAAAAATTTTGATTTTGGAAAGGGCCAAGGTTGATGCCTTTTGGTTTAGGAAATCAAATACATCCCTTTTGATTAGGAATCAAAAGGAAAGAAATCAAAGAGACCTAATTTTAATTTTTGATTTATTTTTAGAATAGTTCTAATTAATTAAAATTAAAATTTCGTTTAAAATTAACCGTTAATTTTATTTTGATTATATCAATTAATTAATTAAATGTTAATCAGTTAATTGATTTGATAAAATTATTTGATTGATTAAAAGTTAATCAATTAATTAAGACGTAAGTAGTTAAATGTTAATTTATCTTTTTCATAAGATATTATTGTATGGATTCGATAGTAGATATAATATGATTATATGGACCACGATTGATTATGGACTCGACCGATAGGATAGATTTGAATGATTTAAATTTTTCTGTTGGTTTAAAATTGTCCTACGCCATTATGAAGAATATGACCTAGTTTATTTTCTGCATTATCCCATTCCCGTTACCTCCCCCGTGTGCGGCGGGTGTATTTATTTTATTAGATAAAATTTATGTAACAAGAATGGAGCGGAAGATGGTGACCAAAGATAAACGAAAATAAAGATCCTATTAGAGAATGGAGCATTAAAGATCCTATTGGTGGTTACAGCTACCCTTAGATTGTGACCCGCGGTTTCGTCAGTTTGTATTCGAAACCGCACCTAGGAAAAGTCGATGATCATGCCGGTTACTTTACGCATTTATTTTGTGCTTGTATTTATTTTATATGATACGATAAATGCATAAATAGGCACGATCTAGATGAATGTGTAGGATGTATGTCTATAGAGATAGATATACATAATGAGAGCATAATTAAATTAATTAAGAGAATTAATTCGAAATTAATTAAATGAATTAATTTAAAATTACTCCCACAACAAAAATCGAGTTTAATATATCTCCTAATATTATAGAGACGGTGAAGAGCCCTCGTTCGGATCCAACTGATCGCCCTCGTCGGGAGTTGACCTACCTCGGGTATATCGTCGTTATCGTCATGAATATTTGGGTTACGACTCGACTAAGAATCTTGCGGTGATTGGCCCTCGTCAGGACCGTCTGATTTTAGAGACAAGGGGTTGACTATCACATAAGATGTGAATTGTCAAAGAGTTGACTAGTCAACCACCAAGAGTCACATAGAGATGTGATTGGTAAAGTGTTACATACCTTTCGAATTATTCCGGTTGATCGGCCCTCGTCGGGAATCGGGGTAACTAGATGGGATCTTGGCCATTAAAGAATTTTTGAAAGATTCTTGAAAGTCAATTGAGAGTAGTTGACTAGTGGGAGCAAAATCATAAATCAAAATACCATTTTTTATTTTGCGTGTATAAACAACAACACTCTTTTATCTTTATTTTATGTTGTAGTTTTTAGCAAACTTTAATATTTATATTTTTAATTCTCGATTAGTAAAACCAAATTATGTCTGTTATCTTTTGAGAAACGTTCTCAAGTATGATTAAGTAATTTTAATCCTTTTTAATAAGTAATGACACGAGCGATCCCTTAATAGTAGTTAGAGACAAGGAGACTACATATGTGATGGAGTGCTCCAAGACTTTAATTATTAATGAAAGACGGAAGCTCATGATATGATTAAATCACCTAAAATAAGTTTCAACGAATTAATCATATATTGGATGCAATCCAATATGATCATTCTGTATGATCATTGCTTAAAGGTTGAAATAGTGTCCTAAACCCAATCGGGTTGGACCGGATCCGACTGGGTCGGATCATTTCTACTGTTTCTTTATGATTACACATATATAATAAATAGCTTTTCTGTTGTCATATATTTGTTCTTTTAAAGAACCAATTATGAGTTGTTATATGATGACGTCCTTAGTATTAAACTGTGATAGAGAAACCATGATAGGCGATTATGGTTGATGAAATCTCTAATCAATTTAATAAGTTTGATACTTAAATGTCTCTAGGCATATGTACTATTAAATAGATCATTGATAGTACAAACATGCTAGCACATATTAGATGTCTTATGTCTTTAAGGGCATGGATAGATCTCGTCTATCGAAGTGTAGAGACACTTGGACTATACGTGGACGTGTATTAGAGAATGCGTACGTTAGACTGACCCACTTACACTGTTAAATGTCGCACTATGTGGCGGTTGTATAATTATCCTTTGGATCGGAGTCTAAATGGCATCACAGTGTGGATTGTCATGCTTTGACACTACGAGGTTTGCCCTAGCCATGGGGCGATCATGCGGTAGTGATTGGGTGTGATACTGAAGCATGCGGAGTATACGTGTTTGGTCGTCCGGAAATCGTGTATCCTATCAGTAGGGGTGAATATCCGAAAGGGCATTCTTATAAGGAATGTCTTACTCTCGTGAATCTTTTCAAAGTGGAAGTAAATGAGTTACTTAGAGAGAGCATGATATCCATATTATAAGATACGGTCGTTGATGTTTGACACTCGACGAACGACCGTATGGATATTATTACAGCGATATGATTCTATTTACACGGCAACTGTTTCACATGAAATGTAGTAGTCATTGCATTTGACTCTTCCGATGATTGGGGTCACAGTGTGTTGCTGGACTCTATCCCGTGATCGTTAGGTATGAAGGGCATTTTCATAATTTGCACTTTGTGTCTACGGCCAACATATTAGGAAGTCTATCGGGTCACACACATATGAACATTAAGTCGGATTAAAATGTGGTTATAGTTGATAACAAAATAAGGAAAGAATTTATCTCATACTATAAATGTTATAGTGCTAATTTAATATGGTGGTATTTATTTTTTATGAATAAATATAATACAAGATATTAATTATGTTGATTAATTAAATATACGTATACTGTATATGTATATCGAAATGTATTGTGAAAATTGATACATATGTATTTTGCAAATTAATTAATCATAACATTATATTAATTAAAGTTAAAGATATTCCGGAAGCCAATTTATTGGCTAAGGGGGCGTCATTTACAAGTGTATAAGATACACTTGGATTGTGAAATTTAATTAATAAGATTACGATAATATTAATTTAGATATTAATTGATTTTAGAAAAATAGATTTATGGTAATAAGATAAAGATAGTTAATATTAGATATTGACGATATCTTAGAAATATTTAATATAGGATATTAAATTAAATGTGATAAATCAATTAAAGGTATTTTCCTTATTTTATTAGGATTTTTTTTTCTCCTCAATCTACTAGGAAGCAAATCCCAATCAGATTGGGAGACATGAGGGGTGCCCCAACACCTATATAAGAAAGGGGTTGGCTAGCTCTTTTGTACATCACAATTCCAAGAGACTAATAGTTTCTTGAAAAAAATAGAGAGCTTCTTAGAGAGAGATTTGAGAGAGAGAAAATGCTGGTCTAGCAACCGGATTTTTCTAGTAGCAATCCAAGGGTGGATTCCGGCGGGTTGTTCGTGTGGACTAGCGGTAGAGGCCAAACGCTTGGGCGGCTCCGTGCACCACTACTCTCCTTATACGGTCAAAGCATCGATCTTTTAGATCAAGCAAGGTAACCACCATATACTGTCTTATTATGTTTGTTGCTTAAATGAAGTCGATTCTGGTCAAAAGAAATAATTTTTTTGAATTTCGCTGCGTTCCCGCATAGATTTTCTAACAGCATATACTTACTAACCTTGTGGACCGTGAACGCAATATCAGGACGAGTGAAACTGAGATACTGGAGACCGCCAACAATAGTGTGGTAAAGGGAAGGATCAGAAAAATGGAGGGCCATCGTCTAGGGTGAGACAAGTGGAGGCTGACATAGGTGTCTGACAAGGCTTGGCCTTGTCCAAAGAGGCACGCTGCAGAAGCTGAAGGATATACTTGCGCTGAGTGAGAAACAACCCATCAGAGGAAGGAAGCACCTCAATACCAAGGAAATAGGACAGAGAACCAATGTCCTTAACTGGAAAGTGCCGACCAAGATAAGAGATAACCTGCTCAGTGAGAGAAGACAACGAGCCAGTAATAACAATATCATCCACATAAATCAGAACATAGACACGAGCACCATCACGGGAATAATAAGTATAAGGAGGTGTCAGCTTTAGAACCGACAAACCCAAACTGAGTCAACACATCAATGAAGCGAGAAAACCAAGCACGTGGGGCCTGACAGAGGCCATAAAGACTACGGCGAAGACGGCATACATAATCAGGATAATCAGGATGAACAAAACCCCGAGGCTGCTGTATATAGACGGGCTCAGATAAATGCCCATGTAAGAAAGCATTCTGAATATCTACATGTCGAAGAGACCAACCCTGCGAAACAGCAAGAGACAAAAGAAGACGAATAGTGACCGGTTTGACAACCGGGCTAAAAGTGTCAGTGAAATCAACTCCTTCGGCCTGGTGAAAACCCTTGGCCACAAGGCGGGCATTGTGACGCTCAAAACGACCATCTGTATGACGTTTAGTACGATAAACTCATTTATTTCCCACAATGTTCACACGAGGATGCCGAGGAACAAGATCCCAGGTCTGGTTGCGCAATAACGCATCAATTTCCTCTCTCATAGCATTGCGCCAATTCAGGTGTTTAGAGACTTCGGTATATGAAGTAGGGTCCAGGGCAGGCGGTAGAAGCCACAAGAGCCTTAGGAAGCGGATAGCGTAAAAATTCAGGGCGAGAAATAGGTTTGAGGGAGTTGGTTTTGGTGCGAGTGACCATGGTATGAGTGGCAGTAGGTGGTGAAGGAGACAGGCTGGAGAGGCCGAGGAAGAAGTCGACATAAGGAGGTGGGTGGGGAAGGAGCCGGCATGGAAGGTGGATTTTGTGGAGGTTCTGGCAGGAAGACAGGAATCGGTACAGTGATATTATCAATAGTGGATTTTGAGGGAGAGGCATATAGGGAAAGACAGATTCATCGAACACCACATGGCGAGCAATATAGATACGGCCACTGGCAAGGTCCAAACACTTATAACCATGGTGGGAAGGATTATAGCCGAGAAAGATGCAGGTTGGAGCGGAAATCAGTTTTGTGATGGTTGTAGGGACGGAGATAAAATGGTGGGAAGGACAATCAACCTAATACTCGAAGGAATGCATAGTCAGGGGACCTATGATAGACCATTTCAAAAGGAGACTTATCATGAAGGACTTTGGTGGGGAGACGGTTGATAATATAAGTGACAGTGATAAAAGCAATCCTCCCAATAAGGAAGCGGAAGGTTGGATTGGGCAAGAAGAGAAAGACCGACTTCAACAATTTGACGGTGGCGGCGCTCAATGGCACCAACCTGTTCATGGGTGTGAGGACAGGAAAGGCGATGACGGATGCCAAGAGAGGTAAGAAGTATGGAAATGCGATGATACTCACCTCCCCAGTCAGTTTAAAGGGCTTTTAGTTTGGTATTGAACTGGCGTTCAATCATAGCAAGAAAGTCTGGAAAGATACATTCAACATCAGACTTGTTTTTCAAAGGATAAAGCCAGAGGTATTTCGTGAAGTCATCCAGATAACTGACATAATAATGGGAACCATAAATTGAGGGTTCAGAAGAGGGACCCCAAACATCAGAGTAAATCAGGTCTAAATGAGCAGTGGAGGTAAAATCAGAAGTGTATAATGGTAACCGATGACTCTTAGCTAGCTGACACGGGGCAAACACAGAATGGGGTGTTTTAGGAGGAGTAAATGTAGGAAGACTTTTGAGGGCTTGACGGAGCACAGAAGATGAGCAATGACCAAGATGCTGATTCCACGTGATGGTGGATGTGAGAGAAGAGGAAAAGGCATGAGGAGGGGTGAGGGTCGGGAGAGGGGTAGAGAAGTGATATAGGCCATCTTTGACAAATCCCCTAAGGGGGTGTGACCGGAGTAATCTTTTACAAGGAATTATGAGCCATGGAATTCAAAATACACGGAATTATCCGAAGCAAACTTATGCACAGATAAGAGGTGACGGGTAAGGGAAGGGGTAACAAGTACATTAGACAAATAAAAAGACTGTGAGGGATAATTAACAGAAGAAGAGCCATAGTGAGTAATAGATAAACATGTACCGTCGCCGACATGCACTTTGTCGGGCCCAACATAAGGTGCAAACGAAAGGGTGAGAGTCCGAAGGTCGGGAGTGAGATGGTGAGTGGCACCCGTATCGACGATCCAATCTGGTCCGGGATGTGAGGATGCCGCATAAACTTGCGGTTGGGGTAGATGAGCAGTGGGGACCGGATGATGTGGGGATGTATAACGGAGAGGACAAGATGGAGCCGTATGACCCGGTGTGATACAGATTTGGCACGTGAAAGACTCGCACCATTGGAGTCGTCGGCATAGAGAGGACGGCGGTTGGGATTGGCATAGGCTCGCCCCCGGCCTGGATTAGAGTGGAAGCCGTGGCCATGGGTAGGGAAATTAGAGGCTGTCTAGGTGGCGTTATTGACTGAGGGAGAAGACCGGGATGCGGTTCTACGGTGGGGGGAACGAAAGTTGCTCGAGGGGACATCGAAGAGAAGGAGCAGGCCGACAGGATTTGTTGGAATGGGTTAATGTCATTCATATTCGCGGCGGTTTTTGGGTATTGTCGGGTAGGAGGGTGATGCTTCTGGTGGAAAGTTGCAGAGGTGGGTAGTTTTGCAGCCATGGTTGGAGGTGGTTCGAGTTGTAGCCATGGTTGGAGGAGCAGCAGACGGCGGCAAGGAAGAGAAGGGAGCCGTCGGACCTATACTTGGTAATCGATGAGGGAAATTAGAGGTTGAGGTTGCAGAAGGCAAGCAAGCCGGAGAAGCTTGGGACATGGCCGGAGAAGATGAGCTCCGACCTGTTGAGTTTTTTTTGTTTTGGAAAAGGTTAGGGTTTAGAGAGGAATTGACGGAACGTGAGAGAGAAAATCGAGTTTCTCTGATACCATAACATGATGTGGAATAATCGTATTTTCATTGATTTAACTGAATAGTGTAGATACAAATATATAGGTCCAAGCCGACTTGGCCAACAAGACATAAATAATAAATTACAAATAATAATATTTAAGTAGACTCAATATTATTCTCGACATAGAGAATTAAAATTTTCACTCTTTAGACTCTTCAAAAAGAGTAGCTGAAAATGAATGAAAAAGGTATATTATATAAAGCAAATTGAACCTTTACCAGGTCCAAAAATCCGCAGCTCGGTCATAGAGAGCTCAATCCAAGTGATTGAGTAGAAATCCATAGGATAAACGAAGGAAACTTGCCCCATAATTTTAGTTTCGACAGATTCATCCATCTTATATCAAGCCTTGCTAATACCCAACGGAAAACATAACAGCTGGCGGATCTTCAACATTGCGGCTGCCTGCAGAAACCTTGGATTGATGGAAAAGACAATAGTGAACGCATCTGATTTGGGTTTTTCTTTGCTTGTACTCGATGAAAATTCGGTCGGGTTGAATTTGGAACGTCGGATTTTGGAAAGAACCAGCTATCAACAGATGATAATTAGAGAAAATAGGAGGTAAATATATTTTTCTAAAATATAAATTAAATAAAATTACCGGAAAAAAAAGAAGCAAGTTTGACAGGTGTTACTATCAGAAGCTTTCTCAAATTATATGAAGGGTCGACGTAGCTTATTGAGAGAGCTTCTCTCTCATTTTATAGATAGGTAGAAATTCAAAATATTACTATTTCCGTCTTATATTATAAGTCATCCTAACTTTATACACAGATTAAGAAGCTTAATAAATGATCCAACTTTAGTAGTTTTGGACTAAAATACTAATATGTTAATTAGAATAATGTAAAACTATAGTCTATAGAATAAGGAATAAATGTAAAACAAGCAGAAAAAACATTAAATATTGCATTGAAATATGAGAATGACTTATATTGTGAGACGAATTAAAAATACTCGGACGACTTATAATACGAGACGGATATAGTATTATTTTGGTTTGATAACTCATTTACTCTACAATTATTATGTCACAATATTTTGTTACATCTTATGTGACATAAGTTTGAAAATTAATGTTATAAATGTCTCATTACTATTCTTTTTTGAAGGAAAAAACGAATTTTATTAAGCCAAATCCGCAATAGCGGCGGAAATTACATCACGAGAAGGGAAAGCGCCCCAAACAGTACGACCTAGTCCATGCCTAGCCAACAAATGCGTCGGAAAATTATCAGTGCGCTTGACAAATGTAAAAGATGATGAAACAAAAGACGGTAAGAGCGCAAGACAATCACGCACTAAACAGTTGAAGACAGACAGATCATCCGACGGTCGTAATAAGGCTTGAACACACGGCAGACAATCAGTCTCGAAGGTAACTGCAGATAGTCCCAAGCGAATAGCATCTTCCATTGCCATCAGGATCGCCTGCATCTCCAGAGTCTCAAGACTTATACCAGGGTTGAGGTGGAACGAAAAGGCGGCAATAATCGAACCAAGCACATCTCTAAAGATTAGACCTACACCAGAACCTGAATCCGTGATAGAAGTATCAGAATTGCATCACCTTCCTTGACTAGAATTTGGTATTATAATACTTCAGTTGCTCTTTTGTTTATTGATTAGTGATTACCATGACAAGAATTCTCTCGGCTGCGGCTAGATGGAGAATTAGGGTTTATTCTTTTTTTTAAGGGCTATTTGTCTAAATAGAATAAAAAGAAAGAAAGAAGAAATTTGCTGAATGGAATGAACCGATACCGCAAATTGCTCCATATGCTTGGCCGACGGCTTTTCAAAGTTGGAATTAATACCAAGTATTTGCTGAAAGGCAATGGCCCCTTTACCAGGCTGAATAAAGTCTTTAGATCCTTGAATATTTTGCTTGTTTAAGCCCCATTAATTAATATAACATAACATAACGTAAAAAGGACCTTTCATGTTTTATCGCAAAGGTATGCAAGGCAGCAAGTACGTGGACATTTATGCATTTGGAAATATACGGACTTAGTTTTCTGGCTGCACCAAATCAATGTTTCATCAATGTCACCATTGATAATCATTGTCTTTACATCCATCTAATGTAATGTTTAGGGTATATTTTACTATATTTTCGGGCTTAATCCCTAAACAATTTACCTTATTTTTAAGGGAAATAAATGAGAAAAGCATGTTTTAACCGTTAAATTCCTATAATGGTTATTGAGGGGTTATAATTTAATTATGAGGAAATATTGAGTTTAATTGTTATTTTTGTTACACATTTTATTATTATTATTATTCGATGACTTGGTGTAACAACAATCTTGCAGAAATTAAAAGATATGCATGGGGATATCATTAATGGAGAAGATTAATCTCATTCAATCAAGTGATTTCAAAATAAAGAAGAAAATCGGAGCATTGAAGAGAGGATAAATCAGATCAGATCGAAAGAGTGAAGTGGGGAACACGGTATACGAAGCAACAGTGTGAAAACGCGTGGATAGGTAGGCTCGGTCGACCGAGCCATGCTATTCGGTCGACCGAGTGTCTTTAGTCGGTCTACCGAGGCTGAAAATCGATGCGTTTTTCTAGATCCTTCCTTATGTCGGCGAAACTCCTATATAAGCAGCACCATTCGAGCAGAGAAGAAGGCACAGAAAAATACGCATTATTCATTCACAACAAAAGAGAGCAGCCGCACCAGACACATAAGAAGATGAGTCTTCTTCTTTCAATTCTTTCTTGGAGATCAATGATGATTGAGGGCTAAACAGTTCGCAGTAGGATAACGGGATGAAGCCAACACAACACCATCACAACCAAGGGATTTTCGAGTAGCAATTGTTTAGTGAGTTTGAATTTTAATTTCTTTATCAATTGAATAGATGTGAATGTTTGTTTTATTAGATTGAGAAATCAATGAAACGTTTATCTCGTTTTGAATTTTAATGAGAATTAGCTTCATATATAGAACCGTTCTTTTGATACGATTAATAATAATTCAAGAGATTGTTTATTATTGATTGGGTAGGAGATTCGGAGACGAACTCATGATCATGTTCTTCATTGTTATGTTTGTTTTACTCGAGAAAGAAAACGAACCCTAAATAAATTTGATTAAGGAAACTAGATCGAATTTAGGTTAGATCATACCAAGGAATTTAATTCAACTCATAACTTGGTTGGGTGGTGGTTGTTTGGTGGATCCTTGTTGCCCTACTGTTCCTTTATATTCATAAGAAAGTTTGTACTTTTTGCTTCGTTTAGTTATTTTCAAAACCCTAGCTTTTACCTACTGTTTATGCAAATTTTCTGTTTTTAGATCATAATCGGACGCCCGTCCATAGTCGAATTTTCCTGTTTCCTGTTTTAGTTTAGTTGTACTCATCGTTTTTATATTATAGTTAATATATACCTTAGTTTTAGGTAGTAATCTGTGACATAATCGATACAATAACTGTACTTAATCCGATAGACGTTCGAGGACGACCCGTTAACACCCTTTACTACGAACCTTATACTTGGGGTGTTTCGGTTTATAAATTTAAAACTAGTTTTTACCGAACAAGTTTTTGGCGCCGTTGCCAGGGAGTCGGTAACGGTTGTCGGATTCTACTTAGGACAGTTTTCTGTGTCAAAAGGGGTCGTTAGGGCACGCGGTAGTATTTTGACCATAACTTTTGGATCGAGTGTCCGTTTGGTGCGCAGGACCCCAATTCGGAAAGCTCGTTCCGACGCCAACGACGTGGTGAACGGCCATAGGCCGTTCAGTGCCATTTTCGAGGTCAAAATCCACTGTTTTCCCCTCCATTTTGGCCCTAGAAAATTTCAACACGTTTTTTTTTACCGTCTTAGTGCCTTTTCTATTTTAAATTTTTCGTAGGTAGGTTTCTTTTCTTGTTTCTGTTTCTAGATCTTTTTCTAAATTCGAAAATAAAAAAATAATAAATAAATAAATAAATAAAAAAAATAATAAAAACCTTCTGAACGAGCGTTCACCCATACTGAACCCCCGTCTGCCCCCATCTGTCTTCTGAACGCCAGTTCAGTGCTCTGAACGAGCGTTCACTTCCTGAATCCTCTCGAACTAGCGTCCACTTACACCGAACGCCGCCCGCCTCGAAAATTTCACTTTTCGCCTCTTCTCTCTCTTCTCTCTTTCTAAACCTCCAAGCCTCTACTCATCTCTACATTCCCCTCTCATCAACCCTAAGGTTGATTTCTTCCTGTTCTGCTTCTCTGGTTTATGCAAACCAGGAGTAAGAAGAGAAATCTTATCTTTAACCCCGAACCTGAGCGAGACATTGTCAGAAGAAGATTATTTCAAAATCCTGACAATATGAGCCAACACGGTTCTAAGTGATGACGAACCGGAGAACCAAGGGAATAATAACCAAGATCCCGCTCAATTAAACCAAATTCGATGCAAATGTTGCGGAACCAACAACAAGAAGAAGCCTGGATAAACCAAATAGATGCAACAACAACCTCGGAATGTTCAACGAATAATGCGACCCCGGGCGGCTGCAAATTGTGCGGCAAGAAGACCCTTATGCGCTTTATCTTGATCAAGACTTCTTGGAAGGGCATAGACCAATTCGGCCTCCGAGAGATGGGAGGACCGCATTTTGATCTTAAGAATGGAGTTGTGGGGATGGTCCAAAATAGTTCATTCCATGGCACTGCTGCAGAAGACCCACACGACTTCTTGTCTACTTTTGTGCAAATCTGTGAAGCAGGTCACTACCCTGGCGTTCCTACAGAAGTTGTTAAATTGAAACTTTTCCCGTTTGCCTTGAAGGGTGAAGCAAATCGATGGTTTAAGTCCTTACCCCATCACTCTCTTAATAACTGGGCTGATGTTAAAAGAGCCTTTGCTCTGAAATTCGTTTCACCTGGAATGATAATGGACCGTAAAAGAGATATAGCTACCTTCGAGCAACTAGAAGGAGAGAGTGTGGGAAAGGCCTGGGAGAGGTTGAATTTGTTAATGAGGAAATGCCCTAACCATGGATACACTCGACATGAACTTCTAGAATTATTCTATCAGGGTGTTACTCAACCCAATAGAGATTACTTAGACTCCACAACTCATGGATCGTTTTTATGAGGAGGAGATGATGCTGCCTACAGGGTAGCAGAAACAATAGCTAAGAATAACATGTGGGCTACTCAAAAGAAGACCCATGTTAGTGGAAGCAAAAATGAGGCTGCTGAAAGTAACTCGGAGACAAAACTGCTAGTTGCTCAAATGGAAATAATGAACAAGCAACTAGCCAACCTACAAATGAAGCAGCAAGAGAAGGGCCAGCAGATGTGAATTACTCGGGCATACAGGCCGGGAATATGATGAATGAGGAAGTGCAAGCCATGGAGAACCAGAATCAACCCTTCAGAGGCTTCAGTCAAAATTTTGGTCAATCGAGTCAAACTCAAAACCGCAACTTTTCGGGAAATCCGCAAAATAGTTATTATACACCGCCTGGTGCATCCAATAACCAAAGACCCCAAGGTAACTGGGTTCAAACGCAAAATCAACAGCCCACCTATGTCTCTCAGAAGAAATTCGATGAGCTAGTAGACATGGTGAAAACACTAGCCACCGGTCAAAAAACGATGGAGAGACAGATTGGTCAGATGGTCGATCAACAAGAAAGCGGACCTCAAGAAAGACCGCCTAGTTATACGATAAAAACCCTAAGGCGATATCAATGCCGCACCGCCATCACACCTCGGTGGGAGTATGGAGAGGAGGAGTTGAATGCGGTCACCCTCGAAGCGGTAAGACAAATTGGACCCGAAAAGATGTCGGGAAACGAGTAGCCCCTCCTGACGCCATAAGTTCAGGAGGGGGCAATCAGAAGTTAAATGCCAAAGTAAGCAACAGTGAGGAAGAGCTGAGTGATGATGATTCTTCGGGGGATAGTGATGAGGAGGCTGAGAAGAGAAGTCAGGTAGCTGAACCCCTGACTAAAAAGAAAACTGAGAAGTTTGTCAGGTGGAAGGACAAGGAGGAAGAAGCCATTAAAAGTCAAAATATAATCGATCATTCGAAAACCCTTCCTTATCCGGCAAGGAAAAGAGAGAATATCTCGAACTCTGACAAACAGTATGACGGAGTGAGAAAGATGCTTAGAGATACCATGGTGACTATGCCACTTGCTGAGGTATTAACTGAGATGCCTAAATGCTCTAAGTATCTTAAGGATGCCTGTGGAAGTAAAAAGAAGCTAAAGGGAATGGCAGAGGAGGTGCTAAGAGAAGAATGTTCAACGGTTTCACAGAGCATTGCAATCAAGCGAGGTGACCCCGGACGACCTTCAATCTCTTGTATGATTGAAGGCCACACATTCCATAATGTCTTATGCGATTCAGGGGCCTCTGTCAATGTGATGCCATTGAACGTCTGCAAGAGTCTCGGGTTGGACAAAAGGCTAAGATAGCGTCCCGTCTCTCTTCAGTTGGTGGACCGATCTAGCCGTTTAGCAGCTGGTTGTGTTAACAACGTCCTTATCCATGTTAAACATCTAGTTTTTCCAATCGGGCGGGTCATACCGGATTACCGGTCGACAAGGAGATGCCCCGATTCTCGGGCCGGCCTTTCTTAAACACTTCGCCTCCACCATTGACTTCCAAACTGGCCAAATCACTCTGAGAATAGAGGACACCTCAGTCACCCTCGAGCAAGGAAAAAGTTCTGCGGAAGCTTCGAGCCAGGAGATTTCATTCATTGAAGCAATTTATGGAGATGAATCCGACCCTGAGGAAGAGCTCACGGAGATAGGAGCCCTGGATGTTATAACTCAAAAACTTGCGCATACTGAGCCTATGAGTGAACGGAAAATCTGGGATATTCCAGGGATGAGCAGCAATGATTTGAAGGAGCTCAACCAGGCAGACTTTAACCTTGCAGAGGAGGAAGTTTTAATGGGTAGTTGGGACGAAATAGATTTCTGGAGAGAAACTACCAATTGGGAGTTGGATGATTGGGAGCGGCTTGCGAAGAGCTTGAAGAAGAAGAACTTAAGAAGATGGTTAAGCATAAGAAAGAAAAAACGGAAGCCGACAGGGAAGATTCCTTTAGATGATGTCATTCAATACCTTTCGGGGTTACACCTCGGGAAGATGAGGTGTTTTTCGACCAACCGGTCCAAGCTCACAAGGAAAAAGGTGGCCCCTTAAAATCCAAAGATTGAGCAACCCCTACCGACTTGGAGCTTAAACCGCTTCCGCAAAGACCTTAAATACATCTTCCTTAAAGACGGTGATAAGTTGCCCTTGATCATCTCATCTAAACTCGAGCCGAGCAAGAAGCGAGAATTAATCAAAGTGCTTGAGAAACATATCCTCGCGTTCGGATGGCGGGTGGGCGATATCGAGAGGAATCGGCCCGTACGTGTGCATGCATAAGATCCAAACGGAGGAAGGAGCGAAAAAGGTCGACAACCTCAAAGGAGGCTAAATCCGCACATGCGGGGAGGTTGTCAAAAGGAGATTATCAAATGGCTTGACATGGGAATTATTTATGCCATAGCTGATAGTGAGTGGGTCAGCCCCACTCAAGTTGTGCCAAAGAAGGGAAGCATTACAGTGGAAAAGAACGAAAAAGGGGAGGAAGTAGCTTTACGCCTTGTGACTGGCTATAGAGTTTGCATTGATTATCGCAGATTGAATGAAGTCACCGCTAAGGATCATTTCCCCCTGCCCTTCATTGACCAACTTCTAGAAAGACTGAGTGGTCATAAGTATTATTGTTTCCTCGATGGATATTCTGGTTATTTCCAGATAGCCATCGACCCTAATGACCAGGAAAAGACTACGTTTACGTGTCCATCAGGCACTTTTGCCTTTCGCAGAATGCCATTCGGCTTATGTAATGCACCAGCTACATTTCAACGGTGCATGTTAGCCATTTTTGATGGACTTGTGGAGAAATGTATTGAAGTCTTCATGGATGACTTCTCAGTCTATGGCGACAGTTTTGATGAAATTTTAAAGAATCTAGATATGGTACTCCAACGTTGTGTTGAGAAAAATCTGGTGCTTAACTGGGAGAAATGTCATTTTCTAGTCGAAGAAGGGATTGTTTTGGGACACAAGGTGTCCAGTGATGGTATTCAGATGGATAAGGCTAAAGTAGAAGCCATTGAGAAAATGTCGTACCCGAAGACAGTGAAGGAGGTACGAGGATTTCTGGGACATGTGGGCTTCTATCGGCGTTTCATTAAAGATTTTTCGACGATAGCAAAGCCGTTATCCAACCTGCTGAAAGAGGAAGTGGAGTTCTTGTTTGATGATGGGTGTAAGAAAGCTTTTAATAGCTTAAAGGATAAGCTAACCAAAGGCCCCCATTTTAATCGCGCCCGACCGGACTAAACCTTTTGAACTAATGTGCGATGCCTCTAACTACGCAAAGGGCACGCTTAGGGCGAGAATTGACAAAAAGTTCGGGCCGATTTACTATGCTAGCCGCACTTTGAACCCAGCTCAATGCAATTACGCCACTACCGAGAAGGAATTCTTGGCAGTCGTTTTTGCTATTGACAAATTCAAAAGTTATCTTTTAGGGTCCAAAGTGGTGGTGTGGACAGATCACGCAGCACTACGCTACCTTATGGGAAAAGCAGATGCTAAACCAAGGTTACTCAGATGGATCCTGATACTACAGGAATTTGACCTTGAAATTAAGGACAAGAAGGGTAGTGATAATGTTGTAGCTGACCACTTATCTCGCCTAGTGAATGAGGGTGGCGAAGCCCCTAAGGAGATAGGCATTGACTTTCCGACTGAGCAATTGATGAAGCTTGATACAGTTAGGCCGTGGTATGCTGATTACGTTAACTACTTAGCAAGTGGGCATTTAGAAGAGATGACGTATCAGGAAAAAAAGAAATTTTTCAGCGACTTAAAGTATCTCGTATGGGAGGATCCACATCTCGTTTAAAGTCCGCAAGGATGGGTTGCTTAGAAGGTGCGTTCCGGAGCATGAACAATTGGATATCTTGGAGCAATGTCATAGTGGTCCCGCTGGTGGACACTACGGAGCACCTAAGACAGTCACAAAAATCCTTCAAGCTGGTTTTTACTGGCCTACCTTGTTTAAAGATGCTGAAGCCTTTTGCAAGGGCTGTGATAGATGTCAAAGGGTAGGGAGACTCAGTAGTAGGATGGAGATGCCTTTGAGGCCTATCTTGGAATTTGAAGTTTTTGACGTCTGGGGCATTGATTTTATGGGACCGTTCCCATCATCATGCTCTAACAAATATATTCTCGTCTGTGTGGACTACGTTTCCAAGTGGGTAGAGGCCATAGCCACCCAAACCAATGATCACAAAGTTGTAAAGAAATTCTTGCAAAAGAATATCTTTACTAGATTTGGTCGTCCTGAGCCCTTATCGGTGATGAAGGTTCGCATTTCGTAATGCACCACCGGATAAAATTCTTGAGAAATATGGTGTCAAGCATAGAATTGGTACACCATACCACCCCCAAACCAGTGGCCAAGTCGAGGTGAGCAACAGAAGTCTAAAGCGGATTTTGAAGAAAACGGTAAATTCAAATAGATCCAACTGGAGTCTGAAGTTGGACGACGCACTTTGGGCTTATCGCACCGCGTTCAAGACCCCTATGGGTACGTCACCATTCCAAATGGTCTATGGCAAGGCTTGCCATCTACCAGTCGAGCCGGAGCACGAGCTTATCGGGCTATTAAATTCTTAAACTTCGATAGCCAACTCGTGTGGGAGAAAAGATTATTGCAACTACATGAGCTCGATGAATTCGGACTCGTGGCCTACGAGAACGCCAAGCCGAGCAAGGAAAGAACGAAGGCGCTCCATGATGCTAAGATTAAAGATCGGGAATTCAAAGTGGGAGACATGGCTTTGTTTGTATAACACCAGACTCCATCTTTTTGCTGGTAAGCTTAAATCTAGATGGTCTGGCCCCTTTGAGATTCTTGATGTTCATCCTGGTGGAGCCATTACGTTGAAAGGGTACGGCGATCAACCGTTCAAAGTCAATGGCCATAGGAATAAGAAGTACTTTGGGCAACCCAAGGAAAAGCCTGAAGTACTATACTTTCAAAAGAGAAATGAAAGGTTGAGTCATTTATTTATGAAAAGATTCCATCTTACTTCTTTGGAGTGGATGATGACATTATTACCCCTATCCTTGCAGATCCTTCTGTCCATGCTCCTGACCCTGTTAGCATACCTCAGCCGAATCTGAGAAACAAGAACAAGAAGAAAAGAGTCAGTGTTGTCTGGAGAGAAAAATTTCATGATTTACTCGCGCACTTGACTTGTTGTTGTGGCGAAAACCATTTCCGTCCTAGTCATTCTGATTCTGCCAGAGAAGTGGTTAGCCTCATACCCAAGTTGCCCGATCCGGGTTGACTTTGAAATCTCTGTCAAGCTAATGACATAAAAGAAGCGCTCCTAGGAGGCAGCCTAGTCTTTTAAGTATTTCTTTTTAGTTAAGTTTTTAGGTTATTAGGAATAAAACCTTGGTGAGTTGTGTGTTGGTTATCCCTGTCCTATTTGTGAATGCTTTATTTGCCTATTTCTGTGTGCATTCATCACTACAAGAAAAAGGAGTATTAATGAGGGGAATTTAATGAGGGGGATGAAAATTCATCATTAAATAATACTTAAAATGTTCTTAATGACAGAGTTTAAATCCCCTCATTATCGATCACAAATCCAGTCATTATTCGTACATTAAAAACAAAACCCTCATTACTGCTTCATACTTTTATTTTTAATTTTTTTACGTATTTTTTTCTAACTTAGCACAGAACACTGCATTTTGATCTCATAAAAAAAATACCAAAAAATATCAACCCTAAACCCTCACCTCTTCCCTCCGCCGCTACCATCATGGATCTTCTTGTCCTCCACCGCTCGCTGTGTGCTGCTCGCCGTTGCTTCTCTTCATTCACGTTCGCCGCTCGTTGCTCGTTGCTCGCTTCTCTCTTCTCGCCTCTCGCCTCTCGCCGTTCTTCATCTTCTCTCGCGGCAGTCCCTCGTCATCTTCGTATGCTCCTCATCGTACCTCTTCGGCATTTATTAATGGAAATCGTTAGGTAGCATTTCGGGTGAGTCGAAATATTGTACTTGTCATAATGGATTTCCAGGCCTTGAATTTCCTTCTGTGTTGGCTCCAATAATTGATAACCCGAAAGATTCGAGTATGGGTTATGTTTTAATATGTGATTTTATTGCTTAAATTTCCTGCAATTTGTATAGTATAGGTTGATGTTTTAACGCCATCCCATGTTTTGATTCATGGAGCGACTCAATTGCTGTTTTTCTTGTTTTTCGTGTCTTTTTCATTCATGTACCATTTAGAATATTCCTCTTACAGGAAATCAAGTAAATAGAGTTGACTTGTAAGTTATGAGAACAATAATTGCTTTTATGAACAAATATTGCTCCAGAACAGCTAGAAACAGTTTCACAAATCATCTGAATGGTATTTCACTTCATCTTGCTGCTCCTAGGGGAGTTCGTATCAGATTTTATTTGGGTTGATTTGTTCATAATGCTACCTGGAAATGTTGAGATGTTAGGCTTCTAAACCTTGTGTTACCGTTGGCTTCACTTTACAGAATCAATTGCTTCTTTGAAATTTAGATTAGCACGGTTGAACAAATTTTCCTAATATAAATGAAATCAACTACTTCATTGGAACTAAGTTGTGGTTCTTGCATTCTGTGTGTCTATTGTGTATTTGGCTGGTTCAAAGTTTGAACATAAGGAATTATAGGCATGTACGTTTTTGACGTTAACTTGTTTCTACCTCTTCGCAACAAAAGTTCTGCATATTGGTGATATATTCTCTAAAAAATTTGCCTAATTTTTAAAGATCAAGAGAGCCCACAAGTTGAGAGGGATACATGGCTTGATCGTGCTCTAGGAAACTAGAATCGTCATTGGATATACATGCAAAGATATCTGAGGTTTTAATTCTTTAGGGGTTTAAAGATGAAAGTTTTGTGGTTGGTTTGCATTATTCTCAAGTGTGTACCGTTGCGGTACAATCTACATTATGTAAGTTTTTCTGTGCAGCCAAAGTGCATATAAGAAGATTGCAATTGAAGGAAGATTTTGTGTATAGTCTACCTAGTTGTGTATTTTTTATTGTTTTTTTTCTTCAAATAAACAAAGAAGTGTAGTTTGATGAATGGAGTATTGTGCTATATATGTCTATCAGCATGACTCGTTAGGTCTCTTACTTATCCCTCTCCTATATGCTTAGCATTTGTCTTAGTACTCAGCTATTCTTTAAACTTTTGCTGTATAAAGTTCATTTTTTATCGTATCACAAATCTTTCAGATGATCGTTTCCATTTCCATGCTTTGGATTAGCAATATATTGTTGTCTCCGTTTCTCGGACTTCCTAAGCTATGACATAATTTTTTCTTTCCGAATATGTAAATCTTATTTTGTTGACTGTTGTTTGCAAGTATTTTGAAAAGTTCAATGGCATTGAGGAAGTTGTTTTGATGATGAGAGACGAACAAGTAGATGAAAAATTAATCTGTTATGTTAAAGTGAACTTGTTCGATCATCTTTATCTCGATACATGTTAACTTGCTTTATACATGAATTACTTGCTCATAATGGTTGTGGTACCCGCAAGTTACTCTTTTGTGTAACCATTGGTATGCGATTATGATTAAATTACTTTAACGGTATATCTTGCTAATTTATCTTAATGTGCGTCTGTCCTATCATTGTCTAATCTTTAATTATGATCTGTTAGTCGGTCAATATGTTATATGTTATATTTAATCTGTCAAGTTGAGCCTTGAGGGATAACTTACAACTACCTGCTTCTCCAACTTGGGATACACTCTTCATTTCTAATGAAGAGTGCAACAAGGTTGTACCACTTCCCCTCTTGTGTTCTCTCGCACTTATTCTTTTTGTAAGAGTTCGTGCAGCGGCCTAGTTCTTTTGTTTGGATTTTGCGGGGATCAATTTTCCTTGTTAATGATGGATCGTTGTACCGCACATTAACCCTAAGCATCTTCATCCTTTGATGAAGAGTGCAAACAGTGGTGTCTTGTCTTCTCTTTGTATTTCCCAATTTTGCCTCTCTTTCATTGCAAATGGTCTCTATTTGCCGCTTGTGTGGATTTTCGTGATGCTCGTAGGCAAAGAGAATGTTGTTGTGTCGAAGCGGCCGAGGATGGATGCACTACATCAATCATTGCTATAGAAGGAATTGTGGATTGGATGCTTCGTTGTAGCTAGTTTTCCTCGGGGGAAGTGACTACTTTCAAGTCATATCTTTATCGGGACCCTACACCTTATCCAAATTCTGTGAGTGGTAGCCGCTCTTTCGCTTTTTTGTCTTAATAATCTCTGAGTGGCATTCTCGCATTAAAGGTATTGTTCTCGGAAATTATTCTCCCATGTCCGTGTTGTTTATGGCTTATGATTGAGTGAAACCTTTGATTTGAGTTTTAGAATCTGATCACAGTTACTCATGACTCATGTAATCTGTTAAACTTGCTCACGTTTATGTCCGTTATTGTGGTTTGATGAATAAATTTTGGTTGAGGTGTTGTTTGTATTGTATCCGGTTTAGAGAGCTTCGATTTTTGTTTGTGCATTGAACTGTGATAAAGTTGGTTTCCTTGGATTGATAGTTTTGCGGGTAAACAATCCGAAATTTCTTCTAGATGCTTGGCGTAATGATGCACTAAGATTCATCTTTCGGTGTTTTGCTATTGTTTGTTGATAATGAAGGCGGCGTGAGGGGATTTGTTGAGCCGGTCTTGTTATATTCGATTATTTCGTGATCCGTTTTTGTAAGAGGATACCGGTGGCCGTGTCACCGGTTTTGCAATACCGCCGTTTTCTCGCTTTTTTTTTTTTTTGTTTTTCTCGCTTGTTTTTTTGCGTTTTTTTTGCCGTCACCGGTCTCGTTTTCTCGCTATTTTTTTCCTCTCGTTTTTTTGTCGTTTTTACAAATTTCTTTTCTCGTTTTTCTCGTTGCCACTTGTTTGGGATTCTTTCTTTGCTCTTATTGGTGTTATTTCTACAAAGTTGCGGATGTCATATTGTGGAGGAATAAAAACCCGATCGCTTGAATTCTTGGGGTAACAATGGCGGCATGGTTTGAGAGATGTGGTTACACTCGATATCATTGGTTTCCGTGTGTTCTTGCTCCTCTTCACCATACTTTATCTCTCGGGCTAAATCGGCGAAAATTCTAAACAGGTAATTCGAGGTCATCTACTTTATTATCGGACCATGGTGATTAAGAATGTGGAGAGCTATCCATCTTGGCATATGTAAGTGTGCACATCACATGTATGAAAGTTTGATTCTCTCTGTACTCTTTAGGCATCATGTTAAAAAGCTCCGCATTCTCGTTAGATATCCTTAGCTATGAGAAACGAAAACGGGCATTTTATGTGAAACGACTTTATCCACGATGAATGCGAGCAACAAGTTGTATTTATTTCATATTCTTCTGTGTGTTGTTTGCAATGCTCTTTTTTTTGGATGGGATTAACTAAGAATTTCTCAAAGTTAAAATGATGCGAGATTTCCAAGGGGTTAGGGTCTCTATCATCATCATTATCATCTGAGATATTGTGCTTGGTTTCAAACCTATAACTTTTTTCTAATAAACTTATAAAAGACCTCTAAGTTATAATGCTTTTGGTTATATGCAGGAAGGACTCAGGGACACCGAGTTACTCATGTTAAAAAAGAAGCAGGATGTTCGTAATTATATGTATGCACCTGGGTAGAAAAGAAGCATACATTTGATGTACGTATATGAATTATTTGTTCAATTGTACCAAGATTGGAACTTTCTTATTAATGCATGAGAAATTCATATGATTGTGTTTTAACATTATTATCTATGTCACTAATTTTATTTTAGCAATAGTGCTGGCCTAGTGTAGAGAGAGGGGTTCATGATTAATAATGGTGGTAATTGTCATCAATAAAACAAAAACTGAGGGGCGGATGACTTGTAATGAGAGGCTAAGTTTTCATTGTATCATTATTTAGTGAGGGGAAAGTTAAGCTATACCGAGGGGATGTTTGGACATTAGATCATGATTTAGTGGGGGGTAAATAGTGTTTTAGTGAGGGTATATGCCCTAATAAAACATTACTTAATGTAGGGAAAGTTAAGCTATACCAAGGGGATGTTTGGTCATTAAATCATGATTTAGTGAGGGGTAAATGGAGTTTTAGTGAGGGTATATACCGTAATAAAAATAATATTTAATGAGGGGCAAATGAACTATTGTGACAAAATATGTCGTCACTAGAACAATTTTAATGAGAGGAAACACATGTCACTAAAACATAAAAAACCACGGGACCTTTTACTCTCACAATTTACCTTTATATAGAGAAGCAGTAAGGACGGGCGATGAGAGTAATTTTCCTCTCATTAAAAGTCTTTAATGATGGGAAATTGACTTTTAATGACCGGATTTCCCCTCATTAAAAATCGATTTTCTTGTAGTGCATGTTTACTCATGTACCCCTTGTACCCCGAGATTATATGCTATGTCGAGTGTTGCAGATATTGTTGAGCGGTTTGTGCCAGTTATCACGTTTAGTGTTGTATGTTCGTGATACGAGCTGCGGCGGTTCATTCATGCTACTGCCGGACCTCTGCCAAAATACAACCCGACAACCACTTTGAAACCAAATTAAGTATTCTTTTCTTTTATTTGCACATTATGAGGACATAATGTGATTTAAGTGTGGGGGGGGTGTCTACATTGGGTATGCTATGTTATCATGCTATATTTTTGAAAAGTGAGTAAATGTGATTTTCTCGAAAATTTTAAATTTTTTTAAAGTAAACTTGGATAATTGTAAATCTTGAGCATGTAATTGAAACAAATGGCTTGCTAGTTGTAGTTTCCTGATAATGATTTTATGTGACTTTGAGAGATAATTATAGCATGCTTTTACTGATTTGAGATAGTATTCATTTCACACTCACGAAGCCTTTGATATTGAAGCAACAATTTTGAACTGTATCCTTTCACTATTTTAGTGATTTATCTTAGAGAGATTTGGTCTTAATAGTAACAGTGAAGTAACACCTAAGTTCAGAACGTGCACTGTGAATATCTGAAGGTTTGAATGTGATAAGTGAAACGTAACTAATGTCTTGAAAAAATGTAAAAAAATATATAAATAATAAATAAATGGGTGTGTCGAAAGCTGGTCGATGATTGGAGTGCGGTAGGACATTATCTCGAAATGTCCTATACCACTATGATGACCAAAAGCTCACGACAGTCAGGAGAAGCTACCCTATGATTTGAGTAAGGTAGGGTGTTATCCCGAAACATCCTATTCTACTATGACGGGTAAGAGCTCATTTTGATGTGCGTCAAAGAAGGAAAAAAGAAAGTGAAAAAAATTAAAGACTTTGTTATCGTTGAACTTATACCCAGTATAAACCGAATGATATGCTGTAGGGATTATCCTACTGAGTGCGCGGGAAGACTTTGTGTGGAACGACTGCTGCCTATACCTAGGATAGTCATTAAAATTATTTGAGAGGATATTTGTTTGAGAGGATTGTGAAGATTGAAAAAGGCGTGTCACACACACCGAATCTATCTCTATGTTGGTATTACTTGCTATAGTTGTTGTATCTTTTGTTACGTGAGTTAGGGATCTATGTGGATTAAATGTACAGTGAGCCGGTTTTGATTATTTTGTTCGGGACGAACAAAAAGCTAAGTGTGGGGGAGTTGTTTAGGGTATATTTTACTATATTTTCGGGATTAATCCCTAAACAATTTACCTTATTTTTAAGGGAAATAAATGAGAAAAGCATGTTTTAACCGTTAAATTCCTATAATGGTTATTGAGGGGTTATAATTTAATTATGAGAAAATATTGAGTTTAATTGTTATTTTTGTTACACATTTTATTATTATTATTATTCGATGACTTGGTGTAACAACAATCTTGCAGGAAATTAAAAGATATGCATGGGGATATCATTAATGGAGAAGATTAATCTCATTCAATCAAGTGATTTCAAAATAAAGAAGAAAATCGGAGCATTGAAGAGAGGATAAATCAGATCAGATCGAAAGAGTGAAGTGGGGAACACGGTATACGAAGCAACAGTGTGAAAACGCGTGGATAGGTAGGCTCGGTCGACCGAGCCATGCTATTCGGTCGACCGAGTGTCTTTAGTCGGTCTACCGAGGTCCGAAAATCGACGCGTTTTTCTAGATCCTTCCTTATGTCGGCGAAACTCCTATATAAGCGGCAAGACCATTCGAGCAGAGAAGAAGGCACGTAAAAATACGCATTATTCATTCACAACAAAAGAGAGCAGCCGCACCAGACACATAAGAAGATGAGTCTTCTTCTTTCAATTCTTTCTTGGAGATCAAGGATGATTGAGGGCTAAACAGTTCGCAGTAGGATAACGGGATGAAGCCAACACAACACCATCACAACCAAGGGATTTTCGAGTAGCAATTGTTTAGTGAGTTTGAATTTTAATTTCTTTATCAATTGAATAGATGTGAATGTTTGTTTTATTAGATTGAGAAATCAATGAAACGTTTATCTGTTTTGAATTTTAATGAGAATTAGCTTCATATATAGAACCGTTCTTTTGATACGATTAATAATAATTCAAGAGATTGTTTATTATTGATTGGGTAGGAGATTCGGAGACGAACTCATGATCATGTTCTTCATTGTTATGTTTGTTTTACTCGAGAAAGAAAACGAACCCTAAATAAATTTGATTAAGGAAACTAGATCGAATTTAGGTTAGATCATACCAAGGAATTTAATTCAACTCATAACTTGGTTGGGTGGTGGTTGTTTGGTGGATCCTTGTTGCCCTACTGTTCCTTTATATTCATAAGAAAGTTTGTACTTTTTGCTTCGTTTAGTTATTTTCAAAACCCTAGCTTTTACATGTAACTAGTTTTTATAATCCATATGAGCAAGTAGAGCCATAATTATCCTGAAGGAGCCTTCCAAAGGAAACCATTGAGAAAGCCTTTTATAATATATGCTCCTTTTCAGTGAAGTCCTTGATGAAAAAACAAACCTTATATCTTTCCACATTACCATCTGAATCCCTCTTGGTCTAAAATGTCCAGTTACAACCAATGGGTTTCGATCCTTCTGGTAATGGTAGAAGATCCTAAATGCCCTTGTCCTTCATGGACTTCATCTCATATTGCATAACCTCAATCCACTTATGAGAGTTGGAGCTTTCCATGGCTTGGGGAACGGTAACCGGATCGTCCTCCATAATGCCAGGATCATTATGCTTAAAGAGGTAAACAATATAATCATACCGAATTGTTGACCTCATCTCTCTAGTGGAGTTCCTAAGTTGCGGTGCCACTGATTTCTCATGTGGTACCTCATATGCTCATTTTGCTCCTATATAGGTTCTTGAGGATGTAGAGGTTGCCTAATTGGAAGTTCACGAATATTGTCATAAACCGTATCTGGCAATAGTATACATCCCATTTGGGAAAAAAATTTGTTACCAACTGCCACTGTAGGGAGAGTCATGGTAGGCTCTTCTTTAAAGACAATATTTCATCCCTTATCTTCTCCCCAAATTCAATATCCTCAAGAACCTTGCAGATCCCGTCTAATAAAAAAAAAAATTGGAAGTATGGCCATAGAACTTAAAACCCCTGGATCTCTTGAAAAACACCACATAACATAACAATTAACTTGAGTCTAATTTTCTTTCCTTTGGCTTATAAGGCCTAACCTTAATTGGACAACCTCCTATATGATTACACCGAATACTGGGTTACCCCAGTCCATATTTCATATGGGGTTTTGGTTTCAGTTGTAGTGGGTATTTATTTAGTATGAAAGCTGATATCTTTAATTTCCATAGTGACTGCCATTTGATACAAGGAATTAGAAGCAAATAATCGTCTATGAATGTGATACTTTGTTGTTGAACATTCCAACATACCGTAGGGAATAAACAACAAGTGACCATATGCATCAATTCTAAGACGCACTTAGAGCAATCACATACCTAATATCCTTATATTGGTTTGTTATCCCTTAATACAACATACTCAGACAAGATCATCTGACATATCAAGGGGACCAAATGTTCCATCTGACACAAGCTTTTAAATTCTCTTTTGAGAATTTTTCCTTAAATGCTAATGCCAAACCATGTACGAACCATTATCACTTAAATTTGATTTGTGCCATGAAAAACTAAATGCAGAGTGTCATTAAGGATACAATGGTATCCACCAAAGTCAGATTATTACCGAAAGTCAAATGATTAGAACATATGTGATCTAATATTGGAAAATACTAAAGGTATCACTCTTAATTGAACAAGAATGTCCTGATTTGTCCAATCAATAAATGAAAAGCCGAATTCTTCCATAAAGACGGCTTGATAAGTCTCTCCAAGTCTAGAAGATGTTCAATCTTCAGTAACAATCTAGTTTCTGAATAGCCTTAAACTTTACTGAATCAACATCACCCACAAAGATGTTTCTTTCAACATCAACTGGTGATTGATGATGCTAGTTACTTTGCATATTCACGCTTAAGTGCATAGTAGCATCCGAATCTATCCACCAAGTGTGTTCAGGCACAAAAATCAACTCAAACCCTTAACAAACTCAAACCCTCAGCAAGCATTACACTACAAGCAACCTTCATTGTGTACCTACCTATTGACATAAGAAACAACTAATATCCTTATGTTGTCATTTATGCCCCTGGTGTTGAATACCAGCAGCTTCCTTAAACGTAAATTTTACTGTGCCCTTACCTTTAATGGTGACCATATTTAGCATTTTCTGGTTGCCCAAATTTCAATCATTCCACTTTTTACACTCAGTGGGAAAATTGATTCCTTCAACTCCCACCATTCCTTATGTTAGTTATAACTGACATTTAATTTACCATATTGTGCATGAAGAGAAAGAATGACAAATTACACCAGAAGGCCATCACGGATATCCAAATCAAAGACCTAAAGTTTGGAAATCAGATGAGCCATTTCCAGAGTGTGCCCTTTATGTTGCATTAGCCCTAGTACCTTATAGAGACTAGCTCGGACATGACAAATCACATATCTCCTTTCTCTTCATAGGCATTGTGCAACTTTATTTAATACAACATTGCTTAATAGTCACCATGGTCTTTATGCCATTTCTTAGAGTATATGGATTGACTTCCTACATGATCACTGGACTCAACCTGTTTGATCACTCTCACTTCTCAAAGTACAAATATGTTTAACTTTACTATCCTAACTGAGAGGTTTAAGAGGATCATACCTAAATGTCAAGTTTAGATCCATAATGCCAATGACAAAAACAAATTTGTTCTTCCTAACTCTAGAAATGATAGGCCATTAGTGGAAGAATATAATACTTGAATGAGCAGATATACTTTAAAGCAGATTTTATAATTGAATACATATAACAACTTAATTGACCTTAATCTCACATATGTAAGATCCGAAGAATATCCAAAGTCAAACAATTGTATGATATATTTTCCCATCACAAGATACCGGCACGACATTAATATCTCATCCGTGAACAATAATACTAACTCGTAATTGACATCTTGGCGTAGTGATCAAACACTAACAATAAATCCTGTCAAAATAATAGATCGATCTTTGGATCGTATCTATTATCCACATGAAAACCAAATAATTGTCACGTATTTATCACCACATGTGTATTTACAATTCTGCCAAATAATATCCTTCATTTGTGCCGAATACTATCCGCATGAATTTATAAAAACACAAACCATTTTACATCTCATCGTGAATCAATTTCCACGTAAAGGTTACTTTGACGACATATCGTTTCAACAAATTCACTTAGAGACATAATAAATGCAAATACCGTAATATATCTATGTTTGATTTTACCATATTGACCCTTTTTTATACTAAAAAAGGTCTATCAAAATTGGGATGCTTATTTCTTCAAATCATTCTTTCTATTTTCAGTCTTTACCAAATATACTTTATAATGGACTGTATATATTATAAAGTCCAAACATAATTAAGACCCAAAAGAATACAGCAAGTTTGGCCAAAAATTAAAAGGGCTGCTATTATATTACTCCCTCCGTTCTATAATATCTTAGGCAGTTGCCAAAAAGAACCGTTCCAAAATAACTGAGGCAATACACATTTCAATGGAATATTTAATGTATTATTCTCATTTTACCCTTTTTAATTTTGCCATCCGTGTTCATTAAATGCTCCTTTTTTGTACTCCAATGTTTTTCACCGGGAGACTATCACCACCGGAATTCTAAAGGTTTTTTTAGGGAAAGAAAACAACAAATTCCAAAGATTCAAGTTTGAAGCATGATTTTTATGGAGATGTATCATCAGCTATCATTGAATTTGTGGTTCTATTCTTCAATTTTTTTTCTTCTCTTTTGCAGTTCATCTTCTTGAGTTCCATTCTTCAACTTTTTCTCTTTTGCAAAATCACTTTCATCAGTAACATGAGTGAAAACCAAAAATAACAATCATAATGGAAAGATTCAGGCTTGCACTAATCTAGTCCTAATTCCGACTCAGAGAAAAAAGAAGAGGTTGTAAGATGTATTGATTTGAATGTCCCAACCGATTTGGGGTTTGATTTGAACAATGAGGTTGTAAAATGCAATGATTTGAATGTTCCAGCCGATATGGGGTTCGATTGGAGTTGAAGAACATTGTACCCCTTGGAAAAATTGGAGATGATTTAGTCTTTTTTTTTCCTAGATATGTAATCAATCATTTGAAGCACAATATCAGCGGATCTTTTTTTAAAGGTTAGTTAAGGGTATTTTAGTCCATTTCACTTGAAAGTCAATGCAATAAATTGCTTCCTTAATATGTGTGCATTTAACAACTGCCTCAGATATTATGGAACGGATGAAGTATTTTCCAGGACTCAATATAATAACTTATATAGACTAACCATAAAAATGAGTTTATACACTAACTATATCTACGTACATTTTGCAATTGACTTTATATGCTTTAAAACTTATTTGTCTTTCGGAAAGAGGATCATGTAAACATGCAACATGTACATTGTAGGGCAACTAGGTCACTACAACAATTCTTGGAAATAACCAATTTACAAACATATATTTAGTGTTGCTTACGTAATTGCATGTTAAATCAGCATAATGATATTTGTCTCACGATGTGCCATGTTAGGAAAAATATGTTTTACATTGCATGTATGCCTATCAAGAGAAGAAGCCACAAAAGTATGTGACAGGATGTGGTGGAGTAGTGAAAGTGAAGAATTTGCCACTGCAACATGAAGAATCGTAAGTACACAATGTCGTACTTACTTCGAGGCATATATTTGATACACATGACATTACAACATACACCATAGTAATTACTTAATTGCATGTAATGCAGGACTGGCTGTGCATTTTATCTGATTCACTACCTATTGAAGTTGTCCCAAGGTAAGAGCATTCCTCACAACTGGAAAGATGAAGACTTGCAAAGGCTAAAAAGGATGGTTGTGAACTCAATCATGCTAGACACCTTGCCCTCTTCATTCTGAAAGTGTTGAAGTTTTCTAGAATAAAGTAAAGACGATTGTTGTGATTTTTCTAAGAAACGAAACAGGCCTTTATGGACCATTATGCATGAATAATTTGAATTGTGTTGCTTCTGTTATGAATACTATTACTTCCCAAGTTGTTATGTATTGCAATGCTTAAAAAATTAGATTTTGTTGGTTTATTTTTCATCTTGCTTTGATGTATATGTAGTAACCCCATCATTAAAAGACCGACCAGTCTTATTGACATATAATGTGTTGTAAGTACGATTATGCAGTAACCCAAATATGTGTTCATAAGAACGAGGTAGTAAGAAAGTAATGATATTATGTTCAAGATGCTATATCCTTTTAGTGTAGGAACACATAATGTAGTGACACATTCACGTGTAATGGAAAATGAAGAGTCATTGTGCCACACTATAATTAGATGAGCAACCAATACTGTGAAAATACCGACATTAGCTGTGTATTTAATGGGGACGAAATTATTAAAGAGTTCTGAAAGTAAGCATATTCAGTGCTTAGTAACACATAACGTAGGGACACATTCAAGTGTAATGGGTAATGAAAGAGGAGTAGAATAATTGGAAATTGCAGAATGACAGAAGGGATAGAAGATGGACAATGAAGAGAAGAAACATAACATAATTGCGAAATACATAATACAGTCAGTTTATTACGTGGACTAAAAACACATACACGGAAAGGAAAAAGCAAATGTTAAAAAAAATCAAAGTGCCAGAACATTGACATGTTATGGCAAAACAAATATTATTAGCCTCAACATGTACACAACAATAATTCGTATGTCACTACTTCTCTGGTGAAACCACACAAGTTCTGCAACTATGATGCCCTTCATTCCCGCAATGACCACAAGTAATTGGACGTTTGTACTCCCCCCTCGATTTGAAATGCTTCTTGCGTGGCTTACCAGGCTGCCTCTTCGGAATTGGAGGCAACACATCCATCCCATCTTTAATATTCTCGTGTAGATACGAATCTGGTGTTGGATAAATTGCGTCATGGTACGCGTTGGAATATGATTCAGTCAAATAGCCCTGATCAACAAATTGATATAATAGAAATCCAGTAACACTGATGACGGCTAATCCCTGAACACGTGGATAACCATAACATTGCCACTCATTACAACTGCAAGTCCCACACTCTAAATTAACAGACACTGATGGGGAGGATAACACCTCTTAATGGTATGGTGTGGAGCTAATGACGTTGAAGCTTCGTCCTATTTCGATCAACTTGTACAACTTTGAGTCAATTTTAGGACAAATCTTCGAGGTCCAGGTTGAACACATTTCACGCCTATATGAAATAACGATACAATAAAAATGATAAGAAGTAGACATTCATAAAAAAAATAAAAAATTAATTACACTATATATGAATTATACTTTCTAGTTGCTTCATGATTTTAATACGAATCGCATCAATCATATTCAACACTGGAAAATGTCTTTCCTTAACCACCCACAAATTGAATGATTCAGCAGCAGAAGATGCCATGTTACCGTATTGACATCCCTTGAAATAAGCATTGGCCCACTTTTCCGGTTGCAATCCGTCAAAGAAACCCTCGGCTTTTTTCCCATCGACACAAAGCATTGTAAAACTCCACTTTGGTAGAGGCATATGCGTATTTAACTAGCAAATCAACCATTTGATCCCTCAAATCCGCACCACCTTTTTTGCCACTGAAAGTGCTCTTCATATTTAACTTCAAGTGGTAGATGCATAAATTTAGTAGAGCACTTTAAATGTGCACCATCCAGATAAAGCAAAGGACGACATAAAGTAAACCCCTTGATGCACGCCACAAAAGCAATAAACATACGTTTAAACCGATGAGTTGTATGATCGACATCCAAGACTACGTTAGATTCAGGATTTGACTGCAACACACGGTCTTTATAAGCCGGTAACTTATTGAAAGAATCGCGCTTGTTTCCATACACAATCTCCCTAGCCTTCCTAACATCATAAGACATTTTCAGACAACGGGTAGAAGACCAAGAATGTTGGACGTCCGACGGTGTGGTCATTGGCTTCTCACGAATTGTGTCTACAATGTCTTTAGCAACAAGACGAGAAGTAAAACGTGAATGTTTGAAAGATCGAGCAGATGTTCCACATTTATGGACGTTGCACGATTTCTTCACATATAATTGTCCATTTGAAGGTCTTTAACAGCATGCACCTTCCAGTCACATTTTGTTTGGTTTTTCAAAGCATAAACAACTGAAATCCTACTAGCATAATTCTTGGTATAAACGAATCGGAAGCCAGTTTGAATTGACTGTTACAATAAACACTCCCTAAAAGCATCCACACCACCCTCAAATCTCTGTCCTTCAATGAAAATAAGCTTATCCCAGCCTAAGTCGATCGTACGAGACTGGGTGTTTGAAAGCGACGGTAACACATCATCTGCACCGTCACTATTCCATGGCTCGTCAACAAGGGTATTACCTGACACGTATGAAGATGATGAACCCATCACCCCGTCTTCTAGAACAACCACATCAACACTATTTATTCCATATGAATCAGCTAATTCTATCATTGATCGAACATCATCATCGGAGCCCAACACGCACTTATGTTTATCATGCAATGCATAATAAAGCTTCATATTGACATGCTTCAATTCAAGCCAAGTGTTTGAAATCATGTCATGAATTGAACGTAAAGAATCGTCGGAGTTTACTCTAAGAACACATGTCTCCTCCTTGAATGAGCACATAAGCATCAACATCGCTGCAACCCAAACGCCTATAAATAAATTACCAAAATCATCAGTTACCATGTACAAATTGAATGGAATAATTGGAATAAAATCGGAAACGAATCTTACCAAAAACAATATGTCTTCCGTTTACTAAAATACAACACCAATTGCTGTCATGAATTTTTTTTCACAGTACATCGCCCGTTTTTTTCCCACACAATACATATGTTACTGCTTCAAGAACACAACCACATAATACACGGATTAATCTATTGAGGAACAATTCATGAATCCAAAATGATGAAACAGACAAATAAGCATAAAACTCTAAAAAAAACCGCAAAATCAAATTCAATTACAGATGACGACTAAAACGAATTCAATGACAGCAATGAATGATCATACATACCAATAAAGATGAATACCTTAGGTCAATAACGGATCGTAGACAGATAAAAAATACTGCAAAAATCGCCCAAAACCGAAATAAAATGGATGCGAATTATGCTTAGGTTGGATAAACACACAATTACGAATTAAAATTCACTAGCAGCCAACATCGTAATGTAATATTTTTCTTCTTCAATCCTGGGCGTCTTCTGCAAGAGTGGAAATCCAGATTTTGTTTTCTTTTATTCGAATGCTAGGACTGGATATTGGCATAAATGTATTTGCTAATGTGATATTCCGTTTTTTTCTTTCTTTAATTCGAATATGTGGAGTTGATAATGACATGAAAATATGACACAATTTGATTTGCGGTTATTCAAACAACATTGAATTCATTCCTAGAAAAAAAATCGGCATTTATTACAAATAAAGGAATATATTAGAAAATAAAAAATTAAGGGTATTTTTGGATATACATTACTTTATGTCATTTACGCCATGTGCGTTTATTTCTTGTCCTTCTTACCCAAATAAGATTTAAACTCGTCCTGTACGACCTTTTCCTTTTAAAAAAATTGTGGTATAAATAGTAATTTTGTTATAATTTATGTGGTATGTGAGGTAAAAAAAAAATATTGTTGTGATGCCGAAAGTAATCTTTTGTAGTGTCGGGAGAAAAAATGGTGTTATTAGTGAAAAGTGTGGTGCATTTAGAACTCACCTTTATTAATTAACCGAGCCTATCTTCTTGGCCTATCAACCCTTAATCTGTTTACCCTGATTTCTTATTCTTATATATAGATGGCTTTTATTGACACAACGCTTATACTGTTTGCAACACATTAATTTGCTTTTGACACTCAAAAAATCACTTCGAGCACCATGATTATTTTTATGCAAAATAACGTCAGTGACACAAACATTATAATTCAATACGCACGTCTCTGGCACTGACGTTGGTTTTCGATAACAACGTCAGTGACACTGACACTATAGTTATAAATGTATCATTGGTGAAACAGACGTTCGTTATTATCGAAACAGAACGTCAGTTAAATGTATCATAGGTGAAAAATCATTACACTGACATTCGTTATTATAAAAAAGAAACGTTGTTGCCACTGGCGTTCCTAGTGTGATGCCGAAAGTAAAAAGAAGAAGTAAATGTGTGATGCCGAAAGTAAATAAAAAATCATTAAAAAAAAAAGATACCAATAGTAATTATGTATATATACATATATTCTCAAAGCCTTTTGTAAAAAAAAAAAGATATATCAAAATCATTAAAAAAAAAGATACCAGAAGCTATATATATATATATATATATATATATTCTCAAAGCCTTTTGTAAAGAGTGGTGATACATCCACCGTATATAATACGTAGTAGGCAATCACTACACACATCTTATATATTCATTTAAAGTAGTACTAATACAATTTAATCAATGGATAATATGCATATAGTGATTGTCCACTATACACTATGCTATGTGTAGCGGATATATCAATTTTCATTTGTAAAAGCTGCCGGTCCACTTCTCCATAACTCCCCAACTTCCTAAGACTTTCTCGTTAGACGAATGATACATGTATAATGGTTGTCACAACGAGCGACACAATAGTGATTTGCATCGTTGATCATAACGTGTCTAAAATGATTATGATATAAATATAACATAATCAACGATGCATATAACCGTTGTTTCGTTCATTGTGACACAACCGTTGTTCCCGTATCATTTCTGTACCGTTAATTACTCTCTTCCTTACCTGCTCTTGAAATGTCCCCCCATCTCCCTCCCCACTATTCAATTCATTGCACTCTCTATCTATCTATCTATCTATCTATCTTCTTCTTCTTTCCATAACCGTTCATCTCCTCTGCAATTTCTTAATTTCTCTGTACAATAGCAGAACGTCTCTCTCTACTTCTCTGCTACTATCTGAGCCTCTTCTCCTTTCTACTTTCTGAATACTGATAAAGAGATTTGCTCAATTGAATTTTCTTTCATCTATTAATTTGAAGAAAAGCTGAGTTCTTCGCATCTGCGTCTCTTCAACTATGGTATCTGTGGCTCACTGGTGCTGCCGCCGCGTTAGAATCCGTTGGTGCTTAGAAGGCAATCTGAGACCAATGAGAACATTTTCGAGGTCTCTCTCTCGATCTCTCTCTTTCAATTTCAGGTTTACTCATTTACAGTTATGTTTAATTCTTGTATTTTTCTCTTTCTCTATTTAAATCGAGTCTTTTATGTTTATGTGCAAAGAACTAAATTTACATTTTTTTTTTTTTTTTTTGCTTAAAACCGGACTTGCTCATTTTACTAAATCTAGATCTGAAACTTTTCTGTGTTAAATCGTTGCAGTAAATAGATATATTTCAATAGATGTCTTAACTTTCTTAAAAGAATGCTTTAATTAGAAAATATATATATACAAATATGTTTTTGAGTTGTCTTCTTTGTGTATGTGAAAGTCTTTCTGATATATTTGTGCTACTTGTAAAGCTGTAAGCTTCTTGTCTCTATATGCTGTATCAACTTCCAATGCAAGGACGAAGCCACGAGTTCGTTCGATAGGCTAATAGACTATGTCGAATTCGGGCTGGATTAAGGATATTTTATAGATTAAACTGGATTACATAAAAAAAAAAAATTTACACTAACAAAATTACCCTTTAACCTCCCAATCTCCTTATCACAGCAATGGTGTAATGTGTAGGCTGCACTCTGCACATCCAATCTTCAATGAAAATTCAATCCCCAACCATAGAAATGGTCATTTCTACATTCCAATTCACCAAACAGTTGCAGCCTTGCATCAATTGCCAAATGCAGACTGAACAAACTCGATCAATGCAAATTATACAACTCTAACACTAATTTATTTCCGATCTATACCAAAGAAAAGCAAACAATGTTAAAGTGTCCCACATTGGGAACTTGTGGTTGTTTCACCCACCATATTAAGAGATGGACTTCCCTCACCTCACAACCTAGGTTTAGGGGATGAGACCCTTCCTCTTATATGGGCTTGGGCCTATGTTTTCCACATGGTATCGGAGCCACCCTTTATTGTGCAAGTGTTGGACCTATTTGTTGGCCTTGTGTGCCCGGCCCACACTTGAGGGGGCGTGTTAAAGTGTCCCACATTGGGAACTTGTGGTTGTTTCACCCACCATATTAAGAGATGAATTTCCCTCACCTCACAACCTAGGTTTAGGGGATGAGACCCCTCCTCTTATATGAGCTTGGGCCTATGTTTTCCACAAACAGAAACAGATTTCCTTCAAACAGGAAATTATTTCCGATTTTGAGCAGTTGCGAATGATGCGGTAGACGAAATGGAGATGCATACTCATTTGCTTTGATAACAAAATGATTTAGCCGATTCAAATGCCTTTAATCTATTTCAGATTTTCTCTTGATTTATGCTGATTCCGAAACTCTCGATCCCTGAATAGCCATTCCAAAATTTTTGTTTCTCAGCTTCAAAACCGGAGGAGAAAAGGATGGACTCCGGATTCTTTGAAAAAATTTAGCTTGGTTCAACATTAATTTCGTCTAGAACAATGAAGATAAAATAAATATGTTTTTTGGCTTTCTTTTTTGATTTGAGGTGTCTGAAAATCAAACGAAATGAAGTAAAAGGAAGATGCAATACGAGAGTTGTTAATCGCCCCCATCATGTCAACCCCTCCCGTAAATCTCTTTCATCTTTAATTTTTGCCGGTAATATTTCAAACTATGATAACTTTTTTTGATAATTTATTTTTTAATAAATTATATGTTTTTGAAATCAACGAAACCCATCAAATAAGGCCAATATCGAATAAGGAATGATGTATTAAAAAATGGGGGCGAGAGGTCAGAAGAACAAAATAAGATACAAAATGGGAAAAAATTACAAGACAAAAACGCGTCTGTTACTACATGTGGTTGTAGCAACATGTAGTAACACATGTAGTAACAGGCGCGTTTAAACGTAGGGTATTTCAATAAATTAGGAAGTTAACATAAATGTGTATTTCTCTACGTTTAAACGTACTGTTTCTACGTTTAAATAGCTATTATCTACGTTTGGAAGTGGTAGATGGCAATTAATGTTGTTGTAAGGTACTTGTTCAATATACACCACATTAACGGGCTATTTTTCTCATTCCTTCAGAGTATTTCATGTTAATATAAATTTTCTAACAACTTCTTCATCTTTCAAGTCCATTTCTTCATCATTCAAGTGCTCAAATGGGTAAGTTTTTGCTATGTAATTTGTCTTAATTCAAATGCTCAATGTGATTATGTTATTTATGCTAGTAATGAAATGTACTTAAACGAAATGTGTGTTTTTAGTAGGTTGTTTATGTAATGTTTATACATTTAAGTAGTGTGTTCAAGTCTTTTCTTAGTGTTATTGTTTAGGGTTTAATTACTAGGGTTTAGTGTAAGTAATGATACGTATTTAACCGAAATGTGTGTTTTAAGTAGTGATTATGTTATTTATATTGTAGTAATGATATGTATTTATCGATATGTGTGTTTTAAGTAGTGATTATGTTATTTATATTGTAGTAATGATATGTATTTAACCGAAATGTGTGTTTTAAGTAGGTTGTTTATGTAATGTTTATACATCTAAGTAGTGTGTTTAAGTCTTTGGTATTGTTCAATTGTAGTAAACTTTGGTGTTGTTGATTTGGTATTGTAGTTTTGAGACGTTGGGAAATTTGTTGTTGGTAGTAATGTAATTGTCCATATTGATGGTTTGATCGTGCATAAGAGTGCTGTTCCTACCCAAAATGGTACTGAAAATGGCTCTGTTTCAGAGACCATTGTTATTGGAAATATTGATCACACTTAAACTTAGAGTAAAAGAGTTTTAAGTGTTAAAAGTCTTTGTTTCCTTGTTTGAAACATCTTAAAAGGGGAAAATAGTCTTTGTTTCGTTGTTAGGGTTTAATTAGTAGGGTTTATTGTAAGTATGTTTTGTTTTCTATATGTGATAAATTTGCTTAGGTAAGGTTTTGAATTACTATATTGAATGTCTATAATGCATTTTAAGTTGTTATCTAAGTTGATATTGAATAATTTAATAATGACTTGAATTGTTTTAAAAAAAAAGATAATCGCAACACTATGATTGTTGTCTCGTTCAACGGAAAATTTACGTACGATCCTCTCTATAACCGGTGGAATTATGTAAATGGATCGATGTTCTCATTATTTGTCCGAAAGAACATAAGATTGAATGCGTTGTTGGATAAATTGCATGTGAGGCTTGGTATTGATCGGTCTGATTCAAAACTCGGCGTAAAAGCTTTGTTTACTTATGGTAGTGTGGGGAATCTACCACTTGATGATATCTTAGACGACGAGACACTAAATGGTTACATCGAAGCGGCCTCTGACAGTAAAAATGTAATTTTTTGTGTGAATGCTACACCAGTGGAGGCAAAAAATGAACCGATATTTGAGGATGATGGCATTGATTTAAATCAAGATTGCAATGTCCCGGATGATAACAATAATTCGGATTATATTCTTGGTAATTTCCCTTCTCCGGTACAAGAACTTGCTACAGATCTAAATTTTAATCCATTCGAGCAACAGTATGGATGTAGTGGGTTTGAAAACCATGTTTCTACACAAAGGCTTGGTGAAGCTTCAGACCAACAGTTTCAGTATCAACCAGTCAGGACCAAGTCATAATCTTTCAAATCAACCTTCAAGTAGTCTTGTTCGTGTTGAAATGGTTGGTGAATACACTGCTCCGTTTGAATTCGGTGCTCCAAGTTATAATGTTATAATAGCCAATCACATAATCCGTTTCAGTATCCTCCTAACCAACCTTCAAGTAGTCGTGTTCAACCTATCCAACAGCCATATAATTTGTTTGGTGGATCACTCACTAGTTTTTTGGCTTCTCCGTTTGCCCCTCATATTCAAACCGATCAAACGGGCAGGGATGACAACAATAATCAGGGTGTCAAATGCTAGGGTAAGTGTCCGAGAAGATTATTCATGGAGGATTCCCACATTTGAAGATGATGATTTACCGCAGTGTCTATCTACCGGTACGTTACATATAAATAGCGTGAACGAATTGTTCATTAGGAAGAAATATGATTCGAAAGAAGATTTTAATTTGAAAATAAAATCGTATGCGGTTGCCAATAATTTTCAGATGAGCTTGGGTAGGTCGGACACACGTTGTTTGTATTACACATGTCTAAACGATACATGCAAATGGCATGTAAGGGAGAAAAGAGTGAAGACGAATACAAATGTCTCACGTACATTTGAGATCACAACGTTGAATGATGTGCATACTTGTGCCTCTCAGAATGCGGATAATGACAATTGACAAGCAACACCTATTGTTATTGCGAGTCTGCTAAGTCAGAAAATGGAAGAACTCGGCAATGAGTATAAACCTTGACATATTATGGAGGACATGCTCACAACTTACAGTGTACACTTGACTTATGACCAAGCATACCGAGCTCACGAGATGATGAGAATGTTGGTTAGAGATTCACCCTCGGAGTGTTACAATGCGATACCCTCATACCTGTGGATGGTGCGTGAGGCCAATGAAGGGACCTATGTTGACTTTCAGCTTGATAATCTGGGAAGGTTTGGTAGTTCTTTCATGGCTTTGGGAGCAAGTCGTCGTGGGTTTAAGTATTGTCGACCTATTTTCTGTGTGGACGCCACTCATCTAAAAACCCGTTTCTCAGGGCAACTATTTATTATTGTTCCTGTAGATGCCGGTGACCACCTATTCCCTGTAGCCTTCGGTATTGCTGAAAAAGAATGCAACGATTAATGGGGGTATTTCATGAGACAATTGAGGGTGGCCATTGGAGGTATTCATGCTGAAAATTTGAGCTTTATATCTGACAGACACAAGGCTATTAGAAATGCGGTTGGTCAGGTATTTTCCAATGCATATCATGGTGTTTGCTATCATCATTTAAATGGCTATCTAACAAAAAGATGGAAGGATTACGGTTTTTGTGAAGACACATTCTATCAAACAACCTATGCATTCTCGGAGGCATAATTTCTCCGAAAGTACGCCCTGATCAAGGCACAATGTCTTGCGTATATCTAAAACTAGAAGAAATCGGTGTTGAACGATGGGCGCGTGCCAAATTTCCTGAAAAAAGATACGCCTTAATGACAAGCAATTACGCTGAAAGTTTCAACTGTGATTAGAGGAGCTCGTCGTTGGCCTGTTCCTAGCCTCTTGGAGTTCATTAGAGCTACACTGAAGAGATGGTATAATGATAGACGACAGAAGGCGCTTGATTGTGAGAATGTGTTAGCACCGGAGATCGATACAATAGTGGCTTCGAATATTACTGCTAGAAGGAAGTTTAGGGTTAATCCTATTAACCCCGATGAGTTTAAGGTTCATGGAAATAACTTGCTTAATGGGGTGGTAAATCTACGAGAGAGGAAGTTTTATTGTGGTTATTTTGAGAAAATTGAAATACTATGTACGCATGCTATAACAGCCGCAGCAACACGCAGAATTACCTGCACCTGCATCACCATCTGCATAATCTTCTTCACTCTCGGATTCAGAAAAAGTCTTCTCACAATAAGTGTGATCCATCATAATAGTGTCGAAAGTGAAACCCCCCTGTGTTCAAACACTATAAACTCCCTCTCATTCAAGTAATGATCCGCCACATACTCCTCCCAACCTTCCTCAAAGAAACGAAGAATTCCATTGTCTGTGGCTCCAACACTCACTTCCCATGTCCCTAATCGGCATTTGAGAACGGCCCTATCTAGGTTCCTCAGCGTGTCGTTCAACCTATTAACGTATGCTGGAGGTAGTGTCAATGAAAAAAGAAACATATCACGTTTGTTCAATCATAATACAAGTGATATAAATGTAAGTTAATTAATAATGACATACCAAATTTGTTGTGAAACCGCCATCAAGAACTTTAAAGAAACGATCATTATCCATTTGCTTCAGTGTAGATTATAAATTGAAAGGTTAATAAGTGGTTAGTTTAAATTGACTAATTGAATGATGAAGAAATTGACTTGAAAGATGAAGTGGTTAGAAAATTCAGATGAACTTAAAAGAGATTGAATAAATAAGAGAAACGACTCGTTCATGTGGTGTATATTGAACAAGTACTTGTACAACAACAATAATTGCCATGTACCACTTCCAACACTAGTACTTGCATTCCATACGTTTGGACGTAGAGAATGTTGCATTCCCTACGTTTGGACGTAGGTCCTCTACGTTCAAACGTAGAGAATGTTGCTTCCATACATTTAGACTAGGTTCTCTACGTTGCGACGTAGAGAATGTTGCATTCTCTACGTTTAGACGTAGAGAAATTCACATTGAATGTTGCATTTTAAGTTGTTATATAATTCGATACAGAGATGGTGTAAATAATGACTTGAATTTGAGTTGTTTTTTGAACAGATTGATACTCATCAAAACACCAAAACAACATACATCCAAAATATAAATGGCTACAAACATACAACAAAATACCAAAAATAACATACACCAAAATTACCTACATATAGTTTGTCAAAACAACATACACGAAAATACCTATATATCTACTATTTGATTAAATAGCTGCACACAAAGTTTCTTTCTTAGCAACGGCATATTATCATGATGGAACAGAGTAAATCTTTCATTGTGCATCAAATGATCAATGAACTTGATCGTGTATACCCCACAGTCACCCCTGTATAATATGAATAGTATAAGAATAGTGTAAACTGTATAATATAATAAATAGTTTGAAGTTTATAACACTTACGGAATTGACATTTGTGGTACGAATTCAGGTTTTACTACTCTGACATCAAAACGAGGCTTCTCTGGATCAACTATTTGTAGGAGTTGACGTAGACGAGCATCCTTCTCCAACACTCTCCTAAATGAAACACCCCACGCTTTGATGTTGCTCTCACATCAGCCTTATACTCCGTCCCCGACAGACAATCCCACACCCTAATCTTTCAGTCGAGAATAGATACTTGGACAGCTGCCCACTGAGCATGACTAATGGACCAGGGAATGTATATCACGGTGTTTTCATCACATTGCTTGACGTTCTGATACACAATGTCTGGAATGTCCGTTGTGTCTGACGGCTTTCCCTGATCTACATGACGTTGCCCACAAAAGGTGGTTAAATCAGAGTATGCAATGGCTGTATGCGGTTGAAAGTATTCTGGATGTGCTTTCATTTGCCGCTGTATCTGGTCCAGATACGCATCGACATGTTGTACGCATGCAAAAATAAGTTAGAGATAATGAAATCAGAAATATGGAAATTTTAGAAATATGAAAATGAAGTCACCGGATTATACTTCTCGGTCAAACTCTTTAAGAGGCTCGTGGAGACGTGTGAACCACGCCTTGCCCATCGGTAATGTAAGGCGGAAACCAGCTGCGGAACCCTTGGAAATCTCAATTGGGGATGGTCGTTCTTGTTGGTACCACATTTTGAAATTGTTTTCCAGCTCGTCCGGAAACTTTTTCAACAGTGTACATCTCACAACGTTATCACCGGGCAGACTGACTAAGTGCGACCCATCAGTTAAATACCGTGGTCGGTTAGTAGTCTGACGGGTCGTCAATCTTCTATCAATTTCATCATCCGCATTTCGTTTATCCAATTATACAACACTTGGACCACCAGCTAAACAAATTTCAATACATGATCAAGTTAGATAGTTTTTCACAATATAATTTATAGTTTTGATATTAAAAATCAAATAACTTACTATAATCCATCTCAGGCTCCACAACCGATGCCCGGAGGGGGGCGTAGCCTCGGGAAGGGGAGGAGTCGTAGCCTCGGGAGGGGTCGTAGCCTCGGTAGTAGCATCGCCAGTATCTGCATCAAAATAGGCACTCTCATCAATTCACGATAACAAACAATATGTATGTTAATAATACAAAATTCAATATAAATAAACCTACTAAACAATAATTAGATATAAATAACATAATGCTTACCCGAATCAAACGTAGTCTCTATTTAAGGATCCTCCACGAATAAATTGTCGACGAAATCCTTCTCGACTCCCTCCTTCTGAACTCCCTCCAGCTGCACTCCCTCTTGTCCGGGTTGGGAAATTCTTTCAAGAATCTTATCATACCCGAACATCATCATCGGGTCGTCGGATGGGGTAGGCGATGGATGAGTATGCTGATGCGTATGCTGACCAGGTGGAGGCTGATGCGTATGCTGATCAGGTGCAGACTGATCAGTATGCTGATCGGTATGATGACCCTGTGTAGACCGATCAAGGGCAAACTGAGAAGATGTGGCCGGGTCAGTATCATGTGGAGGAGGTGGAGGCCGATGAGGGGTAGACTGAAAAGATGTTGCTCGGTCAGTATCATAATACATAGAACTAAATTTATCGCATAAAGAAATTGACAATGAAATAATTTTTTACCAGATCTCTAGATGACAGCGTTTGCATCAACCCTTTAAATTCAAGAAGCATCGTCCCATGCTCATTCTGCCGCTGTATAACATCTCGAAGTACTTGCCGGTTCTCGTCATTCTGCCGGTGAATTTTCCTCCCGAATGTCATTCTGCCCATTATCTATCCTTCTCTTCACAGCCCTATCAAGCCCAGCAGCTTCATCTTTTTCATCAGATTCATCTTCTTCCGCCTGTAGCATCTCAGTGTAGGAACTGCGGCACACGTCGTGAATGAAGAGGTAAAAGGGTTGACTGTTGTGAAGTAGAGGGATGTGAAGTAGAGACTGACTGTTGTGTAGTAGAGCGTGACTGATGTGTAGTAGATGGACGTCTAGGAGGTGGCCGTGCAATTGGTACAGGCCGAGTGATCACACGTGGCGGCTCAATAATCTCCGCATCAGGGATGCCCCTATCTAGCATCAACTCTCTATCAACTTCCCTTGCAGTCAGATATCCTATAACACGGCTCTGCAAACAATGTATATTTCATTAGAATTAACAATAACAAAATGTTTAACCATACCCGATATAATTAAAAGAAAATGTTTATTAAGCTTATTACCTTACTTGTCTTCGCCAACAACCCCTTCCACTGCAGAGGGGTAGTCTTGCAACTCCATCTCATCATTCGAGGAGCCGCATCAGGAGCTCTGAGGGTGGCAGCAATAGTCGGAACAACAATGTCCTGAAGGGTCTCGTAAGCCCCAAACTGTAAGGCATGTATAACCCCTTGTATCGTCACCCTGCCTTCTGGACTTTCCTTGTAGGTATTCATTATGTGACAGATCTTTCTATAAGTCTGATCCCACAACTGTAAGGCGTAAATGACTTTTCATGGAGTACTTGGTTGTGGGATCATACTTATAGAAAGATCTGTCACATGATGAATACCTACAAGGAAAGTCCAGAAGGCAGGGTGACGATACAAGGGGTTATACATGCCTTACAGTTTTGGGCTTACGAGACCCTCTAGGACATTGCTGTTTCGACTATTGCTGCCACCCTCAGAACTCCTGATGCGGCTCCTCGGATGATGAGATGGAGTTACAAGACTACCCTTCCGCAGTGGAAGGGGTTGTTGGCGAAGGCAAGTAAGGTAATAAGCTTAATAAACATTTTCTTTTAATTATATCCGATATGGTTAAACATTTTGTTATTGTTAATTCTAATTAAATATACATTGTTTGCAGAGCCGTGTTATAGGATATCTGGCTGCAAGGGAAGTTGATAGGGAGTTGATGCTAGATAGGGGCATCCCTGATGCGGAGATTATTGAGCCGCCACGTATGATCACTCGGCCTGTACCAATTGCACGGCCACCTCCTAGTAGTCCATCTACTACACATCAGCCACGCTCTACTACACAACAGTCAGTCTCTACTTCACATCCCTCTACTTCACAACAGTCGACCCCTTTACCTCCTCATTCACGACGTGTGCCGTACAATTCCTACACTGAGATGCTACAGGCGGAAGAAGATGAAGCGGCTGTGCTTTATAGGGCTATGAAGAGAAGGATAGATAATGGGCTGAATGACATTCGGGAGAAAATTCGCCGGCAGAATGACGAGAACCGACAAGTACTTCGAGATGTTATACAGCGGCGGAATGAGCATGGGGCGATATTTCTTGAACTTAAGGGGTTGATGCAAACGCTGTCATCCAGAGATCAGGTAAAAAATTATTTCATTGTCAATTTCTTTATGCGATAAATTTAGTTCTATGTATTATGATACTAACTGGACAACATCTTTTCAGTCTACCCCTCATCGGCCTCCACCTTCTCCACATGATACTGACGGGGCCACATCTTCTCAATTTGCCCCTGATCGGTCTACAAAGGGTCATCATACTGATCAGTCTACACCTGATCAACATACTCATCAGCCTCCACTTGGTCAGCATACTCATTCATCGCCTACCCCGTCCGACGACCCGATTATGATGTTCGGGTATGATAAGATTCTTGAAGGAATTTCCCAACCCGGGCAAAAGGGAGTGCAGCTGGAGGGAGTTCGGAAGGAGGGAGTCGAGAAGGATTTCGTCGACAATTTATTCGTGGAGGATCCTTATATGAAGACTACGTTTGATTCGGGTAAGCATTATGTTATTTATATCTAATTATTGTTTATTAGGTTTATTTATATTGAATTTTGTATTATTAACATAGATATTTTTTGTTATCATGAATTGATGAGAGTGCCTATTTTGATGCAGATACTGGCGATGCTACTACCGAGGCTACGACCCATCCCCCTCCCGAGGCTATGATCAGCCAGGCAATTGACAGAAGATTGACGACCCGTCAGACTATTAGCCGACCACGGTATTTAACTGATGGGTCGAACCTAGTCAGTCTGTCCGGTGATAACGTTGTGAGATAGACACTGTTGAAAATGTTTCCGTACGAGCTGGAAAACAATTTCAAAACGTTGTACCAACAAGAATATCCATCCCCAATTGAGATTCCCAAGGGTTCCGCAGCTGGTCTCCGCCTTACATTACCGATGGGCAAGGCGTGGTTCACACGTCTCCACGAACCTCTTAAAGAGTTAGACCGAGAAGTATATTCTTGTGTCTTCATTTTCAAATTTCTAAAATTTTCATATTTCTGATTTCATTATCTTTAACTTATTTTTGCATGCGTATCTGGACCTGATACAGCTGCAAATAGAAGCACATCCAGAATGTTTTCAACCGCATACGGCCATTGCATATTCTGATTTAGCCATCTTTTGCGGCCAATGTCATGTAGATCAGGGAAAGCCGCCAGACACAACGGACATTCCAGACTTTGTGTATCAGTACGTCAAGCAATGGGATGAAAACACCGTGATATACATTCCTTGGTCCATTAGTCATGCTCACTGGGCAGCTGTCCAAGTGTCGATTCCCGACTGGAAGATTATTGTGTGGGATTATCTGTCGGGGACGGAGTATAAGGCTGATGTGAAGAGCAACATCAAAGCGTGGGGTGTTTCGTTTAGGAGAGTGTTGGAGACGGATGCTCGTCTACGTCAACTCCCACAAATAGTTGATCCAAAGAAGCCTCGTTTTGATGTCAGAGTAGTAAAACCTGAATTCGTACCATAAATGCCAATTCCGTAGGTGTTATAAACTTCAAACTATTTATTATATTATACTGTTTACATTATTCTTACACTATTCATATTATACAGGGGTGACTGTGGGGTATACACGGTCAAGTTTATTGAGCATTTGATGCACAACAAAAGGTTTACTCTGATCCATCATGACAATATGCCGTTGCTAAGAAAGAAACTTTTTGTGCAGCTATTTAATCAACTAGTAGATATATAGGTATTTTCGTGTATGTTGTTTTGACAAACTTTGTGTAGGTAATTTTGGTGTATGTTATTTTTGGTATTTTATTGTATGTTGGTAGCCATTTATATTTTGGGTGTATGTTGTTTTGGTGTTTTGATGAGTATTCAATCTGTTTAAAAAACAACTCAAATTCAAGTCATTATTTACACCATCTATGTATCGAATTATATAACAACTTAAAATGCAACATTCAATTTGAATTTCTCTACGTCCAAACGTAGAGAATATACGTCCAAACGTAGGGAATGCAACATTCTCTACGTTGAAACGTAGAGAACCTAGTCCAAATGTGTGGATGCCACATTCTCTATGTTTGAACGTAGAGGAACTATGTCCAAACGTAGTGAATGCAATATTCTCTACGTCCAAACGTAGGGAATGCAAGTACTAGTGTTGGAAGTGGTACATGGCAATTATTGTTGTTGTACAAGTACTTGTTCAATATACACCACATGAACGAGTCATTTCTCTCATTTCTTCAAACTCTTTTAAGTTCATCTAAATTTTCTAACCACTTCATCTTTCAAGTCCATTTCTTCATCATTCAAGTAGTCAATTTAAACTAACCACTTCTTCACCTTTCAATTTATAATCTACACTGAAGCAAATGGATAATGATCATTTTTTTAAAGTTCTTGATGGCGGTTTCGCAATAAGTTTGGTATGTCATTATTAATTAACTTAAATTTATCACTTGTATTATGATTGAACAAACGTGATATGTTTCTTTTTTCATAGACACTACCTCCAGCATATGTTAATAGGTTGAACGACACGCTGAGGAACCTAGATATGACCATTCTCAAAAGCCGATTAAGGACATGGAAAGTGAGGGTTGGAGCCACAGACAATGGAATTTTTCATTTCTTTGGGGAAGGTTGGGAGGAGTATGTGGCGGCTCATTACTTGAATGAGATGGAGTTTATAGTGTTTGAACACATGGGGTTTTAACTTTCGACACTATTGTGATGGATCACACTTATTGTGAGAAGACTTTTCCTGAGTCTGAGAGTGAAGAAGATGATGCAGATGATGATGCATGTGCAGGTAATTCTGCGTGTTGCTGCGGCTGTTATAGTATGCGTACATGGTATTTCTATTTTCTCAAAATAACCACAATAACACTACCTCTCTCGTAGATTTACAACCCCATGAAGCAAGTTATTTCCATGAACCTCAAACTCATCAGGGTTAATAGGATTAACCCTGAACTTCCTTCTAGCAGTAATATTCGAAACCACTATTGTATCGATCTCCGGTGCTAACACAGTCGCACAATCAAACGCCTTCTATCGTCTATCATTATACCATATCTGCAGTGTAGCTCTAATGAATTCCAAGAGGCTAGGAACAGGCCAACGACGAGATCCTCTAATCCCACAGTTGAAACTTTCAGCGTAATTGCGTCCACCGTTCAACACATATTTCTTTTAGTTTTAGATATGCGCCAAGACATTGTGCCTTGATCAGGGCGTACTTTCGGAGAAATTCGGCCTCCGAGAATGCATAGGCTGTTTGATAGAATGTGTCTTCACAAAAACCGTAATCCTTCTATTTTTTTGTTAGATTGCCTTTTAAATGATGATAGCAAACACCGTGATATGCATTTGGAAATACCTGACCAACCGCATTTCTAATAGCCTTGTGTCTGTCAGATATAAATCTCAAATTTCCAGCATGGATACCTCCAATGGCCACCCTCAATTGTCTCATGAAATACCCCTATGAATCGTTGCATTCTTTTTCAGCAATACCGAAGGCTACAGGGAATATGTGGTCACCGGCATCTACAGCAACATCAATAAATAGTTGCCCTGAGAAACAGGTTTTTAGATGAATGGTGTCCACACACAAAATATGTCGACAATACTTGAACCCACGACGACTTGCTCCCAAAGCCATGAAACAACTACCGAACCTTCCCAGATTATCAAGCTGAAAGTCAACATAGGTCACTTCATTGGCCTCACGCATCATCCACAGGTACGAGGGTATTGCATTGTAACACTCCGTCGGTGAACCTCTAACCAGCATTCTCATCATCTCGTGAGCTCGGTATGCTTGGTCATAAATCAACTGTACACTGTAAGTTGTGAGCATGTCCTCCATAATATGTCTGGGTTTATACTCATTGCCGAGTTCTTCTATTTTCTGACTTGGCAAACTCGCAATAACAATAGGTGTTGCTTGTCGATTGTCATTATCCGCATTCTGAAAGGCACAAGTTTGCCCATCATTCAACGTTTTGATCTCAAATGTACGTGAGACATTTGTATTCGTCTTCACTCTTTTCGCCCATACATGCCATTTGCATGTATCGTTTAGACATGTATAATACAAGCAACGTGTGTCCAACCTACCCAAGCTCATCTGAAAATTATTGGCAACCGCATACGATTTTAATTTCAAATTAAAATCTTCTTTCGAATCATATTTCTTCCCAATGAACAATTCGTTCACGTCATTCATATGTAACGCACCGGTAGATAGACACTGCTGTAAATCATCATCTTCAAATGTGGGAATCCTCCATGAATAATCTTCTCGGACACTTACCCTAGCATTGGCACCCTGATTATTGTTGTCATCCTTGCCCGTTTGATCGGTATGAATATGAGGTGCAAACGGAGAAGCCAAAAAAGTAGTGACTGATCCACCAAACAAATTATATGGCTGTTGGATAGGTTGAGCACGACTACTTGAAGGTTGGTTAGGAGGATACTGAAACGGATTATGTGATTGGCTATTTATAACATTATAACTTGGAGGACCGAATTCAAACGGAGCAGTGTATTCACCAACCATTTCAACACGAACATGACTACTTGAAGGTTGATTTGAAAGATTATGACTTGGTCTGACTGGTTGATACTGAAAATGTTGGTCCGAAGCTTCACCAAGCCTTTGTGTAGAAACATGGTTTTCAAACCCACTACAAATTACATAGCAAAAACTTACCCATTTGAGCACTTGAAAGATGAAGAAATGGACTTGAAAGATGAAGAAGTGGTGAGAAAATTTATATTAACATGAAATACTCTGAAGGAATGAGAAAAACAGCCCGTTAATGTGGTGTATATTGAACAAGTAGCTTACAACAACATTAATTGCCATCTACCACTTCCAAACATAGATAATAGCTATTTAAACGTAGAAACAGTACGTTTAAACGTAGAGAAATACACATTTATGGTAACTTCCTAATTTATTGAAATAGCCTACGTTTAAAAGCGCCTACGAGGACTCATTGGAGAAACTGCCAGATGGCCCAGTCTTTATGTATACTGAACATGTGTCACATATTTATTGGATGTTTATTTTGCCATGCATGGAAATAGTTAGGTCTTTTCTCGACCAGATTCACAAATGTGGTAGCAATTGCATTAATAGTCTCATACGCCTATAACTGTAAAACAATAATCAATCTGGGTAAATTGTAAGAAATTTTCACATCACTCATTTCCTTCTTCAGAAATCCAATAATAGTCCTCTTATAGCATTCGATCCCCAACGATAAATGTCAAATGCTAATTTAACCTCAATCATATGCATCATGTCCAACCAAACATAATCAGTTCTCTTAAAACCAAATAGGACTTGTTCGACAAAGAAACATAAGTCAAGCTTTCACACATCATCAACCATTGTGCAGTTATTGAATGCATCACGTAAATCGTTGACAGTAATCTTCGGATAATTACAAAAGTATTTCTTAATGAGTTTGTCATGCTACATATACTCCTCCCGCTCAACTAATGTGGAAAGCTTACCAAAATTCAATCCTGTAATAAGGCCAAACTCTCCTGGCCCGAAACGACATTCCACCCCGGCAAAGACGAAACGCAGCTCATCGGAGGCTCAAATGACCGTATCTTTGTAATAGCATCTTGTGAATCGAGATTCAATGAAAGGCGAGCTGTTTACTCACAATAAAATGACAGAATATGGAATTCTTTAGCTGGTCAAGTAAGTTGTATTCGGTAAACTTCATAAAAATCTTGTCTATAATGATATTTGTGGATCTACCATAAACGATTGAATTGTAGTGATTTCCACAAGAAAATTAATTCAATTGTTTATCGTAGATCCACAAAAATCATGATGGACAAGATTTTTATGAAGTTGTCGAATACAACATACTTGAGCAGCTAAAGAATTCCATATTTTGTCACTTTTTTATGAGTAAACAACTCACCTTTCAGGGAGTCTTGATTCTCAAGATGTTAGAAAGGATACGGTCATATGAGCTCTCCGATAAGCTGTGGTTTGTCGTTTGCCGGGGTGAAATGGCGTTTTGGGCCAGAAGAGTTTGGCCTTGTTACAAGATTGAATTTTGGTAAGCTTTCCACATCAGTTGAGCGGGAGGAATATATGCAGCATGACAAACTAATTAAAAAAATACTTTCGTACTTATCCGAAGATTACTGTCGTGATTTACGTGATGCATTCAATAAATGCACAGCGGCTGATGATGTGTAGAAGCTTGACTTAATTATGTTTTTTTGCTGAATAAGTGTTATTTGGTTTTTAGAGAATTGATTATGTTTGGTTGAACATGTTGTATATGAATAATGTTAAATTACCATTTGACATTTATCCTTTGGGAGTTGAATGCTATAAGAGGATTGTTATCGGATTTTTGAAGAAGTAAATGAGTGACGTGAAAACTTTTACAATTTACCCGGGGTGATTATTGTATTACAGTTTTTGGCGATGAGACTATTAATGCTATTGCTACCGCATTTGCGAATCTGGTTGAGGAAAGACCTAACTATTTCCTCGCATGCTGAGATGATCACCCAATAAATATGTGACACATGTTCAGTATACAAAAAGACTGGGCCATCTGGATGTTTCCCTAATGAGGCCTTGTAGTGCGGTCGAGCAAGAGTACTTGAAAATTCTATTCGATACCCGTTGGTTGAGAACTACAACTTAGACACAACCCAAGCCCAGGCATTGAAGGAGGTTGGTTTTCACCTTGTAGAGGTTGTTGAGAAGACGAGGGATCGGACCAATGACGGGCACTTTAGCGTCTCTGAGTATGTATGGCCTTCCGTTTGGTTCAGAGGCCCAGCCAGCTATGGCAGCCCACCAGTCAGAAGCCCACCAATCTAGTCCAGCAACCTTTGATTACCCGGCATCTGGTATGACACACTAGGCATTTCGTCCATCTTTTTCTTTTCCCATGCAGGTGGATGCTTTTGTTTGTGTGAAAATACCATTTGATTACAATAGAAGGTAGAAGACACAGTTAATAACTGTATAGGTGGACAACTGAAGAACATTAACATGAACTATGATATTTATTATGCCAACCCACCAATCAGACGCCCAACAGCCTCTGATTATCCGACATCTGGTACGGCGCACCACTACTACTATAATTACCTCTTAGATGTACATAATAAAGAATACTTAACTCATAGCTGTACATAATAAATAATGCTTAACTCTTAGTTGTACATAATAAAGAATAGAATGCCAAACAATTATATCTATTTATCTACAATTCTAATGACTTGCGGCATGACAGGTGTCTCGCAGGAGGCAATACGCGCTGCAATCCGGGCAGTGCTTGCCACGATGAAGATGCCATCAAGAGATCAATAGGATGTTAGAGTTTACTTATTTCGAATTGCGTATTATACTTATCGTATGCCTTATGCGATGTATCTTGTGAGGTTTCATTAGAGTTAGTGTTAGAGGATAATGATTTACTTAGCTTACTTAATTGTATGTTATATTCTTACATAAATCCTATTTATTGTACGTGTTGTAGAAGATGGATAATGATCTTGCCACGATAAAGATACAGTTCGTAGATGTGATTGATTTCTCAGTTTAATTCACATGCTCAATCTCTTAACATATTAAGCACTTAATCGAACAATGAACACATCACTTAACATATAAAGAAATGAAGTGTTCAACATCTTCTCCACTTCAAAGTTTAAGGAGTTGTAGTTGGACTATAACATGTTATGTTGAGAATCACACAAAACTCTCTACCAAGCATACTAGTCATTATCCAACAAGAACTGGGAATCTATTGCACACATAATCATGAGGTCATACGCAAAAGCCAAGGAAGACAGCATATGTTCACACTTCGGATGAAATTGGATAGGTTGATTCATCTTCTGAATTAGTAAACGAGTAAAGACCTCTCTAGAACATGGGTAAACATATCAGGAGAAATAGAATCCCATTGCCGCAAACCGATGGTGTTGTCATGACTATTTTTTTATTACTGCAATGGTGCTTCATTGTTGTACTAACTTAAACTTCTTGATGTTTTTCTTGAAGTTGTAATGCAAACGTCCACGGTCCTCCATCAAGATTCATATACGAGATATTTCAGTAACGTGATCACCTATTAGAGGAGGTCAATTGATGTTGACAAAGGTCTCGGTGCTATAGGTAATTACAAGCACCCCCACTTGTCTTTTCATCTTGTGTTTGCTGTTAATACAATGTAGCAATGAAATGATGTACAGTTGTACAATCTTCTTGATATTTTTTTTTGAGTCAGTTGATATGTCGCCGGAAGAGAGCGAAGTAATAGAGCATACTGCCATTAGACAGTCAAAGAGACCAAGAAAGAAGCATGTGCGATAAAGTCCTTCAGAAGGTCAATGCAAATGAGAGCCGAGAATTCAATACAATGTAAGAATGAAATGTTGTACAATCATACTATCTTCTTGATGTTTTTTTTTTTCATTCAGTTGATATGAAGCCGGAAAGAGAGCGAGTAATAAAGCATATTGCCCTTAGACGGACAAAGAGAACAAAAATGATCCTGTGCGATATAGTCCTTCTTGAACTTTATGAACATCTTGGTGTGGTTAAGTTTCCTGAATGTCTGGTTTTTCTCTCCATCGTATTATTTTGTTTTCTTTTTCATGCGAGTGCATGCACACATATCCGGAACTCTCTTATACTGAGTGTTCAGTTTTTTTTGATCACTTTCGGTTATTTGCATTTGTATCAGGGGCGGATCTAGAGCCTCCAAAGGGTGGTCCACGGACCCGTTAGGTTTTTACTATTTCGGTTTATTTAGTTTGCAAATATTTACGTAAAAAGAAGTTCCGTGATTTGTATTATGTGTTCTTTTCACATGGCATCAATAGCATTATCATGTTCTTGTGTAAAAATGTTTTCATTGTTCAAGTAGTTGTTTTCTCAGCTTTTGTAAATTGGTGGATGAACTTTTTGATTGCATAGGAAATTATCTCCAGAATTAGAGGTTGAAGGTTTAGCTTTATTTAGACCAGAATTTGTACGACGTATATTTGTCTAACTTTTCCAAGTTTTTTGTATTGCTTCCTATACTGAAAGTGTTTATTTAAACTTCTTATTTTATTTTATTTAAACATATTTTTTCCTAAACTGAAAGTGTTCATTTAAACATCTTTTTTGTTGAAATGTGTATCAATGAGAGGCAACCTTTTAAGCCTCTTACCAAGGATGAAGACAATCAAGTTACACATGCTCTTTCTAACCATTAGCGGTATGAATTAAGGTCAATACCAGCGTTTCCATGTGTATGTAATCATCATATTTTGTTATTTGGCACTGTTTTTTTTGCAATATATATACAAGAAGAGAGTCTTAGTTACTCATGAGAGCTTCTAGCATTAACATCACTAGAGATTTTTTACAATGTTTGAGGCCACATGGTGGGTGTTGTTTCTTGCGTGCTTGAATCAAGTGAATGTTTTTGTTAATAAAGTTAAACGAATAGCATCTAACGCGTTTTTTTTTCTGTAGATGTACATTTTGGTTGCATAGGTAATTTCATTGTATCTTGAGCTGCTGAAGGGAAGGGAGAAGAGAGATCCTCAAAAGTTCTTGAAATGTCATTTCTTTAACACGTTCTTTTACAAGAATGTGCATTCATTTATGGTCCAAAGGTTCTTAAAGATTCAACTATTGCTTACAAAATCTTATTTTACTCTGTTTAATGTACCAATCTTTAGTTGATTTGTGGAAAAGATGGTTATAACTTTCAATATGTTCAGGGATGGACATTACAACAGGAATCTGGGTATTTCATCTTTTGACTGTGACATGGTAAATTTCTTCTCAAATGTATTGTTGTTTTTGTTGGGCCTATTTCTCCATTAGATTGATCTTTACAGTCTGTTCAGTTTTTTGTCCACATTCACAAAGATGATCATTGGTACCTAGCAGTCATCAATAAAAAGGAAGACAAATTTTAGTATCTAGATTCACTTGATCATGACGTATAATTTGAATAAAAAGGTATAATGACTTTTTAAGATAAAAGGTTAATTTTTAAGACAAAATTTTAAGATATAATAATTTGAGTAAAAAGGTTATGTTTCGTCTTATTATTGTTCTGTCTGCCTTTTTGAAGTTGTCTGATTACACTTGAATCATAGACCATAAACCGTTTTATCTACCACTTCCTCGTGATTAAGTAGGTTACTAGTTATTATCTGGGGAGCCGAGTTACCGTGCTTTCCCCACTCACACCTAACCTCCGCCTATCTTTTTTTCTTCTTTTTGTCTACTCTTTCTTTTAGTCGTGTTCTTTTTTTTTGTTGTTTTTTAACTGTTTTTTTTGTTCATATCAAGGCTAGAGATTTTGTGGATGAAGTGATGGAAAAGAATGGTAAAGAGATTGATGTTACTTCATGTAAGCAAGAATTCGTCGAAGACCTTCCACGATAGATGAATGAGTGTGTACATTTGAACTTCATCTTAACGAGGATAGCCAAAAGCATCGAAGCACCCCACCTATACAAGGTCCGAATCAGACAATGAATTTAATCTTGCGTGAAAGTGTTTGGATTGCACATTTGGACATATATATTTTCTTGGGCTCTTTAGGGTTGTAATATCTTATGATATTTTCACTGATGTTCATGAATATATGGTTGAATGTCCCCTCTAATTCAATTTTTTTTTTCATCAGGTACGATTGTGGTGTTTTTTATGACCAAATATGTCGACTTTTATAACAGGGGTATCGGGCTTTTCCTCAACACTAATTGTAGTTTTGAAGAGATTCTAAGTAGATTCTTTTTTTACTTTTGGTAACCCATTTATTTTAAATAGTGATAAAAAAACGAATAACCTGGGTATAATTCATAGGGTTTTTCTCTCCCAGAATTACAAACTTAGGCTCCTTTTCAGGACCTGTCAAACAATATGCAAATCAATATATGCCCACTCAATGATAAAGGAAATAGGCTATTAATTGTAAACAGCAAAACTAAAATACCAACATTCAAGTTTTGAAGAGCCCCAGAGACCTTTGACAGAAGTTCGAGGATTATAGATATATAACAAGGGTGAGTAAAATATGAAAGCCAAGAACTTCGTCTAGATGATCGTGTGCAATTAGTATCTGCACTTGTGCAATATCAATGCCATAAGTTAGTGAACAGCTTATAGTATAACTATTGAATGCAAGCAAATCATGAAATTGTATGGTGTGGCTATCTAAAGAAAGTAAAAGGGTACAAATACACAAAAGTTCGAAATTCCATTCGATTCTTCACTACCGATTCGAGATATAACACAAATGATAATTGCCAATACTGTGACTTAGAAAGTGAAATTAAGACATGGTTTTGACATGCAAAAGCCTACACCATCCTATATGAAAGCAACAAGAATTTGAAATTACTAGAAGGCCAACAAATACATTACTTGTCAAAAAAAGAAAATAGAAAGAGAGTTGCAAATACCTCTTTCATTATTAAAATAAAATCAAGCAGGCTCCCAACAAATTGTCCCTTGTTGAAATTCCAAAGAGGAGTCATGGGAACTCCCTAGACAATTAAGAAAATGCAAGTAAGAGACATAATTGGGCCTGGAGATATAATAATAATAATAAACAAACATTGGCCTAGATTATATACCCATGACAATGATTATAACTGACAAACAAGTTCTTAATTAGTCCACTTCCCAATCAAACAGATATTGTCAAGTCATATGTGAAAATAACATAGTGGAGATATTTTCTTTCTGGTAGTGGATCCTATTTGCTGTATTTGCCAGTTGTCTATTGAGACTAATCTTCCTGCCTTGCCTGATTTTGTTGGATCAAAGAATTGTGGTGTCAACTGCTTCCTCATCGGTGGAATTGAATTCATGTATTTTTGTCTTTTCCAGGATCGACAGTTGGGTGGACTTTAATCTTTCTTAGCCCCTACTTGATGTAGACGAGGCTTTTGATTGTATGTTTATCTTTAAAGAAGGCATTGCAAGTGCGTGGCATTGAGGATCAAATTTACTATGACTAGTTTAGATTCTTTTCCTAGTATACATGTTCTTAGAACTATTATTATAGCTCGTTGTTTGTCGTTTAATAGCATTTTAGGGGACAAAAATTTGGCTGCACACGGATAAACTTTGTATGTCGTTGCGACTGTGTTTTTGCTTGTAAAGTTTTGTGATATATCTATATATGATAAAATTTCTTTAAGATAATGAAATGAGAAGGGTGTGTGATGTCGGCAATAATTTAGGGTTAACAAACGGTGTCGTGTCGTGTCGTTAACAAACGGTAAGTTCCTGTCGTCCAAAGATACCCAAGTCGCTCAATTTCTATAAAATATAACAAAATTTAGTATTAAAATAAAAAAATGTTATTTTGGTTTTAACAAACGGTGTGGTGTCGTGTCGCTCAATATAACAGGAAATAAGGGTTCCTCTACAAAAAAGGAAATAAGGGGTAAAACTAGGGGTGGCATTGGGTCGGGACCCGACCCCTAACCTCCTACCCGAACCTGTCCCAACAAGATTCGGGATTCCATTTTTCTTCCTGAGCCCGTACCCGATAAGCATCGGGTCTCGACAATCGGGATACCCGAATGTTTGGGATCCCATCGGGTCGTGAATGAATTTCCCGAACATATGATCTTAAAAAATATTCATGTTAATATAAAAAAATGACAACAATTACTTGATCAAAACAGTAGTTGCAAAGATGGGGGGCCGAGAAATGAGTTAACGGCGACAGAGTCGACGGCCATTGAAGGCGTGTGGATTTTCTGAGAAGCACTGGAATATTAGAGAGCAAAAGGGAGGTGCAGATAAAGTGAGAACGGCGGAAGCAGATAGTGTAGTAGGTTGCTTTTAGTATTTAGGGTTGTGGTTATGTATATCGGGATGAAAAACCCGACGAGATTGAGTTTTATACCGATACCTTCCCGCATTTTTCGGGTCGGGGAAAATCTCGAAATTTCGGGTTGATTTTCGGATCGGAATTTTCAGGACGGGTCGGAATTATCGGGAAGTTTCTCACCCTTAGGTAAAACGTATTCCTTATACTAATTCAGTAATAGTACTGATATATATAACCTTCGGTATACTATGTATGGGTTGTCACCAAAACTCACTAAATAAATAATAAAAAATAGAAATATCAATGGTGATTGGCAAGAACAATATACATACATGAGAGAGAGTGTTTGTTGACAAATTGGCAGATCTTGGCTGCATATTTCAATTACCGATCCCCCTGAAAAGAGAGAGGGCGCCGTTATTTATAGGGCTTACATAGTCGGTTACACGGCGGGAATGAAATACATGAGTACACAATCTATAATGATCCGAGTCGAGCATATTCTATGCGAGCTAGCTTGTATCTCGGCCTCTGAGGGCTCTTCCTGTTACTTACGACTTGAGCGCCTTCACTACAAGAAAAATTGCTTTTAGCAGCGTGCGTTTGGCAGCGTGCTTTAAAATCACGCCACGAATAATAGGATTTACAGCGTGCTCATTATTGTATGCTGCTGATAATGTATATTGACAACAAATGGCAGCGCTCACGGAAAACATGCTACTGATTTGTTTTTTCATAGCTTGCTTTTGTGGGCTATTAAAAAAAAATATTATTAGCCACCTCTCAAGTACACCCCACCCACCTAGCCCAGTCACCCATGTACCCATCTTCATCCACCATCACCTAGCCCCACAGCCATCAATCACCTAGCTCCACCGCCCTATTACACCTAGCCTGAAAGATTTTGAATAAAAGAAAGCAAAATACAGGAAAAAATCTCTGAGAACGATTCAGTTATTAAAAAAAAAAAAAAAAAAGGCAAATAGATTGGATATTATATCAACTACTCAAATATTCACCTCCAAGAGCTCTGTCAAAAAAAAAAAAAATCAATACGCGAATCGAATTTTATCATTGTTTGTACGGTGGTTTTGGAGTTCGATGGTGGATTTATTGACAGATTGAGAGAGAATGATGAATTTCTTTATGGTAAGAGATGTTGGAAATGGTGATTTTGGTGGTTAAAGGGTGGAAAAGATGGTGGTTGTAATAATTGCTTATAGTTGGTAGGATGTTGTTGTGATAAAAAAAAGATTTGAATATAGTGAAAATAATCTGGATGTAGTAAATTTGGATTTTAATAGACGTGCTGCCATTATTAGATTCATCATTTAAAAACTTAATATGTGCGCGCTCAAGAACGTCCATTTTATAACTAGTTGTGGTGCCTACGGTAGAAAAGATGTGGTGCCTTTAAAGGCGCACCCAAAAGAAAAAATGATGATATGTGTCAATTGAGTTCGACGGTTATTGACAACAATAAAATTTTCCTCGCTTGACCTTCAAAATATGTAGAAAATCTTTATCGGCCAAAATATATATGTCCAACGTTCTGTTGGACCGGTCTTGGCCCATCCTAAGCCTATGATGACTTTTTTTTTTTTTTTTTTCTTCAAATGTGGAGAGCAACCCTAATGGTTACATTTTCGACTCATTTATTTATGAAAAAAAAAATGGAAGTGCTTTGTATTCAAAATAATAATACAATTGTAGAAGCTCTTTTTTTTTTTTTGACACAATCGATCACAGAGTCTAATCGTAGAAATAGCAGGTGAGTGCATCGACCCATTCTCTTTCTTATATTTTATTATTTTCTTCTGTATTTTATTATTTTCTATGCTCATTATCTTTTTTTCTTTTACGTCGTGGGCCTTGATAATATTTAATTTACCTTTATAAAGTTGCCGTGAGCTATAAATTAAAAAGTAGTTCTACTATTTATTTTCACAATTACGATATCTTTTCAAATAAAAGTCATTCAAAAACTTGACTACAATTTGTACCCAATGATTTTATGCCATTTTGCATGGAATTTGCAAATTAGATGCACTCAATTAGGATATCACGTTAGGGGAAATTGGAAAATCAGGCCCTTTTAATCTCTGGATATTTTTTTCAGGTCGAACAAAGTCTGATATTTTTTTTTCAGGTTCCACATCCAAATTTGGAGGAAATCGTCCAAATACAGTCAAAACCCTCCAAATTTGGATTTATTTCGTCTAAATAAATTGAATGGACAAAATGGACGGAAACCGTCCAAATTGGGATGAATTCCGTCCATTTTTTCGACGGTGCGTCCAACATTTGGACGGTTTTGACCATTTTGTCCAAAACACAAAAACCGTCCCAATTTGGACGGTATCACTTGGTCGCTCCGTCCAAACAGATGACGCACCGTCCCAATTTGGACGGAGACGTCCATTTTGAAACTCTTATCAATGTCTTATTTACTCTTTTCACCTACTCTTGTCTTCACCGTTTCATCACACAAAAAAATCACCATTGCTTCCAAAAAAATCATTATTTTTCTACACCAAAAATTCACCATTGATACCAAAAAAAAAAAAAAAAAAAAACATATTTGTCCTTTTGAGCTGCGTTGTTTTATTTCACCGGAGTTGTATTTTAAACAAATGGTAAGCATTTACTTAAGTTTGAATAAATTTATTTATTGTGTTTGTTTTTATTGTTATTTGTTCACATGAATAGAGTATGTTAACGTTATAAATTTTCGATTTTTAGCGTAGTGTAGTATGTGCATTTTCAGGGTAGAGAAATGATTAATTTTGATGATATATTTCGATAATGGAATTGAAATTCGTTGGATAATTATGGTAGTCAATGATACATTATTATTTTGATTGATATATTCTGATGAAATATTTGGATAACGATACAAATATATTTTGGTTGATGTCAATGTGATCGCTAGTAGTAATACACGAAACTTGTTTACCGAATGTGTTTTATTGGTTTGGTACAAAGTTGATTATGTTGTTGTTGTAGTGGAAGATGAAAATTCAATTCAAATATATGGTTTTTGAATTATGTATTTTGTGATAGTATGAGAACATCCATTGAAATTATTGGTAACAAGAATATGATTTAAAAAATTGAAACAAACGACAAATTAATGTCGTTTGAAAATTCAAAAACGAATATCTCGAACTGAATTCCATGGTACGCCTCGGCCTGATTAGGTTCTTAGAATTGCATGCTTTCCCTAGGGTGTTTTCGATTCCTTCTGATCCGCTGTGTCATGTCTAATCTCCAGGCTTTGTATTGGGGCTCCTGGTAGGTAGCTCGTAGAAAATTTCATTAGGTCTGCTCAACAGAGCATCTTTTCCTGTCTCCAGAAGCCTGGTAAATCCTCAGTCGAAAGTGATGCACCCCTTAGATTGAAAATATAAGTTTTGTTCTGCCGGCTCCGTCCGGCATCCGTTCTCCCTCGTCATCATCAAGTACTCTATGACGTTGGTAAAAACACTACTCTCTTCTTCTCTTACCCCCTCTAACGTTACAACACAACACAACACAAAACAACGATGTTCCGAAAAATAAAAAAACGAGATGATAAGACATTTTGATATATATATATATATATATATATATATATATATATATATATGTGTGTGTGTGTGTGTGTGTGTGTGTGTGTGTGTGTGTATATATAAATATATATTTATATGTGCGTGTGTGTGTGAGTATAAGTATCCTCATTTATTAATAATTGTGTCATTCTTTTTGACATATATTTATACAAAATATCATATTTTAATATCGCAAAAATACTCACACTCACACTCACACTCACACACACACACTTATTACATATATGCACTTGTACTTATTAGATATATATGTGTATCACACTGACAATATGATGACATATATACAAACATATTATATATTTATTGTTTATATATTATTTTATATTCATATCTCCACTGTATACTGATGTAAATTTATAATTCTTTACAGATAACAACATTGTGTCCGTTAAGTTTGAATTTGGTGGAGAGTGGATATACAACGAAGGATGCGACAGATGGTCTTATAGAAAAGGAAAATTTTATTTGATTCGTGTAAAAACTGATATGACATTGGATGAAGTGAAGCAAAAAGTGTGTGGTAAAGTAGGAATTGATTTATCAAAAAATACATTGGTCATGAAACTTTTGTACGCAAAATACGAGGGGCCGATTGATGTTTTGGATGATGAGACATGGCTAGGGTACATTGATGATCTGCTTAGATTAGAAACCGTCAAACTTTGTGTTAATGTTGAACCGGTTATTGCTGATGATGACTCGGAAGACATATACGACAATGCATTTGATTTAAATGAACAACCGATAGTTGAAGAAAATGACAGAGGGATTGAGGATTTTACACCCGAACTTTATTATAATCGGAATTCCGGTGAGCATGTTGTACGTACTCCACCAGTCTCAGCCCCTCATGATCCAACCGAATACAACTTTCGGTGATCAAGTAATTGACTTGTCAAGTGAACGTGGCTACGATTGGGGATTTATTGCAAATATGATTAGTCAGCCATTGCACATACCTTACAATGAACAACCTATGGTTAGAATGTGTGCATCTATGAATGAAGTTGGAACGTCTCGGCGAATTTAGATCGACGACCCACACACCGTATAGTCGCGCAAACTAGTGGTAGGAGGCGTGAACCAGTGACTGAAGCTGGGACATGTTGGGATAATTTTGGTCAGACTAGTCATAATCGCCACAAAGATGGAACAAGCCAGCAGTTTATGCAAACAGCGATGCAAGCACCGATGCAAACGGGCCTCACTATCGGCGGATCTTTCATGAGTTATTTGACAGCACCTTTGCAACAGAACCCTGACACTGGTCACACATTTAGTATGGCAAGTATTAATCGCAATAGAGGTGCTCATTTTGGGTCTGGAATGGACCCGTCCCAAATTCCTCCATGTCCACGTGCTGGGACGTTTCAGACCGATAATCCAGATGTATTGTTTATTGGTAAAAAGTATAGAGACAAGGAGGATATGAAGGATAAAATGAGTTACCACGCTTTGAAACATGACTACATATGGAAACTTGTTAGGTCTGACAAGGAAAAGTTAAAATTACGATGTTATGCTTCAGAACGATGCGAATGGAAGGTTGTCGGTAGGAAGGTTGTTGATTCGAATGTGGACGCAAGGGACGGACAACGTTGCATGAACTTTGAGATAACCGCGTACACTGAAACCCACACTTGTGGATTGGAGAAATTGACTGACAATCATAGACAAGCCAAGCCCGGACCTATAGGTCGTTTCGTATAGGATAGCCTCATAAGACTCGGCAGCGGTTTCACGACAAAAGTTTTACAAGCTGAGGTCAAAAAAGCATTCAACATAGACCTTAATTATCAAAGTGCCTATCAATGTAGACAGAAAGCCTTGGAATTGATCGGCGGAAACGTAGAAATGTCATATTCTTAATTACACGCCTACTTTTACATGTTGGAGGTAGAAAATTTTGGAACCATCACAGACATTGTTCCTGATGCGCTTGGTAGGTTCAAGTATTGTTTCATGGCTTTGCATTCTAGTATTGAGGGGTTTAAGTATTGTCGGCCTATCTTAGTTGTGGACGGTACACATCTGAAAACTATATGCGATGGGACATTGTTAGTAGCAGTCGGGTAGACGCGGGCGACCATATCTTTCCGTTAGCTTTTGCCGTGACCGACGGAGAGAGCCTTGATGCGTGGACGTATTTCATGGAAAACGTGAAGTCGATAATCGGGGAACGTAGTGACTTGGTTTTCATATCGGACGAGAGGGCCGGCATCATTGGAGCCGTTAGAAATGTATTTCCAAACGCTTACCATGGTTACTGCTACCACCACATCGTTATGAACCTCAATAAAAAAAATTCGGGAGCACGGGATACTGTCCATCCACTTTCTGGGAAGCCGCTTATACATTTTCAGAAACGTGATTCAAAATATTATTTCAGAAGATAATAGAGATGGATAGAGACCCAACCAAACCAGTTTCGCGTTACCTACAGGAGATTGGAATCGACAAATGGGCACGATCACAATTTCCGAGTACACGTTATGCAATAATGACTGGCAACCATGCTGAAAGCTTTAACAACGTCATAAGGGATGCGCGTAAGATGAGTATCATGAATCTCTTTGACCAAATAAGGGGAGTGTTGAAGCGTTGGCATTGTGAGAGGAGAGAACTTGTGGACTCGTGTCGTACCGTGTTAGCCCCTGTACCTGAAGAGTTCTTGAGTGATGTTCGCGTGCCAGAAGGAGTTTCACACTGCTCAGGATCGACCAAGACCAGTTTTAGGTTGGGGACATCGATACTAGTGAGAAAATAAATATGCTTACGAATAAATGTTATTGCGGGCAGTTTTAGGGACTTCAGTTACCTTGCGTACATGCTTGCGCTGCTATAAGTCACCGCTGCGAGAGCCCATACACTTATTGTTCTCATTACTACAAAGCTGCATGTTTCCAACGTAGATATGAAGGACACGTTTTCCCTGTTCCAGTCGAGGATGATTGGATTCTTCCCGAATGGATTAGAACTAAACCTTCCCTCAATCTGCCTGAGCCTAGAGTGAGGGAAGGAGGAGAAACACAGAGTACGGGAGCTAGGCGGGGCCGACCCAGGACCCTGAGGATTCCTTCTCAAGATGAGCCTCCCGGTGCTAAGACTAGCAGGATGCCTACTGAGAGGAAAAACCCAGGTTCCGGTAGGAATTGCTCGAATTGCGGTAACCCCGGTTCCGGTAGGAATAGATGTCCGACTCGTGCAGTTGTTCCTAATTGAATAAATCTCTACTTCAGCATGTGTTGATGTTAATTTTGTAAGCCATCACAATTGTAATAGATATTTTTATTATTCCATTGGGTTGAATGTTATATCACATTGATTTCCAAATAATGACCAACAGACAGTAGAAATAGATACTTGTTACACTAAACGACATAATTTATGGAAGATGATATAGTCATCATCATTGTAGCTTTCAGATTCTCTCCTATAATCATGCCCACCAAACTTGAACCCATCATGGGAGAAACGTAGTTTTAGAGAAAATCTGATGCCTGCTTCTACACCGAGCATAATAATATAATATGACTATATGCAATAAAAAGTCCAATGACTCCACCTCATCCAAATTGGGAGACAGTTATCCAAGAGCATTCCACTTCTTGATTTGGAGTTTCCTGCTTTCTTTCTTTGCAAATCAATGTGATAGTCCTCTCTACTAGAGATGGAAGAACCACCTCATGTGATTGTCAAGACACGAAATCATACAACAAAAATCACCAACTTTAACAAAGTCTTTTGTTTTAATTACGAGGAGAAAGAAAAATAATGTGATCATGGAGTCTTGAGACTAAAAAAGAAAAACTGAAATCATAAAGCAACGTATGCAACTTCAACAAAGTCTACAACTTTCTTCATTGTTAAAAGAAAATAACTTGCACGTGAAAAATAAACCTTAAAAGTCATCTTGATTAAAAGTTTCGTAGGTGATAACGTCATCATGAACGTATGTCACATCATCTTCAGCATATTCCGGCACCTGGCAAGACCTCACACACATAGCTGTGATGAGATACGGGAAAAATATATATCCATCGCTCGCGTTGCCCTTTGCTATCTGTCGAATCCCGAGAGAATATACTCTCCGACGTCAAAGTATGATGTAATAGATGCGTACGCAAGTGCATACAAATCAAATTTCGGTGCGGTGTAGTTCACCGTGCCATACATATTGGTGGCAAGGAACATAATCAAGAAAGGAAGGAATGGACCGCACCAGGACCAGGGTGAAGGGCGGGTACGCCTCACACGTTCCCAAAGATGCGTCTCCCCAAATAAAACAATCATGTCACGCTGTAGTAATTCAGGAACATCCGGAAATAGAAAGAAATCCAAACTCTGAGAATATTCTAGAATGGCATACTCGTCGTTGATCCATGTATTTTTCAAAACGACAGGAACGCCTCGCACTCTGACGCACCGTTCATTGAGCTCTGTCGTAGCTACACAAGCATAGAATTCACGCACTATAGACCGATTCACGTGATGAAAGCTTAATGGCCTTTGAGGGACATCATGCCAACCGTTATCTCGGAACAAGTTCCCGATCAAACTAGGAAGACTCTCCATGTTCAATCGCCTCTCTATAACGACAGCTCTTGCCATCCAGTTAGTCACGTACTCACGCCTCTCCTCTTCTGTTGTGAAACGGCTCATGAGAGACTGCTCGTCCAACGACAAATCAATTTCGTCATTGGAAATGAACACATGAGCATGTGGGTTAGCATTGAAAGGAACACTAGAAGAGATTATATGAGTAAAATAAACGAGAAATGAGAGGGACGAATGGTTGTTAAAGGATTTGTCACTATATAGATTTTTTTCCAAAAGAAACATTGATTGAGAAGGTCACTGGGAATTATGACTCGTGCACATTTGCACGGGAGTGTCCAATATTTGGACGGAATCGTCCAATTTGGACGGTCATAACTCACCACCATTTGACGTGTGGGGTCCGTCTATAGTGACACTGTACCTATGTGGCATGCCTAAATGCATAACTCACAACCACTTGAAGTGTGGGACCCGCCGACAATGACCACACATGACATATAGGTAGGACACATAGGTACAATGTCAAGTCTTGTCTTCAGACTGGAGAACATGGCTAGTCAAAAGAAGCATTAATTGGATTCCGTCTAAATTAGGAAGGATTCCGTCTAAATTTAGACGGATCCGTCTAATTGGAAACCTTTCTGCCCTTCTTCAAATTTTGGACGGTCATCACTCACCACCACTTAAACAACATGGATATAAATTTATAATATAAAAAGCAAACAAGATTTATAGTATAAATATTACGAACGCCATAATATGTAATAAACAAATTACACCGCTATACGTTGACAAACTATATCTACTACACTTTGATTTCACTTTTTTCAAAAATATATCAATCAATGTTCTTGTTGAATTATGCAGATATTACCTCACGTCTATAGTAACACTGTACCTATATGTCCTACCTAAATTTATAACTCACAACCACTTGAAGTGTGGGACCCGCCGATAGTGAGCACACATGACATATAGGTTGGACACATAGGTACAGTGTCAAGTCTTGTCTTCAGACTGGACAACATGGCTAGTCAAAAGAAGCATTAATTGGATTCCGTCTAAATTAGGTGGGATTCTGTCTAAATTTAGACGGATCCGTCTAATTGGTTCCATCATTTTTGGTCAGTGAGTGAATTCGGACGATTTCTGTACTTTCAATCAATCGATGTTGACTACACCTTCATTTCACTTTTTTTCAAATATTTGTCGACACCATGACAATTCAACAAGAACATTGATTGATTGAAAGTATAGAAACCGTCCGAATTCACTCACTGACCAAAAAGGACGAAATCCGTCCAAAATTCAACAGGAACATTGATTGATTGACAAGACCTGACAATGACCTCTTACATCGATACCTCTATATATACTATGAATTTTACACTACCCATGCATAACCCTCACTTTTACTGTCTGACTCGGTTTCCCCTCCTACTAACATTCAGATTTTTAATCCCGAAAATGAAATTCTCCCGGAATGGCATCCTTATCGGCCTGTGAGACAGCACCGTATACCTCACGTCTACGACGAGGATACACTGCTAAATCGGTTCACAACAGACCATGAGCGTCGCAATTGGATTTGGCACTTTCAAGATATAAGTGTTGTCGGAGAGAGGATAATTGAATGAGAGTGTCTACCTACCAGGATGAAGAGTCTCTTACGCAGAATTTCGTCGGAGCGCTACGCAACTAGTCCCGCACCGACCTCGACTATGAATCGATCAATTGCTCGTGAATTCTACACACTTGTCAGGTAAAAAATTAATGCGTCGGATGATATAATACCAGCATCAGGGGTGTACAAATTACGCGGAGTAGATGTTTTCTTTACTCCGGTTTGGATCAATCGCTACTATAGTGTATCTAGAGTCGAAGCATACAATCACTTATATTTTACCAATTCAAACATTCAGGCATTCCGACACTTGCCGGAAGCTACATGGCATGCCTAAATCCCTCAAACCTACCGGGAAAGTCGGGCGGGCATGTCCATGAAGAGGAGAATGACAACAAGTTGAATGCTCGGTTTGCTGCATTCAAAGCTTTCCTCACTCAACAAAAGAAGGTAGTACCTCTGCGACACGGCTACTCGGGCTATTGCGGGTAAATTCTACTCTTCTATTAGTAATAAAACATGGATTGTTGATTCGGGGCCTCCTCCCATATGATTTGGTAATAAAAACCTCATAACTCACCTTATGCCATGTCAACAAATTCACAATGTTAAGACTGCTGATGGATCTATCTCTCGTGCAAAAGGTTTTGGAAATGTTAAACTCACTAATAAGATATGTCTAAAGGATGTCCTATTTGTTCCAAAATTAGATCGCAATCTCATATCTCGTCGGTAGACTTGCAAAAGATTTAAATTGGACTCGTTGTTTTTAATAAGAATCGGTGCACTTTCCAGGAACGTCCGATCCCAAAGCTCACAAGTGCATTTTCCTAGGATATGCAAAGGACGATTGAAAGGCGTCAATTTCCTAACGAATGGCCTAAAGCGGTCTCCCTGAGCCTGGTTTGGCAAACTCACTATCGTGGTTAAAGGCTGCTGGATACCATCAATGCAACTCGAGATCACACAATGTTTATCAAAACAACAAACCGTAAAAGGTCCATTCTTATTGTCTATGTGGATGATATCATCCTTACCGGTGATGACCTGCGTGTTATTTTCGAATGATGGATTGCTAGTAGCGTGTATGGTACCGTACACACTGTTCAACTGAGAAATGAGCTGAAATAGTTTGTGTACTCAGTTTTGAAACGTGAAGTTGATTTTGGACGTGACATCATTGATAGGATTGGTAAAATATCCCTTAGCATAATTGGTGATGGTTATCTCTATTATCCATTTATTATCACGGCTCTCGCAAGAGATTTTCACGTACCAGAGTATGACAATGATGACATTGATCAGGAAACCTCCCCTATCATCTTTTGTGACCACCCTTGGTTTGTTTAGGAGCAAACATTTCAACTTGGTTTATTTAAACCTCATCTTAATGTTATCTCAATGTATCATTACTCTTTCTTCTTATGTCTGTAAGCCCCGTGTGTAAGCCAAAGTACCATTAATCTTCTTTTTATAAAATAATTGTTTGTTTTTACTTCTTACTTCGAACAAAACGTATTTGTCAGTTGTTCAAATTATTTTGAAGATTATTCCACTTCTTGATTTGGAGGTTCCTGATTTCTTTCTTTAGAAAACAATGTGATAGTCATCTCTACTATAGATGGAAGAACCACCTCATGTGATAGTCATCAAATTATCTTTATCACCAACTAACTATATAGATCATTATCTTTATCTAAAAATTAATTTTAATTTCTTCAAAAAAAAATGAAATTAATTTTAATTATAAAAAGTAAAATACGTTTGCTATACATATATTTTTCATCTTATTTGTTTTTTTTTTGTTATTATTAAACTAAATTAAATTGAATATGTTAATTATCAATTCAATAAATATATATTCGTTGTTTATTTAAGCGTCATCTTAATGTTATCACAATGTATCGAGTTACTCATTCTTTTTATGTCTGTAAGCTTCGTGTGTAAGCCAAAGTACCATCAATCTTTCTTTTTATAAAATAATTGTTTGTTTTTACTTCTTACTTCGAACAAAACATAATTGTCAGTTGATCGATAATTATGTATATACGAAAAAACCGAATTCTTTGAACTTTGGACGGTCATAACTCACCACCACTTAAACAACAGGGATAAAAATTGATAATATAAAAAGCTAACAAAATTTATAATATAAATATTACAACGCCATAAGTTGAGATAAAACAAACAAAATGTCAAGTGACTATACACCAACAAGTTCTTATACATTCACCAAATTTGGGACGAAATGTATCCAAATATGGACGGTTTTGACTGTATTTGGACGATTTCCTCCAAATTTGAACGGTGAACTTGAAAAAAAAAATCAATAACTCTTCGACCTGAAAATAAATATCATAAGTTACATTGGCTTGATTTTCCAATTTCCCTCACGTTTGCTCTTAAAGGTCCTATTATGACTTAATCATACCATACTAGACTAGATATAATGGTTCTATTGACCCAAAAGCGAGAAAAAACCACCTTTTTCAGGATGATGGGATACCGGGAATGCCTTCCTCTCTAATCCCAATACCCTTGCTCCTTACTCAGGGACCAATAAGCGGAAGGAGAAGAGCGGAGGCGTAGACAAAGCGCATTTCCTTCATGTTTTCTATTGTCTCTACTTTCGGAATCATCATATCGGTCCCTAGCCCCATTGCTGGAAAGGCTCGGTTTCAGAACCACATCGTAGTTGTTTTGGGGAAATTTATATGGACTCCGTTTCCATCTCCGTTTTAAGGTTTTGGTTCCGAGAATTCATTAACCGATTTCTTCCATTTTAAAACAAAACTCGATTAAAAATGATTTAGTTCTAACGCCTCAATTACACACAAATCTTAAGAAAAATAGATTATTTGGTCGATCATATAGTATCTTGAAAACTAGAACTAACAAATCAGAGAATCGTGTATCTACGAACGAATTCCACACACACATATATATATATATACATATATACATATATATATACATATATACATATATATATAACGTACATTCCCAACTACTCATCTCACAATAAATCATAGAATATTATAACTCCAATAGAAAGCATGAAGTTTTAAGGGTAATGCAACAATCACAATCAAACTAACACAACCGATAACACAACATATACAACATATTTTTACACTATTAGTAATAATATAACTTATGTCAATCAATATATTCTATATCATGCAGGGGCAGACCCAATGTAGACAAATGAGGGTCAATGTCTCCACTGAAATCCGAAAATCGATGTATATTTGTTAATAAAAAATATAAAATCACTATTGATGAATGTCCCCTCTCGCTTTTTGAATTTGTTCTTATGTCCTTACTGACAATTTTCTCTGGGCCCGCCACTGATATTATGATCAGCGATTATAATATAAATTGGTGGGACTTAAATCTCAGCATGTGCTGCTTTTCACAATTTGCGATCCTTATATTGAAAGACGTTTATACTAGGGGTGGCAAATTTTCTAATAATCCCAAATTCTGTCCCGAAAAATCCCGACCCTGAAAATTTCCCGGCCCGAAATTTTGTGATTTTTCCTGACCCGAAAAATGCAGGAATGGGATCGGGTATAAAACTCAATCCTGCCGGGTTCTGATCCCGACCCGAATATATATATCACACGCCCACAACCCTAATTACTAATAACATAAACCTACTTACACTTGATCAACTCTTTGCATTTTTCCGTCGTTTCTCACTTTCTTATTAGTTAACTAGCCCGTGCACCTCTCTTTTTCGGTGCTCTCTATTATTACATAATGTTTTTTACGGGAATATTTCAATGTGTTCTTCCTCACAAAAGCCATCCGCCTTTTTACCACCGTTTATTTTGGTCAAAGACCACAAACCACCCGTCAACTCGGTAGCCGTTAACTCATTTCTCCCTACTACACTCTCTGTTTCCGTCGTTTCTCAATTTCTCTGCACCTCTCTTATTCTCTCTATTATTACATAATGTTTTTTAAGGGAATATTTCAGTGTGTTCTTCCTCACAAAAGCCATACGCCTCCACCGGCTGTCAACTCTGTAGCCGTTAACTCATTTCTCCGGCCCCCACCTTCTGATTGTTTTAATCATGCAATTGTTGTCATTTTTTTTATATTAACATGAAATTTTTTAAGATTAAATGTTCAGGATATTCATTACCGACCCGACGGGATCCCGAACATTCGGGTATCCCGATTGTCGAGACCCGACAATTATCAAGTACGGGCTCAGAACGAAAAATGAAATCTCAAATCTTGTCGGAATGGGTTCGGGTTGGAGTTTACGGGTCGTGTCCCGACCCGCCACCCCCAGTTTATACAATCACATGCTAATATGCTATATCTAGTCTTTCAACACTACAACAAAGTCAAGAGTGTCCAAAAATGCATAAAAATTCAACACTTCCAAAATTTTCACCAGATTTTGTAGCCTCTTTATTATAATTACTAGTGAATGTGAGCCGTGCAAGGCACGGCCGGCCCAACATAAATCGTTACCAACGATAATACCGAAGAATAGATCTCCAACGTGAAATAAATCGCGTAAGTTTAAACCGTAACAAATCCAAGGCACAAGACAAAGAGAGCAACAAAAACATATCACATTCTCTACAAGAAGTAGCTCTTTCTTAAAGACGTGAAGATTGTGAATCATTTCTCTTCCATCCTTATCAGGAGTTTCCACCTACAAAATAAACCACAATACGATGTATCGGAGAACAATGTCATAAAGTCGATCCATTTAGCTTTGACTTTACGTAATGAAACATTATAGAAAAACAATAAGCGGACCATAACTACACGGTCAAATCTCCCGGGACGCCTTAGCTTCCAAATCATTAATATGCTTGAAAATGTGTTTCACTCATTTTCTATAAGGCATTTCTCTTTCTTATCATTAATGAATACGCTATTGATCTCGTGTCCATTCATTTGGTGAGGGAAAAAACACGTGTCAAACGGTCTGAAAATATAAAAGGTGATTTGGTATTCCAACGTCAATTTTAGGGATGCTCGTACTGCAAACGGCCATCGATGGAACCGACGTTATGCTGTTCAAAATAATAAAAAGGGTAAAAGACATTTTGCCCCCCTGTGGTTTGTCAATTGAAGCTTTTTCCCCCTCGTGGTTTAAAAATATATGGTTCACCCTCCTGGGGTTTTAAACAAACCATCAAACACAAATTCAGGCAAATATAAGAGAATATTCCGTCGAAATATTCTTTTTTTAAATAATATACCATTTTTGCCCTCGTCCTTCAAAAACCCATCGGAGTAGCTGTTGAATAATCTCCAATGAAAGAGCACCAGGCCCCAAAATGTCTGATTCTGCTAAATTAACGATAGAATTAATCCAAAAGAAATTAACTTTCTTGTCTTTGTTACTCTCCATTAAGTTCCAGAGCTCAAACAGTGATGCAGCAACATCTTTTAGCTGTAATAATACTACAAGGGATTAATATAAAGATCAAGAAAAATATCAAAACAGAGCCTTTTATCAGCACAAATCATGAAATACTTTCAAAATAATCCCAAGGACTTTTGTATGTAAACAAAGAGTGAAAGATACCGAAAGTAAACAAAACAAATTAAAAAAATATGACTGCAAAATATGTCCATTATAGAAGGAAAATACTACAAAACCATGGACCCAAACCAAACTCAGAATCAAAACTGTGCACGGGGTCTTATGTTATCTAAAAGAAAAGTTTAAAATCAGCACATTGCCATAATGATAATTCAATACTACAATTTTCTACTGAAATTTGTTTTCAAATTATAATAGATGTTCAAATTCAACATAGTTAAACAAATTGGCAACGGCATAATTGGCTGGTAAAACACCTAAAACACAAGAAATTTATGTCAATAATTGGGGATAAAAGATAAAGTAAAAGTAATTTCAAACACCAATTTGAAATGATGAAAACAGTAAGTTATGAGATTTTCCATCTGAAATTCTAACCGTTTGCCTAATTTTAAACATAATTCACCGGAAAACATAGAAAATCGGTGAGAGGAGAAGCGGCGAAAGAAAAAAATTCATGGAAAATGAAGCAAATCATTAACCCCACCGGAAAAAGTAGGAAATCGCGGTCGGAATCGTCAATATCGCCGGAAATCGCAGCCATATGGATGGTGGAACCCTTGTCGGCGACCCTCAACTCCCGTACTCCAGTCCTTATTTTTCAGGGAAGAAGGTAGGGTAATAATGTTGAAGGGAAAAAAAAAAGAAATTAAGGGTAAAACGGGAATATAATTAAAAAAAGAATATTCCGACGGAATATTCTTTTGTATTCGCCTGATTTTTTAATTGATGGTTTGTTTAAAACCTCAACCATATATTTTTAAACCACGTGGGGGCAAAAACTTCAATTGACAAACCACAGGGGGGCAAAAGGTCTTTTACCCAAATAAAAATATTTAATGGGGTGTCAAGAGTGATTTATAATGCGCCGAGAGTAATCATGGTGCAGTGAGTAATTTCGTGGTGCCGATAGAAGCCACATAAATACATTATACATTCTTACACGACCAATAAATTCAATATATCTAGTCAGAGCAAATATGAAAAATGATTTTTCAAGTAAACTCAGAATAAATAGAGGCGGGTTCTATTGGCACTACCATTTTACTATTGACACAATTTTTTATTATTAATTTTCATTTAATTTTACACACAACCAAATAACTTTTTTGGCACCAAGTTACGCGCGTTAGAGCTACCGATGATTTATAGGGTGCCGAGAGAAATCGTCGCGCCGTGACTATTTTTCGTGACACGGATATTTGTTCGGCTATTTTTTTTTGTATTTTATAGCTAAACTTAACTCATCTTCCATCGTACACTACACAGCACAACGTGAATCCGTCGGTCTTTCCTTTTTTTTTTTTTCATCATAAACTACTTATGGCACACGGTTGATTTAAAGAAAAAAAAACAAATCACAAAAGTTTGATAATAAAAAAAAACCACGTGTCAAGCCAAGAGGATGGCCACTTGTGGGTGAATCAGGATCCTCTGCCGTGAAGCCCATTTCACAGCACTGCTGTGCAAGTGTATTCGGCTCGAAACGACGCCGTTTTGGTATGCTGTGTTTTTTTTTTTTTTTTTTTTTTTTTTTTTTTTTTCTTCAGATCAAAACGACGTCGTTTTAATTTGATAACCTTATCACCACAGAGGAAATAGCAGGGACTCACGGCAGAGGATCCACCCTCATTGTGGGCACACTTCTTGGCTAGATATAAGATTATCGAAAGCTCCTTCGTGAATCAATCAATCAATGCAGTTTTGCATTATTATGTGTTGCTTTATCTTTTCTTGAATGTGAATCTCGTTTCAACATACATGCAGCTGCATTTAAAATAAAAAAAATACATACAACTGTCCTTTTTTATTGGTAATTCTGATGGTTCTAGGTAGAGCGGATCTACATGTGACGATCCAAATTCTCGTCTATATAAACTTTAGGCTTCTTCCTCTTGATAATAATCTAAGGGTGTTTCTTGAATACAAAAAACAGAACAGGAGGGGGTGTTTTGGGAATGGTTTAGACTGTATTTGATAGTGATCGTATTTTATGGATCCGACTAGATTACACATATTTTCTAGTATCGGGTAGACTTAGCCCCCCTACCTTTCTATACTACCTCCGTCCTTGGGAATGGTTTAGGTATTTGATAGTGATCGAAGCCTACCTACGTATTCGTAGTTTCGTAGTTCTTTAAAAATCGTTTATATAGAGGGGCTTGTGCCCTAGAGTTAACGTGTGGCGTGTCTGTGATGGACACTGATTGGCGTGTTCCCTAAGGAAGTGAATTATGATTAGTTAATCTCTCTGATTTTAGGAGATAATTGTGTTATTCAAATATTCATATTAAGTGATAAAAATTGGGGCATTTATGACTCGAGATTCTTTCCATGGTTATCTGACTTATTACTCACAAGGGAAATACGTTTAAAGATTAACCTTGGCCGATTAAACGGCCCAAACTAAACTGGCCGACCCGCGAAGGTCGGGGAGAATGGCCGAGTTGGTACTAGCTTGGACTCTTAGGTGCGTGTAATGGTGGGTCCGAAAGAGACTTAATCCGGCCAGTAAGGCCGGACATGGGTAGGTTGGAGTATAAGTGTTGGCCGACCTGCGGAGGTCGAGATTGAACTCGGCGTGTCGGCCATTCAAGGTCCTAAGTATTGGTTGACCTAGAGGAGATGGAATCACTTGCCGAGCTACTCTAGTCCGGCCACTGGGACACCCGGCACCGCTCCTCTTTATACTTGAGGTTGAGCCAATAGGGAGGTGCCACGTAAGTAAGTTCAATTCTTGGCATCGTCAACATGCAATAAGAGTCGCATCATTAATGTTTCTAGTAAATTTTTGAATTTGTTTCAATATAACTCACTGAATTATTTTTCAAAATTTGCCCTGGATCTGTGTTTTCTATTAGAGATCAAACTCAACAAAGAAAATCAAAGATTGAAAATTAATTGGCGGATACCGCAGAATTATGTGACACGGGTCAGGAATCGATAACGACATATTGTATTACAAGTTTCTAATGCATTATATACAAAATATATGTATATTATGGGTCAAGAGTCAATATTTGAAAATTTTAGCAGATCAATTAGTAGATATTAGTACATAAAAGTTTTAAATAATGTAAAAAAATACACTATTTTTTTTTATTATTATTTTAGATTTGGGTCAAGTGACCCAAATGCTTGGCTTTGCCGCCGCCCCTTGAGAAAATAATGGATTTTAAAGAGAGATAAAATAATATATATTGTCAAGATAAGTTTCAATAGAAATAACATATTTCAACCCCTACAAGCATAGCTCAAAAGTAAAAAAGTATATGTGTTGTAGTGATAGTCATGTCTTTGAACTTTGTTAAAGATTAAGCTTACCGTTGTACTAAAATCAATTGGTGGTAGTAAATGTGCTACTTTATTTCCTTATCATTTAAGAGTGTGAGAATACGTCCCAACACCCCCTCAAGTGTTGGCAATCTGTCCAACACTTAGCACAATTTTTTCATTTAAGAGTGTGGACAATCTGTCCCAACACCGCCCTCAAGTGTGGGCAATCTCTCCCAACACTTGCATTTTTTTTAAAATAATCTTCCAACTAGGGTTCGATCTCGTGATTTTGGCTCCGATATCATGTTAAATATCAAGAGCTTACCGGTGTACTAAAATCAATTTATGGTAATAAATATGCTACTTTATTTCATTATCATTAAAAAGTGTGGGCAACTGTCCCAACAAACTTGGATGTGGAGTTCAACATATGTATAGACTTTTTTTAGCGAAAAAATGTGTACATATAGTTTTTACATAACGAACAACTAAAATATAACTCTTGATTTACATAATCATAAAACTCTATGAATGAGACGGTGGATTGCCCTTTTAGGTTGGAGCTCAACCTTTTAAAAATAAAACATCTCAAAAATTGTTACTTTAAATAAATTAAAATTTTAACTTTATATTTAGTCGGTCTATATTTTTTATAGTCCATATCTTTTGGAGGAAATACTACAGTCCGGTCAGTACAAAAGAACTTGACGATTCAGTTTACCGTTAGATCAATATTAAAATAATAACAACTCGTTGGATTGATTTGTTTTTTTTTTTCTTATTGTTTGCGTAATTACCATCCTTTTAGTATAAAATGAGTTGTAACTCTACATTTGATTCATTGAACAAAACAAAACAATTCAGATTCATTATTATTTAATTTCATTGTGTATTTGATTTTTAACGTTGTATCAGAGTATGATGTTATGAGATCTTTTACAAACATTATTTATTTATTTATATTGTTTCAAGTGTTGATCATCTATCAGCCTTATTATATGCCTACATTTAACGGACCCACATTTGACTAGAAATATTGTAGTGTAAAAAATGTTAATATATAATCTACCTCAAATCATTGTATGCTTTTAGGAGATATGGTAAAATATGCACTGTTATTTTTTGATGAGCCTCTGATTTTCTATATTTTCGCCTATTTTGAAGTTTGTAATACATTAATACTCCAACTACTTAAGATTATAAGAGAAATAAGAATTTAACATGATATCCAAACATGAGATCACGAGTTCATTCATCTCTATCAATATTTATAGAGTTAGAGTTAGTGGGCCAAAGCCCAATTAAGATACTATTATTTTTGTTCTATTTCGTCAATCCCACATCGGCAATTGTTTTATAGGTTTAGCTTATTGGTTTTGAGATATACCAAAATCAAGATAAATTCTCACTTGGCTTAGCAATTTTGGCTATTGTTTTTAGGCGTCAGGAGAGTTGTATCTTTTGTAATTCTCCTCTATAGTAATATTTTCGCCCGTGGACGTCGGCACATTGCCGGAAACCACGTAAATTTGGTGTTTTGACTTTTTCCTTCCGTTTGTTATTTTGTGTTACCGTCGTTAAGGTCTATCGCTCGGTTTGTTTTTCCTAACAAACTGGTATCAGAGCCGAGGTTATTCGAGGTTTTTTTGAGCCGGGGTTATTTTGAAGGTGTTTTTTGAGAGTCGAGGTTTTACGAACTGAGTTTTGTTGTTGTGGTTTTCCGACGGTAACTATGTATTATTTTGAGAGGTTCGACAGAAATGTCAACTTCGGGATGTGGCAGTTGAAGATGGAGGCCACGTTGATCAGGAAGGCTTCGATATTGCACTGCTTGGGAAGGAGAATAAGCCAGAGAAAATGTCAGATTGGGAGATTGTTGGTCTTGACAAGAAGGCCAAGTCAGGTATCATCTTGTGTCTTTCTGATGAGGTTTTAAGAGAGGTAACCACTGAGGCTACTGCTAAGGATTTGTGGGAAAGATTAAATCCTTATATATTAAGAAAACCGTTGAGAATAGACTTTATTTAAAGCAGAGTTTGTATATGCTTCGTATGTATGAAGGTTCATCTATATTATCGCACTTAGATAAATTTGATTCCCTGCTTATGGATTTGAGTAATATAGATGCTAATTGATGATGAAGATCAGGCCCTGCTGTTATTGTGTTTGCTTCCCCGGTCGTTTAACCATTTTAGGGAAACGATGCTTTATGGTAAGGAAACTATTTCTTACAAAGAAATTAAGTCGATTTTAAAATCGAAATAGCAGATTGATAAAGATATAACTGGGGGAAGTGGTAATAGTCAGGCAGACGTGCTGGTAGTTCGGGGCAGATCAAATAAGAATGATGCAGATGGTGGAAATTATGCTTTGAATCCCAGACACAAAGATTTGACATGCAATTATTGCAAAAAGGTCGGTCACATCAAATCTGATTGCTTTCGTCTTAAGAACAAAGAAAAGCGTGAACAGAAAAAAGAGCGTGGTAAAGAGTCTGCTCAGGCACTATCGTAGAAGATGAGAGTGGTAGAGATATCTTCTTTGTTGATGATAAATTAAGGTCTGCGAATTAATGGATCTTGGATTCTTGTTGCACGTATCATATGTGTCCTAATAGAGAATGGTTTTCCACGTATGATTCAGTTCAAGGTGGAGTTGTTTCGTTGGGCAACGACGTAGTTTACAAGGTTGCTGGTATTGGTACGGTTAGAATTAAGACCCATGATGGTGTTGTCAGAACACTTAAGAAACTAGGGCCGAGCAAACTACCCAATAAACCCGCACCAACCCAAAACCCAAACCGAACCAACCCGAAATAACCCAACCCAGTTGAAACCAAAAATTTTGGGTTGATTTTTGACCCAACCCGAATGCTATTGGGTTGGTTTGGGGTTTTTATTTTTTTCTTCGGTTCGGCCCAATCCAACCCGAAAGACATTACAATGACTAATTGATGAATATAATATTTTATCGAATGAATCATGGATCATTTATATAACATTTTAATTTTCATGTATGATTTCCTTAATGTTTAAATATTGTTCTTTGATACTAACTCTTTACGTTGTTGGTTGTGTCATAGATTATTTGATTCGTAATATGATGTCCACACAAAAAAATATTGTCTTTAAATATTGTTCTCTAGTGCAAAAAAAAAAATATTGTTCTCCCTGACATGCGGTTTAAAATTTGAATTCGATTGAATAAATGTATGGGTTTTATAACATGAAATTTTGATTATAAATACATTGCTTATGGCTTAAAACCCGAAACTCAACCCGAACTAAACAATTGGGTTTTCTAGTAATTTGGTTTGGTTTGAGTTAGTATTTTTTTAAACCAACCCGACTAATACTATGAAAAACCCAACCCAAACGAGCCCAACCCGACCCAAGCTCAGCCCTATAAGAAAGTCAGACATGTTCCGGTTTTGAAGAAAAATCTCATCTCTTTGGGCACACTTAAGACTCTTGGATTTAGGTACACCGCTGAAGGTGGAGTTCTGAAGTTAATTAAAGGTGCTCTTGTTGTTTGAAAGCTTGTAGGTCTGGTGGTTTGTATGTTTTGCAATGATCCACAATTATTGGCAATTCTGTGATCCCTGTGTCATCCCGTTCAAATTTAGACATTACGAAGCGTCGTCCATTTGTTAAGGTCAAGCAGTGCTTAGACTTGTTTGACATTATTTGAAGATTTTGAAGTTTATGGAGAAAGAGTCGTATCACTATTTCTGGATGTGAGACTTTGTCCTAAGATGGAGATTTGTTAGAGTTAGTGGGCCAAAGCCCAATTAAGATACTATTATTTTTTGTTCTATTTCGTCAATCCCACATCGGCAATTGAGTATATGCTAGCCGACTTAGTATAGTATAGTATAAGTTTAGACTATTGGTTTTGAGATGTATCAAAATCGAGATAAACTCTCAATTACCTTAACTATTTTGGCTATTGTTTTTAGGCGTCGGGAGAGTTGTATCTTTGTAATTCTCCTCTATAGTAATATTTTCTCTTTCAACCGTGGACTAGTCGGCACATTGCCGGAAACCACGTAGATTTGGTGTTTTTTTTTTTCTTTTTTTTTGTTATTTTGTGTTACCGTCGTTAAGTGCTATCGCACGGTTTGTTTTTCCTAACGTATATTTATATTGTTTCAAAGAGCTACCCAAATGGGGGAGAAAAATGTCCTTTTGATAGTTAGTCCAAAAGCCAATGAATGTAGACAACATGTAAGGCAATAGTTTAATATTGGGGTTAGCCTGTCTGTTCCATTTAATATTAGCTATTTTGGTCTCTTCAAAAAAAAAAAAAAAAAAAAAAAAAAAAAAAAAAAATCTATTTTGGAGACTGGAGTTTATTTTCAGTACACTTAAAATATTTCGTCATCATAACGTTATCATGACATAGGTTATAAGCGAAACTTTTTGGACTGCTTTAATTTATCTTTTTGGACTGCTGTTTGTTTGGAGAAGATTTTTAGGATATCTCTATATGGGTAAATATATATGGGGTGTCTCCATACGATGTAGAGACACCGTGTGACACATCTCAAACCATACAATTTTATTCTGTATTTAAACGTGCGGTTTTGATCGTTTCACCCGTCATTTCAATTAAATTCCCTCACCACACAAGTCTTTCCATACATACGGAACGAAGCGACCATCGAAATGAACTTCACTCCGAAATGTTATCATTTCGATGGTCGCTCCAAGATATTACGAGATCACCCCTTTTCTTTTTGGGCGACAGAGGTATCGTATAATTCAAGCAGTTTTTTTTTTAAATTCATTTTCTAGAGTTCTGGATCTGGAGGAAGCAAAATCATCGGCTCTTCATATGCCGCCTCGGTCGATTCAAATTTTATGGAGCTTCTTTCTGCTACCCTTAGTAGACAGTTGACTTTGGGCTCTAGCCTAGAATAGATTCCCCACCGGCAGGAGGATAGGAGACGGTCATCTCAAGACACATCACGACCTACAGGCAACACCAACGAGATTTGTGTAGGCAACCCGATTGGGAGTACTCAGAGGATCCATAGTACTTGCAGCCTGCAATTCTTTCTGAGAGAGAACCAACGCTGGCTCCCCTTTGTAAGTGGAAAGTGAACTAAAATAAGGAAAATTAACTTCATCGAAATGATATCATTTCGTTGGTCCCGTTTGTTGGTTTTATGTTTTTCTAATTTTTATAATAAAATGACAAAAAATAATGAAATTCAAAACATATATTAACACCTAAAAAAACATCTAAGTCGTATAGATAAAAATCATGATATTTTAAATGTCACCAAGATGTTAATTCCTCATGAATCAATCATACAGTTGCATTATGTGTACTTTGTCATTTATGTAAATAAATACTACTATATATGAAGATAGTCGTCAACAAGAAGACAACAGTTTATCTTAATATACAGATAGTCTATTTATTAATAATATAACTAATAACTAAAAGAAGTAGGGGACCAAATGACCAATATATATTATTTAATATATTGTGTCCTTTTTTTTATGTAAATATATTGTGTGTTAGTCTATATATGAGTTCCATTTATAATATTATTAATAATTTTGTCATCATAACGTGATCATGACGTGTGTTTCTAGAACGTTTATTTATTTATTTATTAGAATTGTGGGTGCTGTCCCTGCAGAAAGGTTGTCATCATCGACATCAAGTTAGGAGATAGTCTTTTTAATACAAGAAATACAATTATATGACAAAGTAAATATTTATTTAAAGAGATATACTTGTATAGTGTCTCCATACATGTGGAGAAACCGTATAGTTCAATATAAACCATACAGTTTTATTCTATATTTAAACTGTATGGTTTTGATATATCTCTTATTTAAAGGTTACATATGAAATCGAAATATTATCAAAACAAAAGGATACAATCGACTATTGATAATGATACGTGTACCTCCAAATATATATATAAAATTTACACCAACATCATCTTGTATAGTTGTAAGTATTTCTATATTTTGAACTCTAATTGACTTATACTCTTAATATTGAATATTATGATCATTGATCATATATAGTAAAATTTATTATATTCGTGATTGATCAATGAAACTCGACTCAGTTGTATTGGATGACCTGTCTGGTAAAAGGATGTTTGGGAACATTGTTCAATCTTTTAACAAAAGAAAAGCTAATAAAATCAAGACAAGGGAACAATCTCTTGTAGTCGATGGTAGTTTTAAAAGGGTCCTTAATCATCATGTTATCGTTATTCCACCAATCAAAAAGCTTAAAGCAAGGTAAAAATATATAATTAATGGATATAGATTTTACAAATTCGGGGTCAATTATTTTATCATACTTTCTACGTACTATAATGCATCAAGTAATATTCTTGAAGGACCAAACAACTTAGGTCGGAGCGGTCTTTGTCAGGGAAGGAAAGCCGTTGAACACAAGAAAAAGGATCACTTTCCGGAAGAATATATTTCTTTGAGCTCCGAACAACCAATGGACATCCAATTTTAGGGACATCCGAATAGAGGGGCATGTGATAATCGCCCCGTATAGTCATGAAAAATCAAGCCAACAATAACCGAGTCCATAGCATGAACATCATCTGTTATGACGGATCGATCAAGAAGTGATGATGATTGTGAGTAAAGATAAATAATTAACAAGTAAACAAACACGAAGAACACATATTTAACGTGGTTTCCGCCAATGTACCGACTACTCCACGGACAAAAGAGGATTATTTTATTATCACGAGAAAGTTACAAATTATAACATATACAGATTGTATTTATAGCCTTGGGAATTCAACCCTAACCGACTAAACAGCCAAACTAGATAATGACTTAAATACTCCAGAAGTAACCTTATCTAAACCGGAAAACCATGCAGACGTGTTCCCCAAGTATCACTGAGAACCAACTCAACAAGCCAGACTCAGCAGATGATCAGTCTGCTGACTTCACTCAGCAAACACAGCAGATACCTTCAGGCCCTGCTGAACACATAGTATCCTCACAGATTCAGCAGAGTATCATACTCTGCTGACGATCATCAGCATAGTTTAAGTCACCATTACAAATCTTCACCTTGACTTCAACTTCATGCAAACTGACCAGATGCACAACCAAGTGCCAGATTTCCTCTTTGTCTTCATATTTGAATACCTTAATAGAACCCCCCCTCCCCGTTCAGCTGAGCATTCCCAGATTCAGATTAAAAGCTTTGGATATTCAGCAAGTCCAGACACAACTGAAACTTGCTTTTTGGAACTGGTTTAGTGAACATATCAGCATGATTGACATCAGTCCTGATCTTTTCCACTTTGATCCACCTCTCATTCCTCAGAAAACGGTATCTAACATCAATTTGCTTGGTTCTCTCATGATGAACCTGATCCTTAGCCAAACATATTGCACTATGACTGTCACAATACACCCTGGCTTGATCTTGCTGCAGACTCGGATTATTGACTAGCCCTTTTAACCAGATTGCTTCCTTTGCTTCTTCTGCCAGTGCCATGTATCACTGTACCCTGTAAAGTTGCCTTCCAACTTACCTCAGAACCACCCAAAATAAACACATACCCAGTCATAGATCTCCTGCTGTCCACATCAGCAGCATAATCAGAATCATAGTACCCTGTGACAAAACATTGAGCACCACATTCATCTATGAGTCCAATATCAGATGTACCCCTAAGGTACCTAAATATCCTTTTCACTTCTTTCCAGTGTTCCTTTCTAGGTTGAGCCATAAACCTGCTGACAACACTGACTGCATGAGCCAAAATCTGGCCTAGTACAAACCATGGAATACATTAAACGGCCCTCTGCACTAGCATATGGAACTTTAGACATGTATTCTTCCTCTTCAACTGGCTATGGAGAAAACACAGCAAACAGATGCATATTTGGTGCCATAGGAGTATCTATCGGTTTGGCTGCTGACATGCCAAACTTGGATAGTACCTTTTCAATATACCCCTGATGAGACAAGAAAAACTTCCCCTGTTTCCTATCTCTATAGATCTCCATCCCCAAAATTTTCTTTACATTCCCCTAATCCTTCATCTCAAATTTAGCTTTGAGCAGATTCTTCAGATCTTGAATATCAGACTTGTTCACAGCAGCTATCAGCATATCATGCACATACAAAACCAGATAGATGATTGAACCATCCTTCAACTTGTTGTGATAAACACAACAATCATATTGACTCTTGCTATGACCCTGCTGAATCATATAACTGTCAAACTTCTAGTACCACTGTCTTGGGTCCTGCTTAAGTCCATACAAGGACGTCTTCAACTTGCAAACATATCCTTCCTTACCTGGAACTTGGAAACCCTCTGGCCGAGTCATATAAGTTTCTTTATTTACATCTCCATGTAGAAAAGATGTCTTCACATCCAATTGCTCTAGTTCAAGATTCTGATGTGCCACTATTGCTAACAGCACCCTGATGGAAGTATGTCTGAACACTGGAGAAAATATGTCTTCATAGTCTACCCCCTCTTTCTGACTGAACTCTCTAGAAACCAAACATGCCTTATATATGTTGTCCTCAGCAGATGTCAATCCTTCCTTATTCTTGAAGATCCATTTGTAGCGGGCCACCTTTCTATCATGTGCCTGTTTGACTAGATCCCATGTCTCATTCTTCTGAAGTGACTCCATTTCTTCTCCCATGGAAATAGGCCAATAAAATGCCTCATATCATGTCACAGCTTCCCCGTAAGTGTTAGGTTCAAAACCATCTACTTCTTTAGCTACCTGTAGTGCATATCCAACCATATCCTCCTCAAACCCATATCTTCTTGGGGGTCTAATATTGCTCCTTCTAGCTCTACTGAGAGCTATATCTGCTGACCAACATCAGTTATTTGAGTATCTGTTGGCCTTTGTTCAGCAGACTGTTTGGATCCAGCTCTGGATTTGCTGAGTGCTAACTGTCCCATGCTGAGTCTTTAAATTTAGCATACACTACTTGAAGCTTTACCTGTCTATCAACCTTCTCAGTTTTAGATCCAATTTTTGATTTAGATGTGACCCTCATTTATGAGTTAAGCATAGAATTTTCATCAAAGACTGAGTATAACCCTATTTTCAGCTGATGACCAGATTCTATAACCTTTTACTCCATCTCCATATCCAACAAATAGCCACTTCTTGGCTCCGGGTTCCAGTTTACCTTCACTAACATGATAGTAGACTGTGCTTCCAAAAACCCTTAGCCCAGAGTATTTTGCTGACTTTCTTAGCCAATCCTCAAGTGGTGTTTTGAGTTTGCTCCTCGTGTGAGGCCCCCTATTGATTAAGTAGCATGATATGTTAACAACCTCTGCCCAAAATCTTCTTGTTAGACCAGAATTAGAGAGAATGCACCTTGCCCTCTCCAGAAGAGTTTGATTCATTCTTTCTGCAACACCATTCTGCCGTGGAGTGTTTCTGAAGGTATGGTGTCTAACAATGCCTTCATTCTTGCAGAATTCATCAAACTCAGACCAATAGCATTCTAGTCCATTATCAGTTTTAAGTCTCTTGATCTTCTTCCCTGTCTGATTCTCAACCTAAGCCGTCCACTGCTTGAAGTGCTTGAATGCCTCACTCTTATGCTTCATCATAATTACCTAAACCATCCTTGAATAATCATCTATAAAAGACACAAAATACATTTGACCACCTAATGACTCCACCCTCGAAGGTCCCCAACAATTAAAATGGACATAATCAAGTGTCCCTTTTGTGATGTGAATTGCTTTTAGGAACTAGATCCTATGTAGCTTCCCAAACACACAGTCTTCACAAAATCCCAACTCTTTGACCTTATGTCCCCAAAGTAGATCAGACTTAGATAAAATTTGCATCCCTCTTTCACCCATAAGACCCAATCTCATATTCCACAGCTTAGTCAGTTGTGATTGGTGAACTTCTAATGATGCCACAACAGCAGAACTTGATACAGTAGACCCTTGAAAGATATACAATGTCCCATGTCTAATACTCTTTAGAATCACAGCTGAACCCTTATAGACATTCACCACTCCACCTTCACCCCTAAACTTGAACCCTTTGCTGTCTAGTAGACTAAGTGATATCAAATTCTCGATCATCTGTGGAACATGTCTAACCTCATTCAATGTGCAGAATTTACTATCATGTGTCCTCAGCTAAACAGATCCAATCCCAATTATTTTGCAGACCTTGTTGTTAGCCATAGCAATATGGCCTCTATCCACCTGTTGATAAGTTGAAAACCACTCCCTGTTTGGACACACATGATAAGATGCCCAGTGTCCAAAATCCACACCTCTTTGTGCCCTGCTGACTGTGAAACTGCTAAGGCCATATCTTATTCAGAGTTAGTGTCTTGTTCTGCCAAAGCAACAATACCCTACTGAGTACCCTGCTGCTTCTTTCTCTTTGGGCATTCATTTTTCCAATGTCCCTGTGCCTTGTAGGAATTATAGACATCCTTAGCTTTAAGACCCTTGGAACTCTTCTTGGATTTCTACTTTCCAAAATTCCCTGATCCTCTGCTGACTTCACTGGCCACCAATCCAGCAGACTGACTGTTTGTCCCTGAACCAGATGACTTATGGCGTAGCTCTCGAGCATGGAGTGATGTTCTCACATCCTCCAATGATGCTGAGTCATTCCCAACAATATAGGACTACACAAAGTTCTCATATCATACAAGTAATGACACGAGTAGGATCAATGTTGCATCTTCATATTCAATCTTCACATCAATATTTAGGTCAAGCATTATTGTGTTCAACTGATCTAGATGATCCCTCAGCTGAGTGCCCTCATGCATCAAACTAAATAGACGTTGTTTCAATAACAACTTGTTGGTTAGAGACTTTGTCAAGTACAGACTCTCAAGCTTGGACCACAGCTTCTCTGTTGTGTCCTCTTCCGCAACCTCTGTGATAATATCATCTAACAAGGACAACATAATTGTTAAATGTGCTTTCTCCTCCAGACTGGCTCTCTCAGCAGCACTTCCTTCTGTTGATTTAGACAAGGGACCTCATAATCCCTGTTGTTTCAACAAAGCACACATCTTGATCTGCCACATACTAAAATTGTTTCTTCATGTAAACTTGTCAATCTTAACGTTTAAAGCGGACATCTTTCTGACCAGAAAATCTTGCATATATCCCAAATACTAGCGTCAATTATGACCTTGGTGCCAATCTACATTGCTTAAAACATATAAACATATTTCTTGATGAACCTCGCTCCGATACCAGTTTGTTATGACGGATCGATCAAGAAGTGATGGTGATTGTGAGTAAAGATAAACAATTAACAAGTAAACAAACATAGAAACAAGAAGAACATTGATTTAACGTGGTTTCCGGCAATGTGTCGACTACTCCAAAGACAAAAGAGGATTATTTTATTATCACAAGAAACTTACAAATTACAACAGATACATATAGTATTTATAGCCTTGGGAATCCAACCCTAACCAACTAAATAGCCAAACCAGTTAATGACTGAAATACCCTAGAAGTAACCTTATCCAAGCCCAAAAACCATGCAGACATGTTCCCTAAGTATCATTGAAAACCAACTCAGCAAGCCAGACTCAACAGATGATCAGTCTGCTGACTTCACTCAGCAAAACACCAGACTTCAGCAGATACCTTCAGGCCCTACTGACCACCATAGTATCCTCACAGATTCAACAAAGAATCATACTTTGCCGACCAACCTCAGCAGCATAGTTTAAGTCACCATTACAACATCCACATCGTACTAACATTCATAGGATTTGGTGGAACTAGAGCCGTTAACAAGCCGATTATCTATTGTGGAAGCTTATGTTTGTTTATGTCGTGAGCTTGTTCGTGATTGTTTGTTTAATAAATGAACAAAAAGCATATTCAAGCTTGGTTTGAAAGACATTGGTTGAGCTAGTGTTCGAGTTTGACTCGTTAAACATATTTTTCCCTTTTAACTCAAGTTTGGCTCGTTAAGGTATAAAAATGAAGTTAAAATACAGAACTAAAAAATTATAAAGCAATATTCAAATATCATGGTACAAAAAATTATTAAAAAAACTTATAAATATTATATTGAATTCTCTATAGTATATATTATATGAATAGAAGATTTATCATCTTATGTATTAGTCTTAGATTGAACATGAGTTTAAATATATATAAGTAGATTAACGAATATAATCGAACATTCGCGAGCCAAGCTCGTGGTTGTTCTTCTAGGAATTGAGCTTATAATCTTGTTCAAACTTGATTAATTAAGATAAACAAATGAACGATCATGAGCTGTGGTGACCAAAATAGTAACGACCAACCTTAACCGGCAGAGTACCGGGTCGAAAGTACTATAGTAGAGAGCAAGGTTGATGTGTGATTTTCAATATAATCACTAAATGATACCGCAAGTGCACGGCTTATCGAGTAGTACTTAGGATGTCGATCCCACAGGGACTTGTAGTCAATCACCAAACAATTCCTGATTTTTATTAGCTAGACGAATCAAATTCTTAGAGGTTTTTATCTACGAATCCTAAAATTAAATAAAATAAAGATAATATAACTACGAGCCAAGAACTTCAAGATTTAGGTAATAGAATTCAAGGTTTAAAGGCATTTCTTGGATTTCGGATCCACCACGGCATTGTCTACACAGAATTTCAACAATCTATCTATCAATATGAATCTTCCATTTATGAAGACCAATTATCAAATATTACACATAAACATTCTTTCAAACTATTATCGTGATTGTACCTAGTTTTATCCAACATTCAGTTTCCTACAATGATGAATAAAATTAGATCCATTGAATTACCATAATTAAAGGGTCACTTTAGGTTTAACCTAATTTTCATTCAAGAAATCCCTAAAGATTAGATCTTGGTTTCTAGGTTATCGATTAATTAATACTTTTTCTGTCATCAATTAATCGAATGGAGTTTCTCATGCAATCCTGCAGTCATTCACTCCTTCAAGATATTATTTCCGGAAAATTACATGAATAAGCATACAAGATCAAATTCATAAACATGACAAAAATCCTATCAATGAAAAGATTATATCTTTAAAACTATATAATCATCGCCGGGCTTTTCTTATTCCAAGAAACCAATATTTACTCTCGTAACATATCAAGATTCCAAGATTCAACCATATAATTCATACTTTGACAAGAAAAATAAATAAATAGAATAAAGGAGAAAGGAGATAGAAAGAAACCGTCAAAGTATTGCATAAATAATCAAACCTCGAAAAAGCCTCGTTCTTGAACCTAAAAATCCTTGTTCTTGGGGATGGGAGATGATGATGATGAAGAGGGGAAAATGTCGACTAAAATCTTATGGGGGAGGCGTGTATGATCAATTGTACGACTTGAAAGAATAAAAAGGGGATAATTACATCACATAATAAGTTTCCATAATTAATTTAATCAAGAAAATCTTTAAAAATCAAATATCTATCAATCTTGGACTCTTGTAGTATGTGGACTCCTCTTTTCCATTGAAAAACACGCCATTATCAAAGAAAACACGTTGGTGAAAGTTTCCACCAATCAGAACATTTCGTTGGCCAGGATCAGATTTCTGGAAACTGTCACACCCTGGGTATGACAGAGTCTGGTTTTTGAATTCTTCCACTTTAGCTCCATTTTTTGGGCATTTTTCTTCTAATCTCGAATCATCCTGCAATAATTCAATCATCCGCAGTAATCTAGCCCAAAAAGGATAAAAATATTGCAAAATAACAACATATGGAACCAAATTGAGTCCAAAACATCTAGAATTATTAGACTTTTTAGGAACTTATCAAAGGTCGTATCTCTCGAGGAATCAATCGAATACCAAATCCGTTATCAAACTTAGTTTAGGTCAATAATAAGTTGTTCACGTTTGAATTATACTACGACGACGATTAAACGAAAGGTACTTATAAGAGAGAAGCATAGTCAAGACATAATCCAATTGAATACTTTCATCCCTCTAATCGATTATTCGGGAATAAGCATTACCAACCAACCATCGTAAGGTTTAATCGATGTCCACCAGTCGTCGCTTGGAGATACAATCCGGAAGATTGCGGCTTCTCTTTTGTCGATTGTGGCTCCTTCTTCTGTTGGGTAAATCTTCTACCTTCTTATAGTTATATTAATTTATTATGTGAATTAAATCGTGGTAAAATCGCATGCGAATTTAATTTGTATTTTCCGATGTGCATTATCGAGTGTCTCGATCGGTGCTGTGAATCAGATCTGTCGATCCAATTATGGATCGGATCTGGATTCGGGTTCTGTATATCCAGCAAACCTGTAGTTGAATCCTCTGTAGTGGTTGAGAAACCCTGATCCAGACTAACATGATTGTCTTGAATTTGTCCTCTCCCTCTACCTTTTGATCCATTTCGATAGCCATATTTCTTATAACATTTTTCAATAGTGTGGCCTTCTCCACCACAATATGTGCACTGTGGTTTTTTTGTATTCCTAGAAAACCCTCTTCCAGAGCCTCTTCCTCTACCCTTGCCATAGGAAACATTAGTTTGGGAAACTAAGGCCACAAAATCTTGAGTGTCTTGCCTAAAACCATTTGTCTGGACACTCAAAATAGTCTTATCAGCCCTCATATCTGTATAATTGAGCCGACTTTCATGTTGTAAAGCCATATTAAAGACTGTATCAAGATCTAGAATAGGCTTTGCCAACAAGACCTGTGATCTTACATTGATAAACACATCATTCAAACCCTTTAGGAATCTAATAACTCTGTCAGTCTCATTTTGTTCCCTATAAACAGGCAGGGCATCACAAATACAAGGTGGAGTAGGCCTTAAAATCATCAACTGATCCCATAGACTTTTCAGTTTTGTGAAATACTGAGTTAAAGACATTGTACCTTGTTTTGTGGCATAAATATCTTCTTGAAGATTAGATAAGAGATAAGCATTGCCAACACCAAACCCGTGATCAAGATCAACCCAGATGTCCCTTGTTGTAGTCAACCAAAAGATGCTCTGTTGAAGGGAAGTATCAACTGAATTAACCAACCAATTTGACTCCATGTCATTGCATTGACACCAAATCTCATAATTCCTGTGATTTTCTACAGGCTTTGGCAGTGAACCATCAACAAAACCGGCTGAACAATTACAGCTGATGGATTCTCCCCAGGATGAATATGATATGGATTGACCACTCTATCTCCTACTTCAGATATTGCCAAGAAATCGCAAACGACGCAAGAAATTGGAATCAAGAATACTGACGTTCGTAGTTCCACACTACAACCCAAGATTGCAGTTCCACACCGCAAATTTGAATAAGAAGAAGAAGATTACACAGCCTAAGCGTGCTCTGATACCATGTTGAAAAAGAATCAAAACGAAAAATTGCAGAAGAAAAAACGAATAAGGAAGAAGATGAACATTTAAACTGCAAAACGAAGCGAGAAAAACGGATTCATTGATTTGATCAGAATTATTTCGATTACATCATTCTGTGCTACAATTGAACTTATATACAAGATCTCTAAACACCTAATTGTCAGTTGAGTCAGTTACAACTGCCTAATAATCTTCCAACAGACTCAACCGCTTTCTTGTATGTGTTTTACTAAATGTCTAAAAGAATTTCCAGCTTCACATGTTGAATATATATTTATATATATCAAAGTCATATATATATATATATATATATCTATATATATAATAAAGGAGCAAGGGCGCTTCTTCTGCTCCTTGTGGTGCTATATATATATATACGTGTATATATATAATAAAGGGCGCTTCTTCGATCCTTGGCCCGACATTTTCTGTTTTTTTTTTTTTTTTTTTTCCTCTCTCTTAAGACTTATACCGACGCTTTTGCCTCTCTTTTAAGACTTCTAGCGACGCTTTTTCCTCTCTTTCCGGTACACTTTCCCATTACGATTTTTTTTTTATTTTTTCCTCTAACTTTTCCCTTTTCACCTATACATGCATATATATATGTATCTATATTTTTTCCCTCTCTCTTAAGACTTATAGCGACGCTTTTCCCTCTCTTTTAAGACTTCTAGCGACGTTTTTTCCTCTCTTTCCTGGTACACTTTTCCACATTTACGATTTTTTTTTTTTCTCTAACTTTTCCCTTTTCACCTATACATGCATATATATATATATATATATATATATATATATATATATATATATATATATATATATATATATATATATATATCTTTTCTTTTTATTCACCTCCTCCAATCTTTTTTTTGCGACGCTTTCGAGTTTTTTTATCCGATTTCTTATCTTATTGTATTACATTGTATCGTTTCGTATTTCGATTTTATTTCATTGTAGACTTTTATTATTATAAATATCGACTTCGTGACGTGTTATTTTTTTTTTCCGTTCCTTGCATTATACAATGATATATTTATGCTTCTTTCCCCTTCAGATTCTAATTATTATTATTCTGGTTTTCTAGGAGTGTGAGTCGTTACGTATACACGTTATTATAGTTAATATATATTTTAAACGATTAATGATATTTTATGTTATCTTAGTTTAGTTCGTTAGATTGTTATTAAAAACGATTTGTCTATTTAGATGTTTAAGATACGATAGTGGTTATTGTTATTAGTTCGGCCAATAGTAACAAATTCACATCAATTTTATTATGATATCGGTTTTTTTAGGAGTGTCGGACTTTAGTATACACGTTAAAATGAGTTTATTGTTATTAGTAGATGTTTCCTATCACTTTTCCGTTGATGTCTACGGCTATACGCGAAATTTTTCTATATAGTGTATTCATTCCTCTTTTCCTTCCGGATTCTCCGATTCATTAGTGCCGTCTACCGATGGACGACATATTTCTATGGATTTATTTTCGCTGTATTAATTCGGACAATACTCACAAATTTACATAAATTTTAGTATTATTTCGGTTTTTTAGTAGTATGGCTCGTTGCGTACTTACGTATACACGTTATTATAGTTTAATATATTTTTAAACAATTTAATGATATTTTATGTTATCTTACTTTAGTTCGTTACATTGTTATTAAAAGCGGTTTGTCTATTTAGATGTTTAAGATACAATAATGGTTGTTGTTATTAGTTGGGACAATAGTAAGAAATTTACATCAATTTTATTACGACGTGTGGTAGATTTTAGTTAATTTTTTTTCCCGTCGGCCATTTAATTATTTTGTTATACAATGACGTTTCGTGTTATACTTGTTTTTTAAATTCGGTGTTCCACATTCGTCGTGTCCGTTTAATATTGCTTCCGGTGTAGTACAACGTAATATACTTCATGCTACGTTATAATACAACGTATTAAGTATATTATACGGAATATATTTATCACATTCGGTATAACACAACACATGCCATGTCATGTCCCCGCCTCCTATTTATGTCTTTGAAAAACACCTTATGATAATGTATAGTTAATGTTTCAAAGCTTTTATGATTCCTTATAGTCTTTACTCATTTCGTACAATCGCAACATATACCACACAAAAAAAGACCCTAATTACATCCACCGATCTGGAATGGGCATGCACCGTGCATTTTGCACGGTGTACGGATACTAGTATATATATATATCTAAACGATTCAATTCAAACAGGTTGAGGGAAAACACAAAGCAAGGCGACTAGATTCCACCTATCAACCAACAATCCCAACTAGACGGTGATTAAAAAGACATAGTTTTTAGTAGTGATTTATTCACGAATTCAATTAAATATCTTCAATCAAATTCTAGGGTTTCGTTTATCTTTTCAAACAAACTAAACATGCAATCAACACGAAATCACGAGATCGTTTCCAAGCTCTTACTCAACTAATCATGCATAATCTCTTAAAACACAATTAGATGCATTACTTTGAATAAAAGAGAACTCAAACAAACAAACTTTCATAAATTTATTCAAGCATAAATTAAACATAGATCGTTTCATCAAATCTTAATTCAATAAAACTTAAACAATATAAAACGGATCCAAAGTAATGAAAAACTATGAATTAAACTCACTAAACTTAAGCATCGAACTCCTCTAGTTGGTTTGGTTGTTGATAGGCTTCCTCTGTCGACTCACTTGCGGGATGTTTAGCCAACAATCATGATGAACACGATTGTTGAAGGGGAGATTTGCATCTCTCGTGAAATTAGGGTTCTCGGCCGCGCGCTTTGTGTATATGAGTAAATAGTGTGTAAAAGATTAGGGTTTTAGGCTTCATAATGCGGTGCTTTTATAGAGTTTTAAGTCGGCCGGAAGTAAGTCGGTGTGGGACGCCCGTCGCCCATCCGGACGCCCGTCCGAATGCCCGGACGGCGAGTAAACGCTCGTTCATCCTCCGTCCGAACTCTCTCGAATGTAAAATACAATTCCGGACGCTCGTTCACTTTATCAAACGCCCGTCCGGAATGGACGCCGCACGGACGCTCGTCCAAGATGCCGAGGGTCGGATTTCTTCATCTTTATCCAATTTCTTCAAGCCAATTCCGACTCTATCTTGAATAATTCGACTTGAGCTTCATTTATCCTCTTTATGCACTCGAAAATCAACACCTACATGATAAATAAACAATGCAAAAATGTAATAAAATCCAAATAATAATAATTCCATTAAATCAACACTTAAAATCATCAATTTTGCATACAACCCTCTTAAAATCATCTTTATTAAATAATTACACTTAAACCCTTAATTCTCATGTAAATTATGCAAATGTGGGGAAAATAATAATGAAATAAACCCTTAATAATCATATAAATATGGCCTTAACAACTCCCCCACACTTAACTTTTTGTACGTCCTCGGACAAAACAATCAAAACTATAGCTCAACTTTATAAATAATCCACATAGATCTCTAACTCACGTAACAAAAGATACAACAACTATAGCGAATGATACCATCACAGAGATAGATTCGGTGTAAGTGTGACAAGCCATTCTCAATCTAGCAAGCCTTTCAAAGAAATATCCTCTCAAAAATTCCAATGACTATCCTAGGTACAAACGAGAATAGCTCCACTCAAAGCCTTCCCACACACTCAGTAGGATAATCCCTACAGCATATCATGCGGTTCTACTGGGTATAAGATCCATGATAACAAAGACTTCACTTTATTCTTACTCATCATTTCCAAAATGTTCAAATTTAACGCATATCAGAATGAGCTCTTACCCATCATAGTAGAATAGGACATTTCGTGATAACACCCTACCTTACTCAAATCATAAGGTAGCTTCTCCTGACTGTCGTGAGCCATTGGTCATCATAGTGGAATAGGACATTTCGAGATAATGCCCTACCTCACTCCAATCATCGACCAGCTTCCGACAAACGTATTTATTAATAATTGCTTACTCACTTTATTTATTCACTTTCAAAGTCATAAGTTACATCTCACTTATCACATTCAAACTTTATGATATTCACAGTACACGGTCTAACTTAGGTGTAACTATACTGACCTTCCTAAGATAAATCATTAAAAATAATGAAAGGATATAATTCAAAAGTCATGCTTCAAAATCAAAGGCTTCCGTGAGTGAAAAACGAAACTATCTCCATAAAAGTAAAACATGCTATAATTATCTCACTAAGTCACATACTATCATCGTTAGAAAACTACAACTAGTAAGCATCTAGTTCCAATTATATGCTCGAGACTCACAAAAAATTTTAAATTTCGCAGAAATTTAACTTTCACTCATATTTCAAAGGATATAGCATAAAAACATACCCAAACACCCCCCCACACTTAAATCACATTATGTCCTCAGAATGTGCAGAATAAAAGAAAAAGAAAACTTAGCTGGTTTCAACGGTGGTTGTCGGATGAAAGTTGGCGAGAGGTCGGGCCGGAGCATGAATGTACCGCCGCAACTTGAATAGACAACACCGACGATAGTAACTCGAAAACCCGCTCAAAAGTATCTGCAACACTCGACATACCATATAATCTCGGGGTACACGGGGTATATGAGCAACACATAACACAAAACACTCACAATGAACGTAAGAGGAATAACCATCAACACAAAATCAACTAAAGTATTATATCTAAACAATAAAACAAAACAACCTAAGAAAAGGAAACAAACAAAGAAAACTAGGTTGCCCCTGGGAGCGCTCTTTTAATGTCAATAGCTTGACACGGATTCCAAAAGATCAACCCGGATCGGGCCACTTTGGTTTGACTACCGCCACCTCAGTATCAGACTCAGGAGCACTGGGGCGGAAATGATTTTCACCACAACAACAAGTCAAGTGTGCTATAAGATCATTAAACTTTTCTCTCCAAACTACACTGACTCTCTTCTTCTTGTTCTTGCGGATGATAGGCATAAACATAGTGGTATGATCAGAAGTGTCAGCAGAAGGTACCTTACGGGTGGATATAGGAACGTCATCATCATCTGACTCAAAGAAATAAGAAGGAATCTCTTCACAAATCAGGACATCTGTACTCTCATCTCTTCTTTGGAAATAAAGAATCTCAGGCTTTTCCTTTGGTTGCCCAAAATATTTCTTAAGTCGATGACCATTCACTTTAAAAGCTTGATTACCATACCCGTTCAAAGTAATTACGCCACTGGGATTAACCTCGAGAATCTCAAAGGGACCAGACCATCTAGACTTGAGTTTACCAGGAAACAAATGAAGTCGGGTATTATAGAGTAAAGCCATTTCACCAACTTTGAATTCTCGGTCCTTGATCTTAGCGTCATGGAGCAACTTCGTTCTTTCCTTGCTAAGCTTAGCATTCTCGTATGCACGGAGTCTGAATTCGTCGAGCTCGTTCAACTGTAACAACCTTTTCTCCCCACAGAGTTGGCTATCAAAATTTAAGAATTTAATTGCCCAGAAAGCTCTGTGTTCAAGTTCGACGAGGTAAATGACAAGCTTTGCCATAAACCATTTGGAAGGGTGACGTGCCCATCGGGGTCTTGAATGCGACGATAAGCCCACAACGCGTCATCCAACTTAAGACTCCAATTAGATCGATTATTGTTCACGGTCTTCTCTAAAATTCTTTTCAAGCTCTGGTTGCTTACCTCGACTTGGCCACTGGTCTGAGGATGATATGGTGTACCAACTTTGTGTTTGACACCATACTTCTCAAGGATCTTGTCAAGCGGCGCATTACAAAAGTGAGTACCTTCATCACTAATGAGTGCTCTCGGACGACCAAATCTAGTAAAGATATTCTTTTGCAAGAATTTCTTCACGACTTTATGATCATTAGTTTGAGTAGCTATGGCCTCGACCCACTTTGAAACATAATCCACACGGACGAGGATATACTTATTACCACATGAGGACGGGAAGGGTCCCATAAAATCTATGCCCCATACATCGAAAACTTCACACTCAAGAATGGGCTTAAGTGGCATTTCCATCCGACTACTCTGCCGTCCGTCCTTCTACGGCACCTATCACAACCTTTACAAAAGGCTTCTGCATCTTTAAACAGAGTCGGCCAGTAGAATCCAGCTTGAAGGATCTTCGCAACCGTCTTCGGTGTTCCATAATGACCTCCGGTAGGACCGCTATGGCATTGTTCTAGGATATCCCACTGATCATGCTCAGGAACACACCTTCGAAGCAACCCATCTTTACAGACTCTAAACAAATAAGGATCTTCCCATACGAGATATTTAAGATCAGAAAAGAACTTTTTCTTCTCCTGATACGTCATATCCTCTAAATGACCACTCGCTAAATAGTTGACGTAGTCAGCATACCACGGCCTAACCGTTTCAAGCTTCATCAATTGCTCAGTCGGAAAATCAATGCCTATATCATTGTGATTCTCTCGCACCCTCATTTACTAAGCGAGATAAATGATCACCACAATATTCTCACTACCTTTCTTATCTTTAATCACAAGGTCAAACTCTTGTAGAATTAAAATCCATCTAAGTAACCTTGGTTTGGCATCTCGCTTTATCCATAAGGTAGCGTAAAGTCGCATGATCTGTCCATACAATCACTTGAGACCCGAGAAGATAACTTCTAAACTTGTCAATGGCAAAGACGACGGCTAAGAATTCCTTCTCAGTCGTAGTATAATTGCATTGAGCCGGGTTCAAGGTACGACTCGCATAATAGATGGGCCTGAACCTTTTATCAACTCTTTGACCCAAAACTGCGCCTACGGCGTAATTAGAGGCATCGCACATCAACTCGAAAGGCTTGGTCCAGTCAGGTGCAACTAAAATAGGGGCACTGATAAGCTTGTCTTTCAGACAATTGAAAGCTTCTTTGCACTTCGCATCGAACAAGAAATCTACATCTTCTTTCAAGAGATTTGATAAAGGCTTGGCAATCGTAGAAAAGTCTCTAATGAAACGCCTGTAGAAGCCAACATGTCCTAGAAAACCTCGTACCTCTTTCACTGTTTTTGGGTACGTCATCCTTTCAATGGCTTCGACCTTAGCCTTATCAACTTGAATACCGGCATTGGACACCTTATGTCCCAAAACGATTCCTTCGTCTACTAGAAAATGGCATTTCTCCCGAGTTAAGCACCGATTCTTCTCAACGCAACGTTGGAGTACCATATCTAGGTTTTCTAAAATTTCATCAAAACTATCGCCGTAGGCGAGAAGTCATCCATGAAGACCTCCATGCATTTCTCAACAAGTCCATCGAAAATGGCCAACATACACCGTTGAAAAGTCGCGGGTGCATTGCATAGACCGAATGGCATTCTACGAAAAGCAAAAGTACCAGATGGACACGTAAACGTTGTCTTCTCTTGGTCATTGGGGTCGATGGCTATCCGGAAGTAACCGAGTATCCATCGAGAAAACAATAATACTTGTGACCACTCGGTCTTTCAATTAGTTGGTCAATGAAGGGTAAGGGGAAGTGATCTTTTGCGGTGACTTCATTCGGTCTACGATAGTCTATACGGACTACGTAGCCGATCACGAGACGCAAGGCAACTTCCTCCCTTTTTCATTCTTTTCGACCGTGATTCCGCCCTTCTTTGGCACAACTTGAGTAGGGGCGACCCACTCGCCGTCGGCGATTGCATAGATGATTCCCATGTCGAGCCACTTTATCACTTCTTTCTTGACAACCTCTTGCATATGCGGATTCGGCCTTCGCCGAGGTTGTCTTACCTTTCTAGCTCCTTCCTCCGTTCGGATTTTATGCATGCATATGTCCGGGCCGATCCCTCGGATATCACCCACTTGCCAACCGAACGCGAGGATGTTTTTCTTAAGCACTTCTATCAGCTGTGCTTCTTGCTCAGGGTCGAGTTTCGACGAAATGATCAAAGGCAATTTATCTCCATCCTTAAGAAAGATATACTTAAGGTGTTTTGGAAGCGGTTTAAGCTCTAAATCAGTAGGTGGTTGCTCAATACTAGACTTTAACGGGCCACCTTTCTCCTTATGCGCTTGAAGTGGTTGACAGTAGAACACCTCATCTTCCCGAGGCTCAACCCCAGAAAGGTACTGGATCAAATCATCCATCGGAATCCTCCGGTCAACACCGCTTCCTTTTTCTTGTGATCGATCATTTTTCTTAACTCTTCATCTTTAAGCTCTTCTCGCCGGCTCTTCCCAATCATCTACTTCCCAATGAGTAGCTTCTCTCCAAAACTCTACCTCGTCCCAACTACCCATCGTGAGCTTCTTCTTCACCGGGGATGAAGTCTTCCGACTCGGCTCTTTGAAATCATCGTTTGTTGCTGGGCATCTCCATGCTTCTAACTCAATAACGAGGCCCGGTATGAGCGAGTGAAGATGACTCGTCAATGCCTATGGCTTGAAATGAATTAGAAGATGGTCCGCGATCGGCCGGATCCTCAATGTCCATGACTTCAAAAACACCTATCTCTCGTAAGCTCCATTGCATCTTCATAATAGGCATCTCCTCCGTCCTCATATATGGCTTCGACAAACGATATTTCATCAATTACGGCTCTTTCGGGATGTGTCCCTCGTGTGAAGGTGACGGATGTGTCACCAACTCTAAGAGTAATCTGTCCTTTGCGAAGTCGATGAGAGCGTTAGAAGTGTCTAAAAAGGTTCGGCCTAGAATTAGAGGCATCTCCTTATCGGGTGGATAGTCTAGAATAACCCGGTCGGTAGGGAAGACTAAATGTTCAACTTGAAGGAGCACATTAGCTACACAACCGGCTGCGGTCCGGCTAGATTTATCTACCATCGAAGAGAAATCGGGCGTTCCCGCATCCTTTTATCTAACCCGAGCTTTTTGCATACGTTTAATGGCATCACATTAATAGAGGCCCCCGAGTCGCATACTACATTTTCGAATAAATGGCCTTCGATCTCACGGGAGATTGAAGGTCGCCGTGGTCACCTCGCTTAACGGCAATTTTCTCGTGAAACCATCGCGCAATCCTCGCGAAGCACTTCTTCGACCATCCCCGAAGCTTTCTCTTGCTCCCACGAAATTCTTTAAGATACTTAGTACATTTAGGCATTTCGGACAATACCTCGGCTAAGGGCATACTCACTTTAGTGTCCCTAAGTATCCTCCTCACCCCATCATCTTGCTTGTCTTTGGCGAGGGCTTTCTCTTTCCTTTTGGTGGATAAGGAAGGGCTTTATCATTCTTCGTGGCCTGATTCTTTATCGCCTCATCCTCCTTATCCTTCCATCTCACAAACTTTTCTTCCTTTTTCTTAGTCGGGGGTACCGCCCCGACTTTCCTTTCTTTCCTCGTCATCGAATTATTTTCATCCTCCGAAGAATTGTCACTAAGCTCCTCATCGTTGCTTTCTTCGGCATGTGGTTTACGATTTCCCCCTCCCGAACTCATGGCGTCAGGGAGGGGCTACTCGTTTCCCGACATCTTGCCGGGTCCAGCCTGTTTACCACTTCTCAATGTTACTTCATTCAACTCCTCTTCTTGTCCATACTCCCATTGTGGTGTAATGGCAGTGCAAACATTCACATCAGCTTTTGGGTTTCTCTCGGTATAACTCGGGAGTTTACCGTGAGGTCTGCTTGCTTGCTGGTCTGCCATCTGACCAACTTGTCTCTCAATAGCTTTAACACTAGTAGACAGAGTCTTCACCATGTCTACCAGCTCATCGAATTTGTGTTGAGGGACACATGAGGTGGTATGATTGTTGTTCTGAGTTTGATTCCAGCCACCTTGAGGCCTTTGGGAGTTACGAGCGGCTTTTGATAGTTCGAGTTGAAAGAATTCGAATTTGAAGGGCCGGTGGTAGCTTGGCTTGATTGAAGTTTTGTCTTTGAAATCTGAATAGTTCGTTCTCGGTTGAAGTTTCGGAAGGGTTGGTTTTGATTATCCATTAAGTTTACCTCTTCCGTCATCTCGGTCCCCTTTGTGTTCCAAGATAATTCACCTCAGAAGGCTGCATCTGAAGATTGGCCAGCTGCTTGCTTATCGATTCCATCTGAGCAACCAACAGCTGTGTATCAGGATTGCTTGCAGTACCTTCTTTCTTAACAATATTGGTCTTCTTAGGAGTCGACCACATGTTGTTCTTGGCAATTGTCTCGGCTACTCTGTAAGCAGTCTCATCACCTCCCCCTAAGAAGGATCCATGAGCTGTGGAGTCAAGATAGTCTCTATTAGGTTGAGAGACACCTCTGTAAAACAGTTCCAACAACTCATGTCTGTCATATCCGTGATTGGGGCATTTCCTCATCAACAGATTTAATCTCTCCCAAGCCTTGCCAACAGTCTCATCCTCCATCTGCTCAAACGTAGCTATTTCCCGTTTCATCTCCATAATCTTGCCTGGTGAAACCCACTTAAGAGCGAAGGCTCTTTTGACATCATTCCATGTATGGAGGGAATGATGTGCCAACGATTTAAACCACCGACTTGCTTCACCTTTCAAAGCAAAAGGAAATAGCTTCAACTTTACGATCTCAGAATCAACACCAGGATAATGGCCTGCTTCACAGATTTGTACGAATGTGGACAAGAAGTCGTGTGGATCTTCCTGAGCAGTACCATGGAAAGAGCTATTCTAAACTAGAGCAACTACTCCGTTCTTTAGATCAAAGTTCGCTCCTCCCATGTCGGGAGGACGAATAGGTCTATGCCCCTCGAGAAAATCTTGGTTTAGATATGGAGTGTAGGGTCCCGGTTCAACGATTAAGCCGGTTTTGGCGGAATTGTTGAAGTTGTTGATTTATGCCGACTTTGCGATTCTGCTCATTCTTTGCGCAGAGCTTGCATTTGTTGAAGGAGTAAATTTAACTGAGCTTGGGGATCAGGATTCGGAATTGGTGGATCTTGATCCGCCATTTTGTCCAAATCAGGGAGAAGCCTTCTTCTAAGGATAGATCGTTCAGGCTCAGGATCAAAGATCAGAAGTCCCTTCTTACTTCTCGTTTGCATAAACCAGAAGAAAGGAGAAGGAAGAAATCAACCCTAGGGTTGATTAGAACAGGTTTAGAAAAGGTTTGATGGTTTAGAGGGAGAAAAGAAAAGAGAGGAGAAGAGAAGATAGAGAAGAAAGAAAAGAAGTGAGGATTGAACAGACTGAACTGGCGTCCAATATGAATGGACGTTCGTTCAGAACTGAACGCTCGTTCAGATGAATGAACGTTCGTTCAGAAGACAGAATTGAGGTGGACGGGCGTTCAAGTTATCGAACGCTCGTTCAGCTACGAAAACCTAAAAACTAAGGTTACCAGAAATAAAAAAAAACGAGATAAAAAATAAAAGCAGAAAAGACTTATGGAAATAAAATCAAACAAATCTATAATTACGGAAACAGATCTAAGCTATAAAAAAAAAAAGGAAAATAATTGAAAGAAAATCAAATAAAATAAAACAGTAATAAATGTAATCCTAAAATTAAACGAAACTGGAAAAGAAACCTACCTACGAAAAGTTTAAAAACAAGAAAAACACTAAGACGGTAAAAAAAAAAAAAAAAAAAAACGTGTTGAAATCTTCTAGGGCCAAAATGGAGGGGAAAACAGTGGATTTTGACCTCGAAAACGCACTGAACGGCCTATGGCGTTCACCACGTCGTCGGCGTCGGAACGAGCTTTCCGAATTGGGGTCCTGCGTTCCAAACGGACACTCGAGCCGAAAGTTACGGCCAAAATACTACTGCGTGCTAAAAACGATCCCTTTTGACTCGTAAAATTGTCCTAAATAGAATCCGACAACCGTTACCGACTCCCCGGCAACGGCGCCAAAAACTTGTTCGGTAAAAACGAGTTTTACAATTTATAACCGAAACACCCCAAGTATAAGGATCGTAGTATAGGGTGTTTACGGGTCGTCCTAAGGGAGTGGAATGTTTATCGGATTCAAAGAACAATTATCTATCTAAACTAAAGCTGAAACTAACTAAAACCTAAACCTAAGAATTAAAACTAAAACAAGGGTAAAAACAAACACAAAATAAGAAAACAGAAAGCCAGACGAGCGTTCACTTTGGTGAACGAGCGTCTGAAAACGGAATCTAACGGACGGGCGTCTGCTATTGCGGACGAACGTCTGAATACGAACTGGGACAGAAAATATGCAGAAAATCAGCAAGAAACTAGGGTTCTAAAACTTAACTAAACTTAATCTAAACGATTCAATTCAAACAGTTGAGGGAAAACACAGCAAGGCGACTAGATTCCACCTATCAACCAACAATCCCAACTAGACGGTGATTAAAAAGACATAGTTTTTAGTAGTGATTTATTCACGAATTCAATTAAATATCTTCAATCAAATTCTAGGGTTTCGTTTATCTTTTCAAACAAACTAAACATGCAATCAACACGAAATCACGAGATCGTTTCCAAGCTCTTACTCAACTAATCATGCATAATCTCTTAAAACACAATTAGATGCATTACTTTGAATAAAAGAGAACTCAAACAAACAAACTTTCATAAATTTATTCAAGCATAAATTAAACATAGATCGTTTCATCAAATCTTAATTCAATAAAACTTAAACAATATAAAACAGATCCAAAGTAATGAAAAACTATGAATTAAACTCACTAAACTTAAGCATCGAACTCCTCTAGTTGGTTTGGTTGTTGATAGGCTTCCTCTGTCGACTCACTGCAGGATGTTTAGCCAACAATCATGATGAACACGATTGTTGAAGGGGAGATTTGCATCTCTGTGAAATTAGGGTTCTCTGGCCGCAGCTTTGTGTATATGAGTAAATAGTGTGTAAAAGATTAGGGTTTTAGGCTTCATAATGCGGTGCTTTTATAGAGTTTTAAGTCGGCTGGAAGTAAGTCGGCTGTGGACGCCCGTCTGCCCATCCGGACGCCCGTCCAGAATGCCTGGACGCTGAGTAAACGCTCGTTCATCCTCCGTCCGAACTCTCTGAATGTAAAATACAATTCCGGACGCTCGTTCACTTTATCAAACGCCCGTCTGGAATGGACGCTGCACGGACGCTCGTCCAAGATGCTGAGGGTCGGATTTCTTCATCTTTATCCAATTTCTTCAAGCCAATTCCGACTCTATCTTGAATAATTCGACTTGAGCTTCATTTATCCTCTTTATGCACTCGAAAATCAACACCTACATGATAAATAAACAATGCAAAAATGTAATAAAATCCAAATAATAATAATTCCATTAAATCAACACTTAAAATCATCAATTTTGCATACAACCCTCTTAAAATCATCTTTATTAAATAATTACACTTAAACCCTTAATTCTCATGTAAATTATGCAAATGTGGGGAAAATAATAATGAAATAAACCCTTAATAATCATATAAATATGGCCTTAACAGTTATAAATTTGAGAAATGAAATAACAAGTTTAGTAATTTGAATTGACACGTTTAGGCTACATGTAAAGGTTTAATTAGTTATTGGATGCATGATGTATCAAGTAATAGCATTTGTATCATATTCTTTTCAACGAATACTTTATTTTATAGTTTTAAATAAATTTTTTTTTTTTTTTACAGAATCTCTGTCCAAGATGAAATGCATTAGATTTTCTATTTTACATAACCCGATAGATATAAAGGAAAATTTACAGAATCTAAATGAATGCGGTAGATGTAAAGAAAATTTTATAAAATATGTATTTTAGAGTAAAAAATAAAGTATATGATGCACTGTTATTTTTTCCGTTGCAATCTCTTAAATAGAGTTTTGAAAGGATTCTTTACAGTATCTACTGCAAGTTCTCTAAGACAGTTATCTAGAAGAACTAAGATTGTGTTTGTTTTGGGTTGGAGTTTTTTTTGGGGGTGTTTTTAGATAAAGTGATTGAAGTAATGATTAGAAAGTTAAGATGTTTTTTTGAAATTTGTGTAGATTATGAAATGATTGGTGAAATAAAGTTGGATAATGAATAAAATAATGGTAAAAAAGGTAATAAAGTTAATAAAGTGAAATGATGAGAGATGATTTAATATTTTTTTATTTGTAGTTGAAGATTTGATCGGTGAGAGAATTGTAAGAAATGATTGGTGATGTGATGTAAAAAAAAAACCCCAAAAAACTCTTGGCAAAACAAACACAATCTAAGTGTCGCACTGTAAGAAATTGTCAGGGGCGTCCCTAGACACGGGCCAACAAGCCCACGACACAGGGCCCTACTTAAAAGTGATGTTTTTAAGGCTCATTTTTATATCTTCGTAGTGTATTTTTTTTTATTCTACTTAAATTAAAAAAAAAAACTTAGTAATATTAATCAAATCAATACACATATTTAATATAAAAAATGTTTAACCAACTTATATACTCTTTCACACACATGTGAACATAGTTTAGCTTAAAAATAATCGTTACATCGTAATTGTTCAAACAGGTCCAGGGCCTTAATTTTTTTTGCTTAGAGCCTCCGATTACACAAAGACGCTCCTTGAGACTGTGAAGAACCCTTTTTTATTAGTGATACACCAAACCCGTAAACGCTCCCTCGGATTCATGTTGGGTCTCCTTTGGGGTCCAATTACGAATAGGGTCATTGGCTCAGTCCGTTCGCACCTTCATAAGCCGAACCGAGCCAGGTATAGTCCAGCCCGCCTCGCACCATTACGATACTTATCATTGGTAAGGCAACGGGCGTCGATACTCAAAGCCTTCAACTCTCCTTCACAGGATGACCCGAAGCATTGCGGGCCGACCAGTTCGCCCCTCATCTTGAAGCCCGAATAACAAGGCGCTCAAGTCGCAAGTAATAGGAAGAGCCCTCAGAGGCCGAGATACAAGCTAGCTCGCATAGAATATGCTCGACTCGCAACATTATAGATTGTGTACTCTTGTATTTCATTCCCGCCGTGTAACCGACTATGTAAGCCCTATAAATAATGGCATCCTCTCTCTTTTCAGGGGGATCGGTAATTGAAATATGCAGCCAAGATCTATTAATTTGTCGACAAACACTCTCTCTCGTGTATGTGTTTTGTTCTTGCCAATCACCATTGATATTTCTTGAACATTAAGCAACCAAACACTCATACACCAAACCAGATATTCACCAAGCTACAAAGATACCGTTACCCGTGATATTTCCCACCGTATCAAGTAGGTTGGTAGGATCCTCCATGAGTGACTATAACATCTCATATTGAAAAGTAGAGAAAAAGTACATTGATATAAGATGAACCTTATTTGGCCAAGCTATGACGATAAACGTAAGTAGTTATTGGGTGTTGAAGGAGTTTAGAAAGAAAAAAAAAGGAAATTTGATAAAGATAGTTATTGTTAAGGGCGTAAATGAGCCGAGTCAAATCAAGTAATGATTTAAACGAGTTGTGTCTATTAAAAGTTTCACGAGTTCAAGCATGCTTTTTTCGAACCCAGGTTTGAGGTAAGATTTAAGGAAGGTTTTGAAAACTCGAACCGAGCTCGGGTTTCACATCAAGTTCAAAATATTGCATGGTAAGATTTTTTAACGTAAAATGAATTTAAAAAAAAGATATTTTGGTATGTATGCTATGAAATAAATCAATAAAGTGGCAAAAACTATTATATTTGATTCGTGTTTTATGAAACAAATATAAAATGAAGGAAAGCATCAAAATTTGGTACTTGGGAGCGGTGTCCACCAGCTTATGTCTTTTTATCGAAAGTTGTCGAACGTGCAAAGAATATTCAGATAGCATGGTGCTTAGACTAGATACGTTTTTACAATTTATACATTTGGGGACCATGTACAGTTCATGCTTTTTGTTTCCTTTGACGGCCAAGTTAATAAATTGATCTTCCTTGGAAAAAAAAAATTGTTTCAACCTCCGTCTCAAAATGTAACTCCATTCAAAATGTAAATCTCATTTTAGATTTTTTTATCAAAATTAATGACATATAACCAAATTATCCAATTTTCTTAATCTGTGTGAAAAACCTCAAACAGATTTACATTTTGAAACGGATGTAGTAATTTTATTTACATTGGCCACATATTCGAAGACACATGTACAAATCTATACATGACTGTGAGTGTATAATGGCTCTCACATGAATATGATACTATATTTTTTAGGAAGAAAGATTCTGTTAAAAGGCATCATCATAAGTGCAAGCACAAATTACATCCAAAGAAGGATTGAATCCACATTCAACGAAAGACATAATAGCTAAACCATTTTTTTTGCTAAAAATGAGCTGGGACATTCCCCAAGCGTCTAACAAACGAGAAGGTAACCGAATTAAAGCGAGGCAAGGAAACCTTGCAAGCGTCTACCACTTGACCACTGCTTGAGAAGTCCTCGTCGTCAGATTGGAGGCGACTAACCACTATTTTGAAATAGCTTTCCATGGAGATATCGCGGTATCCGTAAGCGAAAGAAAACGAAATGCCGTCGAAGATAACAAGGCCTTCACCAAAATCTAAAACTGAGGCACGACCTAAGTTTAGAGAGAAACTATTAAGGATAGTGCCTGCGGAGTCTCCGAAAATTCCGCCAACATAGTGTATTATCCTTGATACATCAACATTACATTTCACAATACCAGTCGGCAAAGGGATCCAAGATATTGATCTAGGTGTCATGTTAGCATCAGAATGAACCACGAGGTTTAACCTTTCGTTCTCTTCAGCCGAGGCCGCAACATTATTTATTAGAGAAGAGATGTTTATCGGGGTATGTTCGAAGATCCACGAGCAGCATGCTTTCCGGATTTGCCACAAGATGTAGAGAGCTCCAGAACGAGTTATAGGATCATCCCAGTCAAGCAACAGATTGATAACATTGACGACACTTGTCAAACACAACTTTTTCCAGCTCTTGCTTATAACTTCTCTAGCCAGACTTCTTTAGCGATGGAACACTCAAATAAACAATGGCCAATGGTTCTTCGGCTTGTCCACACAAGCTACACACTGCTGAACCGCATCCTCTTGAGGCTAAATTTACTTCAACCGGAAGGAAGTTGGTGACCACTCGCCAAATAAGTGTATAACTCGAGGTTGGATTTTAAGCATATCCAAAGGACATTCCAAAAGGAATTTGCATATGATGGTGATGCTTGATCAGATTGGCTTGAAATGTGCTTTTGATTTATAGATGACCAGTATCCACTTTTAAGAGAGTAAATACCATTTGATGTGTGATGCCAAACAATTTTATCGTCGTTGGCGACCGGGGCTAAAGGTGTTTGCAAAATTAAATTTACCTCGTAAGGGAGAAAATTGTAATGGACAATCGGTTCATTCCATTTCCCCTTGCTGGCATCAATGAGGGATCCAACCGTTGCATCATCGGATAATGAACCATGGTTATGATGCACTAAGAATTTAGATGCTCGCATATATTTCGCCTGAATTTCCGTTCCCTATTCTCCACCGTAAACCCGATAAAAGGAGGCCACAGCCAGCTATAATCGATCGCCAAATGAAGGAGGAATTGTTTGTTCTTGATGCACCTAAAAATGAGGATCGAGGAAAGTACTTCGCGCGGAGTAGTCTACTAGACAGAGAATTCGGGTTTGAAAAAACTCTCCATGCATGTTTCCCTAGCATGGCAAAGTTGAAACATTCTAAATCACGGAATCCTAGGCCTCCCTAGGACTTCGGTTTGATACAAACGTTCCAGGCCTTCCAATGTATTTTTTGGAGCCAGCTTGTCCACCCCAAAAGAAGCGTCTAGTCATGGATTCTTTGGAATTAATGAGACTCTGTGGCAGCAAGAAATATCCCATTACGTAAGTTGGAATGGCTTGGATGATACTTTTAATAAGTATTTTTTTACCCGCATTGGGAAGAAATTTTTCTTTCCGTTAGCTCAATTTTTTTCCATATTCGATCTTTCGGGTACTGATCGAAACTTTTTAGGTGTCCAATCTTACCGGCAGTGTACCGGGTCAATTGTAGTCTAGTAAGTGGTCAATGTCGTATCCACAAGGAATGTGTGGTCAGACACCAATTAGCTATTATTATCTTGATCTAAGTCGCAATAAAACAAGAAAGTAATTGTTCTAACTCTATGATTAAAATGATAATCAAATGGTAAAAGACCTAACCAAGGCAATTCATTGATCAAGCAACCTCTTCTAGTATCCTGGAATGATTACCTACCAACCTTCCAACGATGTTTAAATGTGTGAAACGGTGCATTCCTAAGCTAACAAATTCCCCTCATATGAGTGTGTGAAGCCGCACTATGTCTCCTCATTGGCCTAAGAACCCTAGACCTAATGATTCAACATGATAAGCACTTGAATGCAAGAACTAGTCATCTCCCCGGATAAGAAATTGAGCAACAATAAAGGTCAACTTTAACTTCCGGTTCTCCTACCTCTTTCTCACACCTTATATCTCCGTTCGGTATCCACTAAGTGTGTGTGTGTGTGTTGTATGCAAGCGTTGGTTAATTACTCCAACACAAACAAGCCATACAATACAAGTAGGAAAAGATTCAACACAAATGAAACTAAGAAATATGAACAATCACTCCCAATCAACCATAAGAGATTAAACTATCACAACCACATTGCCTTGGCTAGTATGGAACTAGCCACTCATAACTATGAGCACCAACATGTCAAAGTTCGCATTCATAGCAATAAGAACAATTAAAACAAAGTAAAAGCTAAGAATTTACCAATTGCAAGGGATGAACTTGAAAAGAAAACTTTTATTCAGCTTCAAAAGACTTCAAGAGAGTTTGTTACACAAAAGTGATAATTTTGCTCCAACCAAAGTAATCCAAAAGATTAAACTAAGAATTCTCAACGTTTACAATTGCATTTAAGAGCTAAATATGAGTGATTTTGGCAAGGAGAGCCTTGGGAGTTGGGGTGCCTTCAAGATGAGTGAGAGAGGTTAGGTGTGTATCTCCTTTCAAATGTGAGTAAATGAGCTCTTTTAATTTCTGAATTCGAATTTCCGGTCTGAGCCGGACAGGCTTGGTTTGCGCCGGTACTGACAGAGTAGTTGGGATCTGACATTATGTAATAAATGCTTCAGCTGAGATTGTATTTGAAGTCCGGTCTAAGCTGAAGACGTTCCGGTCTGCACCGGGAACACATGAAAACCTTATGTTTTCCCTTGAATGCTACACGGCGTGAGTCGTCTGACTTCCAGCCCGAGATGGATACATAACAAAAGTGAATATTCCCCCCTTGATGCTTGGATTGCTTCTCTAACACTCTTTAGGCTTCAACATCTCCAAAATTCCGGCTCCAAACCTCGGTATTTGTGTTACAAGACAAAAACACGAAGATACCACGGGTAAATCTGATAACAAAATTAGGCTAATGAGCCTCAAAGTATACTAAAATGATTAAAACTCCTAATATTTACTATATACAAAAGTTGGTCCAAGTCATCACCATATTTGCTTAATTTGATACGAAACATCACTAAATGCTCAAGAAATGTGAATAAAACATAGTAAAATGCATCATCTAGTTGACTTATCGGGTACTGTTAAGGGTGATTTTATATGATTTATATCGTTATATATTGTAACAACTCTCTCCATATTCATATAATTCGCATAGAAATTAAGTGTTTAATTGATTTATTGAGCAAATGAGTTTTTAAACGGTTTAATCGTAAAACTGGTTAATTTATGTGTTTTATTGATGATTTTATGTTTATTTGGATGATATTACATTTTGCGATATTTTTAATGACTTGTAGATGCATAATTGCGGCTCAAAAGATGATTCAATGAAGATAAATGTCGGATTTAATTGATGAAAAAGAGATAAGGAAGATTTGAATAGAAGGAAAGAGATAGAGATGGAAAAATCAGATTTGAAGTAACCTGAACGTGTGTTCAATTCTCCTTCCAGTGGACGGGCGTCCAACTTCTTGGACGGGCGTCCAACTTCTTGGACGGGTGTCCAGGCTGGAATATTTGATTCAAAGTTCTCCCAAAATTGATGGACGAGCGTCTGATTTAAAGAAGGACGGGCGTCTGATCATGACTCGACCCGATTCGAAGATTTCAAGCTAAGTGGACGGGCGTTCAGCTACTCGGACGAGCGTCCCGACGGCCGACATAGCAGCACCGCCTTAAAATTCTATATATAGCTGCGTTATTTTCAACCCAAGACATCATATATTCGAACCCTAAACCCTAGGGGCGGCTCAACTGTGTTTTTCCTTAGTTAACACTCAGTTTTTATGCTTTTAAATTTCTAGTTTAGATCAAACACTTTTATGTATTTTTATTCAAGTAATTCAAACTTCAAGAGGATGCTAAGAGGCTAGACCTCCATTGAACAAGCGTTGTGAAGCCGTCCGATCAACAATTCAGTTTCGTTTCTCGATTGTCTTGTGAGTTTTTAATTCAAGTTGTTTCTTTATTATGTTCATCATGTTTTTATGCAATTTATGTCGAAAGATCTTTGCATGTTGATTGTTTATATTGATGAGAATCATGTTAAACCCTAGATCGCCATAATAAAGATTAGACCTTTAATCTAATTAACGAGAGTTATTAGGTTGAATCTCTAGGTTGGAAACTTATAAATTTCACACCTTTGGTTAGAAAGCGTTAATCTTTAGATCGAAAGATAAAAGATTGATAGGCGAACTTTTCTAAGAAATTAGGAGTTCATACCTTGGCTAGGTGAATCACAACTTGGTTAGAAATCACGAGATAATCGAGATAGAATTGATAGTTGTAGGATAGATGGATCAATTGCTTGTTCGTCTGTTATTTCATTGATTAAATCAATTGAACTTGAGTTGCTCAGTAAATTTACAATCTTTATTTCATAATAGATTTAGAATAGATCTAGTTTAGATAATTGTGTTCGCAACTATATTTTCCTTGCTTTAGATCTCGATCTTCTGTCCAGTTATTCTTCTTGTTGGTTTCACTTTTCGTTTTAGTTCTTCACTGTTTTATTTTCATATCTTTTTAGTAGTAATCGTGACATAGTTAGGTTAGATAATAAAAACTAGGTTAAGCAACCCCGATTCCCCGTAAGATCGACCCGGTATCAACCTCTATACTACGATCCCTGCACTTGGGGTATACCGGATTTATAAATTTATTACTTGTTTATTTTCATTACAAAAATCCGTGACAAGTTTTTGGCGCCGTTGCCGGGGAACCGGACGGTTGTCTAGTTTTTATTTTCGTTATTAATTTAATTTAGATATTTTGTTTAGTTTCTGTTTCGTTTCTGTTCCAGTAAACGGGCGTCTGGTGTAGTGGACGCCCGTCCAGTCAATTTTTTTTTAACTCTATTCAAATTTTAACCAGTCAGACGAGCGACCGGTTATCCGAACGCCCGTCCTAATTCATTCTCCAGGCAGACGCCCGTCCAGTAACTTGGACGCCCGTCTGGCCTGTCTGCCATCACTTTCCTCTCTTTCCGTTCTCGTTAAATAACTAGATTTTGGTTTTGGTTTATGAAAACTCGGAGTCAAAAGGGGCCACTACTCTATACCCCTGACCTCGAGCGGACCATAGTCCGACCAAACAGGAGAAGACTCCGTTTTGCGGACCTCCCTAACGAAGAGAACACAGTCGATCGAGATATCGAGCAAGATCTAGCTCAAGAGATCGAAAATATAGTCATTATGGCTGCTGAAGATAGACGTATGTTGGCTGATTACGCCATGCCTAGCGAAGACAGGGTCAACCCGGCTATCGTTCTACCAACCATCACTGCACATACCTTTGAACTGAAACCCGGGCTCATTCAAATGATGCAGCATGCATCTATTTTCCACGGTTTTCAGTCAGAAAATCCTCATACTCACTTACACACGTTTCTAGAGATATGCGGTACAACTCGCATCCAAGGAGTAAGTGATGATGCTATAAAACTTAAATTGTTTTCATTTTCTTTACGAGGGGAGGCAAAAGAGTGGTACCACTCTCTTCTCTCTGAAACCATCACTACCTGGGTGGAACTCGAGAAAGAGTTCCTGAGTCAATACTTCCCGCCTTCTAAGACAACCCAATGTTTAAGTGATATTTTCACATTCTGCCAGAAGGAAAATGAGTCATTTTTCGAGTGTTGGAAGAGGTTTAAGTCTCTTCTTAGAAAGTGTCCCCATCATGGCTTGCCGTTACAAAGGCAAGTCAATACTTTTTTCAGTGGATTGACCGAGCTCACGAAGGGCATGGTCAATAGTTCTTCTGGTGGGGTATTTTTAAAGAAAACACCTGAAGAGGGGTGGGCATTATTCGAGGATATTGCCAAATACAATTATGCCCCCTTATATCAAGCTAGCCAAGCACCTCCTCCTCCCAAGATCGAGGAGGTGAATATGCAAAGTCTGATCGCCATGCTGCAAAAGCAGATGGCAGCTTCTCAAATCTCTCCTAATCAGATCAATCAAAATTCTTCCTTTCAACAGAACTCTCAAGTTCTGTACTGTGAAAATTTTTGTCAGACTGGCCATATGGTTGGCCAGTGTCAATTTGTCTCCCCCTCTGCTTATCAAGTTAATACTGTCCATGACAATGGACAGTGTAATCAAGTCACATGTCAGAACTGTGACAATGTGGGGCATATATCTCGTTTCTGTCCTATGAACGGACAGAATGCTGAAGTGAATGCTTTCTCTGGCCAGTCCAATCAGAGGTTTAATAATCAATTCTCTGGCCAGAGTAATCCTCCAAACCAGGGTTTTGGTCAGAATCAAAATTTCAATCCAAATTCGAATTTTAGTCAAAATCAAAACTTCAATCGAAACCCTACGTACAACCAAAACCAGAGCTCCAATTTTTCCAATCAGAATCAAAGGTTCAGTCAAAATTGGCCTAACAATTCTAATTCTACATTTTAGAATCGGTCCAGCCAGCCTTATCCGCAGAACTTCCAAAACTCTCAAGGCCCCTCGCACTCGAATGATATCCAAGCTGAATGGAGCTCTTTTCGGGAGGAGCATAATAAAACCATCCAACTCCTGATGAGCACAAACAAGAATCTTGAGAGACAAATAGGGCAATTGGCTGAACAGTTAGCTTCTAAACCCCCAGGGCAGTTGCCCAGTTTCACAGAAAAGAATCCAAAGGGTGGTCAAGTTGCTCAGACCGATTTGAATAATAGCCAATGCACTGACCTGGTTCCTTCAATTCCGTACGGTAGAGAAGAGGCCAGTGCGATGAACTTAAGGTCAGGTACTCAACTAAGTGGTCCCCCTCACCAGGGAAACCACTAACCCCTCCTGCCAGCGATAAGGCATGAGGGGAAGTCGAGCACCTACGTTCCCCTTGGCTGCAAGAAAATACTCAGGTGGCTGATCCCCTAAGAGGTGAAAGAGTTGGAAGTCATCAGGTGGCTGAACCCCTGAGGAATGAAGAATCAAGTGAGAGTCAGGAGGCTGAACCCCTGACTAGTAAGAAGAATGAAAAAGTGGTGAGGTGGAAGGACTTGGAAGACAAAGCTGTCAGTTCATCCTCGAAGAAAGTTTTTTCTGAGAGTGACTTGAACAAGCTTCCATTTCCACCTAGAAAAAGCAACATCTCCTTGAATGAGGATAAAAAGTATGAAAAAGTGCTAAACCTTCTGAAAAATACTCAGGTTAATCTTCCATTATCCGAGGTTTTGGTCGAGATGCCTAAGTATACCAAATTCATCAAGGATGTTGTTTCTTCTAAGAAGAAGTTAGCAGACATGGATCGGTTGATTGGTGAGGATTGCTCTATGATCAATTATGAAGATCTACCAATCAAGAGGGGGTGACCCTGGGAAATTTGTGCTCACATTGCTGATGGGAGGCCTAGTCTTCCCAAACTCTTTATGTGACCTGGGTGCATCCATAAGCCTGATGCCATTGTCTGTCTGCAAACAGCTTGGGTTAGACAATCTTCTAGAACCCACCACCATGAATCTTGAATTCGCGGATAGATCCTCCAAGAAAGCTGTGGGAATATTAAAGGACGTGTTAGTTCAAATTGATAGATTTACCTTCCCGGTTGACTCGGTACGTTCGGACATAGAGAAGGATGAGAATGTCCCTCTAATTCTTGGAAGACCTTTTACGTCTACGACGAGCCCTCATTGACCGTGATGGTGGGCAAGTGACGATACGAGTTGGTGATCAAGAGGTGAGTTACAATGTTTCCAAAGCTATCCAGAAACCCTCTGAAATACCAACCGGCTTCTCCATTGACGATATGTCGGATGACTTCAATGATTTCATGGAGAAGCAAGTCATGGTTGTTGCAACTGAATACGAGCGACTAGTTGGGAAGCTGAATAATCATGGTGTGGTGAATCTAGAACAGTTAGAAGCTGAATTTGAGGATGAGCTGTTGAAAGGAGAAGCTTTGGCAATAGGACCACTAAGTAAACTCGGCGATGTTGAGTTGAAAAGTGGAGATCTTAAATCAAGTTTGGAAGACCCCCTGCGGATCCGATGTACCGAAGCCGTTGCCTAAACATCTTAAGTATGTGTTTTTAAAAGAAGGTGACAAGCTTCCATTAATTATATCTGCCAAGCTGTCTCGATTAGAAGAAATGAAGCTGGTAAACGTCTTGAGAAAAAATGAGAAAGCCTTTGGTTGGCAAGTAGGAGACATCGAGGGATATCTCCTGACATCTGTATGCATAAAATTAAGACTGAAGAGGGTGCGAAATGTGTTAGACAACCTCAGAGGAGGCTCAGCCCTCATATGCAAGAGGTGGTCAAGAAGGAAATTATCAAGCTTTTAGATATGGGTATCATATACGCAATCGCTGGCAGTGAATGTGTATCCCCTACTCAGGTAGTTCCCAAGAAAGGAGGAATTACTATTGAAAAGAATGAGAAGCGAGACGAAATAGCATTGAGGCTCGTTACTGGTTATAGAGTCTGTATCGACTATAGAAAGCTCAATGAGGTTACAATGAAAGATCATTTCCCCCTACCATTCATTGACCAGATGCTAGAGCGCCTGGCGGGACATGCATTCTACTGTTTCCTGGACGGATATTCAGGATATTTTCAGATACCTGATGTCGGGTCAAGTAAAATAAAATACTCGATACCTAAATAACACACTAGCAAGAGAACTAGGTTCAATCGTAGTATAGTTAGATAGAGTCGAGGTCGATCCCACAGAGACTCGGCTTAAACGAAATACGACTTATTAAACTAAAAAGCAAATTAAAGGCGGTCTACGACCAACAAATAACGCAGAAAATAAAATTGACACAATAGAAACACAAAACCAACAAAAGACACACCGACACTAAGACACTTGTTTTTATAGGTTTTATAAATGATTAACGAACGGTATTGATAACGCTAGTAGTAATTACTCCCCATTCTATGTAGATTGATGACGAGACAAAACAAGACATTTAAGATTAATTATTCTGACTACGGGAGTCATCCCCTAAGATAGATCTAGCTCCGGTTAGGCCATCTAGATCATCGTGTCTCCATTACGTGACTTCACATTTTTTAGTCTCCATCTCATATAACTTCTGACACAATTACGAAACTAGGGATGCCGGTATAAACCGTAACCTCATCTAAGCAACATTCCTATGATTAGGCGTACTTCTTAGACACCGATTCAATCTCTGTCCTAAATAACAATCACTTTTTGGGTCTCATGTTAAATTATGATGACAAATAATTAAGTTGATCAAGTTTAATTACTCATTTGAATTACAAAGCAGAGAACCTGACGTAGTCGAAGCCGTTCACAGACAAATCAAGAACATCATAGATCTTGCTACCAACGAGACATAGACTCACTGCCAACAAGCCCAGATCTGAACCAGATTTGCTCGTGAAACGTCTTTTACGTCTCAGATCTACTTGAACATGGGTTCGATAATTAACTACATCACGAAATCAATACACAAAAGGACTACTCCATAACGAAATAAATTAGATCTACGAATAAAGATTGCATAATAGAGTAGACATTACCCTCGAAGACGAGCGTGACTCCCACTCCTCGATACGATCTCTAACCGGAGATTCTAACGACTCCGTAATGAACGAACATAAAATAAAATAAAGAAAACAACGAACTATATTGATCAAGTATTGAAAATAATGTATTTCTATGGTGTACATATGGCGTGTTCTACATGCCTTTATTTATAGGTGTTCAAGCTAATTAAGAGATATACTTCAAAATATCAAACAAATAAGAGATAACTCCCGGCCGATCATTAAAATGTGACATGCGCCCCCCAAAATGGCGTGGGGAAGTTGGCGCCATCATTTGATTGGTTTGCCGGCTTTTGTCATGCTTTACTCCTCTTCTTGTGCTTATCCGATATTTATCTTCAATGCATCTTGAATTTATCTTGAGATTAAATGCTTCTAATTATATTTATCCTCCATAATTATCCAAATCTGCAAAATAGATATTTATCCCAAAATAAATCATATTCAAATAAAAAATGGATAAATACCAAAATATACAATATAAACGGATAAATACTAAATTATGCCTTATAAATGGATAAATACCAAATTATATAATATAAATCACATAACATTAAATAATCCATATAAACAGGTGATTTATCATAAAATATATATTATTAATCCCGATTTAAGGATAATGTTGATGACTTTTACGGGTATAATTTGACCGTCATCAACTACCCCCACTTAGACTTTGATCGTCCCGAACAAAGCATCAATAAGTCATTCCCCAAGACACATTTTCTGTGGTCAAATCATACTTATACAAGAAACTCGAGTCAATTCATACCACTTATGCTCATAAGGTACCCATTATTTACTACTCATCATGAATCGAAGTGACGTGTGCATGTGCATTTAGTTTTATCTATTCGTGGCAAGATTAAAGTTTATGCTAACTTCGTAGTCTCAACCGACCAACATCAGCATTCCTACTTCTTAAGCCTCGCAATGGGTAAAGACATGGTGCAATAAGCAAGAGCGTCATCCATAAGGTTTTTGGACTTGGAGACCGAGAGGAATACTCAAGCCTCTTAAAAATTTGAATTTCTTTTCGCATTTCCGTAGTTTCAAGCTTTACACCTCTCTCACGGATTAGTGGAAGCATTGAATATTACCACAAGCGCGAAGCTACTTTGGTAATGTTACTACAAGCCCAATGTTTAACTCATTGTCAAAACACAGATAATTCTCAAGCTTATTACTCCGCTTTGATGGCTAGAAGATAAGAATACATCAGCAGATAAATATCGACTCTAGGTCTGCATAACCAATCATCTACGCAATGTACACATAATTCTTCTTAGTTATTATACTTTGTGCGGAATTCATCGATTCAAATTGAGTAAGCAAATAATAAATAACTACTTGCACTAGTTGGCATGAATATTCTTAAGTTTACATTCACATAAGTATAAAGTGATCACGTAATCATGCAACTTGGTTCACTTCCCTATCAATCCTATGTATAAGGACTCACAATTCTAAGGGTACGAGATAATAAATTTGGTATTTGTTCAAAATTTTTGATTTTTTACATTTTTCACCGTTTCATCCAAAATTTTCAATTATAACACATCATGGCTAAGTCTCCTACCCCCCACTTAAACTTGGCATTGTCCCCAATGACAAAGAAAAATGAGAATTTAAGAAAAAGACTTAGCTCTGGAAACGGCTCTCAAGCAGATGCAGAATGTAGTTGTAGACCAAGCACGTCGTGGAGAAGCAATCGAAAACCTGTTTAAGCAAACCAAACAGAAACTCCACGAAACCGTTAATAACATGTCAATGGAAGTTATAAAATAATGTGGCAGTAATTAGATATAGAATATCCAAAAACAATTTAAGCCACTTTATTTCATACAACCAATGACACGGAAAACCAAAGAGTTAAAACTTCAAAACTCACATATCGGCTATCAAGGAAAAAACCTCGTTTATTCCGAACTTAGAATCGGAACATGGCGAGATGAAAAAAACCTTAACAGTCGCATGCTACTTTATTCAAACAAAACAAAACAAAAGATAGTCTTTAAGAAATAGTTCTGAGTTTATAGTCGCCAGCTCGACTCAGCTCAACGATGGTTTAAGTATAGGTGGGATCTTCAAGAGTGAAGACTTCCTCCTCTTTACCTTGACCAAGACCCATGTAATGTTTCACACGGTGTCCATTGACCACAAAAGTGGATTGGTCTTTAAGGTTCAACAATTCAACAGCTCCAGAAGGGAAAACCTTACTCACTCTATAAGGGCCATACCATCGTGATTTTAACTTGCCGGGAAAAGAGTCTCAAGCGCGAATTGTAAAGAAGAACCAGATCGCCTTCCTTAAAAGTGCGGTCCAATATCTTCTTATCATGAAATCTCTTTGTGCGCTCCTTAAATATTTTAGCATTCTCATAAGCTTCCAGACGAAACTCCTCTAGGCGAGTCAACTCTAACAACCTTCTTTCTCCAGCTAAACTCTCATCAAAATTCAACATACGCGTGGCCCACATGGCACGGTGTTCAAGTTCAACCGGTAGATGACATGCTTTACCAAAAACAATCTTATAAGGGGACATACCAATAGTCGTCTTATAAGCAGTCCTATAAGCCCATAAAGCATCATCTAATCGCAACGACCAATCCTTCCTAGTCGTATTCACGCTTTTCTCCAAAATGCGCTTTATTTCTCGATTTGTAACCTCAACTTGTCCACTTGTTTGAGGGTGATAAGCAGTAGCTAACTTGTGCCTAACCCCGTACTTAATCATCAACTTTTCAAACGGCCTATTACAGAAATGGCTTCCATTATCACTAATAATGGCACGAGGGGTTCCAAACCGCGTAAAAATATTTTTCTTTAAGAACTTCAGTACAACCTTCGCATCGTTAGTAGGTGAAGCAATGGCCTCGACCCATTTGGACACGTAGTCGACTGCCACTAAGATATAGCGGTTGGACAAAGACGAAGTAAAAGGTCCCACAAAATCAATACCCCAAACATCAAAGAGTTCCACCTCTAGGATATTCTTCAGTGGCATTTCATTTGTTCTCGAGATATTTCCCGTCATTTGGCAAGAATGACAAGATCTAGCATATTGATGCGCATCTTTGAACAAGGTAGGCCAGTAAAAACCACATTGGAGAACTTTCGCAGCAGTCTTGTCTCCTCCATAATGTCCTCCAGCCTCAAAAGCATGGCAATGTCTAAGGATATCATACATCTCTTCTTCCGGCACACACCTCCTAAAGACATTGTCGGATCCTAGCTTAAAAAGATAGGGCTCTTCCCAATAATAGTGCCTAAGATCCTTAAAGAATTTCTTTCTTTCTTGTGGGTTGAGATTTGGTGGCAAGTATTTCGCGGATAGATTATTCACAAAGTCTTTAAACAATGGCTGTTTATTCTCCTTCACAACCTCAACACGCGAAGATACTGCAGCGCAATCATCCTTTCCATGTATGGCCGTGATGGAGAATAATTGTTCATCAGGAAATGTTTCTCCAATCTCGGTCATTGGCTCATTATCCTCTATTTGGAGACGGGAAAGATGATCTGCAACCAAATTCTCAGATCCTTTCTTATCACGGATTTCTACATCAAATTCTTGCAATAGCAGAATCCATCTCAACAACCTTGGTTTGGAATCTTGTTTGGCTAAAAGATACTTCAAGGCCGCATGGTCAGTCCAAACAGTGACTTTAGATCCTACTAGATAAGATCGAAATTTGTCAAAAGCAAAGATAACAGCTAGAAGCTCTTTCTCAGTAGTCGCATAATTCCTTTGAGCAGCATTTAAAGTTAGACTAGCATAGTAGATGGGCCTAAAGATCTTGTCTTTCCTTTGTCCTAAGGCAGCACCTACAGCTGTATCGCTTGCATCGCACATCAACTCAAAGGTTAGATTCCAATCAGGCGCAATCAGAACGGGTGCAGTAATAAGCATGCTCTTTAACTTATTGAAAGCTTTCATGCACTCACTAGTAAACACAAACGGCACATCCTTGGCTAATAATTCGGTAAGAGGTCGAGAGATTAAGGAAAAGTCCTTCACAAACCGGCGATAGAATCCTGCGTGGCCAAGAAAACCTCGCAATGTCTTAAGATTGGTTGGTGGAGGCAGTTTTTCAATCACCTCAACTTTTGCTCTATCCACCTCTATACCGTTCTTTGAAATACGGTGGCCAAGTACTATACCCTCAGTAACCATAAGATGACATTTCTCCCAGTTAAGCACCAGATTCGTCTCCTCGCATCTCTTCAACACTCTTGCCAGATGCGTGAGACATGAATCGAAATCATCTCCAAATACGGAGAAATCATCCATGAAGATCTCTAGGAAATCTTCAACCATATCGGAAACGAGAGAAATCATGCATCTTTGAAACGTTGTCTTTGGTGCGTTGCACAAACCAAAGGGCATTCTATTATAAGAAAAGGTTCCATATGGACATGTAAAAGTGGTCTTCTCACGATCCTCGGGTGAGATATGAATTTGATAATATCCTGAGTAACCGTCAAGGAAACAATAAAACGCATGTCCGCTCAGTCTCTCGAGCATTTGATCAATGAAGGGAAGAGGGAAGTGATCCTTACGAGTTGCATCATTCAGTTTCCTAAAGTCAATGCACACTCTATGGCCGGTAATGAGCCTAACATGAATCAACTCATTTAACTCATTGGCTTGTACAGTCAAACCTCCCTTCTTTGGAACTACGTGGATCGGGCTAACCCATTCACTATCAGAAATAGGGAAGATGATTCCCATTTCTAACATCTTAATGATTTCATCCCTTACCACATCCTTTAATTGTGGAGTCAACCTTCTTTGGGGTTGTACAACCGCTTTCTTTGCAGGGTCGGCGGAGATTTTATGAATGCAAACACTAGGGCTAATGCCTTTGATGTCAGCTATAGTCCATCCAAATGCTCCGCGATACTCTCTCAACACTCTCATAAGCTTTTCCTCTTGTATTACAGTCAAGGCAGAAGAGATGATAAGCGGCAAGGTCTCATCTTGAAGAAATACATACTTCAAATGTGCAGGCAGAGGCTTTAGTGTTAGATTGGTAGGTGGTTCTTCTAACGAGGTCTTTAACTTTTGTCCGGTCAGTTTAAGTTCAAAGAACTTATGCCAAGTCGGTCTAGGGTAGTACTTTTCAACCTCGGTAGACTTCATCTCTTCGATATGTCTAGGGGTTCCTCTACTACATCCAGGCCATATCACTTTTTCTTCCTCGCTCTTTTCATATGGCACTTCATCCTCTAACTCAAGGGTAGCCTCGAGGAAATCTTTAATATCCTCATATTGTTGGAAGTAATTGACAAGCTTGTCAATAGAATCCAACATGAAACATGCATCCTTTTCATCATCAGGTGTCTTCATAGTGTCAAGCACGTTGAATGCTATTTCATCCCCATTAACTCTTAACACTAACTCTCCTTTGTAAACATCGATAAGCGTCCTACTAGTGGCCATAAAAGGTCTTCCTAAGATTAGGGGCACTTCGTAGTTAGCTTCCATATCCAGCACAACAAAGTCGACAGGGAACACAAATTTCTCAACTCTTACTAGCACATCTTCAACCACTCCACAGGGCTCCTTAACTGAATGATCAACTAATTGCAAAGTAATTGAAGTCTTTTTAAGGTCTTTCACACCTAGCTTTTGAAAAATGGATAGAGGCATCAGATTTACGCTCGCTCCTAGATCACACAAAGCTTTGTTCAAACATACGTTACCTATGGTGCAGGGAATGAGAAAACTTCCCGGATCCTTGCATTTAGCAGGTAACTTATGTTGAAGGATGACTGAGCACTCCTCATTTAGACAAATGGTTTCTAAATCTAAGAGTTTCCTCTTAGTAGAGACAACTTCTTTTAAGAACTTGGTGTACTCAGGCATCTCAGCAAGTGCTTCAACTAGAGGTATATTGATGTGTAACTTTCTAAAGATATCAATGAACTTCTTATACCTCTTGTCATCAACCTTAGGCTTAGGTTTGCGTGGAGGATAAGGTAAGGTTGAAGGATCGACATCAGTGAAAATAGGGTACTTATTATTATAAAGCTCAACTCTAGGGCCAGCAGGTTCCTTATAGGTTTCTTGCTCGGGCAAGGTCCCAGAAGTACTTGCTTCCTTGCTTGGCTCACCATCCTTGCTCTCTACGGATTTCTCTTTCTCTTTCAAAGATGGTGGAGTTACTTCTTTCCCACTTCTAGTCATGATCGCATTCAAATCCTTAGGATTCTTATCAGTGGTGCTTGGCAATCCTCCAGGAGGTCTAGTCGAGACTTGCTCAGCTAACTGTCCTATTTGGTGAGTGAGATTCTGGACTATGGCTTCTTGATTGGTCACTTTAGCATCGGTCTTCTGACAATATTGGCTAAAGTTAGTGGCTAAATCAGCCATTGATTTTGAAAGTTGTCCCATATTGTCAGTAACGACATTACTCAATTTTTCTATGGCAGCTTCCCAACCAAAAGTTTTAGTTTGCTGTGGTACATAATTGGTAGGCGGTTTAGGCCTTTCTCCTGCATTAGGGTCATTATATCGGAATCCGGGGTGGTTATGATTAGGCTTATATCCTCCCCCGATATAATTGGCTTCTTCAGTACCAGCATTCTCACTTTGAGGGGTTACCTTGATTCCAGTCCCTTTCTCTACTCTTGCCATCCTCTCTTGCATTCCATCTACCTTACTGTTGATAACAGACAGTTGTTCTAAGATTTTGGTAGATGCACTATCCTCAAATATGTCGCCAGCCCATCTTCACAAAGCGGCTATGTCATTGCCTCCCCATTGACTATTCATCGCTATTTGCTCCATTTTTCCTTGTGCCTCCTCAGGAGATAAAAGAACAAACGCTCCATTGCTAGAGGCGTCTACTCTAATTTTCTCAGTCTCTCTCAATCCATGGTAAAAAGTTTGCATTAAAAGCCAAAGAGAGATATCATGATGAGGACACTTCCTCATAGCTTCCTTAAAACGCTCCCAAGCTTGATCAAAACTCTCCCCAGGTTGTTGCTTAAATCCTAAGATGTCTTGGCGTAACTTAAAGGTCTTTCCTAACGGAAAATACTTATTCATGAACTTTTGCAACAATTGTTCCCAAGTAGTGATAGATCCGGCCTCTCAGAGAGAAGCCATTGCTTAGCTTTATCTTTCAAAGTGAAAGGGAAAAGCTTAAGACGAATGTTCCCCTCCGGGATTAATTCTGGTTTCACAGTGCTAACGATTTCCAAGAAATTTGTCACATGAACACCAGGATCCTCGTTTTGGACTCCATGAAAAGTGGAATAGTTGGTCACCATTTGAATTACATTAGGCCTAGGGTGATTGACTTCCGCAGCATCTTGCGGTGCTACGATACCGGGAATGAATTGCTCAATAGTAGGCGTGGCATAACTTTGCAAAGTGCGCCTCGCAGCTTGGTTTCCATTATTAAGATTGTTCGCATTATTAACATTATTGGCATTATTAATAACTTCAGGATTAATTACCTGGTTCGGATTGACCGGAATGCCTTCCATTTCTGCTTCAGATTCAGAATGTTCAGAATGATCGGTTGTATGTCCTTTTTCTGATTCGTGCTCGCTTTCCTCAAGATTTGGATCCTCTTCCCCCTGCTCAGCCAGCTCTCTAGCTAACATTCTATTTCGCCTTGCAAATTTCTCTATTTCAGGATTATATGGCTCAAGCGGTTCCTTCGATTTCCGAGTAGCGTACTATAAAAAAATCAAAAAAACAATAAAACAATTAAAAACTCTAAAGGCTAGGCCTTTAACTAGACTTATAATAACAGACTCTATTCACAATATTTACGAATTTACTTTTAATAAAATAAGTTATACTTAATTTAATGACACGAGTCCCCGGCAACGGCGCCAAAAACTTGATGTCGGGTCAAGTAAAATAAAATACTCGATACCTAAATAACACACTAGCAAGAGAACTAGGTTCAATCGTAGTATAGTTAGATAGAGTCGAGGTCGATCCCACAGAGACTCGGCTTAAACGAAATACGACTTATTAAACTAAAAAGAAAATTAAAGGCGGTCTACGACCAACAAATAACGCAGAAAATAAAATTGACACAATAGAAACACAAAACCAACAAAAGACACACCGACACCAAGACACTTGTTTTTATAGGTTTTATAAATGATTAACTTTATAGAAAAAGGACGCTATAATTATTCCGAAATAAGATAGACTAACGCTCCCCACATCGGTACTAATATTTTTTTTAACGTCTAATTAGATCGGGACTTAATTCAAATTCAAAATAACGAACGGTATTGATAACGCTAGTAGTAATTACTTCCCCATGCTATGTAGATTGATGACTAGACAAAACAAGACATTTAAGATTATTTATTCTGACTACGGGAGTCATCCCCTAAGATAGATCTAGCTCCGGTTAGGCCATCTAGATCATCGTGTCTCCATTACGTGACTTCACATTTTTTAGTCTCCATCTCATATAACTTCTGACACAATTACGAAACTAGGGATGCCGGTATAACCGTAACCTCATCTAAGCAACATTCCTATGATTAGGCGTACTGTTGGGAGGATTTTGCATCATAAAAACAAAAGAAAATTTATAAACCTATACTTAACATGCAAACTAACTCCTAACCGACCAAATATCGGGTAGTTGATAGCATAGTAGGGTAAGTACAGGGTCGATCCACAGGGAATTGGGATGTTGAATCTAATTTCACTAATTCCTTTCAATTGTTACTTAGGAAAAACGAATAAACGAAAGAACAAATAAAATAAACGAAAGAGCAATTAAAATAAAGCTAACCTACGAAATAAAATAACACAACCTAAACTAAACTAAAGATACATGGGATCAAACAGTGCACAAACCAAGTGATTTCAATCCTATTTCATCTCATGATTTTAATTCAAATTGTGGTTTCACCTTTACACGAGATACAAATCCCTAATCTCTTAGTGAATTTAATCTCAAGCTATGGATTCCTAATTCCTTAGTGAGTCCAATTTATCAATCTCTCATCTTCCGAATGTTGAGATCGATTTACCAAACAAAACTCGGTGTAGATTCAGGTTAACTCTCGTATTTTAAAAATCTAACAACCTAGATAATTAACCAATTAATTTGTCACATAATTAATGATTAAAAATCCTATCTTTCTATGGTGATCTAGTCTACGCAACTTCCGTATGTTGTAAACATCAATAGGAAACTGATCTCTCGATCTAATTCACATAATAGCATCAAAATCATAGAACGATACAAAATAAATTAAAGATCATAAAAAACGAATAAGGACTGAATAAATTAAATAAATAAACTCACGTAGTTTGGTACATGATTGAATCCATGAATCGAAAACGGAAGAAAAACGACATCCTAATCTAACCCGGATCACCCGAGCACAAGGCTCGGGTGACCGGCCTTGGATTGCCCTCAGAGCTGCCGCTGCTGCTGTGAAAATTGCGGCTGAATGAATTGTAATAATATTCCCTCCTTAGGGTTGAACAGCATGCGCATATATATATAAATTGTAAGGCGGCTGGGAGAATTCCTTTTTAATTAAGGAAATTGCATTATGTCGGCTGTTTCAATGCTTAAGTCGGTTAATCCTGAAAGCGGCTCCGGACGCTCGTCCATCATCTTGGACGCTCGTTCAAGGTTGCAACTTAACTTCTTTGAATTTCTGCTCTGCAACTTCTAAAATTCATATCTTGAGTTGTAGACCTCCAAAAATTATGATCCGAATGTCATAAAAAAGCTCTCGGAAAACTCTACAACTTTCATTAAGGACTCTTCTTCGAGAAAACGCCTTTTTGATTAGCCCGTCGTATTACGAGTATATTTCGGGATTTTCCACTTACCCAAATTGATTACCCACTTGACCACCATTTGAGTTGTAGAAGTCCGATTGACGTAATTCAAAGTGCGTTGGAAAGCTCTTTCAAAGATCTACAATTTTCATGAAGAAGTCCTCCCCTGAAAATGCCTCTAAGCTGGGTCAAATCTCCGTCGAAAATATATAACGATTTAAGTACTTAGGAAAATTTGCTCCGTTGAACTCGTAAACTTGTGGCATCTTCTTCTAACCCTCTAAACACCTCTTTTAGACCGAAGATATGCATCTACAAGATATCCAAAATATTGCAAAGTGTAACAACATCCAAATAAACATAAAACCAACGATAAAAACACATAAATCGGCCACTTTTGCAATTTATTATCTTTAAAACTCATTTGCTCAATATTTCAATATAAGGCTCGATTTCTATACAAATCATAAGAAAATGGGGAAAATTGATATAAAATATATATATATATAAATCATACAATTTGACCATCTAAACAATATGCATAGCCATAATAAACTTCCACTAAGTTCCACAATTTGAAAGTTATTCAAACCAAAACTAGCCCGGTTTCCCATCTAAGTTAGAAATATTCAAAAATTATAACATGCACTTCACAAAACATACATATCGCAAAAAGAAATAGTAGAGAATATCTCAAACATTTCTGACAGACTCAGAGGATAATCCCTACAACATATCCTTCAGTTTATACTGGTATAAGATTAACGATAACTAAGTCCTTACTTATTCATAATAATATATTTCAATATTTTCACTTTTTTCACACTTTTCTAACACACATCGAATAAGTTTTTGCCCTCATAAAGCGAATAGGACATTTCAAGATAATCCCTACCTTACTCCAATCATAAGGCGACTATAAACTGGCGATTGTCGTGAGCTTTTGGTCATCATAGTGGAATAGGACATACGTGGTACACCTACCTCACCCAAATCATAAACCGACTTCCGACACACACAATTACAATTATGTTTACTTAGAGATTTCGGTGGCGGTGGAAAAGATTATTTTCTAGTAGCACGGACCACCGAGCATAACACCTCAAGTAAGCAATTTATTACTATTGCAAAGACTTAATCACGTTTCACTTATCACATTCAAACTTACGGATATTCACGGTATGTCATACTTTAATCCTAGAATACAAACTACTAAACTTTTCAAGAATTGTACATAAGCAAAGAAACATGCTATAATCATCAAAAATCTCCAACTAAAATGGGGTAGGCTTTCAACATTTAGCTCATCATTTACTATGGCATGTGAAAAAGAGTGTCGGGTGAAACAACTAAAATTACTAAATATACGAATATAGCAAAAATGATATAAACTCAAGCAAAGATATGCCTTTGTCTACTCGGGATATAACAAAAAATTTGAAAATTAAGCACTTTTCATAGAAATACTAAAAATATGAGCAAACGAAAGTAGACACATAAATCATCTATCCCTTCCCCCACACTTAGATTGCAACTTGTCCTCAAGTTATACGAAATAATAAATTAGAGAACTTAGGCGATTGGATGCGGCAATTAGGAAAAATCGGTAAAAACCAAAATTGCAGCTCAGTAGACTGTGGAGCATCACAGGTAAACTGAATTCATCGTGAAAGTGCACAATAGCTATCAAAAATATCCTGCAGACTTGATTAGTGCAAAAAGAGTCTTCGGGGAAAAAGAAAAGATTACATATATAAAGCACATGGAAAAGGAGATATAGAGATATTTCAAATTTAAGCTCATATAAAGATGGAATACATATACATGAAATATTACAAAGTAGTAGGCTAGGTGCAACTACATGAAAATATATTACAATGCAATCTACATGATATGCAATCCTAAAAATAAAATAAATAAAAATAAATTCGACGAGCTCGAGCCGAGCAAGTTGACCCCTGACAACTCTACAGTGACTACGGCCCGTGCAGAAACAAAATAAAAACGAGGTAGTATTACGGAAACCGACAGTTAACTACACTCAAGAAAAATAAAAGAAAAATAGAAAAACAATGCAACTAGATGACATGCAACTAAATGATATGCATCTGAATGATATGCAAAAATAAAAGAAAGAAAACTAGCCCACTCATTTGCAGCATGACATGTATATAATAAACGTCTACCAAATAATGACGGGTTACGATAAACGACAATCTTTGTTCATTACATGCGGTGTAGACGCGCTTTAAGACTCGTCAAAGGTGATAGCATTATGGAAAACCAACGATTAGCTATACTAAATAGATATAACTCATATGGACCGGACGTAGCATACGGAAAACCGACGATAGCTACCCATATGAGTTACAAAAACAACAAGGAAGCACATAAGTCTCAAAGCTTAAAAGATTCATCACAGCGGTGTGTAGCATACGGAAACCGACATTAGCTACTAAATAACAATAAGAACAGTTATAGCATACGAGAACCGACAGTAACTATAACTTGCATAGATGAATCATGTATAAGTTTTGTTGGGAGGATTTTGCATCATAAAAACAAAAGAAAATTTATAAACCTATACTTAACATGCAAACTAACTCCTAACCGACCAAATATCGGGTAGTTGATAGCATAGTAGGGTAAGTACGGGGTCGATCCACGGGGAATTGGGATGTTGAATCTAATTTCACTAATTCCTTTCAATTGTTACTTAGGAAAAACGAATAAACGAAAGAACAAATAAAATAAACGAAAGAGCAATTAAAATAAAGCTAACCTACGAAATAAAATAACACAACCTAAACTAAACTAAAGATACATGGGATCAAACGGTTGCACAAACCAAGTGATTTCAATCCTATTTCATCTCATGATTTTAATTCAAATTGTGGTTTCACCTTTACACGAGATACAAATCCCTAATCTCTTAGTGAATTTAATCTCAAGCTATGGATTCCTAATTCCTTAGTGAGTCCAATTTATCAATCTCTCATCTTCCGAATGTTGAGATCGATTTACCAAACAAAACTCGGTGTAGATTCAGGTTAACTCTCGTATTTTAAAAATCTAACAACCTAGATAATTAACCAATTAATTTGTCACATAATTAATGATTAAAAATCCTATCTTTCTATGGTGAACTAGTCTACGCAACTTCCGTATGTTGTAAACATCAATAGGAAACGATCTCTCGATCTAATTCACATAATAGCATCAAAATCATAGAACGATACAAAATAAATTAAAGATCATAAAAAACGAATAAGGAATTTGAATAAATTAAATAAATAAACTCACGTAGTTTGGTACATGATTGAATCCATGAATCGAAAACGGAAGAAAAACGACATCCTAATCTAACCCGGATCACCCGAGCACAAGGCTCGGGTGACCGGCCTTGGATTGCCCTCAGAGCTGCCGCTGCTGCTGTGAGAATTGCGGCTGAATGAATTGTAATAATATTCCCTCCTTAGGGTTGAACGAAGATGCGCATATATATATAAATTGTAAGGCGGCTGGGAGAATTCCTTTTTAATTAAGGAAATTGCATTATGTCGGCTGTTTCAATGCTTAAGTCGGTTAATCCTGAAAGCGGCTCCGGACGCTCGTCCATCATCTTGGACGCTCGTTCAAGGTTGCAACTTAACTTCTTTGAATTTCTGCTCTGCAACTTCTAAAATTCATATCTTGAGTTGTAGACCTCCAAAAATTATGATCCGAATGTCATAAAAAAGCTCTCGGAAAACTCTACAACTTTCATTAAGGACTCTTCTTCAGAAAACGCCTTTTTGATTAGCCCGTCGTATTACGAGTATATTTCGGGATTTTCCACTTACCCAAATTGATTACCCACTTGACCACCATTTGAGTTGTAGAAGTCCGATTGACGTAATTCAAAGTGCGTTGGAAAGCTCTTTCAAATATCTACAATTTTCATGAAGAAGTCCTCCCCTGAAAATGCCTCTAAGCTGGGTCAAATCTCCGTCGAAAATATATAACGATTTAAGTACATAGGAAAATTTGCTCCGTTGAACTCGTAAACTTGTGGCATCTTCTTCTAACCCTCTAAACACCTCTTTTAGACCGAAGATATGCATCTACAAGATATCCAAAATATTGCAAAGTGTAACAACATCCAAATAAACATAAAACCAACGATAAAAACACATAAATCAGCCACTTTTGCAATTTATTATCTTTAAAACTCATTTGCTCAATATTTCAATATAAGGCTCGATTTCTATACAAATCATAAGAAAATGGGGAAAATTGATATAAAATATATATATATATAAATCATACAATTTGACCCTAAACACGTATTTCTTAGACACCGATTCAATCTCTGTCCTAAATAACAATCACTTTTTGGGTCTCATGTTAAATTACGATGACAAATAATTAAGTTGATCAAGTTTACTTACTCGTTTGAAATACAAAGCAGAGAACCTGACGTAGTCGAAGCCGTTCACGGACAAATCAAGAACATCACAGATCTTGCTACCAACGAGACATAGGCTCACTGCCAATAAGCCCAGATCTGAACCAGATTTGCTCGTGAAACGTCTTTTACGTCTCAGATCTACATGAACATGGGTTCGATAATTAACTACATCACGAAATCAATACACAAAAGGACTACTCCATAACGAAATAAATTAGATCTACGAATAAAGATTGCATAATAGAGTAGACATTACCCTCGAAGACGAGCGTGACTCCCACTCCTCGATACGATCTCTAACCGGAGATTCTAACGACTCCGTAATGAACGAACATAAAATAAAATAAAGAAAACAACGAACTATATTGATCAAGTATTGAAAATAATGTATTTCTATGGTGTACATATGGCGTGTTCTACATGCCTTTATTTATAGGTGTTCAAGCTAATTAAGAGATATACTTCAAAATATCAAACAAATAAGAGATAACTCCCGGCCGATCATTAAAATGTGACATGCGCCCCCCCTAAATGGCGTGGGGAAGTTGGCGCCATCATTTGATTGGTTTGCCGGCTTTTGTCATGCTTTACTCCTCTTCTTGTGCTTATCCGATATTTATCTTCAATGCATCTTGAATTTATCTTGAGATTAAATGCTTCTAATTATATTTATCCTCCATAATTATCCAAATCTGCAAAATAGATATTTATCCCAAAATAAATCATATTCAAATAAAAAATGGATAAATACCAAAATATACAATATAAACGGATAAATACTAAATTATGCCTTATAAATGGATAAATACCAAATTATATAATATAAATCACATAACATTAAATAATCCATATAAACAGGTGATTTATCATAAAATATATATTATTAATCCCGATTTAAGGATAATGTTGATGACTTTTACGGGTATAATTTGACCGTCATCAATACCCATCGATCCAGTTGACCAATAAAAGACCACTTTCACCTGCCCATATGGAACATTCGCTTACAGGCGGATGCCATTTGGTCTTTGCAATGCCCCAGCTACATTTCAAAGATGTATTATGGCTATCTTTGACGGGCTAGTTTAAAAGTGTATGGAAATTTTCATGGATGACTTTTCGGTCTTTGGTCAATCCTTCGATGATTGCTTGACAATCTTGACCAGGTCTTATCCAGATGTGTGGAAAAGAACTTAGTCCTAAACTTGGGAAAAGTGCCATTTCATGGTAGATGAGGGAATAGTTCTTGGCCATAAGATCTCCGCCAAAGGTATAGAGGTAGACAGGGCCAAAGTAGAAGCTATCGAGAAGATGAGTTATCCTAAGAATGTGCGCGAAGTCAGAGGTTTTCTTGGACATGTCGGTTTCTATAGGAGATTCATTCAAGACTTTTCCAAGATAGCCAAGCCCCTATCTACACTACTTAAAGAAGACGTTGTATTCGATTTTGATGAAAGTTGCAAGCAAGCGTTTGAGGAGCTTAAAAGTACATTAATCTCTGCGCCGATCCTTATTTTGCCTGACTGGAATCTCCCATTCGAGCTTATGTGCGATGCGTCAAACTATGTTGTTGGCGCAGTCTTAGGACAGAGAGTAAAAGGGAAATTCCAGCCAATCTATTACGCCCGTCACACACTAAATCCATCTCAAGTAAACTACACGACGACTGAAAAGGAATTACTGGCCGTAGTCTTTGCTATGGACAAGTTTCGTAGTTACTTATTGGGTGCTCAAGTGGTCGTGTGGACTGATCACGCTGCTCTGCGATACTTGATGACAAAGAAAGAGGCTAAACCGCGCTTACTACGTTGGATACTGACCCTACAAGAGTTTGATGTCCAAATCAAAGACAAAAAGGGCAGTGAAAACGTAGTGGCTGATCACGTTTCAAGAATGTTGAGAGAGGAAAAGGATGACCCTGACGATATAGATCTTTACTTTCCTCTTGAGAATGTCATGCTTATCGACGGATGTGCTCCAGATGTTCCATGGTATTCTTCCATCGTAAACTACCTTCATTCCCAATATCTTGATCCAGAATTGTCCTATCAGGAGAAGAAGAAATTCTTCTCTGATATGAAAACATTCGTTTGGGATGAACCTTACCTCTTCAAGATTTGTAAAGACGGTTTGCTTAGAAGATGTGTTCCTGAATCTGAGCAACGTGATATTATTGAGCAATGCCACAGTGGACCTACCGGTGGTCACTTTGGTCCTTGGCAAACCGTTGCTAAAATCTTTCAATCCGGCTTCTATTGGCCCACGATCTTCAAGGATACATAAGCTTTCTGTAAAGCTTGTGATAGGTGTCAAAGAACCGGAACTTTAACAAGGCGTTTCGACATGCCATTGAAACCCATCCTAGAATGCGAAGTCTTTGATGTATGGGGTATCGACTTTATGGGAACATTTCCATCATCTTGTGGAAATAAATACATCTTTGTCTGCGTGGATTACGTATCGAAATGGGTGGAGGCTCAAGGCACGTCTCACAATGATCATAAGACGGTCATGAAATTTTTAAAGAAAAACATCTTCGTGAGATTTGGGTGTCCACGGGCCTTGATTAGTGATGAAGGGACACACTTTTGCAACCGACCTCTGGAGAAAGTGCTTGAGAAATATGGTGACCGGCACAAAATTGGCACACCATATCATCCTATGACTAGTGGTCAGGTTGAAAGAAGCAACCAAAGTTTGAAGAAGATCCTGGAGAAAACTGTTAACAGTCATAGAAAAGACTAGAGTCTAAAGTTGGATGATGTACTGTGGGCATATCGAACTGCCTATAAGACCCCCATGGGTACATCACCCTATCAAATGGTTTATGGTAAACCATGCCACTTGCCAGTTGAGTTAGAGCATAGAGCGTATTGGGCCACGAAGTTTTTAAACTTCGATACCCAGTCTTGTGGAAAACATCGATTGCAACAATTGCATGAGTTAGACGAATTTAGACTTCAGGCCTACGAAAGTGCCAGGATAAGTAAGAAAAAGACGAAACTCCTTCACGATGCCAAAATCAAGAAGCGAGAATTCCAAGTAGGGGAACAAGGTTTATTGTACAATTCCAGGTTACATCTGTTCCCTGGTAAGCTGAGGACACGATGGTCCGGTCCCTTTGAAATTCTCCAAATCATTCCTGGAGGTGTTCTAGAACTACGAGGTTATGGTGACCAGCCGTTCCGAGTGAATGGTCAAAGGTGCAAGCATTACATTGGTCAAGCCAAGGAAAAGCCTTTGATGGTTCGATTCCTCGATATCCTCGGGTGTGGTACTTCAGAAGTCAATGAATTTGACGAGTTTTCGCCCGATTTGTTTTCTGAGGATGACGGTAGTGGTCCTTCTGAAGAAGTTCTAGCAGGTAGTTGGGACATGAAAGAGTTTGAAAAGGAGCAACAGTTGAAATGTCATCAGAAGAAGAAGAAATCAACCATGGGGAGGATTAAACGTGTGTGGAAGGCAATTAAATAATTAACCCCATGTGTTAGATGCTGTTTCTATAGCCACACTACTGATCGAAGCTTACACGAGGTAGTGGCTGGCAGAAAAGTTAAATGGCCTGATCCAGGCTGAGCTAAAAGAGTGTCGAGCTAACGACATTAACCAAAAGCGCCACTAGGGGGCATCCTAGATATCCTTTATTATATTAGTACTCTCTCTTTTATGTCTTTCTTTTCTTTGATTTAGTTTTTATTTTAAGTCTAATTAAGATTTTGTTTGAATCTGTTTAGTTTAGCTGTATTTTTAGATATGGATTACGGAGTTCTACCACATGAGTTTCCTTTCATTAGTAGGATCCCACTTATCACTCTAAGTGACGGACCTTGAGGGACTATCATTTTGGACGTAGACTTTGATATTAGTACCCGCATCAGGACCGTTACATATGTTCTCATTGTACCCCGATCTTCGGGAGGTGGAGATTTTAGTTCAGAGGACCTACAGGAGACTTTAGGACGACCGTATACAATCCTCAATGATCCGATGCTGACTGACTTGGCGCTAGTGCTGCAAGCTGAGCATTTCCAAGGAGTGGATGTTGCTGGCGAGGACTGGGCTCTACAGGACGAGTATGATTTTCCTCATGCTATTGACATGCTCCGCCGTCTGATCCGGATTGTGGATTGGGCGGAGATTAACGATGACTAGCGTCGTTAGGCCGTTTCGTCGAGCAACCGACGTTAAACAACAGCGATCGGTGGGAGGCAACCCACTATTTTTCAGTGTTTTATGTTTTGTTCTAGTTTTCTTTTGTATTATGGAGGTTTTATTTAGTTTTAATGAGAAAATGCAAGTTGGAATTTGAATTTAATGGAAATTATATAGTTTTGCTTATTTTCTGTATTGGACGTCCGTCCATAGTGATGGACGCCCGTTTGGGTTGTTTTTCTTTTCGAACGTTAGTCCATTCTGACTGGATGCCCGTCCGTCCTTTGGAAATATTGGACGAGCGTCCAAATTTCTTGGACGCCCGTCTGCGAGATTCCCTCCAACTCTGTTCTAAATTTGAAAACCTGGACGAGCGTCTGATTATCTGGACGCCCGTCCAGTTCATAAAATCTCCAGCTGAACGCCCGTCCGGTTTCCTGGACGCCCGTTCGGACCTACGTCTATAAATACCCCTGCTTCCCAAATTGATTCGAACGCAGAATTTTCAAATTGGCAAACCCGACTTTTGCCCTCCTTTTGCCCTAAAATTCTTATTTCTAAACCAAATTGAGCGATTCAAGGCTCTATCAACAGCTCTCGATCCCCTATTTTTGATTCTTCAAACCAAATCCTCCAACGCACAACCGTTATTTCGATCCAGTAACCTAGCTAGTGCGGTTTCATAGAAGAAAAAATTCGATTTTTGTGTTCGATTTGGCATTGTTTGGGCTTCTAATCCTCTTTATCATCATCCCATCATCCTATTTGGTAAGTTTTTATCAACTTTTCTTAGATTATTTCACGTTTTTTTGAGTTCGATCTTCGAGTCGACTCTTTTATATGAATCTTCTTATTTGTTTTTTTCTCTTGTTTTGTTTTTTGTTTCTTGTTCTGTTGATGATTGGGGTGATGTCGATGGTTCTGGATGGGTTTCATTGTGGTTTTGGTGTTGGTTTGGTGTGAATTGGTTTTGAAATCCCGTTTGGACGATAAACGGGTGGTTTGTTTGAATTGTGGTTTGGGGATGGTTGTTGGTTTAGCCTAAGTTAATCATGGTGCGTAAAGGGGCACAAAAGAGGCATGGTAAGGGAGTTGCCACTGAACCAAGTAAGAGGGCAAAGGTCGTAGACCCGGCCTTAGTTGATCCTAACCGGGGTGTGCTTATAAGAGAACGCCTTCCTAAGGCTACACAAGCTGCAGCTAGAGCACCACTGCGTGATGAGTCGGAATCTAGTTCGGATACTGATGATGATGTGCCTTTGGTGAGATTTTCTAGGGGTGACCGGAGTGGTGAGGCGTCTAGGCCTAGACAGGAGGAAGCAAGTGAAGGGGTTGAGCCACCTAGACAGAACGTTAGACCCACAGTTCCTATGCCATTAGCTCGTCGATTCATAAACCCTAAGGATCTTGATGTGTACAATAAGCACTATATAGCCCGAACAATGTTGATTGAGAGAGCTGTTTTAGAGACTCACGTTGATCCTTTGTTTGTGAAGTTATTGAAGGATAGGAAGTGGGGGCATTGATGGTAACCCCGACGACTCCGGTTAATGCCACATTGGTTCGTGAGTTTTATGCCAATTGTTCGGAGACGAATCTAGAAACCGGAGTAGTGACGGTTAGAGGTGTGAAGGTGCCGTTTACGCCTAAGGTTATAAACGAGAAGTATAACCTGGCACCTTTTGAGGGGTTGGACTACAAGGAGGCAATAAAGGCCAAGCAGGATGCGGGAGAGGATCCGTTGGAGGATTTACGTTTGTTGGTGTGCCCGGAAGTGCCGTGGACACTTAGACGAGGGGGAGATAGGAAGGAGTTGGTAACGACAAGTTGGACGGAGGATTGGAAGGTCCAATGTCGGTTTATTCAGAACAGGTTGTTACCTAAGAACAACCTGACTCATTTTCACATTGGTGACCTCGGGATGTTGTATGCGTTGACCTTTAAGCTGAATGTGGATGTAGGACAAGCCATTTTCAATGAGATAGCCACGAATCAACAAGTATATACGAGATGTTTGATATGTCCGCATTTGATCCACAGTCTATGTCAAGATGCTAGGGTTCCCGAGTACAAGATTGATCGGGAGAAAGTGAGGTCTACAGGTCTATCTGAGGAGGAGGCAGCACCTGAACCCGGTTCATCTTCAGCACCACCTCGAACATCTTCCCTTCCATCTTTATCTCCCTTAGTCCGGATGAGGTTGAGTATGGCTAATAGTGTACGGAACTGGATGGAGGATATGAGGACTTCTCAGAACAATATCTTGTCTATTTTGCGGTGTATGAGTGAGGGCCGGCCTCCAAGGGACGACACGGTCTTCAACCCCAGCATTATCGATTACGTTTATTCGGATGAGATTGAGCAGGCCATTGCAGATATTCTTCACGAATCTGAGTCGTCTTCTGATGAGGAGCAGACTGACTCTCCTCCGGGTGGATCACCTCCTGCTGATGCTTCTTCCGTACCAGGGCAGACTTGATATTATGATTCTGATTCTAGCTTATGTACTTTTGATGCGATGCTTGTATTGTCCTGCTACTTTCCTTACTTGATTCAGTGTACTTTTCATGATTAGCTACTTTCAGTTCTCGTTGCTGTATTTTTCTGGATGAATCGTGTAAGCCTTAAGGCATTCCGTACTTTCATTTGACTTTACTATGCTTTCAATTTTCATTGTATTGAATGCTTTATTCTTTTGGTATAGTTCGATTTTCCTGTATCCTTTCATTATGGTATAATTCCCCCATTTTTCCCGAGTTTTTTCCGTGTTTGTCAAGTAGTGCAGATATCTTTCCAGACGTTTTGTCGACGTACCATTTGAGTCATGTTGGAACGAGTTCTATACGCCTTCGAGAGCGTTGGACTTTTCATGCACCAGCCTGACCAACGGCTCGAATATCTACGCAATCAGCTGAGTACTTCATTTCTTTTTAACTTCTGCACAACCTGAGGACATGTTGTGGTTTAAGTGTGGGGGGGAATGGTTTATGTGCATCTGTTCGTTTGCTCAATTCGTTTCGATTCTATGCAAAATGAGCTAAATTTTTCAAAATTTTTGTTCTGTCCCGAGTAAGCAATGCATAATCTTTCTTCGTTCTTTTATAGTCATTGATGCTGTATACTGTATGTCCAATAAGTTAGTTGTTTCACCCGATATATATTTTTCACGAGCCATAGTGAATGATGAGCTATAATAGAAAGCTATACCCCTTTTGATTAGTGATTTTTGTTATCTTATAAGTCATGTGCTTAGTGCTAACGTATGTATCGTGGGAATTATAATAGTTTGTGTTTATAGACAAAGTATGATTTACTGTGAATATCTGAGGTTTGAATGTGATAAGTAAAGCGTAACTAATGTTGTTGAAAAAGTTGAATTTTAAAAGAATTAATCGGGTGTGTCGGAAGCTGGTCGATGATTTGAATGAGGTAGGTCATATCACGAATGTCCTATACCACTATGATGACCAAAAGCTCACGACAGTCAGAAAAAGCTGCCTTATGATTTGAGTAAGGTAGGGTATATCTCGAATATCTTATTCTACTATGACATGGCAATAGCTCATTCTGATGTGTGTTTAAATGTGAAAATAGTTAAATCAACTTGCAATAAGAAGTGGTATGAATTGATGTAAGACTTAGTTATCGCATATCTTATCCCCAGTATAAACTGATAGATATGTTGTAGGGATTATCCTCTGAGTATGTCAGAAAGGTCCTAAATACCTTCTATCATCTTTTTCGGGATATGTCACGTTTTGTAGGGTGCATCTTATAAGTATCATTTATCTCTAGTTTGAGGGGGGTATTAGTTAGTTTGCTTGAAATATTCAAGTTTGGACTTAGTGGAAGTTTGTTATGGCTTTGCACACACACCGGGGTGAACCTCTAAGTTATTGAATATGTGTTACATTTGCTGAGATGTCTATCTTTTTCCGAGCCTTGATTTTCGTCTTGTTTTGCTCGGGACGAGCAAAAGCTAAGTGTGGGGGAGTTGTTAAGGGTGATTTTATATGATTTATATCGTTATATTTTGTAACAATTCTCTCCATATTCGTATAATTCGCATAGAAATTAAGTGTTTAATTGATTTATTGAGCAAATGAGTTTTTAAACGGTTTAATCGCAAAACTGGTTAATTTATGTGTTTTATTGATGATTTTATGTTTATTTGGATGATATTACATTCTGCGATGTTTTTAATGACTTGTAGATGCATAATTGCGGCTCAAAAGATGATTCAATGAAGATAAATGTCGGATTTAATTGATGAAAAAGTGATAAGGAAGATTTGAATAGAAGGAAAGAGATAGAGATGGAAAAATCAGATTTGAAGTAACCTGAACGTGCGTTCAATTCTCCGTCCAGTGGACGGGCGTCCAACTTCTTGGACGGGCGTCCAGGCTGGAATATTTGATTCAGAGTTCTCCCAAAATTGATGGACGAGCGTCTGATTTAAAGAAGGACGGGCGAATGATCATGACTCGGCCCGATTCGAAGATTTCAAGCTAAGTGGACGGGCGTTCAGCTACTCGGACGAGCGTCCCGACGGTCGACATAGCAGCACCGCCTTAAAATTCTATATATAGCTGTGTTATTTTCAACCCAAGACATCATATATTCGAACCCTAAACCCTAGGGGCGGCTCAGCTGCGTTTTTCCTTAGTTAACACTCAGTTTTTATGCTTTTAAATTTCTAGTTTAGATCAAACACTTTTATGTATTTTTATTCAAGTAATTTGAACTTCAAGAGGATGCTAAGAGGCTAGACCTCCATTGAACAAGCGTTGTGAAGCCGTCCGATCAACAATTCAGTTTCGTTTCTCGATTGTCTTGTGAGTTTTTAATTCAAGTTGTTTCTTTATTATGTTCATCATGTTTTTATGCAATTTATATCGAAAGATCTTTGCATGTTGATTGTTTATATTGATGAGAATCATGTTAAACCCTAGATCGCCATAATAAAGATTAGACCTTTAATCTAATTAACGAGAGTTATTAGGTTGAATCTCTAGGTTGGAAACTTATAAATTTCACACCTTTGGTTAGAAAGCGTTAATCTTTAGATCGAAAGATAAAAGATTGATAGGCGAACTTTTCTAAGAAATTAGGAGTTCATACCTTGGCTAGGTGAATCACAACTTGGTTACAAATCACGAGATAATCGAGATAGAATTGATAGTTGTAGGATAGGTGGATCAATTGCTTGTTCGTCTGTTATTTCATTGATTAAATCACTTGAACTTGAGTTGCTCAGTAAATTTACAATCTTTATTTCATAATAGATTTAGAATAGATCTAGTTTAGATAATTGTGTTCGCAACTATATTTTCCTGGCTTTAGATCTCGATCTTCTGTCCAGTTATTCTTCTTGTTGGTTTCACTTTTCGTTTTAGTTCCTCAATGTTTTATTTTCGTATCTTTTTAGTAGTAATCGTGACATAGTTAGGTTAGATAATAAAAACTAGGTTAAACAACCCCGATTCCCCGTAAGATCGACCCGGTATCAACCTCTATACTACGATCCTTGCACTTGGGGTATACCGGATTTATAAATTTATTACTTATTTATTTTCATTACAAAAATCCGTGACAGGTACCCAAAGTTTGCCTTCTTCGACCTGCCTATCCGATAAGGGAGACCAAGGTAGTGACCTTCCTCGTTACTTTCCCAGATTTCGAGTTCTAAGCATATGTTCAGTCGGGTATGGTGAGGAATATTGCGTCCGAAATAGATGCAGGACTTGTTGAAGTTTACAAGTTGGCCCGAGAGCTGTTTGTAGATATTAAGAACATTTTTGACATTTTCTGCAACATCGTCACTAGCCTCCGAAAATAAGAGACTATCATCTGCGAATAAGAGATGATTGGTAGATGTATCTCCTCGTCCGAACGTATCCCCTCTTAAGGTTTGGTCAGATTGTGCTTTAAGTAGTAACGCTGATTGTCCCTCAGCACATAGAATAAATATGAAAGGGGACAAATGGTCACCTTGTCGGATACCACGTGAGGGAGAAAGCGGTTTGGTAGGCTTCCATAGATAAGAATCTGATAAGTTACGGAGGACAAGCACTCTCTAACTATTGCTATTAGGTGAGTGGGGAAATGCATGGCTTCCATAATTTTATAAATGAAGGACCATTATACACGATCGAAGGCTTTAGCCATGTCCAACTTCAATGCGATGTGATTGTGGCACCATTTTGCTCCTGTTTTCATCTAGTGGAAGATCTCGAAGGCTGAAATAATGATATCGGAGATTAATCTTCCTTTTACAATATATTGAATGATGATATATTTATACGTAAAAGTCTTCCTAATATCTATATCATTATCACATTTTGTGGTCGTGAGTTTTTTATTATTTGTTTACAAATAAAAAACTAATAAAATTTTAATTAGTGTAGACATTGTATAGAATTTAAATGTAAATCTATCATTACTCTACTATATCATATCAAGGCACAACACAAACATTTTCATTACTAATAAAGTCTACAAATTTTTGGACATTGCAAAGATTTTTTATTTGGACAAAAGATAAATACAACTTACTAACATAATCAAATTTCCAACTTATGTACCATAGAAAATATTATACTCACCAACAATTAACACACCACAATTTTACATTGTTAATTATGATTTAGGACTAATCGATTGATTTAAGTCCATCTCATCATAATTAATGATACAAAACGCGAGTTATGTCAATTATTACGACTCAATTCTTGCACTATTACTATGAGTTTTCTTGTTCCATTTTGAAGCCAATGTAGCGAGCGCTTTGGTTGAAGAGCCATCATCGCTTTGAGCAGTCGAAGCGGCGTCTTTGAGCTTCTTCATACGGCGACGCAACTTCTTTCCGTCTTCCCCTTCCATTAATCCTTTAACGATATTCGTTATCTCAACTCTCCCCACAACCGGTCCATTTTCATCAACTTTTACTCTTAACGCCACCTTCAAATCCTCAGCCAGCATGAATGCATTCATCTTTTGTTCAGCATAAAGCGGCCAAGCAATTAATGGCACCCCTTGAACCACACTTTCCAGTGTCGAGTTCCATCCACAGTGCGTCAAGAACCCACCTGTGCATTCATGTGCAAGAATCTCCGCTTGTGGAGCCCAAAAGGGTACCATAAAACCACGTCCTTTGATTCGTTCTAGGAACCCTGTAGGCATATAAGCTAAAGGGTCATTTTGTAATTGTATGTTGAAAAAGTTCGCATTGGCCGTGGTTTCATTCGGACATCGGACAACCCACAAGAACCTCTGCTCACTCAATTCCAGTCCCAAGGCTAACTCGATTATCTGTTCATGGGAAAGTGTCCCACCGCTCCCGAAAGAGATGAATAGTACCGAGCCACGTGGCTGATCATCCAACCATTTCAAACACTCATGTCTCTCACCTTCTTTAGTAATGGTGGTTGAACCGGCTGGTTTCGCCTGTATGATTGGTCCAACCGGATAAATCGATAGTTGTTTTTCTTGCAATGCCTTTATTGGCCTTGGCTCTAAGTCAAGGAATGTATTCACTATGATACCTTCAGCCATGGTGTACCTGAAATAATTAACACACACCGAAAAAATGTATTAATTACACACTTTCATATGTGTTTACATGATGAATATATACCATATAATATCTCATTACATTTACAATTTTTTTTTAGGAGACAATAGTTAATAATTAGTCTACATATTGCTCGCTCATTATCATCTTTGCTATTGTCAAAAAGTCACATTAGCATGAGTAGTTGTTTATCATGAAGATATGATTAAAGTAATGAAATTACATATCGAAAAGTCTTATCATCACACATTTTTGTATTTAAAGAAACAATAAAAAACAATTCCACCAAACAATAGTGATCTTGATTGCTTTTTGTGCACGTGCACCTCATATTTTGGTAGCTACTAGCTATCTATCATTTACAACAAGTATCTGTGAGAGCTTAAGCTTATCCTAGTGAGGCTTATCCTGATTTTCAGTTGAAGGTCCAGAGTTCGATTTCTTTCTCTTTTTTTCGTTTCTGTAGAAAAAAAAAAATTTTGTATTTAAGAGAATTGTTCTCTCAAATACAATTGACAACGAAATTTTAAAGTAAAAAAATACTGTTAGAGTATTTTTAAATTTTAGATATGTGGTTAGATTATTTTTATTTGAAAGAACATTTTTTTTAAAGTTAAAGGTTGTAAATGACATGTTTTAGTCTAAAATGGTTGAGAAAGACAATAATGTAAGTAACACGTACAAAAATGTAGTAACACGTGTAAGTAATCGTCCTTATCAACCATTTAAGTTTAAAACGTCCTACGACTCTAACCCCTTAAATACTTAGGGCACTTGTACCAAATTTAATTTACACCAAAAAATATAAAATAATACACGTATACAACATCTCAATTCAAAACACTCGTTTATCTATAACATTAAAATATTTATTTTAGATATAAAACGTAAAAGAACATCTACTACAAGTCGTCCTTATCAACCAATTTAAGCACCAAAATAATATAAAATAATACGTATTTCCTTATACGACATCTCACAAAACTAACCCAATATATTTATCATAAGTTAATCTATAACATTAAAATATTTATTTTAGATATAAAACACCTAAAAGAACATCTACTACAAATGCCCTTTAGGTGTTAATTTACAAAAAAACACTGGTAAAATAATATAAAATAAAAATATTTAGGTATGGTGATATTTTATTATACAATATTTGACCAGGTTTTCTTTCAATTTCAAATATAGGACACTCCAATAGAACACCAAGAGTGCCTTATGTGTTTCTATCCATTTATCTATAATATTAAAAAAATATTTAATTTTATATATAAAACACTATTCACATACCTAAAATTTTTAGGTATATCTACTACAATTTTGATCGCAGAGAGGATCCTGACTCATATCAGATAGTGTTGGTTTTTCTTTTCTTCAACAACATTGACGCATTTTATATCGTTGATTAAATCATAATTAATTGTATAAAATTTTTGATTTGTCTACATAAAATAATTACAACAAAGTGAAACAATATATGTTACACCATAAATTATGGTTATGATTTATAGATAGAACAATAATGGTAAATAAGTGTGTTTTAACATCTACTATAATTATTCTATTTTGTTAAAATATCATCATTTTCCTAAGAACACAAAAAAAAACATTACCTTCTGGCGTTGTGTAGTAGCCATTTGTATGCATCGTTTTTCCGGTCCTGAACCGGGTCAAGAAGTTCTTTACCATGAATAGGTAAGCATCCCGGAATTCTCACCGGCTCCGGCAAGTCCTTATATTCACAACTCACCTTTTCATCAAGCTCCGGCAGGTAAAAGAACAGCGACAAACACATGGCCGTCGTCGGATAAAACAAGTACGGAGAAATCCCAAATTCCTTCGCAACATCAAATGCATCAGTACCGAATAGATCAACAACCAAAGCAGCCAATTTTAAATCCTTAATAACATCCCGAAGAGACGGAAGCGAACGAGCTACAGTGAGTGTGATTCTCGTCTCGATTCTGACGTCCTCCGACAAGTCATCAAAGTTCACCGGAGGAAGAAGGATATGGTTTATGCCGGCGGTGTGAAGAGAATCAAGAATTTTGGTTTGAGCTTCGGACAGAGGCCCATCATTCGGGAGGATAATAGTGAGATTAAAGGGATGGTTTTTTATGAGGCGTTTGGAGAATTCAACAAGAGGGATGAGATGGCCCATTCCCGGCGACGGAATAAGGGCCACATGCGGCGGTGTTTGCTCCATATCTATGGTGGTTGGGTGGTGGAAGGAAGCTTGTAGTTATGGTAGTAGTAAGTGTATGTATGGTAGCTAGAAATTAGGAGATATATATATAGGAAATCTATTACTTTACTTCTACCAGGAAAATTATATATAAATTCTACTCAAATAAAGAATATTTTTCTTCAAAAATATAAATAAAGAATATTGTTACTTTTTATGTAACAAGAATATTGTTACTTTAATAACAAACTTCGTAACAAATTAATACAACATAATTTTATATTATTAATCTCATCATATATAAATCTCAAATAAAGAATATATTTTCTTAATCAAGTAGCTTGACTCAAATGGTAAATGATTTGAGGAATCTTAGGAAGGTCACTGATTCGATTCTCCTTTAAGACTCTGGATTAGTCGGATCAGTGGGTTCCGGATGTCGGACCTTTAAGCAAAAATAAATAAATAAAGAATATTGTTACTTTTTATGTAACAAGAATATTGTTACTTTAATAACAAACTTCGTGATACAGCATAATTTTATATTATTGATCTCATCATATAACTTATAGATCGACATAGATGACACTATTGTTGATGATAGATAATGTCTACGTTTTTATTTAGCTGTCGTAGTTGTCAAAAAAATCATTTTTATTTGTCGTAGTTATTTTCATAACATCATTTATTATGTTTTTTTTTCCCTTCTAAATCTATCATTATTTACTAGGGGGTGAGAGAATAAAAACAATATTGTATTAATTATAATTAAGCGTGTTATTATCAATTTGATGTTAAAACCAAGCCACTAATTTCTCTTTCTTTTTCCTTTTTTTTTTTTTTGTTGAAGATCATTAATTTATAAATAGAGGCAAAAGTCCTCAAAGTGGTACGAAGAACAACACATGAAAAGAAAAATTCAGACATACACTATATCAATATCCCAAGTTAGCCGTAAGTCCTTGGAGCGCTTGACCGCTTTTGATAAAAGTGTTCTTAATATTAGGACGTGAGTAAGCGGGCGTACACAAAGTAGATGGTGTGTTACTTTGCACACCAAAATCAAATCCCATAAACAATCTCTCGGAAGAGGTAAGGCCACTGCTTGCTTATATGACGGCTCCTCGACAGTTCCTCTTCAGATTGTACAAAATCTACTCATAGGTATATCGGAAGAGAAAAATGGATATCTTTGACTAGGTTGAAGAGCTTGTCGACAAATATTTTGGGGCCACCTGCAGTTACGTAAGGCATGGAAGGGGGATTTTCCTCTTTCTCTCCGCAAAACTGACAAAGTGAAGTACCAGATATATGTCAGTGTGCTAGGAAACTGTTCACCAATAGAGAATTATGGTATAGATGCCATAGAAGAAAGTTGTACCTCAAAGGGTCTTTTATGCTCCAATCCATTGCATTATGAGATGTATTCCGATCCTCACTGATATGTGTAGGAAATGTGGACCGTATACTTGCCATCTTTTGAGGGGGGCCAAAAAACAGTATTGTCTTTCACCTGGAAACCAGCCTGTAGGGTTTTATCGGCTTGACATATTCCATGCCAAAGGAACGAGACCCCCGATTTTGGATTGTCAAAGAGGCTGCCGTATTTTCCAATCAAGAGTTGAACCTAGGGGGAGGTGTTGTCCGTGAAAAGTTTCCACACCAATTTTTCCCAAAAAGACAAAATTCATCTCTGTGAGCCGTTTGATACCCAAACCTCCATCCTCCTTCGGTTTGCAAAGATTATCCCAGGATATGTAGTGGCAGTGCTTACTACTATTCAACTCGTCCAAGAAGAATTGCCGACACAATTTATCGATATCATCAAGGATCCCTTTTGGTATTTTGCCGTTTGCATAGTACAGTACGGAAGCAGAGAGAAATGTATTGATAAGGACGGACTTGCCTGCTTTGGAAAGAGCCAGTTTCTTTTTCATCTTGTCAAGGAGAAAGTCATAGGTTTTTTTTTTCTTTCTGAACTCGATAATGTATGAGAGGGTCCCCCAAATACTTTCCCATATCCGAAGTTTGTTGCATTCCCAATTCTTGTCCGATCATGTTTTTTAGTTGCGTGCTAACATTACCAAGACGTGAAAGGAAGATTTTTGAGTGCTGATTTTTTGGCAGGAGATGGAGCAAAAATGTTAAGGATGTCTTCCATGACTTGGGATTGTTTTTCAGAAGCTTCACCAAAGAGGATCAAATCATCAACGAAAAACAGATGCAAGAGAAAGGCTGTATTGTGGCTGATTCGGACTAGCTTCCAACTACCCTGGTTGAAGCTGTATCTATCCTCTGGCTCAGGATCTCTATAAAGAGGACAAAAAGGTAAGGAGCAAGAGGGCCCCCCTGCCTTAACCCTCTCTCAGGAGTAATTGGGTCCAACTTCACACCATTCCAAAGAACTGAGAGGGAGGCCAAACGTAGACCATGCATAATCAGATTGGTAAGATTGCGTGCAAAGCCTATAGAAGTTAGGATTTTCTCCATATAATCCCAGCTATCTCTATCTTAGGTTTTTTCCAAGTCTATTTTAATCAACATGAAGCATTGCCTTGTTTTCTACGAAAAGTGTGCAAGGCCTCTGGGACTATAATAATGTTTCCCGTGCTACCTCTTTTTGGAATAAAAGCTTCCTGAGAAGCACTGACCAGTTTTTCAATGAGCAACCGTAGACTGTTGACAATAATTTTATTTAAGAGTTTAACAGCCACATTCGAGAGCGCTATCGGATGAAATTGAGCTAGGGATGGCGGATTATCACTTTTTGGGATTAGAGACAAAACAGTTTCGATCATACTAGCCGGGAAGCAGCCTGGACTGAACGAATCCTCTACAAACCGATTGTAGGTGCTACGATACTCCAACAAGCCTTATAAAAAATAGAGGGAATCCCATAATGTCCTGTTGCCTTGTAAGAGCCCATATCAATGAGAGCACTCTGAACTTCCCCTTCTGTAACTTTACGATTTAGAAATTGCTAATCAAGGGATGTAAGAGCATTAAATCGTGGATTGAAGGAGCTACGATCGACATTAAGTCTTTTGTATAGAGGTTGCGGTAAAAATTAAGATCCATACCTTGAATCATCCTCTGATCATAAGACCATTCCTCCGTATCATCTTTTAGGCAAGTGATCTTCATCTTGGATTTATTCCGGATGGCAGTGAGATAGTAGTAGTGAGTCTGTCTCTCCCCTTCTGCAAACCATTTCAATTGACTGCATTGGTGCCGGTAGGGTTCTTCCCGCTTTAAAGTCTCCTTTAACTCGCATTTAAGATCATCTTGGAGCTTGGAGAGAAAAGAAGATTGGTGCTTTTCCAAACTACGCTCCACTCTTGCAGTTGTGGAAGTAATGATCTTTTTCCTATGAAAGATATTACCGAAGACATGAGTGTTTGGCATGTCTGCTAAAGTGGGAGATTGCATCGGGTAAGCTGGGGGTATATTTCCAAGTTTTCTTGACAAAATGTTCGAACTGAGCATGGTCAAGCTACGCTCGTTGAAAGTAGAACGAACCTCCATGCCTACCAAAGTCAAGGATCAGATCGGTATTTAGAAAGATAGGGCTGTGATCTGATTGAATAGGGGCAAGTGTTGAACATAAGCACAAGGAAAAAATTCTGACCAGCTTGTTGTTCCCCAAGTTTGATCAATTCTTTGTTGTATGCGTTGATTCCCATAAGAAACTCCCACCCACATGAATTTTGACCCATGAAAAGGAAGTTCTACTAAATCACAGTATAGTACCATTGACCACAACTTCGCCGAGTTCAGGCCTCCAACCGGATGACCCTCCAAGAGCCTGGTTTGATGAACTAAGGATTCAACTTCTAAAATGGGGATTCTATCAGTGCAAGTCAGACACCTCCATTTTTATCTTTCATAATCAAAGTGTGCTAATGTATGTTCTTGTTTATGTAGATGATATACTGATTACATAGAACAATCCTAAACTGATGCAGAGATTTATTAGCATGTTGAATTCTAGATTTGCACTGAAAGATCTAAGGCCTTTATCTCACTTTCTTGGAATGCAAGCATACATGGTTGATACTGGTTTGTACCTCAAACAACAGCACTATGCCTCTCAATTGATTAGCAAGCTGAATCTTGAACATCTGAAACTTGTTCCTCATCCATTGACAACAAATGCAGATCTTACTTCCACACCTTCTCCATTTCTTCCTAATGCTACTCAGTATAGGAAGATCTTATGAGTCCTTCAATACTTGACCTATACCAGACCAGAGAACAATTATGTTGTAAATTAGTTGAATCAATACATGCATGCTCATAGGGAAGTTCTTTGGTTTGCCCTCAAAAGACTGCTTAGATATGTAAAGGGCACACTCAACCATGGCTTACATTTTCAACCTAGTCAAGCTATTACCATAACAGGATTTAGTGATGCAAATTGGGTCAGCAATACAGTGGATAGGAAAGAATGGCTAGATACTGTGTGTATTTGGGAGGTTCATTGATGTCTTGGAGCTCCAAGAAACAGCAAGTTGTTGCTAGATCAAGTACATAGTAAGAACCCCTCAAAAAAGAGAGTAAAGAGTATGAATATAGAGCCTTAGAAAATGTTGCAGCAGACCAAACCTGTAACATGGTGTGATAATTCGAGTACATCAGCTTTGGCTTACAATCCAGTGTTTCATTCAAGAACTAAACACATTGAAATAGTTGTTATGTCCCTTCTTGTGATCAAGTGGCTGATTGCTTCACCAAGACCTTGTGTAATTCTTAATTTCTCACCAATAAACACAGAGAATGTTGTTGATGCAACCTTCAGTTTGAGGGGGATGTTAAAATATAATTCTGACATGTGTCATGCTGTGATATTGTCATGTGTCATGTTAGGTGCCATAGAGATAGATTTGGCAGGTCCTTTTTAGATAGCAAGATTTTCTGTTATTTTTAGATTCCATTCTATGCTACTATATCTGATGTATATGTATGAATGCTACTGCTGAGTTCTTACTATCAATGAATATGTTATTTTTTTTTTTTTTTTTTTGAGGGGATGAATATGCTATTCTTATTAACTGACTATGTTCCAACAAACGGGTGTTTAAGTAAGATGATTTGATGAGTTGAGTTAGATTATACAAGTTTTTTAGTGAAGAAATGTTTTCGCTGGGTGAGCTCAGTCTCGCAGCCCCCCCTTCAGTGATGTATATAGGTCCGTCTTTGCTCATATCTACTTAAAAGTATTATGCCTCTAATCATGAACAACCTTGAAACCATAAAAATTAGAAATAAGTATAACCCAAAAGTTATATATATATATATATATATATATATATATATATATATATATATATATATATATAGTTCATATTGGGTTTCAAACGGGTCAAAATGGTAATTGGGTCAGTTCAACATAAGTCCACGGTCAGGCTATCAGTCCGGTATAATTTAGTCCAGAATAAGCCGGCCTCATTTGGGTCCGTCTCAGAGTTCGACCGACCTCGTGTCGGCATCAGTCAGCCGACCCGACCATACTGCTCGCTCCTTAGCAAAAACATGTCATCGCCGACTTCCAAAGCAATTATACGACACTAATGGGCATGATCTCACGATTAATTCACATTAACTGTCCGATATCCATGTCTAATCATATCCCTCGATTTTAACCTAAATGAGCCGTAATTGCTCTACGATTGGCATCACACTGACCCTCAATTACCGGCCCTACAATCACGGCCTCCACTTGATATCACTCCAAAATACCTCTGCACCTGAATTATTCTCGTGATACCAGTCTTTATGGTGTCACTATGAGGTTAACACTTTGTCAGAGATTTTATTTTATTTTAACTTTTATTATTATTATATTTTAAGAACTTGGTCAGGGAATTTTGCATGTGGATTATTCAATATATATGACTGTCACAACGTCATGACGGAATACTAAGTTACAAAAACATATCAATCACATTAATATTATTTGATGTTAAAAATTCAAAAAGCTGTAGTAAACAGTTTACGGAAGACTTGCATTAATGTATGATTTATATATATTAAGAGACGTACGAATATGTATATATGATATTCAAACTTAATATATATACATTGTTTAGAGACCTACGTATGTGTTACAAACATATGTTTGCAATGTGGATTATATATTCATATTGACGTATAAATAAGTTAACAAGAGGTTGGGAGGAGTTTACATCTATATTTCACTTGTTATAATTATAATAGTTTGAAGTGTATTCCGCTCTGTTATTGATAGAGAGAATATATTGTCATTTTTTAAAATTTCTCTTCTGAATTCAATATCATGGTGTAATATTAAGCCATCACTGTTTCGGTTATGGAATATATGAAATAATGAAAAAGAAAAATAGATTTTTGTTCAATAATAAAATCTTATTGGAACTGTCTAATAGTGTTGTAATTTTTTTTTTTTTTTGTTGCTTGTGTATATGTATATTTGTGTCGTCAAAAATTATGAGTTTTAAACACAAATTTAATGTTGGATCTGGTGTAAATCCTAGTTAGTGCACCTAAAACCAATAGGAATCCAACATTCTAAAATGGCCCTACCTATAAAAACTTTCCACCCTGACTTGATGGTCCAAAACTTACACCTGAACCACCTAAAATTTCGCAGTTTTAATAATTAATTGGCCTTATTGCATTTATGGTGACATAAATATATGACTTGTAGGATAAAGACACGCAATTCAAGACTTAGTGTGAAGTTTATTACCGCTGCCTCCCTCTCCGTCCAATAAAAAAGGTCAATTTTTTTTCTCAAAAAAATATCCCGTAAAAAGTGTCTAATTAGAAATCCAATATATCACTTAATATTTATTCTATTTTTTCAGAATCTTTATTCCCACTACGATTGACCTATCATTACACCACTCAACCTTTTACACTGCACCAAAAAGAAATCTACTTTTGTACCATATTGAATTTCAAACCTTTTGTATTATTGTTTACATCATATATTCTATCTTTACACCACACATTTATACTATTTCTACACCAATTATTTTTTATTACATATTGGTTCTTAAATTAAATATATCTTACGTCCTACATCCCTACCTACACACCACATCTTCTTCATCCTAAATCATCATTTTCATCACCACAATTCATCATACTCATCACAAATTCTTTACAAAATCTTCACAACTCCATTATCTTCATCATATTCATAATCTTCATCATCTTTTTTTTCACCATCTTCATCACATTCATAATTTTCATCATCTTTTTTTCTTCACATCTTCACCATCATTTTTTTCCCTTCATAATCATCCTCATCATCATCTACATCAAATCCCAGCAAAATAAATGAAAAGTAAAGCCTCTTTGCAGGTTGTAAACCAATATTTCGATGGATCAAACAATGGAATCAAAAACCCCTGATTGAAGAAATTGGAGTTTGAAGCAAATTGAATGAGAATGTACATTGAAATGAATGTACTTTTGTGTATTTTTTCCTTGTAATAGAAATATAAAATACTTTAATATACACGAAATTAGTGTATTACGCATTTATTTTGGTTTGGTGAATGAATGTTGCAAAATTTCAAATTTTTTATTTCGCTTAGATTGAATCAACCTTACCAAAGTCGAATGTCGTTGATCCGACCCTATGTAGATCGATTCTAAGACAAACGACTTCTTGAGAGTCGGTTGTCACACAATCGACTTTGATAGTGTCGATTGTTACTCAAAAAATCCGACCTTCGGGGAGTCGATTGTAAAACAATTGGCTTTAAAACAATCGGATTGATTTGTGCTATATAAAATCGTGATTTAATTCTCCAATCCACGTCCATATCCAATTTTTTCGATCCAATGTTGTTCAAAAGCCTCTTTGAGTATTCAAAAATTGTATTTTGAAAATTTATGAAGAAAATAGGAATATCGATTTGGTGAAGATGGGTTTGGGTTTGAAGATGAAGATAAAGATAAGATGAATAAGATAGAAAATGGGTTTGGTGATAGGAAAATTGATTTGAGTTTGAAGAAGAAGACGAAGAAGATGAGAAAGATGAAAAGATGAAGAGGATGTAGAAGATAGAAAAAAATTAGGGTTGGTGATAGGAAAATAGTTTTGGACTTTTGGGTTTCAAGACGAAGATGAAAAGATAAAGATGGAGATGATATTTGTTTTGTATATTTTAAAATTTTGGTGGAAAATATGATATTATTAAAAATTGGTGGGAGTAAAAAATGCTTGGCAATAGTCTTTTTTCTTAACTTTGTAGAGAAAATATGGTGTAGAGATAGATTTTGAAATCTTGAAATAATAGGTGTGGTGCAACAAGTAGATGTCACATTTTTTCATTTAGGTGTAGTGCAGTGGTAGATTTAATGTAGTGCGAATAAAAATGCCCGTTTTTTTAACAGTCACTTTTCAGAATTTAATTTTTCTACATTTATCATCAATATATATATATATATATATATATATATATATATATATATATATATATATATATATATATATATATATATATATATATATATATATATATATATATATATATATATATATTGATGGTGTCATTTTAGATTTTTAATACATCATTTATTATTTTTTTCCCACTTATCCCCTCATATTAATTACAAGATTTGAACAAACTCTTACATTTCTAATAATAAAATATACATTTCCAATGCATAAAAAACATCAAAGGTCATTTTGAAACTCTAATAGTACTTATGTCAATGTTTATTTATGTTTCCAATATAGTGTATTTAATGATTTGAAATATATTCAAAAGATCAAAGAAGGACAATCTTGTCATTTCGTACTATATATCGGACACATTCATCACTTTCTTAGTTTGTGTACCCACACGAAAAGTGACTAATAAAAAAACGGAGGGAATACTTATTTTCCGAAGATACCCTTAGGGTAACATTTATTGGTTCCACTAATTCATATCCCCACACAAACATTTATTATGGGATATAAAGGTATATATGTAAATGTAATACCAAATGACAACATATTAATTGTGTTTCTTAATATGTGTGAAAACATATTGTGGACACTTAACCAAGTAGCTTGGCTCATGTGGTAAATGATTTGAGAATGCCTAGGATGATCACCAGTTCGATTCTCCTCGAGACGCCATGTTGAAAGAGCTCTTGGCGAGACCTTACCCCTGAGTAAGAGTCAGACTCTGCAGGCACGACCCGAATCGAACTCTGGATCAGTCGGACCAGTGGGTTCTGGATACCCGGGACTTTATGCAAAAAAATCGTGGACACTTTTTATGGGATAGATGTAGTATTACATCAAGCCTCAATCTTCTTATATCAGGAAATTCGGTGGTGGAGTCTTTGTTAGGCGGATACTTTCAAAAGAAAACATGGAAAATACTACATCCATCCCATAATATAAGTCCATTGAAATTTTCACAAAGATTTTAAAATAATTATTAAGTTGGTTGTGTGTCATTAATTTTAATGGTAAAAATGTAAAATATCTTATATTCTTGTGTAATATTCCGATTTTCGGAAATGGCAGACGTGTCATTTACGAAAACGAAATATTAGATTTGGTTTAATTATGGATTAAAGAATTATATATATATATATATATATATATATATATATATATATATATATATATATATATATATATGAAAAAGTCCATGTTTGGGTCTTTTATTAAGTTTTAATCCACTGGTATTTATTGAGTTGCAAAAGGGACAAAATTTATAATCATGGTCCATTTTACCCTTTATATTATAATTACAAATATATCAGTTTTAATCCACGATGAACGAACATCCACCTTCCTCATTAGGCAAAACCTTCACAACCACTCATGGATTCAGATTTCGTCTAGCCTCCAGTGATGGAGATTTTGATTTCACACGAAGATGAGGCCAATTCAGAATCCGCCGAAGATGAGGCCACTTCGAAATCTGCAAATCTCGCCCGTATCTTCCCGCACCCATCTCCTCCTCCGATAATGAAGATTGCTCTGATTCCGAACCTGTGCTAATGCCTCAGAAAAGATGAATCAACTATTGTGAGAGCTGCAGATGCCATTGCCGATTCATCTATCAATGAGCATATGCGGATTGCATTTAAAGAAGCAGGAGTTGTCATGCAACTTATTTGGTTACTAATGAAAAAGTTTTGTGAATAAGTTGGGATTATTAACCAATACCAGTTGGCAAACATTTTAATGGAAAAGTTTTGTTAGCGGTGATTTGAGCCATATAGAGGCTGTGGGTCAGGTACCTGCATTTATGCTTATGAAATTTCTACCTTGAATTGATAATCATGGTCAAATGTACAGATTATTTCTTCATTTTGTTTGACTCAAATGTGTGTTTAAACCTGGATTTTGATCTGTTTTTTGGTGTGCAACTTTTTCGATTACTAAATACAAGAAGATGGTGTTGAAGTTATACAAGCCTTCATAAGCCTACTGCAACTACTACAAAGAAGAAGAAACAAAGGCAGCTGCGCAGATTATGGAATTCAAAGGCAGCGGCGAAATTGTCGAGTCTAGATACCTTGTTAAAGGAACCTGAGCCTCAGGACGGAGGTAATTCACCGAACGAAAACGGTAATAGACATGTCTCTTCGGTTCGGATGATGAAAGAAGCATGAGAACGACTGTTTAAGGCTTATGTCTACTACAAGAGAAGGATTTTTCAAGAATGCAACTGTTTATGAAGCCAAGAACAAGTGGCCTAATGTGATTGAACCCAAGAACAAGAAGAGGCCTAAAAGAAATGATCCTAAAAAAAAGTAGTATCGAAACATGCTCCGAAAAGAAGTAAATATGAGTGCTTGAACTGTAAGAAGATATTCAATTCATATCAAGGACTTGGGGGACATAGACCTTGGAACAAAAAATCGAAAGGAGAGTCATTTTGAGCCTGATACGGTTACTACTAATACTAATACTTCGATACTGATACTGCTGATACTGATACTGCTGATACTGATTCTACTGATACTTTGTGCCTTAATACAATAGATAGGCCTAGTTCATAGGCTTACTATGTGCCTTGGTGTGCTGAGGTTTTTGATCTACATTGTATCATCATGTAATAGATAGGCCTAGTTCATTGGCATACTGAACTTGTAATTCATCACCTTGTGAATTCCGGGCATGATAACTTAGTTCTTTGAACTTGAATATCCTTCTTATAATTTGGCTGGTAGTTCAGATTGTTTTAGACTTGTATTGTTCTTCTATGTATTATCTTTTAGTCTGATGTACCTATTGTACTAAATCTATAGTCTGTTGTATTGATCTTCTATGTATTACCTTTTAGTCGATGTACTTTTTAGGCTTAATTCAAGTGATTAACTACGAACTCGCATGTTATAAACACCACACCTTAATTAAGTTAATATATGCTATTCCTTTTATCAATCAAAACCACATAAACTTGACATAGGCTTAATAGTTAATCACTTGAATTAAGCCTTAAATGAGCCTTATATGAGCCAGCTATGTGTGCCTTGAAGTAGTCACTTGAATTAAGCTTTAAATGAGCCTGATACGTATCGTTATTAATACGATACGATACGACGACGATCGTACTTTGTGTTAGTGTAAATGCTGCGATTAAATTCGGCTTTCAAATACTACGTCGAAAAGGTATCAAACGCGGTCTCAAAATGAAGATAAAAAAATATGAACTTTGGTGAAACAATTTTGATGATCGGTGTTCTAAATCAAAATTACGGTCGTTTATAAAAAAAACGCTTTGGTTAATACAAATATTTTTTCGTCTTTCAAAATATACGTCGGAAGGGTATCGTATTTGGGCTCAAATTGAAGAGCAAAAAAAAACATGAATTTTGGTGAAAAAATTTCGATGAACGGAGTTGCAAATCAAAAGTTACGAGTGTTTGAAAAAAGAAAAAAAAAACATATAAACAGCTACAGTAAAATACTAAAATATCATATATGCAAACAATACCACTGAAGCTACGCGCGCGTCTCATAAAGGGTAATTTTGTCCGTCTGAAATTGTTAGTCTTTTTTGCAACTAAAAAAATGTGTGTGTCCTATTTATTCATTTTGTGCCAAAAAAAAGACTTTTGCCTCTTTATCTCATATATATATATATATATATATATAATATATATATATATATATATATATATATATATTAATGGGGACTAAATTGTAATTAAAAGACATTTAAGGGTTTACTAGAGAAAATAGTGGAGAGAGGTTTTATTTGGAAAATAAACCTCCCACTATTGGTGTTACTTGTCAGAAGTTTGAAAATACGTTCTTTGCAAGTCTGAGAGCAAAAGAGAGGCAAGGCTACTCCTTCAAAATTCTAAGTGATTACTTGGTGGTTTTCAGATCAAAGTAGAGCACCGAAATAGTGAGGGGACAAGGATCGTTTTGATACTAAGTTCTTCAAGTTTCATCAAGGTATGAAATTCGGCCTAAGGGCGGTTTTGATCAAGTTTGGTGTTTTCTCCGTTTGATTCGTAGACATAGTTGTTTATAAACGTTGATCTTAATTGATTTGTGAATCAATTGTGGATCAAATAAGTTTACGGTTGAAGAATGGAGGAATGCTGCAGTTTTCTTCAAGTTTTGTTTGGAGTTTGCTTGCAAAAAGGTAAGTGATCTTCCGATTGTGTTAATCCAAGTGTTATAAAGTTTGGTTGAGCGTTGAGAGTTGTTTTGATGCAAGATTTCATGTGTTTTGGTGTTTAGACTAATGTGCTATGTTATAGCATGTTAAAGTTGTATTTTTTTTGTTCTGCTATTTTGCTGTCAAAACTGATGAAGAACGTGTTGGAAAAGATGTGGATTTGGAGGAAGTGTAGAAAAATCATGTTTAAGGTTTCCCAGGTCGAATGCGTACGCATTGGGTAACAATACGCACGCATTGATGGAAAGGTTTGGACAGATTTGTTCCAGCAGGCAAAATGCGTATGCATTGAGGGCAATGTGCACGCATTGCTGCTTCAGAATGAACATGTTTGCTCCCAGCATGAGCAATGCATACGCATTGTAGGCGATGCGCATGCATTGTCTAGACAGAAACTTTCAGTAAGTCCCTGGTGAATGCGCATGAATTGCAATGAATGCGTACACATTGACACCAGTTTTGAGGAAAATGATGTTTTAAGATATGTGTTCAGTTTTAAACGTCTTGATCTAATAACATTAAATAAACATGAACAAGCCTTGATTTAGTTTCTGATGCGTTTAGTTCCGGCACTGGATGAATTCTTCATAAGAGATGATGTTCGGGACCGTCAGAAAAGCATGATAGGCTTGTGATTTGGTGGATTAGTATTCACCAATGTCTGTGTATGTGATAGGAAGTTGTGTCTAGATGGCTAAGTGAAGGAGTAGAGCTGGTTAATGTGAGGTTTGCCTTGAAAACACCTAAGTGATTAGTTAACGTTTAATAAATACATAATTGTGTAGTAAAAGACTAAATACCATACCATCCTTGGTTAGGCACAAGGCTATATCACGAAGTGTGGGCATTTAGTAAAAGTGAATAACCCTACTTGCCTATAAACGGCTGAATGGTAGAGGGACTTTGCCGAATGCCTGCATTATCGGGTTAAACCTGTGGCTAACAGTGTGATCCATTGTTAGGTTGCAAACAATATCTCGTGGTGGATATACACCATGCGTAGTGCTCTTGAATGCGGGTATAACAAAGATAAGTTAAGATACAAACGTTTAGTCATGACATGTTGATGAGCATGAAATGAACCCTAGATTGAGTTAGTTTCACAAAGATAAGCCAATAATTGGGATTAATACTTTATATACTTGTTTAATACAATAGCTTCCATCTTTCACTAAGTACATTTGTACTTACCTCGAATGCATATTTGTTTTGTGTGTTTGGGGTTGAGAAGATGAACATGTGGAGCAGGAGTTCGATGAGGATTTTGATGATGACATATGATTTTGCTTATTATGCTATGCTAGACCTTTCTCATTGTTATAAACTATGTTCGAGAATATGTTGTATTTTGTTTTTAAGGACACGTTGTACTCTTTTTGGAATCCTTGTAAGATAACTTTGTTGTTTTTCTTTTAAGACATCGTACGATTGTAAGTTTGTTGTTGTTGTTTAAGTTATCTTTCTATATTTACAATGATGCATTTCTATTCTTGTTGTTAAAAAAAAAACCCAAGTCTCTTAGATTCTATTAATGCTAAACTCGATACGAAGTAGTAGAGGCTTACATATAATATTGATTTATTTAAGATTATATATGCCGAACATTTCTTTTCCGGATATGGACTCGGTGTCCGGGAACGGGGCGTTACAGTTGGTATCAGAGAGAAGCATCATTTAGGATTCCTTTCTTGAGATAAGTTTCTTTTGATCACTTAGTAACATTCTGATCTCCTAGATCTTTTAGAATGGTAACAACCAGAAGAGGTGTTCATGGGGCCAAGAGTTCGAGTGTCAGACCGGAGGCAGGCAGTCCTACACCAGTGGTAGGGAGCGAAGTTGTGCAACCTAATGCTCCACCACATCGGAATCAGACACCACAGGCTCAAATGGAGCAACCTTCACAGTGGCATGTGGGAGGGTCGGTTCAGGCTACTATGGTAAGTGACGTTCCATCGGGTTTTATACCACCAGTGACAAAGGTTTACCCTCCACCTCCACCGGTAAGCTATCCTCCAACTTCGGTCTACCCTCCACAACAACAAACTTTTCACCCTCCACCCATAAGTCACTCACCTCAACTTACAATTCCTCTATCACCATGGTTTGACCACCACTACGACTTTGGATACCCTACGGACTACATCAGCCATACCACACTCCACCACACCACCCCAGGTACCACCCTTATCAACAAGCACCACCCATGGCTCAACCTCAACAACCTCAACAGCCATATCCACCACCCTATCCACCTCAAGCACCGCAAGCACCCCTCGGTTATCCACCAATTTACCCACCAGCTTACCCACCGGTTTATCCACTAGTTGTCCCTCCAGTTAGACCACCAGTGAATGAGCAAGAACCACCCGGTTGAAGAGAAACCGTATGCAAGACTTTTATGGGAATGTGGAACCAGCCAGGGTAGAGATGTGGTTGAGGAGTTTTGAGAAGACATGTAGAAATGTGAATGTGCCTGAAACAGATATGGCTCAATTAGCTACAGGTTTCTTGTTGAATACAACTGAGAGTTGGTTCGATGCCATAGAGAGCAGCCGAGGTAAGGTTACTGACTGGAAAGAGTTTAAGAAACTCTTCTACATTGAATACTTCCCACCAGTAGTTCAAGCGAATCAGGCAAAGTCAATTCTTAAGACAAAGTCAAGGCTTACACATGACCTTGTCTCAATACACTAACTGCTTAAATGAGTTGGGGAGGTTTTATCCTGAAATCATGAGAGTTGAGGAGAAGAAGATGGCCCTTTATAAGAATGGTTTATCATGTGAGATCCAAGCCGGTATGATGGGAGCCATGCCGAGGAACATGGCAGAGTTGTTAAACAAGGCTATAGAAGTCGAAACTTTCAAGAATAAGCCTTCGGTAGTCATTAGAGTTAAGAGAAGCTTTGGGACGAGTCAAGGCATTAACCGGATAGCCCCTCACCTGAATGCAAGGAAGACAACGACACATTTGAAATCCACTCCATCGACCGGTACACCACTTTGCTCAAAGTGTAATAGGAATCATACCGGTGAGTGCCGGGCAAGTGCAAGTGGCTGCTACCTTTGTGGGGATCCGGGACACTTTGCAAGAACATGCCCAAGCAAGGAAAACAAGGGAAGACAGAATCAAGGGAATGAAAAGGGAATTTCAAGTCGGCCTCTTTGTGTGTTCGCCGTGGATGCTGAGTTCGTGGAACCAGATGATAATGTTATTTCAGGTACTTTTAATTTTTTTATTCTATGTTACTAAAATATTTTTATAGCACGTTAAATCATGTTATAATGGTAATTAAATAAACTAATTCACATTTTTAGGTACAATAATATTAGACGACTTAGTAGTTACGTCATTGTTTGATACGGGAGCTTCTAATACTTTTGTATCGACTATGATCGATAAGAAATTAAATCCACCTTCAAAAACCTTAAAAAATTATTTGGAGATAACTATGCCCTTAGGAAAGGTAACTAAGGTAGCTAAGACGATTCCTCAAGTCGATGTGCGTGTAGGAACCTATCGGTGTAAGAGTGACTTGATAGTGTTGGACTTTTCGGATTTTGATGTAATTCTGGGAATAGATTGGCTATCCAAGAATTATGTACTCTTGGACTGTAGATAAAAGAGAGTGACTTTTAAGGTACCCGGGAAATCATCTAAAACCTTTCAAGGAAACGTCTACAGGCCTAGCAAGAAGCATCATCCAATAATCTTAGCAGTTAAGGCTATAAGAGCATGTCAGAAAGGGATGTGAAGCCTACTTGTTGTATGAAATGGATGTTGCACAAGTAAATCTAAGTTGGAAGAAACTCCAATAGCACAGGAGTACCCTAAAGTGTTTCCAGTGAGTTACTAGGAAACATACCGGAAAGGGAGATAGAGTTTGAGATCAAGTTGGTACCGGGAGCGCCACCAATTGCTAAGGCACCCTATAGGATGGCCCTAGCTGAACTGAAAGAGTTGAACGCCCAACTCAAAGATATGTTAGAAAGAAACATAATTCAGCCAAGTACATCACCGTGGGTAGCTCCTATTTTGTTCGTTAAGAAGAAAGACGGTAGTATGAGGATGTGTATCGACTACAGAGCCTTGAACAATCTCACTATTAAGAATAAGTATCCCCTACCAAGGATTGATGATTTGTATAACCAATTGCAAGGTAAGAAAGTGTTTTCCAAGATTGATCTTAGGTCAGGTTACCACCAGTTGAAGATAAAGGTAGCAGATATACCTAAGATAGCGTTTAGTACAAGATATGGACATTATGAGTTCTTGGTTATGCCGTTTGGACTACTAATTCTCCATCAATATTTATGGACTTAATGCAACGGGTTTTCATGCCAAATTTGGATAAATTTGTGATAGTATTCATAGACGATGTCCTTATCTACTCAAAGGATGAAAAGAAGCATGAAGAACACTTAAGAATCGTTATGAAGACGTTGAAAGAGAAGCAATTATTTGCTAAGTTTTCAAAGTGTGATTTTTGGTTGGATCAAGTTAGTTTTTTGGGACACGTGATTTCTGGGGATGGTATTCAAGTTGATCCGGGAAAGATTGAAGTAGTTGAGAAATGGCCAAGACCTACCACAGCGTCTGAAGTAAGAAGTTTTCTGGGTTTAGCGGGTTACTATCGGAAATTTGTGTAAGACTTTTCTAAGATAGCTACACCAGTCACTCGACTCACACAAAAGAATGTGAAATTTGAATGGACTGGTGAGTGTGAGCGAGCCTCTCAGACTTTAAAGGATAGATTGACATCAGCACCGGTTTTGGCAGTTCCAAAATCTTTGACAACTACGACGTTTACACCGATGCTTCGGGATAGGGTTTGGGTTGTTTGTTGATGCAAGATGGAAAAGTAATTGCCTATGCATCTAGACAGCTTAAGGTGCATGAAAATAACTATCCAACACACGACTTGGAATTAGCAGCAGTAGTGTTTGCCTTAAAGACTTGGAGGCATTACTTATATTAAGTCAAGGCAAGAATCTTCACAGACAACAAGAGTTTAAAGTACTTTTTCACTCAAGAAAATTTGAATATGAGGCAAAGAAGATGGTTAGAGTTTGTGAAAGTATGACTTGGATATTCAGTTCCATCCGGGTAAAGCAAATATGGCTGCAAATGCGTTAAGTAAAGACCAGGGTCTGCAGTTTCAGGGGTTGAAGTTGTTATAGAATAGTTGGATAGGTTGAGAATCCGAGGTTTTGAGCAGTGTGGGAACCATCAGTTTGTAGCTCTGTTGTTAGCAAGGTTAGAGTTTATGGGTGATATCCGGGGTATACAAGATGAAGATCCATTTTTTGTTGATTTGAAGCGAGTTCCTAGAGAGAAACCTACGGTTGGTTATGTGCTAGAGAAGAATGGGAACCTTTGGTACCATGATAGGTTGTGTGTTCCGAATGTTGGAGACTTAAGACAAAGGGTTATGGATGAGGCACATAGGATAACTTTTGCGGTTCACCCAGGAGCTACTAAAATGTACAGAGACTTGAAAGAACGCTTTTGGTGGCCTTTATTGAAGTTGGAAATAGAGATGCTTGTATCAGAATGCGATACATGTCAGAAAGTAAAAGTTGAGCATAGGAAACCATGAGGTATGCTAAAGCCTTTAGACATCCCCGAATGGAAGTGGGATAAGATCAGAATGGATTTCATCACCGGTTTGCCAAGGACGAAAAGTGGACATGACATGATTTGGGTGATTGTGGACATATTGACTTAGTCAGCCCATTTCATACCTACAAAAGTTGACATGTCATTGAAGAAGACGACTACACTCTATTTGGATAATATAGTGAAGTTACATGGAGTGCCTATCTCGATAGTTTCGGATCGTGATAGTCGGTTTATCGGTCTCTTTGGGAAGAGTTTGCAAAAGGCTTTGGGCACAACGTTGGACTTGAGTATGGCCTTTCACCCCAAACAGACGGACAATCGGAAAGGACAATCCAAACACTTGAATATATGCTAAGAGCATGTGTTTTGGAAGTAGGCGGATCATGGGATGATTACCTACCCGTAGCGAGTTTGCTTACAACAACAGTTATCACGCAAGTTTGGGCATGCCACCATTTGAAGCTTTGTATGGGAGAAGATGTCGGACACCACTGTTTTGGGATGAAGTTGGGGAGAAACAACTCACCGGACCAGAACTGGTTGAGCAAGCTAAGGAAAGGGTTTTTTTGGTAAAGAAAAACGTGAAGGCAGCCCAAGATCGTCAGAAAAGTTGGGCGGATGTTCGTAGAAGACCCTTGGAGTTCGAGGTTGGTGAAAGAGTTACTTGAAATATTTTCTGATGAAAGGAGTTAAACGGTTTGGAGAAAAGGGAAAGTTAAGTCCAAGGTATGTTGGACCTTTTGATATCCTTGAGAGAGTTGGACCGTTGGCATATAAGCTTAACTTACCGGAGTCTATGTCAAGAGTTCACAATGTGTTTCACGTCTCGATGTTGAAGAAATGTTTGACCAAGTTGGATGTTGAAGCCACAGTGGATCCGGAAGTTAGGAAATCTACGCGGGAACACAGCGGAATTCAAAAATTTGATTTCCTTTTACCCAAGATCGACTTTGTTTAAGCAATAAACAAACAAGTAGTAGACGGTGGTTACCTTGGTAGATCTAAAAGATCGACGCTTTGACCGTCTAAGGAGAGTAGTTCTGCATAGAGCCGCCCAAGTGTTCGGCCTCTACCGCTAGTCCACACGAACAGCCCACCGGAATCCCATCATGGATTGCTATTGGAAAACTCCGGTTGCTAGACCGGCCATTTTCCCCTCTCTCCAACTCTCTATAAAGATGCTCTATATTTTACACAAGAACTATTAGTTCTTGGAATTGTGTTGTTCAAAAGAGCTTGACACCCACCTCTTATTTATAGTAGTATATGGTGCCCATCTATAACAGAGTGGAAGAGAAGAAAACCTTTTTCCAATAAAATAAGGAAAATATATTTGATTGATTTATCTCATTTATTATAATATCTCATATTAAATAAATCTAGGATATTGTCAATATCTTATATTGAATATTTCCAAGATTTTGTCAATATCTAATATTGACTATCTTTATTTTATTACCATAAATCAATTCACACATGTGTATATATCACATATATATAACACATATAAATCCATAAATATATACAACTAATGAAATTGTGCACATGTACATCCAATGTACAACACACGCACCTTTCATTCATATTGTGTATATATATATATATATATATATTAATATCTTATATTAATATTAGGTAATACTATTAATTAAATTACACAATCCAAGTGTATCTTATACACTTTAATGTGGCGCCCCATATTGCCAAATATTGGCTTCCGGAATATTTTTAATTAATATAATATTATTAATATCTTGTATTTAATTTATTCATAATAAATAAATACCACCATATTAATTTACCACTATAACCTTTATAGTCTCGAGATAAACTTTCCTTATTTGGTTATCATCTATAACCACATTTTAATCCGGCTAGATGTTCTTATGTGTGTGACCCGATAGGCTTCCGAATATGTTGGCCGTAGACACAAAGTGCAAATTACGAAAATGCCCTTCATGCCTAACGATCACGGGATAGCGTCTAGCAACACACCGTGACCCCCAATCATCGGAAGAGTCAAATGCAATGACTACTACCTTTCATGTGAAACGATACCGTGTAACTTACAATCCTATCGCCGTAATAATATCCATACGGTCGTTAGTCGAGTGTCAAAACATCAACGACCGTATCTTATAATCTGGATATCAAACTCTCTCGAAGTAACACGTTTACTCCCACTTTGCAAAGATTCACGAGAGCTTGACATTCCTTATAAGAAAGCCATTTCGGATATTCAATCCTAATCATTGGATACGCGATTCCCAGACGACCAATCATGTATACTCCGTATTCTTCAATATCATACCCAATCACTACCGCATGATCGCCCCGTGGCTAGGGGAAACCTCAATGGTGTCAAAGCATGACAATCCACACCGTGATGCCATGAAGACTCCGGTCTTAAGGATAATTACACAACCGTCACATAGTGTGACACTTATCCGTGTAAGTGGGTCAGTCTAACGTACGTATTCTCTAATACACATCCACGTACAGTCCAAGTGTCTATACACTTCGATAGACGAGATCTATCCCTGCCCTAAAGACATAAGACATCTAATACGTGCAAGCCTTTTTATACTATCAATGCCCTGTTTAATAGTACATCAGCCTAGAGACATTTAAGTATCAAACTTATTAAAGTGATTAGAGATCTCATCAACCATAATCACCTATCATGGTTTCTCTATCACAGTTTAATACTAAGGACATTATCATATAACAATTCATAATTGGTTCTTTAAAAGAACATATATATGACAACAGAAAAGCCATTTTATATATGTATAAACATAAAGAAATAGTTGAATCGATCCGACCCGGTCGGATCCGGTCCAACCCGATTGGGTTTAAGACACTATTCCAACAATCTCCCACTTGGCCTAAAACCAATCACTCGCACACACAAGACCAAGTTGAAACACAAGAATCTTATGCAATACTCGCAACCAGCTCTAGCCTTAAACGGATCGCTATCCATGGGGACTCAGACTATCTTCATATCATGTTCCAAATGACCATGTCAAAGGAACCACCTCAACACACACATGAATCTCTAACGAGACCCTGGTCCTTGCTTTAAGCAATGAATCCACTTACTATATCAGCTATATAGAAAAGGTGGAAGAACCGCACAAGGTTCAAGAATGAACCTTCTAGATCCATGTACTGCTCCCGCTGCGCCTCTAAGGCACTACTGTGTTTTGGCCTAGTTGTAGAATTTACAGTGACCCATCGCTAAGAACATTTCCATCTCACTGTATCACTTATTCAAAGTGACTGCAAACCCAGACTATAGCTCCCACTCGCCTTCATAAGACTTAGGATATACGTCTGTATATCTATGTTTATTTAATTCCAAGTTTCAATAAACTAGGAAACTTTCCTTAACTTGTTTAAGGATATTCTCGACATTCACCAGATTTACTTTCATACTTGCTCCTGACTATTCATGGACTATGAACATCCGGCATTACCTTTATGATGGTTCATATTGCATTAGCGAATAAAACCTTCCATAAGAATCATCATTCACCTTATCATTAGGACGAACGTCCTAACATAGATAGATCTTGCGATCTATGCTAAACTTCTTTTAGCATCACATCTATATAGGTAAACTATAATCTAACAGCAGTTAAATCTATCGCTATAGATTCTTATTTCCAAAATTAAGAACTGCCAATCCAAGTGCTTTCGTAAAGACCTTGAACTACCAAACATTAATTGACCGTGACATGGGGTGACAATTCTCGAGAGAGATATCCAATACCTTACTCAAAAATCGTAACACACTCCCACTATCCTTCTTGCACATTGGGCATATCCTTCTTTTGACTAAATCAAACTCCTTTGATTGTCAAACAAAGAAATCGTCTAGAGAAACTTGTTTGAGTCCATAAATGGATCTCGTGGGCTTACATATCATGTTATCGTCTATGAACATTGAGCTGTCTGCCCAATGTCTTCAACACTATCATATAGTCATGATACAAAGTTATAACAAGTATTATCTGAATAGAATTGGGCTCAGCCTTACGGGGACATTCCCTATAGGTAAGACAGACTAGGTTCATAACCTGGTTGTCACTGATGGAATCTAATTCAGATATTATGGCTCATAGCCATATCTCTCAATCTTGCCTTTCAAACATTCTTTCATAAGTCGTGATATATTCATTCTTCAAGATGAACATAACAGCAGCCCTTTCAGGCTTTAAGGTTATCCACAGACTTACAGAACTTTTGTGTGCACTGAGCAGTGTTCTACACCTCATCGCTATGCGATGTCTGCTCTTGTTCCAATGGTTGAATGTATCTTTGTGGTTCTCAAACTCTTTTGAGATCTGATTCACTCCCACTGTTTCTTTTGGAAGAAACACTTCCTCTAGAAAACAACATGTTTGGAGACAAACATTTTGCTCCGTGGACAGGTAAATAATATCTAACGTACTTGCTTGGATATTCCACAAAGTTGCATATGTCGTACTAGGCTCCAAGCCTTTCTGACTTTGCCTATGACAACTTCAAATCATCGGTTAAGATAGATTCGACATTATCCTCTTCCATATCTAATATGGAATTTATTCAACCTTTATCTTTGGAACTCGGTTAAGTATAAGGGCACTATCCCGAAACGGGTAAGGGATACTTCGCATGGCTTGCGTCACACCTTTATCATATAAAGTGTTGTTTCCATTTTGGGAACACAATCTAATTGCGTATCTCAAAGATGGTATCCTTCAAGGGAGAATCTTATTCTCTTTCAGACGACTTCTGAAACACTCTTCAGGTATTAATTACTTCAATCCAATTGAAGATTAATTCCTATGTAGCTCATCAATCTCATATTCGTACTGGCTCGAATTTTTCGGGCTTTCCGAATTATGCACTTCACTGAGTACACTTGACTATTTCTAAAAATAGCCGTAGAGAATAACAAACAATTATTTGTGGCATTAATTGTCACAAGCCAACAAACATCGGTATGTTTAGGCTTTAGACAATTTTCTAGATTTTTATAACCTTTTCATAAAAGGGTATTTTAGTCATCTTTAGATAAGATACGCATAACCCACATGATTCATAATCATATGGTTTAACATCATCAGAATGACGTTAATTACACGCTTCTCTTCCAGAGAATCGACATCTAGAACAACTACAAATATCAAGGATAACATCCATACAAATATTTAGTTGAGATCTCATCACATATATCAACTATATAGTGACATCAATCTAGTATGTTAGATTCAGTGACCTTTCAACTTTATCGGAATAACATTTATTCTTTACAATTGAATATGTCTACTAAATCCTAACAAATAACGAAAACATGTTCTTCATAAGAACCGGAGCATAATAACATTTATTTAGTTCCCTTATCAGTTTACTAGATCCAGAATATGGTAAGTGTTACAACGTTTGTTTCACCTTCCATATTTGTATTCAATCTTTCTAATTTAATCACACTCGTAAGATATCATATATCTTAGAGTTGACTTTGAACTTAGATAGATTTATCTCAACTCACTTGCCTAGAATAGAAACTTCAATAAGTTCTCTATTTGAGCACATGCCCTAACTTTCCTTTTTAATCCTTTAAGCACTTGAGAAATGTTTCTTATTGTAGTCTTCATAAGACTTAAGAAAGATCACAAGAGCTATGTCTTCAATTTCCTTTTATAAAGAAAATCTAAAGTTTATTAAATAGTTTATTTAACCTTTTGAATCGTATTCAAAACATTGACTATTTAATTAACCTTTAAGCAATGATAGAATTAAGTCGATACTTAAATCTTACAATTTTGAAAACAAGCTTTCCAAAATTAGATGTGGTCATTCTTATCCAACATTTGAATTAATTGCCATTAAATGACTGAATGATCATCTTGGATCGTATCCAATATATGACTAATTCGTTGAAACTTATTTCAAATGATTTAATCAAATCATGAGCTTCCGCTTTCATTAATAGTTAAAGTCTCGGAGCACTGCATCAATTATGTAATCTCCTTGTCTCTAACTACTATAACGGGATGGCTCATGTCATTGTTTATTTTAAGAGGATTAAAATTACTTAACCATATTTGAGAACGTTTCTCAAAATTAACAGTCATAATTTGGTTTTACTAATCGAGAATAAAACATAAATATAAAGTTTGCTAAAACTACAACATAAAAATGAAAATAAAAGAGTGTTGTTGTTTATACACGCAAAATCAAAAATGGTCTTTTGATTTATAATTTTGCTCCCACTAGTCAACTACTCCCAATTAACTTTCAAGAATCTTTCAAAATTCTTTAGTGGCCAAGATCTCATCTGGTTACCCCGATTCCCGACGAGGGCCGATCAACCGGAATAATTCGAAAGGTATGTAACTCTTACCAATCACATCTCTATATGACTCTTGGTGGTTGACTAGTCAACTCTTTGACAATTCACATCTTTATGTGGTAGTCAACCCTTTGCCTCTAGAATAAGACGGTCCTGACGAGGGCCAATCACCGCAATACTCTAGTCAAGTCATAACCCAATATTCGCGAGATCTCATACGATCATATCTCAATAACGACGATATACCCGTGGTAGGTCAACTCCCGACGAGGGCCGATCGTTGGATCGAACGAACAAAGGCTCTTCACCGTCGCTATAATATTGGGAGACAATTTTCGACTTGATTTTTGTTGTGGAAGTATTTACGTAAATTAATTCACTTAATTAATTTTAATTACGGTCTCATCAAATATATCTATCTCTATAGACATACATCCTACACATTTATCTAGATCGTGCCTAGTCATGCATCTATCGTATCATATAAAATAAATACAAGCACAAAATAAATAAATGCGTAAAGTAACCGGTATGATCATGGACTTTTCCTAGGTGCGGTTTCGAATACAAATGACGAAACCGCGGGTCACAATCTAAGGGTAGGCTTTGCAACCGCCAATAGGATCTTTAATGCTCCATTCTCCAATGGGATCTTTATTTTCGTATTTCTTTGGTCTTCATCTTCTGCTCCATTCTTGTTACATTTAATTCTATCTAATAAAATAAATACACCCTCCGCACACGGGGGGAGCTAACGGGAATGGGATAAATGCACAAAATAAACTAGGTCACGTTCTTCATAACGGCCTAGGACAATTTTTAAACCAACAGAAAAATTAAATCATTCACATCTATCCTATCGGTCGAGTCCATGATCAATCGGGGTCCATATAATCATATTATATCTACTATATCTACTCCATACAATAAAATCTTATGAAAAAGATAAAATTAAAATTTAACTACTTGCGTCTTAATTAATCAATTAACATTTAATCTATTAAATAATTTTATCCAATCAAACTAATTATTTAATTAATTAAATGATTTTAATCGAAATAAAATTAACGATTAATTTTAAACGATATTAATTTTAATTTTAATTAATTAGAACTATTCTAAAAATAAATCAAAATTAAAATTAAGTCTCTTTTGTTTCTTTCCTTTTGATTCTTAATCAAAAGGGATGCCTTTGGTTTTAAACCAAACCAAATTTGGCTTAACTCAAATTTGGCCACACTTTTCAAAATCAAAATTTTGGAAGTGGCTGGCTAAGCCTTTTACAAATCAAATATTTGAAAAGGGCCAGCCTATTCCAAATCAAATATTTGAAAGGCCAAATAATTTTTGGTTTAGGCACAGCCACTTTCCAAAATCAAAATTTTGGAAGTGGCACAGCTAGCCTTTTCCCAAATCAAATATTTGGAAAGGGCCTAGACCTATTCCAAATCAAATATTTAGAAATGCCAATATTATTTTAATGCCATATGCATGCATCCCAATGCCCAAACTATTTGAACTATTGGTTAGCCACATGACACAACTAAACAAACGAGGAATTATCAATCACAAATATGAACCATATTGAATCACAAAATACACAAAACAAAAATTTGGAGATCCACCAGCACTGACCGGTCAACCGACTGCCGGCAGCAGGTTGCCCTGCTGCCGCCGCCGCCGCCCAGCCGCCGCCGGTGGTGGTGCCGCCGCCAGTCGGCCGAGCACCACCCGATCTCATTTTTTTTCTTTTCGTGTATCAATTTTGCAAATAAAAAATCTTTCATCTTTTAATTACGTGATTTAAACGATAAAATTAACTACGCACAATAACATGCTTATTGCTTAAGCTCGAAGCTCTCTCTAATACCACTGTTAGGAAATCTACGCGGGAACGCAGCGGAATTCAAAAATTTGATTTCCTTTTACCCAAGATCGACTTCGTTTAAGCAATAAACAAACAAGTAGTAGACGGTGGTTACCTTGGTTGATCTAAAAGATCGACGCTTTGACCGTCTAAGGAGAGTAGTTCGCATGTAGAGCCGCCCAAGTGTTCGGCCTCTACCGCTAGTCCACACGAACACCCGCCGGAATCCTATCATGGATTGCTATTGGAAAACTCCGGTTGCTTGACCGGCCTTTTCCCTCTCTCCAACTCTCTATAAAGATGCTCTCTATTTTACACAAGAACTATTAGTTCTTGGAATTGTGTTGTTCAAAAGAGCTTGACACCCACCTCTATATTTATAGTAGTATGGCGCCCCAAAAGAGTGTGGAAGAGAAGAAAACATTTTTCCAATAAAATAAGAAAAATATATTTGATTGATTTATCTCATTTATTATAATATCTCATATTAAATAAATCTAGGATATTGTCAATATCTTATATTGAATATTTCCAAGATTTTGTCAATATCTAATATTGACTATCTTTATTTTATTACCATAAATCCATTTACACATGTGTATATATCACACATATATATAACACATATAAATCCATAAATATATACAACTAATGAAATTGTGCACATGTACATCCAATGTACAACACACGCACCTTTCATTCATATATATATATATATATATATATATATATATATATATATATATATATATATATATATATATATATATATATATATATATATATATATATATATATATTAATATCTTATATTAATATTAGGTAATACTATTAATTAAATTACACAATCTAAGTGTATCTTATACACTTCAATCATGTGCGCCCCATATTGCCAAATATTGGCTTCCGGAATATTCTTTAATTAATATAATATTATTAATATCTTGTATTTAATTTATTCATAATAAATAAATACCACCATATTAATTTACCACTATAACCTTTATAGTCTCGAGATAAACTTTCCTTATTTGGTTATTATCTATAACCACAATTTAATCCGGCTAGATGTTCTTATGTGTGTGTGACCCGATAGGCTTCCGAATATGTTGGCCGTAGACACAAAGTGCAAATTACGAAAATACCCTTCATGCCTAACGATCACGGGATAGCGTCTAGCAACACACCGTGACCCCCAATCATCGGAAGAGTCAAATGCAATGACTACTACCTTTCATGTGAAACGCTTACCGTGTAACTTACAATCCTATCGCTGTAATATTACCCATACGGTCGTTAGTCGAGTGTCAAAACATCAACGACCGTATCTTATAATCTGGATATCAAACTCTCTCGAAGTAACACATTTACTCCCACATTGCAAAGATTCACGAGAGCTAGACATTCCTTATAAGAAGGCCATTTCGGATATTCAATCCTAATCATAGGATACGCGATTCCCAGACGACCAATCATGTATACTCCGCATGCTTCAATATCATACCCAATCACTACCGCATGATCGCCCCGTGGCTGGGAAAACCTCAATAGTGTCAAAGCATGACAATCCACACCGTGATGCCATGAAGACTCCGGTCTTAAGGATAATTACACAACCGTCACATAGTGTGACACTTATCCGTGTAAGTGGGTCGATCTAACGTACGCATTCTCTAATACACGTCCACGTACGGTCAAGTGTCTATACACTTCGATAGACGAGATCTATCCCCGCCCTAAAGACGAAGACATCTAATACGTGCTAGCTGTTTATACTATCAATGCCCCGTTTAATAGTACATCGGCCTAGAGACATTTAAATATCAAACTTATTAAAGTGATTAGAGATCTCATCAACCATAATCGCCTATCATGGTTTCTCTATCACAGTTTAATACTAAGGACGTTATCATATAACAATTCATAATTGGTTCTTTAAAAGAACATATATATGACAACAGAAAAGCCATTTTATATATGTATAAACATAAAGAAATAGTAGAATCGATCCGACCTGGTCGGATCCGGTCCAACCCGATTGGGTTTAGGACACTATTCCAACACCGGAATCCTTCAAGATAACCTCGCATACGATGAGAAAGCGGTTAAGATCTTGGACCGGAAAGAAAAGATGATCAAGAGGAGGATGATTCCCTTGGTTTTGGTGCAATGGAGCAACCACTCACCAAATGAAGCAACTTGGGAAGTGGAAGATGATATGATCAGTGAATTCTCAGACTTTGGGAGTCTACCAGGTATGTTTCAGTTTCGAGGATGAAACTCCTCTTAAGGGGGAGGAATGTAATATTCCGATTTTTGGGAAATGACAGACGTGTCATTTTGCGAAAATGATATATTAGATTATTTTAATTATGGATTAAAGAAATATATATATATATATATATATATATATATATATATATATATATATATATAATGGGGACTAAATTGTAATTAAAAAACAGTTAAGGGTTCAATAGAGAAAATAGTGGGGAGAGGTTTTATTTGGAAAATAAACCTTCCACTATTGGTGTAACTTGTCAGAAGTTTGAAAATACGTTCTTTTCAAGTCTGAGACAAAAAAGAGAAGCAAGGCTACTCCTTCAAAATTCTAAGTGATTACTTGGTGGTTTTCATATCAAAGTAGAGCACCGGAATCGTGAATAGACAATGATCGTTTTGATACTAAGTTCTTCAAGTTTCATCAAGGTATGAAATTCGGCCTAAGGGCGGTTTTGATCAAGTTTGGTGTTTTCTCAGTTTGATTCATAGACATAGTTGTTTAGAAACGTTGATCTTAATTGATTTGTGAATCAATTGTGGATCAAATAGGTTTACGGTTGAAGTTTGTAGGAAGCTGCAGTTTTCTTCAAGTTTTGTTTGGAGTTTGCTTATAAAAAGGTAAGAGATCTTCCGATTGTGTTAATCCAAGTGTTATAAAGTTTGGTTGAGTGTTGAGAGTTGTTTTGATGCAAGATTTCATGTGTTTTGGTGTTTAGACTAATGTGCTATGTTATAGCATGTTAAAGTTGTAGTTGTTTCTGCTGTTTTGCTATCAAAACTGATGAAGAATGTGTTGGAAAAGTTGTGGATTTGTTGGAAGTGTAGAAAAATCATGTTTAGGGTTTCCCAGGTCGAATGCGTACGCATTGTGTAGCAATGCACACGCATTGATGGAATAGGTTTGGACAGATTTGTTCCAGCAGGTAGAATGCGTACGCATTGAGGGCAATGCGCACGTATTGCTGCTTCAGAATGGACAGGTTTGCTCCCGGCATGAGCAATGTGTACTCATTGTAGGCAATGCGCATGCATTGGCAAGACAGAAACTCTCAGTAAGTCCCTAGTCAGTGAATGCGCACGCATTGACCCAGTTTTGGGGAAAATGATGTTTTAAGCTATGTGTTGAGTTTTAAACGTTGATTTCTTGATCTAATAACATTAAATAAACATGAACAATCCTTGATTGAGTTTCTAATGCGTTTAGTTCCGGCACCGGATGAATTCTTCATAAGAGATGAAGTTCGGGACCATCAGAAGAGCATGATAGGCTTGTGATTTTGTGGATTAGTATTCACCAATGTCTGTGTATGTGATAGGAAGTTGTGTCTAGATGGCTAAGTGAGGGAGTAGAGATGTTTAAGGTGAGGTTTGCCTTGAAAACACCTAAGTGATTAGTTAACGTTTAATAAATACATAATTGTGTAGTAAAAGACTAAATACCATGCCATCCTTTGTTAGGTACAAGGCTATATCGCGATGTGTGGGCGGTCAGTAAAAGTGAATAACCCTACTGGCCTATAAACGGCTGAATGGTAGAGGGACTTCGCCGAACACGTGCACTATCGGGTTAAACCCGTGGCTAACAGTGTGATCCATTGTTAGGTTGCAAACGATATCTCGTGGTGGATATACACCAATCGTAGTGCTCTTGAATGCGGGTATAACAAAGATAAGTTAAGATATAAATGTTTAGTCATGACATGTTGATGATCATGAAATGAACCCTAGATTGAGTCAGTTTCACAAAGATAATCAAATAATTGTGATTAATACTTTATATACTTGTTTAATACAATAGCTTCCATCTTTCACTAAGTGCATTTGTATTTACCTCGAATGCATATTTGTTTTGTGTGTTTGGGGTTGAGAAGATGAATAGGTGGAGCAGGAGTTCGATGAGGATTTCGAGGATGACATATGATTTTGCTTATTATGCTATGCGAGACCTTTTCTCGTTGTTATAAACTACGTTCGAGAATATGTTGCATTTTGTTTCTAAGGACACGTTGTACTCTCTTTTGGAATCCTTGTAAGATAACTTTGTTGTTTTTCTTTTAAGACATCGTACGATTGTAAGTTTGTTGTTGTTGTTTAAGTTATCCTTCAATCTTTAGAATGATGCATTTATATTCTTGCTATTCAAAAAAAAAAAATACCCGAGTCTCTTAGATTCCGTTAATGCTAAACTCGATACGACGTAGTAGAGATTTACATATAATATTGCTTTATTTAATATTATATGTGTCGAATGTTTTTTCCCGGATATGGACTCAGTGTCCGGGAACGGGGCGTTACATATTGGGCAAACAAAAATATGTGGAGTGACTTATATTCTAGACGATGGGAATATAATGGAACAAAACAAAAGCCTAAACAAACTTATATTTTGGGACGTAAGTAGTATCATTGTTTTAGTGTGCATTTATCAATATCTTGTAAAACACCCGGATTTTGTAGTTGTTTTTTTATAGTCTCCATAGTAAATAATACACCTTAAGTGTTTAGGTCTTCCCTTACATTTTTGGGAGGCTCGAGAAGGGCCAATGGCCATAATGGGTTTGAGGGTCATGGATCAAATCATGAATCAAGTCGGAACAAGCAAGATACAGAAAAATCTCATCAATCGCAGGTGGTTAGTTGGTAGAATGGGTCAACAAATGCAAGGTTCTTAGGTTTACAGGAGATTAAAAAAAAGAGAAACTTGAAAATATATGTCCAAAAAGTTAAACCTATGATATATATGTTCCGTAGGAAATGTTTTGAAATATATGCTTCGTCCGACTCATGCGTGACTCGTGCGTGACTCATTCGTCAAAGCCATACCATACGTGACTCATACGTGACTCATGAGTCACGTCACGTATGAGTCGGACGAAGAATATATTTCAAAACATTTCCTACGAGTATATATATCATATATTTAACTTTTTGTGCATATAAGTTCAAGTTTCCCTTAAAAAATGCATCCTCTCAAACAACAATAAACCATTCATATATGCAATCAATCATCTCACCCACCGGGGCCAAATATGTACAAAGTGCATCAATCAACAGTACACCGAGTACTGGATTGGGATGAATGTTTGCTAGTTGTGCGGCTAGGCATGTAACATATTTATGGATTGACTAGCGGTAAATCCAGAGCATATACGGGCAATATTATCGTGTGATTCAAAAATTGCCCTGACATTACCAATATATGCCCCGGAAATATCCCTCCCCGTATGGATTGCCCCAGTACGAGGTTAGCACTACGCTATTGCACCCCTGACCCCTCCTGATAGAGGCCGGACCAAAGGCACATCACGGTTAGATTAATGTTCTTAAGAGCGGGACATTTTTGTCTAATGAATTTTAAGTTTGTTCAGTATAATTTTTTTTTGAAGGAATTGCTCAGTAAATTAAATGTCTAATAATATACTCCATATATCCGTCTCAAAATATAAGTCTGTTTTTTCATATAAGTCCAAAAACAACACTAATGAAATATTTATTATATTTTTCTTCATTCTACCCCATATTTATTATATATTCATCAATTTTTCACTACTTTACAATCTTTTCATTAATAAGAGTCAAATGATATTAAGCCATTTTCTTATACAGTGTGAAAAATGTTAAGGGTGATTTTATACGTTTTATAAGGATATATTTTATATCAATTCTCTCCATATTCGTATGTTTCTCATAGAAATCGAGTTTTATATTGAAATATTGAGCAAATGGTGTTTTTAATAGTTAAATTGCAAAACGTAACGAATTATGTGCTTAAATTGTGATTTTATATTATTTTGGAGTTATGTTACGCTTTGGTATGTTTTTTATTATTGTAGATACACGAGATATGGATTAGAAGAGGATTTAAAGATGAATTAACTGAAGATTTATATGATGGAGAGGAGATAAAGATGGAAGGAAAGGATAAAGATAGAAGAAAATCGAAGATCAAGCCAGTGAACGAACGTCCAAGTCCCGTCCAGGCTGGACTGGCGTCCAGAATAGTGGACTGGCATCCAGGAGAAGAAAGTTGAACAGAGAGTTTGGACGCCGAGTGAACGAGCATTCAGAGGCACCAGACGAGCGTCCAGAGTGAATGGACGGGCGTCCAACAAGACCAGACTGGCGTCCAGAATCCTTGGACGGGCGTCCCTAAACCGACATAGCAGCAGCCGACCTAGTTTTCTATAAATAGCAGCTGCGCCCCAACCCTAAGAACATCAGATTTTCACACATTATTGAGACCTATTGATACACAATCATTAGAGAAAAACCCTAGGCGGCCCCAGCCCCGCTTTGGGGAGGGCGGGGTTGCGGATTAGTTAGGTTTTTATTTTCGTTTTCTATTCTTGTTCGATTCATGGTGTCTTGTCTTGAAGGCCGTGAACTTGGAGCGACCATGGGAAACTTTTCCAGCAGCGTTTTATTTCTTCCTTTGGATATTTTGTGAGTTTAATTTAAAGTTTGTTTCTTTCCTTTGATTATTTGTTATGCAATCGATATCGGAAGATGTATTGCTATTTGATGTTACCGTATGATGGAAATCGGTGTAAACCTTAGATCACCATAGGAAAGATTAGACTTTTAACCTTGACATAACGGAAGTTGATAGGTTAGATTTCTAGGTTGTTAGATCTAATAAATCTTGCACCTTGTTTTGAGAGCGTTAATCTCTATAGATCGGAAGATGATGAGATTGATAGACGGATTACTTACGGAAGTAGGAATTCATACCTTTGATTAGGTGAACCACAACTTTGATTGAATCATCATAAGATAATCTAGGGAAGAATTAAGGGTTGCGGGATGGTGGATCATGTTTGTTCTATGTTGATTTGCTTCAGTCATGAGTTAGTTTTATTGTTTTCTCGTTTGTAGTTTTATTTATTATCGCTTTTATCCTTCCTGGCTTTGGACTGACAATCCTCTGTCCAGTTTATTTTATCGTTTTTAGTTTCGTTTTAGTAGTAACAACCTTAGGAGAATTAATGAACTAGATACCCCGATTCCCTGTGATCGACTCCGGTATTAATCGCTATACTACGATCCCTACACTTGGGGAATACCGGATTTATAAATTTTTATTACTTGTTTGCTTTGTTAGAGGGAATCGGGGATCTAGTTCATTAAAAACACGTACAATATTTCAATATAAAAACACTCAATATTTCAATACAATATTACAGTTTATTTCAATACAAATTTATATAAAAACTCAAATAAATTTATAAATCCGGTATTCCCCAAGTGTAGGGATCGTAGTATAGCGATTAATACCGGAGTCGGTCACAGGGAATCGGGGTATCTAGTTCATTAATTTTCCTAAGGTTGATACAATTATTCATAAACCTAAACTAAAACGGAAAATAAACTGGACAGAGGATTGTCAGTCCAAAGCCAGGAAAGCATCGTTGCGAACAAAAGTAAATAAAACTATAACTAGGAAAACAATAAAACTAACGAACATGATAATGGCTGAAGCAAATCAACATAGAACAAACCATGATCCACCCTCCCGCAACCTTTAATTTCTTGCCTAGATTATCTTATGAAGATTTAATCAAAGTTGTGGTTCACCTAATCAAAGGTATGAATTCCTACTTCCGTAAGTAATCCGTCTATCAATCTCATCATCTTCCGATCTATAGAGATTAACGCTCTCAAAACAAGGTGCAAGATTTATTAGATCTAACAACCAAGAGATCTAACCTATCAACTTCCGTTATGTCAAGGTTAAAAGTCTAATCTTTCCTATGGTGATCTAAGGTTTACACCGATTTCCATCATACGGTAAACATCAAATAGCAATACATCTTCCGATATCGATTGCATAAACAAATAAACAAAGGAAAAAAACAAACTTGAAATTAAACTCAAAAATATCCAAAGGAAGAAATAAAACGCCGCCGGAAAAGTTTCCCATGGCTGCTCCAAGTTCATATCTTCGGGCCATCATCAAGATCGAACAAGAAAGAGAAAACGAAAATAAAAACCTAACTAATCCGCAACCCCGGCCTCCCCAAAGGGGGGGGGACCGCCTAGGGTTTTTCTCTAATGAGTATGTATCAATAAGAGTCAATAATGTGTGAAAATTTGTGATTAGGGTTGAAATCGCGGCTATATTTATAGAAAAGTAAGGCGGCCGTAGCTTAAGTCGGCCGTGGACGCCCGTCCGACTTTATGGTCGCTCGTCCGAAGTGCTCGGGGCGCTCGGACGCTCGTTCACTCGGCGTCCAAACTCTCTGTTCAACTTTCTTCTCCTGGACGCCAGTCCAGCCTGGACGGGACTTGGACGTTCGTTCACTGGCTTGATCTTCGATTTTCTTCTATCTTTATCCTTTCCTTCCATCTTTATCTCATCTCCATCATATAAATCTTCAGTTAATTCATCTTTAAATCCTCTTCTAATCCATATCTCGTGTATCTACAATAATAAAAAACATACCAAAGCGTAACATAACTCCAAAATAATATAAAATCGCAATTTAAGCACATAATTCGTTACGTTTTGCAATTTAACTATTAAAAACACCATTTGCTCAATATTTCAATATAAAGCTCGATTTCTATGAGAAACATACGAATATGGAGAGAATTGATATAAAATATATCCTTATAAAACGTATAAAATCACCCTTAACATCTCCCCCACACTTAAACCTTGCTCATCCTGAGCAAGACAAAACATAATCAAGACTCGAGACATATAAACATTTATGCAAATATAAAGCATATTCAATAGTTTAGAGGTTCACCCAAGTGTGTGTGCATAGCCATAACAAATTTCCACTAAATCCACACTTGAAATTGATTCAAGCAAAACTAGCCAACATCCTATTTAAATTAGAAATATAAAAACGATTATAACATGCACCTCACAAAACATACATATTCCGAAAAGGATAATAAAATGCGCTATTTAAGATCTTTCCGACATACTCGAGAGGATAATCCCTACAACATATCTTTCGGTTTATACGGGGATAGTCGAGAAGATAACTACGGTTTTCACCCATCTTTTCACATTACCATTCACGCTAATTTTTCTTTAAGATTAACTTAATTCCACATATATAGCATATATGACCTCATTCCCGACAATAGGATGTTTCGTGATAACACCCTAGCCGGACTACTATCATCGGGCGGTCGGGAGCTTTTGAGCCTCGTAGTGGTATAGGACATTTCGTGATAATGCCCTACCTCACTCAAATCATCGGCGGCTACTTCCGACACTATACATATATATTCTTATTCATATTATTCATCTTAGATTGGTATTCAAACCTTAAATTATATCCCTCCTATCACATTCAAACCTTCGGATATGCTCGTCCAACTTGATCGAATTTTGATTTCTTGATCTTTATCTCTTTTTTCTCTAAGTCATTCCTTCATTATCTCTTTTATCATCAATTAACTCGAACTTAATCAACTTTTGATCATCTCCTGAGCCTCAAACATGTATCTATAACACATAAAAACATCACAAAATGTAATAATGTCCAAATAATCATAAAATCATATTAAAAGCACCAAAATCAACCAATTTTACGAACAACTTATTTAAAACCTCATTTACTCAATATTTCCGTTAAACACTCGTTTCTTATGCAATTTAGTACAAATACGGGGAAAAATATCATAGATTATAGCGTTATAAATCGTATAAATTCACCCTTAACCAAAAAACTCCAAATAAATTTATATTTTGGATAGGAGAGAGTATGTTTGAAAAATGATGTCTTCTCACTATTGGGTAGTATTGCATCCATCCTAAAATATAAGTCTATTTAGTTTTTTAAATTTGTGTCATAATATAAGTTAATTTAGAATACCAATAAAACATTTATTATATTTTCTTCCTTTTACCCATAATTTATCATACATTCATCTAATTTATAACTATTACATTAATGAGAATCAAAATGTATTCTAGACGTTTACGATTAAAATTAATTAATGACGTTTAAAAACTCTCTTCATCCATGTGAAAAATGTTTAAACGGATTTGAATTTTAGGAATGATGCAGCGATATTTTTTTAGGGGAATATTTATTTTTCATGATGTCACTATTAGGTAAACAGTTGGTCAGCCAATTCCCATGTGGATTATTCGAGTTGCGTAAATGCCTGTTGTGTTTCTTTGTCATTTTAGATCAAGACAAGCCCATCACAACCTTAAGACGGCACACTAAGTTATATATACATCCCATCAAAATATAAGTCATCCTACACTTTTCTACTGTCTCTCATAATATAAGTCATTCTACATTACCAACGTCAACATTTATCGCTTTTTCTCTATCTTACCCTTAATTTATTATGAATTCAACAACTTTTCATTACTTAACAACTTTTGCATTAATGATAGTCGAGGGTATTTTAGACATTAACCTCCAAATTAATGACATTCAACCAATTCCTTAATCAGTGTGAAAACTCCTAGGATGACTTATATTTTGGACCGGAGGTAGTATAACATACATTTTGGACCCACTGATGTTCGAACCCAGGACTAAGGGCGGAGCCATGATGTATTAATCGGGTGTGCTAATCTTTTTATGGTACAAATGTTATTTGACGAGTGATACCAAGTGGATAGATGTTATACATCTAATTCACACGTACATACATCTAGTGTGTGAAAGATAATGAGTTGGATCAACATATTCTTCCACTTGATATCGGTTTTTAATAACTGTTGTAGCATAATTCCTCTCGTTACTATATAGTGTAATTGTTTTTCTAGAAGTTTAGAATTTAAGAAAAAGTCATTTTATGATAATCAAACATGAATACTAAAATAGGTGGGTTGATATGGACAATTTAAGTACATAGGATTTCTCATTGTTTATATTTTAAAATAGTATTTTTATTTTATTGTGCGTATATATATGCACATTTGTGTCGTAAAAATTTATGACTAATAATTGGCCTTATTATCAACATACTAGTAGTACATATGAATTCAAGGATAAAGACGCACAATTCAAGACATTGTCAATCATGACATGGGCATCAAACATATCAAAACATAGCACAGTATCGTAAAAGAATCGTAAATATATAAAACAAATAAAAGCTAAAGAAAATAAAAAAAAAGGTTAGGTAAGACGGTTTAACAAAATATCTAAACCTATTTAGTTTTTGATTTTTTGAGTATATATAACAAAAACTTAAAGATAATTAGAATGTACTAGTATAAATTTTTTTTTTTTATAGAACCTTGTATTTTATTAATAGAAATAGAAAGAAAATACAAGGGGTTTGGGCCATTCTCGGCCTCCTAAAAAAAAAAGCGTCCTCAATACACTTTCCTTATCTCCTTAAACCCTAGTTCGAAAAACACAACGTGGAAAAAACCAGGTGTTAGGAAAAAATCGTGGGCCTCCTTGGTATTAAAAAAAGAGAAGCAAATTCAAAATCCAAAAGAGGAGATTATGATACTCCAAACTGTAAAATATGTCAAATCTTTAGAAGCTTGAGGAGGCTCAGACGGCTCAGTCTACCATTTAAAATAGAAAATACAATAATGGGTGGATAAACCCAAGTTTTTTTTTTTTTTCATTTCAAAATCAAATTTCTTGTGATTGATCAAGGTCCACTAGCACTACAAAAGGTAGCATTATAATATTGACCAAGGGGAGAAGGTTGATACAACTCTTCACCAATAGCAATTTCAATCATTAATCCCATGAAGAACTAAAAGCATCTAGAAGAAAGAAGAAGAAAATAAAAACCACTTACTTTTTCCTACATATTTTACAGGATTTATAGTTGGAGATGTTGTTAAGCAATTTCAGAATCAATTTTGATTAGAGTTGGTGCAAACAATTTTATGGATGATGCTTGTTTGATAAGATGATATAATTGTTATGAATGATAGAGCATTATAATTTTAAGGTTATTAATTACTAATGTATTGATAAATTTCTCACTCAAAAACATGAATTATTTCGACTTAAATCGAATCAGTGGAGTAAAATATAATAAAATAAAATAATGATTATAAATTTGATATTTCTTTTTTAAATTTGTGTAAATAAAAAAAATTATTGGTGATAGAAAGTGTAATATTTAAATCAGTATAGTGAAAAAAAAAATGGTAAAATATAGTGTGGAGTGCTTCTCAAATATAAAATAAAATAGTGCAGTGAATAAAATGAAATGATAAAAGATGGTTTAATATATTTTTATTTATAGATAAATAAATTATTGATGAAAGAAACCGTAAGATATGAGTGGAATAAATAAAATAATGAATTAAAAAGTAGTGAAGTGTGGATTGATTTAAGACGAATCCCCGTCCAAACATGGTCTAAGTATTTCTTCTAACTATAAATAAACAAATCAAATACTATGCTAATTGCTAATCAGTAGGAGAGACTAATATCATAGTATCGGACCCCATAAATGTTAAGTATGTCAGGCTAAACTCTCACATCGGCTATATATTGAATTTAAATTTTTTTGTTCATCATATAAATAAGACCTTTAGCTTTTTGTTTTACCCGCACCAGTAAAATATATAACTCACACAATCTATTTCAAATCAAAGATCTTGCAGAGCTTAAATATTTTCTAGGACCGGAAATAGCAATTAAGAAGGAAAAGAACACATTTATTACGTTCGTATTCTCTGGACGGGCGTCCAGTGTGTAGATTTAGATACAGGTTCTAAACTTGTTTGGACGGACGAGCGTTTGAAGAAACTGGACGCCCGTCCAGTTTGCTTTAGACGGGCGTCCAGAATTCAAACGGGCGTCCAGTAAGCGTTTTTGAAGCAGTTTGGTCGGTTTTGTTGGTATCCTTTCGGGTTTTTTCAGTTGCAACTGATTCTGAAAGGGTGTAACTTGTGTTTCATCATTGAATGAACACAAGGGATATATATATAACACTTGGGAACAAAACAAGAATAGAACAAGAAAAGGTTAAGAAGAATTATTCAACTTCTTTGAATATTTTTCAGTAAACCTCAAGTTTCAACTTACATATTCTACCAAAAATTTTATAGCATCCTTTCATCTTATTGCCTGAGATAAAAGGGGACGTAGTTTTATCCCGCAATCATATTCGAGAAAATTCCCAGAGGCAATCAATAGGGATCGAATAATTTTTGCAGGAAAGAGTCTCACATCGACTCTACGTTATTGTATCTAGATTTCCTGTTTTGATAATTTTGTTCACTTCATTACAAACTCCCCAACAATCTGCAAAAATTATTGTTGTTTTGAACAATGTCGAGTATCAAGGAGATGACTTCTAATTTCAGCAAGTTGGAACAATTCAATGGTGAGGATTTCCGAAGGTGGCAAAAGAAAATGCATTTCCTTTTGACCGCATTGAAGGTTGTGTACGTGTTGAGTACGCCATGCCCTCGGATTGATGATAACGACACCATGGAAGAGTCGAGGAGAAAAAATAAGTGGGAAAACGATGACTATATATGCCGTGGTCACATCCCGAACGGTATGTCTAATAATCTTTTTGATACCTATCTTGAAATTGAAACATCTAAAGAGTTGTGGGATACTTTGGAGGCTAAGTATGTAAGTGAGGACGCGTCTAGTAAGAAATTTCTTGTTGGTAATTTTATGAAGTATGTTATGGTCGATAATCGTCTGGTTATGGATCAATATCATGAATTGTTGCGTTTGTTTGGTCAGTTCTCTATGCATAAAATGGCTATGGATGAGTCCATTTGTGTTTCAAGCATCATTGAAAAGTTGCCTCCCTCTTGGAGGGATTTTAAAAATTCCTTGAAACATAAGACGGAAGAACTTTCTTTGATTGAACTTGGTTCTCATCTTAGGATAGAGGAAAGTTTGCGTTTGCAAGAAAGTGGTAAAAATGTTGTAGGTTGCGGTAAGAACATTGCGGGTGGCTCAACTTCAATCAACATGGTTGAAGTTGGGGAAACTTCTAAGAAAAATAATAACAAGAGAAAGTTTGATTCCAACAACAACAAAAACAAAGCAAAGTTCAACAAAAAGCCTAAAGGGGCTTGTTGGTATTGCGGTAAGGAAGGCCATTTTAGGGCGGATTGTCATGCTAGAAAGCATAACAATGGTAAAGGAACCGGTAAAGGTTCGGGACAGGGGTCGAAAGATCCGGATCCATCAAAACATCAAGGTACACTTGTTAATGATTATGGCTTTAATTCTGATATGAATTATGTACCACTGATTTCCGAAGCATGTTATTTGCAGGATGATGATGTTAGTTGGTGGATAGACTCGGGAGCGACAAGACATGTATGCAAGGATAGATCGTGGTTCTCAACATATGAAAAAGTTGAAGACGGATCCATTGTGCATATGGGAAACGAGTCTAAGTCCTTTGTTGTTGGAAGAGGAATTGTTAATTTGCAATTTAGTTCTGGAAAATTTGTAACCTTAAACAATGTTTTACATGTTCCTTTAATCCGGAAAAACTTGGTTTCCGGTAGTATTTTATGTAAAGAGGGCTATAAACAAGTATATGAGTCCTCTCGTTATGTATTAACTAAACATGGTGTATTTGTAGGATTTGGTTATCTTAACAATGGTATGTTTATGCTTAATATTGTTAGTAATGGTTTGTATGAAAATGTTGCTATGAATGTTATGCATGTAAATGTTGATGATTCATACTTGTGGCATGCAAGATTAGGTCATGTGCATTTTAGAAGAATGTTACAAATGTCTAAAAATGACTTAATTCCTATTTGTACGACTATGAATAAGTGTGATACTTGTAACTTAACTAAAATAGTAAGACAACCTTTCAAAGGTGTTGAAAGGTCGTCTACTATTTTGGAACTTATTCATAGTGATCTTTGTGAATTTAGTTCTACACCATCTTTTGGAAACAAAAAGTATGTTGTTACATTCATAGATGATTGCATTCGTATTTGTTATGTTTACTTGCTTTTTACAAAAGACGAGGCAATGGAAAAGTTTAAAGTGTTTAAAAACGAAGTAGAATTGCAACTTGAAACTAAAATAAAGAAACTTCGTACGGATAGAGGTGGAGAATACTATGATCCACCATTTTTCGAATCTTGTGGGATTATACATGAACGAACTACACCTTATACACCACAACAAAATGGCATAGCTGAAAGAAAGAATCGAACTCTAAAAGAGATGGTGAATGCTATGCTTTCTTACTCGGGATTGAGTGAGGGTTTTTGGGGAGAAGCTATGTTAACAGCTTGTTATTTATTGAATAGGATTCCTAATAAAAAGAGTCCTATTACCCCATATGAGCTTTGGTATAAAAAGAAGCCAAACTTGCATTATTTGCGTGTTTGGGGATGTAGAAGCGATCGTAAGACTACCCAATCCCAAGATTAAAACCTTGGGGAAAAGAGGCATTGATTGCATATTTATTGGATATGCTTTGCATTCAAAGGCATATAGGTTCTATGTTATAGAACCAAATGATTCAGTTGCGGTTCATTCCGTAATTGAATCAAGGGATGCTCTCTTTGACGAAAGTCGGTTTTCTTCTATATCAAGGCCTAGAGATGTTGTTCCTATGAACATTGGATTTAAAGAAAGTTGTGGTGGTGTAGAGTCACAAGATGAGCCTTTAATGCTTCGAAGAAGCAAAAGGGCAAGGAAAGAAAAATCTTTTGGTCCCGATTTCCAAACATATTTGGTGGAGGGTACAAGAGATAATGTAGGATTTCAATATGCATATTGTTATCATATTGATGATGATCCTAGAACTTATAAAGAGGCTATGGAGTCTCGGGATGTTGCCTTTTGGAAGGAAGCCATTAATGATGAGATGGATTCCATTTTAGGCAATGATACGTGGATATTAACGGATCTTCCACGTGGTTGTAAACCATTGGGTTGCAAGTGGATCTTCAAAAGAAAAATGAAAATTGATGGATCCGTTGAAAGGTATAAAGCCCGGTTGGTGATACAAGGCTTTAGACAAAAAGAAGGCATTGATTATTTCGATACTTATGCCCCGGTTGCTAGAATCTCCACTATTAGATTGTTGATTGCCTTGGAAGCCATTAACAATCTTGTTATCCATCAAATGGATGTTAAAACAACCTTCTTGAATGGGGATTTGGATGAGGAAATTTATATGAAACAACCGGAGGGTTTTGTGATACCCGGAAATGAGCATAAAGTATGTAAGCTTGTTAAATCCTTGTATGGACTAAAACAAGCTCCCAAACAATGGCATAATAAGTTTGATGAGGTTGTATTGTCTAATGGTTTTAAGCTTAACCAAATGGACAAGTGTTTGTATAGCAAATTTGATGAAACCGGAAATGGTGTAATCATTTGCCTATATGTTGATGACATGTTGATCTTTGGTACAAACCAAGATCAAGTTGACCGTTGTAAATCATTTTTGTCATCAAGTTTTTCTATGAAAGATATGGGGGAGGCGGATGTTATCCTTGGAATAAAAATCATAAGGAATGACAAAGGGATTACTTTGACACAATCTCACTATATCGAGAAAGTGTTGAAAAAATTCAATTGTGAAAATTCTGTTCCGGCAAGAACTCCCATGGATCCTCATGAGAAATTTGGGTTAAATTCGGGTAATCCGGAGTCTCAACTTGAATATGCTCGAGTTATAGGATGAAACCGATATCACCAATTTCTATCAATTGTGATAGTGAAAATACATTGGCTAAATGCTATAGTCAAGTGTATAACGGAAAGTCGCGACATATTGGAGTTAGGCATAGCTCGATTCGTGAGTTGATCACTCACGGGGTGATATCTGTTGCTTTTGTGAGATCTCAAAAGAATTTAGCCGATCATTTGACCAAGGCATTGGCTAAGGACTTGTTCATCAAGTCAGTTGTCGGGATGTGTCTACAACCCATTGAATCTTTGCATTAGGATACCCAATTCCCTCCTAATACGACATTAGGGGCTGAATTCAATGTGGAAGGCCTAGTGACTTAGATTTGGCACATGTGTTATGTCCCGAAGGTATGTGCTGAACCTGCATGTGAGGTTGACATTAATCTTAATGAGTCTTATGAAAAAGTGTTGTTGCAGGTACACGATTAATAAGACTCACCTATATGAGTATGAAGTTTGGCCGCTTCAAGAAAGTTAGGGTTGGTTTTCTACATGCTCATGAATTGATATGGACACAAGGCCTGGATAAATAGTGTCAAGCAAGCTATAGAAGTTGTTTCTTGATTCATTTGTGTATTATCTTTGAAGTATTCAAATGTGTAAAGGGGTTCAATGCTTAGTCACACCCCGATACTAGAATATTTTGGAATGTGCAATATACTAGGTGGTAATTCAATCTGCGTGATATTATCATTGAAAGATGAATTGTTGTATGTTGATATGTTTTAACTAAATCAAGGGTTACACTAAATGGGGGAGGATTGTTGGTGATTATATCACCAATGTCATTTAGTGTAATTGGACTTAGTTTTGAGGTTTGGTAAGCTTGAAACAATCGATATAAGTTAGGAGATGCGGGGTGCATGCTTATAATTGACATTTGCAAGCTTACGGAAGTGATTAGATCAAGTGTTGAACAAAACAGATTCTCAACTTGTTTGGACGGGCGTCCATCTTATATAGACGGGCGTTCACCTTGGCTTCTTTTCGTACGGGCGTCCATCTTCACCGGACGGGCGTCACATTTATTTTCTCAAAGAAAATATGCCATGAGATTGCTAGAGATGAGCAAACTTTACAACAATGAGAATCAGAGAATTATAGAAGTCTATAATTGGACAATTGTTATATCTAATTATTATAAGGATATGCTATAACCAATTAACATTTACAAGCTGCACAAAGAATTTTGAGATACATTAAGGCTCTTAGACAAAGGTTATTCTTTCCATCTGACAATATATAATCTTCAACTTTCAGCCTTTACATATTCAGATTGGTGAAATGTCATGACTCGCGAAAATCAGTTACATGCTATTGTGTGTATTTGGGCTATGCCTCGATATCATGAAGTCTAAGAAATAACCAACTGTTTCAAGAAGCTCGGCAGAAACCGAGTGAAGAGCTATGATCGACACTAGCGGAAGCCGAGTGAAGAGCTATGGCAAATACATGGGCAGATCCGTGTGTTGTAGGGTGGGTCACGTGATCTCACTGAGATTCGTGATTTCTTTTAATATTAAAAAAATGTAGTTTTGTTATTAAAAATGTTTTTTATGGTAAAGAATGTCATTTTCTTTGTTGAAAACGGAACAAATTTTTGGATAAAAAATATATTTTTACAGTCCGGTGACCCTACTGGAAAAAATTCCTGGATCCGCCCCTGGGTATGACGATGCTGAATATTGTCCAATGCATAATCCGGGCCGTATTTAATTTTATGACAACTAATTCAAGAACAATTTGACAGAGGGTTGGTGTTTTTATTTGTTTTTAGACTGAGGCTGTGTTATTTTTCCAGATTGCCCACGTATCCTGTTAATCAATCAGTAATCAAGTCTCTCGTAGTTCCTTAGTTTATATGATGTCTCGTCCCTTTTCTTGTCCAACAAGGATTTTTATTTCTTAATCCATAAGGTTTATCACATCTGTATCCCTTTGATTTAGAGATAATTATGGACATGTTTGAATGTCAGGATTATATCTTAAGATTTTTTTCATATTTATCCTATATTATAGGAACATGTTTAAATATCGGATAAGGAAAGCTCTAGCCAACCTGGGTCGAGCTCCTCGGGCCATCTCGACCTGCATTGCACTACTTGACCTCCGTTATGACCGAGCTGACCTGCGGTGGTCTGTTCGGAAGGACATATCAGACCTCCCACCTGGGGTTTAGGTATGCTCTGTATAAGGCTCCTGGCCTTTATTGCTGTTGCCTTATTACTTAGCCATTTTACGCATGACACGTGGCAGGGGATTAGTCCGACATCCGTCATAAGCCCCCTAGATCTGTCCGAGCTCCGGTGGTCATGTCAGATCTAATTTTGAGGGAGTTCTGCCCTTGTCTTGTAAACTTCTGAGTTTTACTAAGGACTTTCTCTGACACGTGGCAGAGTTACCGTTATGACACTGTCATAACGTCCCGAGAAACGAGGCGTTTCCGCCCACGTATTTGAAATGGGCACGTATCCCGAGATCGTGTTTGGGGGTTTATAGCCCCGTCGTAACACTTGTCTTCTCACATGTCCTCCATTTCTCTCTATTAAACTGAAGATTTGAAGTTATTTGGCCGGTTGTCTTCCTCTTCTCAATATTTACTATTACAAGTAAGCATCCGTTCTTTCTATTTAGTTTTTTTCATTTTGTTGATGAGGGCATCGGCCCCTACTTATAGCTCTGTAGAGAATTTATTCACGTCTGAGTCCGAATCGGAGATCGAAGGTTTCGATTTTAGGATTCAGCCACACATTCCCGCACCTCCGCCATTGATAAACCGTAGAGGACAAGAACACCTGGTTTTAGCCCCCCCATAATTTGATCCTTCATCTTCTGTTCCTAGTTCTTCCTGAGGAACCTCTTGGTTCGCGCTATCAGTGAAAACGCACATGGCTTTGAGGGCACATATGGGCTGTTACGTCATAGATACCGAGCTAACACACGGTGCTATGATATTGCTCTGTCATAAGTACAACATAATTATAGGATTGTATGCTCCCTAGCTTCCTGTTGCTGGTATTTGTGCTTCCCAACCCCTAAAGAGGTACTGTACGGTGTACGAGAAGCAGTTTAATTGCTGTCTCAGGGTTCCCTTTTGCCTTGATTTTTCTGGCTAGGCTTAGGCACTATAATCTAGAACCGCCTAGATAGCCCCTAATGGTGTGAGAGCGATTATAGGGTTCTCCATTTGGTGCCGATGTATCAACGTGAAATTTTCGGTGAAGCTGTTCAAGACCTTCTACCAATGCAAACAAGTGAGAGATATGCATGGGTGGTACTGCTTTTCAAGCCGGGTCGACTCCCGAAAAGGAATCCCTATCCTTTCCAGAGGGGATTCCTCTCATAAAGAGTGGAAACACCGGTTCTTCTTCATCCGTCTTGAGGTAGAAATAGATCTAAGCAAGTGGAACACGGTCAATCTGTCTAAGGACAAATGTCCTACCAACGTTTGTTCAAAGCTACTGAAAGGTATCCAGGATTCGGGTATCTATCTAGATTTGAAGAAGTCTTCTTCTGAGCTGATCGATGCGGCTCAACTATCCATGGCTGGTCCTGACCCTTATAGGGTCCTTAGTTATGCAGACTACAAGACTTGTAGGATTTCCTTTTCATTTTTTAGTTATGTATCTAGCCTTTAATGATTGTACCTATTCTGTTTCTTTTGTAGTGGCTGATTTTGCTGTCATATATGTGGATGCTACTAAGGAAGAGGTGGAGGGTGCTGATCCTGACTAGATTTAGGAATCTGAAAGAACTGCGAGTGTAGAACCTCCACCTGGACGAGCTGCGGGAACCCCCTTGTGTACTTCTGGAGTCCAGGACTTAGGTGGATAGTATGATGATGCTTTGGTCTCACCTTCCTCTCACCCTGCTCGAGAGGCATTGACTTGGTGGAAATAGACGAATCCGACCCAGAGGGGATTAAGGAGCACCAACTCCATCTGAGAGGCCGATCTAGGCCGGTTGTGGCTACTCAGGAAGGCAGGCCGAACAAGAGGGGTAGGCCTGCTGCCCTGTCTGAAGAACAAGACCTTCGGAACCTGGAACAGGAGGCTCGGGACGATCAGGAGCGGTTGTCCGTGATGACCGTCAATGAGCTAGCTTCCGTTGTAAGTTTTTACTTTAACCGCTATTCTACCTTTTCATTCCGGTGGCATTACTTATAGTAGACACATTGTTATGCAGTGGACCCGAGTCGGTAAAAAGGTTCTGAGGAGGCTAGCTGGTGCCTTAGACACCAAGGAGATGATGAAGAAGACGATTGCCGAACTGCGTGCTAGTCGGCAGAGCCATAAGGACTCAGCCAAGTCCGAAGATAAGGAGATTACGGCTCTGAAGGAGAAGCTGCAAACTTAAGAAGCTGAGTTACAAAAGATCCATGAAAAGTATACTACTGAACTTCAAGCCACTGTGGATAAGCATAATGGGGTGATGGCTGAGCTGGAGCAAGCATTGACCATGCTCCGAGCTGAAAATGGTGAGCTAGAAGCTGCAATTCTAGGTCGACTTGCCCAAACAGTTTAGGATTATAGGAAATCAGCTCAACTGGCCAGAGCTTTAAAGGCCCCCGCTCACGTGGCAAGCTTACACCCCGGGGGTGATGAGCAAGTTTACACCCTCACTGGGGTTGAAGATCTATGATGACCGAGTTCAAAGATGGAGTTTGCTGAACTAGTTGTTGACAATCTCCAACTCATGCTTAGATCGGGGCATGTTTGTGATTTTGTTTTTGAAAAACACAAAATTGTACCTCGGGCAACTATTACGCAACATACATGAAATTTTGCTAAGTTAGTATATTTTGAGTACTTACATGGTACTTTGGTAACGTGGTGGGATATATTTTGCCCCTCAAGTATGTGAAGCATTAACCTTTGGTTTTTGGATGTCATACTTTTCCTTTTGCAAATGCGCTGAGTCTGACCTGCAGAGCTCAGCTCGGAATGTCTTTCCTATAGACTTAGGGGATTTGCCCCTTTTTGTTTAGCTCTTGTCGTGTTTTGTTAAGTGAGGATAGAATATGTGACTGTAAAGTGCCAAAAGTCTCTTAAGTAGCAGTACCGCATATGTTTTGTGCTCGTTAAGTATCACCCTTGATTACTTTGTAATCATTACGTGTTTGTGTAGTCCATAAATTTGTTTACCTTCTTTTTATGTTAAAAATTTGGTTGTCCTGCAGATGAGCTTATTGCAAATACCTTCCGGTAAAACTATGTTGAAGCTAAAGATTCCCCGGATCAAGGAGACATTAAATTTTATTGACATTATATTTTAGCAATTACCATAACCACTCTAAGTGAACACTTTGACTGTTAATCTGGTTTGAGTCTGCAGACATTAAATTTTAACAGACCAGAGCTTGCAGACAACTAAATTTTAGCAACTACCATAACCACTCTAAGTGAACACTTTGACTGTTTCTTTGGTTTTGTAAGAGTGCTGCATAAGTTGGTTTGATTCAAAATGCATTGAGTGTCTTTAGAAATGTTTTGAATCAATCACATGGTGTATTCATACATCATTTCTAGTATTACTTATTGTATAATTTTTGACAAATTTTAGAATGGTTTCTTACACCTTTTTAAACTTTGTTCGATGCTACATTCCAGGTTTTGCACTTTTTTGAGGCCATTGAATCAAAACCGAGCAAGGCGATTTTATCATCATCACTGCAATATCTATTTTGCAAGATGATGTCGAATCCCTGCAAGCACTTAAGAGTGCTGGTCAAGAGGTAATGATTCTTAAAGTCTTCTTTTATTTAGTTTAACTTCTATGAAATCTTTGTCCACAAATTGTGCATCCGGCCCTAATTTCAAACAGTCAATCGCATGATGCACTCATGGTTGTTTTATTTTCATTTTCTTTTGCAATATTAACATAATACGCATTTTCATTGTGGGTTAGAATTCTATTTTGTATTAAGACTAGTGAAATCGCGACTCCGTGCTGCAATAAGTTTTAACTTATTTGACGATATTAAATACGAAGAAATGTAGCATGTAACGAACCGTTCAGAACGCAATTTTTAAGCGCAACAATGAAAAATAAAACATTTTACGTCGACCTCCTTTCGGATACCACAACCTACCACACAACTCTACCCTAGTCAACACACTCTTTCTTATCTACTACACACATTATCAATCACCCAACCGCACCCTATCCCAAAATTTTTTAACACTCACCTATCCAATCCTACCTCACCATGCCCTACACCACATTATCTTACCACATATTATCTTACCACACTACCCTATATTACGTATTTTATTCAACCTACCAAACTTTACTTAACTTACGCCACATCATCCAACCATACCATCCTACCCTACCATACATCACCGCATTACATCTCATACCTCGCCTCACCTACATTAGCGCACCCTACCTCTCTACATACCTACAAACCTTAACTACCTCCCAACCTACATATTAATTCACTATCCTAGCTAAGCCTATTACACCCTATTTTATCTCATCCCACCCTACCTTACCCTACCCACCACCACATCCTACTCTACCCTACAACTCCCTACCCTACCGTGCCCACCACCCATCCTACTATACCCTACCCTTCCCACCACCCCAACCCAACCCACCCCACCCACCACCTACCTAACATCACTTTCCTCTTACGCACCACGTGTTTTATCGATTTTCATTTCATTCCATCTGATTTCATCCTGGTAATTTTTCACTTTATGAAAAATTCTACAATGTCAGGCCTTACAAACCAGACGGTCCAAAATAACAAAAAGGGCCGAAACAAAAAAAGCAACAAATGGGAGTAGAAGAGATGATTTTTTGGTGGTTTATACAGGTGAGGAGCCGGGAGAAAAAAAAAAGGAGGGTGCCACGTGGCATACCCTTTCCTTTCTTATTTAGATAGGAAAGAAAGAAAAAAAAAGATATGTTTTTTAACAAAAAAAAAAATTTCATTTCAAGAATTTTAATATTTCATGTAATCGTCAAACCAAATATTTTTAAGCATTAAGATCGTGTAGGCAACATGTCGTTGACTTATATATTGAAAAAATACGCTTACAAAGGCAATGGAGGTTCAAGCTATGATTATGAGAAGTGAAGTTTCAATGATGAAGGAGGTTATGTGTGTGGTGAAAGAATGAGAAAGCAAATAAAAAGAGTTTGGGTACTCAAAAGGTCTGGTTACTATCTCTTAATCGCTTCCCAGAACATACAACTCTTTTTTATAGACAAATCATTTCCTTGTTCTGTTCTTTTGGATTGGTGATAGTGCCATTCATGCACCAAGTAAAGCTGTAGTTAGTATTTGATAATGAACATTTGAAACTGGAAATGAAGGTTTCATGTAATTTTGGCTTATGATTCTTTTTCGCAGTGTTCCTATTCTATTTTTTTGGTTCATTTTAGTCTAAAATAAGGGGACGTGTCCTCATTAAACCATTGTATAATGAGTGGAAATGACCCTATAATGAAGGTATATGTCATCATTAAATCACAAATTAATGATGGGAAAATAACCTATTAATGAGGGTATGTGTCATCATTAAATCACAATTTAATGACGGGAAAATGACCTTTTAATGAGGACATGTGTTGTGATTAAATCGTTGTTTAATGAGGGGAAATGAGCCTTTAATGAGTGGATGAATCGTTATTAAAAACAATGTTTAATGATAGGAATATACCGTCACTGAATGTATTATACAATTAATGACGGGAAGCGATTCCCGTCATATTACCTTTAACAGCGGAGGCGGCAATGAAGGGATATTTCCCGTCATTAAAAACCTTTAATGACGGGAATCGGGCATTTAATGATGGAAATTCCTCTCATTAAAAGTCGATTTTCTTGTAGTGCGGACAACCCACAAGAATCTTTGCTCACTCATTTCTAGTCCAAATGCTAATTCAATTATCTGTTCACGAGACAAGGTCCCGCCGCTCCCAAAAGAGATGAAAAGCACTGAGCCTTGTGGCTGATCATCCAACCATTTTAAGCACTCATGTCTCTCACCTTCTTTAGTAATGGTGGTTGAACCGGCTGGTTTCGTCTGTATGATTGGTCCAACCGGATAAATCGATAGCTGTTTTTCTTGCAATGCTTTTATTGGCCTTGGCTCCAAGTCAACGAAAGAATTCACTATGGTACCTTCCGCCATGCTGTACCTAAAATATGGAGTCGTTCTATTATATTCTCTTAGGTACAAAGAAGAAAGAGAAAAAAACAAGTTTTGACAGCAAAAAATCATATTATAAATACAACAAAAAAACATAGAAACAACCAGAAACAAGGGTTATGGAGTACAAAGAAATGAAATGGAAAAAATGTAATGTAATGTAAAACAGTTATGACATTTCATTGCTGCATTTGAGTGGCTATGCGATGAAGGGCATGAGGTTCCATAATAAATGACACGATGGTAGTTGGTGATATTGATTGAAAAATGTAGTAGCTGGGTGATGTGAGGTGATTGTTATAGGTGTGTTAAGAAAAACAAACTGAGCGATAATCATGGGAAAACTGTGTCGGGAGTGTAGGTCTGTAAAATCACAGTTGAGGTTAAATCCCTCCATAACATGCAAACACATTGATATCGAAGTACATCTTTGGCCTGAAGCATTCTTAAGATATTCATAACAACATCATCCGGAAGAAATGCTTCATTTGAAGGAATGTTTTCGGCTCCCCTGCCGAGCTTTAAATTTATATGTCGCCTAACTCCCGAGTATTCGGACATGAATATAGCTGTGGAGTTAAAAGAAATAAATAAACAATGGAAACAATCTCAAAACACTTAATTGCTGAAAATGAACATGAATGCGAACTGGTGGGGGAAGAATTTATACACAAAAAAATAGCAGTAAACAGAGTGGGACTGGGGAGGGAGAAGTAGGGTCCAATTTTACAGCTCAATACCCCATGCATTTTAATTAACGGGCACATCACACGTCTAAATTGCCTTTTCATCTACTCCTGTTAAGATCAAGTGCTTACGCGTTACTATATTTCCTTATAGGAGGGATTTAACCTCAACTAGTGATTTTACAGACCTACACTACCATGCAAGACAGCATGAGGATCTAATTATAATACCTCCTGACGTTATGGAGCAGCCATTTGTAGGCATCGTTTTTCCGGTCCTGAACCGGGTCAAGAAGTTCTTTGCCATGAATAGGTAAGAAACCCGGAATCCTCACCGGATCCGGCAAATCCCTAAATTCGCAACTTACCTTTTCATCAAGCTCCGGCAGATAGAGGCAAAAAGACAAACACATTGCCGTCGTTTGAAAAAACAGGTACGGCGATATTCCAAACTCGTTTGCAACATCAAATGCATCAGTACCGAAAAGATCAACAACCAAGGCAACCAACTTTAAATCCTTAATAACATCCCGAAGAAACGGAAGCGACCGAGCTACGGTGAGTGTGATCCTCGTCTCGATTCTAACGTCGTCTAGCAAATCATCCAAGTTCACCGGAGGGAGGATGATATGGTTGATACCAGAGGGAAGAGAATCAAGAAAAGTTTTTTGAGGTTTAGAATGTTGCAGATACACCACAACACAATGTAAGTCAGATTCAAGATCAACAATCTCTCTCAAGCATATGATCGAGCACTTAATAGCATAAACGGTTGAGTTAGTTAGAGTTAGTTAGAAGTTGTTATAACAACCTGTAACCGCTGTTAACTCCAACTTGCTACATCTAGATACTATATAAGCAGCAGGGCACAAGTTGGATTGATTCATTGAGTCAGATTTTTCATATAGCAATGTATTAGAATTTTCCCGCCAAAATTCAATTCAAATGAATAGTTCGTCTTCTTCATTATGATTCTTTCTTTTCCAGTATTCTTTACAAATTCAACATGGTATCAGAGCTAAAACAAGCTTACTACTGTGGATTTGCAGAGTATTAAACCTGCAATTTTGTTTTTTTCTTGCGGTGTGGAGCTGCAATTTTCATTTCTTATTCATTTCTTTCTGTTTCTTTGGTTTCTTGCTTCATATCAATGGTAGAAACTGGCAATATTGCGGTTAATCCGTATCCGATTCATCCTGGAGAAAATCCGTCTGCTGTTATTGTTCAGCCACTTCTCAAAGGAGTTGAAAATTATCATTGCTGGAAACGTGCTGTTTCGATGGTCTTATGCATGAAAGGAAAATTGAAGTTCGTGGATGGAAGTTTGCCAAAACCTGTAGAAACTGACAGGCATTTTGAGATTTGGTGTCAGTGTAATGATATGGTTTCGAATTGGCTGGTCAATTCTTTGGATCCGTCCATTCAACAAAGTGTTTTTTGGCTAAATACAGCAAGAGAGATATGGCTGGATTTGGATCACAGATTTGGCATAGGAAATGCATACAGGCTTTCCAATTTACAGGAAGAAATCTAATCCGCCAAGCAAGGTACTCTGTCAGTTACTCAATACTTTACTAAATTGAAAGGTTTGTGGGATCAGCTGTTGATTCTAAGGACTATCCCTCCCTGCACTTGTGCTGCATTGCCCATTTATCGTGAACAGAATGAGACAGATTATGTTGTAAGGTTCTTGAAGGGATTAAACGATGTTTATAGCAATGTTAGGTCACAAGAATTAATGGCTAAACCTATTCCAGATATTGGTACAGTCTTCAATATGGCTTTGCAACATGAAAGTCAAATTACATACTCAGAATTAGGTATTGAGAAGACTGTTCTTAATGTTGTAACTACTGGGGCAAGGCAGAATTTCCAAGATCCTGTTTCTTTAGCTGCACAATCTAATGTTTCATATGGCAGAGGGGGTGGTAGAGGTTCTGGTAGAGGTTATTCTGGTGGATATTCTGGTGCCTCTAAGAGACCACAGTGCACCTACTGTGGTAAAGAAGGTCACACTATAGAAAAGTGCTACAAGAAATATGGTTTTTCAAATGGCTCTAGAGGCAGAGGCAGAGGTCAAGTACAGGCCAACAATGTTAGTGTGGAACATGGTTTCACTCCTGATGATGCAAGCTACCAGAATTCTGGACAAGACAATTTGGATGCAAACTATCAGAATCAACAGTCTGACTTGGTTCAGTCTAATCCTAACACAATGACAAGAAGCCAATATGAACACATCATGGATATGCTTAGACTTGTTCAGGTTGCAGATCCTCCTGCACCACCAGCTGTTGCTTTAACTGCCAATGTTCAAGGATGTTCTTCTGGTTCAGGTACTATCTATCATTGGATAGTGGATTCAGGTGCTACTGATCATATCATTTATGATTTATCTTTAATGATTAATGCTAAACCTGTTTTTGATCTCACTGTTACTTTACCAAATGGAGCACAAACTAAAGTCACTCATAAAGGTCAAGTCAGGATCAATAATGATCTTATATTAAGAGATGTACTATGTGTTCCACAATTCACATACAATCTTTTGTCTGTCAAAAGATAACTGCAAATACCATATACTCCTTATGCTTCAATTCTAATGGTTGTGTTTTGCAGGACAACATCTTGAGGAAGATGATTGGTTCAGCTAGAATTTATCAAGGACTGTACATTTTACAAACTGATCCTAATGTCCATGATTTTTCTCATGTCATTTATACTACTCCTGTTATTCCTACTTCTTTACTTTGGCATTATAGATTAGGTCACCCCTCTAGACAAAGAATACAAGTATTGAATAAGTCTGTTCCTTTTGTATCTTCTGATTCAGACACTTGTTGTCACATTTGCCCTTTTGCCAAACAAAAGAGAAACAGTTTTCCTCATAGTACTTCTATTGCTTCTACTATTTTTGAATTATTGCATGTTGATATATGGGGTCCTAACAGAAACTCTACTTATAATGATGAATATTACATTTTGACTGTGGTTGATGATTATTCAAGGTATCTTTGGGTTCATTTAATGAAACAGAAATCTGAAACAAGACTTTTATTACAAAAATTCTGTAATACTGTTTCTAATCAGTTTAATAAAAATATAAAAGTAATAAGGTCAGACAATGGCCTTGAGTTCAAAATGGATACCTACTATGCTCAAAGAGGTATCATTCATGAAACTTCTTGTGTTCATACACCACAACAAAATGGTGTTGTGGAGAGAAAACATCAACACTTGTTAAATGTTGCTAGAGCACTAAGCTTTCATTCTGGTCTCCCTATGAAATACTCGGGTTTCTGTGTTAAACATGCTGCAATGCTCATTAATATCACACCTACACCATTACTTAAAGAACAGACACCTCATTTTCTACTTTATGGTACAAAACCTGTTTACACTGATATTAAAGTATTTGGCTGTTTAGTATATGCTAGCACAGTTGCACAGGGCAGAGGAAAGTTTGATAGCAGGAGCAAGAAATGTGTTTATCTTGGCAATCCTCAACATACAAAAGGTTATACATTACTGGACCTTAAAACCAGGGAGTTTCTAATCTCTAGAGATGTCATTTTTCATGAAACATCTTTTCCATTTCTTAAAATTCCTTCTTGGAGCCCTAAGCATACTATTTTACCAATTCCTAGTTTCCCAAGTATTAACTTTGATGTTCTAGGGCAAATCACTACACCATCTACATCAATTTCTTATGAGCATCATGCTGAGGCATCCACTGATACAGAAACACCTGATCTAGGGCATAATGATGCAGCATCTACTGACTCAGAAATGGAGCTGCCTGCACCTCCTCTTACAAATCAAAATCTAAGAAGGTCAACCAGAGAAAAGAGAATACATACACATCTTCAAGACTATCATACAAAGCTAGGTGCTGCTATCACTTTTACACCTCATACACTGGATAAAGTTCTCAGTTATGATCATCTATCTAATACCTACAAAGCATTCTCTTGCAATATATCTACTGAACAAGAACCTACATCATATTTACAAGCATCAAAGGATCCAAACTAGCAACGCAGGCCATGAAGAAAGAGTTAGAAGCTTTACACAAAACACAAATTTGGTCTTTAGTGTCTTTACCACCAGGCAAGAAACCTATTGGCTGTAAATGGGTATATAGGATCAAAAGAAAAGCTGATGGCACAATTGACAGGTATAAAGCAAGACTTGTTGCTAAAGGTTATACTCAAACAGAGAGCATAGATTTTCTGGAGACTTTTTCTCCTGTAGCAAAACTTTCTACCATCAGATTGTTCCTAAGTTTGGCTGCAATGAATCAATGGCACTTGCATAAAATGGATGTCAATACAGCCTTCCTACATGGTGATCTAGATGAAGAGGTCTTCATGAAGCCACCACCTGGCCTTCCTCTTTCTCAACCTAATTTAGTGTGTAAATTGGAAAAGTCTCTATATGGTTTGAAGCAAGCTAGTAGACAATGGAATGTTAAGCTTACAGATGCATTGATTAATGCAGGTTATGTCCAGTCTAAACATGATCACTGTTTATTTACAAAAGGACAGGGCTCTAGTTTCATTGCTTTTTTGGTTTATGTTGATGATATAGTGGTTGGTGGTACTGATATGTCAGAAATCCAGAAACTAAAAGACCTACTCCAGCAAGCATTTACAATCAAGGACTTGGGGAAACTAAAATACTTCTTAGGATAAGAAATTGCAAGATCCAAGGATGGGATCACCACGAGTCAGAGGAAGTATTGTTTAGATATGCTAAATGACTTTGGATACCTACGTGCTAAACCTTCCAATACACCTATGGACTCCAAAGTTCATCTGGAACCTATGGACTCTCCATTCCTTACTGATAACAAGTACCAGAAGTTTGGTAGGTAAATTACTTTACTTGAGCAACACCAGGCCTGATATTGCTTATCCAGTGCAACAACTCAGTCAATATTTGGATGCTCCAACTGAAAATCATCTTGCTGCTGCTCATAAATTAATCAAGTTCCTAAAAGCATCATCTGGACAAGGCTTTTTCTTACCATCTACTGGCACTTCTACTCTAAAAGCTTTTAGTGATTCTGATTGGGGCAGATGTACTATTACCAGAAGATCAATAAGTGGCTATACTGTTTTCTTTGGAGATTCACTGATATCTTGGAAAAGCAAAAAGCAGACAACAGTCAGTAAAAGCAGTTCAGAAGCAGAATACAGGGCTATGGCTTTAACTGCTTGTGAGATTCAGTGGTTATTATATATTCTCTCTGATTTTCAGGTCAAGCATACACAAACAGTCCCTCTTTTCTGTGATAACAAAAGTGCTACTTACATTGTGGAAAATCCTGTGTTCCATGAAAGAACAAAACATATAGAGATAGATTGCCACTTTGTGAGGGAAAAGTATCAACAAAAGATTCTTGTTCCATTACCAATAAGGATAGAAGACAATCTAGCAGACATTCTCACCAAGCCAGTTGATAAAGCTACACTACAGATTATTACCTAGATACCCCTTAAAGAATATATTTGCAGACACACCATCTTAGAACACAATGCAAGTCAGATTCCAAGCTGTGTTTTTGTTCTCTACCCAATCACGGCTTGAGGGGGCATGTTGCAGATACACCACAACACAATGCAAGTCAGATTCAAGATCAACAATCTCTCTCAAGCATATGATCGAGCACTTAATAGCATAAACGGTTGAGTTTAGTTAGAGTTAGTTAGAAGTTGTTATAACAACTTGTAACCGATGTTAACTCCAACTTGCTACATCTAGATACTATATAAGCAGCAGGGCACAAGTTGGATTGATTCATTGAGTCAGATTTTTCATATAGCAATGTATTAGAATTTTCCCGCCAAAATTCAATTCAAATGAATAGTTCGTCTTCTTCATTATGATTCTTTCTTTTCTAGTTTTCTTTACAAATTCAACATAGAAAGAGGCCCGTCATTTGGGATAATAATAGTGACATTGAAGTGGTGTTTGTGGATGAGGCGTTTAGAAAATTCGACGAGAGGGATGAGATGGCCCATTCCCGGCGACGGAATAAGGGCCACATGCGGAGGTGTTTGCTCCATAGCTATGGTGGTTGGTAGTGGGGCTAGTTATAGCAAGTAAAAAGAATGTGAGTTATATTTATTAATGAGAACTATAGTCTCTATATAGGAAAAATGAAAGAATGCGTCACAACATAGCTTACGTCATTAATTATTAATTATGGTGCATAACCAATTAATAGATCAAGAATAATCATATATAATCAATGGTGTAATATGAGTTATATTTATTACGTGGGAGTGCAAAAAAGTTCTAAAAGTAAATGAGTATTTTGAGATTGACTTAAGGTAGAACTCGACTCGACTCGGCGTGGAAAAGATTATGCCCGGATCAACATGATCTACCGCTGCAAAGCCCAATCATAGTAAAAAGAAGAGTTTGATCCAGACTCTGACTCAGAAGGAACGCCAACTACATGCTTAATATATGCAAGTCAAGCATTGTTCACGGGGAGCTGGGCATGCTCCTAGCTAAAGTTGTCTTGCCCAGGAGGTGAGAAGAGTTGAGAACAAAGTGGCGGAAGGGTGTGGCTTAAATCAACTCGAATTCGAACTTGACTTGACTCAAATATTAAATAAAATACAATACTTGAGACTCAATTACTCGTGAGGTATTCGAATATATATTGAGAATTGCAACTGACCTATTGGTAAATGTCATTGCACATCCAGAAATCGATTCTTATCACCTCTATCAAAAGAATAAAAATTTCACTTTCCTGTTATAAAAAACGAGTGACACAACACATTGTCATAATATTTAACTTAATAAAGAACAATGTAATCATGATATACTGTAACGCCTCTTGACCCCGGGCCTGATAGCGCTAAATGAGTCGTAAATGGTCCGGTCAACTGCTTTGCCCGTCGTCCTGGTTTGATCTAAAAGGGCTAACCCGAGTTGACAAGACATTTATGTCTCACACTTATATGAGGGTGAGAAGAACTTTAGTTTACCGATGTGGGATTTTACATTCTCCCCCCTTATAAGGGACTGGCGTCCTCGCCAGGATGACCAAGACTTGTCCAAGTTCTTCCCTACCATAGGATTCTAGATGTGGCCCCCACCGCCTCTAACGTGTAGCACTTAGTTCCGTATGATAGTTGGCTCTGAATACCATTCTGCCCCACTCCTGGAACCCACCCAACCTCCTTGGTGTCCGCCAAGAGTGAACAGAGTCACACCGCTTGCTTTTGGCGCCCGCCAACCACTGTTGTCGGCTTCCGCCAATACTTACCCGATCATCCTGTTAACCTGCTGTAATTTTATACTCAACGATCACCATCCTTATTACTACCCAAAACCTACAATTTCACATTTGTAATACATAGCATGACCCAATAAAGATCCGTTTAAGAACACCCCATTACCTTTTAGAAATCCAAAAGCGATTTTGGAAGCGAAAACAAAAGCAAAAGACTTGATTCTTCGATTCCAACCACTTCTACGAACAACCTATGATAATTAAACGGTACACTACGATCAGACAACACTCTAAGCTATTTAAACTCAGATTTTCCTCAAAATTGATCAAGATTCTAGATTTAGGGCTGAAAGCAAAACTTACTGTTTATAAAACGAAGAGTATGGAAGCGATCATTTTCTCCAAGTGGTCAATTTCTTCTACTATGGCGTCTTGAGACGGTGAACGGAATGACCGCACGGTTGAGGGTTCCGTTCTCCCTCTTCTCCTATTAAGTGCGTCGCCCCATCTTCTGAATTTCCAAAAGATCTACCGTGATGTTTGATATGTGACGCCCTTGTCCCGGATACCGAGTCCCTATCCGGAAAAGAACGCCCGGCTCGCATATAATTAAAATTTAATCTAATTATACACGTAAGCCTTACGTAAGCAGACATCAGAGAACAAGCGGAAGGTAAAATGATTGACTCGGATACTTAAACATCTACTAAAACGATCAAAAGTAACACAGGCTGCGACTATTACATCACCAAAAGACTTTATTATAACCATCAAATACAATAAATCCACTACATGTTGATAACCATAAACTCAACTCAATGATTTCTATCTTTACAAGGGTAAGGAAATCTATACCGAATGTAAACTGAATAAAAAGCAACATACTTCATCTGCATCATCTTCGGGTCACTCCTTTGTGGCCTCGAAAATAACCTACAAATACACCACCTTCTCGGGATTGGAACAATAAAGAAGAGGGGGTAAGCATACGTACTTAATAAGAGGTAGAAGAAACGGTACAATAAATAGCAACAAAGGCGGATACATATAACATGACATCATCTACAATCACTACCACATAAGTTGTAATAGTAGAGCTCTCTCACCCTCTACTAGCTCCGTAGTATAACCTCACACAAATAAGATTTGTTACATCAATACCAAAGGACACTACGCATGGTGAAAATGAAATATAGTCATTCACCCCCCGGACTATATTAACACCCTTCTCTGGGACCAACAAGAACCTCGAGAATAAATTAAATAGTTTGTCTATTTAATGAATATGCGAAATATTATTTAATCAGTAAATAATATGTAAAATGAAAAAGACAATTTCTATTATTCCTTTGGCATAAATGGCGCCACATGTGTAGAAAATTGGGAAAAGAAATTTTCCTGAATTATATCTCATGTGTAATTAATTATTTATTTGTTAAATAATTAATGGATAAAATAAGAGATTGATTTTCTAATGATTATCTCATTTATGGTGATTATCTTTTATTTAGGGAAAATATTATTTTCTTTGGGAAAAAGATACTTGTGAAAAGGGATAACTCACGGTTGCTCGGTTATTTTCTGATATAAAGAGAGTTCCTCCCAACACATTAGACACACCTTTTTGCGCCAATTTCATATATAAAAGGGCGAAAAATTAGTTTCTTGCCTTGCCCATCGGGAGAAGAAAAACTAGAGTTTTTCGTGAAGCATATTCGAGGAGGTTCGAATGCGGGAAGGACGTCCACCAGCCGTCGCTTGGAGATACAACTCGGAAGATCATGGCTTCTCTTTAGTTGGGTAAATCTTAATACCTTCTTGTAGTTAGATTAATTTATTATGCGAATCATATCGTAGTAAAATCGTAAACGATTTATTTCGTTGCTTCCGTTGTGCATGATCGAGTGTCTCCATCGGTGCTGTATATCAGATCTGACGGTATGAAGAAAAGAGGAAAAACACTTTGGTGGCGGCGAGCATGCTCGTCGCGGCTAGGTGACCGGAAATTTTTCTAGATCCGGTTTTCCTGCATTTCAGATCCGATTCGGGTTCCTGTATATCCAGCAACATGTCCTCGGTCTTCCATGCAAAGACATATCTAAAATCTTTCAGTATATTGATGAGGACGTTCTTGTGGTGATCTGGGATCCAAGAACCAATATTGTCCATGAGATCCTTCTGGTCTTGCCAAAGACTAACTGCTTCAATCTTATCTTCTAAGGACCAAATTTCCTCATCTTCTGGGAGTAGCTCTTCCACAAGAACCTGCTGCACCATCATCTTTCTATTCATGGTGGCCATGTAGCAACTCTCTAGTCGCTTCCACATCACCCTTAGTTTCTACAAATCCATCCTTAGTAGGGAGCTGGTGAGATCACAGCTCAAAGGTCAATCAAGGCAGGTCTTCCCATAATGACATTATACGCTGAGGGTGCCTTGACGACCACATAATTGACCATGAAGGTCCTGCCGCTTGATTTCTTTCCAAATGTGTTTGGTAATCTGATCGTACCCACCGGATGAATTGGTGGACCAACAAATCCGAACAGAGGAGCCACGACGGGCGTCAGCTCTGAATCTCTCGTCTTCATAGATTGAAACACGTTGTAGTACAACATGTTGACAGCGCTTCATATATCCATGCATATACGCTTGACCACGTTCTTGCTTATCACAGCATCGATCATCAATCCTTCATTGTTGATTACCAAAGGTAGAGAGTCGTTCGGGCCATATGTTACCTCTCTAAAAATCCTTTGCCTTTTGTTAGGCCAGATGGGGCAATAGACCTTCTACTACCATTGTCTTCTTTTCGGGCAGTGTTGTTCAGGCCACCAAAAATCGTATTGATTGTACTAACTGGAAAATTGTCCATCTGACCCTCTGGATCGGGTGACGGATCCCTTCTTCGTCTAGGCTCGCCTCACCGATTGTGATCCTGATTGTAGTTTCTTTGTTTGAACTCTCTTCGTTTATGGGGCTCTGAGTTCTGAGATCGATCTATGACCTCATCCAACTTTCTTTCCATAACTACAGCATCGATATCTCTTTGCAAGTCTCAGTAATGTTCTGAATCATGACCAATGTCCTTATGGTACTTACAGTAGTTACTGGGGTCTCTTTTCTCGTGAGGCCCTATCATGGGGGGTGGAACTCGTGCCAACCCTTTCCTTTCAATCACTGTGAGGACCTGCTCACGCGATCTATTCAAAGGGATGAAGTCCCTTTCTTGCAGGGCTCCCTTCTTTCTAAGCCGATCTGAAATCGGCGCTATTATACGATCCCTGACCGGCTTTTGATTTTTATAAGACTTCTCCTCTATTTTGTCTTTATTGGATTCACCTCTTTCGGAATCCCTCTTCAGTCTATTTGCATCTTCTTCTTGACAATGTTTATAGGCTTTCTCCATACATTCCTCCATTGTTCTGGGAAGCTTACTGTTTAACTTGGCGTATAATTTACGTTCTCATAGTCCTACTACGAAAGAGGTGATTAGGATGTGCTCCTCAGTGTCCCGGACCTGCATGGAATCTTCGTTAAACCTCTTGAGATAATACAATACCGTTTCTTCCTTTTTTTGTTTTATGGTGAGAAGGTAGGTTGTGTTCTTTTAGAATGGTTTGACCGTGATGAAAGCTTGCAGAAATTTATTGGCCAGAGCCTCGAAGTCGAAGATCGACCTCTATGGTAACTTCCCAAACCACTCACGGGCATTTCCTATGAGTAAGGCTGGATAGGCCTTACACTCCATCTCTTCTAGAGCGCAATCTAGGTTCATATGTGTTAAGTACTGGAAGAAATGATCTTATGGATCTTTAGTACCATCATACGGTTCCAATTTGGGCACCTTGAACTTTGCGGGTCGGGGATAATTTTTTATCTGATCTGAGAATAGCGATTGGAGCGAGAGTTCATCTTCCTTTTGTCCAATATTGCATCGAGCTCTACTTTAGCTGCGTCCTGCGCTTGGCGTTGACCTGTCTTTTCCATGCGTTGTAACTGGACGATAAGGTGTCCTGCTTATAATCTTTTGGCGAGAAGGGGAACCTTGGGTGCATGATCTTCTGATATCTCAAATTCCCGTCCCTTGAATGCTGCTTCAAGGACGGTTTTGAAGGCATGGGTGTCCAGGGCCTGCAGTGCCTCCAATAGGGCTTGTTGTGCCGGATCTGGAAGAGGTGCTTCGTTTTGTTGATGCTGGCTGGTGGTGGCATTTTGCTCCTTCTCTCCACCAACAGTTTGGTTGGTGCCCTAGGTGGTGTCAGCCCCTTGGGTGGTTGGTTCTTGAGCCTTCTTACCCGTATTCTTGCCCATGATTTGTGCGTATAATGACGATGAAGATCTTGAATGAATTTCTAGAAAAAGGCCCTCCTTCTAGCGCCAATTGAGATGCTGAATATCGTCCAATGTATATTCTAGGCTGTATTTAATTTAATGACAAATAATTCATGAACAATTTGACAGAGGGATGTTATTTTTATGTGTTTTTAGACTGAGCCTGGGTTATTTTTCCGGTTGCCTACGTATCCTGTTAATCAATTAGGAATCAAATCTCTGGTAGTTTCTTAAAAACATTTATATAGAGGACGTCTCGTCCCTTTTCTTGTCCAACAAGAATTTTTATTTCTTAATCCTTAAATATTATCACGTGTGTATCCCTTTGATTTAAGGATAATTATGGTCATGTTTGAATGTTAGGATTAGAGTCATTATATCTTAAGATTTTTTCCATATTTATCCTTTATTATAGGAACATGTTTAAGTATCGGATAAGGAAAGCTTTGGGCCGACCTGGATCGAGCTCCTCGGGCCATCTCGACCTGCACTGCACTACCTGACCTCCGTTATGACCGAGCCGACCTGCGGTGGTCGGCTCGGAAGGACAGGTCAGACCTCCCAACCGGGTTTAGGTCTTCTCTATATAAGGCTCCCGGCCTTTATTTCCGTTGCCTCTCTCTCTTCATTTATTACTTAACCATTCTACGCATGACACGTGGTAGGGGATTAGTCCGACCTCCGTCAGGGTATATGTATTTAAACTTTATTGGTTGATGGAATATATTATTGGAAAACCTTCAAATGATTATTCCTAAGCCAATACTAATGTTCTGCGACAATGTGAGTACCAATACTAGCGAGATAACTATAACAATGGAGGAAATACCGACGGAATTAGTAATCTATTTTTTCTAATAATGGAGATATTTTGGAAAATATTTTATGCGTATTGATTTCAATAGAATGATACAAGGAGTATATATATACACTTACAATAAATTCTAGAGTATTCTACGAATATTTACAATAAATACATAATCAATGAATAAATAAGAATTTGATTTTATTCTGATTGCTATTATTCTATAATACCACCCTTCAAGTGGGGTGCGGACGCAGGCCAAACTTATCACGTTGGTGAAGGAATAAAGTTCGGGGGAGCGATTTGGTGAGAGAGTCCACTAATTGATCTTGTGCATGAACATAAGTGATACATAGATGACCTTGTTGGATATTATCGCGGATGTGATGATAGTCTGAAATACAAGATTGGCGCAGTAAGTGGGTAGTACCAAGTTTGTCGTAGTAGACTACGGGTGCATCCAAAAGGGTAATCCCGAGATCACAGAGAAGATAAGTAACCCAATGAAGTTCAACCGCAGCAGCAGCAACGGAGCGATACTCGGCTTTGGTGGATGAACGGGCTATGGTTTGTTGTTTCTTTGAGCTCCGGAGAGAGGATTTTGGCCCAGGTAGACCACATATGCACTCGTAGAGGCATAATTGTCCTTATCACCACCCCAATCCGTGTCAAAAAGGCATGAAGAGTGAGGGAAGAATTGCGATAGAGTTGAAGGCCATGATGCAGAGTACTGATAAGACACCGAAGAATACGCTTCGCAAATGACCCATGAACATCGTAAGGTTGATGCATGTACTGAGATAATTTATTTACCGTAAATGAAATATTTGGCCGCGTGAATGAGAGATATTGGAGACTGCCAATGACCATGAAAAATTGCATGGGATCAGTAAGAGACGTACTAGAGGTAGATGATAAAGTGGAGATATCAGCGGGGAGCGGTGTAGCAACTGCATTTGCATCTTGCATATTGACCTTGTCAAGTAATTCAATAATTTAGCGCCGTTGAGAAAGAAGAATACCATTATTATTATAAAGAACTTCCACCCCTAGAAAGTAGGAGAGGGGTCCAAGATCCTTGAGAGAGAACCGAGATGCTAATCGTGTAATAAACCTGTCAAGCTCAGTGGAAGTATTTCCAGTAATAACAATATCATCAACATAGATAAGCATGTAAAGCAGTGTAAGGCCATGAGAATAAATAAATAAAGACGTGTCAGCGTGAGAGTGACGAAAACCAAGTGAGATTAAGTAGTTTTTCAATTCATCATACCAAGCCCGAGGGGCTTGCTTGAGACCGTAAATGGCCTTTTTGAGTTTGCACACATAATTAGGCCTTGCAGAATCAATAAAGGTTGAGATAAGTATACAGTATCATGGAGACGCCCTTGCAAGAACACATTATTTATGTCAAGTTGCCGCAAAGGCCATCCCTGCATGAGAGCAATAGAGAGGACGAGACGCACAGTGGTTGGTTTGACAACTAGGATGAAAGTTTCATAGTAATCAATACCAGGACGCTGATGGAAGCCCCGGGTAACGACCGATCTTTATAGAGGTCAATCGAACCATCATGCTTGTGTTTTATCCAAAAGATCCATTTGGAGCCAACAATGTTAAAAGAAGGATCAGAGGGAACAAGTTCCCAGGTATCATTGCGTAGTAAGGCATCATACTCCTCTTGCATAGCATTACGCCATTTGGGTTGCTTGAGAGCTTGGGTGATAATGGTGGGTTCTGTTTCCGGGAGGGATTGAATCTGGGTGTGGAGATTGAGTTTTTGAATAGGTTTGTGGATATTGTTCTTAGCACGGGTGCGCATGGAGTGAGTGGGCGGGGGTGGCGGTAGAAAGCTTGCCATAAAAGAGGAAGGGAGAGAGAGGGGGATGAAGAAGATAGGGAGGAAGGCAGGGGGAAGGGAGGGAGTGGAAGGCGACATGGGAGGAGGTGGGGAAATATGAGGTGGTGGAGGAGGGGGACAAGGAGGAGGAGGCGGCGGTAGAGGATGAGGTATTGGATTGTGAGAGGTGGAGGTGGAGGTGGAGGAGGAGGTGTGAAACGGGAAAACGTCCTCTGCAAATTTTACTTGGCGAGAGACATAAATCCGGGAGGTTACATCGTAGCAGTAGTAGGCACTCTATGTAATGGAATAACCGAAAAACACACATGCAATAGACCGGGCCTGTAACTTGTGGGTCGTATAAGAACGAAGCCAAGGATAGCAGAGGCAACCAAAGGCTCATAGTTTATTATAATTGCGGAGTTCACAAATGATACATGAGTATGGGGACTGCATGGAGAGTGTGGGTGTAGGAAGATGATTAATTAGGTAAACGGCAGTGGACAAAACATAAGTCCAATATGTAAGAGGCAAAGAGGCATGAGTGAGCAGGGAAAGACCAGTTTCAACAATGTGGATGTGGCATCGTTCGGAGTATCCGTTATGCTCGGGAGTGTGTGAGGGAGTAGTAAAGTGGGAAATGCCATTGGTAGCAAGGTAGTCTTTTAGCACAATATATTCACACCCATTATCTGAGTATAAGGTTTTAATAGAGAAGTTAAAGAAATTTTCTACTATGGCTTTAAAGCGAGTGAAAGTGGAAGCAACGTCGGATTTATTTTTCATAGGATAAAACCGTATATATTTTGTAAAATGGTCAACGAATATAACATAATACTTAAAACCATCCACAGAATAAACATGGGAGGTTCAAAAATCAGAGAAAATGATTTCTAAGGGACTGGATGAATGTAACGTAGATATCCAAAAACAAGTTTGACTTTTATTGACGAGACAAGCATCACAATGTGTAAACAAAGAAGAAATAACATCCAAATTATATTGAGCGATAAGAGACTGAAAAATGGAACTGGAATGGTGGCCCAACCTGTGGTGCCACGTATGTCGAGTCATTTTATTGGTTGCAAAGGCAAAATTAAAGTTGGATGGCCACTCATAGAGTCCATCTTTAACCGGTCCATGCATCAACTGGCGATTTGTTTCGAGATCTTTCACAATAAATTTTGATGGTAAGAATTCAACTCAAAGATTATATTTTTGACAAAGCTAGGAAATCGATATTAAATTACGGGAAATTTTAGGCACACATAAAATATTTTTAAGAGTAATAGACTACAAAGAGGACAGAGGAAGAGAGGCCGAACCCATATGTGTGATGGGAAGAGAGTTTCTGTCACCAACGATTATATCATCGGTACCGGTGTAAGGCGTGCGGAGTGACAAATTCTCGAGGTCAGAGGTAATGTGGTGGGTTACCACTATCCAAGAGCCAGTTAGAATTGGCTGCAGCTACTGCAAATGCTTGAGGCGGCCGAGGACGCCATGGCCGATGTTGATGTTGTGGTCGTGGCGGGTGTGGAGAAGGGTGGCTGATGGCGTTGATTTGGAATTGAGGGCAGGATTTGGCGGAGTGCCCCTGACGGAACAAAGGTGGCACTTTCCCATGTAAGGCCGACGTGGGTGCTAAGGATTGGCGCCGAAAGAAGGAGAATCAGCTGAAGAGAGAGATTGCAATGGCTAAGACACCGGTCTGGGCAATAATCCAGCGGCCTGAGAGCTTGTGTTGGTTGAGCGTTCGCAGATATTATCAGACATGGTTGAGTAGAAGGCTGAAAAGAAGAAGAAAAAAAAAGGGAAAAAAATTAAAGGGCCATTTATTTACACCCCAACAATTCTACTCATACACCTCACATATTGTAAAAATAAAAAACCTATTGATACGCCACGGCAATTATGTTTTGGGTCCCACATTCTACCTTTACACCCCATGTCTAATATGAAGTTTAAAAAAAAAAAAACACTTTTTCCAAAGAAATTTTACTATTGCCAAGTTTTCAAAATTATAATAACACCTAAATGTTTTTTTTTAAACAAATCAAACACGGGAGGAGAAAATCAACATCGCAGTATTATCCCGTAGTCGGCACTATGAACAAATCAAACCCAGGAAAATAAATGTAAAATGTCATCAATTATGCAAGCAAAAAGAAAATCATATTTTGGGTATTTCGATCCCTAAACAATCAAAGAAGATTAGCTTTTCTTCTTTACAAGTTTTTTGATCACTCATTGCTGTGGAGATTTGAAGGGGAAATATTGGAATTACAGGGGGCAAGGGGGAGACACAGACGAACTAAGATGGGTTGGATCATGGAAGTAAGATTGGGGAGTTGGTGGTGTTTTCTTATGGAGATTATCGTCGAACAATGTTTGGGGAGGTATTAGGAGGGAGCCGAAATAGGGTGAGGAAGGATAGTGGGGATACCGGAGGGGATGGTTGCAGAGTGGAGGTCGAGAGCCATGGGGAAGACATGTTTTTTTTTTTTTTTTTTTTTTTCGAAGGCCATGAGGGAAGAACATATTTGACATTCTATATTATAGTAGTATAAAGGATTTTTGGAGAGGAAATAGTATGAAAATGGGGTATGTAGATAGGTATGGCAAAATTGTAATTACGTATGTGGTGTAAATAAATAAATAAAAATGTTGCAATTTAAGTGTGGTGCAAAAGTAGATTTGATTATTTGGTGTGGTGTAGTGTGTATAGTGGTGTATAGGTAGATTAAGTGGGAGTGTAAATAATAAACCCCAAAATTAAAGTTTGCAGCAGGTTATAGAGAGGAAGAATGGAGGCTGATTAAGAGAAGTAATGCTAAATCAAGAGGAGGAATTCAGAGGCCCCGATACCATGTAGAGATAATTTGGAAAATATTTTATGTGTATTGATTTCAATAAAATGATACAAGGAGTATATATATACACTTACAATAAATTCTAGAGTATTCTACGAATCTTTAAGATAAATGCAGAATCAAAGAATAAATAAGAATTTGATTTTATTCTAATTGCTATTATTCTGCTACAAAATATAGACCCTTTTTTTTTGTCTTCACTAAGATTCGAATTCGGATACTATGGGTTAAGGGGTCATAGTGATTACCAGGCCAATGCCTCGTTAATAATCTAGTTACTTCGATCGTTTGCGTAGTCAAAAATAACATTCAAAATTAATGTGTTTATTCCTGTACAAATGTAGTGTTGTTGCGTAAACAATGTGATATATATATATGAAAAATTAGTTTATAGTCCTCTTTTTTCCCTTTAATTAAGTGCTAATCCTTCTTCAATTTTTTAGTTGCATTAAGGATAAAATAAATTTAAGCTATTTCACCTCTTTCCTTCCCTTTTCCGTCCATCTGCTCTGTTATTTCACTGTTATTGGTGTTCAAATGGTAGCTATGCAGATAAGGAGGGAGCTTTCCACCATGTTATTTACTGACAATCTTTTGCAGTTTGATGTCTTACCGGAATCTCAACTCAGCACCGACCGGTATTTGTCTTCTCTCACTACCATTAGTGATGTCCAAGTGTACGTCTGGTGATTTTCAAATGATTCATGTTTTGAACCCTGGATGAGTGACTTGTTGAATTCCATTCTCAAATCCCCAATTGTTATTAACTTCTAGAAATTTGTTTGATTGCATGTGAAGAAATTCGGTATGTGGTACTCATGCAGAGAAGAGATGATTTCATGGATGTGGAAACTACATTTGTAATGTCTTTACTTTTTAATATGATGAAGTTCTGTTTCTACGAATTTAGTGCATTGGAAATGTCCATATTTTATAAATTAATGTTATGTATGTTCGTACTAATTGCATCTTTATATATTTTTTGATTCCGATTTTTGCGTTTATCTTTGATTTCTTTCTTTCATGGAATGATGGAAAATCATCATTTTTTTCTAAATTGTAGTTATATCTGTGCTGATCATCTTCTGTTCTTGATAGAAATTTACAGAAGCCAATGTCTTAGTTCTTCTGTTTCTGACAGATTAGGAGTTTTAAATAGACAGGTCTCACCTTTCTAATCGAACAAGATATCAAAATCCACAGAATTTCGCATCCCTTTTGCAAACAAATGGATAGGGTTTCTTTAACCTCACAATATGTACTACTTGTTATAACATCACTCTTGCAACCAATGTGTAGTTTTTTTTGCAGCCATTCCACACAGGGAAATGGGCTCATAAAGGCTTTTGTACTTTATCTGGGAAATAATCGATACTGTCCACCTTAATTTTGCAGTGAAGAACAGATGTTTTGATAGTGATAATTAGCTATGGGAAAGTGAGGTCTGATTAATGGACTCCAGGAGAAATTATATAATATGTATATTTGAGGCAGGAGCTAAATCCTCTAAGCTCATGATCCACTGTTTGCTAGTTGTTTGTGTGTGTTGTTGCTGCGTAATCTGCTGATATATGCTTCTGATTCTTTCACATAATTGCCTAGGATCATTAAGAATCTAGTATTTATTGATTTCAAGGAGTTTGAATCTGTTTGGAAGCCTGAAACTTGAATCTCTTTTCTACATTTTGTGTCTGCTCAAATCTGTTTTACATATAGTGACTTTAATCTTAATGTTCTCTTTGGTTGTTTGGAATTATGTGAAACTGTTTTAACACAAAATATTCATATGTGTTAAGAGTCTAATAAAACAAGTTTCATTTGTTTTTCATAAGTGGTTAGGGAGATATTTCCTTTTTAGTAAAGGTGTTGCAATCTGTTTTTTATACCTAACCACTGTGCACAATTTGCTCAATATCTTGAAATCAGTTAAGAGTTTTGTAAAACTCTTTTAGTGGTATACACTAAACACTCCATGTATCATATCTGTTGAATGTCATAATATTTGGAGGTGTCTAAGTATCCCAAACAGGGGATACAAAACGGTGAAAACCATGTCGGATATTTTCTTGAAGTAGTCACTTGAAATAAGCCTTAAATGAGCGTCCGATATCTTGTTTATGCGATGCGATACGATACGATACGATTTGTGTGCCTTAATGCAATAGATAGGCCTAGTTCATAGGCTTACTGTGTGCCTTGGCATGCTGAGGTTTTTGATCTACATTGTATCATCATGTAATAGATAGGCCTAGTTCATAAGCTTACTTAACTTGTAATTCAGCACCTTGTGAATTCCGGGCATGATAATTTACTTCTTTGAACTTGAATATCCTTCTTATAATTTGGCTGATAGTTCTGACTGTTTCAGACTTGTATTGATCTTTTATGTATTACCTTTTAGTTTGATGTACCTATTGTACTAAATCTATAGTCTGTTGTATTGATCTTCTATGTATTACCTTTTAGTCTGATGTACCTTTTGGGCTTAATTCAAGTGATTAACTACTGAACTTGCATGTTATAAACATCACACCTTAATCAAGTTAATCTATGCTATTCCTTTTATCAATCAAAACCACATAAACTTGATATAGGCTTAATAGTTAATCACTTGAATTAAGCCTTAAATGAGCCTTATATGAGCCAGATATGTGTGCCTTGAAATATTCATTTGAATTAAGCCTTAAATGAGCCTGATACTGATACTGATACTGTTACTAATACTGATACTGATACTGATAATGTGTTAGTGTAAACGCTTCGATAAAATTCGGCTTTTAAATACTACGTCGAAAGGGTATCAAACGCGGTCTCAAAATGAAGATAAAAAAAATATGAACTTTGGTAAAACAATTTTGATGATCGGTGTTCTAAATCAAAAGTTACGGTCGTTTATAAGAAAAAACGCTCCGATTAATACAAATATTTTTTCGTCTTTCAAAATATGCGTCGGAAGGGTATCGTATGGGCTCAAATTGAAGAGCAAAAAAAAACATGAATTTTGGTGAAAAAATTTCGATGATCGGAGTTGTAAATCAAAAGTTACGGTTGTTTGAAATAAAAAACAAAAAAAAAAAAAAAAAAAAAAACAGAAACAAAACAGATCAAACTGAAAATGTTTGTCCTTTTTACAACTAAAAAAAGCAGTGCGTCCTATTATTCATTTTGTAATTAAAAAAAGACTTTTCCCTCGATCTCTCGTGTGTGTGTGTATATATATATATATATATATATATATATATATATATATATATATATATATATATATATATATATGTATATAGAAAGTGGATCAGATTCAATTAATTGTGAGACAAGTCTTGTCTTTTAATTTTTTTTTTTTTGTTGTTGTTGTCGAGAAACGAAAGACATAAATACTACGGGAGAGGTGATTCGAACCCGGGTCTCCAAACACGAAAACTCGGGTAGATTCTAGTGGCGACCACTAGGGCATGTATGTATAATTATGTATGTATGACAAGTCTATATGATGTGAGGTTACTAGTATTTATATTGGCTTTTTCTATGTAATTGGATTGAAAAGTTTACTTAGTATTCTTTTACGTGTAACGTGCTGGGTTTTTTAATGACCAAAATGAAATTTTAACCTGTTTGTCTATTTAATTTTATTTGCTCAAGGTGGTAGTACTTTTTAGGTTAGAATTGGGTCAACTTTCCGCTTTCCGTTACGAGTACCATAAAATACGTAACAAAATTAATTAAGAGCGTGCGGGCCTTTCGGTTATATATATCATATTCTCCGGTTGTTATTGTCTTTGAGCAGTAGCGGAGTTACATACAATCAAAAAAGCAACTGCTTTTCTTGATTTGGAAAAATTATATTAATATATATACAAAACATATCGTTTGTCCCTCTCTTAAATTTTTTATCTACCTTTAAAATTTTATTGTCTCTATTACTCGAGAACCTGAAAGAAGATCGACAAGAAATTGCTGTGCTCATTGGATCTTCTAGTCTAGGTATTTTCCTAATGCTCTGATTGTAGGTATCACACACTTATATATGTTAGCCCAAAGACCTATAGTGCAATATTTATCATGATGGCCGATAAATGATTTTCACTCATCAATGAAATCAAATCAATGACCTTTAGCCTTTTGTATTAAACTACCCTACCATACATCACCGCGTTACATCTCGTACCACGCGTCACTACGTTAGCACACCCTACCGCACCCTACCTCTCTACATACCTACAAACCTTAACCTACCTCCCAACCTACATATTAATTCACTATCCTAGCTAAGCCTATTACACCCTATTTTATCTCATCCCACCCTACCTTACCCTACCCACCACCCCATCCTACTCTATCTTACAACTCCCTACCCTACCGTGCCCACCACCCATCTTACTATACCCTACCCTTCCCACCACCCCAACCCCCTATCCCAACATTTTTTAACACTCACCTATCCAATACTACCTCACCATGCCCTACACCACATTATCTTACCACACTACCCTATCTTACGTACTTTATTCAACCTACCAAACTTTACTTAACTTACGCCACATCATCCAACCATACCATCCTACCCTACCATACATCACCGCATTACATCTCATACCTCGCCTCACCTACATTAGCACACCCTACCGCACCTACCTCTCTACCTACCTACAAACCTTAACCTACCTCCCAACCTACATATTAATTCACTATCCTAGCTAAGCCTATTACACCCTATTTTATCTCATCCCACCTACCTTACCCTACCCACCACCCCATCCTACTCTACCCTACAACTCCCTACCCTACCGTGCCCACCACCCATCTTACTATACCCTACCCTTCCCACCACCCTAACCCAACCCACCCACCCTCACACCTTTTAGGGTGGCATCAAAACATGTTCATAGAAGTATAATATAAGTGCGTATGAAATGAATATCCGACACATCTTCGACATCTCCCGACGTCGTATGGATACTTTTCGACACTACCGAATAATTTTTTTTCAATTTCTACTTAAATCAATTTTAACCGAAAAAATGAAGCTATCTTCGACATTATCTGCAACAACACGTGTTCGACCCAAAACACGACACGACACGCTTCGATACACCCCGACGCCATATCCAACGGTTGTCGGTTGATCAAATGAATATTAATTAAAATTTTAATTAAAATCTAACACGCTATCAACACTCCACAACACAAAATCGACACCTTTCGACACTACTAAACCATTGACCAAAGAAAAAAACCGACACACACAATATATAGAAGTAAAAAAATGAAGATGGAAAAAAATAATCAATACGTAGCACCCCAAAAAACGATGCCCCTAAAAAAACCGGCATAGACACACAATGTAAAATATATATACGCAAAAAAGGAAAAGAACACACACACAAACAAACTATAGTATATTGAAATATCACGTGGTCGTATCGTATTAGGATAAGACCAAAAAAAAAAAAAAGAGATATCAATGGAAAGCAAAATATTATGTAATTAAATTGGAATCGGATACATCTTAACCACAACACACATAATAAGATTAAGAATAAATTAAAGCTAATGTGTAGATTAAAAATACAACTGAGTCATCTAAAATGGAACAATTTAACTCAAACCCTTCACTCAACAAAAAAAAAAAAAAAACATGTGTCACAAATCTACAACTTTTCCTTTCTTATTTTACGTAAACAAAATATTATGTTCATTATTATTTTTAGATTTAAGGTGTATTATATATATGTATGTCGAAATATATATATATATATATGGATATATATATATATATATATATATATATATATATATATATTAAAATCTGGTCTTATTTTAATTTAGGAGTAATTAAAAAAAAGAAATAATAAGTAATTATTATTTTGAGAAAAGTTATTTAAGGAAACAACTCCTCATTAACCTTATAACCGATCAGTTTAATCAGAATTGGTTTTACGTTCTCTACAAAACGCTTGAGAGCAAAAGAAAATGGCTGAGAGATTTCTTCAGAAATCTAAGTCAATTCTAAACCGTTTTCAGATTCGACTAGAGCGTTGGAATCGTTGTGAAGAGGGCGTTGTTTCAATACCAAAAGCTTGGAGTTTTCTTAAGGTAATAATTTTTGCCATAGATGTGTTCTTGGACGGATTTGATGGACTTGAACTCATGAAATCGTAGTATTGTTGTTATGGAAGTGTGTGATCGATTCTAATCTATGTTTTGATTGATTACATAGGTTTTTCGAGGAAGGAGCAAGTTTGCTGCAGTTTTTCTTGGTTTTGGATTTGGAGTAACTTGCTAAAAGGTAAGAGGCTATTCCTACGATTTGATTATGGTTTATAAGGTTAAGGTTGATGATTTGCTACGTTTAGATGCTAGAAATCATGTCTTTTGTTATCTAAGGATTATGAGATGATTTGCTTTGTTAAAGATGTAATTTTTTTGCTATTTTCTGGGTGTTTTCGATGTTAAACATGGCTGGAATTGAGTAGGAATCGTAAAAGTGCAGAAAAATCGAGTTAGGGGTTTCTGCGTGGAATGCGCAAGCATTGCCTAGCAATGCGCACACATTGACCCCTTGTTTTGGGAATTGATGATTTTTAAGCCCCGTGTCTAGGTTTAAATGTTGTTTCTTGATCTAATAACATTAATTGAACATGAACAAGGCATGATTGAGTTTCTGATGCGTTTAGTCCGGTACCGAATGGATTCTCCCTAAGAGTTAAAGTTCGGGACGGCCGGAAGAGCGTGATATGCTTGTGCTTTGATGAGTTAGTATTCATCAATGTCTGTATATGTGATAGGATGTTGTGTCTAGCTGTCTAAGTGAGGGAGTAGAGTTGTTAATGTGAGATTTGCCTTGAAAACTCTTAGGTGTCTAGTTAACAATTAATTAAATACATACTTGAATAGTAAAAGACTAACCATCATGTCACCCTTGGATAGGCATTAGACCATATCGCGATGTGTGGGCGTTCAGATAAAGTGAATAACTATGATGGCCTATAAACGGCTAAATGGTAGGGGGACTTCGCCGAACGTGTGCGCTATCGGAGTCTACCAACATAGGCTTCTGATATTGGTGTGATCCACTGATAGGTTGCAATCGATATCTCCTGGTGGATTTTCATCAGGCGTAGTGCCCTTGAGTGCGGATGTAACATAGATAAGTTAAGTTAGAAACGTATAGTCATGACATATTGATCGATGAGCATGAAATGAACCGTAGACTGAGTCGGTCATATATAGATAATTTAATGATTCTGAATCTTATGCGATAATCTATAATTAAATCAAAGTTTCTACCTCTTATTAAATACTTTGTACTTACCTCAAATCCATGTTTTTGTTGTGTGTTTGGGGATGAGAAGATGAACAGGTGAATCCGGAATTCGATAAGGATTTTGAAGACAACGTTTGAGGATGCCGACGCCGGAGCTTACTTTTCTTATTCATTGTTGTTATGACCTTCTAGACTACGTTTTGTTGTTTGGGAACATGTTGAGTTTTCTTTTTAGACTTGGTATTTTTATTTTATTTTTGAATCCTTGGGAGGTTTATCGTACGTTGTACGTTTTGGATTCCGTTGTAATAAGTTATATTTCTATCTTTAGATGTATGTTTCTATTCTTGGTTGTTGAAAAAAACAATTATACCTGAGTCTTTTATAATTTGGTACGACGTATTATATGCTTACGTATAATTTGGAATTTATTTTATATTATACGTGCCGAACGTTCATTTTCCGGATAAGGACTCGGTGTCCGGGAACGAGGCGTTACAACTACAAAAATCAATCACGGCGCGTGTCGGACGCGTTTTAAGTGTGATATATTCATATTAATCACGGTATTGAGGTGTGACATAAAATATTTTAATTCAATCACATTTACAAATTGTGATCTATTATTGTTGTTATCACACCTAAAAACCGAGATCTATTATAATTTCTATACATTTACTGTGATCTATTTTAATTGTTATCACACTTAAAAACCGAGATCTTATAATTTCAATCACACCTAAAATAGTGTGATCATTCTTTTTTTTCGGAAACAAAATATACGCTTACATTTTTTTTGTCCCTACTAAGACTTGAACCCGGATACTCCGGATTACCGAGCCATACTAATTACCACTGGGCCGATACCTTCTTTCTTCTCGTTTTCGACCACTTCTAAAAAAATGACCTATTAGAGTATTTATTAAATACATTTTATCACATTTAATACCTGTGATCTCATTATAAAATATCATATTAATTTAATCAATGTTAAAAACTGTGATTGATTGATTTTTTGTCTCACTTTTCCTAAAAACAGTGATAATAAAAAGTTAATGTGTTCGTTGTACTTTCTTTGTTTCGATTTTTTAGAAACTGAGATCTTTGTCATGTTAAAGTGTGATATTTATCATTTTGTGATTGTGAAATAAAATCAATCACCCCTAAATACGGAAACCTAAATATTAAATATCTAACGATTTTAATCGCAATTAAAAACTGAGATTTATTGTATAATACATCTCGGTTTATTCAATAACTGATAACAAATTTAAGTGTGATACATACATTTTCCTTGCCTCGGCTTTTTTAAAAGTGTGATCTTTATCATTCTATAATTGTGATCTATGTCTCTTTATTGTAGTAGTGTCGCACCAGTAAAATGTATTACTTACACGATCTATTTCAAATCAAAGATCTTGGAGAGCTTAAATATTTCTTAGGACTTCATATAGCAAGAAGGAAGGAACACATTTATTTTCTGAAAGATAATATGCCATGAGATTAATTGCTAGAGAAATATTGCTTTCTGGGAAGTAATTAAGCCTGCTATTACTCATGAGCAAGATAAGCAAACTTTACAACAATGAGAATGTCATGACTGTATAATAACAGCTACATGCTATTGTGTCTATCGAAACTACGCCTCGATATCATGAAAGTTCAAGAAATAACCAACTGTATCAAGAAGCTCAGCAGAAGCCGAGTGAAGAACTATGGCACTAGGAGTATATATTTGGACTTCATTGGTTAATGTATTTATTAGAAGACCTACAAGTGATTGTTCCTAAGCCAATACTAAAGTTGTGCCGTGCGACAATGTTGATGCCATGTACATATTGCATAGAATAATCATGTCTTCAATGAAAGAATCAAATTGACTCTCATGTTATTAGAAAAAATGTCCGTCTGGACCGTTGAAAACAGTGACGGACCCATAATTTTTGTTCAGTGGAGGTCAAATTCTCTCATGTTTTTGTTCGTAGCGAAACGTTTCTTGAATAATTCACAAATATATAAATAAGAAGGTTAATAACATTTTTTTTGCCAGTTTAGGTTTCGAAGAAGTATTAGCTATTTTTATTTAATATTAACAACATACACGCCTATATTTATGCCAGAAATCGATAGACGCATACACCCAATGACTCTTATGTATGTGTGATTATTTTGTACAAATGAAGTGTTGTTGCGTAAACAATATGTATATATATATATATATATATATATATATATATATTGAAAGTGGATCTTGCGTAGTCAACATAAGATTCAATTAATTGTGAGACAAGTAATATCTATATGATGTGATGCTATATTGGTTTTCTCTATGTAATTGGATAGAAAAGTTTACTTAGCATTGTTTTACGTGCTGGGTTGTTAATGGCAAAAATGAAATAGGACTCTTCCATGACAAGGAAATTTTAACCTGTATTTTTTATCCAAAACATTAGGTGTCACATTTATGTGTTTTATCTTTTTTTATTTTTAATGTATACATCATTGTCCAATTATCAATTCTTTCAAAAACTTAAATTATTAGGAATATAGACCATCCACATAGTATTATAAGTAATGATAGAGCCACAATCAAAATTACACAACGGATAATACAACGTGATTTCTCACACTTGATTTTAATGAGTGTTAATTGGTTGTAATATTTTATCAAAATTAAGGATGAGAGATGTGTCATTGCTGATTATACCCAAATGATATGACTTAATATACATGAATTTTGTTTGTCAGAGACCATGTTATATTATCAATGACTACAAAATCTTAAACTGTTTTTGTCGTATAATTAACATATTAAATGTAAAATCCCGAACTTTTTATAAAGGGTAATAAAGGGTGTTGTTGTCCGGTATTTATATATTTATTCTATTCGTTCGGTACAACACACATTTATTTATAATGTATGTAATCCTTTTTCTCCAAGTAACTCATTAAATAGCCATATCAATCTAATCAATTCCTATCTTTTAGGAGGTTTACCTTAATTATCGAATCACAATAATATCTCTTCATAATTATTTGTTTAAATTAAAAAAGTCACAATCCCGATCAAACGTGTCTTTTTCGGTGATCTACTAACAGGGGCGGACCCACCCTATAGGTGGGGTGGTCTTAAGACCACCCCAAAATTTGAAAAAAAAACAAAAAAAAATTTATTTTTTTGTATTATTGAATTAGTGTTGTTATTAGTATATGTACTTATGTCCTTTAGATTTCAAAAAAAAGCTATAGTGACCTGGTGGTATAAGATCTATCTAGGATGGAGAGACTTTATGGTGCAACGGTTGTAAGAAGATTGTATCAAGTGACATACATTAGAGCCTCTCATTTTTACTCTCTTTCACATAATACACTTTTATCGTGTGTGAGAGGTTAGAAATGAATGGTTGTAATGTATGCCACTTTCATACCTCTTCTGACGGTTGTATTATAAAATTTGTCATCTAGGATGTCTTTCTCATCTCATGGTCATGGGTTCAAAACATGGCAGAAGAATTTTTTGGTTTTCATACCACTGAAATACTTATAGCATTTTACGATTTAAATCTAATATTTTTCCCCATTACCTTAGACTTTTTATATCACATTATTTTTTTTCTACATTATACCATTTAAATCTAATCAATTTGGTACATTATATACTGAAATGCTTATAGCATTTTCCCCTTACATTATACGATCTAAATTTTAAAAAAAAAACCCTTTTACATTAGACCTTTTTTGGTACATTATACCTCCGAAATGCTTATAGCATTTTTCATATAATAATTTATTCTATTTTCCTTAAATTTTTAAATCAACATTTTTTTCCTATCTTATACTCCCTCTGTTTTTTTATCTGTCGCAGAAAGAAGTATCACACAGATTAAGAAAATAATTAATATGTCTAAAATATATTATTGGAAATGTATTTTTTTAATTGAGATGTAACTTTTTTGGTACATTATACCTCCGAAATGCTTATAGCATTTTTCATCTAATAATTTATTCTATTTACCTTAAATTTTTAAATCAACATTTTTTTCCTATCTTATACTCCCTCTGTTTTTTTATCTGTCGCAGAAAGAAGTATCACACAGATTAAGAAAATAATTAATATGTCTAAAATATATTATTGGAAATGTATTTTTTTAATTGAGATGTAAATACTTTGTTGGTAAAGGAATTTTTAGTATTTGAAATGTATTTTTTTTAGTGGAGATGTAAATACTTTATTGGTAAATGAGGAAATAAAAATAATAAATGATGTATTAGAAATGTAAAATGACAGATTGATAAAAACAGAGAAAATTTTGAAATGTGACGGATAAAAAAACGGAGGGAGTAGCATCTAAATCTAATCATGTTCATAACTTGATGTATTATGATCATGATTCTTTAGCATTGAGATTTTTTTCCGAAAATGTATATTAGTGATAGCCAAGACCACCCCAAGAAAAATTCCTGGTTCCGCTACTGATGAGGATAATGGTTATAAAGGATAAAAGATAAAAGTGGAGTAGAAATTATCAAAAAGGACAAGTGAATTGAAAATGGTGAAAAATGACCAAAAGACATCTGAAATGACGAAATTACTTTTGTCACATTTACTGACTTCAATTCCACTATCAAACAAATCCATTAAAAATAATCGACTAAAACTTTTTAATAGTATCAAACAAATCCACTATCAAACAAATCCATTAAAAATAATCGACTAAAACTTTTTAATAGTATCAAACAAATCCACTAAAAAAAACATAAACAAAAAACGTAAGAGGAGAATAATCGTCCAGTGGAATAATAATTTATTTTTCCTATCATTAGTATATTAAATTCACTGGACTAAATGTCAACTAATACATAAATTTTGTCTTTGTTTACATTTGTTTATTTATTCAATTTTTATTTTATTTATATAAAGAATGTGCACGTAATGTATCACAAATGAATTGTGGACATCAAATAGGTTTTTCGGCCTACAAAGCATCGGCCATTTTGTAATTATTGGGCCCATATCCGGAGATTCTAGGTTTGAGTTTCAGCAGGAAAAAAAAAGTGTACGTGCGTGTATTTCATATTCGTAAAAAAAAAAAAAAAAATCTAACATTATGCATGAATCATATGTCTACACCATTTACTTTACAAAAAATGTACATTAAATGATACTGCCTTTGTTCCAAAATAACTGATGCAGTTGACAAATACGTGCATATTAAGGACGTGTGTTAATGCTTTAATTTGAATACTAAAATGACTAAAAAACCCTTAGTCTATGATTAATGCAATGTTGTATTTATCTTTCACTCCTTAATAAATAAGGTAGATTTAGGAAAAACACAAGAAATGATGCATTGGAAATGTAACTGCTTCACTTATTTTGGAATAAATCTTTTTGACAACTGCCTCAGTTATTTCGGAACGGAGGGAGTATGAATTACACATTTTAAACAAAAAAATATAAATTAAACCCAATCAAACTAAAAAAAATATTTTAATTTGATGGAGTTTTATTTACTTTGAAAGAACATATGCAGTATGGTTTGTTTTTTTATTTTTTCTCGTTCGGAAAGACGAAGATTTTATTAAGAAGTCAGACTAACATCGGAAAGTACAAATACACGGCCATATCACGCCAGACAATGACAGAGCACCACCCGGACAAACATATATAACGGAATGCAAATAAAACTAAACAACAAACAGAACAACTGACATGTCAATAGTAAGATCTCGGAGAGAATGTCTTGACATAAAAAGGTGAAAAAAACTCATTGAGTCGATCACTTTACCCGGACCTAAGCTAAACAAACAGATAAAAGAATAAAACCAGCAACACACGAGACTAGCAAACAAAACTAAAGGCAAGAGAGAAACCATGGAACACGGGAAGCACAACCGAGAAATCCGCCACCGCTGACCGTTACCGCTCATCGAAAAGAGAAGCCTAAGAGGGTGACTAATGACGATGGGAAAATTCGTCGGGTTTAAATCGGGGCCGTTTAACCTAGTGGTAATTGAATCAAGGCAACAAAGGTAGAAAAAAAATATGAATATGGGGAAGACTTTTTGGGGGGACATTTAGACTGAGACTAGGATTTCCCCAAGTTGCCTACGTATCTAAAGCATGTGTTTGAATCAAGTCTGTCGTAGTTCTAATGAACGTTTATATTGGGAGCACTTATGCCATAGGCCTGGATGGGCCGTGTCCAATATGGACTCTATTTTTGTGTCTCAAGAGTATTATTATTATCCTGTGATTATTCCTGGATTTTAGGAGATAATCATGGTATTCGAATATTAGACTTAAATGATAGAGATCACATCATTAATGGCTTAGGATTCTTTCCGTAATCATCTTGATAAACAAGTATTTATCCCTATACACTCTAGCCGACCTGCGGCGAGCGGGCCGAGGCCAAGGTGACCGAGCTGTCCAGGTGGGCCTCTATTCCGTCCTAACCGACCTACGGTGGACTGAGAAACGACCTGACCAGTTTCCCTTTTATGGAGTGAAGGTCGGCTTTTAGGCCTACACTGTGCCTTTTGGCCCTTAGGACTAGGATCTCGGGTCCATTTTCATTGATATTTGGGTATTGTGAGAGTGACACGTGGCGTGGTTAAATTTTTCCTCGTCATAAGCCCCTAGATCTAGATGAGCTCTTTGAGTTCAGGTCGGATCTGTCTTACCCTATCTTAAGCTTTCCGAGCTTGATGAAGCTCGGCTCTAGTCTTAATAGAGTTGAAGTAATCGGTTGTGACAGGTGGCACAGACTTGTCATAACCTCTGTCATAATGTTTTTTGAAAACTGAAACGTTTCCCGACTACTACAAGGGACGATTTTCGAGAATGAGTTGATGTTTATAGCCCCCTGTCATATCAACCGTCATTCCTACGTTTATGATAGGCTTAAAGACGCAAAGCACTCCACTTCCTTGATAGATTTTAAGCAAGTCTTTATTTTGAGTAAGTCTATATTTTAAATTCTGTCTTTCTCTCTCTCATTTGCCAATGAGAGCTTCGACTCCTTCCAATTCCTCTGTAGAAGAATTATTTGCATCCGAATCAGACACCGAAAACGACAAGCCCCTAGCTCATTCCATTCTAGCTTCCTCTTCTCGACCTTCTTCTGGGACTTTTGACCCTATCTTTAGGCATAAGATTTGCATTTTGAGACCCAAAGAATGATATGAAGCTTTAGAATGGAACCTGTCCTTTCTGAGAGCAGTATAGACTACGTCTGGTAAGAGTATGGGATAAACAAAGAAGTGTAGACCCCTATGCTCCCCAATAACCCTCGTCCTTATGCCTATCATCCCCCGGATGGTTTTTTCTCGGTTTACGAAGCCTAATTAAAGGGAGGGTTAGTCTACCTTGGTGCGCAGCGTTCATAGAGGTTTTGAGGCACTACGGCATTGGTGCTCCCCAGGTGGCCCCTAATGGTGTTACGAGCATCATAGGGTTTGCTATCTGGTGCCGGATGGCCAAAGTTCGTTTCACTGTAAACCTCTTCAGGGGTTTTCACCGTATCAGGAAAATCCCTGACCAGCCGTGTAGTACCAGTTTCCACGCCGGTCCAGCGTCCGGGCGTATATGGTTGACAGTCCTTCACCGTCAACAGGTTGGCGTACTCGCTTTTTCTTTGCTCGGAATGGGGGGTATACCGAGCTGAGCCTATGGAGGTCTAACGATGTAGACAAGGACGCTTTTATCGAGACCACCGACTTTAGTGAAGTTCAGACACTCTTGGACTCGGGCGCCTTTATTCTCACCAATGAACTATCATCCCAGTTGATTGGGACAGCTAGGCTTGAAAAGTCTGGGCCTGACCCATACATACCCTTAGTGCTGAGAACCAAACCACGTGTAGGGTTTAGTTTATAGAAGATTTTTTTTTGTTTTATCTTAGATTTTTGTGATACCAACCCAACTTCTTCTTTATATCTTTTTTGCAGTGGCCACATTTGCTGGATTATTGGAGGCTGTAGGAGGAGAGCAAGTTCGTGATAGCATCTCCACGGAAAGTACGCATACTGAGGAGCATCCTGTCCCCCGAGCTGCGGGGGTCGTTACGAACGATGTGCCTATTAGCGCCGTCATGGCTTCACCGAGCTCGGGGCATCAGCAAGAGACCACTCCACACTTTTTCATGCCCAGAGTGGATGTTGCAACTCTTACTATAGACATCCCAGATGATGAGGATGATGATGATGATGAAACCCCTCTTATCCGGGGGGAGTCGTTCCGAGATGGGCTGATTAAGGAAGATAGGGCGAATCTGAGGCCTCCCTAGATCAGACCCCTAAACTAACCGACCCTGATGAGAGAGAGGATGAAGGAGATGAAGGAGAGGAGCTGGAAACTGACCCATTACTGGAGATGACCAACGAACAGTTGGCCAACGAAGGGATTAGTACCATCGAATATATAAGTGACTTTAACATTCTCTCATGGTTCTTCCTATGAGCTTCATTCCTTATAATTTTTAACTTATTCTTTTAAATAGGGGTCTCGTATCAGAAAGGAGACTTTTAAGAGATTAAATGCTGACTCTTCCCACATAGAGAATTTAAGGAAGAGGATTACCGACCGGGAGAGGGAAGGAAGAGGATTACCGACCTGAGAGGGGAGCTACTGAGCACGATCAGCTCAATCAGAGATTTCAAGCCACTACATGAGAATGAGTCTCTTAAGAAACAACTTCAGGGTCAGGAGACCGAGCTGCAGAAATTGGGGTCTGTATATAAGGATTTTTCTAGAATCCATGATAGGGGAGCATTTGGCTGAGACGTCTGAGATGGGAGAGCTCATCACCAAGCTCCGGGAAGAGATGAATGCTCTGGCGGCTAAGCTCGCCGCAGCCCCTGCCCGTATAATCAACATGTATAAGGGCTCATGATCGCATGTAAGTCACTAACGTCGATATTACTAGCAAGAATACTAGGTCCATCGTAGTATAGTAAAGGCGAATCAAGGTCGATCCCACATAGACAATGCAACTCAAGTATAAACTCTTCTAACCTAACTAAGAAGATACATATATGGTCTTTTACCAACAATAGACATAAAAGAAACGTGGTATTCCTCCCCCCCTCTTCCTACCGATCCACTAACTTGGATTAGTTAATCCTTATGTTTACTTCCCCACATAATTTCCGTGAATTAATCGAGCGAGCTTTTAATTGAGTTTTAAGCTACGGGTGCAACTCCTAACCCTATCTACTCTGACCATGGTAGTAGATAATGTATACACCAGCTACCCTCCTTAATTGGTCTGTAATAGCCCATACGGATAAAGAACTAGAATTTCCAATATCGAGCGCTAACTCATACCGCTAACCCGCCTAGACAACTGTCGACATTGATCAGCACGTTCCTAGGGTCCATTCAAGACTATGTCCAAACTAACACTTCACTATTCATATTTCATGCTAATTTTACGATTACAATAAGCAGATTGGTCAGATCTAACCTTCTATTAATTAAACTTATCGATCAACGTAGCTGTAGTGAATCCCAGTTTTAGGTTTTCTAAATATTGCCTCGGTAAACCGGTATAGACCGCCGGTTTACCGGGGTTAGTTTTTCTATTCCCGGATCTACATTGCTCAATTATGATTAATGTAAGTAAACCATGGGGTCTTTAAACATGCAGATTAACTAAAACACATAAATACGAACAGATCTATCATATTGAAGACAAAAAGGAACGTTCAAAGCTTCATACTGTTAGGAAATCACTAGTTTAACGCAGCGGAATTTAAAATTTGATTTCCTTTTCTAGATCGTTCTTCGTTTAATGAAATAAACACGTTAAGTAGTTTGACGGTTATACCTTAGATGATCTATAAGATCGTCGCTTTGACCGCCAACGGAGAGTTCAATGCGCAAGCCGTCCATGCGTCCGGCCTCTATCGCTAATCCACACGAACCCCTCGCCGGAATCCTCTTTGGATTGCTATCGGAAAAACTCCGGTCGCTAGACCTTTTCTTCCCTCACAAACTCACTATGGAAGGCTCTCTTATTTTACACAAGAACTATGAGCTCTTGCAATTGTGTTGTACAAAAGAGCTTGACACCCACCTCCTATATATAGTAGAAAGTGGCGCCCCTAATGGTGTGTAGGAGAAGAAAACCCTTTTCCAATAAAATAAGGAAAATCAACTAGATTGATTTATCTCTTTAATTATAATTTATTTTGCCAATATCATATATTGATTATAATTATCTTATTACCATAAATCTATTTTTTTCAAAATCAATTAATATCTTATATTAATATTATGGCAATATTATTAATTAAAGTGCACAATCCAAGTGTATCTTATACACTCAAAAGTGGCGCCCCATATGCCAATTAATTGGCTTCCGGAATATTCTTTAATTAATCTAATTTGTATATAATTAATATCTTGTATTTTATTTATTCATAATAAATAAATACCACCATATTAATTTACCACTATAACCTTTATAGTCTAGAGATAAACTTTCCTTATTTGGTTATCAACTATAACCGCATTTTAATCCGACTCGATGTTCATATGTGTGTGACCCGATAGGCTTCCGAATATGTTGGCCGTAGACACAAAGAGCAATTTACTAAAATGCCCTTCATACCTAACAATCACGGGATAGCGTCTAGCAACACACCGTGACCCCCAATTATCGGAAGAGTCAAAATCAATGACTACTACCTTTCATGTGAAGCGATTCTTACCGTGTAAGTTACAATCCTATCATTTGTAATAATATCCATACGATCGTATCTCGAGTGTCAATACATTGACGATCGTATCTTATAATCTGGATATCATGCTCTCTCGGAATAACACATTTACTCCCACTTTGCAAAGATTCTCGAGAGCTAGACATTCCTTATAAGAAGGCCATTTCGGATATTCGATCCCAATCATAGGATACGCGATTCTCGACGACCAATCATGTATACTCCGCATGCTTCAATATCATACCCAATCACTACCGCATGATCGCCCCGTGGTTAGGAGAAATCTCAATAGTGTCAAAGCATGACAATCCACACCGTGATGCCATGAAGACTCCGGTCAAAAGGATAATTACACAACCGCCACATAGTGTGACACTTAATGTAAGTGGGTCGGTCTAACGTACGCATTCTCTAATACACGTCCACGTACGGTCAAGTGTCTCTACACTTCGATAGACGAGATCTATCCCTACCTTCTAAAAGGTTGAAGACATCCAATACGTGCTAGTCTGATTATACTATCAATGTCCCATTTGATAATATGTAAGACTAGAGACATTTAAGCACCAACCTTGTTATAGTGATTAGAGATCTCATCAACCATAATCACTATCATGGTTTCTCTATCATAGATTGATACTAGGGACGTTACTATATATATACAACAAATAATATGAAGATAAACAATATATAATAACATAAGTGCTTTTATTAATCATAATAAAGTTATTACATGAACTAAATAGACTGTAAATGACCCGACCCGGTCGGATCCGGTCCAACCCGATTGGATTTAGGACACCTTTCCAACAGTAGAGTCCGCGGTAGTCTCCTGCTTGGAACTCTTCCGGCTCAACGCTCCGCCGTTAAGCGTGAAAACAAATCCGGATTGTGACTTAAAGTCATCCTTGTCGATCTGGAACCGGCATCTGTGTAACCTCGTAATACTAAATCATCATTCCCGAAAACCAGGAACATATCCCTCGTACGTCTCAAGTACTTGAGGATATTCTTAACAGCAATCTAGTGACCATCACCTGGATTGGACTGGTACCTACTAGCCATACTAAGAGGGTACGAGACATCTGGTCTTGTGCATAACATGGCATACATGATAGACCCGATCGCCGAAGCATAAGGGACTTTATTCATTTGTGCACTTTCCTCCTCTGTCTTATGACTCATTCCCTTTGACAGTAGACCCCATGTGACATGGGCGGCAATCCTTTCTTGGATCGCTCCATGCTTTGAATCTCTTCGACATCTTGTCTATATAGGTGGATTGCGACGGACCAAGCAACCTTTTAGATCTATCTCTATAGATCTTTATTCTAGAATATAGGTTGCATCACCCAAGTCCTTCATTGAGAAGTTCTTGGATAACCAAGATTTGATATAGTAACATAGGCACATCATTCCCTATGAGCAATATGTCGTCTACATAAAGCACTAGGAACACAATGGCACTCCCACTAACCTTCTTGTAAACACGGGGCTCATCTTCGTTCTTGATGAAATCAAACTGTTTGATTATCTCATCAAAGCGAAGATTCCAACTCCGAGAAGCTTGCTTTAATCCATAAATGGATCTTTGCAATTTACATACCTTCCCAGCGTCATTGGGCATTGTGAAACCCTCAGGCTGTGTCATATACACTTCCTCAGATAGGTTCCCGTTAAGGAAAGCTGTTTTCACATCCATCCGCCGGATTTCGTAATCATGGTATGCTGCAATAGCGAGCAAAATTCTAATGGATTTTAACATGGCAACGGGCGAAAAGGTTTCGTCATAGTCAACTCCTTGTCTTTGCTTATAACCTTTTGCCACTAACCTAGCCTTGTAGGTAGTCACGTTACCGTCCATGTCGGTCTTTCTCTTAAAGACCCATTTACACCCTATGGGAACTATTCCCTCGAATGGATCAACTAAGTCCCAAACTTGGTTGTCTTTCATGGATTCCATTTCAGAATTCATGGCTTCCAGCCATTTCTCTTTGTCATGCCTTAATAGCACTTCCTCATAAGTTCTAGGGTCCTCATCTTCCATGAGATACACGCCAGTGTACCTTTCGGGTTCACGGCGTTCCCTGGTCGATCTTCGAGGTGCTAGTGTGTCTACAGTAGAGGGTGACGTCACATTTGTATGTGGTGTCTCCTCTACTTCCATCAACGGACTGTTATCCGTAAGTGGTTCTCGAATTTCTTCAAGATCAATCTTACTCCCACTGACCCTATCCAGAATAAACTCTTTCTCTAGAAAGAACCCATTCCTGGAAACAAACACCTTTTGTTCCTAAGGATGGTAAAATTGGTACACTTTGGTTTCCCTAGGATAACCCACAAACAGACATTTGTCAGATCTAGGTTCCAGTTTGTCAGGCATGGTCCGTTTCACATAAACTGGACATCCCCAAGGTTTCATGTAACCTAGTGTTGGTTTCTTCCTTTTGAACACTTCATAGGGAGTGGACTCAACCGTCTTTGATGGAACTCGGTTCAGTGTATAGGATGCGGTTTCAAGAGCATACCCCCAAAATGATTTTGGAAGAACTGCATAGCTCATCATGGATCGCACCATGTCTAACAAGGTGCGGTTCCTCCTCTCGACACGTCATTCATCTGTGGCGTCCCGGGAGGGGTCCATTCGGTAGAATCCCATTCTCCTTCAAATAGTCTTGAAACTCTCCATCTAGGTATTCTCCACCTCGATCGGATCGAAGTGTTTTGATTTCTTTACCTAGTTGTTTCTCCACTTCACTTCGAACTCCTTGAACTTTTCAAAGGCTTCGGACTTATACTTCATTAAGTATATATAACCATAGCGAGAATGGTCATCAGTGAAGGTGATAAAAAAAGAGTATCCTCCTTTGGCTTGAATTGACATTGGGCCACATACATCAGTATGTATGAGCTCAAGCAATTCATTGGATCTTATCCCTTTGCCACTAAAAGGTGACTTTGTCATCTTGCCAAGTAAACAAGCTTCGCATGTATCAAACGATTCATAATCGAATTGATCCAACATTCCATCTTTATGGAGTTTGGAAATGCGATTCTGATTTATATGGCCAAGTCTACAATGCCATAAGTAGGATTCATTCAAGTCATTTGTTTTGGCTTTCTTGTTATTTATATTAAGTACGTCAACATTCATATCTAATATGTAGAGACCATTGCTAAGTATGCCAGTACCATAAAAGATTCCATCACGTGAAAAAGAACAACATTTATTCTCAAACGTAAAAGAAAATCCATCAACATCTAATGCGAAAAATAGAAATAATGCTCTTCGTAAGAGCGGGAACAAAATAACGATTATTGAGTTCTAGTACTAGCCCACCGGGCAATGAAAGAAAATAAACTCCTACGGCCGGTGCAGACAACACTTGCTCCATTTCCAACGCGTAGGTCCACCTCTCCTTTCCTCGGATCTCTAGTTCTTCTTAGTGCACTGCATATTCGTACAAATATGAGAACCACAACCGATATCTAATACCCGGTGATTAGACTTAGAAGAAGTAATGTTGATCTCAATCATAAATATACACGAAGTCGAAGCATCAGAATGCTTCTTCTTGGTACTCAAGAAGCCCTTGCAGTTTCTCCTCCAATGTCCGGTCTCACCGCAATGGAAGCAAGCATCCTTGGATTTGTCTTTTGCTATCTTAGGCGTTGGCTTAGGTGCGGCCTTCGCCTTCTTGGACTTTTTCGGGCTTTAGCCTTGCCCTTGCTTGAAGTGACCGGCAACACTTGCTTTCCTTCCCTACGGTGCCCTCGGCGGTTTTCAACATGTTCAATAGCTCCGCTGAGAGCAATCTATCTTGTTCATGTGATAGTTCATCACAAACTGTGAGAATGAATCGGGTAGAGATTGTAGAATCAAGTCAATACTCAACTCTCGTTCCAACTTGTGGCCCAGCTTCCCAAGCCTCTCTATGTACCCGATCATTTTAAGCACGTGTGACCCCACGGCGAGTCCCGGATGCCATCTTACGGCTAAACGGGGCCTTCGAGACCTCGTACCTCTCGGTGCGAGGCGAGAAGCATAAATTTCCTTCGGGTGGACCATGATAGAGTAGGCGTCCATAGACTCATGTTGTTTCGCGGTTCGGGTGTCATAGAAGCAAGCATGATACATGTAGCATCGATCTTGTCGAACGGTGCTTGTTGTACTTCTCGACAATATCTGCGACCGAACCCTCGGTGGCTTTTCCGGTAGGGCCTCGTCCAAGACATAGCCAATCTTCTCGTGCCTCAAAACGATTTTGAGGTTTCTTTCCCAATCGAGAAAATTAGTTTCGTCAAGCTTGTTTTCGATGATAAAACGAAGGTTCAATTTGTTTGACATTTTCTACAACAATAAATAAAGATAGAATAAGTAAAAGCTCATGTATAAAAAAAACCCTAAATTTGCACTATAAATTTTATAAGGTTTTACTCCCACTAGCCAACTATTCCCTATTGGCTTTCAAGAATTTAATTAATTCTTTAGTGGCTGGGATCCCATCTAATTGCCTCAATCCCCGACGGTGGTCGATCAATCTCGGCAATTTCGAAAGGTAGGTACTCTACCCGGTCGCATCGCATGCGACTCCCGGTGGGCGACTAGTCAACTCTTTGACGTCTCACATCTCTATGTGATAGTCAACCCCTTGTCTCTAAAGTCGACGGCCACGACGGTGGCCAATCACCGAAAGACTTTAGTCGAGTCATAACCCAATATTCATGAGATCTCGTGACGATCATATCTCGATAATAACGATATACCCGTGGTAGGTCAACTCCCGACGGTGGTCGATCAGTTGGATCCGAACAAAGGCTCTTCACCGTCATTATAATATTGGGAGACAACTTTGGCTCGATTTTTGGCGTGGGAATAATTTTAAATTAATTCACTTAATTAATTTGGTTTAATTATGGTCTCATCTACTATGTGCATATTACTACTATATAATATAAAGTAAAACATACACAACATTCCGCGCACAAAATAACCGGTATGATCATGGATTTTTCGTAGGTGCGGTTTCGAATACAAACTGACGAAACCGCGGGTCACAAACTAAGGGTATCTGCAACCGCCAATAGGATCTTTATTGCTGTACGCCAATGGGTTCTTTATCTCTCCTTGGTCTTCAACTTCTTGCTCCATTCTTGTTACATAATAAATAATTACACCGCCGCACACGGGGGGGGAGCTTACGGGAATGGGATAATTGCAAAAAGTAAACTAGGTCACGTTCTTCATAACGGCCTAGGACAATTTTTCAAAAACCAACATAAAGAAAACATTCCCATCTATCCTATTGGTCGAGTCGCGATCAATCGGGGTCCATATAATCACATTATATCTACACATCTAATCCATACAATTTTATCTTATGAAAAAGATTAAATTCCAATTTTATCTACTACTACTTATGCGTCTTTATTTTATCACGTCAAATAATTAAATAACTTTTAATTAATTATATGACTTAATCGAAAATTAAAATTAACATTTAATTTTAAATCGATTTCAATTTTAATTAAATTTGAACTATTCAAAATATAGAATTAAAATTATGAAGTCTCCTATTTGTTTCCTTTCCAAAACTAAATTTAGCTTAGGCACAGCCACTTTCCAAAATCAAAATTTTGGAAGTGGCCAAGCTAGCTTTACAAATCAAATATTTGAAAAGGCGCTGCGCTATTCCAAATCAAATATTTAGAAATGCCAAATTATTTTAGTCTAGGCACAGCCACTTTCCAAAATCAAAATTTTGGAAGTGGCTTAAGCTAAACTTTACAAATCAAATATTTGAAAAGGGCCTAGGCATATTCCAAATCAAATATTTGGAAAGGCCAAATAATTTTGGTTTAGGCACAGCCACTTTCCAAAATCAAAATTTTGGAAGTGGCTGAGCTAGCCTATTACAAATCAAATATTTGAAAAGGGCTAGGCCTATTCCAAATCAAAATTTGGAAAGGCCAACATGCCATATGGTTTCCCAATGGTCCAAACTATTTGAACCATTGGTTGGCCATATGACACAACTAAACAAACTGTTAGGTGTAGTGCCCGAAAGACAATTTGTGTAATTGTTTTTGATAATGGATGACAGAATTCATCTCACCTTATTACTTGCTTTGTGCTTGTAAGTAATACACTGTTGCAAACCCTAAGTATATCAGTATGTAACCGCTTAACTCAGTGCATGGAGTGCACGTGAGGATTGAGTTAATGGTGATATACTTAAACTATTAGTCCGTGGTGAACTTAATCAGAGTTTAGGGTCTCTTGATTAAAACACCAATAATGCGCCCAGAACACCTTAGGGTGTGATAGTCTTATCCGGACTGTCGGTAGAGGGTACCTACGTGGGGCATTTATATATGACGGCATTCATATAGGACTTTGGACCGATTTAATCTGAATTTCTCGATATAATTCCGTAATCGAGGAATCTTATTAAATCATTAGATGATCATATATGGATCAACCTTAATCTGAGGTGATCACGGGATGCTTTGCTTGTCCCGGGGTAGTGTTTGATGTGTTAGTTACGGTTCACTTAAATATGTGTTCCAAGCCACTTCTCATTGGCACTATCTCCGATGAGTGAGTAGTTCGATTTTCACGGACATGGAATCCATTCCTTCTGCGGGAAGTAGAGAGACGATCCTCTTATTTGTTAGCCCTAAGAAAGTGATCGATCCCGGGAGTTCACATTTGACTAATTAGCTACTAGTCGGATATGTGTACTAATTGATCATCGGGGGTTGATGGTAAATAAGGATAAGATATTCGAGTCGGGTTCACGGAGACTTCCCACTCGGAATGGACGATCTATGGAGGGTTAATCCGTATGTAGTGATTATATCAATGGACGCTTATTTACTCTATGGGTTGAGTATAAGTATACATCTATAATCGGTAGAGTTCAGTTTCGGGTTTATGGTGGCGTAATCCCGGAATTAATAATTAATGTACTTATTATGTTCGACGCATAATTAATTATTGGAGCTACGGTTATAAGTCCATGGTCCCCGATGTGGCTTACGTAAATCGGACTAATAATCTTGTTATTTGGGCCTCGGTGATAATTAATTGGGTACGCTAATTAATTGATATGCATGGATATTATTTAGTTGGGCTAAATAATATAATACACATAAAAGACATTTTATGTGGGCTTTTTGACCCTTAATGGTGGCGCCATATATGTCATTTAATTAGAGAGAAATTAGTTTTCTTGGATAATTATTTGACATGTGATTTATCATTTATTTGTTAAATGATAATTCATGGAATATTAGATTATAATATGATTTATCCTAATTTGTTTGGGATAATCATTTTATTTATCTTTTATTTGGAATAAAGGATTAATGTAATAATTATCTCTTAATTATTTAATCCTTGGAGGACAAGGATTACTCTCCTATATAAAGAGAGTTCTCCCAAGTCTTAATGATAAGGAAAATTTCGCCCCACTCATTAAAAAAGGAGAAAAAAAATTTGTTTCTCTAGTCATGCAGGGTTTTAGAGGAAGAAAAACTTGGAGTTTTTCTTAGTGTTGCATATCGAGAAGGTTTGTGTATCAAGAAGGGTGTCCACCAACCGCCGTTTGGAGAACACATCGGAAGATCAAGGCGACTCTTCCCGTTGTTGGTAACATGATCTTAAACTTCCTTATAGTTTTTAAGTCCTTTAATTATGAATTGTGTCATATAAATCGTGATCCATCCGCTGCGCATAGATCTAACTCGTTTAGATCTAAGAACCTGCATCCTTCATGTGGTATCAGACACAAGTTCCACGATTTATATAATCACAATCGTAGGTAAACGATTTAAATGAGTGGAATTGCATGTAGGTGATATTTTACTTATTATTATGCATTAATAATTTTTAAATTGCTATGGTTGAAGAGATGGATTGGGGTTGGCACCGTTTTCCCGTTAGATCTATTGTAAACTCATATAAACGATAAAAATTCGTTCATATGAGTATAGGAAATTATGTAATTTTTTTATTATTGCAAGTTTAATTTCCTGTAAATAGATCTGTTTAGTAGCTTTATAGTGTTTTCGTTTTTCCCGTTGTTTGAGCCGTTAAAACGAAGATCCCTCCGGTCAGAATCAAGATTGGAAGTTGATAAACAATCCCACAAAATTTGGCGTCGATCAGAGTCCGTTTGGATGTCCGTTCGTTGATGAGAAGAGGCAGCTGTAACAGAAAAACGCAGGATTCACAGAAACCCTAACTGTGACTTCCTCGATTTTCTGGAAAGTATTGGACCGTTGAAACGAATATCCGACCGGTCAGATCGATAATCATGGAGTTTTGGACGTGAGATAAAATTTTCAGGACGATCGGGATTCATCTTCATCCCTGATAGGTCTCGGGAAGTATATGATGCGCTGCTGTAAGAGTTTGTTTCAGCAGCAAGTTGGGCGGCTCACTGAGGAAGATTGACAAGTCAAAGCTCCGATCCGACCGTCCATCTTGAAGTCCGAAGAATGAAGATAAGATCTGGAAAGTTTCGTCCTGATCCAAGTTCGTTTGATATGCCGATCGTCGAAGATTCTTAACAGCTGCAGATTAGGGTTTTAATATATTTTCGAATAGATTAGTTACGAGGGTGCCAACGGTCCATCTCGGTGTTTATTTTCCGCACTAGTATACATGTGTAGATTGTATGAGTAGAACCGGAAAATTGCCATGACATGCATCATATCATGAATTCCACTCCATATGCATACATGTAGAAATTAATTCGAGGAATTAGTTAGGCATGTATAAAACACACGATTAGTTTTAATTAATTGTTTGATATTAATTAGAAACAAATTAGGGTAAAAACCGAGGAACACGGGTTTTTTCAATCGTCGAGGTTGGGTGATGGATTCTTGGTGAATCCCACTCTGCGAAAGCATAAGGAGTAAAATCCCGAAACCTCGTGGTTAAGGTGTTGGATTCTCGGTGAATTCCACCTTACCTAAGACGAGATTACGTTTTTGTTCCGTAGTGTCTACGTGAAAGTTTGATGTTTAAGGATTGGATAATCACGGGCAAAAAGGTTCGAAAGTGGTTTAACCACGGTTGGGTGGTCAACAGTAGCTACGGCTCAATCGACTTCACCCTCCACGTGTGGTGTTTGCACGGGGGTCTGGCAATACTGAGCCATCCGAAGAGCCACTACGGCTCAACGGACCTCTCCTAGCCTTGACCCGTCCGACGGCCACATATGTTCTAACGAATAGGTCGGGTGGGCTAGCCCACATAACCGACAACATTCGGGCCTATGATTTATTGTTCCTTAATGTAACATCAAGTCCAAAAACGTGATCAGTAAACCCACCACTTTTTCAAAATATTGAGTGGGAGCGGGAGAGGCGACAGCCGACCCCACGGCCTCTACTGTTGACACAAGCGACGTGAGAGAATGGTGACGCCTCGTGCCGGCTTTGATTTCGGCCCCCTAAGGAAGGCCTTCACCGCTATCAAAATTCAAGGCTTGGTCTCCGAAAGGATAGGATTTTGGGTACTCGTCGGGTCACTGACCGACCCTAAGGCGGCACACTCGGGGTCTACCTAAAAATGCGAGACGAGTAGGTCACACTCATAAAGGGTATTTTTGGAAGTACCTTGGTGAAAAAGGAAAGGTGATTGACGATCACAAATGAGATGTTTGATTCTCAATTTGATCTTCAATATTAATCGAAACCTCTTTGACCTACCCTAAAGCGGCACTGAGGCATTAGATTAAATCCTTGGAACGGTAGGATAGACTATAAGTACTTAGTTTATGTTCCTAAAATTTATTAGTAGTGTATGTTTGGATTTATTCTGTCAATTTTGTTTACAACTATTATACATATCTCTACTTTATGGTACTAGGCTATCTTGGTGTAAAATTGACTAGTAATGACTTCGTTAAAAAGTGGTAAGTAACTAGAACGTTGTACTTATTGATCTTACATGCGATTAATTTTTCGGAAGAGATATTTCTCTGGAGCCTTCAAGACTTAAGTGACGTAAATAAGTATGTCACTGTTGTCAATCGTGTTGAACGAGAGACGGCGTAGTCGGTTGAAAGATGATTGGGACGATAAAATTCTTCTAGTGAATTTTAATGGTGTAGTGTCTACACAAGAAATTTTCGAATAGAAAAATTGGAGAATCATAAATTAAAGTGTCGCTAGTTAGACGGTATTTGGAACCGATAAACTAGTGGGAGCTTTTGTCTTATGTTTTTCTAATTTAGAAAATTAGTCCCACTGGGTAACGCTTTCATTAGACATCCCACAGTTCACGAGTAGTGTCTACTCATACGAACTGCTAGTTCAAGACTATTTCCTTTTAAGGAAAGTTAAGAATGGGAAAGAATGTCTATAAGTGTTAATCATCTTAACTGAAGTTTTGAGGCTAAACCGAAACATTAATTAAAGAAAGTATAGGATAAGGAAAGTGATTTCGGATCACTAACCAATGAATCCTTAGCGACTTTCTTAACCGAGTAACTTGACTCGGTAGCTTAGTTCTTTGGAAGAACAAGGAAGCTGTGCATTAACGATTAATAGAGTAACAACGGGCAGTAATTTCAGCTACAATAGTGGGAGTGATATAAGGAAATGAATTTCGGATTCTATCCTTGAATATCACAAAAAAATTTATTTTTCTGTTTACAGATTCGTTGAAACAAATGGATTCACTTTCAACTCGATATATTGTTGCCTCATAGAAAGTGAATATGACATTTGTAGTACGAATCCAAGACTCGGACTTTTGTTTGATAAAGTCGAACCACTAAGAAAAGGCTGAATAAGTATAACACATCTAAAACTATTAAAGGTAAAAGGTTTCCGTATTAAGATAAGCGACCTTTCAATATCTATTAATTAGTGCATATATCCTAGAGATAAGACACGACGATCGGCTAAGGGTGATTCCTATCTCCCGCCTCTAGGAACACTATCTCAAAGGAACAATGACTAAGTTTCCTTTCAATCGGGAAAGGGTAATAGATTTGAAGGGGTAACATATCTTGTTCACCATGACCTTCGGGGTCTAGTGAGAGATACAAGCTAGTGGGAGTTTTTGAGTGGTGACATTTTGTCTGATAACTACTCGAAACGTGATTTAGTTTATCAAATGAATACGAGGATGAGTCTCTGATTTTAGCAGAGAATAGAGTATTCCATGCTCAGAAATAGGCTATCGCATAGTCTTGGGACTGATGCTCAGCCTGCCTCCTAGTGGAATGTTTCTCACTAAGGAAGAAATCATAGACTTGCCTGATATAGTTATTAATGTGCTACAATACACTGTTAAACTCAATTAAGATAATTGGTTGCAAAATAACGGTTAACATTATTATACTACAAGAAATCTTCATTTTTATGGCGTGCATTGCGTGCCATAATTAACGTTTTATGGCATGCATGAGCACGCCATAATATCCCGCGTCGTAAAACTAAAAAAAAACACGGCATGAGTACGCGTGCTGTAAATCGACTTTTGTGCGCCATAAAAAGTTGTCCAGTAAAATAACTCGACGGAATTATGACGTGCATTTCCATGCTGTAAAAGGATAATATGTTAATGGCATAAGGGTTACGCCATAAAATTCTTTTGCACGCCTTAAATTTTTTGAATCATGGCGTGCTTTTGCACGCCGTAAAATTTTTCTGCTTCCCGCCAAATGAATTATGGCATGCTTTCGCATGTAATAAAAAGAGTAATAAATGCCTTTAAATACTTCCCGCCAACACTAAATCTAAATTATGGCATGCAATGCACGCCATAACTCATTCCCGCCAATAAAAATACCATATCACATCATGCTTTGCATGTCTTAAATTATATAAATTGATTATTATTATCCTAAATTAGTTGTAATCAACACACCAATTTCACTATTATATAATTATAAATGCATATCATAAACGATAACATCCCATCATAAATCAACAACGACAACATCCGTTACAACAATTCAAATCCACCACAAATATTATCTCAAAACAAGTCAAACAAGCTCCTTGAGTGAACGATAAGTTGATATCTACTACACGGATCTAAACATCATACCATCAAAAGCAGTTCTTCGGTGAAAACGACCTGTCTAGCCTTTTATCCATCATATACTCCTCCTTCAATTGCATCCTACCTGTTCACAAAGTAAATAACTTAATTAACTATGCCCATGGAAGGTTAGGGAAAAGAATGGATGTACTTCTTAACACTTATAAAAATCATTGTCTGTATCATCTTAAACACAACATAAGTCTGACATGTCTCCTATACAAGCTAAAGTAGAAGAAATAGGTACAAATAAAAACTTCCAATTTGAAGCAATAGCTAATACAGAGAAGCTAGCTGCCTGACTACATACAACTTCTCTTATCATTTTGTTTAGTGACATATAAACAACTATGCTACTATGCAGAAAATGTGCAAACAAAGTGATATTGCATGAAAACATATCACAAGGAAGATGAACTTTCACATTACATGAATTGCAGATCAATGCTGTTCTTACATTGATCATTTTCAGAAGTGATATGTCAGACAAGAACATTGATTAAGTATACTACATGAAGAGAACCGAACAAGACATTGTTTTATTATTTACATAACCAGAAAATTGAAAGTTGAAACACAGAGTCAAATTTAAGCAACTAAATTTAGTTCTAACAATATATAATTTAGAAGCATTATCAATGCAACGTAGAAAATAAACTAGCTTCTCAAAATGGTTATTTCACTTTGTTTAGTTTCAGTTTTTCAATTCCAAAACAGGGCCATGCTTGAAAAACAATTAAGCATAATATAGTGAAAGCACATAAATTTAGTTCTAACTTCTAACAATATATCAGCAGCAATATCAGGGCCAACCAGAGAAGTTGATTCAATAGCATAAGTTCAGCACCAATAGCTACAAAACCATTATAAAGCAAAGATATCTAATACAGAGACCACATTAGATACTTTTTTAGAAAACCATATGAAAAATTTTAGACCAATAAAAGCAACTCTTTTATACATTTTGTACGTCAAAACCGACACATGATTGAGTGACAGGAACCAAGAAATGCCATCAACATAACATAATATGCAAAAAACTGTTTCAGTGGGCTGAAAAATAGTGGCCAATAAAAAAAAACATAACATATGAATATTGTTATCATAGCTTAGCCTTAATTTTCTATACCCAGATAGATACTAAAGAAAATAGATACATGTACATTACAATACTTATGTATACAATATAAACAATAATAATAACATAGTAAAGCTGCAAAATCAGTCTCACTTTCCATTCTTCCAAGTGTTTATCATCCATCATACACCAAAATTTTACGGTAAATTCACCATTTATATTATTGCACTGATATTTTTTTATTTGTCTAAAATGGAACATGATTTTTAGACACCATTACTGCTATTTCCAACAGAAAACAGAAAACTTTTTTGAAAAAAATGTGCGATAAAGAAGTTGCCTATATATATTTCATATGATGAAAGATTTGAAGGAAGTAGGAAAAGGGCAGACCACGCCAAGAACAAGAGGGAGAAAGTAAGGGAAATGCAAATATTATGAAAACAAACACTAAAAAGCAAGCACATTAAACTAATCTACATTCATCACTGAGAAGCAAAATCTTTATTGGACAAAGGCTCTTCATCTTTAGTTACCAATAATTTCATAAATTTCATAAGCAAAAAAACAGTGGGCGTAGCAGAGTAGGTCATTTTCCTCGTTCATCTTAGAACAAAAAACATGGTTGCACGGATAACTAACAAAATATTTGAACTTCTTTAACACATCATGGGGGAGAACAACGTTCAACATGTGCACGTGAATGCATACCATGAGAACAAGAATGAGGGAACAAAATCTTTGATACAAGAAAAAGATATTTATAACACAATTACACAAGTCTAGGTCATGAATTTACCTCAAATAAGTTTGATGCAACTAGAGGGCCAAGCCACTGTGCTTCCTTTTGCTTCGGATAAAGTGCTGAATTCTTCGGTAGGTCAAGACAAGACAATGTCCTCAATGACTTCTCGTACCCATACCTTCCAACAATGAGGACCAAGACGAATACAATGTACTTTATCGTCTAGATCCTCAATGACTTCTCGTACCCATACCCTTGTCCTTTGCATTTGAATTTTGACAATTCATCGCCTCGTATGTTTCAGGTGCAGCTTGATTATTCATTGATGGTTCAGAAATGCGCACATCTCTGTTTTGTTATAGCAATGAAGCTATAGCAGCAACTTCTGCAGCCATTTGTTGCTTTTTACTGCTTTTTTTAGCATTCCGGGAGCTCTACATTGATGAAGAAGAAGAGAAAATCAATGATGTGGATGCAACAAGAAACAAAAAAATAAACAATATTAATGCAGAAATTCTTACCTCAACATCTAACTTTTTTTTTTAATCAAATTATTGACCACTACTATCAAATTATTGACAACTACTTTCACTGGCTTCGTCTATCTGTTAAAAAACATACATGAAAGTATACTAGTTGTCAACGGTATGAAACAATGGGTTTTCAACAATAATAGAGTTGGGTAACTAGGCAATGTGAATGAAATAAGTGATATTCATGGTCAATTGAGGATTTCTAAAACAAAGTAATAAGGATCACTTGAAAGTGTTGTTAAACAGCCAAATCAGTGGCGCAAAAGATACACCTTTATCCTGGGATAGTAGATCCATTCTGTATCCATCTCTGTATGTAATATGTCTTCACATGTGATGTGTTTCCTTTACTTCACAAATCATTTTAAGGCAAAGATTTAGCATTCAAAAGACTGTCAAGCTAACTATTTTGATGTCCTAAAATTACATTCAAATTGAATTAGAGGTGTGAATGTGATCCACCTCAGAACAGTTAGTAATAATGCTAAATTTTTTTCTCATCTTTTCAATCTCAATGGTGTTTCTGCAAAATTTCCAGAGCATCAAATCACATAATTATCAGAATCTGGCAAGTAGAATGAAATGCTACCCTTATTTTTCTGGTTATACCAAAGTTGTTCACTATTAGGCAATATTAGCAGTTCACTTTGATCAAACACAAACTCTTAGTTCACTAATGTGCATCTCTCTAGTCTCTACCCACACAGTTTTTCTGCTGCATGTAAAAAAATTGTATTCATAACAGCAATATGTTTCACAACAATCATCAAAACAGAGCAAAAGCTGGTACGAAAATAGAAAAAATGAAAAAAAAAACACCAGTTATTCCTGGTGTGTGTGATGAATGGTTTTTACGATAGTGAAAGAGTGAGGAAGATGATGTTTCTTCCAGTAATTCATCATGTCGTACAGTTAGAAAAGTGCGTCTTTCGTCTGACTTATTGAGTGAAAAAAGAAGCATAATAAAAACTGATCCCGTGAGGAAATATAGTTCAACTACCAGTTCAAAGAGTCTTGAACCTACAGAGGCAGAAACCTTTTGGTCTCATGATCAAAATCTACAGGATGATGTTGATACGGATTCTAGTGGTCCACATACAAAAGAAAATTTTCATCAGAAAGAAGCTCCTGTCATCATGAACACCTTAAAATAATTGCATCAAAGAAGGATACTTACCAGAGATGCACAATCAGGATCAGACAAGTTGATGGTAAGGTTCCTTATCAATGATATAACCTGAAAACACAAAGAAACGCAGTCTGTCATTAAAACCCAATCCGGTATTGAAAACAATCAAATAAAAAGTAATGACTTGTGAAGGCAAATTACAGAATACTTCTTTTCATGTTCAGATAGAAACGAAAGAGAAAAGAGCTTGAATTAAACCAATCGACTTAAAGAGTTATCTACTGAAAAGAGCTTGAATTGAACGATGACTTTATTTCTTTTGCACACAGATCTCAAGCTATGAACAGTAAACATCATCACCGGTCAAAGAATCAAAACACAATTTCAAAGTCAGCATACATACATATAACAGCAGACACAATTTCTTTTTCCAGTGAAAATCAATCTATTTTGCATCTTGTTTAACAATAATTAGTACACCTGATGCTTAATGGTGTTTAAGAATGCAGATATCTTAAACGAACAAAGCAATTTATTCAAAGAAAAAAAAATCCAGAACTCGCAGAAAGAAGGAAAAGAATTTCATAAATTCTTAAAAGAGAAATTCAGCTGTGATATTAAGAGATTTTTCAGATATAATACAGCAGCAAAATTCAAAGACCATTCCTAGACCCAGATAATCGAAGGTAGAAGAAGAGGATTGAGTACGAGTGAGGAATACGGCAGTTGTCGGAGATTAGGTTTATTTAGTCGAGTAGAATTTAGGATTTATTTTTGTAGAATGCGGGAAATGAAATTTTGGGTCTATTTCGCGTGCATTTAGAGGGAACAAAATTCACGGCGTGCAATAGAAAACACGCCTTAAAATGTGTTAAATATACGGCGTGCTATTATTTAACGCCATTAATTCATATAATTTCCATAAGATCAGGACGCGCATAGTGATGTACGCCATAATGTTATTAAAACATGGCGTGCAAAAATGCATGCCATAAATTGTACGCTCTAAAATTGCGATTTTCTTGTAGTAATGTAAACCGAGAAGTCTACCTAGAAGATGCTAGTGAATTTATGGATAAGGAGTGAATTCGGTTCACACCACATCCGTAAATGTAGGCATTTAGCATTTAATGCTTGAAGGTAGGACTGGGGATTTTGCGCATACGTTCAAATTGTGAATGTTCATGAAATATCTTAATGAGACGAGTAAAGGTTGGTTATAAGATTCTTGAGATCAGAAAGTGACGGTTGAACTGTCACAAGCCTTCTGATAGAATCTATAAGAAACAGCCTTAAACCTTGGAGTACGGTTACCCAAAGGTAGTTACTATCTGATTTAATCAGACCACGTCCAACATCGGTTGTTGGTGATTACACTGATAAATACTACTAGATCAGGATGTCAACCCAGAACGCAGTGAGTATGGTTTACCATTGACCCATTGTAGTTTTGTGGACTTTACGGTCTACTGGGGTGATTGATAACCTATGGCTCTTAGTGGGCTGTATAGGATTCTGATCACAGAGGTTGGTTTGACACCTTAACCCCGTAAATGGAGTTTTTGTACTCCGCTTTGTTCGATCTATTGTAGAACCACACGAGTGTCTCGGGCCCGGTGGGAGCAATTGGATCTACATAGAAAAGAGACGAATGAATAGGAAAGTTTAAACTTTCGGCGCAAAGTTGAGTGGTATAGGGGTGATTCCCGACAAGTAGAGAGTTAACCGGACCTTGAACTCTCTCACCACTCGCCTTGCTAGATTTCATTAGAAAGCGAGAAAATAGGGGTGATTCCCCGAGACTTTCTTGCCGAACAACGGAATCGAATTCATTCGGAATAGAAGGGTTTTAGGCGAGAATGAATAACGGATTCGTTACAAAGCGAGAAGATAGGGGTGATTCCCTAATACCTTTTTTGCGAGACTAACGATATCTTAATTTATTCGAAAGAACCATTGGTAGGAAGCTTTGTCATGGCTTATATCCTTTGTGGATTTAAGAGAACCTCTCGGTCATTAAAAGTCGCATGTTTTAAAATATGTGGACTTGACCAGAATATTGATAAGTCTTTTGTAGACTGGGTATCAATATTGGTAAAATAGTAGTATTAGTGTTCATGAATGATAACACTGAAACAGTTGGAAACAACATGTGTGTGCCATCTGAAGTCAGAAACTGACACGCCAAGATTCTCTGGATGAGAGAATTGGACTATGTTCTAAGAATCTGATTCGGTCAAATTCACGAGAATGAGTCATTGGCTATCCCACCGATCTTATTGAATAAGATGATTATGCATATATGGTTGCAGCATTCATCGAGAGTTGTCCTACCCTACCTCTCAGGAATGATTCTCCAAATCTTCGGATAAAGAGAAAATGGGATAGAGTCTCTGCGGGATAAGGGCAAGTCGGCTTAACACGAGTCAATTGCAATCAAATCTCGGATTCGAGCATTGAATAGCGGTTTAGTACGTCCTCAAGTATCTTTAGAGAACGAGGAATCATATGCTTGTATATTCAGGTGCAAACTTGAATATGGTTGACTACACTGATTCTGACTTGTAGTCAAATTAAGGATGATCATTAAGTTGATCTCGGGCTCAGTGTTTACTCATAGTGCTTAGAATTTCCTTTTTGGTCTGGAAGTAATTCCAGGTCTGATAAGCCGATATCACTTCATCGTGAAAACAGTGAAAAGATAGCTTAGAAGGATCTTCTCAGTCATAAAGAGTCAAAAGCATATTGAGAGAGAGTACCGCCTGATTGGAAGGACCGGCTACGTTTCAATCCTAAAGATCGTTTCGAGCCGATAACCTAACTGATTAGTGCACCAAGTCTAGTGCTTGGAGGGTACGGCATTGAGAGATATGTCTCATATGCTTTTAGAGCAAGTGGGAGAGTGTTGTGAATAAGATGAGAAAGGGTGTGCTCTAAAAACAATCGTTACTTGTCATTTCGTGCAAGTGGGAGATTGTTAGGTGTAGTGCCCGAAAGACAATTTGTGTAATTGTTTTTTATAATGGATGACAGAATTCATCTCACCACTTGCTTTGTGCTTATAAGTAATACACTGTTGCAAACCCTAAGTATATCAGTATGTAACCGCTTAACTCAGTGCATGGCGTGCACGTGAGGATTGAGTTAGTGGTGATATACTTAAACTATTAGTCCGTGGTGAACTTAATCAGAGTTTAGGGTCTCTTGATTAAAACACCAATAATGCGCCCAGAACACCTTAGGGTGTGATAGTCTTATCCGGACCGTCGGTAGAGGGTACCTACGTGGGGCATTTATATATGACGGCATTCATATAGATCGGACCGATTTAATCGAATTTCTCGATATAATTCCGTAATCGAGGAATCTTATTAAATCATTAGATGATCATATATGGATCAACCTTAATCTGAGGTGATCACGGGATGCTTTTGCTTGTCCCGGGGTAGTGTTTGATGTGTTAGTTACGGTTCACTTAAATATGTGTTCCAAGCCACTTCTCATTGGCACTATCTCCGGATGAGTGAGTAGTTCGATTTTCACGGACATGGAATCCATTCCTTCCCGCGGGAAGTAGAGAGACATCCCTTATTTGTTAGCCCTAAGAAAGTGATCGATCCCGGAAGTTCACATTTGACTAATTAGCTACTAGTCGGATATGTGTACTAATTGATCATCGGGGGTTGATGGTAAATAAGGATAAGATATTCGAGTTGGGTTCACGGAGACTTCCCACTCGGAATGGACGATCTATGGAGGGTTAATCCGTATGTAGTGATTATATCAATGGACGCTTATTTACTCTACATGGGTTGAGTATAAGTATACATCTATAATCGGTAGAGTTCGAGTTTCGGGTTTATGGTGGCGTAATCCCGGAATTAATAATTAATGTACTTATTACGTTCGACGAATAATTAATTATTGGAGCTACGGTTATAGGTCCATGGTCCCCGATGTGGCTTCGTAAATCGGACTAATAATCTTGTTATTTGGGCCTCAGTGATAATTAATTGGTTTGGGCTAATTAATTGATATGCATGGATATTATTTAGTTGGGCTAAATAATATAATACACATAAAAGACATTTTATGTGGGCTTTTTGACCCTTAATGGTGGCGCCATATATGTCATTTAATTAGAGAGAAATTAGTTTTCTTGGATAATTATTTGACATGTGATTTATCATTTATTTGTTAAATGATAATTCATGGAATATTAGATTATAATATGATTTATCCTAATTTGTTTGGGATAATCATTTTATTTATCTTTTATTTGGAATAAAGGATTAATGTAATAATTATCTCTTAATTATTTAATCCTTGGAGGACAAGGATTACTATCCTATATAAAGAGAGTTCTCCCAAGTCTTAATGATAAGGAAAATTTTGCCCCACTCATTAAAAAAGGAGAAAAAAAATTTGTTTCTCTTGTCTAGGGTTTTAGAGGAAGAAAAACTTGGAGTTTTTCTTAGTGTTGCATATCGAGGAGGTTTGTGTATCAAGAAGGGTGTCCACCAACCGCCGTTTGGAGAACACATCGGAAGATCAAGGCGACTCTTCCCGTTGTTGGTAACATGATCTTAAACTTCCTTATAGTTTTTAAGTCCTTTAATTATGAATTGTGTCATATAAATCGTGATCCATCCGCTGCGCATAGATCTAACTCGTTTAGATCTAAGAACCTGCATCCTTCACAAACGAGATATCTATGCACAATAAAATATCACAAAACGAAAAGGGTTGATCTCCCCCATTGGAAGAGAAGAGCCGACGGACGGCAACCCTAGGGTTACCGCCGCCGCCGCCGCCGCAGAGGAGGGGGGCGCCGCCAGTCGGCCGACCCCCCCATGAACCCTAATTTTTTTTTTTTTTATTGTTTCAACGTTTCGTGATTTAAATCTTGCATCTATTGATCAAATACTACGCAATTAAATTATGCTTATTGCTTAAGCTCGAAGTCTGGCTCTGATACCACTGTTAGGAAATCACTAGTTTTTAACGCAGCGGAATTTAAAATTTGATTTCCTTTTCTAGATCGTTCTTCGTTTAATGCAATAAACACGTTAAGTAGTTTGACGGTTATACCTTAGATGATCTATAAGATCGTCGCTTTGACCGCCAACGGAGAGTAGTTCAATGCGCAAGCCGTCCACGCGTCCGGCCTCTATCGCTAATCCACACGAACCCCTCGCCGGAATCCTCTTTGGATTGCTATCGGAAAAACTCCGGCTGCTAGACCGGACCTTTTCTTCCCTCACAAACTCACTATGGAAGGCTCTCTTATTTTACACAAGAACTATGAGCTCTTGCAATTGTGTTGTACAAAAGAGCTTGACACCCACCTCCTATATATAGTAGAAAGTGGCGCCCCTAATGGTGTGTAGGAGAAGAAAACCTTTTTTCAATAAAATAAGGAAAATCAACTAGATTGATTTATCTCTTTAATTATAATTTATTTTGCCAATATCATATATTGATTATAATTATCTTATTACCATAAATCTATTTTTTTTTTCAAAATCAATTAATATCTTATATTAATATTATGGCAATATTATTAATTAAAGTGCACAATCCAAGTGCATCTTATACACTCAAAAGTGGCGCCCCATATGCCAATTAATTGGCTTCCGGAATATTCTTTAATTAATCTAATTTGTATATAATTAATATCTTGTATTTTATTTATTCATAATAAATAAATACCACCATATTAATTTACCACTATAACCTTTATAGTCTAGAGATAAACTTTCCTTATTTGGTTATCAACTATAACCGCATTTTAATCCGACTCGATGTTCATATGTGTGTGACCCGATAGGCTTCCGAATATGTTGGCCGTAGACACAAAGAGCAATTTACTAAAATGCCCTTCATACCTAACGATCACGGGATAGCGTCTAGCAACACACCGTGACCCCAATTATCGGAAGAGTCAAAAGCAATGACTACTACCTTTCATGTGAAGCAGTTACCGTGTAAGTTACAATCCTATCGCTGTAATAATATCCATACGATCGTATCTCGAGTGTCAATACATTGGCGATCGTATCTTATAATCTGGATATCATGCTCTCTCGGAATAACACATTTACTCCCACTTTGCAAAGATTCTCGAGAGCTAGACATTCCTTATAAGAAGGCCATTTCGGATATTCGATCCCAATCATAGGATACGCGATTCCCGGACGACCAATCATGTATACTCCGCATGCTTCAATATCATACCCAATCACTACCGCATGATCGCCCCGTGGTTAGGAGAAATCTCAATAGTGTCAAAGCATGACAATCCACACCGTGATGCCATGAAGACTCCGGTCAAAAGGATAATTACACAACCGCCACATAGTGTGACACTTAATGTAAGTGGGTCGATCCTAACGTACGCATTCTCTAATACACGTCCACGTACGGTCCAAGTGTCTCTACACTTCGATAGACGAGATCTATCCCTACCTTCTAAAAGGTAGAAGACATCCAATACGTGCTAGTCGATTATACTATCAATGTCCCATTTGATAATATGTAAGACTAGAGACATTTAAGCACCAACCTTGTTATAGTGATTAGAGATCTCATCAACCATAATCACTATCATGGTTTCTCTATCACAGATTGATACTAGGGACGTTACTATATATATACAACAAATAATATGAAGATAAACAATATATAATAACATAAGTGCTTTTATTAATCATAATAAAGTTATTACATGAACTAAATAGACTGTAAATGACCCGACCCGGTCGGATCCGGTCCAACCCGATTGGATTTAGGACACCTTTCCAACACATACCTTCAACAATAGAGATCTAGCTCGATCTACTCAAAGCTAGAGATGGTGGAGGAAGGGAGAAAACCAGAAATAACTCCTCAAAAGCTTGGAATAACTTTATTTCATCAAATTATGTAATGTATATAATGTAATATGCAAAAACTTCTACAAACTTATACAATAATCTGTTAATGCGGCCTTATATAGATACAATGACCGACTTATGACTCATAGAAACCCTAACCGATCTAGTAGAGGCGGCATAATCAATTTCATGTTCCACAAGTCCTCGGTTTACCGGCCCTAGCCCACGGTAAATCGGGCCGACTTTCCCTCTTTTTCTTCAGCAGATTTCTTCTTGGACTTTTTTTAATTGGCCCAACATGCTCCTTTTGGTCCAGATCCATTCTCCAATGCTCCAGATTCGGTACATCCTATAAAACACACAAAACAAGGCAACACAATTCCAAATCTACGAGAAAATAACATAGATGCAGAATTACGATCCTGGAAACATACACATAGCATTTAACACTTATTCCACATAATAACGAGCCTATCTATCCTCTCTTGAGCAGAATTCGGGGTGAATAAAGGTATAATTATTTGTACCATTTAGGGCGTTATCAGACATACAGTTTGCCTTAGGACTATGTGCACGTTTTCAATCAAACCCTAAGATATCACATTACAAAGCTTTAAAGCATGTTTTCCGATATCTCAAGCACACACCCACATTGAGTCTCTGGTACTCTCGAGATTCATCACTTACACTTATCGCTTACAGCGATGCCAACTATGGTGGCTGTCGTATTGAACGGAAGAGTACTAATGGTACTTTCCAATTACTTGGGGACCGTTCTCATGGTTCTCTAAGAAGCAACCTAGTGTTTCCCTAAGCACTACTGAGGCTGAGTACAAAGCCTTGATCAATTGTTGTGCTCAACTCCTCTGATCAAGCAACGGTTAGCAGGCTTCGGCATGTCTGTAGATTGTGTTCAGTTTATTGCGACTGTACCAGTGCAATATACCTCGCACACAATCCTGTATTGCACTCCCGATCCAAACACACAGACATTCGATATAATTTTATACATGATCACGTGCAAAATGGTACGATATCTATTGAGTTTGTGCCAACTGTGCATCAGGTAGCTGACATTTTCACGAAGCCTTCTTCGGGCCTAGTTCGAAAAGTTACGTAGAGACTTACATATGGTACCGTTATGATCCCTTTTTCATAGTTTTCAAACTAAGGGGGAGAAGTACGTATGTTGGGGAGCTGTAATCAAAGAGGAGCGTCAAAGGTATTTTGAAAATTAATCAAAAGGGGGAGATTGTTGAGTTATGAGCCCCAATTATACATTGTTTGATTAATTTCCAAAAATACCCCTATATGTGTATTTTAATTTACCCCTGCACTAACCTACCATGAAGCATCTATAGCTTAATCATGTGGCACTCTTTTATTTATTTTTTGCAGGATTTATCAAATTGTATAATAAATTATTTAATTATTAATTTATTTTATAAAATTAATTATGTTAATTTTATAAGTAAATTATATAATCAAATTAATTATATTATATAATTTTATATTACAAGTCTGCCAGGCCTCTAAATTCTCTTGGCTCTTGTTTATTTTCGTGATCCATGTTTTCCCTGGCTTGGCCCAACTTCCAAACACCAAATTACCTGAGACCCGGTTCTTGACTCGTGAGTTCTACACTATTAAACCTAAAACCCGACCTACCCTAACCCTAATATCTCATTTCTGCCATTTCCCTCTTCCAGATTTCTCTCCACTCCCTCATTCATTATACGTGATTCTTCGAAATCCTCTCCTTCAATGTTCTTCCAGAAAATTTGCAAAGACTCTTTCTTCTTCTTTACCCATTCTCCTTTCTTATATGTATCTTCCCTCATGGAAATATCTCTTCCAGCAACACAGAATCCTGTTCTCTGTGAAGGCTCTTTTCAATCGAGCAACCACGTGCAGATTTCGAATATGGAAGGTTCCATTAATTCAAATTAAAGGCTCTATCCTGCAACCCGTTAAGATGGAAGGCTGGCCGAGTCTTTAATCTCCTGCTCCTTCGTGATTTGCCTCTTGAAGAAACGTAATTGAAATGTGAAGGATCCTTGAAGAATAAGTGCCTTAAAGGTGATATCTTTCTATTTTGTTAATATTCAAAGTTATTTCACTGATCCGAATGAGATTTCGCCTTGACTCATTTCCTTGTGCATTGATTGTGGTATCTCTTCACTGAAACACGTGTTGAACGTGAATTCATTGATAAAGGAGGAAGCTTGCTACTGGACTCTTCACTATTGGACTGAAAAATCTGAAAATACGGATTCAATTGAAGTCATGCCGGTCAAAGTTGAAAGCTTGGCAAGGTGGGACTCTTGATTCTAGTCACATGGTGAATCCCCGATTTGGTAATCTCAACCCAAATCGCAGAGGTAAATTGGCTTGAACCCTACACTGTGGTCTAGTAAAGTTGACCTTGGTTTTTTTCAACCCGATGATGGTCTGGTTCGAGTCATATACTGAGGGTTTTGACCCAGTGATGCCTTAAAAATCAATTAGACCATGTTTAGTCATAACCAGTGCCTAATTAGTCCATGAGTCAGTCAATTAAAACACTAAATTCAACCAAAGTCCGTGTATGCTGGCTACCTGTTAAGTGATTGGTTGAATTAGTCCGTGACTATGTGCAAACCAAAACCCGGTTAATTAAGTGGCATGTGAGGCTTTGTTTCCAAATATAGTGTTGATTACATGTTTATAATCTATGATTTTTTAGCCTGACGGCACCTAGACAGAGTTTACATGTAACATTCACTCCAACCGTTTTAAACATGCCTTCATTGGAAATACCACACGTGCCTTCGGTTTTAAATTCAGAATTTTGGTTTCACCCGTAAGGGTCTAAGGTTCTTTACCCTTAGAGCCTATATATAGTCACTCACACCAAACATGATTGCACTAGTCAAAAATCATAACAATCCAACATTTTCTCTCTTTCAAAAACTTAGTCTTTTTGTTGAGTCTGAGGGTGTGGACAAGGAAGTTGAATATCTTGCTAGATATTCAACTTAGAGTCTGATTAGAGGTTGTTGTATTGGTGGAAGGGCAGTTCCATCCAATAGGTCCAAGTTTTCAGGATCAGAAAGGTGAAATTCTGAGGTTCTTCTTGCGCAGAAGGTACTCAGAATTGCCCTTGTTTTTGTTTTAATATTGCCCTGTTTTGCTATTGTTTTACTGTTGTGTCTGTGTCTCAATTAACTTTGCTTGTGTAGTGAATTTTAATTGAGTGTCTGCCTGTGTGACTTTACTTGTGTTGTTCAGTATTGAATCAAGAATCACAATTGAATGCTTGAGTCAAGTTCTGACCCTGAGAGGATTCTGGCCTTCTGACTCATATTTCACTATGATCTGATTCTGTGTGAATCTGACTCTCAGATCAAGCACTTGCTTGCTGAGGTTGTCCTTCTTTCAGTTACAAATTGCATTTAAGCTGTGGAAACTGAAGTCGGTGATTTGGTGGTATCACCAAGATTCACTACCTTGAGCATAAGGTTAAGCTTCTTGATTTCACATCCTTGGCTCCACTTTGGTTTACTGAAGAGTGAGGTTTGAGTCTGTGCAATTTTTGTTTCAGTGTTTGTTTTTGCTATGTATCAAAATATCAGGATCTGTTTTGTGTGTGGCTGTTTGAAAAACTACACACAACCTTGTGAATAAGGCATCCCAGATTGACATTTTGAGCCTCTTCAAGTCTGAACCTGTACATCACTTGGCCGATGGCTGGTATCTTGTGTATATCCCCTTTGAACTGTTGGGAAACTCATCAGCTTGTCTCTGTGATAAGTATACTGAGTTTCTGCCCCTTGTTGTGCATCTTGCTGAATTCTTGCTGCCTTGCTACTTGCAAATCTGTGGTGCCTGCAAATTTGTGAAGCCTGCATTTTCTGTGAATAGCTTGTAATAGGTCTTTAGACTGTGCAGTAATTAGCTGGACCTGCTGGTATTTTTGTGATCAGTAGCTATACTAGCCAGATAATCAAACTAGAGTTGAGACTCTGACTTGCTCATTTGCTCAATACTATAGCTGATTGACCAGCCTACCTCTTTTCCTTACCTGTTTGTGAACTGAAGTGCCTTGTATTCAGTTTGATTTGTGACCTGTTATAATTTGCTAATCAAGTACTAATTATCATATGTTTATAATCAACTGAAGCACTTAGTTCAGCTCCAGTTTGTGGGTGGGTTTTGTTTTCTAAACTTGCTGTTGAATCAGTAATACTTTGGTAGTGATTATACTCTGCAATACACTTATTGTTTGATCTAAATCCGTTTATAGAAATAATTTATAATTGTCAGTTTTTATATTATATATCTGTCAGTCTGTGCTTTAAGTATAACCTACCTCCACACTTTATACACTTAATCTAAATCTTGCAAACTGGTTGATCATATTTGATCCTGATTGAATTAAATGAATCTGCACCTTAATCACACTCAAATAATCTTGATCATTTAGGTAATCCTATAAGTTGAATAACCGGTTAAACCGGCTTCCAATTAACTTGTTAATGACTTGTGTGTAATCAATTTTTCCAACTTGTTATTACTTGATAAATCAAAAAAGTGGTATAAAACCCCAACACTCTATGCAACCCCCCTCCTCTTCTAGAGTGTTTTACGCGCATTAGCGATCCAACAAAGCCTGGGTGTATTGTGATAGTCTCAGTGCAATATGTTTGGCTAATGATCAGGTTCATCATGAGAGAACCAACAACATTGATGTGAGGTACCATTTTGTTGGTCCCAGAGAAGGGTAAAAGTATAGTCAGAGGGGGGGGGGGGGGTGAATGACTATACTGGAGTTTCAAAAACTTTTCTTGTAATTAAAAGCTTTTGGGCAGCGGATAAGTCCCTTCTTAAAAGTTGTTTCAAAGTAGATTATGCACACATAGAGTATGAATAAAATATAGTAGGTAAATGTTGTAAAGTAAAATGCATTAAGTAAATAAACATAAAGGTTTATAGTGGTTCATGGTGGTGTAATCTCTTAATCCACTCTTATCTTGTGATAATTGGTGGAATTCACTATTGTCTTTCACCAATACAATAGTAAGATTGTCCTTGGCTACACAAGCTGCACAATCTCCAAGACTATCACTCCCTGGCTACAAAAGCTTCAGTGACTCAGCCTTCAACACTGCTCATTGAGAACAAATCCCGCAGCAGCTATCACAAACACAACTCCATCTCAGATGACTCGGGTTCAGTTGCTTGACTGGGGTGTGAATTGAATTCACAAAAAGGTTGATCAAACGTAGTGCTTGATGTAGAATTGTAGCTATGAATAATGAGTTGATCACTAGATGTGTTCTTTTAAGTTCAGATAGAAGTCTTTAGAATTTGACAGAGTTTCTGCTTGTTCTTGTGTATTCAAATCGTTATTCTTCCTGTCTGTCAATGTCTTCTATTTATAGCCTTGATAATCTTTGAAAATCCGTCCGTTGGCTAATTAATGTGGAGAATAATCCTTGATTTAATTCTTGATTCCTCCTGATTTAATTCTCCTTGATTTCAGTGATCCGGATTTTCTTCAAACGTCCATCATAAAATCCGTCCTTGATTGATTCTGCATTAATTGCTTGATCTCCTTGTTTTCCACGTTCAGAATAAGTATGGAAGGTATATCTTACTCTGATGTTCCTTCACTTCACCGTTGCTTGATCGGTTCAGTGAATTTGCTTACTTAACTGTTGATCACATTTATTCCTTACTCAGCCGGTGGAGTGTTTACTTCACCGGTTTACTGCTTTCTTTGACTCTTTGATTTTCTAAGAGTACTTGTACTTCACTGATCCTTGATTTGTGTGAGATCAGTGTACACCATATTTAAACAATTAGTTTCATCACTTGTAATTTAACATAGACTTATCCAAGGTCATCACAGACTTCCCTGGTTATAAGTTAGTCCATAAGTCTTCCTTCTTCTCTGCTGGTACTTGGCTGTCTTCACTTCACCGATATTATGTCTTACTTAGCCATCCTACCAACTAGTACAATACTTTTCTGACTAAACTTATACAACATGTCAGACTCAAAGTAAAGACTTATACATAGATTTCTAACTTATTTCAGGCTTGCTTTAACAGCTAGTATGGCCATCAACAAAACACAAAATGTTCCTAACAATTTCTCCTTTTTTGATGATGCCAAAACCCTCATAAGCCTGAACATAATTAAACAATTTTTTATATAATAACAGAATAAAACTCAACAATTTTATTCATCCATGAAGGGCAATAAAAAGTTCAAAAGAGGGCCAAACAGAATATTACAACTACATTTTACTTAGTTTTTCTTTGTACCTCTTGAACCTTGTAGTTTGTATCCCTTCCATATCCTTCCAGTCAACTTCTGGAACCTTCCATTTCCAGTATGCCAAAGCAGTGTGTTCAGAGATCCCCAAGAATACTTTCTTATTGATGAGTCTGTGGAAGTCAGGTAGAGTCTCATTTGCTTGTGGCTCTCCAAAGTACTTTTCCAGTCTATCCTTAGCTTCAGTAATATGAGGATCTATAAATTTCAAATTCTTATACATCATCCATTGTTGTGAGGGGTTTAGCCTGCTCATAGGGCTGAAGAATTTCACCATGTAATTGAAATCTTCCTGCTTATCACTAGATAAATCCTCTGGTCCTTTTGCATTAGGAGGTACTACCATATTAGATCTGTTGGTTGAGCCAGATGCTCCTTCTTTGGATTATTTCCTGAGAGATGCATATTCTCTTACATCATTGTAGATCTTTGCCATATCTACCTTTATCTCACCATCTTGATAACTAATCCAATCTGCCCAAGCTTCATCTTATGACTGATTTGGATACAGACTGTCTTGATTTTTGAAGAATTCCTTCATATTATCTAACATTGTTGATAGAAGGTCGGTAGGTAGTGAAGGTCCTTTTCCGACCAGAAAAGTTTCCAGCTGATTGTCCTTGTCTACTGACACAGCTTTTGCTGGTGCTAGATCGAAACTGACATGAGGAACTTCTAGCTTGACTAGATCCTGGCCTCTGCTGATTGTCTAGTCTATCTCTGTCATCATCTCTTCTTTTAACTGGGAAGGGTAGTCCAAGACATGCATCATTTTTAGTTTTTTCCCTTTCCTCATGTGCCTTTCTTTGTTGTGAATCAGCTTCAACTCTTATTCAAAATTCTCTATCTCTGGCTCTGAGCTGTTCTTTAGTGAAGTGTGGGGGTCTGACTGTTGATCCTTCATGCTTATCACTTCTTTCCCCCTTTCTGGCAGCTTCATCCTCTTGCTGCAAAAAATGCTATTTGTAGCTTCAGCTATACCAATCAGAGTGTCCAATTTAGATTCAATGGATGTGAATCTTTTGTCATGATCGGATAACTTCTTGGTCACACTGCCAAATCTGGTGCCAAAGGCTGAGGCCATAGCTTCATTTTCCATTGATACATGTTCCCTTAGACCAGAGAGATTGTTTGTTAGGTTGATATTCATCTACCTCAGTTTGCTGTTTGTCACCGTTAGCCGGTGGTGTTTGCTTAGCGGGTGGGGTTTTCTTAGCTGCCCCCTGTGTCTGCAGAAATGCACTCACGGTGATATCATCATCAATTGCATCTGCTATATGCTCATTATCTCCATCTTGACCATCGTCATCATCATTTTGGTCATCACCATCATCATCATCATCATCGTCATTAGATTTGTTGTCATTGCTAGCTTGAGGATTGGATAATCTAGCTTTAGCTTTTTCAACTAGTTCCCAGAGTATGTCTCATCAAGCACTCCCACAAGACTTATTACACCCAAAAAACGAAATAACCAAGCTTCTTTATCAAACATGTGCTCAGAAGCAGATAGTTGTAGCCTGGAATCTCCTATTTTCCGGTTTAAGTATTCTGCAACTTGATCATCAATGTCTCTTTCAAAATTTTCTTCTTCTTCAATATCCTCTTGTTTTGGTTGTTCACCATCACCACTACCTCCTTCCTCTTGTTGTTATTGTTCTTCTTCTGTTTCTTCTGCCTCTTCTTCATCTATTAACTGTCCAAAGGATTCCTTTTCCAAATTTCTTTGAACCTTTGGCTTCTTCCTTTGACCTGTGGCCTTCCTAATTGGTTGTTTTCTTTTACTTCCACTTGTAGCCTTTTGCTGCTTGACATAAGTGAACATGATTTTGCATCGTGCAATTCATGGAGTGTCACAAAACGTACCTTCAAACATTGCATCAGATAGTGAAGTTGAATCCCATAGGATTTCTTCACCATGAAAATTTCCTTCTTCTCCTTCTTCTTTGGTATGCTTTGCTCAGCTGAAGTTTCTTCGGCTTTGATTTGCTCTATAATCCGCTTGAAAATGTAGGTAGCCTAGTCAAACTGCAGCAATTGTAGATAATGCCCATGAGTCGCATTCTGGCCTCTGTCATGACATCCATGGCTCCTAATTTGCCTTCAAGATTTTTCCTAATCAGTAAGCTGAATTCATTGAAGGTCTTTTTGAGAGCAGATCTCAGACAATTGAATTTTGTGTTTCCTGCAGTGGCATCCTTCCCAATTTCGAACCACAAAGCATCTAAGTCTTGATGAACTAACCCAACCTTTGCATACCCTTCATCTGAGAGCTTGAGATGCTGGTGAATTGCCTTTGTTGTTATCACTACTTCATGGTTGTTAACTTTGGCAACTATTTTGTCTTCACCGAACTCTACGTCTTCTTCAACAAACAGCCCAGATACAAATTTGCTATTTTCCAAAAAGAAATAAGACTCTCATAACAAATACCATTGATAGGAGGATTGAGGAAGGTCATCAACCCTAGGTTTTTGCATCCGTCCGCCAGCTTTTTCGCTTGCTCATCATTGTTGCATTGTTTTAGGTAGTGTTTTTCTTGGAAGAAAGAGCCGGTGGCAATCAATTTCTCATATTGCTTTCCAGTTCATATAGTTGAAGAAGATGAAGCCATTAGAAGATTTGAGAGGAGAAAAGTTTTGATTTTTCAGAGAAATAGGGTTTGTAAGATGCAAAGATAGCGAAGAAACTTTTTGAAAACCTCTAAGTGTTGTTCATATAGGAGAATTTTTTATAGTGTGAATGTGGTTGAATATGGAAGGACTTTGTGGAGTAATGGCGTGATTTTGTGTATATAAATCATGGTTTTTGATTGTGGTGGGGGAGTGGATTGAGGTATGTAATGATAAATCCGAGGAATGGAGGCATTGCCGCCATTCCTTCAATTCAAAAATAACCTCCACTATATAAAATAAGATCCACGTGGGTAATCTTCCATAAAGTAATTCTCTATAAATCTTCTGATTTTTCACATCTGTAAAATTGATTTTGTTCACACTTTACTTCTTTGTTTTCTCCAAAGTATTCAGTGGTGGAGTAATTTGGCTGGTCACTAAGCCGGTGTAGTGACTTCTTTATTAAGCTGCTATATAAAATTGTTCCTAACAATCAGTGAAGTGATCTTCGCTCGTTACCAGTGCCTTACCTGCCAAGTGAGCACACCCAAAGTGGCAAAGGAGTCAGTTGGTGAAGTCACTCTACTGGTTTCTTCAATTAGTTGCTCCTTCTTACTTAATCAATTTCAATCATTCCCAACTCAGTTCTCAACATACAAAATCTTTCTTGACTGAGTGGTTTTGTGAAAATATCAGTCAATCGATTCTCAGTAGATATGTGTCTTAAGATAACATCTCATTTCTCCACATGATCTCTGATAAAATGATGTCTCACATCTATGTGCTTGTTCTTGAATGAAGCACTGCATTCTCAGTAATAGATATTGCACTTGTATTGTCACACATGATTGGAATTGTCTTCTCCTCTATTCCATAGTCTCTCAGTTGTTTTTTGATCCATAATACTTGTGCACAGCAGCTGTCTGTTGCTATATATTCTGTGTCAGCTGTTGAATTTGATATAGAGTTTTGCTTTTAACTAAACCATGATACAAGTTTGCTGCCTAGCATCTGACAAGTACCTGAAGTGCTTTTCCTGTCAATCTCACATCCAGGATAGTCTGAGTATGAATAGGATATCAATTTGAATCCTCCATCTTTTGGATACCAAATTCCTACATTGATTGTGTGCTTCAGATATTTGATAATCCTCTTAGCTGCTAGCAAATGAGATTCCTTTGGTTGAGCTTGAAATCTTGCACAAACTCCTACTGCAAATGCTATATCAGGTCTGCTTGCAGTTAAATAGAGTAGAGATCCAATAAAACCTCTATATAACTTTTGATCAACATCTTTTCCAATTTCATCCTTCCCAAGAATGACTCTTGCACACACTGGTGTATCGGATGGGCCACTTGTATCCATACCATATTATGTATCAGGTCCTTTGTATACTTGGCTTGGTTGATAAAGATGCCATCATTCATTTGTTTCACTTGTAAACCAAGAAAATAGTTGAGTTCTCCCATCATACTCATTTGAAATTTACTTTTCATTAGATTTGCGAATATCTCACATAGCTTTTCATCTTCTGATCCAAAAATGATATCATCAACATAGATCTGAACTAGCAAGGTGCATGTTCTTCCTTCTAGCTTGAAGAGAGTCTTGTCAATGGTTCATTTGCTAAATCCATTGTTGATTAGGAATTGTGATAGTGTCTCATACCAGGCTCTAGGTGCCTGTTTGAGTCCATATAGTGCCTTTTTGAGCTTGTATACTTTATCTTCCTTCCCTTTGAGTTGGAAACCTGGGGTTGTTTCACATCTACTTATTCTTCTAGGAGTCCATTCAGAAATGCACTCTTGACATCCATTTGATACACTTCAAAATCTTTGTGAGCTGCAAATGCTAAGAAAAGTCTGATTGCTTTCAATCTTGCTACTGGTGCAATGGTTTCATCATAGTCTATGCCTTCATCTTGAGAGTACCCATTTGCAATTATTCTTGCTTTGTTTCTGACAACAGTTCCTTGTTCATCCATCTTGTTTCTGAATACCTATTTTGTTCCAATGATGTTTGCCATATCATGTCTATCAACAAGTTCCCAGACCTCATTTCTCTCAAATTCATTGAGCTCTTCTTGCATGGCTGTAATCCAGTCAGCATCTTGAATTGCATCATCTATTGTTTTGGGTTCCACCTGTGACAGAAAACAAGTTAGCATGCTCTCCAGTTGTCTTCTGGTTCTGTCTCTTGTATGAACATCTCCAATGACTTGTTCTTCAGGATGATCTCTTAGGCAGTTCAAATCAGGCTGGAGTTGCTCTTGATCTGGTTCTTCCATAGCTCCTTCTTGTGCATCAAATTCATGGTCTTGTGTTGGTGCTTCTGTTGTTGCATTGACTGGTACTTCATCTTGATTACCAAAAGTGTGGTCCAGAATGGTAGCTGGTACTGTTGTATTCATGAAAACTTTTCCTTGTGCAGCTTTTTCTTCATAGGTGTGTAGGCTTTCACCATTGGTGTTTGGTTCATAAAAAACTACATGAATTGATTCTTCAATCACCAAGGTTCTTTTGTTGAGCACTCTATATGCTTTGCTAGTGCCTGAGTATCCCATGAAGATTGCTTCATCAGCTTTTTCATCAAAAGTATGTAGCTGATTCTTGTTCAAAACAAAACATTTAGATCCAAACATATGCAAATGTGAAATGTTAGGTTTTCTTCCATTCCAAATTTCATATGGTGTTTTTCCATGATGTTTGTTGATGATAGATCTGTTTTGATTATAGCATGCTGTGTTTTCTTCTTCAGCCCAAAATCTCTTTGGTAGGCATGCTTCTGCAATCATGGTTCTAACTGCTTCATTTAGAGTTCTGTTTCTTCTTTCTGCTACACCATTTTGCTGTGGAGTCCCTACTACTGATAGTTGATGTAGAACTCCATTTTTCTTCACAGTATGTTCTGATCACTTCATTTAAGAATTTTTTTTCCTCTGTCTGATTTTATCTTGATGATCTTCAATTATTTTTCATTCTGAATTCTTCTTAGTAAATCTAGGACCTTCTTGAGTGTCTCGCTTTTCTTGTTCATGAAGATAGTCCAAGTGAATTTGGAGAAGTCACCAACCACTACTAGAGTGTACTTCTTTCCACTTACACTTACTGGTGTGATTGGTCCAAAAAGATCCATATGAAATAGACACAAAACCCTTGTTGTTGATTGAAATGGCTTTGACTTGAATGATCATTTGATCTGCTTTCCTTTCTGACATGCATCATGATGTATTATTTTTATATGATTAAATTTACGTGATTTTATTATGTTTTGTTGACAAATTCTATGTAAAATATCTAAAATTATGATATAATTAGTATAAAATATTAATCTTTGTAGTTTAGTATAGTTAGTAGTAAAAGTTAGTATTTATAGTAGAAAGTTGTAGTTTTTGTACCGGTTTTAGTAACCGGAATATGTGTCTATTTTACACGGGTATTTTGTGTTTATTTTATTACGAATCCTAAGATGAACTCGAAATCCCGAGTATCGACACTTTTTGAAGTCAATACAAGTCAGTGAAAGGAAGTTATAAAGCGTCACTGATATAAATGATCAAGGGAATAATTGTTTCTTAATCTCGAGAACGACATATATTGGAAATGGCTCGTTAAAAAGACATTTTCTGGGAAAACGTTCTTCATGGAAGTTGAAGATCTTCATATGAGCTTTCTAATGCATTTTGAATCATGAAGATTGGAGGTCTACAACTCAAATGGTGATTAAGTGGTCATTTGATTTCTATTAGTAAAAGTATCGAAATACGTTCGGAGGACAACGGGGTTATCAAAACGACGTTTTCTGAAGAAGAGTCTTTCATGAAAGTTGAAGAGTTTTCAGAGAACTTTTTTATGGCATTTTGATCATATCGTTTGGAGTCCGGAATCAAAAGATATGAATTTTATAAGTTAAAAATAATATTAATTACAAATAAAATCAAATAAAATCTTCACATGATGATTAGGGAGTAACGTGGGGGAACATGCTGATGACAAGCTGTAATGATTATCATCATTACACCGGACCGATCCGGTAAGTTTTCAGGACCGGTCCGGGAAGGGTTAAAATCTATATATAGGATGCATCAGAGGCTTCATTTGGGGTGTACCAAATTATATATATAAACCATATTCTATATATATAACTCTTTCCCTCTTTCTTTTATAGTTGTAAATAGGCCTTATGCCAAAATAATGTAGTAGTAGTATCGTAGTAATGTTCGGGAAATTCTCGAAGGTTCGGTGTTCTTTGCCGAAGTCGTTGTAATATCCGGAAAAAGACGATTTCTGAGTCAGCAGTTGTAATCGGGTAATTTCTATAATAATTATGTTTATGTTTGTTATTTTCTTCTTTTTTATAATGTTATTAGGCTAGATCTAATAACTAACCAAAGTTATGTAATCGTATTATTTTGATCTTTTCGGTAATGGAATGCTGTTAAAATAAAATTGACTAAAATTGAGTAAAATGAATCTTTTTCTATTTCGCTACGTAATGATAACATATTCGGAATGAAGTAATCAATCATAATGAATACTACATATAACCTGGCGATGAACTGACCAGAGAAGTCAGGATATGAGTAAAAATAGAAAAACCGGAGGGTAAAAATGGCCGTCTGATTAACGGAATCCTATTTCCTACCCGGGGGCAGATTTGTCCTAGTAAAATAAATCTTATTAAAATTGTACTCGAGATCTTAATAATGTTAAAATCACAGTTTAATTGAAACTACACCGTTTGTATTAAATCGATCCGCTTGACAACCGGAGCCTCTTGAATAACATCGGCCATCTGACAAATGGAATCACCTCTTTTATCCGGGGTAGATTTGTACTCGGTACCTGTTTTGACTAACTAAGTTTAGCATGGGGCAGTTGTGGACCTTGGACTGATGACTTTTGACATATGACAATTTCATACGCTCGTGTGAGGAGGAATTGTTGACATTAGGAGTACACCGTTTCATTCACTCAATTTGACCTAAAAAGGAAGATCGAACACATTCCATTAACTGAAAAGATCATATAAATTGATTACATATACTTTGGTTAGTCCGGTTATATATTATATTTTGGTATCTATATATTTATATATATATATATATTTTACTATTTATGTACATTTATATATATTTATATATCTATATATATTATATTAGAATAACTTTTAAATTACGCATTTATTTTATGTTGGTTAGAGTAGTAGTAATCGTGTTATAAAATTGCGGTTTAGATCGAGTTAATAGCAGCTCTTTGGTGTTTAACCACACTTAAAAGAATTACCACTTTTTTTCCCCGAGGATTCGACACCGACTCACCACTTTATCACTACAATTTGACCCGGTACACTCGCCGGTTAGGATCCGTCTAACCTAGAAAAGGTCCGTCCCCTTCTTGACGCCGTTTCTAAGGTCCGGTTTGGTGACGTCGGCTTTTCGGCGCCGTTGCCGGGGAGACAAAGTCGCTATTTTTTTTTTTTGTGTCTATGGTTACTACTTGTATTAGCTTAAAATTCTCGAGGATAAACCAACACTCTTCTTATCACATTTCTTTTTTTATTTTTCGTTGGTATCTACTTTCTTTTAGTACCAATTTTCTTCTTCTTTAAAACTCGAGCATTTTTCTATTTTAATTAGTTGATGACCGAAGCGGTAAAGCCTCACTTACTCCTTATAAGCCGATATAAACGCTTACGAAAGGCAAACATGCGGATAGAGAGTAAACGTGGTCAAACCGAATTAGGACTCCTTGGAAAATCTCCAACGGAATCATCTTCTAATAAAAATAAAGAAATGGTCGAAACTAGTGATGAAACAAACGAACGAGAGGCTAGATCATGCTTTAGGGCATGGACAAAACCCCGTTAATATTAATAATAATCAGAATAATAATAATAGGAACAATCAAGATCAGAACCAGAATAATCGTAACAATCCGCCAAACCCGAGACCTATCTGTGATCAAACTGTAAGGAGAAACCAGACTAATAATCCCATACTTTTACCAAATGAAGGAGCGAATAATTTCGAAATTAAGTCTCATCTTTTTGGTTTAATTGACGCAAGAGCCCAATTTCTAGGAGAAGATGATGAAGATCCACATCATCATCTCTATCTATTTGAAGAACTGTGCAATACAACCAAAAGTCAAGGTGCTCATAAGGAATTAACGAGGATGACTATGTTTCCTTTTTCTTTAAAAGGAAGAGCCCGAGATTGGTTTATGTCTCTTCCACACCACTCGTTAACTAGTTGGGAGGATATTCAAACTGAATTTATGAAACAATATTTCACTCCAGGACGGAATTTGGAATTAAAAGTCGAGGTTGCTAATTTTAGACAAGGATCTGAAGAAACACTTGGGAATGCGTGGGAAAGGTTTAAAAAATTGTTAAGAGCTTGTCCCGATCATGGTTATTCCTTAGATATGCAAATTCAACTTTTCTGTCGTAAATTAAGAAAAGATTCACGTGCAGATGTAGATCATGCATGTGGTGGTTCGTTAATGATGAGTGAAGCTCAAACAGTTTACGATGCTATAGAAAAGATTTCCAAAAACAATAGAATGTGGGAAACCGGTTCTAGCACTAGAAAAGTAGCTTTTGCAGAAGGATGTACGTCAAATACGGAAGTTCTAGCACATTTGGAGAATTTGAGTAGGAAGTTTGATGGATTACAACAAGGTAAGAATCAAAATTCAGAAAATAGTACTCCAACTGAATACTCAAATCATGATAATGTGTCATTAGGGAAAGAAGAACCAACAGGATATTCAAAAGAGGAAGTGAGTTTTCTTCAGCAGCATAGGAATTTGAACAATGCATATTCAAACTCATTTAATGCTATTAGAAGAGACCACCCAACTTTTAGATGGTCTGAAAACCCTAGTAAGCCAGGACAACCGCCGTATCCTGTTCAGTATAAGAATATGAATAATAATCAAGTTTATCAAGGAAATACATCTAATCAGAATTTACAATCATTACCTAGATCCTATCCTCAACATACCACTCAAAGTATACCAAGGTAACTCAAAGTTCAACTCAACTGCGAAGGGGTTGAAAAATGGGAAAAAGCTGATGGAAAATATGATGGGTGTAGTATCTACTCAAGCTAAGAATATGGAAACAATGATGACTTCTATAGGTTCGGTCGGTAAGGACATGAGTACAATGAAAACATCTATGAGTGGACATGATACCGAATGAGAACGATAGAAGCTTCATTAAGGAATATGGAAGATCATTTGAGTAGGGAAGGTGAACGTAACAACAGTAGACCTCCTGGAGGATTACCAAGTAATACTGAAAGAAACCCAAGAGAGGTAAATGTTGTAGTTACGAGAAGTAGGAAACTCTATGGTAGTAATGGAGTAGAAAACTTCGGGAATAATGAAGTAGAAAATGATTTAGATAAAAATGAAGAGACTAAAGATAAACTTGACTTTACGGATGAGGAAGAAGAAATCATAGAGAATTTCTTGAAAAGGAATAGAAGTTTGGAACTTGAGAAGGAAGGTGAAAAATGGGTAAAAATCCCTAGAATTTTAAAAAACCCCATGGATAAAGATTTAAGGAATCTGTTTAAGGAACATGTTAGAGTAGAAGATAAAGAAAACAAGGATGAGAAACAGGAAGAACTGAAGGAATATGAAGTAAAGATTGATTCAGGGAACAAATTAAAAGAAAAAATTCAAGAACCTGAAACATGGCGATCAAGTAATACCCCAAAGGATAAAGGAAAAGAGAGAATGACTTCGAAACCAAAGGTTATAGATTTAGAGTCTTTACCTTTTCCACCTAAAGACCAAATTAAAAAGATTAAGACTGATCAGAAGTATGCTCGTTTCCTTGATACTTTTCGTCATATTAATGTTAATATCCCAGTTATCGAAGCTCTGATAAATATGCCTACCTATGGAAAGTTTTTGAAGGATATACTATCAAATAAGAAAAAATTAGAGGAATATGAGAATATATGCCTAAATGAAGAATGTTCGCAATTCAACGGCATAAGTTACCACCTAAACTAAAAGATCCTGGAAGTTTTACGATTCCGTGTGAAATTGGAGGATTTTTGTTTAAGAAGGTCTTATGTGATCGGGAGCTAGTATAAATCTCATGTCTTATGAGGATTATAGAAAGCTAGGCATAGGAAAGCTTACTAAGATCGAAATGACTGCGCAAATGGCGGACGGATCGATTAAGTACCCTAAAGGAATTATTGAGGACGTATTGGTTAAAGTGGACAAGTTCTATTTTCCGGTAGACTTTGTAGTTATGGAAATGGAAGAAGGATTTTCGCCGCGCCGCTTATCTTAGGACGTCCATTTCTAGCTACGGGGAGAACTTTAATCGATGTTCGAAAGGAGAATTAATTTTGAGAGTCAATGAAGATGAAGTTGCTTTCAATATTTTCAAAGCTATGAACCATCAATACACATCACCGAATCATGTTCTTTTATAGAAGATATTCATTACGTCTATGATAATCGATTACCAACTTTTGAAGATAGATTAGAAGAATGTTTAACTTTATCTATCTATAAAGAAGATGAGGAAGACATTGAAATGAAAGAGATAATCCTTTCTCTAGATAAAGGAAGTTTTACTTTTAAACCACCATGGCATAAGTATTTAGAATTAGAACTAGAAGGACCAGTTCTTAAATCATCAATCGAAGATCCGCCTAAGAATCTGGAATTGAAACCGTTACCTTTAAATCTGAAATATGCTTTTCTTGAAAATGATAACCTTTTACCAGTTATTATTTCATCAACTTTAACGGAGCAACAAGAAGATCAATTACTAGGAATGTTGAAAAAGCATAAGAAAGCTTTTGGATGGACAGTTGCCGATATTCAAGGTATTAGTCCGGAGATATGTGTCCATAAGATAATTCTAAAAGAAGATGCTAAACCTTGTATTCAACCGCAACGCCGCCTCAACCCAAATTTACAGTTAATCGTTAAGAAAGAGGTTATTAAGCTATTAGAAATGGGAATAATTTTTCCTATATCGGATAGTGAATGGGTAAGTCCAACTCAAGTTGTACCAAAGAAAGGAGGTTTCACAGTGAAAGAGAATGATAAGAAAGAATGGATTCCAACAAGGGAAATTACAGGATATCGAATGTGCATTGATTTTAGAAAACTAAATGATCATACTAAGAAAGATCATCATCCACTTCCATTTATAGTACAAATGTTGGAACGTTTAAGTGGTCATAAGTATTACTGTTTCTTAGATGGTTATTCAGGATATTTACAGATTTTCATTGCAGCAGGAGATAGGGAAAAGACTACTTTCACTTGTCCTTATGGAACTTTTGCGTATAAAAGAATGCCGTTTGGTTTATGTAATGCTCCAAATACGTTTCAAAGATGTATGATGTCTATATTTTCTGATATGGTTGAGAAATTCTTAGAAATTTTTATGGACGACTTTAGTGTTTACGGAGACTCTTTTAATGGTTGTTTGTTACACTTAGAACGAGTGTTACAACGCTGTGAGGATACCAATTTAGTGCTTAACTGGGAAAAATGTCATTTAATGGTATCGAAGGAATTGTACTAGGTCATAGAATCTCTCGAAGTAGGAATTGAAGTTGATAAAGCTAAAGTCGAGGTAATCGAAAAATTGCCTCCACCAGCTAATCTAAGAACATTAAGAGGATTTCTTGGACATGCGGGATTTTATAGGAGATTTATTGCGAGATTTTTCAAAAATAGCAAAGCCTCTAAGTCATTTGCTTGAAAAAGAAGTATCTTTTAATTTTGATAGTAAATGTATGGAAGCATTTAAGACCACGAAAGCGAAGTTGATTACTTGCACCGTATTGGTGGCACCGGACTGGGGATTTACCTTTTGAGATTATGTGTGATGCAAGCGATTTAGTTGTAGGAGCATTTTAGGTCAAAGGTATAATAGAATTCTCAAAGCTATTTACTATGCATCTCATACGTTAAATGCGGCTCAACTAAACTATGCAACTACGAAAAAGAAGCGTTGGTGTAATTTTTGCCTTAGATAAGTTTAGATCGTATATTGTTGGCTCTAAGGTAATAGTTTATACGGACCATTCAATTGAAATATTTACCGAGTAAGAAAGATGCGAAACCACGTCTTCTTAGATGGATTCTTCTACTTCAAGAATTTGATATTGAGATTAAAGATAAAAAAGGAAGTGAGAATGTAGTAGCGGATCATCTAAGTAGAATGGAAACCGAGGAAGAAATAGGAAATGAAATTAAGGATTCGTTTCACGATGAACAACCTCGTTTAGAATCGATATGCCTTCAACCATGCAAGTTATTAAAGAAAAAAATTCCTTCTAAGGAAAATTCACCTTGGTTTGGAGATATCATTAACTACTTAACCCGTGATTACATTCCGTCTCATTGGACTTGGCAACGAGAAAAAGAAGTTCTTTTATGACTTAAAATTTTATTACGGGAGGAACCGGATCTTTTCCGTAAATGTTCGGATGGAATAATCGAGAAAATGTGTGCACGATAATGAAATCTTAAGTGTTTTATCGTTTTGTCATGATCGTGAGGCGGGGAGGTCATCATGGAGGATGGAAAACTCGCTTTTAAAGTCTTGCAATGTGGTTTTTATTGGCCTACACTTTATAAAGATGCGTATACATATGTTAAATCTTGTGAATCATGTCAAAAATGGGGAAATATATCGAAAAAACATGAAATGCCTATGCAACCTATTTTAGAATGTGAGTTATTTGATGTTTGGGGTATAGATTTCATGGGACCTTTCCCTATATCGTTTGGAAAAAGATTTATTCTTGTGATGGTAGATTATGTTTCGAAATGGGTAGAAGCTGAAGCTCTTCCCACTAATGATACCAAGGTTGTTATACGATTTCTTAAAAAGAACATATTCACTAGATATGGCATTCCAAGGGCGATCATTAGTGATAGAGGTTCGCACTTTTGCAATCGACCATTTACTAAGTTAATTGAAAAGTATGGTGTAACGCATAAGTTAGGAACGCCTTATCATCCGCAAACCAGTGGTCGGGTAGAGGTGTCAAATAGAGAGATTAAAAGAATCATAGAAAAAACAGTGGATTCAAACCGTAAAAACTGGGCAGTTAGACTAGATGATGCGTTATGGGCATACAGAACAGCTTTTAAAACTCCAATTGGCTGTTCTCCCTACAAATTAGTCTTTGGTAAATCTTGTCATCTCCCAGGTAGAGTTAGAACACCGAGCATTCGGGCTATTAGATTTTTAAATTTCGATCCTAAGGTCATCGGTGATCATAGATTACTTCGATTAACAAAATTAGAAGAATTTCGCCTTGATTCATATGAAAATGCTCGAATCTACAAGGAACGCACGAAATCCTTCCATGATAAGAGAATCTATAGTCGTGAGTTCCATGTAGGTGATCGAGTGTTATTGTACAATTCACGTTTAAAGTTGTTTCCGGGAAAGCTTAAATCAAGATGGACGGAGTCCATTTAAAGTAACACGAGTTTATAAATGCGGAGTGTTGAACTAACGATGGGAATACAACTTTTATAGCCAATGGTCACGGGGTGAAGCTATTTACGGAAGGTGAAGAAGTCTCTCTCATAAATGAAGTGATGTTGCTGATCGACCCTCCGAAAGACTAAAAAGCGATTATCTTTAAAAGTGAAAGTATCAAATTACCGGGTTTATCTTTACTTTTATATGTCTAAACTAGTTTCGTCTTTTACCGGATAGACGTAAAAGAACTGGATGTCTTTTTTAGATAGATTAGGAGTTTTTGTTTTGCTTTTGAAGTTTGGTTTTAATAGAGATATCGCCTTTACTATAGAAGCCTTAGTTTTTGAAAAGAACAAGCAATTGTTGAGAGAGAAAAAATTGAAAGAAGTTTGTAATGGTACGTCGAGAAGTTCGATAAAGAGAAGGGCTAAGTTTTTAAGGAAGTGCAGAATTTGTGGAAAAATTGACCACAGTGGGAGATGTGGGAAAAATATAACTCAATCTCAGAGTGAGTGTTTGAATGTAATTAAGAAGGGAACGATTAGGTGGTTAACCGAAAATCCCGATGGACTTCCAAGACTTAATTCAAACGCTACATTTCTAGGATATAGTTTGCTTGAAAGGTACGTTAGGAATGCAGAGTTTGTAGAAATTGAAGAATTAGAAACCCCGTAAGTTCAAGTCTTTTATTGTTTTTAGTTTTATAAAATTCTTGCATAACTTTGAAAATTTTATAAAATTGGATCTTTATAAAATTAAGGAGTTTTATAAAAGTTTTATAAAAAGTTTTTTAAGTTTTTATATATTTTATAAGAATTAATAGAAATTTATTGAATTTTTATAAACTTTTAAATAAGTTTTATAAAGATTTTATAAATTTTAAGAAATTGTTTTAAAATTTATAAATTTTATTTTCTATTTTTATTAAGTTTTTATTGAGTTTTATAAGTTTTATATCAAAAATCCAAAAAAAATAAAAAATTTTGAAAAATCATAAAAATTACACACGGACCGATCCGGCCCTTACACCGGACCGATCCGGCCCTTACACCGGACCGATCCGGGATCGATTTAACCTAAAAGGACGGGACCTTTCTTTCTTCTTCATTTCTCCTCTTTTCTTTTCAGCAGCCGCATCACCACCATCCCCAAAAAATTTATTTTTCTCCTAAAAAAAATACAAATTACACTACACCATTACATACATTCTTCCTCTTTTACTCTCCTCTCTTTAACACAAGTGAAAAATTTGAAAAAGATCGAACACAAGCTCCATTTCATCCCGGAGGCTTATACGACTTTTCCGGCCACTTTTCACGGTTTTGTTCATTATAAGGTATAATTTGTTTACTTTACTTATCAATTTCATAATTTTTATAATTTTTAGATTTATTTTTAACTGTTTTGAATTTTACGTGTGTTGTGACATTTTATTTTGTGTTGTTTTTCTGTTGTTTTTATTGTTGTTTTGTCAATTCAATATCGTAGAATGGCCTCATCCAAATCGAAAAATCTCTAAGAAACGAAAGCCTAATATTCCAATAGAAGTACCGGTCGTAGAATTAAAAGATTTAACACCGGAAGAAGAATCTGTTAGTTTTGCTGCTACAGCTTCACCTCAAGCTAAGAATGCTTATAAAAATATCTATAGTAAATGTGGAGTTGTGTTGGAAAGAGGCTTAGATTTTGATGACTTAGGAGAGGAGGTTAGGCGTATTTTTGCTAGACGCCAATGGTTGGATTTTGCAGCTCAGAGGACAGGAGAGATCAATACTACCTTAGTGGCAGAATTTTATGCAGTTTTGTCTACTTTGACACCCACCGAGGGTAGTATGATAGAGTCTATTCCCCTTAGGTCTAGACATGTTTCTTTTAGTCCGGAACCGATTAATGCTTTGTTTTAGGGGTAGAAGTTTTTCCGGATGAAGAAGATTATAGAGTTTGTTTATAGATTAGATGATCCCGCTATGTATGAAGCGATTGCCTCTGTGAGCTCGGAGGGAGTTTGATGCTACGGCGAGAATGGGTGGATAACGATTTAATTATGGGAAGTGTTTTAGAGATCCGAGGGCAATCAAAAGATTTTTGAGCCATACTCTCTATCCCACGACCAAACACACCGCCTTTGGTAAAGAAGATTTATGCATTACTTGGGCGATGATTCATGATGTTAAGGTGGATGTGGGGAAGATTATGTATAGAAGGGTTTTCGAGTTTATTGTTACTGCCAAGGCGAGGGTCACATGTACTTTCCTGGCTTTATTTCAGATTTATGTCGTAGATCAGGAGTTCCTTTCCTGTCTAACGACAAGTTGATGATGGCAGATGAGTCCCTGATAGGCCCTAGTCTGAGGAGGTCTCCAGAGGGTTCGATAGACTCGATAGTTAGACGTAGTACCCCTCCACCAGCTCCACCAGTTCCACCAGTTTCAGCATTTTCATCTTTTTCGAGCAACAGCAGACTTCTCTCCCAAACACTATTACATACGATATGTTTCAATCCTTAGTATCGGATGTAGCCCGAGGACGAGCTAATATGGCTTTGTTTGCCGAGCGAGTAGGCGGTGGAGTGATGATTTACGTAGAGGGATGCGAGACATGAGCGGATGCATCTTGATCCTTCTTTCGATAGAACCGCCTATCCGCCCCCGTCAATCTAACCCGTATACGTTACCGAATGGATAGCACCTATTCCACCAACTCGAGCTTTCATCATATGCCAAATCCTTTTGGAAGCCAGTCTAGTGGTCAGGGTGTCTTTTATACAGGTTCTCAGGGTGCTGTTACATCTAGCTGGGGAGGAATTTCGGATTTTGCAAGGATGACGTCAAGTATGAGTTCGATGGATCTCGACAGTTCAGTTCGGATCACGACTACGTTTCCACAGCCAGTAACGTCATCAGTTCCAAGTATGAATGATCCAGTTTACACCTGCTGACGATGATGATGTTGACATTGTTTGATTTTAAACAACTTTTATTATTTCTAAACATTTTATGACTGTTTATTTTATTTTCTGCATTTTAACTTTAGTTGATAAGTTTGCTAGTTTAATAAGTTTTCGATTTCATTAATCATATTCTGTCGTAGTCGTAAATTTATTTTTAATAGTATTTAAATATTTCATAAAAAAAAAAAAAAAAATATATTCGCATGTCGTATTCTTGTGTCGTTTTATCCGTATCGGTGAGATAATATTTACACTACCTTTATAGCTTCTCAAATAGCTTGATGTCTATTAAGTTGAACAAAGAAAACTTGAATTTTACAACCTTCACCCGGTAAAAATATCTTAAAGCCGGATCGGTCCGGCCATTTTCAGGATCGGTCCGGGAATAAAAACTGCTGAGTCATGTTGAGAGTTCTAATGTGCAGCCACGTACACTCTCAATTTTGTCCATTTAAGGAAAACAAGCTGAGAGTAAACAATTTACAAATTAACTCTTTTACTTTTACCTTTCTATCTGTTGATTTCTTTTCATCTGTTTAAACTAAAATGTCAAACCGATCATCACCATCAGTCAATTCATACGATCCGGAGGAAGTTGATGTTTTTGTCCCGGAGTCTAGCGCTTCAAATGTTAATTTGTTGGTGAATGCGAGGTTTGCAAATTCTCCTATATTGATGGAAAGGGGTATCAATTTTGAAAAAATTGATCAGTTTGGAAGGGATTTAATTCAGAATCAAGGATGGAAAAAATTTGTTAAACAACCTCGAGGAAGAATTAATGTTTCTATTGTTAGGGAATTTTATTCAGCTCTTTCTACTGTTACTACGGTAGATCCGTCATAGCTTATATCTGTTCGTGGTACACTTATTCACCTGTCACCTCATATTATCAATCATATCTACGAGATACCAATTTTCAATCAAATCCATAATCTTCATTATGAATATCAATGGGGATTAGGGAACTCTTGTCATGTTGTTAACTATGTCACGGAAGCTTTTCCGTATTTGTTTCCAGAGTTCGATCAAAATTACGATTCTACCACTTCACTCTACTTCTGCTCATCGAGAGCATGGAAACACTTCATTAACTCACGAGTCTATCCGACTAGTGACTTTGCATGGGTTAGTGATAATGAGATACTTCGTTGTTTGCATTGATAACTGGAGCTTGTGCGTGGGGGGATTTTGATTTTTAGGACGGCGAAGAACTTTGCGGTGGAACGGTATAATAATAGAAGGCCGATGCCTTTTGCTTGGTTAATTTCAAGGTTATGTATTCATTTGAATGAAGTCCCCGAAATTGCTTCTGATGAGATATATCCGTCTCGTGATTGTCGTAGAGGATTGCTACCGGTAGAGAATCCGGGTTGTTCGTCAACTATTTGAGATAGTTGTTAGTGGTTTTATTTAATTTAGTTTAAGTTTAGTTTGCTTTAATAAGTTAAAGTTGCTTAAGGTTAGTAAGTTAATAGTAAGTTTGTTTTATTTTTAGTCGTAATAGTTTCTTTTTGTTTAATATATATGTTGTTTGATTTTAATATTCGTGTGTTATCAATGTTTATAACGATCATCTATAATTTTAATTTAATTTTCGAACCTACTTTTCATACTCATCGAACATCGGGACGATGTCACTTCGTAAGTGGGGAGTAGAGTTAGGTTTGAAAATTTCATTAAAATTTTCGAAAAAATAAAAAATAATTATAAAATATAACCTTTTTCATATAAATTAGTGCTTTAATTACTTATTTCTTAGTTTTAATTTTTCTTGAATAATTTAAGTTGGTTAATATATGAATAAAAATGATATAATTCGAGAGGATTAATTTTTGATTTAGTAAAATATATTAGATATATAATGAATATGTTTTATATCTTTTATAAGATTTTTAAGATTTTGAGTATGTATAACTAAATAATTTTTATCAAATATTTCTTTTATGGAATTATTCAAGTAATTTTTATATTTATAAATAAATTTTTAGATAATTTTCTTTTCAAGATTAATTATGAATTTGGAATCAAAATTAGGAATGATGATTTTTGGCACCACAAAAATATAACTATAGCCAAATAGCCTCTACCCGAATAAAATTTCCATTTTTGACCCCACCTCGAAATTTTTAAAGAGTGATTAAGACCTCACTCGGAATTTAGCCATTTTGATTAACTAGAAATTTCCGACCCTTAGCTTGTTTTGGTCTACATTTCTTTGACATCCTTCGAGTTTGTACGTACTTATGAGAGGAGATGATGACAGAAAAAGTTAAGAGTTGAGAAAAATGGTATATGCTGAGATTGGAATGAGTTCAGATATGTTAGTGTTTTATGGAAAATTTTTAAGAATTAAAGCACCATTTTTACACAGAATAAATCGAATATCAAGTATCTTCCCTATCTTTGATCGACCAAATATATGTCTGATGATAGTAGTCCAGCTAGGGGATTATCTCGAAATGTCCTATTGCTGAGAATGAAGGCATAAGTCGAATCAAAAGATCTCAAGAATGATTACGTGTTTAAGGAAACCGGACTCGTAATTTTAGATCGAAAGAGTAGTACTCCGATCAATCTTGATGAAGCAATGCTTGTGAATTTGATTATTTACACACACTCACGCTTTAGTTCTTAATATATGTTAAAAAAAAAAAAAAAAAAAAAAAAAGAAGAAGAGAGAAAATCTGAAAAATGTTGGAATAAAAGGATGTTACTAATCAGAACTGTTTTTGATCAAGAATGTGAAGACGTAGGTACGTACGACTTGCATCTTTCTCTTTTTGATTTCCTTTTCTATCTTTTCGATTAACCAATGTCCTATCCTAATATATTAAGCCACTATGTCTTCTATCTGACTTAGTTAATGATTCCAGAAATTCGTAATAATCGAGATAGAAAGTATTTCTAATATTTTATTTATATTTCTGAATTATTGCATGCATGTTTCCATCTAATTCATATTTGATACTTAATTCATTTAAGTTGTATAATCTCCTTTCTTAAATTTCTATAAAATTTATAAATTATATGTTTGTAATATTGACGATATATATTACTTTTGAAATTTTAATCGATCAATTATATTATCTCGTTATTTATATATTACCGCTTATTTTTGCTCGAGGACGATCAAAAGCTAAGTGGGGAGTAATTTGATGTATTATTTTTATATGATTAAATTTACGTGATTTTATTATGTTTTGTTGACAAATTCTATGTAAAATATCTAAAATTATGATATAATTAGTATAAAATATTAATCTTTGTAGTTTAGTATAGTTAGTAGTAAAAGTTAGTATTTATAGTAGAAAGTTGTAGTTTTTGTACCGGTTTTAGTAACCGGAATATTGTGTCTATTTTACACGGGTATTTTGTGTTTATTTTATTACAGAATCCTAAGATGAACTGAAATCCCGAGTATCGACACTTTTTGAAGTCAATACAAGTCAGTGAAAGGAAGTTATAAAGCGTCACTGATATAAATGATCAAGGGAATAATTGTTTCTTAATCTCGAGAACGACATATATTGGAAATGGCTCGTTAAAAAGACATTTTCTGGGAAAACGTTCTTCATGGAAGTTGAAGATCTTCATATGAGCTTTCTAATGCATTTTGAATCATGAAGATTGGAGGTCTACAACTCAAATGGTGATTAAGTGGTCATTTGATTTCTATTAGTAAAAGTATCGAAATACGTTCGGAGGACAACGGGGTTATCAAAACGACGTTTTACGAAGAAGAGTCTTTCATGAAAGTTGAAGAGTTTTCGAGAGAACTTTTTTATGGCATTTTGATCATATCGTTTGGAGTCCGGAATCAAAAGATATGAATTTTATAAGTTAAAAATAATATTAATTACAAATAAAATCAAATAAAATCTTCACATGATGATTAGGGAGTAACGTGGGGGAACATGCGATGACAAGCGTAATGATTATCATCATTACACCGGACCGATCCGGTAAGTTTTCAGGACCGGTCCGGGAAGGGTTAAAATCTATATATAGGATGCATCAGAGGCTTCATTTGGGGTGTACCAAATTATATATATAAACCATATTCTATATATATAACTCTTTCCCTCTTTCTTTTATAGTTGTAAATAGGCCTTATGCCAAAATAATGTAGTAGTAGTATCGTAGTAATGTTCGGGAAATTCTCGAAGGTTCAGTGTTGCTGAAGTCGTTGTAATATCCGGAAAAAGACGATTTCTGAGTCAGCAGTTGTAATCGGGTAATTTCTATAATAATTATGTTTATGTTTGTTATTTTCTTCTTTTTTATAATGTTATTAGGCTAGATCTAATAACTAACCAAAGTTATGTAATCGTATTATTTTGATCTTTTCGGTAATGGAATGCTGTTAAAATAAAATTGACTAAAATTGAGTAAAATGAATCTTTTTCTATTTCGCTACGTAATGATAACATATTCGGAATGAAGTAATCAATCATAATGAATACTACATATAACCTGGCGATGAACTGACCAGAGAAGTCAGGATATGAGTAAAAATAGAAAAACCGGAGGGTAAAAATGGCCGTCTGATTAACGGAATCCTATTTCCTACCCGGGGCGATTTGTCCTAGTAAAATAAATCTTATTAAAATTGTACTCGAGATCTTAATAATGTTAAAATCACAGCTTAATTGAAACTACACCGTTTGTATTAAATCGATCCGCTTGACAACCGGAGCCTCTTGAATAACATCGGCCATCCGACAAATGGAATCACCTCTTTTATCCGGGGTAGATTTGTACTCGGTTTGTTTTGACTAACTAAGTTTAGCATGGGGCGAGTTGTGGACCTTGGACCGATGACTTTTGACATATGACAATTTCATACGCTCGTGTGAGGAGGAATTGTTGACATTAGGAGTACACCGTTTCATTCACTCAATTTGACCTAAAAAGGAAGATCGAACACATTCCATTAACTGAAAAGATCATATAAATTGATTACATATACTTTGGTTAGTCTGGTTATATATTATATTTTGGTATCTATATATTTATATATATATATATATTTTACTATTTATGTACATTTATATATATTTATATATCTATATATATTATATTAGAATAACTTTTAAATTACGCATTTATTTTATGTTGGTTAGAGTAGTAGTAATCTGTGTTATAAAATTGCGGTTTAGATCGAGTTAATAGCAGCTCTTTGGTGTTTAACCACACTTAAAAGAATTACCACTTTTTTTCCCTGAGGATTCGACACCTGACTCACCACTTTATCACTACAATTTGACCCGGTACACTGCCGGTTAGGATCCGTCTAACCTAGAAAAGGTCTGTCCCCTTCTTGACGCCGTTCTAAGGTCTGGTTTTGTTGTCCCCTTCTTGACGCCGTTCTAAGGTCTGGCTTAAATCAAAGGTCTTGGAGAGCTTAAATATTTCTTAGGACTTCAGATAGCAAGAAGGAAGGAACATATGCCGTGAGATTAATTAATTGCTAGAGAAATATTGCTTTCTGGGAAGTAATTAAGCCTGCTATTACTCATGAGCAAGATAAGCAAACTTTACAACAATGAGAATGTCATGACTGTAGAATAACAGTTACATGCTATTGTGTCTATCGAAACTACGCCTCGATATCATGAAAGTTCAAGAAATGACCAACTGTATCGAGAAGCTCAGCAGAAGCCGAGTGAAGAGCTATGGCACTAGGAGTATATATTTGGACTTCATTGGTTAATGTATTTATTAGAAGACCTACAAGTGATTGTTCCTAAGCCAATACTAAAATTGTGCCGTGCGACAATGTTGATGCCATGTACATATTGCATAGAATAATCATGTCTTCAATGAAAGAACCAAATTGACTCTCATGTTATTAGAAAAAATGTCCAGTCTGGACCGTTCAAAGCAGTGACGGACCCATAATTTTTGTTCAGTGGAGGTCAAATTCTCTCATGTTTTTGTTTGTAGCGAAACTTTTCTTGAATAATTCACAAATATATAAATAAGAAGGTTAATAACATTTTTTTTTGCCAGTTTAGGTTTCGAAGAAGTATTAGCTATTTTTATTTAATATTAACAACATACACGCCTATATTTATGCCAGAAATCGATAGACGCATACACCCAATGACTCTTATGTATGTGTGATTATTTTGTACAAATGAAGTGTTGTTGCGTAAACAACGTGATATTGATCGAAACATATATATATATAGGATCTTGCGTAGTCAACATAAGATTCAATTAATTGTGAGACAAGTAATATCTATATGATGTGATGCTATATTGGTTTTCTCTATGTAATTGGATAGAAAAGTTTACGGGATGAGATCACCTGTCCAATTTGTATGTCTAATTTCGGTGTCTAAGTAAAAACGACGTTGTTTCATGTGTGTTTTATTTCTTGAAGAAAATAAAATAAAAATAAAAAATAAAAACCAAAAAATTAAACACACATAAAACGACGTCGTTTTTACTTAGACACCGAAATTAAACATACAAATTGGACATGTGATCTCATCCCAAAGTTTACTTAGCATTGTTTTACGTGTTGGGTTGTTAATGGCAAAAATGAAATAGGACTCTATATATGGGCGGCAGATTCAGAAAATTTTCTGAACTATTAAAATGATAGATCCATTAGGACATTTAGGATATTTTTATATTTTATAACAATAATAGTACTTTTTAAAAAAATAATAGTATATCGTTACAATAAAAAAACTATCACTTCCGATCTTATATAATTATCGTAGTTGTTAAAAAAATATATTCTTTATCATTTGTTGTTATAATTCTAATGTAATATTTGTTGTGTTTTTTTAAATCTATCATTATTTAATTAAGTGGCGAAAAATAAAAACAATATTGCATTAATTAAATTCAAGGGTACTCCTTCAAAAAAAAAAAAAAAATCAAGGGTGTTAGTTGTCATTTTAATGTTAAAGTCAAAGTAATGACTCATCTCATTAATTTGTGTGTGTGTTTTTTTATTTTTTTATTTTAATTTCGCAAGGAAAATTGTCTGAGACTAATTTTTTGGTGTAATGTCGGACACCAAATATGGAGACCTCTCTCACAACCAAGATTTGTTGCATCCACAAGGGCTCGAACCCTTGCCCTCTTACTTAAGCGACCGGAGTCTATTCTACTACGACCAACTTTTGTTGATTAATTTGTGTGTTTTTGTCGAGGACGACAATCAAATAGGAACGATGAAGTACATATCACAATCTAGATTTCCAACAGTAATTTACTTTTATTTAAAAAATGTATAATATTAATTTTTTATGACATCATTTGTTTCACCGCATCTTACCATATCTTATCAACATCATCCTACCTCACTACATCTCACCTTTCTGCCCAACCTAGCTCTATGCCACCCATGTTACCCGCCTAGCTCACCCTTCCATACACACTATCATCTTGTATCACCACATCGCACCCTACTTATCTATCAACCCTAACCCACCCCCGGTCACCTTATCCTACTATATCGCATTCTTTACCATATTTAATCTTACCCAACCCATCTTAGACTAGTTACTTGACCCCACCACTCATCCAACCTTACCCCAGCCAACCCCATTGCACTCTACCGCCCACCAAAATAACCTCACTCTTACCCTCGCCACCTACCCTATTTATTATCGATTTACAATTAAATTCATCATTTTTCAAAGATGTTGAAACCGAACATGCTTCAATCCCTGGGAATGAAATTTGATCTTAATACAATACCTTATAATCATACTCAAATATTAGAACCGAATGAAATCGTTCCATTCATTTTCATTCATAAAAAACAAACATCTCTCTCTATATATATATATATATATATATATGTATGTACATATATATATATATATATATATATATATATATATATATATATATATATATATATATATATATATATATATATAATATATAATAAGTATATATACATATACATATATATATATAGGGGCGGACCCATATGGGGAGGGGAAGGGGCCATGACCCCACTAAAATTTCTATATGAAATTACTAGTATACCCCTCTAATAATATTCAATAACTGGTATGTATATTATTTCGAACACACTATGATAATATAATTTCTTTAGCACAATTGGTTAAATGTCTTACCATTGGCCATAAGATCATGGGTTAAATTCCCGTCAAATGCATAATATTTTGTCTCTCCCTTTTTAGCCTTTTTTTTGTTTTTTGTTTTCTCCTTTCTCGCATTTTCTTTTGTTTCTCCTTTTTCCTTTTTTTGTTTGTAATTTATGTTTTCCTCTTTTTTTACTAAGATTGTTTGATAGTATTTTCTTATCTCGTTATTTGTCATACGGTATACATAAAATTTTTATTACATGTTAATTAATTCATCATTCTAATCATAAACTTACAGAATTTGTCTATTAGACTAACACACGTTCATAAGGGTCACGGGATGTGTGCCTGTGGTTAGTATTAAATAAAATATACTCGTGTTTGTTCGTATAAGATACGTCTATTAATTTTGTAATTTCTCGGCTTTGTAATAGTTGGAAATTAGAGATAATAGAAAATAGTTTTCATTGAAGAAGAAAGGTTGTTGTTGCAGTGTACATATAGCGAGGATTGTGTAACAAACTCTACACACAATCCAACACAGAATCTATCTAAGATAGGTCACCTCATCATCTAGAGAGAATTACATACATAATTACAAACATTAACATAAACATTAATATTATTTAACTTCCCCCCTCAAACTCAAGGTGGTGTGTCTACTACATTGAGTTTGGCTCTGTTGTGGGTGAATTTGGTGCTAAACAGTGGCTTGGTTAGACAATCAGCAACTTGATCACATGAAGGAATGTACTAAACTTGAAGTTTATTTTGCGGCACTTGATCTCTGACAAAGTGCACATCAATCTCTATGTGTTTAGTCCTGGAATGGAACATAGGATTGTGTGCAAGATGATTAGCACTTATGTTATCACACCAAGCTATAAGAGTTGTGGAAACGGGTAGGTGTAGTTCACACAGAACAGACTTCAACCACTGTATTTCTGCAGCCAAATGTGCAAGAGCTCTGTATTCAGACTCTGTACTTGATCTAGACACAACATGTTGCTTCTTAAAGCTCCAAGAGATCAATGACTCCCTCAAATAGACACAATAACCTACTACAGATCTTCTGTCTTTTGTATCACATGCCCAATCAGCATCACTGAAGCCACTAATGTGAAGAGAAGTACTTGGTGGAAAATGTAGGCCATAGTGTAAAGTACCCTTGACATTCCAGAGCATCCTTTTGAGAGCTTGCCAGTGAATGACCCTAGGTTGGTGCATAAATTGACTGAGCTGGTTTACTTCATAGGTAAGGTCAGGTCTGGTGTAGGTGAGGTATTGAAGTGCCCCAAGTATACTTCTGTAGATGGTAGGATTCTCCATGAGATCAGAATCTTCAGAGTCAAGGTCAACACCAGTGGCCATGGGGGTTGCAATAGGTTTAAGATGTTCCATCTGTAACTTGTTAATCAGCTGTTTGGCATACAACTGCTGATTTAGATATAAACCACCAGCATTCCTATGTGCTTGAAATCCAAGAAAGTGAGTCAAGGGCCCCAGATCCTTCAGTGCAAACATGCAATTCAACTTTTCAATAAACTGTTTTATTAGTGAAGGGAAATTGCCTGTGATCAGGATATCATCAACATAGACCAACAGATACATCAGTGTGTTCTGGTACTTATAATCAAACAGTGATGTGTCAGATTTTGCCTGTGTGAACCCTCAGAAAATTGCTATTGTCTGAGTTCTTCAAACCATGCCCTAGGGGTCTGTTTCAAACCATATAGGGCCTTCCTTAGGTGACATACATATGATGGTTTGCTGGGATCTTTGAATCCTTCTGGTTGGGGCATGAAGACACCTTCATATAGTGTGCCATTTAAGAAGGCATTGTTAATGTCTATCTGGTTTATTGGTCAGTTGAGGGACACAGCAGCAACTAAAACAACTCTGATTGTTGACGCCTTTACTACTGGACTGGAGGTCTCTTCATAGTCCACACCTGGTGTTTGTAGGAACCCCTTGGCCACAAGTCTTGCCTTGTGCTTTAAGACTGGCCTATCTAGCTTTAGTTTAAGTTTGAAAATCCACTTGTTAGCAATCAGGTGTTGGTTTGGTTTGGCAGGGACTAAATCCCATGTGTGATTCCTTATCAATGGTGCATATTCCTCCTTCATAGCCTGAAGCCACTGAGGCTGGCTAATGGCCTCAGACACTGTTACTGGTTCCGTTGGACATGATGTGGAATCCTTCACAGACAGGTAGGAGAAGGTTTTAGGTTTGACAATTCCACTTTTGCTCCTAGTTTGCATAGGGTGTTGATTAGCGGTAGGTATGGGATTATTGGTAGAGTTTTTGGAATTAGAATGAGGAATGTGTGTGCTAGAAGAGGATGTTGGTGAGGGTCCAGGGCTGGTGGAGATGTTTCTGGAGACATTGGAAAGTGTGCTACTAGACTATGAGGAATCTGAATGTGGTGTTGATAGTGTAGAAGTATGGAGTGGTAACTCATGGTATGGTGTGACCTGGACTCTAGGAGTGGTGTCTTGAGCTCCATATGTGACTGAGGGAGTAAGATTGGTGACTGAAGAACCTTTGTTGATGCCTGTACCAGCAGCAGTTTCACTTGAAGGAGTAGAGGGAACATGAATAGAGTAAGAGGGTGCACAGAAGTTAATGGTTGTGGAATCTGAAGTAGGATGAAACAACTTTTGATAGGGGAACTCAAGTTCATTGAAAATTACATCTTTTGAAACATAAACTCTCCTTGTGACATCTAGACACAGAAACCCCTTGTGATCTGGACTTACCCCTAGGAACACACATTTTTGTGTGAAACTGGAATTTTTGTTTTTGGAAAGGTCTTAGGTAGGGAAAATAGCTGCAGCCAAACACTTTAATTAGGCTTAGGTCAGGTTTTTTGTGGTAAAGGCACTCTACGGGTGATTTGTTTTTGAGAACAGGGGTAGTAAGTATATTTATGATATATACAACATATTGGAATCTTTACCACCAGTGGTTCAAGGGGATAGATGATTGGGCAGGAAGTGTAAGTCCAATTTCTACTATATGCATGTGTTTTCTTTCTACTGTCCCATTCTGGTAATGAGCATGGGGACATGAGTGTCTAAACCTTATCCCCTGATCCTGCAGATAAGCAGCAAAGGGTCTGAATTCACCCTCTAATCAGATTGTACACATTTTATGAGGGTGACAAACTGTTTCTCTACAAGAGTTTTAAAGTTAATAAGTTCAGCTGTCAAGCTGTTGAGTCTAATATCAGTCCTAGTCAGTCTTTGAGTAGAATATCTGAGTCTGTAGCCAATCTTTGGCATAGGAGGTTGGGACATCCCTCCTTTAAGGTTCTTAAGTCTGTCCTAAATGGTTGTAATATGAATCTTAATGAAAATTTTGATTTCTGTGATGCCTGCCAGTATGGAAAACTTCATGCTTTGCCCTATCCTACTTCTACTATTAAATCTACTACTGTACTTGATCTAATACACTCAGACTTGTGGGGACCTGCTCCTACACCTTCCTTAAATGGCTATGTTTATTATATCAGTTTTGTTGATGACCTAACCCGGTTCACATGGATATATCCTCTAGCCAACAAATCTAATGCATTACAAAACTTTATCAATGAGACTCAATTGAAGAGGACTGCAGACTAGATCTTTTGGAGTGAAGGGAGCTTGGAACTTGTAGCTGGTACAATCCATCTCTAAGTGTTCCTTCCAGAAGAGTTGTCACTGTAGTTTTGTTCTTAACAACACAATAGTCAGAATGAAATTCCATGAATACATGATTATCAGGGGTTAATTTGGAGACACTTAGCAGGTTTTTGGTGATATGTGGTACATGAAGGATGTCTGTGAGATTCATATCAGTGTGTGTCATGGGAATAACAGTGGTACCTACATGTCTAATTGAAAAAGACTCACCATTTCCAATTGTGATAGTGTCTGATCCTTCATAGCCCTGGATCAAATGTAGGCTGTTCAATTCTGTAGTTATATGATTGATAGCACCACTATTTGCATACCAGCTTGCATCACTCACACTTTCAGGAAAGCAAAGTAAGCTGTAGGATTCTTGTTCCTACTAGGTCTTGAAGACTGTCCAGAATTGAAGTTTGCTCCAGTATAATTTGAATCATACCTGTAGTAGCAATCAACAGCTATATGTCCAACCCTATTACAGACTTGACATGGAGGAATGGTTTAAGCTGCCACCCAAAAGAGTATTTGGTGCAGGAATGGTTCTGACCGGTTGACAAATTCAGATCACTCGAATAATTTTTCATTATCCTCATTCACCACATTACATTAAGAATTTATACACCCATATAAAAAACCCTACATTCCATAAAATTCCAACTACGCCCCCAACTTACTAAAAATAAGTACCGCAGAATAATCAATCATAATAAATATAATCCCGCAATACCCCCCTCAAGTTGGAGCGTGAAGATCGCGAACGCCCAACTTGCGGAGTAAAAAATCAAATTGTTGCTTCCCCAATGCCTTTGTGAAATATCCACCAGCTGCTTCCCGTGTAGGTACCTATGTAGAAGATATGAGACCCTCAGTAATCGCATCACGTACAAAGTGACAGCCTGCCTCTATATATTTGGTCCGCTCATGAAAAATTGGATTCTAAGCAATATGAAGCGCAGCTTGACTATTGCAGTGGAGAGGTATACCCATAGGGATCCAGACCCCTAAATCCCCGAGGAGCTGTCGAATCCATTTCAACCCACAGGTAATGGCTGCCATCGATCGACATTCCACCTCTGCTGATGAGCGGGACACTGTCTGTTGTTTCTTGGTCTTCCACGAGACCGGTGAAGTCCCGAGTAACACAAACCACCCACTTTAGGACCGACGTGTCATCGGGCAACTCGCCCAATTAGAATCACACCACCCTTCCAAGGATAATGGACTATCTGCCCGTAAGAGAACTCCCTCGACCCGCGGTGCCTGCATAAACTGAGAAAGTATATGCACCGAATATTCCAAATCAGGACGTGTAACGCCCAGATAAATGAGATGACCCACTAACCTCATGTATTTTCCAGGGTCATCCAACAAAGCCCCTTCAGCAATTGTCAAGTGATGATTTTGCTCCATGGGAAACTCGGATGGCCGAGCCCCTAACAGTCCCGTCTCTGAGATAATGTCCAACTCATACTTGCGTTGTGATAATAAAATGGCCTGTGAATTTCGGGCAACTTCCAACACAACAAAATACTTTAAATGCCCCAAATCCTTCATTTTGAAACAGGTCCCCAAATAATTTTTGAACACTTGCAGAACAGTAGTATCATTCCCCGCAAGAATCATGTCATCGACATATACCAAAACATTAATCCGTATATCCCCCCGAACAAAAGTAAATAGAGAATAATCTGAGTAGGACTGACAAAATCCATTCTCCTGCAGAGCCGAGGCTAACTTAGGAAACCAACACCGGGGTGCCTCAACCCATAGAGCGACTTCCGCATGCGGCATACCAGATTCCGCTGTTTGTTTTCAAAACCCGGCGGAATTCGCATATAAATCTCCTCATCAAGATCACCATGCAAGAATACATTATGGACATCCAAGGTGATATCTTTCTATTTTGTTAATATCGAAGCTATTTCTCTGATTCGAATAATATTTTGACACTCTTTTCCGTGTGCCTTGATTGCAGTATCTCTTCACTGAAACACATGTTGAACATGAATTCAGTGATAAATGAGGAAGCTTGCTGCTAGACTCTTCACTATTGGACTGAAAAATCCAAAAATACGGATTCAATTGAAGTCATGCCGGTCAAAGTTGAAAGCATGGAAAGGTGGGACTCTTGATTTCAGTAACATGGTGAATCTACACCAATTTGGTGAGTCTCAACCCAAATTGCACATGTAAATTGTCTTGGACCCTACACTGTGGGCTAGTAAGGTTGACCTAGGGTTTTCTCAACCTGATGATGGTCCGGTTTGAATCATATGCTGAGGATTTCGACCTAGTGATGCCCTAACAGTCAATTTGACCCGGTTTAGTCATAACCAGGGCCTAATTGGTCCATGAGTCAGTCATTTCAAACACCAAATTCAACCAAAGTCCGTGTATGGCGTCTACCTGTTAAGTTATTGGTTGAATTAGTGGTTGAACCAGTCCAGTGACTATGTGAAAATAAAAACATGGTTAATTACGTGGTATGTGATGCTTTGTTTCCAAATATAGTGTTGATTACATGTTTATACTCTGTGATTTTTAAGCCTGCCGGCACCTAGACAGAGTTTACATGTAAGATTCACTCCAACCCTTTTAAACATGCCTTGACTGGAAATACCACACGTGCCTTCGGTTTTAAATTTAGAATTTTGGTTTCACACCTAAGGGTCTAGGGTTTTCTACCCCTAGAGCCTATAAATAGTCACTCACACCAAACATGATTGCACTATTCAAAAATCATAGCAATCCAACATTTTCTCTCTTTCAAAAACTTAGTCTTTCTGTTGATTTTGAGGGTGTGGGCAAGGAAGTTGAATATCTTGCTAGATATTCAACTTGGAGTCTGATCTGAGGTTGTTGTATTGGAGGAAGTGCAGTTCCATGCAATTGGTCCAAGTATTCAGGATCAGAAAGGTGAAATTCTGAGGTTTTTTTTGCACAGAAGGTACTCAGAATTGCCCTTGTTTTTGTTTGAATATTGCCCTGTGTTGCTATTGTTTTGCTGATGTGTCTGTGTCTCAATTAACTGTGCTTGTGTAGTACTTTTTAATTGAGTGTCTTCCTGTGTGACTTAATCTGTGATGTTCAGTATTAGAATCAGGAATCACAATTGAAAGCTTGAGTCAAGTTCTGGCCCTGAGAGAATCTGGCCTTCTGGCGCATATTTCACTGTGATCTGATTCTGTGTGAATCTGACACTCAGATCAAGAACTTGCCTGCTGAGGTTGTCCTTCTTTCAGTTACAAATTGCATTTAAGCTGTGAAAACTAAAGTCAGTGAATTAGTGGTATTACCAAGATTCACTACCTTGAGCATAAGGTTAAGCTTCTTGATTTCACATCCTTGGCTGCACTTTGGTTTACTGAAGAGTGAGGTTTGAGTCTGTGCAAGTTGTGTTTCAGTGTTTGTTTTTGTAATGTATCAAAATATCAGGATCTGTTCTATTGTGTGGTTGTTTGACAAACTGCACACAGCCTTGTGAATAAGGCATCACAGACTGGCATTTTGATCCTCTGCAAGTCTAAACATGTACAACACTTGGCCCCTGTCAGGTATCTTGTCTATATCCCCTTTGAACTATTGGGAAACTCAGCAGCTTGTCCCTGTGAAAAGTATACTGAGTTTCTTCCGTTTGGTGTGCATCTTGTTGAATTCTTGCTCCCTTGCTACCTGCAAATCTGTGGTGCCTGCAAAATTTGTGAAGCATACATTTTTTGTGAACATCTTGTAGTAGGTCTTTAGACTGTGCGGTAATTAGCTGGACCTGCTGGTGTTTTTGTGATCAATAGCTATACTGACCAGATAATCAAACTAGAGTTGAGACTCTGACTTGATCATCAGTTCAGTCCTGAAGCTAATTGACCAGCCTAGCTCTTGGTCCTTACCTGTTTGTGCACTGAAGTGCCTTGTATTCAGTTTGATTTGTGACCTGTGATAATCTGCTAATCAAGTACTAATTATCATATGTCTATAATCAACTGAAGCACTTAGTTCAACTCCAGTTTGTGGCTCAGTTTTTGTTTTCTAAACCTGTTGTTGAATCTGTAATACTTTGGTAGTGATTATACTATGTAATACACTTTTTTTTGATCTAGATCCGTTTGTAGCCATAATTTTTGATTGTCGGTTTTTTATTTTATCTATCAGTCTGTGCTTTATGTATAACCTACCTCCACACATTATACACTTAATCTAAATCTTGCAAACCGGTTGATAATATTTGTTCCTGATTGAATTAATTGAATCTGTAACTTAATAACTCTCAAATAATCTTGATCACTTAGGTAATCACATATGTTGAATAACTGGTTAAACCGGCTTTTATTTATCTTGTTAATGACTTGTGTGTAATCAATTTGCTCCAACTTGTTATTACTTGATAAATCAAAAAATTGGTATAAAACCCCAACACTCTATTCAACCCCCCTTCTAGAGTGTTTTACACGCATTATCGATCCAACAAAGTCAGGGTGTATTGTGATAGTGTCAGTGCAATATGTTTGGCTAAGGATCAGGTTCATCATGAGAGAACCAAGCACATTGTGTATGGACTTGCTGAACATCCAAAGTTGTTAATCTGAATCATGGAATACTCAGCTGAAGGTGGGGTTCTGTTGAGGTATTCAAATCTGAAGAAAAAAAAGGAAATATGGTGGCACTTGGTTGTGCATCTCGCCAGTCTGCATGAAGTTCAAGTCAATGTGGAGATGTGTAATGGTGACTTAAAGTATGCTGCTGAGTCTGGTCAGCTAAGTGTGATACTCAGCTAAATCTGTGTGGTAACTGTGGTCTGGTAGAAGAGTATGAAGCATCTATTGAATTTGGTGTTCAGCTGGGAAGTCAACAGGGTTGATCAACCTGCTGAGTTTGCTGTGCTGAGTTGGTTCTCAGTGTTACTTGGGGAACACGTCTACATGGTTTTCCGTTTTGGTAAAGGTTACTTCGGGGTATTTCAATCATTTACTGGGTTGGCTGTTAAATCGGTTAGGGTTGGATTCTCAAGGCCTATAAATACCATCTGTAATGCATGTAAATTGTAACTTTCTCGTGAGAATAAAATAATCCTAATTTGTCCGTGGAGTATTTGACACATTGCCGGAAACCACGTTAAATCTGTGTTCTTGTTTTTGCATTATTTACTTGTTAATTGATTGATCTTTAATCACAATCACCATCACTTCTTGATCGATCCGTTATAAAAAACTCCATAGTTGGACCACCATCACTTCTTGATCGATCCGTTATAACAAACTCCATAGTTGGACAATGACTAGTTTATACAACAAAAAAAATTGGCAAAAGTCAAAATCCTCTAGAAACAAAATAATTGGTTTTATTTTCAGGGGTGGTGTTTTTTTTGTAGAATTATCATCAAAAAAAAGTGTGTGGTGCTTGAGGTAAGTATCAAATTTTAATGAAGATGTGGTGTCTGCGATAGAAATTGTATGGTGCCCGGCACCATAAATAAGAACAACATCCATCAGTTACATCATTTTGAAAAAGCCAGAATTGTAAAGATGTTCAAATAACCATAAGAGAAAACTCTGCCACAAAAGAAATCATCTAGAAGCCAACAAGGGACAGTTAGATGGAAGCTAGTGATGTTCTTTGGAAAGTGCAGACAACATATGTCTTCACAAATCTACAAACAAGTTTTATTGTTCCATTTTAAGGCCAATTCCGAGAGCGATTTGGTAGAAGTGCCATCGTCACTTTGCACCATGGAAGCAGCTTCTTTGAGCTTTTTCATACAGCTACAAAGCTTCTTCCCGTCCTTACCTTCCATTAATTCCTTAACAACATTCATTATGTCAAATCGTCCCACCACCCCATATTCACTAACCTTTACCCTTAACGACACTTTTGAATCCTCAGCCAACATGAATGCATTCATCTTTTGCTCAGCATAAAGCGGCCACGCAATTAAGGGCACCCCATGGACCACACTTTCAAGTATTGAGTTCCATCCACAGTGTGTTAGGAACCCACCTGTGGATTCATGTGCAAGAATCTCTGCTTGGGGAGCCCAAAAGGGTACCAGTAGACCACGTCCCTTGATTCGTTCTTGGAAACCTCTAGGCATATAGGCTAAAGGATCGTTTTGGAATTGTATGTTGAAAAACGATGCATTGGCAGTTGTTTCATTCGGGCATCGGACAACCCACAAGAATCTTTGCTCACTCATTTCTAGTCCAAATGCTAATTCAATTATTTGTTCATGGGACAAGGTCCCGCCGCTCCCGAAAGAGACGAATAGCACCGAGCCATGTGGCTGATCATCCAGCCATTTCAAGCATTCATGTCTCTCAGTTTCTTTACTAGTTACTGTTGAACTGTAATTTGTTTGTATGATTGGTCCAACAGGATAAACATGTAGCTGTTTTTCTTGTAAAGCTTTTATTGGTCCTGACTCCAAGTCAATGAATGAATTCACTATGAGACCTTCGGCCATGGTGTACCTGAAAATATTCAAAACTTCTATTTATCGCGTAAAGTACACACACAAACAAAAATTACTAGAAAAAAAACATAAAAACATCATGAAACAATTCAAAACTTGCACCAACAAATGAGAATAGATAATACAGCACTTTTGTAGGAGAATTAGCATCGGATCCTCTTAACGAATTCTCTATTTTACAGATTTAAACACACATTTTTCTAGTTTACAGAATCTCTATTCAAGATGAAATCAATCAGATTATCTATTTTACATTATGTGGTGGATATAAAGGAAACTTTAAAAAATTTGAATGAATATGATAGATTTAAATGAAATTTTACAGAATCTATAGTTTACGGTAAAAATAGAGTATTTGCAACAGCGTTATTTTTCATTTTGAAATCTCTAAAATGCATTTTTTTCAAAAATTTACAGTATTCAGTGCAAATGCTCTTACAGTAAAAATAGCAGTGAATGACCGGTTTTGATTGAAGTAATGTAATAAAATATAATAGACTCAAATACGACAAAAGAAATGCAATATAATGTTAAATAATTGAGACATTCTATTACCGTGTTTTGACATATGATAATATAAATTGAACAATAATCCATAATAAGTGACACGATGTTGGTAGATAATAGAGATTAAAGTTAATTTACAGATTCATGTATTTCTTCGAATTGCAATTGATTTAGACTATGATATATATAATGTGTTGAATACAGATCTTGTTAATAAATTCGATTGATGACATTTTAGTTGGATATGAACTTTTAGAATTCTGTAAATGAAACAAATTTACCATCTTTTACGTATTTTACCAAATGCTTTTAATACATGTTTTTGTGTTTGATATGGATTTTGGCATGAATGTAAGTGTTCATTAACCATGTAATAAGAGGTGACACTGATACTTTACAATGCTACCTAGCAAATGGAAAATGACAGGTGAGGAGGAGGATGAATTCGATGTGTTACAATAATCAAGGTCGGATTCAGTATGTTTCTTCAATAAAGACACCGGGACTAATTCGAAAATCGAGTGAGGATATTAATATTACATCCGTCTCATATCGTAAGTCATCCTAACATTTTTTATCCATCCCACAATGTAATGTATCTTACATTTCAATGCAATAATTAATTTTCTTTTACTTGTTTTACTCTTATTTTTTATTCTAAAACTTTACATTATTCTAATTATCTTATGGGCATTTTAATCCAAAACTATCAAAATTTGATCATTATTCTAATTATCTTATGAATAATAATAATACCTCTTGGCGTTGTGGAGCAGCCATTTGTAGGCGTCGTTTTTCCGATCCAAAACCGGGTCAGGAAGTTCTTTGCCATGAATAGGTAAGCATCCCGGAATTCTCACCGGCTCCGGCAAGTCCCTATATTCACAACTCACCTTTTCATCAAGCTCCGGCAGGTAAAATAACAGAGACAAAAACATTGCCGTCGACGGAAAAAACAGATACGGCGAAATCCCAAACTCCTTCGCAACATCAAACGCATCAGTACCGAAAAGATCAACAACCAAAGCAACCAGCTTTAAATCCTTGATAACATCCCGAAGAGACGGAAGTGAACGAGCTACAGTGAGTGTGATTCGTGTCTCGATCCTGACGTCGTCCGGCAAGTCATCCAAGTTCACCGGTGGGAGAAGAATATGGTTTATGCCGGCGGCGGGAAGAGAATCAAGAAAAGTTTCTTGAGCTTTTGAAAGTGGCCCATCGGTTGGGAGAATAATAGTGACACTGAAGTGGTGTTTGCGGATGAGACATTTAGAGAATGCGACGAGAGGGATGAGATGGCCCATTCCCGGCGACGGTATAAGGGCCACATGTGGTGGTGTTTGCTCCATAGCTAGGGTGGTTGGGTGGTGGACGGAGGCTTGTAGTTATAGTAAGTACCAGATGGTACAGATATATGTATATATGGGCGGCAGATTCAGAAAATTTTCTGAACTATTAAAAATGCAAAAATTTTACAATGGTCCTGGACCAAATCTTATTTGGTGTGTTAAATCAATAGGATTTTAATGTTTTGTGGTGATCCCCAATGTTTAAAAATCAACACCCAATTATGTTTTTCCAAATTGATGATATGGTGATCCAATTATTTGGTTCAGGACCACCATAAAACTATTGATTAAAATGATAGATACATTAGGACATTTAGGATATTTTTATACTACTTCCGTCACATAAAAATTGTCTAAATTTGAAAAAAAAAATTGTCTCATTAAAAAACCAATACACCATTTAATGATATTTTTCAAAACATACCCATAGCCTAACATTTATTGTTGTATATTCATTTCATATTCCAAAACAAACATTAATTATAAGATAGGGGTATATATGTCTATTGCTACTAAAACACAACACATTAATTGAGTTTCTTAATCTGTGTGAATAGTAAAATGTGGACACTTTTTATGGGACTGAGGTAGTATTTTATAACAATAATAGTACTTTTAAAAAAAATTAATAGTATATCGTTACAATAAAAAAAACTATCACTTCCGATCTTATATAATTATCGTAGTTGTTAAAAAAATATATTCTTTATCATTTGTTGTTATAATTCTAATGTAATATTTGTTGTGTTTTTCTAAATCTATCATTATTTAATTAAGTGGCGAAAAATAAAAACAATATTGCATTAATTAAATTCAAAAATGTTCCCTCAAACAAAAATTCAAGTGTGTTAGTAGTCATTTTGATGTTAAAGTCAAAGTAATGACTCATCTCATTAATTTGTGTATGTGATTTTTTATTGGGCCAAAGACCCAAAAGTACACAAAATGGATTTATTGGACTTATAAGGATAAAAATGAATCTATTGACTTATAAGGACACACTTTTTCCTTATTCCCCATTCTGATTAAAATGATAGATCCATTTGGACATTTAGGATATTTTTATATTTTATAACAATAATAGTAGGTTTAAAAAAAATAATAGTATATCGTTACAATAAAAAAAAATTGCTGCAAATTAGACCAGGCAACAATAATCGGATCCAAGTATGGCCTTTTTTTTTTTTTTTTTTTTTCAATACAATATTTGGTTTCGGTAAGTTAAATCTATTTGGATTCAAGTAAGTATTTTATTCACTCCACTATTTTATTTATCATTATTTTATTAATTATATTATTTTATTATAATTTTTCTAATCAATTATTTCAGTATCAACAAATTAAAAATTATATTAATCAATTTACTATATTCGTTTATTATATTATTTAACCATTATTTTATCAATATAATATTTCATTAAAATTTCTTCTACCAATATTTCATCCATATAAATTTCAATACAATATTTCAACTTTATAATAATTATTTTATTTTATTTTTTTTATTGAATCTATTCAACATCAATCTAACCAAACAGGGTCTCCCTTGTGGGTGCAGGCAACAATATTAGTTTATTACTTATGTTTTTATTTGTTTATGAGAGAAAAGGTTATGATCACAATCAGGTTACCATAATCTGTTTATACATTATTCATTATCAAGTATGATATAATAATGATGTCTAATTATGATATATGATGTAAATATAAGGGATAATTGTTATAAAGGACAAAAAAATTGATAAGAAAATGTTAAAAAGGACAAATGGATTGCAAATTGGTAAAAACAAATGACAAAACACACTTGAAAGCACGAATTCACTTTGTCTCATTTAACGACTACAATTACACTTTCAAACAAATAAATTAAAACAAATACACTAGAACTTTTTAATATCAAACAAATTCATTAAAACAAAAACAAAAGCAAAAAACAAAAAATGTAAGAAGGGCATAATCGTTTAGTGGAATGACGATTTGTCATTTTTTTTCTTATATTCAATCCACTGGACTAAATTTCAATTAAAAAAATAAATTTTATCCTTTTTAACTTTTGTTAATAAAAAAATAATTTATGTTATTGGTTATATCAATTTCAATGTGGTTATATCTTATTAAAAAAAACGGTTATACCCTAACTGGAAGGGTCCCTCGCCCCCGATGCCACAGGAATACGAGGAGTGGGGTTTGCTTCTTATATCTTTTTACCGAAAGGGGTTGGCCCTTTACGGGACTCGTAACCCCACCCTCCGGCTTTCAGACTCAGCGTGGATTACCCACCCCAACCCTCTACCACTAGGCTATATTCAAGGGATTTATATCTTATTAAGTTCCAAATGTCAATGAACAAAGTGTGAACTACTTTTCTCTCCCAAAAAAAAAAAGTGTGAACTAGCCGACGGCCAATAAAAAAACTATCACTTATATAATTATCGTAGTTGTTAAAAAAATATATTCTTTATCATTTGTTGTTATATTTCTAATGTAATATTTGTTGTGTCTTTCTAAATATATCATTATTTAATGAAGTGGCGAAAAATGAAAACAATATTGCATTAATTAAATTCAAGAGTGTTCCCTGGAAAAAAAAAATTCAAAGGTGTTAGTAGTCATTTTGATGTTAAAGTCAAAGTATCACTCATCTCATTAATTTGTGTGTGTGTTTTTTTATTTTTTTTATTTTTAATTTCGCAAGGACAATTGTCTGAGACTAATTTTTTTACATAATGTCGGACACCAACTATGGGGACCTCTCTCCCAACCAAGATTTGTTGCATCCACAAGGGCTCGAACCCTTGCCCTTTTACTTAAGCGACCGGAGTCTATTCCACTACGACCAACCTTTGTTGGTTAATTTGTGTGTTTTTGTCGAGGAAGACAATCAAATAGGAACGATGAAGTACATATCACAATCTAGATTTCCAACAGTAATTTGATTTTTACTTTTATTTAAAAAAAGGTATAATATTAAATTTTATGACATCATTTGTTTCACCGCATCTTACCATATCTTATCAACATCATCATACCTCACTACATCTCACCTTTCTACCCAACCTAGCTCTATGCCACCCATGTTAATTACCCGCCTAGCACTACAAAAATACGGAGAAATAATGATAAAAATTTGGTGAGAGGATGCTATTCCGATGACTAAAGGTAATTTTTTTGGTTGTTTTAATGATGGTTAGAATTTTGTGTAATTAAAAAGTGAAATATTAATGACCAAATTTTAATTTTCTAACCATTGACAAAACTTCCGGTCACCATTATGAAAGAAAAAAGACATAACCCTTGACATCTATTTTTTCGCATTTTTTTTTGTTAAAAATATATATTACCCTCCCATTTTACAGAAAATAGCCACGCCAAAAATAAAATAAAATTTACTGTGTTATATAGTAAATATTTTTTCTTGAAACAGATCTATTCGCTTGCTACCCCATTGACTTGCAGTCACCTCCCACATCCGCCCACTGACTCATACACCCCTCCCTCTCCGGCATTCGATTTGATTAAGAACAGCAAAACGTCGAGTAAAATTGCATAGTTGCTCGCCGGGAAATGTCCAAATTTGAGTATCCAACGCTTGCTCGGCTCGAATGTTTCGGCATGCCATCTGATTATCAAATCGCTGACGTCTCCGGCCGGTCTCTCCAAGGCCGACCTCCTCAACCCCAACTTCAACCTCGTCATGAGTCTTTACTCCGCAATTCTTCTCCACATCACTATTCGATGAGGATATATTAACTTCCTTTACAAATCCCTAACTCTATTGAAGTCTGTTATAGCCGTAGTATCGTATGCGAAATAAATAAATACACAGAAATAATAAGAACACTTTTTTATTAATGTGAAAGGAAAATTACAATACTGTAAATGGAAGAGAAAATAATCAAAGGATATTTCCAACTGAGGCGAGATGGAACTCTGTCCTTAAGACAAATTTGCTCCGGCTTGTATCCCGGTTTGTGCAATTGTCTCCCGGATTACTCGCTTACACATTGTTCGGAAAAAGATGTACTTCAATTTCTGAACCACTTCGAACTCTGATGGTGTTCATCAAAAACTCTTCACTATGAATGCAGAAAAACTATTTTGTGCAATGGAATGTATGAATGTTGTTGTATTGCTTGAATACTTGTGTGTTTCTCTATGATGTGAAGGTTTGTTTATATAGAGGCTTGAAGAAGCAATGGAAAAAACATCTGCATTGATAGCCATTAATGCATTTACTCTCACTACTTCCACTTTGATATCAATGATAACAGTTTCGTATTTATTCAGCCATCAGTTTCTAAGAAACTGAACAGTTTCAGCATTTAGTGAATTATATCACTGGGCCGAATTTCAACTTTACTCAGCCGCCGGCACTTTGCCGAATTTCAACTTTACTCAGCCGCCAGCACTTAGCCGAATTTTGTGCTTCACTCAGCCGCCGGCACTTGGCCGAATTTTAGCTTCACTCAGCCGTTGGCACTTGGCCGAATTTCTGCTTCACTTAACTGAATTTCTGGAGTCCAAAAATTTAATACTTGCCCAGCCCAAGGCCCTCAGGCCCACGAAGGCCCAATTCCCCAAGCCCAAGCCCAAGCCCAAGCCCAAGCCCAATTGATACCTCATTTTGAGACCTCATTCGATACCTTTTCGACGTAGTATTTGAAAGCCGAATTTAATCGTAGCGTTTACACTAACACTGTATCAGTACACAGTATCAGGCTCATTTAAGGTTTAATTCAAGTGACTACTTCAAGGCACACTGATGAGAGATAAATTTATGATCATTATTATGACATTTTACCCCAATATTGATACCATTTTGAGTATTATTGTATCAAATCAAGTCAAAATTACTAAGTTTTATTCAAATGTATAAGTAGTAGTTATTATATAAATTATCGTATTTTTATAAGTTTTTATAAGTTTTTGTACCGGTTTAGTAACCGGAGTGTCGTGTCGGATTTACGTTTGGTATTTTGGTGGTTCATTGCGGGATTATACATTGACCAAGATTCCACGTAACGACATGTTTTGAGTCTAAAAGATGTGTTTAGAGGGTTAGAAGAAGGTGCCACAAGTTTATAAGTTCAACGGAGCAAATTTTCTAAGTACTTAAATCGTTACATATTTTCGACGGAGATTTGACCCAGCTTAGAGGCATTTTCAGGGGATGACTTCTTAATGAAAGTTGTAGATCTTCACATAAGCTTTCCAACGCACTTTGAATTACATCAATTGGAGGTCTACAACTCAAGTTATGGTCAATTGACTAATCGACTTGGATTAGTAAAAATCCCGTAAAAGACTCGACATACGAATGGCTCATCAAAACGACATTTTCTGAAGAAGTTTCCTTCATGAAAGTTGTATATCTTCAAGAAAGCTTTCCAATGGATTTTGAATCAAGTCAATCGGATTTCTACAACTCAAATGGTGGTCAAGTGGCTAATTGATTCAATTTCGTAAAAATCCCGCAAAACGTTCGGAGTATGAATTTGCTTATCAAGACGGCGTTTTCTGGAGAAAAGTCCTTCATGAAAGTTGAAGAGTTTTCCGAAAGCTTAATTTTGACGTTTGAATCATAATTTTTGGAGGTCTACAACTCAAGATATGAATTTTAGAAGTTTTATTCCAATAATTATAATTATAACCGAAGGATCGAGAATCAAGCTGAGTCATTATGCAATGATGACACCGGACCGATCCGGCACCAATCCGGACCGGTCCGGCCTTGACCCAGTTTCTATATATATGAGGCATCAGAGATCAAATCCCCTGCCCCTTTCTTTCCCATTTCTTTCTTTCCTCGTCCCAGCTTCTTTTCTTTTTTTATGTTTTGAAGATATGTATATATATATATGAATATATATATATGATATATCTATATATATATATATAGATCTAGATCTAGATCTCGTCTTCATCTCTTTTGTCTTTTTATTTTATTTTCGGGGCCCGTATATATACATATGTCCGTATGTATATATATGTTTTATATATATATAAATAAATTAGTACCGTTGTAATGCTCGGGAAAATCTCGGAAGTTCGGTATTGCTGAAGTCGTTGTAATGTCCGGAAGAGTACAACCTCTGAATCAACAGCTGTAATCGGGTATTTTTCTAAAGTATTATGTTTGTTGTTTCTATATATATATATATATATATATATATATATATATATATAAATAAAGTAGTTATAGTATCGTTATAATGGTAGAATAATTATCGAAGATTGTAGATCTGGCGGAATTGACCCCGATTCAACAGTTGTAATCGGTAATTTATTCTAATATTATGATGTTTATTATAACTATGTTAAACTAAAAATATATCTAGCCAAGATATGAATCTGAATTAGTTAATCTTTTGGTAAAATGAATGATCGACTCTGGTAATAATGATTAAAATCGATTATGATGAATCTCTTTCTATTTGCGCTTAATGAAACGTTAAAATTGAAAGACCGGAGGGTAAAAATGGCCGAGTGACAACGGAATCCGATTTCCTACCCGGGGGCAGATTTGTCCTAGAAAAACAAATCTTATTAAAATTGTGCTCAAGATCGTATTACGTTAATTTATCTGTTTTAATCAAGATCCGAAACATTGCTCGTATGACAAAACGGGAGTGACCTATGCTTTGGATGACATTGGACGATTGATGAGACATATGACAATTTCATACGCTCGTGTGAGGAGGAGTTGTCTAGCTTAGGAGTACACCGATTCATATATAATTTACACCTTGAATAAAGGAAGATCTCGTCTCATTTATTTCTACTAAAAGATATTGATTCAAGAAAGTATTCTTGGCTAGATCCAAAAATATATATTATATTAGTATTTATTTGTATTTATTTACTGTTTTACTAACATCTAACTCTAACATTACTAACTAATCTAACCGATCTAACTATCTAACCCGAGGAAAAAAGTTAAAAACTCGCGACTTAGATATCGAGTTAATAATAGCTTCTTGGTGTTTAACCCCACTTAAAAGAATTACCATGTTTTCCCGAGGAATACGACCGACTCACCGACTAGCACTACAATTTGACCCGGTACACCGCCGGTTAGGATCCGTATAGCCTAGGTAATGTCCGTCGCCTTTCGGCGCCGTTTCCAAGGTTAGGTTTAGGTCTGTCAGCATTTTGGCGCCGTTGCCGGGGAAAACGTCGCTAATTTCTTTCTTTGTGTCTAGGCGTTACTACTTGTATTAGCTCAAAATTCTCGAGGATAAGTCAACACTCTTCTTATCTCATTTCTTTTTTATTTTCCGTTGGTATCTACCTTCTTTTAGTTACCAATTTTATTCTTCTATAAAATTCGAGCATTTTCTATTTTTGTTAGTTGATGACCAGAAGTGGTAAGGCCCCACTCAATCCTTATAAACCTGATTTAAACACGAAAGCAGTTAAGAGTAGAGTGTAAACGCGGTCATATCAGTCAGGGAAATCCTGACCAAGTATCATCTTCAAATCGAAATACGAGAATGACTGAAATCAGTAATGAAACACCGGAACAAGGGCTTGATCATGCCCAAGGGAATAGAAATAATCGAATCGGAATAAGCATAATCACCCACCAAACCCGAGACTTATTTGTGATCGACCGTAAGAAGGTACCGATTAATAATCCAATTCGTTTACCCAATAAAGGAGCAAATAATTTCGAAATAAAATCTCATCTTTTTGGTTTAATTGACACAAGAGCCCAATTTTTAGGAGAGGATGATGAGGATCCACATCATCACCTCTATCTTTTCGAAGAATTGTGTAATACAGCCAAAAGTCATGGTGCTCATCGGGAATTAACGAGGATGTCTATGTTTCCTTTTTCTTTAAAAGGAAGAGCACGAGATTGGTTTTTGTCACTTCCACATCATTCACTGACTAGTTGGGAGGATATTCAAACCGAGTTCTTAAAGCAGTATTTTACTCCTGGTAGAAAATTGGAATTAATAGTCGAAATTGCCAACTTTAAACAAGGATCTGAAGAAACGTTTGAGAATGCTTGGGAAAGGTTTAAAAAGTTATTAAGAGCTTGTCCCGATCATGGTTATTCCTTAGATATGCAAATCCAACTTTTCTGTCGTAAATTAAGGAAAGACTCACGTGCAGATGTAGATCACGCATGTGGTGGTTCGTTAATGATGAGTGAAGCTCAGATAGTTTACGATGCTATTGAAAAGATTTCCAAAAATAAGAGAATGTGGGAAACCGGTTCTAGCACAAGAAAAGTAGCATTTGCAGGAGAATATACATCAAATACGGAAGTTCTAGCACACTTGGAGAATTTGAGTAGGAAATTTGACGGTTTATTAGCCAGTAAAACTATAAACTCAGAAAATATCATACCGAATGACTACTCAAATCATGATAATGTGTCATTAGGGATGGAAGAACCAAAAGGATATTCAAGGGAAAAGGTGAGTTTTTTAAAACAGCATAGGAATTTGAACGACGCGTATTCAAACTCGTTTAATGCTTTTAGAAGAGATCACCCTACTTTTCGTTGGTCTGAAACCCCTAGTAAGCCAGGACAACCACTGTATCCAATCCAATACAAGAATCCATATCAAGTTTATCAAGAAGATACCACGAATCAAAATCTACAATCATTACCTAAACCGTATCCACAACATACCACTCAAAGCATACCAGTAACTCAGAGTTCAACTCAACCTGAAGGAGTTGATAAATGGGAGAAATTAATCGAAAATCTGATAGGTATGATATCTACTCAAGCTCAAAATATGGAAATTATGATAACTTCTATAGGTACAGTCACTAAGGATATGAGTACGTTGAAAACATATATGAGTGGACATGATACCAGAATAAGAATTATAGAAGCTTCATTGAGGAATTTGGAATATCACTTGAGTAGAGAAGTAGAACGTAAAAACAGTAAAACCCTCAGAAGGATTGCCAAGTAATATCGAAAGAAATCTGAGTGGGGTAAATGCTGTTATTACCAGAAGTGGAAGGATCTGTGGAAGTAATGGATTAGAAAAATTCGGGAATAATGAAGTAGATGATGATTTAGATGGTAAATATAAGAAGAATATGGAATCTAAAGGGCCATTTCAAACCGAACCTTATCCGGCTCAACCTAAATTCACATCGGTTCAACCTGGAAGGGCATCACCACATCCACTGCATATTTTGAAGAAAAAGGTACTGAATGATGACACACAATGTCCTCAAAAGGCACAATCATTCAAGGAAGCTTTACCATCTTCGTTTAACGATAAGAAGTATGCACGTTTTCTTAACACTTTTCGGCACTTAACTATTAATATCCCTTTCATCGATGTTTGTAAGGGAGAGTTTAGTTTGGGAGTGAATGATGAGCGCGTTATCTTCAACATTTACAATTCATTGAAATATCCATGCATTACACTAGAATCTAGTTCTTGTGTAGACACTTTGTGTCCCCTTGTTGTGGATTGTACTAACACGCAGGTAATTGAAGAAGATGACTTTAGCAATAATATGAAGGCTCGCAAACCGAAAGCTCGAAAATCAAAGGAAAAGTTCAAGAATCGTGTGGATTGGTGGAAATTGTCTAACCTCTGTTGGAAACCGGTATTGAAGAAGGATGCGGTACGTGAGGATGACCCACCACCAGTGCCTTAAAAACTGAAGCACGGTAAAGTCTGGCTATAGACTATAAATGTAGTCAATGACGGGTACTATCCTTCCTTTTTACTCCTTAAGCATTTATTTTTAGTGGATTATGTGATTAATTGTTACGTGCTTTTGTGAGTAATTGTTAGAAGTATCCCGTTTTATTTAGTATATTATATTAGTTAATCCTTATCATTTTGGTCGAGCAAACGACGTTAACCAAAAGCGCTACCGGGAGGCGACCCGAAAAAAAATGTTAAATATAATAATTACTCATACTTTGGATGATACTTTGCTAATACTTAGGATTGATTTTCATTTTGTTTCACCAAGTCTTAGGATGAATGTTTGAATGACATTAAACGGGAACGATTAGGTGGTTATCCGAAAATCCTGATGGAAAAAAAAGAGAAAATTCAAATGCATCATTTCTTAGACTTAGGTTGTTAGAACAATTTGAAATAACCCTTGAGGATCTGGGTATAAAAGACTCAGAGTTAATACTTGTCACATATTTCATATCATGATCTAGTCTGTTTTAAATTTCAAAAATAATGTGTGACATGTATTAGTTCAACTACTGTGGAATGTGGTGTGTTTTAAATCAATAAAAGTTTATGTGGTCTGTTTATCTACCCTTTTGCATTACACTGTCACACTCCAAACACTTTTATTTTCTTTGCACACAATGGTCATAACTTTGACCCACCCACCCACCCTTTCATATCATCCGAGTATTTGTTTTGACTTGTTTTAGTGCACCATTGCTTTCCCAACAACTTATTTACACTCACTTTACATTGAGGACAATGTAAGTTCGTAAGTGGGGAGTGGAGTCGTTGGTCTAAGCAATGGAATTAATGTTTATTTTGTATCAATAAATCCCTTAGTTTTCGATTTTTTTTTTCGAGCATTATTTAGTTGATTAAAATAAACTTTGTATAAGGTATATATTTCATGGATTTGAAGATGTAATGATCAATTTGGATGTGTATAACCAATGTGAACCGTAAGTGCATTGTAATTCCAAATATATTTGTGTAACATGAATTCCTTCACGTAAGCCTTTGATATTGAAACGAAAATTTTAAACTGTATCCATTCAGTATCCTAGTGGTTATTCTATAGATAATTGCAGTAACTTAGTACCTAACTTTTGAACGTGTACTGTGAATATCTGAAGGTTTGAATGTGATAGAAAGGATATAAGTTAAGTTTATGAAAAGAAAAAAAAAGAAAAAAAAAAGAAAAAAAGAAAGAGATGAACTATATATATGTCGGTTGTAGCTACCAATGATTTGAGTGCAGTAGGGCGTTATCACGAAACGTCCTATATCACTATGAGGTTTAAAAGCTCCCGACTGCCTGATGATAGTAGTCCAGCTAGGGTGTTATCACGAAACGTCCTATTGCTGGGAATGAAGGCATATGCTACACATGTGAAATTAAGTTCATCAAAAAAAAAAAAAAAAAAAAAAAAGAAAAGAAAAGAAAAAAAAAAAATTTTAAGCGTGGTTGAAAACTTAGTTATCTTCTGACTATCCCCAGTATAAACTGAATGATATGCTTTAGGGATTATCCTAATAAGTACACGGGAGAACTTTGTGTGGAACCGTTACTGCTTATACCTAGGAAAGTCATTAGGGCTGTCTGAATGGATATTTGTGTGGTTTGCTTGAATTATTCAAGAGAGGATAGTGGAAATTGAAAAGGCTTGTCACACACACACTCTGTTATACATTTATATTGAGGTTAAAGCCTGGTTGTAATTCTAATGGTTGTATTATCTAGTTGTTCCTTATATCTTCAATCTTCATGAATTTATCTCTCATTCATTTTGTTTTATCGCTTGTTTTGATCGAGGACGACCAAAAGCTAAGTAGGGGGTTGTGATGAGAGATAAATTTATGATCATTATTATGACATTTTACCCCAATATTGATACCATTTTGAGTATTATTGTATCAAATCAAGTCAAAATTACTAAGTTTTATTCAAATGTATAAGTAGTAGTTATTATATAAATTATCGTATTTTTATAAGTTTTTATAAGTTTTTGTACCGGTTTAGTAACCGGAGTGTCGTGTCGGATTTACGTTTGGTATTTTGGTGGTTCATTGCAGGATTATACATTGACCAAGATTCCACGTAACGACATGTTTTGAGTCTAAAAGATGTGTTTAGAGGGTTAGAAGAAGGTGCCACAAGTTTATAAGTTCAACGGAGCAAATTTTCTAAGTACTTAAATCGTTACATATTTTCGACGGAGATTTGACCCAGCTTAGAGGCATTTTCAGGGGATGACTTCTTAATGAAAGTTGTAGATCTTCACATAAGCTTTCCAACGCACTTTGAATTACGTCAATTGGAGGTCTACAACTCAAGTTATGGTCAATTGACTAATCGACTTGGATTAGTAAAAATCCCGTAAAAGACTCGACATACGAATGGCTCATCAAAACGACATTTTCTGAAGAAGTTTCCTTCATGAAAGTTGTATATCTTCAAGAAAGCTTTCCAATGGATTTTGAATCAAGTCAATCGGATTTCTACAACTCAAATGGTGGTCAAGTGGCTAATTGATTCAATTTCGTAAAAATCCCGCAAAACGTTCGGAGTATGAATTTGCTTATCAAGACGGCGTTTTCTGGAGAAAAGTCCTTCATGAAAGTTGAAGAGTTTTCCGAAAGCTTAATTTTGACGTTTGAATCATAATTTTTGGAGGTCTACAACTCAAGATATGAATTTTAGAAGTTTTATTCCAATAATTATAATTATAACCGAAGGATCGAGAATCAAGCTGAGTCATTATGCAATGATGACACCGGACCGATCCGGCACCAATCCGGACCGGTCCGGCCTTGACCCAGTTTCTATATATATGAGGCATCAGAGATCAAATCCCCTGCCCCTTTCTTTCCCATTTCTTTCTTTCCTCGTCCCAGCTTCTTTTCTTTTTTTTTATGTTTTGAAGATATGTATATATATATATGAATATATATATATGATATATCTATATATATATATATATAGATCTAGATCTAGATCTCGTCTTCATCTCTTTTGTCTTTTTATTTTATTTTCGGGGCCCGTATATATACATATGTCCACGTATGTATATATATGTTTTTTATATATATAAATAAATTAGTACCGTTGTAATGCTCGGGAAAATCTCGGAAGTTCGGTATTCTTTGAAGTCGTTGTAATGTCCGGAAGAGTACAACCTCTCGAATCAACAATTTGTAATCGGGTATTTTTCTAAAGTATTATGTTTGTTGTTTCTATATATATATATATATATATATATATATATATATATATATATATATATAAATAAAGTAGTTATAGTATCGTTATAATGGTAGAATAATTATCGAAGATTGTAGATCCGGCGGAATTGACCCCGATTCAACGATTGTAATCGGTAATTTATTCTAATATTATGATGTTTATTATAACTATGTTAAACTAAAAATATATCTAGCCAAGATATGAATCTGAATTAGTTAATCTTTTGGTAAAATGAATGATCGACTCTGGTAATAATGATTAAAATCGATTATGATGAATCTCTTTCTATTTGCGCTTAATGAAACGTTAAAATTGAAAGACCGGAGGGTAAAAATGGCCGAGTGACAACGGAATCCGATTTCCTACCCGGGGCCAGATTTGTCCTAGAAAAACAAATCTTATTAAAATTGTGCTCAAGATCGTATTACGTTAATTTATCTGTTTTAATCAAGATCCGAAACATTGCTCGTATGACAAAACGGGAGTGACCTATGCTTTGGATGACATTGGACAGTTGATGAGACATATGACAATTTCATACGCTCGTGTGAGGAGGAGTTGTCTAGCTTAGGAGTACACCGATTCATATATAATTTACACCTTGAATAAAGGAAGATCTGTCTCATTTATTTCTACTAAAAGATATTGATTCAGTAAAGTATTCTTGGCTAGATCCAAAAATATATATTATATTAGTATTTATTTGTATTTATTTACTGTTTTACTAACATCTAACTCTAACATTACTAACTAATCTAACTGATCTAACTATCTAACCCGAGGAAAAAAGTTAAAAACTGCGACTTAGATCGAGTTAATAATAGCTTCTTGGTGTTTAACCCCACTTAAAAGAATTACCATGTTTTCCCTGAGGAATACGACCTGACTCACCAGACTAGCACTACAATTTGACCCGGTACACTGCCGGTTAGGATCTGTATAGCCTAGGTAATGTCCGTCAGCTTTCTGGCGCCGTTTCCAAGGTTAGGTTTAGGTCTGTCACACACATATAAGGCTCATTTAAGGCTTAATTCAAGGGACACAATATCATACCTGACTCATATAAGGCACACAATATGAGTAACAATATCATATAAGGCACACAGTATCAGGCTCATTTAAGGCTTAATTCAAGTGACTACTTCAAGGCACACATATCTGGCGCATATAAGACTCATTTAAGGCTTAATTCAAGGTACACAATATCATATAAGGCTCATATAAGGCACACAATATGAGTAACAATATCATATAAGGCACACAATATCGGTAACACAATATCAATACACAGTATCAGTACACAGTATCATATAAGAAAACAAAGTTCCATACTTCAGTTTCACCTCTTTGTTCCCCTCTTCTTTAAGAGCAAAATAGAGATGGTACAAACCATAAAAATACATTAACAAGTCCGTTAAGAGATCTAGAACCCTTCACTTCTCGAGGACACATAGAACCCAACATTATACATATGCCTTCAGCCTTCAGGATGGACTATAGTACATTTTCAATCTCAGTATCAATAAAGCAGCTTGCCAGAAGAAGAAACCTTACTAAATGTGTACAAAGCAGTTCACACTACTGCCACATAAAAGAACAACATCGGATTTCAATTTTTTAATCCAAAAAGAGAAAAGTGCAAAAGAAAATTGTTTTTCTTTACTCATTGATTATCAGAGCTACAATAGCATTAAATACATCCAAGATTTACTAAATCTAGGCATAGCAACTCAAATTACTACCAAAAGAAAAGAAGTTAAATAGATACACAATAATTAAACCAAAATGCTCCCTACAATAAACTATAACAATCCACATATATGAAATGCTTAAACCTTCCAATAATCAGAGAACAAACAATACGTGCATCAACCAAAGAATTAGAAACACTCATGTACCACTGTCCGAATAAAAAAAACACATATCAAGTAAAGGGAAAATCACCCAATTCCTTAGTGATGTTCAAATACGAGAATGCTAAAACTTAGTATACTTAGTGGGATCGGTTATATGGATATCAGATGTTTGAAGACAATCTTATTAAACGGAAACCAAAGCCAAACATTCACCACGGTTGCATGTGACTCTGTTTTGATTACATTTCAGATCACATATTTGAATTGGAGTCGGAAATCCAATACTTACTAAAATTGAAAGTAGTTTGGTGATTGGGATCATAAATGATTGTATTTCATTGCATTTTTTGAAATTATTTTCTATAGAGATACGCGTTTTTATGGTGTGTTTGATGTTGTTTTGCAGGTTTGATGAAAATAAGCTTTGGAGGAGTGTTTTTATTATGTGTGACATAGAATGGAAGAGTGTATTGTAAAAGATGTGATTGCAGAAGGGAAATCTGGAAAATGGTATGATCATACCATTACATTAAAGTGTGGCTGTTTGCAACGTGGAAAAAAAATGAATTATACAAGCTTATTTCATATTGGTCCATCATTAAAAGTGCTCCTTATTTCCTATTGGTGGAATAATATTAGATTCTCCTTTTTCTTAATTATTTTAATACTACGTATTTAATTAAGAAATAAAGAAATTAAAGGAAAAAAAAAAACCATAAGTGGCGTAGCCACTATATTCCAGAAGAAAATTCAAATAGGTATTATCTAGGTTTGGAATAGCGGCTGCGCACATATACTACATCTTTCTGGGCGCTATTTCTTTTTATTTATTTTGATGGATTTATCATTGGATCATTCTATTATATGTGAGTTATTAATTTATTTTCTTACGAGTTAAATTGTTATTGAAACCTCGATTGATGTAACTGTGAAATCGAATTGGGTTTATTCCTCGTTTATTTGTTGGTATTGATTCATCTTTTGATTTATTTGATTCTACGATTAATGGTTATGTTGCTTATTTTCGCGAGATAATTAATTTAATCATTCGATCGTTTCTTAGTTGAAATAACAAATCTGTAATCGTTTGTGAATTTCATAAAAGTAGCACATGATATGATTTTTTTCAGTTCGCAGCTGGGAAAATCCGTCATCATAAAGATGAATAATCTGAATTAAAATTAACTCGCGTGTGCGTTAATATTCAGAACTTGGGTCTCTCAGATTGTAGTGCTGCCGGAACACCAAACTCCTATGACCGTGTCTAAGGGTGTCTTTCGGTTAGATGGTAATTAGTGACCGTGTCCTGATTACAAAAATTAGGAAAGATTGGTACTTGACGCGTGTCGGTAACTATAACTAGTTTATCAAAGAATTAACGAGTTATTTATGCATCAATGATCAATTGAGTATCGAGGTGGATATAATTAATTTAACCGGAATATTTCTTTACATATTTTCATCTTCTTAGTTTATTTTTATTCTTAGGAAGTAGTTATATAAACCCAAATATCTCTTTTTTTGTCGATTTTAAGAGAAATAAATCCACCGTTCCCTGTGGAGACGATCATTCTCACCCTATACTTGTTATAGGAAGTATGTAATTTATCTTTGGCGGTTTAACACCTACCAAATTTTGGCACCGTTGCCGGGGAACGGTGCTAAGTGATTTATTTATTTTGAAATTTTGTATATAGTTTTTCTTTTGTTTTTGTTGCCCTCGTTTGCAAGCATGTCAGGTTACAACTACACATGTCCTATGGTGAATCAAGATCAGTATGGTAACCGGGTGAATGATTCTTATGAGGAGGGATATTATCCTAGTGGGCCAAACCATCAGGATTGAGGCTACACTTTTTACCCATAAGAGTACAATCCAAGATGGAATGACCAATCCAATTTCAATTACGGTGTTTCACACATGTCTCAGGATCGGTCTACTTTCCAGCTGCCTAGTGAACAAGGATTGCCAATTTCAAATTCGGGTACAACCGTTGAAGAACTTATGAAGACCTTTTCTACCACTATTGCACAGATAATCCAAATCGAAATCATACCTCTTCAAGAGTTGGTACAAGAGGCTTCACAGTTCAAAGAATAGCATTTTTCTTGGGTTCAGAATATGCAAAGACAAATTGGCGAGCTGAAAACTGAAGTGGATTGTCTTCAGTAACAAAGTTCAAAAACATTCGATCTCTCCTCTTATGTGGTATGATGATGAAGAGGATTGTCCTATGATTGATCCAACACCAGAGATTAATAACAATGATGATCAAGAAAAAGGTGAAGAAATTCACCTGGGGTTGGAGAAGTTAGCGGATGATGTGTCTAATCAAGAAGAAAGTCGCCCGGAGGTAATCACAATTGAGAAGCCATTGGTGCCTATAATTTTTGACGTAAATGTAGACGTGCAAGCGAGCGAGAAAGAAGTAGTCTTCCCCCTTGACCACTACATAATGAGCTTGGAAGTGGAGACCCCTAATCATGTTCTTATTTTCTTGGGAAGATACTTCATAAAAGTGCCTAGAGCCAAGGCACGACCAATTCTACCAACTGATGGAAAAATGGATGGCTCGTATTCTTCGAATATTCGTTTAAGAACCATGCAAGGAAAACTATTCCATTTGATAATGGATAGTCGAGGTACCAATGTCTAGCCAAAGACATTAAAGAAAGGCGCTTATTGGAAGGCAACCAACGTTTAAAATCTTTATTCTTTACTTTTATTATTGTTGGAGACAATTGATGAGTGGTTTGAAGGGTTATGGCCTTGCAAAGTTCAAATTTGTTAAAGAATGCAGTCAGCCTAAATAATGGTGAAACGGTATGATCATACCATTCAGCAGTTTGGTGGCAGAAAATTTTATATTGAAATCAGTTTGGTTTGAGTGAAACAGTATGATCATACCGTTCGGCAGTTTGGTCTCTGGAAATTAAATTGTTGGGGCAGCTTCTACATCCAATTTGTGTCTGATTTTCATGAGTGAACATATTATTGGAGGCTTCCTAATCTTTAGAAAGAATATAGACCATACACAAACTTGTTGCATACAGATGGATAAAGAGATTGGTGTCTCGATTACAGTGGATGGAGTACCACATCTCACCACAGTTTCAGGGAAGTCCTTTTCTACTTACTACTCTCAATGCATGCATATTAGTTATCTCATTAGCATTATACATAAAGCATATTAGTTGAGTCTCATTTCATTTCCTTTCCACATCTGGCCATATATTGGGGACAATGTAAGTTTCAAGTGTGGGAGAGATGATGCATTAATCATACATATTTATCATTTTTAGACTACATCATACATTATTATTTGCATTCAAAAAAAAAATTCAAAAAAAAGATAACATGTTAAAATTTTAGCGTTGCATTTTAGAACTTCAGAGCACCAAGAATGCACATTCTAGACACTTTACCAACCTTTTTAGCTCTATCTTACGCGAATTAATAGGAATCAAACGGTGAGTAGTCGATGTAATCACACACTTTTGTTGATGCGCACTCACATTATGATGTTTGTTTATGAGTTTTGGTAGTAAAATCTTTGAACCTAAACGAAAGCCACTTAAAAGTGAGGTTTACTTAGCTAAAGAGCGCACTCGCTCATAGTTTCCTTTGAGTGGTATCCACACATTCCAATGTCATTCTATAATTTGCATTGACATACATTTTGAGACCACATTTTCAGGTTCAGTGCACTTAAGTGATTGAGGCACCTAGGATTTAACCCCTTCGAGACCCACTTTTGTTAGCCTACATGATATTTATCCCCTAGTAAGCCCTGTCTAGCCTGAACCCTTTTTTTGATTAAACTCCATAAAATTAAACCCATGGCATTTTCTAACGATATCCCCTCTCTTGTTGACCCTATTGTCAGGAGATTATATGAATAGTTGCATGATATTTTGATGAAAATTTACCAAGAAGTGAATATTTTGGGAAAATGGCTCAAATTGCTTGAGTGTGATGTGTATTTCTAGATAAAAAGAAAAAAAAAACAGAAAAAATGAAAAAAGAATGTGTTGAAAAAAAAAAGAAAGAAGCGAAAAAAAGATTACAAAGAAGAAGTGTTTTATATATTGTAGAAGTGGCTTGTTTCCTAACATTTTTTGTGAGCTATTTTGGATATTGTTGTTTGCACTTCTATTCTTGGTGTGTTTTGAGAGTCTTCATACAAGTTGGAGCCATTTTCGTACTTCAGTTGAACTTATTCTTGGTGACTATGTGATAATTGGTGTAATTATTCACGCTTTCTCCTTGACAATTTAGCCTATATTATCCATTTTCCCTACTTTATTTTCTGTCCCTAGCCCCGTAACAACACTGTGAAAGACCTCATGAAATGCATTGGATTTTTGAATGCCTAGCGGTGGAGATTTGATTGATATGCGAACATATGGTAATGCTTGGATGTGTGTTGATTTTGAGGGTGTGTGAATAGTCCCTGTGCATATATTATATTGAGTGATATCTGTGAGGACATGTGGGGTTTGTTGAATTTGCCACTTAAAAATTTGTGAATCAACGTGATAATGTGAGTTGTATGAACATTAGTGTGTGATTTATATTGTTTGATCCCCGTTCGACTTGAATGATGACATGTGAGATAGATAAGAAGGTTGGACGTGCGTCATTTTTGGATATTGTTGGTGCTTTGAAAACAAGTTAGGATCATGCATCATGCATTTTGCATTTCACGGTCTAGTCGAGAGTGGTAGGATGCTTGGGGAAGAGCATCATTCAAGTGCGGGGGAGTTCAAACCACCATTTGGACAATTCATTTCTCCGACCGGTACCCAAAAAAGAAGAAGAATTTGATGAATAATCCAAGATATGTGTCTTTTTATTCTGAAAACCTGTTTAAACTTGCACTATCCATCGCATGCAGAAACTAGAGAATCGTCAAATTTCTTCTTCCTCTTCTTCTTTTACTTCTTCTTTTCACTTTCGGGTTGTTCTGTAGCGTTGCCGTTGTTGTCCGCCGTTGGCTCGTCCACTGCCATTGGTTCCCCGTCTTCTTCTGCTGCTGCTTTTTCAGCCTTTGATTTCTTCTTCTTGATTTTCTTCACTAGAGGCTCGTCATCATCATCGATATCCATTACTGTGTGTGTGCAAATTAAAGAGACCAATGTCAAAGATGAAGGAAACACTGACCATAAACTACGCAAAAAAATCGACAGACACGGACGAAAAGGACAAATAGGGGTATATTCGTCCGGTAGAATTTATTTGTCCTTAATGCAAATAAAAAATTAAAGCTGGATTAACACTTAATTAAGGGGGAAAAAATAGATTATAAACTAATTTTTCCAATGGGCAATCATAGGGGTTTATTTATCTTTTTTTTTTCTTTGAAAATCAAACTCACACTACAAAAAATTGAAATCAAAAGTTAGCATTATGATGACCAGTAACTCTTCATCAACAATAAGCTCAATCATTAATCCCATGAAGAACTAAATTAAAGCATCTTGAAAAAAAGGAAGAAATTAAAGAAGAAAAGACCGCTAACTTTTTCATAAATTGACCTAAAGTCTATGCAACACTTGAGGATGATATCCAAAAGGACCAAAACACAGGGAAATTATTAGGTGGTATATCTATTTGCATCGAAGTGACAAGTAAGTAAATTTTGATCACAGAATTTAAATTCAATTTAGAAATAAAATGTACTCATCTTGTAAATGGGTGCCGCATATAACGGATGCACCCAATAATTTCCCAAAACACATAAATGGGTCGTCTGTTATTTACACGTACGAAGTCAAAGCCTTTCATCACTGAAAAAGAGAAAAGGAAAAGAAAAAAAAAAATTTAATCATAGCAAATCCAAATTAAAACTAGCCATCTATCATTTTTTACATATATTTCTCCTTTTCAAATGACATAGAAACTTGACTTGCCCGTCAAGTTATTCTTATCTCAAATTCAATCATGAATTCCATTTTTTTCATACCTAGAATAAAACATAGGAAAATTTCAACGTCTATAAGTTGAATCTTTTCAATAGAATAAGTAATGAAAAAGCGAATTTAATTTCAAGAATAGTAAATATAATCAATCATTGTTCAACATAATTGTTGGTTAGTCGCCTGTCCGGCCTTGCCGTTTCAGAAAAATATTTTGTACAGATAATTGAGCCTCTTATAAGCAAGCAATGGTTTGTTACTATGGAACCCTTGGCAGAGAAGGCTCTAAGGGTAGTTGAAAAAGGAGAATTGAGAAGGTATTAAAGGTTTTCACTTTTCAATACTCTAAGGGTAGTAAATATAATCAATCATTGTTCAACATAATTGTTGGTTAGTCATGGTTTTCAATACTCTTTGATTCTCTTGTCGCTTGTCCGGCCTTGCCATTTCAGAAGATTCATTTATATATATATATATATACTAGTGGGGGTGCACCGTGCGTTGCACGGTGTGGCCCTCACTTGTTGTATGCAGCAATGATAGTTTTTATGTCTGCAACAAATTGCACATAGACAAATAGATTTGAATACATTTACATTCACACATTTTAAGTGCCAACAAAAAGTTCATGTGCCTCGGCCAATTTTTTTTTTTTTGCGAAGGCAATGAGCATTAGTTATCACTTTGTTTAAGGTGATTTTTGCTTAATTTTCTTCATTGAGCCGGAGTGAGCATTAGTCATCTGTTTACTTCAGGAGATTTAAGCTTCATTTTCTTCTTCTTTGGGCTGGAGTTAACGGCACTACTTTTGAATCTTTCTAGTTCTCAGCATTACTTTTACCTTTATCAGTTAATATTATCTTGTCTTCCTCTTGAATGTCGGTTATCAATTGGATGAGAAAAAATGAAGCTTCTCATACAGTACGTGCAAAACATTAAAATCCAAAAAATAATTAGGAAGGACAAAACATACATCTGGACTAAATGAATGAAGGGAATGCAAAGGTCAGGCCAATCACTAAATCAAACTCCCGGAAACGAAGTACAGATCACAATGAAATTGCTATAACTAACCTGCTATCGACAAATTAATTTTTATTAAGAAAGTAGTGAGTCGGGAGGAGCACGTACACTTACTCTCGATCCATAACAGCGTATTCTTCCGACTTTGCAACCCAAAAAACCAACAGTATCATAACTAAATAGAAATTCCATGATATAGAGAAATCAATAAATCTTGAATCTAAAACTTTTCTACTTACTATTTCTCACCTCTGAGTCGATTGACTTAGTAACCGCAACAACATGACCCTCCTTCGGCTGTTTGCATGTATTCTCTTCATCCACTCTGAAACTCTAATTAAGAGAGGGTAAAATTTAGGGAAAAAGGAGAAAATGCATCGTTTAAAGAGCTAGAGGTACAGAGGAAGCCACCTACGGTAATAGGAATTTTGTAAAATCAGGCTTTTAATCCATCCAACAAATGAATCATAATCGCCAGATCTGTACCGTAAGCACCTGCAATCAAAATAAAAACCAAATAGATCATAAAAATTTCAACATCAAGTAAATCGTTTTTCACGGAGCTCATATCTGTAAGAAAGGGAGACAAAAACATTAACAAAAATATATGAGAATTGAGAAATAAAAAAAAATGTGATGTTATACAGCTTGAAAGAGTTGTGTTATTCTTCAATGATGGAGGGAAAAGAGTTGTGTTATTCTTCAATGATTGAGGGAAAATAGTTCTGTTATTCTTCAATGATGAGAAAGAATTTTCAGATCAGCCCATCAAAAGCAAATAAGGAACACTCTATACGATTTTCTGCTGGTGGAGGGCCGACTCGGCCGGGTGCGGAGGATCAAAGAGAACAATCTCAGATTCAGAATATCTATTGTTTAGGAAAAGTAGGAAATAAATCTCCATAGCTTCTCTAGCAGCAACACCAAGTTTTTCATCACAGTAGGCTTGGCTTTGTGGGCTTCTTGTTGGTCAAAGTTTCAAAATCTACAATTATTAATTAAGGAAAACAAATACATGTATATCTTCAAGAATACAAAATTAAAGAACACATACATACCAGAAGACATGGTGCTGAAATGGGATTTATTGTTGCTAGTATAAAGACAAAAAGTAGACCTTCTTGTACTTGACCCGTGTCCTGATGAGGATGATAAACTTGGTGAATCCGGCCGTCCTCCTCCACTTTGATGTAACCTTCTCCTTCTTGCCCATTCAACTCTGGGTCCGGGAAGCATTCCGGACATCTTTAAGTTACTTTTTGGACCTTCAAATCTCAACCTACTTTTTTTTTATTGTATATTTAAGAAAATCTCAATCCCACTTAGACAAAAAAATGAGCCAATAACAGAGGATAATGGAAAGGGTGTCTCCATGTTTCTGAAGAAAGATTTTTTGGTTTTTTGGGATTCATAGATATCTACTTTATAATTCTCTCACTTACTCTCCATTGAATACCTCGAAGTAGAAGATTCCTCACCAAGGTTGATAACTCGAAAGTAGAGAGCGGTGATGCAAGCATTTTACACTTCAGACGGCATAAAGCCATATGTAAGTAAGTAAACATGCCAGCTCCCTTGAAGGCTGAAGCAGATCCACATTCCAGCCACCTCATTCTATTCTATGCTGTGAAAAAAAAATCATAATCTTACTTCTCAAAAGGAAAAAAAAAACAAGAAAACAATTGATGGAGGGATAATGAACAAACGAAACCGACAAAGGGAGATAAGCTGTGGCTGCAAGAAATGATATGAAGAATGAGAATGGCGTTTGATATGAATATAGAAAACCATGTGGCACCCCCTCAAAAAAAGAAAACCATGTGCTGAAAACCAGAGTCTTTGAAAGTGGTAACAAATGGATCAGATCGAGAATGTTCATTCCCTTTGAAGTTTGGACGCAAGAAGCCAGATGGAAGTCGCCGTAACACGAGCCAATAGAAGCAAGACATATTGTGTTATGCTGATAACTCACTATACGACCAAAAAAAAGGAAAAACATAGAAAAAGGAAAATGACAAAATGGTCGTCCTTCTCATCCGTAAATAATAGTACTCCCTATTATGATATATATATATATATATATATATATATATATATATATATATATATATATATATATATATATATATATATAATGTTGAACATAATTGTTGGTTAGTCATGGTTTTCAATACTCTTTGATTCTCTTGTCGCCTGTCCGGCCTTGCCGTTTCAGAAGATTCATTTATATATATATATAATGTTCAACATAATTGTTGGTTAGTCATGGTTTTCAATACTCTTTGATTCCCTTGTCGCCTGTTCGGCCTTGCCGTTTCAGTCTGATACGTGCCAAACCAAACACAACAATAATAAAGAAAAAAAAAAAAAGGGAGATGAGAGAGAAATAAAAGTTCAAGTCCAAGTAGTGACAAATGTGTGCGTTCGTTATATTATTATGTTAATTATTCAGTTTAAAAAAAAAAACCCGAGTATTAGCACCTAACTTTAATAACAAAAAAAGAGAAAACGAATGAAATGAGAGAACAGAATAAAAATTAAATGAGACGATGACACCAAAAACTATTTGGTTTTCAGTCAAAATGATCACTATACTGTAGAATATAAAACATTTTTGAAACTCTCATACAAGTAGTCTGAAGAGAACAATAATAGAGACACAACGAATTTACACAATGGATTGACACAACAATCATCCCTAACATTCATTATTTTGGGAGCTAGATCAATATGGGCGCCCCTGGGGGAAGGCCAACGGGGCCATGGCCCACGGCCCCTCCCAAAATCGATAATTAAAGGGCCCCGTCAATTTTTTACCCAATAGCATATATATTTTGTATTTTTAGATTAAGTTTCAATAATCTATCAAGCAACTGGGTATTACCCTAATGGTGAGTATTATGATATAACTTGTCAAGTGACTAGGGTTCAAATCTTGTTGTATGTACTCTCTCCGATTTTGGTAATGGAGTTATTAGTATTGGAATTGTGTTTTTTTTATTGGAAATTAAAATATTTTGTTGGTAAAAGAAGAAAAATAATAAATGATGCATTGAAAATGTAAAATGACAGATAAATAAAAATGGCAAATTCTGAAATGTGACAGATAAAAAAAAACGGAGGGAGTAGTTTTTTTTGTTATATACTCTTACTGTTTTTAATTTTTTCTTTTTGCTTACTATTTTTTTTAGAAGGGCCCTAATTTTTTTTTGGCCCCGAGCCTAAACTTGGACAGGGACGCCTAATGATGGCCGACCCGAACTACGCCATGTGTCATCCTCTTAAGTCGTATAATAAATGACTAGCCTAAAAAAGTAAAGCATTAAGGGCTAAGAGCCCCAAGCACACACCCAATGGCAGGTCCCTAACCCTAGGTGGAAGATCGGCAAAAACTCCTCCTCCAGCCACCGCAGGTCAGCCAAGACCTGGTGAAGAGGAGCTGCCTAGTTCGGCCATAGTGGCCTTGGGGGCTCGGCGCAGGACGCATAGAGCGATCCCGGTTGTTATTCCACGTGTTGGATAACTAAATATAAATAAGGAAATGTAAGAATCCTAAGTCATAAAGACTCTGATCCTGACATTTAAATATATCCATAATTATCCCTAAATCATAGGGATTTATATGTATTAATCCTTAGGGAAATAATTATAATAATAGTATAATTCCTTGCAGGACAAGGAAAGTGATAAATCGTCCTCTCTATAAATGATGACGGTCAACTTTATACCTTTATTTGCCTATTGATTACCCCCGATTCTAGTTTAAATGGGCTTTAAGTGGTTAATAATTAGTCGTCTCGTGCATAAATTACACCCGAACCGAGTTACGACTCGTTATTATGTAATTAGCCATTTTATTATATTATTTGATATTACAAGCCTTGTTTTATGGTTTATTTATAGTGGGCTTGATTTGGAAGCGATTGGAGTGGACTTCGGAGGAGAAAAATGCACAGAAACGGACTAGGAACGGACCAGGCGAAGTAGGCAGAGGCCCAGCAGAATCCTCAGGCTCGCTGGCAGCGACCCCTGCTCTGGCTGCCAGCGAGTTGACCAAAATTGCCCTTACTTTGGAGACACGTTTTCTATCTCGTTAGGGTTTAGGATTTACGAATTAGGTCGGATGACGGCTATTCTAAGTCGGTTTTACAGCCTATATAAACTCCCTTTTATTAGTCAATTTGTACATCGACTCATAACCCAAATCCTCAGTCTCTGAGAACAGTTTTAGTACAAATTTCCCGCAGTAATAACGTGAGTTATTTGTATTCACTTGTTCTTTCTTCTATGTTGTAATTAATCCCCCCCAATTATTGTTTATCGTTTGAGGTTGTTCGTTCTTCACCGAGCGATGTAGATCTAAGGATACGATATGAGGCAGTGGGGATTCCTTGTCTATAAGGATCCACACGCCTAGATCTGTTATCCGGTGATCTATAGATGACTTTGGTATGATCGACAATCGTGTTTTTAGTAGATCTATATAATTGCTTGATGAATCTCTATTTTATCCGTTACGTATGTAGAAACGCTAAGATTTAGGTTTTCGCCGCGTCAATCTAGCCACGTCTTTATGGTGTGATTGTCCACCTAGAATTTCTTGTCTTAGTAGGTATGGCTACGGCTACGTTGCTCGTCTGTTTTAATTAGCGTATTATTAGGAAATACCAATATAGGACTCCTAGGTCGGCTCATGAATTGATCTTCCGGGACTTTCAGCGAGATCTAGATCTGTTCTGTATTCGGGAATTGCATGCACCTAGTTATACGTACATCATAGATTAGCATGAGACCGTGCAGGTAATTGTTAATGGGACGGAGACTGATGCGATCACTTAGGAAGTACGCCTAACCACATGAATGTTGCCTAGGTGAGGAATACGGTTAATATCGGCATCCTAGTTTTGTAATCGTGCGAGTTATATTAGATGGAGGCCTACGAAGATAAGTCACGTAATGTAGCACAGTGATCTAGATGGCCTAACCGGAGCTAGATCTAGTTTAGGGGATGACTCCCATAGCCAATATAAAAGAAATACGAATCGGATTAATAGTTGTCGAGTCTAGTTTAATTATATAGAATCTCTAGATCCAAACGATAACATAATAATTGGGGAGGTTAATCACGTTGTTTGTGTCGTGTCTTTTATTTTTCTTGTCTCTTGTTGGTCGTAGACCGCTTTGTGTCCTTGACATGAATGATTAATTGTTTGTATATAAATGACCCACAATTGGTTCCCTGTGGGATCGACCTTGATTCGCTATAGCAATACTACGATGGACCTAGTCCTCTTGCTAGTATTGGTTTATGGTGGTCAAGTATTTTATTATCACTTGATCTACGTCATCAAGTTTTTGGCGCCGTTGCCGGGGAACCTACGGTCAATTTTATATATAAATAATTTTTTATTCATGTCGAGTTTTCTGTTTTAGAGTCTGTTTTTACGTTTTTGAGTCCCTCTGGTCATCTGCTCTATGTAAAAATTCCAGATTCTGGAGAATCTATTTCGCTCCCAGCGAGCCGGGGAGCTAGGGGCCGCGCGCTACCGCTCTATTTCTGGGACTTCGCGTGTCTATTTATCTCCGTAGGTCTGATAGCAGCATGGGAAACCATGTTAAAATCAGTCTACGGTCCGTTTTGTTTTTGTTTTTCTTCTGTTTGCGAAACCAGGGAAGCAATAATCTGAGTCAGTAATTTTTCACGGGCGCTGAGAAAATAACCCAGCAACATGTGGAGCTACGAATCTACGATGGGAAAAGCGATGGAAGCAATACCTTTAAAGAACCAAGATGGCTCCGGAAAAAAAAAAGAAAGAAAAAAAAATTTAAGGCTTAAATTCTTCGTGGTATAATATTGACGGCAAGGTACTACCTTTTTTTTGCTTATGTTTTACTATCTTTTGGTTTTTTTGAACATAAGTTAGCCTATACATGAACCTGAGTATGAATCATAGCCCGGAGTTGGTTTGTAAGATTAATTTTATTAGTGTGGAAGGTTCTGCCCCAAATCTGTCTCATCTAGAGGGTGTAAGGAAACATGTAGTAGTTGAAGGAAGCAGTGAATAAAGAGTTCCTCGTAGTTCTGTTAAAATCTCATTGTCCTATGCATGAGATTGCTTCTACTAGCCATGGGAGCAACAATTTGTGTAGTTTTAATAATTCGCAATCTAAAGAAGATGTCGAGTTTTGAGAGAGCATAATGAAGCAACATTATAGAGGATATGATTAAAATGGGTCCCTAGGACTAAATCTTCCTAGAATTCACTAGTTCCTAAAACGAGAGCCGAGGTAAGAGCTTTGTATAAATGGTATGGATAAATGTCGTTTCCTAGGTCTCACAACCAATGGAAGGGTATTAATCCGCAAAAGCGACGAGCCCACCTCATATAGTGCTCAAGGGGCCAATATCTGGCGATCCAAGAATGATAACTGACAAGGATTATTTTTGGAAAGTCGAGCTGAGGACTTTAAACACAAAACTACTTCTAAAACCCTTAGGATTTCTTTTTAGGTTTTTTTTTAGTCAAATAAGAGTAACGTGACATATGTTGAGGTTTTTTTTTATTTTGCCGTGTTCCGATGGCCATTAGGCTAAGGATGTGCAAAACTTTTTTACTCAATATAGGCCACGTGAAATAGAGTTTCTTAGAGGAGTCGAGAAATTGTTAAAGAAAAGGAAATTTAGCAATCAACCTTAAGATGGAAGCATTAAGAGAGCTTGAGAATTACTTAAAATGTAACAGAGAATGATTGGTGCGAACAAGAACGCTTTTTGGTCAACTCCCAAAACTTTTTAGAATGGCGATCCGAGTGAAAATCCAAAGTGGTGTGCAGTTCGTTCCGCAACTATCCTTATCTTTCCCTTTTCACTTTTTCACCTTCAAACTTTTCGATCCTTTCACCAATTTGCCCCAACAATTCACATTTCTAACAATTCTTTCATCCCCTCTCTTTCTTTCCATCTATTTCACTCTCCCACCCTAACCCGATCCCTTAACCAATACCCACCCAATACATAATTTCTTACCCACCCTTTATCTTCCCTTTATCTTTTCTTACCATCCTTCACTATCTTTTTCTAAACCCATCATACTCTCAACCTCCATTTTGTTTACATAATACCCTTGTTTTGTGGAGTTAGAAATATTGCTAAGTTTTAATGATTATCTTTTATCACTTTGATTTTCATGATCCTAGCTGGGGTAAGTGTAGCTCTGAACCTAGCTAGATTTTATAAGTTTTTGGTTCGATCGAAATACAACTTCTCGTTCTACCGGAAGATTTCAATTTCACAATTTTTCTGACCCTTCCGGCACATATAGATAATGAGTTTTGTTCAAAAATATCACACCGATCCAACCTTGTTGATGATTTTGAGAACTTCTACATGCTAAATTGGGTAATTAGTAATTTCGAGGAGTAGCTACACCTCCTTAAGTTGTTGATATCCAATCCAAGCGAGAAGTTTCTGCGCGATATAATCTTTAGCCAATAGGTCCCCCCGATCTGTTATACCTTAACTAGTTTCTCTTTTACGCTGGATTAAATACCTTATCAATCCAGTAAATCTCGTGTTTTAACACAAGGAGAAATGCTTTTTGCTCTTTTTCTTCTCCACCCGGTTTCAAGAATATTTATGTGGTGGAGGATATCGATGAAGACTATAATCTTTTGTTGATTGTTTTTTCTTTCTATTTAGTATTTTTCTTTTTTGAGTCGGTATATCCTTTATCTTATTCGTTTTAGTAATTCGTGTCTGAACGAGTAGTTTTAATGCTATAAAATAAACATTGTAAGGGCTTAAACATCGGTTTAAGGTTTATTTTATTCCTTTTACTGCCCCTTTTTTATTATTACTTTTTATGGGCTAACGCTGTAACAAGTTTCGAGCTTTGTTGAAGATTTTTTTTGCAGCGATATATCTCTGGTTAGGTCCATGGTTTGTAGAGTGCCCCGAAGTTCATCGACTTGTTCCACTACCGCGCTTGACCGAAGCTAAGTTCCTATCTTTATTTTATTTTATACATTGAGGACAATGCATTGTTTAAGTGGGGGGTACGAGTCACTTAGCTTCCGTATATCAAATAATTAATAAATGTGTAGAAATTGAAATTTTAAGCAAGAATCACATTACCTTTTGTGAAAACCGAGCATGTATAGATAATGAAAGAAGCTCTTAAGCATAATTATAACTTATTTTTGCCATGCTATCTTCAGAATTGTTTAGTAAATATCATATCACGCTGTGTGAGTAGTTTTGTATTAAACATATATTTTGTCGTGGAATCAACCTCTTTAAGCACGTATAACTTAAATGCTAAGTCTGAAAGGTTAGATAAGAAATTATTTTTTTCCGGAAGGTTGAAACAGGAACTACTTGACTTTGTGATTACTTCTTCTTGCCATACTTCCGATAAGGCTAATATCGATGATAGTGAAGCAAAAAACCGGGCAAGAAAAAAAAAAGGATTTGGTTTATAAAATAAAAAAAATAAAAAGGAAAAAAAGAAAAGAAATTATGAGCGTTTAGGTTAGAGACTACTAAACCGATGGAGCATAAGATGCACGGTTGTAAAACAAGGTAGTAGGGTAGCAAGTTCGTGGAGATTTGAAGGTAGTTGCTTGCTAGGCACCCACCATTGCAAGTTATTGTCCCTAGAATCTACGCGGCCCTGGCAAAGAAACAAACGTGAACTGAGAAATGCTTCTTGGTTTCCGAATCCGCCCCGCTTCACTTGAATCTGGTATTACACCTGTATTATTTGTTAATGATAAGGAGGCGTCACAAAGTTTTGAGTGGTGAAAGTTGCATCTAGAGGACATTATAATTTGAATCTCTCTATTTCAAATACTCTGCATGACGGTTATATCACACACACGTTGATTCAATGATGAAATAGTGGTTAATGCCTAACTGGCAAACGTGTTTGCTATTTTATTTACTTTGGAATTTTGAATGAGCCTGCCATCAATGAGTAAATTATGTTTCGGTGGTTCTTTCGCCTTCTGTGTTTGCTCGGGACGATCAAAGGCTAAGTTGGGGGGTAGTTGATGACGGTCAACTTTATACCTTTATTTGCCTATTGATTACCCCCGATTCTAGTTTAAATGGGCTTTAAGTGGTTAATAATTAGTCGTCTCGTGCATAAATTACACCCGAACCGAGTTACGACTCGTTATTATGTAATTAGCCATTTTATTATATTATTTGATATTACAAGCCTTGTTTTATGGTTTATTTATAGTGGGCTTGATTTGGAAGCGATTGGAGTGGACTTCGGAGGAGAAAAATGCACAGAAACGGACCAGGAACGGACCAGGCGAAGTAGGCAGAGGCCCAGCAGAATCCTCAGGCTCGCTGGCAGCGAGCCCTGCTCTGGCTACCGCCGCGAGTTGACCAAAATTGCCCTTACTTTGGAGACACGTTTTCTATCTCGTTAGGGTTTAGGATTTACGAATTAGGTCGGATGACGGCTATTCTAAGTCGGTTTTACAGCCTATATAAACTCCCTTTTATTAGTCAATTTGTACATCGACTCATAACACAAATCCTCAGTCTCTGAGAGCAGTTTTAGTACAAATTTCCAGCAGTAATAATGTGAGTTATTTGTATTCACTTGTTCTTTCTTCTATGTTGTAATTAATCCCCCGAATTATTGTTTATCGTTTGAGGTTGTTCGTTCTTCACCGAGCGATGTAGATCTAAGGATACGATATGAGGCAGTGGGGATTCCTTGTCTATAAGGATCCACACGCCCAGATTTGTTATCCGGTGATCTATAGATGACTTTGGTATGATCGACAATCGTGTTTCTAGTAGATCTATATAATTGCTTGATGAATCTCTATTTTATCCGTTACGTATGTAGAAACGCTAAGATTTAGGTTTTCGCCGCGTCAATCTAGCCACGTCTTTATGGTGTGATTGTCCACCTAGAATTTCTTGTCTTAGTAGGTATGGCTACGGCTACGTTGCTCGTCTGTTTTAATTAGCGTATTATTAGGAAATACCAATATAGGACTCCTAGGTCGGCTCATGAATTGATCTTCCGGGACTTTCAGCGAGATCTAGATCTGTTCTGTATTCGGGAATTGCATGCACCTAGTTATACGTACGTCGTAGATTAGCATGAGACCGTGCAAGTAATTGTTAATGGGACGGAGACTGATGCGATCACTTAGGAAGTACGCCTAACCACGGAATGTTGCCTAGGTGAGGAATACGGTTAATATCGGCATCCCTAGTTTTGTAAGCGTGCGAGTTATATGAGATGGAGGCCTACAAAGCGAAGTCACGTAATGTAGCACAGTGATCTAGATGGCCTAACCGGAGCTAGATCTAGTTTAAGGGATGACTCCCGTAGCCAATATAAAAGAAATACGAATCGGATTAATAGTTGTCGAGTCTAGTTTAATTATATAGAATCTCTAGATCCAAACGATAACATAATAATTGGGGAGGTTAATTACGTTGTTTGTGTCGTGTCTTTTATTTTTCTTGTCTCTTGTTGGTCGTAGACCGCTTTGTGTCCTTGACATGAATGATTAATTGTTTGTATATAAATGACCCACAATTGGTTCCCTGTGGGATCGACCTTGATTCGCTATAGCTATACTACGATGGACCTAGTCCTCTTGCTAGTATTGGTTTATGGTGGTCAAGTATTTTATTATCACTTGATCTACGTCATCAATAAACAACCCTAAGGAACTACGAAAGACTTGATTCCTGAAACATAACAGGATACTTAGGCAACTTTAGAGAAATAACTCTCAAGCTCGATCTAAAAATCACCCAAAGCATCCCTTGTTCGTATTACCCTAGATTAAACGATCCGGATAACTATTAGACGAAATCCAAAGCATCGTCAATTGGCGCTAGAAGGAGGGCCTTCTATCGGTAATGGATCAAGGTTGTTCGTGATCAAGTTTATGGCAAAAACATGCCAGAAACGCAATCAGATCGATGGCTTATTTCCGGATTTTCAAAGTTGGAACAAGAATTCCACCGTTCGGATTGAAGAATGATGAGGGACGAACAGACCCTCCAAATTTCGTGCCGATCGGTGTCCGTTTAGATGCCCGATCATCGTCGGAAAGTTGCTGTTGCATCACCAAAACTCAGCAGCCCAAAAAACGTAGTTAGATCGACGGCTTATTGCCGGATTTTCAGCCGTTGGAACAAGAATTCCACGTTCAGATTGGAGAAGAAGGAGGGACAAACAAACTCTCCATATTTAGTGCCGATCGGAGTCCGTTTAGCTGACCGATCGTCGCCGGAAAGTTGCTTCTGTAACATCGAAAACGCAGCAGCCCCAAAAACGCAGTCAGATCAATGGCTTATTTCCGGAGTTTCAACCGTTGGAACAAGAAATCCACCGTTCATAATGAAGAATAACTAGGGACAAACAAACCCTCCAAATTTCATGCCGATCGGAGTCCGTTTAGATGCCCGATCGTCGCCGGAAAGTTGCTTCTGTATCACCAAATGCAGCAGCCACCAAAAACGCAACAGTCAGATCGGAGGCTTATTGCCAGAGATTGCACCGTTTGGACAAGAATTCCACCATTCAGGTAAACAATAAGGAGGGACGAACAAGCCCTCCAAATTTTGTGCCGATCGGAGTTCGTTTAGATGTCTGATCATCCCCGGAAAGATGTATAGGACAAACCCTCTGAGTCTGCAGGACAGATAATTCTACATGAGCTCTACATGTCAGGCTCATGGACGAGCTCTCAGGCTCCAAAATCCGAGCTGAGCTCTTAATCTCTCCAGTATGAGCTCTCTAATTACAAACTCTCTATCACCGAGCTCTCCCATTACAAGCCGTCCAGGTACGAGCTCTCATTGAAATTTATTCCCGTTTTTACAACTTAAATGACCCATCTTATTTTGGAACTCACCCTACCGAACATGGCGGGTCGAGCTATCTTGTTTTAGAACTCACCCTACCGAACATGGCGGGTCGAGCTATCTTGTTTTGAAACTCACCCTACCGAACATGGCGGGTCGAGCTATCTTGTTTAGGGCTTGTTCATAACTCTATGGTATTCGATCTGAACAGTCGGATCTTCGTTTCAACGGTCCAATCTTTTCCAGAAATTCGACGAACTCACAGCTATGGTTTTAATGCCTGCTGTGATTTTCTCGTTACAACGAAGAACTTTATAGCGCGATCGGACATCGAGATCGACTCCGATCGTCACGAAATTTTGAGGGCATGTTCATCAACTTTTATTCTTCCTTCGACCGGAGGGATTGTCGTTTCAACGGCTCAAACTCCGGGAAAAAAATAAAAAACGGAACAGCAACAAAATAGATCTACTTCTAGGAAATTAAAATTACAAAATTTCCTATACTCATATAAACGAATTTATATGAGATTACAATAGATCTAACGAGTAAACAGTACAAACCCAATCCATCTCTTCAACCACAACAATCACAAAGGCATATATACATGATACTTTCGATTCAAAAAAATAATAATAATAAAGCAATCTACACATGCTATTTCACTCATTAGATCTAAAATTCATATACTTTGATTGATAGATCAAAGGCTCTGCTACCACTTAGAGGATGTAATATCGTCGGATGGATCAAAGATCCACCCGATTACGCAGCGGAAAGTACAAGATCTAGATCTAGTCAACCAAAATACATAAAATAATAGATCAAACCTACGAGGAGGTTAGATTGCTTACCAGTTTATGGTGAATGAACTCCAAGAACAATCTTCAATCCATGATCCAAGCTAGATGAGAAGCCACAGTGTTCCAACGTGTGTCTCCAAGCACCACCAGGTGGATTGTGTTTCAAGACGCCGGACCTCCTCGATATGCTACCGGAATAATCCCGAAGATTACTCAACCCGCAAACCATAAGCTAGGGGCCGAACCCCTTTAGCCTTTTTGTGTGTATTGCCATCGAAATTACGCATGAGAAAATAGGTTGGGAGAACTCTCTTTATATAGGAGTGCAAACATTTTCCTCCAAGGATTTAATTAATTAACGGATAATCAATTATAATAATCCTTAATTTAAATATAAGATAAATAAAATAATTATCCCAAACAAATTAGGATAAATAATATTATTATCTAATATTCCATGACTTATCATTTAACAAATAAAAGATAAATCACACATTAAATAATTATCCAAGAAAACTAATTCCTTAATAATCATCTAATAATAAAATGCGCCCCGCCTTAATAAATAAAGGTCCATGCGTATTTTTTGACACATTGGGCCAAGTCCACAAAAAAATTATTTTCCGCGTATTTAATTATCTAGTGCAACTAATCAATTAATCCACATATCAATTAAATAGTCCAATCCAACTATTTAATTATAATTGAGGTGAAACGACGAGAAAAACATATGCTATGTTAGGAGCCACGTCGGGGACCATGGACCCATATTCAGTAGCTACAATAAATTAAATAATATTGTCCGTCAGACCGAACAATAATATTCAATCTATTAATTCCGGGATTACACCACCATAAACCCGAAACTGAACTCTGCCGAATATAGATAACTTACACTCAACCATGAGTTGATAAGGTGTCCACTGATATAATCACTACATACGGATAAATCCTCCATAGACTGTTCATTTCGATTCGGGATATCTCCGTAGACCCTTCTCGAACCTTTTATCCTTATTTACCATTAACCCCCTAGTGATCAATTAGTTCATAACTAATATAATATGAACTCCGCGGATCGATCAGTTTCTAGGATAAATAAAGGAACTGTCTGTCTACTTCCCGAGGGAAGGAATGGATTCTATATCTGTGATATCACAGACTACTCACTCATTCCAGAATAGATCCAACGAGAAGTGTTGGACCACATACTGCGAAGTGATCCTTACTAACACATCAAACTCTACCCTAGTCTAAGCAGATGCCTGTGCTCACCTCAGGATTGAGATTAATCCATATATGATCATCTTGTGATTCGATAAGACTTCTTGATCACGGAATTATATCGAGAACTCAAATCAAATGGGTCCAGACCTATATGATTATCATCATATATAAATGCCCCACTAGGTATCTTATTACCGATAGTCCGGATAAGACTGTCACACCTAAAGTGTTCTGGGCGCATTATTAGCAAATTAATCTTGAGACTTATACTCAGATTAATCAACGCTACGGACTAAGTTAATTTTAAGTACATCTCACTAACTCAATCCTCTTGTGTATTGCCATACACTGAGTTATGTGATTACATAAACGAGGTACTTAGGGTTTTCAGTAGTGTCTTAATTATAAGCATACATGCATATAATAAGATGAATTATTAATTCTGTCCTAAAACAATTATATAATTGTCTTTCGGGCACTACACCTAACAATTTCCCACGTGCACGAAAGGAAAGTGGATTATTTGTTTTAGAGCACACCCTTTATATCTATATCTACGACATTCTCCCACTTGCTCAAAACAAGTGAGACGTATCCCCAAGAATCATACACTCCAAGTGCATCTTAGTAATTCATCCTTCCAAGCACGACCGGAGTGTGCCGCCGCAGGGTAGGTCAGTGACCCGGCACGTCCTTAGAATCCGAATACCATTGACTTGGCACACTTATCAGGTAGGTTGGCGGCTTGAGTCAATCTTTGGGATCGAAACGTCGCCTTTCCATCTAATCCAGTGGTACAATTTCAATATGCCTTTGAGTCAACACTGAGGACAAAATCCACTTAATGATCATCCTTAATCCGACTTAAAGCCAGAATCATTGCTATCACTTATATTCTAGTTTGCACCTAAATATACTAGCATATTATTCCTCATTCTCCCGAAGAGACTTGAGGATTCACTAAACATCCTAATTCATATTCATCTGCAGGTTTTATTAACCATTCCTGAGAGGTAGGGTAGACTACATCGTTGAATGTTGCATAAATGCAAGAATATCTTAACCTGGTGAATGGATGGGATTGCCAATAATCAATTCTCGAGAATTTGAGCGATTCAAATCATTTAGAATGAATCCCGATGGCATGTCAGACTCTAACTTCAGATAACACACCCATGTTGTTTCCAACTGTTTCAGTGTTACCATTCACAAACACTAATCTACATATTACTTTACTAATATTGATGCCCAGTCTACGAAAGACTTATCAACATTCTGGTCAAGTCCACATATTAAAATATATGACTTTGAAATGACCTAGAGGTTTGCTTTAATCCCCAAAGGATATAAGCTATGGCAGGCATCCTGCCAAAGGTTCTTCTTGAATAAATTAAGATACCGTTAGTCTCGCAAAAAGGTCTTAGGGAATCACCCCTATTTTCTGCTTTGTAACGAATCCGTTATTTGTTCTTTGCTAAAACCCTTCTGTTCTGAATGAGTTCAGATTCCGTTGTTCGGCAATGAAGTCTTAGGGAATCACCCCTATTTCCCGCTTTCTGACGAAATCAAGCAAGACTGAGTGGTAAAATAGATCATGGTCTGGTTAACTCTCTACCGTTTAGGGAATCACCCCTAAATTTTTCTCAGCTTTGCGTAGAAAGTTAAACTTTCCTATTCATTCGACTCTTTTCCGTGTATTTCCAATAGCTCCCACTGGGCCTGAGATACTCAGGTGGTTCTACAAAAGTTTCAACAGAACTGGAGTATCAAACTCCATTCACAGGGTTATGGCTTTTAAACCAACCTTTATGATCAGGATCCTACACAGCCCGCGAAGGACTATAGGTCATCAATCTACCCTATAGACCGTAAGGTCCTGCAATGGGTAATGGACAAACCATACTCCCACAGCGTTCGGGGTGGATTGATATACTGATCTAGTTTAGGAGTTTCTATTAGTGTTAGCACCAACTGCCGGTGTTGGATGTGGACCGAACAAATCGCTAGTAACATCTTGAGTACAAATACTTCAAGATCTAAGGTTGTTATTTATAGACTCTATCGGACCGAATTTGACAAGATAACCGTCATTCTCGATTTTACGAGTTTTATAACCAACCTTTACTCAATGCATTAAGATATTTCACGACACGAACGTGTACGCAAAATTTCCGGTCCTACCTTCAAGCACTAAATGCTAAATGTCTATATTTACGGAAGTGGGGTGAACCGAATTCACTCCTTATCCACAAATGCGTAGGCATCTTTTAGGTAGACTTCTCGGTTTTTCATTACAACGTAAACCGTTATTTTGCAACCAATATCTTAAATGAGTTCAGCAGCGTATCGTAGCACATCAATAACTATATAAGGCAAATTTCTGGTGTATCCCTTAGTGAAAACATTTCACTGGGAGGCAGAGCCGAGCATCATTCCCGAAGACTACGCAATATCCCATTTATGAGTATGGAATACTCTATCTTTGGTGAAATAAGAGATTTCCTCAAATATTTTGGATAAACTTACCGGAGTCTCGAATAGTTGTCAGACAAGATGTCACTACTTCAAAAGCTCCCACTAGCTTGTACCTTTCATATGACCCCGAAGGTTGTTATGAACAAGCTATGTTACTTCTTTAAATCTATTACCCTTTCCTGATTGAAAGGAAACTTAGTCATTGTTCCTTTGAGACAGTGTTCCTTTGACTCGGGAGATAGAATCACCCTAAGCCGCCTTCGATATTGTCTTTAGGGAATATGCACTAATTAATAGAATAGAAAGAAGCGTTTATCGAAATACGGAAACCATTTGCGTTTATATTGTTTAAGATGTGTAACATATACATATTCAGCATTTCTTAGTGGTTCTGACTTTATCAAACAAAAGTCCGAGTCTTGGGTTCGTGCTACGAATGTTATATTCATCGTCAATAAAACAAACAAATTATCCTATTGAAAATGAATACGTTCGTTCCAACGAATCCGAAAACATAAAATGAATTTTCTGTGATACTCAAGAATTGAATCCGAGATTCATTTCCTTATATCACTCCCACTAGTCTATCTGAAATAACTGCCCGTTGTCTATTTTAATTATCGTTTAATGCAAAGCTACTTAGTTCTTCCAGAGAACTTAGATTTTTGAGAAAATTGCTAAGGATGCATTGGCCAGTGATCCGAAATCACTTTCATTATCCTCTAATTTCCAATTTATTAATTTTCCGGTTTAGCCTTAAAACTACATAGTTTAGATGACTAACACGTATAAACATTCTTTCCCATTCTCGACTTTCCTTAAATGGAAACAGTCTTGAACTAGCAGTTCGTTTGAGTAGACACTACTCTTGAACTGTGGGATGTCTAATGATAGTGTTACTAGCTTGAACTATTCGATTTTTCTAATCAACGAATCATAAGAGCAAAGCTCTCACTAGTTTATCAGTTCCAAATTCCGTCTAACTAGCTACACTTTGTATTTATGATTTTTCAAAGATTAGAACATCACCTAGAACTAAGCTCCCACTAGTTTATCAGTTCCAAAAACTGTATAACTAGCAATGTTGTGTTCATGATGTTTCAAAGATTATAAAATCTCCAGAACTAAGCTCCCACTAGTTTATTAGTTCCAAATACTGTCTAACTAGTAACGCTTTATTCTTGTTTTTCCAATGAATGGAAAAACTCTTGTGCAATCCATTACACATTTCTAATGATTCAGAAAAACAACAAATCATAAGACTAAGGCTCCCACTAGTTTATCGGTTCCAAATACCGTCTAACTAGCAACGCCTTATGTATATGATTTTCCAATTTTTCAATTTAGAAATTTGTTGTGTAATTACACTTATAAATTCACTAAATGAATTTGTCTGATAGTCCTATATCATCTTTTGTAAATTAAGCATGGTCATCTCTCGTTCAACACGAGTGACATCCGTGACATTCCTATACTATGTCACTTAAGTTTTTAAAGGCTCAAGGAAAAAATCTCTTCCGAAAAATTAACTGCATTTATTGATAAATCACAACGTACTTGTTACTTTCCACATTTTTAATGAAGTCCTATTACTAACAGTTTAGTAGCCTAGAGATTTAAGTTGTAAAATAAACATGACAGAAAGTTAAATTCAAAAAATAAATTTTCACTACTAGATTTTTATTTTAGGAATAATGAACTATAAAAAGTTTATCCTACCATTCCAAGGATTTAACCTCGCACCTCAGTGCCGCCGTAGGGTAGGTCAAAGAGGTGACGGTTAAACTGAGACAATCTCTCTCAATGATTAAGCTTCGAAAATCGAACATCTCACGGGAATCAGACATCCCAGTCCTTCATAATCGATTACCTTCCTTTTTCTAGCCTAGATATTTCGAAAATATCCATAAAGAGTGTGACCTACTATATCAGATCTCAAAATACGCCCCGAGTATGCCGCCGTAGGGTCGGTCAGTGACCCGACGAGTACCTAAAATCCTAACCTTTCGAGACCAAGCCTTGAATTTTGATAGGGGTGAACCCCATCCGTAGGGGGCCGAAATCAAAGCGGCTCGAGGCGTCACCCTTCTCTCACGTGCTTGCATCTATAGTAGAGGCCGTGGGGTTGGCTGTCGCCTTCCCCGCTCCCACTCAATAATTTGAAAAAGTGGTGGGTTTACTAATTACGGTTTCGGTCTTGACAATAAGAAACAATAAATCAAAGTACTCCGAACAGGGTCGGTTATGTAGGCAAGCCTACGCCGTCTTATTCGTTGGAACATATGTGACAGTTCAGGCTGATCCGGGAAGAGAAGCCCCGTTTAGCCCGAAGGCTTATCGGCTATGCTAAGTCTTGTCGAACTATTGTAACGTACATCACACGTGGAGGGGAGTCGATCGAGCCGAAGCTCGGTTGAACTCGCCCATCCATGGTTAGACCATTTCCGAACCCATGTACTAAGATTTTCCGATTTCTATGTTGTCAACCAAAGCGTAATCTCGTTTCTGTTTAAGGTAGGTTCACCGAAAATTCAACGATTTATCTAAGTAGGATTCACCGAGAATCCATCACTAAAATCGTAACGATTGACAAAACCCGGTTCCTCGGTTTTATAATTTGTTACTTAATTTAATTAACTACCACAAATATTAAATAAATAAGCTTCTTAACTAATTAATCGAGTTATACACGCCTAATTTAATTCAAAATTAAATATCTACGTGTATGCATTGGAGTGGAATCATGAAGATGCATGTCATGGCAATTTTCCGGTTTCTATCACATAATTTCGATCATACACGAAAAATAACAAAAAAAATTAAACACCGAGATGGATCGTTGGTACCCCCGTATCTAACCTAAAAAAAAAAAAATAAAAAAAAACACAAACCCTAACTAGGGTTTATTATTTTCAAATCTGCTGCTGCTGCGTTTTATCGATGATCGGACATCCAACGAACCTTGATCGTCACGAAACATTATGGACCTATTCTACACTCCTCCTACTTCATTATGAACGGTTGGATCTTCGTTTCAACGGTCCCATTTTCTCCAGCAATCCGCCGATCTAACTGCTGCATCTGTTTATAACTGCGGCGCAGCAGTGTCTCCCTGGGGCCGAAAGGGCATCGAGTCAAATCCCGATCGACCTGAAATTTTTAAGGTATGTTCATAACTCTATTTTAGTCGATCTGAACGGTCGGATCTTCGTTTCAACGGTCCAATATCTTCCATAAATTCGATGAACTCACAGCTAGGGTTTTAATGCCTGCTGTGATTTTCTGTTACAGCAGCAACTTTATAGCAGCGATCGGACATTGAGATCGACTCCGATCGTCACGAAATTTTGTGGGCATGTTTATCAACTTTCATTCTTCTTTCTGTCCGGAGGGATTGTCGTTTCAACGGCTCAAACTCCGGGAAACAATAAAAAACGGAACAGCAACAAAACAGATCTACTTCTAGGAAATTAAAATTACAAAATTTCCTATACTCATATAAACGAATTTATATGAGTTTACAATAGATCTAACGAGTAAACAGTACCAACCCCAATCCATCTCTTCAACCACAACAATCACAAAGGCATATATACATGATATTTTCGATTCAAAAAAATAAAATAAAATAAACCAATCTACACATGCTATTTCACTCTTTAGATCTAAAATTCATATACATTGATTGATAGATCAAAGGCTCTGCTACCACTCAGAGGATGTAATATCGTCGGATGGATCAAAGATCCACCCGATTACGCAGCGGAAAGTACAAGATCTAGATCTAGTCAACCAAAATACATAAAATAATAGATTCTAACCTACGAGGAGGTTAGATTGCTTACCAGTTTATGGTGAATAAACTCCAAGAACAATCTTCAATCCAAGATCCAAGCTAGATGAGAAGCCACAGTCTTCCAACGTGTGTCTCCAAGCACCACCAGGTGGATGGTGTTTCAAGCCGCCGGACCTCCTCGATATGCTACCGGAATAATCCCGAAGATTACTCAACTCGAAAACCATAAGCTAGGGGCCGAACCCCTTTAGCCTTTTTGTGTGTATTGCCATCGAAATTATGCATGAGAAAATAGGTTGTGAGAATTCTCTTTATATACGAGTGTAAACATTTTCCTCCAAGGATTTAATTAATTAACGGATAATCAATTATAATAATCCTTAATTTAAATATAAGATAAATAAAATAATTATCCCAAACAAATTAGGATAAATAATATTATTATCTAATATTCCATGACTTATCATTTAACAAATAAAAGATAAATCACACATTAAATAATTATCCAAGAAAAATAATTCCTTAATAATCATCTAATAATAAAATGCGCCCCACCTTAATAAATAAAGGTCCATGCACATTTTTTTGACACATTGGGCCGAGTCCACGAAAAAATTCTTTTCCGCGTATTTAATTATCTAGTCCAACTAAACAATTAATCCACATATCAGTTAAATAGTCCAATCTAACTATTTAATTATAATTGAGGTGAAACGACGAGAAAAATATATGCTATGTTAGGAGCCACGTCGGGGACCATGCACCCATATTCTGTAGCTACAATAAATTAAATAATATTATCCGTCAGACCGAACAATAATATTCAATCTATTAATTCCGGGATTACACCACCATAAACCCGAAACCGAACTCTGCCGAATATAGATAACTTACACTCAACCATGAGTTGATAAGGTGTCCACTGATATAATCATTATATACGGATAAATCCTCCATAGACCGTTCATTTCGATTCGGGATATCTCCGTAGACCCTTCTCGAAACCTCTTATCCTTATTTACCTTAACCCCCTAGTGATCAATTAGTTCATAACTAATATAATATGAACTCCGTGGATCGATTAGTTTCTAGGATTAACAAATAAGGGAACTGTTTGTCTACTTCCCGAGGGAAGGAATGGATTCAGATGAGAGATAAATTTATGATCATTATTACGACATTTTACCCCAATATTGATACCATTTTGAGCATTATTGTATCAAATCAAGTCAAAATTACTAAGTTTTATTCAAATGTATAAGTAGTAGTTATTATATAAATTATCGTATTTTTATAAGTTTTTTATTAGTTTTTGTACCGGTTTAGTAACCGGAGTGTCGTGTCGGATTTACGTTTGGTGTTTTGGTGGTTCATTGCAGGATTATATATTGACCAAGATTCCACGTAACGACATGTTTTGGAGTCTAAAAGATGGATTTTGAGGGAAAGAAGAAAATGCCACAAGCTAACGAGTTCAACGGATCAAATTATTTTTCCTACGTGCTTCTACCGTAACCAGTTCTCGATGGAAATTTGACCCAACTTAGAGGCATTTTCTGGGGAATAGTTCTTGATGAAAGTTGTAGATTTTCAAATGAACTTTCCAACGCATTTTGAATCACGTCAATCGGAGGTCTACAACTCAAGTTATGATTTTTTCTTCCAAACAGCTGAAATTTGGACGAATTGGGAGATATTTTTGGCTCAATTGATGCATGTGGGGTGTAATGATGAGTAGTAACATGCTTGTAACTAACTCTTGCGACTCATCACCTTCACATGCTAAACTATCATTACTTCCACATGCATCCTAACAAACTATTGGTGAGTCACCATTTCTCCCCCATATACACCTCCTCAACTACAACCTCCCTCATTCAAACCTCCCCTCAACTCTCCCTATAAGAACTCCCTCATTTCCATCCATAAAAGTTGCCCCATCTTGGCCACTCTTGGCCAAGATCTCTCTTCTCCACCTCCTCCCATTTCTTCCATTCCCCTCTTCTTCATGTCCCTTCTTCATCTCTTTTCTTTTTTATTTTGTTTTCGGGCCCGTATATATACATATGTCTATGTATGTATATATATGTTTTTTTTATATATAAAAAAAGTAGTAATGTTGTAATGCTTAAGAAAATTATCGAAGAAAATGCTTTAGGAAAAGTTGCTATTTTCAAGAATACAACTTAGATCTCAAGTAAACGGGTAATTTTATTGAGTTTTACTTTTTGTTGTTCTATATAATTATATCTATCTATATATATATGTGAGAATTTGATAAGTGTTTGGATCGAAAGGCTAAATTTGGTTGTAATAGAATTTTGTCATCTTGACGAAGGCTATTATGGAAAACTTCCGGCCGTTTAATCCATGACATTTTGACGAATCGATATATATATCTATGTATAACTAAAAATATGTCTAGCCAAGATATGAATCGAATTAGTTAATCTTTTGGTAAAATGAATGATCGACTACGGTAATAATGATTAAAACCGATTATAATGAATCTCTTTCTATTTGAACGTAATCTAATGAATTGACAACTCACGATTAGAATACGAGATCGTAATAGAAAGACCGGAGGGTAAAATTGGCCGAGTGAAAACGTGACAACGGAATCCTATTTCCTACCCGGGGGCGATTTGTCCTAGAAAAACAAATCTTATTAAAATTGTGCTCAAGATCGTATTACGTTAATTTATCTGTTTTAATTGAGATCCAAAACATTGCCTCGACCGACAACGGGAGTGACCTATGCTTTGGATGACATTGGACGATTGATGAGACATATGACAATTTCATACGCTCGTGTGAGGAGGAGTTGTCTAGCTTAGGAGTACACCGATTCATATATAATTTACACCTTGAATAAAGGAAGATCTCGTCTCATTTATTTCTACTAAAAGATATTGATTCAAGTAAAGTATTCTTGGCTAGATCCAAAAATATATATAATATTAGTATTTATTTGTTTTATTTTCTCGTTTTACTAACATCTAACTCTAACATCTAACTAATCTAACTATCTAACCCGAGGAAACCGATAAAACCTGCGACTTAGATCGAGTTAATAATAGCTTCTTGGTGTTTAACCCCACTTAAAAGAATTACCATGTTTTCCCTGAGGAATACGACCTGACTCACCAGACTAGCACTACAATTTGACCCGGTACACTGCCGGTTAGGATCTGTATAGCCTAGGTAATGTCCGTCAGCTTTTTGGCGCCGTTTCCAAGGTTAGGTTTAGGTCTGTCAGATTCCATATCTGTGATATCACAGACTTCTCACTCATTCCAGAATAGAGCCAACGAGAAGTGTTGGACCACATACGGCGAAGTGATCCTTACGTAACACATCAAAATCTACCCTAGTCTATTATGCGTGATCACCTCATGATTGAGATTAATCCATATATGATCATCTTGTAATTCGATAAGACTTCTCGAGGAATTATATCGAGAACTCAAATCAAATCGGTCCAAATTTATATGATTATCATCATATATAAATGCCATACTATGTTCCCTATTACAAACAAACCGGATAAGACTGTCACACCTAAGGTGTTATGGGCGCATTATTAGCAAATTAATGTTGAGACCCGTACTCAGATTAATCAACGCTACAGACTAAGTTAATTTTAAGTACATCTCACTAACTCAATTCTCTTGTGTATAGCCATACACTAAGTTATGTGATTACATAAACGAGGTACTTAGGGTTTTCAGTAGTGTCTTAATTATAAGAATACATTCACATAATAAGATGAATTATTAATTATGTCATAAAACAATTATATAATTGTCTTTCGGGCACTACACCTAACAATAACAGTAACTATGCCACCTGGCAGAGAAGACCATTGTAAAATTCTAAAAGTCTAGATGACAGGGGCCGACCAACACCTCTAACAGATCCGATCTCACAACGAGTGGTTCAGCCAGATCTTGGGGGCTTTTGATGATGGCCGACCCGAACTACGCCATGTGTCATCCTCTTAAGTCGTATAATAAATGACTAGCCTCATAAAGTAAGGCATTAAGGACTAAGAGCTCCAAACACACACCCAAGGGCAGGTCCCTAACCCTAGGTGGGAGATCGGCAGAAACTCCTCCTCCAGCCACCGCAGGTCGGCCAAGGCCTGGTGAAGAGGAGATGCCCAGTTCGGCCATAGTGGCCTTGGGGTTCGGTGCAGGACGCACATAGCGATCCCGGTTGTTATTCCACGTGCTGGATAACTAAAGATAAATAAGGAAAGGGAAGAATCATAAGTCATAAAGACTATGATCATGACATTTAAATATGTCCATAATTATCCATAAATCATAGGGATTTATATGTATTAATCCTTAGGGAAATAATAATAATAATAATAATAATAATAATAATAATAATAATAAAAATAATAATAATAATAATAATAATAATAATAATAATAATAATAATAATAATAATAATTCCTTGCAGGACAAGGAACGGGATAAATCGTCACATATATAAACAATCCGAAGGAACTACGAAAGACTTGATTCCTAAAACATAACAGGATACGTAGGCAACTTGAGAGAAATAACTCTCAAGCTTAGTCTAAAAATCACCTAAAACATCCCTCGTTCATATTACCCTAGATTAAACGACCCGGATAACTATTAGACGAAATCCAACATCGTCAACCCCCCTGATCAATCAATGTAGATCCCAAAATAATGAATTGTGGGAATGATTGTTGCGTCAATACGTTGTATCTCTATCTTTCCCGTTTGAAAATTGGATTAAAGATATTAGGGATTATCTAAAATTATACAAAAGACGAAAAAATTATTCATACTAGAATATAAAGTCCAAATTTAAGAAATAGTGGAATAGTGATTATTAGTCCCCCCATTGAAATTTTTTTTTCCTTTAACAATAAGAGAAAATATTATATTAAAGACATAACTAGCGAGGTGTCAGAAATACAAAAGTGGAAAGATAATACAAGTCAAAATTAAAAGCATTGTCTACAATCATCATACGACCACAAAAAGTAAGTAGTATAAAAAGGCGATCGATCCAAGCCACACCAAGGGAGAAGCCAGACCCATAAGATGTGGTAAGAATATCAAGTTAAAGTGTGTAACAACTAACAACAAGCATTTGATGGTCAATGGCGGATTCAGAAAATTCGTTCAGCGAGTGTCGAATTTTTTTATCAACGGGCCCAAAAAACTTAATTGTAAAACTTGTGTAATTTATCAATTTACTGGTGTCCGTGCACCCCATTTCAATACATATACATCTACCCCTGCTGACAGGGGCGGCTACAGGAATTTTAGCATATAGGTCATGAATCAAAAGCAACACCTCATTTTTTTTTTCTAGGATTAAATTTCAACTAAATTAATTTTTTGAATACGATTACGGGTCAAATAGTAATATTTATAAATTTTAGATGGTCAATACATAGATATTAATGGATAAAATTTTCAATCAATGTAAAATATACATTGTTTTTTTTTTTAGGGTCAAGTAACCCATTTGCTTGTTACTACCGCCGCCCCTGCCTGATGATGGTCACCATAACGAAATTATATCAATCCAAACTCAAAAAATCTTTATAGCGCAGCTTTAAGGGGATTCGCCCACCGACTTAACACTTGTTTTCTGAAAGAGCAATGATACGGAAACAACATGTGAGACACAACGGGTGACACAACCACCATCTGCACCATTGATTATGATGGTCTACATCATGATCAATTGTGCAGATGATGGTTGTGTCACCCGTCACATGTTATGTCCGTAACATAACTCTTCTGTAATGTATAAGTTTTCATTAGGCATATATATTCAAGAATTTCATTTGATGTCCACTCTTTATCGTTGAAAGACACGTTTTAGAAGACTAGTGGCGTTTGCTGGATATACAGAAACTCGAATCTGAATCCGATCCATAATTGGATCGTCGGATCATTCACGGCATCGAGACACTCGATCATCAAGAATAAATTCGCATGTGATTTTACTACGATATGATCCACACAAATAATTAATATAACTACGAGAATGTTGAAGATTTATCTAAACGGAGAGGAATAGGCAATCGACCAAAGGGAGAAGCCGAGATCTTCCGGATTGTATCTCCAACCGACGACTGTTGGACGTCGATCCTCGCTGTAGAACCTCCTCGAATATGCTCAAGAAAAACGCTAGGTTTTCTTCTCTCCAATGACAAGACAAGAAAACAAATTTCTATCTTTTTTCTAAATAGATGTGTCCCTACTTTTTTACAATATGGCGTTGGTTTTCTCTAGGTCTATTTTGTGTTGGGAGAAATTCTCTTTTTAATAGGAACAAATAATTTGAAAGTTTATCTTTTACACACAAATTTATCTTTTCCTTTTAGGAAAATAAAACCTTTATCCAATAGGAAAACAAATTTCCTATTTATCCAATAAGAAAACTAATTTCTTATTTATAATTATATAACACATAAATAATTATATTATCCACATTATAATTAATTAGGAGAAAATTTATTTCCCCAAAATCAAAATAATATGGCGCCATTTTAATGCCATTTGGGATAATAGAAAATGTCTTTCTATTTTATATATTATTTACTAAATAAATAATATTCAATATTCATTAAATAGACCAACTATTTAATTTATTCTCGAGTTCCACAAAACGAGAAAACACTCACGTGTTAGGAGCCAACCCGGGGACCATGGACCTATAACCAGTAGCTACAATAAATTGAATAAAATATTCATCGTACATAATATTTCTACTCAACTTATTAATTCCGGAATTACGCCACCATAAATCAGAAACTGAACTCTATCGATTATAGATATAACTTATTCTCAAAACGTCGAGTCGAGTCGATAAGTGTCCATTGATATAATCATTACAAATAAACTAACCCTCCATAGACTATCCGTAAATAAGCGGGATTATTTTCGTAAACCTTCTTCAATACATCATATCATTATTTACCATTAACCCACTTGTGATCAATTAGTTCATAACCGATACGAACTCCCGGGATCGATCAGTTTTCTAGGATTAACAAATAAGGGGATTGTCTTTCTACTTCCCGCAGGAAGGAATGGATTCCATATTTGTGAAACACACACTTCTCACTCATTCCAGAATAGTGCCAACGAGAAAGTGATTCGGACCGCGCCTCTTAGCGATCCGTAACGAACACATCAAACCATATCCTGAAACAAGTAGGAGTATGCAATCACTTCAGGATTAAGGTTAATCCATATATGATCATATTGTGATTTAACAAGATTTCTCAATCACGGAATTATATGAGAAATGCAGATTAAATCGGCCCAGTCCTATATGACTACATCATATATAAATGCCTTACTTAGATAACCAATACCGACGGTCCGGATAAGACAGTCACACCATAAAGTGTTATGGGCGCATTAATGGTGGTTTAATCAATAGAACTCATACTTTGATTAAGTTCACCACGGACTAATAGTTCAAGTGTATCACCATAAATTTAATCCTCATCTGTGACACACACTAAGTTATATGGCTACATATTATACGACTTGGGGTTTTCAGCAGTGTATTACTTATGAGCACGAAGCAAATAATAAGATGAGAATAAATCTGTCATTTATCAATTATAAAAACAATTACATAAATTATCTTTCGGGCGATTCCCACTTGCCCGTATAGACAAGCAACAATTGTCATTCGGGCACTCTACATCCAACAATGTCCCACTTGCCCGTAAAGACAAGCAATAATTGTTTTTAGAGCACCACACCCTTATTATATCTATCCACAACGTTCTCCCACTTGCTCTAAAGCAGATGAGGCATATCTCCTAATTTTATACCCACCAAGCGCTTATCAGTGACATTAGATGCCACACGGCCTAGTAAACTGATCAGCTAGGTTGTCGGCTCAATGCGATCTTTTAGGACCGAAACGTTGCCTTTATGCACGGTCTGTCTGATCAGGGGGTATTCTCTCTCAATATGTTTTTGACCTCTTGTGACTGTGAAGATCATTTGCATGCGCTACCTCTCAACTGTTTTCACAGTAAAATGGTATCAGCTCATCGACACCTGGAATCACTTCCCGATCCATCAAAGAACTTTTCAAGCCACACTGCCTCTGTAGCTGCTCCGAAAGCTGCTATGTATTCGACTAACAGAGTCAAATTGGCAGTGTTGGATTGCTCCATACTATAGCTCCATCACTATGAGAAAACACTGAGCCCGAGATCAATTAACGATCATCCTTAATCTGATTGTAAGTCGGATCAGTGTAGTCAACAATACTCATGTATGCACCTGAATATAGACGCATATTACTCCTCGTTCTCCGAAGGTACTTGAGGATGCACTATACTGGTACTCAACGTCCAAATCCAAGATTCGACTATTATTGACTTTTAATAACCTGACTTTCTCTATCCAAAAGAGAATGTATCCCATTTTCTCTATATCCGAAGATTAAGAGAATTATTCCGTGAGGGGTTGGGTAGGAAACCTCATGTTGAATTTTGCATACGAATATGCATTATCATCTTAACCAATAAGATGGATGGGATACGGCCAACAACTTGTTCTCATGAACTCGACCGAATCGGTTTCTAAGAATATAGTCCACTTCTCTAATTCAGAGAAGCTTTGGCTCGTCAGTTTCTGACTTCAGATAACACACCCATGTTGTTTACAACTGTTTCAGTGTTACCTTGTGAAGAGAGTTTGAGAATGTGATAAACACAAGAGTAAACTTCAACTTAGTTTATTCATTGAGTAAAAAGATGTATAAATAGATACAATTGAGATAGAGAGACTAGCTAGCTAGCTTGGGCGGCCACTTGAGTATGTAGATGTGGGCGGCAAGCATGCAAAAGTAAAAAGTAAAAGTTATGTCTATGACATAAAGTAAACTAGAGTTTGACATATTAATTGTTTATATGACTCACAATTAATATGTCTTTTACAATTAATTTTACAATTAAATAAGATGTACAAAATATTATGCACGAAATCCCGAGGCTCAGCAATCCGCCGAGCACCCTCGTCGAAGCCTCGGCGGACCGAGTCCGTCGAGTAATATTTCCACACCCCCTCAAACCGGGTTGTATATGTTGATGCGGCCAAGTTTGCTACTTAGTCTCGCCGAACATAAGAGGTGGAATAGCCTTAGTAAGAATATCGCATTCGATCCGCCGAGGGAACATACCGGAGTTGAATAATCTTGGCATCAATCTTCTCCTTCGTAAAAGTGTCGTCAATGTCCACATGCTTGGTTTTATCATGATGGATCGGATCTTCTCGCCATGCATAAGGCTGAATTATTATCACAACAGAGTGTGATAGGGTGATGATACGGTTGCTTTGAAGTTCGCCGGCACTTTTTAGCCATAGAGCTTCACAAATGCCAAGTACAAGTGCCCTTAGTTCGGCTTTCAAGATCGCTTCTTGACACGGTAGGTTGTTTCTTGCTCCTCCAAGTAACCGGGTTCCCCCATATATATGAGCAATAGCCTGTGGTAGACCTCCTGTCAATGTGACATCCACCCCAATCGGCATCGGTGTAGACCTTGATTGATCTATCGGTAGACTTGGTGAAGTGCGGGCCTTGGCCGGGGAGTGGATTTTAAATACCTCGCATCCTATTCATCGCATCCCAATGTTGCTCGGTAGGGCAATGCATGAATTGATCCGACCGTCGACCCCATATGCAATATCGGGTCTTGTGTGAGAAAGGTATATGAGTTTGCCTACAAGCCTTTGATATTGTTCTTTCCCCGACAAGAATGTCACCATGCGCAAGAGGGTATGATCGGGGTCTACCTGAGATACGACGAGTTTGCATCCCAAAGATGCCGCTTTCCTTCGAGGTCCAGACATACTTCCTTTGGGAGAGCCGAAATGCCATTGGTGGTTCTAGCTACTTCCATACCAAGAAAGTACTTGAGGTAGCCCGGATCTTTAACTTGGAACACCTTTGCCGGTAGAGTCTTTAAGTTCGGATCTCGGTAGAGTCATCTCCGCAAGGATGATATCATCCACATATACAATTAGAATGGACCTCCTCTCGGTTGGTTGTCTTGACAAACATGGTGTGATCGAGTTGCATTGATGATATCCAGCGGCTTTAACCACGGTAGTGAGTTTTCCAAACCATGCCCTTGGTGATTGCTTCGGCCATATAGAGATTTCCTCGCCTTGCACACCTTGCCTTGAGTATGAGGATTGATAAAACCAGGGGGTACAACATATAAACCTCCTCGGTGAGGTCCCCATTTAGAAAGGCATTTTTGATGTCCAATTGGTGAAGAGGCCGAGTCAAGTTGGACAAATAGGGAAATCGATACTCGACGGTGTTGAGCTTTGCTACTGGTGCAAAAGTTTCCTTATAGTCAATGCCATAAGTTTGAGTGAATCCCCTTGCTACCAATCTGGCTTTATACTTGTCAATTTTACCATCAGCATTGTATTTGATAGTGAATAACCATCTCAGCCTAACTGTTTTCTTGCCTTTGGGAAGAGTTGTGAGGTCCCAAGTATGATTATCCAAGAGAGCAGTCATCTCTGTTTTAACAGCAGCCTTCCACTTATCATTTTGAAGGGCCTCCTGAATATTTCTAGGGATAGAGTGAGAGTCCAGGTCCTGTGTAAACATGGCAAAGACAGGAGACAACTGATCATAAGATAAATAAGTATGAATAGAATGATCAGTGCATGATCTTTTCCCTTTCCTTAGAGCAATAGGTCTGTCATCTACTTCGGCAGACCGCCGAGAGTCGATGGGCGGGGTCCGGCGACTCGGTTCGATGCAGGTTGCCGAGGTTCCGGTTCGGCGAGGCTCGGGTCGGCGGACTACGGGTCGCGCAGACCGCCGAGGGTCGGTAATGTGAGTATCCGCAGGATGCCGAAGATTATGAGTCCGCGAGGGTTAATGGTTTGCCGAGGGAACGGACTTAGTTCAATCTCAATCGGTTTCCATCGTTGATCGGCTCGGTAGGTTTGCTTTGTAATATGGAGTCCTTTCAAAGAATTTCACATCCATAGAATTGTAAAATTTCTTTTCGCAGGAGAGTAACACTTGTAACCTTTCTCTCGTCCCGTGCATATCCAAGGAAAATGCACTTATGAGCTTTAGGATCAAGTTTACTTCGTGTTGAGCATGGATATAAACAAACACAAGACAACCAAAGATCTTTGGAGGCAATTGGGTAATAAGATGAGAGCAGGAGTGTGTGGTCGCGGGGTTTGGAGAGGAGTTTTGAAACCTAATACTCGCCGGGAAGTCTCGTTGATTAAATATGTAGCAAGCCAATATAGCTTCACCCCACATGTATTTAGGAACATGTGTAGTGAACATGATTGATCGGCCATTTCCAAAGAGATGTCCGTTCTTTCTTTCAAAGAACCCCATTCTGCCGAGGTGTTTCCACACAACTACCGATATGAACAATTCCTCTGTTTGTCAAGAAGTTACCGAGGTTAGACTCATAGTATTCCGAGCATTATCGCCTTTTAAGATCTTGATCTTAGTATCAAATTGGGTGGAGACCATGTGATAAAATTCTTGGAAGATAGGTCCAACTTCGATTTGTCTTTCATTAAGAACACCAAGTGTTTCGGTATGATCATCAATGAAGGTTACAAACCACCTTTTCCCCGTTATACTTTTCACTCTCGAGGGTCCCCATACATCACCGTGAATTAGGGTGAAAGGGGAAGAGGGCAAGTGAGGTAACTTAGCATATACGATTTGGTGAGTTTAGCAAATTGACAAATATCACATTGAAGATCATTAAGATTACATCCTTTAAACAATTCAAAGGATTAAAGACTTTAAATAACCAAAACTTGGATGTCCTAGTCTATAATGCCATAACATGATATTGTCTAGGTTTTGAGTGCGGCCGCCGAGGCGATTCTCGTCTTCGCCTCTTGTCTTCAGCAGGGGTTGATCACAAACGATCCCGAGCGGGTTTAGCTTGCCCAATCACTTCCCGAGAAGAAAGATCCCGGAATGTACACCGATTCTTATTAAAAACAACAAATCAATTCGATCTTTAGTGAGTTTACCGACGATATAAGGTTACGCCCTAACTTTGGAACAAACAGACATTCTCGTAGATATATCGATTAGTAAGTTTAACCTTCCCAACACCTTTTGCATAAGAAACGTAACCATCGCTAGCCTTAATTCTCGTGAATTTGGTTGCATGGCATATATTGGGTAATAAGGTTTTTATTACCGGTCATATGGGAAGAAGCCCCGAATCAACAATCCAAGTCTCATTACTAAGAGGTGAGTAAAATATACCCGTTTTAGCATGAGTGGCCATTTCGATAGGGGAGCTACCTTCCCGATGCCGAGCAATAAAGGCTCTAAAGGCGCAGAACCGAGCATTCACTTCTCGTCATTTTCCTCTTCACCGATAAGTTTGCCTTGACTTTCCCCGGTTGGTTTTGAGGTTTTAGAGGGGTTAGGTTTGCCATGTAGCTTCCAACAATTGTCCTTGGTGTGATTTGTGCGTTTGCGGTGATCACGCTGCACGCTTTCCAGCCTTTCTCGCAGGCTTCCCGTAAGTCTCATTAACCTTCACGAGGCGCACCTTCGCAGGGGGGTTGTCGGCGGGGGGTTCAAAGCATCACTTTCCTCCTCGCTTTCCTCATGTTTGACCTCGCAAACATGGATTTGAGATTTGGAAGAGGTTTAGTAGCAAGAATTCTACCTCGACATCATCAAGAGTAGGATTCACCGGTAAGGAATTTGAATACTCTCTTTTTCTCGATAATGTCTTTAAAGAGTGCGGATCTTTAACATCATTCCAGGGTGAGTTTCCAACATATCTAGGTGTTGCCATGCCTTAGATAGTTGATTAAAGTATTGAGTTACGTACATATCCCCTTGTCCGCAATTTTGAATCCGAGCTTCGAGTTCATAGACTTCGGATGTATTGTCCTTTTTTGAGTAAAGGTCTCGGCTTTGTCCCGCATTTCCTTAGCGATGTCATACATCATGAAGTTCTCATCGATCTCTTTTGTCATAGACCTCGTGAGGATGGTCATGACTTGGTTATTTTCTCGTGTCCCATGCTTCAAACTTGGGGTCGGTTTCGAGCGGGGCGGTGTTTGGAACCAGACAGATATCCCATCTTGCCCTGGCCGGAGATATACATTTTCATAGACCTTGACCATAGCAAGTAGTTGTTACCATCAAGTTTATGATTTGTAAAAGAAGAGTGTTCAGTTATCCCAGTCTGCTGAGGCAGCTGTGAGTCTACTGAAGAAGATGAAACTTCGGATAATATTGACATTTTCCTGAAAAAGAACTGAGTTTTGCAGCGGATTTTAGAACTCAGTAAGTCTCTGATACCATGAAGAGAGTTTGAGAATGTGATAAACACAAGAGTAAACTTCAACTTAGTTTATTCATTGAGTAAAAAGATGTATAAATAGATACAATTGAGATAGAGAGACTAGCTAGCTAGCTTGGGCGGCCACTTGAGTATGTAGATGTGGGCGGCAAGCATGCAAAAGTAAAAAGTAAAAGTTATGTCTATGACATAAAGTAAACTAGAGTTTGACATATTAATTGTTTATATGACTCACAATTAATATGTCTTTTACAATTAATTTTACAATTAAATAAGATGTACAAAATATTATGCACACCTTGCATTTACACTAACGTCTACTCTTTACCAATATTTATTCTCTGGTCTACAAAAGACTCATCAATATTCTGGTCAAGCCCATATTTCAAACATGTGGCTTTTAATGACTAGAGGTTTGATTTAATCCACCGATGAATATAAACATAGGCCGTCAATCTGCCAATGGCTTTGAGCTAAAACCCTTTTGTTCCAAATGAATTCTAGCTCCGTTGTACGGCAAGAAAGTTTTAGGGCATCACCCCTGGTAATCTTTCTGATTTCCATGGAGTCAAGCCAATTATGTCTCTCCGAGAAGTTGGTTAGCTGAACGGTGAGAAAGTTTCAGGGCATCACCCCTATTGAACTATCTACTACTCAGGGAATTAACCCTACACCACTTGGCTTTCTCTGAAAGTTAAACTTTCTCATTCATTCGACTCCTTTTCACGTAGATCCAATTTTTCACACTGGGCCTGAGACACTCAGGTGGTTCTACAAGAGTGTGAACAGAACTTGAGTCCCAAAACTCCATTTACAGGTTTATGTCATTAAACCAACCTCTATTTATCAGAATCCTATACAGTCCTTCCAGAGGACCATATGTTATCAATCACCCCTAGCAGGCCGTAAAGTCTACATAATCACAACGGGTCAATGGTTAAACCATACTCCCACTACTTTAGGGTGAATTGATATTATGATCTTGTTCAGTAGTATTTATTAGTGTAACCCCCAACAACCAATATTGGATGTGGTCTGATTAAATCAGATAGTAACTCCTTGAGTAACTTGACTTCAAGATCCAAGGTTGTTATTTAAACATCCTTTCAGAAAGGTTGTGACAGTACAACCGTCACTTTCCGATCTTAAGGATCTTATAACCAACCTTCACTCATTGCATTAAGATATTTCATGAACAGTCACTATCTGAACGTGTATGCAAAATCTCCAGTCCTACCTTCAACCATAAATGCTAAATGCCTCTATTTGCGGAAGTGCAGTAAATTTACTTCACTTCTTATCCTCAAATTCATAAGCATCTTCTAGGTAGACTTCTCGGTATTACATAATAATGTATACCGTTATTTTGCAGTCAATACCTTAATTGAGTTAAGCAGTGTATTGTAGCATATCAATAATTATACAAGATAATATATGGTTTGTCCTTTCAGTGAAATCGTTTCACTGAGAGGTAGGCCGAGCATCAGCTCCAAGAGCTATGCTATAGCCTATATCTGAGTATGGAATACTCTCTTCTCTGGTTCAAAGATTCCTCCAAATATTTAGATAAACTAATCGGTGTTTCGAGTAGTCGTTTCGAGTAGTCTTTAGACAAAATGTCTATTACTCAAAAGTTCCCACTAGCTTGTATCCTTCATAAGACCCCGAAGGTCAATATGAATAAGTTGTGATACTTCTTCAGCTCTATTACCTTTGAAAGGTCACATAGTCATTTTTCCTTTAAGATAGTGTTCTTAGACTGAGAGATAGGAATCACCCTTAGCCAGTCTTAAGATATTATCTTTAGGAATAGATGCTGAAGAATCATTTATCTAAATACGGAAACCATTTGTCCTAGTATTTTATGATGTGTTACATATGCCTTTTTAGCATTATTTAGTGGTTTATGACTTAATCAAACAAAAGTCCGAGTCTCAGAATCGTATACAAATGTCATATTCACTTTCTTTAAGGCAACTATATTTCGATTTGAAAGTGAATCCATTTGTTCCAACGAATCTAAAAACAGAAATTAAATTTCTGCGATATTCAAGGATTTCCGAAATTTGTTTCCTTATATCACTCCCACTATCTCAGCTGAAACAATTGCCCGTTGTCTACTCTTTGATCATGAATGCCTAGCTACCGCATCCTTTACAACAGAACTTAGCTTCCGGGCTATAATCCCGGTTAAGAAAGTCTTTAAGGATTCATAGGTTAGTGATCCGAAATCACTTTCCTTGTCCTTTATTTTCTTTTATTAATATTTCGGTTTAGCCTTTAACTTATTTAGTTTAGATGACTTACCCTAGTAGACATTTACCTTCCCATTCTCGGCTTTCTTTAAAGGAAATGGCCGTGAACTAGCAGTTCATTTGAGTAGACACTACTCGTGAACTGTGGGATGTCTAAGTGAGATTGATACCGAATCATTCTCGTCATCTTTGAACTAATTTTGTTTTGTCTCTCGCTTATCATGAGTGACAGCAGTGACATACTTATCAATGTCACTTAAGTTTGTAGACTCAAGAGGAACATCCTCTTCCAAAAAATTAATTTGCATTCTCGATTTATTAGTTCAACGTTCTTGTTACTTTTCCACTTTTAGGAAGTCTTCATTAGTCAATTTTGAATCATGTTTATCAGTTTAGATACCTTGAGATGATATGTAGTTGTGAAAATAAATTATGACCGAAATATAAATCAAATCATACACCACAACAAATAATGATTTTAGGAATTATAAACATGATGTCATGCATGCAGTTTATCCTACCATTCCAAGGATTTAATCTCACACCTCAGTGCCGCCGTAGGGTAGGTCAAAGAGGTGACGATTAAATTGAGACAATCTCTCTCAACAATTAAACCATTTGAAAATCAAACATCCTATTTAATTGTTGATTACCTTCCTTTTTCAGCCAAGATATTTCCAAAAATATCCTTGTGAGTATGACCTACTGTTTCAGATTTTTAAGTACACCCCGAGTATACCGCCGTAGGGTAGGTCAGTGACCCGACAAGTACTCAAAATCCTATCCTTTCGGAAATCAAGCCTTGAATTTTGATAGCGGTGAAGGCCATCCGTAAGGGGCCAAAATCAAAACGGCACGAGGCGTCACCCTTCTCTCACGCGCTTGTTGTTTAGGGCCAAATTATAGTGATTTTCATATATATTTTATGAATCAATTTCCCCCATATATGGATTATTTTCATAGATATCGGGCCTTATAGTCAAATATTGAGTAAATGAGGTTTTTAATGATTAAATATGAAAACGTATCGATTTTTATGTTTATTTGATGTTTTTATATTATTTTGGAAATTATTACGTTTTGGTATGTTTTTGATATTTGTAGATACCCAATTAATGATGGAAAAGATGATCCTAAAAGGCTAAATTCGAGATGGAAGAGGATCAATTAAAGATATGGAAGAATAAAAGAGATAAGGAAAGAAATAAATCAAGATAAAGATGGAAAAATCAAGAAATTCGATTTCAAGTCAATATGGACGAGCGTCCATCCGGCGTACGAGCGTTCAATAGTGGACGGGCGTTTGGTGAAGTGGACGAGCGTCCTAGAAGAGATTTTACATTCAGAGTCTCCAGACGCAAGCTGAACGAGCGTTGACTCTCCGTCCAAGGCAAATGGACGGGCGTCCATGTATTCAAACGAGCGTCCGCCGCCGCCTTTGCCTAAACCGACTTAATCTTCTATTTAAACAGCCGTCGCCCCAACCCTAATTCATCAATATTTTTCTTCACATCAAAAAGAGAGCACAGCCGCATCTTGGGAGTTTGAAGGCCGGTCACCCGAGCCTTGTGCTCGGGTGAACCGAGGTTAGATTAAGAGTAGATTATGTAGCTTTTCTTTTCGTTTCCATGGTGTTTCAACCATTGTATCCAAGACTATGTGAGTTCTCTTATGATTAATTTAATTCCAGCTTTTCTTCATGACGTTTGATTTAGTTTGTATTTTTCTATGCGATTTGTATGCCATGTGAATTAGAATCGAAAGATTAGTTCACGATTGATGTTTATAATACGGAAGTTGCATAAACGTTAGATCACCATAGAAAGATAGGGTTTTTAGCCATTAATGATGACAAGTTAATGAGTTAGATTCCTAGGTTGTTAGGTTCTTTAAAAATGAGAGTTAATTGAATCTACACCCGAGTTTTGTTTGGTAAATCGGTCCTCAACACTCGAAAGATGAGAGATAGATAATTGAATTCACTACGAAAGTAGGCTTTCATAGCTTGAGAGATAAGTTCACCGAGAGATTAGGGATTTGTGTCTCGTGAAAGGGTGAAACCACAAACCGAATTAGAATCATGAGATTAACTAGAATTGAAATCACTTAGGTTTGTACTTTGGTTGTTCCCATGTTTCTTAGGTTAGATTTATTTTGATTGTTCGTTTATGTTTTTCTCGTTTTTATGTTTTGTTCTTTCGTTCCTTTTGTTTATTCATTCTTTGAGTAACAATTGAGAGAGTTAATGAAATTAGATTCAACATCCCAATTCCCCGTGGATCGACCCTTACTTATCTCGCTCTACTATCAACAACCCGGTATTCGGCCGGTTAGGAGTTAGTTTTGCAATTAGGTTAGGGTTTATAAATTTTCTTTTTGTTTAGTGATGCAAAATCCCTCCAACACTTGTGTCAACAGTAGAGGGCATGGGATCGGTTGTCACCTTCCCCGCTCCCACTCGTTATTTTGAAAAATAGGTAGTCTTTGTTGAAATAGTGTCTTAAACCCAATCGGGTTGGACCGAATCCGACCGGGTCGGATAATTTCTACTATTTCTTTATGTTTATACATATATTAAATGGTTTTTCTGTTGTCATATATATGTTCTTTTAAAAATCCAATTATGAATTGTTATATGATAACGTCCTTAGTATTAAACTGTGATAGAGAAACCATGATAGGAGATTATGGTTGATGAGATCTCTAATCACTTTAATAAGTTTGATACTTAAATGTCTCTAGGCTGATGTACTATTAAACAGTGCATTGATAGTATGAACAGGCTAGCACGTATTAGATGTCTTCTATCTTTAGGGCGGGGATAGATCTCGTCTATCGAAGTGTGAGACACTTGGACCGTACGTGGACGTGTATTAGAGAATGCGTACGTTAGGGATCGACCCACTTACACGGATAAGTGTCACACTATGTGACGGTTGTGTAATTATCCTTTGGACCGGAGTCTTCATGGCATCACGGTGTGGATTGTCATGCTTTGACACTATTGAGGTTTTCCCTAGCCACGGGGCGATCATGCAGTAGTGATTGGGTATGATCCTGAAGCATGCGGAGTATACATGATTGGACGTCCGGGAATCGTGTATCCTATGATTGGGATCGAATATCCAAAATGGCCTTCTTATAAGGAATGTCTTACTCTCGTGAATCTTTGCAAAGTGGGAGTAAACGAGTTACTTCGAGAGAGCTTGATATCCAGATTATAAGATACGGTCGTTGATGTTTTGACACTCGACTAACGACCGTATGGATATTATTACAACGATAGGATTGTAAGTTACACGGTAACTGTTTCACATGAAAGGTAGTAGTCATTGCATTTGACTCTTCCGATGATTGGGGGTCACGGTGTGTTGCTAGACGCTATCCCGTGATCGTTAGGTATGAAGGGCATTTTCATAATTTGCACTTTGTTTCTACGGCCAACATATTCGGAAGCCTATCGGGTCACACACATAAGACCATCTAGCCGGATTAAAATGTGGTTATAGATGATAACCAAATAAGGAAAGTTTATCGAGACTATAAGGGTTATAGTGGTAAATTAATATGGTGGTATTTATTTGTTATGAATAAATTAAGTACAAGATATTAATAATATTATATTAATTGAAGAATATTCCGGATGCCAATTTATTGGTTAAAGGTGGTGCAATTTTGGAGTGTATAAGATACACTTGGATTGTGCTTTTTAATTAATGGTGTTACCAAATATTAATATTAGATATTGATATATAAATAATACTTGTGCATGCGTGTGTTTGCACTAGTGCAAATTGGTGATTCATGCGCACCATAGTATTTATATATATATGATATATATAGATTTATATGTGTAATATATATATATATGTGATATATACACATGTGTAAATTGATTTATGGTAATATAATAAAGATAGTCAATATTAGATATTGACAATATCTTGGGAATATTCAATATAAGATATTGACAATATCCTAGTTTTATTTGATATAAGATATTATAATAAATGAGATAAATCAATCAATTATATTTTCCTTATTTTATTGGGAAAATATTTTATTCTCCTCCACTCTAGTATGTGGCGCCACTTTCCCTATAAATAGGAAGTGGGTGTCAAGCTCTTTTGTACATCATAATTCCAAGAGCTAATAGTTCTTGTGTAAAATAGAGAGCATCCTATAGAGAGTTGGAGAGAGGGGAAAAGGGCCGGTCTAGCAACCGGAGTTTTCCAATAGCAATCCATGATGGGATTCCGGCGGGCTGTTCATGTGGACTAGCGGTAGAGGCCGAACACTTGGGCGGCTTTATGCAGAACTACTCTCCTTAGACGGTCAAAGCGTCGATCTTTTAGATCAACCAAGGTAACCACCGTCTACTACTTGTTTGTTTATTGCTTAAACGAAGTCGATCCTGGTTAAAAGGAAATAAAATTTTAAATTCCGCTGCGTTCCCGCGTAGATTTCCTAACAGTGGTATCAGAGAGAGCTTCGAGCTTAAGCAATAAGCATGTTATATTGCGTAGTTAATTTTATCGTTTAAATTACGTAATTAAAGGATGAAAGATTTTTGATTCACAAAAGTGATACATGGAAAGAAAGAAAAAAAAACAAGATCGGGTGGTGCTCGGCGGCTGGGCGGCGGCAGCAGTGCAACCTGCTGCCGGTAGTCGGTTGACGGGTCAATGCTGGCGGATCTCCAAATTTTTGTTTTGTGTATTTTGTGATTCAATATGGTTCATAGTTGTGATTGGTAATTCCTCCATTGTTTAGTTGTGTCATGTGGCTAACCAATGGTTCAAATAATTTGGGCCATTGGGATGCCACATGGCATTAAAATAATGATGGCATTTCCAAACTTTGTTTGGAATAGGCCTAGACCCTTTCCAAATATTTGATTTGGGAAAATGCCTGAGCCTAGGCCACTTCCAAAATTTTGATTTTGGAAAGTGGCCAGGCCTAAACCAAAATTATTTGGCCTTTCCAAATATTTGATTTGGAATAGGCCTAGGCCCTTTTCAAATATTTGATTTGTAAATGGCCTAGGCCTAGGCTACTTCCAAAATTTTGATTTTGGAAAGTGGCCAGACCTAAACTAAATTTGGTTTAGGAAGATGTCTTTTGGTGTAGGAAACCAAAGAAATCATTTTGATTAGGAATCAAAAGGAAAGAAACAAAAGAGACTTAATTTTAATTTTGATTTATTTTTAGAATAGTTCTAATTAATTAAAATTAAAATTAAAATCGTTTAAAATTAATCGTTAATTTTATTTCGATTAAAATCATTTAATTAATTAAATGTTAATTAGTTAATTGATTGGATAAAATTATTTAATAGATTAAATGTTAATTGATTAATTAAGACGCAAGTAGTTAAATTTTAATTTTATCTTTTTCATAAGATTTTATTGTATGGATTAAATATAGTAGATATAATATGATTATATGGACCCCGATTAATCATGGACTCGACCGATAAGATAGATGTGAATGATTTAATTTTTCTGTTGGTTTTAAAATTGTCCTAGGCCGTTATGAAGAACGTGACCTAGTTTATTTTCTGCATTTATCCCATTCCCATTAGCTCCCCCCGTGTGCGGCGGGTGTATTTATTTTATTAGATAAAATCAAATGTAACAAGAATGGAGCAGAAGATGGAGACCAAGGAAAGAAGAATAAAGATCCTATTGGAGATGGTGCATTAAAGATCCTATTGGCGGTTGCAGCTACCCTTAGATTGTGACCCGCGGTTTCATCAGTTTGTATTCGAAACCGCACCTAGGAAAAGTCCATGATCATACCGGTTACTTTACGCATTTATTTATTTTGTGCTTGTATTTATTTTATATGATACGATAGATGCATGACTAGGCACGATCTAGATAAATGTGTAGGATATATATCTATAGAGATATATATAATTGATGAGACCGAAATTAAAATTAATTAAGTGAATTAATTTATGAAAATACTTCCACAACAAAAATCAAGTCGAAATATTGTCTCCCAATATTATAACGACGGTAAAGAGCCTGTGTTCGGATCCAACTGATCGACCACCGCCGGGAGTTGACCTACCTCGGGTATATCATCGTTATTGAGATATGATCGTATGAGATCTCGTGAATATTGGGTTGTGACTTGACTAGAGTCTTTCGGTGATTGGCCACCGTCAGGGCTGTCTGACTTTAGAGACAAGGGGTTGACTAACACATAGTGATGTGTATCGCCAAAGAGTTGAATAGTCAACCACTGAGAATCACATAGAGATGTGAATGGTAAAGAGTTACCTACCTTTCGAAATTATCTTGGTTGATCGACCACCGCCGGGAATCAAGGTAACTAGATTGGATCTCAGCCACTAAAGAATTTTTGAAATATTCTTGAAAGTCAATTGGGAGTAGTTGACTAGTGGGAGCAAAATCATAAACCAAAAGACCATTTTTGATTTTGCGTGTATAAACAACAACACTCTTTTATTTTTATTTTTATGTTGTAGTTTTAGCAAACTTTATATTTATGTTTTTCTCGAATAGTAAAACCAAATTATGACTGTTACCTTTTGAGAAACGTTCTCAAATATGGTTAAGTAATTTTAATCCTTTTAAAATAAGCAATGACACGAGCAAGACCGTTATAGTAGTTAGAGACAAGGAGACTACATATTTAATGCAGTGCTCCAAGACTTTAATTATTAATGAAAAACGGAAGCTTATGGCATTGGATACGATCCAATATGATCATTCAGTCATATGATGACAATTAATTCAAACGTTGGATAAGAATGACCACTCTAATTTTGGAAAGGTTGTTTTCAAAATTATAAGTTTAAGTATCGACTTAATTCTACCATTGCTTAAAGGTTAATTAAATAGTTAATGTTTTAAATACGATTTAAAAGGTTAAATAAACTATTTAATAAACTTTAGATTTTCCTTATGAAAGGAAATCAAGACATAGCTCATGTGATCTTTCTTAAGTCTTATGAAGACTACACTAAGAAATATTTACAAGTGCTTAAAGGATTAAAAAGGAAAGTTAGGGCATGTGCTTAAATAGAGAACTTATTGAAGTTTCTATTCTAGGCAAGTGAGTTGAGATAAATCTATCTAAGTTCAAGTCAACTCTTAGATATATGATATCTTACGAGTGTGATTAAATTAGAAAGATTAAATACAGATATGGAAGGTTAAACAAATGTTGTAACACTAATTACCATATTCTGGATCTAGGAAACTGATAAAGGAACTAAATAAATGTTATTATGTTCCGGTTCTTATGAAGAACATACTTTCAGTTATTTGCTAGGATTTAATAGACATATTCAATTATAAAGAATAAATGTTATTCCGATAAAGTTGAAAGGTCACTGAATCTAACATACTAGATTGATGTCACTATATAGTTGATATATGTGATGAGATCTCAACTAAATATTTGTATGGCTGTTATACTTAATATTTGTGGTTGTTCTAGACATAGTCTCTCTGGAAGGAAAGCGTGTAACTAAACGTCATTCTGATGATGTTGAACCATATGATTATGAATCATGTGGGTAATACGTATCTTATCTAAAGATGACTAAAATACCCTTTTATGAAAAGGTTATAAAATCTAGAAAGTTGTCCAAAGCCTAAACATACCGATGTTTGTTGGCTTGTGACAATTAATGCCACAAACAATTGTTTATTAGTCTCTACGACTATTTTTAGAAATAGTCAAGTGTACTCAGTGAAGTGCATAATTCGGAAAGCCCGAAAAGTTCGAGCTAGTACGAATATGAGATTGATGAGCTACTTAGGAATTAATCTTCAATTGGATTGAAGTAATTAATACCTGAAGGGTGTTTCAGAAGTCGTCTGAAAAGGAATAAGATTTTCCCTTGAAGGATACCATCTTTGGGTTATGAATTAGATTGTGTTCCCAAAATGGAAATAACACTTTATATGAGAAAGGTGTGACGCAAGCCATGCGATGTATCCCTTACCCGTTTCGGGATAGTGCCCTTATACTTAACCTAGTTCCAAAGAATAAAGGTTGAATAAATTCCATATTAGATATGGAAGAGGATAATGTCGAATCCATCTTAACCGATGATTTGAAGTTGTCATAGGCAAAGTCAGAAAGGCTTGGAGCCTAGTACGACATATGCAACTTTGTGGAATATCTTAGCAAGTATGCTGGATATTATTTACTTGTCCGCGGAGCAAAATGTTTGTCTCCGAACATGCTGTCTTCTAAAGGAAGTGTTTCTTCCAAAAGAAACAATGGGAGTGAATAAAATCTCAAAAGAGATTGAGAACCACAAAGATATATTCAACCATAGGAACGTGAGCAGACACCACATAGCGATGAGGTGGAGAACACTGCTCAGAGCACACAAAAGTTCTGTAAGTCTGTGGATGACCTTAAGCCTGAAAAGGCTGCTGGTATATTCATCTTGAAGAATGAATATCTCACGACTTATGAAGGAATGTTTGAAAGGCAAGATTGAGAGATATGGCCAGGAGCCATAATATCTGAACTAGATTCCATCAGTGACAACCAGGTTATGAACCTAGTCTGTCTTACCTAGAGGGAATGTCCCTGTAAGGCTGAGCCCAATTCTATTCAGACTATGCTTGTTATAACTTCGTATCATGGCTATATGATAGTGTTGAAGACGTTGGGCAAACAGCTCAATGTTCATAGACGATGACATGATATGTAAGCCCACGAGATTCATTTATGGACTGAAACAAGTTTCTCTAGACGATTTCTTTGTTTGATAATCAAAGGAGTTTGATTTAGTCAAAAGAAGGATATGCCCAATGTGCAAGATGGATAGTGGGAGTGTGTTACGATTTTTTGAGTAAGGTATTGGATATCTCTCTCGAGAATAATCACCCCATGTCACAGTCAATTAATGTTTGGTAGTTCAAGGTCTTTACGAAAGCACTTGGATTAGCAGTTCTTATTTTAGAAATAAGAATCTATAGCGATAGATTTAACTTGTTGTTAGATTATAGTTTACCTATATAGATGTGATGCTAAAAGAAGTTTAGCATAGATCGCGAGATCTGTCTATGTTAGGATGTTGGTCCTAAAGATAAGGTGAAAGATGATGCTTATGGAAGGTTTCCTTCGCTACGGCGATAGGAACCATCATAAAGGTAATGCCGGATGTTCATAGTCCATGAATAGTCATGAGCAAGTATGAAAGTAAATCTGGTGAATGTCGAGAATATCCTTAAACAAGTTAAAGAAAGTTTCCTAGCTTATTGAAACTTGGAATTAAATAAACATAGTTGTACAGACGTATATCCTGAGTCTTATGAAGGCGAGTGGGAGCTACAGTCTGGGTTTGCAGTCACTTTGATTAAGTGATGCAGTGAGCTGGAAATGTTCTAGCCTATGGGTCACTGTAAATTCTACAACCAGGCCAAAACACAGTAGTGCCTTAGAGGCGCAGCGGGAGCAGTACATGGATCTAGAAGGTTCATTCCTGAACCTAGTATGGTTCTTCCACCTTTTCTATATAGTTGATATAGTAAGTGGATTCATTGCTTAAAGCAAGGACCAGGGTCTCGTCAGAGAATCGTGTGTGTGTTGAGGCGGTTCCTTTGACTTGGTCATTTGGAGCATGGTATGAAGATAGTCTGAGTCCCCACGGATAGCGATCCGTCTATGGCTAGGGCTGGTTGCGAGTATTGCATGAGATTCTTGTGTTTCAACTTGGTCTTGTGTGTGCGAGTGATTGGTTTTAGGCCAAGTGGGAGATTGTTGAAATAGTGTCCTAAACCCAAACGGGTTGGACCGGATCCGACCGGGTCGGATCATTTCTACTATTTCTTTATGTTTATACATATATTAAATGGCTTTTCTGTTGTCATATACATGTTCTTTTAAAGAACCAATTATGAATTGTTATAAGATAACGTCCTTAGTATTAAACTGTGATAGAGAAACCATGATAGGCGATTATGGTTGATGAGATCTCTAATCACTTTAATAAGTTTGATACTTAAATGTCTCTAGGCCGATGTACTATTAAACGGGGCATTGTTAGTATGAACAAAGCTAGCACATATTAGATGTCTTCTCGTCTTTAGGGCGGGGATAGATCTCGTCTATCGAAGTGTAGAGACACTTGACCGTACGTGGACGTGTATTAGAGAATGCGTACGTTAGACTGACCCACTTACACGGATAAGTGTCACACTATGTGACAGTTGTGTAATTATCCTTTGGACCGGAGTCTTCATGGCATCACGGTGTGGATTGTCATGCTTTGACACTATTGAAGTTTCCCCTAGACACGGGGCGATAATGCGGTAGTGATTGGGTATGATAATGAAGCATGCGGAGTATACATGATTGGTCATCCGGGAATCGCGTATCCTATGATTGGGATCGAATATCCGAAATGGCCTTCTTATCAGGAATGTATTACTCTCGTGAATCTTTGCAAAGTGGGAGTAAACGAGTTACTTCGAGAGAGCTTGATATCCAGATTATAAGATACGGTCATTGATGTTTTGACACTCGACTAACGACCGTATGGATATTATTACAGCGATAGGATTGTAAGTTACACGGTAACTGTTTCACATGAAAGGTAGTAGTTATTGCATTTGACTCTTCCGATGATTGGGGGTCACGGTGTGTTGCTAGACGCTATCCCGTGATCGTTAGGTATGAAGGGCATTTTCGTAATTTGCACTTTGTGTCTACGGCCAACATATTCGGAAGCCTATCGGGTCACACACATAAGAACATCTAGCCGGATTAAAATGTGGTTATATATGATAACCAAATAAGGAAAGTTTATCTCGAGACTATAAGGGTTATAGTGGTAAATTAATATGGTGGTATTTATTTGTTATGAATAAATTAAATACAAGATATTAATAATATTATATTAATTGAAGAATATTCCGGATGCCAATTTATTGGCTAAAGGTGGTGCAATTTTGGAGTGTATAAGATACACTTGGATTGTGCAATTTAATTAATGGTGTTACCAAATATTAATATTAGATATTGATATATAAATAATACTTGTGCATGCGTGTGTTTGCACTAGTGCAAATTGGTGATTCATGCGCACCATAGTATTTATATATAGATGATATATATAGATTTATATGTGTAATATATATATGTGATATATACACATGTGTAAATTGATTTATGGTAATATAATAAAGATAGTCAATATTAGATATTGACAATATTTTGGGAATATTCAATATAAGATATTGACAATATCCTAGATTTATTTGATATAAGATATTATAATAAATGAGATAAATCAATCAATTATATTTTTCTTATTTTATTAGGAAAATATTTTATTCTCCTCCACTCTAGTATGTGGCGCCACTTTCCCTATAAATAGGAAGTGGGTGTCAAGCTCTTTTGTACATCATAATTCCAAGAGCTAATAGTTCTTGTGTAAAATAGAGAGCATTCTATAGAGAGTTGGAGAGAGGGGAAAAGGGCCGGTCTAGCAACCGGAGTTTTCCAATAGCAATCCATGATGGGATTCCGGCGGACTGTTCGTGTGGACTAGCGGTAGAGGCCGAACACTTGGGCGGCTTTATGCAGAACTACTCTCCTTAGACGGTCAAAGCGTCGATCTTTTAGATCAACCAAGGTAACCACCGTCTACTACTTGTTTGTTTATTGCTTAAACGAAGTCGATCCTGGTTAAAAGGAAATAAAATTTTAAATTCCGCTGCGTTCCCGCGTAGATTTTCTAACAGTCTTATTAGGATTTTCAGAATTTCTTCGCAATCTGAAAAACAATAAATCATGAATATTTAAATTTTAATTCTCCCACTAGTTCATCGGTTCCAAATACCGTCTAACTAGTGTCACTTATTCACGACTTTCCAATTTCTCGGATTTATAAAACATTTGTGTAGACACTACACAATTAAAATTCATCAAGAATTTTATAATCTTAATATAATAGGACTTATGAATTTTCCCATAAAATCGAAAAACAATAAATCACAAAAATTAAATCTCCCACTAGTTTATCGGTTCCAAATACCGTCTAACTAGTGACACTATATTCATGATTTTCCAATTCTTTGAATATTTAGAAATTTCTTGTGCACACACTACACAACTAAAATTCATCAAAGAATTTTAAAGTCCTAATCTTGTCATGATAAAAGTTTTAGGATTGTAGAATTTTTCCAATAAATCGAAAAACAATAAATCAAGGAAGATCAATCACTAACTTATCGGTTCCAGATACCATCTAGTTGGTGTCCAATATTTCATGATTTTCCAATTTTTGATTATCAAAATTCTAATTTTATGTAGACACTATATAACCGAAACCCCGAAGGATTCATAATCCCAAATTAAATTTATCATGTGAATTTTATATCCCGATAAAATTCCGTTTCCTTTAATTAATTTAATTTATTTTTAATCTAAATTAATTATCGTGTTAATACATGTCTAATTAATGTCAATATTAATTTTCTACATATATGCATATGTAGGAGTGGAATTCATGAATATGATGCATGACATGGTTATATCACATAAATAATCACATAAGAAAATAAATGCGAAAAGAAAACCACTGAGATGGACCGTTGGTACCCCAGTATCTAATCTATAAATTAAATAAATAAACCCTACTTTCATAAAATTTCTAATCTTTAATGAACCGCCGCCGCTGCTTTGTATATAATTTTCTGGTCCCAATCTTCAATAAAAGCACTTCCAGCCGAGTTGGTTGAAACTCCTTCTTCCTTCATCATCACCTGAGTTCGACTCCTCGTTTTTGCAGCATTCGTTCCCCTTCTTTTTCTTTTTCTTTTTCTTTTTCTTTTTTGTTTTTCTTTTTTCCTTCGTTTTTTTTATCGTTTTTATTTTAATTTTTTTTTCGAACAGGAAAAAATTTCAGAATTTTATCCGGCCAAGGAGATTCGAAATCGGGTCTGCACACAATTGCACCTGTGACTTGACCACTGTGCCGCGGCTTTTACTTTTCATAGTCTTCATCCAATTAAATTAAATAGTCGTGCGGCCGAAAATTAATTAATGCAGAAAATTAAAATTGCAAAAATAAATTACATGGTATCCTATACCCGGAAAAAAAAAGGTTTACAATAGATCTAATGGTAAACAGGTACCAACCCCAATCCATCTCGTCAACCAAAACATTCAATCACATAAATAAATTAAAAGATTCAATTTTATTCTATTACACTCCTTATTAATTAATTATACAATCAAGATCGCAAAATCGCTTTAACCTGGCTCTGATACCACATGATCGATATACAGAAACCCGAATCCGATCCGATCCATAATTGGATCGTCAGATCTGATTCACAACACCGATCGAGACGCTCGATCATGCACAGCGGAAGATACGAATAAATTCGCATGCGATTTTACCACGACAAGATCCACATAAATAATTAACGTAACTATAAGAAGTTGAAGATTTACCAAAAGGAGAGGGAGAAGAAATCGACCAAAGGGAGAAGCCGTGATCTTCCGGATTGTATCTCCAAGCGACGACTGGTGGACGTCGATCCTTGCCGTAGAACCTCCTCGAATATGTTCAAGAAAAACGCTAGGTTTTTCTTCTCTCCAATGGCTAAGACAAGAAAACAAATTTCTCTCTTTTTTCTAAACAGATGCGTCCCTTCTTTTTTCCAATATGGCGTTAGTTTTCTCTAGGTCTATTTTGTGTTGGGAGAAACTCTCTTTTTAATAAGAAAATAACCAAATAATTTGAGAGTTTATCTTTACACACAAATTATCTTTTCCTTTTAGGAAAATAAAACCTTTTATCCAATAGGAAAACAAATTTCCTATTTATCCAATAAGAAAACTAATTTCTTATTTATAATTATATAACACATAAATAATTATATTATCCACATTATAATTAATTAGGAGAAAATTTCTTTTCCCAAAATCAAAATAATATGGCGCCATTTTAATGTCATTTGGGATAATAGAAAATGTCTTTTCTATTTTATTTATTATTTACCAAATAAATAATATTGCATATTCATTAAATAGACCAACTATTTAATTTATTCACGAGGTTCCACAAAACGAGAAAACACTCGTGTTTTATGAGCCAACCCGGGGACCATGGACCTATAACCAGTAGCTACAATAAATTGAATAAAATATTCATCGTACAGAATATTTCTACTCAACTTATTAATTCCGGATTTACGCCACCATAAATCCGAAACTGAACTCTATCGATTATGGATATAACTTATTCTCAAAACGTCGAGTCGAGTCGATAAGTGTCCATTGATATAATCATTACATATAAACTAACCCTCCATAGACTATCCGTAAAGAAGTGGGATTATTTCCGTAAACCTTCTTCAATACATCTTATCCTTATTTACCATTAACCCACTAGTGATCAATTAGTTCATAACCGATACGAACTCCCGGATCGATCAGTTTTCAAGGATTGACAAATAAGGGGATTGTCTTTCTACTTCCCATAGGAAGGAATGGATTACATATTATGAGACACACACTTCTCACTCATTCCAAAATAGTGCCAACGTGAAAGTGATTTGGACCGCGCCTCTTAGCGATCCTTAACGAACACATCAAACTCTATCCTGAAACAAGTAGGAGTATGCAATCACTTCAGGATTAAGGTTAATCCATATATGATCATCTTGTGATTTAACAAGATTTCTCAATCATGGAATTATATGCGAAATGTAGATTAAATCGGTCCAGTCCTATATGACTACATCATATATAAATGCCCCACTTAGATAACCAATACCGACGGTCCAGATAAGACGGTCACACCATAAAGTGTTCTGGGCGCATTAATGGTGGTTTAATCAATAGACCCCATACTTTGATTAAGTTCACCACGGACTAATAGTTCAAGTGTATCACCATAAACTTCTCATGTGTGACACACACTAAGTTATATGGCTACATATGATACGACTTGGGGTTTTTACTTATGAGCACGAAGCAAAATAATAAGATGAGAATATCATATTTACTAATTATAAGCACAAAGCAAATAATAAGATGAGAATAAATAAGTCTCTATTTACTAATTATAAAAACAATTATAGAAATTGTCTTTCGGGCGCTTTTCATTCCAACCTAAATTTGGGTCGTTATGCACGACGTTTGTAGGATTTATTGGATATGTTTATTAGAGTTTGATCTTTGTATAGGTTTGATCAAACAAGCACCGTAAAGGTCGGTGACTTTCATCGTGACCGATCTATATCGCAGGGTAGCTAGATCGCAGACTAGTCGGGAACCCGTTGAAGACCGAAGGCCGAGGGCTCAAACTCGGTTAATGAAGGCTAAGGGATCAAACTTAGTAATTAAAGTCAAGGATATGGAATCAGAATTTAGGGAAGTCTGTGATGACCTAAACTGATTACATATACCTTGTGTACAAGGTCTAAGTTCCACAAGTTGGATGGTGATTGGAACTTAGTTATATGCATAAAGGTGTAATCTAACTTCACAAATAAAAGTTAAATAAAAGAAGTAAGCTGCATTGTGTTTTAAACACAGTAAATTATGGTTCAACTTACTGATATGTACTCCAGCAGACTCATGAACCTGCTGATACATATACCTCGATTAATTCAAGATTACATTGGAAGAAAACAAGGATAAGGACAGCTAACAACCTCTGATTTATCAAACAAATCAATGGTTGAGATTAAAAGGACGTTGGGATGATTCAGGACTTTATGCAATGGTTACAAGTCAAAGGGTGGACAGACTGCATTCTGTCAAAAAGCGATACCGACGTGTCGCATACTATGAACAACGGTGATGTAAAGCAAGTCAAATGGGACAAAATCTGGAACGGCTATATTTGAATTTCAAATACAAGTCACAAGGACTCCTACCTATAAATAGAGGACTCCTAAATTAGATACAAGTGATGAAAATTGAGAATCTGTCTTAAGCATTCATAATTAAATCAAGAAAAACACCCTGCTGAACCTACTGAGCTTAAGGCTACTGATCCAGAGAAATTCTTCAAGTGTAATCTGCATTCAAACTGCATCAAGTTTACACACTTGAAGACTGCAAGCTGCTGATCATATCATCCTGATCAAGCTGCTGAAACTGAATCATTTACTTGATTCAATCTTTCCTTTATAAGAATCTACTGAAGACAGTGAAGCATCTTTAGGGTGTGAAAGACTGTTGTTTGTGGTGGAGCTGGTGAAGAGGCAATCCTACCCTTCAAGGACCAGTGGAAGACTTTGGAGCAGCAATCATACCTGTTCCAAGTGTTCAGTTTGTGAAGCCATAGTTATTGATGAAGGACAAGCAACTTAGGAATCTTTGTAACAGCTACATCAAAGATCTCTATTGAATTACCTCCAACATCACAGGAGAAGAGTGGACTGACAGGATTACACCACCTGGAACCACTATAAAATCTGCCTACTTACTTTCTGCACTTACATTCTGCATTTAATTTATTACACACATCAACCTACTGAATCTAGCAATTGAATTCACACACATACACTACTGAGTATCTAATACTTGGTATCATATTTAACAACAAGTAATAAGGCTTAATTTTTGATATATTTCCGCTGCACAAATTCAGTAAGTTCAATAGTCGCGGACTCGATCAAGGTCGCCAGATACTCGAGGTATCGCGAGCCGGGTGAAGTTGCTGAGTTTGTTAACTCCAAAAGTTTTAATTGTTAAGTTTATTCACCCCCCCCCCCTCTAAACTTAACTAAAGCCTTTTCAAGGGACCAACAAGTGAAAACAATGCATTTAATATTGTATTGTAATGTCAAAAAGACTTAGATTTTGGGAGACCATAAAAAAGTTAAAAAGACTTATATTGCGGGAGAAGGAGTACAAGTTTTCTTGTTCCATTTTGAAGCCAATTCCGCAAGCGCTTTGGTAGAAGAACCATCATCACTTTGCACCATTGAAGCAACACCTTTGAGCTTCTTCATACGGCTACGTAGTTGCTTTCCGTCCTCAGCTTCCATTAATTCCTTAGCAACATTTGTTATTTCAACTCGTCCCACCACCCCATTTTCCTCGACCTTTACTGATGTAAAGCTATAAAATTGATTTTGATAGAAACGCTGAAACTATCAGCACTTTGTTTTACAATATGAAATATCCAAAAAACTGCTCCATGGTGAAAGAGTTTAGGGTATAAATACTCAAATTTTTAAAATAATTCAAAGACAAAAATACCCCTCATTACATAAGTAAAGTAAATAGACAAAAATAACCCTCATTTTAATGTTGCAATTTAAAATATTGTATTGTTTTTTGACACTGACTAAGACTATTGCATTGTTTAGTGTGAAAGTGAAAATAATGCATTTAATATTGTATTGTAATGTCAGAAAGACTTATATTTTGGGACACCACAAAAAAGTTAAAAAGACTTATATTACGGGACGGAGGGAGTACAAGTTTTCTTGTTCCATTTTGAAGCCAATTCCGCAAGAGCTTTGGTAGAAGAACCATCATCACTTTGCACCATTGAAGCAACACCTTTGAGCTTCTTCATACGGCTACGTAGTTGCTTTCCGTCCTCACCTTCCATTAATTCCTTAGCAACATTTGTTATGTCAACTTGTCCCACCACCCCATTTTCCTCGACCTTTACCTATAACGCCACTTTTGAATCCTCAGCCAGCATGAATGCATTCATCTTTTGCTCAGCGTAAAGAGGCCATGCAATTAAGGGCACCCCGTGGACCACACTTTCAAGTATAGAGTTCCATCCACAGTGTGTTAGGAACCCACCTGTGGATTCATGTGCAAGAATCTCTGCTTGGGGAGCCCAAAAGGGTACCAAAAGACCACGTCCCTTGATTCATTCTAGGAAACCTCTAGGCATATAGGCTAAACGATCATGTTGGAATTGTATGTTGAAAAACGATGCATTGGCAGTGGTTTCATTCGGGCATCGGACAACCCACAAGAATCTTTGCTCACCCATTTCTAGTTCTAATGCTAATTCAATAATTTGTTCATGGGACAAACTCCCGCCGCTCCCAAAAGAGATGAAGAGCACTGAGCCTTGTGGCTGATCCTCCAACCATTTTAAGCACTTATGTCTCTCACCTTCTTTAGTAATGGGGGTTGAACCGGCAGGTTTCGTCTGTATGATTGGTCCAACTGGATAAATCGATAGTTGTTTTTCTTGCAATGCTTTTATATGCCTTGGCTCCAAGTCAACGAAAGAATTCACTATGATACCTTCGGCCATACAGTACCTAAAATATGGAGTCGTTCTATTATTCTCTTAGGTACAAAGAAGAAAGAGAAAAAACAAGTTATGACAACAAAAAATCATATTATAAATACAACAAAAAAATATAGAAACAACAAGAAACAAGGGTTATGGAGTACAAAGAAATGAAATGGAAAAAATATAATGTAATGTAAAGCAGTTATTGACATTTCATTGCTGCATTTGAGTGGTTATGCAATGAAGGGCATGAGGTTCCATAATAAATGACACGATGGTAGTTGGTGAGATTGATAGAAAAATGTAGTAGCAGGGTGATGGGAGGTGATTGTTATAGGTGTGGTCAGGTGATTGTTATAGGTGTGTTCAGCGCCTTGGCCGAGCCCGCTTATGATTGAGAGTTTATCTCGGTTTTGGTATAGGTATATCAGGTACATCTTAAACTAATAGGCTAAGATCTATTAAATACAAAGCTTAGTCGGCAATCCAACATCAAGTTGGGTGGGTGATTTAGAGGGAGTGATGTAGGGTGACGGGTTAAAAAGGAAAATTAATGTTGGCACGTGGTCACGGGTAGGGATAAGATGTTAGAAGTAGGATGAAAGTATGCGTGAGGGTATGATGATAAGAGTGAGCATGGTGGGTGAGGCCGGTAAGGGTGAGGTCGGTAACGTGGTAAAGGTATATGGACGGGTTAGGGGTGGGTGACGGTAATTAAGGGGGTAAAGGGCACAGTAGTGTGGTTAGGGTGAGTAAGAGGACAATGATAATTGTGACATGGCGGTGGGGTATGGTTGTGGGATCAAGAGTGAGAAATATCCACGGGCTAACATGAATTTGGTGTTCTATATTCTCTACGGCCTTTGTTTTGAGATGTGGAAACCACGAGGTACTTGAAAAAAAAATGTTTTAAAAAAAATATATCGGGCCCTACAGGGCCTTAGTTTCCAAATTTCTCGGATATTAGCATGATCGTACGTTGTTTTTTCATCTATGTCGTCGGAAAGAACAGGTACAGCGATATTCCAAACTCTTTTGTAACATCAAACACGTCACTACCGAAAAGATCAACAACTAAAGCAACCAACTTTAAATCCTTAATAACATCCCGAAGAGATGGAAGTGAACGAGCTACAGTGAGTGTGATTCTCGTCTCGATTCTAACGTCTTCCGGCAAGTCATCAAAGTTCACCGGAGGGAGGATGATATGGTTGATACAAGAGGGAAGAGAATCAAGAAAAGTTTTTTGAGGTTTAAAAAGAGGCCCATCATTTGGGAGAATAATAGTGACATTGAAGTGGTGTTTGTGGATGAGACGTTTGGAGAATTCGACGACAGGGATGAGATGGCCCATTCCCGGCGACGGAATAAGGGCCACATGCGGAGGTGTTTGCTCCATAGCTATGGTGGTTGGGTAGTGGGTAGATGCTAGTTATAGCAAGTATATGACACACCGAAGAACTATGAGAACTATAGTCTCTATATATAGGAAAAAATGAAGGAATGCGTCACAACATAGCTTACGTGTAATATTCCGATTTTCGGGAAAGGGCAGACGTGTAATTTTGCGAAAACGAAATATTGGGTTCGGTTCCTTTTATTCGGAGTTTAATTATTTTTTCTATTTATATATATATATATTCGAGATATATATGTATAAATTGGGGGAAAAGAAATCTGATTAGTAAGGGTATTTAAGGAAAATTATTAATTAGGTTAATTGTTGGGATTTTCATATTTAAGGAAAATAAACCCCAAACAGTTTTCCCTAATTATTTTTATCAGATTTTCCACCTCCAATTCATCTTCTGCGCGCGTGTGTGTGTGTGCAAGAGTTAGGTTTGAGGGATTTTTCATCGGTTTCTAAGTCAGTTCATAACGGTTTTCAGATCAGAGTAGAGCACCGGAATCGTTGTGAAGAGAGCAACGTTTTGACATCAGAAAGTTGAAGCTTTGTTAAGGTATGTTCGAGCCCTAATTCTGATCACCTTCGAGTTGGATGGATTCAACCTCATCAATTCGTAGTTTTTATCGTTTAGAAGCGTGTGACTAGAATCTAATCTAAGTTTGGATTTATCACACATGTTTTATGCAGAAAAGATCAGTGTTTGCTGCTGTTTTTCTGTGTTTTTGGTGTTGGAATAAGCTTGCTAAAGGTAAGAAGCTCTTCCTACAATTTGATTATGGTTTAGAGGGATTAGGTTGTGTTCTAGAGCGTTTATGTATCAATAATTATCCTAAGTGTTGGTTAGGATTAAGGGTTGTTTTGGATCATAAATGGTATGATTTTCTGGTGTTTTTAATAGAAGAATCGTGTAGATCATGTTTGGATTGGATTAGAAATCGATAGAGAACAGAAAACTGCACATGAGCAGTTTTTGGCCATTTTGGCGCGCCCCAACCATTTTGGCGCCCCCTATCCTGAAACAAAGAGTTCGAGTGACTTTCTGGAGCAGTTTTGGCGCACGCCGAAAGCTTTGGCGCGCCCCAAACTTGAAACATAGAGTTTAGAGCACCCTCTGGTGCATTTTGGCGCACGCCAAAGGTGTTGGCGCCCCCCAACACTGTTTGAATGATTATTTCTTATATTTTAAGCTACAAGGTGAGTTTTAAACGACGTGTCTTGATCTAATAACATTAATAATATGAACAAGCCCCGATTGAGTTTCTGATTCGTTCGGTTAAAACACCGAACGTACTCTTAAAAGGAGTTGAAGTTCGGATTAGTCGGAAGGGCATGAAAGGGCTTGTGCTTTGGTGAACTAGAGTTCACCAATGTCTGTGTAATTGATAGGATGTGATGTCTAGTTGTCTAAGTGAGGGAGTAGAGTTGATAAGGTGAGTTTCATTTTGAAAACACTTAGGTGGCTAGTTAATCCACAATAATAATTACACAAGTGTAGTAAAAGCTATAACGTCATCTATTCTCGGTTAGGCACTGATTCGTATCGGCGATGTGATACGTTCAGTAAAAGCAAACAACGCTGTTGGCTTATAAACGGCTAAATGGCAATGGAGGAAATTCGCCGAACGTATATGCATACCGGGGAGATCCCGGGACTATTGGTGCTAATCACCGTAGTTGGCAAGTACATCTCGTGGTGGAATTTTCACCATGCATTGTGTCCTTGAGTAATGATGTAACAAAGATAAGTTAAGTTTGAAACGTTATATTGTCATGACGTGTCGATGGGCATGTAAATGAACCCTAATTTGAGTCGGTCTCACTAAGACAATTAGTTAATAACAAATCTTAATTATATTGTAACTTCTACTTCTTACTTTGTACAATGTACTTACCTCAAATGCATGTTTATCTATGTGTTTGGGGGAGAGAAGACGAACATGTAGACTTGGAATTCGAGGAGGACTTTGATGACGACGTTTGAGGATGCCGGAGTTGAAGACCTTGATTACTTGTCATTTATTCACATTTATTTCATAGACTTGGATTGTTATTGGATTTTTTATAGTTACCTTTAGTTTCTTTTGGAGTTTGTGCAATTTTATATTCATTGGTTTCCTTTCTAATGTAATAGCATTACATTTCTACCTTTAGTCATTTCTATTCTTGGATGTTTGGGAAAAAAAATTATCCGAGTCTTTTTGCTTCCGTTTGCTTTATTTTGATACGACGTAGTAGAGACTTACGTGTAATATTATTTATTTAATGTTATGCGTGCCGAGCGTTTCGTTTTCGGATAAGGACTCGGTGTCCGGAAACGGGGATTAATAGATGAAGAAGTATTATACATAATCAATGGTGTAATATGAGTTATATTTATTTCGTGTGGGTGTAAAAAATTCTAAAAGAATGAGTATTTTGAGAATGACTCAAGGTAGAACTCGATTCGGCGTGGAAAAGTGCATGCCCGGATCAACAAGATCTACCACTGCAAGGCATAATCATAGTAAAAAGAAGAGTTTGATCCCAACTCAAAAGGAACGTTTAACTACATGCTTAATAAATGCAAGTCATACATTGTTCACTGGGAGCTGGGCAGAAGGAAAAGGCTCCCAGCTAAAGTTGTCTTACACAGGAGGTGAGAAGAGTTGAGAACAAAGTGGCGGAAGGGTGTGGCTTAAATCAACTCGAATTCGAACTTGACTTGACTCAAATATTAAATAAAATACATTACTTGAGACTCAACTACTCGTGAGCTAATTCAATATATATTGAGAATTGCAACTGACCTTTTGGTAAATATCATTGCTCATCCAGAAATCGATTGTCATCACCTCTATCAAAAGAATAAAATTTTCAGTTTCCTATTATAAAAACGAGTGACACAACACACTATTATAATATTTAACTTAATATACAACAATGTAATGATGATATACACCCACCGTACTCAAATATTTTATCACTAATTGGGCACAATTATAATAGTAGTAGTCTTAATTTTTGCCCTCAAAGGCAGGCATAGCTCGATCAGCGGTAAAAAAAATATTTTTAAAAAAAAAAAGGTCTTTTAACAGATTAGCTATTATTTGAGAGTTCGATCGTCTAAATCCACTTTTCTATCTCTGTCTTTTTACAAATTAACATTTTGATTTTAATTTAGTATGAAACCCTGAGGACATGACGGCATGCCCCCCTTGGCCTGTGGTTTAATCTTTTTATAGTTGTATTATTTCCGGTTTTTCAGTGTTGTCACCGGACTTTAAAACTACATTTTTTATACAAAATTTTGTTTCAGTGGGGTCACCGGAGACTAAAACTATATTTTTACCAACAAAACGACATTTTCTAACACCGGAAGTACATCGTTTTAATACTAAAAAAATTTGAATCTCGCTGGGGTCACGTGACCCCATCCTGATATACATACCTCTGCCACTGGTGATTATCCACTACACGGTATGTGTACTAGATATATCATTTTACGGCAAACAATCAACACCAACTGCATATGTATCACTATCAAGATTTTCCGAAAACTAGTATAAAATTCCTATACCACAAGACAGTCTTTGTTGCACTCTATGTATTAAACTGGGCACAATCTGATTACATTGACTAGAAAACGAATAATCAAAATTACAACAAAAAGAAATTACAACAAATCAAATCGAAATTACAACAAAACAACTTACAGTTTGTTTTGAAACAGATTAAAAGTAGAAGGAAACCGAGCCGTGTGTTTAACACACTTTCCTTAAGACTAATTCGTCCCCTCACCGTCGAGTGCTTGAGCTTCAATGGAACGTTAGTCTCTCAGGATAGAACGGTTAACAAGGACAGGTTGCACCTTACCTTCCTTGTGTAAGAACTATTTGCTTGAACTCTCTATTTTCCATAAGAAAGGTAGAAGGAGGAGGAATTTCGGTGGATCAGCTTCTGGTTCATAAGATCCCCTTTTCCTGTTGTATTTGTGGCTGTTTATATAGGCAGGCTCTAGTAGAGGAGAGTAGCAAAACTGATGGAATATGGAATGAACAGCATCAGCTCGAATTGATTGTCATAAGCATTATGTTAGAACTGGAAAAGCCAAAATCCTCAGCTTTATTCACGTCTTTATGTTGGATAGGAACAGTCATCTTAGCAGCAACATTCAAGGTTGATTCAGCATTGAAAAATAAAATTAATGCAAAACCTGACTCGGACTGAGAACCTTCAAATCGAGTACGCAGAAAACAACATCATATAAATATTGACTATTTTCCCTTCTTCCAACCAATGTGGGAGAAATAGCTTCTTCCCATTTTTCCTTTCCATAACACTTTCCATTCACACACTTAAGCCTAATAGGCCCAATATGACATATCATTTAAAATATTCCATTTTAACCATCAATTTTCCAACAGCCTTGTCAATAACCTTTGTTAGTATCAGAAAATAATACCATGAAAAATATTATTTGTATTCACGCATTTAATGAATGGTTACTAAAATAGGAGGATCGAAATACTCTAGGAATACAATATACATACAATATTTATCTACAATAAATAATATAGAATAATCTAGAATGATCTATACACTATTATCACCCCTCAAGTTTATCGAGGGAGGAGGTTTAACTTGGCTCGTTGATGTTGGGACGCCGGGCAAGGTAAAGATTTTGTGAGACAATCCGCTAATTGATCATGGCATTAACATGTGCAGTGTATAGGGTGCCGAGTTGAACATGATCACGAATAAAATAGTTGTCAATCGCAACATGTATCATGCGAGAGGGGAAAATAGGATTGGAGCAAAATTGGGTGGTTCCAAGATTATTAACCGGAACATCTGGAACAGAAACACGAAGATCACAAAGAAGAAAAGTGAGCCAATTGATTCGGCGGTAGCAGAGGCAACATATCGGTATTCAGTTTTTGTGGAAAAAAAATAGTGGATTGTTTACTGGAACTCCAGGAAATGTCATTCTTTCCAAGATAAATGACATACGCACTTATGGAAGCAAAATCATCCTTGTCACCACCTGATGTGATCCGTGAACGAATCAGATCCAAAAATGCCCGAGGTCTTGACTGGAGGCACCAATAAGACGAGCACCGCGACCCTTGGCTAACCCGTAACTAAAAACATTGGCATATATGGACACCCACAAGGTTCGCTCACAACCTCGATAAGTCCGGTTTGAAATCCTCCAACGTGAGAAGCTCACCAAAACTTAAAAGTTTCAAATAACATATATTTATATCAAAATTTGTCTGATTAAAAAAGAGTACAACTAAAGTCTTTTTATAGGCTACAATAAAAGAAATAAAACAACTCCTAACCGATGTGGGACAAAATTAAATAATAAAAATAAAAAACTAATTTTAAATAATAACAAAAATCTAATAAAATCGGCCCTAGAAACGACGTGGGATAAATGATCAAATAAATGGACTCCAAGCCAAAACGTCTCAACTTCGATCACATCACCACCTCAGTCAGCATCAGAATAGGCATGCAAAGTAAGTGGGGAACACCGGTGTAACTGAATGGCATAATCAATATATAGTGCTTGCAAGATATCGAAGAAGACGCTTAACATGGCCTTAATGAACATCAGTCGGAGAATGCATAAACTGAGATAACTTATTCACTACAAAGGCTATATCCGGACGTGTTAAGGTAAGATATTTAAGGCTCCCAACGACCATACGATAGTGAGATGGGTCATCCAAAGCCGAACTAGTCTTGGCCGACAAGGTAGAGATATCGGCAGGGAGGCTGTAGCCACAAAATTAGCTTGATGCATTTGAAATTTAGTGTGTAACTCAGTAGTATAACATTTCCGAGACAAAATATTTCCAATGGAGTTTGGGATAACCTCAATGCCAAGAAAATAAGACAAGAGGCCAAGATCCTTAAGAGAAAACCGATTGCCTAGAGATGTAATTAACTGTTCAAGAGCAATTGCATAATTACCTGGAAGATTAAGTAATCACATATACCAAGACATACATAATTCCGCCACTAGAATTATAAACAAAAAGGATGTGTCAACTTGCAAATTGTGAAAATGACAAAAGATCAAAAAACCCGTAAGCTCATCTTACCAAGCCTGCCAGCTTTCTTTGAACTATAAATAGCCTTACGAAGCCTGTAAACATGATTAGGATAAGTAGAATCAATAAAGTGAGATAAATAGACAGCTTCCTACAAATGAACTGTAAAAATGCATTATTAATATTCAGTTAGCGCAGGGACCACCCATGCGTCAGAGCCAAGTGTAAGAGCCACACGAATGGTAGGGGACTTAACAGCCGGACTGAAAGTCTTATAATAGTTTATACATGGGTGTTGAGCAAATCCCTTGGCAACAAGACGTGTCTTGTGTCCATCAATAAAGCCATCAGGCTAATACTTCAAACAAAAAATCCACTTCGAACCAATAACAATGTAAGAAGGATCAACATGGACAAGATCACAGGTGTGATTACGCATTAAAACGTCATATTCCTCTTGCATTGCATTTCTCCATTAGGGGTGTTTGAGAGATTTGGAAATAGAGGTTGGCTCAATAGCTTGTGGAGAAGAATGTTAAGAATGAAGATTGAGTTTCTGAATTGGTTTGCGGATGTTATTTTGAGAGCAACTACGTTTCGTGAGCAGGAGGTGGATGAGGGGAGTTGGAGGTGAGGCCGAGGGAAAGGAAAGGAAATGAGGGGGAAGCCTATGGTGAAGTAAGAGCAAGTGAAGGTGGAGGTGGAGCCGAGGGAGGAGTGAGGATGATGTAGGGAACACAAGAGGTTGTGTGGTAATCAAATCAGAGGTAATAGTGGGAGGAGTTGCAGGAGAGAAAGGTGTGGAACTAAAAGGAAAAAATGTTTCACAAACTTAACATGGCGAGAGACATAAAGAGGGGAATCAGTACGATCAAAACAATAAAAGGCATGTTGGTTCAAGGCATATCCCAAGAAGACACAAGGTTTGGAACGAGGTTGCAGTTTATGATCCGTGAAGGGACAGAGCCAAGGATAACAGAGACACCCAAAGACACATAATTTTTGGTAAATGGGAGGAGTGTGGAGATGGATTCATAAGGGGATTTCATGTTAAGGAAATGAGTAGAGCATGTGATTGATGAGATAGACAGTTGTAGAGAAGGCATAGGGCCAAAAAGTATGGGGTAGGGAGGCATGGGAAAGAAGGTCAAGACCAGACTTATTTATATGCAATTGATAATGTTCAGAGAGGCCTTTGTGTACATGAGTATGAAGGGGAGTGGTGTAAAAGAAAATGTCATTGGTGGCAATTAAGGTAGTCACGTACGGAGATAAACTCACCACCATTACTAGAATATAGAATTATAATAGATTGAGCAAGATTTTTTCAACAATAAAACAAAAGTGTATGAAAGTAAGAGCCACATCAAATTTACGATTAAGAGGATAAAACCATAAATACTGAGTATAATGATCAACAAAAAATGGCTGAGCTTGGGTTGGGTTGGGTTGGGTCGACTTGGGTTGGGTTTTTACATAATATAAGTCGGGTTTGTTCAAGAAAAAACTAACCCAAACCAAACCAAATGACTATAAAACCCAATGGATTGGTTCGGGTTGGTTTCAGGTTGGTTTCGGGTTCTCATCCATAAAACATGCATCTATAATAAAACTTTTTTGCTATAAAATTCACACACATGTATATATCCAAATTCGAGTTCCATGTCATATGTATATAACAATAATCGTTACAGAAACCACTTTTTTAGGAAAGAAAACGTTAAAATTTGATAATTAAGAGTCCAACAACATATAACAAACCAATAATATATAAAGATAATAATTAAAGACCAATAGTCATACATAAAAATACATATGCGGATTCTTTTTTCCGAAGAAAGGTAAAAAATTGTAGACCGAAACTGAAAATGAAGTGATATTAGCAATATGATAACAACATTTTACTTTGGACGGAATGCATGCATGCATACATACATACATACACACGGATATATATATATAAACATATATATATATATATATATATATATATATATATATATATATATATATATATCGGGTTGGGTTGGATCAACCCGGAAAAAAATAAAAAAAAACAAACCAACCCAAAATGCTTTTGGTTCGGGTCAAAACCCAACACAAAAAATTTGGGTTTCAATTGGTTTGGGTTTTCGAGTTGGTTCGGTTTGGGTTTTGGATTAGATTGGGTTCATTGGGTTTTCTGCTCAGCCCTAAACAAAATAATATAATATTTAAATGTTGAAATGGTGTCCTAAACTCAATCGGGTTCGACCGAATCCGACCGGGTCGGGTCATTTACACTCCATTTAGTTAATGTAATAACTTTGTTATGATTAATAAAATCACTTTTGTTATTATATATTTTGTTTATCCGTATTAACCATTTATGTTATTGAATATATAGTAACGTCTTTAGTATTAAACTGTGATAGAGAAACCATGATGTTGATTATGGTTGATGAGATCTCTACTCACTTTAATAAGTTTGATACTTATAAGTCTCTAGTCGTATATACTGTCAAACGGGACATTGATGGTATGATTAAATTAGTGTTAGGAAATCAACTAGTCTACGCAGCCGAATTTAAAAAATTGATTTCCGATCCCAAAATCGACTTCGTTTAATACAATAAATACGTTAAGTAGTTGACGGTGATTACCTTGCTTGATATAATAGATCGACGCTTTGACCGTCAATGGAGAGTAGTAGTGCGCGCGAGCCGTCCACGTGTCCGGCCTCTATCGATATCCACACGAGCACCTCGCATGAATCCTCCTTGGATTGCTACTAGAAAAATCCGGTTGTTAGACCGGCATTTTATCTCTCTCTAAGAAGCTCTCAGTTTTTCACAAGAATTATGAACTTTATAATTGTGTTGTACAAAAGAGCTAGCCAACCCCCTTGCTTATATAGGGAGAGTGGCACCCTATATATATGTCATAATCTGATTAGGATAAGCTTCCTAGTAGATTACTGAGAAAAAAAAAACATTTTACCAGTAAAATAAGGAAAATAAATATTATAGATTTATCTCTTTTAATTTAATATTTTATATTAAATAAATCCAAGATATTGTAAATATCTAATATTGAATATATATTTATCATATAACTATAAATCTATATTTTATACACTACAGTCTGCGCCCCATATGTCAAATATTTGCATCCGAAATATTTTTAATTAATCAATATAATTAATATCTTGTATTTAATTTATTCATAATAAATAAAAACCGTTAGATTAATTTAATCACTATAACACTTTATAGTCGAGATAAACTTTTTTTATTTGGTTATCACTATAACCGCATTTTAATCCGGCTAGATGTTCTTATGTGTCTGACCCAATAGGCTTCCAAATATGTTGTCCGTAGATATAAAGTGCAAATTACGCAAATGTCTTTCATACCTAACGATCACGGAATATCGTCTAGCAACACATCGTTACCCCCAATCATTGAAAGAGTCAAAAGCAATGACAACTACCTTTAAAGTGAAACAGTTACCGTGTAAATAGAATTCTATCGCTATAATAATATACATACGATCGTATCTCGAGTGACAGTACTCAACGATCGTATCTTATAATCTGAATATCAAGCTCTTTCGAATAACTCATTTATTCCCACTTTGCAAAGATTCACGAAAGCTAGACATTCCTTATAAGAATGTCTTTTCGGATATTTACTCATAATCATAGTATATGCGATTTTCGGACGAACAAACATATATTCTACGCATGCTTCAATATCATACCCGAACACTACTGCATGATCGTCTCATGGCTAAGGGAAACTTCAATAGTGTCTAAGCATGACAATCTACACCGTGATGCCATTAAGATTCCGGTCTCAGGATAGTTACACAACTGCCACATACTGCGACACTTAATGTAAGTAAGCCAATCTAACGTACGTATTCTCTAATACACATCCACGTACAGTCCAAGCGTCTCTACACTTAGATAGACAAGATCTATCACTATCTTCAATAAGATAGAAGACATCTTCATCAAATTTCTTCTACAACTTATCCTCACCATCACCACACAGTCAAATAGCAACCCACCACCCACATATGAAAATGATTCTTTTTCCTTGAAACAAATTAAAGATGTTAACCGAGCTAATAAATGAAAACGCTTATGCAAGAGAAATTTTTACTGGGTTGGCTTCATTGCACGCTTTTTATTTACAATGGCAGATTTATTCGCGATTTTCTCCCGTTTTTTCCATTTGCAGATCTTAAATAAGCATTAGTGGTATCGACAACACAGTCGCATTCAATTAGTTAGATTCCCGCGCTGCACCTTTATCAATGGCAGTTTAACATTTGCAGAAAATAAGCATTAATCTCATTCAATGTTAGTTTCATTTATAAATTTACCTAATGGACTATACTGAGGGTGGGTTTGAAGTAATCACCAAAATTTCTGCAAATGAATAAAAGTTGAAATAATAATATATTGGATCTATGAAGTAAGAACTCGACCATTTTTATCCCAAACAAAAATAACACTCAGTCAAAACATCTTTATCCCTTGCTTGTAGATGCAAACGCTGTCTTGGTAGATCCAATTTTGCTCGATTGTGGCATTGGGGTTTTGGAGTTCCAAACGTGGTAAAAGGAGGTGCAATGGAAGATGGAAAAGATGTTAGGTGAAAAAGACAACTGTGTCCTTGTTTTGAGAATTAATTTTATATTAGTTATGAATAAGAGGTGTAAATTGAACAAAATAATTGTTTAGAGTTGTAAATTGCACAAATGCTAAGTTAAGGTTGTAAATCGTGTAAATATAAATGTTCAAGGTTGTAAACCGATCAAATAAAAGTTTAAGGTTGTAAAAATAGCAAAAACAAAGTTTAAAGTGGTAATATGTAGTTTTCCCTCAGTAGAATTATCATAAAAAAAAAGTGTGCGGTGATTGAGATAAGTATCAAATTTTAATAGAGATGTAGTGTCTCCTATAGAAATTGTATGGTGCCTTTAAAGGGCACCCTAAATAAGAACAACATCCATCCATTACATCGTTTTGAAAAAGCCAGAATCGTAAAGATGTTCAAATAACCATAAAATAGAACTCCGCCACAAAATAAATTATCAAGAAGCCAACAAGGGACAGTTAGATGGAAGGTAGTGATGTTCTTTGGAAAGTGCAGACAATATGTGTCTTCACAAATCTACAAGCAAGTTTTATTGTTCCATTTGAAGGCCAATTCCGCGAGCGATTTGGTAGAAGTGCCATCGTCACTTTGCACCATGGAAGCCGCGTCTTTGAGCTTCTTCATACAGCTACGTAGTTTCTTTCCGTCCTTACCTTCCATTAATTCCTTAACAACATTCATTATGTCAAATCGTCCCACCACCCCATATTCACTAACCTTTACCCTTAACGCCACTTTTGAATCCTCAGCCAGCATGAATGCATTCATCTTTTGCTCAGCATAAAGCGGCCACGCAATCAAGGGCACCCCATGGACCACACTTTCAAGTATTGAGTTCCATCCACAGTGTGTTAAGAACCCACCTGTGGATTCATGTGCAAGAATCTCTGCTTGGGGAGCCCAAAAGGGTACCAATAGACCACGTCCCTTGATTCGTTCCAGGAAACCTCTAGGCATATAGGCTAAAGGATCGTTATGGAATTGTATGTTGAAAAATGATGCATTGGCGGTGGTTTCATTTGGGCATCGGACAACCCACAAGAATCTTTGCTCACTCATTTCGAGTCCAAATGCTAATTCAATTATTTGTTCATGGGACAAGGTCCCGCCGCTCCCGAAAGAGACGAATAGCACCGAGCCATGTGGCTGATCATCCAGCCATTTCAAGCATTCATGTCTCTCAGTTTCTTTACTAGTAACGGTTGAATTATAATTTGTTTGTATGATTGGTCCAACAGGATAAACACGTAGTTGTTTTTCTTGTAAAGCTTTTATAGGTCCTGACTCCAAGTCAATGAATGAATTGACTATGAGACCTTCGGCCATGGTGTACCTGAAAATATTCAATAGTTCTACTTATCGCCTAAAGCACACACACACAAACAAAATTTATCCAAAAAAAAAGACATAAAAACATCAAGAAACAATTCAAAACTTGCACCAACAAATGAAAATAGATAATAGTGCATTCTTTCTTTTTAAAGAATAGTTAAAGAGCAATTCGCATTAGATCCTTTTATTTAAACTTTTCTCTAATCCACCACATAATGTAAAATATAAATATGATTGATTTCACCTTGAATAGAGAATTTGTAAACAAGAAAAATGTTTTTAAAGTCTAAAATAATTTAAAAATTCATCCATATTATTTAAACTTTTCTCTATATCCAAAAATGTAAAATAGATAATATGATTGATTTCACCTTGAATAGAGAATTTGTAAACAAGAAAAATGTGTATTTAAAGGCTGTAAAATAATGAATTCTTTAAAGGGGTTACGCGGTAGAAGGACGAAAATAAGATACTAGGAAAAAATAACAAGAAAAAAAGATAGTGTAGCAAAAACACGCGCATTCTTACGTGTGTTACTACATGTTGCTACAATCACATGTAGTAACACATGTAGTAACAGGCGTGTTTTTGTCCTTCTCAAGCACTATCTTTTTTTCTTGTTATTTTTTCCTATTTTGTATCTTATTTTGTCCTTCTAACCCGCGATCCCTTTAAAGAATTCATTATTTTACAGCCTTTAAATACACATTTTTCTTGTTTACAAATTCTCTATTCAAGGTGAAATCAATCATATTATCTATTTTACATTATGTGGTGGATATAGAGAAAAGTTTAAATAATATGGATGAATGTAATAGATGTAAAGTAAATTTTTTAAGAATCTGTATTTTAGAATAAAAAATAGTGTATTCTACACTGTTATATTTTCTGTTGAAATATCTAAAATAAATTTTTTCAAAGATTTGCAATATTTACTGCAAGTAAGTGCTCTAAGAGTAAAAGTAAGAGGGATGGAATCAATGACCGGCAATGTAGTAAAATATAATAGACTGAAATACAACGAAAGAATTGAGGTGTTCTGTTACTGTGATTGACACATGATGATATAAATTGAACAATATTCCATATCCATAATAAGTGACATGATTTTGATAGAAAATAGGGATTAAATTAAGTTAATTTACAACGAAAGAACTGCAATATAATGTTAAATAATTGAGGTGTTCTATTACTGTGATTGACACATGATGATATAAATTGAACAATATTCCATATCCATAATAAATGACATGATTTTGATAGAAAATAGGGATTAAATTAAGTTAATTTACAGATCCATGTTTTTGTTATGTTCAAATTAATTGCTGAATGATGTGTATATATATGTATATAACAAATATTTTGGATCTGTAAATTTCTTCGAATTGTCATAGATTTAGAATATGAAGTATATAATATATTCAATACAGATCTTGTTAATAAATTCTGATACAATTGCATTTAGTTGGATAAGAATTTTTACGATCCGCAAATAAAACCCATTTACCATCTTTTACGTATTATACCAAATGCTTTTACATGTTTTTGTGGTTGATCCGGCTTAATTTTCGAATGAATGTAGTTGTTCATCAACCATTTAATAAGAGATGACAATGATGCTTGCTACCTAGCAAATGAAAAATGAAGGATGAGGAGGAGGATGAATCATTTATCTATAATCAGTCGGAAAATATAATTATTTAAAAAAATTCGATCGAATGAGAATATTAATAGTATTTTTGTTTTTTTTTTTCTCAATAATACTACATCATTTTTCGGATTTCATTTGAATTATAACGAGCTTATGATAATAATAATAGACCAATATAATGATGAATTAATATATGATACCAAATTCTTTTACATGTTTTTGTGGTTGATCCGGCTTAATTTTCGAATGAATGTAGTTGTTCATCAACCATTTAATAAGAGTGACAATGATGCTTGCTACCTAGCAAAGGAAAAATGAAGGGTGAGGAGGAGGATGAATCCGATGTGTTACTATAATCATTGTCGCAATGACGGATCCAGAAATAATGTTCAGTAGTGTTACCGTCCGTAGTGGCGGATCCAAAAATAACGTGTTACTAAAATCGTTGTTTAAAAGTGTGTTATGAAACTTTGTTATGCATATTTCTTTTGGAATTATCGGTACTCTTAATATATGATGGAATTGAATAAATAATAGGGAAATGATACCTCTTGGCGTTGTGGAGCAGCCATTTGTAGGCGTCGTTTTTCCGATCCAAAACCGGGTCAGGAAGTTCTTTGCCATGAATAGGTAAGCATCCCGGAATTCTCACCGGCTCCGGCAAGTCCCTATATTCACAACTCACCTTTTCATCAAGCTCCGGCAGGTAAAATAACAGAGACAAAAACATTGCCGTCGACGGAAAAAACAGATACGGCGAAATCCCAAACTCCTTCGCAACATCAAACGCATCAGTACCGAAAAGATCAACAACCAAAGCAACCAGCTTTAAATCCTTGATAACATCCCGAAGAGACGGAAGTGAACGAGCTACAGTGAGTGTGATTCGTGGCTCGATCCTGACGTCGTCCGGCAAGTCATCCAAGTTCACCGGAGGGAGAAGAATATGGTTTATGCCGGCGGCGGGAAGATAATCAAGAAAAGTTTCTTGAGCTTTTGAAAGTGGCCCATCGGTTGGGAGAATAATAGTGACATTGAAGTGGTGTTTGCGGATGAGACATTTGGAGAATGCGACGAGAGGGATGAGATGGCCCATTCCCGGCGACGGTATAAGGGCCACATGTGGTGGTGTTTGCTCCATAGCTAGGGTGGTTGGGTGGTGGACGGAGGCTTGTAGTTATAGTAAGTACCAGATGGTGTATGTATATATGGGGGGCAGTTTCAGAAAATTTTCTGAACTATTAAAATGATAGATCCAATAGGACATTTAGCATATTTTTATATTTTATAACAATAATAGTACGTTTAAAAAAAATAATAGTATATCGTTACAATAAAAAAAAAAGATAAAGAGCCAAAAGTCCTTTTTTTGACACAAAATAAATAAATAGGACATAATCATTTTTTTAGTTGCGAAAAGACAAACAATTTCAGACGGACAAAATTACCCATTTTATTAAAGAGGGACGCGCGCATATGTATTAAATCTTCCGTCGTTTGTTTGTTTGTTTGTTTGTTTTTTTTTTTTCAAACAACCGTAACTTTTGATTTACAACTCCGATCATCGAAATTTTTTCACCAAAATTCATGTTTTTTTTTGCTCTTCAATTTGAGCTCAAATACGATACCCTTCCGACGTATATTTTGAAAGACGAAAAAAATATTTTTATTAACCGGAGCGCTTTTCCTTATAAACGACCGTAACTTTTGATTTAGAACACCGATCATCAAAATTGTTTCACCAAAGCTCATTTTTTTTTTATCTTCATTTTGAGACCGCGTTTGATAGCTTTTCGACGTAGTATTTGAAAGCCGAATTTAATCGCAGCATTTACACTAACACGATCGGTATCATCGCATCGCACGCACGCAGTATCGCATCGCATCGGTAGTATCGCATCGCATCGGATTATACAAGAATATGCAGGAGAACATTCCACCGTACGGTTAAAAAACTCGGCATTAATAGCAAGTACAACAAACTATAGATTTAGTACAATATGTACATCGATTAACAACATGAAAAATAAAGAAAAAAACGATTTCTCGCTTGTTTAGTCTCTATTTACCATCATCAAAGCTATTTAATCACCTGAATTTACTGTAAGGTATTTATCTAGAGATAAAGATCATTCTCCAAATGCAAAATCCAGATACACTAACACACCGTGTTAAATTGGTTTATATGATACAATTCGGAAGAGATAGAATCATTAACGGATAACTTGATTAAGGTGTGGTGTTTATAACATGCAGTTCGGTAGTTAATCACTTGAATTAAGCCTAAAAAGTACATCGGACTAAAAGGTAATACATAGAAGATCGCATACAACGTATAGATTTAGTACAATAGGTACATCGACTAAAAGGTAATACATGAAGATCAATACAAGTCCGAAACGATCCGAACTATCACCAAATTATAAGAAGGATATTCAAGTTCAAAGAACTAAATTATCATGCCCGGAATTCACAAGGTGATGAATTACAAGTTCAAGTAAGCCTATGAACTAGGCCTATCTATTACATGATGATACAATGTAGATCAAAAACCTCAAGACGCCAAGGCACATAGTAAGCCTATGAACTAGGTCTATCTATTGCATTAAGGCACACGATATCGATAGTATCGCATCGCAGTATCGCATCGCATCGGTATCGGCCGTATCGCATCGGTATCGCATCGGGCTCAAAATGACTCTCCTTTCGATTTTTTGTTCCAAGGTCTATGTCCCCCAGTCCTTGATATGAACCGAATGTCTTCTCACAGCTTCAAGCACTCATATTTACTTCTTTTCGGAGCATGTTTCAATACTACTTTTTCTTTAGATCATTTCTTTTAGGCCTCTTCTTGTTCTTGGGTTCAATCACATTAGGCCACCATGCCAATCGGCTTTCTCTTGCAGCAGACATAAGCCTTAAACAATCATTCCCATGTTTCTTTTATCATCCGAACCGAAGAGGCATGTCTATTACCGTTTTCGTTCGGTGAATTACCTCCGTCGTGAAGCTCAGGTTTCTTTAACAAGGTATCTAGACTCGACAATTTTGCCGCTGCCTTTGAATTCCATAATCTGCGCGTAATTTTCCGTGTTTCTTCTTTTTTGTAGGAGTTGCAGTAGGCTTATGAAGGCTTGTATAACTTCATCACCATTTTCTTGTATTCTGTAATCGAAAAAGTTGCACACCAATAAACAGATCAAAATCCAAGTTTACACACACATTTGAGTCAAACAAAATGAAGACATTTGATTCTATGCACCCAAACTTGCAATTATCACTTTCATGTTCATCAATTTTGTTTCTCCATATTATCACTTTCACATTCTTCGATTCCGGTTTTCGATATTACACATGTAGCTCTTCAATTCCCTTTCATGTTCTACAATTGTGCTTCTCTATTTTAACTCTTCAATTTCGCACTCAAGCCTCCCTGTTTTCCACATCAGGCTACCATTTCCTTCTTGTGCACCATCTAATCCAAAAAATTAGGGCGTATAGCCGTCTGCAAAGACATTCAATTGTTTAACTCATGTAAATACATACACGGCTTGTTGTCAAACAAATCAAGAAGTGGATTTTATCAAGCCCAAGACACAACCCATTCGCAGTACATTATCCCTCAACCTTTGATACATCAGAAATCCGACGGTTCAAATCCTTGGTTGAGATATCCGATTCTTGTTAACCAAATGCGGGGCTTCGAGAGTCAATTACACTTGAGCCTAAAATGCTTAATGATTTCTTCGAACAACTACCTCATTATTTGCACTATTAAGTCACACAACACACAAAAAAACTTAACAAATTCATAAAAAGGGCTATTCATGACAAAAAACAATAGCAACTGATTCAAAAAAAAAGATCACATTGAAAAATACAGTGCATATGTGCAATTGTTACATGGTTTCCGAAGTTCTTCCACTTAGTCATCATCCATGGCTGCCGGTGACCTTCCTCAGGCGATTCCGGCACCGGTAGCTTCCTCCGAGATTCCAAAAATCCTCCTCATTCTCTGTTCTTCTTAATCCACCCTTTCTTCCCCAAATTCTCTTTCCGTCTCCGTTGAATTTCAACTTCCACTCAATACCATCTCAATTTCCAATCTTTCTCAAACTTCTTGGCCTTTCGCTTCTTCTCAGCCGGAGCAATTAAACTAGAAATGAAAAGGATTCAAATATGGATCCGTATATTTGGCACGGAGGAGAAAAATAAGGGTAATTTAGTCCAAAGGAAATTATTTGTCCTTATTACAACTAAAAAAAGATCTGTGGATTAATGCTTAATTAAAGAGGAAAATCTGGACTTATACCTAATTTTTCCTAAAAAAAAAATTGCTGCAAATTAGACCAGGCAACAATAATCGGATCCAAGTATGCCCCCCCCCCCCCCCCCCCCCTCCTTTTTTTTTTTTTTTTTTTTTTTTTTCAATACATTATTTGGTTTCGGTAAGTTAAATCTATTTGGATTCAAGTAAATATTTTATTTACTCCACTATTTTATTTATTATTATTTTATTATAACTATTTTAATAAATTATTTCAGTATCAACAAATAAAATAATATTAATAAATTTACTATACTCGTTTATTATATTATTTAACCATTATTTTATCAATATAATATTTCATTAAAATTTCTTCTACCAATATTTCATCCATATAAATTTCAATACAATATTTTTTTATTGAATCTATTTTAATAATTATTTCATTTATTTTTTTTTATTGAATCTATTCAACATCAATCTAACCAAACAGGGTCTCCCTTGTGGGTGCAGGCAACAATATTACTGTAGTTTATTACTTGCGTTTTTATTTGTTTATGAGAGAAAAGGTTATGATCACAATCAGGTTACCATAATCTGTTTATACATTATTCATTATCAAGTATGATATAATAATGATGTCTAATTATGATATATGATGTAAATATAAGGGATAATTGTTATAAAGGACAAAAATTGAAAAATTGATAAGAAAATGTTAAAAATGACAAATGGATTGAAAATTGGTAAAAACAAATGACAAAACACACTTGAAAGCACGAATTCACTTTGTCTCATTTAACGACTACAATTACACTTTCAAACAAATACACTAGAACTTTTTTAATATCAAACAAATTCATTAAAACAAAAGCAAAAACAAAAAATGTAAGAAGGGCATAATCGTTTAGTGGAATAGCAATTTGTCATTTTTTTCTTATATTCAATCCACTTGACTAAATATCAATTAAAACATAAATTTTATCCTTTTTAACTTTTGTTAATAAAAAAATAAGTTATGTTATTGGTTATATCAATTTCAATGTGGTTATATCTTATTAAAAAAAAACGGTTATACCCTAACTGGAAGGGTCCCATTGTCCCCGTTGCCACATGAATGCGAGGAGAGGTTAATCAAACACCTAACAGCTCGGAGTTGGGGCTTGTTTCTTATATCTTCTTACCGAAAGTGGTCGGCCCTTTACGGGACTCCAACCCCCACCCTCCGGCTTTCAGACTCAACGTGGATTACACACCCCAACCCTCTACCACTAGGCTATATCCAGGGGATGTTATATCTTATTAAGTTCCAAATGTCAATGTACAAAGTGTGAACTACTTTTCTCTCCAAAAAAAAAAAGTGTGAACTAGCCGACGGCCAATAAAAAAACGATCACTTATATAATTATCGTAGTTGTTAAAAAAATATATTCTTTATCATTTGTTGTTATATTTCTAATGTAATATTTGTTGTGTCTTTCTAAATCTATCATTATTTAATTAAGTGGAGAAAAATAAAAACAATATTGCATTAATTAAATTCAAGGGTGTTCCCCGAAAAAAAAAAAATTTCAAGGGTGTTAGTAGTCATTTTGATGTTAAAGTCAAAGTATGACTCATCTCATTAATTTGTGTGTGTGTTTTTTTATTTTTTTTATTTTAATTTCGCAAGGACCTTGTCTGAGACTAATTTTTTGATGTAATGTCGGACACTAACTATGGGGACCTCTCTCCCAACCAAGATTTGTTGCATCCACAAGGGCTCGAACCCTTGCCCTTTTAATTAAGCGACCGGAGTCTATTCTACTACGACCAACCTTTGTTGGTTAATTTGTGTGTTTTTGTCGAGGACGACAATCAAATAGGAACGATGAAGTACATATCACAATCTAGATTTCCAACATTAATTTGATTTTTACTTTTATTTAAAAAAAGGTATAATATTAAATTTTTATGACATCATTTGTTTCACCGCATCTTACCATATCTTATCAACATCATCCTACCTCACTACATCTCACCTTTCTGCCCAACCTAGCTCTATGCCACCCATGTTACCCGCCTAGTTCACCCTTCCATACACACTATCAGCTTGTATCACCACATCGCACTCTACTTATCTATCCACCCTAACCCACCCCCAGTCACCTTATCCTACTATATCGCATTCCATACCATATCTAATCTTACCCGACCCATCTTAGACTAGTGACTTAACCCCACCACTCATCCAACCTTACCCCAACCAACCCCATTGCACTCTACCGCCCACCAAAATAACCTCACTCTTACCCTCGCCACCAACCTTGTTTATTATCGGTTTACAATTAAATTCATCAATTTTCAAAGATAATGAAACCGAACATGCTTCAATCCCTAGGAATGAAATTTGATCTTAATACAATACCTTATAATCATACTCTAAATATTAGAACCGAATTAAATCGTTCCATTCATACAAAACAAACAACTCTCTCTCTCTCTCTCTCTCTCTCTCTCTCTATATATATATATATATATATATATATATATATATATATATATATATATATATATATATATATATATATATATATATATATATATATAGGGGCGGACCCACATGGGGAGGAGAAGGGGCCATGGCCCCACTAAAATTTCTATATGAAATTACTAATATACCCCTCTAATTAATAATATTCAATAACTGGTATGTATATTATTTCGAACACATTATGATAATATTGTTTCTTTAGCTCAATTGGTTAATGTCTTACCATTGGCCATAAGATCATGGGTTAAATTCCCGTCAAATGCATATTATTTTGTCTCTCCCTTTTTTTTTTTTTTTTTTTTTTTTTTTGTTTTTTCTCTTTTCTCGCATTTTCTTTTGTTTCTCCTTTTTTCCTTTTTTTTTTTGTTTGTATTTTATGTTTTCCTCTTTCTTTACTAAGATTGTTTGATAGTATTTTCTTATCTCGTTATTTCTCATACGGTATACATAAAACTTTTTTTACATGTTAATTAATTCATCATTCTAATCATAAACTTACAGAATTTGTCTATTAGACTAACACACATTCATAAGGGTCACGGGATGTGTGCTTGTGGTTAGTATTAAATAAAATATACTCGTGTTTGTTCGTATAAGATACGTCTATTAATTTTGTAATTTCTCGGCTTTGTAATAGTTGGAAATTAAAGATAATAGAAAATTGTTTTCATTGAAGAAGAAAGGCTGCTGTTGCAGTGTACATATAGCAAGGATTGTGTAACAAACTCTACACACAATCCAACACAGAATCTATCTAGATAGGCCACCTCATCATCTAGAGAGAATTACATACATAATTACAAACATTAATATAAACATTAATATTATTTAACTTCCCCCCTCAAACTCAAGGTGGTGTCTACTACATTGAGTTTGGCTCTGTTGTCGGTGAATTTGGTGCTAAACAGTGGCTTGGTTAGACAATCAACAACTTGATCACATGAAATAATGTACTGAACTTGAAGTTTATTATGCAGCACTTGATCTCAGACAAAGTGCACATCAATCTCAATGTGTTTAGTCCTCGAATGGAACATAGGATTGTGTGCAAGATGATTAGCACTTATGTTATCACACCAAGCTGTAGGAGTTGTGGAAACGGGTAGGTGTAGTTCATACAGAACAAACTTCAACCACTGTATTTCTGCAGCCAAATGTGCAAGAGCTCGTATTCAGACTCTGTACTTGATCTAGACACAAAATGTTTCTTTTTTGAGCTCCAAGAGATCAATGACTCCCCCAAATAGACACAATAACCTGCTACAGATCTTCTATCTTTTGTATCACATGCCAATCAGCATCACTGAAGCCACTAATGTGAAGAGAAGTACTTGGTGGAAAATGCAGGCCATAGTGTAAAGTACTCTTGACATACCTGAGCATCCTTTTGAGAGCTTGCCAGTGAATGACCCTATGTTGGTGCATAAATTGATTGAGCCGGTTTACTCCATAGGTAAGGTCGGGTCTGGTGTAGGTGAGGTTTTGAAGTGCCCCAAGTATACTTCTGTAGATGGTAGGATTCTCCGTGAGATCAGAATCTTCAGAGTTAAGGTCAACACCAGTGGCCATAGGGGTTGCAACAGGTTTAAGGTGTTCTATCTGTAACTTGTTAATCAGCTGTTTGGCATACAACTGCTGATTGAGATATAAACCACCAACATTCTTATGTGCTTGAAATCCAAGAAAATGAGTCAAGGGCCCCATCCTTCAGAGCAAACCTGCAATTCAACTTTTCAATAAACTGTTTTATTAGTGAAGGGCAATTGCCTATGATCAGGATATCATCAACATAGACCAGGAGATACATCAGTGTTTCTGGTACTTATAAACAAACGGTGATGTGTCAGATTTTGCCTGTGTGAACCCCCAAAAAATTAGCTGTTGTATGAGTTCTTCAAACCATGCCCTAGGGGCCTATTTCAAACCATATAGGGCCTTCCTTAGGTGACATACATAGGATGGTTTGTTGGGATCTTTGAATCCTTCTAGTTGGGGCATGAAGACATCTTCATATAGTGTGCCATTTAAGAAGGCTTTGTTGATGTCTATCTGGTTTATTGGCCAGTTAAAGGACACAACAGCAGCTAAAACAACTCTGATTGTTGATGCCTTTACTACTGGACTGAAGGTCTCTTGATAGTCCACACCTGGTGTTTGTAGGAACCCTTTGGCCACAAGTCTTCCCTTATGCTTTAAGACTGACCCGTCTGGCTTTAGTTTAAGTTTGAAAATCCACTTGTTAGCACATGTGTTGGTTTGGTTTAGTAGAGACTAAATCCCATGTGTGATTCCTTATCAATGCTGCATATTCCTCCTTCATATCCTGGAGCCACTGAGGCTGGATGATGGCCTCAGGCACTGTTACTGGTTCCGTTGGACATGATGTGGAATCCTTCACAAACAGGTAGGAGAAGGTTTTAGGTTTGACAATTCCACTTTTGGTCCTAGTTTGCATAGGGTGTTGATTAACAGTAGGTATGAGATTATTGGTAGAGTTTTTGGAATTAGAAGGCGGACTGTGTGGTGTAGAAGATGGTGCTGGTGAGGATCTAGGGCTGGTGGAGATGTTTCTGGAGACATTGGAAGGGGTGCTACTAGATTGTGAAGAATCTGAATATGGTGTTGATGGTGTAGGAGTGTGGAGTGGTAACTCATAGTATGGTGTGACCTGGACTCTAGGAGTGGTGTCTTGAGCTCCATGTGTGATTGAGATAGTGAGATTGGTGACTGAAGAACCTTTGTTGATGCATGTACCAGCAGCAGTTTCACTTGAAGGAGTAGAGGGAACATGAATAGAGTAAGAGGGTGCACAGAAGGTAGTTGTTGTGGAATCTGAAGTAGATGAAACAGCTTTTGATAGGGGAACTCAAGTTCATTGAAAATTACATCTTTTGAAACATAAACTCTCCTTGTGACATCTAGACACAGAAACCCCTTGTGATCTGGACTTACCCCTAGGAACACACATTTTTTTGTGTGAAATTGGAATTTTTGTTTTTGGAAAGGTCTTAGGTAGAGAAAACAGCTGTAGCCAAACACTTTAATTAGGCTTAGGTCAGGTTTTTGTGGTAAAGGCACTCAAAGGGTGAATTTTTTTTAGAACAGGGGTAGTAAGTCTATTTATGATATATCATATTGGAATCTTTACTACCAGTGGTTCAAGGGCATAGATGATTGGACTAGAAGAGTAAGTCCAATTTCTACTATATGCCTGTGTTTTCTTTCTACTGTCCCATTCTGGCCATGAGCATGGGGACATGAGTGTCTAAACCTTATCCCCTGATCCTGCAGATAAGTAGCAAAGGGTCTGAATTCACCCCCCATTCAGATTGTACATATTTTATGGGGTGGCAAATTGTTTCTCTACAAGAGTGTTAAATTTGATAAAGGTTTGTAATGCATTAGATTTGTTGGCTAGAGAATATATCCATGTGAACCGGGTTAGGTCATCAACAAAACTGCTAAATAAACATAGCCATTTGAGGAAGGTGTAGGGGCAGGTCCCCACAAGTCTGAGTGTATTAGATCAAGTACAGTAGTAGATTTAGTAGTAGAAGTAGGATAAGGCAAAGCATGAAGTTTTCCGTACAGGCAGGCATCACAGAAATCAAATTTTTCATTAAGATTCACATTACAACCATTTAGGACAGACTTAAGAACCTTAAATGAGGGATGTCCCAACCTCCTATGCCAAATATTGGCTACAGACTCAGATTTGCTACTCAAAGACTGACTAGGACTGGTACTAGACTCAACAGCTAGACAGCTTGAACTTATTACAATGAGACTCAATTGAAGAGGACTGCAGACTAGATCTTTTGGAGTGAAGGGAGCTTGGAAACTGCAGTTGGTACAATCCATCTCTAAGTGTTCCTTCCAGAAGAGTTTTCCATATAGTTTTGTTCTTAACAACACAATAGTCAGAATGAAATTCCTTGAATACATGATTATCAGTGGTTAATTTGGAGACACTTAACAAGTTTTTGGTGATATGTGGTATATGAAGGATGTTTGTGAGATTCAGATCAGTGTGTGTAGTGGGAATAACAGTGGTACCTACATGTCTAATTGAAAAAGACTCACCATTTCCAACTATGACAGTGTATGATCCTTCATAGCCCTGGCTCAACTGTAGGCTGTTCAAATCTAAAGTTATATGATTGGTAGCACCACTATCTGCATACCAGCTTGCATCACTCACACTTTCAGGAGAAGCAAAGTAAGCTGCAGGATTCCTGCTCCCACTAGGTCTTGAAGACTGTCCAGAATTGAAGTTTGCTCCAGTATAATTCGAATCATACATGTAGTAGCAATCAACATCTATATGTCCAACCTTATTACAGACTTGACATGTTGTCCTGGGTGCATTTCCTTGATATCCTCATCTGTTTCCACCCCCATTACCTTGATAACCACCTATGTTGCTCCTACCATGACCTCTATTGTCTCTGTTACCTCTACCTTGGCCACCATCATTTGAGGAAGGTCTGTAGGGTAGTCTGGGACTTCCAGATCGATTGGCAGCAAGATTAGCTGAAGCATTGCTTAGATCAAGACCAGTCCTGGGGTTAAAACGAGCAAGGAGTCTCTTATGAGTCACTAACATCGATTGCACCTCTTGCCAAGAGAGTGAGCCAACCCTGAAGGTGATGTTAACAATTACCGATTCATAATCTTTGCCAAGACCCCCAGAGTAGTGATGGAGGTCAAGTTAAATTATTAACTCGAGACCTACTAACCCACTAGCAAGAGAACTAGGTTCAATTGTAGGATAGCCAGACAGAGTCGAGGTCGATCCCACAGAGACTCGGCACAAATAAAACACAACTTACTTTATCGACTTAAATTGAAAGGGCGGTCTACGACCAACTAAATGCTTGTAAATAAAATAGCGACAACCACAAGACACAAAATACCACAAAGACAAATCAAAGACTACTAAAACACGGATAATACGGTTGATATTATCTAGACAAATAGTATTGATTACGCTAGTAGATCATAACTCCCCCATGTGAATTAGGTTGATAACGAGACAAAACAAACGTTCAAGATTAATTATTATGACTACGGGAGTCATCCCCTAAGGTAGATTTAGCTCCGGTTAGGCCATCTAAATCATCGTGCCTCCATTACGTGACTTCGCTTTTTAATGCCTCCATCTCATATAACTTCTGACACAATTATGTAACTAGGGATGCCGGTATAAACCGTAACCTCATCTAAGCAACATTCCTATGGTTAGGCGTACTTCTTAGATGCCGATTCAATCTATATCCTAAGTAACAATCACTTTTTGAGTTTCATGTTAAATTATGATGACGAATAATTAAGTTGATCGGGTTTAATTGCTCGTTTAAATTCCAAATCAGAGAATCTGACGTAGTCGAAGCCGATCATAATATTGCCCTACACCTTACCACACTCGGTCGACCGAATGACAGCACTCGGGCGACCGAGTGACACGTCTAGGTCGACCGAACACAGTTCTGTGCCGGAACAAATCATGATTACTTCTTAACGTTTCTAACCTAAGCACATGGGTTCGTAAATAAATCTACATCACGCAATCAATACAAATAAAACTACTCCATAATAAAATATATCAGATCTACAAATAAAGATTGCATAATTGAATAGTCATACCCTCGAAGACGAGAGTGACTCCCACTCTTTAATGCGCTCCCTAATCGGAGAATCCGACGAATCCACAATGTACGAACATAAAGAAAAAAAAGAAAACTAAAACTTAAATTGCATAAATTTGTTTTGTGTTGTAGTGGTGTGTCTTCTCAATTTCGTAGCTGCTGTTTATATAGGAGTTGTAGCCGACATAGGGAGAATCCAGAAGATTGACACGCATTTATCACCTTAGGCTCGGGTGACCGAACCGTTACGCTCGGTCGACCGAATGGCATGGCTCGGTCGACCGAGCCACCTTCTCTACGCGTTTTCAATTTGGCTCCGTCGACTTGTTCCCCACTTCACTCGTTTGTCTTGATCGATTAATCTTTTCTTCAATGCTCCGATTTTCTTCTCTTTTATCTTGAGATCTCCCGATTGTGTGATAATTATCTTCCCGATTTATCATGATCTGCAAAATCGCATTTATCACACAATTAATTGCTCTTTTATAATAAAAACAAGCTAAATACCAATTATCATATTAATAATCACTTATCATTAAATAATAAATATAAACACGTGATTAAATATGAAATATATATAATTAACTCCGATTTAAGGTTATAATTGATGACATAAATAGGTATATTTTAACCGTCATCAAAATGCCCCCCACTTAAACTTTGCTTCGTCCCGAACAAAGCATCAATAAGTCATTCCCCAAGACAACATTTTCTGTGGTCAACTCATACTTACACAAGAAACCCGAGTCAACTCATACCAGTCATGCTCATAAGATAAGCATTATCCACTACTCGCTATGAATCGAAGTGATTTGTGTGCATGTGCGTTGGTTTTATATAAATGTAGCCAGATTTAGAGTTTATGCAGACTTCATATCTAAATTCACCAACATCGGCATTCATACTTCTTATGCCTCGCAATGGTTAAAGCACTAGAACAATAAGCAAGAGCGTATCTATAGGGTTTTTGGACTTGGAGACCGAGTACTACTCGAAGCCTCTAAAAATTAATATTTTCAATTTTTGCATATGTTTCGAATACTACTAATCTCAAGGAAGAAAACTTTTTAATGAGTATCTCCCTATCTTAGATCATGCATAGCACCGAATATTACCACAAGCGCGGGGCTACTTTGGTAATTTTTCTACAAGCCCGTGTTTTAATGCATTGTCAAAACACAGTACGTCCCAAGCTTATTACTCCGCTCTTGTTGGCTAGAAGATCGAATACCTTAGTCGACAAATATCGACATTAGGTCCTCATAACCACTTATCTACGCATTGTACACATACTTCTTTCAATTATTATAACTCATGCGGTACTAAGCGATTCACATGTCGAGTAATTGAACAATACCTAACTACTTGCAATTGTTGGCATGAATATCCTTAAGTCTACTAACAATTTATCGCAAAAGTATAATATGACTACGTACTCACGCAACTTGGTTCATGTCCTATTAAGGGTACGAGTTAAACAACTTGGCATTTATCCATAAAAATTTTAAAATTTGGCTCAATATTGTCTCAGTGTACCGTTTCCCTTGAGATCGCAACATATAGCACAATATACATATATATAGCTAAGTCCCCCGCCCCCACTTAAACATGGCATTGTCCTCAATGACAAAAATAAATGAGAGTTCAAGATGAAAGACTTAGCTCCGGAAACGGCTCCCAAGTAAAGGAACAATATCGGAGTAATCATCGGCACGGCGTGGAGAGAGAGACACATCCCGTATAAACAAACAAGCTCCACGAAATCGTCAAATACCATGTCTATGGAAGTTATAAAATAATGTGGCAGTAATTAGATATAGATATCTAAAAACAGTTTAAGCCACTTTACTTTATACTGCCATGGACAAGACCAAAAGGGATTTAAACCTAAATAAAAAAAAAAACTCACATGACGGCTATCAAGGAAAAAACCTCGTTTATTCCGAACTTAGACTCGGAACATGGCGAGATGAAAAAACCGTGATAGGTGCATGCTACTTTATTAAAAAGAAAAACAAAAAGATAGTTATAGGTAGTAGTTCTAAATTTAAAGTCGCTAGCTCGACTCAGCTCAAGATGGTTTATTCATAGACAGGGTCCTCGAGGTACAAGACTTCCTCCTCAGCCTCTGGCGGCAGCCCGTGATAATGCTTAATACGATGTCCATTGACCACAAATCTGGACTCGTCTTTGAAATTGAATAATTCCACCGCTCCAGAAGGAAAAACTCGTTGTACTTGAAATGGGCCACACCATCTTGATTTTAACTTGCCCGGAAAGAGCCTTAAGCGCGAGTTGTACAGGAGAACCAGATCACCCTCTTGAAAGGTCCTATCTAGAATCTTTTTGTCATGGAACTTCTTCGTGCGCTCCTTGAAAATTTTGGCATTCTCGTATGCCTCTAAACGAAACTCCTCCAGGCGAGTTAATTCTAACATCCTCTTCTCACCGGCCAACGTCTCATCAAAATTTAGCATTCGTGTTGCCCACATGGCCCGGTGCTCCAGTTCCACAGGTAGGTGACATGCTTTTCCAAAAACAATCCTATACGGTGACATTCCAATCGAGGTTTTATATGCGATCCTATATGCCCATAAAGCGTCGTCTAAACGTAACGACCAATCCTTCCTAGTTGTATTGACGAGTTTTCTCCAGGATACGCTTGATTTCTCGATTGGTGACTTCTACCTGTCCACTAGTCTGGGGGTGATATGCGGTTGCTAGCTTATGTCGAACCCCATACTTAATCATCAGCCTTTCAAAAGGTTTATTACAAAAATGACTACCATTGTCGCTTATAATCGCCCTCGGCGTCCCAAACCTTGTAAAAATATTCTTTTTCAAGAATTTAACCACAACCCTAGCATCGTTAGTAGGGGAAGCAATGGCCTCAACCCATTTGGATACATAATCAACAGCAACTAAGATGTATCGGTTAGATAATGATGAAGTGAAGGGCCCAACGAAATCTATTCCCCAAACATCAAAAAGTTCTACTTCTAAGATACTCTTGAGTGGCATCTCATTCCTCCGAGAAATATTACCTGTCATTTGACAAGCATGACATCCTCTTGCATATTGGTGTGCATCCTTAAACAATGTCGGCCAATAAAAACCGCATTGGAGGACCTTGGCCGCAGTTTTATCTCCCCCGTAGTGTCCTCCAACTTCATACGAATGACAATGCTTCAGGATATCATTATACTCTTCCTCGGGCACACATCTTCGAAAAACATTATCAGATCCTAGCTTAAACAAATAAGGCTCATCCCAATAATAGTGTCTAAGATCTTTAAAGAATTTTTTCCTTTCTTGGACAGTGAGATTCGGTGGCAGGTACTTTGCGGAGAGATAATTGACAAACAAACTAAACCACGGTTGTTGCTTCTCCTTCACAACCTCTATTCGCGAAGAAACTGCAGCACAATCATCATGTCCTCCGATGGTGGTGATGGAGAAAAGTTGTTCATCAGGAAAAGATTCTCCTATTTCAGGCAATTCCTCACCATCCTCTAACTGTAAGCGCGACAGATGATCGGCCACCACGTTCTCACTTCCTTTCTTATCTCGGATTTCTACGTCAAATTCTTGCGGCGGTAGAATCCATCTCAACGATCTCGGCTTTGAATCTTGCTTTGCTAGGAGATACTTAAGAGCCGCATGGTCGATCCATACGGTGACTTTAGATCCTACTAAGTACGATCTAAACTTGTCAAAAGCAAAGATAACGGCCAAAAGCTCCTTCTCCGTTGTGGCGTAATTTCTTTGGGCGGCGTTCAAAGTCCGGCTTGCATAATAAATGGGCCTAAAAATCTTATCCTTTCTTTGACCCAAAGCGGCGCCAACGGCGGTATCACTTGCATCACACATCAGTTCAAACGGAAGATCCCAATCCGGTGCGACTAGAACGGGTGCAGTAATCAATCTACTTTTTATTTCGTTGAAGGCTTTTATGCACTCATTAGAAAACACGAATGGTACATCCTTGGCCAATAATTCGGTAAGAGGTCTAGAGATTAGGGAAAAGTCCTTGATAAACCTACGATAAAATCCGGCGTGGCCTAAAAAACCTCGCAAAGTTTTAAGATTAGTAGGTGGAGGTAGTTTCTCGATCACCTCGACTTTAGCTCTATCCACCTCTATACCGTTCTTGGATATGCGGTGACCTAGTACTATACCTTCCGTAACCATCAAATGACACTTCTCCCAGTTAAGCACAAGATTAGTCTCTTCACATCTCTTCAACACTCGTGCTAGATGTGTGAGACATGAATCGAAATCGTCTCCAAATACGGAGAAATCATCCATAAAGATTTCCAAGAAATCTTCCACCATGTCCGCAAACAGTGACATCATACACCGTTGAAATGTCGCGGGGCGTTGCACAATCCAAATGGCATTCGATTATAAGCAAATGTCCCATATGGGCATGTAAATGTCGTTTTCTCACGATCCTCGGGTGAGATGTGGATTTGATAGTATCCCGAATACCCGTCAAGAAAACAATAGAAAGCATGCCCGCTCAGTCTCTCGAGCATTTGATCGATGAAGGGAAGAGGAAAGTGGTCCTTACGAGTTGCGTCATTTAGTTTCCTAAAGTCTATGCACACTCGATGACCGGTGATTAGCCTCACAGGAATTAACTCATTCAACTCATTGGCTTGCACCGTCAATCCTCCCTTCTTGGGAACTACGTGGATAGGGCTTACCCATTCGCTATCGGCAATTGGAAATATAATTCCCATTTCTAGCATTTTTATAACCTCATCCCTAACCACGTCCTTTAATTGCGGGGTTAAACGCCTCGAGGTTGTGCAACCGCTTTCTTTTCGGGGTCCACGGAGATCTTGTGCATACATACGCTAGGACTAATGCCCTTGACGTCGGCTATGGTCCATCCAAATGCTCCGCGGTACTCTCTCGAACTCTCATTAGTTTCTCCTCTTGTAAGTCCGTCAAGGATGAAGATATAATTAGCGGCAAAGTCTCATCTTGAAGAAATACATACTTCAAATTCGCGGGAAGAGGTTTTAAAGTCAAATTTGTGGGAGGTTCTTCCAAAGAGGTCTTCGACTTTTGACCGGTGAGTTTGAGTTCAAAGTATTTATGCCACGTTGGTCTATGATAGAATCTTTCAATCTCCGCAAAGACTTACTTCCTCTACAGGCCTTGGGATTCCTCTACTACATCCTGGCCATATCATCTTCTCCTCCTCACTACTTATGTACTTGACTTCATCCTCTTCTTCCAAGACAGCATTCAAGAAATCCTTGATACTTTCATGTTGTTGAAATTCTTGAACGATCCTATCAATGGAATCCAACATGAAACATGCATCTTCTCCATCATCAGGTTGCTTCATAGTATCAAAGACATTGAATGCAACTCTCTCTTCATTCACTCTTAATACCAACTCGCCTTTGTAAACATCAATTAGCGTTCTACTAGTGGCCATGAAAGGTCTCCCTAAAATCAATGGCACTTCGTAGTTAGCTTCCATATCTAATACCACAAAGTCGACGGGAATACAAACTTTTCAACCCTAACTAGCACATCCTCAACCACCCCACACGGTTCCTTGACGAACGGTCGGCTAAGCTGCGGTGTGATTGAGGTCTTCTTAAGATCTTTCATGCCTAGTTTCCGAAAAATAGATAGTGGCATCAGGTTCACACTTGCTCCTAGATCACACAAAGCTTTGTTCAGACATACGTTACCTATGGTGCAGGGAATGAGAAAACTTCCCGGATCTTTGCATTTCGGGGGTAACTTATGTTGAAGAATGGCCGAGCACTCCTCATTAAGGCATATGGTCTCTAAATCTAGAAGTTTCCTTTTAGTGGAGACGGCGTCTTTTAAAAACTTGGTGTACTCAGGCATTTCAGCTAGTGCTTCAACTAGGGGTATATTGATTTGCAACTTACTAAACATATCCACGAACTTCTTATACCTCTTATTATCAAACTTAGGTTTCGGCTTTGGTGGAGGATAAGGTAGAGTTGAAGGATCGACATCAGTGAAAATTGGGTACTTATTATCAAAAAGTTCAACTCTAGGGCCAGCAGGTTCTTTATATGTTCTTTGCTCAGGCAAAGATTCGGAAGTATTAGTCTCATTGCTTGGCTCACCATCCTTATTCTTTGTGACTTTCTCTTGCGGGGGATGGTGGAGTTACTTCTTTTCCACTTCTTGTCATGATCGCATTCAAATCCTTAGGGTTCTTCTCAGTGTTGCTTGGCAACCCTCCAGGAGGTCTAGTTGAGACTTGCTCAGCTAGTTGTCCTACCTGGTGCGTGAGATTTTGGACTAGAGCTTCCTGGTTGGTTACCTTGGCATCTGTCTTCTGACAATATTGGCTAAAGTTAGTGGCTAACTCAGCCATAGATTTTGAAAGTTGTCCCATATTATCAGTGACGACATTACTCAGTTTTTCTATCGCAGCTTCCCAACCAAAAGTTTTAGTCTGCTGTGGTACATAAGGGGTAGGTGGTTTAGGCCTTTCTCCTGCATTTATGTTACTATATCGGAATCCAGGATGGTTATGATTGGGTCTGTATCCTCCTCCGACATAATTGGCTTCTTCGATCCGCATTCTCACCTTGAGGTGCTACCTCGATTCCACCCCTTTCTCTACTCTTGTCATCCTCTCTTGCATCCCATCTACCTTATCATTGATAACGAAAGTTGTTCTAAGATTTTGGTAGATGCACTATCATCGAATATATCAGCGGCCATCTTCACAGTAGCTATGTCATTGCCTCCCCATTGGCTATTCATTGCTATTTGTTCCATCTTTCCTTGTGCCTCCTCAGGAGATAAAAGAACAAACGCTCCATTGCTGGAGGCATCTACCCTAATTTTCTCAGTCTCTCTCAACCCATGGTAAAAAGTTTGCATTAAAAGCCAAAGAGAGATGTCATGATGAGGACACTTCCTCATAGCTTCCTTGAAACGCTCCCAAGCTTGATCAAAACTCTCCCCAGTTGTTGCTTAAATCCTAAGATGTCTTGGCGTAACTTAAAGGTTTTTCCCAAGGGGAAATACTTATTCATGAATTTTTGCAACAATTGTTCCCAAGTAGTGATAGATCCACCTCTAAAGAGAGAAGCCATTGCTTAGCTTTATCTTTCAAAGTGAAAGGGAAAAGCTTAAGACGAATGTTCCCTCCGGGATTAATTCGGTTTCACCGTGCTAACGATTTCCAAGAAATTCGTCACGTGAACACCAGGATCCTCGTTTTGGATTCCATGAAAAGTGGAATAGTTGGTCACCATTTGAATTACATTAGGCCTAGGGTGATAGACTTCCGCAGCATCTTGCGGTGCTACGATAGCGGGAATGAATTGTTCAATAGTGGGCGTTGCATAACTTTGCAAAGTGCGCCTCGCTCCTTGGACTAGGGCTTGGTTCTCATTATTAACATTTGCATTCACATTATTGGCATTATTGATAACAGGATTAATAACAGGATTAGGTACCTGGTTTGGATTGTTCTGAATGCCTTCCATTTCCGTTTCAGATTCGGAATGCTCAGAATGATCGGTTGTATGTCCTTCTCCCACTCCTTGCTCGCTTTCCTCAAGATTTGGATCCTCTTCTCCTTGCTTAGCCAGTTCCCTAGCTAACTTCCTATTCCTTCTCGCAAATTTTTCTATCTCAGGATTATAAGGTTCAAGCGGTTCCTTCGATTTCCGAGTAGCGTACTATAAAATAATAAACAACAATAAAACAATTAATCACTAGTAAAGGCTAGGCCTTTAACTAACTAAATAAAACGAGACTCGAAATAAGTTGGAGAAAAGAAAAAGTAAATAAAACAGAAGCAGAATATTGTAAAACTGACACAGAATAGAAACAGAAAAGAAAACAAATTCTCGGTCGACCGAGAGCTGTGGTTCGGTCGACCGAACGTTTTTTTTTTTTTTTTTTTTTTTTTTTTTTTTTATTTATGACACTGTTTAATATACAGACTCTTATTCACAGAATATTTACGAATCCAGCTCTAACAAAATAAGCTATATCTTAATTTAATGACTCGAGTCCCCGGCAACGGCGCCAAAAACTTGATGGAGGTCAAGTTAAATTATTAACTCGAGACCTACTAACCCACTAGCAAGAGAACTAGGTTCAATTGTAGGATAGCCGAGACGAGTCGAGGTCGATCCCATAGAGACTCGGCACAAATAAAACACAACTTACTTTATCAGACTTAAATTGAAAGGGCGGTCTACGACCAACTAAATGCTGTAAATAAAATAGCGACAACCACAAGACACAAAATACCACAAAGACAAATCAAAGACTACTAAAACACGGATAATACGGTTGATATTATCTAGACAAATAGTATTGATTACGCTAGTAGATCATAACTCCCCCATGTGAATTAGGTTGATAACGAGACAAAACAAACGTTCAAGATTAATTATTATGACTACGGGAGTCATCCCCTAAGGTAGATTTAGCTCCGGTTAGGCCATCTAAATCATCGTGCCTCCATTACGTGACTTCGCTTTTTAATGCCTCCATCTCATATAACTTCTGACACAATTATGTAACTAGGGATGCCGGTATAAACCGTAACCTCATCTAAGCAACATTCCTATGGTTAGGCGTACTTCTTAGATGCCGATTCAATCTATATCCTAAGTAACAATCACTTTTTGAGTTTCATGTTAAATTATGATGACGAATAATTAAGTTGATCAGGTTTAATTGCTCGTTTAAATTCCAAATCAGAGAATCTGACGTAGTCGAAGCCGATCATAATATTGCCCTACACCTTACCACACTCGGTCGACCGAATGACAGCACTCGGGCGACCGAGTGACACGTCTAGGTCGACCGAACACAGTTCTGTGCCGGAACAAATCATGATTACTTCTTAACGTTTCTAACCTAAGCACATGGGTTCGTAAATAAATCTACATCACGCAATCAATACAAATAAAACTACTCCATAATAAAATATATCAGATCTACAAATAAAGATTGCATAATTGAATAGTCATACCCTCGAAGACGAGAGTGACTCCCACTCTTTAATGCGCTCCCTAATCGGAGAATCCGACGAATCCACAATGTACGAACATAAAGAAAAGAAAAGAAAACTAAAACTTAAATTGCATAAATTTGTTTTGTGTTGTAGTGGTGTGTCTTCTCAATTTCGTAGCCGCTACTTTATATAGGAGTTGTAGCCGACATAGGGAGAATCCGAAGATTGACACGCATTTATCACCTTAGGCTCGGGTGACCGAACCGTTACGCTCGGTCGACCGAATGGCATGGCTCGGTCGACCGAGCCACCTTCTCTACGCGTTTTCAATTTGGCTCCGTCGACTTGTTCCCCACTTCACTCGTTTGTGCTTGATCTCGATTAATCTTTTCTTCAATGCTCCGATTTTCTTCTCTTTTATCTTGAGATCTCCCGATTGTGTGATAATTATCTTCCCGATTTATCATGATCTGCAAAATCGCATTTATCACACAATTAATTGCTCTTTTATAATAAAAACAGCTAAATACCAATTATCATATTAATAATCACTTATCATTAAATAATAAATATAAACACGTGATTAAATATGAAATATATATAATTAACTCCGATTTAAGGTTATAATTGATGACATAAATAGGTATATTTTAACCGTCATCAAGTAGCCAATATAAGTTCTGCCTTAGAAATAGGATACCCAGCTGAAGTAAGACCATCAGAGTATGATTTCATGAGTGCTAGATAATCCACCATGGAGTTGGCATATTTCTCAGTTTTAGTTAAGGCTTCTTTGTACTCCAGCATTCGCGCTTCCGATCTATTGTTGAATAAGATCTCTAGTGTGCTCCAGACATCATAAGCATATTGACATCCTACCAATTCAACAAGAACTTGTTCTGTCATTGATCCCATGAGCCATCCCATTAGCAATTGATCAGTGGTAAGCCAGCTGTCATACAGAGGATTTAGGACTTTAGATCCAACGTTGCTGCTAAGTCTAGGTAAAAAATGAGCTGGGGGAGACTTAGTGCCAAGAACGTAGCTCTCCAATCGGTAGCCCCGGATAATCGGTAAGACAATGGACCTCCATATAAGATAGTTGGATCGATCGAGTTTTACATTGCATGTATGGTTTAAGCTGCAACCCAAAAGAGTATTTGGTGCGAGGAATGGTTGTGACCGGTGGAAATGGCGAAGTTGAACTGAGGATGGTCGGAATCGGAGGAAGAGTAGATGACAGCTGAGGAATCGATCGTAGAGCTGAAGATGTGAACATGGATTCAAAGAGAGGTTCCAATCGAGAATCCACCAAAGCTGAGAGTTGGGATATGAGGTGGAGTATTTTGGGTGGTTGTAGTTGCAGTGGACGGCGGAGCTGCCGTGGAAGCGGTGGCATCGGCCATAATGGCTCCGATACCAAGTTGGAAATTAGAGATAATAGAAAATAGTTTTCATTGAAGAAGAAAGGCTGTTGTTGCATTGTACATATAGCAATGATTGTGTAACAAACTCTACACACAATCCAACGTAGAATCTATCTCGATAAGCCACCTCATCATCTAGAGAGAATTACATACGTACCCTTACAAACATTAATATAAACATTAATATTATTTTTTACCTGGGTGCGTGTTAACGGTGATTTTTATGGTTTTTTATCGCTTTATTCCGTAACAATATTTTTCGTATTTTATTACTTTTTATAGAAAAGTATGAGTTTAAGTGAAATATTGAAAGAATGGGTATGGAAACAATTTACTAGCAAACTCGAGCTTATTACGTGTTTTTATCGATGATTTTCCATCTATATATATGTTTCTACAGTTTGCATGTTTCTATCGTGTTGTAGGTACATTTGCATGGCATTATATGAGCTAAAAAGATGTTCACTTGGGAGGTTAAGTGGAAGAAGAAGGATTCAAGTCGACTTGGACTGAAGATATGAAGTCAAGTCTGAACGAGCGTTCACTACCCCGTTCAGTGGACGGGCGTTTACAAGTCTGGACTGGCGTCCAGGAGGTGCCATTCGATTCAGGAAGTTTGGATTTTCACTAGACGTGCGTCTGTTGCTCTGTCTAGTGGACTGGCGTCTAAGCAAGTGGACGGGCGTCCAGAAGAAGAAGCTGATTCAGAGTTTTGAAGTTTTTGCTGAACTGGCGTCCATTTTTGCATGGGACGTGCGTCTGCTCAAGACTCGGCCCGACTCGAAAGTTCAAAGCATTTGGACGGGCGTTCACCCTTTTGAACGGGCGTCCACCGGCCGACTTAAGCGTAGCCGACCTAAAATCTTATAAATAGCAGCATATTTTCAACCCTAATTAGAACACATCATTACACGGCGACCGCGCATACCCTAGCAACCGCACCACATCACACAAAAACATGAGTTTCTTTCTTTCAATTTTCTTTTGGAGATCGAAGATGATTGAAGGCTAAGCAATTCGCAGTAGGACAACGGGATGAAGCCATTACAACATCACCACAACCAGGAGATTTTCAGTAAACATTATTAGTGAGTTTGAATTTATTTTTCTTTATCGAATGTTTTGAATTGTTTGAATGTATGTTTTGTTAGATTGAAAAATCGATGAAACGATTGTTGTTTTGAATTTGATGAGAATTAAATTTACATAGAACCCTTCATTCAATACAGTTAATGATATTCCGAGAGATTAGTTTATTGTTAATTGGGTAGGAGATTCGGAAACGAACTCATGATCATGTTCTTTTATTGTTAATTTTGTTTCACTTGAGAAAGGGAACAGAAACCAAATAAATTTGATTAAAGAAATTTGATTGGATTTAAGTTAGATCACACCAAGAAATTTTATTCATCTCACAAACTAGTTGGGTGGTGGTTGTTTGGTAGAATCCTTGTTGCCCTACTGTCTCGTTATATTAAGAAGAAAGTCAGTAATTTTTCATAGCAATTTGGATTTTAGATTCAATAGCTTATTTATGTTTAATTTGATGTGTTTCAATTTTTATTTCCTTTAGTGTTATGTGATTTATTCTGTTTTATTAGTTTAATAAAAATATATTTAGGACCACAGAATTTGTAGGAACTTTATTATTTTAATTAGATTTATTGTGACAATTCACCGGTACGTTAACTGTATTTTTGTTTCCGACAACATTCAATTCCTTGGACGACCCGGTAATACCCACTACAACGTGCCTTGCACTTGGGGTGTTCCGGTAAAATAATAAATTTAAAACTTACCGAACAAGTTTTTGGCGCCGTTGCCGGGGAATCGGTAACGGTTGTCGGATTCTTCGTAGTGCAGTTTTCTGTGTCGGTGTAAAAGGGATCGCTATAGCACGCTGTAGTTTTGGCCATAACTTTCGGCTCGAGTGTCCGTTTGGCGCGGAGGACCCCAATTCGGAAAGCTCGTTCCAACGCCGACGACATGGTGAACAGCCAAAGGCCGTTTGACGCCGTTTTCGAGGTCAAAATATGCTGTTTTCCCTTCCATTTTGGCCCCAGAAGATTTCAACACGTTTTTTTTCACCGTCTTAGTGTTTTTTCTGTTTTAAATTTTTCGTAGGTAGGTTTCTTTTCTTGTTTCTGTTTCTTTATATTTTCTAAATATTAAAAAAAAACCTCGGTTAGTGTAAAATCTCTTGTCAACCTGACCTATTGTCGGTGTTGACTTTTTCTCGTTTTGCTCTCTTGGTTTATGCAAACACGAAGCAAAAAAGGACCTTTGTTATACTTGCTACGAACCCGAGCAGGACATTGTCAAAAGAAGATTATTTCAAGGTTCTGACAATATGAGCGACGAATCCTCTAGCAATTCCAACCCGGACGACCAAGGGAATAATAACAATAACCAAAATCCTTTCGGTATGGATCCGCAAGCTCAATTGAATATACTCCTAATGCAAATGCTGCAGAATCAACAAAATCAGCAAGCCTGGATGAACCAACAAGTTCAACCGAAGCAACATCGAATTATCGGATTCCGGTGAATCAAAATATCCAACAAAGAACAACCCCAGTACGGTTGAGAGCAAGACCCTTACGCTCCTTATCTTGATCATGATTTCTTGGAGGGGCATAGACCAATTCGGCCTCCGGCGATGGGAGGAATGAATTTCGATCTAAAGAATGGAGTAGTCGGGTTGGTTCAAAATAGTTCATTCCATGGTGCGCTCAAGAAGATCCGCATGACTTCTTGTCGACGTTTCTTCAAATTTGTGAAGCAGGTCATTACCCTGGTGTTCCTTCCGAGGTCGTTAAATTGAAACTTTTCCCGTTCGCTTTAAAAGGTGAAGCAAACCGTTGGTTCAAGTCTTTACCCCATCACTCCCTCCATACTTGGGCTGATGTCAAAAGAGCCTTTGCTCTAAAATTCGTTTCACCTGGGACAATCATGGACCGGAAAAGAGAAATCGCCACTTTTGAGCAATTGGAAGATGAAAGTGTGGGAATGGCCTGGGAAAGGTTAAACCTGTTAATGAGAAAGTGCCCTAATCATGGGTACAACCGTCATGAGCTTTTAGAACTATTCTACGTCTCTCAACCCAATAGAGATTACCTCGATTCTACTACTCATAGATCTTTTCTAGGAGGAGGGGACGATGCTGCCTATAGGGTAGCAGAGACCATTGCGAAAAATAACATGTGGTCAACTTCAAGGAAGACCCATGTTAGTGAGGACAAGAAGAAATCAACGCGAGCAATTCGAAACGAAGATGTTAGTTGCTCAAGTGGAGATGTTAAACCAGCAGCTAGCTAACTTACAAATGAAGCAGCAAGGAGGGCAAGCAGATATGAATTTGTTTGGAATGCGGGCCAGCAGTGAAATGGGAGAAGAAGTGATTAATGGAAAACCAGAATCAAAACTTTCGAAATTTTAATCAAAATTCTGGTCAACAAAACTTCAACCAAAACCGGAATTATTCCGAGTTTCAACGTAACTTTAATCAAAAGAATGCACCAACAGGATCACTTCCTGGAAGTGCAAATCAATCTTTCAATTCGAATTTTCAAAGAACCCAAAGTGGTTGGAATCAAAACCAAAACCAACAAACCACTTATGTCTCTCAAAAGAAATATGATGAATTAGTTGACATGGTGAAAACTCTGGCCACCAGTGTCAAGACCATTGAAAGACAAGTTGGCCAAATGGCAGACCAACAAGCGAGTCGACCTCACGGTAAACTTCCAAGCTAGACTGAAAGAAATCCAAAAAGGGATGTCAATGCTTGCACTGACATCACTACTCAATGGAACTATGGAGATGATGAAGTGAATGAAGTTACCCTGCGAGGCGGGAAGAAAGTTGGAGCCGAAAAGGGCTCGGGAAACGAGTAACCCCTCCTGACGCCATGAGTTCAGGAGGGGGAAATCAGAATTCAAAACCCGAAGAAAGCGAGAGTGAGGATGAGATGAATGACGAGGGTTCTTCGGATGATGGAATTAATTCTGATGTTGCTGTAAGGAAGGGTCAGGTGGCTGAACCCCTGACGAAAAAGAAGGATGGGAAGTTTGTAAGGTGGAAGGATAAGGAAGATGAATCTATAAAGAATCAAACCGTGAACAATGATACTTCGGGCAAAGAAAAGAAAAATCTTCCTTATCCGCCAAGAAAAAAAGAAAGTATCCTTGGTAATGACAAACAGTACGAGGGAGTTAGAAAAATACTTAGAGACACAAAAGTAAGTATACATCTGGCAGAGGTACTGACTGAAATGCCTAAGTGCTCTAAGTATATCAAAGAAGCTTGTGGGAGCAAGAAGAAGCTCAAGGGGATGGCAGATGAGGTTTTGAAAGAAGAATGTTCAATGGTTTCACCGAAAATTCCAACAAAGCGAGGTGACCCCGGACGACTTTCAATCTCCTGTGAGATTGAAGGTTGCATGTTCCATAACGTCTTATGTGATTTAGGGGCCTCTGTAAACGTGATGCCGTTAAACATTTGTATAAAGCTCGGTTTAGATAAGAGGATGAGGGAACGCCCCATTTCCCCTTCAAATGGTGGACCGATCTAGCCGAACAATGACGGCTTTGTTGTGTTAACAATGTTCTTGTTTATGTTAAACACTTGGCTTTTCCAACCGACTGGGTTATTTTGGATTATCCGCCTGACAAAGAAATGCCCTTAATTCTAGGCCGATCCTTTTTGGATGCCTCTGCCGCCCTTATTGATTTCCATAAGGGTCAGGTCACAATGGGATTCGATGATACATCTATCACCTTTACGCGGGGGAAAAGCGCTGAGGAAACCCTAGTGGAAGAGATCTCGTTCATCGAAGCGATTTATGATGAAAATGACCACCCTAAATCTGAAGAAGAGCCAATAGAGATAGGTGCCTTCAATGCTATAAATCATAAAGAAAGAGATGATTGTGAGCCATCTTCTGATTCATCACAGGCCATAGTCACTGACAAGTTATCTCCACAATTTGCTCAGCCATCTTTTATTGTTTCCTCGACGGATATTCTGGTTGTTTCCAGATAGCCATCGACCCTAATGACCAAGAGAAGACAACTTTTACCTGTCCATCAGGCACTTTTGCGTTCCGCAGAATGCCTTTCGGTTTGTGTAATGAACCGCCTACATTTCAACGATGTATGCTGGCTATTTTTGATGGTCTAGTAGAGAAGTATATGGAAGTCTTCATGGATGATTTCTGAGTCTATGGCGACAGTTTTGAAGAGATTCTGGAAAACCTAGATATGGTACTTCAACGATGCGTTGAGAAGAACCTAGTTCTAAATTGGGAAAAGTGCCATTTTCTAGTTGATGAGGGAATTGTCCTTGGACACAAGGTGTCCAAAAATGGAATTCAGGTAGATAAGGCTAAGGTAGAAGCCATTGAAAAGATGTCGTACCCTAAGACTGTGAAGGAGGTACGAGGTTTTCTCGGCCATGTTGGTTTCTAAAGGCGATTCATTCAAGACTTTTCTAAAATCGCCAAACCTTTATCTAACCTTTTTAAGGACGATGTGGACTTCTCGTTTGATGAGAAGTGTATTGAAGCGTTTAATTGCCTGAAGGGTAAGCTCATTAGCGCCCCTATCCTAATCGCACCTGACTGGACTAAGCCCTTTGAGTTGATGTGCGATGCTTCCAACTACGCAAAGGGGGAGCGCTTTAGGACGAGAGGATCGATAAGAAGTTCGACCCATTTACTATGCTAGCCACACTTTGAACCCGGCTCAATGCAATTACGCCACCACCGAGAAGGAATTCTTGGCAGTCGTTTTTGCTATTGACAAATTCAGAAGTTACCTTTTAGGGTCTAAAGTGGTGGTGTGGACTGACCATGCAGCCTTACGTTATCTTATGGATAAGACTGATGCGAAACCGAGATTACTCAGGTGGATTCTTATTTTACAAGAATTCGACCTGGAGATAAAAGATAAAAAAGGTAGCGATAACGTTGTGGCTGATCATTTATCTCGTCTAGTAAATGAGGAAAGCGAAAGTCCGAAGGAAATAGGGATCGATTTTCCTATAGAACAGTTGCTGAAGGTGGAAGCTGTTAGGCCTTGGTATGCTGATTACGTCAACTATCTAGCCGGTGGTCACTTAGAAGAAATGACGTATCAGGAGAAAAAGAAATTCTTCACGGACCTGAAATATCTCGTTTGGGAGGATCCCTATCTGTTCAAAGTCTGTAAAGATAGGTTGCTGAGACGATGTGTTCCGGAGCACGAACAATGGAGTATTTTGGAAGAATGCCACAGTGGTCCCACTGGTGGTCACTACGGAGCGCCTAAAACCGTTGCAAAAATCCTCCTAGACGGTTTCTACTGGCCCACGCTCTTTAAGGATGCTGAAGCCTTTTGCAAAGGTTGCGACAGATGCCAGCGGATTGGGAGGCAGAGTAACAGAATGGACATGCCACTTAAGCCCATTCTGGAGTGCGAAGTCTTTGATGTATGTGGCATCGACTTTATGGGACCATTTCCTTTGTCATGCTCCAATAAATACATCCTTGTTTGTGTAGACTACGTATCCAAATGGGTGGAGGCAATTGCCACTCAGACCAACGATCATAAAGTTGTGAAGAAGTTCTTGCAAAAGAATATCTTCACCAGGTTTGGCTGTCCCCGAGCGCTTATCAGCGATGAAGGCACTCACTTTTGCAACGCACCACTTGATAAGATTCTTGAAAAATATGGTGTCAAACATAAAATCGGTACACCATACCATCCCCAAACAAGTGGTCAAGTTGAAGTCGGCAAGAATCGGAGTATTAAAAGAATCTTGGAAAAAACAAGTGAACGCGAATAGAACTAATTGGAGTCTAAAGTTGGATGACGCACTATGGGCTTACCGCATCGCTTATAAGACTCCCATGGGTACGTCTCCCTTTCAAATGGTATATGGAAAAGCTTGCCACTTACCGGTCGAGCTTGAACACGAGCTTATCGGGCTATTAAATTTTTAAATTTCGATAGCCAACTCTGTGGGGAAAAGAGGCTTTTGCAATTGAACGAGCTCGAAGAATTTAGACTCCGAGCTTACGAGAATTCCAGGATAAGCAAGGAAAGAACCAAAACGCTTCACGATGCTAAAATAAAAAATCGGGAATTCAAAGTAGGTGATATGGCTCTGCTGTATAATACCAGGTTACATTTGTTTCCTGGTAAGCTTAAATCCAGATGGTCTGGACCCTTTGAAATCCTCGATGTCAATCCGAGTGGCGCAATTGAGTTGAAAGGGTATGGCGGTCAAACGTTCAAGGTAAATGGTCAAAGGCTGAAAAAGTATTTTGGGCAACCAAAAGAAAAGCCTGAGGTCATGTACTTTCAAAAGGGGATTGAAACGGCTGAGATGCTGACTTGTGATGAGATTCCATCCGACTTCTTTGGTTCGGATGATGACATTTTTACCCCTACCTGTGAGGACCCTTCTGACAGTACTCCTAAAACTGTCGGTATACCTAGGCCAAATCTGAGAAGAGGCAAGAAGAGGAAGAAATTCAATGCTGTCTGGAAGGCTAAGTTCCATAACTTAGTCGCGCATTTGACTTGTTGTTGTGGCCACACCCCTATTCATCATGCAGATTCTGATGACGAAGTGGCAGGAAGTAAGCCGAAGTGGCCCGACCCGGGTTGACTTTGCGGACCATGTCAAGCTAATGACATAAAACAAGCGCTACTAGGAGGCAACCTAGCCTTGTAAGTAGATTTGTTTTTCTAAGTCTTGTAGTTTTTTTTTCGGAATAATACCTTGGTTACATGTGTGGTGGTTATCCTTGGACTATTTGTTGAATGCTTTATTTGCCTATTTCTGTGTGCATACATGTTTACTCATAAACCCTTTGTACCCCCGAGATTATATGCTATGTCAAGTGTTGCAGATACTGTTGAGCGGTTTTTGCCAGTTATCACTTTTAGTGTTGTCTGTTCATGATACGAGTCGTAGCGGTTCATCCATGTTACGGCCTGACCACTGCCAACCTACAGCCCGACAAACACTTTGGGATCAGCTAAGTATTCTTTTCTCTTATTTACACATTCTGAGGACATAATGTGATTTAAGTGTGGGGGGTGTCTACATCGGGAGTTATCATGCTATATCTTCTGAAAAATGAGTAAATGTGAATTTCCTAAAAAAAATTTAAAATTTTTCGAAGTGAAAACTGACAAATGTAAATCATGAACATGTGATTGAAACAAAAGGCTCGCTCGCTGTAGTTTCCTGACGATGATTGTATGTGACTTCTGTTAGATAGTTATAGCATGCTTTTACTAATACGAGATAGTGTTCATTTCACACTCACGCAAGCCTTTGAAATTGAAGCAAAATTTTTAAACTGTTTCCATTCACTATCCTAGTGGTTCATCCTAGAGAGACTTGTGCTTAATAGTAACAGTAACGTAACACCTAACTTCTGAACGTGTACTGTGAATATCTGAAGGTTTGAATGTGGTAAGAGGGATATAATTTAAGGTTTGAATACCAAGCTGAGATGAATTATATATACATATGTCGGATGTGGCTGCCAATGATTTGAGTGCGGTATGGCGTTATCACGAAACGTCCTATACCACTATGAGGCTTAACAGCTCCCGACTACCTGATGATAGTAGTCCAGCTAGGGTGTTATCACGAAACATCCTATTGCTGGGAATGAGGGCATATGCTATACATGTGGAATTAAGTGAACTTTAAAGAAAAATTAGCAAATGGCAATGTGTAAAGTTGGAAGAAAACTTAGTTATCTTCTGACTATCCCCGTATATAAATTGAATGATATGCATTAAGGATTATCCTAATAAGTACACGGGAAGACTTTGTGTGGAACGGTTACTGCCTATACCTAGGAAAGTCATTAGGATTGTTTGAAATGATTTTTGTGCGAAAGGATAGTGGAAATTGAAAAGGCTTTTCACACACACACTGAATCTATCTCTATGTTGGTAATAATTGCTATAGTTGTCGTATCTTTTGTTACGTGAGTCGTGAACCTATGTGGATTACAAGTACAATGAGCCGGTTTTGATTATTTTGTTCGGGACGAACAAAAAGCTAAGTGTGGGGAAGTTGTTAACGGTGATTTTTATGGTTTTTTATCGCTTTATTCCGTAACAATATTCTTCGTATTTTATTACTTTTTATAGAAAAGTATGAGTTTAAGTGAAATATTGAAAGAATGGGTATGGAAACAATTTACTAGCAAACTCGAGCTTATTACGTGTTTTTATCGATGATTTTCCATCTATATATATGTTTCTACAGTTTGCATGTTTCTATCGTGTTGTAGGTACATTTGCATGGCATTATATGAGCTAAAAAGATGTTCACTTGGGAGGTTAAGTGGAAGAAGAAGGATGCAAGTCGACTTGGACTGAAGATATAAAATCAAGTCTGAACGAGCGTTCACTACCCCGTTCAGTGGACGGGCGTTTACAAGTCTGGACTGGCGTCCAGGAGGTGCCATTCGATTCAGGAAGTTTAGATTTTCACTGGACGTGCGTATGTTGCTCTGTCTAGTGGACTGGCGTCTAAGCAAGTGGACGGGCGTCCAGAAGAAGAAGCTGATTCAGAGTTTTGAAGTTTTTGCTGAACTGGCGTCCATTTTTGCATGGGACGTGCGTCTGCTCAAGACCCGGCCCGACTCGAAAGTTCAAAGCATTTGGATGGATGTTCACCCTTTTGAACGGGCGTCCACCGGCCGATTTAAGCGTAGCCGACCTAAAATCTTATAAATAGCAGCGTATTTTCAACCCTAATTAGAACACATCATTACACAGCAGCCGCACCACATCACACAAAAACATGAGTTTCTTTCTTTCGATTTTCTTTTGGAGATCGAAAATGATTGAAGGCTAAGCAATTAGCAGTAGGACAACGGGATGAAGCCATTACAACATCACCACAACCAGGAGATTTTCAGTAAACATTATTAGTGAGTTTGAATTTATTTTTCTTTATTGAGTGTTTTGAATTGTTTGAATGTATGTTTTGTTAGATTGAAAAATCGATGAAACGATTGTTGTTTTGAATTTGATGAGAATTAAATTTTGCTAGACGTGGTGAACGGCCAAAAGCCGTTTGACGCCGTTTTCGAGGTCAAAATCTGCTGTTTTCCCTTCCATTTTGGCCCCAGAAGATTTCAACACGTTTTTTTTTCACCGTCTAAGTGTTTTTTCTGTTTTAAATTTTTCGTAGGTAGGTTTCTTTTCTTGTTTCTGTTTCTTTATCTTTTCTAAATATTAAAAAAAAAACCTCGGTTAGTGTAAAATCTCTTGTCAACCTGACCTATTGTCAGTGTTGACTTTTCTGTTTTGCTCTCTTGGTTTATGCAAACCTGAAGCAAAAAATGACCTTTGTTATACTGCTCTGAACCCGAGCAGGACATTGTCAAAAGAAGATTATTTCAAGGTTCTGACAATATGAGCTACGAATCCTCTAGCAATTCCAACCCGGACGACCAAGGGAATATTAACAATAACCAAAATCCTTTCGGTATGGATCCGCAAGCTCAATTGAATATACTCCTAATGCAAATGCTGCAGAATCAACAAAATTAGCAAACCTGGATGAACCAACAAGTTCAACCGAACCAACATCAGAATTATCAGATTCCGGTGAATCAAAATATCCAACAAAGAACAACCCCAGTACTGTTGAGCAAGACCCTTACGCTCATTATCTTGATCAGGATTTCTTGGAGGGGCATAGACCAATTCGGCCTCCGGCGATGGGAGGAATGAATTTCGATCTAAAGAATGGAGTAGTCGGGTTGGTTCAAAATAGTTCATTCCATGGTACTGCTCAAGAAGATCCGCATGACTTCTTGTCGACGTTTCTTCAAATTTGTGAAGCAGGTCATTACCCTGGTGTTCCTTCCGAGGTCGTTAAATTGAAACTTTTCCCGTCCGCTTTAAAAGGTGAAGCAAACCGTTGGTTCAAGTCTTTACCCCATCACTCCCTCCATACTTGGGCTAATGTCAAAAGAGCCTTTGCTCTAAAATTCGTTTCACCTGGGACAATCATGGACCGGAAAAGAGAAATCGCCACTTTTGAGAAATTGGAAGATGAAAGTGTGGGAATGGCCTGGGAAAGGTTAAACCTGTTAATGAGAAAGTGCCCTAATCATGGGTACAACCGTCATGAGCTTTTAGAACTATTCTACGTCTCTCAACCCAATAGAGATTACCTCGATTCTACGCGCTCATGGATCTTTTCTAGGAGGAGGGGACGATGCCGCCTATAGGGTAGCGAGAGACCATTGCAAAAAATAACATGTGGTCAACTTCAAGGAAGACCCAGGGTTAGTGAGGACAAGAAGAAATCACGCGGGCAATTCGAAACGAAGATGTTAGTTGCTCAAGTGGAGATGTTAAACCGGAACCTAGCTAACTTACAAATGAAGCAGCAAGGAGGGCAAGCAAGATATGAATTTCTTTGGAATGCGGGCCGGCGGTGAAATGGGAGAAGAAGTGAATTTAATGGAAAACCAGAATCAAAACTTTCGAAATTTTAATCAAAATTCTGGTCAACAAAACTTCAACCAAAACCGGAATTATTCCGAGTTTCAACGTAACTTTAATCAAAAGAATGCACCAACAGGATCACTTCCTGGAAGTGCAAATCAATCTTTCAATTCAAATTTTCAAAGAACCCAAAGTGGTTGGAATCAAAACCAAAACCAACAAACCACTTATGTCTCTCAAAAGAAATTTGATGAATTAGTTGACATGGTGAAAACTCTGGCCACTAGTGTCAAGACCATTGAAAGACAAGTTGGCCAAATGGCAGACCAACAAGCGAGTCGACCTCACGGTAAACTTCCAAGCTAGACTGAAAGAAATCCAAAAAGGGATTTCAATGCTTGCACTGACATCACTACTCAATGGAACTATGGAGATGATGAAGTGAATGAAGTTACCCTGCGAGGCGGGAAGAAAGTTGGAGCCGAAAAGGGCTCGGGAAACGAGTAACCCCTCCGACGCCATGAGTTCGGGAGGGGAAATCGAAATTCAAAACCCGAAGAAAGCGAGAGTGAGGATGAGATGAATGACGAGGGTTCTTCGGATGATGGAATTAATTCGATGTTGTTTGTAAGGAAGGGTCGTGGTCGAACCCCGACGAAAAAGAAGGATGGGAAGTTTGTAAGGTGGAAGGATAAGGAAGATGAAGCTATAAAGAATCAAACCGTGAACAATGATACTTCGGGCAAAGAAAAGAAAAATCTTCCTTATCCGCCAAGAAAAAAAGAAAGTATCCTTGGTAATGACAAACGATGCGAGGGAGTTAGAAAAATACTTAGAGACACAAAAGTAAGTATACATCTGGCAGAGGTACTGACTGAAATGCCTAAGTGCTCTAAGTATATCAAAGAAGCTTGTGGGAGCAAGAAGAAGCTCAAAGGGATGGCAGATGAGGTTTTGAAAGAAGAATGTTCAATGGTTTCACCGAAAATTCCAACAAAGCGAGGTGACCCTGGACGACTTTCAATCTCCTGTGAGATTGAAGGTTGCATGTTCCCTAACGTCTTATGTGATTCAGGGGCCTTTGTAAACGTGATGCCGTTAAACATTTGTATAAAGCTCGGTTTAGATAAGAGGATAAGGGAACGCCCCATTTCCCTTCAAATGGTGGACCGATCTAGCCGAACAGCAGCCTGTTGTGTTAACAATGTTCTTGTTTATGTTAAACACTTGGCTTTTCCAACCGACTGGGTTATTTTGGATTATCCGCCTGACAAAGAAATGCCCTTAATTCTAGGCCGATCCTTTTTGGATGCCTCTGCCGCCCTTATTGATTTCCATAAGGGTCAGGTCACAATGAGTTTCGATGATACATCTATCACCTTTACGCGGGGGAAAAGCGCTGAGGAAACCCTAGTGGAAGAGATCTCGTTCATCGAAGCGATTTATGATGAAAATGGCAACCCTGAATCTGAAGAAGAGCCAATAGAGATAGGTGCCTTCAATGCTATAAATCATAAAGAAAGAGATGATTGTGAGCCATCTTCTGATTCATCACAGGCCATAGTCACTGACAAGTTATCTCCACAATTTGCTCAGCCTGAGCCTGCCAGTGAACAAAAGACATGGAACTTCACAGTGATGAACGATGATGATTTCAAAGAGCTGCATCAGGCATATTTTAATCCTGGTCAAGAAGAAGTCCTGATGGGTAGCTGGGACGAAGTCGATTTTTGGAGAGAGACTACCCACTGGGAAATCGACGATTGGGAAAAGCTAGCTGCTGAGCTAGAAGAAGAAGAGTTAAGAAGAATGATTGACCATGAAAAAGAGAAAGCGGGTGTTGACGAGAAAACCCCTATGGATGATCTAATCGATTATCTTTCGGGGTTACACCTCGGGAAGAGGAGTTGTTTTTCAGTCAACCCCTTCAAGCTCATTTGACCACTGAGGAAAAAGGTGGTCCTCTCAAATCTAGTATTGAGAAACCACCCACTGATTTGGAGCTTAAACCTCTCCCTCAGCACCTTAAGTATATTTTTCTTAAGGATGATGATAAATTGCCATTAATCATCTCTTCTAAACTTGAAGCCGAGCAAGAAGCACTACTGAGAAAAGTGCTTGTGAAAAACATCCTTGCGTTCGGATGGCAAGTGGGTGATATCCGAGGTATCAGCCCCGACATTTGCATGCATAAAATCCGAACGGAGGAGGGGGCAAAAAAGGTTAGACAACCTCAGCGAAGGCTAAATCCGCACATGTAGGAGGTTGTCAAGAAGGAGATAATCAAGTGGCTCGATATGGGTATTATCTACGCCATCGCCGATAGTGAGTGGGTCAGCCCTACTCAAGTTGTGCCAAAGAAATGAGGCATTACTGTGGAAAAGAACGAAAAGGGGGAGGAAGTTGCCTTACGCCTTGTGACTGGCTATAGAGTTTGCATTGATTATCGCAGGCTAAATGAAGTCACCGCTAAGGATCATTTCCCCCTGCCCTTCATTGACCAACTTCTAGAAAGACTGAGCGGTCATAGGTTTTATTGTTTCCTCGACGGATATTCTGGTTGTTTCCAGATAGCCATCGACCCTAATGACCAAGAGAAGACAACTTTTACTCTCCATCGTGCACTTTTGCGTTCCGCAGAATGCCTTTCGGTTTGTGTAATGTACCAGCTACATTTCAACGATGTATGCTGGCTATTTTTGATGGACTAGTAGAGAAGTGTATGGAAGTCTTCATGGATGATTTCTCAGTCTATGGCGACAGTTTCGAAGAGATTCTGGAAAACCTAGATATGGTACTTCAACGATGCGTTGAGAAGAACCTAGTTCTAAATTGGGAAAAGTGCCATTTTCTAGTTGATGAGGGAATTGTCCTTGGACACAAGGTGTCCAGAAATGGAATTTAGGTAGATAAGGCTAAGGTAGAAGCCATTGAAAAGATGTTGTACCCTAAGACTGTGAAGGAGGTACGAGGTTTTCTCGGCCATGTTGGTTTCTAAAGGCGATTCATTCAAGACTTTTCTAAAATCGCCAAACCTTTATCTAACCTTTTTAAGGACTGTGGACTTCTCGTTTGATGAGAAGTGTATTGAAGCATTTAATTGCCTGAAGGGTAAGGCGATTAGCGCCCCTATCCTAATCGCACCGATTTGGACTAAGCCCTTTGAGTTGATGTGCGATGCTTCCAACTACGCAGTGGGAGCAGTTTTAGGACAGAGGATCGATAAGAAGTTCAGACCCATTTACTATGCTAGCCACACTTTGAACCCGGCTCAATGCAATTACGCCACCACCGAGAAGGAATTCTTGGCAGTCGTTTTTGCTATTGACAAATTCAGAAGTTACCTTTTAGGGTCCAAAGTGGTGGTGTGGACTGACCATGCAGCCTTACGTTATCTTATGGATAAGACTGATGCGAAACCGAGATTACTCAGGTGGATTCTTATTTTACAAGAATTCGACCTGGAGATAAAAGATAAAAAAGGTAGCGATAACGTTGTGGCTGATCATTTATCTCGTCTAGTAAATGAGGAAAGCGAAAGTCCGAAGGAAATAGGGATCGATTTTCCTACAGAACAGTTGCTGAAGGTGGAAGCTGTTAGGCCTTGGTATGCTGATTATGTCAACTATCTAGCCGGTGGTCATTTAGAAGAAATGACGTATCAGGAGAAAAAGAAGTTCTTCACGGACCTGAAATATCTCGTTTGGGAGGATCCCTATATGTTCAAAGTCTGTAAAGATGGGTTGCTGAGACGATGTGTTCCGGAGCACGAACAATGGAGTATTTTGGAAGAATGCCACAGTGGTCCCACTGGTGGTCACTACGGAGCGCCTAAAACCGTTGCAAAAATCCTCCTAGACGGTTTCTACTGTCCCACGCTCTTTAAGGATGCCGAAGCCTTTTGCCAAGGTTGCGACAGATGCCAGCGGATTGGGAGGCAGAGTAACATAATGGACATGCCACTTAAGCCCATTCTGGAGTGCGAAGTCTTTGATGTATGGGGCATCGACTTTATGGGACCATTTCCATCGTAATGCTCCAATAAATACATCCTTGTTTGTGTAGACTACGTATCCAAATGGGTGGAGGCAATTGCCACTCAGACCAACGATCATAAAGTCGTGAAGAAGTTCTTGCAAAAGAATATCTTCACCAGGTTTGGCTGTCCCCGAGCGCTTATCAGCGATGAAGGCACTCACTTTTGCAATGCACCACTTGATAAGATTCTTGAAAAATATGGTGTCAAACATAAAATCGGTACACCATACCATCCCCAAACAAGTGGTCAAGTTGAAGTTAGCAACCGGAGTATTAAAAGAATCTTGGAAAAAACAATGAACGCGAATAGAACTAATTGGAGTCTAAAGTTGGATGACGCACTATGGGCTTACCGCACTGCTTATAAGACTCCCATGGGTACGTCTCCCTTTCAAATGGTATATGGAAAAGCTTGCCACTTACCAGTCGAGCTTGAACACAGAGCTTACTGGGCTATTAAATTTTTGAATTTCGATAGACAACTCTGTGGGGAAAAGAGGCTTTTGCAATTGAACGAGCTCGACGAATTTAGACTCCGAGCTTACGAGAATTCCAGGATAAGCAAGGAAAGAACCAAAACGCTTCACGAGGCTAAAATAAAAAATCGGGAATTCAAAGTAGGTGATATGGCTCTGCTGTATAATACCAGGTTACATTTGTTTCCTGGTAAGCTTAAATCCGGATGGTCCGGACCCTTTGAAATCCTCGATGTCAATCCGAGTGGCGCAATTGAGTTGAAAGGGTATGGCGGTCAAACGTTCAAGGTAAATGGTCAAAGGTGAAAAAGTATTTTGGGCAACCAAAAGAAAAGCCCGAGGTCATGTACTTTCAAAAGGGGATTGAAACGGCTGAGATGCTGACTTGTGATGAGATTCCATCCGACTTCTTTGGTTCGGATGATGACATTTTTACCCCTACCTGTGAAGACCCTTCTGACGGTACTCTAAACCGTCGGTATACCTAGGCCAAATCGAGAAGAGGCAAGAAGAGGAAGAAAGTCAATGCGTCTCGGAAGGCTAAGTTCCATAACTTAGTCGCGCATTTGACTTGTTGTTGTGGCCACACCGCTATTCATCATGCGGTCCCCGATGACGAAGTGGCAGGAAGTAAGCCGAAGTGGCCCGACCCGGGTTGACTTTGTGGACCATGTCAAGCTAATGACATAAAACAAGCGCTACTAGGAGGCAACCTAGCCTTGTAAGTAGATTTGTTTTTCTAAGTCTTGTAGTTTTTTTGTCGGAATAATACCTTGGTTACATGTGTGGTGGTTATCCTTGGACTATTTGTTGAATGCTTTATTTGCCTATTTCTGTGTGCATACATGTTTACTCATAAACCCTTTGTACCCCCGAGATTATATGCTATGTCAAGTGTTGCGTATATCGTTGAGCGGTTTTTGCCGCTTATCACTTTTAGTGTTGTCTCGTTCATGATACGAGTCGTAGCGGTTCATCCATGTTACGGCCTCGACCACCGCCAACCTACGACCCGACAAACACTTTGGGATCGCTAAGTATTCTTTTCTCTTATTTACACATTCTCGAGGACATAATGTGATTTAAGTGTGGGGGTGTCTACATCGGGAGTTATCATGCTATATCTTCGAAAAATGAGTAAATGTGAATTTCCTAAAAAAATTTAAAATTTTTCGAAGTGAAAACCGACAAATGTAAATCATGAACATGTGATTGAAACCAAAGGCTCGCTCGCTGTAGTTTCCTGACGATGATTGTATGTGACTTCTGTTAGATAGTTATAGCATGCTTTTACTAATACGAGATAGTGTTCATTTCACACTCACGCAAGCCTTTGAAATTGAAGCAAAATTTTTAAACTGTTTCCATTCACTATCCTAGTGGTTCATCCTAGAGAGACTTGTGCTTAATAGTAACAGTAACGTAACACCTAACTTCTGAACGTGTACTGTGAATATCTGAAGGTTTGAATGTGATAAGAGGGATATAATTTAAGGTTTGAATACCAAGCTGAGATGAATTATATATACATATGTCGGATGTGGCTGCCAATGATTTGAGTGCGGTATGGCGTTATCACGAAACGTCCTATACCACTATGAGGCTTAACAGCTCCCGACTGCCTGATGATAGTAGTCCAGCTAGGGTGTTATCACGAAACATCCTATTGCTGGGAATGAGGGCATATGCTATACATGTGGAATTAAGTGAACTTTAAAGAAAAATTAGCAAATGGCAATGTGTAAAGTTGGAAGAAAACTTAGTTATCTTCTGACTATCCCCAGTATAAATTGAATGATATGCATTAAGGATTATCCTAATAAGTACACGGGAAGACTTTGTGTGGAACGGTTACTGCCTATACCTAGGAAAGTCATTAGGATTGTTTGAAATGATTTTTGTGCGAAAGGATAGTGGAAATTGAAAAGGCTTTTCACACACACACTGAATCTATCTCTATGTTGGTAATAATTGCTATAGTTGTCGTATCTTTTGTTACGTGAGTCAGGAACCTATGTGGATTACAAGTACAATGAGCCGGTTTTGATTATTTTGTTCGGGACGAACAAAAAGCTAAGTGTGGGGAAGTTGTTAACGGTGATTTTTATGGTTTTCAAAAGGGGATTGAAACGGCTGAGATGCTGACTTGTGATGAGATTCCATCCGACTTCTTTGGTTCGGATGATGACATTTTTACCCCTACCTGTGAGGACCCTTCTGACAGTACTCCTAAAACTGTCGGTATACCTAGGCCAAATCTGAGAAGAGGCAAGAAGAGGAAGAAAGTCAATGCTGTCTGGAAGGCTAAGTTCCATAACTTAGTCGCACATTTGACTTGTTGTTGTGGCCACACCGCTATTCATCATGCAGATTCTGATGACGAAGTGGCAGGAAGTAAGCCGAAGTGGCCCGACCCGGGTTGACTTTGCGGACCATGTCACGCTAATGACATAAAACAAGCACTACTAGGAGGCAACCTAGCCTTGTAAGTAGATTTTTTTTCTAAGTCTTGTAGTTTTTTTTCGGAATAATACCTTGGTTACATGTGTGGTGGTTATCCTTGGACTATTTGTTGAATGCTTTATTTGCCTATTTCTGTGTGCATACATGTTTACTCATAAACCCTTTGTACCCCCGAGATTATATGCTATGTCAAGTGTTGCAGATACTATTGAGCGGTTTTTGCCAGTTATCACTTTTAATGTTGTCTGTTCATGATACGAGTCGCAGCGGTTCATCCATGTTACGGCCTGACCACTGCCAACCTACAGCCCGACAAACACTTTGGGACCAGCTAAGTATTCTTTTCTCTTATTTACACATTCTGAGGACATAATGTGATTTAAGTGTGGGGGGGTGTCTACATCGGGAGTTATCATGCTATATCTTCTGAAAAATGAGTAAATGTGAATTTCCTAAAAAAAAATTAAAATTTTTTGAAGTGAAAACTGACAAATGTAAATCATGAAATGTGATTGAAACCAAAGGCTCGCTCGTTGTAGTTTCCTGACGATGATTGTCTGTGACTTCTGTTAGATAGTTATAGCATGCTTTTACTAATACGAGATAGTGTTCATTTCAAACTCACGCAAGCCTTTGAAATTGAAGCAAAATTTTTAAACTGTTTCCATTCACTATCCTAGTGGTTCATCCTAGAGAGACTTGTGCTTAATAGTAACAGTAACGTAACACCTAACTTCTGAACGTGTACTGTGAATATCTGAAGGTTTGAATGTGATAGGAGGGATATAATTTAAGGTTTGAATACCAAGCTGAGATGAATTATATATATATATGTCGGATGTGGCTGCCAATTATTTGAGTGCGGTAGGGCGTTATCACGAAACGTCCTATACCACTATGAGGCTTAACGGCTCCCGACCGCCTGATGATAGTAGTCCAGCTAGGGTGTTATCACGAAACATCCTATTGCTGGGAATGAGGGCATATGCTATACATGTGGAATTAAGTGAACTTTAAAGAAAAATTAGCAAATGGCAATGTGTAAAGTTGGTTGAAAACTTAGTTATCTTCTGACTATCCCCAGTATAAACTGAATGATATGCATTAGGGATTATCCTCATAAGTACACGGGAAGACTTTGTGTGGAACGGTTACTGCCTATACCTAGGAAAGTCATTAGGATTGTTTGAAATGATTTTTGTGCGAAAGGATAGTGGAAATTGAAAAGGCTTTTCACACACACACTGAATCTATCTCTATGTTGGTAATAATTGCTATAGTTGTCGTATCTTTTGTTACGTGAGTCAGGAACCTATGTGGATTACAAGTACAATGAGCCGGTTTTGATTATTTTGTTCGGGACGAACAAAAAGCTAAGTGTGGGGAAGTTGTTAACGGTGATTTTTATGGTTTTTTATCGCTTTATTCCGTAACAATATTCTTCGTATTTTATTACTTTTTATAGAAAAGTATGAGTTTAAGTGAAATATTGAAAGAATGGGTATGGAAACAATTTACTAGCAAACTCGAGCTTATTACGTGTTTTTATCGATGATTTTCCATCTATATATATGTTTCTACGGTTGCATGTTTCTATCGTGTTGTAGGTACATTTGCATGGCATTATATGAGCTAAAAAGATGTTCACTTGGGAGGTTAAGTGGAAGAAGAAGGATGCAAGTCGACTTGGACTGAAGATATGAAATCAAGTCTGAACGAGCGTTCACTACCCCGTTCAGTGGACGGGCGTTTACAAGTCTGGACTGGCGTCCAGGAGGTGCCATTCGATTCAGGAAGTTTGGATTTTCACTGGACGTGCGTCTGTTGCTCTGTCTAGTGGACTGGCGTCTAAGCAAGTGGACGGGCGTCCAGAAGAAGAAGCTGATTCAGAGTTTTGAAGTTTTTGCTGAACTGGCGTCCATTTTTGCATGGGACGTGCGTCTGCTCAAGACCCGGCCCGACTCGAAAGTTCAAAGCATTTGGACGGGTGTTCACCCTTTTGAACGGGCGTCCACCGGCCGACTTAAGCCTAACCGACCTAAAATCTTATAAATAGCAGCATATTTTCAACCCTAATTAGAACACATCATTACACAGCAGCCGCACCACATCACACAAAAACATGAGTTTCTTTCTTTCGATTTTCTTTTGGAGATCGAAAATGATTGAAGGCTAAGCAATTCGCAGTAGGACAACGGGATGAAGCCATTACAACATCACCACAACCAGGAGATTTTCAGTAAACATTATTAGTGAGTTTGAATTTATTTTTCTTTATTGAGTGTTTTGAATTGTTTGAATGTATGTTTTGTTAGATTGAAAAATCGATGAAACGATTGTTGTTTTGAATTTGATGAGAATTAAATTTACATAGAACCCTTCATTCGATACAGTTAATGATATTTCGAGAGATTAGTTTATTGTTAATTGGGTAGGAGATTCGGAAACGAACTCATGATCATGTTCTTTTATTGTTAATTTTGTTTCACTTGAGAAAGGGAACAGAAACCAAATAAATTTGATTAAAGAGATTTGATTGGAATTAAGTTAGATCACACCAAGAAATTTGATTCATCTCACAAACTGGTTGGGTGGTGGTTGTTTGGTAGAATCCTTGTTGCCCTACTGTCTCGTTATATTAAGAAGAAAGTCAGTAATTTTTCATAGCAATTTGGATTTTAGATTCAATAGCTTATTTAGGTTTAATTTGATGTGTTTCAATTTTTATTTCCTTTAGTGTTATGTGATTTATTCTGTTTTATTAGTTTAATAAAAATATATTTAGGACCATAGAATTTGTAGGAACTTTATTATTTTAATTAGATTTATCGTGACAATTCAACGGTACGTTAACTGTATTTTTGTTTCCGACAACATTCGATTCCTTGGACGACCCGGTAATACCCACTACAACGTGCCATGCACTTGAGGTGTTCCGGTAAAATAATAAATTTAAAACTTACCGAATAGTGCGCTAATATATATATATATATATATATATATATATATATATATATATATATATATATATATATTAATTGTCAGTAACGCATTTGCTAAAATACTGTTGACATTTATTTGTTTAATGACATAAACATCTTCCAACTAGTTCCCTTAACATGGCTATTAATACGCCCAATGCCGCATCCTCCTACTATTTATACTATTTTAACCTACGCATAAAACAAAACATTCATACTGAACTTAAGCTCATACCCTAGTGGTAATCCACTAAGGTCTACCCTGGCCTCCAGTGTTAGGTCCAGGGTTCGAATCCCCTCTCCCTCCTTTCGTTTTAGGGAAGAAAAAAAAAAAAAAAAAAAAAACATTCATACTATTTTTTTAATTTTTTATTTTGAAACTAGGGCAAATGACAAAAAAAATTCATCAATTAAATAGTAGGACAATTTTTAAAAAATTCAGTGAAAGTTTCATCGCGTTTGAAGATTTAGATCAAAAGATACGATGGTTTGAAAACGGGGGAGGAAGGAGAAAAAAAAACAAATGCAACAACAGTCGTCAGATTTCTTTTTTTAATTTTTTAAATTTTCTTTTTGTCCTTGTGGCCAGTAAAATTTTAGAAATTGTCATTCTCCTAATAAAAAATGTGTGGTTGTCTTGTTATTCAAAAATATTCTTAATTTTGTCAATTCTTCTTTTTTTGGACACGGTTATTGGCATCAAATTGGATTTATCATAATACAACAATTCGGGTTTAATTCGGTTTTGCCCGTGCCGGATATTAATTTTTTTTTTTTTTTTGGGAGGAGATATTATGTTTTCGACCTCTTTAAATTTGAATTTTGAATTTAAATTCGACTTTAAAGATGTCGAAATCATTGTCGTACCTCAAAAATATATTCGATATGTTGTTAGTAACAATGTCCTATATTTCTCCTTTGGCATCATTGTAAAAGATATGGTATCAAACCTACATACCATTGTGTCATCGCACTCATAATTGTCTTTGTCACAACCGATTCTCAGTTTACAAAATTGATTTTCCATTAGTCGATTCTCTCATTCGGCCATGTGAAAATTGATTCTAAATCTGAAAACTAACTTTCACCCTTATCGGTTGATTTTGATGTGGTGCCATAAAAACATCAACGCTTCTTTAATGATGCCCATTTTTTTCCGACAATAATTAATTCATTACAAACACGTATAAGTATATTATACGTGACTACACAATGTTGTTCCGATATAGCTATAGTCTTAACGTTTAAAGCTAATGTAATATAACACCTCTAAGAACAACCGTAATAAACATATTTTAGAGGCACTTTATCTGACAAAAAGGTAAACTCCATTTTTGTAAGCATTTGAAGCAAAATAATGGCTTCATTGTAGCCGTTCTTTTTGTTTACTCACTGGATGTCAGATGCCAAAGTTAGCATGTGCTTGTGGGTTGACAATCAACTTTATAGTCTCTTTACTCTCTCTTTTTGCATTCAAATGGGTGATTTCTATACTACAGTACACATTTTATTCTTTTTCACTAAATCAACCACTACAATATCGTATCAAACAAAAATATCAATAATATTCTTCTATAATTTTTCTCCAATACCCTACAGCCACATCATCAACTCTGTCAGAATTTATTCTGCAAAATGCAAGCACAACTACGGTTACTCTAAGTTATTGCATTCATAGGAGCCCATCATTGCTAGAGTATCATTTATCATTAATAGGCCCCCTCTTTAGGATTTGACTTAGGGAGAGAGGGTATAGGGCAATAAGACCAACAAGGAGAAATCATACACATACGCACGATAACACAAATCAACCGAAACTCATCCACTGGACTATACATAGACAACTCAGACATGGTTGGATCTCGCTAAGTCTCGTGTTTGAGTAGAGTGCACCATAGAGCAATTTGCTAGAAAGGTATAGCACTAGGCCCTGACCACCCTTTGATTAGCTACATATTAAGAAACAATGGCCTTAAAGATTATGCCACACGTTTCCTAAGTGTAGGTCTAACGCTCTCACTCTCACAAGATGGACAACTTTTTTCAATAGAGACCTCAGTTGCAGAATAATCTACTTCAAACCCGAGCCGAGTGAGACATTGCCCTCAACCATTCAGAACCAGTTGGTATGGTATCAACATGTGGGATCCACTATGTATTGTGCTAAAAAAACCCACCATGAGATCTTCACGATGCATATAAGTACATATAGATCACGCATTAGACAGACAGAATCTAACACATTCTCTCGTTACCATCATTCATCACACTCTAAATATTTTCATTTTCAACATTTTTAATGATAATAAGAGTGATACGTGGAGAGAACTTATGAATAAATATATCACTTTTATTTAACACTTTTATTTTCAAAAATTCGTTTCTACACAACGGTATTTACCCACTACCAATATTACAAAAGGCACTCTGAATGGCATGAAATTGAATTAAAATAACAAACAATTTTTTATGGAAAAAATATATTTAAACTTATTAAAAATAAAAGCATAAAAGAAAGGAACAGTGAGGCAGACTAACCTGCCTTCTAAAAAAACCCAATGTACTCCTTAAATATCGAGTCATGTCTCATTAAAACCTCTTTTCGGCAGAATATTATAGGAAAATTTAATAAGAGAAAAAAATACTTACGTACAACACATGAATCAATAAATTAAAAACAAAAATTATTGAATATTTCATGTAACCAATAAGCTATTGAAGCTTATCGGCTACATAACGATTAAGCATCAAAACACAGCAATATTTCCATTCAAAGAATTAAGTTGCCTCATTTTCCCAATGGCAAGTCAAGATTGAGAAGCCGATATCCGAATAGTTGAGATGCCACAATCTTTCGATGTGTATCTCCAAGCAACAACCGGTGGATGTTGATCCTTGATGCTTGACCTCCTTGATATGCTACCCGGAAAATCCCGAAGATTTTCCCAACTCAAAACCCTAAGCTTTGGACGAATTCCTTAGCTTATTTTGTGTGTATGTATGCGTATTATGTGTGTATTAAAAGGCTTAGGAGAACTCTCTTTATATAAGAGATAAATCTTTGTCCTCCAAGATTTAATAATTAATACAAAATCAATTATAATAATCATTTTCCATAAAAGATACTCCTAGAATAATCTAGAATAAATCTAGAATATTTAAGGATCAATTTAATATATTTTCATTAATTAATTATTTAACAAATAAACAATTAATCACATGTCTTATAATTATCAAGAAAACTAATTCCTTAATAAATAAAAAGACAAAACACGCCAACCCTAGTCAAATAAGGCTAGCACACGACTTTTACACTATTTGGCCGAGTCCACGAAAAATGTATTTTCCATGTATTTTATTATTTAGTCCAATAAACAATAAATCGCACATCAATTAAATAGTCCAACTACTTAATTATTATTTGAGGCCCAACGTCAAGAAATATATGCATGTTAGGAGCCACATCGGGGACCATGGACCTATAACCAGTAGCTACAATAAATTAAATAAAATTATTCATCGAACAGAACAATTCTTATTCAATCTATTAATTCCGGGATTACGCCACCATAAACCCGAAACTGAACTCTATCGATTATAGATATATACTTACACTCTAATCCTTGAGTAAAAGCGTCCATTGATATAATCATTACATACGGATAAATCCTCCATACACTGTTCGTTTTGATTCGGGATATTTCCGTAAACCCTTCTCAAAACATCTTATCATTATTTACCATTAACCCCCTAGTGATCAATTAGTTCATAACTAATATAATATGAACTGGGCCCATCGATCGCTTTAGGATTAACAAATAAGGGAACTGTCTGTCTACTTCCCGCAGGAAGGAATGGATTCCATATATGTGAAGTCACAGACTACTCACTCATTCCAGAATAGAGCCAACGAGAATTGTTCAGATCACATGTATCCAAGTGATCCTTAACTAAAACATCAAACCCTACTTTGAACCAAGCAGTAGACTATGATCACATCAGGATTGAGATTAATCCATTTATGATCATCTTGTGATTCGATAAAATTTCTCGATCACGGAATTATATCGAGAATTTAAATCAAATCGGTCCAGTCCTATATGATAGACATCATATATAAATGCCCCACTAGGTACCCTATACCGACGGTCCGGATAAGACGGTCACACCGTTAAGTGTTCTGGGTGCATTATTGGTATATTAATCATGAGACCCATACTCCGATTAAATTCACCAAGGACTAACTAGTTTTAAGCAAATCATCATTAACTCAATCCTCGTGTGTATGCCATACACTAGGTTATGTGATTACATACCGATATACTTAGGGTTTTCAGCAGTGTATTAATATAAGCATAAATGCATATATTAAGATGAATTATAAATCCTGTCAAAAACAATTACAGAAATTGTCTTTCGGGCACTACACCTAACAATCTCCCACTTGCACGAAAGGCAAGTGATAATTGTTTAGAGCATACCCCTTATACACAACATTCTCTCACTTGCTCTAAAAGAAAATGAGATATATCCCTCAATTCTGTACCCGCCAAGTGCATCAAACCATTTAGATGTCAAATACACTCCGAGTGTGCCGCCGCAGGGTCGGTCAGTGACTCGGTGAGTATGCAACATCTAAATGCCACGCAACTTAGTATACTGATCCTTTAGGTTGTCAGCTCTAGACGATCTTTAGGATCGAAACATCGCTGGTCCATCCAATCAGGTGGTACTCTCCCAATATGCCTTTTTTACCTCTAGTGACTGTGAAGATCCTTATCAGCTACCTCTCCACTGTTTTCACAATGAAGTGGTATCGGCTTACCAGATCTGGAATTACTCCCAGATATGGAAGGAAATCCTCAATCTGACTTAAAGTCAGAATCACACGAGTAAACACTGAGCCCGAGATCGACTTAACGATCATCCTTAATCTGACTTAAAGTCAGAATCAGTGTAATCATTTATATTCACGTTCGCACCCGAATATACTAGCATATTATTCCTCGTTTTCAAAGATACTTGAGGACGTATTAAACTTGCTATTTAATACTCCAATCCAAGATTCGATTAACTTGTAATTACCTGACTTTCTCTTATCAAAAGAGAGTCTATCCCATTTTCTATTCATCCTCAGGTTTAGAGAAGCATTCCGTGAGAGGTAAGGTAGGAATACTTCGTTGAATGTTGCATACCGATATGCAAAATCATCTTAACCATTAGGATAGATGGGATTGCCAGTCAAATATTCTCGGGAATTTGACCGAATCAAATCCTTTAGAATGTAGTCCGATTCTTTCATAAAGAGAATCTTGGCATGTCAGTTTCCGACTTCAGATAACACACCCATGTTGTTTCCAACTATTTCAGTGTTACCATTCATGAACACTAATGTATATACTACTTTACCAATACTGACATCCAGTCTATGAAAGACTTATCAATATTCTGGTCAAGTCCGCATACTTGAAATATGTGACTTTTAAATGACCTAGAGGTTTTTTTTATCCTTAAAGGATATAAGCCTTGGTTCCTGAATCAATTCAGATTCAGTTTGATTGGCAAGAAATTCTCAGGGAGTTACCCCTATTTCCTGCTTTCTAACGAAATCATGCATTTATTCTTAGCTAAAACCCTTCTGTTCTGAATGAATTCAGATTCCATTTGTTCGGCAAGAAAGTCTTAGGGAATCACCCCTATTTCTGCTTTCTAACGGAATCAAACAAGACCGAGTGTGAACAGAACTAGAGTACCAAAACTCCATTCACAGGGTTATGGATTTTAAACCAACCTCTATTGATCAGAATCCTATACAGTCCGCAAGGAACCGTAGGTTATCAATCTCTTCTGTAAACTACGAAGTCTTTAGAAAACCACAAGAGGTAATGGTTAAACCATACTCCCATTGCGTTCTTGGTGGATTGATATTCTGATCTAGTAGTAATTGTCAGTGTTATCACCAACTACCAATGTTGGACGTGGTCTGATCTAATCAGTTAGTAACTACCTTGAGTAACCGTACTCCAAAGTCCAAGGTTGTTATTCATAGACCCTTTCAGAAGGGGTTTTGACAGTATAACCGTCACTTTCTGATCTTAAGAATCTTATAACCAACCTTTACTCAACGTATAAGATATTGCACGAACAAATCATCGAACGTGTACGTAAAATTTCCGGTCCTACCTTCAAGCACTAAGTGCTAAATGCCTATATTGACGGAAGTGGGGTGAACCGAATTCACTCCTTATCCACAAATTTGTAAGCATCTTCTAGGTAGACTTCTCGGTTTTACATGATAGTGTAAACCGTTATTTTGCAACCAATATCTTAATTGAGTTAAGCAGTGTATTGTAGCACATTAATAACTATATGAGGCAAATTTATGGTGTTATCCCTCAGTGGATAAATTCCACTAGGAGGCAGGCCGAGCATCAGTCCCAAGACTATGCTATGGCCTATTACTGAGCATGGAATACTCTATCTCTAGTGAAATCAGAGATACCTCCAAATATTTTAGATAATCTTCTGGCGTTTCGAGTAGTTGTCTGACGAGATGTCACTACTCAGAAGCTCCTTCTAACTTGTATCTTTCACAAGACACCGAAGGTCATTATGAACAAGCTTTGTTACTTCTTTAAATCTATTACCCTTTCCCGATTGAAAGGAAGCTTAGTCATTGTTCCTTATGAGACAGTGTTCCTTGACTGGGAGATAGGAATCACCCTAAGCCAGTCTTCAGATCTTGTCTTTAGGAAATATGCACTAATTAATAGAGTATGAAGAAGTGTTTATCTAAATATGGAAACCTTTTGCCTTTAATAGTTTAAGATGTGTTACATATACCTTTTCAGCATTTCTTAGTGGTTCTGACTTTATCAAACAAAAGTCCGAGTCTTGGATTTGTGCTACAAATGTCATATTCACTTTCTATAAGACAAACAAATTATCGAATTGAAAGTGAATCCATTCGTTCCAACGAATCTGAAAACAGAAAATAAATTTTCTGTGATATTCAAGGATTGAATCCGAAATTCATTTCCTTATATCACTCCCACTATTCTAGCTGAAATAACTGCCCGTTATATACTCTATTTATCGTTTAATACATAGCTACCTTGTTCTTCCAAAGAACTTAGCTTTCGAGGAAATCATTAAGGATGCATTGGTCAGTGATCCGAAATCACTTTCCTTATCCTCTGATTTTCTATTTATTAATATTCCGGTTTAGCCTTAAAACTACTTAGTTTAGATGACTAACACGTATAGACATTCTTTCCAATTCTTGACTTTCCTTATATGGAAACAGTCTTGAACTAGCAGTTCATTTGAGTAGACACTACTCGTGAACTGTGGGATGTCTAATGATAGTGTTACTCATTTGGACTATTTGATTTTTCTAATAAATCAACAAATCATAAGGTTAAAGCTCCCAGTAGTTTATTGGTTCCAAATACCGTCTAACTAGCAATGCTTTATTTTTGATTTTTCAGAGATTAGAAAATCACCATAACTAAGCTCCCACAAGTTTATCGGTTCCAAATACCGTCTAACTAGTAATGCTTTGTTCATATTTTTCCAGGAATGAAAAAACTCTTGTGCAGTCTCTTACACATTTCTAATGATTCAGAAAAACAACAAATCATATGAATAAAACTCCCACTGGTTTATCGGTTCCAAATACCGTCTAACTAGCAACACTTTATTTATGATTTTCCAATTTTTCAATTAGAAATTTCTTGTGTGATTACCCACACAATTAAAATTCACTAATAGAATTTTATATAGTCCTACATCATCTTTGAACTAAGTGCGTCTCTCGTTCAACGCGAGTGACAGCAGTGACATACATATACTATGTCACTTAAGATTTAAAGGCTCAAGAGGAATATCTCTTCCGAAATTTAATTGCATTCTTCGATGAGTTCAACGTTCTTGTTACTTTCCACTTTTAACGAAGTCATTACACTAGCAGTTTAGTAGCCTAGAGATGATAGTTGTAAATAAAATTGATAGAAAAAATTCATACATACACGATTAGATAAATTTTAGGAATTATAAACTGTAAAAGTCTATCCTACCATTCCAAGGATTTAACCTCACATCGTACCGCCGCCTAGGGGGTCGGTATCAGCACGATGACGGTTAAACTGAGACAATCTCTCTCGATGATTAAACTTTGAGAATCAAACATCTCATGGGAATCGTACATCCCATACTTTAATCGTCGATTACCTTCCTTTTTCAGCCAATATATTTCCTAAAATATCCTGATGAGTGTGACCTACAATATCAGACCTTTAAGTACGCCCCGAGTATGCCTACGTAGGGCAGGTCAGTGACCCGGCGAGTCCTCAAGATCCTATCCTTTCGGAGACCAAGCTTTGAATTTTGATAACGGTGAACACCATCCGAAGGGGCCCGATATCAAATCGGCACGAGGTGTCACCATTCTCTCACTTGCTTGCATCTATAGTAGAGGCCGTGGGGTCGGCTGTCGCCTTCCCCGCTCCCACTCAATATTTTGAAAAAGTGGTGGGTTTATTGATCGCGGTTTTGGACTTGACAATATTTTAAGAAACAACAAATCATGTACCCGAATGGTGTCGGTAATGTAAGCAAGCCTACCCGTCTTATTCGTTGGAACATATGTGACTGTCGGTCGGATCCGGCTAAGAGAAGCCCCGTTTAGCCGTAAAGGCTTGTCGGATATGCTAAGTCTTGCCGAACCCCCGTGCAATCGTCACACGTGGAGCTGAGGGTGAGTCGATCGAGCCGTAGCTCAGTTGAACTTACCCAACCATGGTTAGACCATTTCCGAACCCATGTATCATGATTTTCCGAATACTTAAATTGTCAAACTTTCCCGTAGACACTACGGAACAAACCCGCAATCTCGTTCCGGTTTAAGGTGGGATTCACCGAGAATCCATCACCGAAAACTTAACGATTGACAAAACCCGATTCCTCGGTTATTTAATTAGTTTTTAAAATAATTAATTCCCACAACAATTAATTAAATATTAAACTAATTAATTGGGTTGAATACATGCCTAATTAATTATCCAGAATTAAATAGCTATATGTATGCATATGGAGTGGATTTCATGATATGATGCATGTCATGGAAATTTTCCGGTTCTACGCATACATCCTAAACATACATACTAGTGCGGAAAACAAACATCAAGATGGACCGTTGGCACCCCCGTATCAAACCTATTAGAAAATAAATAAATAAACCCTAACTAGGGTTTACAAGTTTCTAAGACAATATGCTGCTGATCCGTTTCATCGATTATCGGGCATCCAAACGACTCTGATTGACACGAAACTTTGTGGACCTGTTCTTCACTCCTTCTGCTTCAATATGGACGGTTGGATCCGAGTTTCGATGGCCCAATTTTCTCCAGCAATCCGCCGATCCAACTGCTGCATCTGTTTATAACTGCGGCACAGCCGTGTCTTCCCGGAGCCGATCGGGCATCGATACAAAACCCGATCGACCTGAAATTTTTAGGGCTTGTTCATAACTCCATGTTAGTCAATCTGAATGGTCGGATCTATGTTTCAACGTTCGAAACTCTTCCAGAAATTCGACGAAGTCACAGCTAGGGTTTTTTACGGCTGCTGTGCTTTTCTGTTACGTGAGCGATCTGATATCTAGACGGACTCCGATCGACATCAAATTTTGAGGGCTTGCTCATAAACTTTTGATCCTTACTAAGACCGGAGGCATCGTCTTTTCAACGGCTCAATCAACGGGAAAAATAGAAAAACCGAACAGCAACAAAACAGATCTATTTCTAGGAAATTTAAAATTACATCAACAAATAAATTACAAGATTTCCTATACTCATATAACGAATTTATATGAGTTTACAATATATCTAACGGGTAAACAGTGCAAACCCCAATCCATCTCTTCAACCACAACAACCAATCAAATATGCATATTTAAAAAAATATCTAAATGCAATTCCACTCCTAGATCTATCAATTATATACTTTAATTTATAGATCGGAGGCTCTGCTACCACTTGTTGGATGTAATATCGTAGGACGGATCTAGATCCACCCGATTACGCAACGGAATAAACAAGAGGATCACGATCATATAAAATTAAACTACATAATTTAAGATATACATGTAAGAAGGTGAGATTTACTTACCAATCAAAAAGGATGAACTCCAAGATTGAGAAGCCGAGATCCGAATAGTTGAGATGCCACGATCTTCGGATGTGTTTCTCCAAGCAACAACCGGTGGATGTTGATCCTTGATGCTTGACCTCCGTGATATACTACCCGGAAAATCCCAAAGATTTTCCCAACTCAAAACCCTAAGCTTTGGCCGAATTCCTTAGCTTATTTTGTGTGTATGTATGCGTATTATGTGTGTATTAAAAGGCTTAGGAGAACTCTCATTATATAGGAGAGAAATCATTGTCCTCCAAAGATTTAATAATTAATACAAAATCAATTATAATAATCTTTTTCCATAAAAGATACTCCTAGAATAATCTAGAATAAATCTAGAATATTTAAGGATCAATCTATTATATTTTCCTTAATTAATTATTTAACAAATAAACAATTAATCACATGTCTTATAATTATCAAGAAAACTAATTCCTTAATAAATAACAAGACAAAACACCTCAAATAAGGCTAGCACACGACTTTTACACTATTGGGCCGTGTCCACGAAAAATGTCTTTTCTATGTATTTTATTATTTAGTCCAATAAACAATAAATAGCACATCAATTAAATAGTCCAACTACTTAATTATTATTTGAGGCCCAACGTCAAGAAACATATGCATGTTAGGAGCCACATCGGGGACCATGGACCTATAACCAGTAGCTACAATAAATTAAATAAAATTATTCATCGAACAAAACAATTCTTATTCAATCTATTAATTCCGGGATTACGCCACCATAAACCCGAAACTAAACTCTATCGATTATAGATATATACTTACACTCTAATCATTGAGTAAAAGCGTCCATTGATATAATCATTACATATGGATAAATCCTCCATAGACTGTTCGTTTTGATTCGGATATTTCCGTAAACCCTTCTCAAAACATCTTATCATTATTTACCATTAACCCCCTAGTGATCAATTAGTTCATAACTAATATAATATGAACTGGGCCCATCGATCAATTTCTAGGATTAACAAATAAGGGAACTGTCTGTCTACTTCCCGCAGGAAGGAATGGATTCCATATCTGTGAAGTCACAGACTACTCACTCATTCCAGAATAGAGCCAACGAGAAGTGTTCAGATCACATGTATCCAAGTGATTCTTAACTAACACATCAAACCCTACTTTGAACCAAGAAGTAGACTGTGATCACATCAGGATTGAGATTAATCCATATATGATCATCTTGTGATTCGATAAGATTTCTCGATCACGGAATTATATCGAGAATTCAAATAAAATCGGTCCAGTCCTATATGGTAGACATCATAAATAAATGCCTCACTAGGTACCCTATACCGACGGTCCGCATAAGACGGTCACATTGTTAAGTGTTCTGGGCGCATTATTGGTATATTAATCATGAGACCCATACTCTGATTAAATTCACCACGGACTAACTAGTTTTAAGCATATCATCACTAACTCAATCCTCGTGTGTATACCATACACTGAGTTATGTGATTACATACCGATATACTTAGGGTTTTCAACAGTGTATTAATATAAGCATAAATGCAAATATTAAGATGAATTATAAATCCTCTCAAAACAATTACAGAAATTGTCTTTCGGGCACTACACCTAACACAACTTTCAGCTCGGATCCATTCCTAATGGGACTTTCTTTTTCTTCATCGATTACCCAGATTGGTCAGACACTTCCATCATTTGCTACTATTGGATCATCTCCTCCGTTTGCACCTTACCGGACTGAGCCTAATCCATCTCTTTTCCGGTCACCTGGATACAACCCGATCTCCTCTCCAAGTGTTGTTCCTTTTCCAGGTCACCTAACACAGACATGGAATGTCAAATTGACCAGAGAAAATTATCTGCTCTGGAAATCCACAGTCCTCCCCTTGATTCGAGGACACAGATTGTAAGGCTATCTTCTGGGCACTCATCCTCGTCCCTCCATAGCCTTGCTGGGTATGCAGACACCAGAAGAGTGGGACACCGTTGACCAACTTCTTATGGGATGGCTGCTGGCGTCAATGACATAACAAGCTTTGACCGAAGTCAATGGTTGTCGGACTGCTAATGAAGTCTGGATTACTCTTGAAGGGTTGTTTAATAGTCAATCCGAAGCTCGGATGTTGGAATTGAAGAATAGTCTGACAAAGGCTGAAAAAGGTACAAGATCTATGGCTGATTATTTGGCTTTGATGAAATCGTATGGAGATAATCTTGCAGCTGCTGGGTATCCGATTTCAAAGTCTGAACTTATCCTTGCTGTTCTTGGAGGCCTAGATCATGACTATGAAGCAACTATAGTCAATATTACTGCAAGAGTTGGATCTCTCAATTGGCAGGAGGTTCAGTCCCAGCTCCTCATTCATGAGAAATTGGTGGCTCGTTTTCATCCGCATTCTGGAGGGACAACTCAACCCACTGCAAATCTTGTTCAGTCACAATATGGGAATGGAAGAACTGGTAATTATCAAGGAAATCAATCCTCTAGGGGTAGAGGTGGGAGATGAGGTAGATGTAGAAATGGCAATGGTAGAGGTGCAGGTAACAACTCCAACAACAATAGTGGTAGTAAAATGGCTTGCCAAATCTGCAATAAGATTGGTCATACTGCTACTCAGTGCTGGCATAGGTTTGAGACTGACTTCAACAATGATCCAGAATCAACAGCTCCTAAACAGATATCTGCTTTATTGTAGCTAGCCCCCAAAGTGTTGCTGATAATGCCTGGTATTTGGATAGTGGTGCCACCTACCATGTTACCTCAGACCTCAACAACTTGCATTTGAATGCTGGTTACATATGTGCATATACACTTGCTGTTGGAAATGGTAAAGCTCTTTGTATTAAGCATGTTGGCCTAGCACCATTCAAACTCACCCTACACCTATTATCCTTCACACTTTACTTCATGTACCTGAGATCACCAAAAATCTTCTTAGTGTCTCAAAACTCATTTGTGATAATCCTGTTTTTATTGAATTCTCTAACTCTGGTTGTGTTGTGAAGGACAAGAGCACATGCCAGCCTCTGCTTCAGGGTCATCTCAAGGATGGACTGTACAAGATGGTTCCTCCCATCACTAAGACCTCCCTTCACTCCAAAGATCTCATCTCCATATGTGCTTCCTATCTTAGTCAATCTAAGTCCTCTATCAATTGTACTAAGTCAGTGCTGAGCTATGGCATAGGAGAATGGACATTGTTCCAAATCTATGTTAAGTCTTGTTTTATCTCATTGTAATGTTTCTTTCAATGAAAACTTTGACTTTTGTGATGCCTGTCAGTTGGGTAAATCCCATTTATTGCCTCATCCCATGTCTAACTCTAATGTTGTTCTTCCCTTTGATCTTGTTTTTACTGATATCTGGGGCCCTGCCCCTGTTAAATCTGTTGATGGATTCACTTATTATATTCATTTCATTGATGATGCCACTAGATATACCCGGATATTTCCCCTTAAGTACAAATCTGAGGCTTTTGACACCTTTAAACAATTTCAAAAAATGATTCAAACTCAGTTTAATGCCAATATAAAGTGTGTTCAATCAGACTGGGGAGGGGAGTACATGAAGCTAGAACCCTATCTCAAAACTGAAGGAATAGGTTTTAGACACCCCTATCTTCATGATCATGCCCAAAATGGTAGGACAAAAAGAAAACATAGGCATATCATAGAAGTTGGCCTTACTCAACTAGCTCAAGCAAACATGCCTCTGAAGTATTGGTGGGATAGCTTTCAAACTGCTGTCCAGATTATCAACGTTCTACCTACACCTGTGCTAAAATCTCAGACCCCTCATGAAATACTTTTCCACAAAATCCCTAATTACTCTATGTTTAGAGTTTTTGGCTGTGCTGTCTACCCTAATCTGAGACCCTTCCAACACATCAAATTCCAGTATCATAGTAGAAAATGTGTGAATTTTGGCCAAAGTGTGAGTCATAAAGGGTACAGATGTCTAGATGAGACTGGTAGGATATATATCACCATAAATGTTGTGTTTAATGAACATGTTTTTCCTTTTCTTGATGGCTTCTTACAAGGACCTCATAAATCAATCACTTCTGACAATACTGCCTCTGTTTGCCTCAGTTTACCCTTTGGCCTCTGGTTTAAACCTTTAGAACCAACAGACAACATGCCTACATCATCTGTGAACCATCCTCCTATTGACCTTCACACACCTGTTCACTCAGTTGTCAACTCCCCTACTTCTGTTCAAACCCCTGAAACTCATACTTCCGGTTCATCTTCTACACCATAATCCTCACCTGTACCAAATCACTCTGTCCCTACTCAAACCCTCTCAAGTCAGACTAACATCTCAGACTCTCCTTCATCCCACTCTTCAAGTCACACTGAATCTCCATAGTCCACTGCTCCTCCAACAGCTCCTATAGTCCACCCAATGCAAACTAGATCAAAGAGTGAGATATTCAAGCCCAAAACCTACTCAGCCTACATTAAGACAAGAGCTCTACCACTTCCTTCTGAACCTACAATTGTAGGTGATGCCTTGAGTTCACCAGCCTGGAAAAGTGCCATGTTGGATGAATATCAAGCTCTCATCAGAAATAAGACTTGGGAACTTGTTCCCCCAACCAAACACCATAGTGTGGTGGGAAATAGATGGGTGTTCAAGCTGAAGCTCAAAACTGATGGAAGTGTTCTCAAACATAAGGTTGGATTGGTGGCAAAGGGGTTTCACCAAAACTATGGAGTGGATTTCACTGAGACCTTCAATCCAGTGGCCAAGTCCTGCACTATCAGGGTGGTTCTGGCTGTGGCAGTGTCCATGAATTGGCCAATCCACCAAATAGACATTAATAATGCATTCCTCAACAGGCCACTCAAAGAACCTGTGTACATGGTGCAGCCTGAAGGCTTTATTGATCCTGAAAAACCACACTACTTGTGCAGACTGAACAAGGCCCTCTATGGTCTCAAGTAGGCACCTAGGGCATGGTTTGAGGCCTTCACAATTCAGATGAAGGCATGTGGATTTAAGCAAGCAGTTTCAGACAATTCTTTGTTTGTTATGCATTCAGCTAAGTTTGTTGTGTATGTCCTTGTATATGTAGATGATATTCTTATCACAGGGAATTCAAGTGAGGTGATTTCCAGGTTTATATAGTACCTAAATGACAAGTTTTCCTTGAAGGACTTGGGGCAGGTTTCACACTTTCTTGGAATGCAAGCCTATAGGGACTCTACAGGCCTCTACTTGAATCAGACTCACTATGCCATGCAACTTCTCAAGAGACTTGGAATGGAACATCTAAAAGGATGTCCTACACCTATGGTTGTAGGTAAGGCTTTAAATCCTAAACATGGATCACCATTGTCAGACCCTAAAGAGTACAGGAGTGCTATTGGAGGGCTACAATACCTAACTCTGATAAGGCCAGATCTAACCTTTGCTGTTAATTGCCTTAGTCAATTTATGCAGGATCCCTATACTGATCACTGGTTTGCTCTGAAAAGGCTGCTGAGATATGTCAGTGAGACACTTGATTATTCACTGCACTTTAAGCCTTCTTTTGACCTCAAAATTACAGGGTTCACAGATGCTGATTGGGTAGTGGATACCTTTGATAAAAAATCTGTGGGAGGATACTGTGTGTTTCTTGGTGATTCTTTGGTTTCCGGGAGTTCAAGAAAGCAAACAGTGGTGTCAAGATCAAGCACAGAGTCTGAGTATAGAGCTCTGGCTGATCTCTCAGCAAAAGTCCAGTGGATTAATCAACTGGTGAATGAACTGGGGTTACAGGTATCAGGCACTCCCACTATCTGGTGTGACAATACTGGAGCAAACTCCTTGGCTTATAATCCAGTATACCATGCCCGGACCAAACACATAGAAGTGGACATCCATTTTGTGAGAAACCAGGTTCTTGCCAAAAGGTTGCAGGTTCTGTATGTGCCCTCTGCTGATCAAATAGCACATACTTTCACAAAAGCCTTGTCACATACTGCATTCAAAGGTTTCAGAAGCAAACTCAATGTCAAGGTTTCACCATTTCGTTTAAGGGGGTGCTGTTGAGAAATAGATATTGTTGGTCCCTTGAAAAGGCTTTGGTTAAGTTTAGAAGGGGGAGGGGAATAAACTTAACACTTAAAACTTTTGGAGTTAGCAAACTCAGCAACTTCGACGGCCTGCTTGGCCGATCGGTCGAGTCGTCGATACTCGCAGTCTCGTCGACTATTGAGTTTACTGAATTTGTGCAGCGGAATATGTCAAAAATTAAGCCTTATTACTTGTTGTTAAATATGATACCAAGTATAAGATACTTAGTAGTGTATGTGTGTGATTCAGTTTCTAGATTTAGTAGATTGATGTGCTAGATATACTAAATGCAGAATATAAATATAGAAAGTAAGTAGGCAGATTTTATAGTGGTTCCAGGTGGTGTAATCATGTCAGTCCACTCTTCTCCTGTGATGTTGGAGGTAATTCACTAGAGATTCTTGAGGTAGCTGTTACAAAAATCCTTAAGTTGCTTGTCCTTCACCAATAACTATGGCTTCACAAACTGAACACTTGGAACAGGTAGGATTGCCACTCTAAAGTCTTCCACTGGTCCTTGAAGGGTAGGATTGCCTCTTCACCGGCTCCACCACAAACAACAGTCCTTGACACACAAATGTGCTTCACTGTCTTCAATAGATTCCTTGTAGAAGAAGGTTTGAATCAAGTAAGTGATTCAGCTTTCAGCAGCTTGATCAGGATGATATGATCAGCAGCTTGATGTCTTCAAGTGTGTAAACTTGATGTGGCTAGAAAACAGATTACACTTGAAGAACTTTTCTGGATCAGTAGCTTTATGCTCAGTAGGGTCAGCAGGGTATTTTGATCGATTGAAATCTGATAGCTCAAGATAGATCCTTATTTTTCATCAATTATCATCACTTGTATCTGAGTTAGGAGTCCTCTATTTATAGGTAGGAATCCTTGTGACTTATGTTTGAAATTCAAACATAGCCTTTTCAGTTTTGTCCTATTTGACTTGCTTTTTCTGACTGTTCCTAGGACTGAAACTGTCAGATTCCTTTTTGACAGTATGCAGTATGTCCACCTTTTGACTTGTGTCCATTGGATAAAGGTCTGATTCATCCCAACGTCCCTTTAATCTTAACCATTGATTTGTTTGACAAAATCAGAGATTGTTAGCTGTCCCTTTCTTTGTAATCTTCCAATGTAGCCTTTGAATAATTCGAAGTATGTGTATCAGCAGGTTCCTGTGACCATAAGTCTGCTGAAATACATATCAGTCAGCTGATCCATAATTTGTTGTGTTTATAAAACAATGCAGTTGACTTCTTTTATCTAACTTTTATTTATGAAGTTAGATTACACCATTTTGCAAATAACTAAGTTCTAATCACCACTTAACTTGTGGAACTTAGACCTTGTACACAAGGTATATGTAGTCAGTTTAGGTCATCACAGACTTCCCTAAATTCTGATTCCATATCCTTGACTTTAATTACTAAGTTTGATCCCTTAGCCTTCAATAACTGAGTTTGAGCCCTCAGCCTTCAGTCTTCAGCAGGTTCCTAACTAGTCTACTGACCTAGGTACCCTACTGATCTAGACAGGTCTGCTGATGTATGTCAGCTGACCATTTACAGTGCTTGTTTGATCAAACCTATACAAGATCAAACTCTAATAAACATATACATTTGATCTAGACATCTTTTTGCCTTTGCTCTATAACAACTAGTCTGGCACTCATCACTAAAACATAAAAATAAGTCCAACAATTTCCCCCTTTTTGGTGATGATGCCAATACCCTCCTTACAGCAAAGCAAAAAGATTAAAAACAAGAACAGAACAAACTTAGTAATCTCTCATTATAATCATTTGTTCAAAAGTACTACAGTCTAGAATCAGCAAAAGTATAAAGCAGATAAAGTATGCTTATCTAGTGTCTTATTTCTCTTTCTTCTCTTGCCTTCTCTAATTGCTCTTGATAAGCTCTTATCTCTCTAATCATTTCTCTCATCCATTCATTTTCAATAAGAGAGAAATCAATGTGAGGATTCACTTCTTTCCACCACTTCCATGCTTCAGGCAGAATGAGATTGATCTGGTGTACTCTAAAGCCTAAATGCATGTAAACTTCCTTAAATTCATTCAGTGATTCCTTTGCATTGGTGGTAGGTAAAATCCTTCCACCTCTACCACCTCTTCCACCTCTATGTGCAGTTCTCAAGGTTTTGAATCTTGCTTCCCAAAACTTAAGTCCCAGAAAGGAGTTCAACCCTTCAGGAAATCCCTTGTCATGATAAGGTCTCATCTTGCTGTTGTAAACTTTCTTATATTCTTTGAGATGATCATCAGTGAGTGGAAGTCTGCCAAGTGCAGGTTCTCTGAATGCATTAGTGTCATCTTCCCATCTTTTCTTAGCAAAGATCCTAGCAGCCTCTTTTGCTACAGTTGTCTGACTCTCTCCCCCCTTATTGACATCATCAACAAAATGGGACAGCAGGCCATGCACACTCTCCTGGGTGATTACTAGATTACACAGTTGTCCCTCCATGATTTCAGTTCTAGTATCAACTGCAGTAATCCTTTGTTGCATAGTTTGTTCCAGTAGATTGATCCTCTCAGTGAACTTAGGATCCAATCCAGCAGGTTGAGGTGCAGCAGCAGGTTCAGCAGGTCTTTGGACTTCAGCAAGATTATCCAATTTCTATTGAATAGAGGCAAACTGATCTTTCAAAAACTTATCTTTCAGTGTATTGCCTTGTTTGATTCCCCTCACATCTTGTGTTAGATCAGCAATAGCATACTATGTAGATGTGAAGTTTGAAGCAATTGTCTAAGTAGATCTTCTGTGATTAGCCACAAGGTTCATCAGTTCTTCAAATCCATGCTCTTGTCTGTCAAGTTGAGTCCTTAACTGTGTTATGTCATTCCTGACAGCCCTCAACTCTTCCAGAACTTGTGCTGGTACTCCACCAGCCATTCCTCCAGCAGCTCCATCAGCAGGCTCTTCTACATTGTATTGTTGCCTCTATCTGCTGATAACCAAGGCATAGCTCATATCCCTTCCAGCAGGGTTAGGTCCTTGGAATTCTTCCGAGAATAGGATCAAGAGCGAGTTCTTCAAAAGCGGTATAAATGCACATGAGGTTCAACATCTATTGGTTCTTCCTCGGGCACTTGAAACTCCTCATCAACTTGTAGTCATAGTCCAAATTGTTCATCTTCATCAACAACAACAGTCTGCTGACTATCCTTACCCTCAGTGACCTTTCCTCCAGCAGGCTCTACTACAGCAGCCTGTTCAATAACAACAACAGGGGTTTCCTCCAAACCCATAGTTAGTTCCAACCTTTGTCCAGGTGTTGTTTGTACCTCAGCAACCTGTACCACCGGTTCCAACCTTTGTTCAGGTGTTGTCTGATCCTCAGCAACCTGTACCTCCTCAAACAACAATGGTGATCCTTCAACTCCTATTACCATATCCAATCTCTGTGCAATCACTGTCTGTTCCTCAGTGATTAGCACCCTTTGTACAAGGATTGCAGGGAATTCAGCCCTATTTTCTTCTTGAAACCCTTCATCATTAGCAATCCTTCTTAGAGTATTGGCAGTCTTGAATAGAGTGTCCTAAGTGTCAATCCAGTCTTGATATTGAATTGAATCCTCAGAAATGACATTAGGCTCACTATGATCAGTGACCCTCTCATCATCCAAATCTTCATTCTGTTGATCATCAGATTGCTCAGTAGCTTCCACAACAAATGAAGTATCTAATGCACCAACCAGACTGTTGCCTCCAAGATTTATCCCATCATTTATCAAAGCCTCCAAACCATCTATGGTGAGATCCTCCAGATCCTCATCCATCTGTTTATTTTCATGCCTCTCAGTAGACTGTCTAGCACCAGTAGACTACTCTATTCTTGGTTCAATAATCATTGCAGTCCCACTGACTCCTCCTGGACCAGGGGATGATCATCACCAGAATCAGATGATGAAGAGTCATCACTGTCGGATTCATCTCTTGGATCTCTGAATTTGATACCTTCTTCCTGCTTTTGTTCATGAATAAGATCCATCAGTCTTGCTTCCAACGCGAGAGGTATCAACCAAATCCAGCAGATTCTCCACTCCTAATTTCTCAAAAGCCCACTCCTCAAAATCTGTCATTGGTTCTGCAGCTGGCTTTTGTCTTTTATAAAAACCAAACTTCCACTGAAAGTAATCAGCTACCAGATGGAGCTTTGGATCAACATACACTTCTTTCTTCTTTTTCTCTTGTCTTTCAAAGGGCATGGTTGGCTTTCTAGGAGCTGTATGTCCACTCTGCTGACCTCCAAAGGTCTCAACCAGCAGAGGCATAGTTTCTTCAACAGATGCCTCTAGGTCAGTAGGTTGCTCAGGTTGTATATTAGTGCCTACTACCTCCATCGGTTCAATACTTGGTCCCCCCTGACTTACATGCTCATCAGCAGGGTTAGCAGCAGACTGCTCTTCCCCCTGACTTCTTGCAAAACTTGCAGGGTCTTGTACCAAACTTTCAATTTCCACAGCAGGTGCAGACTCAGTAGTCTGCTGTGGCTCTTCACCAAGTTGCTCAACAATAACTTGTGCAGCTTCAGTAGGCTCAGCAGCCTTTGCATGGGAGGATTCTACTTCTTCAACAGGCTCAGGTTCAGCAGCCTGCTGTGATTCTTCAATAGGTTGCTCAACAACAACCTGTTCTTTCTCAGTAGGCTTGATAATTGTTAAGGGCTCAGCCTCAATAGCCACTCCTACTTCTTTTTCTTCCCTTTGAGTCTCCAAAATCCTCAACTGTTTTCCTTTGCCATGTTTCTTTTTCTTGGCAATTTCTTTCATTCTTTTGGAAAGTTGCTCTTCTTCAATTTCAGTAGCTTTCCTCGTCCTTGTAATTTCAGCTATATCAATAACTTCAACTGACTTCCTTGTCTTCTTAGGCTTTAACATTTAAGTTATCTTTCTTGTATCAGCAGCCTTTCTCTTCTCAGCAACCTTCTTAGGTGTTAGGAACATTTTATTATGTTTTGATGAAGGCCATGCTAGCTGTTATAGCAATCCTGAAATAAGTTAGAACTCTCTGTATAAGTCTTTACTTAGAGTCTCACATGTTGTATAAGTTGAGTCGGACAAGTATTGTACTAGTTGGTAGGACGGCAAATCAAAAACGAGATATTCGGCAAAGTGAAGCCGAAAAGCACCGAAGAGAGAAGTAATGAAGACATTATGGTCGACTTATAACCAAGGAAGTCTGTGATGACCTTGGATAAGTCTAAGTTATGTTTTTAAGTGATGAAACTCAATGTTCAAATATGGTGTACACTTTGGTCTCACCCAAATCAAGGATCGGTGAAGTACAAAGACTCTCCTAATACTAGAACAAAGAAGGAAACGATGAATCGACTGAGTAGGCCGACCTTCGGCAAAGTGAAAATGAAACAGCGAAGAAAGAACTAACGGCGAAGTCAGAAGGCTCACTCGACCGTTCAAAAAACGGCGAAGTAACACTTACCAGATCAGATTTGATATATGTTGAAGATACAGAAGATCATGCATTAAATGCACAATAAATAGAGGATCAATCAAGGACGGATTTTCTGCTATACGTTTGAAGAAAGAATCCAATCACTGAAATCAAGGAGAATACAATTAAGGGGGAATCAAGAATAAAATCAAGGATTATTCCCTCATTAATATAGCCAATGGACGGAATTTCAAAACCAAAGTTACTCAAGGCTATAAATAGAAGGCATTGACAGAAAAACACACAACGATTGAAAAAGAAAAACATCAAGCACAAACTCTGTCAATTTGAAAAGCTCTCTCTCTGAACTTACAAGGATACATCTAGTTTTCAACTCAAATATCAGAACTACAAAGTCATACTCAGAACTGAGATTGATCAAGCAAGTGTGTGAATCACATTCACATCAAACTGAAACAACGAATCGAGAGGCAATCGAGAAGGAGTTGAATCTGTGATAGGCGTTGAAGGATCTTGATCTTAAGGAGCGACAAAGGGAAGACCGAATCACCGAAGGCATTGCGGTCAAGGAGTGATAGTCTTGTAGATTGTGAAGCTTGGGAAGCCAAGGACAATCATACTATTGTATCGGTGAAAACAATAGTGAATTCCTCCAATCATCACGGGAGAAGAGTGGACTAAGGGATTACACCACCCCGAACCACTATAAGCCTTGTGTCAATTTAATTTCGCAATTTACTTTACGACATTCATTTAATTTGCATACATCAAAATTTACATCTGTGATTGTCTAAACGATTTGAAAACAATAAAGTAAGAAGGGACTTATCCGCTGCCCAAAAGCTTTTAAACACAAGAATTTTTTTTGAAACTCCACTATAGTCATTCACCCCCCCCCCCCCTCTGACTATAGTTTCACCCTTCTCTGGGACCAACAATTGGTATCGGAGCGGTGTTCTAGTATCGAACCTCGTTCGGATCTAATTTACGGTTATAAGGAGATCACATATTTTCAAAGTAGTTTTCAAATGCGAGTTTTTACATACACTTACATTTATATCTTCAATTGCACTTGATGGATTCCTCAACCTTCTTGTCAAAAGTACCTGTGTTTAATGTTAACAATTTTGATGAATATAAAATAAGAATGCTATCTCATCTTGCAGCAACTCATGAAGAGATGCTTTGGATGTAATCAATGATGGACCAATCAAAATCACTACGGTGGTAAGCACGGGGAGCGAGATCAAGGAAAGGAAATTGACAAACCTAAAAAGGATTGGACCAAAGATGACGGGAGAAGAGCAAATCTGGACTTTGTTGCAAAAGACATGATCTTGAAGACCACTAGACAACAACATGTTCATGAGGATCAAAGACTCGCAAAACGACAAAGGAGATGTGGGACAAGTTATCATTGATAAATGAAGGATCTCGAGCGAGTTAAAGAAAACAAATTATCTGTTGCAAAACGAAATTTGAGAACTTTAAAATGAAGGTTTGGTGAATCCATTGATCAAATGGACAACGATTCTCAAGCATCATCGGTGAATTACAACGACTTGGACACACATATCCCCGAAAAGAAGTATGCTTGAAGATCTTGAGAGGACTACCTGAAAGATGGAAGATCATAACATCAGTAATCAGAGGAACAACAAATCTTGCAAGCACCGACACTCTGACACTGATGTCCCAATTAAAAGCTCATGAATTCGAATTGAACGGCGAAGATGGTGCTCCGGCGAGACACACAAAATCACCGCACTAGGCGCATCCCGAAAAGTAACTTTGCCGAATGCATCGACAAAGAGACACATGAACTAAAAGAACGGTAGCTTTATTAGTTAAACGCTTTGACGGGTTTAAAAAGAAACCATTCAAAGGAAATTCTTCGTCAAACAAAAATTCAAGCTCAAACAGAGACATGAAGAAGAAAGATGAAGAATACAGATGCTTCAACTGCAACAAGAAAGGTCACTTCAAGGCTGATTGTCCTGAAGAGAATGACAAAGATGATGAAAAGAAGAAATATAGAGCATCTGAAAAGAAAAGAGCAAGAAGGCACTTAAAGCAGAATCCAGCAGTGAAAAGCATGAAGAATCATCTGATAATGACTCAGACGATAGTGATGAAGAAGATAGCTCAGAAAATGAAATGGCATGCCTATGCCTCATGACCAAAGAATTGGATGAAGATAAAAGTGATAGCTCGGACAACGAGGGAACAAGCCTATGTTTAATGGCTAAAGAATCGATGAAACCGAGGTAATATCTAGTTCTGTTCTTCATCTAATGCATCCACATCTAACATTTGCACAATCCTCTAGTCTCCCATTAGATACGAGGACCTAGTCCAAAATCTCATGACTAAATTTGATGAAATTGAAAAGAATCATGAAATTCTGGAAAAGGAATGCAAGGATCTAAGAAAAGAGAATAAGAGGTTAAAGAAAGAACTGGATAAAGCAAAAGTGAATTAACTAGTAAGGAGACCTACTTAAATGATCAACAAAAAGCGAGATGATCATACATCCGTTACTAACGAGATCGATTAAGAAAATCTCCTCACGAGTGAAGGTATCCACTTGCACCGGTAAAAGCACCAGCTTACAAACCCTTAAAAAGGTTTGGATCCAGATCTGGTCTTGGCTACAACAGTCAGGTTGAAAGTAGGAATAATGGTCAACACCATTCTAAATTCGAGAACCACTAGTGGACCAAAATTTAGAAAGGGACGGACCATGATTCCAATAGATCATCCTTGTTCCGGTGAAGTCAAAACCCGGTGTAGTGAAACGACAAATCAAATCCTCATTCCGATCAATCAAGAACAACGGCCATCCGAAAGGTAAAGGCGAGACTTTACCCCTCGGAGGATGATTGGAATGTTGCACCTTCAAAATACAAGAGGAAACCATTTCACAAAATGCATCATATGTTTAAGAAAAACCAATGCGATTTCTAGACACATGAATCAAGAAAGGTTTCCTACGCATATTGGAAAGTGAAGAAGGATGTAAATGCACCAAAAGGTGGAGAAAAGTATCAGAATACCTTCAGTAAAAATACTAGGAGCTATTCTGCCATGCCTTACACATATGAAGTTGATGACTTCAATTATCCAAAAAAAAGACCTTTTGGATACACCCTTGGTATGGGAGGCATGATTGCTAACAGGTATGGACCCAAACAGTGTTGGGTACCTAAACTTAATTAATCTGTTTTGTAGGATGTCTGGTACATAGACAGTGGATGTTCCAGACACATGACAGGAAACAAGAAATGGCTCACTGATTTCAAAGCTTTCGATGGACCCAAAGTCACATTTGGAGGTAAAGAAAACCCTAGCAAGATTAAGGGGGAAGACACAATACTCAAGAACAATCTAAAGATTCAAAATGTGGCATATGTCAAGGGACTTAACTTCAATCTGATGAGCATCGGTCAATTACGTGACAAAGGCTACAATGTGCACTTCAACAAATAAGGATGCAAAGTGATTCACGAGTCAAACCAACACGGTAGTTCTTGCGGGTAGAAGACAAGACAACATGTATGTGGTGGATGGAAAACGACCAAGGCGAAAACATGTCTACTTGTCAAAAATAAACAATCAACAAGTTTGGATTTGGCACAGAAGATTAAATCACCTAAATTTCAAGACCATCAACAAACTATCAAGGAGCAAGTTAGTTGAAGGCACATGAGAGATCACATTCAAGAAAGAAAGTCTATGTGATGCTTGTCGAAAGGAAAACAAATAAAAAGTTCATTCAAGTCAAAGCCTCATCAATCTACAACAAGAGTTCTACATCTATTACACATGGACTGTTTGGACCGAGTCACACCGATAAGTGTGAGTGGTAAGAAATATACTCTTGTAGTGGTGGATGACTTCTCAAAGTTCACCTGGACCATTTTCATGAACAAGAAGAAAGAAACACTCAAAAAGTCGCCAGTTTTGCCGAGAAGACTCCGAATGAAAAAGAGCTAAAGATTATCAAGATCGAGATCGGATAGAGGCACCGAATTTCTAAATGAAATTATCGAACCTATTGTGAAGAAAATGGAGTGTTACATCAACTATCTGCAGGCGGGAACTCCACAACAAAATGGTGTAGCGAAAGAAGAAACGAGAACCATCAAGGAAGCGATCGGGACAATGATAGCGAGAAGCATGCTTGCCAAAGAGATTAAGGTCAGTGAAACGGCTAACACGGCATGTCATACACAAAATAGATCAATCATCAACAAACATCATGGAAAGACTCCATATGAAATATGGAATGGTAGAAAACCTAATATCTCATATTTTCATATGTTTGGATCAAAATGTTTTGTCTTAAACAGGGAATCACCGCATACCTTTGATGAGAAGGTCGATGAAGCAATCTTCATGGGATACTCGGACACCAAAGAAAGCATTTAGAGTACTCAATAAAAGAACCTTGGTGATTGAAGAATCAATACATGTAGTTTTTGATGAACCAAATACAAATGGTGAAGATCTTCAAGATCAAGAAGAGAAAGCAGCACAAAAGGAAATCTATACAAATGCAACCATACCAGCTACCATCCTAAATCATCATTTTGAAAATCAAGAAGAACCACTTACCAATACAACAGATGAAGCACCTAAAGTTGAAGTTCATGCTCAGCATGAAGGTATGGAAGCACCAAGTGAAGAACAACTTCAACCAGATCTAAATTGGCTAAGAGACCATCCTGAAGAACAAGTCATTGGAGATATTCACACGAGTCGAACCGAAAGACAAGCTGGAGCACATGCTAACTTGCATTTTATCACAAGTGGAACCCAAGACCATAGATGATGCAATCCAATATGCGGATTGGATAACGACCATGCAAGAAGAACTAAATGAATTTGAAAGAAATGAAGTCTGGGAACTTGTTGACAGACCTGAAATGGCCAACATCATTGGTGCAAAATGGGTATTCAGGAACAAGATGGATGAGCAAGGAACTGTTGTCAGAAACAAAGCAAGGCTAGTTGCAAAAGGCTATTCCCAAGCTGAAGGAATAGATTATGATGAAACATTTGCACCAGTAGCAAGATTGGAAGCAATCAGACTCTTTCTAGCATTTGCTGCACACAAAGACTTCAAAGTCTATCAAATGGATGTAAAGAGTGCATTCCTAAATGGACTTTTGGAAGAAGAAGTTTATGTAGAAAAACCTCCGGATTTCAAATTAAAGGAAAAGAAGACAAAGTATACAAACTCAAGAAGGCCTACTATGGCCTCAAACAGCACCTAGAGCCGGGTATGAAACACTATCACAATTTCTGATCAAGAATGGATTCAACAAAGGAACTATTGACAAGACTCTATTCAAACTAGAGGAAGGAGCAAGCACTTTGCTAGTACAAATCTATGTTGATGATATAATCTTTGGATCCGAAGATGAAAAGCTGTGTGAGAAATTTGCAAACTTTATGAAGAGCGAATTTCAGATGAGCATGATGGGAGAATTAAACTACTTCCTTGGCCTTCAAGTAAAGCAAATGAAGAATGGCATCTTCATTAGTCAAGCCAAGTATACAAGAGACTTGATACACAAATATGGGATGGATACAAGTGGCACAGCAGACACACCAAAGTGTGCCAGAGTCATACTTGGAAAAGATGAAGGAGGAAAAGATGTTGATCGAAAAATGTATAGAGGAATTATTGGATCATTATTGTACTTAATCACAAATGACGACATAGCATTTGCGGTAGGAGTGTGTGCAAGATTTCAAGCTCAACCAAAATAATCACATCTTCTAGCAAAATAAAAGGATAATCAAATACTTGAAAAACACTATAAATGCGGCATTTGGTATCCAAAAGATGGAGGATTTAAATTAATATCATATTCGGACTCGACTATCTTGGATGCAAAATAGATAGAAAAAGCACCTGGAACATGCCAAATGCTAGGAACCGGACTAGTTTCTTGGTTCGGTAAAAAGCAAAACTCCATATCTACATCAACAACCGCGAGAATATATAGCGACGGAGGTAGCTATTGTGCACAAATACTTTGGATAAGACAACGGCTAAGGGATTATGGAGTGGAAGAGAAAACAATTCCAATCATGTGTGATAACACAAGTGCAATATCTATTACGTAAAAATCCGGTATTGCATTCAAGAACAAAGCACATTGATGTGAGGCATCATTTTATCGAGACCATGTTGAAAAGGGAGATGTCATCCTAAAACACATACCCACCGAAGATCAATTGGTGACATCTTCACTAAACCACTCGGTTATGAAAGATTCGGTAAGCTAAGAACTCGAGTTAGGAATGATTGAAATTGAATAAGTATCAAATAGCGGCTAAGCGGAGTAATCGGCTAAGTGACTTCATTAATCGGTACGACCTTTGCCGTTACGGGAGAAAGCGACGGGTAAGGCACGGTATCCAGCGAAGATAACTTAACGATTGTTAGGAACAGGTTAAATGGAGCGACTCGGTGAAGAACTCATTGGATCGGCTAAGTGATCAGCCAAGGCACTTCACCGAAATAAAGACTTAGATAAATTAAAAGTGTGAACAAAATCAATTCTGATTACACGTGGAGAATAAGGAAATTATGGATGATTATTCTGTACACACGTGGCGATCAACTTATGATCATGGAGGTAATTATATTATTTTTCGAATTATAAACTCCTCGATTCCCGGGCTCTATCATTACTTACCTCAAACCACTCCCCCATTCCACTCGAATATCGCGATTTGCCTACACAAAATCACGCCATTATGTCACAAAATCCTTCCATATTCAAACCACGTTCACACTATATAAACAGACTTAGAGATTTTCAGAATTCTTTACGCTCTCTTGCAAATTACAAACCCAATCTCTGATTTTCCCTAAACAAACTTGAAGAACTCCTTCCTAAACATCTATCTATTATCAATGGCTTCATCTTCCACAATTTCTCCCACTGAAAAATACTATGAAAAATCAATCATCACTGGTTCGTTTTTCAAACCTGAACACTATCTATCGTTTTGTGATAATGATGCAAAAGCTCAACGCTTGGTTGATTGTTGTTCAAATTTGGGGCTGATGAATTTTCTAAATCCCCCAATTACGGGAATCTGCTATGAAAACCTGATCGCATTCTGGAAAAATGCCAAGTTTGTGCCCAGCACAAAGAAAACTGAGGTCGACTGCATAAAAAGTTCAATTTTTGGGAAAGAGATAGTCATAACGCCTGGACTTCTCAATAGGTTCCTACAATTACCAATGATAGGCCCGCACAATGTCAAGTTTGTACAGATTGACATCACAAAATTCTGGGCTGAGATAGCCAAAAATCCGAGGAAAACAGCAAAACATACAATCTACCTAGATCAACACTCAAACCTCCGTTTGACGAGTTTGCACCAGTCATCACCAAGAATATCGAAGGCAGAAAAGGATCCATGGAAAACCTGACTGAGGTTCAGATCAGATTGATGGCCATCATCTACGAACGCATCAAATTCGACTGGGCAACTTTTGTATTCAATAGACTAAAGGATCAGATACAAAAGGAATTTGACCTTTCAATTACGGCACCAAACAAGGGTTTGCAGAAGAAAGGTGATTTCTGGGAAAAGAAATCATACGGATTTCCTCTTCAACACCTGTTCAACGCATTGAACGTGAAACCCACAAATCTGCAGTCCCCACACAAGTCAAAGACGATGTTCACTTACATCAAGGCTTCCATGAAGCCCAAACCCATAGCTGGGAGCAAAAGAAAGCAGCCTGAAGGCAGTAGATCAGGAGTGGGACGAAGAACCAGATCCCAGACAGCGCATGAAAACATCTCTCTGCCTGGAACCAGCAACTTAATTGACTCTGTGACAATCAGTGATGACACAAAAACAGAAGGAGAAAAGCAACAAGAGGAAATCACCTACCTAGAGGAAGGTGCAGAAGGATATATAATCACTTCATCAGAAGAGGAGGAGATACATGAGGAAGAGGATGATTCAGAGGATGAACGATCAGAAGGAGGAAATCTTGAAGCAATTCAAGAAGATTTGGGGATTTCTGATGATGAACTGACTCTCCAAGAAGTGCTTTTCAAAAGCACAGGCAAAGTTGACAACCGCCTAAGTGAGCCGGTGATAAAGCTCACTCAGCCGAACTTGTCAACTCCCCCACAATTGCACAAGGGGGAACAGTGGTAGATGAAGCAGTCCACACTCAACAAGAACTGATGGAAGAAAAAGAAGAAGAAGCACAAAATGAGAATGAAGAGGAAGAAGAAGAAAAGGAAGAAATTGAAGTGGAAAATGAGAAGAAGCAAGGTAAAGATGCGAGGATGAAACGATGGGGATGAAGAGGATGTCCATGTGGCACCGGAAGAAATTGATCCGAGAGAGTCTTCAATCGGACATTCAACCACTCATTGTGGACATGGAAAGGCAATATTACGAAAGCGAGGCAAAACCTGAAGAATGCCTTAAGGAGTGAAGCAACCTCCTTCAATCACAAGATTGAGGCTCTCATCAGCCATATCAAGATCCAAGATGAGGTCATGGAGAGACAAGGAAATTTACTTTGCAACTTACAGCAACTAATCCCTCATCATGTCCAAACCAATCTTGAGTTCCTTGTTGAAACAACTGACAATAATCTCAAACCATTTGTGGACACTCTAAATGCTCACACTCAACAAATTCAGCGTCTGGATGAGATAATAGAGCATTCTGGCAAGCAGCTGGACTTTCTAATCAAAGTTGGTGAGGCCAACAACAAAATACTGGAGAAAAAGTATGGTCCTCTCCCTGAGTCTGAAGCAGCAATTGCAGACCTTGAAGCACGTTTTGATGTTGCCACAAAGGGGGAAGGAAACTCAAAGCCTGAGAGCTCCAGTGGAAAGGAAAAGGGCAGCAAAGACAAAGCATCAGGTTTGAAGAAATGAAGAAGTAAACCAGTTACCTGTTGCTTAATTCAATTAATTTTATCATTTGCCTTTGTCGTTTAAATAAAAAGATGCAATATCTTATTGCCCTGAGATGGATGAATAAAATTGTTGAGTTTTTATTCAGTTGTTTGTTATGAAAAATTTTGATTACTTATGTTCAGGCTTATGAGGGTTTTGGCATCATCAAAAAGGGGGAAATTGTTAGGAACATTTTATTATGTTTTGATGATGGCCATGCTAGCTGTTATAGCAAGCTTTGAAATAAGTTAGAACTCTCATATAAGTCTTTACTTAGAGTCCGACATGTTGTATAAGTTGAGTCGGACAAGTATTGTACTAGTTGGTAGGACGGCAAAGCAAAAACGGATATTCGGCAAAGTGAAGCCGACAAAGCACCGAAGAGAGAAGTAATGAAGACATTATGGTCGACTTATAACCAAGGAAGTCCGTGATGACCTTGGATAAGTCTAAGTTATGTTTTTAAGTGATGAAACTCAATGTTCAAATATGGTGTACACTTTGGTCTCACCCAAATCAAGGATCAAGAAGTACAAAGACTCTCCTAATACTAGAACAAAGAAGGAAACAGTGAATCAGCTGAGTAGACTGACCTTCGGCAAAGTGAAAATGAAACAGCGAAGAAAGAACTAACGGCGAAGTCAGAAGGCTCACTCGACCGTTCAAAAAACGGCGAAGTAACACTTACCAGATCAGATTTGATATATGTTGAAGATACAGAAGATCATGCATTAAATGCACAATAAATAGAGGATCAATCAAGGACGGATTTTCTGCTATACGTTTGAAGAAAGAATCCAATCACTGAAATCAGGAGAATACAATTAAGGGGGAATCAAGAATAAAATCAAGGATTATTCCCTCATTAATATAGCCAACGGACGGAATTTCAAAACCAAAGTTACTCAAGGCTATAAATAGAAGGCATTGACAGAAAAACACACAACGATTGAAAAAGAAAAACATCAAGCACAAACTCTGTCAATTTGAAAAGCTCTCTCTCTCTGAACGTACAAGGATACATCTAGTGATCAACTCAAATATCAGAACTACAAAGTCATACTCAGAACTGAGATTGATCAAGCAAGTGTGTGAATCACATTCACATCAAACTGAAGCAACTGAATCAGAGGCAATCTGAGAAGGAGTTGAATCTGTGATAGCTGTTGAAGGATCTTGATCTTAAGGAGCGACAAAGGGAAGACCGAATCACCGAAGTCATTGCGATCAATGAGTGATAGTCTTGTAGATTGTGAAGCTTGGGAAGCCAAGGACAATCATACTATTGTATCAGTAAAAACAATAGTGAATTCCTCCAATCATCACAGGAGAAGAGTGGACTAAGGGATTACACCACCCTGAACCACTATAAGCCTTGTGTCAATTTAATTTCTGCAATTTACTTTACAGCATTCATTTAATTTGCATACATCAAAATTTACATCTGTGACTGTCTAAACAGATTTGAAAACAATATAGTAAGAAGGGACTTATCCGTAACTTCACAAGAAAAGTTTTTGAACAATTTGTTTGACCCTTCTCTACGGGACCAACATTAGGTCACCTTAGTAACTTCCTTAACAGTTTGTTTGACCTGCTCACCACCAGCATCATCATCTCCTCCATCACCATCACTTTCTATGGCTTCATCATCCACATCTTCATCATCATCAAAGCCAGGAATAGGAGTAGCAACTTCTGGCTTATACCTCGATTTGTTAATCTTTTCAGATGAAATATCAGGTATCTGAAAATGATTCAACAAGGTCTAAATCAGTAGATCTAAGGGCTTGGTTTTGGACTTCCTTGTACCATCTCTATCTTCAGTAAACACCTTCTTTATGTAGTGTATAAAGAATCCAGCCCAATCAAACTTCATACTTCTGCAGATGATGATCAACATATCTATCTTAGGTCCAGACAATGTATCAAGACTCCCAACGAATCCCAAAATAGTTTTGGCAATCAATTTGCTCAGCAGGTTGTACTCATATCCAATGTGCTTCACATTGATGCCTAGATTTGAAGCTATCTTATCATTTGTCTTTATAGCATCTACAAACTTCATCTTGGGCAGATTCATAGCTTCTAGATTGGTGGGGGCATTATTTCCAGGTCCAAAATGGAATAATTCTCTCAGTAGGTCTGAGGAAATTTCAATTTCTCTTCCATTAACAGTTGTAGTGAAGGCCTCTCTACCTTCATGTATAACAATGTTCTTCCATAACTCCAACACATTAACATATGAAATTCTTTCCAGCCTTCTGTTGATAATGTTTTCCAAACCAACAAACCGTCTTATTCTTCGTCCTATGTTGATGGCTAGTTCAGTAGAGTGACAGTCAGTCACATAGCCTCTCACACTTTGACTGGTGCCAATATGAACATCATCCTTGTTTGCCATGATAAATATGATAAAGATGAAGAAGAAAGTGTTCAAATCTATGTTCACACAAAGTAATTTCAGAGAAATCGCAGATTGAGAGTTATGAGTGTGAACTCGTGTATATGTCTGTATATATAGATAGAGGTAGTTGTAACTGTCAGAGCACGTACTGTGGTATTAACCACGATTAAATATGAGTGAATGTTGTCTTGACACGTGGCCCATTACTTTTCCATAACGTTTTGTAACCGTCAGATCGTGTAACTACGGTTACAAAGATAGAATAAATATCCCGCCATTTGCTTTTTGACTTTTGTAAGTTTGACTATGTAACGTTTCCTTCACCAACCTTGTCATCAGTAGACTTGGCCCAACAGCCTGCTGACAAATATGCCTCAGCAGCCTGTTGACAGAATTACTCTGCTGATCTTTTATTCCTCCTTGTTTTGTTCAATTGATAATACAAGATGAAGTTTAATACCAATGACTGATCTGTCAAGTGAGCTCACCCAACAGGACAAGGACCAATCCCCTTGGCAACTTCATTTGCTCAATTGTCCAAACATAAATAAGTACATGGAATTGTTGAAACCAATGACTAGTCTTCTAAGTGAGCTCACCCAACATAGCAAAGACTAATCCCCTTGGTGAATTCCAGTACACTGCTGATCAAAGATGTATCAGTCAACTTTTATAATTCCAAGTTCAGTCCTTAGTTTAGCAAATCTTTCACTATCTAGTGGTTTAGTGAAAATATCAGCAAGTTGATCTTCAGTAGGGATATACAGAACCACCACATCTTTCTTTTCAACATGATCTCTTATAAAGTGATGTCTCACATCAATATGCTTGGTTCTTGAGTGAAAAACAGGGTTTTCTGTGATTGCAATTGCACTTGTGTTGTCACACATTATAGGAATTTCTCTTTTTTCAATTCCATAATCCCTTAATTGTTATCTTAACCACAGTATTTGTGCACAGAAACTTCCAACAACAATATATTCAGCTTCAACAGTGGAAGTTGATATAGAATTCTGTTTCTTGCTAAACCATGAAACCAGTCTATTTCCCATTAACTGACAAGTTCCTGTGGTGCTTTTTCTATCAATCTTGCATCCAGCATAATCAGAATCTGAGTAGGATATAACTTTGAAGCTTCCATCTTTTGAATACCATATCCCTACTCCCAAAGTCTCTTTTAGATACTTGAGAATCCTTTTGACTACTGACTAAATGACTTTCTTTAGGTTTTGATTGAAATCTTGCACAAACACCTACAAAAAGGATATATCGGTCCGTTGGTAGTAAGGTACAGCAGACTACCTATCATCCTTCTGTATAAGGTCTGATCAACATCTTTGCCATCTTTGTCTTCATCCAATCTAATGTTTGAACTCATAGGAGTTGATAATTTGGTGTTGTTTTCCATACCAAAATTCTTCAGTAGCTCCTTGGTATACTTGGTTTGACGAATGAAGATTCCATCTTTCATCTGTTTGACTTGCAATCCCAAAAAGTAGTTCATTTCTCCCATCATACTCATTTGGAATTTACATTTACTTTTCATCAGATTTGCAAACTTTTCACATAGCAATTCATTTTTAGAACCAAATATTATGTCATCCACATAAATTTGTACCAGCAGGGTGCTGTTTCCTTCATTGATTCTGAAAAAGTCTTGTCAATGGTACCTTTGGTAAAGCCATTGTCTACCAAGAATTGAGATAGAGTCTCATACCATGTTCTTGGGGCCTGTTTCAAACCATAAAATGCTTTATTTAGTCTATACACTTTATCTTCTTGATCCTTAACTTCAAATCCAGAAGGTTGCTGAACATAGACCTCCTCTTCCAGAATGCCATTCAAAAATGCAGTTTGGACATCCATCTGATATACCTTGAAGTTTTTATAAGCAACATATGCCAAGAATAATCTTATAGCTTCCAATCTTGCAACAGGGGCATATGTTTCATCAAAATCTATTCCTTCTGCTTGAGAATAGCCTTTTGCTACTAGTCTGGCCTTATTTCTCACAATGGTACCAGATTCATCCAATTTGTTTCTGTAGACCCATTTTGTTCCAATTATGTTTGAATGATTAGGCCTTTCCACTAGTGTCCAAACTTGATTTCTTTCAAATTCATTCAACTCTTCTTGCATATCAATTATCCAATCTGGATCTGATATTGCATCTTCAACAACTTTAGGTTCCATTTGAGATAGAAAGCAAGTAAACATTGCTTCTAATTGTCTTATAGTCCTCACATCTTTCTATATATTTCCAATAACTTGTTCAGCAGGGTGATCCCTTAACCATTGTGGATTCTGATTAGATTGATTCTCAGGAACATCATCTTCAGTAGGGTCTGATGTTGCTTCTTCAACAGAGGGTTCAGCAGATCCTTGAACTGCTTCAGTTGTTGTATCAGTTGTGTTACCAGCAGGGTGTTCAGCAGGGGCAGAATCAGAAACTTTTAAGTCATTAAATCTTTCCAAAACTTCAACACATTCTGGATCGGTGACTTATTGATTCTCAGCAGGTTCTGAAGCTTCATCTTCCATTCCAGTGAACTTAGGTTCATCAAATACAAAATGTATTGTTTCTTCATGTTTTAGTGTCCTTTTATTCAGTACCCTGAATGCCTTGCTGACAGAAGAATATCCCAAGAAAATTCCTTCATCTGATTTTGGTTGGAATGTCTTCAATTGCTCCTTATGATTCAAGATAAAACATTTGCTTCCAAATGGATGGAAATAGGATATATTAGGTTTCCTTCCATTCCAGATCTCATAAGGTGTCTTCAACAGCTTCTTGTTCACTGAGGTCCTGTTTTGTGTGTAGCATGCTGTATTAACTGCTTCAACCCAATATCTTTCAGGCAACAATGCTTCACAAATCATAGTCCGTCCTGCTTCTTTTAATGTCATGTTTCTTCTTTCAGCAACCCCATTTTTCTGAGGTGTACCAGCAGCAGCAAGTTGATGTAGTACACCATTCTATTCACAATATTCTCTTATAACTTTATTGAGAAATTCAGTACCCTTGTCTGATCTGATCTTCACTACTGTCAAACTTTTCTCATTTTGTAATCGCTTCAAAAGTTCATGCATCTTTTGAAGTGTTTCACTTTTCTTGTTCATGAATACTACCCAAGTGTATCTTGAATAATCATCCACAACCACTAAGGTGTACTTCTTTCCTGTTACACTTGTTGGTGTTACTGGTCCAAATAGATCCATGTGCATCAGCTCCAAAACTCTTCTTCTTGATTGCTGTGTCTTTGATTTGAAGCTTGATTTTGTCTGTTTACCTTGCTGACAGGCATCACATATAGAATCCTTTCTGAATGTGATCTCAGGTAAACCAATTACCAGTTTCTTCTTCACAACTGATTGATATCATCAAAATTTAGATGATTCAACTTCTTATGCCATAACCAATTGAGTTTTGACTTGGTATGCACAATCAGGCAAGTTTCTAGAACGACGAGAGACCAATCCACAACATACATGTTTTGTTGCCTTCTTCCACCAACACAACTTTGATCACCTCTTTCACTAATGACAATACATGTGTTTTTGTCAAAAGTGACCTTGTAACCCATGTCAAAAACAGTCCGGTGCTCGGTAGGTTGTAGTCCAGTCCTTCCACATATGCAACATTCCTGATAGTTAATCCATTTCTCACAAGTGTGCCATATCCTCTTGTGTATCCTGGTGTGTTCTTGTTTCCAAAATTCACTCTTGGACCATCCTTTGCCACAAAATTTGACAAACAGTGTTTATTCTTTGTCATATGTCTGGAACATCCACTGTCAAAGTACCAGACACCCTACAAAACAAAGTTAATGCATTTTAGGTACCCAAACATGTTTGGGTCCATAATGGTCAGTGGTAAGCATGACCTTTGGCAAGTTTCCATAAGGTCTTCTTTGAAAGGTATCATACTTTTGTTCATACATGTATTCTACACATCCATAAGGCTTAACAATTGGTTGTGTAGGATTCACATATGCTTTCTAGCCTTTTGGAATATAATGTTGTTTAAAGTGATTTCTTTTGTTAGAAGCACTAGGATAACCATAGGTTTGCTGTCTGTTAGGAACATGTTAGGAAATCTACGCAGGAACGCAGCGGAATTCAAAATTTTGATTTCCTTTTACCCAAGATCGACTTCGTTTAAGCAATAAACAAATAAGTAGTAGACGGTGGTTACCTTGGTTGATCTAAAAGATCGACGCTTTGACCGTCTAAGGAGAGTAGTTCTACATAGAGCCGCCACATAGTGTGACAATCCACACCGTGATGCCATGAAGACTCCGGTCTTAAGGATAATTACACAACCGCCACATAGTGTGACACTTAATGTAAGTGGGTCAGTCTAACGTACGCATTCTCTAATACACGTCCACGTACAGTCCAAGTGTCTCTACACTTTGATAGACGAGATCTATCCCTTCCTTAAAGACAGAAGACATCTAATACGTGCTAGCCTGTTTATACTATCAATGCCCTGTTTAATAGTACATCAGCCTAGAGACATTTAAGTATCAAACTTATTAAAGTGATTAGAGATCTCATCAACCATAATAGCCTATCATGGTTTCTCTATCACAGTTTAATACTAAGGACGTTATCATATAACAATTCATAATTGGTTCTTAAAAAGAACAAGTATATGACAACAGAGAAGCCATTTAATATATGTACAAACATAAAGAATAGTAGAAATGATCCGACCCGGTCGGATCCGGTCCAACCCGATTGGGTTTAGGACACTATTCCAACAATCTCCCACTTGGCCTAAAACCAATCACTCGCACACACAAGACCAAGTTAAAACACAAGAATCTCATGCAATACTCGCAACCAAATAGCCATGAACGGATCGCTATCCGTGGGGACTCAGACTATCTTCATATCATGTTCCAAATGACCAAGTCAAAGGAACCGCCTCAACACACACACGAATCTCTTATGAGACCCTGGTCCTTTCTTTAAGCAACAAATCCACTTACTATATCAGCTATATAGAAAAGGTGGAAGAACCGTACTAGGTTCAGGAATGAACCTTCTAGATCCATGTACTGCTCCCGCTGCGCCTCTAAGACACTATTGTGTTTTGGCTAAGTTGTAGAGTTTACAATGACCCATAGCTAAGAACATTTCCAGCTCACTGTATCACTTAATCAAAGTGACTGCAAACCCAGAATGTAGCTCCCACTCGCCTTCATAAGACTCAGGATGTACGTCTGTATAACTATATTTATCTGATTCCAAGTTTTGATAAACTAGGAAGCCATCCTTAACTTGTTTAAGGATATTCTCGACATTCACCAGATTTACTTTCATACTTGCCCATGACTCTTCATGGACTATGAACATCCGGCATTACCTTTATGATGGTTCATATCGCAGTAGCGAAGGAAACCTTCTATAAGCATCATTTTTCACCTTATTCTTTAGACAAACATCCTAACATAGATAGATCTTGAGAACACTGACTAGCAGTAACCCCGTCGTGATCTATGCTAAACTCTTTTAGCATCACATCTAAATAGGTAAACTATAATCTAACAGCAGCTAAATTTATCACTATAGATTCTTATTTCTAAAAATAAGAACTGCCAATCCAAGTGCTTTCGTAAAGACCTTGAATTACCAAACATTAATTGACTATGACATGGGGTGATAATTCTCGAGAGAGAAATATAATACCTTACTAAAAAATCGTAACACACTCCCACTATCCATCTTGCACATTGGGCATATCCTTCTTTTGACTAAATCAAACTCATTTGATTATCGAACAAAGAAATCGTCTAGAGAAACTTGTTTGAGTCCATAAATGGATCTCATGGGCTCACATATCATGTTATCGTCTATGAACATCGAGCTGTTTGCCCAACGTCTTCAACACTATCATATAGTCATAATACGAAGTCATAACAAGTATTATCTGAATAGAACTGGGCTCAGCCTTACAGGGACATACCCTCTAAGTAAGACAGACTAGGTTCATAACATGGTTGTCACTGATGGAACCTAATTCAGTTATTATGGCTCCTGGCCATATCTCTCAATCTTGCCTTTCAAACATTCTTTCATAAGTCGTGAGATATTCATTCTTCAAGATGAACATACCAGCAGCCTTTTCAGGCTTGAGGTTATCCACAGACTTACAAAACTTTTGTGTGCACTGAGCAGTGTTCTACACCTCATCACTATGTGGCATCTGCTCACGTTCCTTTGGTTGAATATATCTTTGTGGTTCTCAAACTCTTTTGAGATCTAATTTACTCCCACTGTTTCTTTTGGAAGAAACACTTCCTCTAGAAGACAGCATGTTTGGAGACAAACACCTTTTTGCTCCTCGGACGAGTAAATAATAACTAGCGTACTTGCTAAGATATTCCACAAAGTTTCATATGTCATACTAGGCTCCAAGCCTTTCTGACTTTGCCTATGAAAACTTCAAATCATCGGTTAAGATATATTCGACATATCCTCTTCCATATCTAATATGGAATTTATTCAACCTTTATTCTTTGGAACTCGGTTAAGTATAAGGGCACTATCCCGAAACGGGTAAGGGATACTTCGCATGGCTTGCGTCACACCTTTATCATATAAAGTGTTGTTTCCATTTTGGGAACACAATCTAATTACGTATCCAAAAGATGGTATCCTTCAAGGGAGAATCTTATTCCTTTTCAAACGATTTCTGAAACACCCTTCAGGTATTAATTACTTCAATCCAATTGGAGATTAATTCCTAAATAGCTCATCAATCTCATATTCGTACTAGCTCGAACTTATCGGGCTTTCCGAATTGTCGTACTTCAATAAGTACATTCAACCATTTCTAAAATAGTCATAGAGATTAATAAACAATTATTTGTGGCATTAATTGTCATAAGCCAACAAACATCGGTATGTTTAGGCTTTAGACAAATTTTCTAGATTCATAACCTTTTCTTAAAAGGGTATTTTAGTCATCTTTAGATAAGATACGTATCGCCCACATGATTCATAATCACACGGTTCAAACATCATATATGACATTTGATTATACGTTTCTCTTCCAGAGAGTTGGACATCTAGAACAACTACAAATATCAAGGATAACAGCCATACAAATATTTAGTTGAGATCTCATCGCATATATCAACTATATAGTGACATCAATCTAGTATGTTAGATTCAGTGACCTTCCAAGTTTATCGGAATAACATTTATTCTTTACAATTGAACATGTCTACTAAATCCTAACAAATAACTGAAAGTATGTTCTTCATAAGAACCGGAACATAATAACATTTATTTAGTTCTCTTATCAGTTTACTAGATCCAGAACGTGGTAAGTGTTACAACGTTTGCTTCACCTTCCATATCTGTATTTAATCTTTCTAATTTAATCACACTTGTAAGAATCACATATCTAAGAGTTGACTTGGACTTAGATAGATTTGTCTCAACATACTTGCCTATAATAGAGACTTCGATAAGCTCTCTATTTAAGCACATGCCCTAATTTTCCTTTCAATCCTTTAAGTACTTGTAAATATTTCTTAGTGTAGTCTTCATAAGACTTAAGAAAGATCACAAGAGCTATGTCTTTAATTTCCTTTCATAAAGAAAATCTAAAGTTTGTTAAATAGTTTATTTAACCTTTTGAATCGTATTCAAAACATTGACTATTTAATTAACCTTTAAGCAATGATAGAATTAAGTCGATACTTAAATCTTATAATTTTGAAAACAAAATTTCCAAAATTAGATGTGGTCATTCTTATCCAACGTTTGAATTAATTGTCATCGTATGACTGAATGATTATATTGGATCGCATCCAATATCATGAGCTTCCGTTTTTCTTTAATAATTAAAGTCTTGGAGCACTGCATTAAATATGTAGTCTCATTGTCTCTAACTACTATAACGGGATTGCTCGTGTCATTGCTTATTTTAAAAGGATTAAAATTACTTAACCATATTTGAGAACGTTTCTCAAAAGGTAAAAGTCATAATTTGGTTTTACTAATCGAGAATAAAACATAAATATAAAAGTTTGCTAAAACTACAACATAAAAATGAAAATAAAAGAGTGTTGTTGTTTATACACGCAAAATCAAAAATGGTCTTTTGGTTTATGATTTTGCTCCCACTGGTCAACTACTTCCAATTGACTTTCAAGAATTATTAATTTCTTTAGTGGACAAGATCCCACTAAACTACCGCGACCCCCGCTTTGGCTGGTGGGCCGAAAATAGCCTAATAGGTAGACAACTCTTTGTCAATCGTATCTTATACAACTCTTGTTGTTTGACTAGTCAACTCTTTGACAATTTTCATCTTATGAAGTAGTCAAACCCTTGCATCTAAAATCCAAACGACCCCGCTTTGGCTGGTGGCCGAGAGAATTCTTAGTCAAGTCATAACCCCAATATTCATGAGATCTCGTACGATCATATCTCGATAATAACGATATACCCGAGGTAGGTCAACCCCCGCTTTGGCTGATGAGTTGGATCCGAACAAGGGCTCTTCACAGTCATTATAATATGGGGAGGCAATTTCAACTTGATTCTTTTGAGGTGGAAGTATTTATGTAAATTAATTCACTTAATTAATTTTAATTATGGTCTCATCATAAATATGTCTATCTCTATAAACATACATCCTACACATTTATCTAGATCGTGCTTAGTCATACATCTATCGTATCGTATAAAATAAATATATACAAGCACAAAATAAATAAATGCGTAAAGTAACCGGTATGATCATGGACTTTTCCTATGTGCTGTTTTGAATACAAACTGACGAAACCGAAGGTCGCAATCTAAAGGTAGTTGCAACCGCCAATAGGATCTTTAATGCTCCATTCTCCAATGGGATCTTTATTTTCGTCTTTCTTTGGTCTTCATCTTCTGCTCCATTCTTGTTACATTTAATTCTATCTAATAAAATAAATACACCCGCCGCCACACATGGGCAGGGGGGAGCTAACGGGGGGATAAATGCGAGAAAATAAACTAGGTCACGTTCTTCATAACGACCTAGGACAATTTTAAATAACAAAAAAATAAATCATTCAGGTCGAGTCCATGATCAATCGGGGTCCCGTATAATCCTTCTATGTTTAGTTCTTCTCCGTGCTACCGGGCGACATGTATTTTTAAACCAACCTACGTCCCGCAAAAATGTTATTTATTAAATCATTCCCACGAGCCTCTTATCCATTCTCATTGAATCGCGGCGGGAGAGCAAAGACAAATAGCTCGTAGCACCACCACGACACCGATTCTTGTTTTTTCCGAGCCCCTCATGCCGTGACTTCGACTTTGAGTATGATGGAAGACCCGCAAGCCGAGTGACCTACGGCAACCGCCATCACGACTACAGCGAGGGCGACGAGTGACCGACGGGCAAGCAAGAAAGAGACCGGCCACTCTTTGGACAAACGTCAACAAAGAGACCGGATGAGAGTCGAGTGACAGGCAAGCGACTGAGTGACCACGAAGTTGACCGACAACCGTTGGAAAACCAAACCCATTCATACAGAACAACGATCAAAAGAGAAGCAGCGACATTGAATTCTTTGGTGGAAAAAAGGAAAGACCGTTTCATCGATTCCCGAGCTCAATCTCAAGAACGGGCTTGCTTGCTACTAGATCGATAGCAGAAAGAAGGATTGAAACTACAGCTATCTGAGACATCACAGCTTACGTAGCAAGACTTGATTCGTATATACCTCCTTTTTAAAGGGAGAGTCGTTTCAAGGTATTATGGGGTAATGGGCGTAGCAGATTTACCCTTTACTTCTTCATAAAAGATGTCCTAACCGAAGACTTTATAGCTCTGGTTGGGACGTGGTCGTCCACTGAATCTATTTTATGGCTTGATCTTTCCATAAAATAAAAATAGGATTCCCGGGCGATCTAGTACTGTACTATTCACTGGAACTTTCCAATTACCACTCGTTAGAGGAATGAATGGAGTCACCCTCGACTCGGAGTCGGCTTAAGCCATGCCCGTACCACCAAAAGCGAGCTTATTCCGACAACAAGTGGCAAAATGGCAACAAGAAAAAGGTCCGACGCTTGCTCTTTCCGTTGCGTGCATAAGCGCCGCAAAGATGAAACCTTCTCGTTCGCCGGCACCGACATCAAAGGCAATGAAAGACGATTAATGGCTGAGAACTTGTCTTAACCGTACTGTATTGGCTATTCTGGAATCTAACTATTAGCTCGATTTGGATCGAAAAAGGATAACATTTATAATCATATTATATCTACTATATCTAATCCATACAATAACATCTTATGAAAAAGATAAAATTTAAAATTTAACTACTTGCGTCTTAATTAATCAATTAACATTTAATCTATTAAATAATTTTATCCAATCAATTAACTAATTAACATTTAATTAATTAAATTATTTTAATCGAAATAAAATTAACGATTAATTTTAAATGATTTTAATTTTAATTTTAATTAATTAGAACTATTCTAAAAAAAATCAAAATCAAAATTAAGTCTCTTTTGTTTCTTTCCTTTTGATTCTTAATCAAAAGGGATGCCTTTGGTTTCCTAAACCAAAAGGCATCTTCCTAAACCAATATTGGTTTAGGCCTTGCCACTTTCCAAAATCAAAATTTTGAAAGTGGCCTAGGCCAAGGCTTTTTCCAAATCAAATATTTGAAAAAAGGGCCTAGGCCTATTCCAAATCAAATATTTGGAAAGGCCAAATAATTTTAGTTTAGGCCTAGCCACTTTCCAAAATTAAAATTTTGGAAGTGGCCTAGGCCTAAGCCTTTTATAAATCAAATATTTGAAAAGGGCCTAGGCCTATTCCAAATCAAATTTTGGAAAGGCCAATATTATTTTAATGTCATGTGGCATCCCAATGGCCCAAACTATTTGAACCATTGATTAGTCACATGACACAACTAAACAAATGAGAAATTATCAATCATAACTATGAACCATATTGAATCATAAAATACACAAAACAAAAATTGGAGATCCGCCAGCATTGACCGGTCAACCGACTGCCGGCAGCAGGTTGCCCTGCTGCCGCCGCCGCCGACCAGCCGCCGCCAGTCGGCCGAGCACCACCCGATCTCATTTTTTTGTCTTTACATGTATCATTTTTGCAAATCAAAAATCTTTCATCTTTTAATTACGTGATTTAAACGATAAAATTAACTACGCAAATTAACATGCTTATTGCTTAAGCTCGAAGCTCTCTCTGATACCATTGTTAGGAAATCTACGCGGAAACGCAGCGGAATTCAAAATTTTGATTTCCTTTTACCCAAGATCGACTTCGTTTAAGCAATAAACAAATAAGTAAGTAGTAGACGGTGGTTACCTTGGTTGATCTAAAAGATCGACGCTTTGACCGTCTAAGGAGAGTAGTTCTGCATAGAGCCGCCCAAGTGTTCGGCCTCTACCGCTAGTCCACACGAACAGCCCGCTGGAATCCCATCATGGATTGCTATTGAAAAACTCCGGTTGCTAGACCGGCCTTTTTCCCCTCTCTCCAACTCTCTATAGGATGCTCTCTATTTTACACAAGAACTATTAGTTCTTGGAATTGTGATATACAAAAGAGCTTGACACCCACCTCTTATTTATAGTAGAAGTTGCGCCCCTACTAGGTGTGGAGGAGAGAAAAAACTTTCCCAATAAAATAAGGAAAATATAATTGATTGATTTATCTCATTTAATATAATATCTTATATTAAATAAATCTAGGATATTGTCAATATCTTATATTGAATATTCTCAAGATATTGTCAATATCTAATATTGATTATCTTTATTTTATTACCATAAATCAATTTACACATGTGTATATATCACATATATATAACACATATAAATCTATTAATATCCAAATATTCAAACATGTCAACTTGATCAATTGGCATTTACGTGTGTCAATTACACACACAAATTTAGGCGCCATATATATATATATATATATATATATATATATATATACATATATATATATATATATATATATATTAATTAAATATTAATTAAATTGCACAATCCAAGTGTATCACTTATACACAGATGTGGCGCCACTTATCAATATAAGTGTATTTAATTAATCAACTTAATTAATATCTTGTATTATATTTATTCATAATAAATAAATACCACCATATTAATTTACCACTATAACCTTTATAGTACGAGATAAATTCTTTCCTTATTTGGTTATCAACTATAACCACATTTTAATCCGGCTAGATGTTCTAATGTGTGTGACCCGATAGGCTTCCGAATATGTTGGCCGTAGACACAAAGTGCAAATTACGAAAATGCCTTTCATGCCTAACGATCACGGGATAGCGTCTAGCAACACACCGTGACCCCCAATCATCGGAAGAGTCAAATGCAATGACTACTACATTTCATGTGAAACAGTTACTGTGTAAATTACAATCCTATCGCTGTAATAATATCCATACGATCGTATCTCGAGTGTCGATACATTAACGATCGTATCTTATAATCTGGATATCATGCTCTCTCGAAGTAACTCATTTACTTCCACTTTACAAAGATTCACGAGAGTAAGACATTCCTTATAAGAAGGCCGTTTCGGATATTCGATCCCAATCATAGGATACGCGATTCCTGGACGACCAATCATGTATACTCCGCATGCTTCAGTATCACACCCAATCACTACCGCATGATCACCCCGTGGCTAGGGGAAACCTCAATAGTGTCAAAGCATGACAATCCACACCGTGATGCCATGAAGACTCCGGTCTCGAAGGATAATTACACAACCGCCACATAGTGTGACACTTAATGTAAGTGGGTCGATCTAAAGTACGCATTCTTTAATACACGTCCACGTACGGTCCAAGTGTCTCTACACTTCGATAGACGAGATCTATCCCCGCCCTAAAGACGAAGACATCTAATACGTGCTAGCTCGTTTATACTATCAATGCCCCGTTTAATAGTACATCGGCTTAGAGACATTTAAGTATCAAACTTTTTAAAGTGATTAGAGATCTCATCAACCATAATCGCCTATCATGGTTTCTCTATCACAGTTTAATACTAAGGACGTTATCATATAACAATTCATAATTGGTTCTTAAAAAGAACAAGTATATGACAACAGAGAAGCCATTTAATATATGTACAAACATAAAGAAATAGTAGAAATGATCCGACCCGGTCGGATCCGGTCCAACCCGGTTGGGTTTAGGACACTATTCCAACAGAACAGCCCTGTAATATGGAGTCTGCTGAGGTCTTGTATAAGTCCTCTGCTGAGTCCTCTGCTGATTCCATTGCTTAGGTTTTACCCTAGCAGCATGGTTATATCTATTGTTTCTAGCAGTAGGTGCAGGAATATTCCAATCCTCATCAGTAGGGAACAATCTACCTTTCCCCCTGAGATAAGTATCCCTAGAATGATTGACATTTTTAGGTTTAGGATTCTTATCCTTGGAATATTTCTGGTTTTTCCATTTTTGTGGTCCAGCAGACTTGGTAGCAGGTCTGCTATCAGCAGGTCTAGAAGGCACAACAGTCTTATTTTTAGATTTATTCTTTTAGTTAGGAGCTGTTGACTTCTTTGACTTCTGATTTTGCCTCTTTGAAGTCTTCTCGGAAGGCTTCATTGCCTCAGCAACCCTTTTGGGAGTTGGATCTTGTGCAGGCACGAACTTAGGACCAATTCTGGTACTAGGTTCAGTGACCTTACTAGATCCACTCCTATTGGATTGTTGAGTTCCAAATCCAAGCCATGTTCTATCACCATAAGGCTTTCCAGATTTGAATGCAGTGGAGGAACAAGATGGTTCAGCAGATTCGGCAGTTACTGAATGTACAACAGGCTTATGTTGATTATGTCTAACTTCTTTTTCCTTTCCTTTGAGAACTCTTAATTCAGCATTTAATCTTTCAACTTCTGATTGAAGAGCTTCTTTTTTAGCCTTCACAATCTCACAACCAGATTGTATTATCCTCAGTTGATTAAGGATGGCATCCAAAGTTTCTTCATTGTCAAAAATTTTAGGATTTGAACCACAGGTTGATTCACAATCACTTCCAGCAGGAGTGTTAATAGATACAGAATTGTATACCTCCTCTGTTTCATCCATATTAGCCATTAAAGCATAATCTTCCATCTCAGCAACAAGTGCAATATCATCAGATTCATTTCCCTTTTCTGATTCTACTTCATATCCTGATTCATCTTCAGCAACCATAGCTTTCTTGCCAGATCTTCTTTGTTGGCTCTTGGTCTTCAGTAGGTCTAGAAAATCAGGTCTAAAATGTCCAGGCTTCTTGCAATTAAAGCAAAGATAATCAGGTTCCTTTTTCTATTTTAGTTCAGGATAGTCAGGTTTGAAGTGTCCTGGTTTATTGCAATGATAGCACAAGTAATCATTATCTTTCTTTGATTCATCCTTAATCTTTTCACTGAATTTCTTTGTGAAATTCCTTGGAGAACCCTTTCCTGTTTTCATCATTCTGATTTTCTTGCTCAGTAGGGCAATCTGCTCTTGCATTTCTTCCAGAAGATCATCTTGAGCTCCTGATGTCTCTTCTTGATGTGCAGCAGCCAATGTAGTAGTCTTTGGCTCTTCTTTTTCAGTCTCAGGTACAAGCTTCTTGCTAAATTCATAAGCCTTAAGATCTAAAAATAATTTGAAGGTGTCTTCTTCATGCAAACTCCTCATTTCTTCTATAGCAGTCACCTTCATCTCCCAAACTTCTTTTACGGGTAATGCTTCCAAGATTTTTGAGTTGATTTATTCTTGTGAGTACTTCACACTCAGTAGGGTGAGTTCATACATGATTGCATTGAATCTTGACTCCATTTGTTCAATGGTTTCATTTGGTTTCATTTTGAACTCCTGAAACTTTTTCTTTGCCACACTGATCTTATTCTTCTTGATAGCATCAGTGCCTTCACAGATTAATTGCAACTTATCCCAAAGTTCTTTTGTAGTCTTGCAATCTTTCACTTTCATGTACATATTGCTATCCAAAGTTCTGTATATGATATCAATGGCAATATTGTTGAGATTTTCTCTTTTTCTATCTTCAGCAGTCCATTCCCTTTTTGGCTTTGGAATGTACTGTGTCTCATCTCCCACTATTATTGACTTGGTAATCTTCAGTGGTCCATCTGTCAGCACATCCATCATCTCATCATGTGTTGCAGCTAAATAAGCCTGCATACGAAGTTTGTACTCATCAAAATGATCTAAAGAGCACATCAACATTGTTCTAGCATACTGGTTTTATCCATGATGCAAAGCTTTGAAAATCAGAAACTGGAAAAAGTTTTCAAAGTATTTTCACAAGCACAACAAATAGGATTACTTCAGAACAGAAGCACTGCTTTGATACCAATTGTTGGTCCCTTGAAAAGGCTTTGGTTAAGTTTAGAGGGGGGAATAAACTTAACACTTAAAACTTTTGGAGTTAGCAAACTCAAAGAACTTCGAAATGCCTTGCCGACCGGTCAAAAGATGTCCGTCGATACTCGAGTTTGCTTGTTGTTGAGTTTACTAAATTTGTGCAGCGGAATATGTCAAAAATTGAGCCTTATTACTTGTTGTTAAATATGATACTAAGTATTAGATACTTAGTAGTGTATGTGTGTGATTCAGTTGCTAGATTTAGTAGATTGATGTGCTAGATATACTAAATGCAGAATATAAATGCAGAAAGTAAGTAGGCAGATTTTATAGTGGTTCCATGTGGTATAATCCTGTCAGTCCACTCTTCTTCTGTGATGTTGGAGTAATTCACTAAGATTATTGAGGTAGTCGTTACAAAAATCCCTCGCTTGCTTGTCCTTCACCAATAACTATGGCTTCACAACCGAACACTTGGAACAGGGTAGGATTGCTGCTCCAAAGTCTTCCACTAGTCCTTGACGGGTAGGATGGCCTCTTCACCAGCTCCACCACAAACAACGCAATCATTGACACACAAATGTGCTTCACTGTCTTCAGTAGATTCCTTGTAGAAGAAGGTTTGAATCAAGTAAGTGATTCAGCTTTCAGCAGCTTGATGTCTTCAAGTGTGTAAACTTGATGTGGCTAGAAAACAAATTACACTTGAAGAACTTTTCTGGATCAGTAGCTTTATGCTCAGTAGGGTCAGCAGGGTATTTTGATCAGTTGAAATCTGATAGCTCAAAATAGATCATTATTTTTCATCAATTATCATCACTTGTATCTGAGTTAGGAGTCCTCTATTTATAGGTAGGAATCATTGTGACTTATGTTTGAAATTCAAACATAGCCATTTCAGTTTTGTCCCATTTGACTTGCTTTTTCTGACTGTTCCTAGGACTGACACTGTCAGATTCCTTTTTGACAGTATGCATTCTGTCCACCCTTTGACTTGTGTCCATTGGATAAAGGTCTGATTCATCCCAACGTCCCTTTAATCTTAACCATTGATTTGTTTGACAAAATCAGAGGTTGTTAGCTGTCCCTTTCTTTGTAATCTTCCAATATAGCCTTTGAATAATTCGAAGTATGTGTATCAGCAGGTTCCTGTGACCATAAGTCTGCTGAAATACATATCAGTCAGCTGATCCATATTTTGTTGTGTTTATAAAACAATGCAGTTGACTTCTTTTATCTAACTTTTATTTATGAAGTTAGATTACACCATTTTGCAAATAACTAAGTTCCAATCACCACTTAACTTGTGGAACTTAGACCTTGTACACAAGGTATATGTAGTCAGTTTAGGTCATCACAGACTTCCCTAAATTCTGCCATATCCTTGACTTTAATTACTAAGTTTGATCCCTTTGCCTTCAATAACGAGTTTGAGCCCTCTACCTTCACCTTCGGCCCTTAGTCGTCTCACGTGTAAGTCACCGACCATTTACAATGCTTGTTTGATCAAACCTATACAAGATCAAACTCTAATAAACCTATACATTTGATATAGACATCTTTTTGCCTTTGCTCTATAAATTAGTCCTGCACTCATCACTAAAACATAAAAATAAGTTGAACGGAGATATAGATAAGGGTACAAGTGTCACATATCTATTGGTACACTTGTGTAACACTTGGTGGCTTAGCTAATGGACATGTGTCCAAGTTCACTTTTCAAACATAATTCAAAGTGTGGTTAAACACCAAGAAGCTATTATTAACTCGATCTAAATCGCAGCTTTACCATTTTCCTCGGGTTAGATAGTTAGATTAGTTAGATTGTTAGTAAAGCAAGAATAAATATATAAATATAAAAATAGATAATATATATATTTTTGGATCTAGCCAAGAATACGTTCTTTGAATTACGATCTCTTTTTAGTAGAAATGAATGAGACAGATCTTTTCCTTGATGCAAGGAGGTCAATTATGTATGAACCGTGTACTTTCAAGCTTAACAATTCCTCCTCACACGCTTCGTATGAAATTGTTCGATATGCTTGTCCTTCATTTGTCAATGTCATCTTTAAGCATGGGTCACTCCCGTGTTGTCATACGGCCGCTTTAAGATATCAATTAAACGGGTGATTTAACGTAATAATATCGTGAGCACAATTTTAATAAGATTTATCTCTCCCAAGACAAATCACTCCGGATAGAAATCGGATTCCGTTGTCACATTTTCACTCGCCAATTTTACCCTCCGGTCTTTCTATTACGATCTCGTATTCTAATCGCGAGTTGTCAATTCATTAGATTACGTTTCTAGTAAAAATCGAGTGGCTAATTCAATTTTTACTTTCATTAAGTGCAAATAGAAAGAGATTCATTATAATTGGTTTTAATCATTATTACCTGAGGTCGATCATTCATTTTACCAAAAAGATTAACTTCAATTGATTCATATCTTGGCTTGATATATTTTTAGCTTAACATAATTAACATATATAATATATAAATAGAAATAAGCAATAGTAAACATAATAATATTAGAATATATTACCGATTACAATTTGAATCGGGGTCGTTTCCACCGGATGTAGTATAACAAAGCTTCGATTTTAACAATCTTCGATAATTATTCCGCCATTACAACTAAGCCTTCGGTATCAATATTAGGGTAAAATGTCCACATTAATTTGTTCATCATCACAACTCCCCGCTTAGCTTTTGGTCGTCCTCGAGCAAAACAAGCGATAAAATTGAATGAATGAGAGATAAATTCATGAAGATATAAGATATAAGTGGACAACCCGATACGCCGCAACCATTAGAATTACAACCAAAGCGTTAACCTCAATATAAATGTATAACATGAAAGTGTGTGTGTGACAAACCTTTTTCAATTTTCCTAGGTATAGCGTACGATATGAGTTCCACACAAAGTTCTCCTGTACTTATTAGGATAATCCCTAAAGCATATCATTCAGTTTATACTGGGGATAGTCAGAAGATAACTAAGTTTTCAACCATATTTCCATATTGTCTTTTTTTTTTCACATTTGTAGCATATGCCTTCATTCCCGGCAATAGGACGTTTCGTGATAACACCCCTAGCCGGGACTACAAGTGAATGGATACAGCTTTAAAATTTTCCGCTTCAATATCAAAGGCTTTACGTGAAGGAATTCATGTTACACAAATATATTTGGAATTACAATGCACTTACGGTTCACGTTGGTTATACACATCCAAATTGATCATTATATCTTCAAATGCATGAAATATATACCTTATACAATTTATTTTAATCAACTAAATAATGCTCGAAAAATCAAAAACTAAGGGATTTATTGATACAAAATAAACATTAATTCCATTGCTAGACCAACGACTCCACTCCCCACTTACGAACTTACATTGTCTTCAATGTAAAGTGAGTGTAAATAAGTTGTTGGGAAAACGCAATGGTGCACTAAAACAAGTCAAAACAAATACTCGGATGATAAAATGGGTGGGTGGGTGGGTTAAAGTTACCTGACCTCCTCAATTCCATAGTAGTTGAACTAATACATGTCATACATTATTTTTGAAATTTAAACGAGATTAGATCATGATATGAAATGTGTGACAAAGTATTAACTCGATCTTTTATACCCGGATCCTCGGGGTTATTTCAAATCGTCTAACAACCTTAGTCCAAGAAATAATGCATTTGAATTTTCTCTTTGTTCTCCTCGGGATTTTCGGATAACCACCTAATCGTTCCTTTTTAATGACATTCAAACATTCATCCTGAGACTTGGTGAAACAAAATGAAAATCAATCCGAAGTATTACCAAAGTATCATCCAAAGTATGAGTAATTATTATATTTAATATTTTTGCGGGCGGTCGCTTCTCCCGGTAGCGCTTTTGGTTAACGCTGCTTTGCTCGACAAACTTAAACAACCAAAATGATGATGATTAACTAATATACTAAAATAAAATAGGATACTTCTAACATTTACTCACAAAAGCATGTAATAATTAATTTCGTGAACTAACTAGAAATAAATGCTTAAGGAGTAAATAGGAAGGATAGTACCCGTGATTTCACTATATTTATAGTCTATAGCTAGACGTTTCCTTGCTTCAGTTTTTAATGCACAGGTGGTGGGTCATCCTCATGCACCACATCCTTCTTCAATACCGGTTTCCAACAGAGGTTAGACAATTTCCACCAATCCAAACAATTCTTGACCTTTTCCTTTGATTTTCGAGCCTTCGGTTTGTGAGCTTTTACATTATTGTCAAGTCATCTTCTTCACCTCAACGTGTTAGTACGATCCACAAGCAAAGGACACAAAGGGTCCACACAAGAACAAGATTCTAGTGTAGTGTATGGATATTTCAATGAATTGTAAATGTTGAAGATAACGCGCTCATTATTCATTCCCAAACTAAGCTCTCCCTTATAAACATCGATGAAAGGGCTATTAATTGTTAAGTGCCGAAAAGTGTCAAGAAAATGTGCATACTTCTTATCCAACTTCATCTCTTTGATTTCCTTTTTCGGGGAATGGGGAGTAATTCAAGATCAATTAAAGTAGGGTTAGAATGTATACCTCCCTTACCCTTGTCATTAAACGAAGATGGTAAAGCTTCCTCGAATGATTGTGCCTTTTGAGGACACTTGTGTGTCATCATTACGTACACTTTTTCTTCAAAATATGCACTCTTGGATATGGTCTTCTTTTTATCGAGATTGAATCGAGGTGAATTTGGGTTGAGCCGGATAAGGTTCGGTTTGAATTGGCCTTTCCAAACTTGATTCATTCTCAACATGATCATTGGTCAAGGTCCTACTCATTCTTGGATTTTTCAATATTCTAGAACCTTGACCCATTCCTCATTCTCACTTTCGGTGTTCAATATATCTGTTTTGTCTTAGGAAATCTTCAATAATGTCCTCTTCCTCTTTAGATTCCATGTTTTTCTCATATTTACCATCTAAATCATTCTCTACTTCATTAATTCTGATGTTTTCTAATCCATTACTTCCACGAGATCCTTCCACTTCAAGTAATAATGAAGATTTACCCCACTCGGATCTCTTTCGTGCATTACTTGGTAGTCCTCCTGGGTCTACACTGTTTTTACGTTCTCCCTTCTCTACTCAAATGATATTCCATATTCCTTATTGAAGCTTCTATAGTTCTTATTCGTATCATGTCCACTCATAGATGTTTTCAACATATTCATCCTTAGTATTTGTACTCGTATAGAAGTTATCATAGTTTCCATATTTTGAGCTTGAGTTGACATCATACCCATCGGATTTTTCGACAATTTCTTCCCCATTTATCAACTCCTTCAGGTTGAGTTGAACTTTGGGTGACTCGGTATGTCTTCGTTTCTAACACTCGACCTAGGTACCCTGCGATCTAGACAGTGTCTGTCGATGTAAGTCGGTGACCATTTACGATGCTTGTTTGATCAAACCTATACAAGATCAAACTCTAATAAACCTATACATTTGATCTAAACATCTTTTTGCCTTTGCTCTATAACAGCTAGTCTGGCACTCATCACTAAAACATAAAAATAATTCCAACAGATATAGATAAGGGTACAAGTGTCACATATCTATTGGTACACTTGTGTAACACTTGGTGGCTTAGCTAATGGACATGTGTCCAAGTTTGTTAGCATCTTCTTTCTTATTCTGTATATGTATTACCTGCACTTTTGCAGAAGAATATCATTTAATGAATTAGATCTTCATCATGCTTTCTTCTTCTTAGTTTTCTTTACTTTGTGATTTCCTCATGCACCACCAGCCCATCTTCATCCGCTTTTGGCCTCAGTGTCACCTTCAGATCATCAGTAATCAACACAACATCCATCTTTTGCTCAGCATATAATTAAGGGTCAAGCAATCAAAAGCACTCCATTCACCACACTCTCTAGTATCGAATTCCATCCACAATGTGTTACGAACCCGCCAGTTGAAACATGTCCAAGGATCATTTCTTGAGGTTTCCATGACGAGACCACTAAACTACACCCTTTTGGTCGTTCCAAGAACCCTTTTGGCAAAAATGCAAAAGGTCAGTCTTTGTTAGTGTCACCGAAATATGCTCCATCAGCAGCTTTATCATTCGTACTCCTGATTACCCATATAAAGTATTAATCCAAACCTTAATTATGTACTCTCACATACGAGAGCGTCCTGCCACTTCCAAAAGACACAAACACAACTGATGATCGAGGCTGATTATCCTACCAGCTTAAGCATCCTGACACATCTATCCCATCAGAATGTGTGTTTGTTTCCACAAGTGGTCCAATCGGATAAAGAGGCAGAATCCCTTTTACCGCCTCCATAACTCGGACCACTTGTGCAACAGCTTCCAAAGTTTTACCGCCTCCAGATCCTCAAATGTATCAAAATTATTCCATCAGCCAACTTTAAACGCCAAGCACAAAGCCAGGGCCGGCTCTCCTGTGAGGAAAGAGAAGACGGTGGTCTTAGGCCCAATGGTGCCGGCGGCCCAACATTACATGTTTCGCTAAAAAAAAATTCATGTAGATCCAATCTTGATCCAACATAATATAAAGGGCCAAAAGAAATTTACACGAATCAATAAAAACCCAAAAAAAAAATTTACTTGGCCTAATTCGAATCTATAAGTATGTAACTTCGAATTAAAAGACATAATTCGGCGACTTGGTCTTAGGCCCAAAAAATGTCAGGGCCGGGCCTGCACAAAGCATTCATAGACCAAAAAGTATAAGGTGATACATTAAACTCCGCAACATCAATCCTATCCGTCGTAAACAAATCAAGAACTAAAGCAACTAAAGTTTTACTTGAAACCAAAGCATCAATCGCATTACGACGGAGAAAAGGGAAAGAACGAGAAATGGTGAAGAAAATATGAATTTCTATAGTAGAATCTAACAAATCCACCAAACTCGATCACTAGTGGTGTCGAGGATAATATACATTGAATATTGTAAGTATTTTGAATATTATTATTGTCGTATTTATCTTGTAGTGACTTATTGACAAAGACCCTATATATTTGTAGTCTCTCCATTCAGTTGAATCAATGAAATAGAATACACTTTGAATTATGTTATAGTATCAGAGCATCTCGGTTTTCTCTCTCTTTGAGTTAATTCTCCTCTAAACCCTACCTCTTTTATTTTCACAAAAAAACAAAATCTGCTCGGCTGCTCCTCCTCGTCTCCTTCCCGTCAGCCTCTTCTTCCTCCAGAAATCCACCACAGCTTCTACTCAAATCAGCCTTGCTCTATAATAACCCTTACTCCAAATCAGCTTTCTACCATTTTTTCTTTCCGCCATACTCAGCTTTTTCCACAAGCTTTGCCGTCTTTTTCCCGCTGAAACTTTCCCCTCTCTCCGCCGATCTTGCTTCCCGACCACCTCATCGGCTGCTCCTCCTCTTCTGCCTTCTTGTCTCCTCCCGCTACTTATTGGGTTCCCTGATTGAGAAGAGAACCCACAAAATTGTATTTCATAAGAAAGTTTTTTGTCTACTTTAGGCAAATATCCTCTCTCTACTCCCTATAAAGCATGGTATTATTTATTATTCTATTTTACTAAAGCAGCAAAAAAATTCACTTTACCATCAACAATCAAAAAAAAAAAAAAAAATAATGGCAGATCGACGAAACATTCTCAGCTTCTGTCCTTCCCCGCACAGTGGCCATGGTTCGGATTTTTCTCAAGGCTAAGGGCGAGGCTGTGATTGTGAAAACCCTCATCCCCCACACTCTAGCTTCTCTAATGGTCCAAACCCTCCACCTGCCAGATTTGTGCCGCCACCGGCCATACCGCACCAGCATGCCCCTTGCGATATCAGCGCGCGCTCTCTCCCTCCTCAAGCATATGAGACGTCCGCACACCCCGGCTTTAATTGGATTGCGGATACCGGGCCACTCATCATCTCATTCATGATGTTCGAAATATCAACCTATCATCTGCACCTTATGTTGGGCCCGACAAAGTGCATGTAGATGATGGTACAGTTTTATATAATTACTCATTATGGTTCTTCTTCTATAAATTCCCCTTTCTAGTCATTTTATTTATCTAATATTCTTGTTACCCCTTCTATCACCAGAAACCTATTATCTGTGCATAAATTTGCCTCTGACAATTCTGTGTATTTTGAATTCCGATTATTCCGGTCACGTCCATCTTAGAGGATTTGTTAAGGATGGACTCTATCACTTCTCCACTCCGCTCCACCGACCCCCTGCTATTGCTCAATATCTTACCTCATCCCTCATTTCCTCCACCACGTGGCATCAGCGCATCGGTCATTGCTCTTACTCTGTGCTCCGTCAAGCCCTAAAAAGTCTTCCTACTTTACTCCTACTAAAACACCCTACGTTGTGTGTATTTTGAACTTCGCTAAAACAATAGTGGCTTTGCGAAGAAATATCTACACAACAAACAACACTACAAGAGCATCTTCTTCGTGAGATGCAAACTTGTTCAAGCAATAGCACAAACCATCCAATCTTTCAAAATGGTTCCGTTGTCTTCCCCGCCTACTCTTTGGTGTGATAATATTGGCGCCACCTATCTTGCTCACAATCCGGTGTTTCATGCCCGCACAAAACACATAGAGATCGACTGCCACCATGTTTGTGAATTAGTTGCAGCTCGCAAGCTCGGCATCTTTTTTATCTCCTCGAATGATCAGTTAGCCGATGTCCTCACCAAACCGTTGGCCCAACCGCGTTTTTCCAGTTTAAAGTTCAATCTCCGTGTTCAGCCACCTCTCACGGGATTGCAGGGGCGTGTGTCGAGGATAATGTAGTTTGAATATTATATTTACTTTAAATATTATTATTATCGTGTTTATCTTGTAGTGACTTCTTGACAAAGTCACCGAACCCTTTATATTTATAGCTTCTCCATTCAATTGAATCAATGAAATACAATATATTTTGAATTATGTTAGGTGGAAATACAATGTAGTCGATCTCATTTGGAAGATTTTGAAGAAAAAGCAACCGTGATATGTGAAGAAATGGGGCCATCAGTTGGGATGATAATTGTTGAAGGAACATTGTGGTTTGAAATCATTCGTTTTGCGAACTCAACTATTGGGATTAAATGACCCATTCTTGGGGATTTAAACAATGAGGTATTTGATGACTGCGATATGTGGTCATATAGAATTTTCGACTACTTTCATTAATGAGATGAGGCAGCACATAAATTACTATCAGTTCAGATAAATAAAGGCGGTTCTATCGGCACCACGAAACTGCCCACGGCACCACGATTACTCTTGACACCCTATAAATCACTCTTGGCACCACATTAAATATTTTTATTATTTTCTTACTCCAGACACCACCAAAAAAAATAAAAAATAAAATACTTCATATACCATAGTTTTATAAAATTACAATCAAGTCTTTTATTAAATTAATAGACATTTTAGTCCTTCATTAATAATATAATCTTAACATTAATCCAAAACACCCTTTAATCTTCATCATCCATCTTCATCATTCATCATCCATCACCATCTTCATCTTCATCTTCATCTTCATCTTCATCATCATCATCATTATTCTTCAACAAAAATTTCATTAATAAACACTACACACAACTTTCTTCTACATCACCATAACAATCCATAAAATTAATCTTCATCCAAATCATCACTATTAACCCAAATACTACATCTTTCTTCATCTTCATCATCAAAATTCATTTTTCATACCAAAAAAAAATAATTCACAAACCCTTTTTATCTTTTTCTACACACCATTCATCCACAATCTACACACATTCATATTTTATCTACACATCTTCATCTCTTTCGTCATCTCAAAATACATTTATTTTATACACAACTTCATCTTCTTCATCACATCAAAATCATCAAAAGCTTCATAAAAAAAATTAAAAAAAACTTGATTTTTATTTCAATACTTAAAATAGGTGAATGGGTTACCCTATTACAACATGAAGAACATGTAAAAGGATGATTTAGGGAGAAAAATCATGTTTTTATGCGTTTTTCGATGATAGATATGGTTTTTCCGGCGTTTGCGAGCATCCCATTTATGATACTAGCAACGTCGGCAAAACAGACGTTTTACGTAAACATAAACGTCGAAACCGTCGACGTTACAAATGTATAAACAACGCCGGAGCAAAGCTTTACGTCCGCCAAACCGACGTTCCAAATGTATAACAACGTCGGAGTATCTGACGTTCCACAAACGTCAGCTACACTGGCGTTGTCTTGTTATTACGACGTCATGCTTATCGACGTTCCAACATTCGCACCGTTTTTCAGATCGATTATAACGTCATTCGTCCTGACTTTGTTAGAACCAAATCAACGTCAGTACAAGTGACGTTACCAATCATCTTCATCGCAAATGCAGGAACAGTTTCTTTCCGGCGGAAAAAATTTGAAGACCGAACATTAAAACCCTCGATTTCTGCCAAAATACTTGCAATTTTCTTAAAAAAAACAAGATACATGCATGATTTGGTTCAAAGCATAGCTTGATTCTTGCAACCAATGCTTCAATTGTTGTTTCCGGTGAAATACTTATCTTCTTCGGCGAAATATCATCTTCTCCGGAGACTTTTTTTTAATTCAAATGGAAGGAAAAAACAGGAAGTTTGTATTATGTTAAAATGAATTGGTTAAATGAATTAAGGAGTGTTAAAATATAAAAAGTGTTATTTTATAATTTATAAAAGCTCGAGGGACTAAAGTGTACATTTTTTGAAAGTTATTAAATGGATGTGGTGCCTTTAGTGATTTGGTGGTGTAGTTAAGTAAATGAAAAATAATAAAATAAATGGTGCCGATAGTAAATTCGTGGTGCCGATAGAAGCCGCCTAAATGAAACGGTTATTTATAAATCCATTATATATCAATATATTATATATTAATATTGTTTCTCTCGACCATTTGAGATATATTATAACATCAATTTTTTTGATTTACTGCTCGATTTTCCATAATATAAATTTATTATATTTAATATTAAATGAAGTTGGATATCTTTCACATCCGTATATATATGATGAGTGACGGACACGGGATCTCGAAAAAAGGCACCAAAAATTTTAGTGAGGTAAATAAAAAAATTAGGGGGTGGGGGGGGTGGGGTGAGGCAAACAAATGCGCAGTACAATTATCTGTATATTTTTTTCCCGATCAATAGGATAATTGCTTGCCGTTAGTTGTAGTTAGGTCTGACTATTTATATGATGAGTATGAGTATAAAAATTTGTAATCAAGAAAGAATTTTTTAATGAATGCTCTCCCGAAAGAGGTTTCGCAGCTAAGTTCGTTACATAGTCTAGTGATAAAGAATTTGAGTGATTTAAAAGGGCAGCTGGACCTTAAGCTGGAGTGTGGAGGTTCGAACCCCAGAAATGAGACTTCTTTCGATTCTTTGGTATAATAGCAAATCCAAAACTCTGCGCCACTGAGTTACGATTAAAATCTCCACTCATACCTTTTTTCAGTTTTTTTGTATAATAACAAGTCCACAACTCGAACCACTATATTACCTGATTAACATCTCAATTTATACCCTGAGACATAAAGAGCGGATACCCTCACGGTTAGGGTTTAAGATTTTCTAGCTGGTAGAATGAGTCACTAAGGTAGTTGATTGTATTTGCAAAGTCAGCACGTGTTGCTCAAGGGAGTATATATATTACTCCGTCCGTTTTTTTTAGCTGTGACATTTCAGAATTTTTTTTTTATTTATCTGTTATTTTATATTTTCAATGCATTATTTATTATTATGGGAAATTAGGGATAAGGACATAATCTGGAATATTTTTAAATAACAGGACAACTACATATTTTTTATAGGGAGAATGACAACTGCATAATTTTTATAGCGATAAGGACATGACAAAGTGAATAATGACAAAACAAATGAATCCCGAAAATCAGTGAATCCCGAAATCAGTGAATTTCGACAGTGAATCACGAAAATCAATGAATTTCGACAATGAATTTTAAAAATTAATGAATTTCGAAAGTGAATTTCGGCAGTGAATTTCGACAATGAATAAATAGTTATGTCATTTATGCAAAAGTTTCAAAAGACTGTCTTTCTACTCAATTGATGAAATATTTTTATGTTTCACCCTCATTCCCCCTTATTATTTTTTTTCACTTATACCCTTATCTTAATTACTACATTATTAAATAGCCTTCTGATTTCCAATGTCCAAAACATGGTTCCAACATCACAAGCATTGCAAAAGTCATGGAAATTATTGAACATATTTATCTCAAAGAGAAAAAGCGGCGGCATTAATATTGGGACTGAAAAAATGGCACAAGTTTTAATATGATGAATGACTAGTCAAATTAAAAGAGAACGACAATTTCGTCAATTGATATTATATTTCTGGCGAATTAATTACTTTCTTAGTTTATATGAATCTTATTTCTGCGATAGTAAAAAAAAAAAACAGAGGGAGTAACTTTTTAACGATACCCTCTCTTGATTTTCTTGCCTTTATTTAATGGCATTACCATATTCTTACTAATTCATAATAATTTTTTTAATAATCAAAACGTTTTATTAATAAGATGGTAAAAGGTTTGTACAATTTCATATATTGATCATCCACTTATATCAAAAACGTTAACGGAGCGTTAACCCTGCCTCCTTAAACCTATGAGTGACAAACCCCGTGTGGAAAATCATGCTCATCGAAAATAGTACAGCACCTTACGCTTCCAAAATGAAAAAACCCAAAGAAAAAATTACAATGTGGAAACTATTGAAGGAAATATAGTAAAGCAGAAACCTCATAATCAAGTCTTTATTATGCATGCTTCTGTCTTGATCTTTAGCATCTTCGACCATAATACGATTGTGAATCTTATCGTTCGTGTCCTTAAGAAGTAACCGGCTCGTGGGATCTTCCATGGTGTCATCACCATCACGATTTAATGGAAATTTGAAGGAACGAGAATCATTAGCTCCAGCCTCCAAGACAATTAGTATCTAAAATATGGAAATGAAAAAATAGCACATGATTTGCACCCTTCAAAATGTTGAAGGGAGCGTCCCCAGATCCATGTCATGATTTGTACCAAGATGGCCGCATGATCCATGTGTTAGGGAGAGATCCTGCAAAAGCCGAAAAAGAGAAAGCAAAAGCCACCCTGAAAATGTTATGAAAAAAAGTAAAAAGCGTTATTGACAACCTGATTTGCACCATTCATGCTGTTTGATGAAGGGTTATTCCAGAATGTTGCGCCTTTAATGTACCAGTCCAAAAGTAGGCAACCCCAATTGATCTCCATTAAGCAAATTATTAAGATGGCGAGGTAATGCATTGTGTTCTCCATATTGAAGATATACTGAATGCATGGAGGCATTTTTTGCAAGGAAATCAACAACCATGTTTGCCTCTCGATAAATATGAGTGATTCAATAACCATGTTGATTAATATAACTCTAAATTCCATGAATCTTATCAGACACCTTCCAATGAATCACATAGTCACCTGAAATCATCTTTACAAGTAGTTGAGAATCAGTCTCAATAATTAAAGGAGAAATATTATTATTGATGCAGAATCACCTTTACTACATCCGCCACCTTAAAATAAAAAGTTATATTATTAAAGAAAATCAGAATACTGGAAGAGACTATGAAAGGTTGTTTTTTTATATTGATCGTTTCCATTGATACAATAGAGAATTTATAGGCTTATACTACTTAGCCTCTAAGCTACATTTATTACAGAGATCATATATAATCAAAATACAATCATAAGAATCATTCAGCATTAATCATAAGAATTATTCTGCATTAATGGTGTGGTCAACTGTATCTCCAAATTTTGTCTCCTATCACCCTCCCTCAAACGAGGGCCGGGTTTGGAGGCCGGTTTGGAGGCCGAGTTTGTTTTGGCATAATTTGGAGGGCATCTCCACTCCGACGGTTCATTCGGAGTCCATGGTTGTGATTTTGGAGGGCATCTCCACTCCGGCGGTTCTTCTTCCGAAGTGTGATTTTTGAGGGCATCTCCACTCCGACGGTTCTTTCGGAGTCCATAGTTGTGATGTGTTGGAGGGCATCTCCACTCTGGTGGTTCTTCCGAAGTCCATTAGTGGTGTGATTTTGGAGGGCATCTCCACTCTGACGGTTCTGTCGGGGTCCATAGTTGTGATGTGTTGGAGGGCATCTCCACTCCGGCGGTTCTTCCGAAGTCCATTAGTGTTTGTTTTGAGAATTTGTTTGGTAGCCTCCAATTGTGACTGTTGCATCGGATATGTCTTGTGCTTCCATCTGAAAAAGAAATACATAATGGATACCAAAAAAAAAGATGTATGTATGTAAGATTTTTATTCGTAAATGACATCTAAATAAAATTCCGAACTCCTAGATGCAAGGAGAACGTATGTGACTCATAACAAAGCAACCTAAATGTAATATTCCGATTTTCGGGAAAGGGCAGACGTGTCATTTTACGAAAACGAAATATTATTATTTCTTTTCTTTTAATGGAGTTAAGTATGTGATAATTATATATATATGATTTTTTTGGAATTATTATGTATATATTTAAGGAATTCTGATTTTTTATGGTAATTAAGGGTAATTAAGGAAAAATGGGTTAATTGGGAATTGTATTTAAGGAAATAAACTCTGATTATTCCCATAACCTAAATACTAATCAGAAACAGTTGCTACGCTCCTTCTCTGAGAATTTGAGGAGAGGAGAAGAGGCAAAAATTCTAAAGCGTTGCCGAACCGTTTTTAGATCGGACTAGGGATTTGGAACCGTTGTGAAGAGGACATCGTTTGGATATCAGTCTTTTGGGAGTTGCTGCAGATTTTTGAGGCTGTTGGATTGGATTTTGCTTGCAAACACGTAAGAGGCTCTTCCTATGGTTTAAATTATGGTTTATAAGGTTTAGATCAAGTTTTAAGGTGTTTAATGCTAGAAAGTTGTGTCTTTTCATTTATCAAAGATCATAGATGTTATGGCCTGTTAAAGATATGATTTTCTGTGTTTAATGTGCTTAATTCGATGTTAATTGTGTTGGAAACGGATTAGAAATCGTTAAGTTGTTGAAAATCGAATTTAGGGTTGCAGGTAGAATGTGTACGCATTCAATGGAATGCGCACGCATTCCCTGTACATGATGCTCTGGTTTTGGTTGCTGTTCGTAGAATGTGTGAGCATTCGAGCAATGCGGACGCATTCCTGGTTCAGGTTGTAAGGGTCTTTTGTTTCAGGTGCAATGCGCACGCATTCCTCAATGCGTACGCATTGTTGCTTCAGGATGTTTCAGGATGCTCTCTGGTCGTGCAATGCGCACGCATCATGGGCAATGCGTACGCATTGGCTGGACATAAACTTTCAGCAGGTTTTCTGGACGGTGAATGCGCACGCATTCCAACCAATGCACACGCATTGGACTCTGTTTTGGGAAAAATGAATGTTTAAGCTATGTGTTGAGTTTTAAACCTTGTTTTATGATATGATAACATTGTATAAACATGAACAAAACTGAATTGAGCTTCTGATTCGTTTAGTTTCGGCACCGAATGTACTTTTAAAGGGACTTGAAGTTCGGATCCATCATAAGAGCATGATAGGCTTGTGCTTTGATGAATTAGTATTCATCAATGTTTGTGTCATTGCTAGGCCTTGTTTATGTCTAGTGGTCTAGGAAGAGAGTAGTATTTGTGAGGGAGATTACTTGAAAACACATAGGTGGTTAGTTAACCATATTAATAAATACGTACTTGTCTAGTAAAAGATTAAACAACATGTCACTCTTGGATAGGCACCAGACAATATCGCGATGTGTGTGCTTTCTGAAGGTGGATAACTCCGTAGGTCAAAAAAACCCTAAGGACGGAGGGACTTCATTGAAACGTGCGTACTATCGGAGTCTACCAGAATAGGCTTCCGTGGATATTGGTGTGATCCACCAATATGTTGCCAAGAATATCCCCAGTTTGGATATGCGTAGTGCCCTTGAGTGCGGTTATAACATAGATAAGCTAAGATAGAAATGTTTAGTCAATTCATGTTGATGGATGAAATGAACCCCAGATTGAGTCGGTCACATAAAGATAACCGAATAATTAAATATCTTGTCTTTATAACCTATAATTATTGTCATAACTTCTCTCTTTTATTAAGTGCGTTGTACTTATCTCAAATGCATGTTTTTATGTGTTTGGGGGTGAGAAGATGAACCTATTGATCAAGTTTACGAGGAGGATTTTGATGACGACGTTTGATGACGCCTCGTTGGAGCTTGCTATTTATTTTCTCTCATTTGATACAATAGTTTATTTATTCTTTTGGTCTTTCGAGACTTGTAGTACTCTTTAATTCTTTCTTTTGAGGATATCGTACGTTGTTTGGGATTTTTCGTATTTTCTTTTGAATGTAATAAAGTTACATTTCCGTCTCTAGATTGTATTTCTATTCTTGGATATTGGGAAAATTTTATACTCGAGTCTTTCGCTTCCGTTTGTTTTCATTTGATACGACGTAGTAGAGGCTTACGTATAAGGTGAATTTATTTTTATTTTATACGTGACGAACGTTTCTTTTCCGGGTAAGGAATCGGTGTCCGGGAATGGAGCGTTACACTAAAAATTATGGATTAAATTTTTTATTTAGAAATGAAAAATAATAGAAAAATAGAATCGCAGCGGCAATGGATTTATTTATTTATATTTTTTTTTGGGATGCACGATGGAAGAAAGAAAGGCAGAGGTGCTGTTTTTTTTGTTTTTTTTTTTTGTTTTTTTTTTTGTTTTTTTGTTTCATGGAGGATTCGTTTGATGAATTGCTGGTGGGTATGCTCATTGTAATGAATTTGTTGATGATTGAAAAACAAGTGGACGCAAATTTTTTTGTTTAAAAACAGAAGAGTGATCGGGGAATTGTTTAACAACAGAAGAAGGATCAGGCGAGGGTTCGCCAATGTTAAGGCTTTCGAACCCTCGCCCCTGGCTCTGATACTATAAAGAAAATCAGAATACTGGAAGTGTAATATCCCGATTTTTGAAAAAGGGCAATTCGGTCTTTTAGCAAAAATCAGAATATTATGTTATTTTTTTTAAAGGATTTTCGAAAAAAAAAAGGGAAAAGAAAAAGGGATAAACAAGGATTTTCTTTTTAAGGGAAATAATTAAATAATTAGGTAATTGGGATTATAAAAGGTAACTAATCCTAATTTTAACCTAGTTGTTTTTGACAAAAAAAAAAAGAGAGAGGCGCAGGGAGAGAGGGACGCAAGTTTGAAAAAAAAAGGAGAAGAAGCTTTCGATTTTCGAGGCTAATCCGTTGCTCTATTCATCAGACTCATCAAGAGAGAAAGGTTCACCGCGAGACGAGGATCGTTTTGATATCAACAATCCTTAAATCCATTAACCTTTGGATTTAAAGGTTAAACTTTTGACGGGTTGAAGCTTTGGATCGTTGTACCACGCAATTTAAGGTAACGTGGTTTTCTTATCGTATGATTAAGGTTTCGTAAAGTGGTAGAGCAATTTGTATGATTGTTTTCCATGGTTTTAATTCGTTTAAGCCGAGGTTGGGTTGAATTTGAGTAGAAAACGCAGAGTGCAGAAAATTGTCCTCTGTGGTGCAAGAGAAAAAAACGTGTAACAGGTGCAAGAGGAGGCTCGGTCGACCGAGCCTATCCATTCGGTCGACCGAGTGTTGGTCCATCCGTACGGATGAGTTGTGTATCCGTACAGCTATTTCTCGCATCGGACGAAAGTTTATCCGTCCGGACGGGGACCGTTTCGATCGTTTTCCTTTTTGTTATGTGTTTAAAGCTCCATAATAGCGTATTTACTGCATAACCCTACGTGACAAAGCCCTGAATTAGCTTTTGATGTGTTTAGTTCCGGCACCACATGGATTCCCTAAAAAGATGAAGTGTGGGACCGTCGAAAGCTTTGGATTTGCCTTGTGCTTCGATAAGCTAGAGTTTATCGATGTCTGTGTAATTGCTAGGGCTTGTCCGTGTCTAGTGGTCTAAGTACGAGAGTAGGAGATGTGAGGGAGCTTACTTGAAAACACTTAGGTGGCTAGTTAAACATCTAATCAAACATATGTGCTAGATTAATAATCTTAAACATCATACAATGCTTGGTAAGGCATAGTACAATATCGCGATGTGTTCTCTGACCAGACAAAGTAGACTGTACCCACGCCGGTCAATCGATTGGCTAGATAAAGCGTCTGGTGCATTCTCGCCGGTTATCACACTATCGGGACTCGGATATTCCCGGGGCTACTAGAGCGTGTCTCTAAGTAGGTTGCACCCGCCTTGTCCTAGTACATCCTATTACTAGGCGTAGTGCCCTTGTTATTCATGATGTAACAAACTTGAGCTAAGTTAGATACCTTTTGGAACCTCATGTTATGCTATGAACATAATATGATAGTTAGCTAGGGTTAACAACGGAAATGAATTAATAAAAGACGGCGTTGCTTTTATTTCTTTATGAGATCATAGTTATACGATCTTCTACGCGTTACTGAGTACTTTTGTACTTACCCCGTTACGTTGTGTTTGTCTTCCCCTTTCCCCAAAGAAGATGAACAGGTTGCTACGGTTGACGAGTTCTTCGATGATGAAGTTTGAGATGAAGCTTTTGAAGACTTAGTTCTTTTAGTTGTTTCTTTCTTAAAACAGATGTTTCACGTTTGAACAATGTTGTCCTTCTTTTTTGTTAATTTTTTTTGAGATCTTTTGGGATTTGGATGTTGGATGATTAGTTCTCTTTATTGGATTTAGTTTTTCACAGCATTGATTACCGTGTGTTCGATCTTTTGGTTTCCCCGAGTTTTTGAGTTGTTTTATCTTCCGCGTCGCTTGGTTCTGATGTATGACGTAAGGCTTACATATATTATTGAATTTATTTGATAATATATGTGCCGAGCGCTCTTTCCGGATAAGGGCTCGGTGTCCGGGAATGGGGCGTTACAGTTGGTATCAGAGCGAAAGGTTTTCCTTGCTGTGTAGGACTTGATTTCTTCTTTAAAATAAATGTTAGAAATTTAGTAACCCCTCTCTTTTCTTGAGTTCAGAATGGTTCTTACTAGAGGTGGAACTAATACGAGTAACACCGAGGCAGCTAACACCCAGACGGGTAACGCTGAGGCGGGATTTACCGAGGTTGTGATTCGAGAAGGAGAAGAAGTGGACCGCCTACCCGAGCCCTACGGTTTCTCAAGGGAACACCCCGTCCGTGAGCGCATCATGCGTGGGGTGAATCGGGGACCGAGACATTGTCACCGCAGGTAGAGTGGAACAAGGGGTCCTTCACGGTTTAACACCCGCGTACCGGTTACTACTTCGGCTCCAAGGACCACGAGTTGGACCGTGTTGGGACTTTCTCATCCACCGGCTAGTCGGTTTTCGCTTATCCACAGTATCGATGTTTCCTTCGCACCGCCGAGTTTTACACCGCAACCGACGGTTCTACCTCCACCACCACCTAGGTCGGATTCTTTTGTAGCACTCCGGCTACACCCATCCCCAACAGAACTATCGCATCGAATGCCCCACCAAAGTGCGGCGCCCACGATCATCGGTTTGGGGGTTATGGCGGCACAAAGGATTGGTATGAGAAGATGAAGAAACATAGGGTGCCGAAATTCTTTGGCAATGTTGAGCCAAAGCGGCGCGATTTATGGATTCGTGGGTTCGAGAAGGCGTGCAGAAATATGAAAGCTCCAGAATCTGAGTGGGCTCATTTAGCCATATCCTTGTTGGCAGGAAATGCCGAAAGTTGGATGGAAGCGTATGAGCAGGTTAATCCGAGGATCACGGATTGGGCAGTGTTCAAAGACCTGTTATACAAGGAATACTTTCCTAGAACAGCTCAGAATGCAAAGGCTAATGAATTTCTGAGTTTGAAACAAGGGAGATATACTACGGTGACTCAAGATTCCCGAAAGTTCCATGAGTTGGGCGCGATTCTACCCCGAGATCATGAAAAGTGAAGAGAAAAAGATTGATAAATTCATGGAAGGATTGTCACACGAGGTGGCGAAGGGCATGCTAGGAGATAGACCTACGAGCATGGCAAGCGTCATGGATAGAGCTTTGACTCGCGGAGAGATTTGCCAAGTAGACGGACGGTTGTAGTTGGAGACAAGAGGTCTTTCTCAAATTTTCAAGGAAGTAATAGAGGAGCACCGCATCGAATGTTAAGAGGACGAAATCCGGCTACGAAGAGTTCAGCAAGTGGAACGCCGCCGGTTTGTGCTAAGTGTAACAAGACACACACAGGAGAGTGCATGGCGTGTAGCGTGAGTTGTTTCCACTTTGTGGGAAGTGGGACATTACTCGAGAGCGTTTCCTAAGAAGCTCTCTCAAGGTAATCGAGTAGGAGGACGAGGTAACCAAAGCAGGGGTAATCGTACCACGGGTAACGGACCGCTTCGTGGCTTCGCAGCGAGATGCGAACCGGAAGAGTTAGATGACCTTGTGGTGACAGTACTTTTCAGTGTTTGTGTTTATTATAGATATTTAATATGATATAGCGCGCATATGATATTACATATTTATACTTAAATTGATTCACTTGTTAGGTACCGTTATCATAGATAATCTAGCAGTTTCAGCTCTGTTTGATACTGGAGCGTCAGGGACTTTTGTTTCCTCTAAGATAGCTAAGAAGTTGAACCTACCTCTTAAGGAATTGGAGAGACCTTTGAGTATAACCACACCTTTGGGCAGAGTCACTAGATGTGCTCAAGTCACACCCCAAGTCGATATTAGAGTTGGGACTTACAAGTGCCGTATGCTTTGACGGTGTTGGATTTCTCGGATTTCGATGTTATCCTGGGTATGGACCGGTTGTCCAAGAATTATGTCTACTTGGATTGTAGGGGTAAGAGGGTGATCTTTAAGGCCCCGGAAAATCAGCTAAGACGTTTCAGGGTAACGTATGCAAGCCTAGCAAGGGTCGTTATCCGATTATCTCAGCAGTTAAAGCCCTAAAAGCTTTGAAGAGGAGTTGCCAGGGTTTCGTTGTTTATGCATTAGATAAGGAAAAGCATAGGCCCGAGTTAGGAGAGACTCGTGTAGTTAAGGACTTTCCCGAAGTTTTCCCGGAAGATTTGCCGGACATATGCCCGATAGGGCCATAGAGTTCGAGATCGAATTGATTGCGGGAGCATCACCGATGGCTAAAGCACCTTATAGGATGGCACCGGCGGAGTTGAAAGAGTTGAAAACTCGCTTAAGGAGATGCTAGAGAAAAACATCATCCACCAAGTACATCACCGTGGGGAGCACCGGTCTTGTTTGTGAAGAAGAAAGATGGGAGTATGCGTTTGTGCATCGACTACGTAGAGCCGAATAAACCGACAATCAAGAATAAGTATCCTTTACCAAGGATTGATGATCCGTTCGCCGCCTTGCAAGGTAAGAAGGTGTTCTCTAAGATTGATCTTAGGTCCGGTTATCATCGCTGAAGATCAAGGTGTCGGATATACCTAAGACGACCTTCGGTACGAGATATGGACATTATGAGTTTTTGGTCATGCCGTTTGGACTCACTAATGCTCCATCGAAATTCATGGACTTGATGCAAAGAGTTTTCATGCCTTATCTCGATAAGTTTGTGATAGTTTTCATAGACGATATCTTGGTGTACTCTAAGGATGAGGAAGAGCATGAGGAACACCTAAGGATAGTTCTACAGACCTTAAAGGAGAACAAACTGTATGCCAAGTTTTCTAAGTGTGAGTTTTGGTTGGACCAAGTTAGTTTTCTTGGGCATATAATTTCGGAGAAGGTATTAAGGTGGATCCAAATAAGATAGAAGCCGTTTCGAGTGGCCTAGACCGACATCGATAACGGAGATAAGAAGTTTCTTGGGTTTAGCGGGGTACTACCGGAAGTTTGTAAAGGATTTCTCTAAGATAGCTACACCTCTCACGAGGCTTACTCAAAAGAACGTTAAGTATGAGTGGACCAGTGAATGTGAGGAAGCTTTTCAGACTTTGAAATAAAAGTTGACCACAGCACCCGTGTTAGCATTACCGGAAGTTTTCGATAACTATGATGTATATACAGACGCATCGGGTCAAGGTTTGGGTTGTGTTTTGATGCAATCAGGGAAGGTAATTGCTTATGCATCTAGGCAGTTAAAGGCGCATGAGAAGAATTACCCTACACACGACTTGGAGTTGGCAGCAGTGGTATTTGCTCTGAAGCTTTGGAGACACTATCTGTATGGTGTCAAGGCAAGGATCTTCACGGATCATAAGAGTCTTAAGTTTTTCTTTACCCAGGAAAATCTGAACATGAGACAAAGAAGATGGTTGGAGTTCGTGAAAGATTACGACTTGGACATTCAATACCACCCGGGTAAAGCGAATGTTGTAGCAGATGCACTTAGCCGGAGAGCGGTTAATGCTATCACTACCTTGCAAGAAGTCGTAGATCAGTTGGATAGGATGCAGATTCAAGTGATTGAAAGGAAGGGTGAAGCTCGGAATTTGGCGCCAATGATGGCAAGGTCGATTTGCTAGATGAGATTCGGGCTAAGCGGGATAAAGACCCCGTGTTGATTAATTTGAAGCGAGTAGCTCGAGAGAAGCCTACGGTGGGTTATCAGTTGGACAAGAGTGGTCATCTTTGGTACGGAGACCGTTTGTGTGTGCCCGATGTGGATGGCCTAAGAGAGAAGGTTATGGATGAAGCTCATAAGATTGCTTTTGCGGTACATCCAGGAGCCACTAAGATGTATAGAGATCTCAAGGAGAGATATTGGTGGCCCGGTATGAAGTTAGGGATCGCGAGTTTGTGGCAAGATGTGATACATGCCAGAGAGTGAAAGCAGAACACAGAAGACCAGGGGTTTGTTGAAACCCTTAGAGGTACCGGAATGGAAATGGGAGAATGTCACGATGGATTTCATCACCGGTTTGCCAAAGACTAAGGGCGGTCATGACATGATTTGGGTGATTGTGGATAGACTCACAAAATCAGCCCATTTCTTGCCATGTAAAGTGGACATGCCTATAAAGAAGTTCGCTACTATGTATATCGACAATATAGTGAAGCTTCATGGTGTGCCTTTATCTATTGTATCTGACAGGGATAGTAGATTTATCAGTCGCTTCTGGAAGGGTCTGCAAAAAGCTTTTGGGATGAAGACTGATTTGAGTACAACATTTCATCCGCAGACGGATGGGCAGTCAGAGAGAACAATTCAGACTCTCGAGGACATGCTTAGAGCTTGTGTTTTGGACGCCGGAGGATCATGGATAGATTACCTCAACTTGGCTGAGTTTGCTTACAACAATAGTTACCATGCAAGTTTGGGAATGCCACCTTTTGAGGCCTTGTACGGTAGGAAGTGTAGAACTCCACTTTACTGGGATGAAGTGGGAGAGAAACATATCACAGGGCCGGAGATGGTTCAGCAAGCCAAGGAGAAAATCGAGTTGATAAGGAAAAATCTGAAAGCTGCTCAAGATCGTCAGAAGAGTTGGGCCGATGTTAGAAGAAGGCCGCTAGAGTTCGAAGTCGGAGATAGAGTTTACCTTCGAGCGTCTCCAATGAAGGGTATCAAGAGGTTCGGACAGAAAGGAAAGCTAAGTCCAAGGTATGTAGGACCTTTTGATGTCATCGAAAGAGTTGGGAAGTTGGCTTATAGACTTCGGTTACCAGAGTCGATGTCTAGAGTCCACAATGTTTTCCATGTATCGATGCTTAGGAAGTGTCTATCTAAAGTGGATGTGGAATCTGAGATTGATCCGGAAGTGTTGCAAGATAATCTCTCCTACGTGGAGAAGCCGATAAGGATTCTGGATAGGAAAGAGAAGATGATAAAGAGACGAGTGATCCCGTTAGTATTAGTGCAATGGAGCAATCATGCACCGACAGAAGCCACTTGGGAAGTGGAAGCGGACATGTTCGACGAGTTCCCAGAGTTCCCTCATCTACCAGGTACGATCTAGTTTCGAGGACGAAACTCCTCTTAAGGGGGGAGGAATGTAATATCCCGATTTTTGAAAAATGGCAATTCGGTCTTTTAGCAAAAATCAGAATATTATGTTATTTTTTTAAAGGATTTTCGAAAAAAAAAAAGGGAAAAGAAAAAGGGATAAACAAGGATTTTCTTTTTAAGGGAAATAATTAAATAATTAGGTAATTGAGATTATAAAAGGAAAACTAATCCTAATTTTAACCTAGTTGTTTATGACAAAAAAAAAGAGAGGCGCAGGGAGAGAGGGACGCAAGTTTGAAAAAAAAAAGGAGAAGAAGCTTTCGATTTTCGAGGCTAATCCGTTGCTCTATTCATCAGACTCATCAAGAGAGAAAGGTTCACCGCGAGACGAGGATCGTTTTGATATCAACAATCCTTAAATCCATTAACGTTTGGATTTAAAGGTTAAACTTTTGACGGGTTGAAGCTTTGGATCGTTGTACCACGCAATTTAAGGTAACGTGGTTTTCTTATCGTATGATTAAGGTTTCGTAAAGTGGTAGAGCAATTTGTATGATTGTTTTCCATGGTTTTAATTCGTTTAAGTCGAGGTTGGGTTGAATTTGAGTAGAAAATGCAGAGTGCGTAAAACTCGTCCTCTCGTGGTGCAAGAGAAAAAAAACGTGTAACGGTGCAAGAGGAGGCTCGGTCGACCGAGCCTATCCATTCGGTCGACCGAGTGTTGGTCCATCCGTACGGATGAGTTGTGTATCCGTACAAACTATTTCTCGCATCGTACGTAAAGTTTATCCGTCCGGACGGGGACCGTTTCGATCTTGTTTTCCTTTTTGTTATGTGTTTAAAGCTCCATAATAGCGTATTTATCGCATAACCCTACGTGACAAAGCCCCGAATTAGCTTTTGATGCGTTTAGTTCCGGCACCACATGGATTCCCTAAAAGATGAAGTGTGGGACCGTCGAAAGCTTTGGATTTGCCTTGTGCTTCGATAAGCTAGAGTTTATCGATGTATGTGTAATTGCTAGGGCTTGTACGTGTCTAGTGGTCTAAGTACGAGAGTAGGAGATGTGAGGGAGCTTACTTGAAAACACTTAGGTGGCTAGTTAAACATCTAATCAAACGTATGTGCTAGATTAATAATCTTAAACATCATGCAATGCTTGGTAAGGCATAGTACAATATCGCGATGTGTTCTCTGACCAGACAAAGTAGACTGTACCCACGCCGGTCAATCGATTGGCTAGATAAAGCGTCTGGTGCATTCTGCCGGTTATCACACTATCGGGACTCAGATATTCCCGGGGCTACTAGAGCGTGTCTCTAAGTAGGTTGCACCCAGTTGTCCTAGTACATCCTATTACTAGGCGTAGTGCCCTTGTTATTCATGATGTAACAAACTTGAGCTAAGTTAGATACCTTTTGGAACCTCATGTTATGCTATGAACATAATATGATAGTTAGCTAGGGTTAACAACGGAAATGAATTAATAAAAGACGGCGTTGCTTTTATTTCTTTATGAGATCATAGTTATACGATCTTCTACGCGTTCCTGAGTACTTTTGTACTTACCCCGTTACGTTGTGTTTGTCTTCCCCTTTCCCCAAAGAAGATGAACAGGTTGCTACGGTTGACGAGTTCTTCGATGATGAAGTTTGAGATGAAGCTTTTGAAGACTTAGTTCTTTTAGTTGTTTCTTTCTTAAAACAGATGTTTCACGTTTGAACAATGTTGTCCTTCTTTTTGGTTAAGTTCTTTTGAGATCTTTTGGGATTTGGATGTTGGATGATTAGTTCTCTTTATTGGATTTAGTTTTTCACAGCATTGATTACCGTGTGTTCGATCTTTTGGTTTCCCCGAGTTTTTGAGTTGTTTTATCTTCCGCGTCGCTTGGTTCTGATGTATGACGTAAGGCTTACATATATTATTGAATTTATTTGATAATATATGTGCCGAGCGCTCTTTCCGGATAAGGGCTCGGTGTCTGGGAATGGGCGTTACAGGAAGAGACTCTGAAAAGCTGTTTTTGTTATATTGAATGTTTTCATTGTTACAATAGAGAATTTATAGACTTATACTTCTTAGCCTCTGAGCTACATTTATTACGGAGATCGTATATAATCAAAATACATTAAAATGTGGTACAAACTACCAATATCACAAACAAACAAAAAAAACATTTTCAATGACATGAAATCGAATTGAATTACAAACAACTTGTTGGCTATTTAACAATTAAACATCAAAACACAGAGATATTCTCGTTTAAGGAATTAGTCTCTGCCTTATTTTTCCAACGGCTAATCAACTGCACAAGAGAATTTGTTGAGCTACCATTTTCACTCAACGCCTTGACAGATGCTTCTTGAAGGTACCTCATTTTATCCCGGATCACCTTACCTTCTTCCCTTTCCATCAAATTTCTCACAACATTTGCGATTTCTTCGCATTTTACCAACCCGTTTTCATGTACTTTTGGCCTCAGGGCCACTTTCAGATCATTAGTAATCAATAAAGCATTCATCTTTTGCTCAGCATACAAAGGCCAAGCAATCAAAGGTACTCCATTCACCATGCTCTCCAATATCGAATTCCATCCGCAATGCGTTACGAACCCTCCCGTTGCAACGTGGCCAAGGATCGCAGCTTGCGGTGCCCACGATGAGACTATTAAACCACGCCCTTTGGTTCTATCCAAGAACCCTTGTGGCAAAAACCCGAAAGGGTCGTCTTTGTTAGTGTCACCAAAGTAAGCTGCCGCAGATTTGTCATTCGGGCTCCGGATTACCCAAATAAATCTATGTCCACTCTCCTCCAACCCATATGCTAATTCAGTGAACTGCTCATTTGAAAGCGTCCCCCCACTCCCAAAAGACACAAATACAACAGAGGATCGAGGCTGATCATCCAACCAGCTCAAACATGCTGACGCATCCATCCCGTCAGAATTCAAGTTTGTCTGTACAAGTGGTCCAATCGGATACAGAGGCGGAATCTCATGTTCCGCCTCTGTGACTTGTACCACTTGTTGTGCAATAGCTTTTAGGGTTTCACCCTCCAAATCTTCAAATGTGTTCAAAACAATTCCATCAGCGAACTTCAATCGCTTCGCATTGCATACAATACCTTTATACCCCTCGTTTTTTCGATCTTGAACCGGATCCATGAAATCCTTCCCGTATAAAGGAACACAACCCGGAATCTGAATCGGTTCAGACAATTCTCTGAATTCACATTTCACAGTTTCATCAAGCTTTGGCAAGTAATTCACAAACGCAAAGCTCAAAGCATTCGAAGACCAAAATATATAAGAAAACACATTAAACTCCCTAGCAACATCAATCCCATGATCTGTTGTAAAGAGATCAAGAACTAAAGCAACTAATCTTTTGCTTGAAACCAAAGACTGAATTGCACTACGCAGAAAAGGGATCGAACTGGAAATCGTGAGGGCAATTCGATGTTCAGGCCTAACATCAAACAAATTATGATCCAAACTCACTTGGGGAAGAACAATATAGTCGATCCCAATTGGAAGATTTTCAAGAAAAGGTAACTGTGACGAAGAAATGGGACCATCACTTGGGATGATAATTGTTGAAGAAACATTGTGGTGTGAAATCAATTTTTTTGCAAATTGAACAATAGGGATAAGATGACCCATTCCTGGAGATTGGAAAAGTGCAATATGTGGTGATTTTTCCATTAAAGAAAGTGAATTGAATTTGCTGCAAATTCAGAAAAGTGGGTAAAGAGTAAAGACAGTAGTCATCAAGAACAGAGTGGGATATGTTTTCTTATAATGCGGAAAGTGCGTGATGCACAAGTCGATTCTTGTAGAATTGTCGTCAAAGAATGACGCATGAGATGAGTTTATTTGCATTCGATGTAAAACCACGTGTTTTCTTTAAGAGTATAAAAGTATTTTGAAATATTTTGAAGGCTCGATTATTTTATTAAGTTAATTTTAAATTAAATTGTTATAACAAGATAAAAAAAAACCCAGATAGCCAAAAGATAATGAACAGAAAAAACAATAAACAACAAACAAAATAAACAGAAACAAGATAGATACTAGATTTAACGTGGTTTCCGGCGTCGTGCCGACTACTCAACGGACAGGAAAAAAATATTTATTATGTATTAAAATTCTTGAGTTTTTTCACAATTTTACTTTGATTACAAGATACGTATTTATATTCACATATCCAAAAACCCTAACCGTCAAAGAATCTCTGTCGAAATTGTCTTAAATGCCCAGATGTAGGTCTCACTTTGCTGACCCAACTCAGCTAACCAATGCTCAGATGCTCAACTCAGCACCATTCATGAACTTCAGCAGACTCAACAGACTGTTTACAAAGGATCTCAGCTAACTTCACCAACTGACTTCCACGGATTGAATACTCTAGTCAGCTGACCATCACCTCAGCTATCTACTAGATAACTTTGCCATATTATGTAGAGATCAAATCACACTTGACAACAAGTCTCCACATTGACTTGAACTCTTCTTCAAATCAACCAGATTGCATAAAAGATTTATTGTACCATATGCATTCGTCAATGCCAGGATGTATTGTACCAGACTTCTCCACAGAATCCACTCAGTTGACCTGCCTTCAACTGAGTATCCATATTTCATATTAGCAATTCCAAACACAACTGAAACTTGCTCTACTGAACTGGTTTAGTAATCATATCAATAGGATTCTCCTTGGTGCTGATCTTCTTCACTTGAACCCTCTTCTCATTCCTTAGAAAATGATACCTCGCATATATATATATATATATATATATGTATATATATATATGTATATATATATATATATATGGTTCTCTCATATATATGCTTGATTCCTTGAACCATCCTTAGCCAAACATATTGCACTCAGACTTTCAAAATATATTTCGCTTGATCTTGATGTAGCCCCAAATCACAGATTAGCCTCTTCAACCAGATGCCCTCCTTGGATGTTTCAGTAAGAGTCATATATTCTACCTCACTAGTTGATAAAGCATTGTGGCCTGAAGAGTTGTTTTCCATCTGACAACTGAATTCTCTAATTTGAAAACATAACCGGTCATAGATTTTTGCTGTCCACATCACCTGTATAATCAGCATCACAGTACCCTGTGACCAGACCTTGAGTATCACCTCCATAAATGAGACCAACATCAGCTGTACCCCTAAGGTACTTGAACATTATTTTCACAGCTTTCTAGTGTTCCTTCCCAGTTGAGCCATAAACCTACTGAAAACACTGACTGCCTGAGCGAGACCAGGCCTAGTGTAGGCCATGGCATATATAACACTACCAACTTCACTAGCATAGGGAACTCTTGACATGTACTTCTTCTCCCCTGTTGATTGTGAAGAATAAATAGACAAATGGTCATTAGATGCCATTAGAGTATCTATTGGTTTTGCAATAGACATGCCAAACCTGGCCAAAATTTTCTTTATATAACCCTGCTGAGACAACTTCATATAACTCCTATCTCTCCAGATCTCCATCCCCAAAATTTCTTGATTGCGCCCAAATCTTTCATTTCATACTCAGCACTGAGAACGTTCTTCAGAAACTGAACATCAGACTTTTTTCTTTGCAGCTATTAAGATTGTCATCCACATGCATGACAAGATATATGTGTGATCCATCTCTCACCTAACTGTGATGCACACAACAGTCATATGGACTTCTGTTATAACCCAGCTGGATCATGTAACTGTCAAACTTTTTATACCACTGCCTTGGAGCTTGTTTCAGTCCATACAAAGACCTCTTCAAATTACAAACAAAGCCTTTCTTGCTAGGAACTTGGAATCACTCTGGCCGAGTCATGTATATCTCCTTATCTACCTCACCATGTAGAAAGGATGTCTTCACATCTAACTGCTTAAGTTCATGATCCTGTTGTGACACCATTTCTAGTAACACTCTAATTGAAGTGTGTCTGAGTACTGGTGAGAATATCTCATGAAAGTCTACCCCTTCTTTCTGACTGAACCCACATTTAACCAAACGTCCCTTGTACTTGACCCCTTCTGCCTCAGTCATTCCTTCCTTCTTCTTGAATATCCATTTATAGGTAACAACTATATTATCTTGTGGGTGTTTGACCAGATCCCAAGTCTATTCTTCAATAATGACTCCATTTCGTCTCTCATTGGAAGCAAGCCATTTAAATGACTCAGAACATGTCACTGCTTCCATCTAAGTAGATGGTTCAAAACCATCCACTTCTTCTGCAACTTAAAGCGTATATCCGACCCATGCCTCTTGAGAGGTACCCCAACATTGGTTCTTCTAGCTCTGGTGATAGCTATACTCTGCTGACTAATATATATTGTTTGATTATCAATAGACCCCTGTTCGGCTGACTGGCTTGGATTCAACTTTGGTTCAGCAACGAGTCAACTTTACTATGCTTCGGTGCATGTTTTAACCCCCATTTATGACACTTTTGGGTTGTATTCGGTATTTTTAGACCATTTATAGGGCAAAATGCATTGTACACTCACTTTCAGGCAAACCGTCAAATAGATGGAAAACCTCACCATTTTACGGTATTTTGACCCTTTTCGAGCCTTAGTTATCTTGCAAAGTTATGCTCGGTATGTGTTTGAATGTTGTGATGCAAGATCTAGATGAGTTATGAACCTGGACGATGAGGCATGAGGCTTAGGGTGGCATAACCGAAGCCGGGAATGGAAACGGATCAAATATAGTTGGTTTTTCGCCTTACATTCACTTTATCTGCCATTTGAGCAATGTTGAAGGCATTTTCTGGACTTGAGGTTTTCAAGAAAGTTGTAGATAATTGATTGAGCTTCCAACGCATTTTAAATCACTCAAATCGGAGCTCTACGCCTAAAGATATTGCTAGATTACTAAAGCTGTATCAGTCCAGGACTTTTGGCGCGCGCCGAGGACTTTGGTGCTCGCCAAAGAAGAACAGAGACCACAGGAAGTCACAGAACAGGTTCAGCGCATGCCGAGGACTTTGGGGCATGCCAAAACTGCTTTATCTGCATATTTTTTTGCGCTTATAAATAGATTTTTCACCTCCATTTCATATGAACTGATACCTAGACTCACTTAGACACTCTTACGTCATTTTTCTTCACTTTTCTCCCTTAGATTAGATCATCTTTCACTCTTTCTCTTAGATTAAACACAATTTAGCTTAAGATTCTAGCTCTTTGTTGGATTTTGGCATTTTGGAGTCTTCTTCTTCCCTAAGTGACAATGGGTGTGGATGAAGATTGATGTAATTCCAACTTTTCTATATTTTGGTAACGAAAATCATCTCTTCTCTTGTTTTATGGCTTTGATTTCCTCTTTGATTCTTGTTCCTTCATTATTATGAGTAGCTAAACATCTACATAGCTAAATCATGTGAAATTTGAAGAAATCTCCCTCTAATTGATGAAATTGGGAATGGGTAGTGCTTAATTGTTGTTATTTTGACGAATTTGTGTCTTAAAACTTGTTCTTAATGCTTGAATTAGCTTGATCACCTAGTTCATGAACTCACACACCACTTTTATAAATGTGTGTTGCGAAGGGGTGTGGGAAAAGGGGTTTTAATATCATTGCTTATAATTGACTGATTTGTTTAGATTCAATTAGGTAACGAGGTTTGTCGGTGTGAATCGAGCCGCTCTAGTTCTTGATCTTGTTTCGGTCAGTTAAATCCTTAAAGGCGGACTATTGAACCGGGCAAAGGGTACTAGGTTGTTGCATGGCGTCTAGTACTATCTTAGGAGTTTGCACCCACGAATGAGTCAAAATAAACCATATGATGGTTGGTTGGTAATTCTTATTCCCGATTAATCGATTAGACGGGAGAAAGTATTCAATTTGATCATGTTTTGGCTATGATCTCTCTTTATATCTCACATCTTTAGTTTAATTATCGTAGTAGTATAATCACAACATTAACAACCTTTGATTGACCTAAACTAAGTATGAAAATGACTTTGTATTCGATTGATTCCTCGTGGGATACGACCTTGCTCTCCACTATAGTGCTTCCGACCCGGTACTCTGCCGGTTAAGGTTGGTCGTTACTATTTTGGTCATCAGCAACTAGATCAAATGACTGTTGCTTTGGACCAACAGAGTGTTGCATCTGAGCTGAATCCACCTGAAGCTCCACATGTTTTTCAGCTCTCTCAGATTCAACACGGTTTCATATTCAGTAGACCCTCTCACTGATGAGTTGAGCATAAAATTTTCATCAAAGACCAAATCTCTGCTGAGAATGACCTTGTTCTCTACTAATGACAAATTATATAACCCTGCACCCCATCACCATACCCCATAAACACTCTCTTCTTGGCTCTCGGTTTCAACTTACCTTCACTAACATGATAATAGATTGTGTTTCCAAAAACCCTTAGAACTGAGTAGTCAGCAGGCTTGCCTGACCATATCTCAATTGGTGTCTTGAGATTGATCCATGTGTGAAGACTCATGTTGATTAAGTAGAATGATGTACTGATAGCCTTTGCCCACAATCTTCTTGATAAACCAGCATTAGAGAGCACGCATCTTGCCCTCTCCATAAGAGTTTGATTCATTCTCTCAGTTACACCATTCTGCTGAGATGTATTCCTAGTTGTATGATGTCTGGCAATACCCTCATCCTTATATAATGTATCAAACTTAGACCAGCGGAATTCCAGACCATTATATGTACAAAGACTCTTGATCTTCTTGCCTGTCTGATTCTCCATAGAGCCTTACACTGCTTCAAACTATTGAATGCCTCACTCTTGTGTTTCATCATTACCACTCAAGTCATCCTTGAATAGTCATCTATGAGCGACACAAAATAACTATGACGGTCCTAATGATTCCACCTTGATGGACCTCAACAACCAGAATGGATATAATCAAGTGATGCCTTTGTACTGTGTATGCTTGCTGACAACTTGGTTCTATCTTCCCAAACACACAGTGCTCACAAAAATCCAGAGGCTTGACCTTATATCCCCCAATAAGACCTATTGAAGAAAGGACATGCATTCTTGTTTCACCCATGGGACCATGTCTCATGTGCCACAACATAGTTTGCCGTGACTGATGAACTGCTGAGGATGCCACAACGGCAGAGCGAGATACAATAGAACCTTGCAGTATGTACAAGCTTCCCATCTTGAGACCTCTGAGGACCACAACTGAATCTTTGTAGAAATTCAACTTTCCACCTTCTCCCTTGAAATTGAACTTATTGTTGTCCAAAAGACTAAGAGATACCAAATTTTTGGTCATCTGTGGAACATGTCTAACATCTTTCAGTGTGCAGAATCTACCATCCTCTGTCCTCAACCGAATTAAACCAATTCCCACTATCTTGCAGACCTTGTTGTTTTCCATATAAATATTACCACCATATATCTGCTCATAGGTAGAAAACCACACTATGTGTTGACAAATATGATAGGATGCTCCAGAATCTAGGATCCAAACATCATCATGATGTGCTGAGTCCCCAGCTACCAGAACCAGATCCTCATCTGAGTTCTCAGCAACCACAAATGTTGTGCCAGAATTGCTCTCCTACTACATTTTCTTCTTTGGACAATTGGACTTCCAATGTCCATGCTCCTTACAGTAATTACAAACATATGTGGACTTAGGACCTTTGGACCCAGATTTCTTCTTTTCCCTATGCCCATTTCCACTCCTGATAATGACTACTAGTCCAGTATCCTGATTGTCTTTGCCTCCTGCCTTGTGTCTCAGCTCCCTTGCATGCAAGGCTGACTTTACATCCTCCAAAGCCTATTTATCCTTCTAACTATGAAGTAATGAACAAAATTCTCATAGGAAGCCAGTAGTTATACCAACAAAATTAAGGCTGCATCTTCATCCTCAATCTTTACATCAATATTCCTGAGATCATGTAATATCGTGTTTAGATGGTCAAGATGATCCCTCAACTAAGCCCCCTCATCGATCCTCAAATTGTACATTCTCTACTTTAGATGCAACTTGTTGGTTAATGACTTAGTCATATACAGACTTTCAAGCTTCAACCACAAATTGGAAGCGGTGTCTTCCTCAGCAACTTCAGTGATAACATCATCATATAATCACAACATGATGGTTGAATGTGCTTACTCTTCCATACTGGCATATCATTTACCAGATAAAGGATTCCACAACCATTGTTGCTTTAACAAGGCCCGTATCTTGATTTGCCACAGACTAAAATTGTTTATCCTATAAAATTGTCGATTTTTACGTTAATTGTAGATATCTTTCTTTCCAATGAATATAACTTTTATCACAGCAGCCTAGCACCGGTGAAGGTCTTGGTAAAGACAAACGTTGTTCATACATATGATTCCCGGAACATGTCTCTGATACTAGTTTGTTATAACATGATAAAGAACCCATATAGCAAAAAGATAATAAACATAAGCTATCTAACAATAAACAATCAACAAGAAACGGAAATAAGATCAACGCAAGAATTAACGTGGTTTCCGGCATTATACCGAATACTCTACGGACAGAAAAAGAGATATTTATCATGCATTGAAATTCTTGAGTTTTATATTCACATATCTCTAAACCCTAACCTTCAAAAGATCTCTTTCGGAATTTCCATAAATGCCCCAAATATGGGTCCCACTCTGCTGACCCAACTCAGTAACCAATGCCCATATGCTCAGCTCAGTAGCATTCATAAACTTCAATAGACTCAGCAGACTGCTGATAAAAGATTTCAGCTGACTTCCACAGAATGAACTCTAGTCAGCAGACCATCACCTCAGCTGACTACCAGATAACTTTGCAGATTATGTAGAGATCGGGTCACACTTGACAACATAAACAAATAGAGATAAAGTAGATTGTATAGGGTATTTTTGTGATTTCGATGAACCCTGTTTATTTCCAACATTTCCCAAACCATTCATTTCACACAAAACAAAAGAAAAGGTGCCTAGGAGGGGAAGGATAAAGGTGAGGTGGGAAGAAGAATCTTTCACTTTCTGACCAGTCTGGTTGTTGGCATCACAAATGAATCACACCACGATGCTCAATGCAACGAGGGAAACGATCTGTGAAAGTTTCACAACGATTGGAGAAGGTGCGTGATGATAGCCGACCCGGACTACACCACGTGTCATCTTTTGTAAGACGTATAATAAACGAATGGCCATTAAATATAAGGCATTAAGGGCCAGGAGCCATAAACACTTGTCCCAGGGTAGGTCCCTAACCCCCAGTGAGAGGTCGGTAAAAGCTCCTCCTCCAGCCACCGCATGTCGGCTTAGGTTTGATGAAGAGAAGCTGACCTGTTTGGCCATAGTGGCCTTGAGAGCTCGGTGCAGGACGCCTAGAGCAACCCTGGCTGTTATTCCACGTGCTAGATAACTAAAGATAAATAAAGAAAGAATCCTAAGTCATAAAGACTGTGATCTTGACATTTAATGTGTCCATAACTACCCCAAAATTATAGAGATTTAGGCGTGTATATTCTTAGAGGAATAATATTAATGGGTAATTAGGGATAATGACACAATCTGAATATAACATAATTTTTATAGCGATAAGGACAAACCAAAATCGGTAATCTCCCCGGTGAATCCCGAAATTAGTTAATTTCAACGGAATTTCGACGGTGAATCCCGAAAATCGGTGACTTTCGATAATGAATTTTGAAAATTAGTGAATTTCGAAGTAATTTTGGCAATAAACGGTAATAAATAGTTTTGTCTTTTATGCAAAAGTTTCAAAAGACAAATTCTTCTACTCAATTGATGAAATATTTATGTCCTTCTCTCTCATTCCCCCTAATATTAATAATAATAACTTAATTCCTTACAAGACAAGGAAAGGGATGAGATATCCCCTATATAATAAACCCTAAGGAACTACGAAAGACTTGATTTTGATTAAGCAATTGGATATATAGGCAACTCGAGAGAAATAACTCACGAGCTCAGTCTAAAATACACTAAAAACACATCCCATTTAAACACGATTTATGGTTCGTTGGATTTAAGGTTATTGTCACAAAGGGAATTGACCCAGATTAACTTATAGACGATTTCTAGCATCGTCAATCAGTGATCTGCGAATCCTTGGACAAAGACTCGTCCCTGTGTTTTTTACGGCTGGCTGAGAGGTCAGCGATCCGTTTTCCAGTGAACTCTTACGGGAAGAGAAGCTGTCAAGTCTGTTCAAGACTTCATTCCCCGTCTTAACGACCTGGAAGAAAACGACAGGGTCAGTACGGTAAACAGATGATGACTAAAGGAAGTGACAGATATAAAGGCAAGAAAAAACATACCATAGTGGCCAAATCCTTGTCTGGCAGCTCTGACAGAAAGTCAGCATGGGTGGTAGAAACCCCCTCAGAGACATCCTGGTCCCCTCGACTAGACTTTCTCCTCTTCCGCCCAGATCGGGAGCGCACCTGAAGTTGTCTCCCCACCACGGAAGACTCAGAACTATCCAAGATGATCATGTTTCGTCCTACTAGTTTGTACGCTGCGTAGGAGCAGCCAGTTTATCATGTTGAAGATCCTCCTCAATACGAGGATCCTCAAGGTTGGTTTCCGGATTTACCGGATCAGGCTCCAATTCGCCACCAGTCCCAGGAGCATCTGGGTTCACAACCTGTTCGTTGTGCTCGGGCATAACCTCTTCCTCAAAAGCATCGTTGAAGATAGCTGCAAAGTCGGCCACTAAAAAGATAAAGAAGAACAGCGTTATATACGAACCGAGAAAATCGCAAAAGCAATAAACAACACATGGAGAAAATTTGAAGAAATTAAAGCAAGGATAAACTCCTACAGTTGTCATACTCCGCTTGAGTAAACCTCGTATAAGGCTCAGGCCTAGAGTCGGCCAGACAAGCTGCCTCGATTAGTTCGGGGGGACACTCTTCAAGTCCAGATGGACACCCGACCCGGAAATATCGTCCAACAATCGATCATTAACCCTAGTGGGGCATACATCAGCCGGAAGTTGGTGGTAATTCCAAAGTCTCGGATCAGGGTACCTTTGATGGCGGATGAATAAAGAAATGGGTCTTCCACTCATGGATAGAAGTTTTCCCCTTAGAAAGTATTGGAATACCCCTTTCGGTGGTTTGTTCGGCGTGGAAAGTAGTACCACCCACTGTGATTCCTAACCTTCTTATGTTGGTAAAAAGTCCTAAATAGCTCTACGGAGAACTCTGTATCTACACATCGGCAGAAGATCGCAAAGCCGATGATCGCCTTAACCTTATTAAAGGCAATCTGGGCAGATCCCAGATGGTAATATCTCAGAACGACCAAGAAGGCCGGACAGAATGGGACTCTAAGGCCACAAGCGAACTGCTCCTTGTACACAGTACAATACTCCCCAGGGGGCTGATGAGCATATAAGTTTACACCCCCAGGCAGACGGAGAGAGTATTGGTCCATATCAATATTATACTGGTTACAGATCTGCAGGATATCATCCTATGTAAGTTTGGATCTAACCCCAAAACAACCTACGGTTGACCTAGCAGCCATATGTGCCATAATACTTTGATTCAAAGAGGTAAACCCGAAAGAGTCACAATGCCTAGATGGATTGGAGGGCTGTGGATCTACAGCTAACTGCTCGGTTTCACTGCGATCAGAGACTAAATCGGAAACAGGGATTCCTAATTGAGCCCTAGACGGATGAATTTCTACTTTAGATTCAGATTGGGATTCGAATTCCCTTTCAATTGAACTACTATATCCAGTTCTATCCCTCATTAACTGGGAAGAGTAAGGAATGAAGAATTAGAGAAGAAGAATAATAAACTCAGAATTCAGAGAAGAAAAATGCTTACTTGTATAATGCAGATAACTCTTGACGAAATGCCCGAATCACCGTTTTAATAGCTAAAGAAAAGGAGTGGGAAAGGTCAATCGGAAAAGACAGGGGATTATAACCCCCCAAGACGTGTAAACGACGTGAGTTATGGGAAAGAAGGAAAACGCCTCGATTCCTGAAAAAGCCATTATGACCTATTTAATAGACTACCACCTGGCAGTTATAGTGAATTCAAAACACGAGATCGGATAAGTCCGTTCGAACCGCCAAATAGTGCAGATCTGACCAACTAGAAAGCAAGATCATATCTGGGGGGGCTTATGATGATAGCCGACCCAAACTACGCCATGTGTCATCTTTTGTAAGATGTATAATAAACGACTAGCCTTTAAATATAAGGCATTAAGGGCCAGGAGCCCTAAACACCTGTCCCAGGGCAGGTTCCTAACCTCAGGTGGGAGATCGGTAAAAGCTCCTCCTCCATCCACCGCAGGTTGATGGGAGTCAACTTTACTGTACTTTGGTGCGCATTTTAACCCCCGTTTATCACTTTGTTGGCATGATTTGGGTATATATAGACATGTTGAGAGTAATATCGAGAGTTGTATGCACGGGGAGTTGAACTGTCATATCGATAGTAAACTCTGCCTTTTTAATGATATTTCGCTCTTTTCCGAGCACTTTTGTCTTGCAGAATTACGCGTGGTGTTTGTTCGTATATGTTATTGCAGGACTTAGGTGACTCGAGGACCCGAAAGGCGATGTTTTGGACCAAGAGACATGTTCGTGGCACGAGAGTTGAATGAAAGTGGAAGAAAAGCCAAGTTTGAAGTGGATTCAAGGCAAACTGGCGTTTGCCATACCCCAAACTGGCGTTTGCAGTAAGCCTACTGTTGGGAGGATTTTGCATCACTAAACAAAAAGAAAATTTATAAACCCTAACCTAATTGCAAAACTAACTCCTAACCGGCCGAATACCGGGTTGTTGATAGTAGAGCGAGATAAGTAAGGGGTCGATCCACAGGGAATTGGGATGTTGAATCTAATTTCATTAACTCTCTCAATTGTTACTCAAGAAAACAAATAAATGAAAGTGCGAACATAAAAACACAAAGAACAAATAAAGCAAATAAGATAAATCTAAGCTACGAATAAAAACGACCTAAACTAAGAATACATGGGATCAAACGTCATACAAACCAAGTGATCTCAACCCTAGTTCATCTCATGATTTTAATTCAAATTGTGGTTTCACTTTTACACGAGATACAAATTCCTAATTCCTTAGCGAATCTATTTCTCAAGCTATGAATTCCTAATTCCGTAGTGAATTCAATTATCGATCTCTCATCTTTCGAGTGTTGAGACTGATTTACCAAACAAAACGACGGGTGTAGATTCAAGTTACTCTCGTATAATCGAATCTAACAACCTAGGAATCTAACCAATTAATTTGTCACATAATCAACGGCTAAAAACCCTATCTTTCTATGATGATCTAAGGTTTATGCAACTTCCGTATTATAAACATCAATAGAAAACGAGATCTTTCAATCTATTCTCATGGCCTCATAAACACAAAGAAAGATACAAAATAAATCAACAATCATGAAGAAAAACTCGGAATTGAATTAATCAAAAAGAACTCACATAGTTTCATACAAGGATTGATCCAAGAACGGAAAAGAAAAGCATCTAAACTACTCCTAATCTAACCTCGGTTCACCCGAGCACAAGGCTCGGGTGACCGGCCTTCAAATCTCCAAAGGGTGGCTGCTCTTTTGTGTTTGATGTGTGTGAAATTCGGAATTAATTTAGGGTTTGGGGCTGCTGTGCTTTAAATAGAAAACTGAGGCGGTTGCTACAGTAACCTAAGTCGGTTTCAGCAAAAACGGCGGCGGACGCCCATCTGAATATGTGGACGCCCGTCCAGAATGCTTGGACGGATACTGGACGTTCGTTTAGCCAGCGTCTGAACTCTCTGAATGTGAATTACGATTCTGGACGCTGGTTTGCTTTATCAAACGCCCGTTCACTTTGGACGCCATCCGGACGCTCATCCATCTTGATGGACTTCGATTTCTTGATGATTATCCTGATTCTTCCATCTTTATCCATCTTGTATCATCTCTATCTCTTTATCAACACTTCAAATTCGAATTTAGACTCTTCCAAATCCTTTCCCAAGTTAAAGATATGTATCTACACACATCGAAAAACATACCAAAACGTAACACGATTCCAAAACAACATAAAATCACCAAATAAGCATATAAATCGATATGTTTTCATATTTAACTATTAAAAACCTCATTTACTCAATATTTACATATATAGCTCAAAATCTATGAAAATCATACGAATGTAGGGAAATTGATATAGAAAATATATGTAAAAATCACTATAAATTAGCCCTTAACAACACCCCCACACTTATCTTTTTGCTCGTCCTCGAGCAAAACAAAACAAAATCAAGCTCGAGACAAATAAACATCTATACAAATATAAAGTATATTCAATAACTTAGAAGTTCACCCGTGTAGTGTGTGCATAGCCATAATAAACTTCCACTAAGTTCCACAATTTGAAAGTTATTCAAACCAAAACTAGCCCGGTTTCCCATCTAAGTTAGAAATATTCAAAAAACTATAACAGGCACTTTACAAAACATACAAACCCCGAAAAAGAAATAGTAGAGAATATCTAAAACATTTCTGACAAACGCAGAGGATAATCCCTACAACATATCCTTCAGTTTATACTGGGTATAAGATTAACGATAACCAAGTCCTTACTTATTCATAATAATATATTTCCATATTTTCACTTTTTTCACACTTTTCTAACACACATCAGAATAAGCTTTTGCCCTCATAGCAGAATAGGACATTTCAAGATAATCCCCTACCTTACTCCAATCATAAGGCAAACTATAAACCGACCGTCGTGAGCTTTTGGTCATCATAGTGGAATAGGACATACGTGGTACAACCTACCTCACCCAAATCATAAACCAGCTTCCGATACACACAATTAAAGTTATGTTTACTTAGAGATTTCTGGCTGGCAGTGGTAAAGATTATTTTCTAGTAGCACAGACCACTGAGCATAACACCTCAAGTAAACAATTTATTACTATTGCAAAGACTTAATCACGTTTCACTTATCACATTCAAACATCTAGATATTCACAGTATGTCATACTTTAACTCTAAATACAAACTATTAAACTTTTCAAGAATTGTACATAAGCAAAGAAACATGCTATAATCATCAAAAATCTCCAACTAAAATGGGGTAGGCTTTCAACATTTAGCTCATCATTTACTATGGCATGTGAAAAAGAGTGTCGGGTGAAACAACTAAAATTACTAAATATGCAAAATACAACATCAATGATTATAAACATCGAACAAAGACATGCAATGCTCACTCGGGACAAAACAAAAACTTTAAAATTAAGCACTTTTCATAGAAATATAACAGAAATTGAGCAAACAACTCATAGATACATATAAACCATCCTCTCCCCCACACTTAGATTGCAACTTGTCCTCAAGTTGTACAGAAATAATAAATTAGAGAACTTAGCTGATTGGATGCTGGCAATTCTGGAGGAACCAACAAGAACCAGGATTGCTTGCATAGCTCGGTAGACTGTGGAGCATCACAGGATAACTGAATACATCTTTAAAGTGCACAATAGCTATAGAAAGTATCCTGCAGACTTGATTAGTGCAAAAAGAGTCTACGGGGAAAAAGAAAAGATTACATATATAAAGCACATGGAAAAGGAGATATAGAGATAGTTCAAATCTAAGCTCATATAAAGATTGAATACTATACATGAAATACTACAAAGTCGTAGGCTAGGTGCAACTATATGAAAATATATTACAATGCAATCCTAAAAATAAAATAAATAAAAATAAATTCTGACAGGCTCAGGCTGAGCAAGTTGACCCCTGACAACTCTACAGTGACTACGGCCTATGCAGAAACTAAAATAAAAACGAGGTAGTATTACGGAAACCGACAGTTAACTACACTCAAGAAAAATAAAAGAAAAAATAGAAAAACAATGCAACTAGATGACATGCAACTAAATGATATGCATCTAAGTGATATGCAAAAATAAAAGAAAATAAAAGAAAGAAAACTAGCCCACTCATTAGCAACACGACATGTATAAAATAAACGTCTACCAAATAATGACAGGTTACGATAAACGACAATGCTGTTCATTACATACAGTGTAGACGCGCTTTAAGACTCGTCAAAAGTGATAGCATTATGGAAACCAACAGTTAGCTATACTAAACAGATATAACTCATAAGGTTTCCATCGTAGCAACGGAAAACCGACAGTTACTACCCAAATGAGTTATAAAAATAACAAGGAAGCACATAAGTCTCAAAGCTTAAAAGATTCATCATAACGATATGTAGCATCCGGAAACCGACATTAGCTACTAATTAACACGAAGACCAGTTATAGCATACGAGAACCGACAGTAACTATAACTTGCATAGATGAATCATGCAAATAAAAATTAATCAGTTATTTAACATGGATCGGTAGATGGAAAGATGTAAACATGCAAGTTCAGATCATCTACGTAAAAACAATTAGCCACAGAAGCTCAAATTAAAGTATCCATATCAAATAAAGCATTAAAAATCAAATTAAGAGAAATTCTGGAACCTGGACATGCGTTCAACAAAGCAGACGGGCGTTCAATAGTTCAGACGCTCGTTTGCAATAAAAACAGGTCGGACGGGCGTTCAGTGAGTCAGACGCCCATCTGATTCTTGAAACCAGAGCAGAGTTGATATGTTTTGGGACGGACGAACGTCCAACATACCAGACGTGCGTTCACCTCGCGTATTATGAATCGGACGGGCGTTCACTTACCCGAACGCTCATCCAAACAACGAATTTGCACGGTATGCGGGATAAACACAAGCAAACCCTAAATCTTATAAACACACCATAGAGCACAGACAACAGCCACAGATAAATTTTAGCACAGGGGTTAGACTAGGTAACAACTAAACACAAACTTCACGTAAAACAGATTGAGTAAAAAACTTTTGCACATTCTTAACCCTACGGTCATCGAAACACGGCAAAATAAAAACTCTCAATCTATTAAACGCTACTTTTATTGAAAACGAAAAATAAAATAAAAAAAAACGTAACAAAATCGAAGAATTAACTCAATTAAATTCAACAAAACACCGATTCCCCGGCAACGGAGCCACTTTTGTTGGGAGGATTTTGCATCACTAAACAAAAAGAAAATTTATAAACCCTAACCTAATTGCAAAACTAACTCCTAACCGGCCGAATACCGGGTTGTTGATAGTAGAGCGAGATAAGTAAGGGGTCGATCCACAGGGAATTGGGATGTTGAATCTAATTTCATTAACTCTCTCAATTGTTACTCAATAAAACAAATAAACGAAAGTGCGAACATAAAAACACAAAGAACAAATAAAGCAAATAAGATAAATCTAAGCTACGAATAAAAACGACCTAAACTAAGAATACATGGGATCAAACGTCATACAAACCAAGTGATCTCAACCCTAGTTCATCTCATGATTTTAATTCAAATTGTGGTTTCACCTTTACACGAGATACAAATTCCTAATCCTTAGCGAATCTATTTCTCAAGCTATGAATTCCTAATTCCGTAGTGAATTCAATTATCGATCTCTCATCTTTCGAGTGTTGAGACTGATTTACCAAACAAAACGACGGGTGTAGATTCAAGTTACTCTCGTATAATCGAATCTAACAACCTAGGAATCTAACCAATTAATTTGTCACATAATCAACGGCTAAAAACCCTATCTTTCTATGATGATCTAAGGTTTATGCAACTTCCGTATTATAAACATCAATAGAAAACAGATCTTTCAATCTATTCTCATGGCCTCATAAACACAAAGAAAGATACAAAATAAATCAACAATCATGAAGAAAAACTGGAATTGAATTAATCAAAAAGAACTCACATAGTTTCATACAAGGATTGATCCAAGAACGGAAAAGAAAAGCATCTAAACTACTCCTAATCTAACCTCGGTTCACCCGAGCACAAGGCTCGGGTGACCGGCCTTCAAATCTCCAAAGGGCGGCTGCTCTTTTGTGTTTGATGTGTGTGAAATTCGGAATTAATTTAGGGTTTGGGGCTGCTGTGCTTTAAATAGAAAACTGAGGCGGTTGCTACAGTAACCTAAGTCGGTTTCAGCAAAAACGGCGGCGGACGCCCGTCTGAATATGTGGACGCCCGTCCAGAATGCTTGGACGGATACTGGACGTTCGTTTAGCCAGCGTCTGAACTCTCTGAATGTGAATTACGATTCTGGACGCTGGTTTGCTTTATCAAACGCCCGTTAACTTTGGACGCCATCCGGACGCTCGTCCATCTTGATGGACTTCGATTTCTTGATGATTATCCTGATTCTTCCATCTTTATCCATCTTGTATCATCTCTATCTCTTTATCAACACTTCAAATTCGAATTTAGACTCTTCCAAATCCTTTCCCAAGTTAAAGATATGTATCTACACACATCGAAAAACATACCAAAACGTAACACGATTCCAAAACAACATAAAATCACCAAATAAGCATATAAATCGATACGTTTTCATATTTAACTATTAAAAACCTCATTTACTCAATATTTACATATATAGCTCAAAATCTATGAAAATCAAACGAATGTAGGGGAAATTGATATAGAAAATATATGTAAAAATCACTATAAATTAGCCCTTAACACCTACCACAGACGGCGTTTGCCTATCCCAAACCGGCGTTCACAGAGTTGACACTTCATTCAGAAAGTTGGGTTTTCAGCTGGACGGGCGTCCCAATAACCCCCAAACTGGCATTTGGATGGGTTCAGCCTGAAGTAAAAAGCTCATATAAAGCAAACGAGCGTCCCGGGTACACAGACGGGCGTTCGCCCTCAAGACATGATTCAGCAAACGGGCGACCTTAGACTTCTCTTGAGCGATTTTGGTGCAATTTTAGGGTAGATTAAACATCCTTTGATCTTTTGATTCCCTAGATAACTTCCTACGATTCTACACATCTTTTATAGCTTAGCTTTACATTACAAGATCAAAGATTTGGCTTTTTGATGCAATATCCCTTCATACTTTTCTAGATCTGTTTTTCTGCAGATTATATGGTAATGACTACTCTTTTATTTATTGTTTTGAGTTTGATTTCAATTCTTATTTCAGTTATTAGCATAATCACGAGTAGCTAATTCGGTTGTGTAGTCGAATTATGTGAAGTGGCTGCTGCTTTTCTAAGGGCAAGCTCCCGCATAAAGGAAAGGACGAGTGGACGACCATCCATATTACGATTTTCTGAGGTTCTTTTTAAGTAGATGACTCGTCGGGTCGTTGGAGCCCAGATCTGAAATTAGCTCGTGTGGTACTCCATATCTGTAGATTATGTTTTATTTAATGAACTTGGCCTTCGTGGTCTATATCATGCGAGTTATAGCAGTCCTAGGGAATTTGTTCGGTGTTTCGGAGTTGTAATCTTCCTATTAATGATTGTGACAGCAGCGAAAACCCTAAAGGGGATGAGATAGGGAATTGTGTAGTGCGTAATATTATGTTTTAACGATTAATCCACGTCCTAAAACTTATTTTAATATCTTTGAATTAGATTGATCGCCTAGTTCACTGTCACACACATCGAACTTATAGATGTATTTTGCGGTGAGATGTGGGATAAGGGGTTTTAGGATCGTTGCGTAGATTCGGCCTAGTTGTTAGGACCGTTTCCAATACGAGAGGTTTGTCATCGTTGTTCGAGTTGGCACCCGTGGATGTCGTTAAACTACATTGGATAGGTAGGTCGGTTAAGACATGCTCCCCGTCAAGTCTTTCCTTAGGGATAAAAGTAGCTCGTGGGATCATAGTTCGGCTATACCTTTTAATACTTAGAAGCAACGAGTTAGTATAATCGTTATTTTTAGCATTAGCATACTATCTTCCACTATAGTGGCCTTGGGAGCTCGGTGTAGGACACCTAGAGCAACCCTGGCTGTAATTCCACGTGTTGGTTAACTAAAGATAAATAAGGAATGAATCCTAAGTAATAAAGACTGTGATCCTGACATTTAATGTGACCATAACTATCCCAAATTATAGGGATTTAGGCGTGTATATCCTCAGGGGAATAATATTAATAATAATAACTTAATTCCTTGCAGGACAAGGAAATGGATGAGATATCCCCTATATAATAAACCATAAGTGAACTACGAAAGAATTGATTCCGATTAAGAAATTTGATACGTAGGCAACTCTAGAGAAATAACTCACGAGCTCAGTCTAAAATACACCAAATACACATCCTCTTTAAACACGATTTAGGGTTCGTTGGATTTAAGGTCATTGTCACAAAGAGAATTGACCCGGATTAACTCATAGACGATATACAGCTTCGTCAGTGCGTTTTTGTGGGGTTTTGGAATCTTGAGAATCGAATGGTGATTTTGGAGTTGAATTCGTAGTTGTATATCGTATAATGATTAGGGGTTGTAGATTCTCGCTTTACTGATGTTAGATCGTTCTATTTAGGTTGCTTTTTCACATTTAATTATGATGAGTCCGGGATGATTGATAGTGTAAAAATATGTTTTGTTTATCGTTGCGTTCGAGTGTTTGTAATAGTAGTATTATGTTGTATAAAAATTAGAGTAATGGCAATTTTATTGTTTTCATGCTCCTATACTCGGTTTCTAATATGTGTAAGGCCAATTTCTCTACTAAAGCGTTTTTCTTCTTACGGATGCGGTTTTCTACGGACACGAAAGACCATCAAACAAACTCGCACACATTTCGTTCTAAATTGGTAGATCCAACACGTCTATAAATATCTCTGACATTAGCGTCGGCTATATCATACACGTAAGTGGTTTTGAAAAAGGATATTAGAGTGTCTAAGATCAAACTGAAGAGCCTCTTCACGGGAAATTCTACTACCGAAAGTACTCTTTTCTAGAAACAACCGGAAAACACTCGTGTTTTCCAGTTGTTTTATCAGTTCCGTAATTAGAGTATTGATTACTCTCCGCATTAGAATTTCCTCCTCTTTTATTATTACTTTATGCATGAAACATGTATTTTATTTATACACTGAATGAATATCTAACTAAGCAAACAATCAAATACATACAAAAGATCCAAAAATTCTTTTCATTTTCATACACAGAGCTAGCCCAGTAATTCAAAAAAATTGGCTTCAACCAAACTTCACTCTCGAATTGGTTCACTGAAATTTCGAACCGAACATGTTCGTTTAACATTCACCGCAAAATCTTGATAATCAAATCATTCCAAGAATCAATCGGCCCGGGCAAACACCAATGCAAACAATCATTCTGCACTTTGGCATTCTCATCTTTTCCTTCAAACGGATGAAAATACCGGTAAGCTCCCGGATGTCCATCAGGCCGCATTAACGAAAGACTCGTTGTATCGAACAACTTTATAACGAACCCCTTTTTCGAACCCATCACCGAAGCCATTTCAAATTCTTCTAATTCAATGTTCCTTAACATTTGATCCACGGCGTTAATCTCAACCTCGTTTTCTCCAAACGGTTTCGTCCTGTTACAGTATCCCCCTGAGTTCCATTCCCCGTTTTCAAAGTGATCCGGTGTTGTAGTTCTTAAAATTGTATAAACCTTATGTTTCGAGTTTATAATAAACTTCAACGTCGAGTTCAAAGCCTTACGATACGCGTAATTGAATCCCAGTTCGGTTACGTTCTGTATCTGGCAATTGTGACACCCCACAATCGTATTGTTTTCATAGTAGACTGCGGTTTTGAGAAACCATTTTCCACCAGCTGTTAAGACGTAATCGAAACTGTTCAATTGATCTGTCCAAACAGTATCTAATTCATCGAGATGAAGCTGCGTAATACCAGTTGAAACGCCATTGTCATCTTCAAAGATTGTAGCTTTGGTTAGGTATGGAGACCAAACCACCGAAAGCGTAAAATCGTGCACCGGAAAATACCATCTCTTGCTCTTATATTGCTCATCATGGTATACTTCAATGGCTTTTTCTACCTATATATATATATATATATATATATAGCAACGAGCTTCGGTTAGAGGCTACGATGCACGAATACTTCTATTCAGTACCATGTCATGTATCTAATACGTATCTCACTCGGATACACACGGGATACGACTCATGTAAAATGTTGGATACAAGATCCAGATATGCATATTCATAACTCAAATACGTAGAATGAAGAACCCTTATCGAAATTGAAGCAAAACCGTCATAAAATAAACGAAAAGCTACCAAAATTTGAAGAAAACCCACTAACATTGTTTTTTTTCAATATCTACGACTTAGTCCTTATAGTTTTACTATGTACACTTTGGTCCCTATATTTTTTTAATTTATGCATACATCCCCTCCGTACTCGTATCCTACATTTTCAAATGACCCACGTACACCAGTGTGTCTGTATCCACGTATCCACAGAAGAAAAGGGTAAAATTTAATGCAGCAAAATTTAAAATTCAAGAATGATATGTTAAGGTACCTGAGAAAGAGTGCAAAGTAATGACTGCACATGATTACGCATGATCGAATCACCGATAAAAGCAAACGATTTGTTCCTCATCAAATCAAGAAACTTATGTGAATCGAACCTCGGTATAACACAGTCTCTCGGTTTCCATCTCCAATAGATATAGTTTGTATCCGGTCGACCATTCTTCATACAGTTTTGGTGCCCCTCAATTGTATAGCAAGTATCGTTTGTATAAACTGGGCCATTCGGATCCGAGACCCATTCGCCGACAAAAATGTTACAGCTTCCTGCAAAACATGATTTGGCTTAGAACCATATACCATGTATAGATATCTTCATGTAATAATAAGACATCAAGAAAATGGTGTTGAGTAAGAGGCCCGGGGACAAATATAATGCAATTTATGTATTAGTAGTATAATCATGAACACAAGTCAAGTATGATTATATATATATATATATAACATAAAAAAATGTGATGATTCTTAATCTTCATTAGGGTATAAACAAGTCGAGTTGAACTGAATATTGCTTTAAACGAGTCGAACAATTTAAAAGATTCTTGAGCTCGATTTCGACCATGAGTATTTCGAACTGAGCTCGGGCTGAGATTCAAGTATGCTTTAAAAACCCGAGCCGAGCTCGTGTTTTGAGTCAAGCTTATCGAGTATAATAAGGTTTGGAATTTTATTCAAAAATAATTTAAATTATCACATGATAATAAGAAAAAGTGTGCTTTTTTCACACAGTTATTTTATGACTTTTTTTTACCAATGAAGCAAAAAAATATTTTATTGGGTACCAAACAATATTTTACAACAAAGTACTCCAAAATATAAAATCAATGAAAACTACACAATTTAATATAATAATTATAGTGACAATAAATATAAAGATACAAATAAATATCTATACTAACATATATATGTATGCATGTATAAATATACATATATGCATTTTAATTATATATAAATATATACTCAAGTTTGCATGCCAGTCGTGCACTCGAGTATTGCATTATTCGAGTATCATTTTAATCTTCTTTCAAATGTTATTTAAGAGTCGAATCGTGTTCTAGCTTGAATCGATCTCCAATGGAAGGTTTATAGTAAAATAGCACTGTGTAGTAAATTGCGTCCGGGCATTCAATTCCTATGTTAAAGAAAAAGCTAAGAGTACCTCCAATGGAAGGTTTATAGGATGTTGTACTTACATTGCAAATAGGAACATTCAAACATAACTATCGATTTATATCATCGATCTACGAAATTGAAAAGGGTGGGACGTTGGCCCCTTTGGGTTTGGGGCTAACCTATGTTAAAGAAAAAACTAAGAGCACCCCCAATGAGAGGTTTATCTTTTAGCTTTAATGATTGGACAAAGCCTTTTAGCTTAAACACTATCAACTCTAAAGAAAATATAATTTCAGGTCATTTTAACACCTTTTATTTTATGTCAGGTCGGATCAGACCTGACATTTTTTTTTAGTTCCCCGTGGAAATTTTCCCCCTCGTCCCCTCGAAAATTCCCCCAGCCCGTGGAAATTTCCACATGCTGGAGGAAAATTCAACCGGATCAGGAGAAAATTTTCACGGGCTGGGGGAAATTTCCACGGGATGAGATTGAAAAATTTTCACGGGGGACTCAAAAGAAAATGTCAGGTCTAACACGACCAGAAATGAAATAAAAGGTGTTACAGTGGCCTGAATTTATATTTTCTCTCAACTCTAAAGCATGAAACTTTAACGCAATTTAAGCAAAACCCAGAAGTCAGATCAACACAGTGATACAACAAATCGACAATTAAATAATAGCAATATTCTGGATGAACAATTATATAAACAGAAATTTAAGACATATGCAAGACTGAAAAAAATAAATAATTAAAAAGCCCAGAAGAATAACTCACCGTTTTGTGAAATCGGGCTCTGAATAATCGGCAAAATTTGATCTGAAGAATCTTCAGGAGACTGAATTACATTAACCAAAGGTGGCAATGTTGTCTTTTTAGCAGAAAATCAGTCTCAGGAACAACAACATCAACATCAACAGGTGCAAATTGCACGAAATTTGAAGAAAACAGACGATAAGCAAGCCCAAAAATGAGGAAAAACACTCCAAATTTAATAAAAATGGACGAAAATGGGCTCTTCACACTGATACTATTACTCAATCGTTTCATTTCTTAATGGTTTAATTGAATTAATTCTAAGCTCTAAAAAAATAGAAAATTTCCGGGACTCTGCAACATTTCCAGACAAAAAATGATGAATGTGAAAGGGAATAAAAAAGCCAATTATACACTGAAATCAAGAAATTGTTGCTGAAGAAGAAGCCAAATTGAAGTGAATTTTCCTTTTTTTTTTTTTTTTGTTTTTTTTTTTTTTAAAGCTGGTTTTGCTTTGAGGAGTAATTAGGCAGATGGGGAATTCGTGTAGTTGGGCGGTTGTAATGTGAGGTGGATGTGGGTTTTGCGTCACATCTCCTCTCGTGTCATTTTTTCATAATATGTAGTATAATACTCCTTTTTTTATTTTATTTTTTTGAATAAAGTAATTCCATTTTATTATATTTAATACTGGTGCTAAAAAAAAAATCATATTTAACTTAGATCATATAATGATGAAATATGATAGTGGTAACGAGGGAAAATGACATAAATATTTTATCAATTCGAAGAATGACAGCTTTTTAAAACTTTTGCATAAAGAATAAAATTATTTTTTTTATTTTATTATTTTACAGGCGCAGGTTTTCTAAATAAAAAAAAATTCAACACATTTTCTCCTATATCCATCTTTTTTAAACACTCATATCTTTCAATCTACAACTCCAAATTTGAAAATTCTTTCACCAATTTTTTTATTTTTTCATGCTCTTTATTTTGAGACCACATTCAACATATTCCGACGTGGTTTCAGAAAATTCCCTGTCGAAATTCACTATTGTTCGAAATTCACTGTCGATATTCACTGATTTTCGGAAAATTCACGGGGGAGATTCACTGAGTGAATTTCGACAGTGAATCTCACGAAAAACGATGTAATTATATCGAACCAAGTCTCAAAACGAAAAGCATCAAAAATTAAAAAATTTAGTGATATTTTCATCACGTTTTCAATCTCTAGATCAAAAGATATAAACGTTTGAAATCGAGAAGGAAAGAGAAAGAAAAAAAAATGTTCCAATTACCATGCTACAGGAGCAGGCGCGAGTTTTTATTTTTATTGTTTTTTTTTTTTTTGCTTGTCCTTCAGGTTATAAAAAAAATTGTCATTCTCCCAATAAAAAATGAGTGGGTGTCATGTTACTCAAAAATATTTCAAAAGCTGTCATTATCCCTAATTCTCCATATAAATTATTCTATGAGAACACATGCGTTATGATTTTGTTTTATGAGTTTCCTCGCTTGGTTTTATTCATTTTTCCATAATAAGTTTGTTCAGGTACGAAATATAAAACGTCTCAACATAATGTATTAAACTCTACTCTGAGCCGGCAATGAGGGCGGGCAAGATGAACGACCGCTCAGTGCCAGTGATATAAGTGGTCCAAAATTACATCTTTAACAATAGTGTAATTTAATATGATAGATAACCAGTGATTATATATTTATATTGATGCTAGTTAGATTCATGATCTTGACATATTTTGGTTTTATTTATTTCTTGTAATAATATTAGAGTTTACCGTTAAAATCTTGTAAATAATGATATATACTAATGAAAAATATGCCCTAACTGTCCGCTTGGAACCAATGAATTGAATGATATGTTGGACAATATTAAATTTGATACTATAATTGATAATTTTGCATCTAGACATGCTCATAAATTCTTTACATCATCAATTTATTTTCTTTTTACGGTAGGTATGTTGTCGATCAGTGTTTTGCAGTCGTTTGACGTTGTTGGTTACGATTCCGTTTTGTAGTTGTTTGTCAATCGGTATTTTGTGGTCTTTTGACGTTGTTTGTTAAGATTCCGTTGTATTGTAGTTGTTTGTGATACTTTTGTTTCATCTATTGTTATGTTCATCTGTTGATACAATAATATTATTGTTGTTGACACTAGTAATACATTGTTAGATACTAATCTTAGTATTTTATTGAATGTGATTTGATTTATGTTCTTATGTATAGAAATTATTTTTTTAAATAAAAAGTAAGTCCTTCAAATTTTGTCTCGGACTCATTCTTAATCTTCACACTTGTAGTATTCTTTGAACTACGCCGGAGGAATTTCAAATTATTGGATTTGAACCTGAGACTTTAGTTCTCGGGATCTCGCTCTAACCAGTTGAGCTACGCCTAATCGGCAAACTAGATAAACATTTAACATGTCTAATAAGGAATCGATGACATCAAGTAAGGAATGCATGCATCATAATTGAGAAAATTGTAACATGTGTTCATATTTATTAAAACAGTTAAAATAAAACTATAAGAATTCATTTATTTACCACAAACACATTAAAAATACAATATTACTTGTGCATAAATCGTGAATTAAATTCCTACTAAGCACCTACATGTTCATTAGCCCTACTTTTCCACCTATTAAAGTATAACATATTGATAATACATGTAACTATCATCAGTATATTCTTTGAGTGTCTATGATTATATTAAACGAGTCAACGTTAATCATTTATTGTATCCTGAGAAATATTTTCAATTATTTCACGTTGTGACTCTGCATAGGACAAAACATCGCTCAAAAGAAAACTGTTGAGCACTCTTTTGATGCAACACACTGACATGCGACATCTGGATAGTCAAATATAAACACAAGATTCGATTTTACAAAGCATGTATATCCATTTTCAACCTTTATAAAAACCGATTCTAGTTTAAAGTATGATGTAACAATAAATTCACCGTGATGCCATTAAAAATGCCTCCTTTTTTTTCATCTAGAGTTTAGATACTCTTTATTAATTGAATGAGCTGTTAAAAAAAAAAGGGTTTGCTCATTATGGGCCAGCAAGTAAAAGTGTAAAACCTAAACCTTTGAAAAGTAAAGAAACTATTCACTGCTTTAACAAAAGCAATTGCATGTTGTGCACTTTTTTTTTATAATTTTATTGTATCTTGCTTTTGTGTGTGGGAAGAGGGTATATGGTACTAATTATCTACATTGTATAATTTTATATTTGCTATTAATTCAATGTTTTTCCAGTTATTTATTGATCAAGAATAATTGAATAGTGATATATAGATAAGGTGAGACATACAACAATCCCCAAGTCATAAGAAAGATAATAAAAAAAAAAGTCTAATAAAGAATAGATGATGAATAAACAAATTGTGGGACAAAATATCTATTGGGATTCATAATTGTAGGGTTTTATTGGGTGCATACATGTATCAGTGACGGACCCAGGAAATTTTTTCAGTTGGGCCAAATTAAAAAAAAAAAAAGTGGAAAAAAAACTCAACAGCCAAGTCCCGAACCTATGACCTTAGAATAAATAACAAAACTTTTAATCAGTTTAACTAAATAAATAATTGTTGTAGAAATTGTCTGTAATAATATACATAAACAATGTTATCATTATAATAAGAGTATATTAGTAATTTCGTCCGAAAATTTGAATGGGCCCGTGCACCCACCCTTAATGGGCTAGGTCCGCCCCTGACATGCATGCAGTGGATATTTTCTTCAGACATTTCCAATCTAATTATAGATAGATGGGTGGGTAGGTACAAGGTACCCATCATTCCAGCTCTGAAGAAAAGAGGGTTGTTTGTAATTTCTTGGGGAAATTGGAATATCAGGGTCGGTAACCTCCTTCACTTGTAAAGAAAGTTTGCTTTTTGAGAAACTCGTTTTTAGGTAATACGACAATAATATTGTCGTAAAAAATATTGGCGTTTAAATAATCGTTACGACAATAATAATGGAATTAAACAGATTTTACGACAATATTATTGTCGTTAAAACTCTTTATGACAATAATATTGTCGTATTTTTACGACAATATAATTATCCTATTACCTAAAACGCATTTTTTAAAAAGTAATTTTTTTTTACAAGTGGTGGTCTGACCAAGCCTGATTTGCCAATTTTCCCAATTTCTTGCCATCTGATTTGGGTCCACTTGCACCCTAATCTCGAGAACCGAATCCTTTGTAATGACGTTAAGTAAGTAATGTTGATGGCAGTGCCAACAAGGCATTAGCTCATTGGTGATTACTATGGCTCTTTCGGATTCGAGTCTCAATGAAGATAAAAATGCATGCGTGCATATATTTCGTACCCATCAAAAAAGTTGTTGGTGGTAGCGACGTTCATAAAAACATCATTCACCATTGACGTTTCTAAATGTGTGGTGCAATGTCATGAAAAAAACAATCAAAAGATATGATATCGGAAGTAATTACCGAGTGTCAATAAAACTCCTAAATAAAAAGAGACCAGCAAGTCCACTAAGTTGGTGTGGGCTTTGGGCTGTGGCCATTGAATGAATGCAAACGCTAAACTTGGTCCATTTCGCACAAATAAACCCATTCGGCCCATTTGAGTTGTACTGCAAATTTGAGCTTATTGGTCTTCATTTCCAGCCCATATAATATAAATATTAAGTCCACCCACGAATGTTCAATAATACCCCATCCGTTCCTGAATATAACTCACTATTCCTCCTTTTATTTGTCACATTTTTTTCATCCCAGGAAACGAAAGTTTTTATTACCGAAAGCAAATTTACAACAAAAACTAGCCGTCGCTAGACTTAAAACGCACATCAACCTTGGAAAAAACTTTTTCCACTTTTCATGCCTCCCGCAAAGACGGCAATATCGAGAGAAAGGTTTTAGTTCCGCACTACAACGCAGCCTAATGCCGCACTACAACGCAGCCATTAGCCACAAGACCTACAAGCCAGGTAATAGAAGGATAGAGGGTGTTGAACAGAAAGAGAAAAAAATCACCAAATAACGGAAAGACGCTCAGACACGGATCCTCCAATACCATCTATTACCAGACAAGCAAAAACAATAAAATAAAACAAAAGCCCACAACATCCCCAATACTTCCGCCGTGCCCTTGCAAACCAGATGCCTCTCCTAAAACACCAAACTACAAATCACGAGTTGCGACGAAGGATGCCACAGGTGACGGATAACGAAAGTTGCCACAAGTGACCAACAACAACTCGAGACCGGTAGAGGAAATAGGAAGCCGAAGGCTGAACCTCCGAGAACAACTCCCCGGAACCGAACTTGGCTCGGACTCATCGACCATAGTCGCGTCTTGGTCAAACCGGCTTCATATTTATAGTAAAAACAATATTATGAAACAAATACTATATGTTACGGTCAAGAACCGATAGAGAGCGAAACAACGCGTATATCTCGCGGAGCAAATCCGGGGGGAGAAGAGGCCAAAAATGTTTTTCGGAGTTTATAAATCTTGAGCAGAAACGCCTAGCCATCCTCCACCAGGTTGTCTTCTCCACCGATCCATGAAGCTCCACGCAAGACACAAAACGAGAACCTCGGCTTTCTTGCGCAACCACGGTTATCCGAACTAGATCAAGATTAGGACCTGATCCGGCGTGGAAGACAGAACAGGCGCAAACGGTGGGGATTCATAGATCAAGATCAAAGAGCGGCACTAAAAAATTAAAATTACAATATTTACAGTGCGGCGCCGGCAGCAAAGCACCGCCACCGGCGCCGGAGAGGCTAACAGAGGGAGGCGCTTGGAGGGAGAACTTTTTTTTTCTTTCAGTAGACAAAGAAAGAAGAGAGAGGTCCCTTTATTTGTCGCATTTATTAATCTTTTCTTTTTCTTATTATTAATTTATTAACAATTCAACCACTTTTATTATTTCGTCTATTCGAAATAACAGAGGCAGTTACCAAAAACATTTGTTCTAAAATAACTGAGACAATTATATTTTGAATGCAACATTTATTATGTTTTTACTATATCTACCATTATTTAATAAGGAGTGAGAAATAAATACAACATTGTATTAATTATAGACTAAGGGTTCTTTAGTCATTTTGTCATTTAAATTAAAGCATTAACCCGCATCCTTAATATGCGTGTTTTTGGCAACTGTCTCGGTTATTTCGAAACGAGGAGAGTACTTTTATTATTGCATTAATTATAGTCATGGGTATTTCGATCATTTCTCCGTTAAATTTATGGCAATCAATCATTTTCTTAATCTTCTACACTTTTCTAAATATCGAATCATTCCAAACATCAATGGCGCTAGGCGTGCACCAATGCAAACAAGGGAATTACTTGTGTGGTGAGAGAATTTCAGGTGAAGTGACGGGTGAAACGATCAAAACCACACAGTTTAAATACAGAATAAAACGGTGTGGTCTGTACGGTGCGACACGGTATCTCCACACCGTGTGGAGACACCACACAAGAATTACCCAATCATTTTGAATTCTTGAATTCTCATTTTTACCCTCAAAAGGCTTAAGCCACTTATAAGCCCCTGGATGCCCATCACCCTCAAGATAGAAATTTTTTAAGCATCCAAAAAATTTAACACCATCCCATTTTTCATAATTTGATACGTACCCTCTCAAATTCTTGTAATTCAATATCATACACAGACTCATCAAACCCCTTCATGGAATACTATGTTAAGGTATCTCGTAACCCTTCAAAATAATGAAAGGTGTTTGATTGAAACAATATCTCGTTTAATCAAACCAGAGACTCAAAGAATATATGAATGAGTTTTTAGAAAACATACACCACTCTTCGCATGCAGAGTTTTGTCTCCTTGGCCTCAACGAGCCATGTCCCTTCGACCGGCGTCGTTTAACCTTTGAGGGTGTTGTCCCCATGACCCCATGAATGGACATAGCCCCCTCGACCCACCGTGGCTTGACCGGAAATTTATTCATAATTTTCATATTTTAGTTATCATTTGCAATCAATTAAAAGCGGACTTACATTTACCATAACGGGGTCCACGGAACCCGCAAAACCGAAGAAAAATAGCGAATATTACACAAAGAAAAAATTTGTACACCCGTTGAAAAAAAATTACTTAGAAAATATATTTATGCACGCACTGAATTTTATTTGTGGATCCGCCACTGTTTGCAATCGGGTTGCTCTTATGATAAATATCGATCCCCGTTCTGTTGTGACAACTTTTATCAGAACGGCAAACCCGATAGCAAATAATAACTAAAATATGTAAATTATGAAAAAATATCTATCAAATTAACCATTTGATAGAAACAAATGAATTGTCATATGGAATCTCTGGGGAGAAACCGATTGAACATAATGTAAGACATATTGACTGATACGGGTTCCAATGTTGAGCACTATACATTATTCACCACAAATGTATCTCTCACACAAAAAGAAAACCCTCCACGCTAAACCTCATGGGGTTTATGAAATACACTTTCCAAATTACTAAGGTTGGCGGGACAAGTCCGTAACGCCCTGAGTTAACCGTTTTAACCCAAATAAAGACGAGTCTAAAAGCCGAAATTTAGCATTACAATGACAAGCAAGTAGAGAAATTTTCTGTAGTGTATCCATAATCCATACGTGGAGATATACATATATATATATATATGCACTAAAAAATACACGTAGCTTTAAGTTTAAAATCTGTAAACGAGATACACCACAGTAAAATTTCCGGTTTACACTAGCAAACTCATAATTACTTGTGCAAGTGTATATTCTTGAGCTTCATTCCATAACATCCTCAAAAGCTTTAAACTAAGTTGTTGCTTTGGGATCCCTCATTCCAAATCCATGATTAGATCTTTCAACACTGCTTTAAATGTAGTAGTTAGAACTATATACATGTTATAAATTCAAGAAGTACTGTTGATTCCACAACAAAACGCTCACAACGAATGACAATTAACAAGACATATTGTTGATCGATATGGCCCTATTACAATTAACAGGAACGTTTTACATCGGTCAGTTTCAAAAAAAAAAAATTGGCCGTTAAAGTGGATTCTAAATCATGGAATTTACTTTTCATTGGCTAAAAGTCTATAATAAGCGAATCTTCTAAATATAAAAATTAAGATATTGTTGACAACAAGGGTCCATAGCTCAGTGGTAGAGCATTTGACTGCAGATCAAGAGGTCACCGGTTCGAACCCGGTTGGGCCCTTTTTTAATTTCCTTTTCATTATTTTATTGGTTCGAACCCGGTTGGGCTTTTATTTTTTTAGTTTTCATGAACGATCATAATTTCCTTTTCAGTTGACCATACAATTCCCCTTTTTAACTTTCACCATAAAATCGACTTTCTTTTTTATTTTTTAAGTTTTGATAAATGATCATAAAATCGACTTTCACCCGTTTCACATTTTTTTTTGTATTTTTTTGAAATTTACTTTTCACTATTTTATTTTTTTAGTTTTCATAAACGATAATAGAATCTACATCGCATTTCACCACCCCCCCCCCCCCCCCCTCCCCACCCTTTTTTTTTTAATAAATTTTAGTTGACCATAAAATCCCCCTTTTTAAATTTCACCTTTTTATTATTTTATTTTTTTAGTTTTCATAAGCAATCATAGAATCGACAATTTTAGTTGACCATAGAATCGACTTTCTTTTTAATTTTTGGGGAGGTGGTTTTAAAGGATATAAAAGAGCCAGAAAATATAAAAAAGGACATGATGAGGAATAGTTGGGAAATAAGGACAAATCACCATAGAATCGACTTTCTTTTTTATTTTTTAAGTTTTGATAAACGATCATAAAATCGACTTTCACCCATTTCACCTTTTTTTGAAATTTTCCTTTTCATTATTTTATTTTTTTAGTTTTCATAAACGATCATAGAATCGACATCGTCTTTCACCACCACCATCCCCCCCCCCCCCCTCCCCACCCTTTTTTTTCTAAATTTTTAGTTGACCATACAATCCCCCTTTTTTTTTCACCTTTTAATTAAATTTTTTTTTTTTAGTTTTCATAAGCGATCATAGAATCGACAATTTTAGTTGACCGTAGAATCGACTTTCTTTTTAATTTTTGGGGAGGTGATTTTAAAGGATATAAAAGAGCCAGAAAATATAAAAAAAGGACATGATGATGAATAGTTGGGAAATAAGGACAAACTCTAAGGCCCCGTTTGGATTGAAAGAATTGGATAGAAAGGAAAATGAAATATAATGACAGAAAAGAAAAGGGAGGGAAAGAAGAGATTGTGAAGTTTATTTTACGTGTTTGGATAGAGGTATACGGAAAGGAAAAGAGATAGAGATTGTCAATTCATTTTTATAAAAAATGATCTGTTTCCTTCCGTTTCACACCTGTTTTGAAATGAAAATGAGACCACATAATTTGTAAAGAACGTTATCCCTCACTCTCCCTGGCTCTCCTTTCCTTTCTTTCCAAAGAAAACATACCAAACACCAAAACTTGAATCATTCCAAATCATATCATTTCTTTTCATTTCAAATCTTCCAATCCAAACAAGGTCTTACTAATTCTCCGAAATACCCTTTTTTAGTTTTTTTTTTCAAAAGTATTTACCGGTTTTTGAAAGTTAGTAGAAAAGTCCGTATATAACAGATTCAGTTGAGATAGGTCAGATCGGGAGGAAATTCCACAGAATCCGCTGAAATTCAAGAATGAATCCTGTTGAAAGCGCTATACGACGATTAAAGGCAATCAAATCTAGTGGAATTTCGAACGAGTTCGATACAAAAGACATCAGCGTTTATTATTTGAAGCGCACAAAAAGGGAAGAAGGAATCATCGATTGGGAAAAAATTGGAATTGAAGAAACAATGGATAATCTAGCTATAGGATTCTATCGAAATTCAATGGCAGAATCGAAGAATGACAGGTAATATTGGGAATTTTTTGTTCCATGTATGGGTAAATCCACTGTAATTGTAGAACAGAGGAATTCTAGAACAGAGGAATGATTCCTAGGTTAATCCATGACGAGTTTTATTCCCGCAAGAATAGAATCGATAATGGGTATCATGTTATAGCCTTATTGTGTTTGAAATCTCTGTTAATGATACGTTGTTTTCCCTGTTAGTCTGAATTTCAGTTTGAGGATTATGGTATTTATGTGTTTTATTCCACTGTTCTTATAATGCATTCCACCTTCTGAATTATGCATTCCGATATTCGTATTTCATTATGCATTCCACTGTTGTAATCTACAATTCCATTGTTCGATTTATGGATGGCATGTCCAGTTTGTTCGAATTATGCTTTCCACTGTTCGAATTGAGCTTTCCGAACGACTTGGATTAGCCATTCCACTGTTCTATTCTGAATTTTTGTTGCATTATTCGATTGTGGTTAAAGGGACAGAGGATTGCCTTTCCTCAAGTGCAAAGTTCATCAATAAAAAAAATCCCTAAAATCACATCATAGTTCAATAAAACCCCTTTGTTTGTTTTATTGAATTTTACGTTTACACCTGTGAAAGTAGATTGAAGGGTATAAAATTCTAGTGGTATACATTATTGTCTTTATAACCATTAAAAAAATTCCACTAGATTAAACACTTATTTCCATAATGAAAATGTCCTTCTTAGACATTAAAGCCTTAATTTTTTAAGTTTTGATAAACGATCATAGAATCGACTTTCACCCCTTTCACCTTTTTTTTTGTATTTTTTAGTTTTCATAAACGATCATAGACTCGACTTTCTTTTTTAATTTTTTTTAGTTTTAATAAACGGTAATAGAATCGACTTTCACCCTTTTTTTTTTTAGTTTTAATAAACGGTAATAGAATCGACTTTCACCTTGTGAACTCTCATAAATTTTTATGAATTTTTATAGTTTCTTTGTCTAATAGTTTTTTATATTTCACATTGTAGATTGTCATAAATTTTTATGAATTTTTATAGTGCTTTTTTTGTCTAATAGTTTTTAATACTTTCACCCTATACATTGTTACAATCGACCGGTGAAAAGTCGATTTTTATCGTTGAATCAAGTTTCACCTTGTGGATTGTTATAATTTTTTTGAATTTGTATAGTTTTTTATACTTTCACCTTATACGTTGTCACAATCGACCGGTGAAAAAACGATGTTTAGTTTTGATTAAATATCATATAATCCACTTTCACCTTGTAAATTGTCACAATATTTTTTTTGAATTTTTATAGTTTTTTATACTTTCACCTTATACATTGTGCAATCGACCGGTGAAAAAATAGACTTTTGTCACAATCGACGGGAGAAAAATCTATCCTAAGGTCTAAAATCAACTTCAAAAAAGACGTCGTCTTTGTGGTGTCATAACAGTAGATCCAGTGTGCAAAATCATATAATCGACTTTCACATCGTAGATTCTCATGACCGACCAATGAAAAATCAATTCTAACATCTAAAATCAACTTGAAAAATTAAAAAGACGATTATTTTTATTTATTTTTTTAGAAGAAAAGACGATTATTCATGTGGTGCCAAAACAATAGATTTAGTGTGTTTTAGAGACTTACGTAGGAGCGAGTTTTCCGAGTCGTTCGAGTTCTTCACCGGTAACCTCGTCCAAGACCCTACCAGAGATCTCTAGAATGTAAGATCTATCTCTCTCAATAGGAAGCCCCCTTCTAGACAACAAACTCAAGTCCTTTTCATGAAGCTCTCTACCATTCACAAAAACACCAGTTTTTCCACCAGTACAACTTTTTGGCATTGGGCAATTGAATTCTTCAATAAAGGGCTTCAAAAAACAAAATTTGACTACTTTAGAATATAAACAGAAAAGAATTATACTGTACAAAGGGAGCATTTATTTCAATCTTTTAAAACTCGATTCTTATAAATGATAAAAATCAAATAATCTTTTCGAATCTTCCCAATGAATCCGAAATCGAATTTCGACATTTTGACAATGAATCCCGAAAATCGTTTTAAAATTTTGATTATTAGTGAATTTCGACATCAATAATCGACGTCAAAAGGTCGATTATCACATTTGACCGTTTGAAAATCGATTATTGAGTCGAATATGATTACAAAGTTTTATTTCAATCTTTTACATCGAATCGACTTTTGAGGCAACATAATGACAATCATTGTAAAATCAGATTTTTGCTTGAAATGTTGTGCAAATAACAGTGCCGTTTTTATATATATATATATATATATATATATATATATATATATATATATATATATATTTTTTTTGATCAAATTTTTTTTTTATATTTAAGAATATACAAAACAAAAATTAGCTATGCCATGCTTTTAAAAAGCAAATCTTACAGGGACAATGCCAAGACAAGGACCACCCATTACACCCCAGAATCCAGCTCGGAAGTCATACCTAGCAGGACAAAATACCAACGATTATTATCTAGAAAGACGATAAATACATTTTTGGTCCTTTCGTTACACGTTAATTACACTTTTATCTGTAATATATTTTTCATTGACATTTTTGCCTCTTGCATTATTTTTTAATACATTTTCAGTTTAAAGTGTGGATTGTCCAACTACTTGTACCGAATATACATGCGTCAACCCATACAAACTTGACATGTGGCTAAAATACACTGAAAATATGGAGAGAAAAAAATTATAGATGATGGATGAAAGTGTCAAAATAAAACACTAGAGATAGGAGGGTAAAAGTCAAGAAACAAAATTATCCCCAATGATTCGTTTTTTTCACGTTAACCATCATTTATGCGTTTTTATAACGATTCCAGTCCATTTTTGTCACGTGTCAAGTTTTTACCGGTTGGAGCATGTTGCAGCTTCAATGCAGATTGTTTGATACATGACATTTTGCACCGAAAATGTAAAAAAGGAATGCATATGTGAGGGGTAAAAATGTCATATGAAACATTGAGGATAGAAATTCGAAAATCGTCAAACAAAAGGAGGCCAGAAGTGCATGTCTTTATCCCGACAAAAATATACTAAAAATATTTTTAAACAAATGCAAACATGAGGGTTAAATATCTCAAAATAAAACATTTAGGATAGAAATGCGAAAACTGTGAAACGCAAAACGACCAAATGAGTTTCTATCCTTTAAAAAACAAGCTCTTTTTTCTAAGAAACATAAGACTAAGGGCATTTATAGCAGTAGCCATATACGGTGTCATTCTCTAAAATAATGATAACAAATGGAATTTTCCCTCAAATACCTCCACAGCAGAAGTCTCATCCCTATCCGTATTTTAGGGTCAATGAGCAGTGTATCCCCATTTGTGGAGCACTATTCCTATTTTAAAACACTATCTTTATTTTAATGGTATACATGGTATAAAGATAGGTATATGGATGCTGTTGTGGAGTGTTTGAATTGAGATGTTGTAAAACAAGGATATGTATTATTTTATATTATTTTAATGATAAAAAATAGGGCTTCTGATGTGAATGCCCTAAAGTAAGGCGAAAAATCGAACTTACCAATAATGTCCAGGATAGATTGGTCCAGCAAGCTTTTCAGCCCTTTTAATCAGGGCATATGGCATAACATTTCCATTAATAGTAACATCAACCTTGTCCTCAAAACAACTTTCCAAAAGTTGTAGCACTTTATCACCTCCTAATGCTTTTTTGCTTTCTTCACCACAATCTAATGAACTCGATGTCCCGGCGTTCGGAAACTCGTTCGATGGCACGTCGATCTCAGTTTCTGAACCATTCGTTACGGAATTCTGCATCGAAATACCGCTCATTCTTGTCGAGCTGAGCTTATTGCATTGTCCACTTCCTTCACCTTTGTCAATATGTTTCATTAGTTTGAATTTATCCGAATAATCGAAATACACTTGGAGAGTTGAACCTCTAGGTGGTGGAGTTGTGCTATTTATAACATGAGCCGTTTCCGTAGAATTTGGCTCATTTTCAATGGCTGGAAAAGTTGATCTTGAACTAGAAATCGGCTCGTTTTCATTTATAACAGCCTTTTCGAGTTTATCCGAAGAAAACGAACATGTAGAATGGCTAGTTAATTTTGAGCTAGAATTGTCCGAGTCTTCGTTAAAAAAACCCGTTTTTGCTATAGCGGCGCATGAACTTTTTTCACTTAAAAACTTGCTAGAACCCTCATCATCATCATTCTCATTAGTTTGATTCCCTTCATCAAGAACCAAAAACTCGAGTCTTTTCATGTCAACGATGATCATCATCGTCGCTGAACACGAACCGCATTTCACTTTCTTTTCGTTTTCGTTCTGAAAAAACACTTTCTTGGGAAGAAGTAGCAACTCGAAACAATTCTGGCATGTCAAGAATGGCGCACCACCGACAATAGGTTGACGTATATGTCCGTTATTCGATGTCAGAACTCGGCTCATTTGTCCCGAATGAGACTCAGAATGAGAAGCCTTTGCAGAAAAATAGTGTGAATCTTGTACTTCATGAACACTTCTAAGATCATATAAGGTTCCCTCGTCATACGCGGTATGACCACGTGGGAACCAGTTATTTGTATGATCATGATACATGATTGGCGGGTACGAATCGAATGAATCCGTATGAACACGGTTTCTATCCGTGTATAACGGAGGAGCATTATAATATGGATGTTGTAAACCTCTGCTTAATTGATTAGAACTCGAAGAATGCTCGCGATAGGACAGATTGTATGAACTATATGAATGATATAATTCGTTTCGAGCATGATGATCATTCATGTATGGGAAAGAATAATGAGAAACCATCCTATTATCATTAGGCTTGTGTGTAACGTGACATGTTCGAGTAATTTGATCTCTGAGTTCATCCAATTTACGTAAAAGCTCGGCTCGTTCATCATCATGATACCCGATGCCATCGAATCGATCCATTTGATACCTTTCTTCTTCTTTTATTCTTTGCAATCCATTAGGGAACATTGAATCAACAAAAACATTTGCACTACTTATATTATTATTATTATCATAATTTCGATATCTACCATTTTTATAAAACCTGGTTTCTTCGGATTTTGCGGATGATCTTTCGGATATTCCTCCAATTCCAAACATCCTTTCATCAATCCTTTCAGCTAATGTCTGGGTGATTGTTCTCTTAGCTGTTCATTAAGAGGGGGAGGGGGTGGGGGTGGGGGTGGGTTAGACTGTCAAGAAAACTGCAAAGTCAATGAAACAAATAGCTTGCAAAAATTTATAATTGGTATACAAAGTCAATAGTCTAAAGTTTAGCATTGTACTTAGATTAATAGAAGATAAACAGCTAGCCCTGAACCCTCAAACATTGATATAGTCTTTTAATAAATAATATATAAGACAATTTTTAAATGAAACTTAAGGGTAATTTTCTTATTTTGACATGTAATTGTACTGAGATTAATCGTTTTTTTAATCCGTGTATACGAGGAGTATGATAAAAGAAATAAAGAATTGAAAAGATATTAATTGTACCTCTAAGAACAGCATCACAATTGCCACAAAAGTAAGCAGAATGATCTTTGAGCTGATCTGGAAGCAATTTCTGGCAATTGGGACATCGAATCAAACCAATTCTTGCAGCAGTTTCAGACATAATCCCAGAAAAAACCCAAATGAATCTTAATTGGGAAAGCAAAAAAAAAAAAAAGTATGAATCTTTATCAGCTAAACATTGGAGTTAATTGGGAAAGCTTCTGTTTTACTTGCAGATAATTAAAGAAAGCTGAAAGGTTTTAAGTATTAATTTCTTGTAAATTTGGTTTTGGTTCTTGTTGATTTATTGATTGATTTCACATCTGTCTGTATTTTAGGTATGTAGGTAGGAGGGAAGAGGAAAAGAAAGAAATGAATTCATAAGAAACTGTGAAGTGGAAGCAAAGCATTAATGATACAAATTCCAAAAAAGAAAAATTTGTTGTGTATATATAATTGCATGTTGTTATAAATAATTCGTTGACTTGAATAGTGGTCCACTTTTCTTATTTTTAGGATGGTGATGCTAGTATATGCGTGAAACAATATATTTTTGCGTCACTGAATATAGCGTAAAAATAGATATTTCATTCGTTGAGACTTGAGACGGAAACAATGTGATAGTAGTATGTTAGAGATCCAACTACGAGATATAGCATTGACACCAACATTTACGTGGTTCGCTCAACTGAACCACATCAATGTTATAAATCCAAAGAAGGATTCAAGAAGTTTACAGAGGAGAATTTAGAAGAAGAAGAATTTGATCATTGAGGAAGAAATGATTACAAAACCAATTAGGCTTGAAGTTGCTGCTAGAGCTGTTAACGAATAGAGTCGTTCGTGAACAACCTCATGTTCGGCTCGGTAGTGTTCATAATCGATTGTTTGTTTAGCTTAATGAGCCGATCTCGAACATGATTGAAGACTCGTTCGCTTAACGAACGAACACAAGCTTGATTCGCGAACGTTCGATCATGTTCGCGAACGTGATAAGTCATTCATTCATCTTTTTGTTTTGAGGAAATTCATTCATCTAAATGAGATTATAGATTGATTTTATATAATATTTACATATTTTTATAATGATTATTGTAGCGTGATATATGTAATATTAATCTATAATTTGTTATTTTTGCATTTGCACTTTATATTTTATACCTTAATAAACCGAACTCAAGCCATACTCGAGTTGGAAGGCTACAATATGTTTAACGAGCCGAGCTCAACACGAGCTTGAACATTTCATCTTTGTGAGCCGAGTTCGAACAATTTTTTTTGTTCGTTTAACAAACGAATGAACTCGAGCTCGAACAACCAATACTCGATTCGGCTTGGCTCATTAACAGCTCTACTTGCTCCAGTAGCAATGCTATTTATACACCTATAGCTAACTATAACAAACTAACTTAACTATAACAGTTAGTCCAACTTGGCAACTAATACGCCTAGCTTGCATCACCAACATCCCCTCTCAAGCCGCAATGTAGCCACATTGCAAGCTTGGCAACTAATACACTTAGCTTGCATCACCAACGGTTGAAAGGGCATAGACGTTCTAGGTTGGACATGCCTTAAGTGGTCTGTGCAAAGTACTTTGATCAACTGGTTTTGTTAGAATGTCAGGAAAGTTGTCAAAAGTACTGACTGGCAAGGGCTTAAGGACTCCATTTTGGTACTTTTCTCTCACAAAATGGCAATCCACTTCTATGTGTTTAGTTCTTTCATAGAAGAATGGATTATTTACTATGTCTAGAGCACTTTTGCTGTCACAAAAGAGTGGTACTGGCTGATCATATAGCATCTGAAAATCTTTCAAGAGATAAATGATCCATTGTATCTCACATGTTGTTATAGCCATTGCACTCTGCTTCACTTGAACTTCTACTTACTGTCTCTTGCTTCTTACTCTTCCATTAAATGAAGGATCCTGCTAGAAAGATAGTAAAACCAGTTACTAACTTCCTTGTGATGAAGCACCTGGCCCAATCAGAATCTATAAAGGCCTTTATCTGTAATGTACCAGAAGAGGGGAACATAAGTCCTTGGCCTGGAGCAGCTTTTATAAATCTTAAAGCTTTGTGTGCAGTTGTCAAATAATTCTATGTTGGTTTGTGCGGAAATCGACTTAGTTGTTGAACAACATATCCTATGTCTGGTCTTGTAGTACCTAAGTACATAAGCTTGCCTACTAAGCTTCTGTAATAGGTGCTGTGCTCCAATAGAGGAGAGTCTGAATGTTCTATCTTGATCTGTGGATTCATAGGAGTGTTGGAAGGTTTTGCCTCAAGATAACCAAAATGTTGTTGAATATATATACAGTATTTTCTTTGGTTAATGACTATGACCTCCTTTGATCTTGCTACTTCAAATCCCAAAAAAATACTTCAATCACCTGGCCCAATCAGAATATATAAAGGCCTTTATCTGTAATGTACCAGAATAGGGGAACATAAGTCCTTGGCCTGGAGCAGCTTTTATAATAAAGCTTTGTGTGCAGCTGTCAAATAATTCCCTGATGGTTTGTGCGGAAATCGACTTAGTTGTTGAACAACATATCCTATGTCTGGTCTTGTAGTACCTAAGTACATAAGCTTGCCTAATAAGCTTCTGTAATAGGTGTTGTCCTCCAATAAAAGAGAGTCTGAATGTTCTAACTTGATATGTGGATTCATAGGAGTGTTGGAAGGTTTTGCCTCAAGATAACCAAAATGTTGTAGAATATATATACAGTATTTTCTTTGGTTAATGAATATGACCTCCTTTGATCTTGCTACTTCAAATCCCAAAAAATACTTCAATGTGCCAAGACCCTTGATTGTAAAAGCTTTGTGCAAAAGGTCTTTCGGATCTTTAATGAGTTGTTGTGAAGGACTTCCCACAATGATGTCATCAACATAGACTAAAAGGGCAACAAAAGAAGACCATTGTCCTTTTGTGAACATGATATGTGTGTTGAAGCAGTGTCCTAAACCCAATCGGGTTGGACCGGATCCGAACGGGTCGGGTCAAATATAGTCTATTTAGTTCATGTAATGTTATTATTATGAATAATAAAGACACTTTGTTATTATATATTATGTTTATTTAATGAACCATTTATTATTGTACATATGATAACGTTTTAGTATTAAACTGTGATAGAGAAACAATGATAGAGATTATGGTTGTTGAGATCTCGAATCACTCTAATAAGTTTGAGACTTAAATGTCTCTAGTCGAGTGTACTATTAAATAGGACATTAATAGTATAGTTAGACTAACATGTACTGGATGTCTTCTATCTTATTAAGATAGGGATAGATCTCGTCTATCGAAGTGTATGGACGCTTGGACTGTACGTGGACGTGTATTATAGAATGCGTACGTTAGAGTGACCCACTTACTTTATTAAGTGTCGCAGTATGTGGCGGTTGTGTAATTATCCTAAGACCAGAGTCTTAATGACATCGTGGTATGGATTGTAATACTTTGACGCTATTGAGGTTTCCCCTCTTCACGGGGACATCATGTGATAGTGCTTGAGTGTGATATTGAAGCATGCGTAGAATTCATGTTGCTCGTCCAGGAATCGCGTATCCTAATGGTAAGAGTAAATATCCGAAAGGACCTTCTTATAAGAAATGTCTAGCTCTCGTGAATCTTTGTAAATTAGGAGTAAATGAGTTATTTCGAAAGAGAATTATATTCGGATTATAAGATGCGGTCGTTATTGTATTGGCACTCGAGATACGACCGTACGTATTTTATAACAGCGATATGATTCTATTTGCACGGTAACCATTTCACATGAACGGTAGTAGTCATTCCATTTGACTCTTCCGATAATTGGGGGTCATGGCGTGTTGTTAGCAGCTATCCATGATCGTTAGGTATGAAGGGCATTTTTGTAAATGCATTTTGTGTCTACGGACGACATATTCGGAAGCCTATCGGGTCACAGACATAAGAACATCTAGCCGGATTAAAATGCGGTTATAGTGATAACCAAATAAAGAAAATTTTATCTCGAGTATAAAGTGTTATAGTGATAAATTAATATGGTGGTATTTATTTATTATGAATAAATATAATACAAGATATTAATTATGTTGATTAATTGAATATGTATATGTTATATATATGGGTCGAAATTTATTGTGTATATGATACAAATGGATTTTTGCAAATTGATTAATCATAGTATTATATTATTATGAATTTATATTGGATATTTAATATATATAGATATATGTGTAGTATATATGTGTGATATATATATATATATATATATATATATATATATATATATATATATATAGACTTTGTACATCTACCTCTCGCTTTCGCTTTTTAATAAAATACTTACACTTCTTTGTTAAATCTGCGATTAATAGCACGAAATTTAGCCAACCTTTGCATTAACGAGCGGATTCCTCGATCCATGAACAAAGGGCCTTGACAAGCAAATTTCTCCCCTGTCCCTTGACAGGCCCTTAAGTGTGCCAATTGTGACGAAATCCAAAGATCTACGCACATCGCTCTTAACCCTTCCCAATTCGTGGGATATTCGCCCACATCGTATATACGTAAAGCCATTTAAAACAGCTTATTAAATTTAATAACGTAGTGAATAAACAAGATAATAATCCACAAATTATAACTTACACGAAATTCTTCCATGCAATGACCGAAAGACTAAACGGTCAAAAAAGGTATACTTATACACGGTGCTTGCTTGCGGTGCACGCAATCCCAAATTTTATTTTATTTTTTTCAGCTTCCAAAAGATTCTTCTTCACATCTTCCTCTGAAAGTTGGGCTGGATCTGAACTGTTGATAAGCCCAACACTGTGCTTAGAGCCAACTGTTTCAGATAAAAAATTAATATTTAATGTATCCCTAATTTGATGATAATGTTCCATAAGGTCCATTAGTGTTATTTCGTGTGCCCACTCGACATTGCCTTGAGTTGCATGTTCACCTACAGAAGTTTGTAGGTTTTCAACGCTTACCAAGAATAAATTTTGTTCAACCCAGTCTTTTAATTCCTGAGGAATATTTAAAAAACTTTTAAATCTGGGCTGGTATTCTGGTTGAATATCAGGCCATCTGGAATTTGTTGCATATTCCAGATTCCTTAGTTGGGTAGCCCAGACGAACCGCTGCTCTACCTGCAGGACCCGGAGAACAAACCGGACCGCCCACTGTCGATGATAATTGAAGGCCCAACCAGAACAGGGAAAACAGCTTGGGCTAAAAGTTTGGGCCGCCATAATTATTTTTGTGGAAGTATAGATTTTTCTTCTTATGATGTAGACGCCCTATATAAAATTGTAGACGATATACCCTTCAATTTTTTTTCTTACAAAAAAGAATTGTTAGGTGCTCAAAAAGACTTTACTGTTAATGATAAGTATTGTAAGAAAAAAAAAGTACCAGGGGGTATACCATGTATTGTATTATGTAACCCAGATCAAAGTTATAAAATAGCAATAGATAGGGACAATAGTGGATTCTCTGAATGGGCGCAAGGAAATGTAATACAATTAGAAATAAAAGACCCATTATCTCGGAGATTGTTAACAATTCATGACAAACTTACAATTGAAAATAAAGGTGAATGTAAGCTATTGAACAATATAAGTCAAGGTACTAGTTCTGACCAGAGGCTTGGACATGATATTAATTTGTATGGAATTAATATTAAGGGAAAGGTTCATCTTCAGGTTTGTAAGCCTATAAACTCCCCTCCTTAATACCCTGAATCTGTCAGTCATCTCCTCTTTTATCATAGCAGTAGGGGGTTCATCAGCATATATGTCGAAAACATCCTGCATCTTCAAATTTTCTGATGAAGTAGCTTTAGGTTTTTTATACCTTTTTTGACTGTTTAGTCTTTCAGTCATTGCATGGAAGAATTTTGTGTAAGTTATAATTTGTGGATTATTATCTGTTTATTCACTACGTTATTAAATTTAATAACTGTTTTAAATGACTTTACGTATATACGATGTGGGCGAATATCCCACGAATTGGGAAGGGTTAAGAGCGATGTGCGTAGATCTTTGGATTTCGTCACAATTGGCACACTTAAGGGCCTGTCAAGGGACGGGGAGAAATTTGCTTGTCAAGGCCCTTTGTTCATGGATCGAGAGAATCGCTTCGTTAATGCAAAGGTTGGCTAAATTTCGTGCTATTAATCGCATTTAACAGCGAAGTGTAAGTATTTTATTAAAAAGCGAAAGCGAGAGGTAGATGTACAAAGTCCGAGTTATGTCATCAACAAACGAAAAAAATGAGGGAGTATCTAGCAAGCACCGGAGGAATGCGTATGCAAGTTTAAAGAGGAATCTGTTTGGAACGGCTCTAGGTATTCTTACGGGCCCCCACCAGGAGACCACCGAGATATTTTAAAAAAAAACCTTTCTTTAGGCGAAGAGACTTTCCGAGAGGAGATTGTTAACAATTCATGACAAACTTACAATTGAAAATAAAGGTGAATGTAAGTTTGTTGAACAATATAAGTCAAGGTACTAGTTCGACCGTAGGCTTGGACATGATATTAATTTGTATGGAATTAATATTAAGGGAAAGGTTCATCTTCAGGTTTGTGAGCCATTAACAGGTCTCCATGTGATATGGTTTTTAATTGTTGATAAAAAACCTAAAGCTACTTCATCAGAAAATTTGAAGATGCAGGATGTTTTCGACATATATGCTGATGAACCCTCTACTGCTATGATAAAAGAGGAGATGACTGACAGATTCAGGGTATTAAAGAGGGGAGTTTATTGGCTTACAAAGGAAGGATCTTCTTCAGGTGGTCAGAAAGAGCAAGTTGTAAAAGAATATTGCAATAAAAAAATACTAGTTAAATTTAGAGGGGCAACCACAGGCACTATTGATAACATTCATGAGAATGCTTTGTATTTATGTGTTGCCAGTTCAGTGAAAGATACATTAGCAGTAATGACAGTTTCTGTCAGGATGTATTTTTACAGTTAATAGATAGATTTTGTATATCACCCCCAAGGACAAAGAAAGATCGTGAATCAAAGAAGTGTTATTCAATCTATAACTGGAGCCGCTGGCCCATTAACTTTAATATAATGGGTCTTTTATTTCTAATTGTATTACATTTCCTTGCGCCCATTCAGAGAATCCACTATTGTCCCTATCTATTGCTATTTTATAACTTTGATCTGGGTTACATAATACAATACATGGTATACCCCCTGGTACTTTTTTTTTCTTACAATACTTATCATTAACAGTAAAGTCTTTTTGAGCACCTAACAATTCTTTTTTGTAAGAAAAAAAATTGAAGGGTATATCGTCTACAATATTATATAGGGCGTCTACATCATAAGAAGAAAAATCTATACTTCCACAAAAATAATTATGGCGGCCCAAACTTCTAGCCCAAGCTGTTTTCCCTGTTCTGGTTGGGCCTTCAATTATCATCGACAGTGGGCGGTCCGGTTTGTTCTCCGGGTCCTGCAGGTGGAGGAGAGGAACTATTAGTATTTAATGTATCCCTAATTTGATGATAATGTTCCATAAGGTCCATTAGTGTTATTTCGTGTGCCCACTCGACATTGCCTTGAGTTGCATGTTCACCTACAGAAGTTTGTAGGTTTTCAACGCTTACCAAGAATAAATTTTGTTCAACCCAGTCTTTTAATTCCTGAGGAATATTTAAAAAACTTGTAAATCTGGGCTGGTATTCTGGTTGAATATCAGGCCATCTAGAATTTGCTGCATATTCCAGATTCCTTAGTTGGGTAGCCCAGACGAACGGCTGCTCTACCTGCACCCTAGACAGGAAGTCATTTTTGAATGTGGACTCATTTATTATTGATGTCCATATGTCATCCCTAGACTTTTTGGCCGACGTTCTATTTTCCTGGTATACCCCCCTTTCGACAAACGTACCCCCCTTTGCGATGTATGCTGCTACGTCAGCATCTTTTTTTGCTATTTGAGTGTTGGGATGATACGAGTGTATCCCATTTGGGTCTTTGATGTCAAAGTACCGATTGTCCCTAGTATCCAATTTTTGATTTAATTGTACTAGGCAATGCAAATGAGGCTCCCCATCAGCATGATTTTCACTACAGACTCTAGCATAAAAAATGTCTAGGTCTTTTAGTAAATTAAATAAAAAATCAAGGCAGAAAATTGGAATAATGGGGCAACGTGGGTATGTTAAAAATATTGATTTCCCCTGCAGTCTGTATTGAGCAGGTCTGCGAGGCATTGTTAGTTGTAGATGTATAATAAAAAGAGAGTGAGAAGGAGATATAGTCTTTCGATATAGTTTTTCCAAACTTCTTTCTTACAATGGTTTTGCAGAGGGACAGAGGGACATTTATAGTGCCCTCTGATTCTGATTTTTAATCCTAGCCGTCCAAGAGGCAAAACCAAATAATATTACAGGTTTTGCCACGTGTCGGCTTATGATTTGTTTTGGCTGGGATACACCTGTCCCCACCCACGTGGCTAATCATCATACACATTGTTAATATTCCCCTTTTACTGTTGTACAATTGTCATTGTCGGTTTTCTTTTCACTGTTGAAAAATAGTGAAAGAGCTTTTTATTTTAACCTTTCTGCTTTAGCAACTATTGTCTCTCAGACAATCATTACATCCACGAATAAAACCGGAGGTTACTATTCATAAATCGACTTTTTACTGTAGCAATTGATCGAAACGAAGAAAAATCCACATTTTTATCCGATTAATTGGTCTTGTGTTAAGTTATTGGAAAAGCATCTACAACAGTATGAAAATTCCAATAGCTGAATCAGTTTCTGGTGATTATGAGACTGATTGTACTGATATAAAGTCAGGATCTGCTGTTGTATCTGTGAAGTTAAAATACCCTAGTTTTATTGACAGGGCTTTCAACAAGATGAAGAATCTTTCTGTAATGATAGATAGTTGTCTGTTGATGTACAGACCTCAATGCCCAATGAACTCGAAGGCTGTGTTAGGGTAAGAGTTTTTGACAACAGACTATGTGAACCCGATTGCAAACAAAGCCGAGTTCGTGTTCCCGCATCTTGCTTTAAATATGACCTATTTTGGTAATGCCTATGCCGCTTAAATGACAAGGAATGTCCTTGGTCAATTACTTATGTTTTGGAAAATGCTAATATTAAGGTCGATGTGAACTATCGTAAGATGAAAGCTTTTTTAAAGCTTTCGACAAAGTGAAGAGGCCCAATGAATTAGCATTCGAGGTCCAGTAATTGACATAAAGTCTAAAATTTTCAGCAGAGATAATGTTGATGTATGGCATTGTGGGTTTAAAAAACCCACTATAAGTCGTTGTCTTAGTGCTCGAGCTGACCACATTGGAAAGCCCAAGGCTATTACATGTGGACCTGGAGATGCGTTTTCAGATAGCAGATCATCGTTTAGTCATTTGGAGAGGCCCATTATCTGTGACAACCCAAACAAGCCCTCATCTTCTATTAATTTTTTATACGAAACGAGCTTGGCTCTAAGCACAGTGTTGGGCTTATCAACGGTTCGGATCCAGCCCAACTTTCGAGAGGAAGATGTGAAGAAGAATCTTTTGGAAGTGAAAAAAATAAAATAAAATTTGGGATTGCGTGCACCGCAAGCAAGCACTTGTGTATAAGTATACCTTTTTTGACTTGTTTAGTCTTTCGGTCATTGCATGGAAGAATTACGTGTAAGTTATAATTTGTGGATTATTATCTGTTTATTCACTACGTTATTAAATTTGATAACTGTTTTAAATGGCTTTACGTATATACGATGTGGGCGAATATCCCACGAATTGGGAAGGGTTAAGAGCGATGTGCGTAGATATTTGGATTTCGTCACAACTGGCACACTTAAGGGCCTGTCAAGGGACATGGGAGAAGTTTGCTTGTCAAGGCCCTTAGTTCATGTATCAGAGGAATCAGTTTCTGTTAATGCTAAGGTTGGCTAAATTTCGTGCTATTAATCGCAGATTTAACAGGCAGAAGTGTAAGTATTTTATTAAAAAGCAGAAAGCAGAGGTAGATGTACAAAGTCTGAGTTATGTCATCAACAAACAGAAAAATGAGGGAGTATCTAGCAAGCACCAGGAGGAATGCGTATGCAAGTTTAAAGAGGAATCTGTTTGGAACAGCTCCTAGGTATTCTTACAGGCCCCCAGCCAGGAGACCACCAGTATATTTTAAAAAAAAACCTTTCTTTAGGCAGAAGAGACTTTCCGAGAGGAGATTGTTAACAATTCATGACAAACTTACAATTGAAAATAAAGGTGAATGTAATCTGTTGAACAATATAAGTCAAGGTACTAGTTCTGACCAGAGGCTTGGACATGATATTAATTTGTATGGAATTAATATTAAGGGAAAGGTTCATCTTCAGGTTTGTGAGCCATTAACAGGTCTCCATGTGGTATGGTTTTTAATTGTTGATAAAAAACCTAAAGCTACTTCATCAGAAAATTTGAAGATGCAGGATGTTTTCGACATATATGCTGATTAACCCTCTACTGCTATGATAAAAGAGGAGATGACTGACAGATTCAGGGTATTAAGGAGGGGAGTTTATTGGCTTACAAAGGAAGGATCTTCTTCAGGTGGTCAGAAAGAACAAGTTGTAAAAGAATATTGCAACAAAAAATACTAGTTAAATTTGGAGGGGCAACCACAGGCACTATTGATAACATTCATGAGAATGCTTTGTATTTATGTGTTGCCAGTTCAGTGAAAGATACATTAGCAGTAATGACAGTTTCTGTCAGGATGTATTTTTACAGTTAATAGATAGATTTTGTATATCACCCCCAAGGACAAAGAAAGATCGTGAATCAAAGAAGTGTTATTCAATCTATAACTGGAGCCGCTGGCCCATTAACTTTAATATAATGGGTCTTTTATTTCTAATTGTATTACATTTCCTTGCGCCCATTCAGAGAATCCACTATTGTCCCTATCTATTGCTATTTTATAACTTTGATCTTGGTTACATAATACAATACATGGTATACCCCCTGGTACTTTTTTTTTTTACAATACTTATCATTAACAGTAAAGTCTTTTTGAGCACCTAACAATTCTTTTTTGTAAGAAAAAAAATTGAAGGGTATATCGTCTACAATATTATATAGGGCGTCTACATCATAAGAAAAAAAATCTATACTTCCACAAAAATAATTATGGCGGCCCAAACTTCTAGCCCAAGCTGTTTTCCCTGTTCTGGTTGGGCCTTCAATTATCATCGACAGTGGGCGGTCCGGTTTGTTCTCCGGGTCCTGCAGGTGGAGGAGAGGAACGATTAGTATTTAATGTATCCCTAATTTGATGATAATGTTCCATAAGGTCCATTAGTGTTATTTCGTGTGCCCACTCGACATTGCCTTGAGTTGCATGTTCACCTACGTGTTTGTAGGTTTTCAACGCTTACCAAGAATAAATTTTGTTCAACCCGCCTTTTAATTCCCGAGGAATATTTAAAAAACTTGTAAATGCGGGCCGGTATTCGGTTGAATATCGTGCCACCCGGAATTTGTTTGCATATTCCGATTCCTTAGTTGGGTAGCCCGGACGAACGGCCGCTCTACTCGCACCCTAGACAGAAGTCATTTTTGGATGTGGACTCATTTATTATTGATGTCCATATGTCATCCCTAGACTTTTTGGCCGACGTTCTATTTTCCTGGTATACCCCCATTTCGACAAACGTACCCCCGCTGCGATGTATGTATCTTTGCTACGTCGGCATCTTTTTTTGCTATTTGAGTGTTGGGATGATACGAGTGTATCCCATTTGGGTCTTTGATGTCAAAGTACCGATTGTCCCTAGTATCCAATTTTTGATTTAATTGTACTGGGCAATGCAAATGAGGCTCCCCATCAGCATGATTTTCACTACAGACTCTAGCATAAAAAAATGTCTAGGTCTTTTAGTAAATTAAATAAAAAATCAAGGCAGAAAATTGGAATAATGGGGCAACGTGGGTATGTTAAAAATATTGATTTCCCCTGCGGTAGCCTCGTATTGAGCGGTATGCGAGGCATTGTTAGTTGTAGATGTATAATAAAAAGAGAGTGAGAAGGAGATATAGTCTTTCGAAATAGTTTTTCCAAACTTCTTTCTTACAATGGTTTTGCGAGAGGACGAGAGGACATTTATAGTGCCCTCGATTCGATTTTTAATCCTGGCCGTCCAAGAGGCAAAATCAAATAATATTACGAGGTTTTGCCACGTGTCGGCTTATGATTTGTTTTGGCCGGGATACACCCGTCCCCACCCACGTGGCTAATCATCATACACATTAAATCGTTGGGGAGATTTTGCATCAATAACAAAAACGAAAATTTATAACCCTAACCTATATGCAAAACTAACTCCTAACCGACCAAAACATCGGGTTGTTGCTAGTAAAGCAAAAGTAATGAGTAAACCGACCAAAACATCGGGTTGTTGCTAGTAAAGCGGAGTCGATCCTCGGGGAAAAGGTATGTTCAATCTAATCTTATTAATCCTACCAATTGCTACTCTAAAAACGAAAAACAAAAACATAAAAACATAAAAACATAAAGAACAATCAAAATAAATCTAACCTAGGAAACAAAATAAACAATCTAAACTAAGGGACATGGAAACAACCAATATACAAACCTATGTGATCTCAATCCTAGTTCAATTCATGATTTTAATTCAAGTTGTGGTTTCACCTTTTCACGAGATATAAACCCCTAATTCCTTAGTGAATTTAATCTCAAGCTACGGATTCCTAATTCCTTAGTAAATCCAATTTATCAATCTCTCATCTTCCGAATGTTGAGACTGATTTTCAATACAAAACTCGGTGTAGATTCAAGTTACTCTCGTATAATCGAATCTAACAACCTAGAAATCTAACCAATTAATTTGTCATCATTAATGATTAAAGATCCTATCTTTCTATGGTGATCTAACGTTACGCAACTTCCGTATGTTGTAACTATCAATAGAGAACTAATTTTCCAATCTATTCTCATGGCATCATAAGCACAAAGAAAGATACAAAATAAATCAAGATCATGGAAATAAAAAGGATTGAATAAATTGAAAGAAAACAAACTCACATAGTTTAATACATTGGATGAACTCCATGGATGAAAAACAAAATAAAAACGATCCTAATCTAACCTCGGTTCACCCGAGCACAAGGCTCGGGTGACCGACCTTGAAACCAAGAAGGAGCGGCTCAAAACGCTCGTCCTGTGTAATTTTCGTATGAAAAATCTGATGTAAAATAGGGTTGGGGCGCAGCTTTTAAATAGGAAAATCAAGTCGGTTGCTACGGTATTTATAATGTCGGACGCCCGTCCACTATTTTCAGCAACAGCATCCAAACTTGTAACGCTCGGGCCTCGTAAGTCGGAATGGAGGCGATTCAAAATCCTGTAGAATCGCTCGTACAACTCTTCTCTTTAGGTCCGGAGTCAAATCGGTTGTTATCATATCAAGACGCCCGTCCCGGAATCCCGATTTTCTTCCTCGGACGCTCGTCCGGTATCTCGAACGTTCGTTCCTTCGTTGAACTTGTGCCGGACGTTCGTTCACTTCACGTCCAAACTCTCTGAATGTAAAATACACCTCGAACGCTCGGTTCCGCTTCTCAAACGTGCGTTTGAATCCGAACGCTCGTCCGCTTATAATGGACGCTCGTCCACTTAGCCTTGACATCGAATTTATTGATTTTTCCATCTTTATCTTGATTGATTTCTTTCCTTATCTCTTCAAATCTTCCATAAATCTGATTGATCCTTCCTCAACTCGAATTTTAGCTCTTTAGGATCACCTTTTCCATCATCAATGAGTATCTACGAATATCAAAAACATACCAAAACGTAATAATTTCCAAAATAACATAAAATAATCATTTAAGCACATAAATCAATACGTTTTCATATTTAACCATTAAAAACCTCATTTACTCAATTAATCAATTATAAGCTCGATTCTATGAAAATCATACAATATGGGGAAATTGATATATAAAACATATGTAAAATCACTATAATTTGACCCTAAACAACACCCCCACACTTAACTTTTTGCTCGTCCTCGAGCAAAACAAAACAAAGCCAAGCTCGAGACAAATAAACATCTATACAAATATGAAGCATATTTATTAACTTAGAAGTTCACCCAAGTGAGTGTGTGCATAGCCATAATAAACTTCCACTAAGTTCCACAATTTGAAAGTTATTCAAACCAAAACTAGCCCGGTTTCCCATCTAAGTTAGAAATATTCAAAAATTATAACGGGCACTTTACAAAACATACATATCCCAAAAAGAAATAGTAGAGAATATCTAAAACATTTCGACGGACTCGAGAGGATAATCCCTACAACATATCCTTCGGTTATACTTGGGGATAAGATTAACGATAACTAAGTCCTTACTTATTCATAATAATATATTTCAATATTTTCACTTTTTTTCACATTTTTCTAACACACATCGAATAAGCTTTTGCCCTCATAGCGAAATAGGACATTTCAAGATAATCCCCTACCTTACTCCAATCATAAGGCGGCTATAAACGGCGTCGTGAGCTTTTGGTCATCATAGTGGAATAGGACATACGTGGTACACCCTACCTCACCCAAATCATAAACCACTTCCGACACACACAATTACAATTATGTTTACTTAGAGATTTACGGTTTGCGGTGGAAAAGATTATTTTCTAGTAGCACGGACCACCGAGCATAACACCTCAAGTAAACAATTTATTACTATTGCAAAGACTTAATCACGTTTCACTTATCACATTCAAACTTACGGATATTCACGGTATGTCATACTTTAATCCTAGAATACAAACTACTAAACTTTTCAAGAATTGTACATAAGCAAAGAAACATGCTATAATCATCAAAAATCTCCAACTAAAATGGGGTAGGCTCTCAACATTTAGCTCATCATTTACTATGGCATGTGAAAAAGAAAAAAAGTGTCGGGTGAAACAACTAAAATTACTAAATATACAGAATATAGCAAAAATGATATAAACTCAAGCAAAGATATGCCTTTGTCTACTCGGGATATAACAAAAAATTTGAAAATTAAGCACTTTTCATAGAAATACTAAAAATATGAGCAAACGAAAGTAGACACATAAATCATCTATCCCTTCCCCCACACTTAGATTGCAACTTGTCCTCAAGTTGTGCAGAAATAAAGAAAAGATAAGAGTACTTAGCTGATTGTATCTCCAAGCTTGGCAATTCTGGAGGAACCAACAAGAACCAGGATTGCTTGCATAGCTCGGTAGACTGTGGAGCATCACAGGACAACTGAATACATCGTGAAAGTGCACAATCGCTATAGAAAGTATCCTGCAGACTTGATCAGTGCAAAAAGAGTCTACGGGGAAAAGATTAGACTTATACAAATAAAGCACATAAGGAAAAGAATTTATAGAGATATTCAAATTATGCTCATATAAAGATGGAATACATATACATGAAATATTACAAAGTAGTAGGCTAGGTGCAACTATATGAAAATGCAAAGTACAATGCAATCTTCATGAAAAATCCTAAAAAAACGAGGTAGTATTACGGAAACCGACAGTTAACTACGCTCAAGAAAAATAAAAAGAAAAATAGAAAAACAATGCAACTATATGACATGCAACTAAATGATATGCATCTAAATGATATGCAAAAATAAAAGAAAATAAAAGAAAGAAAACTAGCCCACTCATGTGCAACATAACATGCATATAAACGTCTACCACATAATGACGGGTTACGATAAACGACAAGTCTTTGTCACTACATGCGACGCGCCTTAAGACTTATCTAAAGTGATAGACTTATGGAAACCAACAAATTGTCTATACTAAAAAGATATAACTCATATGGTCCGAGTTGTAGCATACGGAAAACCGACGAGTAGCTACCCATATGAACTATAAAAACAAAGGAAGCACGTAAGTCTTAACGCTAATAAGATTCATGACAAGATATGCGACCTACGTAAACGACATTAGCTACACTAACATTAACATAACAACTATAGCATACGAGAACCGACGAGCACTATAGCATGCATGAATCAAGTATAAGAAATGAATCAATTATCTAACATGGATTCATAGATGGAAAAATATAAAATATGTAGGTTCAGGACATCTATGTAATATTACTTAGCCACAGAAGCTCGAATGAAAGCAATCCAAGTTAAATAAAAGCATTAAAACAAGATCAAGAAGAACCTGGACCATGAACTGGCGTTTAGCAAAACAGACGGGCGTTCACCTGCAATTCAGCCCCGGACGAGCGTTCATCAAAACAAACGCTCGTCTGCCTTGAAAACCGACCGGACGGGCGTTCAGAAAGTATAGACGCTCGTCTGGTCCTCTAAATCAGAACAGGATTGAAAATATTTGAACGGACGAGCGTCCAATACTTCCAACGCTCGTTCACCTGCAGATGAAGAAATGGACGGGCGTCCAACAGAAAAGACGCTCGTCCAAAACAACAGACATGCACAGATTTGCAGGAAATAACACAACAACCCTAATATTCCACTTCTAAACACCAATAACGAGGCAGCCACATCAAATTTAAGCACAGACAGTTAGATGAGGAAACAACTAAACATATAAACTTCACGTAAAACAAGTTGAGTAAAAAACTTTTGCACATTCTTAACCTAACGGTCATCGAAACACGGCAAAATAAAAACTCTCAACTTGGTATACGCTACTTTTATTAAAACGAAAAATAAACGTAACAAAATCGAGAAATATCAAGACTAGATTCAACATGACACCTATTCCCCGGCAACGGCGCCACTTTTGTTGGGGAGATTTTGCATCAATAACAAAAGAAAATTTATAACCCTAACCTATATGCAAAACTAACTCCTAACCGACCAAAACATCGGGTTGTTGCTAGTAAAGCGTAATGAGTAAGGGGTCGATCCTCAGGGAAAAGGTATGTTCAATCTAATCTTATTAATCCTACCAATTGCTACTCTAAAAACGAAAAGCAAAAACATAAAAACATAAAAACATAAAGAACAATCAAAATAAATCTAACCTAGGAAACAAAATAAACAATCTAAACTAAGGGACATGGAAACAACCAATATACAAACCTATGTGATCTCAATCTAGTTCAATTCATGATTTTAATTCAAGTTGTGGTTTCACCTTTTCACGAGATATAAACCCCTAATTCCTTAGTGAATTTAATCTCAAGCTACGGATTCCTAATTCCTTAGTAAATCCAATTTATCAATCTCTCATCTTCCGAATGTTGAGACTGATTTTCAATACAAAACTCGGTGTAGATTCAAGTTACTCTCGTATAATCGAATCTAACAACCTAGAAATCTAACCAATTAATTTGTCATCATTAATGATTAAAGATCCTATCTTTCTATGGTGATCTAACGTTACGCAACTTCCGTATGTTGTAACTATCAATAGAGAACTAATTTTCCAATCTATTCTCATGGCATCATAAGCACAAAGAAAGATACAAAATAAATCAAGATCATGGAAATAAAAAGGATTGAATAAATTGAAAGAAAACAAACTCACATAGTTTAATACATTGGATGAACTCCATGGATGAAAAACAAAATAAAAACGATCCTAATCTAACCTCGGTTCACCCGAGCACAAGGCTCGGGTGACCGACCTTGAAACCAAGAAGGAGCGGCCGCTAGCTTCCGTGTAATTTTCGTATGAAAAATCTGATGTAAAATAGGGTTGGGGCGCAGCTGTTTAAATAGGAAAATCAAGTCGGTTGCTACAATAACGGTGCTGGACGCCCGTTCATAATGTCGGACGCCCGTCCACTATTTTCAGCAACAGCATCCAAACTTGTAACGCTCATATCTCGGGCCTCGTAAGTCGGAATGGAGTGATTCAAAATCCTGTAGAATCCTCTCTTCAAGCCCTACAACTATTCTCTTTAGGTCCGGAGTCAAATCGGTTGTTATCATATCAAGAACTGCGTTGGAAGTTCAGCGCTACCCGGAATCCCGATTTTCTTCCTACGGACGCTCGTCCGCATAAACGACGTTCGTTCCTTCGATTGAACTTGTGCCGGACGTTCGTTCACTTCACGTCCAAACTCTCTGAATGTAAAATACACCTCTGAACGCTGGTTCCGCTTCTCAAACGTGCGTTTGAATCCGGACGCTCGTCTGCTTATAATGGACGCTCGTCCACTTAGCCTTGACATCGAATTTATTGATTTTTTCATCTTTATCTTGATTGATTTCTTTCCTTATCTCTTCAAATCTTCCATAAATCTGATTGATCCTTCCTCAACTCGAATTTTAGCTCTTTAGGATCACCTTTTCCATCATCAATGAGTATCTACGAATATCAAAAACATACCAAAACGTAATAATTTCCAAAATAACATAAAATAATCATTTAAGCACATAAATCAATACGTTTTCATATTTTACCATTAAAAACCTCATTTACTCAATTAATCAATTATAAGCTCGATTCCTATGAAAATAATCCAAATATGAGGGAAATTGATATATAAAACATATGTGAAAATCACTATAATTTGACCCTAAACAGTTGTCTGTTGATGTACAGACCTCAATGCCCAATGAACTCCGAAGGCTGTGTTAGGGTTAGAGTTTTTGACAACAGACTATGTGAACCTGATTGCAAACAGGCTGACTTCGTGTTTCCAGTATCTTGCTGTTTAAATATGACCTATTTTGGTAATGCCTATGACCCATTTTGGTAATGCCTATGCCAGTTTAAATGACAAGGAATGTCCTTGGTCAATTACTTATGTTTTGGAAAATGCTAATATTAAGGCTGATGTGAACTACTGTAAGATGAAAGCTTTTTTAAAGCTTTCGACATTGAAGAGGCCCAATGAATTAGCATTCAGAGGTCCAGTAATTGACATAAAGTCTAAAATTTTCAGCAGAGATAATGTTGATGTATGGCATTGTGGGTTTAAAAACCCACTATAAGTCGTTGTCTTAGTGCTCGAGCTGACCACATTGGAAAGCCCAAGGCTATTACATGTGGACCTGGAGATGCGTTTTCAGATAGCAGATCATCGTTTAGTCATTTGGAGAGGCCCATTATCTGTGACAACCCAAACAAGCCCTCATCTTCTATTAATTTTTTATCTGAAACAGTTGGCTCTAAGCACAGTGTTGGGCTTATCAACAGTTCAGATCCAGCCCAACTTTCAGAGGAAGATGTGAAGAAGAATCTTTTGGAAGCTGAAAAAAATAAAATAAAATTTGGGATTGCGTGCACCGCAAGCAAGCACTGTGTATAAGTATACCTTTTTTGACTGTTTAGTCTTTCAGTCATTGCATGGAAGAATTCTGTGTAAGTTATAATTTGTGGATTATTATCTGTTTATTCACTACGTTATTAAATTTAATAACTGTTTTAAATGGCTTTACGTATATACGATGTGGGCGAATATCCCACGAATTGGGAAGGGTTAAGAGCGATGTGCGTAGATCTTTGGATTTCGTCCATGAACAAAGGGCCTTGACAAGAAAATTTCTCCCCTGTCCCTTGACAGGCCCTTAAAGTACTGTCAATCACCCATATACCCAGATGATAATTTTCAGGGATAAATGAATATCTGACAGATCCACTAGAACACTTTGACCATTTGTCATCTCTCTAACCTGTAATGATTAATGTCTATCATAACCTTAATGGTCATGGGTTAATGACTAACTTAACATTAAGGATCATGGGTTAATGACTAACTTAACATTAAGGATCATGGGTTAAATTTGGAGGGGCAACCATGATCCTTAATGTTAAGTTAGTCATTAACCCATGACCATTAAGGTTATGATAGACATTAATCATTACAGGTTAGAGAGATGACAAATGGTCAAAGTGTTCTAGTGGATCTGTCAGATATTCATTTATCCCTGAAAATTATCATCTGGGTATATGGGTGATTGACAGTACTCCAACACTTGCCAAACGGCTGCAGTTATAGATTGTATAATAAAAGCCCCCCGCTTTTTAAGTTAATCATATAACCAGATCATAGCAGGTGGGGAAGACTATTCATCAAAAAATAATATTAAGGGAAAGGTTCATCTTCAGGTTTGTGAGCCATTAACAGGTCTCCATGTGATATGGTTTTTAATTGTTGATAAAAAACCTAAAGCTACTTCATCAGAAAATTTGAAGATGCAGGATGTTTTCGACATATATGCTGATGAACCCTCTACTGCTATGATAAAAGAGGAGATGACTGACAGATTCAGGGTATTAAGGAGGGGAGTTTATTGGCTTACAAAGGAAGGATCTTCTTCAGGTGGTCAGAAAGAGCACTAAGACAACGACTTATAGTGGGTTTTTTAAACCCACAATGCCATACATCAACATTATCTCTGCTGAAAATTTTAGACTTTATGTCAATTACTGGACCTCTGAATGCTAATTCATTGGGCCTCTTCACTGTCGAAAGCTTTAAAAAAGCTTTCATCTTACAGTAGTTCACATCAGCCTTAATATTAGCATTTTCCAAAACATAAGTAATTGACCAAGGACATTCCTTGTCATTTAAACTGGCATAGGCATTACCAAAATAGGTCATATTTAAACAGCAAGATACTGGGAACACGAACTCATCCTGTTTGCAATCAGGTTCACATAGTCTGTTGTCAAAAACTCTAACCCTAACACAGCCTTCGGAGTTCATTGGGCATTGAGGTCTGTACATCAACAGACAACTATCTATCATTACAGAAAGATTCTTCATCTTGTTGAAAGCCCTGTCAATAAAACTAGGGTATTTTAACTTCACAGATACAACAGCAGATCCTGACTTTATATCAGTACAATCAGTCTCATAATCACCAGAAACTGATTCAGCTATTGGAATTTCCATACTTTTGTAGATGCTTTTCCAATAACTTAACACAAGACCAATTAATCGGATAAAAATGTGGATTTTTCTTCGTTTCGATCAATTGCTACAGTAAAAAGTCGATTTATGAATAGTAACCTCCGGTTTTATTCGTGGATGTAATGATTGTCTGAGAGACAATAGTTGCTAAAGCAGAAAGGTTAAAATAAAAAGCTCTTTCACTAATTTTCAACAGTGAAAAGAAAACGGACAATGACTATTGTACAACAGTAAAAGGGGAATATTAACAATGTGTATGATGATTAGCCACGTGGGTGGGGACAGGTGTATCCCAGCCAAAACAAATCATAAGCCGACACGTGGCAAAACCTGTAATATTATTTGGTTTGCCTCTTGGACGGCCAGGATTAAAAATCAGAATCAGAGGGCACTATAAATGTCCCTCTGTCCCTCTGCAAAACCATTGTAAGAAAGAAGTTTGGAAAAACTATTTCGAAAGACTATATCTCCTTCTCACTCTCTTTTTATTATACATCTACAACTAACAATGCCTCGCAGACCTGCTCAATACAGACTGCAGGGGAAATCAATATTTTTAGCATACCCACGTTGCCCCATTATTCCAATTTTCTGCCTTGATTTTTTATTTAATTAACTAAAAGACCAAGACATTTTTTATGCTAGAGTCTGTAGTGAAAATCATGCTGATGGGGAGCCTCATTTGCATTGCCTAGTACTATTAAATCAAAAATTGGATACTAGGAACAATCGGTACTTTGATAGCAAAGACCCAAATGGGATACACTCGTATCATCCCAACACTCAAATAGCAAAAAAAGATGCTGACGTAGCGGCATACATCGCAAAGGGGGGGTACGTTTGTCGAAAGGGGGGTATACCAGGAAACTAGAACGTCGGCCAAAAAGTCTAGGGATGACATATAGACATCAATAATAAATGAGTCCACATCCGAAAATGACTTCCTGTCTAGGGTGCAGGTAGAGCAGCCGTTCGTCTAGGCTACCCAACTAAGGAATCTGGAATATGCAGCAAATTCCAGATGGCCTGATATTCAACCAGAATACCAGCCCAGATTTACAAGTTTTTTAAATATTCCTCAGGAATTAAAAGAAGAGGTAGATGTACAAAGTCTGAGTTATGTCATCAACAAACAGAAAAATGAGGGAGTATCTAGCAAGCACCAGGAGGAATGCGTATGCAAGTTTAATAAAATACTTACACTTCTGCCTGTTAAATCTGCGATTAATAGCACGAAATTTAGCCAACCTTTGCATTAACAGAAACTGATTCCTCTGATCCATGAACAAAGGGCCTTGACAAGCAAATTTCTCCCCTGTCCCTTGACAGGCCCTTAAGTGTGCCAATTGTGACGAAATCCAAAGATCTACGCACATCGCTCTTAACCCTTCCCAATTCGTGGGATATTCGCCCACATCGTATATACGTAAAGCAATTTAAAACAGTTATAAATTTAATAACGTAGTGAATAAACAGATAATAATCCACAAATTATAACTTACACAGAATTCTTCCATGCAATGACTGAAAGACTAAACAGTCAAAAAAGGTATACTTATACACAGTGCTTGCTTGCGGTGCACGCAATCCCAAATTTTATTTTATTTTTTTCAGCTTCCAAAAGATTCTTCTTCACATATTCCTCTGAAAGTTGGGCTGGATCTGAACTGTTGATAAGGCCAACACTCTGTTTCAGATAAAAAATTAATAGAAGATGAGGGCTTGTTTGGGTTGTCACAGATAATGGGCCTCTCCAAATGACTAAACGATGATCTGCTATCTGAAAACGCATCTCCAGGTCCACATGTAATAGCCTTGGGCTTTCCAATGTGGTCAGCTCGAGAGAGAGAGAAAAGGTCGGTCTAGCAATCGAGTTTTTCTGGCAGCAATCCAATGTGGGATTCCGGCTGGTTGTTCGTGTGGACTAGCTGTAAGAAAATTATGTCGTGGCCTTTATTGAGTCCGATTAATTTCCTCCCCATAATAGTGGTCTTATAGGAAATTCGTTTTCCCTAGGAAATATGCTATTTATTAATTATTGGTTAATTAAAAAGAGTTTTAATCCGATTAAAACTCGGCTTTGATGGATGGCCGAGATTAAAGTTAAAACTTAGATCATTCGGATTTCGGCCCTCTCTCCGCCTATAAAAGCAATGCTTTATTCCATTATAAAGCATACGAAAGAAACCAATACGTAACGGTTGTAGGAAAGGAGAGAGATACCGGAATCCTCATCAAGGCGAGGACAACATCATGGCAAAAGGAGACGTAGTCGAGTAACAATAGATGTACGGAAACGATCCTGATGATTTTTTCCGCTATTCGGTACTCTAAATTTACCGTTTAATTTACTTGTGGTATCGGAGCTAAACCTATTATCTATGTTAATCGACCGCATGATTTGTCGTCACCGGAAATTGACATAATTATTCTTAATAAAACACTTCCTGTAACATAAATACATTATAAAATTCAAGCCCTAATGAATTCTGGATTAGCAGCCGCATAATTATTGCCGTCAATAATACAATAGAGAATAAGAATCACTATATTCAAGTCGAATAAAATTTTTATGACAACTAATGCTCCTAGACCGCCTTGATACGTATTTATGTAAATTAATTATTTTATTTTATTTTATTCTTATTTATTTATTTATTTATTTTTGTAAACAGTAAAGTAAAACAAAATAAATAAACAAGTAAGAACCAAACCTAACAAGCAAGTCCAACACGGGAGTGCCTGGCCGCCAGCTGGGGCGGCGCCATGTACAATGAAATGGGTCATCCGACCCGCTAAAAAAAATATTACAGTGAAATTTTTTTTTTATACACATTTTATATATTTACCGACCCGATTATTTTTATATATTGATCCTTATTGACCCGTATTAAACTATCATATGTAACATTATACTTAGTATTTATAAAATATAATAAATTTCTGATCCGTATCAGTAATTTCCTGGAGCCCCCCTGCTGCCGCCGCAATATGTAAACCCACGCTCTTATTGAAGGCAATTGTCTTCGTAATTTATTTATTTATTTATTTTTTAACTGAGGGGTAGATAGGTCAAACCAAAAAATTATATCATCAACCTTATCCATGCATTGCCGCCGCCGCCTATCAGCTTGCATCAATTCAGCAATTAACTGTTTGTTTGTTTGGTTTTGTTTTTTTTTTGCGTAAACATAATTTTCTGGATACCAAAGTTTTTTTATTTATCAACAGATCGAACATTATTTTCTGGATAGCCATGATGATACTAGAAGTCTCTCCGTTTTAAACAATTAACAGCTAAGTTAATGGATCGACGTTTAACGGTGCCAAGCAACAACAATTAATAGCATACGTGAGGAATTAATCGGGCTATCATGTGTTCTAAACCGGCTTCGCTACCACATGTTAGATGATTTATCCATAGACCTAAAACATCATAATAATCACTGCAATACAAACGGTAAAGAACCAGAATTACCTCCGGTTGTTGCCATGATGTTGCTTACTCATTGCCCAATATTTTGTGACATAATGATAGGCAATTTTTAATTGCTATTTTTAAACTAAAATAATATTTGTGTCAATTAATTTCTACATATTAAATGTATGAGAATTAATCATTACGTGAACCTTTTTGTAAGAGTTTGCTGAAAGGATAGTCTTTCTTTTATGTGTCAGCAATGTTGCTTGCTATTTTGTTTTATGTACCTATACAATGTACTATTGTCGGGAAGACTAATAATTAAAGATGATGTGTATCTCATACACAATAACTTATCACATCAAGTAGTGATAAATAGTGGCACATAAATAAATTAGTAACATAAAGCTGATTTGATTAGTATATTGGTTTCTCTTTATATAAATGATGATTTAGCACATTAAGTGATAAATAATATGTGACTAATGAAACTAATCGTTTTATAATAGCAGTTAATTTCTGCTTTTACTTTCGATATGTGTACTTAGCGTGTACGTGCCTTTATGATGAGTTGGAAAGACCACTCTTTTGTATATTAGTTGTCACATATAATGTGTTTAATCATTTATTGCTAATGATTAAGTTATGACATCTAAAGCAACAAAGTTGCGTATTGATAAAGTGACTGAATATCATTAAAGTGCAAATTATAGATTTTTTGTTGATATTTGGTTCATATAAATGTTTTGACATGTCATAAAGTTTTAGCCTTTAAATTATTGAATTATTGTAAAGATTATAAACATGTCTTATAGTTGTGTCAAGTTTAGAGTATTGCCACAACAGCTCAGATTTTTTACATATAACATTCACATTATGTTTAGTGATTAGATCGTGACATATTTATTTTGTAAGTTAGTAAGACAATAAACACGTATAATTGAACCATCTTTAAGTATTACAATATTGCACATGTTTATGTCAACATGATGTTTAGTTGACCTCTGTATGATTGCCGATACTTGAATGTCAATGGTGTCAAATTTTGGGTAATGCGTCACAAGCAGCCTAACATGATGATGCATGAATGTTTTATCACATTATGTGAAGTGATTGAAAATTTATTGATATTCAGTTAAATTGACAAATAGTTCAAATTAAGGGATATGTCAAATTTAAGGAATACATTGGTATTTGACCCTAATTAGTTGATATTTGCAGTTATTAGCTTTTAAGTGTAGCCCTTTTATAAAATTTAACCTAATACTCCTTTTGATGAAACTCATCATTATCATCACAACATAAAGAGTTATAGAGTGTATATTATGAAGGTCAAGGATATCCACAGATACCTTGTTCGTCTTCTTTACAAAAATATCACTCAGTTATGTGTGAGTATCACGACATTATGTGAAGAATTTATGGTGACTACCCACAGGAGCACCTTATTTTCTTGTCTATACTCTACTCTTATGTAAGTGTTGTTTAAATTATCTTTATTAAATATTTTGTATCTCAATTTAGCCACAAGAAGTACCCAGCTTCTTGAAATAATACATACAAACGTTTGTGGACCTTTGACGCTCCCACCTTTGGAAGAGAAAATTATTTTATCACTTTTATCGATGATAATTCACGTTACTGTATCTATATTTGTTGTATGATAACTCTCAATCTGTGGACACTTTACAATTGTTCATAACTGAAGTCGAGAGACAACAAGATAGAAAAGTGAAAAACCATAAGGTTGGATAGAGGTGGTGAAGTTTATGGAAGGTATGACGAAATAGGATAACATCCTGGACCTTTTTCTAAATTTCTCCAAAAGAAAGTAATTATTGCTCATTACACAACACCTGGATCTCTATGGCATAATGGTGTAGTAGAAAGGTGGAATCGTACGTATATAGAAATGGTTAGGTTTATGATGAGTCATGATGACTTTCCTATATCATTGTGGATGGATGCTTTACGCACATATGTTTACATTTCAAATATGATTCCCAATAAGGCAGTTCCAAAGACACCTTTTGAACTGTGGAAAGGGTGGAAAATTTGAGGCATCTCCAAATATGGGGATGTCTAGCTGAGGCTAGAAATTACAGTCCACAAGAACAGAAATGGGACTTTAGAACAGTTAGTGGTTACTTCATCAGTTACCTAGAAAAGTCCAAAGAACATAGGTCTTATTGTTCTAACCATATCAAGAGAATTGTTGAAACCGGTAATGCTATATTCTATGAGAATGCCGAAATCAGTGGGAGTGATTAAATTCATGATGTGATCATAAAGGAAATAATGGTACCCGTCCCTTTTCACCCTATCCCGAAAAGTATTGGGAATCTCTCCATTGTTGAACCATTGAACAATGAAGAAAATCCAATAAATGATCAACAACTCCATGATGAGATCATCACTAATGAAAATAGTAATGAAGCCCCACAGGAAACAACATTAAGAAGATCTCAAATAAAAAGGAGATCTGCTATTCCTGATGATTATATGCTTTATCAAGTAGAATATGAACAATGGACAAGTAAAGATCCGGTTTCGTTTTCACAAGCCGTTAAGGAAGTTAATTCTAGTTAGTGGATTGATGCCATGAAAGATGAATTGAAATATATGGATGAAAATCAAGTATGGGAAGTCGTTCAATTACCTTCAGGACACAAACCAGTTGGCTGTATGTGGGTCTTCAAGACTAAGCGCGACAGTAATGATAATATTGAATGATATAAATCCGGACTTGTTGCCAAAGATTTCAATCAGAAAGAAGGCATTGATTATAATGAAAAGCTTTTTCCCCGGTGTCCCGGAAAGACTCCTTTAGAATTATCATGGAACTAGTAGCTCATTATGATCTCGAGTTACAACAGGTGGATATGAAAACAACCTTTCTGGATGTAGACTTGAAAGAAAAATTCCATATGCGTCAGCCTAAAGAATTCATTGTTGACGGTCAGGAAGACATAGTCTGGAGCTTAAGAAATCAATACATGGACTGAAACAAGCTTCGAGGTAATGGTACTTAAAGTTTCATGAAACCATTATTGTTTTCGGCTTCAATGAGAACACAATCGACCCTTGCATAAACCTCAAGATCAGTGGGAGTAAGTTCATATTTTTGATTATGTATGTTGATGATATATTATTGGCCAACAGTGATCTTGGTTTATTACTTGAAACCAAAGCCTATCTCTTCCAGAACTTTGAAATGAAAAACTTAAGCGGGGCTTCCTATGTGTTGGGGATAAAAATATTCCGTGATAGGGCACTTAATATTTAGGATTGTCTTAAAAGCCTATATTGATAAAGTTTTGGACATATTTGGCATGATGACATGTTCTTCCATTATTGTTCTAATATTATTCCACACAATGAGTTGGAACATATAGAAATGGAAAAACATTCTTATGCTTCTCTTGTAGAAAGTTTACAATATGCACAGGTTTGTACAAGACTTGACATTAGTTTGTACAATATGCACAGGTTTGTACTGAGATACTTAAAGGAACATGAATTACATGCTCACATACTGAAAATCAGGACACCCACATGTGACTGGTTATTCAGACTCGGATTTTGGAGGATAAACTGACACCAGACTTTGTACTCTTGGCTACGTGTACCTTCTAAACGGAGGTGCCATATCATGGAAAAGCCAGAAGTCATAGTTGACTTACTCATCCATCATGAAATAGAGTACGTGGCATGTTATGAGGCTGCAGTCTAGAGGACATGGATCCTCTAAGCATGACATGATATCTAAGGGACCAAAATACAAGGACCTTAAATATCTATTACTGAAGCATGATGTCAAAAGAAATTTGTTTGTCATTGAACACATATTGACAAATCTTATGAATGCAAACATATTTATGAAAGGACTACCCAAAGACATAACAGAGAGACACTGAAAGCATGGGTCTTGGGGATAGCTCCTGATTATCGTGTTCTGCCATTTATTTTGTACTTATGTTTGACATATGTTGAGCTCCTAATGTTAATCTTCTACATCATTATTGTTTTCTGTTTTCCATTGTGTACACACCTTATGAATGGATATATTAAAACAAAAATTGTCTCTTGCAAAGATATAACGGGACCGTTTATGTAATCTCCGCTTATGGTCATGTTAAGACGGTTGTCAATGTTGTGGTACAAAGAAGGGAGCATGTTGCAGAATGATGGGTAACCGCTATGACTCGCATTAACAACTAGATTAATGATGACACTTATGCTAACCTACTAAAGGAAAATTTTAGCATATAACGCACGTCTTATGTTCCTTACAAGGAAAACACTGATGAACGTTCTTATCGACCAAGTGGGAGAATGTAAGAAAATTATGTCGTGGCCTTTATTGAGTCCGATTAATTTCCTTCCCCGTAATAGTGGTCATATAGGAAATTCGTTTTCCTTAGGAAATATGCTATTTATTAATTATTGGTTAATTAAAAGGAGTTTTAATCCGATTAAAACTCGTCTTTGATGGACGGCCGAGATTAAAGTTAAAACCTACATCATTCGGATTTCGCCCTCTCTCCGCTTATAAAAGCAATGATTTATTCCATCATAAAGCATACGAAAGAAACCAACACATAACGGTTGTAGGCAAGGAGAGAGATACCGGAATCCTCATCAAGGCGAGGACAACATCATGGCAAAAGGAGACGTAGTCGAGTAACAATAGATGTAGGGAAACGATCCAAGTGATTTCTTCCGCTATTCAGGTACTCTGAATTTACCGTTTAATTTACACTAGCGGTAGAGGCCGAACGTTTGGGCGGCTTCGTGCAGAAACTACAACCGTAGACAAAGCAAAGATCTATTTTAGATCATCCAAGGTATCTTATTAGTCTACATATTTTATGCTTGTTGCTTAAATGAATTGTCGATTTTGGTAAAAAGGAAATTAAATTTTCAATTCCGCTGCGTTCCCACGTGCACTTCCTAACACTAAAATCAATTGGTGTTAGTAAATGTCCTACTTTATTTCCTTATACCACACCCTGGAAGCGCCATGGTTTCAACCCGCGCAGGCGGGAAGAGTGTTGAACCCCAACAATCTCCCCCACAGCACCTACCAACCACTAACACAACATGTTGTTGCCGGGATTCGAACCCATGACCTCGCTCTGATACCAGTTGTTAAGATCAAGCGCTTACCTTTGTACTAAAACAAATTAGTGTTAGTAAATGTGCTATTTTATTTCCTTATACCACACCCTGGAAGCGCCACGGTTCAAACCCGCACAGGCGGGAAGAGTGCTAAACCCTAACATCATGCGTTGCTTTGTTCTTTATTCCTGTAGTTAATAGTAGTCTATTGGTGATACTAGATTTCTACATGTTTGTGTCTCTGTTCTTGTTGGTAGGTGTGCCCATGGTCCGGTTTTCCGGTTTCATACCACTTTTAAAACCAGTCCACTTTTAACGGTTTCAAAATTTACAAACCAAAACCAAACCATAACTAGGTAAAACCATTTTATCCGGTCCGATTTGGATTGGATTGGTTCCGGTTTTTTGTCTTCTCCATTCTTTCTATATATATATGTGTGTGTGTGTGCGCGTGTGTACGGTGTATATACATACACACAACATGATATTATCATATGTTCCAATTAGTCTAATCACATAAAACAATGTAAACTGTTTTATTTCATCTTGTCATATGTCCTATTAGGTTGGGACTGATCGCGTGTAAGTCACTAACGTCGATATTACTAGCAAGAATACTAGGTCTATCGTAGTATAGTAAGTGTGGAAATATTACATTATGTTGGAAATGTGTCCTAAACCCAATCGGGTTGGACCGGATCCGACAGGGTCGGGTCATTTACAGTCTATTTAGTTTATGTAATAACTTTATTATGATTAATAAAAGCATTTATGTTATTATATATTGTTTACCTTCATATTATTTGTTGTATATATATAGTAACGTCCCTAGTATCAATCTGTGATAGAGAAACCATGATAGTGATTATGGTTGATGAGATCTCTAATCACTATAACAAGGTTGGTACTTGAATGTCTCTAGTCTTACATATTATCAAATGGGACATTGATAGTATAATCAAGCTAGCACGTATTGGATGTCTTCTATCTTTTAGAAGATAGGGATAGATCTCGTCTATCAAAGTGTGGAGACACTTGGACTGTACGTGGACGTGTATTAGAGAATGCGTACGTTAGACTGACACACTTACATTAAGTGTCACACTATGTGGCGGTTGTGTAATTATCCTTTTGACCGGAGTCTTCATGGCATCACGGTGTGGATTGTCATGCTTTGACACTATTGAGATTTCTCCTAACCACGGGGCGATCATGCGGTAGTGATTGGGTATGATATTGAAGCATGCGGAGTATACATGATTGGTCGTCCGGGAATCACGTATCCTATGATTGGGATCGAATATCCGAAATGGCCTTCTTATAAGGAATGTCTAGCTCTCGAGAATCTTTGCAAAGTGGGAGTAAATGTGTTATTCCGAGAGAGCATGATATCCAGATTATAAGATACGATCGTTAATGTATTGACACTCGAGATACGATCGTATGGATATTATTACAGCGATAGGATTGTAAGTTACATGGTAACTGCTTCACATGAAAGGTAGTAGTCATTGCTTTTGACTTTTCCGATGATTGGGGGTCACGGTGTGTTGCTACACGCTATCCCGTGATCGTTAGGTATGAAGGGCATTTTAGTAAATTGCACTTTGTATCTACGGCCAACATATTCGTAATCCTATCGGGTCACACACATATGAACATCGAGTCGGATTAAAATGCGGTTATAGTTGATAACCAAATAAGGAAAGTTTATCTCTAGACTATAAAGGTTATAGTGGTAAATTAATATGGTGGTATTTATTTATTATGAATAAATAAAATACAAGATATTAATTATATATACAAATTATATTAATTAAAGAATATTCCGGAAGTCAATTAATTGACTAATGGGGCGCCATCTTTGAGTGTATAAGATACACTTGGATTGTGCACTTTAATTAAAAAGATTACCATAATATTAATATGAGATATTAATTGATTTTGGAAAAATAGATTTATGGTAATAAGATAATTATATTCAATACAAGATATTGACAAAATTAATTATCATTAAAGAGATAAATCAATCTTGAAGATTTTTTTTATTTTATGGAAAAAAGTTTTCTTCTCCTCCACACATCATATGGGGCGCCACCTCCTCTATATAAATGAAGTGGGTGTCAAACTCTTTTGTACATCACAATTGCAAGAGCTCGTAGTTCTTGTGTAAAATAGAGAGCAAGCCATAGTGAGTTTGTGAGGGAGGAAAAAGGCCGGTCTAGCAACCGGAGTTTTTCCAGTAGCAATCCAAGGAGGATTCCGGCAAGGGGTTCGTGTGGATTAGCGATAGAGGCCGGACGCGTGGACGGCTTGCGCACTGAACTACTCTCCGTTGACGGTCAAAGCGACGATCTTATAGATCATCTGAGGTATAACCGTCAAACTACTTAACGTGTTTATTGCATTAAACGAAGAACGATCTAGTAAAAGAAAATCAAATTTTAAATTCCGCTGCGTTAAACTAGTGATTTCTTAACAGTGGTATCAGAGACAGACTTCGAGCTTAAGCAATAAGCATAATTTAATTGCGTAGTATTTAATCGATAGATGCAAGATTTAAATCACGAAACGTTAAAAAAAAGGGTTTATGGGGGGCTCGGACGACTGGCGGCGGCCCCCTCCCTCGGCGGCGGTGGCCTTCAGACTACCGTCCATCGGCTCTCTTCTTCCAATGGGAGATCGACCATTTTCGTTTTGTGATATTTATTGTGCATAGATATCTCGTTTGTTTAGTTGTGTCATATGACCAACCAATGGTTCAAATAGTTTGGACCATTGGGAATCCATATGGCATGTTGGCCTTTCCAAATTTTGATTTGGAATAGACCTAGGCCCTTTTCAAATATTTGATTTGTAAAAGGCCTAGGCCTAGGGCACTTACAAAATTTTGATTTTGGAAAGTGGCCAGGCTTAAACCAAAACTATTTGGCCTTTCCAAATATTTGATTTGGAATAGGCCTAGGCCCTTTTCAAATATTTGATTTGTAAAAGATCTAGGCCTAGGCCACTTCCAAAATTTTGATTTTGGAATGTGGCCAGGCCTAAACCAAAATTAGTTGGCCTTTCCAAATATTTGATTTGGAATAGGCCTAGGCCCTTTTCAAATATTTGATTTGTAAAAGGTCTATGCCTAGGCCACTTCCAAAATTTTGATTTTGGAAAGTGGCCAGGCCTAAGTCAAATTTAGTTTTGGAAAGGAAACAAATAGGAGACTTTATAATTTTAATTTTATTTTGAATAGTTCAAATTTAATTGAAATTAAAATCGATTTAAAATTAAATGTTAATTTTAATTTTCGATTAAATCATATAATTAATTAAAAGTTATTTAATTATTTGATGTGATAAAATAAAGACGCATGAGTAGTTAAAAATTAGAAATTAATCTTTTTCATAAGATAAAATTGTATGAATTAGATGTGTAGATATAATGTGATTATATGGACCCCGATTGATCATGGACGCGACCAATAGGATAGATGGGAATGTTTTCTTTATGTTGGTTTTTGAAAAATTGTCCTAGGCCGTTATGAAGAACGTGACCTAGTTTACTTTTTGCTTTTATCCCATTCCCGTTAGCTCCCCCCGTGTGCGGCGGGTGTAATTATTTATTATGTAACAAGAATGGAGCAAGAAACGACGACCAAGGAGAGATAAAGAACCCATTGGCGTACAACAATAAAGATCCTATTGGCGGTTGCAGATACCCTTAGTTTGTGACCCGCAGTTTCGTCGGTTTGTATTCGAAACCGCACCTAGGAAAAGTCCATGATCATACCGGTTATTTTATGCGCGGAATGTTGTGTATGTTTTATTTTATATGATATAGTAGTAATATGCACATAGTAGATGAGACCATACTTAAACCAAATTAATTAAGTGAATTAATTTAAAAATTATTCTCATGCCAAAAATCGAGCCAAGATTGTCTCCCAATATTATAATGACGGTGAAGAGCCTTTGTTCGGATCCAACTGATCGACCACCGTCGGGAGTTGACCTACCACGGGTATATCGTTATTATCGAGATATGATCGTCACGAGATCTCATGAATATTGGGTTACGACTCGACTAAAGTCTTTTGGTGATTGGCCACCGTCAGGGCCGTCTGACTTTAGAGACAAGCGGTTGACTACCACATAGAGATGCGGACTGTCAAAGAGTTGACTAGTCAACCACTAGGAGTCGCATATGATGCGACTGGTAAGAGTACCTACCTTTCGAAATTGCCGAGATTGATCGACCACCGTCGGGGATTAAGGCGACTAGATTGGGTCCCAGCCACTAAAGAATTAATCAAATTCTTGAAAGCCAATTGTGAATAGTTGGCTAGTGGGAGTAAAACCTTATAAAATTTTAAAGTGCAAATTTAGGGTTTTTATACATGAGCTTTTACTTATTCTATCTTTATTTATTGTTGTAGAAAATGTCAAACAAATTGAACCTTCGTTTTATCATCGAAAACAAGCTTGACGAAACTAATTTTCTCGATTGGGAAAGGAACCTCAAAATTGTTTTGAGGCACGAGAAGATTGGCTATGTCTTGGATGAGGCCCTACCGGAAAAGCCCGCTGAGGGTTCGGCTGCAGATGTTGTCGAGAAGTACAACAAGCACCGTTCGACGACGATGCGATGCCACATGTATCATGCTTGCTTCTATGACACCCGAACTGCGAAAAACGACATGAGTCTATGGACGCCTACTCTATCATGGTCCACCTGAAGGAACTTTATGCTTCTTAGTCTCGCACTGAGAGGTATGAGGTCTCGAAGGCCCTTTTTAGTTGTAAGATGGCATCTGGAACTACTGTGGGGTCACACGTGCTTAAGATGATCGGGTACATAGAGAGACTTGGGAAGCTGGGCCATAAATTGGAGCGAGAGTTGAGTATTGACTTGATTCTGCAATCTCTACCTGATTCATTCTCGCAGTTTGTGATGAACTATCACATGAACAAGATAGATTGCTCCCTAGCGGAGTTATTGAACATGTTGAAAACTGCTGAGGGCACTGTGGGGAAGGGAAAGCAAGTGTTGCTGGTCACTTCAAGTAAGGGCAAGGAAAAAGCACAGAAAAAGTCCAAGAAGGCGAAGGTTGCACCTAACCCAACGCCTAAGATAGCAAAAGACAAATCCAAGGATGCTTACTTCCATTGCGGTGAGACCGGACATTGGAGGAGAAACTGCAAAGGCTTCTTGAGTACCAAGAAGAAGCATTCTGATGCTTCGACTTCATGTATATTTATGATTGAGATATCCAACTTTACTAGCAACTACCCGGTATTCGGCCGGTTAGGAGGTAGTTTTGCATGGTAGTATAGGTTTCGATCCTCAGGAAATTGGGCTGTTGAATCTAACTTCATTAATTCCTCTTTATTAACTAAACCTAAACCTAAACTAGAACGGAAAAATAACTGGACGGAGGATTGTTAATCCAAAGCCAGGAAATATAGTTGCGGACAAAATAAATAAAACTACATCTACGAAAACAGTAAAACTAACTATCAACTGACCAACCATAAACAAACCATGATCAACCTATTTCCAACAACCATCACCCCACCGAAGGAAATAAGATAGACAAATATTTATTCACAAGTTATCTTGGATTATTATCTTATCTAAAGAAGCGTTTCCTCTTCCGATTTATCACGCCATTAATTAGTTTACCTTCCGGTCTTAACTAATATCGATACGAATCAAAGATATGGATTAAATCCTAATCTAACAACATTATCCCTCAACTTCCGTTTGTTGGAATAATTATTGTCAATCTCCTCACGATAATCTAGTGAATCTATTAACTTCCGTTATGTAAATTCGATTAACATGCGGCATAAAAACATGAAAGAGAACAAGAACAACATAATGAATTAAACACATGAAAAATCCTATCTTTCCGGTAACGGTGATATCCCTCAATTCCAATCTAAGATAATCTTGCAATGAATTAATCAAATTGTGATCCTCTCGTAAACCTAGATATTTAACCTACGAACTTCCGTTATGTATAGATTAAAAATCTAATCTTTCCTATGGCGATCTAAACTACACCGACTTCCGTCATACGGTAGCATCAAATCATACAATCATCTTTCGATATAAAATTGCACGATACAAATAAACATAGGAAACGAAACAATTATAATTAAAACTTACAAAATCATCCATGAACTGAAATTAAAGTGCTGCGAAAACAGTCTCCATGGCTGCTCCATGGATGAAAGCTCCAAGCCTTCATCATAATTCGAACAAGAAAAGAAAACGAAACGAAAAATAAAACCTAATCTAACCCCGATCACCCGAGCACAAGGCTCGGGTGACCGGCCTTGGAAGCCTCGAAAATAAGGTGTTCTTGCGGTGCTGCCGTGTGTAAAATTCGATATGGTATGATATTAGGGTTGAAAAGCTGCTGCTATTTATAGAAAATCGAGGCGGTTGCTACGGTAACGGTGCCGGACGCCCGTCCATAAGGTCGGACGCCCGTTCACTATTTTCAGCAACAGCATCCAAACTTGTAACGCTCATATCTCGGGCCTCGTAAGTCGGAATGGAGTGATTCAAAATCCTGTAGAATCCTCCCTTCAAGCCCTACAACTCTTCTCTTGAGGTCCAGAGTCAAATAGGTTATTATCATATCAAGAACTTCGTTGCAAGGTCGTCACTACCCGGAATCCTGATTTTCCGACATTTATCTTGCTTGATTTCTTTCCACTCGAATTTATCTCTTTAAAATCATCCTTTCCATCAAAAATGTGTATCTACAATGTAGGAAAGACATACCAAAGCGTAACACAATCCTAAAATAATATAAAATCATGATTTAAACACATAAATCGCTACGTTTTGCAATTTAACCTATTAGAAACACCATTTACTCAATTAATCGATTATAAGCTCGATTTCTATGAAAATCCTAAGAATATGGGGAATATTGACATAAAATATATCCTTATAAAACGTATAAAATCACCCTTAACAATCAACATTACTTCTTCTAAGTCTAACCACTGGGTATTAGATACTGGTTGTGGTTCTCATATTTGTACGAATATGCAGGCACTAAGAAGAGCTAGAGATCTGAAGAAAGGAGAGGTGGACCTACGCGTTGGAAATGGAGCAAGTGTTGCTGCACTAGCCGTAGGAGTTTATTTTCTTTCATTGCCCAGTGGGCTAGTACTTGAACTTAGTAACTGTTATTTTGTTCCTGCTCTTACGAAGAGTATTATTTCCATTTCCGCATTAGATGTTGATGGATTTTCATTTATGTTTGAGAATAAATGTTGTTCTTTTTCACGTGATGGAATCTTTTATGGTACTGGCATACTTAGCAATGGTCTCTACATATTAGATATGAATGTTGACGTACTTAATATAAATAACAATAAAGCCAAAACAAATGACTTGAATGAATCCTACTTATGGCATTGTAGACTTGGCCATATAAATAAGAATCGCATTTCCAAACTCCATAAAGATGGAATGTTGGATCAATTCGATTACGAATCGTTTGATACATGCGAAGCTTGTTTACTTGGCAAGATGACAAAGTCACCTTTTAGTGGCAAAGGGATAAGATCCAATGAATTGCTTGAGCTCATACATACTAATGTATGCGGCCCAATGTCAATTCAAGCCAAAGGATGATACTCTTATTTTATCACTTTCATTGATGACCATTCTCGCTATGGTTATATATACTTAATGAAGTATAAGTCTGAAGCCTTTGAAAAGTTCAAGGAATTCAGAAGTGAAGTGGAGAAACAACTAGGTAAAGAAATCAAAACGCTTCGATCCGATCAAGGCGGAGAATACCTAGATGGAGAGTTTCAAAGTTATTTAAAGGAGAATGGGATTCTACCCGAATGGACCCCTCCAGGTACGCCTCAAATGAATGGCATATCTGAGAGGAGGAACCGTACTTTGTTAGACATGGTACGATCCATGATGAGCTACGCAGTTCTTCCAAAATCGTTTTGGGGGTATGCTCTAGAAACCGCATCCTATACACTGAACCGAGTTCCATCAAAGACGGTTGAGTCCACTCCCTATGAAGTGTTCAAAGGGAAGAAACCAACACTAGGTTACATGAAACCTTGGGGATGTCCAGTTTATGTGAAACGGACCATGCCTGACAAATTAGAACTTAGATCTGACAAATGTCTGTTTGTGGGTTATCCTAGGGAAACCAAAGGGTACCAATTTTACCACCCTGAGGAACAAAAGGTGTTTGTTGCCCGGACTGGCCACTTTCTGGAGAAAGAGTTTATTCTGGATAGGATCAGTGGGAGTAAAATTGATCTTGAGGAAATTCGAGAACCACTTACGGATAACAGTCCGTTGATGGAAGTAGAGGAGACATCACATACAAATGTGGCACCACCCTTTACCGTAGACACACTAGCACCTCGAAGATCCACCAGGGAACGCCGTGAACTCGAAAGGTACACTGGCGTGTATCTCAAGGAAGATGAGGACCCTAGAACTTATGAGGAAGTGCTATTAAGGCGTGACAAAGAGAAATGGCTGGAAGCCACGAATTCTGAAATGGAATCCATGAAAGCCAACCAAGTTTGGAACTTAGTTGATCCACCTGAGGGAATAGTTCCCATAGGGTGCAAATGGGTCTTTAAGAGAAAGACCGACATGGATGGTAACGTGACTACCTACAAGGCTAGGTTAGTGGCAAAGGGTTATAAGCAAAGACAAGGAGTTGACTATGACGAAACCTTCTCGCCTGTTGCCATGTTAAAATCCATTAGAATTTTGCTCGCTATTGCAGCATACCATGATTACGAAATCTGGCAGATGGATGTGAAAACAGCTTTCCTTAACGGGAACCTGTCTGAGGAAGTGTATATGACACAACCTGAGGGTTTCACTACCAATGACACCAGGATGGTGTGTAAATTGCAAAGATCCATTTATGGGTTAAAGCAAGCTTCTCGGAGTTGGAATCTTCGCTTTGATGAGATAATCAAACAGTTTGATTTCATCAAGAACGAAGATGAGCCCTGTGTTTACAAGAAGGTTAGTGGGAGTGCCATTGTGTTCTTAGTGCTTTTTGTAGATGACATATTGCTCATAGGGAATGATGTGCCTATGTTACAATCGGTCAAAGCTTGGTTATCCAAGAACTTCTCAATGAAGGACTTGGGTGATGCAGCCTATATTCTAGGAATAAAGATCTATAGAGATAGATCTAAAAGGTTGCTTGGTCTGTCGCAATCCACCTATATAGACAAGATGCTGAAGAGATTCAGCATGGAGCAGTCCAAGAAAGGATTGCTGTCCATGTCACATGGGGACTACCTGTGAAAGGGAATGAGTCCTAAGACAGAGGAGGAAAGGGCACAAATGAGTAAAGTCCCTTATGCTTCGGCAATCGGGTCTATCATGTATGCCATGTTATGCACAAGACCGGACATCTCGTACCCTCTTAGTATGACTAGTAGGTACCGATCCGATCCAGGTGATGGTCACTGGATTCCTGTGAAGAATATCCTTAAGTACATGATACGTACTAGGGATATGTTCCTGGTTTTCGGGAACGATGATTTAGTATTACGAGGTTACACAGATGCCAGTTTCCAAACTGACAAGGATGACTTTAAGTCACAATCTGGATTTGTTTTCACGCTTAACGGTGGAGCAGTGACCTGGAAGAGTTCCAAGCAGGAGACTAGTGCAGACTCTACAACGGAAGCCGAATACATAGCGGCCTCGGAGGCGGCGAAGGAAGCAGTTTGGATGAAGAAGTTCATTACTGAACTTGGTGTGGTTCCCTCCATTGAAGGTCCAGTGCCTCTGTACTGTGATAATAATAGAGCGATATCTTAGTCAAAGCAACCAAGGTCTCATCAGAAGTCCAAACATGTGCTACGGCGCTATCACTTGATTAGAGAGATAGTAGATAGAGGAGATGTAAAGATAGAGAAAGTCCACACGGATGATAACATAGCTGATCCGTTAACCAAGGCATTGTCTCAAGCAAAGCATGAGAAACATGTTCACTTGCACGGGCTTAGACATATGGGTGATTGGCTTTAGGCCAAGTGGGAGATTGTTGGAAAGGTGTCCTAAACCCAATTGGGTTGGACCGGATCCGACAGGGTCGGGTCATTTACAGTCTATTTAGTTCATGTAATAACTTTATTATGATTAATAAAAGCACTTATGTTATTATATATTGTTTACCTTCATATTATTTGTTGTATATATATAGTAACGTCCCTAGTATCAATATGTGATAGAGAAACCGTGATAGTGATTATGGTTGATGAGATCTCTAATCACTATAACAAGGTTGGTACTTGAATGTCTCTAGTCTTACATATTATCAAATGGGACATTGATAGTATAATCAGGCTAGCACGTATTGGATGTCTTCTATCTTTTAGAAGATAGGAATAGATATCGTCTATCAAAGTGTAGAGACACTTGGACTGTACGTGGACGTGTATTAGAGAATCCGTACGTTAGACTGACACACTTACATTAAGTGTCACACTATGTGGCGGTTGTGTAATTATCCTTTTGACCGGAGTCTTCATGGCATCACGGTGTGGATTGTCATGCTTTGACACTATTAAGATTTCTCCTAACCACGGGGCGATCATGCGGTAGTGATTGGGTATGATATTGAAGCATGCGGAGTATACATGATTGGTCGTCCGGGAATCGCGTATCCTATGATTGGGATCGAATATCCGAAATGGCCTTCTTATAAGGAATGTCTAGCTCTCGAGAATCTTTGCAAAGTGGGAGTAAATGTGTTATTCCGAGAGAGCATGATATCCCGATTATAAGATACGATCGTTAATGTATTGACACTCGAGATACGATCGTATGGATATTATTACAGCGATAGGATTGTAAGTTACATGGTAACTGCTTCACATGAAAGGTAGTAGTCATTGCTTTTGACTCTTCCGATGATTGGGGGTCACGGTGTGTTGCTAGACGCTATCCCGTGATCGTTAGGTATGAAGGGCATTTTAGTAAATTGCACTTTGTATCTACGGCCAACATATTCGGAAGCCTATCGGGTCACACACATATGAACATCGAGTCGGATTAAAATGCGGTTATAGTTGATAACCAAATAAGGAAAGTTTATCTCTAGACTATAAAGGTTATAGTGGTAAATTAATATGGTGGTATTTATTTATTATGAATAAATAAAATACAAGATATTAATTATATACAAATTATATTAATTAAAGAATATTCCGGAAGTCAATTAATTGACTAATGGGGCGCCATCTTTGAGTGTATAAGATACACTTGGATTGTGCACTTTAATTAATAAGATTACCATAATATTAATATGAGATATTAATTGATTTTGGAAAAATAGATTTATGGTAATAAGATAATTATATTCAATACAAGATATTGACAAAATTAATTATCATTAAAGAGATAAATCAATCTAGAAGATTTTCTTTATTTTATTGGAAAAAGGTTTTCTTCTCCTCCACACATCATATGGGGCGCCACCTCCTCTATATAAAGGAAGTGGGTGTCAAACTCTTTTGTACATCACAATTGCAAGAGCTCATAGTTCTTGTGTAAAATAGAGAGCAAGCCATAGTGAGTTTGTGAGGGAGGAAAAAGGCCGGTCTAGCAACCGGAGTTTTTCCAGTAGCAATCCAAGGAGGATTCCGGCAAGGGGTTCGTGTGGATTAGCGATAGAGGCCGGACGCGTGGACGGCTTGCGCACTGAACTACTCTCCGTTGACGGTCAAAGCGACGATCTTATAGATCATCTGAGGTATAACCGTCAAACTACTTAACGTGTTTATTGCATTAAACGAAGAACGATCTAGTAAAAGGAAATCAAATTTTAAATTCCCCTGCGTTAAACTAGTGATTTCCTAACACATTATACTTTACTTGTAACACGTTACTTATTTGTAACATGACATATTAATTGTAGTGTATAAACAATTAATATGTCATAAAGTAACTCTTTTTTGTCTTATTATGCTCTAGCCGACTCTAGCACTTAATACTAGCCGACTCTAGCATTTAATAGCATTCATTACTCTACTCATGCTTGTATCTATTTATACTTATACTTTTATCATGAATAAGATAAGTTGAGTTTACTCAAGTATTATTGCTTTCTCAAACTCTCTTCATGGTAGCAGAGCCATAATCTTTCTAATCCGCTGCAAAATCTTCCATTTTTTTCAAGAATGTCTTCATTATCCGACGCCTCTTCATCCTTAGTTGAGTCCCAGCAGCCTCAGCAGGCTGGGGTCACTGAAAACTATTCTTTTACAAATCACAGACTTGATTGCAACAACTACTTGCTGTGGTCAAGATCTATGAAAATGTATATCTCAGGCCAGAGCAAGATGGGATACTTGTCTGGCTCTAAACCCGCCTCGCTCGAAACCGACCCCAAGTTTGAAGCATGGGATACGAGAAATAACCAAGTCATGACCATCCTCACGAGGTCAATGACAAAAGAGATCAGTGAGAACTTCATGATGTATGACACTGCTAAGGATATCTGGGATAATGCCAGAGACCTTTACTCAAAAAAGGACAATACATCTGAGGTCTATGAACTTGAAGCCCAAATCCAAAATTGTAGACAAGGAGACATGTCTGTAACTCAATACTACAACCAACTATCTAAGGCATGGCAACACCTAGATATGTTGGAAACTCACCCATGGAAGGATGTAGAGGATGCTACCTTATACAAGGATATCATTGAGAAGAAGAGGGTATTCAAGTTCCTTACAGGACTGAACTCATCCCTTGATGATGTTAGAGGTAGAGTTCTTGCTACTAAACCTCTCCCCAACCTCAAATCTATGTTTGCTGAAGTCAAACATGAGGAAAGCAGGAGAAAAGTAATGCTGCAAAGCAACCCTGCTGATCACTCTACTGATAGCTCAGCAATGTTGGTGGTCAGGAAGCCTACTGAGGTTACTGAGACTTACAGGAAACCTACTGAGAAGACAAGAAAGTTGTTCCGTGACCACTGCAAATGCACAAATCACACCAATGACACTTGCTGGAAACTACATGGTAAGCCTAATTCTTTTAAACCCTCCAAACCAACCAGGGAGAGTCAGGGCAAGCATGTCAGTGAAGAAGGGAATAAAGATACCATGTTGGATGCTCAGTTTGCTGCCTTCAAAGCCTTCATTGCTCAACAAAAGGAAGTTAGTTCTATCACTGACATAGATACTCATGCTAAAACAGGTATATTCCACTCACCTCTCAGTAATGATACTTGGATTGTTGATTCTGGGGCTTCATCCCATATGACTGGTAACAAGAGTCTCATATCTCTTTTTAAGCCCTGTCATCAGACCCACAATATCAGGATTGCTGATGGATCTATTTCATGTGCACAAGGTGTTGGAAATATTATTTATGTTTTGATGATGATTCGTCACGAAATTAGACAAATCACTTACAACCCATGATGATGAAGTCGTAACTAACTGTTATAGTGCATATTGAAAGAAGAAGCAAGAAATGGTCTAGAGATAAATGTATAAGTTCTATCTAGAGTCTGAACTTTGTATAGGTTGTTTCAGACAAGCATTGTAATAGAATAGGAACTAGGCGAACAGCTGAGTCATAACAAGAAAACTGATTTATAGCAAGAAAACTGAATATGCACATGAAGAACTGAGGGTTCAAACTCAGTTATGCTAGAACTGAAGAAGATAAGTTCGCTGAGGGACACAGACTCAGTTGGCTTATCTAGAAGACTGAAGAACTGAGGGACACAGACTCAGTTACAGAAAACTGAAGAACTGAGGTGGCAAACTCAGTTAGAAGCTGATTAAGTCGTGACTATAAGTCAGGATTCAGGCAAGTCTGTGGTGACTTGAAACTGAGTTATAGATCATGTAAAACTGAATAATCTTAAGGACAAAGATTATCAGTTACTTGGATAAGAAGAAACTGATTGGTGTACTCTGACTTAGTCAATTGAAGTCAGATGTTAAGTATACAAGGTACTCGAGTTTTGGAAGAAGAGTAGAAAAGCGAGTTAAAGCCTTATTAAATTTGAACTAACTATACGACAAAAGATCGTACATGTGAACGTTGGCTAAACGACAAGTGTAACGGCTACAAGAGCTAGTGACCGTTACATCACCCCTATAAATACACAAGAGAATCACTTGAAGAAAAAAAGAGAGAGGAGGATCAGAAAATGAGCTTTACAAGCATATATTCAAAGATCCAAATCCAGATCCACAAAATCAGATCAGATATATCTAGAAAAAGGGGAAGCCAAAGAAATTGCCTTGAAGACTTCAAAGAAAGATCCAGTAACCCATTGAGAGGGAAAGAAGGCATCTTGGAGCTACAAAGTCAGATCCAGAAGAATCATACAGCTCACTGAATTAATCCTTGATTAATTCTAAACCTAACCTTTGTGAAAAAGGGTTGGTTGTGCATAGTTTGAAGAGAGCAATTCTACCTTTCTTCATACGGTTGCAACTTAGTTGCCACAGCTGTTGGTGCAGTCTGAGGACTGTGTGTTGGTATTAGTGGTGAGCTGGTGAAGGAGCAATTCCACCTCCGAAAGATCAGTGTGTAGGATGAAGGGAGCAATCTCACTTTTCTTCATTTTGTGTAGACAGTGAAGCTAGGGTGTCGTGAAGGACTGTCATAGTGCTAGGATTTTGTAACGGTTATCTCATTATTCTAGTGATACCTCCTACGCCACAGGAGAAAGGGAGACGTACGGGATTACACCACCCGGAACTTCCATAAACAAATCTTGTGTTAATTTACTTTATGCATTTGTGTTTGTTTTATTTATTGCATTATCACTCTGCAAACACTAGACACTGAGTCAGCACGAACTGATACATAGAAGGTCTAGATTTCTATTCACACATCTATTGCACTAAAGGCTAGTTTTATCCGCTGCCAGTTAACAAGACTAAATATAAGTCAGCATTGACTTATATTCAGTTGAGCTAACTGAACTCCGCACAAGTTAAGGGACAGGAACAAAACTGAACTAAAGATCAGTTTGAGTTTCAGAGAAACTCAGTTCCTGGGGCTTTTCCAACTCAGGATTAGTTTTTGGTGACAAGTTTATTCACCCCCCCCCTCTAAACTTGTGTTAGCCTTTCCAAGGGACCAACAATTGGTATCGGAGCGGTTCCCTCTTTTGAAGGTGATCCAATTCGTTTACCGCTTCAAGGTTCAGTTATTTTCGATACCAACAATTGGTATCGGAGCAGTGCTTATGTTTTGAAGAGATCCATTACTGATCCAGTATCTGTTTGTCTATTTTGAAGTAACTGGCCATCAGTTATTTCCGATACCAACAATTGGTATCGGAGCAAATCTTCCTTTTGGAAGAGATCCGAATTGTTACTGCTCAAGGAGATAACTGTGCATCAGTTATTTGTTCGAAGCATCCAGTTGTTGAAGACCCCTCACTGTATCAGTTCACTTAGTTTCAATGTCTACATTTAGAGCTAGAAGTTGGCTTACTCACCCCCGACTAATTGCTTGCAAAATATATCTGATTTTCAGGATCAAATGATCGAAAGGTTCGGTGCGACAAATTTACATACAAATCCGAACCTCAACTCAGTGATAATGTGGATACAAACTTCAATGTTCATATTAATGAATCCAGAGGAGTTCCATCACTAAGAGACCTCTCAAAAGAAGAAGGAAAGGAGTTGTTGCAAGAGGTTGTTGGTATAGAAGATTCATCACAACAACAAAAGAGTGTACATTCGAATCCTAAAACTGAATCAAATCATCTAGGAAAGGTACATTCTTCAAATCAGTTATCATTTGCTGAACTCAGTCTGAGAAACTCTGATCTTGTCAAGGTAACTGAAAAACTTACGATGGAACTAAAATTAAAAGACAAGGAACTTGACAAAGCAAAAGATTGGAATGAGTTTCTTGAAACTGAGGTGTCAAATCTAGCTGAAAGATTAATGTCTAGTAAATTTGACAAAAGCAATGATAATCCCCCACCCCTACCCAGTCTTGAGACTTCAAAAAGTATAAACTTTAGAAATCAAGATACTGGAAGATCTAGTGGATTACACAAGGAAACTAAAAATGTTAAATCTAAAAGAATCCTTGTGAAATCAACTAAGATTGAGCGTAATGGTTTATCCATAAAAGAATTGAGAAGGTTTAATTCTCTCAACAAAGAAACTGAAAGTAATACTTCAGTAACTAACTCAGCCGGACCCAAAAAGGTATGGGTACCGAAGAAAACTTAAACTGTTTTGCAGGAAAAGTCAGTTCACATTGCAAAATCCTCAGAAAACTGACTTCTATACAAAACTGAGAAGGCAAAGGCTGATGAAGGACAAATTGGTCAAAATAAGTAAACTTTCCAGCTACCATCTGACGTTTGGGCTGACATGACAAATCACTCGAAGCCACGTGTCAATCTGGGAGAAAAAGTAGAAGCTCATCCCTACAAAATCCCATTGATTATGACACGACTCTCATTTTTGAAAACGATTGATAGACGCAATCTTGACGAAATCATGTTCAATCAACTTCAAAACTTTCAAGATTCCACCCCCAGAATTTCACAAATCAGAAATCCATGGATCGTTACAACATTGATGAAGGAATCACTTCAAGCCTGGACGAATTTTGTAAAAAATTCTCAAACTCCACTCTTTCAATCCAAATTGCACAGAAGATCAAAAAGATTCGAGGATTGGAGAACCTGATTGATACAAAGGTCACTACTTTGTGTCCCGATGGCATCAGAGATTTCTACAGGAATGCCGAAATCATCAATAATGTAAAAAGCTTCAAAACGACTGTTCAAGATAAAAGCTTTACTGTTGATGAACATTTGCTATCACTTGTCTTCGGGTTAGACATAATCGGAGGATCTTCATCTTTCAATTTTGGGAATGAAGAAAAAGGCAAACTTTGGAGTGTCACTGCAATCAACAAGAAGGAGAAAAATTTCATTGGCTCCATCTATCAACAAAAGAGAGAATTCGCAATCTTGACGATACATCTTACCAGAAACGTCATTGGTCATGTTCGAAACTTCTACACTCTCTCATCAGATAAAATGAAGATGATTTATGCTATTTGGTTTGGAGAGAAACTGGATTGGAACAAGTTTGTTCTCAATCAGTTGGTAAAACAAATTTCAGAAGAGAAAGAGAAAGTCAAAGAAAGGAAGGAAGTTACTGGAGAAATGTTTCTACTGAAAAAGGGATTTACTTATCTAGTGCAAAGGATACTAGATCATTTCTCCATCTCAAAAGTCACAGAAACCAAAGCAAAACTCAAATCAGTGTCCAATGGGACAAAGAAAAGAAAAATCATTGAAGAAGAAGAATGGAGTGAAGTTTCAGACTCCAGTTCAAGTGGAACTGTGAATCTAGACGAAAGAACCCTGAGAAGGAAGAAGAGGATGTGGAACAAGCTTCAGTCAAAGAAAACTGCAACTGAGAATGTAATCCAGATTGAGGATGAAACTGAAGAGAGTGAACATAATGAAGATGAGGAAAGTGAATCTGAAGAAAATGAAGAAATTAAAGAAGATGATGATGTTGATGAAACTGAAGATAGTGAATCTCCAACTAAGCTGTATGGGGAGTACAACGAAAAGCGAGAGAAAGCATGGAAGACGCCGAATTTTGCGAAGCGAGTATGAAAAAGAACGACAGTTCATGATACTCAATTTTATTATCCTGAAACCGGTTCCTCATCACTAGTTCATGTGGCATCTACAAGCAAATTGGCAACTGAAGAATCTCAGCATCAAGAAACTGAAGCTGAAAGAAGGAAAAATGTGGAAGAAATCATTGAAGGTGTAATGCACACCCTACAGCAGAAGCTTTACGATCTACATGACTTCATTGGAAGATCTCATTATTCAGGATTGAATGAATACTCTAACCTCATCACCCTCCGTAATTATTTGAAGATTGCTATCGCTTATCTTCAAACAAGGGGGAAGATAAAGTTGGTGATGAAGTTAAGGATGAAGCTAGTACTGGTGGAAGCGATGCTAAAGCTGAAACAGATGAAGAATTTCTTGCCAAACAGTTGATGGAAGAACAAGACAAATAGATAAATGCTGATCTGTTAACCACTCAAATGTTTGAAGAAAAAGCTGATAGTCTGATTGAGGAATTAACTGCAGAAGAGACTTTCACAGAAACAAAGACTGAAGAAGATGAAGAAACCGCATTCAAAGTCGTGCTGAATATAAGAAAGAAACTTGCAATCTGTATCAGACTAAAAGAACGACTAAAGGTAGGAGAGACAAGAACTAAGAGGGAAGCTGAACCATAAAGGGAAGCTAAATTGGAACAAGAAAGAAAAGCTGAAAAGATTGAAAGGAAAGAATCTAATCTCATATCAGAAGAAGAAGAGAAGCTGATGAATGAAGAGATTAAAGAAATACTGATCAAGCTCAGAAACAACAACAATGAAGAAGCAAATCGCTTGATCAGTGAATATCCGGAGATCAAGCCTAGAGATGGCGAATCAGTTGAAGAAGGAAAAGAAAGAAGACTTCTGGAAACTAGGAGAAGCATTTTTCTTGGAGAAAAGATAATAGCACTGGAAAAAGAGAAGTTGTAATTTTATTCAGTTATAACTCAGTTTGTTTCATTTTGAATCCTGTAATAAACTTGGCTGTTCTAGTTTGCTATCTTAATTTGTTTTGTTATGATTTCTTGCACTATTCTTTTATTACTGCTTTTAGGGAGGGTTATGATACATCATCAAAAAGGGGGAAATTGTTGGAAATATTATTTATGTTTTGATGATGATTCGTCACGAAATTAGACAAATCACTTACAACCCATGATGATGAAGTCGTAACTAACTGTTATATTGCATAATGAAAGAAGAAGCAAGAAATGGTCTAGAGATAAATGTATAAGTTCTATCTAGAGTCTGAACTTTGTATAGGTTGTTTCAGACAAGCATTGTAATAGAATAGGAACTAGGCGAACAGCTCAGTCATAACAAGAAAACTGATTTATAGCAAGAAATTTGAATATGCACATGAAGAACTGAGGGTTCAAACTCAGTTATGTTAGAACTGAAGAAGATAAGTTCGTTGAGGGACACGAGACTCGTTGGCTTATCTAGAAGACGAAGAACCGAGGGACACGGACTCGATTCTGACGAAAACCGAAGAAGCGAGGTGGCAAACTCAGTTAGAAGCTGATTAAGTCGTGACTATAAGTCAGGATTCAGGCAAGTCTGTGGTGACCTGAAACTGAGTTATAGATCATGTAAAACCGAATAATCTTAAGGACAAAGATTATCAGTTACTTGGATAAGAAGAAACTGATTGGTGTACTCTGACTTAGTCAATTGAAGTCAGATGTTAAGTATACAAGGTACTTAGTTTTGGAAGAAGAGTAGAAAACTGAGTTAAAGCCTGTTAAATTTGAACTAACTATACGACAAAAGATCGTACATGTGAACGTTGGCTAAACGACAAGTGTAACGGCTACAAGAGCTAGTGACCGTTACATCACCCCTATAAATACACAAGAGAATCACTTGAAGAAAAAAAGAGAGAGGAGGATCAGAAAAAGAGCTTTACAAGCATATATTCAAAGATCCAAATCCAGATCCACAAAATCAGATCAGATATATCTAGAAATAGGGGAAGCCAACGAAATTGCCTTGAAGACTTCAAAGAAAGATCCAGTAACCCATTGAGAGGGAAAGAAGGCATCTTGGAGCTACAAAGTCAGATCCAGAAGAATCAGACAGCTCACTGAATTAATCCTTGATTAATTCTAAACCTAACCTTTGTGAAAAAGGGTTGGTTTGTGCATAGTTTGAAGAGAGCAATTCTACCTTTCTTCATACGGTTGCAACTTAGTTGCCACAGCTGTTGGTGCTGTCTGAGGACTGTGTGTTGGTATTAGTGGTGAGCTGGTGAAGGAGCAATTCCACCTCCGAAAGATCAGTGTGCAGGATGAAGGGAGCAATCTCACCTTTCTTCATTTTGTGTAGAAAGTGAAGCTAGGGTGTCGTGAATGACTGTCATAGTGCTAGGATTTTGTAACGGTTATCTCATTATTCTAGTGATACCTCCTACGCCACAGGAGAAGGGGAGACGTACGGGATTACACCACCCGGAACTTCCATAAACAAATCTTGTGTTAATTTACTTTATGCATTTGTGTTTGTTTTATTTATTGCATTATCACTCTGCAAACACTAGACACCGAGTCAGCACCGATAACTGATACATAGAAGGTCTAGATTTCTATTCACACATCTATTGCACTAAAGGCTAGTTTTATCCGGCGCGTTAACAAGACTAAATATAAGTCAGCATTGACTTATATTCAGTTGAGCTAACTGAACTCCGCACAAGTTAAGGGACAGGAACAAAACTGAACTAAAGATCAGTTTGAGTTTCAGAGAAACTCAGTTCCTGGGGCTTTTCCAACTCATGATTAGTTTTTGGTGACAAGTTTATTCACCCCCCCTCTAAACTTGTGTTAGCCTTTCCAAGGGACCAACACAAGGTTTTGGAAATGTTAAACTTACTGATAAGATCTACCTTCAGGATGTCCTATTTTTCCAAAATTAGACTGTAACCTTATATCTATCAGTAGACTCACTAAAGACCTAAATTGGACAGTCTTGTTTAATAACAATCAGTGTATATTCCAGGATCTTTCTTCACAAGAAGTGATTGGGAGAGCTAAAGCCTGCTCAGGACTGTTTATGGTCAACCCTGCTAAAGATAGAAGATTGAAGACTGAAACTGCCTCATCAGCCTGCAACCAAACCTTAGACAATATCATGTTATGGCATTATAGACTAGGTCATCCAAGTTTTGGTTATTTAAAGTCTTTATTTCCTGAATTGTTTAAAGGATGTAACCTAAGTGACCATCAATGTGATATTTGTCAGTTTGCTAAACTTACTAAGTCTGTGTATACTAAAATATCTTACTTACCCTCCACACCTTTCACTTTAATACATAGTGATGTATGGGGACCATCAAGATCTAAAAGTATAACATGAAAGAGGTGGTTTGTCACCTTCATAGATGACCACACCAGGATCACATGGCTGTTTTTGATGAAAGATAAATCTGAAGTTGGAACCATCTTCCAAGAGTTCTATAACATGGTATCCACTCAATTTGACACTAAGATTAAAATCTTAAAAACAGATAATGCCCTGGAATACTATGAGTCCAACCTCAGCACCTTCCTGAATGATAAGGGAATTGTTCACATCAGTAGCTGTGTAGAGACACCTCAGCAAAATGGGGTTGCTGAGAGGAAGAACATGCACTTATTGGAGATGGCTAGATCAGTCATGTTCACCACACCTGTGCCTAAATATATGTGGGGTGAAGCTATATTAACTGCCATATACCTGATCAACAGGTTACCTACCAGAGTGTTAGGATTCAAGACTCCCATTCAAACCCTGCTGACAACTCATTCCTGTCCTCATCTCATTGTTGACTTGCCTCCAAAAATCTTTGGATGTACTGTGTTTGTCTATATCCATGCCCAACATAGAAGCAAACTTGACCCCAAAGCTCATAAGTGCATTTTCCTCGGGTATGCCAAAGACATGAAGGGCTACAAGTGTTATTCTCCCACTGACAAAAGATTTTACAACTCTATGGATGTGAAATTCTTTGAAAAAACTCCTTACTACAGCAACCCTACTGAGACTGTCACAGATGGAAACCTAATTGAAACAATAACTCTTCCCCCTCTCATAGTTCTCCAACTCCAAATGCACCCTCAGTTGAGAATCTTGAGGCAGTGCCAATCCCTATACCAATTCCTAATATTCAGAAACCTCAAGAGACTCATCAGCCTGCTGACTCTAGCTCCCTACACCTAATGAACCTCAACAACCTGCTGATACTCCACAATCTCCTAAACCTACTGATATACCTCAGCAATCTGCTGATATACCTCAGCAACCTACTGATAGTCCTGAACCTACTGATATTGATAACAGACCCATTGCTGTCTGAAAGGGAAAGAGATCATGTACTGACCACTCTATTCATAATTATGTGTCATATGATCACTTGTCACCTGGTTTTTCTATGTTTACACAAGATTTGGATACTCATTCCATTCCTAAGAGTATACAGGAAGCTCTCAAACATGACAGGTGGAAGGCTGCTGTCAAAACTGAAATGACTGCACTCATTGACAACCATACTTGGGATCTCACCACTCTCCCACAAGGAAAGAAGACAGTCAGCTGTAAATGGGTATTCACCATCAAGTAAAATGCTGATGGTACTATTGACAAGTACAAAGCTAGACTAGTTGCAAGGGGCTTCACTCAAACATATGGACTTGACTACAAGGAGACATTTGCACTTGTGGCAAAGCTCAACACAGTCAGGGTACTGATCTCCCTTGCTGTCCAACTTGACTGGCCACTCCACCAATTGACATCAAGAATGCCTTCCTAAATGGTGACCTCACCGAGGAAGTATATATGATCGTACCTCCTGGTTTTACCAACACTCACACTAAAGGGAAGGTTTGTAAACTGAGAAAATCTCTGTATGGCCTAAAGCAGTCCCCAAGAGCATAGTTTGGCAAACTTACTATTGTGGTTAAAGCTGCTGGATATGATCAGTGCAACTCAGATCACACGATGTTTATTAAAACAACCAATAAGAGAAGATCCATCCTTATTGTCTATATGGATGATATCATCCTTACTGGTGATGACCCTACTGAGATCCAACACTTAAAGACCCTATTGGAAAAGGTATTTCAAGTTAAAGATTTGGGCTACTTCAAGTACTTCCTTAGCATGGAAATAGCAAGAAACAGCCAGGGTATCTCAGTCTCACAGAGGAAGTATGTGCTGGACCTGCTGAAGGAAACTGGCATGCTAGGGTGCAAACCAGCTATCTCTCCAGTAGACCCCACTAATCCACTAATGCATGGTAGTATTGCTGTAAGAAAGGAACAATATCAGAGACTTGTAGGGAAACTCATTTATCTCTCTCATACGAGACCTGATATTGCATATGGAGTTAGTCTTGTCAGTCAGTTCATGCATTGCCCTACTGAGCATCATTGGGATGCTATCTACAGAATACTACGATACTTGAAGTCAACTCCTGGCCAAGGCTTGCACTTCACTAAGTCTCCTGAAAGATCAGTGAAAGTATATACTGATGCTGACTGGGCTGGTTGCCACATAGACATAAGATCTACCACAGGCTATTGCTCATATGTGTGGGGTAACCTTGTCACTTGGAGAAGCAAGAAACAACCTATTGTCTCTAGAAGCAGTGCTGAAGCTGAACTCAGGGCACTTGTTTTGGGCATTTGTGAAGCACTGTGGCTGAAAAGAGTCCTTACTGACCTTCAGCAGACCCTTCAGCAACCTATCATACTGCGATGTGACAATAATTCAGCATTATGCATGGCGAGAGGATCCAGTTCATCATGATAAGACAAAACATGTGGACATTGACAGACATTTCCTTAAAGAGAAGATTGATGCCAAGATCATTCAACTTCAATATGTTCCCTCAGCAGACCAGAATGTTGATATTCTCACCAAGGCCATTCCACCGCTTATGTTCAATAGACTGAGTAGCAAACTTGGCTGTATTGACATATACAACCCAGTTTGAGGGGGGGTGTGGAAATATTACATTATACTTTACTTGTAACACGTTACTTATTTATAACATGACATATTAATTGTAGTGTATAAACAATTAATATGTCATAAAGTAACTCTATTTTGTCTTATTATGTATGCCGACTCTAGCACTTAATACTAGCCGACTCTAGCATTTAATAGCATTCATTACTCTACTCATGCTTGTATCTATTTATACTCATACTTTTTATCATTAATAAGATAAGTTGAGTTTACTCAAGTATTATTGCTTTCTCAAACTCTCTTCAGTTAGTACTGATAAGTGAATATTTCATAATCCGTCTCGATCAAATACAATTTATAAAACTCGAAACCTTAGGCAAAACTCATTTTCTAACCGGCAGTGAACCGGGTCGATCGTAGGTAGTGCGTTCAGAGTCCGAGGTCGATCCCACGAGGAGATTGAATCGAATACAAAACTTGTGTTAAAATCAGAGGACAAAGAGTATATGAACAAGACAAATGTAATATCCCAATTTTTGAAAAAAGGGCAATTCGGTCTTTTAGCAAAAAATCATAATATTATGTTATTTAATTAGAAGATTTAAGAAAAAGAAAAAGGGATAAACAATGATTTTCTTTTTAAGGAAAATAATTAAATAATTAGGTAATTGGGATTATAAAAGGAAAACTAATCCTAATTTTAACCTAGTTGCTTTTGACAAAAAAAAAGAAAAAGAAAGGGGCGCATATTTTGAGAGGAAGAGGCGCAGGAGAGAAAAGAAAAAAAGGAGAAGAAGCTCTCGCTTTTCGAGGCTAATCCGTTGTTCTTTTCATCAGACTCATCAAGAGAGAAAGGATCACCGCGAGACGAGGATCGTTTTGATATCAACAATCCTTAAATCCATTAACGTTTGGATTTAAAGGTTAAACTTTTGACGGGTTGAAGCTTTGGATCGTTGTACCACACAATTTAAGGTAACGTGGTTTTCTTATCGTATGATTAAGGTTTCGTAAAGTGGTAGAGCAATTTGTATGATTGTTTTTCATGGTTTTAATTTGTTTAAGTCGAGTTTGGGTTGAATTTGAGCGAGAAAACACGAGTGCGAAAAAGCTCCTCTCGTGGTGCAAGAAAAACGTGTAACGGGTGAAAGAGAGAGGCTCGGTCGACCGAGCCTATCCATTCGGTCGACCGAGTGTTGGTTCATCCGTACGGATGAGTTGTGTATCCGTACAGCTATTTCTCAGTATCGGACAGCAAGTTTATCCGTCCGGACAGGGACTGTTCCAGTGCTGTTTTTCTTTTCATGTGTTTCAAGCTTTATAATAGCATATTTACTGCTTAACCTTACGTGACAAATCTCTGAATTAGCTTTTGATGCGTTTAGTTCCGGCACCACATGGATTTCCCTGAAAATATGAAGTGTGGGACCGTCGAAAGCTTTGGATTTGCCTTGTGCTTTGATAAGCTAGAGTTTATCGATGTCTGTGTAATTGCTAGGCCTTGTCCGTGTCTAGTGGTCTAGGAAAGAGAGTAGGAGATGTGAGGGAGCTTACTTGAAAACACTTAGGTGGCTAGTTAAACATCTAATCAAACATATGTGCTAGATTAATAATCTTAAACATCATGCAATGCTTGGTAAGGCATAGTACAATATCGCGATGTGTTCACTGACCAGACAAAGTAGACTGTACCCACGCCGGTCAATCGATTGGCTAGATAAAGCGTCTGGTACATTCTGCCGGTTATCACACCATCGGGACTCAGATATTCCCGGGGCTACTAGAGCGTGTCTCTAAGTAGGTTGCACCCAGTTGTCCTAGTACATCCTATTACTAGGCGTAGTGCCCTTGTTATTCATGATGTAACAAACTTGAGCAAAGCTAGATAACTTTGGAACCTCATGTTATGCTATGAACATAATATGATAGTTAGCTAGGGTTAATAACAGAATGAATTAATAAAAGACGGCGTTGCTTTTATTTATTTATGAGATCATAGTTATACGATCTTCTACGCGTTACTGAGTACTTTCGTACTTACCTCGTTACGTTGTGTTTGTCTTCCCCTTTCCCCAAAGAAGATGAACATGTTGCTACGGTTGACGAGTTCTTTGATGATGAAGTTTGAGATGAAGCTTTTGAAGACTTAGTTCTTTTAGTTGTTTCTTTCTTAAAACAGTTGTTTCACGTTTGAACAATGTTGCCCTTCTTTTTGGTTTAGCTTCTTTTGAGACCCTTTTGGGATTTGGATGTTGGATGATTAGTTCTCTTTATTGGATTTAGTTTTTCACAGCATTGAAAACCGTGTGTTCGATCTTTTGTCTTTCCCGATTCGTTTTATCTTCCGCGTCGTTTTAGTTCTGATATATGACGTAAGGCTTACATATATTATTGAATTTATTTGATAATATTTGTGCCGAGCGCTCTTTCCGGAAAAGGACTCGGTGTCCGGGAACGGGGCGTTACAGTTGGTATCAGAGAGAAAGGTTGTCCTTGCTGTGTAGGACTTGATTTCTTCCTTAAGATATGTGTTAGAGCTTTTGTGACCCCTCTCTTTTCTTGGTAACAGAATGGTTCTTACTAGAGGAGGAGCTAATACGAGTAACACCGAGGCAGCTAACACCCAGACGGGTAACGCTGAGGCAGGATTTACCGGAGTTGTGATTCCGAGGAGGAGAAGAAGTGGACTAGCTACCCAGGGCCCTACAGTTTCCCAAGTTAACACCCCGTCTGTGAGCAACATCCTGCGTGGGGTGAATCAGGGACCAGACTTTGTCACCAGAGGTAGAGTGGAACAAGGGGGTCCTTCACGGTTTAACACCCGCGTACCGGTTACTACTTCAGCTCCAAGGACCATGAGTTGGACCGGGTTGGGACTTTCTCATCCACCGGCTAGTCAGTTTTTCAGTTATCCACAGGTATCGACGTTTCCTTCTGCACCGCTGAGTTTTACACCGCAACCGACGGTTCTACCTCCACCACCGCCTAGGTCGGATTCTTTCGTAGCACCTGGCTACACTCATCCCCAACAGAACTATCAGTATCAGAATGCCCCACGAGTGCAGCAGCCAGTACATCATCATCAGTTTGGGGGTTATGACAGACCAGTGGATTGGTATGAGAAGATGAAGAAACATAGGGTGCCAGAGTTCTTTGGCAATGTCGAACCAACAGCGGCAGACTTATGGATTCGTGGGTTCGAGAAGGCGTGCAGAAATATGAAAGCTCCAGAATCTGAGTGGGCTCATTTAGCAATATCCTTGTTGGCAGGAAATGCAGAAAGTTGGATAGAAGCGTATGAGCAGGTTAATCCGAGGATCACAGATTGGGCAGTGTTCAAAGATTTGTTTTACAAGGAATACTTCCCTAGAACAGCACATAATGCAAAGGCTAATGAGTTTCTGAGTTTGAAACAAGGGAGATATACTATAGTAACTCAGTACTCCCAGAAGTTCCATGAGTTGGGCAGATTCTACCCTGAGATCATGAAAAGTGAAGAGAAAAAGATTGATAAATTCATGGAAGGATTGTCACACGAGGTGGCAAAGGGCATGCTAGGAGATAGACCTACGAGCATGGCAAGCGTCATGGATAGAGCTTTGATTGCGGAGAGATTTGCCAGTAGACAGACGGTTGTAGTTGGAGATAAGAGGTCTTTCTCAAATTTTCAAGAAAGTAATAGAGGAGCACCGCAGCAGAATCTTAAGAGGACAGGAAATCCGGCTATGAAGAGTTCAACAAGTGGGACGCCCTCAGTTTGTGCTAAGTGTAACAAGACACACACAGAAGAGTGCATGGCAGGTAGCGTGAGTTGTTTCCACTGTGGGGAAGTGGGACATTACTCGAGAGCGTGCCCTAAGAAGATCTCTCAAGGTAATCAGGTAGGAGGACGAGGTAACCAGCAGGGTAATCGTACCACAGGTAGCAGACCAGTTCGTGTCTTCGCAGCGGATGCAGAACCGGAAGAGTTAGATGACCTTGTGGTGACGGTACTTTTCGGTGTTTGTGTTTATTATAAATATTTAATATGATATAGCGCGCATGTGATATTACATATTTATACTTAAATTGATTCACTTGTTAGGTACCATAATCATAGATAATCTAGCGAGTTTCGGCTACGTTTGATACTTGGAGCTTCGAGAGACTTTTGTTTCCTCTAAGATAGCTAAGAAGTTGAACCTACCTCTTAAGGAATTGGAGAGACCTTTGAGTATAACCACACCTTTGGGCAGAGTCACTAGATGTGCTCAAGTCACACCCCAAGTTGATATTAGAGTTGGGACTTACAAGTGCCAGTATGCTTTGACGGTGTTGGATTTCTCGGATTTCGATGTTATCCTGGGTATGGATTTGGTTGTCCAAGAATTACGTCTACTTGGATTGTAGAGGTAAGAGGGTGATCTTTAAGGCCCCAGGAAAATCAGCTAAGACATTTCTGGGTAACGTATGCAAGCCTAGCAAGGGTCGTTATCCGATTATTTCAGCAGTTAAAGCCTTAAAATCTTTGAAGAGGAGTTGCCAGGGTTTCGTTGTTTATGCATTAGATAAGGGAAAGCATAGGCCCGAGTTAGGAGAGACTCGTGTGGTCAAGGATTTTCCTGAAGTTTTCCCGGAAGAGTTGCCAGGACATATGCCTGATAGGGCCATAGAGTTCGAGATCGAATTGATTTCAGGAGCGTCACCAGTGGCTAAAGCACCTTATAGGATGGCACCAGCAGAGTTGAAAGAGTTGAAAACTCAGCTTAAGGAGATGCTTGAGAAAAACATCATCCGGCCAAGTACATCACCGTGGGGAGCACCGGTCTTGTTTGTGAAGAAGAAAGATGGGAGTATGCGTTTGTGCATCGACTACAGAGAGTTGAATAAACTGACAATCAAGAATAAGTATCCTTTACCAAGGATTGATGATCTGTTCAGTCAGTTGCAAGGTAAGAAGGTGTTCTCTAAGATTGATCTTAGGTCCGGTTATCATCAGTTGAAGATCAAGGTGTCAGATATACCTAAGACAGCCTTCAGTACGAGATATGGACATTATGAGTTTTTGGTTATGCCATTTGGACTCACTAATGCTCCATCGAAATTCATGGACTTGATGCAAAGAGTTTTCATGCCTTATCTCGATAAGTTTGTGATAGTTTTCATAGACGATATCTTGGTATACTCTAAGGATGAGGAAGAGCATGAAGAACACCTAAGGATAGTTCTACAGACCTTAAAGGAGAACAAATTGTATGCCAAGTTTTCTAAGTGTGAGTTTTGGTTGGACCAAGTGAGTTTTCTTGGGCATATAATTTCTGGAGAAGGCATTAAGGTGGATCCAGCAAAGATAGAAGCCGTTTCTAAGTGGCCTAGACCGACATCAGTAACGGAGATAAGAAGTTTCTTGGGTTTAGCTGGGTACTACCGGAAGTTTGTAAAGGATTTCTCTAAGATAGCTACACCTCTCACGAGGCTTACTCAAAAGAACGTTAAGTATGAGTGGATCAATGAATGTGAGGAAGCTTTTCAGACTTTGAAAGAAAAGTTGACCACAGCACCTGTGTTAGCATTACCGGAAGTTTTTGATAACTATGATGTATATACGGATGCATCGGGTCAAGGTTTAGGTTGTGTTTTGATGCAATTAGGAAAGGTAATTGCTTATGCATCTAGGCAGTTGAAGGTGCATGAGAAGAATTACCCTACACACGACTTGGAGTTGGCAGCAGTGGTATTTGCTCTGAAGCTTTGGAGACACTATTTGTATGGTGTCAAGGCAAGGATCTTCACGGATCATAAGAGTCTTAAGTTCTTCTTTACTCAGGAAAATCTGAACATGAGACAAAGAAGATGGTTGGAGTTCGTGAAAGATTACGACTTGGACATTCAATACCATCCGGGTAAAGCGAATGTTGTAGCTGATGCACTTAGCCGGAGAGCGGTTAATGCTATCACTACCTTGCAAGAAGTTGTGGATCAATTGGATAGGATGCAGATTCAAGTGATTGAAAGGAAGGGTGAAGCTCGGAATTTGGCGTCATTGATGGCAAGGTCAGATTTGCTAGATGAGATTCGGGCTAAGCAGGATAAAGACCCGGTGTTGATTAATTTGAAGCAAGTGGCTCGAGAGAAGCCTACGGTGGGTTATCAGTTGGACAAGAGTGGTCATCTTTGGTACGGAGACCGTTTGTGTGTGCCCGATGTGGATGGCCTAAGGGAGAAGGTTATGGATGAAGCTCATAAGATTGATTTTGCGGTACATCCAGGAGCCACTAAGATGTATAGAGATCTCAAGGAAATGTATTGGTGGCCTGGTATGAATTTAGGGATTGTAGAGTTTGTGGCAAGATGTGATACATGCCAGAGAGTGAAAGCAGAACACAGAAGACCATGAGGTTTGTTGAAACCCTTGAAGGTACCGGAATGGAAATGGGAGAATATTACGATGGATTTCATCACCGGTTTGCCTAAGACTAAGGGCGGTCATGACATGATTTGGGTGATTGTGGATAGACTCACAAAATCAGCCCATTTCTTGCCGTGCAAAGTGGACATGCCTATAAAGAAGTTCGCTACTATGTATATCGACAATATAGTGAAGCTTCATGGTGTGCCTCTATCCATTGTATCTGACAGGGATAGTAGATTTATCAGTCGCTTCTGGAAGGGTTTGCAGAAAGCTTTTGGGACGAAGACTGATTTGAGTACAGTGTTTCATCCGCAGACGGATGGGCAGTCGAGAGAACAATTCAGACTCTCGAGGACATGCTTAGAGCTTGTGTTTTGGATGCCGGAGGATCATGGATAGATTACCTCAATTTGGCTGAGTTTTCTTACAACAATAGTTACCATGCAAGTTTGGGAATGCCACCTTTTGAGGCCTTGTACGGTAGGAAGTGTAGAACTCCACTTTACTGGGATGAAGTGGGAGAGAAACATATCACAGGGCCGGAGATGGTTCAGCAAGCCAAGGAGAAGATCGAGGTGATAAGGAAGAATCTGAAAGCTGCTCAAGATCGTCAGAAGAGTTGGGCCGATGTTAGAAGAAGGCCGCTAGAGTTCGAAGTCGGAGATAGAGTTTACCTTCGAGCGTCTCCGATGAAGGGTGTCAAGAGGTTCGGACAGAAAGGAAAGCTAAGTCCAAGGTATGTAGGACCTTTTGATGTCATCGAAAGAGTTGGGAAGTTGGCTTATAGACTACGGTTGCCAGAATCGATGTCTAGAGTCCACAATGTCTTCCACGTATCGATGCTTAAGAAGTGTTTATCTAAAGTGGATGTGGAATCTGAGATTGATCCGGAAGTTTTGCAAGATAATCTAACATACGTGGAGAAGCCGATAAGGATTCTGGATAGGAAAGAGAAGGTGATAAAGAGACGAGTGATTCCGTTAGTATTAGTGCAATGGAGCAATCATGCACCGACGGAAGCCACTTGGGAAGTGGAAGCGGACATGTTCGACGAGTTCCCAGAGTTCCCTCATCTACCAGGTATGATCTAGTTTCGAGGACGAAACTCCTCTTAAGGGGGGAGGAATGTAATATCCCGATTTTTGAAAAAAGGGCAATTCGGTCTTTAAGCAAAAAATTAGAATATTATGTTATTTAATTAGAAGATTTAAGAAAAAGAAAAAGGGATAAACAAGGATTTTCTTTTTAAGGAAAATAATTAAATAATTAGGTAATTGGGATTATAAAAGGAAAACTAATCCAAATTTTAACCTAGTTGCTTTTGACAAAAAGAAAGAAAGGGGCGCATATTTTGAGAGGAAGAGGCGCAGGAGAGAAAAGAAAAAAAAGGAGAAGAAGCTCTCGCTTTTCGAGGCTAATCCGTTGTTCTTTTCATTAGACTCATCAAGAGAGAAAGGATCACCGCGAGACGAGGATCGTTTTGATATCAACAATCCTTAAATCCATTACCGTTTGGATTTAAAGGTTGAACTTTTGACGGGTTGAAGCTTTGGATCGTTGTACCATGAAATTTAAGGTAACGTGGTTTTCTTATCGTATGATTAAGGTTTCATAAAGTGGTAGAGCAATTTGTATGATTGTTTTTCATGGTTTTAATTTGTTTAAGTCGAGTTTGGGTTGAATTTGAGCAGAAAACGCAGAGTGCATAAAACTGTCCTCTGTGGTGCAAGAAAAACGTGTAACAGGTGAAAGAGAGAGGCTCGGTCGACCGAGCCTATCCATTCGGTCAACCGAGTGTTGGTTCATCCGTACGGATGAGTTGTGTATCCGTACAGCTATTTCTCAGTATCGGACAACAAGTTTATCCGTCCGGACGGACTGTTCCAGTGCTGTTTTTCTTTTCATGTGTTTCAAGCTTTATAATAGCATATTTACTGCTTAACATTACGTGACAAAGCTCTGAATTAGCTTTTGATGCGTTTAGTTCTGGCACCACATGGATTTCCCTGAAAATATGAAGTGTGGGGCCGTCGAAAGCTTTGGATTTGCCTTGTGCTTCGATAAGCTAGAGTTTATCGATGTCTGTGTAATTGCTAGGCCTTGTCCGTGTCTAGTGGTCTAGGAAAGAGAGTAGGAGATGTGAGGGAGCTTACTTGAAAACACTTAGGTGGCTAGTTAAACATATAATCAAACATATGTGCTAGATTAATAATCTTAAACATCATGCAATGCTTGGTAAGGCATAGTACAATATCGCGATGTGTTCTCTGACCAGACAAAGTAGACTGTACCCACGTCGGTCAATCGATTGGCTAGATAAAGCGTCTGGTACATTCTGCCGGTTATCATACCATCGGGACTCAGATATTCCCGGGGCTACTAGAGCGTGTCTCTAAGTAGGTTGCACCCAGTTGTCCTAATACATCCTACTACTAGGCGTAGTGCCCTTGTTATTCATGATGTAACAAACTTGAGCTAAGCTAGATAACTTTGGAACCTCATGTTATGCTATGAACATAATATGATAGTTAGCTAGGGTTAATAACGGAATGAATTAATAAAAGACGGCGTTGCTTTTATTTCTTTATGAGATCATAGTTATACGATCTTCTACGCGTTACGAGTACTTTCGTACTTACCCCCTTTACGTTGTTTTGTCTTTCCCCTTTCCCAAAGAAGATGAACCAGGTTGCTACGGTTGACGAGTTCTTTGATGATGAAGTTTGAGATGAAGCTTTTGAAGACTTAGTTCTTTTAGTTGTTTCTTTCTTAAAACAGTTGTTTCACGTTTGAACAATGTTGTCCTTCTTTTTGGTTTAGCTTCTTTTGAGACCCTTTTGGGATTTGGATGTTGGATGATTAGTTCTCTTTATTGGATTTAGTTTTTCACAGCATTGAAAACCGTGTGTTCGATCTTTTGTCTTTCCCGAGTCGTTTTATCTTCCGCGTCGTTTTAGTTCTGATGTATGACGTAAGGCTTACATATATTATTGAATTTATTTGATAATATTTGTGACGAGCGCTCTTTCCGGATAAGGACTCGGTGTCCGGGAACGGGGCGTTACAACAAAAGATCGAAGCTTTTATTATTACACGGCATAAACAAGGATCTGAATCAAGACTTTTATCCAGAGTAAATTTCATCAAACTAATGATCTACACAATCAAAACCATATTGAGAGACAACAAATCGAAATCAGAAAACTCACAATAATGAAGATCAAAATATTGCAGATCAAAACTTTTGAATCCCAAATCAGCAAAAGAAAACAACCTTTAATTCACACAATGATCCCAAGCACGAACTCCACCAAGCTATCGATCGAATATCGTATTCTACTCTATTTTAAAAATCTAAACTAAGAAATTGAAATACGGGGCCTAGTCCAGAGCTCTAATCCGGCTATTTAGATGTCAACCTGTCATAACAATCGCCGAAGCGGATGGGTTGAGCACTTAAGCCATCCTCGAACTCAGTCTAGGCCAATAAAAGTCAGAATATATGTTTCTTAGGTTTAGCTGCTCTTAAATAGGCAAAAAATCGCGACCTTGACCTAGTTGGGCCGACCAACTTGGCCCATTTAACTCGTCTTCAGTAAATCGGTGATAACTTGATGTGTAGAACTCCGATTTGAACGATTCAAGATGCGTTGGAAAGATCGTTCAATTTCCTACAACTTTCATGAAGATAACTTGACCAGAAAATTCCTTAAAGATAGGTCAAAATAAAGATTAACGAACAGGCATGGTGAAATACTGATGTCGGCGCCAAACGAGCGTTTGCCTCATGTCAAACGCCCGTCTGCCTTGAAGTCTGATTCTTGATTAGGGTTTCTTTGATCCAAACGAGCGTCTGGCCTGCCTTGAACGCTCGTTTGTCTTATACGAGCTTTCTTGAATCGAGCTGAACCTACCCAAACGCCCGTTTGGGGGTCATTTGGACGCCCGTCCAGCTGAAAACCCAACTTTCTGAATGAGTGTCAGCTCTGTGAACGCCCATTTGGAATGGACAAACGCCCGTTTGAGGTGGGATTCCTGCAAACGCCAGTTTGGGTATGGCAAACGCCCGTTTGCCCTGACTTCACTCCAAACCTGGCTTTTCTTCAACTTTCATTCAATTCTCGCACCACGAACATGTCTCTTAGTCCAAGATATCGCCTTCCGGGTCCTCGAGTCACCTAAGTCCTGCAATAACATAGACAAACAAACACCACGCGTAATTCCGCAAGACAAAAGTACTCGGAAAAGAGTGAAATATCATCAAAAATACGGAGTTCCCTATCGATATGACAGTTTAACTCCCCGTACGTATAACTCTCAATATTACTCTCAAACAGGTCTAAATCTACCCAAAACATGCCAATAAAGTGATAAACGGGGGCTAGATCACATACAAAAGTGCAGTGAAGTTGACTCCCATCAACCACCCCACACTTAGCCTTTGCTCGTCCTCGAGTAAACAGGCGTATTAAAATAGACCATGGGATCAACTTCACAAACGCGTATAAAAACACTCACATTCCAAAGTAAAAGATAAGTAAAACAGCGAATGCAAACATCTTGACTCAATCGTTATCAGACAAACGGAATGTGTATGTGTGAAAAGTAGTTTCCAAGTCATAGACCAAATCACCGGTTCGGATTATAGACGCTTAGCTATCGCGACTACACTAAAGCTCATTTGAATAACATCTCCACTAATCGGGACCAACCAAGGCTAAACACGGTCCAGTAGGACTTGAAGGGTTATAACGTTAAGCTTGGGACATGGGCTAATTGAAAGGAAATTTTGGGACTGGAGAAAAGAAAATACGAGTGAACCTAATCATCTCATTTACTTTCTATTCGAAAACATACTAAACCACACCAAACTCCTTCGATATTTCTATACTCATTGATAAACAACCCCAACTTTAACATCATACTTTCATTTACTCAAAACATCCTCCCTTGACATTTTTTCCTCAACTTTATTCAAACTTTCTTTTTCTTCTTTTTTTTTGTTTCATTTTCTTTCTTTTTTCATTCTTTCAACTTTATATTTTATCAAACCAACAAGCCTCACAATAGATTCCTCGAGCTCCTCCCCTTCTTTATATTAGCTCATACTAACCAACTCCTCTCGAAACACGCACCATCTCCCACCCCACACTTGATTCATAAAGTGTGTCTAATGTAACAATTAATTCCACTCGTAGGGTGATCAAAAGGAACGTGACCAATAATAAAGCTCAGGGTTAGGGATAATATAGGCTACGTAACCAAACGGATAAATGTCGGACGGTGATCAGACCGTCCTATCAAGGCTTAGAGGGGTTACGAGGGTATAATGTTGGGATTTTGGCTTATTTGGATCTGGTTGTGTCAAAGAAGCACCAGGACTGTCATCCCGTGTTTAACCAAGGTCAATCCTTCTATTTCGCCTCGAAGTTACAAAATGGGATCTAGGCAGTCGGAGTGTGCTCAAGTCTACCATAATCGTTCACTAGATCATAAGGCCCATGAAATTGAAGCTAAACGTGCAAAAGAACTTCCGTTTATAAGATAAACCTAGCGTCTTGCTATAAGCATTTACTACTTCGCTAAGTCATTTACCAAGAGAATGTGAAGTTTAAACATGCAAACGGACGTTAAAACCATGGAAAATTTTAATATCTGACTCGAAAACGGACACAGACTAAGTATATTACTGAACTGGCACATTTAAACATACAACTCAAACCAAGCTATGTCTACCACCCCACACTTTGAATGAAACACTGTCCTCAGTGTGTGAATGAAAGAGAAAGAAGACTTAGCTTTAGACCCGACGAAAGGCGGGAACGAATCTCGTGACATCTTCTTATAAGCGCATCCCGTGTACCTAAAGTCACATAGACAGAAAACAACGCAAACACATGCACGGGATGTGGTCCACGTGCCAAAAGTATGCAACAGATACACTGGGGATATAAAATAAAGAAGCCATGCCACATGAGTAGACTCGAAACATAAACAATCACTCAACATGGACCACAATAGATGGAAAAATGATCATAAAGGTAAAAGAACAGAACATCTACGCATAGTGAAAGCATGTGTCACAGAACATCCATGTTGAGTAGTGAAACATCCATGTTGAGTAGTGAAAGCATGTGTCACAATCAAATACTTCCTCACTGTATTCATCGTGAATTCCTCTTAGACACACCTAAGCTTGCTTGATTCCAAAAAGTTCTCTCTAATTTTTTTTTATCGGCAGCCCTGGTATTATTTTATTATTATTATTATTATTATTTTAATTGTAATTTTTTTGTTTTTTGGTTTTTGTTTGACCTAACACAAATTTTTTTTTTGATAACACACTTCTCTTGTGCACACCAAAATACGGCGCCACAATTTTATTTTATTTTTTTCTCTTTTTTTTTTCTTTCTAAACCCCTCACACACACACACACGATATTTTAGACCCCTCAAAAAGTCATGGTAGCCGAAAGTCCTAAGCCCCAGTTCTAGCCGGACTTACAAGATATCAACCTAACATAACAACCCCATAAAGGTATTGGGTTGAGTACCAAAGTCGTATTCAATCCGAGTTCAGGACAATATCACTTCAGCATCCCATGGCTCCGATCGAAATCTAAATAAAACAAGATCGATAAAAACCTAGGCCCAAGTTCTAGGACAACCTACAAGATATCAACCTAATATAACAACCCCATTGGTCCATTGGAAAGGCTAACACAAGTTTAGAGGGGGGGGGGGGGGTGAATAAACTTTCACCAAAAACGATCCCGAACCGGAATAGTCCCGGGAACTAAGTTTCTCTGAAACTTAAACTGATTTTCAGTTCCTGTCCCTTTAACTTGTGCGGAGTTCAGTTAGCTTAACAAAATATAAGTTATTACTGACTTATATTTAGTCTCGTTAACTGGCAGCGAATAAAACTAGCCTTTAGTGCAATAGATGTGTAACTAGAAAATTAGACCTTCTATGTATCAGTTAAGTGCTGACTCAGTGTCTGGTGTTTGCTGAGAGACAATGCAATAAATAAAACAAACACAGATGCATAAAGTAAATCAACACAAGATTTGTTTATGGAAGTTCCGGGTGGTGTAATCCCGTACGTCTCCCCTTCTCCTGTGGCGTAGGAGGTATCACTAGAATAATGAGATAACCGTTACAAGATTCTAGTACTATGACAGTCCTTCACGACACCCTAGTTTCACTGTCTACACAAAATGAAGAAAGGTGAGATTGCTCCATTCACTCTGCACACTGATCTTTCGAAGGTTGAATTGCTCCTTCACCACTCACCACTCATATACACGATCCGCGATCGCACCAATCGCTCTTGTAGCAACACCGTATGAAGAAAGGTAGAATTGCTCTCTTCAAACTATGCACGACCAACCCTTTTCACAAAGGTTAGGTTTAGAATTAATCAAGGATTAATTCAGTGAGCTGTTTGATTTTTCTGGATCTGACTTTGTAGCTCCAAGATGCCTTCTTTCCCCCTTAATGGGTTACTGGATCTTCCTTTGAAGTTTTCAAGGCAATGTCGTTGGCTCCCTTTTTCTGGATAAATGTAATCTGATTTTTTTTTGGATATGGATTTGGATCTTGAATGTATGCTTGTAAAGCTCTTTTTCTGATCCTCCTCTGTTTTGCTTCAAGTGATTCTCTTGTATATTTATAGGGGTGATGTGACGGTTACTAGCTCTTGTAGCCGTTACACTTGTCATTTAGCCAACGTTCATATGTACGATCTTTTGTCGTATTGATAGTTTAAATCCAATCAAGGCCTTAACTCGGTTTATACTCTTCTTCAAAACGAGTACCTTGTTTACTTCATATTTGACTTTAATTGACTAAGTCGAGTACACCATTCGTTTCTTCTTTTCCGGTAGGCGATAATCTTTGTCCTTAAGATTATCCGGTTTTACATGATCTATAACTCGGTTTCGGGTCACCACGGACTTGCACCGAATCCTAACTTATAGTCATGACTTAATCAGCTTCTAACTGAGTTTGCCACCTCAGTTCTTCAATCTTCAACAACTGAGTCTGTGTCCCTCAGTTCTTCAGTCTTCTAGATAAGCCAACTGAGTCTGTGTCCCTCAGCGAACTTATCTTCTTCAGTTTTGGCATGACTGAGTTTGAACCCTCAGTTCTTCTATAACTTAGTTTTCTTGTTGTAACTTAGTTTTCTTATTGTGACCCAGCTGTTCGCCTAGTTCCTATTCTATTACAATGCTTGTCTGAAACAACCTATACAAAGTTCAGACTCTAGATAGAACTTATACATTTGTCTCTAGACCATTTCTTGCATCTTCTTTTATTATGCACTATAACAGTTAGTTACGACTTCATCATCATGGGTTGTAAGTGATTTGTCTAATTTTGTGACGAATCATCATCAAAACATAAATAATATTTCCAACAATTTCCCCCTTTTTGATGATGTATCATAACCCTCCTTAAAAGCAATAATAAAGGAATAGTGCAAGAAATTATGACAAAACAAATTAAGAAAGCAAACTAGAGCAGCCAAGTTTATTACAGGATTCAAAACGAGCCAAACTGAGTTATAACTGAATAAATTACATCTCTTTCTCCAAAGTCAACAAGTTTTCACCAACAAAGATACTCCTCTTAGTTTCCAGGAGTCTTCTTGCTTTTCCTTCTTCATCTGTTTCTCCAACTTTAGATCTCCAGATAATCATTTAGCAATTGATTTGCTTCTTCATTGTTGCCAGCTTTGGACTTTGCTAAGATTTCTTTGACTTCTTCACACATCACCTTCTCTTCTTCCATTGAAATAAGACTAGATTCCTTTTCAGCTTTTCTTCCTGGTTCCAATTTAGCTTCCCCCTTGGTTTGTGTCTCCTTATTTGCCAACTTTTCAAGAGATCTGACACAAAATGCAAGCTTCTTCCTGATACTCAGCACTGCTTTAACTGCATTATCTTCATCATTCTCAGTCCTTGTGTCTTTAAAATCTCCTTCTGTAATCAGCTCTTCAAACATACTATCAATTGCTTCTTCATTAATTTGGGTAGTTAGTAGATCAGCATCTACTTGTATGTCTTGATCTTCCATCAGTTGTCTGGCATAAACCACTTCAGCTTTAGCTGCATCCTCTCTTACAGCTTCATCACCTACGACTTCATCTTCCCCTTGTTTGAAGATAAGCGAAAGCAATCTTCAAATAACTTACGTAGGGTGATGATGTTTGAGTAATTGTTCAAACCTGAATAATGTATCCTTCCAATTAATTCATGCATGTTGAACAGTTTCTCCTGTAGATTCTGTATTAAACATTCAATGAATTCTTTCAGATTCTTCAGTTTCTCGGCTTTCGGTTTCTTGAACCGAAAATTCTTCAAATGCGACTTGCTTATGGATGCCTTTCGAGTTTGTGACGAGGAGCCGGTTTCGGGATAGTAAAAGTGAGTATCATGAAATGTCGGTTCCTTTTCATACTCGGTTTCACAAAATTCTGCATCTTCAACACTTCTCTCGTTTTTCGGTGTATTCCCCAAACATAGTAGTGGGAAATTCACTCCCTTCAGATTCTTCATCAACTTCTTTAGACACTTCTTTACCAATTTCTTCATCTCCATTTAGTTCATTTTCTTCAAGTTTATCAACGAACTCTTCAGTTTCTTTGTACATGCCTCTTCAGACTCATCAGGCTTGCTTTCTTCAGTTTCATCAGTTTCATCAGTTTCATCTCCTTCAGTTTCTTCGTTCTCTTCAGTATCATTCTCAATCTGGATCACATTCTCAGTTTCAGTTTCCTTTGACTAAACTTGTTCCACAACCTCTTCTGCCTTCGTATAGTTCTATCATCCAGTTTTATGATCTCGCTTGAACTGGAGTCAGAGACTTTACTTTCTTCCTTGATGACTTTCCTTTTCTTTGTCCCAGTGGACACTGACTTCTGTTCCATTTCGGTTGGTGTGGATTTAGGAATGGAGAAATGATCCAGTATTCTTTGCACTAGATAGGTAAAACCCTTTTTCAGTAAGAATGATTCTCTAGCAGCTTCCTTACTTTCTTTGATTCTCTGCTTCTCATCAGAAATCTGCTTTATCAACTGATTAAGTATAAATTTGTTCCAATCAAATCTCTCCTCAAACCAAATGGCATAAATCATTTTCATTTTGTCCGTTGAGAGAGTGTAGAAATTTCGAGCATGACCAATGACATTTTTGGTCAGAAGAATTGTCAGGAATGCGAACTCTCCTTTCTGCTGATATATAGAGCCACTGAAATTCTTCTCCTTCTTATTGATTGCAGTGATGTTCCAAAGCTTGTCTTTTTCCTCTTTTCCAAAGGTGAGGGATGAAGAGCCTCAAATTATATCTAGACGGAACACCAGGGAAAGTATTTGTTCATCAATGGTGAAGTTTTTGTCTTGAACGGTAGTTTTGAAGCTTCTTCCATTGTTGGTGATTTCGGCATTCTTGTAGAAATCTCTCGATGCCTTCTCGACATAAGGTAGAGACCTTTGTATCAATCAAATTCTCCAAACCTCGAATCTTTTTAATCTTCTTTGCAATTTGAATTGAAAGATTGGAGTTTGAGAATTTTTGACGAAATGCGTCTAGGCTTGTTGTGATTCCTTCGTCAATGTTGTATTGCTCCATTGAATTTGGGATTCTTGAATGCTTTGATTTTGGGTGAGCAGGATTTTGTCAAGATTTTGCAATTGTTTTCAAAATGAGAGTCATGTCACAATCAAAGAGATTATGTAGGAATGTACATCTACTTTTTCTCCCAGATTGACACGTGGCTTTGAGTGATTTGCCATGTCAGTCCAAACGTCAGATGGTAGCTGGAAAGTCTTTACTTCTTTGACAAGTTTGTCCTTCATCAGCTTTTGCCGTCTCAGTTTTGTATGGAAGTCAGTTTTCTATGGATTTTGCAATATAAACTGACTTTTCCTGCAAAACAGTTTAAGTTTTCCTTGGTACCCATATCTTCTTGGGTCCGGCTGGGTTAGTTACTGGAGTATTACTTCCAGTTTGGTTGAGAGAATTATACCTTCTAAACTCTTTTCTAGATAAACCATTACGCTCAACCTTAGTTGATTTCACAAGAATTCTTTTAGATTTAACATTTTCAATTTCTTTGTGTGATCTACTAGGTCTTCCAGTATCTTGATTTCTAAGGTTTGTTCTTGTTGAGATCTCAAGACTGGGTAGGGATGGTGGATTATCATTGCCTTTGTCAACTTTACTGAGCATTGTTCTTTTAGCAAAATATGACAACTCAGTTTCTAGAAACTCATTCCAATCTTTGGCTTTGTCAAGTTCTTTGTCTTTTTGTTCCAATTCCAAGGAGAGTTTTTCGGTTAACTTGACAAGATTATAGTTTCTTTGACTGAGTTCAGCAAGTGATAACCGAGTGGAAGAATGTACCTTTTCTTGATGATTCGATATAGTTTGTACATTCTCTTGTTGCTGTAATGAGTCTTCTATAACAGTATCTATTTGCAACAATTTCTTTCCTTCTTCTTTTGAGAGGTCTCTCAGTGATGGAACTCCTCTGGATTTTTTAAGGTGATCATTGAAGTTTGTATCCACTTCATCATTGAGTTGAGGTTCTGGATTTGTATAAAGATTTGTCGTACTGAACCTTTCGATCAATTGATCCTGAAAATCAAATATATTTTGCAAACAATTAATCAAGGGATGGGTAAGCCAACTTCTAGCTTTAGATGTAGACATTGAAACTATATGAACTGATACAGTGAGGGGTCTTCAACAACTGGTTTGAAATGTATCTTGGATCTCTTCCAGAAGGAAGATTTGCTCCGATACCAATTGTTGGTCCCTTGGAAAGGCTAACACAAGTTTAGAGGGGGGGGGGGGTGAATAAACTTGTCACCAAAAACTGATCCCGAACTGGAATAGTCCCAGGAACTAAGTTTCTCTGAAACTTAAACTGATTTTCAGTTCCTGTCCCTTTAACTTGTGCGGAGTTCAGTTAGCTTAACTGAATATAAGTTATTACTGACTTATATTTAGTCTCGTTAACTGGCAGCGGATAAAACTAGCCTTTAGTGCAATAGATGTGTAACTAGAAAATTAGACCTTCTATGTATCAGTTAAGTGTTGACTCAGTGTCTGGTGTTTGCTGAGAGACAATGCAATAAATAAAACAAACACAGATGCATAAAGTAAATCAACACAAGATTTGTTTATGGAAGTTCCGGGTGGTGTAATCCCGTACGTCTCCCCTTCTCCTGTGGCGTAGGAGGTATCACTAGAATAATGAGATAACCGTTACAAGATTCTAGTACTATGACAGTCCTTCACGACACCCTAGTTTCACTGTCTACACAAAATGAAGAAAGGTGAGATTGCTCCATTCACTCTGCACACTGATCTTTCGGAGGTGGAATTGCTCCTTCACCAGCTCACCACTCATATACACAGTCCGCAGACTGCACCAACTGCTGTAGCAACACCGTATGAAGAAAGGTAGAATTGCTCTCTTCAAACTATGCACAGCCAACCCTTTTTCACAAAGGTTAGGTTTAGAATTAATCAAGGATTAATTCAGTGAGCTGTTTGATTTTTCTGGATCTGACTTTGTAGCTCCAAGATGCCTTCTTTCCCCCTTAATGGGTTACTGGATCTTCCTTTGAAGTTTTCAAGGCAATGTCGTTGGCTCCCTTTTTCTGGATAAATGTAATCTGATTTTTTTTTTGATCTGGATTTGGATCTTGAATGTATGCTTGTAAAGCTCTTTTTCTGATCCTCCTCTGTTTTGCTTCAAGTGATTCTCTTGTATATTTATAGGGGTGATGTGACGGTTACTAGCTCTTGTAGCCGTTACACTTGTCATTTAGCCAACGTTCATATGTACGATCTTTTGTCGTATTGATAGTTTAAATCCAATCAAGGCCTTAACTCAGTTTTATACTCTTCTTCAAAACTGAGTACCTTGTTTACTTCATATCTGACTTTAATTGACTAAGTCAGAGTACACCATTCAGTTTCTTCTTTTCCGGGTAGCGATAATCTTTGTCCTTAAGATTATCCGGTTTTACATGATCTATAACTCAGTTTCAGGTCACCACAGACTTGCCTGAATCCTGACTTATAGTCATGACTTAATCAGCTTCTAACTGAGTTTGCCACCTCAGTTCTTCAATCTTCAACAACTGAGTCTGTGTCCCTCAGTTCTTCAGACTTTTAGATAAGCCAATTGAGTCTGTGTCCCTCAGCGAACTTATCTTCTTCAGTTTTGGCATGACTGAGTTTGAACCCTCAGTTCTTCTATAACTTAGTTTTCTTGTTGTAACTCAGTTTTCTTATTGTGACCCAGCTGTTCGCCTAGTTCCTATTCTATTACAATGCTTGTCTGAAACAACCTATACAAAGTTCAGACTCTAGATAGAACTTATACATTTGTCTCTAGACCATTTCTTGCTTCTTCTTTTATTATGCACTATAACAGTTAGTTACGACTTCATCATCATGGGTTGTAAGTGATTTGTCTAATTTTGTGACGAATCATCATCAAAACATAAATAATATTTCCAACAATTTCCCCCTTTTTGATGATGTATCATAACCCTCCTTAAAAGCAATAATAAAGGAATAGTGCAAGAAATTATGACAAAACAAATTAAGAAAGCAAACTAGAGCAGCCAAGTTTATTACAGGATTCAAAACGAGCCAAACTGAGTTATAACTGAATAAATTACATCTCTTTTTCCAAAGTCAACAAGTTATCACCAACAAAGACACTCCTCTTAGTTTCCAGGAGTCTTCTTGCTTTTCCTTCTTCTTCTGTTTCTCCAACTTTAGGCTTGATCTCCAGCTAATCATTTAGCAATTGATTTGCTTCTTCATTGTTGCCAGCTTTGGACTTTGCTAATATTTCTTTGACTTCTTCACACATCACCTTCTCTTCTTCCATTGAAATAAGACTAGATTCCTTTTCAGCTTTTCTTCCTGGTTCCAATTTAGCTTCCCCCTTGGTTTGTGTCTCCTTATTTGCCAACTTTTCAAGAGATCGACACAAAATGCAAGCTTCTTCCGATACTCAAATCTTTAACGCATTATCTTCATCATTCTCAGTCCTTGTGTCTTTAAAATCTCCTTCTGTAATCAGCTCTTCAAACATACTATCAACTGCTTCTTCATTAATTTGGGTAGTTAGTAGATCAGCATCTACTTGTATGTCTTGATCTTCCATCAGTTGTCTGGCATAAACCACTTCAGCTTTAGCTGCATCCTCTCTTACAGCTTCATCACCTACAGCTTCATCTTCCCCCTTGTTTGAAGATAAGCGAAAGCAATCTTCAAATAACTTACGTAGGGTGATGATGTTTGAGTAATTGTTCAAACCTGAATAATGTATCCTTCCAATTAATTCATGCATGTTGAACAGTTTCTCCTGTAGATTCTGTATTAAACATTCAATGAATTCTTTCAGATTCTTCAGTTTCTCAGCTTCAGTTTCTTGAACCAGCAATTCTTCAAATGCTGACTTGCTTATGGATGCCTTTCGAGTTTGTGACGAGGAGCCAGTTTCAGGATAGTAAAAGTGAGTATCATGAAATGTCAGTTCCTTTTCATACTCAGTTTCACAAAATTCTGCATCTTCAACAGCTTCTCTCTGTTTTTCAGTGTATTCCCCAAACATAGTAGTGGGAAATTCACTCCCTTCAGATTCTTCATCAACTTCTTCAGACACTTCTTTACCAATTTCTTCATCTCCATCTAGTTCATTTTCTTCAAGTTTATCAACGAACTCTTCAGTTTCTTTGTACATGCTTTCTTCAGACTCATCAGGCTTGCTTTCTTCAGTTTCATCAGTTTCATCAGTTTCATCTTCATCATCTCCTTCAGTTTCTTCGTTCTCTTCAGTATCATCCTCAATCTGGATCACATTCTCAGTTTCAGTTTCCTTTGACTGAAACTTGTTCCACAACCTCTTCTGCCTTCGTATAGTTCTATCATCCAGTTTTATGATCTCGCTTGAACTGGAGTCAGAGACTTCACTTTCTTCCTTGATGACTTTCCTTTTCTTTGTCCCAGTGGACACTGACTTCTGTTCCACTTCGGTTGGTGTGGATTTAGGAATGGAGAAATGATCCAATATTCTTTGCACTAGATAGGTAAAACCCTTTTTCAGTAAGAATGATTCTCCGTCAGCTTCCTTACTTTCTTTGATTCTCTGCTTCTCATCAGAAATCTGCTTTATCAACTGATTAAGTATAAATTCGTTCCAATCAAATCTCTCCTCAAACCAAATGGCATAAATCATTTTCATTTTGTCCGTTGAGAGAGTGTAGAAATTTCGAGCATGACCAATGACATTTTTGGTCAGAAGAATTGTCAGGAATGCGAACTCTCCTTTCTGCTGATATATAGAGCCACTGAAATTCTTCTCCTTCTTATTGATTGCAGTGATGTTCCAAAGCTTGTCTTTTTCATCTTTTCCAAAGGTGAGGGATGAAGAGCCTCCAATTATATCTAGACGGAACACCAGGGAAAGTATTTGTTCATCAATGGTGAAGTTTTTGTCTTGAACAGTAGTTTTGAAGCTTCTTCCATTGTTGGTGATTTCAGCATTCTTGTAGAAATCTCTGATGCCTTCTGGACATAAGGTAGAGACCTTTGTCTGTGTCCCTCAGCGAACTTATCTTCTTCAGTTTTGGCATGACTGAGTTTGAACCCTCAGTTCTTCTATAACTTAGTTTTCTTGTTGTAACTCAGTTTTCTTATTGTGACCCAGCTGTTCGCCTAGTTCCTATTCTATTACAATGCTTGTCTGAAACAACCTATACAAAGTTCAGACTCTAGATAGAACTTATACATTTGTCTCTGGACCATTTCTTGCTTCTTCTTTTATTATGCACTATAACAGTTAGTTACGACTTCATCATCATGGGTTGTAAGTGATTTGTCTAATTTTGTGACGAATCATCATCAAAACATAAATAATATTTCCAACACAAACCTAGTCTAAGAAAATCCTATCAAAATGTTTTCATTTTTTTTGTCTCTTGAGCTAACACAATTTTTGATATCGACTTTTAAACAATCTCCCCGGCAACGGCGCCAATTTGATAAGTGAATATTTCGTAATCCGGCTCGATCAAATACAATTTATAAAACTCGAAACCTTAGGCAAAACTCACTTTCTAACCGGCAGTGAACCGGGTCGATCGTAGGTAGTGCGTTCAGAGTCCGAGGTCGATCCCACGAGGAGATTGAATCGAATACAAAACTTGTGTTAAAATCAGAGGACAAAGAGTATATGAACAAGACAAAAGATCGAAGCTTTTATTATTACACGGCATAAACAAGGATCTAAATCAAGACTTTTATCCAGAGTAAATTTCATCAAACTAATGATCTACACAATCAAAACCATATTGAGAGACAACAAATCGAAATCAGAAAACTCACAATAATAAAGATCAAAATATTGCAGATCAAAACTTTTGAATCCAAAATCAGTAAAAGATATCAACCTTTAATTCACACAATGATCCCAAGCACGAACTCCACCAAGCTATCGATCGAATATCGTATTCTACTCTATTTTAAAAATCTAAACTAAGAAATTGAAATACGGGGCCTAGTCCAGAGCTCTAATCCGGCTATTTAGATGTCAACCTGTCATAACAATCGCCGAAGCGGCTTGGTTGAGCACCTAAGCCGTCCTCGAACTCAGTCTAGGCCAATAAAAGTCAGAATATATGTTTCTTAGGTTTAGCTGCTCTTAAATAGGCAAAAAATCGCGACCTTGACCTAGTTGGGCCGACCAACTTGGACCATTTAACTCGTCTTCAGTAAATCGGTGATAACTTGATGTGTAGATCTCCGATTTGAATGATTCAAGATGAGTTGGAAAGATTGTTCAATTTCCTACAACTTTCATGAAGACCACTTGACCAGAAAATGCCTCCAAGATAGGTCAAAATAAAGATTAACGAACAGGCATGGTGAAATATCGCGTCGGCGCCAAACGAGCGTTTGCCTCATGTCAAACGCCCGTCCGCCTTGAAGCCCGTCCGCCTTGATTCTTTCTTGATTAGGGTTTCTTTGATCCGAACGAGCGTCGGCTGCCTTGAACGCTCGTTTGTCTTATACGAGCTTTCCGAATCGAGCTGAACCTACCCAAATGCCCGTTTGGGGGTCATTTGGACGCCCGTCCAGATGAAAACCCAACTTTCTGAATGAATGTCAGCTCTGTGAATGCCCGTTTGGAATGGGCAAACGCCCGTTTGAGGTGGGCTTCCTGCAAACGCCAGTTTGGGTATGGCAAACGCCCGTTTTCCCTGACTTCACTCCAAACCTGGCTTTTCTTCAACTTTCATTCAATTCTCGCACCACGAACATGTCTCTTAGTCCAAGATATCGCCTTCCGGGTCCTCGAGTCACCTAAGTCCTGCAATAACATAGACAAACAAACACCACGCGTAATTCCGCAAGACAAAAGTACTCGGAAAAGAGTGAAATATCATCAAAAAGGCGGAGTTCCCTATCGATATGACAGTTTAACTCCCCATGTGTATAACTCTCGATATTACTCTCAAACATGTCTAAATCTACCCAAAACATGCCAATAAAGTGATAAACGGGGGCTAGATCACATACAAAAGTGCAGTGAAGTTGACTCCCATCAAGTACGAGTCAAAGTCGATCCCACAGAGACAATGCAACTCTGAGTATAAACAATTTTAACCTAACTAAGACGACACTTATAGGTGGTCGTTGACCAACAATAAACAGAAAAGAAACGTGGTATTCCTCCCCCTCTTCCCACCGATCTACTAACTTGTATTAGTTAATCCTTGCGTTTACTTCCCCACATAATTTCCTTAAACTAATCGAGCGAGTTTTTAACTTAGTTTTAAGCTACGGGTGCAACTCCTAACCCTATCTACTCCGACCATGGTAGTAGATAATCTATACGCCAACTACCTCCTTAATTGGTCCGTAATAGGCCAAACACATAAAGAACTAGAAGTTGCGGTATCGAGCGCTAACTCATCCGCTAACCCACCTAAACAGCCGTCGACACTGATTAGCACGTTCCTAGGGTCCATCAAGACAATGTCCTAACTAACACTTCACTATCAGTACTTCATGTTAATTTATGAATTATGAATACTAGACTGGCCAGACCTATTACTTGTTTTAATTAATTCTGTCGATCAACGTAGCTGACGCGAATCCTCCAGATTAAGTTTCCTAAATATTGCCTCGGTAAACCGGTATAGACCGCCGGTTTACCGGGGTTGGCTTTTCTTAATTCTGGATCTACATTGCTCAATCTCGATTAATCTAAGTAAATTATGGGGTCGTTAAACATGCAGATTAACTAAAACACGTAAATACAAACAAATCTACCATATTGAAGACAAAAAGGAACGTTCAAAGCTTCATACCTTCAACGATGGAGATCTAGCTTGACCTACTCAAGCTAGATATGGTGAGGAAGGGAAGGAAACCAGAAAATAACTCCCCAAAAGCTTAGGAAAACTTTATTTCATCAAATTGTATATAAAAGATTCAATATAATTGAGTGCTTATCAAAACCTATGTAATAATCAGTATATGCGGCTTTATATAGATACAATAGCCGACTTATGACTCATAGAAACCCTAACCGACCTAGTCAATACTGCAGAATCAATTTCTTGTTCCTCAAGGCCCTCGGTTTACCGGACCTAGCCCACGGTAAACCGGGCTAACTTTTCTCTTTTTCTTCAGCAGATCTCTTCTTGGACTTCTTTTACTTGACCCAACATGCTTCATTTGATCCAGATTCGTTCTCCAATGCTCCAAATTTGTTGCATCCTGTAAAACACATAAAACATGACAAAACAGTATCGAATCTTCGGGAAAATACCACAAATGCAGAATCACGATCCTAAGGACACGTACATAGCATTTAACACATATTCCATATTCAGGGTGAATAAAGGTATAATTAATGGTACTATTTAGAGCGTTATCAACTACCCCCACTAAGCTTTTGATAGTCCCAAGCAAAAAGGCGAAAAGGAAACGACATCCTGATCAATATACAAGTTAATTAAAAATAGCTATACCTCACAAAGTCAAGATCAAGGTCATGCTACTCATATCTATCAGTAACGCATTAAACAATGTTCATGCCATGAGTCAATGTGTGTGTGCAATAACTCCACATCCACTTAGTAATGCAAACAATCTCGCATTACGTCAACCCGTAGTCGAACTAACCAGTCTCGAACATGTTTTTTATTAATCAAATTAGCTGGCATGGCGGATCGAGAACCGAGTATATGCAAAAGTCATGCGTTTTACGCAAAAGTCGTGCATTTTTTATTTATCGGTCTATGCAAAAGTTGAGCGTTTTACGCTCCATCGACTCAATTTCGCCAAAGAGATTATAGATGTATATATTGAAATGCACTTATCTTTATTGGCGGGTGAACTCTCATAAATTTATCTATCCTCACGGTCTCACTCTTGATAAACTACTGAATCTGGAATTCCTTTGCCCTCATACTTGTTGGTGGAACATGATTCGGGCTAAAGCCAGGGTCAACTCTAGTCAAGGTAATGCGCTATCGACTACACACCTAGGAAAGTGAGTTATACGTACTTAAAAATGGTGGCTCATAACAGAATATGCGCTTAATACGCCACTACTTCAGAAGTGGACATGGACACAACTTTCACTTATACAAAGTGAAACAAAGATGGAATCAATTAACTCAAAAAGATCAAAGATGTCATGGTTTTTTGAAATTCTGTCGAAACGAATCAAAGTCTAGGTGGTGAACAGTATATCAAAGAGAATCAAGATAATCTAATAATTTTGGAATATAATGTCAAACAGCTAAGTGACGTCCCTTACCCCCCACTTAAGCGAAACATTGTCCTCAATGTGTAAGATGAAAATATAAAATAAAAAGGAACTTAGATTCATTTAAGGGTGGAGCCAAAGGAACAACTGGATCGTCTTATAATGCATTGGACTTATACAAGTAGTCCGCGAATCATCTGTGCTAAGTAACTCGAACAATCCAAGAAGAATGGTGGTGACAAAAAATCGTATAATAAAATTGCAGCAGTAAAAGAGAAAATAAATAACTCCAAACAAATTAAGCCAAAAAAATCATTATATTATCAAAATTCTGCTACATCAACTAGATAGGAAAATAAAAAACACAAGAAATGGGAAATAACAATAAAAAGAAAGAAAAACTAGTCATCATCATAATAATCCTCCTAGTCATCTCTAGGCTCAAAACCGGGAGGTGGTGCAGAACTCGAGGGAACAACGGCGGAAGAGGATGCTCCGTGGCGTGGGGCAGTCCTAGGAGGTGAGGTCGATGGAGGAATGCCAAAGAAGTCTATAATTCTATCCATCTTGCGATGCAGACTCGCAATCTCTCTTGAATGCTCCTCCAACACAGCTCTCTGAGATCGAGGTGCTCCGAGGACCGGAGTATGCTCTCTCTCAGCTCTCGAACCGACCCGTCTTGGTACTCATGAAACTGAATATGAACTGATCATCGGTTCAGGGTCTTCCCAGTCATCACTGACCAGAACCGGAACCTCGTCCTCTATAGCGAACATATCTATCATAGGCCCATTTGGAAACTGCTCTCGCTCAGACGTAGCTGCAATCTCGTGAATGCGGTTATGCATCGGTAGGCCTATGTTGACTGGAGATCCCTGCTCCAGATAGAACATCAACTCCGCCCTCTTAGGTGTGACATACACCGTATGCTTGGTCGGTAGAAGGCGAGCACACACAAATCTATTGACCACCTTCCTGTCCCAGGATAATTCATTCTCCAGGAAGATGGTGGGGGCTCCTATAGGGTTGCGCTTCCATTGCACCCTAAAGTAATCAGCAATCATCTGCATCATCTCTAGATCTTCAATATTGGTCGAGGATGTGTACTCATCTGGGCCTACTAGTGGATTGTGAACCCCGTAATATTCGTTGATCCGCTCAATCGAAAAATCAACCTTAACTCCACGGACCATTGCAATTGTAGCTCCTGGGTTATGTGAAAGATACGCATAGAATTCTCTTACCACTGTAGCATTAAACTGCGTCGGTGCCTCAGCCATATCCAAAATGTCTTGTACCTTTAGGGCTCATGGCAAGATCGTACCGTAATCGTCCAACTCTACGCCTCATTCTCGGGCAACCGGTCTTCCGTTCCAATGCCTTCGGAATGATTCATAGACCTCTAAGGAATGGAATTGCTCAACCCCGTCTATCAAGGGGTTAGCATCTCCGTAGACATACTGGTGACCACTTGGACGATAGGCTATTCTGCTACGCTTGGGACCCATCCTGATTGATACAGAGTCTCATGATGATGTTGATTCTGAAAATAAACCCTTGGTAAACCGGCCCTATGCTCCGATTTACTGGCCTGAATTTTCTCGATTTCTTACTGGGACTCTGATACTGGAAGATGAAGAATTGCAGCACTTCACTAGCATAGCAGCGGTAATCAGCAACATGGAAGGAAAAAATGGTGTTTTTGTTGTCGAAATAGAAGAAAAAGGTTCAATTTCGGTGGAGGTATGGTGGTGATAGTGGTGGTGATGGGGGCCGAAATTTATAGAGTGAGAAGAAATGGAGAGTTTTGGTGATTGAAGAAGATGATAGTTGACGAGGATGATGAATAATGGTGGTGGAAGGGTGTTTAAATAGGGGAAATGATAGAAGGTGGAAGGATTTGGTGGGATAGTGGGTAGAGGAGTAATTAGGTTGAGGGATTTGAGGGGTTTGATTGATGGGATTGAGGTGGACTTATGGTGGAGTGTGGGAAAGGATGAAAAGGTGGAAAATAGGGAAAAGACGGATTTGCTGACCGGTGTCTTGCTGGTGCAACGTTTGTCCTCCACGTGTCACTGAAAATTTTTTGCTTTTAAATCTGACACTCAGAAACCAAAAAAAACTTGCTCGGTAACCCGGGGGTAACTCCCGGTTTACCGGGGCCTCTTTTCCCCAGATTTCTCTGTCCTCCTTCTCTACACACTTTACTTAAGCTCACTGCTCAATCCTGACCTCAAAATAACTAGTCTCTCACTCATTTGGTTGCTATCTCCTACTCAATCCTAACCTACTTCACTGGAATCCACAACGAGTAAAAAAACCTTCCAACAACCATCGGTTTTAAGCCTAAGGGTGCGGTAGGATAAAAAAAAGCTCGTCATTTCTTCCGGATACTTTTATTCACTCCTATTCTACCTAAGGGTTCAAGAAAATAGTTCTGAGTTTAAAGTCGTCAGCTCGACTTACCTTCGGATCTTCACTCAGTCATAAGTTGGGGCCTTAACTTGCCAAACTCGCATCTTTGAGGTTTCAACCGTCATGCACTTCCTTTCTCATGGATCTTTATCTTCCATGAGTGCCTTTTCCCGGTTTTCTATAGAAACTTTCTGAGCTGTCTTCCTAGCATGCCTCTCTCTCTCTTTGCTTGCGTACTAGGTCTGCCTCTGCATCGAGATTTAAACTTTATGCCCAAGGATTCCACATGTTCCACTTTAAGCTCTAATCTTTCACTATGTAATACGGAAGGACTAGCTTCCGTGAGCGCCTTGCTGTGTAATCCTTTTCTTCGCGCTCTCTCAGCATTAATCTCATTATTCTTGCTCAACGGTTTCTACTACAACCTCTCATTGCCTATGCCCTTCCTTCTCTATCTCCATGATTTCCACCTTGCCTGAATCATAAGTCATCTTGCAACTTTCCGGCCTATTATCTAGGGGCTCTAGGATTTTGAAAGATACGCATCATTGTTCAGCCTTAGAGTGATTCCCTCATTATCAAAGTCCATGATTGCCCTGCTTGTCGCTAATAAAGGTCTACCTAACAAAACTGGGGCACTTGGGTCCTCTGGTACGTCTATCACCGTGAAATCAATTGGAAAAGTGAACCCTCCTGCCTTTATCATGCACTCTCTCAGCAGACCGGCAGGCATATCTCTAGTCCTATAAACAAAGGTCATAGTTCGGATTTGATTCATAATGACCGGAAGCTTAATTTTCTGGCAGAGGGATAGAGGTAGAGTGTTACAACTCAAACCGGAATCGCAAAGGCCTAAACCTACAGATATACTATTGATAGAAATTAGGAGTCGAAACGTTCCAGGGTCTCCTAACTTTTATACCGTGTCAGAGTCCGGGTAATCGTCAAACTCTGAGAACATAGTGTCTGGATCCTCCTCCGGATCATCGGAGTCGTAGTCGGACGATATATCAATTAGCTCGATAAGAAACGTACCTGGCCGATAAGTCTCGTACTTTCTCAGACTTTCCTCGGCTTCCTGTTTAAGTGTTTCAGTTTCCTCCTCCACACGCTTCTTATCAGCTACATATTGCCCTCTGGCTTATGATCCAGGATACATAGATATTGGCTTGATGTTCAACATAGTTCGAGGCATTGCGTTTGACTCGTCTAGACTTAATCGCTTTTGCTTGACTGAATTTCCGAAGTGTCCGGATACTCCTGCAAAAAAGACAAAATAAAACAAAGAAAAGGTTAGCAACTCCCGTTTCAGTTAGGGGTGATCCCAACTGTTGCGGACATACTAACTAAAATCAACAGGGATGAACACAGAATAACGAAGGCTGTCAGAATTCAATTTTCTAGACCTCGGTAAACCGGGCCAAGAATTTCTCCTTCTGGTAGATTAACAAGTGCAAGTTTGATCCAGAACGACTCAAGACTCAAAAAGAAAATAAATTCAAAAGAAAACGACTTCTTAATTATAATTAAAACGTTTATCCTAAAAATTGGCCATTGTCCCTTGCAACGGCGCCAAAAAACTTGATCGCGAGAAAGTCACTAACGTCGATATTACTAGCAAGAATACTAGGTCCATCGTAGTATAGTAAGTTCGAGTCAAGGTCGATCCCACAGAGACAATGCAACTCTGAGTATAAAAGATTTTAACCTCACTAAGAAGACACATATTGGTGGTCGTTGACCAACATTAAACAGAAAAGAAACGCGGTATTCCTCCCCCTCTTCCCACCGATCTACTAACATGGATTAGTTAATCCTTGCGTTTACTTCCCAACATAATTTCCTTAAACTAATCGAGCAAGTTTTTAATTTAGTTTTAAGCTACGGGTGCAACTCCTAACCCTATCTACTCCGACCATGGTAGTAGATAATCTATACGCCAGCTACCCCCCTTAATTGGTCCGTAATAGCCCATACGCATAAAGAACTAGAATTTCCGGTATCGAGCGCTAACTCATACCGCTAACCCGCCTAGACAGCTGTTGACACTGATCACCACGTTCCTAGGGTCCATCAAGACAATGTCCTAACTAACACTTCACTATCAGTACTTCATGTTAATTTACGAATTACGAATACTACATTGGCCAGTCATAGTACTCGTTTTAATTAATTATGTCGATCAACGTAACTGACGCAAATCCTCCAGATTAAGTTTCATAAATATTAACACGGTAAACCGGTATAGACCGCCGGTTTACCGGGGTCGGCTTTTCTTAATTCTGGATCTACATTGCTCAATCTCGATTAATCTAAGTAAATTATGGGGTCGTTAAATATGAAGATTAACTAAAACACGTAAATACAAATAGATCTACCATATTGAAGACAAAAAGGAACGTTCAAAGCTTCATACCTTCAACGATGGAGATCTAGCTTAACTTACTCAAGCTAGAGATGGTGATGAAGGGAAGGAAACCATAAAATAACTCCCCAAAAGCTTAGGAAAACTTTATTTCATCAAATTGTATATAAAAGATTCAATATAATTGAGTGCTTATCAAAACCTATGTAATAATCAGTATATGCGGCTTTATATAGATACAATAGCCGACTTATGACTCATAGAAACCCTAACCTACCTAGTCAATACGGCATAATCGATTTCTTGTTTCTCAAGGCCCTGGGTTTACCGGACCTAGCCCACGGTAAACCGGGCTAACTTTTCCTCTTTTGCTTCAGCAGATCTCTTCTTGGACTTCTTTTACTTGGCCTAACATTCTTCCTTTGATCCAGATCCGTTCTCCAATGCTCCAGATTTGGTACATCCTGTAAAACACATAAAACATGAAAAAATAGTACCGAATCTTCGGGAAAATAACACAAATGCAGAATCACGATCCTAGGGACACGTACATAGCATTTAACACATATTCCATACAATAACGAGCCTATCCATCCTCTCTTGAGCATAGTTCGGGGTGAATAAAGGTATAATTAATGGTACTATTTAAAGCGTTATCAGGGGCCACAACCTACGTGTGTGAGGTAGTTGGTTGAAGTATTAACAGATAATGGGTTTAGATATACTTATTTACATGTAGTGATAATTCAGGGATTATTATCTGCACCACACCCAATCAACTCGTGCACCACTCTAAATGTACACCACAGTACAACCGACTTTCTGTAGGTGATTGTGAGAACCGAATTTAATTAAAGATCCTTAGAATTAATTGTGTCGACATACATAGACATATACACACATATATATATACACATATATACACTCTAGTAAATATTAAAAAATAACACACACACATATACAATATATACATATATATCAGATTCGGTCCGGATTTCATTTTAAAGAAACATAACCAAATTGTTTTTCACGGTTTGATTTTCTACGATACAAAATCCAACCAAACAATCATGGTTTACGCTTTTGACCGGTTTGGTTCGATCAGTTTGCTTTTATGTTATTTCGTTCATCCGTACATGTTGGTTTTGTGTTATTTTGACCAACCCTTGTAAGGTGGTAATCTCAAAATCACTTGATCTGGAGTGCCAAGGTGATTTGCTAGTCGGGCTTTGATAGTATTCTATTCTAGATTGTGTATGTGAAACTTGTGGCTTGTAGTACTTTGTTTGATCCTTGCAAGAGATGTCTTAATATGTTTTATCAACTGCATATCTCATAACCTTTTGTTTATCAACCTAGGTATTTATATAACGGGAAATTTGAAAATCAGCCCTTTTATCCTTTGACATTTTTTTTCAGGCCGTCCAGATTCTGACATTTTTTTTCAGGTTCACCGTCCAAATTTGGAGGACATCGTCCAAATACAATCAACACCGTCCATATTTGGATGCATTTCGTCCAAATAAATTGAATGGGCAATATGGACGGAAACCGTCCAAATGTTGGACGCTCCGTCCAAATTGGGATGAATTCCATCCATTTTTTGGACGGTGCGTCCAACATTTGGACGGATTCCTTTCATTTTGTCCAAAACACTAAAACCGTCCCAATTTGGATGGTATCGCTTGATCTCTCCGTCCAAAACAGAGGACGCACCGTCCAAATTTGGACGGATTCATCCATTTTGGACGGAAACGTCCATTTTCAAACCCTTATCAATGTCTTATTTACTCTCTTCACCTACTCTTGTCTTCACCGTTTCATCACACAAAAAAATCACCATTGCTTCCAAAAAAAATCACCATTGCTACACCAAAAATTCACCATTGATACCAAAAAAAAAAAAAAAAAAAAAAAAAGAAAACATATTTATCCTTTTGAGCTGCGTTGTTTCATTTCACCGGAGTTGTATTTTTAAACAAATGGGTAAACATTTACTTAAGTTTGAATAAATTTATTTATTGTGTTTGTTTTTATTGTTATTTGTTCACATGAATAGAGTATGTTAATGTTATAAATTTTTGATTTTTAGCGTAGTGTAGTATGTGCATTTTCAGGGTAGAGAAATGATTAATTTTGATTATATATTTCGATAATGGAATTGACATTCGTTGGATAATTAGGGTAGTCAATGATACATTCTTATTTTGATTGATATATTCTGATGAAATATTTGGATAACGATACAAATATATTTTGGTTGATGTCAATGTGATCGCTCGTAGTAATAAATGAAACTTGTTTATCGAATATATATGGTTTGGTACAAAGTTGATTATGTTGTTGTTGCAGTGGAAGATGAAAATTCAATTCAAATATATGGTTTTTGAATTACGTATTTTGTGATAGTATGAGAACATCCCTTGAAATTATTGGTAACAAGAATGTGATTTAAAAAATTGAAACAAACGACAAATTAATGTTGTTTGAAAATTCAAGAACGAATATCTCGAACTGAATTCCATGGTACGCCTCGGCCTGATAAGGTTCTTAGAATTGCATGCTTTCCCTAGGGTGTTTTCGATTCCTTCTGATCCATTGTGTCATGCCTAATCTCCAGGCTTTGTATTGGGGCTCCTGGTAGGTAGCTCGTAGAAAATTTCATTAGGTCTGCTCAACAGAGCATCTTTTCCTGTCTTCAGCAGCCTGGTAAATCCTCAGCCGGAAGTGAGGCACCCCTTAGATTGAAAATATAAGTTCTGTGCTGCCGGCTCCGTCCGGCATCCGTTCTCCCTCGTCATCATCAAGTACTCTATGACGTTGGTAAAAACATCACTCTCTTTATCTCTTACCCCCCTCTAACGTTACAACACAACACAACACAAAACAACGATGTTCCGAAAAATAAAAACGAGAAGATAAGACATTTCGGTTATATATATATATATATATATATGTGTGTGTGTGTGTGTGTGTGTGTGTGTGTGTGTGTGTGTGTGTGTGTGTGTGTGTGTGTGTGTGTGTGTGTGTGTATAAATATATAAATATATATTTATATGTGAGTGTGTGTGTGTGTGAGTATAAGTATCCTCATTTATTAATAATTGTGTCATTGTTTTTGACATATACTTACACAAAATATCATATTTTAACATCGCAAAAACACTCATAGTCACACTCACACACACACTTATTACATATATGCACTTGTACTTATTACATATATATGTGTATCACACTAACAATATGATGACATATATACAAACATATTATATATTCATTGTTTATATATTATTTTATATTCATATCTCCACTGTATACTGATGTAAATTTATAATTATTTCACAGATAACAACATTGTGTCCGTTAAGTTTGAATTTGGTGGAGAGTGGATATACAACGAAGGATGCGATAGATGGTCTTATAGGAGAGGAAAATTACGATGTTATACTTCAGAACGATGCGAATGGAAGGTTGTCGGTAGGAAGGTTGTTGATTCGAATGTGGACGCAAGGGACGGACAACGTTGCATGAACTTTGAGATAACCGCGTACAATGAAACCCACACTTGTGGATTGGAGCAATTGACTGACAATCATAGACAAGCCAAGCCCGGAACTATAGGTCGTTTCGTAAGGGATAGCCTATAGGTCGTTTCAAATCAAATAACAAAATCAAATAGGATATGAATTCAAATCATATGTATGATTACCCAACAAAATCAAATAACAAAAACAAATAACGAAATCAAAAACGGAATTGGAAGAGACCATAAAAAATAAAAAATCATAAACACTCACATTAGGTGCTTCTAAGCTCTGAGAAGACGAAGGATTAGCCATTGTAATCGTCCAAATTTGCTTTGAGAAATGGAAGGATTGAAATGCTGTAAATCGTCCAAATTCGGTTGTTTTAGTGCGTTTTTTTCAGTGGTTTTGCTTGAAACGGCTGTGAAATGGTTTGAAATGAGGAAGAGGGATTGATAAGGGTTTGAAAATGGACGTTTCCGTCCAAAATGGATGAATCCGTCCAAATTTGGACGGTGCGTCATCTGTTTTGGACGAGAGATTAAGGGATACCATCCAAATTGGGACGGTTTTAGTGTTTTGGACAATATGGAAGGAAACCGTCCAAATGTTGGACGCACCGTCCAAAAATGGACGGATTCATTCCAATTCGGACGGTGCGTCCAACATTTGGACGGTTTCCGTCCATATTGCCCATTCAATTTATTTGGACGAAATGCATCCAAATATGGACGGTTTTGACTATATTTGGACGATTTCCTCCAAATTTGGACGGTAAATCTGAAAAAAAATGTCAGAATCTAGACGGTCTGAAAAAAAATCAGAGGTTAAAGGGCCGATTATCCAATTTCCCTTTATATAACCTCCTTTGTCACCAAGTTCTTATCAAAATAAAATCAATCATGCATCTTGATCACTTGCTTGTCACACGGTTAATCATTTAAACTTTGTTAAATTAATTAAAACTTCCGGCTTAACAAGTGTTTGATTAATTTGTTTTGTTCTAAACTCTATTTTGTCTCAAACTTGCTATAACTGTTAAGTGACATAAGTTTTTTTTGAAAAGTTTTAAAATCCCCGTGATCCATTAACTCCCATTGTGGATCATACTGCACGTCGATCCAACACTTATGGCGTCTTGGGGCATTTTTATAGGCTCTTTACAGCCTTAGATCGGTTTCCTCTATCTCGGGGGAAGGGAAAAAAAAGCTTGATTAACCATAAATTAATAGGAATAAGAAACCAAATTATGTAAAGACGGAAGTACCCGTAAATTAAAACACACAAGAAGTCGTAATTTCACTTTTTTTTTTGTTTACATACAAAAAGTATGTGCTAATACAAAAAATTCTTTATCAGAGTTCAATGTTGGTTCAACAAATACTAACCGTGGAGATTAGGGTTATTTACTTATCTCCTAACACTTGAGGGATTCACTATGAAAATTCAGTTTTGATTTAGTGAATTGTAAGAGCGGATTAATAGGGTGCGAAGTATTCATTTATCCTTTGAAAAATCTGAAAAATTCCAGATTTTAGTTTGATTATTAAACAAACACAAACACAAATATATGATATTTAACTCAAGGGTCGTCGTTAGGCCACAGTTAAGGCGTAACATCCTATTAAATATCCACACCCAATCAGCTCCATATGGAGGCTTAATTTTTAAAAGTCGAACCTCATATACTAACTCCGTCCCAAAATGTAAATCCGTTTGGATTTTTTCACACATATTAAGAAAGTTGGTTCAATGGGTTATGTATCATTAATTTTGATGAGAAAATTCTAAAATGACATTTGACTGTTATTAATGCAAAATATTGAAAAGTGAGAGAGTATAAAATAAATGGGGGGTAAAAGGAGAAAAATGTAATAAATATTTCATTGATTTTCTATATGAACTTACATTATGGTACAAAACCAAAAAACTAAATTAACATACATTTTGGGACGGATGTAGTACATTAGATATGACTTTTCGGATGTCGAATATCCACATTCGATTCGTTAAAATTGGATTTTATACATCAGTATTGATACGCGAAGCCCGGAAAAGAGCCCGTGAATTGACATTGGGCTTGTTTGAAGGCCCAATAACGAATAGGGTCATTGGCCCAATAAGCCCGCACCTTCATAAGCCGGGCTGGGCCAAATACAATCCAGCTCGCCTTATGCCTTTACGATTTCTATCATCGGCTAGGCAACGGGCGTCGATCAGCAAAGTCTTCCAACCCGCCCTTTACAGGTCGCCACGAAGCACTGTGGGCCGATCGACTCGCCTTCCAGCTCGCAGTCCGCCAGCTCGGACCAAACCCGCTCAACTAGGCAACAAGAGTTCATGCACGATAGTTACAAGCGAAGAACCCGCAGCGGTTATGGCGAAGCTCGCCCAATCAGAGATAGCCATGTCGGCAACGTAGTTAATTACATTTAAGTATGCCTTAATTACCTTCATTTGTAACCTCCGACTCTTAGCCCTATAAGGCCACCTCCAATGGGAGGTTTAAATTTGTCTTCAAAGCTTTACAACAACTCTATTACCATTGGGGATAGCTGACTCAGCAAAAGGTTTTTTCAATAGGGTTGTCTGCACGAACCGGTTGGAACGTGACAAATTTTTTTTTTTTTGTGTGGTAGAAAAAAATAGTAGAGAAAAAGTTTATGTGTAGTGGGACCATTCTATAAACCTTTTCAAAAGGTTTATGCATTGTAGAGAAAAGGTTTATAGAGAAAATGTTTATAAAATAATGACGTGACATTGTGATAAAGCTTTATCATTAGAGATGCTCTAAATAACGGCATTTGTACCCGAAAAGGACATCTCATAATTAATACAAAATAGACAATCTCTGTCAATTTGTCGACAGTCGAGCTTGCCACTTTTCCGCTTTATTGTCTTCATGTCGCCTTCATATATTTCTTGAGCACCACCACTCACCACCGAAAAATTCACACATTCCACCCAGATATCCACCGCTAAAATTTCCACACCCGATTGTGATAATTCCGACGTTATCAAGTATGATGTCACATTAGATATTATATGATGTCGTTAAATGACTATTAAATTAAACAATAATCCCACCGACCAAGCATTTCTAAGGGATTCTCTTTTTCCTCCACGTAGAAAGTATCCTACAAAACAAGTTGATATAACAAGATTATTAAGGTGAGTTTTGTTTAGACTATAAAACTATTAATGACATCATATTCACATGTTATAATTTGTATGTAATTCATCATTATTAAATCACGTTTACTTTCTAATTAATATTTTTTATTAAGATTCAATAATACAAGGCATATATGCATGATTAGTTAAGCATTAGTTTATGGTGCACTTATATGTCATCAAAACCACCTCACCCCATATTTAACACTCTACTTGCATGAATAATTTATGCCAAAGGGAATGGTATATTCGAAAGCCGGAAGGTGGTGACATATGACTTTATACAATTGTATTGCCACATGTTGAAATGGTGTAAACAGAACATGGTCAAGATATAAATTTGAGACACAATAAACTTAAAAACTTGAATTAACCAACTTTTTGCCAAGTGAGGATGATTGTAACGCCCCGTTCCCGGACATCGAGTCCTCATCCGGAAAAAGAACGTTCGGCACGTATAAAATAAAATAAATTCATTTCATACGTAAGCCTCTACTACGTCGTATCAAAACAAGCAAACGGAAGCAAAAGACTCGGGTATAAAAATTTCCAATCATCCAAGAATAGAAACAACATCTAAAGGTGAAAATGTAACTTATTACATTCAAGAAAACTACGAAAATCCGAAAGAAATGTACGATGTTCTTAAAAGAAACGTAACAGTACTACAAGTCTCGAAAGACCAAAAGTCTAACATTGTCTAATGAAGAATAACAAAATAATAAAAGTAAAGTCTTCAATGAGGCGTCTTCAAACGTCATCATCGAACTCCTCCTCGTAAACAATATCTACCTGTTCGTCTTCTCATACCAAACACATAGAAAACATGCATTTGAGGTAAGTATAACGTACTTAATAAGAAAGAGAAGCTATGATAACAATTACAATTTATAAAGAAAAGATATTTAAAGGTTTAGTTGTTTATGTTTGACCGACTCAATCTAGGGTTCATCTCATGTCCATCAATATGAATTGACTAAACGTTTCTACTTAACTTATCTATGTTACAACCGCACTCAAGGGCACTACGCATATCCACTTTTGGGACACTCTTGGCAACATATTAGTGGATCACACCAATATCCACGGAGGCTAGAATAGGTAGGCTCCGATAGTACGCACACCTCAATGAAGTCCCTCCGTACTTATGGTTTTTTTGACCTACGGAGTTCTTCCACCTTCAGAGGTAGCACACACATCGCGATATAGACTGGTGCCTATCCAAGAGAGACATGTTGTTTAATCTTTTACTAATCAAGTACGTAATTTTATTAGAATGATTAACTAACCACCTAAGTGTTTTCAATTAATCTCCCTCACAAATACTACTCTCTCCCTTGACCACTAGACACGGACAAGGCCTAGCAATTGCACAGACATTGATGAATGCTAATTCATCAAAGCACAAGCCTATCATGCTCTTGATGAGGGAAAAATTCACTGTTATTATTATAACAATTTACCCCACTTTTGATACCATTTTGAGCGTTATTATATCATTTCGAGTCATAAATTCCTTAGATTTATCTAAGTATGTTAGTAGTAAGTATTATATAAAATATCGTGTTTTTACTAGTTTTTGTACCGGTTTAGTAACCGGAGTGTCGTGTCGGATTTACGTTTGGTATTTTGGTGATTTATTGCAGAATTATAGGTTGAACAAGATCCCGAGTGACAACATGTTTTGAGTCTAAAAGATGTATTTTGAGGGATAGGAGAAGATGCCATAAGCTAACGAGTTCAAACGGATTAATTGTCCGAAATGCATCTACCGTAACCAGTTTTCGACGGACATTTGACCCAACTTAGAGGAATTTTCTGGGGAAGACTTCTTCATGAAAGTTTTAGATCTTCAAATAAGATTTCCAAACCATTTTGAATCACGTCAATCGGAGGTCTAAAACTCAAGTTATGGGCATTATACCAAAACTAGGTTCGAACTAGCCTTTGACTCGGTTCGAACAGGCTCCCAAAAATTCTATAAATACACCCCTCATTTCCTTCAATAGACCGGCACCTCCCCTTCCTCCCTTCCCCATTTCGTCCCCCTCTCCTCCTCTCTTCTTCCCCAAACACCTTCTTCTTCCCCAATCTCCCATTTCTTCCATCTCCTCCCTCCTTTCTTCATCCCTTTCTTCCCCAAACTCCCCTCATCTAGCCGCCCCTTTCTTTTTATTTTTGTTTTGTTTCTTGTTATGTTACATAACATATATATATATATATATATATATATATATATATATATTTTTCCTTCTTGCACTTTTATTTTCTTGTCTTCTTTATTTTTGCTTTGTAGAACTATATATATATATATATATATATATATATATATATATATATATATATATATATATATACATATTTGCCAAGAAGGATGCAAAACCACGCTTGTTAAGGTGGATCTTGCTTCTTCAAGAGTTCGATGTAGAGATTAAGAATCGAAAGGGGTGTGAGAACGTAGTAGCTGACCATCTCAGTAGGATGGAACAAGGAGACAAGAAACACTCTATTAAGGTTGAAATTGATGATCGTTTTCGGGATGAGCAGTTGTTCGTATTGCTGGGAATGAGGGCATATGATACACATGTGAAATTAAGTTAAATTTAAAAATTGGCAAATGACAATGTGGAAAGTTGGTTTACAACTTAGTTATCTTCTGACTATCCCCAGTATAAACTGAATGATATGCTTTAGGGATTATCCTAATAAGTACACGGGAGGACTTTGTGTGGAGCTCATTCGCCTATACCTAGGAAAGTCATTAGGATCGTGTCGAATGGATACTTGTGCGTTTGCTTGAATTATTCAAGAGAGGATAGTGGAAATTGAAAAGGCTTGTCACACACGCACTCTGTTATACATTTATATTGAGGTTAACGTGTGGTTATGATTCGAATGGTTTCATCATCTAGTTGTCCCTTACATCTTATCTTTTCGTGAATTTATCCCTCATTCATTTTGTTTTATCGCTTGTTTTGCTCGAGGACGACCAAAAGCTAAGTGGGGGGTTGTGATGAGGGAAAAATTCACTGTTATTATTATAACAATTTACCCCACTTCTGATACCATTTTGAGCGTTATTATATCATTTCGAGTCATAAATTCCTTAGATTTATCTAAGTATGTTAGTAGTAAGTATTATATAAAATATCGTGTTTTTACTAGTTTTTGTACCGGTTTAGTAACCGGAGTGTCGTGTCGGATTTACGTTTGGTATTTTGGTGATTTATTGCAGAATTATAGGTTGACCAAGATCCCGAGTGACGACATGTTTTGAGTCTAAAAGATGTATTTTGAGGGATAGGAGAAGATGCCATAAGCTAACGAGTTCAAACGGATTAATTGTCCGAAATGCATCTACCGTAACCAGTTTTCGACGGACATTTGACCCAACTTAGAGGCATTTTCTGGGGAAGAATTCTTCATGAAAGTTTTATATTTTCAAATAATCTTTCCAAATCATTTTGAATCACGTCAATCGGAGGTCTACAACTCAAGTTATGGGCATTATACCAAAACTCGGTTTGAACTAGCCTTTGACTCGGTTCGAACAGGCTCCCAAAAATTCTATAAATACACCCCTCATTTCCTTCAATAGACTGGCACCTCCCCTTCCTCCCTTCCCCATTTCGTCCCCCTCTCTCCTCCTCTCTTCTTCCCCAAACACCTTCTTCTTCCCCAATCTCCCATTTCTTCCATCTCCTCCCTCCTTTCTTCATCCTTTCTTCCCCAAACTCCCCTCATCTAGCCGCCCCTTTCTTTTTATTTTTGTTTTGTTTCTTGTTATGTTACATAACATATATATATATATATATATATATATATATATATATATATATATATATATATATATAATTTCCTTCTTGCACTTTTATTTTCTTGTCTTCTTTATTTTTGCTTTGTAGTACTATATATATATATATATATATATATATATATTATATTCCTTTGTCCCCTTGTCCCCCTCTTGTTTTTATTCCCCTTGTTCTTTTATTCCCTTTGTCTTCTTTTAATTTTCTTTCTTTTCGTATGTTTCAATATATATATATATATATACATATATATCTAGCTATCTATATCTATCTATCTATATATAACTATATATATATATACTATATATCTATATATATTAAGCACTTATTTACTATATTTTTTATATGATGTTGAATTCGTTTTTCTATTGTTGAATTCTTACTTCTTTGTCTTTAGTATAATTTCCTTTAATCATTCCGTTGTTATCACCATCATGAGTAACTAAATATATGTATAGTCGAATTATGTAAAAACGAGTGAAACGCCCTAAAGGGGATTAAACGGGAGTTGTGTAGTGCGTAATTTTATGTTTTAATGATTAATCCACGTCCTAAAACTTATTTTAAACGTCTTTGAATTAGATTGATCACATAGTTCACTGTCACACACATCGAACCTATAGATGTATTTTGCGGTGAGATGTGGGATAAGGGGTTTTGGGATCGTTGCGTAGATTCGGCCTAGTTGTTAGGACCGTTTCCAATACATAGGTTTGTCATCATTGTTCGAGCGACTCTAAGAGCGTAATCATGTTAGGTTAATCGGTTTTCTAAAGGGAAAATTAATTAACTTCACATAGGGTGTTGAGCGAGAGTTGTTCAGACCTTAACACCAGAATTAGGAGTTGGCACCCGTGGATGTCGTTAAATTACTGTGGAAAGGTAGGTTGGTTAATACACGCTCCCTGTCAAGTCTTCCCTTAGGGGTAAAAGTAGCTCGTTGGATCATAATTCGGCTATACCTTTTAATCACTAGAACTACAACTGTTAGTTAATTTTTACTTTTGTATTAGTGTAATATCTCTCCACCATAATCTTGACCTGAACTAAGTTCTACGTCGACTTTGGTACTTAAACGTTATTCCCTGTGGATTCGACCTTGCTACCATTATACTACTGTTGACCCGATACTCTGTCAGTTAAAGTTAGCAGTTAGTTATTTTGCTATCAGCTCTTCCGACGGATCTGAACTTCAACTCCCTTTAAGAGTACATTCGGTGTTTTAACTGAACGAATCAGAAGCTCAATTCAGGCTTGCTTATGTTAACCAATGATATCATATCATAAATAAGGGTTTAAAACAATAATAATATGATTATAAAACCCGAAACCAAACTAGAATGATAAAACCATAAAAACAAGGTAAAACAAACCCTATGGACGCCTAGAGGCCCGAGCCGAGCCGAGTATTGGGCGCCCGTTTTCGAAACCAAAAAATTCTAAAACATGAACCGTTCGGATGCCCGTCCGTAATCGGCTCGACGCCCGTCCGAACATTAATACCCCGCGAACATAATCGCCCGTCGAGCTCGCTCGTTAAAACGAGCCTACAATCATGTTCGAGCTCGGCTCGTTACATCACGAACACTAACGAAACACGAGCTCACGAGCGGCTCGTTCGTTTAAATCGCCCGTCCGTAATCGACGCCCGTCAATCAAAATTCTCGGACGCCCGTCCTTATGCAAACGCCCGTCTGAGCTACTAGGGTTGCGAATGACCGTCCGCCTATTGCAGACGCCCGTCCGCCTGTTTTTCCCAAAACGCTAAAATCTTCGCAACTCGATTTCTGAATCGTTTCTAACCTAATTAACCTCGTTTTCAACACAGTAAAACGTAGAAAACATATCTAATCTTCCCAAGATTACCTAGGGTCCTTGATCAACGAAAAACACATCTTTTGCTAGCATCTACACGTCTCAAAAACATAATCTAAACTTTACGAATCATAACCGAGATCATATGAAGAGTTTCTTACCTAATTGCAGCCAAAAACAGATTCGAACAGCCTTGCAAAGCCTGCAGCAACTCCCAAAATCTGATATCCAAACGTTGCCATTCTCACAACAATTCCAATGCTCGAGTCTGATCTGAAAACGGTTCAACACCTCTTAAGATAATTGAAGAACTCCTTCAGCCCTTTTCTCCTCTCCAAATTGCACAGAGAAGGGGCGTGTAAACTGAATTTCTGATTTAGTCTAGGTTATATGATTATTGTGTGTTGATTTTCCTTAAATACCAATTTCCCATAAATCCTTTTTTCCTTAATTGTCCTTTAATTAACAAATAATCAGATTTCCCTTAAATATATATATATATATATATATAATTCGAAAATATATATATATACATACTCTAATAAATACTTAACTCCCATAAAAGACAAGAAATAATAATATTTCGTTTTCGCAAAATGACACGTTTGCCATTTCCCGAAAATCGGAATATTACAATGATGAACTTATTTGATTCATTATTGTTTAGGTAGTGCCACCGTTGGACCTGAGAGCTGAAGCATTACCGGTGGTATCAGAGCAGACCATATTAGGCCATTGTCAATCTTCTCCGCGATAAAGTCTCGATCAACTTCAATATGTTTGGTCCTATCATGTTGAATATGATCATAAGCAATGCTAATGGCTGATTTGTTGTCGCAGTAGAGCAACATAGGTAATTAATAGTATTTTTTATGTTTTAATTAGATTATAGTCATATGGGCTTTTTAAATATTGTGTTAAACCTAAATGGGTTTTGTAGCCTATAAAAAGACTTAGTTATCTAAGTTGTTGTATTATTAGGTAATCTTGAATCAATTGATCGAACTCTTGATGAGTGAAATTATCCTTGAGCTTGGATTGGAATTTGAGAGTAAGAACGGAGAATGCTTGCTTACATCAAGCTAAGAAGGAGGCGAGGTATGAAGTAAATTCAAGATGTTTTTATTAAGTTCACTCGTTTTTCTACTTTGATATCCCTGGTCAAATGGAACTAAAGTGTCTCACCATCAAAGATGGTAGAGCCGCCTGTAGAATCCTCTAGTAGCTATGGATCCTGGGCACTAAAGTGTCACCATTAGAGATGGCGGAGCGTCATGTAGAATCCTCCAGTATATAGGGTCGTGTGTCTTGTTGATAACGCATCTTCCTTAAGAGGAGGATAATGTAATGGCTCACGTTGTAAAAGTAGGAGAATATATCATTAACTTGGTAACTTGCTAGACCATTAGAGATACTGTGGCTACATCTGAAATCACCTGATAAGATATTGGATTCTGACGAGGACACCTAATATCCATATTGGAAAAGTGAGAGCTCATTAACAATATACAGGGTTGAGGAATAATAGATTTGATAACATGGGTTCACTTTATTAGTCTAAATAAGGACGATGAGACGAAGTAATAATTATTGATTTCATTGTAGTTCAAAACATCAAATAATACCGTTAGACCGAATTTCTATGGAGTTTCAAAAATATAAATTGAAATAATTGAAAGTTATACGGGTAAAGAAAATGAAATATCAAATTGCTTGTTGTCTCTTGTGATTCTTTACTAATAGAGAAAGATCAAATCAACAAATAATTTTTACAATTACATAGATAAGTGAAAAAATGGTATAATGACACTTTGAGTACCAACTTTTCTTGTTGTTTCAAAATTAGTTTACATCTTTCATTATGACACATTTCATTCTTAACTATACATTTTTATTATAGTTTTTATTTTATTTTATTTTTGAGAATTTTTTTTTATTATTATAGCTATAGGATACATAACAAAAGACACTTTAGTTGATTAATATCTCATATTCAACCGTACGACATATGACATGTGTCACCATATACTACTCGTCCCAAAATAATATAATACAAAAGTGATAATGACATTTGGTCCCATGCCTTTTCTTCATGGTCTCTAAATTCTCACTAGCTTTCATAACCACAATTTTCTCCCCTAACCAAACATATTTATTATCCATTCATAACACTTCTCCTTAACTTTTATAATCACAATTTTTACCCCTAACCATACATATTTATTATAAGCGACGATGTAAGAACTTCACTAGAGTGGAATTTTTCATTGCAAAAGTTGGAGACAATTTTGAAATACAGTACAGATAATGACCAAAAATAATGTCATTATTTCAAAGAAAAAAAAAAAAAAAAAAAAAATCCCCTAACTTCTTAGATTATACTACTATGATTGTTCAACCATCCCTTCAGTAATTAAACTCAGCCCCCAACCACCAACCCTCCCCCCCCCCCCCCCCCCCCCCCCACCCCCAAGTTTCATTTAAAATCACAAAAACAAAATATAAATTGACAAGACATTAATAACATAAATAAAATAAAGCACATACTAAATTATTCTTTTTTATACACTAAATTCATCGATAAAAACCAGTGTATATATATGACCAAACAGAATTAAAATCATCTGATTACAACCACACACACAAAAAAAAAAAAAAAAAAAAAAAAAAAAAAAAAAAACCTCTCAACTAAATGCAGTACTAAAATAACTCTTGACCACATTCCCACAAAGTATTTGCAGCACAGTGGAATTACTTGTTGAAACACATCTTGGTGTCTTAAATTGACTAACAGCAGCACCTAATCCCACATAATGATCCAAAATCTTATGAAAAGTCTTCGGTTTGACGACTCGAAGCTCAGATCACCGATGAGTTTCGCTTTACGCGAGCTTACATATCCAGCATCAAGAAATGACCTGTCTAAGCAATTGCAGCATTCTTGCAAGACTTCATCACTTGTGTCACCACTGATTTCCCAGAAGATCACGTAGTGACCAGGTTCGGTTGACGTGTCTACACGGCTTGTGAAATCGACTACTTCTAGCTTTTCTGAAGATAAAAGATTGGATGCGGTTTCCACAGCGAGCTGTAGGTCTTTTTCGGTGTTCTTGTCGATGTTGATTGTTAAAAGAAGGTTTTTTCTGCAGATGAATTGGAGTTCTGGTGTGGAGTTGTGAAAGCCTTTCACTTTTACGATGTCTCCTAACCTATAACGATACAATCCTGCAGTGTATAACAACTTAAATCTATAAAATAAAGATCCAAATCTGTAAATCTGTAAAGTAAAACCGAGACAGAACACGAAGGACTAAGAACGTAAGTACAGATCAAATATACAGATATAAAAAGTATACCTGCAAAACTTGTAACAAGAATTTCATACTCTTCACCAATTCTGACTTCAGTAAGACCAACCGGCTTGGCCTCAACGGACGAATTTTGTTCATCAAGATTTTGTTTCAAAGGAATGAACTCAAAATACCCGATATTTGGGAGAACAGAATAGGTAACGGATTCAGGTGGCAACGTCGGATTGACATTAGCCCCGACCCAACCTTCTGAAGACCCGTAATCTGCACTGACTAAAGGTAGATCTCCAGCATAATGTCTCAGTTTTTTCAGATAAGGTTCCATTGAACCGGTCATTATGCCGTAAATGTACCTAGTATTCGGAAATAATGCTGGAATCAATCCATACCAATTGCTCAATCCTTTACATTTGTCCAAGATCTGATCAGCCAATTCAGGGTTCGGTTTAAGCAGCTTTGACATTGCTGATCGAACAGTTGGAACAGTTATTCGGGTACTAAGGATCCCTTCTCGGATATTAGCACAGAGTTCTTCCCAATCCAGTTCAAATGATCGAAAAGCATAGACAATGCTATGTGCAAATGTTGACGATATAACTTGAATATCGTCCCGGTAAATGAGTCCAGATAAAAGATGACAATATAATGACTGGTGGAAATCAGGGCCGAATATTACGTCATCAGGGCTACAACATGGGGTCTGCATTGCCTTCATAGTTTTCTTGAAAAGTGGATCACGATATACGTTTGTTGTAGCTGTTCCTGCCGCTAAACCTCCTTTTGTTTTGAACTGCTTGCTGCCGTAAATGAACTGCAAACACTTGCCGTTTGCAACCGGGAAGCAACTGAAAACACAATTTTGCATCAGCAAAACAACATATTCTTCACAGCAAAAAGTTAGATTGACGAAAATTGGAAGAAAATCAATCCAAGAAATGAAGATCTTCCACAGGGTACAGTTTAATCACTATTTTACTTATCAGATACTAAGCAACACAACACAACACTGATTCATGATACACTTGAAAAAAGTAGAAGAGAACAGCAAAAAAGGACACAGAACATGGAAAATCGAGCAAGAAGTTCATGCAGCCGAAAAGTAACAAGAGCAGATTTTTACAGGTAAAGCAATGATTCATAACCAACAGGAGTATCAAGAAATAGGCAACAATTTACCGGTTTCTATAGGCGAAAGATGTTTTATAGATTTGCATGGTCGTCTCCACCAGTTCATCATTGAAAGGCACAAACTTTGGCATTCCCCTAGTGGTACCGGAGCTGCACAAAAACGAAAAATGATGAATACATGAAGAACTCTAACTCATACCATCAGCATTTAAGTTAATTCTACCTTAACGAGATGGTCGTAATCGGTTTTCCAGTAAGAACCGGGGAATCATCACCGTCAACAATCCTCATTATGTAACTCTCCAAATCTTCATGAGTGACAATCGGAACACAAGCCTTGAAACTCTCTGGATCAGTCTTCCCATCAAGCCCCCATTGTTGCAAATACTCTGTCCCTCCATTTTCTTCCAGAATCTTCTTAAGTGTATCTCTCTGAACCCTCTCAGCATCTTTAGTCATGGCCTCAAATTCAGTTACCACATCTTCCGGATCGAACGCATTCGGAATCTCATCCAACATCCCCATATTACTTCTACAAACACCTAAAACAATGAGTGGCCTAAGTAAAATAATCTGTACAATGAACAATTATATAATCAACTCATCCATAAAACGGACAAAAAAATCAGATAAAAAAACTATAAATTGACTTGCAACACATGAGATGAGATAGAAAAATAGAACCAAATGGTTGCTAAGAAAGTGGGGACCAAAGTAAGAAAATGTGAACAAAGAAAATTCAAAGCAGCAGCCTACAAGTGATTCTTTTCTTACCTTTCTTTTTTATAGCTCATCTATCCCATGTCTGAGGGATGGAAAGGTACAATTATTGACACGAGTCAAACAAGTCAACAAATCATGTAAATAAAAAGATTTGTTTATCATCAATCTTCTAGAAGATCTGTATTCTTAAAAATTAGATAGTGAATTAAGGCATAAAGGAGGAAAGCGAAATTCCATATGCTTAGCACCATTACAAATACTACTGTATATCACAGATTCATGAACCTGTATCAATGTCATTAATAAAATAAACAAAGAAGTAATGATACGCAAAACCTCATGAAGATTTGGAGAATCGCTTCCAAATCAACTAATTAAGAATCATACCAAGGCCTCACTAAACAGAATCAGAAATTCTTCATTTTCTCCTCTCTTTTTATTTTTATTTTTTTACAGTATGGAAGTGTAATTCATACTTTTGCTCATGCTTAACGTATTATCACAATACCACAGGGGATTCGAGCTGGAATAATTCGAGAAAATAAGAATTTTATTTCCAATTCGAAATTTTCCAACAATTTCCAAGGAAAAAAAAGGAGAATCATCAACCATTAAGTCATTAACACATGAACACGCTAAACAAAATGAAAAAATTAAGCTTAAATTCCTAACGAGAATCACGTACTGGTAGAGTAAAACAACGGCAAAGTCTCCGGCGCGGACTCCGGCTAAAGCTCTGAGAATGGAGGAGGAGAATGGCGAGGAAATGGGTGAGAAGAAGGAGAGTGAAGTGTGTGTGAGTGCGTGATGAAGTATTTTTGACTGCGGTTTGTTGATATGACGTGGAAATGTTTTAAACACTTAAAATACTACTATTTTAAGTGTCCACTCGTCACAAGACTCACAACAACCAATTAAAAAAATTACGCTACTATTACAACGAGTGTGTAGATATTGGCACAACCATTTAATCACAACGAATCACATAATATTTTTTACATATCATTATATATACGGGGCGGACCAAAGCGGAGTAGGGTGATGACCAGTATCGTATTGAGATTCGAAAAAAGATGTTGTTTTGTTGGTAAAATGTAAAACATAATTAATGTCCACACTCAATTTTCAAAATTGTTATGATGCCCACACTGAGAAATTTTTCTAGGTCCGCCACTAATTATGTAGGATATATTGATCATCTTGTTGAACCATAAAAATCAATATTATATATACAAATTATGTCACTTGTTTCGACTGAATATTGTGGTGGTAGAATTGTGTTAGTGTCATAACCATTCATTGACAACAAATCACTCAACATGCTTTTATATCATTTATCAATATATAGAATCAATTGATAATGACATAGACTCGTCATCATTAATGGTGTAGAAACATACTCTGTCACTCGTTTTGAGTGATTGTTTGTGGCAGTATCATTATAGTACTATCACAATCGCTTATTCAGAATGAGTTACACAACATGTTTTTAAACCATTAATCAACATGCAAAACCCATTGATCATGATCTAGGCTTATCATAATGAATGATGAAAAAACATATTGTGTCACTCGTTATAACTGAATGTTTGTGGCAGTAACATTATATTATTGCCGCAATCATTTTGCCACATTAAATGACATAACATGTTTTTAACCAATCATCGTCATTAGGATTCGCTGACCATGATGTAGGTTCATCATAATAAATGGTGTAGAAACATGTTATGGTTGAATGATGGTCACGAGTAACATTAATTATGTTTCGTCCGACTCATGCGTGACTCATGAATCACGTATGAGTCACGCGTGTATGGCTTTGACGCATGAGTCACGTACGAGTCACGCATGAGTCGGACGAAGCATATATTTTAAAACATTTCCTACGGAGCATATATATCATAGGTTTAACTTTTTGGACATATATTCTCAAGTTTCCCAAAAAAAAAAAATGACATAAAGTAAAAAAAATATATAATTCTTTTTATACTATTTTATTTACTACGTGAAATATAATAGAGTAAAGATACTTTATTTTTACTTTTTTTGAAAAAAATACTTTATTATTGTTAAAGAGAAATCACGTAAGACACGGTTTTTTTTTTTTTTTTCTTCTGGCTATTGTTTTTTTTTTTTTAATCCTTTTGTGTGATGATGCGTTTCTGGTATAAAGATAAGAGATTTCTATACTATAATATAAAGAAGAGTTGTTTTAACCCAATTACCCGTAATTTTGACCCGAAACCCGTTTTGTACCCGGCTCTTCCCCGAAAATAATAAGCGCCGATCCTCACTTATCCTCATCCATCACGGCGCTCATCTGTTTTACATTGTGAACCACTTCCGCATACGTCGGCTTCATTGAGAAACCCAGTCCCCATCTTGCGAAACTTTCTGCTGAACCCTACCATCTAATCCATAAAATCTCCCATTTTTGGATTAAATCCGATTTCATTTTCAAACTCTTTCGAATTATTTAACTACTCTATCCCGGATTCTCCTCAACTAATTTAGTTCAACTAAACTCCACGAGAGCTATCGACAATAATTCACATTTCATTTCACTTATAGAGAGAATTGAGAAACGAAGCTACAGTTTCGTAACTCCTGATGTTGCACTCTTCAGGATGCAAAAGCCTCGCAGAGAGTCAGGCTTTGGAATTTGACGTGGAGTATGGCCGAAGTGGTTGTGAACGTTACTGGATCTGACGCTTTTGATGAGTTATACCGATGGAATCGGCCAATTCAGTTGTGACAAAGGTAGAAAATAGGTCAGCATGCTATCATGTTTCTCCTAAAATTATACTTACGATTTAGTGCATATTTTCATTCCATGGAAACTACTCTAAAGTGTCTCATTATCGGTTTCAATCCCATTTCATTATAAAAGAAATCGGGAAGTTGACTATGGGTCAGCTCACAAATAGGTTTCCGCAGTTTTATTTCGTTCCTGACAAATTTATTCCATAAATATGTTTTTGCAATTTTTTTTCGTTGCTGACATCCTTTTCGTGCTTTTTTTGGTTATCATACAGGACACTCATTTGCAGAGTGTTCCCGTAGTCGAGGGCTCGAGGCCTTTTCAGAGCAAGTAAGTGATGCAATATCTAAGTATGGTTATGTGTTTCCTGTTGAAGCTCTTTATTCTTTCTTTTGCGCGCATATGATTTCCGGGTAGCTATTATGTTACAAATACGTTTACCTGTTGAAGCATTTTATTCTTTCTTTTGCATATGATTGCCAACTAGCTATGACGTAATGGACGTATAGTAACACTATTTTTCCTTAGTGTTGATGCATGATGTTTGTTTGTTTGTTAGTTAGTGTTTGTTGATACAATGCAGGGCTTCATCAACATAAAGCTCCTTCCCCGTTGCATACCTCTACAAACGTTCAACATAGAAGAGGTAAAATATAAAAGTTCTTCTTTTATTTTCTTCTTTTGTTAGAAATGCAATTATTTCATTAGAGATTCTTGATGTTTCTGTTATTCCATAATCGATTTCCACAATCCTTCAGATCAATTTGGATTGGTTTCATCAACATATGGTCATGAATTTCAACTTTGTTTATGTTATTTTTTTTGGGATAAAGTGCATTAACCAATTTTTAGTAATGATGAAAAATAGATCAACAAACATGTTTTACTTTCCAATCATGTTACTTTTCATACTGTTGTCGGTCATATATTGGTTGGTTAATCAATACAAAGATTTATTCTGGAAAACCTCTGGAAAATTGTATATGTGGCCGTCATGTTTTACTTTCCAATCATGGTCTTCTTCTAATGTTATATATGTGTAACTGTAACTCCGTTTGATGTTAGGTGATGAAAATAGGTCCAATATTAGTTTGAAGCATATGTGGCTCTCACCGAAAATTACTCATTACATTCACCGACGGTTTTCGTAAAATATTTATCTAAATTAATCTATCCTCTTTTTGTACTTGAATTTTCAATAGACAGGTTACTTTTTCATTGTCATCATGAAGCCTGATATTTTATTTGGTATTTTTTGACTGATGAGGGTGAGGGTGTTATATCTACTTTTCGTGTGAGATTGAGGAACTTGGATGATATCTCTATCCGCTTTTGGCTATTCTTGAGAGAAGGGATTGCTGGAAGGAACACAAGTGACATACGGTGAAAAGATTTTGAGTAGTTAACGGGACTGAAGGTATATTTGAAAAATAATATAATTATATTTTGGAACGACACATATTACATGACACTTTGATATAAGAAAATACAGTAGTACATTTATTAACACCAATTGGTTTTAAGATAACTGAGTCAACGATCCAATATGGTATCGGAGTTGGAGATCCCGAATTCAAGCCCCGCTTCCAGCTTAATTAAAAACAAAAACAAAAAAAATCCAAGTGTTGGGTCTCACTCTCTTCTTATAGGCTCATACTTCCCCAAACAAAAAACAAAAAAAACAAGTCAAGTGTTGAGCCTCTATCCCTCCTTATAGACCCACACTTGAGGGGACGTGATATAAGGAAATATATTAGCACATTTATTAACACCAATTGGTTTTAAGTAAAGGTAAGCGCTTGATCCTAATACACTTTTTTTAAGCGACAATTATTGAGAAAATTATTGTATTTTCTTATGATGTGTATTTGTATTGTTTCAACCGATCTTCTCTATTTCATAATGAAATGATTTTGTACAGTGTTATGGAATTTTTCTGATCAAAACATTTTTTCTTCTTTAATGGAAAAATATGAGTGTACTCTCATTTTTAGTTGTTAAGCAATTTTTAATGTTGTATTATCCCGTGCATTATGCACGGGTTTGTGGCTAGTTCTATTATAAAGTTTTTTTTTTTGAGAAAAAATAAATGACATAATAGTTTTTTTTTTAGGGTGACATAATTAATAGTTATAAATTAAGAAAAATAATAACTATAAATATCAAATAAGTGATGCGATGTGGTACAAGGAAAAAAAGAAAGAATTTTTTTTTCCGGAAAAAAAAGTATATTTATTGAGATTTCTTTCGGTTGGAGTACAAGTCTAAACATAAGAAAATGCATTGATGTTGTTGACACCGTCCACGGCTATTTCTCAGGGTAAGTTAGATTTTTAGAATATCAGATGATTTTTTTTTTTTTTTTGAGAAGAGAATATCAGATGATTTTAGACGTGATTTTTTTTGTTTTTTTTTTTTTCAATTTTAGACGTGACTTTAAATGTCTTTCTCGATCGTTTATATATTTATTTTCATTTCATAGTCTCGCAAGTATATATTTTGTTTAGTTTGATAATCGACTTTCATACCGATGTAATTGTATAATAGATTTAATAACTATCTGAGATCATTGTCTTTATTATCCAAGGATTCTAAAGGTGATCATCACGTAGTTTCATCTTATAGTCGATTTTGAAATTGTTATAATGCTATAATGAATTCGATAACTATTTAGGTTCACCATCCCAACTGAAGGATTTTAAATTTGCCCATATTGTCTACTTAAAACCATCATCTATACCAGATTATTTTATAATGGATTTAATAGTTATTTCGGATCATCGTCGCTATCAATGGATTCTAAAGGTGACCCCACATAATTCATATGATAATTGACTTTAATACAATTGCAATGCTATAGTAGATAAATAATCACTTAGATTCATCGTTTATACTAAGGATTATACACGTGATTCTAATTTCTAAGAGTGTCCTCATGCTCTCTTAGCGTTGTAACGGTATAATGGACCAAATAACATCATCTCTACCGGATGTGGCCCCCCACGGTCGTCTCTCAATGGATGACATTTACTTTCATTTGATTGCAGTGGCGGACCCAATGGGAAGGAGGGGACCTTGCTCTCACTGAAATTCGAAAATCGACGTATTTTTGTTGATAAAAAAATGTAAAAACACTATAACTATCAATATTCTCATCTATCTTTGAAATTTGTTATGGTGTCCCCACTGAGAAATTCTTCTGGGTCACTACTATCTAATAGTCAGCACTAATACCAAATATAACGATTTGGAAAAGGTCCAACATAATGATTAATAATGCAAAAATATTTTGTGCCATTCGTTTTGACATAACCGTTCTACTAGTAGCATTTCACGCTCATCATAATAAAACATGCAAATGTATGTTGAACACTCGTCAGAGAACTTGTAGTAGATATCGTATATCTCTTAAAAACTTTAATTATTATAGAGATTACAATCTGAAAAATAACATTGTATCATATACTCTATTATTTAATGTGAAATGTGAAATACAGACTTTGGGAAATTTTCATTTATATCTATCGTATTCATTCAGATTATATAAAATTTTCTTTTATATATCTCTCATTATTTAAAATAGAAAATCTGATTTATTTCATAATGAATAAAAATTGGACGGTCCCACAAAATTGCTCCTGCCAATCTCCAAATTGATCCCACCAAAAATGCATGATTAATTACGTACCCGCAAAATGTGGACGGTTGGATCATTATTTTCCAAATTTCCATATAAAAATAGTTCTCAACGTAACAAAATTATTACTCTGCTGTAAGAAAATACCAATTTTAGTTCAGATGGATGAAAATGAACTCCTAACCGCCTTTCAAATGCACGTTGTGTTTTTGGTTTTTTTTCTTTCTTGTATTTGTTTCTTACTCCCTCCCGTCTTTTTTTAACTGTCATATTTGGAAAAAAAATAAATGACAATGTTCATCGAAAAAAAATGACTAGTATTAATCTAAAAAGTAACCAGACTCATTTAAAAAATGATAATTATTTTTTTTTCCCAAATGTGACAATAAAAAAAACAGATGGAGTACAAATTTTCTATTTTAGGATTAAATTACTTCCTCCGTCCCATTTTTTTATCCACGTTATTTTCTGGTTTGGCAAAAATAAATGTCCACTTTTTGCATTAATTGTCAAATTTCTTTAAATGTCTTTTTCTCATTACAATATTTATAATAAAAAATGTGTATCATTTAATGCTCCAACAACTATTTTAAGGGTATAATATAAATGTAAAAATACTGCTTCATTTAATGAGATTTGAAGTATTAACTATATTTTTCTTATTCTGAGTGAAAATTCAAACAAAAATAAATTCAAACGAGACAAATAAAATAGGACGGAGAGAGTATCATTTCATAGATTCTCTTTAGAATGAAATGTAGTACAATCTCTACAAAAAAAAAAAAAAATTGAAGGACAATCTCTACAAATTAAGATATGCAATACAATGAAATGTAATAAAATCTCTACAACATTCCGTTTGAGTAGAGGATCGGTATTTCATATGCCACAAGTAATTTAGAATTACGTGATTCTGTATTTTACAAATTAAGGTAAGTAATGATTCTGATCTGAATAGAACGCCCCGTTCCCGGATACCGAGCCCTTATCCGAAAATTGAACGTTCGGCACGCATAATATTAAATAAATCTAATATTACACGTAAGCCTCTACTACGTCATATCAAATAAAGCAAACGGAAGCTAAAGACTCGGGTAAAATTCTCCATACAACCAAGAATAGAAAGAATAACTAAAGGGTAGAAACGTAACTTATTACATCAAGAGAAATCCAAATGAAACTTAAAAGAAATACGAAATCCTTAAGACAAAGCCAACAAGTTCAAATAAAGAACTTGAATCCAAAACAGTGACAAAAGAATAATGAAAGACAATAAATAATAAACAGCTTCAACTCCGGCGTCCTCAAACGTCGTCATCGAAGTCCTCATCAAGCTCATGGTCGACCTGTTCATCTTCTCTCCTCCAAACACATAAATAAATATGCATTTGAGGTAAGTACATTGTACATATTAAGAAGTAGAAGCTACAAATTAACTAAGACCCTTTAACAAGTTTTATTATAATAGTTATCTTTATGAGACAGACCCAATCTAGGGTTCACTTCATTTCCATCAACATGTCATGACTAACTGTTTCTAACTTAGCTTATCTTTGTTACATATGCATTCGAGGGCACTACACATGATGCTACTCACCACGAAGTATCTGGGTGCAACCTATAATTAGTGGATCACACCAATAGCCACGGGCTAGTCCCGATAGTATACGCTGTCTCGGATTTTATGCAATGAAAAACAAAAAAGTAATAAATATAAATCCGGTTTACCCCAAGTGCAGGGATCGTAGTATAGAGGTTAATACCGGAGTCGAATCCACAGGGAATCGAGGTTGTTTACCTAGTTTTTATCTAACTAACCTAAAGATGTCACAACTACTATTACTAAAATTAATAGAAAATAAAAAACGGTTAACACGTAACAAACTAAAAACGAAAATAACAAAAGTAAACTGGACAGAAGATTAGAAATCTAAAGCCAGGAAACGTGATTACGAACCAAATTTTCTAAAATAATCTATTCTAAAACCTAAACATGAAGTAAAAAGTTCTAACTTAGCTAAGCAATTCATGTTCAAGCGATTTTAATCAATAATTTAAACAACGAACAAGCAATTGATCCACCAATTCTATAACATTCAATTTCTTCTCTAGATTATCTAGTGATTCTTAATACAAGTTGTGATTCACCTAACAAAGGTATGAGCTCCTAATCTCTTAGAAAAGTTCGTCTATCAATCTTTTATCTTTCGATCCTAAATATTAACGCTTTTATATCCAAGGTGTGAAATTTCTCAATTTCTAATCTAGAAATTCAACCTAACAACTCTCGTTAATTAGATTAAAGATCTAATCTTTACTACGATGATCTAGGGTTTAATAATGATTTTCATCAAACATTAAACATCAAGCATGCAAGGTATCTATCGATTAAATTGCATAACAACAAGTAAAACATAATAAAGATACAACTTTTAATAAAAACTCACAAGATAATCCAACGAGAAATCAAATTGTTGATAGAATGGCTTCACAACGCTTGTTCCAAAAGCTTTTAGCCTCTATGCATCGTTTGAATACTCGAAATAGCTTCTATGAAGTACATAAAATTGGAGAAATTTATCTAGGAAATCAAAAGCATAAAATTTGTATATAAAGGGTGGAGAACACAGAAAAATAGCCCCTAAGGGTTTTGTGGCCGCCTAATGTGATTATCTCCTTTTTAGGGTTCAGAAAACGCGACTATAAATAGGTTTTTAAGTCGGTTTAGCTGAGGCGGCGGACTGGACGCTCGTCCAGAGTCTTGAACGCCCGTCCAGGGTGTATAAAATCTTCGAGTCGGGCCGAGTCATATTAGACGCCCGTCCTATGTAATTTTGGACGCTCGTTCGGTAAAAATCTCAATACTCTGAATCCACTATTTCTTCCTGGACGCCCGTTCAGTTATTCAAACGCCCGTCCATCTGGACGGAGTATCGAACGCTCGTCTGGATCAACTTCATTCCAAATTCAAGTTGAATCTTCAATCCAATCTCATCTTTATCTCCTTCCTTTTATTCAAATCCAAATAAGATGTCATTTAAGCTCCTTCCACGACATGTAAATGTACCTTCAAGATGATAAAAACGAGCAAAGTGTAAAACCGTATATATAGATAGAAAATTGCCAATACAACCACGTAATTAACTAAAGTTTGCTCCTAAACAACTTCCAACTTCATTTGCTTAATAAATCAAATAACCACTTAACTTTTTATGCAAAACATTAGGATATAGAGGAAAATTGTTACGAAATAGAACGATATAAATCATAGAAAATCACCCTAAACATACGCGTTCGGTGAAGTCCCTCTACTCTTGGTGCCCTCTAATGGCTAGCAAAGTTATCCATCCACGAGTACCCTCTACTCCTGGTGCCTCTAGAAAGGCCTGCAAGTTTACTTGTTTTATCTGAAAGCCTACACATGAGATTTAAACTTGTGCCTTACCAAGAATGACATGATGTTTAATCTTTTAGCTATACAAGTATGTTTATTATTATGTTGCTAACTAGCCACCTAAGTGTTTTCAAGTAAGCTCCCTCACAAACTCAACTCTCTTTCCTAGACCACTAGACACGGACAAGGCCTAGCAATTACACAGACCTTGATGAATTCTATTTCATCAAAGCACAAGCCCTTTCATGCCTTTCCGACGGTCCCGGACTTCAACTCCCTTTAAGAATACGTCCGGTGCCGGAACCAAACGCATCAGAACTCAATCGGGGCTTGTTTATGTTTAATTAATGTTATTAGATCAAGGATTAACTTTTAGGATTCATATCACAGCTAAAAATCTTCTTTTTCATCAAAAAGGAGGTCTAGTACGCCCACACTGGGTTCAGTGCGCACGCACTAAGCCTCTGAAAGTAAAGACTGGAATTCTGCTCGTCTAGTGCGCCCACACTGAGCTCCAGTGCACCCGCACCAGGGTCTCGTGCGCCCGCACCAACTCTCTGAATTTGAAATTCAGTTCTGGTCCACCAGTGCGTCCGCACTAGACCTGGTGCGCCTGCTCCAAGCGCGGCCACTCTTCAAAAACTCAGTTTTTGACCCCTAATCGATCCCTAATCGTTCCCAAACTTATCCAACATCAATATACTCAGAAAATAGCAGAAAAACATAACTTTTATCTGTCATAACATCTGTAGATCCTTAGGGAAAATGAAGGTAACGATTCTAGCATACACCCACCTCCAAAACTAACATAAACCCTACGAAACCGTAATTAACTTGTAGGAAGACTTTCTTACCTTTTAGCAAGATAAACCAACTTCAATCTTAGAAGAACTGCAGCAAAACCTTGATCTTTCACACAATTACCTATATGATCAATCCTGAAAATGAGTTACAATGGATCAAAGTCTTCTAAAACGATCAAACTACGATCATACGAACAAAAGATGATCATGAATGATCAAGAACAACCCTTAGGGGCGAAATCAAACCTTAGCAAAAGCTTCAACTTCCTTGGGTTGAAACGATGCCCTCTTCATGATGTTGGTCTCTTGAAAAGGCTTTGGTTAAGTTTAGAGGGGGGGGGGGGAATAAACTTAACACTTAAAACTTTGGAGTTAACAAATTCGCAACTTCGGCGGTCGGATACTTCGAGTCTGTTTGAGACTTCGATAGCTTGCTTGATAAACGATAGTCTCTGCGAGTTGAGTTTGCTTTGAATTTGTGCGGCGGAATTATATCAAAATTAAGCCTTAATACTTGTTGTTAAAAGTGATACTAAGTATTAGATACTCGGTAGTGCAAGTGTGTGATTTCGGTTGCTAGATTCGGTAGGTGATGTATAAGATAAACTAAGTGCGAAAGTAAATGCGAAAAGTAAATAGCCGATTTTATAGTTGTTCCGGGTGATGTAATCTGTCGGTCCACTCTTCTCTTGTGATGTTGGAGGAAATTCACTAGAGATCTTTGATGCGGCTTTTACAAAGATTCCTAAGTTGTTTGTCCTTCACCAATAACTATGGCTTCACAAGCGAAAACGGGAACGGTAGGATTCTTTGCTCCCGAGTCTTCCACTTGGTCCTTGAAGGGTAGGATTGCCTCTTCACCGGCTCCACCACAAACAACATTCTTTCACACCCAACAGATGCTTCACTGTCTTCAGCAGGTTCTTTATAAAATAAAGATTGAATCAAATAAATGATTCAGTTGCAGCAGCTTGATTAGGATGATGTAATTAGCAGCTTGCAGTCTCCAAGTGTGTAATCTTGATGCAACTTGAATACAGAATACACTTGAAGAAATTTACTAGATCAGCAACCTTATGCTCAGCAAGTTCAGCAGGGTGTCTTTCAGCTCAGTATTATCACTTAAAGTTTATCCAAAATTCATCATCTTTTTCTGAGTTGAAAGTCTTCTATTTATAGGCAAGAATGCATGTGACTTGTATTTGAATTTCAAATGTAACCGTTCCTTGTTTTTTGTCCCATCTGATTTGCATTCTGTCACTATTCATAGGACTGACACTGTCAGAATTCCTTTTTGACAGTGCAGTCTGTCCACCCCTTTGACTTGTATCCAATGGATAAAAATGTGAATCATCCCAACGTCTTTTTAATCTCAACCTTTGATTTTCTTGATAAGTCAGAGGTAGTTGGCTGTCCTTATCCATGTAATCTTCCAAAAATAATCTTGAATTAATCGAGGTATATATCAGCAGGTTCATCAGTCTGCTGAAGTTTCAATCAGTCTGCTGATCATGACATTTCTGTGTATAAAATATAATGCAGCTGATTACTTTTATCTAACTTTTATTTGTGAAGTTAGATTACATCATTTTAAAAATAACTAAGTTCCAAACATCATCCAACTTATGGAACTTAGACCTTCTACACAAGGTATATGTAATCAGTTTAGGTCATCACAGACTTGCCTAAATTCTGATTCCATATCCTTGACTTTAAATACTAAGTTTGATCCCTTAGCCTTCATTTGCGAGTTTGAACCCTCGGCCTTCGGTCTTCGGTCTTCGGCGGGTTCAACACTAGTCTGCGACCTATCTACCCTGCGACTAGACCGGTCTGTGATATCAATCGGCGGCCACTTTACGATGCTTGTTTGATCAAACCTATTTATGAATCAAACTCTAATAAACCTATACATTTGATCTAGACATCTTTTTTCCTTTGCACTATAACAGCTAGTATGACACTCATCATCAAAACTAAGAAATAAGTCCAACAATTTCCCCCTTTTTGGTGATGATTCCACTACCCTCACCTAATCAGCAAAGCAAAAAGATAAAACACAAGAATAGAACAAGTATTCATCTTTCATTAAAATCATTTGAACAAGGCTATTACAAACTAGATGCAGCAAAGATAAAGAATGATAAGTATGCTGATCTATAGTCTCTTCTCTCTTTCTTGTCTAGCCTTCTCAGCTTGTTCTTGATAGGCTCTGATTTGTTCTATCATGTCCCTCATCCATTCATTTTCAATTAGTGTAAAATCAATGTAGGGATTGACTTGCTTCCACCAGTTCCATGCTTCAGACAGGATAAGATTGATGTCATTCACTCTGAATCCAAACTTCATGTACAGTTTGTTGAATTCATCAAGTGAGTCTTTTGCTTTTGTGATAGGTAAGGTCCTATCACCTCTGCCACTTCTTCCACCTCTACCACCTCTGTTGCTCGCCCTTAAGGCTCTGACTCTTGCTTCCCAAAATTTCAATCCCAAGAAAGAGTTTAGGCCTTCATGAAAACCCATGTCATGATAAGGTCTTCTTCTGTTATAGTATTCTTTCTTGTATTGTCTCAGAAGATCATCAGTAAGTTGAACTCTGCCAGGTGCAGGTTGCCTGAAAGCATTGGTTTCATCAGTCCATCTCTTCTGTGCAAAGAGTCTTGCGACCTCCTTTCTTTGCGGTGATTGGCCCTCTTCCCCCTTAGTGACATCATCAACAAAACGGGAGATAAGGCCATGAATACTCTCCCGTGAGATAACCACTCTATGCGAGTTGACCTTCCATAGCTCCGGTTCTTGTATCAAGTGAAGTTATCCTTGATTGCAAGGTCTCCTCCGATCTGTTGATCCTTTCAGTCAGTTTGGGATCAGGCATAGCAGGTTGTTGTGCAGCAGCAGGCTCAGTAGGTTCAGGTGTTGCAGCAAGGTTGTCAAGTTTCTGATGGATAGAAATAAGTTGATCTTTCAGAAATTTATCTTTTGCAGTATTTCCAACCTTGATGCCCCTCACATCTAGTATCAGATCATTCACAACATTTTGAGTAGATGTGAAGTTTGAAGCAAGCTATGTGGCGATTGATTGTCCGTTCTCATTTACCATCTTCATCGATTCTTCAAATCTTTCTTCTGTCTCGTCCGAGTTGTGTCCTTAAGCTTTTGCATATCATGCCTTACGAGTCCTTAACTCATTTAACACTTCAGCGGCACTTCACTCGGTCATCCTTCCACCGGTGGCTTCATCGACGAGCTCCTCAACATTGTCTTGTGGCCTCGATTGCTTATCACCATTGCCCAACTCCTATCCGGTCCGGCGGGGTTAGGTCCTTCATATTCCTCCAGGATAGGATCAATGGCGAGTTCCTCAAAAACGGTACAAATGCACGAGGGGGATTAACATCAATATCTTCTTCTTCGGGCATCGAAACTCCTCATCACGAAGTCAAAGTCAAGCGGTACTCATCCTCATTAACGACGGTCTGGCCGACCAACTTTTCCTTCGGTGGTCTTCCCTCCGGTAGGCTCCACTACGGCGACCTCATCAACAACAAGGGTTTCCTCCAAACCCAAATCGGGTTCCAACCTTTGTCCGAGTCTTGTTTGAGACTCGGCGGCACAGTACCTCTGTTCCAACCTTTGTCCAGTCTTTGTTTGTACCCCGGCAACTTTGTACCTCCTCTTCAATTCCTTGTGGATTGAAAACGACCTCATTATCCACTTGGAATCCTTCGCATGACTAATCTTGTGCGGGATGATGGCGATTTAGTAAGAGTGCCCTCAAAGTCAAATCCATCCCGATACTCAATGGATTCCTACGAGCCGACACTAGGTTCAATGAGATCAATAACCTTCTCTCCATCCAAATCCTCACTCTGTTCAGCATCAGTTGTGCAGTAGGCTCTACAACGTGGAATGTAGAAGATTCATCAGCTAGCCTACCAGCACTCAGATTGATTCCTTCATTGATCAATGCTTCCAAATCATCCATGGTGAGATCCTGTAGATCCTCATCCATCTCTCCAGTCTGCTGGCCCTCAGCAGACTTACCAGTCTCAGCAGCTTCTTGACCAGTGGCTTCAGATGATGTCTCTCTAGCCACTCCACTGGTCTCCCCAGGAAACATAGGGGTATCATCATCAGAATCTGATGAATCACTATCTGGTGTGAACCTTGGATCTTTGAACATAATAGCTCCACTTTTCTTTCCTTCATCCAAAAGATCCATCAGCCTGGATTGCAACATGCTAGTGTCTATCAAATCCAACAGGCTGTCCACACCTAGCTGCTCAAATGCCCATTCTTCAAATCCACTCATTGGATCAGCAGCTGGTTTCTGTTTCTTGTAGAATCCAAACTTCCACTGAAAGTAGTTTTGCACCTTTTTGAAGTTGGGATCTACTTTGCCATTTTTAGATGCCTTCTCATATGGCATAGATGGCTTCCTAATGGCCGGTTCAGCAGCTTGTTGTCCTCCAAAAGCTCCAACAAGTAAGCTCATGGTTTCTTCAATAGATGTTTGAAAGTCAGTAGGTTGCTGAGATTGTACATTTGTACCTACTACTTCCATCCGTACCACACTTGGTTCCCCCGACTTACATGCTCATCGGCGAGTCGGTCGACGACTCGCTCTTCCCCCTGAGTTCTTGCCACACTTGCAGGGTCTTCAACCAAGTCTTCAATTACTTCTTCAACTACCACAGCAGGTTCAGGTTCAGTGGTTTGCTGTGGTTCCTTAGCAGATACTACAGCAGGCTCAGGGTCGGTAGGCTAGCTGCATATCTTCAACGGTTGCTCAAAAACAACTTTGTCCGGCATCAGTAGACTTGACAACCTCTTCAGGTGAGGAGTCAGTAATCACCACAGGCGGAATGATAGTTAAGGGCTCAGCCTCAACAACCTCTTCTTCCTCTTCTACTGATGCCTCTTCTTGGGCTCTCTGTGCCTCTAAATTTTTTAATTCTTTTCCTTTGCCATGCTTTTTCTTTTTGGCAATCTCCTTCATTCTTTTGGAGAGGGGTTCATCATCGTCTTTTCCAGTAGATTTTCTCTTTCTACTAGCTTCCTTCTGTTGTTCCCTTAAAATTTCAACAACAGTTCTTCTTGCAGCTACAGCAGGGTCAGTAACCTCCACTTGACCCTCAGCAGACTCAGCAGTCTGTGCTGTTTGTTTCCTTGTCTTCGTTGAAGGCTTTAATACCTCAGTTATTTTCTTTGTAGCTCCAGCCTTTCTTTTCTCAGCAGTTTTCTTGGGTGCAGCAGTTTTGATAGATATCTTCTTAGTTTGCTTTGGACACTCGCTCACCACCGACATCACCATCATCTCCATCATTATCATCACCGGCGACCTCTCCGGCAACCTCTTCATCATCATCTAGACCGGGAATGGCATGATCAATTTCCTTCTTGTATCTGGCGGATTTATCGACGAAAGATTCAAGGTCGGGAACATTCAAGTGATTCGGCGGGGTCGAATCATCAATCCTAAGGGTAAGGCCTTTGATTTCCTTTTCCCTACTTTCTCCTCCTTGGCTACTTTCTTCATATAGTGAATGAAATAACCACCCAATCAAACTTCAAGCTCCTGCAGATGATGATCATCGGCTCATCTTGGGTCTGATAGAGTGTCCATCCCGCCAACTAGTCCAAGTATGTTCTTTGCAATGAGCTTGCTCCGACGGTTGTACTCATATCCAATATGTTTGCGGTTGATGCACAGTACGGATTTGGTGTCCGCACTTGTTTTAATCGATCAACAAACGCCATTTTGTCCAATCCCATTGCTTCAGGATTGACTGAGCCATCCACCACTTCTTCAAACCCAAACACTTCCCTGATCAGTAGACTAGAGGAAATTACAAGCTCCTCAGCATTCACTGTTGTCTTGAATGCTTCAGTTCCTTCTTCCACAACCATATTCTTCCAGAAATCAATAACATTGGTGTATGAGATTGTTTCTAATCTGATATTGAGTTTGTTCTCCAATCCTGCAAACCTCCTTATTCTTTGACCTATATTAATAGCCAACTCTGTTTGGTTTGCATCAACAACATAGCCTCTAACACTTTGGCTTGATTCGATTTGAACTTCAATCCTTTCCGCCATTGAAATAAGAAAGAGATGAAGAAAAAAAATTGCTCTCAAATCTGTGTTCACACAATGTAGGATTTGTAGAGATAAAGTAGAAGTTGCAAGTAGAGAAACCGCTGTGTAACAGTCTGATTATATAGTCAGTGGGTAGTTGAAACTGTCATTGCACGTACATTGAGGTAACCACGATTAAACTGAATAAATTCTGTCTTGACACGTGGCCCATTATACCTTCATAACGTTTGTAACCGTTGGATGGTTTAACTATGGTAATAGAGATAAAATAAATATCCCGCCAAATATGCTTTTTGACTTTAATAACTTTGACTGAGTAACGTTCCATCCAGCAGGGTGATCCTCAGCAGGGTGGCCTCGGCGGTCTGGCGATAAAAGGCTTCGGCGGCCTGGCATATAAGTACTCTGTTGATTTCTGTTTTCTTCTTGTTTTGTTCAATTGATAATACAAGATGAAGTTTAATACCAATGAGCGATCATCAAGTGAGCTCACCCAAAATGACAAAGACCAATCCCCTTGGCAACCTCATTTGCTCAATTGTCCAAACATAAGTACATGGAATTGTTGATACCAATGACTAATCTGCTAAGTGAGCTCACCCAACATAGCAAAGACTAATCCCTTGGTGAATTCCGATACTTTCTTTGAATATCGATCAACTTTAATAATTCTAAGTTCGGTCCTTAGTTTAGCAAATCTTTCACTTTGTCAAGTGGTTTAGTGAAGATATCGGCAAGTTGATCTTCAGTAGGGATGTATAGAACCACCACATCTTTCTTTTCAACATGATCTCTTATAAAGTGATGTCTCACATCAATGTGCTTGGTTCTTGAGTGCAAAACAGGATTTTTTGTGATTGCAATTGCACTTGTGTTATCACACATAATTGGAATTTCCTTTTCTTCAATTACATAATCCCTTAATTGTTGTCTTAGCCATAGTACTTGTGCACAACAACTTCCAGCAGCAATGTATTCAGCTTCAGCAGTGGAGGTTGATATAGAATTCTGTTTCTTGCTAAACCAGGAAACCAGTCTATTTCCCGTTAGCGACGGGTTCTGAGGTGCTTTTTCTATCAATCTTGCAACCGGCATAATCGAAATCGAGTAGGATATCACTTTGAAACTTCCTTCCTTGGAATACCATATCCCTACTCCCAAAGTCTCTTTTAGATACTTGAGAACTCTTTGATTTGCACCTAAATGACTTTCTTTAGGTTTAGATTGAAATCTTGCACAAACACCTACAGCAAATGATATATCAGGTCTGCTGGCAGTTAGGTACAGCAGTCTGCCTATCATCCTTCTGTATAAGGTTTGATCAACATCTTTGCCTTCTTTATCTTCATCCAATCTGATGTTTGTACTCATAGGAGTTGAATTCTTAGTGGTGTTTTCCATACCAAACTTCTTCAGTAACTCCTTGGTATACTTGGTTTGATGAATGAAGATTCCATCTTTCATCTGTTTAACTTGCAATCCCAAAAAGTAGTTCATTTCTCCCATCATACTCATTTGGAATTTACTCTTCATTAGATTTGCAAACTTTTCACAAAGTAAATCATTTTCGAACCAAAAATTATGTCATCAACATAAATTTGTACCGGCGAGTCTTTGTCCCTTCACGATTCGAAAAGTGTCTTGTCAATGGTGCCTTTTGTAAAACCATTGTCCACCAAGAATTGAGATAGAGTCTCATACCATGCTCTTGGTGCTTGTTTCAATCCATAAAGTGCTTTGTTGAGTCTATACACTTTATCTTCTTGATCTTTAACTTCAAATCCGGAGGTTCTTGAACATAAACTTCCTCCTCTAGAATGCCATTCAAAAATGCACTTTTGACATCCATTTGATATACTTTGAAGTTCTTATATGCGGCATGTGCCAAGAATAATCGATAGCTTCCAATCTTGCAACGGGTGCATAAGTTTCATCAAAATCTATTCCTTCCTTGAGAATAGCCTTTTGCAACTAGTCGGCCTTATTCCTTACAATGGTACCGGATTCATCAAGTTTATTTACGTATACCCACTTAGTACCAATGATATTTGCATAACTTGGCCTTTCAACTAGTGTCAAACTTGATTTCTTTCAAATTCGTTCAATTCCTCTTGCATAGCTATTATCCATCTGGATGCGAAATAGCTTCTTCAACAACTTTTGGTTCCATTTGAGATAAAAAACAAGTAAAATGGCTTCCGGTTGTCTTCTAGTCCTCACACCTTGCTTTGTACATTGCCAATAACTTGTTCAGCAGGGTGATTCCTTAACCATTGTGGATTTTGGTTATTTTGATTTTCAGGAACATCATCTTCAGTAGGGTCTGCTATAGCTTCTTCTACAGGGGGTTCAGCAGATCCTTGAACAACTTCAGTTGTTGCATCAGTAACATTATCAGCAGGGTGCTCAGCAGGGGCAGTATCAGAAACTTTTAAGTCATTGAATCTTTCCAAAACTTCAATACAATCTGGATCAGTGACTTGTTGATTCTCAGCAGGTCCACAATCTTCATCTTCCATACCACTAAATTTAGGTTCATCAAACACAACATGGATTGTTTCTTCATGTTTCAGTGACCTCTTGTTCAGTACCCTGAATGCTCTGCTGACTGAAGAATATCCCAAGAAAATTCCTTCATCTGATTTTGGTTGGAATGTTTTCAAATGTACCTTATGATTTAGAATAAAACATTTGCTTCCAAATGGATGGAAATAGGATATGTTAGGTTTTCTTCCATTCCAAACCTCATAAGGTGTCTTCGGCGGCTTCTTGTTTACCGATGTTCTGTTTTGTGTGTAGCATGTTGTATTTACTGCTTCAGCCCAATATCTTTCAGGTAGCAATGCTTCACAAATCAATGTTCTTCCTGCTTCCTTTAAAGTTATGTTTCTTCTTTCCGCAACCCCATTTTGCTGAGGTGTACCAGCAGCGACAAGTTGATGTAGTACACCATTCTGTTCACAATATTCTCTTATAACTTTGTTGAGAAATTCAGTACCCTGATCTGATCTTATCTTTATTACTGTTAAAATTTTCTCATTTTGTAATCTCTTCAAAAGATTAGGCATGCTTTGAAGTGTTTCACTTTTCTTGTTCATAAATATCACCCAAGTGTATCTAGAATAATCATCCACAACCACTAAGGTGTACTTCTTTCCTGTTACACTTGTTGGAGTTATTGGTCCAAAAAGATCCATATGCATCAGCTCCAACACTTTATTAGTTGATTGTTTGGTCTTTGATTTGAAACTTGACTTTATCTGTTTACCTTGCTGACAAGCATCACATATAGCATCCTTCTTGAATGTGATCTCAGGTAAACCAATCACCAGTTTCTTCTTCACCAACTTATTAATATCATCAAAGTTTAAGTGATTTAACTTCTTGTGCCATAACCAATTGAGTTCAGATTTGGTATGCACTATCGAGCGAGTTTACGGAACTGCTGGTAGACCAATCCACAACATACATGTTCTGTTGTCTTCTACTAGCAAGTACAACCTGATCACCTCTTTCATTAATGACAATACAGTTGTTTTTGTCAAAAGTGACCTTGTAACCCATGTCACGAAATTGTCCGGTGCTCAGCAAGTTGTATTCCAGTCCCTCCACATATGCAACATCCTTGATTGTAAGTCCATTTCGATAAGTGTGCCATATCCTCTTGTATATCCAGGTGTATTCTTGTTGCCAAAATTCACACTTGGACCATCTTTTGCCACAAAGTTTGTTAGACGAGTGCTTATTCTTTGTCATGTGTCGGAACATCCACTTTGTCAAAGTACCGGACACCTACAAAACAAAGTTAATGCATTTTAGGTACCAAACTGTTTGGGTCCATAATGGTCGATGGTAAGCATGACCCTTGGCATGTCTCCATAAGGTCTTCTCCTAAATGTGTCATACTTTGGTTCATACTTTGGTTCATACATGTATTCCACACATCCATAAGTTCTAACGGTAGGTTGTGTAGGAATCATATATGTTTTACGGCCTTTTGGTTTGTAATCTTGTTTGAAGTGATTCTTGATGTTAGAAGCATTAGTATAACCATTTGTTTGCTTTGTACGTTAGGAACAACCCCGTAATATGGAGTCTGTTTGAGGTCTTGTGTAAGTTCTCTGCTTGATCCCATTGTCTAGGTTTTACCACTAGCGGCATGGTTATACTTACTGTTTCTAGCATTAGATGCAGGAATATTCCAATCTTCATCAGTAGGGAAAAGTCTACCTTTCCCCCTGAGATAAGTATCCCTTGAATGATAAACATTTTTGGGTTTAGGATTCTTATCCTTGGAATATTTCTGTTTCTTACTCTTACGTGGTCCGATAGACTTGGTAGCAGGTCTGCTATCAGCAGGCTTAGAAGTCACAGCAGTCCTACTTTTAGATTTACTCTTTTTATTAGGAGCTGTTGACTTCTTTGACTTCTGATTTTGCTTCTTTAAAGCATTCTCATTGGGTTTGACTGCCTCAGCAACCTTCCTGGGAGTTGGATCTAGTGCGGTACAAACTTAGGACCAATTACGGAACTAGGTTCGGTAACCTTCTTGGATCCACTCTTGTTAGATTGCTTGAGTTCCAAATCCAAGCCTGTTCTATCCCCATAAGGCTTTCTGATTTGTATGCGTAGTGGAACAAGATGGTTCGAGCGGATTCGAGAGGCTGTGGATGTTCGACGACTTATTCGATTCGTCCAACATCTTTTTCCTTAACTTTGAGAACCCTCAATTCAGCTTTCAATCTTCAAACTTCCAATTCAAGAGCTTCTTTTTCATCCTTCACAACCTCATAACCAGATTGTATTATCCTCAGTTGATTAAGGATGGCATCCAAAGTCTCATTGTTGTCAGAATTCCTAGGATTTGAACCACATGTTGATTCACAATCACTTCCAGCAGGAGTATTGATGGATACAGTGTTGTATACCTCCTCAGTTTCATCCATATTGGCCATCAAAGCATAATCCTCCATATCAGCAACTAGTGCTGTGTCATCTGATTCATTTCCTTTTTCAGATTCCACTTCATACCACGATTCATCTTCGGCAACCATAGCCTTCTTGCCATGTCTTCTTTGTTGACTCTTGGTCTTCGGTAAGTACGGACAATCGGGTCTAAAATGTCCGGGCTTCTTGCGGTTGAAACAAAGATAATCGGGTTCCTTGCCTTGTTTTAACTCGGGACGATCGGGTTTGAAGTGCCCTGGTTTCTTGCAATGAAAGCACAGATAGTCATTGTCTTTCTTTGGTTCTTCTTTCCTTCTTTCAGTAGGCCTCTTTGTAAAATTTCTTGAGGTGGCCTTTCCAGTCTTCATCATCCTGATTTTCTTGCTCAGTAGGGCAATCTGCTCTTGCATCTCATCCAGCATATCATCCTGTCCTCCTGATGTTTCTTCATGATGTGAAACAGCCAATGCAGTGGTCTTTGGCTCTTCCTTTTCAGTCTCAGGCACAAGCTTTTTGCTGAATTCATAAGCCTTTAGATCTGAAAACAGTTTGAAGGTGTCTTCTTCATGCAACTTCCTCATTTCTTCAATTGCAGTCACCTTCATTTTCCAAACATCCTTTGCAGGTAGAGCTTCCAAGATTTTTGTGTTTATTTCCTCTTTTGAATAACTTACATTCAGCAGGGTAAGTTCATCCAAGATTGCATTGAATCTAGACTCCATTTGCTCAATGGTTTCATTTGGCAGCATTTTGAATTTTTGGAACCTCTTTCTGGCCACACTGATTTTGTTCTTCTTTATTGCATCGGTGCCTCACAGATCAAGTGAATCTTGTCCCAAAGTTCCTTTGCAGTCTTGCAATCTTTAACCTTCATGTACATATTGCTATCCAAGGTTACGTAAATGATGTCTATAGCAATGTTGTTGAGGTTTGCTCTTTTTCTATCCTCTCGCATTCCATTCTCTTTTTGGTTTAAGAATGTACTCGGTTGTATCACCCACTTTATTCTTGCCTTGGTAATCTCCGGTGGTCCATCGGTTAATACATCCATCATCTCATCATGAGTAGCGACAAGGTATGCCTACATTCGACGTTTATACTCATCAAATCTATCAAGAGAACACATCGGCATTGTTCTAGCATGCGAGTGTTGTCCATGATGCAAGTCTTTGAAAATCGGTAACTTGAAAGAAAGTTTTAAAGAATTTTCACAAGCACAACAAGTAGGATTTCTTCGAACGGAAAACTCTCGATACCATTGTTGGTCCCTTGAAAAGGCTTTGGTTAAGTTTAGAGGGGGGGGGGGGGTGAATAAACTTAACACTTAAAACTTTGGAGTTAACAAATTCGCAACTTCGGCGGTCGGTGATACTTCGAAGTCTGCTTTGAGACTTCGATAGCTGTTTGATAAACGATAATCTGCGAGTTGAGTTTGCTTGAATTTGTGCGGCGGAATTATATCAAAATTAAGCCTTAATACTTGTTGTTAAAAGTGATACTAAGTATTAGATACTCAGTAGTGCAAGTGTGTGATTTCAGTTGCTAGATTCAATAGGCTGATGTATAAGATAAACTAAGTGCAGAAAGTAAATGCGAAAAGTAAATAGCCAAATTTTATAGTGGTTCCGGGTGATGTAATCTGTCGGTCCACTCTTCTCACGTGATGTTGGAGGAAATTCACTAGAGATCTTTGATGCGGCTTTTACAAAGATTCCTAAGTTGTTTGTCCTTCACCAATAACTATGGCTTCACAAGCGAAAACGGGAACATGTAGGATTGCTTGCTCTGAGTCTTCCACTTGGTCCTTGAAGGGTAGGATTGCCTCTTCACCGGCTCCACCACAAACAACATCTTTCACACCCACGGATGCTTCTTGTCTTCGGCGGGTTCTTTATAAAATAAAGATTGAATCAAATAAATGATTCAGTTGCAGCAGCTTGATTAGGATGATGTAATTAGCAGCTTGCAGTCTCCAAGTGTGTAATCTTGATGCAGCTTGAATACAGAATACACTTGAAGAAATTTACTAGATCAGCAACCTTATGCTCAGCAAGTTCAGCAGGGTGTTTTTCAGCTCAGTATTATCACTTAAAGTTTATCCAAAATTCATCATCTTTTTCTGAGTTGAAAGTCTTCTATTTATAGGCAAGAATGCATGTGACTTGTATTTGAATTTCAAATGTAACCGTTCCTTGTTTTTGTCCCATCTGATTTGCATTCTGTCACTATTCATGGGATCGACAACTTTGTCGAAATTCCTTTTTGACGGTGCGGTCACCGTCCACCCTTTGACTTGTATCCAATGGATAAAAATGTGAATCATCCCAACGTCTTTTTAATCTCAACCTTTGATTTTCTTGATAAGTCGAGAGGTAGTTGGTACATCCTTATCCATGTAATCTTCCAAAAATAATCTTGAATTAATCAAGGTATATATCGGCGGGTTCATCGATCTGTCTTGAAGTTTCAATCAGTCTGCTGATCATGACATTTCTGTGTATAAAATATAATGCAGCTGATTACTTTTATCTAACTTTTATTTGTGAAGTTAGATTACATCATTTTAAAAATAACTAAGTTCCAAACATCATCCAACTTATGGAACTTAGACCTTCTACACAAGGTATATGTAATCAGTTTAGGTCATCACAGACTTGCCTAAATTCTGATTCCATATCCTTGACTTTAAATACTAAGTTTGATCCCTTAGCCTTCATTTACTGAGTTTGAACCCTCAGCCTTCAGTCTTCAGTCTTCAGCAGGTTCAACACTAGTCTACTGACCTATCTACCCTGCGACCTAGACCGGTCGGTGATATCAATCGGCGGCCCTTTCTGATGCTTGTTTGATCAAACCTATTTATGAATCAAACTCTAATAAACTTATACATTTGATCTAGACATCTTTTTGCCTTTGCACTATAACAGCTAGTATGGCACTCATCATCAAAACTAAGAAATAAGTCCAACACACGACGATTCCAACGCTCTACTCGAATCTAAAAACGGATGAGATTTGACTCAGCAACCAGAAGAAGTCTCTCAGCCCTTTTCTTCCAACTCTTACATGCAGAAGGAGATATTTTAAGGAGGAAATTCTGATTCAAAAGGTTAGGGAAACTAATGGGGTTAATTTCTCCTTAAATAGGAAAATTCCCAATAATTAACCTAATCCCTTGTTTTCCTTAATTACCCTTGCAAATCAGATTTCCCTTAAATTATATACATATAATTTGACCGATATGTATATATAACAACAAAATTCTTAACTCCAAATAATAGAAGTAATAATTTCGTATTTGCAAAATGACACGTCTGCCCTTTCCCGAAAATCGGAATATTACATTCCTCTCCCCTTAAAAGGATTTTCGTCCTCGAAACTTGATCATACTCAATCTCTTGACGTTCATTAGCAAGCTTTTCTTCAACACAAACCAAACCGAAGCTTCACTTGTTCCCCACGGTAACAAAACTGCCCTTGCCAACCTCAATGTCAAATGCTACTAGTTTCCAAACTGTTCCAAACCCGTGCACAAGTTACCGACTGACCATACACTCCTGAACCACTGAACCGCACTAACTAATCCTCTACCAAACGCTTCAGCCTTATCTAATTCACTGTATCCGGATGGCGTCTATAAAGGTTTCCTAAAAGGTTGAGGGGTAGGCTTAACTTGCTAGCTATCTTAATTAACACAAAGGTTTTGACACTCGTGTATTAGTTAATGTTGATATAACTATGTTACCCGTTATTAATGTGCCTAAAAGTTAGTTCATTTACTTAACTACAATTACAACGTGAATTTAAGTCATGTCATAAGAATATTTTAAGAAAACGAACGAACTAAAAGGTACCTGGTATGGCTGTATCCATAGCAAACACCCTTGTTGGTCGAGTTGCACCTCCATTGCCATTTCCTTGACTTTCCTTTGTGTTCCGCATAGGACGCTGCCTTGCATAATGTCCGGGGTCTCCACAGTGATAACAGCCATTCGTATATGCCCGACACTCCCGGAGTGATTCCTTTAACGCTTTGGACAACCCACTGCGCTGCCGGATGACCTAGCCGCTAGAGGTGCCGTAATCCTTTTCTCATCTTACTGCTGAGGTGCTTCTTGATCTTCTACTTGGCTACTCTCCAAAGGTCTTTTTATTCCAATGATAATGGTAGACTTTTTCTTGAAGGTCTCAACTTCCAAAGCCTTATTCAACAATTCAGTCATGTTTCTTGCCGTAAAACCCAACATACCAGATTGTATCTCGTAGGATAATCCTTCTTTGTAGAGTGCCATCTTCCTCTCTTCAACCTTTATAAGCTCAGGGTAAAACCTTCCCGACTCGTTGAACTTGTTGGTGTACTAAGATACCGTCATATAAACACCCTGCTTAAGTCACAAGAACTGGCTTGCCTTGTCTGCTTGCACGGTCGCCGGGAAATACTCATTGTAGAACATAGCCTTAAAGCCTTCCCAGTCAGTCACTTTTCCATTACTACTTTCTATGACATCAATCCACGCTTCGGTTGCGCCCAAAAGAAAACCAACTGCCAACTGGGCCATCTCAGATTCATGGACTTTAACATTTCTGCAAGCCTTCTCAAAACTCCTTAACCACTCTTCAGCCTTTGAGTGTTCCACATTCCCAAAGAAGTCTTGAACTCTGTTCCTTCTTAGCTTTGTGTACCAATCAACTGGTGGTGCTTGCTCAAAATCCGGTCTAACTGGTGGAACTGGTGGGTATACTGGAGGGTATACAAAAGGTATTTGCTGCTGGTAAGGCTGGTGTTGGTATGGTGGTGGTTGGGGTCGTAGCGGCGGGATCACTTGAGGTTCAGTCTGATACGGATAGTATTCCGGGTGATATTGCAGGGTGTGTTGAGGTTGGTGGAAGCCATAGGGTGGGTATCCTACGCCTTGTTAGTGGTCAAAGCGCGGTGAATGAGGTATAGTAGGTCGAGGAGTGTGACCCACTGGTGAAGGGTAAAAAGTCTGGTATTGCTGGTGATGAAACACTGGTGGTGAGGGGTGACTTACTGGTGGCGGGTAGACACTTATCGGTGGAGGATAGATGTTGGTTGCTGGAGGAACATATACTGGTGGGATGTCTCATACTACAGTGACGGATAGGGGCTTCCCCAGGTTCACCATAAATGTAGGTGTATCTTGGTTCTTGGTTAGACTGAGGTCGTGGTGTTGCACTCCGCTGTGGTCATGGAGTAAGGTTCTGATGAGGTCTTGGTGTGTTGTTCTGTTAAGGGCTGATTTATAGTGATTTTTACATATATTTTCTATATCAATTTCCCCTACATTCGTATGATTTTCATAGATTTTGAGCTATATATGTAAATATTGAGTAAATGGTGTTTTTAATGGTTAAATATGAAAACGTATTGATTTATGTGCTTAAATGATTATTTTATGTTATTTTGGAATTGTGTTATGTTTTGGTATGTTTTCCTATTGTTGTAGATACTCAATTATGTTGGAAAAGGTGATCCTAAAGAGCTAATTTCGAGATAATAGAGGATCAATCAAGTTTATGGAAGATAGGAAGAGATAAGGAAAGAAATCAATCAAGATAAAGATGGAAAAATCAATAAATTCGATGTCAAGGCTAAGTGGACGAGCGTCCATTATAAGCGGACGAGCGTCCGGATTCAAACGCACGTTTGAGAAGCGGAACCAGCGTTCGAGAGGTGTATTTTACATTCGAGAGTTTGGACGTGAAGTGAACGAACGTCCGGCACAAGTTCAAGGTGAAGGAACGAACGTTCGAGATACGGACGAGCGTCCGGAGGAAGAAAATCGGGATTCCGGGTAGCGCTGAACTTCCAACGCAGTTCTTGATATGATAACAACCGATTTGACTCTGGACCTCAAGAGAAGAGTTGTAGGGCTTGAAGAGAGGATTCTACAGGATTTTGAATCACTCCATTCCGACTTACGAGGCCCGAGATATGAGCGTTACAAGTTCAGAATCTGTTCCAGGAGAGCCGGACGGGCGTCCGACATTATGGACGGGCGTCCAAAGGCACCGTTACTTGTAGCAACCGACTTGATTTTCCTATTTAAACAGCTGCGCCCCAACCCTATTTTACATCAGATTTTTCATACGAAAATTACACGGAAGCGACGACCGCTCCTTCTTGGTTTCAAGGTCGGTCACCCGAGCCTTGTGCTCGGGTGAACCGAGGTTAGATTAGGATCGTTTTTTTTCGTTTCTTTCATTGTTGATGCTTGGAGTTCATCCAATGTACCAAAACTATGTGAGTTTGTTTTATTTCAATTAATTCAATTCTTGTTTATGTTCATGATCTTTACTTCACTTTGTATCTTTTTATGATTATGATGCTATGTGAGAATAGATCGAGAGATTTAGTTTTCTATCGATGTTTATAATACGGAAGTTGCATAAACACTAGATCACCATAGAAAGATAGGGTTTTTAGCCGTTGATTATGTGACAAATTAATTGGTTAATCATCTAGGTTGTTAGATTCGATTATACGAGAGTAACTTGAATCTACACCGAGTTTTGTATTGAAAATCAGTCTCAACATTCGAAAGATGAGAAATTGATAAATTGGATTTACTAAGGAATTACGAATCCGTAGCTTGAGATTAAATTCACTAAGGAATTAGGGGTTTATATCTCGTGATAAGGTGAAACCACAAACTGAATTAAAATCATAAATTGAACTAGGATTGAGATCACATAGGTTTGTACATTATTTGATCCCATGTCTTTAGATTAGATTGTTTATTTTATTCCTTAGGTTAGATTATTTGAATTATTTTCTGTTTTTACGTTTTGTCTTCCGTTTCTTGAGTAGCAATTGAGAGAATTAGTGAGATTAGATCCTTCATCCCTTTTCCCTGTGGATCGACCCTGTACTTACCCTACTATGCTATCAACTACCCGATATTTGGTCGGTTAGGAGTTAGTTTGCATGTTAAGTATAGGTTTATAAATTTTCTTTTGTTTTTATGATGCAAAATCTCCCCAACAAAAGTGGCGCCGTTGCCGGGGAATAGGTGTCATGTTGAATCTAGTTTTGTTAGTTCTCGATTTTGTTACGTTTTATTTTTGTTTTTAATAAAAGTAGCGTATACCAAGTTGAGAGTTTTTATTTTGCCGTGTTTCGATGACCGTTAGGTTAAGAATGTGCAAAAGTTTTTTACTCAACTTGTTTTACGTGAAGTTTATATGTTTATGTGTTACCTAGTCTAACCCCGTGCTTAATTTGATAAGGCCGCTTGTGCTTTGTGATCTCGTGTTGCTTGTGTTGTGTTCATAAGTATTTAGGGTTTTGCTTTGTGTTTTTCCCGCTTTGTCTGTGCATTCTTGTTGTATGGACGAGCGTACGTTCGTTGGACGCCCGTCCGGTTCTTCATCTGCAGGTGAACGAGCGTTGGGAAGTATTGGACGCTCGTCCGTTCAAATATTTTCAATCCTGTTCTGATTTAGAGGACCAGACGAGCGTCTATACTTTCTGAACGCCCGTCCGGTCGGGTTTCAAGGCAGACGAGCGTTTGTTTTGATGAACGCTCGTCCGGGGTTGAATTGCAGGTGAACGCCCGTCTGTTTTGCTGAACGCCAGTTCATGGTCCAGGTTTTTCTTGATCTAATTTTTAATGCTTTTGTTTAACTTGGATTTCTTTCATTCGAGCTTCTGTGGCTATTTGATCTTTACATAGATGTCCTGAACTTATATGTTTTACCTTTCCATCTATGAATCCATGTTAGATAATTGATCAATTCCTTATACATGATTCATCTAGGCATGTTATAGTTACTGTCGGTTCTCGTATGCTACATATCGTTATGATGAATCTTGTTAGCTTTTAAGACTTACGTGCTTCCTTTGTTTTTATAACTCATATGGGTAGTAACTGTCGGTTTTCGTAATGCTACCATTGCATCTTATGAGTTATACCTGTTTAGATAGATGACTGTTGGTTTCCATAAGTCTATCACTTTAGATAAGTCTTAAGGCGCGTCTGCATGTAGTGACATCACTGTCGTTTATCGTAACCTGTCATTATGTGGTAGACGTTTATATGCATGTTATGTTGCACATTAGTAGGCTAGTTTTCGTCTTTTATTTTATTTTATTTTTGCATATCATTTAGATGCATATCATTTAGTTGCATATAGTTGCATTGTTTTTCTATTTTTCTTTTATTTTTCTTGAGAGTAGTTAACTGTCGGTTTCCGTAATACTACCTCGTTTTTATTTTTATTTATTTTATTTTTAGGATTCTTCATGTAGTTTGCATTGTATTGCATTTTCATATAGTTGCACCTAGCCCACGAGTTTGTGATATTTTCATGTATATGTGAGCATAATTTGAATATCTCTATAAATTCTTTTCCTTATGTGCTTTATTTGTATAAGTCTAATCTTTTCCCCGTAGACTCTTTTTGCACTAATCAAGTCTGCAGGATACTTTCTATAGTGATTGTGCACTTTAAAGATGAATTCAGTTTACCTGTGATGCTCCACAGTCTACTGAGCTATGCAAGCAATCCTGGTTCTTGTTGGTTCCTCCAGAATTGCCAGCATCCAATCAGCTAAGTTCTCTATTTGTATTATTTCTGTATAACTTGAGGACAAGTTGCAATCTAAGTGTGGGGGAAGGGATAGATGATTTATGTATCTACTTTCATTTGCTCATATTAGTTATAATTTTCTATGAAAAGTGCTTAATTTTTAAAATTTTTTGTTATATCCCGAGTAGACAAAGGCATATCTTTGCTTGAGTTTATATCATTTTTGCTATATTCTGTATATTTAGTAATTTTAGTTGTTTCACCCGACACTCTTTTTCAAATGCCATAGTAAATGATGAGCTAAATGTTGAAAGCCTACCCCATTTTAGTTGGAGATTTTTGATGATTATAGCATGTTTCTTTGCTTATGTACAATTCTTGAAAGTTTAGTAGTTTGTATTCTAGGATTAAAGTATGACATACTGTGAATATCTGTAAGTTTGAACGTGATAAGTGAAACGTGATTAAGTCTTTGCAATAGTAATAAATTGTTTACTTGAGGTGTTATGCTCGGTGGTCCGTGCTACTAGAAAATAATCTTTTCCACTTGCCGCCAAATAAATCTCTAAGTAAACATAATTGTAATTGTGTGTGTCGGAAGGCGGTTTATGATTTGGGTGAGGTAGGGTGTACCACGTATGTCCTATTCCACTATGATGACCAAAAGCTCACGACGGTCGGTTTATAGTTTGCCTTATGATTGGAGTAAGGTAGGGGATTATCTTGAAATGTCCTATTCTACTATGAGGGCAAAAGCTTATTCTGATGTGTGTTAGAAAAATGTGGAAAAAGTGAAAATATTGGAATATATTATTATGAATAAGTAAGGACTTAGTTATCGTTAATCTTATACCCAGTATAAACTGAAGGATATGTTGTAGGGATTATCCTCTGAGTCTGTCAGAAATGTTTTAGATATTCTCTACTATTTCTTTTTGGGATATGTATGTCTTGTAAAGTGCCTGTTATAGTTTTTTGAATATTTCTAACTTAGATGGGAAACCGGGCTAGTTTTGGTTTGAATAACTTTCAAATTGTGGAACTTAGTGGAAGTTTATTATGGCTATGCACACACTACACGGGTGAACTTCTAAGTTATTGAATATACTTAATATTTGTATAGATGTTTATTTGTCTCGAGTTTGATTTTCTTTTGTTTTACTCGAGGACGAGCAAAAGTTTAAGTGTGGGGGTGTTGTTAAGGGTCGATTTATAGTGATTTTTACATATATTTTCTATATCAATTTCCCTACATTCGTATGATTTTCATAGATTTTGAGCTATATATGTAAATATTGAGTAAATGGTGTTTTTAATGGTTAAATATGAAAACGTATTGATTTATGTGCTTAAATGATTATTTTATGTTATTTTGGAATTGTGTTATGTTTTGGTATGTTTTCCTATTGTTGTAGATACTCAATTATGTTGGAAAAGGTGATCCTAAAGAGCTAATTTCGAGATAATAGAGGATCAATCAAGTTTATGGAAGATAGGAAGAGATAAGGAAAGAAATCAATCAAGATAAAGATGGAAAAATCAATAAATTCGATGTCAAGGCTAAGTGGACGAGCGACCATTATAAGCGGACGAGCGTCCGGATTCAAACGCACGTTTGAGAAGCGGAACCAGCGTTCGAGAGGTGTATTTTACATTCGAGAGAGTTTGGACGTGAAGTGAACGAACGTCGGCACAAGTTCAAGGTGAAGGAACGAACGTTCGAGATACGGACGAGCGTCCGGAGGAAGAAAATCGAGGATTCCGGGTAGCGCTGAACTTCCAACGCAGTTCTTGATATGATAACAACCGATTTGACTCTGGACCTCAAGAGAAGAGTTGTAGGGCTTGAAGAGAGGATTCTACAGGATTTTGAATCACTCCATTCCGACTTACGAGGCCCGAGATATGAGCGTTACAAGTTCAGAATCTGTTCCGGAGAGCCGGACGGGCGTCCGACATTATGGACGGGCGTCCGACCGTTACCTTGTAGCAACCGACTTGATTTTCCTATTTAAACAGCTGCGCCCCAACCCTATTTTACATCAGATTTTTCATACGAAAATTACACAGAAGCGCGACGCCGCTCCTTCTTGGTTTCAAGGTCGGTCACCCGAGCCTTGTGCTCGGGTGAACCGAGGTTAGATTAGGATCGTTTTTTTTCGTTTCTTTCATTGTTGATGCTTGGAGTTCATCCAATGTACCAAAACTATGTGAGTTTGTTTTATTTCAATTAATTCAATTCTTGTTTATGTTCATGATCTTTACTTCACTTTGTATCTTTTTATGATTATGATGCTATGTGAGAATAGATCGAGAGATTTAGTTTTCTATCGATGTTTATAATACGGAAGTTGCATAAACACTAGATCACCATAGAAAGATAGGGTTTTTAGCCGTTGATTATGTGACAAATTAATTGGTTAATCATCTAGGTTGTTAGATTCGATTATACGAGAGTAACTTGAATCTACACCGAGTTTTGTATTGAAAATCAGTCTCAACATTCGAAAGATGAGAAATTGATAAATTGGATTTACTAAGGAATTACGAATCCGTAGCTTGAGATTAAATTCACTAAGGAATTAGGGGTTTATATCTCGTGATAAGGTGAAACCACAAACCGAATTAAAATCATAAATTGAACTAGGATTGAGATCACATAGGTTTGTACATTATTTGATCCCATGTCTTTAGATTAGATTGTTTATTTTATTCCTTAGGTTAGATTATTTGAATTATTTTCTCGTTTTTACGTTTTGTCTTCCGTTTCTTGAGTAGCAATTGAGAGAATTAGTGAGATTAGATCCTTCATCCCTTTTCCCCGTGGATCGACCCTGTACTTACCCTACTATGCTATCAACTACCCGATATTTGGTCGGTTAGGAGTTAGTTTGCATGTTAAGTATAGGTTTATAAATTTTCTTTTGTTTTTATGATGCAAAATCTCCCCAACATGTTCTGATGTGGGGATGGATTCTGCGGCACAAAACCACCTCCTACAACCGGGGTTGAACTATCACGTAGTACTCCTGAACCTTCTGCACCCGCTCCGGTTCTAGTGAACAACATCCTGATGATCAAATAAAACTAGAACGTTACTAAGAGATCTAAAGGAATCTTATCTTAAACGAAATGAAGCCTAAAAGATGCTTCTCTCTTATACCAACGGTAACGCCCCGCTCCCGGATATCGAGCCCTTATCCGGAAATGGAACGTTCGGCTCGCATAATACTAAAAAATCTAATATTACACATAAGCCTCTTCTATGTCGTATCAAATAAAGCAAACGGAAGCAAAAGACTCGGGTAAAATTCTCCATACAACCAAGAATAGAGAGAATAACTAAAGGGTAGAAACGTAACTTATTACATCAAGAGAAATCCAAATGAAACTTAAAAGAAATACGAAATCCTTAAAAATATGAAAGACAAAGCCAACAAGTTCAACTAAAGAACTTGAATCCAAAACAGTAACAAAAGAATAATGAAAGACAATAAATAATAAACGCAGTGTTGGTCCCGGAGAAGGGTGAAACTATAGTCGAGGGGGGGGGGTGAATGACTATAGTGGAGTTTCAAAAACTTTTCTTTTATTTAAAAGCTTTTGGGCAAATGGATAAGTCCCTTCTTACTATGTTGTTTTCAAATCGCTTTAGACAATCACATATATAAGTTATGATGTAGGCAAATTAAATAAATGCCGTAAAGTAAATTGCGAAATTAAATTGACACAAGGCTTATAGTGGTTCGGGGTGGTGTAATCACTTAATCCACTCTTCTCCCGTGATGATCGGAGGAATTCACTATTGTTTTCACGTATACAATAGTATGATTGTCCTTGGCTTCCCAAGCTTCACAATCTACAAGACTATCACTCCTTGACCGCAACAGCTTCGGTGATTCGCCTTCCTTTTTGCCGCTCCTTAAGATCAAAATCCTTCAACAAATGCCTATCACGATTCAACTCCTTCTCGATTGCCTCTAATTCAGTTGCTTCAATTTGATATGAATGTGTTCACACACTCGCTTGATCAATCTCAGTTCTGTGTATGACTTTGTAGCTCTGATATTTGAGTTGATCACTAGATGTATCCTTGTAAGTTCAGAGAGAAGGCTTTTCAAATTGACAGAGTTTCTGGTTTCTTTTTTTTTGAATCGTTGTTTGCTTTTTCTGTCAATGCCTTCTATTTATAGCCTTGAATAACCTTGGTTTTGAAATTCCGTCCGTTGGCTATATTAATGAGGGAATAATCCTTGATTTTATTCTTGATTCCCCCTTAATTGCATTCTCCTTGATTTCAGTGATCGGATTCTTTCTTCAAACGTATAGCAGAAAATCCGTCCTTGATTGATCCTCTATTGATTGTGCATTTAATGCATGATCTTCTGTATCATCAACATATATCAAATCTGATCTGGTAAGTGTTACTTCGCCGTTTTCAGAACGGTCGAGTGAGCCTTCTGACTTAGCCGTTAGTTATTTCTTCGCTGTTTTGTCTTTGCCGAAAGTCAGTTTACTCAGCCGATTCATTGTTTTCTTCTTTGTTTTAGTTTTAGGAGAATCTTTATACTTCACTGATCCTTGATTTGGGTTAGACCAGTGTACACCATATTTGAATATTGAGTTTCATCACTTGAAACATAACTTAGACTTATCCAAGGTCATCACAGACTTCCTTGGTTATAAGTTAGACCATAATGTCTTCATTGTTTCTCTGCTGGTGCTTGGCTGGCTTCACTTTGCCGAATATCTGTTTTTGCATTGCCGTCCTACCAACTAGTACAATACTTGTCTGACTCAACTTATACAACATGTCGACTCTAAGTAAAGACTTATACCAGAGAATTCTAACTTATTTCAGGCTTGCTATAACAGCTAGTATGGCCATCATCAAAACATAATAAAATGTTCCTAACAATTTCCCCCTTTTTGATGATGCCAAAACCCTCATAAGCCTGAACATAAGTAATCAAAAATTTTCATAATAAACAACAGAATAAAACTCAACAATTTTATTCATCCATCACAGGGCAATAAGATATTGCATCTTTTTATTTAAAGAGCAAAGGCAAATGATAAAATCAAATTGAATTAAGCAATAGGTAAAAGGTTTACTTCTTCATTTCTTCAATCTTGATGCCTTTGCCTTTGCGGCCCTTTCCCTTTCCACTGGAGCTCTCAGGCTTTGAGTCTCCTTCCCCCTTTGTGGCAGCATCAAAACGTGCTTCAAGGTCTGCAATTGCTGCTTCAGATTCAGGGAGAGGGCCATACTTTTTCTCCAGTATTTTGTTGTTGGCCTCACCAACTTTGATTAGAAAGTCCAGCTACTTGCCAGAATGCTCCATTATCTCATCCAGATGCTGAATTTGTTGAGTGTGAGCATTTAGAGTGTCCACAAATGGTTTGAGATTATTGTCGCTTGTTTCGAAAGGAACTCAAGATTGGTTTGGACATGATGAGGGATGAGTTGTTGTAAGTTGCAAAGTAAATTTCCTTGTCTCTCCATGACCTCATCTTGGATCTTGATATGGGCGAGGAGAGCCTCAATCTTGTGATTGAAGGAGGTTGCTTCACTCCTTAAGGCATTCTTCGGTTTTGCCTCGTCGTAATATTGCCTTTCCATGTCCACAATGGGGGTTGAATGTCCGTTGAAGACTCTCTCTGGATCAATTTCTTCTCGGCGCCACATGGACATCCTCTTCATCCCCATCGCTTTCATTCTCGCATCTTTACCTTGCTTCTTCTCATTTTCCACTTCAATTTCTTCTTTTTCTTCTTCTTCCTCTTCCTTCTCATTTTGTGCTTCATAATTCTTCCTTTTCTTCCATCTGTTCTTGTTGAGTGTGGACTGCTTCATCAACCACTGTTCCCCCTTGTGCAATTGTGGGGGAGTTGACAAGTTCGGCTGAGTGAGCTTTATCAGCTGGCTCACTTAGTTGGTTGTCAACTTTGCCTGTGCTTTTGAAAAGCACTTCTTGGAGAGTCAGTTCATCATCAGAAATCCCCAAATCTTCTTGAATTGCTTCAATATTTCCTCCTTCTGAGCGTTCATCCTCTGACTCATCCTCTTCCTCATGTATCTCCTCCTCTTCAGATGAAGTGATTCTATATCCTTCTTCACCTTCCTCTAGGTAGGTGATTTCCTCTTGTTGCTTTTCTTCTTCTGTTTCTGTGTCATCACTGATTGTCACAGAGTCAATTAAGTTGATGGTTCCAGGCAGAGATGTTTTCATGCACTGTCTGGGATATGGTTCTTCGTCCCACTCCTGATCTTCTGCCTTCTGGCTGCTTTCTTTTGCTCCCAGCTATGGGTTTGGGCTTCATGGAAGCCTTGATGTAAGTGAACATCGTCATTGACTTGTGTGGGGACTGCAGATTGTGGGTTTCACGTTCAATGCATTGAACAGGTGTTGAAGAGGGAACCCGTATGATTTCTTTTCCCGTAAATCACCTTTCTTCTTCGCAAACCCTTATTTGGTGCTTGTAATTGAAAGGTCAAATTCCTTTTGTATCGATCCTTTAGTCTATTGAATACAAAAGTTGCCCGGTCGAATTTGATGCGTTCGTAGATGATGGCCATCAATCGATCCGAACCTCGCGGGTTTTCCATGGATCCTTTTCTCGCCTTCGATATTCTTGGTGATGACCGGTGCAAACTCGGCAAACGGAAGTTTGAGTGTTGATCTAGGTAGATTGTATGTTTTGTCGTTTTTCCTCGGATTTTTGGCTATCTTAGCCCAGAATTTTGTGATGTCAGTCTGCACAAACTTGACATTGTGCGGGCCTATCATTGGTAATTGTAGGAACCTATTGAGAAGTCCAGGCGTGATGACTATCTCTTTCCCAAAAATTGAACTTTTTATGCAGTCGACCTCAGTTTTCTTTGTGCTGGGCACAAACTTGGCATTTTTCCAGAATGCGATCAGGTTTTCATAGCAGATTTCCGTAATTGGTGGGTTTAGAAACGTCATTAGCCCCAAATTTGTACAGCAATCGACCAAGCGTTGAGCTTTTGCATCGTTATCGCAAAACGATAGATAGTGTTCAGGTTTGAAAAACAAACCAGTGATGATTGATTTTTCATAGTATTTTTCAGTGGAAGATGAAGCCATTGATAGTAGATAGATGTTTAGGAAGAAGTTTTTCAAGTTTTCAGTGATAATCAGAGATTGGGTTTGTAATTTGCAATAGAGAGTAAAGATTTCTGAAAACTTCTGAGTCTGTTTATATAGTGTGATTTGGATAGTGTGAACGTGGTTTGAATATGGAAGGATTTTGTGACATAATGGCGTGATTTTGTGTATGTAAATTGCGATATTCGAGTGGAATGGGGGAGTGGTTTGAGGTAAGTAATGATAGAGCCCGGGAATCGAGGAGTTAATAATTCGAAAAATAATATAATTACCTCCATGATCATACGTGTGTAATCTTCCACAGAATAATCCTCCATAATTTCCTTATTCTCCACGTGTAATCAGAATTGATTTTGTTCACACTTTTAATTTATCCAAGTCTTTATTTCGGTGAAGTGCCTTGGCTGGTCACATAGCCGATCCAATGAGTTCTTCACTGAGCTGCTCCCTTTAACTGTTCCTAACAATCAGTTAAGTTACCTTCGCTGGATACCAGTGCCTTACCTGCTACATCTCCTGTAATGGCAAAGGTTGTACCGATTGATGAAGTCACTTAGCCGATTACTCCGGTTAGCCGCTCTTTGATACTTATTCAATTTCAATCATCCCTAACTCAGCTTCTCAACATACTAAATCTTTCATAGCCGAGTGGTTTAGTGAAGATGTCGACCAATTGATCTTCGGTGGGTATGTGTTTTAGGATGACATCCCCCTTTTCAACATGGTCTCGATGAAATGATGTCTTACATCAATGTGCTTTGTTCTTGAATGCAATACTTGGATTTTCGCAATAGATATTGCACTTGTGTTATCACATATGATTGGAATTGTTTTCTCTTCCACTCCATAGTCTCTTAGTTGTTGTCTTATCCACAAGACTTGTGCACAACAACTACTACCTGTCGCTATATATTCTCGTTCACCGTTGATGTAGATATGGAGTTTTGCTTTTTACCGAACCAAGAGACTAGTCTCGGTTCCTAGCATTTGGCATGTTCCAGAGGTGCTTTTTCTATCTATTTTGCATCCAGCATAGTCAGAGTTTGAATATGATATCAATTTAAATCCTCCATCTTTTGGATACCAAATTCCAACATTTATAGTGTTTTTCAAGTATTTGATTATCCTTTTAGCTTTGCTAGAAGATGTGATTCTTTTGGTTGAGCTTGAAATCTTGCACACACTCCTACCGCAAATGCTATATCGTCCGCTTGCGATTAAGTATAATAAGGAGCCAATGATTCCTCTATACATTTTCTCGATCAACATCCTTTCCTCGCTTCATCTTTTCCAAGTATGACTCGGCACACATTGGTGTGTCTCGTCGTGCCACTTGTATCCATCCCATACTTGTGTATCAAGTCTCTTGTGTACTTGGCTTGACTAATGAAAATGCCATCCTTCATTTGCTTTACTTGAGGGCCAAGGAAATAGTTTAATTCTCCCATCATGCTCATCCGAAATTTGCTCTTCATCGGGTTTGCAAATTTCTCACACAAACTTTTCATCCTCTCGATCCAAAGATTATATCATCAACATAGATTTGTACTAGCAATGTGCTTGCTCCTTCCTCTAGTTTGAATAGAGTCTTGTCAATAGTTCCCTTGTTGAATCCATTCTTGATCAGAAATTGTGATAGTGTTTCATACCAGGCTCTAGGTGCCTGTTTGAGGCCATAGAGGGCCTTTTTGAGTTTGTATACTTTGTCTTATTTTCCTTTGATTTGAAATCCAGGAGGTTGTTCTACATAAAATTCTTCTTCCAAGAGTCCATTTAGGAATGCACTCTTTACATCCATTTGATAGACTTTGAAGTCTTTGTGTGCATCAAATGCTAGAAAGAGTCTGATTGGTTCCAATCTTGCTACTGGTGCAAATGTTTCATCATAATCTATTCCTTCTGCTTGAGAGTAGCCTTTTGCAACTAGCCTTGCTTTGTTTCTGACAACAGTTCCTTGCTCGTTCATCTTGTTCCCGAATACCCATTTTGCACCAATGATGTTGGCCATATCCGGTCCGTCAACAAGTTCCCGACTTCATTTCTTTCAAATTCATTTAGTTCTTCTTGCATGGTGTGATCCAATCGCATCTTGGATTGCATCATCTATGGTCTTGGGTTCCACTTGTGATAGAAAGCAAGTTAGCATGTGCTCCAGCTGTCTTCTGGTTCTAACTCCTGTGTGAATATTTCCAATGACTTGTTTTTCAGGATGGTCTCTTAGCCAATTTAGATCTGGTTGAAGATGTTCTTCACTTGGTGCTTCCATACCTTCATGCTGAGCATGAACTTCAACTTCAGGTGCTTCTTCTGTTGTATTGGTATGGGGTTCCTCTTGATTTTCAAAATGATGATTCAAGATTGTAGCTGGTATGGTTGCATTTGTATAGATTTCCCTTTGTGCTGCTTTCTTTTCTTGGTCTTGAAGATCTTCACCATTTGTATTTAGTTCATCAAAAACCACATGTATTGATTCTTTAATCACAAATGTTCTTTTATTGAGTACTTTGAATGCTCTGCTGGTGTCTGAGTATCCCATGAAGATTGCTTCATCAGCCTTCTCATCAAAGGTGTGCAGCTGATTCCTGTTTAAGACAAAATATTTTGATCCAAACATATGAAAATATGAGATATTGCGTTTTCTACCATTCCATATTTCATATGGAGTCTTTCCATGATATTTGTTGATGATTGATCTGTTTTGTGTATGACATGCTGTGTTTGCTGCTTCAGCCCAAAACCTCTTTGGTAAGCATGCTTCAGCAATCATTGTTCTAACTGCTTCTTTGAGAGTTCTGTTTCTTCTTTCTGCTACACCATTTTGTTGTGGAGTTCCTGCTGCAGATAGTTGATGTAGCACTCCATTTTCTTCACAATAGGTTCTGATAATTTCATTTAGAAATTCAGTGCCTCTATCTGATCTGATCTTGATAATCTTTAGCTCTTTCTCATTCGAGTCTTCTCGGCAAATCTGCAACTTCTTGAGTGTTTCTTTCTTCTTGTTCATGAAGATGGTCCAGGTGTACTTTGAGAAGTCATCCACCACTACAAGAGTATATTTCTTACCACTCACACTTACTTGGTGTGATCGGTCCAAACAGTCCATGTGTAACGATGTAGAACTCTTGTTGTAGATTGATGAGGCTTTGACTTGAATGAACTTTTTATCTCGTTTTCCTTTCGACATGCATCACATAGACTTTCTTTCTTGAATGTGATCTCTCGGCAGTGCCTTCAACTAACTTGTTCCTTGATAGTTTGTTGATGGTCTTGAAATTCGTGTGATTTAATCTTCTGTGCCAAATCCACTTGTTGATTGATTATTCTTGACAAGTAGACATGTTTCTCGCCTTGGTCGTTCTCCATCCACCACATACATGTTGTCTTGTCTTCTACCTGTAAGAACTACTGTGTTGGTTTGGCTGTGAATCACTTTGCATCCTTCTCTGTTAAAGTGCACATTGTAGCCTTTGTCACAGAATTGACTGATGCTCATCAGATTGAAGTTAAGTCCCTTGACATATGCCACATTTTGAATCTTTAGATTGTTCTTGAGTATTATGCCTTCCCACTTAATCTTTCCAGGGTTTTCTTTACCTCCAAATGTGACTTTGGGTCCATCAAAAGCTTTGAAGTCAGTGAGCCATTTCTTGTTTCCTGTCATGTGTCTGGAACATCCACTGTCTATGTACCAGACATCCTACAAAACGGATTAATTAAGTTTAGGTACCCAACACTTTTTTGGGTCCATACCGTTAGCAATCATGCCTCTCATACCAAGGGTGTATCCAAAAGGTCTTCTTTTTGGATAATTGAAGTCATCAACTTCATATGTATAAGACATGGCAGAATAGCTTCTAATATTTTTTCTGAAGGTATTCTGATACTTTTCTCCACCTTTTGGTGCATTTACATCCTTCTTCACTTTCCAATATGCAGTAGGAAACCTTTCTTGCTTCATGTGTCTAGGAACAGATTGGTTTTTCACATGATGCATTTTGTGGAATGGTTTCCTCTTGTATTTTGAAGGTGCAACATTCCAATCATCCTCTGAAGGGTAAAGTCTGTCTTTACCTTTCAGATGGCTGTTGTTCTTGATTGACTGGAATGAGGATTGGTTTGCTATTTCACTACACTGGGTTTTGACTTCACCGGAACGGGATGATCTGTTGGAACTATGATCTGTCCCTTTCTAAATTTTGGTCCATTAGTGGTCCTAAATTTAGAGTTGTGTTGACCATTATTCCTACTTTCATCCCGATCGTTGTAGCCAAGACCGTATCCGGATCCAAACCTTTTTGAGGGTTTGTAAGCCGGTGCTTTTAGTGGTGCGGTGGTTACCTTTCTTGGTGAGGAGATTTTCTTAACTCGATCCGTTAATAACATATGTATGATCATCTCGTTTTTTGTTGATCATTTAAGTAGGTCTCCTTACTAATTAATTCGACTTTTGCTTTATCCAGTTCTTTCTTTAATCTCTTATTCTCTTTTCTTAGATCCTTGCATTCCATTTCCAGAATTTCATGATTCTTTTCAATTTCATCAAATTTAGTCATGAGATTTTGGACTAGGTCTACTGTATCTAATGGGAGACTAGAAGATTGTGCAGTGTTAGATGTGGATGCATTTGATGAGGAACAGGAACTAGATATTACCTCAGTTTCATCTGATTCTTTAGCCATTAGACATAGGCTTGTTTCCTCAGTGTCTGAGCTATCACTTTTGTCTTCATCTAATTCTTTGGTCATGAGGCATAGACATGCTTTTTCATTTTCTGAGCTGTCTTCTTCATCACTATCATCTGAATCATTATCAGATGATTCTTCATTCTTTTCACTGCTGGATTCTGCCTTGAGTGCCTTCTTGCTCTTTCTCTTTTCAGATGCTTTGTATTTCTTCTTTTCATCATCTTTGTCATTTTCTTCAGGACAATCAGCCTTGAAGTGACCTTTCTTGTTGCAGTTGAAGCATCTGTATTCATCATCTTTCTTCTTCATATCTTTGTTTGAGCTTGACCTCTTGTTTGATGATGAATTTACTTTGAATGGCTTCTTTTTGCTAAACTCGTCAAAACGTTTAACTAATAGAGCTACCGCTCTTTTAGTTCATGTGTCTCTTTGTTTGATGCATTCGGCAAAGTTACTTTGCTTGGTGTGCGGCTAATGCGATGATTTTATGTGTCTCTGTTTGGGGGCACCATCTTCACCGTTCAATTCGAATTCATGAGCTTTTAATTGGGACATCGTGGGTCGAGTGTCGTTGCTTGCAAGATTTGTTGTTCCTCGATTACGATGTTATGATCTTCCATCTTTCAGCGATCCTCTCAAGATCTTCAAGCATACTTCTTTCGGGGATATATGTGTCCAAGCCGTTGCAATTCATCGATGATGCTTGAGAATCTCGTTGTCCATTTGATCATTGGATTCACCACCTTCATTTTAAAGTTCTCAAATTTCTGTTTTGCAACGTATAATTTGTTTTCTTTAACTGCTTCAGATCCTTCATTTATCAATGATAGCTTGTCCCACATCTCCTTTGCTGTTATGCAGTCTTTGATTCTCATGAACATGTTGCTATCTAGGGTCTTCAAGATCATGTCTTTTGCAACAAAGTCCAGATTTGCTCTTCTCCTGTCATCCTTGGTCCAATCCTTTTTAGGTTTGTCAAATTCCTTTCCTTGATCTGCTCCTATGCCTACCACCGTAGTGATTGTGATTGGTCCATCATTGATTACATCCAGCATTTCTTCATGAGTTGCTGCAAGATGGGATAGCATTATTATTTTATATTCATCCAAATTATTGACATTAAAAACAGGTACTTTTGACAAGAAGTTTGAGGAATCCATCAGTGCAAATAAAGATATTTGAAAACTACTTTGAAAATATATGATCCCCTTGTTACCAGAAATTAGATCTGAACAGGTTTTGATACTAGGAACACTGCTCCGATACCAATTGTTGGTCCCAGAGAAGGGTGAAACTATAGTCGAGGGGGGGGGGGGGGGTGAATGACTATAGTGGAGTTTCAAAAACTTTTCTTTTATTTAAAAGCTTTTGGGCGAAATGGATAAGTCCCTTCTTACTATGTTGTTTTCAAATTAGTTTAGACAATCACATATATAAGTTATGATGTAGGCAAATTAAATAAATGCTGTAAAGTAAATTGCAGAAATTAAATTGACACAAGGCTTATAGTGGTTCAGGGTGGTGTAATCCCTTAATCCACTCTTCTCCTGTGATGATCGGAGGAATTCACTATTGTTTTCACAGATACAATAGTATGATTGTCCTTGGCTTCCCAAGCTTCACAATCTACAATACTATCACTCCTTGACTGCAACAGCTTCAGTGATTCAGTCTTCCTTTTTGCTGCTCCTTAAGATCAAAATCCTTCAACAGCTATCACAGATTCAACTCCTTCTCAGATTGCCTCTAATTCAGTTGCTTCAATTTGATATGAATGTGTTCACACACTCGCTTGATCAATCTCAGTTCTGTGTATGACTTTGTAGCTCTGATATTTGAGTTGATCACTAGATGTATCCTTGTAAGTTCAGAGAGAAGGCTTTTAAAATTGACAGAGTTTCTGGTTTCTTTTTTTTTGAATCGTTGTTTGCTTTTTCTGTCAATGCCTTCTATTTATAGCCTTGAATAACCTTGGTTTTGAAATTCCGTCCGTTGGCTATATTAATGAGGGAATAATCCTTGATTTTATTCTTGATTCCCCCTTAATTGCATTTTCCTTGATTTCAGTGATCGGATTCTTTCTTCAAACGTATAGCAGAAAATCCATCCTTGATTGATCCTCTATTGATTGTGCATTTAATGCATGATCTTCTGTATCTTCAACATATATCAAATCTGATCTGGTAAGTGTTACTTCGCCGTTTTCAGAACGGTCGAGTGAGCCTTCTGACTTAGCCGTTAGTTCTTTCTTCGCTGTTTTGTCTTTGCCGAAAGTCAGTTTACTCAGCCGATTCACTTTTTTCTTCTTTGTTTTAGTTTCAGGAGAATCTTTATACTTCACTAATCCTTGATTTGGGTGAGACCAGTGTACACCATATTTGAATATTGAGTTTCATCACTTGAAACATAACTTAGACTTATCCAAGGTCATCACAGACTTCCTTGGTTATAAGTCAGACCATAATGTCTTCATTGCTTCTCTGCTGGTGCTTGGTTGGCTTCACTTTGCCGAATATCTGTTTTTGCTTTTCCGTCCTACCAACTAGTACAATACTTGTCTGACTCAACTTATACAACATGTCAGACTCTAAGTAAAGACTTATACAGAGAATTCTAAGTTATTTCAGGCTTGCTATAACAAATTAGTATGGCCATCGTCAAAACATAATAAAATGTTCCTAACAAACAGCTCCAACTCCGGCGTCCTCAAACGTCATCATCGAAGTCCTCATCAAGCTCATGGTCGACATGTTCATCTTCTCTCCCCAAACACATAAATAAACATGCATTTGGGGTAAGTACATTGTAGTAAGAAGTAGAAGCTACAAATTAACTAAGGCCCTTTAACAAGTTTTATTATAATAGTTATCTTTATGAGACAGACTCAATCTTGGGTTCACTTCATGTCCATCAACATGTGTTCGCGGTTTTATGCAAAGCAAAAGATAACAAGTAATAAAATAAAACCGATGTCAGCCCCAAGTGCGAAGGCTCGCAGCTAGTGGTGAAACCGGATCGTATCCGCAGGGACTTGTACGAAAAAGAGTTTTTTGCCTTCGATTTCTTTTATAAAGTTGATGATTATGATCTCGGATTTTCAATTAACAAACTAAGGTAGCAAACGTGAAAAGAAAGAAAACTACGATAATAAAAATTTATAATTTAAAACAACTAGAACGCACCGATGATCCACCACCCCACCGAAAATAACAAGAAAGACACATGTTCATTCGTAAGTTCTTGGATTAATAATCTGCTAAAGAGGCATTTTCCCTTTCGGTTCATCGCCTTTTAATTAGTTCACCACTCTCGGTACAACTAAAGCATTTACGGATCAAAGATATGGATATAAATCCTAATCTAATAACATTCACCCTCAACTTACGTATGTTGGAAGAATATTATCATTCTCCTTCACGGTAATCTACGAATTTATCAACTATCGTATCTAAATTCGATTAGCATGCAACATAAGTATAGATCATACAAATTGCACATAAACAATTCAAACATGAAGGAAGAACAAGAAACTCACTAGAACAAATGAAAACGAAATCCTTGTTTATTCCGGTGATGGTGGCTTCACAACGATGGTTCTAGCTTAGAGACCTTAGCCAATCATCCTCGATTATGATTTCGAATCGTGGCCGTAGCTCCGCATTACAACAAGTACTACTATTCTAATTTATTCTCGGCATAACGCCTACGGAGTATTTACATAAAAGACGGGAAAAGTAAAAGCTTGGCCAAAAGTGACCAAGGAGGGCGCCTTTATGGATGGAAATGGAGGAGTATATATAGGAGAGATTGTATAAGGATAGGTTCATTTGGGGAGGTAAGAAGTTAGTTAAAAGGGAGGTAGTATTTGGGGAGGTTGGAAGTTTGTTATGGAGGTAATGATGAGTTAGCATGTGAAGGTGATCTTGGAGAATATTTGCCATCATTAGTCTTCACATGGAGGTGGTGAGTCATGTAGGAGCATGTTACTACTCATCATTACACCCCACATGCATCAATTGAGCCAAAAATATCTCCGGTTCGTCCCGAAGTTCCAAAGCAGTTCGGTAAAAAAATCATAACTTGAGTTGTAGACCTCCGATTGATGTGATTCAAAATGCGTTGGAAAGCTCATTTTAGTATCTACAACTTTCGTCAAGAAGTCTTCCCCTGAAAATGCCTCTAAGTCGGATCAACTTTCCATCGAAAACAGACTACGGTAGAAGTGCGTTGGAAAAATTTGATCCGTTTTGAACTCGTAAGCTTGTGGCATCTTCTTCTATCCCTTCAATCTTTTAGGCCCCAAAACATATTGTTAATGTGATATTTTGAAAACCTTGGTCACCAAGTTTGGGCCGAATCGAATCAAGCTTTCTTTATTCGAATCGAGCTTTCATCATAATTTTCATCCGATCTTCGTTTAAGCTCCTAATTTAACATGCAAGCGTACCTACATTCATGATAACATCGTGCAAAATGTAACATCTCATATCTAAAGATATTTATCCAATAAAATCACATAATTAACACAAATTTGCACTTAACCACTTTTAAAACTCATTTGCTCAATAATTCTATTAAACCCTTAATTTCTATGCAAATTATACGAATATGGAGGAAATCGTTATAAAATATAACGTTATAAATCATGTAAAATCACCCTAAACAACTCCCCCACACTTAGCTTTTGCTCGTCCCGAGCAAAACAAAACAAGAATCAAGGCTCGAAAAAGATAGACACCTCAAAGAAATACAACATATACTCAATAAATCGAGGTTCACCCCGATGTGTGTGCATAGCCATAGAAAACTTCCACTAAGTCCAAACTCGAAAATTTCAAAGCAAACTAGCTAATACCCCCTTCAAACTAGTAATAATGATACTTATAAGATGTACCCTACAAAACGTGACATATCCTGAAAAGAATGATAGAATATATCTAGGGCCATTCTGATATACTCAGAGGATAATCCCTACAACATATCTGTCACATTATACTGGGGATAAGGTATACGATAACTAAGTCCTTAACTTATTCATAATAATAAATTTTTTCGATTTTTTTCTTTTTTTCACACTTTTTTTCTTTTTTTTCAACACACATCAGAATGAGCTTTTGCCCGTCATACTAGAATAGGACATTTCGAGATAATCCCCTATCTACTCAAATCATAAGGCAAATTTTTTTTCTCGATCGTCGTGAGCTTTTGGTCATCATAGTGGTATAGGACATTTCGAGATAATGCCCTACCGCACTCAAATCATCGACCGACTTTCGACACACACAATTGATTACTTTTTTCGAGATTTCGGCGGCGGTGGTTAACATGCTAAAAGCAATTCAAACCTACCGAGCATAACACCTCAAGCAATGATTTATTTGTTAATTATTGTGCAAAAACATTAGTTATGTTTCACTTATCACATTCAAACGTTCGTATATTCACAATATATCATACTCTGGCTATAAACACAAACTATCATAATTTTCACGATACGTACGTTAGCACTAAGCACATGACTTATAAGATAATCAAAAATCACTAATCAAAAAGGGGTATAGCTTTATAATTTAGCTCATCATTCACTATGGCTCGTGAAAAATATATTGGGTGAAACAACTAACTTATCGAACATACGGAATATAGCATTAATGACTATAAAAATAACGAACAAAGATATGCATTGTTTACTCGGGAATAAACAAAAATTTGAAAATTTAGCCCATTTAGCATAGAATCAAAATAATTTAAGCAAATGGTAGATACATATAACCGACTATTCCCTCCCCACACTTAAATCACAACATGTCCTCGGGTTGTGCGTAATGTAAAAAGAAAAAGAACACTTAGCCGATTGTGGTTCGAAAGTGGCAATTCCGGAAGTGGCCTAGAATCGGCTCCGTAAATGCTCGATGAAATCGAGATCGTGGACCATCCACCGGTAAACCGATTTATCTAAAAGCTCACAATCGCTATCACAAAATCCCGCACACCATGGGAAAACAAGACGTACCTCGGGGATAGGGGCACAAAAGATGATAGACAAGGCAATATCATGGAATAAAGACGAAAAATAAACTACGGACAAAAAGGAAAAGATATCTAGGTTACCGTCCTAGTAGGGCTTAATTATAGTCGGGAGCTCGACTAGACAATAAAATTTCAACTCGGGTCGCTTTGAATTTCCTATTCCCTTAGTTGCATAGTAGTTAAACTAATACATGTCACACATTATTTGAAAATTTAAAACAGACTAGGTCATGATATGAAATATGTGACAAAGTATTAACTATGAGTCTTTTATACCCAGATCCTCAAGGGTTATTTCAAATTGTTCTAACAACCTAAATCTAAGAAATGATGCATTTGAATTTTTTTCTTTGTACTTCCTCGGGATTTTCGGATAACCTTCTAATCGTTCCCTTTAAATGACATTCAACCATTCATCCTGAGACTTGGTGAAACAAAATGAAAATCAATTCGAAGTATTGGAAAACTATTATCCAAAGTATGAGTAAAGTATAATGCAAAATGTAGAGTTTTTGTTTTTTTTTTTTTTTTTTTTTTTTTTTTTTTTAAACGGGTTGCCTCCCGGTAGCGCTTTTGGTTAATGTCGTTTGCTCGACTAATTACAAATCATCAACCAAAATCCGAACTCAAGAAGATCAATAGCTTAAGAAAAATTAACAATGCGAGAACCACAGAAATTAAATTGTCTAGAAACGTACCTCTTTTAGTCCTCGATGCCAACTCCTCCCAACCATGTAGTCTTCTTTTATCAAGTTTGTCGAACCATCTTCTTTGACATTCCATAAAGTTCATTCATCGGGGAGTACACAAACAACTCCCCCGGTGGCTCTAGATTTCCAAGCTTATTATAAGGGCTCGAAGCATCATGGCCTCCCAGCAGACAGGGGCCTCATCACCTTTTGCAAATCTGGGCATATCACCATGCCTCTCCCTCATCTTCTTTCCTACCACCTCGTGGTAATCAGAACTTTCCTTGTCAATCTCTTCTAAAAATTTTATCCACTCCTCATTAGTCCAAGTTGCGATAGTTTATTGAATTCTTCCTCATCCCAACTACCCATGAACACTTGTTTATCATACTCATCGGTGAAATCGTCCTCAATAGCTAAACAAGTGTCACTTTGGACGGGTGCTTCACCGCATTGCCCACATTGAACTTTATGCTCTCATCCTCCAAATGTAGGGTTACTTCGCCACCGTGGGAATCTAGTAAGGCACGGGCGGTTGCAAGAAAAGGTCTTCCAAGGATCAAGGGGGGGTTTTCTTATCGTTGGTCATATCCATGATTACCCAATCGACCGGGTATATGAAGTTCTTAACCTTGACCAAAACATCTTCTACAATTCCCCTTGCATATTTCACACTTCTATCGCAAGTTGAAGAGAAATAGGTTTAAGCGTAATAGATTGATCCAATCCAAGAGATTGGAAGATTGACGTAGACATCGGATTGATTGATGCTCCCGAATCACACAAAACATTGTGGAAGTCCCCGTTCCCAATAGTACACGAAATCGTAAATCTACCAGGGTCAGGACACTTCACAGGAAGTTTAGTCTGGCTGATTGCTGAGCATTCTCCATTCAATACTATGTGCTCGAGCTCTTGGAGCTTCTTTTTCGAACTCACTGCGTCCTTTATAAACTTTGTATACTTTGGCATTCCTATCAAAAGATCAACTAATGGAATGTTTGCCTCAGTATTCTTGAGCAAGTCGATAACCTTCTTATATTCTTTATCGACTGTTAATGACAGCTTGTTTTTGCTAGGTGGGTAAGGGAGATCAGCAAAGTCTTCCTCAGTAAAGTGCTTCTTTGCCGTCTTATCATTGATTGCTTTGTCTTCCCTATCCTTCCACCTCACATGCTTCCCAGAACTTAACTTAGAATCTGACTTCTTCTCAGCATTCTTCTCTTTATCATCAGTATTCTCAACTTTCACCTTTTCTTCAGAATTTTCTCTTTCACTTGGATCAATAGTAGTCCCAACATCTTTCTGAGGAGAACAAAGATCTTCCCCTCCTGCGTCTCTCGCTCACGGGAGGGGCTACTCGTTTCCCCGGTTGGCCCGACCGCCAACCGCTTTCCCACTCCTCGCTTTATAGCATTCGGCTCATCTTGACCATAGTTCCATGGTGCGGCGAGATCGGTGCAAGAATTCGGTCATTTTGGACCGATTAACCCCTCGGGGTTCTTCTCGCAAAAACTCGGCACCGACCTTGAGGTCGACTTGCTTGCTTTGCCCCGAAATTTGTCCCAATTGCACCTCCAAATTTCTCACCGTACTTGGTCGAGTACTTAAAGCATTTGCCAATTGAGTGTTGGCCGTGATTTGCTCGCTCAACTTTTGTTCTAAGATCCGAAATGATTGATTTTGATTTTGCGGTGGATTGGTGTTCCATGCTTTGGTCGATAGTTGGATTGAAAATTGCTTTGATTAGGCCTAGGGGCCCGAAAATGATGGGGGTTTGCTGCCCCGTAGAAGGGTCACTCCATCGGAAACCAGGGTGGTTCCGGTTATAATTGAATCCTTGAGTGTTTTGATTCGACCCGAAGGTCGATAATTTTGAGAAGTGAATGTATTCACTTCTTCCGAATGCAACAATAGATGACACGATGGAATGCGTGCCCAACGGTATCGCAATTTTGGCAAACGACATTGTTTTGAACAGCTTTGACCCGTGAGATCGGGTCAAGGCGGCATTGATTACTACGATGGCCTTGGCCATGGCAATTGTCACACACAAGACTTTGAACATTCATTGCCGTCACTTGCTTCTGTAGTGCGGCCAACTGAGCTTTTAGAGACGTGGTCTCGTCTACCTCATACTTCCCTACAGTCGAGCTTTTCTGATTGGACGCACCTGCATAGGTAGGGGCATAATTATACTTTGCAATATCTTCAAACAACATCCATCCCTCATTAGGTGTCTTTCTCAGAAATGCACCTCCAGCAAACTATTCACCATTCCCTTAGTCAATTCAGTCAAACCACTGTAGAAAGTGTTGACCAATCTTTGTTTATCCAGCCCATGGTGGGGGCACTTTCTCAAGAGAGTCTTAAATCGTCTCCACGCATCGTAAAAAGATTCCTTCTCAGATTGCACAAAAGTGAATATCTGATTCAGAAGATGAGCCGTCTTTGCAGGTGGAAAGTACTGGCTCAGAAATTCTTTCTCCAACTCCTCCCACGAAGTAATGGATTCGACGGTAAGGATTTATACCATTCTTTCGCTTCTCCCTTCAGTGAGAAGGGAAAAAGTTTCATCTTTAGGGCGTCCTCAGTGACCCCTTTGATTAAAATAGTCCCGCACGATTCTAGAAATGAGTGAATGTGATCGTGCGGGTCCTCAGTGGAAAATCCATGAAATGTGGAACCTCTTACCAAATTGATTAAAGAAGTTTTGAGTTCGAAATTATCGGCCGTGATTTCGGGAATCACGACCGCGGATTAACTTTCACAAGTAGATGGCATGGCAAAGTCCGCCAATGTCCGTTGATCCGCCATTTCCTCAACCTGGGCTCCTCCTTGAGCTTCTCCTTCAGCGTATCCTTCAGGATCGTTTCCTTCCGTGGTTCCCTCGTCCGTCGGTCCAGCGAGCCGAAATAAACGTCTGTTTGGTCGAGCGATGGTTCGCTCTATCTCCGGATTATACAAAAGTGGTCCCCCGTGAGTTCGAGTTTGCATAAACTACGTTTGGGCACCAACACCTAAATCACGAGGTTTCGGGATTTTATCCTTATGCTTCCGCAGAGTGGGATTCACCGAGAATCCATCACCCAACCTCAATGATTGAAACGTGTTCCGTGTTTCTTTTCTCTCTTTCTCGGTAATTACCGAATCCACTCGGTATTTATCGAGAATTTTTAAATTTTTATTTTTTTTTTATTTTTTTTTTTTTTAGAATTAAAAAAAAAAAACTATACTAAAACAGGCTCGAAACAGGTCTAAACAGCGTAAAAGAAACAAAATACTATAAAACTAATACAGAACAGAAACAGAACGAAAAGAAAATATTTTTTTCTCTCTCTCGGTAATTACCGAAAGAATTTTTTTTTTTTTTTATTTTTTTATTTTTTTTTATTTTTTTAAAACGAAAACAGATAACTTAGTTGACAACAAAACCGAAAACGAAAATTTTCCGTGCCAAGTCCCCGGCAACGGCGCCAAAAAACTTGTTCGCGGTTTTATGCAAAGCAAAAGATAACAAGTAATAAAATAAAACCGATGTCAGCCCCAAGTGCGAAGTCGCGGCTAGTGGTGAAACCGGATCGTATCCGCGGGGACTTGTACGAAAAAGAGTTTTTTGCCTTCGATTTCTTTTATAAAGTTGATGATTATGATCTCGGATTTTCAATTAACAAACTAAGGTAGCAAACGTGAAAAGAAAGAAAACTACGATAATAAAAATTTATAATTTAAAACAACTAGAACGCACCGATGATCCACCACCCCACCGAAAATAACAAGAAAGACACATGTTCATTCGTAAGTTCTTGGATTAATAATGCTTGCTAAAGAGGCATTTTCCCTTTCGGTTCATCGCCTTTTAATTAGTTCACCACTCTCGGTACAACTAAAGCATTTACGGATCAAAGATATGGATATAAATCCTAATCTAATAACATTCACCCTCAACTTACGTATGTTGGAAGAATATTATCATTCTCCTTCACGGTAATCTACGAATTTATCAACTATCGTATCTAAATTCGATTAGCATGCAACATAAGTATAGATCATACAAATTGCACATAAACAATTCAAACATGAAGGAAGAACAAGAAACTCACTAGAACAAATGAAAACGAAATCCTTGTTTATTCCGGTGATGGTGGCTTCACAACGATGGTTCTAGCTTAGAGACCTTAGCCAATCATCCTCGATTATGATTTCAGAATCAGGGCCGTAGCTCCAGCATTACAACAGTACTACTATTCTAATTTATTCTCGGCATAACGCCTACAGAGTATTTACATAAAAGACGGGAAAAGTAAAAGCTTGGCCAAAAGTGACCAAGGAGGGGCGCCTTTATGGATGGAAATGGAGGAGTATATATAGGAGAGATTGTATAAGGATAGGTTCATTTGGGGAGGTAAGAAGTTAGTTAAAAGGGAGGTAGTATTTGGGGGAGGTTGGAAGTTTGTTATGGAGGTAATGATGAGTTAGCATGTGAAGGTGATCTTGGAGAATATTTGCCATCATTAGTCTTCACATGGAGGTGGTGAGTCATGTAGGAGCATGTTACTACTCATCATTACACCCCACATGCATCAATTGAGCCAAAAATATCTCCGGTTCGTCCCGAAGTTCCAGCAGTTCGGTAAAAAAATCATAACTTGAGTTGTAGACCTCCGATTGATGTGATTCAAAATGCGTTGGAAAGCTCATTTTAGTATCTACAACTTTCGTCAAGAAGTCTTCCCCTGAAAATGCCTCTAAGTCGGATCAACTTTCCATCGAAAACAGACTACGGTAGAAGTGCGTTGGAAAAATTTGATCCGTTTTGAACTCGTAAGCTTGTGGCATCTTCTTCTATCCCTTCAATCTTTTAGGCCCCAAAACATATTGTTAATGTGATATTTTGAAAACCTTGGTCACCAAGTTTGGGCCGAATCGAATCAAGCTTTCTTTATTCGAATCGAGCTTTCATCATAATTTTCATCCGATCTTCGTTTAAGCTCCTAATTTAACATGCAAGCGTACCTACATTCATGATAACATCGTGCAAAATGTAACATCTCATATCTAAAGACAACATGTCATGACTAACTATTTCTAACTTAGCTTATCTTTGTTACATCTGCATTCTAGGGCACTACGCATGATGCTACTCACCACGAAGTATCTAGGTGCAACCTATTAGTGGATCACACCAATAGCCACGGGCTAGTCCCGATAGTATACGCATTCGGTGAAGTCCCTCTACTCCTGGTGTCCTCTAATGGCCTGCAAAGTTATCCATCCACGAGAACCCTCTACTCCTGGTGCCTCTAGAAAGGCCATCAAGTTTACTCGTTTTATCCGAAAGACTACACATTGCGATATAAACTTGTGCCTTACCAAGAATGACATGATGTTTAATCTTTTAGCTAGACAAGTATGTTTATTATTATGTTGTTAACTAGCCACCTAAGTGTTTTCAAGTAAGCTCCCTCACAAACTCAACTCTCTTTCCTAGACCACTAGACACGGACAAGGCCTAGAAATTACACAGACCTTGATGAATACTATTTCATCAAAGCACAAGCCCTTTCATACGGTCCCGGACTTCAACTCCCTTTAAGAGTACGTCCGCTGCCGGGAACCAAACGCATCAGAACTCAATCGGGGCTTGCTTATGTTTTAATGTTATTAGATCAAGGATTAACTTTTAGGATTCATATCACAGCTAAAAATCATATTTTTCATCAAAAAGGAGGTCCAGTGCGCCCACACCGGGTTTAGTGCGAACGCACTAAGCCTCTGAAAGTAAAGACTGGAATTCTGCTCGTCCAGTGCGCCCGCATTGAGCTCCAGTGCGACCGCACCGGGGTCTGGTGCGCTTGCCCCAACTCTCTGAATGTGAAATTCAGTTTCTAGTCCACCAGTGCGTCCGCACTGGGCTTGGTGCGCCCGCACCAAGCGCGGCCAATCTCTAAAAACTCAGTTTTTGAACCCTAATCGATCCATAATCGTTCCCAAACTTATCCAACATCAATATACTCAGAAAATAGCAGAAAAACATAAATTTTATCTATCATAACATCTGTAGATCCTTAAGGAAAACGAAGGTAACGATTCTAGCATACACTCACCTCCAAAACTAACATAAACCCTACGAAACCGTAATTAACTTGTAGGAAGACCTTCTTACCTTTTAGCAAGATAAACCAACTTCAATCTTGGAAGAACTGCATCAAAACCTTGATCTTTCCCACAATTACCTATATGATCAATCTTGAAAAGGAGTTACAATGGATCACAGTCTTCTAAAACGATCAAACTACGCTCACGAACAAAAGATGATCATAAATGATCAAGAACAGCCCTTAGGGGCGAAATCAAACCTTAGCAAAAGCTTCAACTTTCTTGGGTTGAAACGATGCCCTCTTCACGACGATTCAAACGCTCTACTCGAATCTAAAAACGGATGAGATTTGACTTAGCAACCGGAAGAAGTCTCTCAGCCATTTTCTTCCAACTCTCACACGCAGAAGGAGATATTTTAAGGATGAAATTCTGATTCAAAAGGTTAGGGAAACTAATGGGGTTAATTTCTCCTTAAATAGGAAAATTCTCAATAATTAACCTAATCCCTTATTTTCTTAATTACCCTTACAAATCAGATTTCCCTTAAATTATATACATATAATTCAACCGATATGTATATATAACAACAAAATACTTCACTCCAAATAATAGAAGTAAGAATAATAATATTTCGTATTCGCAAAATGACACGTCAGCCGTTTTCTCGAAAATCGGAATATTACACTATTAAACAAAATTTTCTTGTTTTTAGGGCATCTACGGCAAGAGTTTTAATATATGCAGTTGCTCAAAAAAAAAAAAAAAAAAATACATGCATTATTTTTTATAAATAAAAGTGCTACACATATTGTATAGATGACAATTGTCTAAAGACACCCCAAAAGTTAAGAACGTGTTAATGTGGCACAAGCCCTAGTGATAATCTCTCACTCTCACACACGCGCATATATATATATATATATATATATATATATATATATATACTAGTAAAATGCACGTGCGTTGCACGTGGTTTGTTTTTAGCTTATGATATTGTACAGGAAAACATAGGAGCAAACATAAATTGGCTTCGTGTGTTCGTCTTTTGCAGTTGTTCATGAGAGAACACTGGTTGTGGCAAATAAATTCCTACGAATGGTATGGTTTGTCCTTGTGATTTTTTAATTGTCATTGCAAAACAAAGCAGAATAGGAAATTTCTTCCTTGTAAAATGAAATGGGTATCCTTCATTTTCCGCCAGTGAAAGTGGAATACGCAGGATTAAAACTTGCTTTCCACAATGTTGGCCAACCGTGATTTTTGCATGAATCACATTGTGCTGAAATTCTTTACACACCATTCTTGTACCATTGCATAGTCCTTCTGATGGATCCAAGTTCCTCAATAACATTATATGTGAATTCTTTTTCAAAATTAATTTGTGAGGAGGTAAGCCATTTGGTGTCAAAGAATTGAGGAATTCATCTTGATAATAATCGTTAGTGTCATTGCTAGCCTTGTCAAAGCTAGTGAAACAATGCTCTTCCCCTGGAAAGATTGATATCAACTTTTCATTTAACTTATCAACATGTTCATTGATTTTCCTTCGTTGTTTGTTGGTTCTTCTCCACAACCCACCCTCAATAAGAATTCGCAAAATTTTATGTCTCCTTTGCTCTCATATTTATAGTTAACGATTGTTTCTCCATCATGGGCCACAAGTATGAGTGCACTAAGCTTGCTTCTATTGTCTGTAGTATTGTTCCTTTTGGTACTGCAGGGAGAACTTGCCTAAAATCACCTCCGAATACAACTACCTTTCCTCCAAATACGTTAGAATTTTACATAATGTCTTTTAAGCTTCTGTCAAGTGTCTCAATTGCCCACCTTTTTACCATAGGTGCTTCATCCCATATGATCAGGCTTGCTTTCCTTGGTAATTCTGCATTTCCAAAATTTCATGTGCATTAATTGGAATTTTAAAGTGCGAATGAGCTGTTCGACCACCGGGCATAATTGCTGCTGCAACTCCCGATGTAGCTGTTGCTATAGCTATTTTTTGTCTTCTTCGTAAATTTGCTAGTAATGCTCTATATAAATATGTTTTTCATGTGCCACCTGGTCCATCAATGAAAAATACGGCATTTTGCCCTTTATTTACCTTATCAAGTATTTTTTGAAAAATACTTTGTTGTTCATAATTAAGTTTTATCTCTGCATCATAATCTTCTTGAGGAATATCTACAGATAATTCATCATGAATCTCTCTTTGTAGATTTTCTGTAATGTTGTTATCTTCTTGGAGGTTTGGCAAGTCATAACAGTTTAAGTTTTTACCCATGCTTTGTAGAAAGTCATTTATGGATTGTAAAGTTTTATCCAAAACTAAAGTTGTTGACGTTGTAAAGTGTCGTATGAAATCTTCTGACATTGGTTCCCAAGATGTATCCCACAGTTGACGGACGTTTGTTGGTTCACAGTAAACTAACAGAGTTGCAAATAGTCTTCTTATGCACGAGGCATTTGAAAGGCAATGGCTTCATTCAAGCATTCTGAAATGCTCGTATCAGACTCTAATAACCCATTTTTCTCTGCAGCTTCTTTGAAACTGTTGTATTTGTGGTTGTTTTTTGTTAGTAAGTCTTCAAACGGTGTTGGTCCTCTGATATGATTAAGTAGTAATCTGAGATAATATCTTTCTCCTTCAGTTGGATTTGCACCATTTAGACGGCCAATCACGTCTTTTCATTTTCTTTCTTTCCAATACTTTTGTCTGCTCATCCACACAAAGTATTCTGGAATTTCCCTATACAAACATTTTTTGGCATTTTGGTTTGTTATGTTAAGGGTAAAAAATTCCATGAGCATTGTTTTTGAGGCAAAGTCATTTTGACAAGATCTTCAAGATTTTGATTATTCCAATATGAGACACAATTTTTTCCAGGGAGATGAAGTTGAAGAGAAATAACGGCAGGTTTCATCTCATTCAAATGGAACTCAAATATTCTCCACATTGCTTCTTGAGCAGATACCCATCTTGCATTTTGAAATCTTTTAATTTCATCAATTATATGATCATCTTCCTCGTGGGCAATGTGAACCACGACACGATCATGGCTTTTGTAAATGTATTTGTATAAGTACTTTACTACTTGAATTCCCGAACAAATTTCAACATTTATATGGTAGTTGTATCTGTCCAAAAAAGGTAATTCAACACACATTTCAATCATTTGTTTCAATATGAAGGTATAATGTAAAAATATCATGTATATATACTTAAAATATGTTGGCATTAATGTATTAAAATTATAACACACTTAAGGAATATATAATTTTACTTGAAAATATATGTTGTATGACTTGTACCTGGACAAAAGGTATGGATTGTAAGGAACTACCCAACGATTGTCTAATAGTGCCTTGCGTACATGGACCTGCATTCCTGTTTTTCTTCTCCCTGTAAATTGGGTATCCATATTTGCCTTGAATTGTACGGTTGCAGAAGTCACGAGGATAGTGGAACTTGCACGCCTCATTGACCATGCATGAATTACTCATATTTTGTAAACCACACGGTCCATGCATCATATGTTTCATGACTGACTCATACATTTCAGAAAACTCTTCCTAGTTTGGAGTTTTCGCACATACAAATTTATCGAATTGATCAGGTGTCATGATTTTAGAGTAAGACTTTAAAATAATCAGCATGTGTGCATGTGGTAATCCTCATTTTTGAAATTCAATTACTTCCACATGAGCTTCTACATCTCCAAAAATTTTCTTCTTATACAATTGATCTCGCAAATCTTGTAGTTTTGCATGAAATACCCTAGAAGTCAAATCTGACCTATCTTCTGGTTTTTGGCCTTCAAATAGAGTTTCCTGAATTTCTTTCAATTCTGGATTGCAAGTCATGGTAATAAAAAGATCTGGTTTTCCAAACTTTTGCACTAAAGCCATGGCCTCGAAATATCTACGGCGCATGTCTCTTGGACCTCCAATAAATGATGCATGCAACACTACTTTTCTCCCTATTGCACATCCTCTTGTCTCTCCAGCTTTGACGCTATCAACTATTCCTTGGTAAAGTTTAGCCCTCATTTTATCTTGGTGTGTGAGGAAAAAGTCTAACCGTGTTGTTTCCAACTTTATATACATGTCCACTGCGAACTGATGGAATAATCGTCCGGCCAATAATATTGATGATTGTCTTGCTGTCTTATTTGCATCTTATAGCTATTATATTCTCTGCATGAAACATTTTTTATTTTTGTTTGCCTAATACCTGTGAGATTTCATAAATGTCATTGTATTAATTAATACATTCAAATAAAAAAGAATATATATATATATATTATGTGATAGAAAAAGTACCTTCTTCTGAGGACAACTTTATTTTCCCGTTATCGCAACAAAAAGTGGGAGCTTCATACTCAAATTTTTTAGCATTGCAGTGAATGCAATTCTTTACTTTTCATAACTGATGTCGTTCAGATGCTTTTGGCTCATATGCAACCTCACCTTTTGGAAAAGAAGAAAATCTAGGTCATTAGAATTCTAACTGATAACACGATCACTAAAAAACTATGTATGTAACTTACCCTTACAATTCATTATAGTCATTTGAGCTCTGAGAAACGACTTATTATCACTTATTTTCCTTGTTCCTGAGATTTTAGTCTTTAGTCAATAGGGAACTTGTCTATCAACTTCAACATTCTACCCACTTATGTAATTTAAATTGCATTTTACAATATTCAAACTCTAACCGCTATTCACTTATTGAATACAGGCTATCATGTTACATCATTTGGCAGTACAAAAGTGACAAGGAAAAGCATCTTCAATTTGTGTAGTATCTTAGAAATAATAAGGAAAGAAAAAAACAGTAAGTTACCTTTAACATCATTTGTGTTTGATGCAGAATCATTCTGTTTTGTCTTTGATTTCATAACATTCTTAGTGTTATCTGGCTCTAACTCGTTTGGTTCAGGGTACTCTGATTTCGTATTTTTCAAATTATGATCATCAGTTACAGCTTCGACTTGACTTTCATCATATACATCTGTGTTCGATAATGAGATTTAGGGTAGCAAGTAAAGGAATAAAATCAAGAAAATAAATGGTATAAATATTAAGGTGTAAATTACCTCTGATTGATCTCTTTTTTTTCCTCGATGATGTTACTTTTTGGATCTTATGGCGATGTTGTTGCTCTGTCATATTAGCATATTTTGATTTTTTTTTACCGTTTATGCAGATTGAAGCAAGGAAAAAATGAAAAAAATGTTGTTTCAATAGGAGGATTTTTTCCCCTATATTCAGATTGTATATTGAACCTAATTCACATACCGTTGCTATTCATGACACTTGTTTCATCAGGTTTCAGTTTGCTCCTAGCTTCCATAACTTTTTTTATCTTGTTGCACCATTTTTCAACGCTCATTTTGGAATATTGTGTTTTTTAACTTCTTTTTCTAAAAAATCTGTAACAACTCCACAATAGATTCAATTAGTATACATCGCTTGAATTAGTAAGATAACAACGCTTTAAAAGAAACATGTATATCACATAAAGAGTCATGTACCGCTCGATCCACTTTTTTGTTGAGTTCCGGGCTCTTTATCTGTTGCTTATAGTTATTTGTTGTTGTTGTTGTTGTTATTATGATTATTATTATTATCTAATTTACCTTTGACATCATTTGTGTTTGATGCAGAATCTTTCTGTTTTGCACTTGACTCCATAAAATTCTTAGTGTTATCAGGCTCTAACTCGTTCGGTTCAGGGTACTTTGATTTCGTGTTTTCTAGATTATGATCATCAGTCGTAAGAACTTCAACTTGACTTTCATCATTACATCTTTGTTAATAAATGAGATTTAGTACACAAGTAATAAAATAATAAAATCAAGAAATTAAATCTATGATATAATATTTAAAGTGTAAATTACCTCCGATTGATCTTCTTTTTTTCCTCGATTCTTTGACTTTTTGGATCTTATGACGGCGTTGTTTCTCTGTCATATTAGCATATTTTGATTTCTTCACCATTTTTGCAAATTGAAACAAGGAAAAATGATGAAGAAATGTTGGTTCAATAGTTTTTTTTTTCAATCTTCCATTCAATTCCTATATTGAACCTAATTCACATACCATTGCTATTCATGACACTTCTTTCATTAGCTTTCTGTTTTCTCCTGGCTTCCATAACACATTTTATCTTGTTCTTCCGTTGCTCTTCGCTAATTTTGGAATATTGTGTTTTTTTTATCTTCTTTTTGTAGAAATTTTTCGAGAATTTCAGAGTACATTCAATTAGTATACATTTAACGCAATATATAAACATGTATTTTATATAAAAGTCACGTACCCTTCATTCCACATGTATTTGAAGCACAAATTTTCTTCCCTGTCATTTCCATATCATTAGCGTTTCTATGTTGAGTTTCGGACACCTTATCTATGTTCAAGGAAAATAAATCAGTTAAGGTAATATGACAATATTCATTACGGAACAAATATCATAAATGGGTATTGATACAACATGTGAATTCCTTAATTCTTTACAAAACATAATTTGGTGAATCTTTGGATGTCAAATTCAGTGCAGATTTGGTTCAATACACAATGTGTTGTTCTATAACAGCTGATAAAGATGATTTCGAGAGAGTGTATACATAAGTTACTTGTAACATATCGTTTTGTTAAATGTTCTTTGCTAACGTGTAGAATAACTTCTTTAGGATATATTACTATGTGCATTTTCTAAAAATTCGTAAGTTTATGCCTCGATGTGGTTTTGATATTAATCATGATCTACATATGTCACTTTATTTGTTACTTAAAACGGTAATGATATCACCTTCGTCCAATATATAGGAGAAATAAATATATGGATATAATGAGAAGGGTATGTGAAATATATTATGATACATTTAGTGACTATCATCAAAATAGAGTGCATTACACATTTGTTCATATGGCTTCATAGTTAAAGAAGAAACTAAAGAAACTCTAGTAATATAATGGATGGAATACAAGACATACCTTTCATGTCACATGTATTTTGTGCAATCCCTTTCTCTTTTGCCATTGATTCATTGCTTTGATGTTCTTCTTCAATGAATTTGTCGTACTTCGATTCCTTATTTTCTAGATTATGATCATTCTGAACGACTCCATCTCCAATTCCGTCACCTACATCTTTGTTCATAAAATACAAAAAAGAATTATTTATGTATTCATTCAGGGAAGTTACAAAAGAACAAGACAGTTGGCTGAGATCATTAAAATTAAAATGATTCATACAGCAAGTTTGATCCACGATGACGTGATAAATCCCCCCACTACCTATAGCAAAGGTTAACTACAATATCGGAAGGCTCCAGCTAATCCATTCGCAAAGTTGCTAGCAGGGGGACTTGCTTCCTATGATAATGATAAATGGCTAAACACAGAAGGCTTATTATCCTGCTTTCAATCTTGAGAAATTGAAGGTATTTTCTCCACATTCATCTAGTCTTCTTTGCAATTGATTTGATGTATTTTACTATGTAATGTAATTTTAGATACTTTACTCTTAAAGAATCTCCAATAATACATTTAAGGATTATTTATCACTTAGTTATTTCACGCGATTAACGTATCATTTGTGGATCATAACCACTTCAAATTTTTCTACAAAAACCAAAAAATCTAACTAAAAAAGAATCCATGATCTACACATCAAGGCCAAGTTTTTCCTAAATCTCCTTTTCTATTCTCAAAACATTTACAAGATTTTAAAGGTTCTGAGACACAAAAGTACATAAAACAAAAAAAAAGATTTAAAGGTTATTTGAGATACATAACTTTGGTTGCCACCGGAGTCAAAAAAATAAAATAAAAATATTACATAAAACAAAAACGGATTCAAAAGAGCATAAAGAACACAATAAAATTTTACCTTTTCGTCGATTATTTTCGAGTTCAACTTCAAAACTTGCTTGCATTCTTCTTCTTATTATTATTATGATAAAGTTGATTGATGATGATTGAAGATATATTGATGATTAAAAAAATATTTGCTTTCGGGTTGTTGATTTTGGTATCGGAATTAAAATTGAAATTCGTAATTTGTTTATTATATAATAAGCAAATTACTCAGAATTTTTTTTTTTTGCAAATTACTCAGATTTTTTTTTTTTTTTTTGATAGTCGCAGGAATGATTTTGTTTTAACACCTTTTCCTATTGTTATTAGTATTAATATAATATAATAAATATCATTACTATAGGATTGCCTTTTCCTATTCCTGTTAATATTAATAATATAATAAATATCATTACTATAGGATTAGGATAAGTATTTTTTTTTTTTTTTTTTGATAGTCGCATGATTTTGTTTTACTGCTACGGTATGAATATATTTTGTTTTAACACTAGCATATAAATTCAATAATATAATAATAAATTTTAATAAATAAAAAATGGGGGAAACACCAAGGGTAGGAAACACTTTTTGGGGAAAACACCGGGGGTAGGAAACAATTTTGAGAGAAACACCTCATCGCACTTTTATTATAAGTATAGATATAGATATATGATCAACTGGCTAGACTAATTTCGAGTTCGACTCCCGATAGTGTCTATAAAGTCTTGACTTTTATTAAAAAGTAATAGTTTGGTCCAGAATAACTAAGTAGATTGGCTCAAGTGGTAAGTGACTTGAAAATGTTTAGAGTGGTCACATGTTCTATTTTTCTCTGAAGCGTCATGTTGAAAGAGCTCTTGACCTGACATTACCTCTGAGTAGAAGTCAAACTCTGCAGGCATGATCCTGCCGAACTCCGAATTACGACCTGGTAAATAATGAATGATATTCATTTTCATTATATGTGAAAATGATGCAAAGAAAATAGATTGTCGTCCGCCCCCAATCACCTCACGCGAACTCCATCACCTCACTACACACCACTCATAATTCTGTTGCATTGCACCTCCTATAAAATCGTGTATGTTTTGCTTTATGCCGTGCCAATTTTTTTCATTTTTATTATTATGTGGGGTTATATACCAAAAATAGTTTGTTTTTTTTTTTGAAAGGAACCAAAAATAGTTTTCATACAAACTTACGAACTTGTTGTTTTCTTCCGTTTTGCAGGGAATTCACGTGATGAAAATAGTACATTTTGTCTCGAGTATTAACTTTTTCCTTAGGTTATTAGAAACCACAAACCTTTCTATCTTTGGATCTCATTGTCTTCATTTTTCTTCAAAAATAAAATAAAATAATTCATTACTTCCATTAATCAAATATCAAAACAAGTGGTAGAAGAAGAAGGAAAAGATACATCAGTATGGTGTCGAGAAAACAAATTTAAAGTGGCGATACTTGACGATGTCATATATCGTTCGGATACGATCTAAATTGATAATCGGGTAATTGGCAATTTGGCATCCAAAGTGTGATCCAACAAGCTTATGAATGAGCCTACAATACAAACAAGATGTAAAAGGGCTCGAAGTTTATATCCGGGATCCTTCGACGTTCGAATCAGTTTAATATAGATAATTTGTTATATAAACTGTTGAAGCTGATACTCTACATCAGCAACACACGCAATAGCACACAGCAGGCAGCAAGGCAAACTTTCTATGTGGCATTTTATCAAACACATCGTGCCAAAAGCGATTGGAGTCAGTTAGGCAAAATTAGGAAGTTGTAACTGATTATAGTTACAAATAGGAGCAGAGCATGTGTATATATATATATATATATATATATATATATATATATATATATATATATATATATATATATATATATATATATATATATATACATGACCAGTTTCACGTTGTAAACTTCAGTTTTTCAGAATTATCAATAACCTATATACTCTGATACCATGATAAATTTCTAGTGTTTTTTTTTATATCAAAGAACGTTTCCAAAATTTGAATAACAATGAAAGCGGGAAAAATAGTAAAAGGGCAAAATTGATTTCTTATATATATGACCAATTTCACATTGTAAACTTCGGTTTTTCAGAATTATCAATAAGAAATCAAATTTTCCCTGTTAGTATTTTCCCGCTTTCATTGTTATTCAAATTCTGGAAACGTTCTTTGATAAAAAAAAACTATAAATTCATCATGGTATCAGAGCATATAAGTTCTTGATAAATTGTTTCCGTGTTTTTTATTGTTCTTGTTAGATGTAATATCGTCGGATCAATTATGGATTGACCCGATTACGCAGCGGAAGGCATCAGATCTAGATCTAAACGAAACAAAATACATAAATAAAAGATCTAATCCTACAAGGGGGTTGGATTTTTACCTTTTTATGGTGCTTAACTCCAAGAACAAAAGGTCTCCAAGAACACGTGATTGAGAAGCCACAGCCTTCCAACGTGTGTCTCCCAAAGAACACCGTGGTGGATGGTGTTTCCCGCCGCCGGACCTCCTTGATATGCTACCGGAATAATCCCGAAGATTATTCCAACTCGAACCCTAAGAATAGAGGCCGAAATTTTCAGCCAATTTCTCTTGTGAATAGTGACGTGAATAGTGTGTTTCAAAAGGCTTGGAAGAACTCTCTTTATATAGGAGAGTAAAACTTAACCTCCAAGGATTAAATAATTAAGAGATAATTATTACATTAATCCTTTTTCCAAATAAAAGATAAATAAAATAATTATCCCAAACAAATTAGGATAAATCATATTATTATCTAATATTTCATGAATTATCATTTAACAAATAAAAGATAAATCACATGTCAAATAATTATCCAAGAAAACTAATTTCTTAATAATTAAATAACCAAATTTGCGCCACCTTTCATCAAAAGAAAAGGTCCACGCATTTTTCCTATATTTGACCAATGAGGTCAAAAAGGTCAACACACTAATTTGGGCCGAGTCCACGAAAAATGTCTTTTCCGTGTATTTAATTATTTAGTCCAACTAAACAATTAATCCACATATCAATTAAATAGCCCAATCCACTATTTAATTATAATTGAGGTGCAACGACGAGAAATCCAATTATGCTATATTAGGAGCCACGTCGGGGACGGCGGGCCCATATTCGGTAGCTACAATAAATTAGATAAAATTATTCGTCGACGTAATAATTATATCCAACCTATTAATTCCGGGATTACACCACCATAAACCCGAAACCGAACTCTATCGAATATAGATAACTTACACTCAATTTATGAGTCGAAAGCGTCCAACGATATAATCATTACATACGGATAAATCCTCCATGATCGTTCATTTCGATTCGGGATATTTCCGTAAACCCTTCTCGAAACATATTATCCTTATTTACCATTAACCCCCTAGTGATCAATTAGTTCATATTCAATATAATATGAACTCGGCCGATCGATCGCTTAGGGTCAACAAATAAGGGAACGTACGTCTACTTCCCGAGGGAAGGAATGGATTCCATATACGTGATAGCACGGACTACTCACTCATCCCGAATAGAGCCAACGAGAGTGTTGGACCACATACTTCGAAGTGATCCTTACAAACACATCAAACACTACCCTAGTCTAAGCGGTCGTCGTGATCACCTCGGGATTAAGATTAATCCATACATGATCATCTTGTGATTCGATAAGACTTCTCGATTACGGAATTATATCGAGAACTCAAATCAAATCGGTCCACCATTTATATGATTATCATCATATATAAATGCCCCACTAGTACCACTATTACCGACAAATCCGGATAAGACTGTCACACCTAAAGTGTTACGGGCGCATTAATAGCAAATTAATCATGAGACCCATACTCGGATTAATAAACGCTACGGACTAAGTTAATTTTAAGTACATCTCACTAACTCAATCCTCTTGTGTATAGCCATACACCGAGTTATGTGATTACATAAACGAGGTACTTAGGGTTTTCGGTAGTGTCTTAATTATAAGCATACATGCATATAATAAGATGAATTATTAATTCTGTCCTAAAACAATTATATAATTGTCTTTCGGGCACTACACCTTACAATCTCCCACTTGCACGAAAGGCAAGTGGATTAATTGTTTTAGAGCACACCCTTATTTATCTATATCTACAACAGTTCTATGTTCGTTGTTCTTCGTTTTTCCTTTGATTAGTAGTTCTTGCTCATCAATCGTTATCGCCATGGATAACCATGTTCAAGCTCAACTGGTACCAGCTATTCCTACAAATTTAATTCTTCATCATAGTGAAAGTCCGGCGTTTGTAGTAGTTCAGCCTGCATTGGATGAGAAGAATTATCATAGTTGGAATGGAAGATTGCCATGATTAATGATTTGTCTTCCAAGAACAAAGTTGTTTTTATTGATGGAGCTGGAAAGCTTCTCCAGTTGGAGATCGGAATCTTGCTTTGTGAAATCAGAATAATAGTATGATCAAAGCCTGGGTTGCCAATTCAGTGTCCAAACATATAGCACAGAGTGTTATGTGCTATCGGACTGCTAAAGAAGTATGGGATGATCTTGAGAAGAGGTATGGCAGTGGTGATATAGATCGTTTGTCAGATCTGATGGAAGAGATTCAGAATATAAAGCAAGGGGGTCTTTCAGTTTCTGATTATTTTGCAAAATTAAAGATCTTATGGGATCAATTGCTTGATCTTACTCCTCCCCCGACTTGTCCTTGTGGGCATTAGTGGTATAGGGATCATAATGAGAAACATCATGTGATCAGATTTGTAAAAGGTTTGAATGATTGTTTCTCTACTATGAAATCCCAAGTATTGATGATTACTCCATTCCCTTCTGTCAGAAATGTGTTCTCGATGGCTTTGGAGCAAGAAAGGCAGCATCTAAATACTGGTGTGCGCTCAGCTAGTTCAGTTCTTGGTTATGCTAATCCCAACTTGGTGAGAAAGAAGCTTGATGGCATATAATCAAGGCCAGAATGGAAATTTTAGGAACAATTACAATAATGGTACCAAGAAACCTCAGTGCACACATTGTGGCATGTCTGGTCACACCATTGACAGAAGTTACAAGAAGCATGGATACCCTGCTAAATTCAACAGGAGAGGAAGGGGAAGAACCTTTGCAAAGAATGTTTCTTCGGCATGGAAGGTTCTGAGGCCAGTAACAAGGATGCAGTAGCAGATCCTAAAGCTCCAGTCACACAGGTTCAATATCAACAGATTTTGTCCATACTAAGGGCTGGTTCTTTTGCTCAAGGTTCAAGCACTGATTATCCATCTGTAAATTCAGCAGTCCTATTAGCAAATTTTGGTACTGCTGATTCAGGTTTGTAAAACTCATAATTGTTTTCATCAGATAGTTGATGCTTGAGCAACATATCACATTATTTTTGACAAATCTTTGTTTCTTGATAGTAGTCCTGTTGAAAACATGACAGTTAGTATACCAAATGGAAATGAGATTAGGATCACTCATATTGACAGTTAGAATCAATAAAGATCTGGTGCTTGATCATGTACTTTGTGTACCGGATTTCACATTTAATCTTATGTCCATTAGTAAACTAATCAGATCTAGAGCCTATAATGTGAAATTATTCATGGATTCTTGTGTTATACAAGACTTGATCAGTTTAAAGATGATTGGTTCAGCTAATCTTGTTAAGGAATTGTACTTTTTAAAGGCTGATCCATCTTGCTACTTATTTTCTGTTGCTTTTCATGCTATAGCACACCTGATTCTTCTGCCTTACTATGGCGTTATGGACTTGGCCATGCTTTACATCAGAGATTAAAAGTGTTAAAATAGGATATTCCTATTGTGTTTGTTTCAGACAAAGAATTTGTACTATTTGTCCCCTAGCTAAACAAACTAGACTTAGTTTTCCATTGAGTCAATTTGTGACACATGATTTTTTTGACAATGTGCACATGGACATCTGGGGTCCTTATAGGATTACTGGTGTTCATGGACACATGTTCATCCTGACTATTGTAGATGATTTTAGTAGATATTGTTGGTTTTATATGTTCATGAATAAAAGGGAGGTAAGGCCTTTGATCCATAAATTTTGTAATATGGTTCAAAACTTAGTTTCACAAATGTATCAAAGTTCTGAGATCTTACAATGGATTAGAGTTTGATTTGCCAGTTTTTTATGCTGAAAAATGTATATTGTATCAAACATCAGTAGTTAAGACTCCTCAATAGAATGGTGTTGTTGAAAGAAAGCACCAACACATTCTAAATGTTGCAAGAATTTTGAGATTTCTATCTGGTTTGCAACTTGTTTATTGGTCTTATTTTGTGATGCATGCTGTTAATTTGATTAATCTTACTCCCTCACCATTGATTCATAATAAGACCCTTCATGAGCTATTGTACAATGTTAATCCTACTTATGATCATATTAAGGTGTTTGGTTGTTTTTCCTTTGCCTATAACCTACATAATGATAATAACAAATTTGCTGCTAGAAGTATCAAATTTGTCTTTTTAGGCCTTGTACCCAATTTCAAGGGGTTTTACATGCTTGATTTGCACTCTAGACAAATTTTTATTGCCATGGATGTCATTTTTCATGAAATGTCTTTTCCATTTAAGGAATCTACTCCTTCATCAGGTAATATCAATGATCTGCCCAAACTTGTTTCATTTGATCATGATGTCTTTTATGAACCTGCACTTGATTCTCAACACACAGTTAATTTTGACATTGAGCACATTTTACCAGATAATGATTATTTAGTAGACAATGTTGCACATGAAAATGTTGCTGATCCAATGCATGTTGCACAACAACAAAATATTGGTTAGCAGATTCATGAACAACAAGTGTTGCCCCCTATTCGAACCAGGAAATCTTCTAGAATTATGTGTGCACCGATGACGCTTAAAATAGTCTATCCAACGGCATCAACATTCTATCCATTACAAGTTAAAAATAGTTGTTTCGACCTATAATTATGAACCATTTAAATTGAAAGTTATATGTCGGGTTCACGAGTCGAGTATTTTGCATTTAACGTTTATTTTACATTATTCGATATTATTTCGTGCGTTATTTGATTATTTCTTGGATACGAAATATTGGGCTGAGCCTTGTGAAAAATTCGGGAGTGGACTGAGCAAGATGATTGGGCCTAGGGTATTCCAGAACCTTCCAAGCTAAGTCGGCAGAAAGAAAAGGACAAAAATACCCCCGATTAATCGGGAAGTACCACCGACTTATCGAGATACAGAATCTTCTGATATGCATTTTGTTGGACGAGGGGCAGTTCTAGGTGTTTCTAAGTTGGTTTATTTAGATATAAATAAGAGGCATCACCTGAGAACTGAGTGTGTCTAATATAGTGTGTCCAATTATTGTACCTCAAATCTTATAAGTATTATGCAATAAAAGTTCTTTGTTCTTTATTTTATGAGTTCTGGTTGGAGAGACGACATAGTCGCCGCCTAGGAAGAGATTTGAGGGAGATCTACACTTGTCTTCCAGGGTATGATTCTCTGTCTTTTCCAAGATGTAGATCTGTCGTTGTTCTATTTGACTAGTATGCTTTGATTGTTTATTTAGTTTAATTATGTAGTAGTTAGTTTATTTGACCCCATGTATGTATAGATCTGATTTGTTGGTGAAGAAATCATGAATCTTTCATTGCCAGTTTGATTGTTGAAATACTATTTTTTTTTGGGCCTTTATCGTTTCAAGTAATTTTTTCCTTTATGAATTGAAATTAAAAAAAAAATTAAACCCATTGGATCGGGTTGGACCGGGCCGGCTCGCCGAATGGGTCGGATCATTTCTCATTTCTATTATTTCTTTATGTCTATACATATATTAAATGGCTTTTCTGTTGTCATATATTTGTTCTTTTAAAGAACCAATTGTGAATTGTTATATGATAACATCCTTAGTATAAAACTGTGATAGAGAAACCATGATAGGCGATTATGGTTGATGAGATCTCTAATCACTTTAATAAGTTTGATACTTAAATGTCACTAGGCTGATGTACTATTAAACAGGGCATTGATAGTATGAACAGGCTAGCACGTATTAGATGTCTTCTGTCTTTAAGGGCATGGGATAGATCTCGTTTATCGAAGTGTAGAGACACTTGGACTGCACGTGGACGTGTATTAGAGAATGCGTACGTTAGACTGACCCACTTACACGGTTAAGTGTCACACTATGTGGCAGTTGTGTAATTATCCTTAGGACCGGAGTCTTCATGGCATCACGGTGTGGATTGTCATGCTTTGACACTATTGAGGTTTCCCCTAGCCACGGGGTGATCATGCGGTAGTGATTGGGTATGATACTAAAGCATGCGAGGTATACATGTATGGTCGTCTGGAAATCACGTACCCTATCAGTAGGGTGAATATCCGAAAGGGCCTTCTTATAAAGAATGTCTTACTCTCGTGAATCTTTGCAAAGTGGAAGTAAATGAGTTACTTCGAGAGAGTATGATATCCAGATTATAAGATACGGTCGTTGATGTTTTGACACTCGACTAACGACCGTATGGATATTATTACAGCGATAGGATTGTAAGTTACACGGTAACTGTTTCACATGAAATGTAGTAGTCATTGCATTTGACTCTTCCGATGATTGGGGGTCACGGTGTGTTGCTAGACGTTATCCCGTGATCGTTAGGCATGAAGGGCATTTTCGTAATTTGCACTTTGTGTCTACGGCCAACATATTCGGAAGCCTAATCGGGTCACACACATAAGAACATCTAGTCGGATTAAAATGCGGTTATAGTTGATGACCAAATAAGGAAAGTTTTATCTCACGACTATAAAGGTTATAGTGGTATATTAATATGGTGGTATTTATTTATTATGAATAAATATAATACAAGATATTAATTCTGTTGATTAATTAAATATACATATGATGTATATGTATGTCGAAATTTATGTGTATAATGATACACATGTATTTTGTAAATTAATTAATATAGTATTATATTAATTGATTAAACACATATTTGGGTATATATGTGTGGCGCTACTTTCTAGCTATATATGATATAATTAGTTTGTGCACATCAATTAATAATATAAATAGTATTACCTTATTTTAATATTAGATATTAATGAATATAGATTTGAACACATGTGTAAATTGATTTATGATAATAAGATAAATATAGTCAATATAAGATATTGACAATATATTAGAAATATTTAATATAAGATATTGAATATTAATGAGATAAATCAATCAAATATATTTTCCTTATTTTACTAGTAAAATGTTTTCTTCCTCTCTACTCCACATTGGGGCGCCACATCCATTATAAATAGGAGGTGGGTGTCAAGCTCTTTTGTACATCACAACTCCAAGAGCTAATAGTTCTTGTGAAAAATAGAGAGAGTTTTGAGAGAGAGAAAAGGCCGGTCTAGCAGCCGGATTTTTCTAGTAGAAATCCAATGGTGGATTCCGGCGGGTTGTTCGTGTGGACTAGCGGTAGAGGCCGAACGCTTGGGCGGCTCCGTGCATCGCTACTCTCCTTAGACGGTCAAAGCGTCGATCTTTTAGATCAAGCAAGGTAACCACCATCTTTAGCTTATTTGTTTATTGCTTAAACGAAGTCGATTTTGGGTCGACAGGAAATAAAATTTTGAATTCCGCTGCGTTCCCGCGTAGATTTCCTAACAGTGATTGCGCTCTTCAGATCTGCGACGGTCTATATCGCTGGATCTGAATACCTAGTAAATTACTAGTTCATGATAATCGGCGCCAGCTACGTTGATCGACAGATTTAATTTACATGTTAGTAGCCTGATCATCTATTTGTATGTCATCGTAAATTAACATGAAGGACTTGTAAGGTGAAGTGTTAATTGGGACATTGTCTTGATGAATCCTTAGGAACGTGCTAGTCATAGTCAATAGCTACCTAGAGAGGTTTTCGGTCTTGAGCCGGCAACTATGGATCTTATTACGTATGAGCTAATACAACCAATGAAGGAGGTTAGTTGCGTATAGATTGTCTGCTGTCCTTACAAATGGAAGTAGACAAGGTTAGGAGTTGCACCCGTACCTGTCAATGAATTATAATTTTCCAACGGGGATGACTATTACATGTCATGGGGGGATAACTAATAACTCATCATTAGACTAAAACATTAGGAACTCTTGTTTGCTCCGATTGAACTTGCATAATATAGTTTGTTTGTTGGCAACAACATTACTTCTGTCTATATTATAGTTGTTCAAAGACTGTTGTCGTGACAATATCAATCTCGATAAATATGCGTTCTTATGAGTCTCTGTGGGATCCATCTTGACTCGTCAGTACTCTACTACGATAGACCTAGTCCTATTGTTAGTAAGTGCTTTTCATGCAATCAAGATTTTATGGTGCCGTTGTCGGGACTCGTGTCAAGAATACTTTTTATTTGAGATTGAGTGTCTGTAAATTTTGAGTCTTTTTATAGCCTATTTATACTGGAGTCGTACAGAGTCAATTTCGGTCTATTTATCGGTTCTGTCATTTCAACGACGAGTCAGTAGTCAGAGTCTATATTTTTGAGTCTGCCAGGCAAGTGTAACAGCCGCCGAGGCAAGTCACTAACTTTTTTCTATTATTTTTGTGTCTTGTAGTACGCTACGGAGTTCATCAGCCAAACTCGAGGATTCATACCTCGAGATCGAAAAGTTTGCTAGACAAAAGAGAAAGAAGCTCGAGAGAAGACTGATAGGCTGGCGGGCGATGTAAGTTTGCACGAAGGATATCACAACGAGAAGGAAGAGGAAATTCCACCTTTGGGGGATACATGTAACACAATGGCACGGAGTGGACAAAACGGTGTCAATGGAAGAGGAAACGGAGAAGGAGTTGTGGTACAAGCATATAGAAGAACTTTACAGAGTTATGCAATGCTGACGATTGAGCAATTCGTGCTAGTGATTGTCCAGCCAGAGATTGCGGCTGAGAACTTTCACCCAAAGCCAAATGTGATACATATGGTGACCACTTACAATACTTTCCATGGAGTACCAAACGAAGATCCTAGTGTACACGTCACTAACTTCTTGGAGATAGTCAGCACAGTCAAACCAGCAGAGTACCTGAAGACAACATTAAGTTGAAATTGTTTCCATTCACTCTGAAGGACAAGGAAAAGATATGGTTATTGTCTCTAGCACCAGTATTGATCCATACTTGGACCGAGCTACTGCAGAAGTTTATGAATAAGTACTGCCCACCTGGGAAGTCACTACAGATGAGACAAGACTTCATGAATTCCAAGCAAAAACCAACCGAGACTTTCGAAGAAGCTTGGGAAAGGTTTAAAGAAGCACAACGGAGATGCCCTCACCACGATATCACTCTGACCGTACGAATGCATAGTTTCTTTCACGGATAGCGGCCAAGTGAACAAACGAGAGTTGATGTATCGAGCAACAAATGTTTTGCGTTAATGTCACCTGAAGAAGCTAAAGAAAAGTTGGAACAAATAGCACTTACAAGCCAATGGGGGACACATCAAATTGAAAATGTAAAGGTAGTTGAAGGAATATTTGGAGAAGATACTTCTCAAAAGATCTTATACCAATTAATGACAATGAACAAGAAAATAGATGGCATGCAAGACCGCATTTCCATGGTTGAGAAAGTTCAAAAAGTTGAAGTAAACAACACCGAAGATGTGAACTATTTAAGGAGGCAAGGAAATCCCTATGGGGGCGGATATCACCCGGGTTCTCACTACCACCCTAGTTTTCGATTAAGTGATCCTACATGTGGAGAGAGACCAAGACAGACTGGGGGATTCATGCCTCAATTCAACAAGTTGGGTAGTTGGGAAGTAGCCATGGATAAAATGAGCTCAACTGTGACCGACACGGTCAATCAACTCACAAAATTCATGACCGAACTGAATGCAAATGTCACCACATATTGTCAAAAGAATGATGCAAGACTGACCAATCAGGAAGCCTTAGTGCAGAATCTATAGCACCAAGTGGGGTAGATCGCCGAACAAGTGTCAGCCCGTCCTCCAGGAGGATTACCAAGTAACACTGAGAAGAATCCGAAGGACATGAATGCAATTATGACTAGAAGCGGAACGGAACTTCCTGGACCAATTATACCAACCATCCAGGAAGAATCAGAAGGCAGTCAGCATCAGAACGTAGCAGAATCAGGAAGAAAAGAGGATGCGATTAATCGGGACACCACGCCAATTAATCGGACGTCTGCAAATTCAACAGACGAGCAGGTAGAGCAGCAGCAAGCAGCAGGTAAGTCTCCACGAACTGTAACTATTAATCCTGCTACTTTACCCTATCCCCCTAGGAAATATAAACCGAATAATGATGATGCTCATTATAAAAAGTTCATAGAAATGTTTAAGAAATCGCATGTGAATATACCTTTGGTAGAAGCTCATGCCGGGATGCCGGAGTACGCAAATTCTTGAAAAAAGCAATCTCTACCAAAAGGAAGTTGTTAGACCTTGAGACTATTTGCCTTAACGAGGAATGCTCGGCAGTTTTGCAATGGAAATTGCCTCATAAGTGTAAAGATCCTGGAAGCTTCTATTAGATGTAGTGCCCGAAATACAATTGTTTCTTGTCTATACGGGCAAGTGGGTGATTGTTGGAAGTAGCGCCCGAAAGACAATTTATGTAATTGTTTTTAGAATTAATAAATGACATATTTATTCTCATCTTATTACTTGCTTCGTGCTTGTAAGAAATACACTACTGAAAACCCCAAGTTGTATCATATGTAGCCATAAAACTTAGTGTGTGTCACATGTGAGGATTAAGTTTATGGTGATACACTTGAACTGTTAGTCCGTGATGAACTTAATCAAAGTATGGGGTCTATTGATTAAACCACCATTAATGTCTAAGAACACTATCTCAAAGGAAAAATGACTAAGTAACCTTTCAATTAGGAAAAAATAATAGAGCTGAAGAAGTATCACAGCTTGTTCATATTGACCTTCGGGGTCTTATGAAGGATGCAAGCTAGAGGGAGTTTGTGAGTAGTAGACATTTTGTGAAACGACTGCTCGAAATGCTGATTAGTTTATCTAAATATTTGGAGGAATCTCTGATATTACCAGAGAAGAGAGAGTATTCCATGCTCAGATATAGGCTATAGCATAGTTTTGGCACTGATGCTCGGCTTACCTCCGAGTGAAACAATTTCACTGAAAGGGTAAACCATGTATTGCCTTGTATAGTTATTGATATGCTACTTACACTGCTTAACTCAATTAAGATATTGGTTGCAAAATAATGGTTTACATTATTGTGTAATACCGATAAGTCTCCCTAGAAGATGCTTATGAATTTCTGGATAAGGAGTGAAGCACCTTTACTCAACTTCCGCAAATAGAGGCATTTAGCACCGGTGCTTGAAGGTAGGACTGAAGATTTTTCATACACGATCATATGGTGACTGTTCATGAAATATCTTAATGTAATGAGTAAAGGTTGGTCATAAGATTCCTAAGATTGAAAGTGACGGTTGTACTATCACAGCCTTTCTGAAAGAATGTTTAAATAACAACCTTGGACCTTGAAGTAAAGTTACTCAAGGAGTTACTATCTGATTTAATCAGACCACATCCGAGATTGGTTGTTGAGGGTTACGCTGATAAATACTACAGAACCATATCAGAATATCGATCCACCCAAATGCAGTGGGAGTATGGTTTATCCATTGACTCGCTTTCATTGAACAGAATAAGTACATTAATTATTAATTCCGGGATTACGCCACCATAAACCCGAAATTGAACTCTACCGATTATAGATGTATACTTATACTCAACCCATAGAGTGAATAAGCGTCCATTGATATAATCACTACATACGGATTAACCCTCCATAGACTGTCCATTCTGAGTGGGAAGTCTCCGTGAACCCGACTCGAATATCTTATCCTTATTTACCATTAACCCCCGATGATCAATTAGTACACATATCCGACTAGTAGCTAATTAGTCAAATGTGAACTCCCGGGATCGATCACTTTCTCGGGGCTAACAAATAAGGGAACTGTCTCTCTACTTCCCGCAGGAAGGAATGGATTCCATGTCTGTGAAAATCAGAACTACTCACTCATCAGGAGATAGTGCCAACGAGAAGTGGCTTGGAACACATATTTAAGTGAACCGCGCGTAACTAACACATCAAACACTACCCCGAGACAAGCAGCACCCTATGATCACCTCAGGATTAAGGTTGATCCATATATGATCATCTAATGATTTAATAAGATTCCTCGATTACGGAATTATATCGAGAAATTCAGATTAAATCGGTCCAGTCCTATATGAATTCCATCATATATAAATGCCCCACGTAGGTACCCTCTCTACCGACGGTCCGGATAAGACTTGTCACACCCTAAGGTGTTTTGGGCGCATTATTGGTGTTTTAATCAAGAGACCTAAACTTTGATTAAGTTCACCACGGACTAACAGCTTTAAGCATATCTCCACTAACTCAATCCTCACTTGTAATCCATACACTGAGTTAAGTGGTTACATACAGATATACTTAGGGTTTGCAGCAGTGTATTACTTTACAAGCACAAAGCAAGTAATAAGGTGAGATAAATTCTGTCATCCATTATTAAAAACAATTACACAAATTGTCTTTCGGGCACTACACCTAACAATTATAACATCTTATGAAAAAGATAAGATTAAAAACTTAACTACTTGTGTCTTTATTAATCGATAACGTTTAATCAATTAAATAATTTTACCCAATCAATTAACTAATTAACATTTAATTATTAATGATTAATTTTAAACCGATTTCAATTTTAATTTTAATTAATTATAATTATTCCAAAAATAAATCAAAAGTAAATTTAGGTCTCTTTTCTTTCTTTCATTTTGATTCCTAATCAAAAGGGATGCCTTTGGTTTCCTAAGCCAAAATGCATCTCCCTTGACACTTTCCAAAATCAAAATTTTAAAAATGACCTAGGCCTATTCCAAACAAAATTTGGAAATGCCAATATTTTGATTGATATGCCTTGCCACTTTTCAAAATCAAAATTTTGAAAGTGGCCTAGGCCTTTTCCCAAATCAAATATTTGGAAATGGCCTAAGCCTAATCCAAACAAAGTTTGTAAATGCCATTATTATTTTAATGCTATGTGGCATCCCAATGGCCCAAAATATTTTTGAACCATTAGTTGGCTACATGACACAACTAAAAAAGAATATATTAATCACAACTATGAACCTTATTGAATCACAAATACACAAAACAAAATTTGGAGATCCACCAGCTTTGACCGGTCAAACGACGCGGGCAACAGGCTGCCCTGCTACCGCCGCCAGTCGGCCGAGCACCACCAGATCTCATTTTTTTTTCTTTTTGTATAACATTTTGCGAATAAAAAATCTTTCATCTTTTAATCACATGATTTAAACGATAAAATTAACTACACAAAAATTAACATGCTTATTGTTTAAGCTCGAAACTCGCTCCGATACCACTGTTAGGAAATCAACGCTGGAACGCAGCGGAATTCAAAATATTTGATTTGCTTTTTCCCAAGATCGACTTTGTTTAAGCAACAAGAATAAAAGAAGTAGACAAAAGAATACCTTGCTTGATCCAATTGGATCGACGCTTTGTCTACGGTTGTAGTTTCTGCACGAAGCCGCCCAAACGTTCGGCCTCTACCGGTGATCCACACGAACACCTCGCCGGAATCCCATCATAGATTGCTACCAGAAAAATTCGGCTGCTAGACCGACTTTTTCCCTCTCTCAAATCTCTCTCTAAGAAGCTTTCTATTTTTCACAAAAACTATTAGTTCGTGGAATTGTGTTATACAAAAGAGCTAGTCAAGCCTCCCTATTTATAAGGTGACCAGCGCCCCTAGTGATTCCCAATCTGATTGGGATTAGCTTCTTAGTAGATTGGGGAGAAAGAAAATCTTTTCCTAATAAAATAAGGAAAATCCCTTTGATTGATTTATCTCATTAATAATCAATATCTTATATTAAATATTTCCAATATATTGTCAATATCTTATATTGACTATATTTATCTTATTACCATAAATCTATTTTTTATATTGTCAAAATCAATTAATATCTAATATTAATATTATATTAATATAATCTTATTAATTAAATTGCACAATTCAAATGTATCATATACACATGAAAACATGCGCCCCTTGTGCCAAAGATTTGGCATCCGTAATATTCTTTAATTAATATAATACTATGATTAATTAATTCACAAAATACATGCATATCATATATATATATATATATATATATATATATATATATATATATATATATATATATATATATATATATATATATATATATATATATATTCCCGACATATATACATCATATGAATATTTAATTAATCAATATAATTAATATCTTGTATTTAATTTATTCATAACAAATAAATACCATCATATTAATTTACCACTATAACCTTTATAGTACGAGATAAATTCTTTCCTTATTTGGTTATCAACTATAACCACATTTTAATTTGGCTAGATGTTCTTATGTGTGTGACCCGATAGGCTTTCAAAAATATTGGCCGTAGGCACAAAGTGCAAATTACACAAATGCCCTTCATACCTAACGATCACGGGATAGCGTCTAGCAACACACCGTGACCCCCAATCATCGGAAGAGTCAAATGTAATGACTACTACCTTTCATGTTAAACAGTTACCGTATAAATAGAATCCTACCGCTGTAATAATATCCATACGGTCGTTCGTTGAGTGTCAAACATCAACGACCGTATCTCATAATATGGATATCATACTTTCTCGAAGTAACATATTTACTTCCACTTCGCAAAGATTCACGAGAGTAAGACATTCCTTATAAGAAGGCCCTTCGGATATTCACCCCTACTATCAGGGTACGCGATTTTCGGACGACCAAACATGTATACTCTGCATGCTTCAGTATCACACCCAATCAATACCGCATGATCTCCCCATGGCTAAGGGAAACCTCAATAGTATCAAATCATGACAATCCACACTGTGATGCCATGAAGGCTCCGGTCCTAAGGATAATTACACAACCGCCACATAGTGTGACACTTAACAGTGTAAGTGGGTCGGTCTAATTTACGCATTCTTTAATACACGTCCACGTACAGTCCAAGCGTCTTTACACTTCGATAGACGAGATCTATCCCTGCTCTTAAAGACAGAAGACATCTAATACGTGCTAGCATGTTTATACTATCAATGCCCTGTTTAATAGTACATCAGCCTAGAGACATTCAAGTATCAAACTCATTAAAGTGATTAGAGATCTCATCAACCATAATCGCCTATCATGGTTTCTCTATCACAGTTTAATACTAAGGACATTATTATATAACAATTCACAATTGGTTCTTTAAAAGAACAAATATTTGACAACAGAAAAGCCATTTATTATATGTATAAACATAAAGAAATAGTAGAAATTATTTGACCCGGTCGGATCCGGTCCAACCCGATTGGGTTTAGGGCACTATTTCAACAAAGCCTGTCCTTCCTGTCAACGGCTGGTAACATTTCCAATCGGAATGAGATGCCACTGCATAGTATCTTAGAAGTGGAGTTATTCGATGTGTGGGGAATTGATTTTGTTGGGCCTTTCACATCATTGAAATCAAATCGTTACATCCTGGTAGCAGTTGATTATGTTTCCAAATGGGTGGAGGCAGTGGCCTCACCTACTAATGATGCCAGGGTTGTCCTGAGATTTCTTAAGAAGAACATTTTGGCGAGGTTTGGAGTGCACAGAGCCATAATTAGTGACGGGGGGAGCCATTTCTTTTATAGGTTGTTTGAGAAATTAATGTTGAGATATGGGGTTAGGCATAAAATAGCAGCAGCATATCACCCTCAGACAAGTGGACAAGTGGAGGTCTCGAATAGAGAGATAAAGAGGATTTTAGAGGAGACTGTGAATCCCACGAGGAAAGATTGGTCTTTGAAATTAGATGACGCTCTTTGGGCATACATAACAACTTATAGGACCACAATTGGGATGTCACCGTAAATGATTGTGTTTGGAAAAGCGTGTCATTTACCGGTAGAACTCGAGCACCGTGGGCTACGAGGTTTCTAAACATGGATGAAAGTTTAGCCAGTGAGAAGAGATTACTAGAATTGAATAAATTGGAGGAATTTAGACTTCAAGCGTATGAGAATGTAAAGATTTATAAGGAAAGACTGAAGCGCCTACACGATAAAAAGATTCTCAACCGCACGTTTCAAGTTCGTGATAAAGTGCTAATATATAATTCGCGTCTTTGTCTTTTTCCTAGGAAGTTGAAGTCTAGATGGTTTGGACCATTAGTAGTCACAAAAGTCTTCAATTCAGGCGCGTGTGAAATTAGGAATGAATACTCTGGGAAGACTTTCATAGTAAACACCACATACGGAAGCATTACCTAAAGAACAAGTATGACCTTGAATTGGAAGTCTTTATGTTGGATGATCCACTATACAAATAAATGAGCCCCATTAGTATAGTCAAGATGGCGACTATAAATTCAGAACTATTTCTATAAACCCTTATTTACTGCTTTTGTTTATTTTGTTCGAGTCAATAAAGTAGCATGACAATCGCAAGGCTTTTTTCATCACATATATCTTCGGTCATCTGACTAGAGATATATTTGGTTTTTTCCTACACGATTCTCGTGTGATACCCTCGTAAAAGTTTTCACGTCTTGCTTAGGCGAATAGAGAATAAAGTGGCTTAAACTATTTTTGTGTTTTCCCGAGGTATGCACAAAGACCGCCACCTTATTTTCTTTTTGCCCTTCGTATGTTACTCAAAGTTTTTGGAAGTATTTTGGAATGCAGTTAAATACTTGGAAGATGGATAACCTAGGAGCTAATGATTATGCTCCATGATTCACTATTTGACTCAGCCAACCAATTCCAGAGCTAAGTGCCTTTTTCTATTTTCTGTTTTATTGTTTGTCATTGAGGACAATGCCTATAATAAGTGGGGGGTAGGCGGTCATAGCTGGGTAATCGATAGAGGGAATAATTTTGAAATTTTAACACTGTTTTTAGCTTGCCTATTGAACGTTCCGAGTAAGGAATCGGTAGAAAATGAGCCCAAGAATGATTTAAAGTTAGTTATAGCATATTTAATTTAGTATGGAAGAATGAGCATATGTTATGTTGCATGAAATAGTAACTTATTAATTGTTATTCTACCGTTGCACTCAATCATTTGAGCACATAATCTGAGTGAGAAGTGTTTAACCGGGTTGTTTTAACCGGGAAATTATTTGGTCTATATACTTTAACAAATTGTTGTAAGACTTGTGAGTGAGAGAGAAAAAAAGGGTGAGAGAGCCGATGGAGCGTAAAATGCACGGCTATTTATTTAAAATAAAAAAATAAAAAAGAAGAAACAAACAAGGACCTAAGAGTAAGACTCGGTCCCCAAGTCCGCCCGGCCCGATTAAGGTACCATGTTGTGTAACCAAGTCTTAAGGCAAAATGAGCGAGTGTATGCACAGGTAAGTTAAGATTGTGGGGTTAATACAACTTGATTCTCTTCATGAACGCACTATCATGAAAGATTTATCACACGACACATTGATGCGTGATAAGTAACGATTAATGGGGAGCTTATGGATTGTTACTTGATATGTGTTTTGCCGGAAATCTTTATTGAATATGTGGTAATTAATAGGGATTGCTCTTGGAGGTACACTCCGCCTTGATACGCAGATCGAGGACGAGCAAAGGGCTAGTAGGGGGCAAGTGATGAAGCTTAAAATAGTCTATCCTACGGCATCAACATTTTATCCATTTCGAGCTAAAATAGTTGTTTCGACCTATAATTATGAACCATTTAAGTTGAAAGTCATATGTCGGGTTCACGAGTCGAGTATTTTAAATTTAACATTTATTTTCCATTATTCGATATTTTATCGTGCGTTATTTCATTATTTTCAGGATACGAAATATTGGGCTGAGCCTTGTGCACAATTCTGGAGTGGACTGGGCGAGAGGATTGGGCCTAGGGTATTCCATAACCTTCCAAGCTAAGTCGGCAGAAAGAAAAGGACAAAAATACCCCCGATTAATCGGGAAGTACCGCTGACTTATCGAGATCCAGAATCTTCGGAAACAAATTTTCTTGGACGAGGGGCAGTTCTAGGTGTTTCTAAGTCGGTTTATTTAGCTATAAATAAGAGGCATTGCCACAGAACTGAGTGTGTCCAATTATTGTACCTAAAAACTTACAAGTATTATGCAATAAAAGTTCTTTGTTCTTTACTTTATTTGTTTTATGAGTTCTGGTCGGAGAGACGACGGAGTCACCGCCTAGGAAGAGATCCGAGGGAGATCTACACTCATCTTCGAGGGTATGGTTCTCTGTCTTTTCCAAGATGTAAATATGTCGTTGTTCTATTTGACTAGTATGCTTTGATTGTTTATTTAGTTTAATTTTGTAGTAGTTAGTTTATTTTACCCCATTATGTATAGATCTGATTTGTTGGTGAAGAAATCATGAAATAGTAATTGCGCTCTTTAGATCTGCGACGGTCTATATCACTAGATCTGAAAACCTATTAAATTACTAGTTCATGATAATCGGCGCCATCTACGTTGATTGATATATTTAATTTACATGTTAGTAGCCTGATCAACTATTTGCATGTCATCGTAACTTAACATGAAGGACTTGGAAGGTGAAGTGTTAATTAGGACATTCTCTTGATGGATCCTTAGGAACGTGCTAGTCATAGTCGATAGCTGCCTAGGGAGGTTTCGGTCTTGAGCGACAACTCTAGATCTTATTGCGTATTAGCTAATAAAACCACCGAAGGAGGTTAGTTGCGTATAGATTGTCTGTTGTCCTTGCAAATGGAAGTAGACAGGGTTAAGAGTTGCACCCGTAGCTGTCAATGAATTATAATTTACCAGCAGGGATGACTATTACATGTTATGGGGGGTGATCGCGGGTGAGTCACTAACGTCGATATTACTAGCAAGAATACTAGGTACATCGTAGTATAGTAAATGCGAGTCAAGGTCGATCCCACATACTAAGTATAAACGATTCTAACCTATTTAAGAAGAAACATAGAGGCGGTCATTGACCAACAATAACATAAAAGAAAACAAACATGGTACTCCTCTTCCTCTCCTCACCATCTATGAACTTGGATTAGTTAATCGTTATGTTTACTTCCCCACATAATTTCCTTAAATTAATCGTGACCTTTCGTTTTAATTAACATTATCATCTACGGGTGCAATTCCTAACCCTATCTACTCCGACAATGGCAAGAGACAATCTATACGCAAGCTACCCTCCTTAATTGGTCCGTAATAGCCCATACGCATAAAAAACTAGAACTGCCGATATTGAGCGCTAACTCATACCGCTAACCCGCCTAGACAGCTGTCGACATTGACGAGCACGTTCCTAGGGTCCATTCTAGACTATGTCCAAACTTGGCACTTCACTATTCATATTTCATGCTAGTTTATGATTACAATAAGCAGATTGGCCAGATCTAACCTACTGTTAATGAAACCTGTCGATCAACGTAGCTGTAGTGAATCCTAGTTTTAGGTTTTCTAATTATTGCCTCGGTAAACCGGTAGAGACCGCCGGGTTACCGGGGTTAACTTTTCCTATACCTGGATCTACATTGCTCTGATATGATTAAAATAACTAAATTATGGGGTCTTTAAACATGCAGATTAACTAAAACATATAAATACGAACATATCTATCATATTGAAGACAATAATGGAACGTTCAAAGCTTTATACCTTCAACAATGGAGATCTAGCTCGATCTACACAAGCTAGAGATGATGGAAGAAAGGAGGAAACCAGAAATAACTCTTCAAAGCTCAAGAAAACTTTATTGCATAATAATAATTGTAATATATTCAAAGATATTCAAGATGTATGTAATAATCAGTTGATGCGGCCATATATAGATACAATGGCCGACTTATGACTCTCTAAAACCCTAACCGACCTAGTAGAGGCGGTAGAATCAATTACGTGTCCAACAAGTCGCCGGTTTACCGGGCCTAGCCCTCGGGTTACCGGGCCTACTTTTCCTCTCCTTCTTCAACAGACTCCTACTTGGACTTCAATCACTTGGCCCAATATACTTCCTTTGGTCCAGATCCGTTCTACAATGCTCCAAATTCGGTACATCCTGTAAAACATGCAAAACGAGACAAAACAATACCAAAACCTCGGGAAAATAGCACAGATGCAGAATTACGATCCTGGAAACACTCACATAGAATTTAAAATATATTCCATATAATAACGAGCCTATCTATCCTCTCTTGAGCATAATTCGGGGTGAATATATGTATAATTATTTGTACCATTTAGGGCGTCATCAACTACCCCCCACTTTGCTTTTGATCGTCCCGAGCAAAAAGGCGAAAAGAAAACAACATCCCTGATCAGTATACAAGTTAATTAAAGACTACTATGCTTCACAAAGTCAAGATCAAGATCATGCCACTCATATCCATCTGTAACACATTAAAAACTATTCATGTCATGAGCCAATGTGTGTGTGCAATAACTTTCACAACCGTTTAGTAATGCAGACAATCCCACATTACGTCAACCCGTAGTCGAACTAACAAGTCTTGAACATGTTATTTATTAATTAATTGAGCTGGCAAGGCGGATTGAGAACCGAGTATAAATTACTCTTAGGCTCGCGTTTATCGGTCTATGCAAAAGTCATGCGTCTTACGCTCCATCGACTAAAATATTGCCAAAGAGATTATAAATGTATATATTGAAATGCACTTCTCTTTCTTGGCGGGTAAACTCTCATTGATTTATCTATCCTCACGGCCCCACTCATGATAAACTATCGAATCCAAAATTCCATTGCCTTCATAAGCGTTGGTGGAACATGATTTGTTATAAAGCCAGGGTCAACTCTAGTCAAAGCAATATGGTATCGACTACACACCAAGGGAAGTGAGTTATACGTGCTTAAAATGGTGGCTCATAACAGAACATGCGCTTAATACGCCACTACTTCAGAAGTGGGCATTCACTCTTACTTGTACAAAGTAAAACAAAGATGAAGTCAATTAACTCGAAAAGATCAAAGATATCATACTTTTTCGAAATTCTGTCGAAATGAATCAAAGTCTAAGTGGTGAATCGTGCATCAAAGAGAATCAAGATAATCACGCAATTCACGTAATATAATGCTAAGAAGCTAAGTGGCGTTCCCTTACACCCCACTTAATCGAAACATTGTCCCCAATGTGTAAGATGAGAAATGAAAAATGAAAAGGAACTTATCTTCGGTTAAGGGTCGAACTAGAGAAGAATCGGATCGCCGTACAAATCATCGGGCGGACGTAAGTAATCCAAGAAGAATCTGCGCTAAGTTACTCAAACAAACCAAGAAGAATAGTGGTGACAAGAAACCGTATAATAAAATGTGCGGCAGTAAAAGAGAAAATAAATTTCCCCAAAACAAATTAAGCCGACAAAATCATTATATTAATAAATTCCGCTAAATCGACTAGATCGGAAAAGAAAAAGAAAAATGGAAAACAACAAGAAAAAGAAATAAAAACTAATCATCATCGAATAACCCTCCCAGTCATCTCTAGGCTCAAAACCGGGAGGTGGACCAGAACTTGAGGCAGAAGCGGTGGAAGATAATGCTCTATGACGAGGGGCAGTCCTAGGTGGCGGGGTAGCAGGCGGAACTCCTAGAAAGTCAATAATCCGATCCATCTTGCGATGTAGACTCACAATCTCTCACGAGTGCTCCTCAAGCAAGGCTCTCTGAGTCCTCGGTGCTCCATGCACCGGAGTACGCTCCCTCTATGCTCTGACCCGTCTTTGTACTCTCGAAATTGACTACGAACTGAGCTTCGGCTCAGGGTCTTCCCAATCATCACTGATGAGCATCGTCACCTCGTCCTCCAAAGCAAACATATCAACCATCGGTCCGTATGGCAATAGCTCGCGCACAGAAGCAACGAAGCAAGCTCGTGAATACGGCTACGCATCAGAAGACCGATGTTGATTGGAGATCCCTGCTCCAGATAAAGCATCAACTCCGCCTTCTTGGTGGTGACAGAGACCGTGTGCTTGGTCGGTAGAAGGCGGGTACAAACAAATCTATTGACCATCTTTTGATCCCAGGATAACTCGTTCTCTAGGAAGATGGTGGGGGCTCCTTCAGGATTGCGCTTCCATTGCACCCCAAAAAACTCAGCTATCATTTCCATCCTCTTCAAGTATTTAATGTTGCTCGAGGATGTGTTCTCATCCGGGCCCACCGGTGGATGTCTAACCCCAAAATGAGCGTTGATCCGCTCGATAGAGAAGTCAACCTTGATACCGCGAACCATAGCATATGTTGCTCCGAGGTTATGCGAAACATATGCATAGAATTCCCTTACCACCGTGGCATTAAACCGGGCCGGTGCCTCAGCCGTGTCCAATATATGTTGTGCTTGTAGGGCACCCGGCAAAATCGAACCGCAATCGTCCAAGTCTACCCCTCATTCTCGAGCCACTAGTCTTGCGTTCCAATACCCTCGAAACGACTCATAAATCTCTAAAGAAGGGAATTGCTCAACCCCGTCTATCAACGGATTAGCATCTCTATACACACTCTGATAGCCACTAGGATGAACAACTGAACATTGACACTTTGGACCTATCCTGAATGATGATAGAAGCTGACACTGAAGCTGATTATAGAAAATTCACCCCGGTAACTCGGCAGTCCTGGTCGGGTTACCGGCCGGATTTTTCTGATTTTCTTTCTGGGACTGTGCTTCTGATGATAAAAGATGAAGAATTTCAGCACTTCACCGTAGCAGCAGCACTACAGATCGGTAACAGGGGTGGAAACTGGGTGTCTAGGTTTTGGAAAAATGGAAGGAAATGGTTTGGTTATGATGGTGATATAGGTGGTGATGGTGGCCGGATTTAGATGGAGGAAGAAGAAATAGGAGAATTTTTGTGATTATTGTTTGATAAGAATGATGAGATTGGTGATGAAGGGGTGGTTTGAATAGGAAGAAATGAGTGAATGTGGAAGGATTTAGTGGGATAGTGGGTATATAAGTTATTAGGGTGAAGGATTTGAGGAGGTGATTGATGGGATTGAGGTGGAGTTATGGTGGAGTGTGGGAAATGATACAAAAATTGAAAAGAGGGAAAAAGGGTGGCGTTTCTGCTGACTGACCGTATATGGTGCAACGTGTGTCCTACACGTGTCTCTAAAAATTCAGCTTTATAACCCGACGTTCAGAAATCTGAAAAACCAACCTCGGTAACCCGGAGGTAACCTAGGGTTTACCGGGGGTACTTTTCCCCTGATTTCTTTGTTTGCCTTCTCTGCACACTTGACTCAACCTTTCTGCTCAATTCTAACCTCAAATTGATTAGACTTTTACTCTTTTTATTGCTATTTCCGATTCAAAACCTAACCTACTTCACTAGAATCCGCAACGAGTAAAAAAAACCTTTCCACAACCATTCGTTTTCAAGCCTAAGGGTGCGGTAGGATGAAAAAAATATCGTCCCTTCATCCAGCTACTTTTATTCATTCCTAATCTACCTAAGGGTTTAAAGAATTAGTTCTGAGTTTATAGTCGCCAGCTCGACTTTCGTCAGATTTCCGATCATTCAGGGGTCGGAGCTTTAACTAGCCAAGCTTTCGCTCCAGAGGTTTGTATCTTTATAGACCCTTTTTGAGCTCTCTTCCTAGCACGCCTTTCCCTTTTAGCTTGCGTGCTAGGTCTGCCTCTGCATCGAGCTTTAGACTTTGTACCCAAGAACTCCAAGTTTTCCATTTTTAGCTCAACTCGTTCACTACGCAACACGGAAGGACTAGCTTCCGTGAGCATCTTGTCGTGGTCCTTCTCTTCTCTTTCTCTCAGCATTAGTCTCATAAATTCTTGCTCAACGGTTTCTATTACAACCTCTCTATGCTTATGCCCCTCGATCTCCATAATTTCTACCTTTCCTGAAGCATACGTCATCTTACAACTTTCCGGCTTATACTGTAGGGGTTCTAAGATCTTAAAAGATACAGCATCATTATTTAATCTCAAAGTAATCTCCCCATTATCAAAATCCATAACCTCCCTACTTGTCTCTAAGAAAGGTCTCCCCAACAAAACTTGGGCACTTGGGTCCTCATGTACGTCTATGACCGTGAAGTCAATAGGATATGTGAACCCTCCTGCCTTAATCGTGCATTTCCTAAGCAGGCCAACAGGCATATCTCTAGTTCTATCGATGAAGGTCATTGTCTTGGTTTGATTCATAACGACCGAAAGCTTGATCTTTTGACAGAGGGAAAATGGTAGAATGTTGCAACTCGAGCTAGAGTCGCAGAGACCTAATCCTACTGATATACCATTAATAGAAATTAGGAGTCGGAATGTGCCAGGGTCTCCTAACTTTACCACGGTGTCTGAGTCTGGGTAATCCTCAGGCTCAAGAAACATCGTGTCAGGATCCTCTTCAGGATCATCAGAATCATAATCCAAAGACGATATTTCAATTAACTCACAAGGAAACTCACCTGGACGATACGTGCTATACTTCTTAAGGTTCTCTTCAGGCTCTTGCTTGATTTCTTTTTTCTCCTTTTCCAACTATTTCTTTATAGCTTCATAATGCTCTCTTGCTTCAGATCCAGGGTACATGGAAATCGGTGTGATGTTCAATATCGTTCTAGGCATATTGCTTGACTTGTTTGCTCTTTTTCAACTCCGGTTTGACCGAATCTCTGAAGTGTTCTGATCTACCTGCAAAAGACAAAATAAAACAAAAAAAAGGTTAGTAACTTCCGCTTTAGTTGGGAACGATCCCAACTGTTGAGGACCTACTAATTAAAATCAACAGGGAATAACACAAAATAACAGGAACTGTTCAGAATTTGATTTTTCAGACCTCGGTAACATGGGGGTTAGCCACGGTAAACCAGCCCTAAAATTTCTTATTCGACAGTTTAACATATGCAGGGTTGATACATAATGACTCAAGACTCAAAATAAAATAAAATAAAATAAAAACGACTTCTAAATCAGAAAACGTTTATATTTATTATTGGCCATTGACCCCGGCTACGGCGCCAAAAATCTTGATCGCGTGTAAGTCACTTACGTCGATATTACTAGCAAGAATACTAGCTACATCGTAGTATAATAAATGCGAGTCAAGGTCGATCCCACAGAGACAATGCAACTGTATGTATAAACGATTCTAACCTAATTAAGAAGCAACATAGAGTCGGTCATTGAACAACAATAACATAAAAGAAAACAAACATTGCACTTTCTCCCTCTCCTCACCGATCTACTAACTTAGATTAGTTAATCGTTATGTTTACTTTCCCACATAATTTCCTTAAATTAATCGTGAGCTTTCGTTTTAATTATCATTATCAGCTACGGGTGCAATTCCTAACCCTATCTACTCTGACAATGGCAGTAGACAATCTATACGCAAGCTACCCTCCTTAATTGGTCCATAATAGCTCATACGCATAAAGAACTAGAACTGCCGATATTGAGCGCTAACTCATACCGCTAACCCGCCTAGACAGCTGTCGACATTGACCAACACGTTCCTAGGGTCCATTCTAGACTATGTCCAAACTTAGCACTTCACTATTCATATTTCATGCAAGTTTACGATTACAATAAGCAGATTGGCCAGATCTAACCTACTGTTAATGAAACCTATCGATCAACGTAGCTGTAATGAATCCCAGTTTTAGGTTTTCTAATTATTGCCTCGGTAAACCGGTATACACCGCTGGGTTACCGAGGTTAGCTTTTTCCTTTTCCTGGATCTACATTGCTCTGATACGATTAAAATAACTAAATTACGGGGTCTTTAAACATACATATTAACTAAAACACATAAATACGAACAGATCTACCATATTGAAGACAATAAAGGAACGTTCAAAACTTCATACCTTCAACATTGGAGATCTAGCTCGATCTAATCAAGCTAGAGATGATGCAAGAAGGGAGGAAACCAGAAATAACTCTTCAAAGCTCCAGAAAACTTTATTGCATAATAATAATTGTAATATATTCAAGATGTATGTAATAATCAGTTGATGCGGCCTTATATAGATACAATGGCCGACTTATGACTCTATAAAACCCTAACCAACCTAGTAGAGGCTGCAGAATCAATTACGTGTCCAACAAGTCGCCGGTTTACCAGGCCTAGCCCTCGGGTGACCGGGCCTACTTTTCCTCTCCCTCTTTAGCAGACTCCTACTTGGACTTCAATCACTAGGCCCAATATACTTCCTTTGGTCCAGATCCATTCTACAATGCTCTAGATTCGGTACATCCTATAAAACACGCAAAACGAGACAAAATAGTACCAAAACCTCATGAAAATAGCATAGATGCAGAATTACGATCCTGGAAACACTCACATAGCATTTGACATACATTCCATATAATAACGAGCCTATCTATCCTCTCTCGTGCAGAATTCGGGATGAATATAGATATAATTATTGGTACCATTTAGGGCGTCATCAGGGGGATAACTAATAACTCATAATTAGACTAAAACATTAGGAACTCTTTTTTGCTTCGATTGAACTTGCATAATCTAGTTTGTTTGTTGTCACCCACATTACTTTTGTCTATATTATAGTTGGTCATAGACCATTGTTGGAACAATATCAGTCTCAATAAATATGTGTTCTTACGAGTCTATGGGAACGACCTTGACTTGCTAGTACTCTACTACGATAGACCTAGTCTTATTGCTTGTAAGTGCTTTGCACGCGATCATGCACCATCTTATCTAAACGATTATCAGTGTCACAACTTACAAGTCAAGACTTATAAGCGCTTTGATAGTCTTGGTTTTCTATCTATGCCTTACAAGAACTATGTAATCAATACACAAGTTTTGATAGAATCTAAGAATTACCATGAAGATGTGCAACATGAGGAGTGGAGACAAGCCATGGACAATGAGATCAAGGCTTTCCATACTCAAACATGGGAGATTATTCCATTACCACCGGGAAAGCAACCAATAGGATGCAAATGGGTATATAGAATAAAAAGGAAGTCAGATGGCACAATGAAAAGATTCAAGGCAATCCTAGTTGCCAAGGGTTATACACAACAACTAGGCCTAGATTACTTAGACACTTTCTCTCCTGTTGCAAAACTAATAACTGTAAGAACCCTACTAGCAATTTCAGCAGCAACAGGCCGAAATTTACATCAATTAGATGTAAATGATGCCTTTTTACATGGTGATTTGACAGAAGAAGTATACATGGATGTTCCTCAAGGGTTCAACTCATAACCAGGTTATGTCTGCAAATTGAAAAGGTCCCTATATGGATTAAAACAAGCAAGCAGACAGTGGAACATAAAGCTAACCCAAGCTTTTCTTGAGAGGGGGTTTAGATAGTCAAAACAGGACTACAACTTGTTCATAAAGGGTATGGATAAGAGCTTTGTAGTAGTCTTAGTTTATGTGGATGATGTATTGGTTTCCAGCCCTGATATGAATGAGATCAAGAACTTGAAAGGTTTTCTTAGTGACAAGTTTGGAAAAATGGATCAGGGAGAACTTAAATACTTCCTAGGCCTTGAGGTTGTAAGAAGTAAGAAAGGTATTGTCTTATCACAAAGGAAATAATGTCCAAAATTATTGGAAGAGTATGGCTACACATACTGCAAGCCTGGCCAAACTCCTATGGATCCTTCTCTAAAGCTGCATAGTGAAGATTCACCCAAACTTGAATCAAATAGCTATTATAGAAGTCTAGTAGGCAAGATCTTTTCACTGGGGCTTACTAAACTAGATATTACCTTTGCTACACATCAATTAAACCAATTTCTCAATCAACCTACAGAAACACAACTACATGCAGCTTATAAATTACTCAGATATTTGAAGAAATCACAAGGAAAAAGGATATTCTTCTCAGCAGAAAGCAATTTAGAACTCAAGTGCTTTGTAGATGCAGACTGGAGTGGTTGTAATGACACAAGAAGATCAATCACAGGTTTTTCAATTTTTCTAGGTGAATCTTGAAGGATGTAGTTTCTTTGCACAGCGGATGGATCACGATTTACAAATTACAATACATAAATAAATGATCTAAATTCCTATAAGGGGGTTTAGTATGTCTTACCAATAGCAGGAAGAGAAGCCAAGATCTTCCAATGTGTTCTCCAAACGGTGGTTTGGTGGACACCAATCTTGGTACCGGAACCTCCTGATATGATTCCAAGAAAAAACTACAAGTTTTTCTTCAACCAAAAACCCAAGACAAGAAACAAGTTTTTCTCTATATTTTTGTATGTGTATGTCGAAAAAATCTTCTCTTCTTATATCATGAAAGAACTCTCTTTATATATGAGAGTAAATCCTTGGCTTCCATGTTTCAAGTTAATTAAATAAATAATTAAAAAGAAATCACAATAAAAGATAATTCAATTTATAAAAGATTATGAGTAATCAATCAATCAATTACAAATCAATTATCTTTTATTAATTAATTATTTAACTAGTAAATAATTAATCACACAAGAAAATCAATTCTTGCACTTTATGACATGGGAGGCGCCACACCTAGGGTTTTAGGCCCACAAAAAATGTCTTTTCTTTGTATTATATTATTTAGCCCAACTAAATAATATTTCGCATATCAATTAATTGGCCCAGCCAATTAATTATCAATGAGGCCCAATAGCAAGAAAAATACCCGAATTACAGGAGCCACATTGGGGATAATCGATCTATAACCAGTAGCTCCAATAATTAAGTAAAATATTCATCGAACAGAATATTCATACTTAAATTATTAATTCCGGGATTACGCCACCATAAACCCAAAACCGAACTCTACCAATTATAGATATATACTTACACTCAACCCTATGAGTAAATAAGCGTCCACTGATATAATCACTACATACGGACTAACCCTCCATAGACTGTCCATTCTGAGTGGGAAGTCTCCGTGAACCCGACTCAGAATATCTTATCCTTATTTACCATTAACCCCTAGTGATCAATTAGTTCACATATCCGACTAGTAGCTAATTAGTCTAATATGAACTCGGGCCCATCGATCATTTTCTTAGGGCTAACAAATAAGGGGAATGTCTCTCTACTTCCCGCGAGAATGAATGGATTCCATGTCCGTGAAAAACGAACTACTCACTCATCGTGGGAATAGTGCCAACGAGAAGTGACTTGGATCACATATCAAAGAGATCCGTAACCAACACATCAAACACTACCCCGAGACAAGCGATCCCGTGATCACCTCAGGATTAAGGTCAATCCATATATGATCATCTAATGATTTAATAAGATTTCCTGATTACGGAATTATATCAAGAAATACAGATTAAATCGGTCCAGTCCTATATGAATGCCATCATATATAAATGCCCCACTTAGGTATCTTCTACCGACAGTCCGAATAAGACTATCACACCCTAAGGTGTTTTGGGCGTATTATTGGTGTTTTAATCATGAGACCCTAAACTCTGATTAGTTCACCACGGACTAACAGTTCAAGTATTTCACCACTAACTCAATCCTCACGTGCATGCCGTACACTGGGTTTAGTGGTTACATACTGATATACTTAGGGTTTGCAGTAGTGTATACTTTATAAGCACATTGCAAATAATAAGATGAATAATAAAATCAGTCATAAAAAACAATTACATAAATTTTCTTTCGGGCACTACATCTAACAATCTCCCACTTACATAAATTGTCTTTCGGACACACCCTATCTTTATTATAGCAAGAACTACATCTCCCACTTGCTCTAAAGAAAATGACTCATGTCCCTAATACCCATGTTTTCCATGTGCCTCGAAAAGACTTCTATGGAAAGCGTCTTTGTGAACGGATCAGCAAGGTTGTCGGCTGAGGGGATTTTCGTGACGGAAATGTCTTCTCGTTGAGCAATATCTCTGATCAGATGGTATTTCCTCTCTATATTATTTGACTTCTGGTGTCTCCGGGGTTCTCTGGAATTCGACATGGCCATATTGTTGTCATAGTAGAGACGTATCGGATGTTCTGGATTTGGGATTACTCCTAAATCTCCCAGGAACTTCTTGAGCCATACCGCTTCCTTAGCTGCCTCAGAGGCCACTATGTATTCGGCTTCCATAGTCGAGTTGGCTGTGCTGGACTGCTTGACACTCCTCCAGACTACTGCTCCGCCTCCCAGAGTAAACACTGAGCCTGATGTCGATTGACGATCAACCTTATCTGACTGGAAGTCAGAATCAGTGTACCCTGCTATATCCAGGTTCGAACCCAAATATACAAGCATATAATTCCTCATTCTTTTAAGATACTTGAAGATATTCTTCACTGTTGTCCAGTGCTCCAAGCCTGGATTTGACTGAAAACGGCTGACCAAGCCCACGCCGTAGGAGATGTCTGGTCTAGTACACAGCATAGCGTACATCAGACTACCAACATCCGAAGCATATGGTACTCTTCCCATACTCTCTATTTCTTCAAGTGTCCGAGGATACTATTTCTTAGAGAGTTGAATGCCGTGACGGGTGATGTATTACTTTTATATGATTAAAATTACGTTATATTATTATGTTTTATCAACAAATTCTATATAAAATATATGAAATTATGATATAAATGATATGAAATGCTAATTTTTATAGTTTAGAGTAGTTAGTAGTAAAAGTTAGTAATAATAGTAAAAAGTTATCATTTTGTACCGATTTTAGTAAATCGGAGTGTCGTGTCAGATTTACGTAGGTATTTGTGGTATTTTATTGCAGATTTATAAACCAAGACCCCGAGAATCGACATTGTGAAGTATAATCATATCTTTGGAAGGATTTAGAGAATGTCACGAGCTTAAGTGGTCAAGTGGTCAATCGAAGTGGTCAAGTGGCTAATCGATTTGATTAAGTGGTAATCGAGAAATATCTTCGACAAATGAATGGCTCATCAAAACGACATTTTCTGAAGAAGAGTCCTTCATGGAAGTTGTAGATTATTGGAAGAGCTTTCCAATGCATCTTGAATCATGTTGTTTGGAGATCGGGAACTCGAGATATGAATTTTATAAGTTTAATAATTTTATATATATATATATATATATATATATATATATATATATATATATATATAAAATTATATGTCGCACATGCTGATTAATTAAGGGAGATGGATCTAATCATTACACCGGACCGGTCCGCCCTAAACCCGGCCCAGGCCTCGCTTGGAGATGATTTTCTATATAAAGGGCCTCGGTTCAGCGGCGGCGGAGAGGTACCAATATATATATATATATATATATATATATATATATATATATATATATATATACAATATCCTCTATATATATTATCTATATCTTTTATTTTATTTTTGTAGTTTGTAAATAGGCCTTATGCCAAAAATAATAATACCGTAGTGGTGTTGTAATGCTCGAGAAATTATCGGAAGTTCGGTGTTGTTGAAGTCGTTGTAATATCCGGAAGAATACGACTCTGATTCAGCATTTGTAATCGGGTAAAATTTCTTAAGTAATTATGTTTGTTATGTTTGTTTTTATCTTTTTAGTAGTTATAATGTTGTTAGGCTAAATCTAATAACTAGCCAAAGTTATGTAATCGTTTTATTTCGATCTTTTTGGTAAATGAATGATGTCTAAGTAAAATCTGACTAAAATTGAGTTAATTGAATCTTTTTCTATTTTGTAACGTATTGATAATATTCGGATTGACGTAATTAACCAAGATGAATCGCAACATATAACCTAACGATGAACTGACCAGAGAAGTTAGGATATGAGATAAAAAATAGAGAAACCGGAGGGTAAAATTGGCCGTGCGAAAGCGTGACAACGGAATCCTATTTCCTACCCGGGGGCAGATTTATCTTGGGAAAGATGAACCTTATTAAATTTGTGCTCAATATCGTAATAATGTTAAAATCAACGGTTTAATTAAAACTAACATCGGAAAGTTAAATCGATCCGCCTGACAACCGGAGCCTTTTGAATAACATCGGCCGTCTGACAAACGGAATAACCTCTTTTATCCGGGGTAGATTTGTACTCGGTACCTGTACAGACTAACTGAGATTAGCATGGGGCAGTTGTGGAGATTAAACTAATGACAATTTGACATATGACAATTTCATACGCTCGTGTGAGGAGGAATTGTTAACCTAAGGAGTGCACCGTTTCATTTACTCAATTGGACCTAATATAAAAGGAAAGATCGAGCACATTCCGTTTACTGAAAAAGATCGTATAAATCAATTATATAAACTTTGGCTAGTTCTATTTGTCTATTAATATAAACTATATATTGGTATCTATATATTTATATACATATATCTATTTTGCATTCCATGTACATTTATATATATTTATATATCTATATATATTATATTAGAATAACTTTTAAATTACGTATTTATTTTATGTTAAGTAGAATAGTAGTAATCTGTATGATAAAATTGCGGTTTAGATCGAGTTAATAACAGCTCTTTGGTGTTTAACCACACTTAAAAGAATTACCATGTTTTCCTTGAGGATTCGACACTCTGACTCACCACACTAGCACTATGATTTGACCCGGTACACTGCCGGTTAGGATCTGCATAGCCTAGAAAAGGTCCGTCAGCTTTCTGGCGCCGTTGCCGGGGAAACCGACGTCGCTAATTTCTTTCTTTGTGTCTATGGTTACTACTTGTATTAGCTCAAAATTCTCGAGAATAAATCAACAATTTTTCTTATCTCATTTCTATTTTATTTTTCGCTGGTATCTACTTTCTTTTAGTACCAATTTTCTTCTTCTATAAAACTCGAGCATTTTTCTATTTTCGTTAGTTGATGACCAGAAGCGGTAAAACCTCACTTACTCCTTATAAGCCTGACATAAACGCTTACGAAAGGCAGTTACGAATAGAGAGTAAACGTGGTCAAACCAGCTTAGGACTCCTTGGAAAATCTCCAACGGAATCATCTTCTAATCAAAATAAAGAAATGGCTGAACTAAGTGATGAAACAAATGAACAGAGGCTAGATCATGCTCAAGGGCATGGACAAAATCCTGTTAACCCTAATAATAATCAAAATCATAATAATAGAAATAATCAAGATCGGAATCAGAATAATCGTAATAACCCACCAAACCCGAGACCTATCTGTGATCAAACCATAAGAAGAAACCAGACTAATAATCCCATACTTTTACCCAATGAAGGAGTGAATAATTTCGAAATTAAATCTCATCTTTTTGGTTTAATTGACGCAAGAGCCCAATTCCTAGGAGAGGATGATGAAGATCCACATCATCATCTCTATCTTTTTGAAGAACTGTGCAATACAGCCAAAAGTCAAGGTGCTCATAAGGAATTAACGAGGATGACTATGTTTCCTTTTTCTTTAAAAGGACGAGCCAGAGATTGGTTTATGTCTCTTCCACATCATTCACTTACTAGTTGGTAGGATATTCAAACCGAATTTCGAAACAATATTTCACTCCGAACGAAATTTGGAATTAAAAGTCGAGGTAGCTAACTTTAGACAGGGGATCCGAAGAAACGCTTGGGAATGCCTCGGGAAAGATTTAAAAAATTGTTAAGAGCCTCGTCCCGATCATGGTTATTTCTTAGATATGCAAATTCAACTTTTCTCGTCGTAAATTAAGAAAAGATTCACGTGCGTATGTAGATCATGCATGTGGTGGTTCTTTAATGATAAGTGAAGCTCAAATAGTTTACGATGCTATAGAAAAGATTTCCAAAAATAACGAATGTGGGAAACCGGTTCTAGCACCGAAAAAGTAGCTTTTGCGGGAGAATGTACATCTAATACGGAAGTTCTAGCACATTTAGAAAATTTGAGTAGGAAATTTGATGGTCTACAATCGAACAAAAACCAAAGTTCAGAAAATAGTACACCAACTGAATACTCAAATCAGGATAATATGCCATTAGGGATCGAAGAACCAACAGGATATTCAAGAGAGGAGGTGAGTTTTCTTCAGCAACATAGGAATTTGAACAATGCATATTCAAACTCGTTTCATGCTATTAGAAGAGATCACCCTACTTTTCGATGGTCTGAAAACCCTAGTAAGCAAGGACAACCGCCATATCCAGCTTCGGATAGGAATATGAATAATAATCAAGTTTATCAAGAAAATACATCTAATCGAATTTACAATCATTACCTAGATCCTATCCTCAACATACCACTCAAAGTATACCAAGAACTCAAAGTTCAACTCAAATGAGAAGGAGTTGAAAAATGGGAAAAACTAATGGAAAATATGATGGGTGTAGTATCTACTCAAGCTAAGAATATGGAAACAATGATGACTTCTATAGGTACAATCACTAAAGATATGAGTTCAATGAAAACATCTATGAGTGGACATGATACCGTAACGAGAACGATAGAAGCCTCATTAAGGAATATGGAAGATCATTTGAGTAGGGAAGGTGAACGTAATAACAAGTAGACCTCCCGGAGGATTACCAAGCAATACTGAAAGAAACCCAAGAGAGGTAAATGTTGTAGTTACGAGAAGTAGAAAACTCTGTGGTAGTAATGGAGTAGAAAACTTCGGAAATAATGAAGTAGAAAATGATTTAGATGAAAAAAATGATGAAACTAAAGATGAACTTGAATTCACTGATGAGGAAGAAGAAATTATAGAGAATTTATTGAAAAGGAATAGAAGTTTGGAACCTGAGAATGAAGGTGAAAAATGGGTAAAAATCCCTAGGATTTTGAAAGATCCCATGGATAAAGATTTAAGGACTTTATTCAAGGAACATGTTAGAATGGAAGATAATGAAAACAAGGATGAAAAACAAGAAGAACTGAAGGAATCTGAAGTAGAGATTGATTCAGGGAATGTTTTTAAAGAAAAAACTCAAGATCATGATACTTGGCGATCAAGTAATACTCAAAAGTTTAAGGAGAAAGGAAAAGAGAAAATGACTTTGGGATCAAAGGTTATAGATTTAGAATCTTTACCTTACCCACCTAAAGATCAAATTAAAAAGATTAAAACTGATCAGAAGTATGCTCGTTTCCTTGATACTTTTCGTCATATTCATGTTAATATCCCTATTATCGAAGCTCTAATTAGTATGCCTGCTTATGGAAAGTTTCTGAAAGATATTCTGTCAAACAAGAAAAAATTAGAGGAATATGAGAATATATGCCTAAATGAAGAATGTTCTCATAGCTTTGCAAAGATAAGTTACCACCTAAACCGAAATATCCTGGAAGTTTTACCATTCCATGTGAAATTGGAGGATTTCTGTTTAAGAAGGTCTTATGTGATCTTGGAGCTAGTATAAATCTCATGTCTTATGTGGATTATAGAAAACTAGGCATAGGAAAGCTTACGAAGACTGAAATGACTCTGCAAATGGCAGATAGATTGATTAAATACCCTAAAGGAATTATTGAAGACGTATTGGTTAAAGTAGACAAGTTCTATTTTCCATTAGACTTTGTAGTTATGGAAATGGAAGAAGGATATTCAGCGCCACTTATCTTAGGTCGACCATTTCTAGCTACAGGAAGAACTTTAATAGATGTCCAGAAAGGAGAGTTAATTCTGAGAGTCAATGAAGAGAAGTTGCTTTCAATATTTTCAAAGCTATGGAACATCCATACAGATCACCAGAATCATGTTCTTTTATAAAAAATATTCATTCTGTCTATGATATTCAGTTACCAACTTTTGAAGACAGATTAGAAGAATGCTTAACTCTGTCTATCTATAAGGAAGATGAGAAAGACACCGAAATGAAAGAGATAATCTTTTCTCTAGATAAAGGAAGTTTTACTTTTAAACCATCATGGCATAAGTATTTGGAATTAGAACTAGAAGGACCAGCTTCTTAAACCATCACTTTGGAAGATCCACCTAAGAATGCTGGAATTGAAACCGTTACCTTTAAATCAAGTATGCTTTTCTTGAAACTAATAATCTATTACCGGTTATTATTTCATCATCTTTAACTGAGCAACAAGAAGATCAATTACTTAGAATGTTGAAAAAGCATAAGAAAGCTTTTGGATGGACAGTTGCCGATATTCGAGGTATTAGCCATGAGATTTGCGTTCATAAGATAATTCTGAAGGAAGATGCTAAACCTTGTAATCAACCGCAACGCCGCCTCAACCCAAATTTGCAGTTAATTGTTAAGAAATAGGTCATTAAACTATTAGAAATGGGGATAATTTTTCCCATATCAGATAGTGAATGGGTAAGTCCAACCCAAGTGGTACCAAAGAAAGGAGGTTTCACAGTGAAAGAGAATGAAAAGAATGAATGGATTCCGACAAGAGAGATTACAGGTTATCGAATGTGCATTGATTTTAGAAAACTAAATGATCATACTAAGAAAGATCATCACCACTTCCATTCATAGTTCGGATGTTGGAACGTTTAAGTGGACATAAGTATTACTGTTTCTTAGATGGTTATTCGGATATTTACGTATATTCATTGCGAGCGGGAGATAGAGAAAAAACTATTTTCACTTGTCCTTATGGAACTTTTGCTTATAAAAGAATGTCGTTTGGTTTATGTAACGCACCGCCTACGTTTCAAAGGTGTATGATGGCTATATTTGCTGATATGGTTGAGAAATTCTTAGAAATTTTTATGGATGACTTTAGTGTTTACGGAGACTCATTTGATGTTTGTTTGTTACACTTAGAACGAGTGTTACAACGCTGTGAAGATATCAATCTAGTACTAAACTGGGAAAAATGTCATCTAATGGTATCAGAAGGAATTGTTTTAGGTCATAGAATCTCTAAAGAAGGTATTGAAGTTGATAAAGCTAAAGTCGAAGTAATTGAAAAATTACCTCCACCAGTTAATTTAAGAACTCTAAGAGGATTTCTTGGACATGCAGGATTTTATAGAAGATTCATTGCAGATTTTTCAAAAATAGCAAAGCCTCTAAGTCATTTGCTTGAAAAAGAAGTACCTTTTAACTTTGATAGTAAATGTATGGAAGCTTTTCAGACCCTAAAAGCAAGGTTAACTACTGCACCAGTGCTAGTAGCACCAGACTGGAGTTTGCCGTTTGAGATTATGTGTGATGCAAGTGATTTAGCTGTAGGAGCTGTTTTAGGTCAAAGATATAACAAAACTCTCAAAGCTATTTACTATGCATCTCACACATTAAACACTGCTCAACTAAATTATGCAACTACAGAAAAAGAACTGTTGGCTGTGATTTTTGCCTTAGATAAGTTTAGATCGTATATTGTTGGTTCTAAGGTAATAATTTATACAGACCATTCAGCACTGAAGTATTTACTGAGTAAGAAAGATGCTAAACCTCGTCTTCTTAGATGGATTCTCTTACTTCAAGAATTCGATATTGAAATTAAAGATAAAAAAGGAAGTGAGAATGTAGTAGCAGATCATCTAAGTAGAATGGAAAATGATGAAGAAATAGGAAATGAAATTAAAGATTCATTTCCTGATGAACAACTATTTAGAATAGATACTCCTTCAACCATGCAGTTATTAAAGAATAGAATTCCTTCTAAGGAAATGTCACCTTGGTTTGGAGATATCATTAATTACTTAACTTGTGATTATATTCCGTCTCATTGGACTTGGCACCAGAAAAAGAAGTTCTTTTATGACTTAAAATTTTATTACTGGGAGGAACCAGACCTTTTCCGTAAATGTTCGGATGGGATAATCAGAAAATGTGTGCCTGATAATGAAATTTTAAGTGTTTTATCATGTTGTCATGATCGTGAGGCAGGAGGTCATCATGGAGGTTGTAAAACTGCTTTTAAAGTTTTACAATGTAGCTTTTATTGGCCTACACTATATAGAGATGCTTATAAGTATGTTAAATCTTGTGAGTCTTGTCAAAAATGGGGAAATATATCTAAAAAAACATGAAATGCCTATGCAAACTATTTTAGAATGTGAGTTATTTGATGTTTGGGGTATAGATTTCATGGGACCTTTCCCAATATCTTTTGGAAAAAGATTTATTCTTATAATGGTAGATTATGTCTCGAAATGGGTAGAAGCTGAAGCTCTTCCCACTAATGATACCAAAGTTGTCATACGATTCCTTAAAAAAAGAATATATTTACCAGATATGGCATTCCGAGGGCTATCATTAGTGATAGAGGGTCACACTTTTGTAATAAACCATTTACTAAGATAGTTGAAAAATATGGTGTAACGCATAAGTTAGGAACGCCCTATCATCCGCAAACCAGTGGACAGGTAGAGGTGTCAAATAGAGAAATCAAAAGAATCGTGGAGAAAACAGTGGAATCAAATCGTAAAAACTGGGCAGTTAAATTAGATGATGCATTATGGGCATACGAAACGCCTTTTAAAACACCAATTGGTTGTTCTCCCTATAAGCTAGTCTTTGGTAAGTCTTGTCATCTCCCGGTTGAGTTAGAACACCGAGTCTTCTGGGCTATTAGATTTCTGAATTTCGATCCTAAGGCTGTCGGTGATCATAGATTGCTTCAATTAACTGAACTAGATGAATTTCGTCTCGATTCTTATGAAAATGCTCGAATCTACAAGGAACGCACGAAATCTTTCCATGATAAGAGAATATTTAAACGTGAGTTCCATGTAGGTGATCGAGTGCTCTTGTACAATTCACGTTTAAAGTTGTTTCCAGGTAACCTTAAATCAAGATGGACAGGTCCATTTAAAATAACACGGGTTTACAAATCTGGAGCTGTTGAACTAACTGATGGAAATACGACTTTCATAGCCAATGGCCACAGAGTGAAGTTATTTGTGGAGGGAGAAGGAATCACACTGAAAGAAGAAGTAATGCTACTGATTGATCCCCCGACAAATTGAAAAAGCAGAAAAACCGAAAAACTGAAAAACAGAGAAACTAAAATCAGCCAAAACCAGGTGCTATCTATCTTTACTCTACTTTTCTGTGTTTTTATTTATGTTTAAACTCTTTTCGTCTTTTACCGGATAGACGTAAAAGAACTGGATGCTTTTTTTAGATAGATTAGGAGTTTTTGTTTTACTTTTGAAATTAGGCCTTGATAAAGATATCGCGTTTACTATAGAAGCTTTAGTTTTTGAACAAAACAAGAAATTGTTGAGAGAGATTAGATTGAAAGGAGTTTGTAATGGAACATCAAGGAGTGCAATGAAAAGAAGGGCAAAATTTCTAATGAGATGCAGAATCTGTGGAAAAAGTGAACATGTTGGACGCTGTGGGAAAAATACAACCAAATCCCAGGATGAGTGTTTGAATATTGTTAGGAAGGGAACGATTAGGTGGTTATCCGAAAATCCCGATGGAATTCCTAGAGATAATTCAAATGCTTCGTTTTTAGGAGTTAGGTTGATTGAACGTTATATCAAAACTCTGGAAGATTTAGAAATCGAAGAATCAGGAACCCCTTAAGTTTCGAGTCTTTTCTTATGTTTTATTACAACTTTATAAAATTTTCGCATAACTTCTGAAAATTTTATAAAATTGGATCTTTATGAAATTTGAGGAGTTTTATAAAAGTTTTTTTTTAGTTTTAATTTAGATGTTTTATAAGAGTTAATATAAATTTATTAAATTTTTATAAGCTTTTTATTAAGTGTTATAAAGATTTTATTAAATTTTTAGAAGTTCTTATAAAATTATAAGATTTCCTTCAAATTTTATTTTTAAGATTTTAATTAAGTTTTAATCAAGTTTAATTAAGTTTTATTAGAGTTTTTTTTATAAGTTTTTAAAAAGATCATAAAAAGTAAAAAAATCGGAAAAAGTAATAAAAAAAATAAATAAATACATAAAAAATAATTGTACACGGACCGATCCGGGGTTTAAATGGATAAAAAACGGGGACTCCCTTTTCTTCTTCTTCTTCCCTAATTTTCTACACAACAGCCGCCCCACACCCAAACCCCACCACTCGAATTTTTTTCAATTCCTTCCACAAAAATTCACCTCTCACACTAATACACTACTTGATTTCTTCATCATTTTATCTCTTCTCTTCCACAAAAGTTACAAAAATTAAAAAAGATCAAAAACAAGCTTCATTCTTTTCCGGCGACTTAACAACTTTTCCGGCCTACTTTTCAACGTTTTCGTCATTATAAGGTATTATTTAGTTTATTTAGTTAACAATTTCGTATTTTTCATAATTTTTTAGATTAATTTCAACTGTTTTGATTTTTGAGTGTGTTGTGACATTTTTATTTTTGTTTATTTTTTGTTATTGTGTTGTTGATTGGCTTTACCAATATCGTAGAATGGCTGAGTCGAGTAGAAAAGCCTCTAAGAAGCGGAAATCAAACATTCCTATATCAACTCCGGTAGTAGGCACGATAATTTTATCACAAGAAGCTAAGAATGCGTATCAAAGGATTAATAGTAAATGTGATGTCTTGGTTGAAAGAGGATTAGATTTTGATGATTTAGGTGATGAAGTTAAGAATATTTTTACGAGACGTCAGTGGTTAGAATTAGCAGCCAGAAGAGAAGGGGAAATAAATACGACTTTAGTAGCGAAATTTTATTCGGTTTTGTCTACTATGTCACAAGATGAGCTTACTAAGTCGCAAACTATATCTTTAAGAGCTAGAAATATTCCCTTTAACCCTGCCATTATAAATGCAATTTTGGGAGTTGAAGTTTTTCCGGATGATGAAGATTACAGGGTAGTTTGGAATTTAGATGATCCTGCCATATTTGAGCAGACTGCCCTGAGAGCTCAGCACGCTTTTGATTCAACCGCTGTGTGGGTTGAAAATAGGTTTAACTACGTGAAGTGTTTTAGAGGTTTAAGGGCAATTAAAAGGTTTATTAGCCATAATCTCTATCCTTCGAGTAAGCATACGGCTTATGGAAAAGAAGATGTTTGTATCGCTTGGGCGATGGTCAATGATGTAAAGGTGGATGTTGGGAAGGTAATATTTAAAAGAGTTTTCGAGAGCATTGTCATCGCCAGACCAGGGAGTCATCTGTACTTCCCTTGTTTTATTTCGGATTTATGTCGTAGGTCGGGAGTACCATTCCTGCCTAATGACAAGTTAGCTCTGGCGGATGCACCTCTGATTGGACCAAGTTTGACTAGGCTTCCGGATGGTAGAATAAGCTCTTTGATCGAAGACGTCAAACTCAACCACTCCCACCGCTTTTCACTTCTTCTTCTTTTCCATCTTTTTCTAGTCAGCCTTAACAAACTCCTTTCTCCAACACTATCACTTATGATATGTTTCAATCTTTAGTTTCGGACGTTGCACGTGGTCAAGCCAACATGGCTTTGTATGCTGAAAGTAATAGGCAGTGGTGTGACGATATTCGTAGAGGTTTAAGGAGAAACGAGCGCTTGCTTCGTAATCCTACTTTTGATGATCCCGCCTATCCACCTTGTCGGTCGACCCGTATACCTTACCGAGTGGGTAGCACCTATTCCACCACCTTCGAGCTTTCATCCAATGTCATATCCTTTTGGAAGCCAATCGAGTGGTACGGTGTATTTTCGACAGTATTCGAGACCCGCGATGTCTAGTTGGGGAGGATTCACTGAGTTTGCGCATATCACTACTGGCATGAGTTCTATGGGTCTTGATAGTTCAGTCAGGACCACAACTACAGTTCAGCCGCCAGCTTCTCAGTCGTTTCCGAGTTCAAGCTTTTATGTTGATCCTGAGGAAGATTTTGAAGAAGATTGAATTTCATGACTATGTTTGATTAACATTTTTACTGCACGTTTTATTTTTTTATTTTTTTTCGACATTTTCATTTAGATATTGGTTTGTTTTCGTTTTCGTTTATTTTCATTTTATAATCGTTTTATCGAAATATGGTTTTCATTCTAAATCGATTTAATTTTTATAAAAACCCAAAAATAATTTTGTATCATTACTAAGTCATTTTCAAAATATAATTAATGTGTCGTTTTATCAGTTCTTATCAAGTTAGATGAATTTAATTCAAGCTTTATAAAAAATCTTCAAAGCATATGTATTGTTACACATGTGAGAAGTAAAAACAAAAACCAATTTGACTTTTACCTCTGTACTCGGTGAAATGATATTGAGGCCGGACCGATCCGGCCTATTCTCGGCCCGAGCCGTGAAGAAAAGAGGGATGAGTCATTCTAGAGTTCGTCTAATGCAGCCACGTATGTTTTATTTACTTCTATTAAAGGAAAGGCAGCCATGAAGTAAAATTTGCCATTCCTTTCACTTTCTATCTTGTTACTCTTATTTATATTTTTACTTTCATCTGTTTTAAATTTTTCATCTGTTTTAAAATGTCAAACCAATCCTCGCCCTCTGTTAATTCATATGAGCCAAATACACCGGAAGCTATGGCTCCAGAATCACGAGCTTCAAACGATAATATACTTTTACACCATCGTTTTGCTAATTCTCCAATCCAGTTGGAAAAAGGTTCGAATTTCGATAAGCTAGATCGATGGGGTAAAACTGTTATTAGAGGATTCGGTTGGAAGAAGTTTGTAAGTGCGCCAAGAGGAAGAATAAATATCTCGATTGTTCGAGAATTTTATTCTGCCTTAATGACGACACCTATGATTGAAATAACTCAAATTGTCTCAGTAAGAGGAGTGGTTGTTCCCTTCTCTTCGTCTATTATAAACCAACTTTTTGAAATTCCACCTGTTACGCAGCAACATTTCGAGATGAAATGGGGACTACAAAATCCGTATAATCATTTGAATAAAGTACATGAGTCTTTCCAATGTCTGTTTCCACTTTTCTACACAAATCACGATATGTCTACACGTGCTTTACTTCCACACCTAAAGGCGTGGAAGCATTTTATTAATTCTAGAGTATATCCCACCTAGGATTTTGCAAGCCTTGCCGAGAATGAAATGCTTCTGCTTTATGCTTTGACATTTGGTGAATTTGTGGATTGGGGTATTTTAATACAGAGGACAGTGTTGGAATTTGCAATAACGAGGGCCAGTAGGGGAAAGCCTATGCCTTCTTCGTCGATGATTTCAAGATTGTGTGTTCAAATGAATGGAGTTGGTGAGCTTGAGACTGATGAAATCTTTCCTTCGAGAGATAATAGAGTTGGCTTGTTACCGGTTGATACACCGGGTTGTTCGTCAACAATTTAGATGGTTTGTTGGTTGTTAGTTTATGATGGTTTAAGTTTTTAATAAGTTAACTTAAGTTAAGTTAGTAGTAATATGTTTATGTTTTTTTTAGTTTGTAATAGTTTTTATCATATTTAATATATATGTTTGAGTTGTTATAATATATTAGTATACGTTAAGTAAAAAAATCAAAATAATAACGATAATATATAATTTTAATTTTATTTCCAAACCTACTTTTTACTACTCATTGAACATCGGGACGATGTCACTTCGTAAGTGGGGAGTAGAGTTAGGTTAGAAAATTCATTAAATTTTTTGAAAAATAGTTAAAATATATTATAATTATATTATATGTCTAATTTAGATTTTAACGAGATTTTAAGTTTATATAATTAAGTAATTAATATTAAATATTGTTTTCATGAAATTATATAAGTATGTTGATAATTATAAGTAAAAATTTTAGAATAATTTTCTTTTCAATATGAATGATGAATTTGGAATTGGACTAGGGATGACGATTTTTGGCACCACAAAAATAAAACTATAGCCAAATAGCCTACCTAAATAAATTTCCAATTTTTGTCCCTACTTCAGCCTTGATTAGAGTGATCAAGACCTCACTCGAAATTGCCATTGTGATTAAATAGAAGTAACCGACCTTTAGCTAATTTTGGTCTACATTTCCTTAAAAATTCCACAAGTTTGTACGTACTTATGAAAAGAAATGAAGACATAAAAGCTAAGTTTTGGTGTATGCTGAGATTGGAAAAATTAGATAAGTATTAGTATATTCGATCTTACCTCATGACACTTGCAAGATAGTCGATTTTGGTAATGAGTTCGGATATGTTAAAAGAATTAAGAACGAAGCACCATATCTACACAGAATTAATCAAATATCAGGTATCTTCCTTATCTATGATCGACAACTTAAAAATAAAAAGTACATATCGGTTGTAGCTACCAATGATTTGAGTGCAGTAGGGTGTTATCACGAAACGTCCTATATCACTATGAGGTTTAAAAGCTCCCGATTGTCTGATGATAGTAGTCTAGCTAGGGTATTATCTCGAAATGTCCTATTGCTGGGAATGAAGGCATAGGATGAAAAAGAAAAAGTCGAATCATAAGATCTCAAGAATGATTACAAGTTTAAGGAAACCGGACTTGTAATTTTCGATCGAAAGAGTAGTACTCCGATCAATCTTGATGAAGCAATGCTTGTAAGTTTGATTTTCTACACACACTCACGCTTTTAGTTCTTGACTAAAAAAAAAAAAAAAAAAAAAAAAAAAAAAAAAAAATCTGAAAAATAGTTGGAATAAAAATAGGATGTTATTAATCGAGATTGTTTTTTGATCAAGAATATGAAGATGTAGGTACGTACGACTTGCCTCTTTCTCTTTTTTTGATTTCTTTTTTCCGGTTAACCAACATCTTGAGCCTAAACTTTATAAGCCACTTTGTCAACTATCTGACTAAGTTTACGATTCCAGGATTTCATAATAATTGCGATTAAAAATCATTCTAATATTTTATTTATACTTATTAAGTATTACATGTACAATTTCATCTAAATAATATTTGATGTTTAAGCTAATTAAGTTATATACACTTTTTGTCTTCTTATAATTTTAAATTAGAATAAGTAATATATTTATAATATTGACAATATAAATTACATTAAAAATTATAATCTGATCAATTATTACCGCTTATTTTTGCTCGAGGACGATCAAAAGCTAAGTGGGGAGCAGTTGATGTATTACATTTATATAATTAAAATTATGTTATATTATTATGTTTTATCAACAAATTCTATATAAAATATATGAAATTATGATATAAATGATATGAAATGTTAATCTTTATAGTTTAGAGTAGTTAGTAGTAAAAGTTAGTAATAATAGTAAAAAGTTATCATTTTGTACCGATTTTAGTAAATCGGAGTGTCGTGTCAGATTTACGTAGGTATTTGTGGTATTTTATTGCAGATTTATAAACCAAGACCCCGAGAATCGACATTGTGAAGTATAATCATATATTTGGAAGGATTTAGAGAATGTCACGAGCTTAAGTGGTCAATCGAAGTGGTCAAGTGGCTAATCGATTTGATTAAGTGGTAATCGAGAAATATCTTCGACAAACGAATGACTCATCAAAACGACATTTTCTGAAGAAGAGTCCTTCATGGAAGTTGTAGATTATTAGAAGAGCTTTCCAATGCATCTTGAATCATGTTGTTTGGAGATCGGGAACTCAAGATATGAATTTTAAAAGTTTAATAATTATATATATATATATATATATATATATATATATATATATATATATATATATATATATATATATATATATATATATCACACACATGCTGATTAATTAAGGGAGATGGATCTAATCATTACACCGGACCGGTCTGCCCTAAACCCGGCCCAGGCCGGCTTGGAGATGATTTTCTATATAAAGGGCCTCAGTTCAACAGCAGCGGAGAGGTACCAATATATATATATACAATATCCTATATATATATTATCTATATCTTTTATTTTATTTTTGTAGTTTGTAAATAGGCCTTATGCCAAAAATAATAATACCGTAGTAGTGTTGTAATGCTCGAGAAATTATCGGAAGTTCGGTGTTGTTGAAGTCGTTGTAATATCCGGAAGAATACGACTCTGATTCAGCATTTGTAATCGGGTAAAATTTCTTAAGTATTTATGTTTGTTATGTTTGTTTTTATCTTTTTAGTAGTTATAATGTTGTTAGGCTAAATCTAATAACTAGCCAAAGTTATGTAATCGTTTTATTTCGATCTTTTTGGTAAAGGAATGTTGTCTAAGTAAAATCTGACTAAAATTGAGTTAATTGAATCTTTTTCTATTTTGTAACGTATTTATAATATTCGGATTGATGTAATTAACCAAGATGAATCGCAACATATAACCTAACGATGAACTGACCAGAGAAGTTAGGATATGAGATAAAAGATAGAGAAACCGGAGGGTAAAATTGGCCGTGCGAAAGCGTGACAACGGAATCCTATTTCCTACCCGGGGGCAGATTTATCTTGGGAAAGATGAACCTTATTGAATTTGTGCTCAAGATCGTAATAATGTTAAAATCAACGGTTTAATTAAAACTAACATCGGAAAGTTAAATCGATCCGCCTGACAACCGGAGCCTTTTGAATAACATCGGCCGTCTGACAAACGGAATAACCTCTTTTATCCGGGGTAGATTTGTACTCGGTACCTGTTCAGACTAACTGAGATTAGCATGGGGCAGTTGTGGAGATTAAACTCGATGACAATTTGACATATGACAATTTCATACGCTCGTGTGAGGAGGAATTGTTAACCTAAGGAGTGCACCGTTTCATTTACTCAATTGGACCTAATATAAAAGGAAAGATCGAGCACATTCCGTTTACTGAAAAAGATCGTATAAATCAATTATATAAACTTTGGCTAGTTCTATTTGTCTATTATTATAAACTATATATTGGTATCTATATATTTATATACATATATCTATTTTGCATTCCATGTACATTTATATATATTTATATATCTATATATATTATATTAGAATAACTTTTAAATTACGCATTTATTTTATGTTAAGTAGAATAGTAGTAATCGTGTGATAAAATTGCGGTTTAGATCGAGTTAATAACAGCTCTTTGGTGTTTAACCACACTTAAAAGAATTACCACATTTTCCCTGAGGATTCGACACTCTGACTCACCACACTAGCACTATGATTTGACCCGGTACACTGCCGGTTAGGATCTGCATAGCCTAGAAAAGGTCCGTCAACGGGTTGGTAGGAAACCCTTCTTTGCATTCATCATGCTATAACGCAACAACATCTTATCTATGTAAGATGCCTGGGATAGAGCCAACATCATGTTCTTGCGATCCCGTATAACTTGGATCCCTAAAACATAACTTTCCTCCCCCAAATCTTTCATTTGGAACTATGTGGCTAACCAATTCTTCATATCTGACAACATCCCCTTATTGGGTCCAATTAGCAGAATGTCGTCAACATACAACACTAAGAACGCCACTTGATCTTTGACGACCTTCTTATATACACAAGGCTCATCAAAGTTTTGTTCGAAACCATACGACTTGATGGTTTCATCAAATCTATGATTCCAAGACCGAGAAGCTTGCTTCAACCCATAAATGGACTTGAGCAACTTGCACACTTTGTGCTCTTGGCCTTTCTCGATGAATCCATCTGGTTTCTGCATATATATTTCCTTGTCAAGATAGCCATTAAGGAAGGCTGTCTTAACATCCATCTTCCAGATCTCATAATTTAGACATGCAGCAATCGAAAGGAGGATCCGAATGGACTTCAGCATTGCCACAGGGGAGAAGGTCTTTTCGTAGTCGATTCCCTCTCTCTGTGTGTAGCCTTTGGCCACTAGACGAGCTTTGAAGGTTTCAACCTTTCCATCCACTCCTCGATTTCTCTTGTAGATCCATTTACTGCCTATGGGTTTGACACCCTCAGGGCAATCTATAAGTTTCCAGACTGAGTTAGAGTACATAGACTCCATCTCCTGATTCATCGCATCAACCCACATGTCCTTATCAGAATCATCCGTAGCACTGTGATAAGACACTGGATCATCCTCCACTCCATCAGAGATGGCGACATTCGCCTCTGGTTGCATACCATACCGAACTGGTGCCCGAGACACTCGGCGGTACGTCTGAGTGGTCTAGGACTGTTAGGGTCGTCAAGTGTTGTTGTTATCCGTGACACTAGGTGTCACCCGTGGTCTGACCTCGTCAGAAAATAACTTCTCGAGTACAAATTTACTTCGAGGCTTGAAGTCCTTCATGTACTGATCCTCGAGAAAAGTGCATTAGTCAAAACTATTACCTTCTGATCTTCCGGATCATAGAAGAAACCTCCTCGTGTCCTTTTTGCATACCATACAAATAGACATACTTTCGTACGTGCTTGCAATTTGCTAGTCATGTCCTCCAGCACATGTGCAGGACACCCCCAAATACGGTAGTGACGCAAACTAGGTTTACTCCCACTCCATAACTCAAGGGGCATTTTCTCGATAGACTTTGACGGCACCACATTTAGAATGCAGACCGCTGTTTCTAGGGCATGTCCCCAAAAGGAAACCGGCAGTGACGCGTAGCTCATCATTGATCTGACCATGTCTATCAATGTCCTATTTCTCCGCTCAGCAACTCCGTTTTGCTGTGGCGTTCTAGGTGCGGAATGTTGGGAACAGATCCCTTGTTCCAAAAGATAGTCAGTGAATTCAGTATCTAAGTACTCACCTCCACGATCGGAGTGAAGGCATTTCAAAGACTTGCCTAGCTGCCTTTCGGCTTCTGCCTGGAATTCCTTAAACTTACCAAAAGTTTCGGATTTCTTGTGCAGTAGATAAACATATCCGAATCTCGAGTAGTCGTCAATGAAAGTCATAAAATACTCGAATCCGCCTCTAGCCTGTACATTCATTGGACCACACAGATCTGAATGTACCAATTCTAGAGGTTCTTTGGCCCTATTACCCTTTGACGTGAAGGGACGCTTAGTCATTTTTCCCTCCAGGCAAGATTCGCAGACTGGCAGTGAGTCAACAAATAACTCACTTAAGGGACCGTCTTTGGCCAGTTTTTTGATTCTTTCCAAGGAAATATGACCTAGCCTAAGGTGCCAAAGATATGTTTTATCTTCGTGAGAAACTTTTTGCCTTTTAGCAGAACTTTGATGTGCTTCTTTAAACATTTCAGTACTAAGCAGTGGAGTATTGGTTGGTTTAATGACACACAGTCCATTTTCTAACATTGCAGTACACAAGTTACGTCCATTTCTGGAAATAACAATCTTATTATACTCAATAGATAAAGAATACAATTTTTCTTGAAAAACAGACATAGAAATTAAATTTCTTCTAAAATGCGGAATATAAAAGACATGGTCCAATTTAAGGACTTTATTTCCAAACATTAAACGAACTACTCCCACTGCTTTCGCTGAAACTACTGCCCCGTTGCCAACTCTCATCTCATGAGCCCCGTCCTCTAGCTCCTCATACGAACTAAGGATCTGCAAAGAAGAACAAACATGGTTAGTAGCTCCAGAATCCAGTATCCAAGTTGATACATCTTTAGCTACACTGTAGGATTCTAAGACAAGTAAATTACCTGTCTTATCCTGCCCCTTGTTTGCCTGGCCCTTTCCTTCCTTCACCTCTTTGAGATATTTCGGGCAATGATTGTGCCAATGCCCTACTTCTCCACAGTGAATGCACTTACCCTTAGGTTTGGAAGAAGTTGCCTTTTTCCCTTTCTTCTTCATGTGCTTCGATTTCTATTCTTTTGCAGGTTTGACCTTCAACTTTCCCTTTGTTCCAGAGGTTGACGATTTGGCCTCAGCCAAATTGGCTTCGGCCTTCTTTTACCCTTCTCGGGTTCTACTGTTAGAGTAGACACCATCGAACACCTGCAGCTCGTTTATCAATCGTGTCAAGTCAAACTTAAGCTTGTTCATGACATAATTGGTTTGAACTGGATGAAATCAGGTGAGAGTGATTCGAGAATCATGCTCACTTGTGTCACTTCGTCAAACTTAGAACCGCGACTCTAGGCATCAGTAAAGTAATTGATCATGTTCATCACATGACCCATCACCGACCCTTCCTCATCTTTGCGTTAACAGCCATCCTGACAACTTCGTGCCGGGCTTGATCAGAAGGTGTGCCAAACATGGAGGTAAGGCTCTGCATGATTTCTCTAGCAGTTGCAAAACCTTCACATTTGGTCCTAATGATTTCCGACATCGAGGCTAGCATGATGCCCCGCGCCTTGTTATCAGACTCAGTCCACTTCTACCGATTTTCTTTGTCGGCTTTTGAGGACTGGGCGGTAAGTGCTGGAATGTTCGAGGTCAGAACATGTTGAACATTTTCGAAGACGAGCACAACGTTTAAGTTACTTTTCCACTTAGCGAAATTGGTTCCGGTCAACTTATCATTCAACAGTAAAGAAATTTGCGACGACATGATGCTGTAAATAAATGACAGAAATTAAATTCAAATTATACACTACTAATAAATTTTAGGAACTATAAACTAAATGTATAGTCTATCATACCGTTCCAAGGATCTAGTCTCACACCTCAGTGCCGCCTTAGGGTATGTCAAAGAGGTGACGACTAAATTGAGATCTTTCTCTCTCGATGATTAAAATGGAATCGAACATCCAATTTTTAATCCCCGATTACCTTTCTTTTTCAGCCAAGGTATTACCAAAAAGACCCATAATGAGTGTGACCTACTATTTCAGATTTTTAGGTAGACCGCGAGTATGCCGCCTAAGGGTCGGTAGTGACCCGATGAGTACCCAAAATCCTATCCTTTCGGAGACCAAGCCTTGAATTTTGATAGCGGTGAAGGCCTTCCTTAGGGAGGCCGGTCCCAAGCCGGCACGAGGCGTCACCATTCTCTCACGTTACTTGTGTCAACAGTAGAGGCTGTGAGGTCGGCTGTCGCCTTCCCCGCTCTCACTCAATATTTTGAAAAAAGTGGTGGGTTTATTGATTTCATTTTTGGACTTGATGTATCTTTAAGGAACAATAAATCATGGGCCCGAATGGTGTCGGTTATATGGGCTAGCCCACCTGACCTATTCGTTGGAACATATGTGGCCGTCGGACGGATCAGTGCTAGGGGAGCTCCGTTGAGCCGTAGTTGCTCGTCGGATAGCTCAACCTTGCCGAACCCCCGTGAAAACGCCACACGTGGAGGGTTAAGTCGATCGAGCCGTGGCTCAGTTGACCACCCAACCATGGTTTGACCATTTTCGAACCATATTCGCCCATAATTGTTCACTCCCTTTAACATCAAACTTTCACGTAGACACTACGGATAAAAATGCAATCTCGTCGAGGTTTCGGGATTTTGACTCCCTATGCTTTCGCAAGGTGGGATTCACCGATAATCCATCACCTAACCATGACGATTGACAAAACCCGGAATCCTCGGTTTCCCTAAGTAGTTTCTAATTAATATCATACAATTAATTAAAACTAATCGCGTGTTGTATACATGCCTAACTAATTCCTCGAATTAATTTCTACATGTATATGCATATGAAGTGGAATTCATGATATGATGCATGTCATGGCAATTTTCCGGTTCTACACATATATCCTAAGCATGCATACTAGTGCGGAAAATAAACATCAAGATGGACCGTTGGCACCCCGCATCTAACCTATTTTCAAGGAATAAAATAAATTAAATTACAATCTTCAAATCTTCATCCGCATCTTGAATCGATCTTTACACGAGCCACGAGCTTCGAAGGAGAGAAAGGGCCGGTCCAATTTTTTTTAATATATATAAACATATATATATATATATATATATATATATATATATATATATATATATATATATATATATATATATATATATATATATATATGCCGGAATTTTTATTTTTTTTTCAGCCGTTTTTTTTGTTTATTAAAAAAAATATCCGACCTTACCAAAAAAAAAAAAAAAAAAAAAAAATCACCGCCGGCCCCCTTCTCTCCCAATATTCTTGGGATTCATCATCTTCATCTTCATGTCTTGAACCCGGATCGATTACATAAAATTTACACACTTTGCGGAAATAAAAATTGCATAAAATTTAAATTACAATTCCTATGCTTAATCGATACTAATCGAAAAAACTACAATAGATCTAACGGTAAACAAGTGCTAACCCCAATCCATCTCTTCAACCACAACAACCAATCACACCAAAAAATTATACACGCATGAAATAAAAAATTTCTACATGCAATTCCACTCCTTTTAAATCGTTTATTTATGAATATAATTCATAAATCATGGAACATGGCTCTGATACCACATGATGGATGTAGTTTATTTGCGCAGCGGATGGATCACGATTTACAAATTACAATACATAAATAAAGGATCTAAATTCCTATTAGCAGGAAGAGAAGCCAAGATCATCCAATGTGTTCTCCAAACGGTGGTTGGTGGACACCAATTCTTGGTACTAGAACCTCCTTGATATGCTTCCAAGAAAAAACTACAAGTTTTTCTTCAACCAGAAACCCAAGACAAGAAACAAGTTTTTCTCTCTATTTTTGTGTGTATGTCGAAAAAATCTTCTCTTCTTATGTCTTGGAAGAATTCTCTTTATATAGGAGAGTAAATAATTGGCCTCTAAGTTTCTAATTAATTAAATAAATAATTAAAAATAAATCACAATAAAAGATAATTCCATTTATAAAATATTATGATTAATCAATCAATCAATTACAAATCAATTATCTTTTATTAATTAATTATTTAACTAGTAAATAATTAATCACACAAGAAAATTAATTCTTGCACTTTATGACATGGGAGGCGCCACACCTAGGGTTTTAGGCCCACAAAAAATGTATTTTCTGTGTATTATATTATTTAGCCAAACTAAATAATATTTCGCATATCAATTAATTGGCCCAGCCAATTAATTATCACTGAGGCCAATATCAAGAAAAATACATGAATTACAGGAGACACATTGGGGACCATGGACCTATAACCAGTAGCTCCAATAATTAAGTAAAATATTCATCGAATAGAATATTCATACTTAAATTATTAATTCCGGGATTACGCCACCATAAACCTGAAACTGAACTCTACCAATTATAGATATATACTTACACTCAACCCTACGAGTAAATAAGCGTCCACTGATATAATCACTACATACGGACTAACCCTCCATAGACCGTCCATTCTGAGTGGGAAGTCTCCGTGAACCCGACTCAGAATATCTTATCCTTATTTACCATTAACCCCCTAGTGATCAATTAGTTCACATATCTGAATAGTAGCTAATTAGTCAATATGAACTTGGGCCCATCGATCATTTTCTTAGGGCTAACAAATAAGGGGACTATCTCTCTACTTCCCGCAGGAAGGAATGGATTACATGTCTGTGAAAAACAGAACTACTCACTCATCAGGGATTAGTGCCATCGAGAAGTGACTTGGATCACATATCAAAGTGATCCGTAACTAACACATCAAACACTACCCCGAGACAAGCAGCATCCTGTGATCACCTCAGGATTAAGGTCAATCCATATATGATCATCTAATGATTTAATAAGATTTCCGATTACGGAATTATATCAAGAAATACGATTAAATCGGTCCAAATCCCTATATGAATGCCATCATATATAAATGCCCCACTTAGGTACCTTCTACCGATAGTCCAGATAAGACTATCACACCCTAAGGTGTTCTGGGCGCATTATTGGTGTTTTAATCATGAGATCCTAAACTCTGATTAAGTTCACCACGGACTAACAGCTTCAAGTATATCACCACTAACTCAATCCTCACGTGCATTCATACACCGGGTTAAGTGGTTACATACCGATATACTTAGGGTTTGCAGTAGTGAATACTTTATAAGCAAATAGCAAATAATAAGATGAATAATAAAATCTGTCATAAAAAATAATTACATAAATTGTCTTTCGGGCACTACATCTAACAAATCTCTTATAAGTAAGAGATCCAAGAAACAAAACACAACATCAAGAAGTTCTTCTGAATCAGAATATAGGGCAATTGCCATGGCATCATGTGAATTGCAATGACTCACTTATATCTTGGAAGTTCAACATCAAAAAGAAGAAACATATACCTCTATTTTGTGATTGTAAAAATGCCCTATACATAATTGAAAATCCAGTATTCCATGAAAGAACTAAACATATATAAATGGATTGTCATGTTATTATAGACAATGGTCACCAAGGACTTTTAAATGCATACTCAAATATAAGAATATCGAATGGACTAAAATACCTTTAACAAAGGGACTTTACATTAAACTCCTCAATGTACTGAGTACTTGTATTATTACTTGTTTTCGGCAGTATTTGACCATATTATTATAACTCAATTTATCATATGATCCATACACAACTCGAGGTATTACAATCTAAATTACATAATAAAAGAAATTTTCCAAAATGTATAACTATGAACACTAATATAACAAGTCAACATAGAACTGGTCAATCATAGAACATACATGAAGCCTTCGGGGTAAATACATTTAAAAATAATCAACATATACATGTTACTCCTTTTAATTAACATGTATCCATCTGTCCATACTAAGGGCTGGTTCTTTTGCTCAAGGTTCAAGCACTGATTATCCATCTGTAAATTCAGCAGTCCTATGTGCAAATTTTGGTACTGCTGATTCAGGTTTGTCTAAAACTCATAATTGTTTTCATTGAATAGTTGATGCTTGAGCAACAAATCACATTATTTTTGACAAATCTTTGTTTCTTGATAGTAATCATGTTGAAAATATGACTGTTAGTTTACCAAATGGAAATGAGATTAGGATCACTCATATTGGCATATTAGAATCAATAAAGATCTGGTGCTTGATCATGTACTTTGTGTACCAGATATCACATTTAATCTTATGTCCATTAGTAAACTAATCAGATCTAGAGCCTATAATGAAATTATTTATGGATTCTTGTGTTATACAGGACGTGATCAGTTTAAAGGGGATTGGTTCAGTTGATATTGTTAAAGGATTGTACATTTTAAAGGCTGATCCATCTTGTTACTCATTTCATGTTGATTGTCATGATGTAGCACAACTGATTCTTCAGCCTTACTATGGCGTTATAGACTTGGCCATGCTTTACATCAGAGATTAAAAGTGTTAAAATAGGATATTCTTATTGTGTTTGTTTCAGACAAAGAAATTTGTACCATTTGTCCCCTAGCTAAAGAAACTAGACTTAATTTTCCATTGAGTCAATCTGTGACACATGATTTGTTTGACCTTGTGCACATGGACATCTGGGGTCCTTATAGGATTACTGGTGTTCATGGACACATGTTCTTCCTGACTATTATAGATGATTTTAGTAGCTATTGTTGGATTTATATGTTCATGAATAAAGGGGAAGTAAGGCCTTTGATTCAGAAATTTTGTAATATGGTTCAAACTCAGTTTCACAAATGTATCAAAGTTCTGAGATCTGACAATGGATTAGAGTTTGATTTGCCAGTTTTTATGCTGAAAAAGTATATTGCATCAGACATCAGTAGTTAAGACTCCTCAACAGATGGTGTTGTTGAAAGAAAGCATCAACACATTCTAAATGTTGCTAGAAGTCTGAGATTTCAATCTGGTTTGCCACTTGTTTATTGGTCATATTTTGTGATACATGCTGTTAATTTGATTAATCTTACTCTCTCACCATTGACTCACAATAAGACCCCTCATGAGCTATTGTTAAATGTTAAACCTACTTATGATCATATTACGGTGTTTGGTTGTTTTTCCTTTGCCTATAACCTACATAATGATAATAACAAATTTGCTGCTAGAAGTATCAAATCTATCTTTTTAGGCCTTGTACCCAATGTCAAGGGGTTTTACATGCTTGAATTGCACTCTAGACAAATTTTTATTGCCAGGGATGTCATTTTTCATGAAATGTCTTTTCCATTTAAGGAATCTACTCCTTCATCAGGTAATATAAATGATCTGCCCTTACCTATTTCATTTGATCAGGATGTCTTTTATGAACCTGCACTTGATTCTCAACACACAGTTAATTTTGACACTAAGCACATTTTACCAGATAATGATTATTTAGTAGACAATGTTGCACATGAAAATGTTGCTGATCCAATGCATGTTGCACAACAACAAAATATTGGTCAGCAGATTCATGAACAACAATTGTTGCCCCTGTTCAAACCGGGAAATCTTCTAGAACTAGGTGTGCACCATCTTATCTAAAAGATTATCAGTGTCAGTCAAGACTTCACCTCATCCTATTGGTAAGGTTGATAGTCGTTGTTTTCTATCTATGCCTTACAAGAATTATGTAATCAGTACACAGGTTTTGACAGAATCTTAGAATTACAATTAAGCTATGAAACATGAGGAGTGGAGACAAGCCATGGACAATGAGATCAAGGCTTTACAGCATACTCAAACATGGAAGATTGTCCCATTACCACCGGGAAAACAACCAATAAGATGCAAATGGGTATATAGAATGAAAAGGAAGTCAGATGGCACGGTGAAAATTCAAGTCAATGAAAGTTGCCAAGGGTTATACACATCAACTAGGTCTAGATTACTTTTTCTTTCCTGTTGCAAAACGAAACTGTAAGAACCCTACTAGCAATTTCAGCTGCAACAGGCTGGAATTTACATCAATTAGATGTAAACAATGCCTTTTTACATGGTGATTTGACAGAAGAAGTATACATGGATGTTCCTCAAGGGTTCAACTCACAACCAGGTTATGTCTGCAAATTGAAAAGGTCCCTATATGGATTAAAACAAGCAAGCAGACAGTGGAACATAAAGCTAACCCAAGCTTTGCTTGAGAGGGGTTTTAGATAGTCAAAACATGACTACAACTTGTTCATAAAGGGTACGGATAAAAGCTTTGTAGCAGTCTTAGTATATGTGCATGATGTATTGGTTTCCAGCCCTGATATGAATGAAATCAAGAACTTGAAAGGTTTTCTCAGTGACAAGTTTGGAATAAAGGATCAGGGAGAACTTAAATACTTCCTAGGCCTTGAGGTTGCAAGAATTAAGAAAGGTATTGTCTTATCACAAAGGAAATACCGTCTAAAATTATTGGAAGAATATGGATACACATATTGCAAGCCTAGCCAAACTCCTATGGATCCTTCTCTGAAGCTGCATAGTGAAGATTCACCCAAACTTGAATCAAATAGCTATTATAGAAATCTGGTAGGCAAGATCTTTTATGTGGGGCTTACCAGACCAGATATTACCTTCGCTACACATCAATTAACCCAATTTCTCAATCAACCTACAGAAACACAACTACAGGCAGCTTATAAATTACTCAGATATTTGAAGAAATCATGAGGACAAGGGATATTCTTTTCAGCAGAAAGTAATTTAGAATTGAAGTGCTTTGTAGATGCAGACTGGAGTGGTTGTAATGACACAAGAAGATCAATCACTGGTTTTTCAGTTTTTCTAAGTGAATCTCTTATAAGTTTTAGATCCAAGAAACAAAACACAGCATCGTGAAATTCTTCTGAATCAGAATATAGGGCAATGGCCATGGCATCATGTGAATTTCAATGGCTCACTTATGTCTTGAAAGATTCAACATCAAAAAGAAGAAACATATACCTCTGTTTTGTGACAGCAAAAGTGCTCTATACATAATTGAAAATCCAGTATTCCATGAAAAAACTAAACATATATAAATGGATTGTCATGTTATTAGAGACAGATATCACAAAGGACTTTTAAACCGTCTACCAGTATCATCACAACTACAACTAGCAGACTTGTTAGATCGCTATCCTATAATTAACATCTATCAACCACAGAATCAAATTTGAGAGGGGGTGTTGAAGCTGCTACTCTACATCAACAACACACACGCAGCAGCACACAACAGACAGCAAGTCAAACTTTCTCCGTGGCATTTTATCAAACACATTGTGCCAAAAGCGGTTGGAGTCGGTTAGGCAAGATTAGGAAGTCTTAATTGATTATAGTTACAAATAGGAGCAAAGCATGTATATATATATATATATATATATATATATATATATATATATATATATATATATATATATATATGTCCAATTTCACATTGTAAACTTCAATTTTTCAGAATTATCAATAAGAAATCAGTTTTGCCCTTTTACTACTTTTCCCGCTTTCATTGCATGTTATTCAAATTCTGGAAACGTTCTTTGATCAAGAACACTAGAAATTCATCATAAACTGTGAACTCGGTATTGAACCATGATATGCTGATGTGGCCTTCTTTATTTAGTTGCGAGTTTCGATTAGTGTCACATATAGATTACCAATATCACCCATTACGCTACAAAAGACAAGACTAGAAAACGAAAAAAAATCATACCAAAACCCAATCACCTACTACTAAACCAAGGAAATTTGTTATTTTCCTCTATTTTCTTACCAAAATAATTAAAGAAAGCAACAGATTTAACTATACAAACTAATTCAACGGACCAAGTTTAATGAGATTGCCTAAAGATCCCAAATTTAAAATGCATGATTTTATTATTTTTTTTATAGCATAAGTCACTAATTAGTTATTCTGATAGATACTTGTCCCTAACATATAATTTATAAAATGAAATAGCCAATAATGTTGTTTTGTATTGTTGCTACGTTTCTAGTATGGACGAATATGACATGATAATAGACATAGGAATACTCATTGTGCACCAAAAAATATTGAGACACTTAATTTGTTACTGGACATGTTTATATCATTAATTTATCATGTTGTAACCCATATAAATCAATGGGTTATTCACCGCGATTAAGAATGAAAATGCCAAAAGGAAAAAAGTGACAAACGGTTATTCCATCAGGAAAAAAAAGAAGTAAAAACAATAATTGTCATTTTAACAGTCCTTAATCCTAATTTTCAACTTTTTTTTTCCCTTTATTACCACTCCCCCATAAATCAATGGGCTATTCACCGCGATTAATGATGTAAAAACGGTTAGGAAAAAACGAACAATAACAGAAAATAAATATCGAAAGAAAAAAAAAAAGCAAAACACCAAATTTACATGGTTAACCTATGTCCACGATCGAAAGAGATAATATCAATAAGTAGAGTAATACAAAAGATACAACACTCCTGAAACCTAAAGACAAAAGCCAAAATTGGTTAAGGTAATTGAGGTTTTATCTTAATGGTACATCTTAAAAATAATAGTCCAGTTCCTATTATATATAATTCTATAAGTCGGGAGCTTCTTGATCCATAGCCGATGTGGGATACAAAAAAGAAACTACTTAACAAATATGGGCTTTGGCCCATAACACTAACAAATCTTCACCTTGGACAAACATCCCGCATCCAAAAATAGTAATACTATTCGTTCTCCACAAGCTTCAAATATATCAAACAATGTCAAACAAATCCAAACACTGATTGAACTTGACAAACGAACGACGTTTCGTAATGTCTAATTCTGAAAATGATTATGTAGGATCGAAGAAGTGCAATGAATATGGATCCTTGCAATTCTGCAAAGCATACAAACCACCGCACCTGCAAGCCTTCATAGAGCACATTTAATAAGTTTCAAAACTCCACCTTGAGCGATTCGTTTTTTCATAACAAAAACTTATCAAGACAGCGAGAAAACCCATCTTGATACGTCTCTTAAATATGATGACATTCAAATCCAATGTGTTTTATGCACTCATAAAAGACATGATTATTCATTATGTAGTGCGCACTTTGATAATCACAATATAAAGAATTCATTGTATACATGAATAAAAAAACAACGAAGGTTTGTGCATTAGATATGCCAACCATTCACTTCCACGTATGGTAGAGAGACCATGACGTTATATTCAACATTAATGAGCTACAGGAAACCGTGGTTTGTTTCATGACATTCCAAAAGACAAATGCAATACCAAGAAAAATGCAGTGGCCTGTGATAGAGCGCCTTTTCTGTCCAAAAATATGCTCCAATCGGAGTTTTTGAGGAAGCTTTCAAGAAAATTGTAGAGTTCAAAGCATTGTACACTCTTTGAGTGTGGGGTGAGTTGGGGAAGACAGTGAAAAGGTAGCATATGTCAGGTCTTGTAAAGATTTGATAGATAAGTTTCCTAACCATGATGTGTTAATTTGCCTTATGTAGCAACAGTGGTGAGTCGTTACAAGAAATTTTGATAGCACCCAAAAGTAGACTGTGTTCATGAGAGAAATTCATGTTAAGAATGGAATTGCATCTGGAACAAACAGTTGATCTGAAAGCGAACTTTGGTTATCGTCGCAACAATGGACGTTGTCTCCCAAACGACAACGATGATTAGTTTTGCTTTTTCCAAAGCAAAGTTGGTTTATTCCAATCAAATTTCAATGCAGAAATGAGTTTGGAACTCACGCATACATAAAGTTAATGTAGAGATGAATTATTGTTGGGAAAATTAACCATTAGCATGTTGTCTAACAGATTTATCAATCAATCCAACCACATCAACATATAAGAATGAATCACACAAATCTAACAATGCTGAAAAAACATAAGCAAATGCGAAAACTTATCCAGATTGAGGCCATAGTTATCAGACCCGGCCCGGTCATTGACCCGGAAAAGACACCGGGTCACCGGGTCAATGGTTCAACCGGTGGGCCGGGTCAGTGGTTCAACCGGTGGGTTACATCATATACTTAAAAAATATAATTGAATATTCAAAACATAAAGATAAAATAAAATATAACAACCATAACTATTTTCAAAATACTCCAACAAACACAATTACAAATTAGACAACATAAAATCCTCAAATGATTATCTGTTGTGCAAGTTAAAGCGCAAATAATTAGCCTTTTCTTTAGGTAAGTGTTGTAGCTACTGCTACAATTTCATACATTCCTAAAAAAAAACACAGCAATACATTCAATCCATAATGAAAACAAGCTCATTATCTTCACTTCAAGTTTTCGACCGTAAAAAAAGTACAAATACCCCTAAATACCAATAATTATTTCTTATAAAACAAAAAAGAATACAAATTGCTGCTTGGTTTTTTTTTTGTGAGAGATCTAGCTCGATGTTCTTTTTTTTTTGACAAAATTTGCTCGATGTTTTGAGATTTATACTATTTAGAACCGAAGCTTCTTTTTAGAACCGGCTGAATGTGAATGAAATCCTGATGACAAAAAAAAAAAAAAAAAAAAAAAACCGGGCTGATGGAAAACCGTCCGGGTCACCGGGTTGACCGATCCGACCGCCGGGTTGGCCGGGTCAGAACGGTTCACTTGCGTAAAGGGTCGAATGCTTGACCCGGCCCGGGTTTGGGACCGGGTCACCGGGTCGACCGCTTCGACCGCCGGGCCGGGCCGGGTCTGATAACTATGATTGAGGCGAGTGTAGAACTCCGTCCTTAAGACATTAATGCCCCGATTAAGTGCACACGGTGTATGGCATATGTCTCCCAAGATACAACAATGTAACATTTCCGGGTTCTTGCACTTGAATGAGGAAAGGACGGCGAACTGATAGGACCTTGTTTATCTCAGACTCATACATGAATGCTGAAAATTATATTGAACGTATTCACCTTTTCAAGAAAACAATGCCTTCATTCTTGGCCAAAAAACTTTTGCAAATTTTTGAAATATGAATTTTAAAAATAATCTGCAGCCTTTTTTTCATTCAGTATGTTGGAATATATAGGCAGAGTATTGAAGAGATACAACTCTTCTAAAATCCAAAGAAAGGCGTCGGTTCGAAATGAATAGAAGCACTTGTTCGGATACTACGAACCGAAGCGGTGCAGCTGTTCGAAATGAAAAGAAGCACTTGTTCGGATACTACAAACCGAAGCGGTGCAACGGTTCAACACGTATGAACCGAAGTCGTGCAATGGTTCGAACAAAAACGAATAGAATCGAACCAGCTACATAATTTACTCTACCTTTAGGCATTGATTTCTCATTCACCCGATATCCGAATCGAGCGATTCAAAGCCTATCATTAACTACTATCTAAGTAGTTTTTCACAACAATCATTAGCTTCCGATAATCGAGTTTGTAGTGGATTGAAATGCACTTTTCCAAAACTCAATAAACGCTAATATTGTTTAAAATTTCCAACAATCCCCCACATGAATGAAAAACAATGCAAATGCTACGCTGACTCGGTTGAGATAACAAACGAAGATCTATTGCATCGGGCGAGGTGGTTTGTTGCCTTGAACCTTCCCTTGTAGAATACCATCGGACATACTCGGCTAAGCAGTGAACTAGGTCTTGAACTGCTCAGGCTTTGGTGCATGCCAAGACAATGATATCAACACAATAGACCTTCTAGCCTTCTCTAAGTTCTCATGGTTGCGTCCATTTTGGCCCTGGAACTCCTTGGTTTCAGAAAGTGTGTTAGAGAATTCAGCCCCAAAATTCTCATAGAAGCGGCCCCACTTCCACTGACATAGGTGACCTCCCATAAAGAGTACTCTGCAATACCCCACTTGGCTTTACCAAGATATAGGAATCATTAAAAGCTTTAAGCTTATCCTAACAATCACATACAACACTTGTGTTTTAATAGAATGGGTAAGTGCTAGCTGTCCCTCTTTAACTTAGTTGTCCCTTTTGAACCATGATCTTGGGATCTCCAGTCACTATGGTTGGGTTGCCATTATAAAGGAGTCATGCGCAGGCTAATCCCATTCCGTTTGTCAAAATTGACACTCGATCTCTAGCTAAACCTTTGTTTAAACGGATCCGTAAGATTCTCCTTCGACTTTATAAAATCGAGAAAATCAACCATTTGAGATCATTTTTAAATGGTATTGTGTCTACGATATATAAATCGTGACTTACCATCGTTCACAATATTTTGTGTTTACTCTATCACTTAAAGATTATTGGATACCAATAATAGTGACAGATTTACGCCACACAGAATATATTTCAAGAAATTTTGAAATGATTAAAGTTCCATTTCATTTCATTTCTTTCTTTCGTTGAATGATTCGTTTAGGTAAATCCTCTTACCAATCACCCCCACATTTCCAAGAATATGATAAAATTCTACGAAGAAGACATTCTTGCCCCACAGCTTTGGTTAAGCCTTAAGTTAATCATCATCTCGCAAATTATGTGATGAAGGTAAGTATATTCAATGATTTAATGAATGTTGTAGTTTCAGGACAAAATTCATTAACTTGAATTACACTTTTCCACCTTTATCATCACGAATCGATTAACGTTTTCTCATTTCAATTTAAGCGCACAACATACGCAAAAACAACTTTATCTTTATAACTTGAAATGTACAAAGAATAAGGTGTCACTCAAGTACCTACATACACATTTATACAAATATTATCCACGTATAATAAAGTATAAATTAATATGTTCATTCAAACCACACGTTTGAATTCCAAATTCAACAACCGAAATTCATTCACCATGGCCTTGCAATAATTATATGAACAGATGCAATAATTATATGAACAGATTCAATTAGTTCATATTCTCAATGAATTCCGAGGCTTTCAGTATCACTACGGTTTCATCGTTTCCCGCAGTCATAGTAATTACCCCTTCAATTCCTTATGAACTTATTCCATGATTTGGTGTTACAAAAAGTTACACCACATTCATCAAACGAATTGGTTAAATGGTTCAATCCATTTCTGTTTCAAACGGAAGATCAACAACCAAAAAGTTGCACACCAAAATCTGCATTACACAAAATCTGCACTATTTTCAACAATAGTATATTGTAATTTCAAAAATTCACGAGCACATTAACGAAAAAGTAAGAACATGGTTGTCTTCTAAACGAACAACTTTCGTCTTTTGACTTTTCCAGAAACGAGCAAGTAATTACAAAGTAATTTCGCTTACAACCAAGGTATACGATTAAGCAATGCTGAAAAAAAAAACATAAGCAAATGCGAAAACTTATCCAGGTTGAGGCGAGTGTAGCACTCTGTCCTTAAGACATTAATGCCCCGATTAAGTGCACACGGTGTATGGCATATGTCTCCCAAGATACAACAATCTAACCTTTCCGGGTTCTTGCACTTGAATGAGGAAAGGACGGCGAACTGATAGGACCTTGTTTATCTCAGACTCATACATGAATGCTGAAAATTATATTGAATGTATTCACCTTTTTCATGAAAACAATGTCTTCATTCTTGGCCAAAAAACTTGTGCAAATTTTCGAAATATGAATTGTAAAAAAAATCTGCAGCCTTTTTTTCATTCAGTGTGTTGGAATATATAGGCAGAGTATTGAAGAGATACAACTCTTCTAAAATCCGAAGAAAGGCGTTGGTTCGAAATGAACAGAAGCACTTGTTCGGATACTACAAACCGAAGCGGTGCAGCTTGTTCGAAATGAACAGAAGCACTTGTTCGGATACTACAAACCGAAGCGGTGCAACGGTTCAACAGGTATGAACCGAAGTCGTGCAATGGTTCCAATAGGGGGAAACAAGCATACTTGTTTCAATGAAATTCATTGTTCTCGAAACCCCCCCCGGGGAAACTCTTTCTCGAAAATTATTGTTTAAAAGTTCCAACAATTATTTCACGATGTAAAGGCATAAAAGTTGTACCATTAAATTTTAACAACGTCGACGTCAAGATTTTCTGGAATGTCTCCAATCGCCGTTGAGTGAACAATGAAATCAAAATTCTTCTTCTACTTAAACTTGTTAAGAAAATTAGAAAATTATCTCCCATAAATTGAATAAGAAAACCTTCCCCCTCTTTCGCACACCCTACACCCCAACCCTCAGCTCCCCAAACGTTACACCCCCACCCATAAGTGAAATTTTAAAATACAACCACATTTAACCCATTCCGCACCTTCTTCTCTAACATTTACCCACCTCTAGTCATCCACATTTACCACATCTACCTACCCTTCACCATTACCCTACCATTACCTTCATCCCAATTCCCATGCACACACCATACCGGCACCATCTCATCATTTCCTTCACCCCGTCACCAGTCTCACTCTCGCCACACTATATTATTACCTATTATCACACATTACATGTTACGTCGTCTAATTCATTTCATTACGTGTCAAATATATTTTCATTTTATTATATTACATTACATTATTTTACTATAATTTAAGGGGGATCGAGGGAAAAGGACAAAAATTATTTACAAAATGAATAAATAGGACACACTCATTTTTTTAGTTGCAAAAATGACAAAATAATTTCAGACGGACAAAAATACCCTTTTATTAAATGAACGTGCTTCAGTTTCTTACTTTCATTTACTTTCATCCGCTTCAGGTATTTGTTTTGTTTTTTTTTTTTTTTTTCAAACACTCGTAACTTTTGTTTTATAACTCCGATCTTCGAAATGTTTTCACCAAAATTCATGTTTTTTTTGCTCTTCAATTTGAGCCCAAACACAATATCCTTCCGACGTCAATTTTGAAAGACGAAAAAACATTTATATTAACCGGAGCGGTTTTTTCTTATAAACGACCGTAACTTTTGATTTAGAACACCGATCATCAAAATTGTTTCACCAAAATTCATAAATTTTTTTATCTTCAATTTGAGACCACGTTTGATACATTTTCGACGTAGTATTTGAAAGCCGAATTTTATCGCAACTTTTACAGTAACACAGAACACAGTAACAGTGACACAGTAACAGTGACACAATATCTACCATGGCAGTTTCAATACCTGCCTTGGGATTCCTCTCAACCCCAGTTGCCAGAGAAACGGTCCTAGACTCAATACGCGATTTATCAAACTCAATTTGCAAATTTCTAGAATTTTCAGAATTTGAAATGGATAAGGGTATACGCCATAGTCATAAATTTAACAAAGAATACCTTTTCAGAAGTAGATGCACGGCCTAAATTTGCTCCAGCACCAAGCCTACTAATCAAGTCTCTTGTGGCCTTCATCAATTTAAGCTCTGAAAATGGAGTGTACTTCTTGAGGCTTTCAATTCTCTATCAATGAATTCATCAACTTTGTTCTTGAAAGGATTGTCTGACAACTACTCATGTTACCACCAGGATTACAAACCGGGCAACATATGCATAGCACAACAGATTTACAAGACCACCTACACCATGTGTTTCTTCACCCTGTACACCACATCAATGAATGAATTCACAAAGAACATCATAAACCGATTCAAAAAGGCGTTCTCCCTCGACAATGAAGAATTATTTCATCTTATGTTAGAAAATGCCAAACAATAAACCAACATTAATAAGTATATACACCTTTATTGAATGCAAACCAGTAATATGGTACACCAAAGTTTCATAATTCACACACACAAAAAAGCACAACATTCTTAAACTATAAACACGACAGGACATGATATTCAAATTAACCAAAAATAATAATAATAGTAAGAATAGCCCAAGTGTAAGTTCAGCAAGTTATTTTTTTAATAAGAAAAATGTCCCATTTAGGTCAAATGCCAAAATCATGCAAAAAGAATAGTTGCTTGTAGTAGCATTTAGCAGGAAAAGTTAATGGAGAAGTTACATTAACAGGTTTGGGGGAAAAGGTTCACGGCATTCAACTACTTCAAAGCATCAGAATATCACAATGTAATTATCAGAGGAAAATAAAACAAAACACAATAAGGAGTCGTACAAACTACTACTGTCGACAACAATGATTTTTTCTTCTGTACTAGATTCAAATTCTAAAAAGCAGCTCACCGGATTATCTGACCTTTTAGCTGCCGGAGATTGACAAATCGAAACCGGAACCACCGCCGGAGTTTCTTCGATTTCCTTGACAAATTGAGCTAAAGAATTTCACAACAGAAGAACAATAAGTTGAAACCTAAAAATCAGCAGGAGCTGCGGGAAGTGATTGCGATGAAGAAGGCCCATCTGGCTTCGACTCGAATGGGGAAAAGACATTGCAGAAATTCTGAAAGAAAGAGGAGCTAATTGATGAATTCAGAAGTTCAAAATAAGCAAGACACTGTCGGAGCTTCAAAATCTTCACGGCGGCGGTAGAAGAGGCGGAGGAGGGAGCAGTTTCAGGGGCGGATGAGCAATGTGCAGACGGAAATGTTATTGCTAATCACTTTACCTTAGCAACAGTTCAGGTTTATAAAAGTTTAAAAGAAAGGGCAAAATAGTTCGAATAAAAATGTTTTGTCCTTAAATCACAAAAAAAAAATTATAAATCGGATTAAAATTTATATACAGAACGGAAAGTGAATTAAAACCTAATATTCCCATAATTTAAACGATAAGTATAATTTTTTTTCCTCGAAAACATAGGGAGGAGAGAGGATTAAATACACGTTATGGTCTAAACCCCAGCCTTGATACAAGGCCCAATTTGATTTATTTAGTGGGATGCCCATTTTAATTCAGAATCCCATTGTGAAAAATAAATGGCCCACTTGGAATTGTGAAGAAAAATGGATGATGTAGAATTGTAATTTCACTAAAATTTCAAAATGTTACTTTACTTATACACCCTCATATATATTAAGGGGTGAATGAGGATGGATACAATTTAGGGTTCGGTTTGAGATTATTTTTAGAGTGAAGTTTTTTTAAAGGTGTCAATAAATTTGACGATTTAAAAAAAAAATACAACTCTCACAAAAAAATAACACAAATATAACATTACAATCTTCAAAACTTTGATAATGATATATATATGCAAAATTAAGATTTTAGTCCTCAAACTTGGCATATTTTGGATTTTAGTCGTATTCTCAGTTCGATGAGGAAAATGGTCCTCTAAAAATTTGTTCGTTTTTTTTTGGATTTTAGTCGTCCATGGGAAATAGGCGATTAGGCGCACCGAATCTTTAAAAAACGCTTACGTGGCGGCTTTTAGTTAGAGGACTATTTTTAAAAATTCGAGTGCGCTACCAAACAAATTATTTCCGGCGGATAGACTAAAAAATCCAAAAAAAAAAAAAAAGCAAATTTAGAGACCATTTTCCTCACCTAGGAAAAGCGAACGCGACTAAAATCCAAAATAGATCAAGTTAGAGGACTAAAATCCTAATTTTGCCTGATATATATATATATATATCTCACCATCAAAGTTTAACATGAAGATTGTAAGAGAGCAAAGTTGGCACCACCTTAATTAACATCAAAAATGGAAATATGGAATGGTCAATGATGGAGGAGATGAAACCAATTGTCATTATTTTACAAGAAACCCTCAAAACTAATTTAGTTTATATTTTTGCACAAAACAACTGGTAGAGTTTGTGTTGGAGTACCTTATAAACTGGCAACAACTTTTTTTTTCCTTGATTCTTGTTTAGCATATTTGGCCGTTTTCATAAAAAAAAAAAAAAAAAAAATGTTTTGACTTATTAAACACAGTTTTTCTCCAGAATACAACTGTTTTAAAAAAGGTCGTAGAACTTTTGTTCTTTTAAAAAGTGTTTATCTTTCGCTTTTCACGCGTATTAAGTTGGCAAAGACCAAGTGTAACATGAATTTCATGCAGACACTGCAAATATTCACAAATAAAACTCAGCCATGAATTTTTTTGTTTGCTTCTTTTTGGCATCAAAAAGAATTTAGAGAATTGGCCAACACAGATTTTGCAAATGAAATCCAGGCCCCTCACTGCCCCGTCTCTGGAGTTTTCGTCTTTAGAATTTCGTTGATGATGTAAATCGAGAGTCATATATGTCTCGGTAATTCAGATTGTACAAGGTGCATATACATCATTTTTCATTGGGAAAAGTCGATAAAAGATATTGAATTCTCATACGTCAATTTTTGAACATCACCCGTGCTCGTTTACTGGTGAGCTGAGCTATATGCCCTGAGAGCATGAAGATCATTATACATTATTTCCATTTAACATTTTATTTATTCATTCATTTTTAATAAATAGTTTCTCTTTCTAAATCTCTTCCCATCCTTAGGATAATCAACAATCATTTTGAAATGTACTAAAATACAACCCTTTACCTCTCAAAAAAAAACATAGGAATGGAATCCATTGCCTTTAATAAACAAAAGAATCAGTGTTTTCAATATTACCCAAAACAATTGTTGGTAATAACTCCAAAATAAATAGCCACAGACAGATTGGCCTAGGGTGTATGAGCACATGCATTTCAATCAATTTGTCTATCTTTATACAAAACCATTTCTTTTAACTTTTTAATACCATTTTGCTAATATAAATACCATTTCAAAACTTGCTTTCTAATTAATATCCTCATTTCCACATTTCTTTTTTCTCAATATACTTTCAAAAGTTTGACAATGGCTGCCTTGTGTAAGATCTCCATGATCGCCGCCATTGCCGCCTTCGTAACCATGACGGTCGTTGTTACCGCATCTGCACCTGCACCTGCACCCGCTGCCACGAGTGACGGTATGTAAATTAATTTATAAAATGTTTTTTTATGAATTTTCTTAAATGTTAAAAGTCTATTCTCAGCTCTGAAATCTAGTGATTTTTTTTTTCCCGGTGTTTGATTTCAGGTACGGCGATTGATCAAGGGATTGCCTATGTATTGATGCTTCTTGCTTTGGTTCTAACTTACATAATCCATGTTTCCGGTTTCATGATTTAAATTTGTGAATCTTCGAATTTGATATGATCTGTGATTATTAACTTGATGATCAATCTGTGCTTAATTGTGAAAATGTCCTCGCACGCGTGTTAATGCGCGTGTGTTTATATGTATGATATAGTGATTGATCAATTATACGAGTTACGGGTTTGATGAGAGTTCGTGATTGAAGTGTTTCTCAGTGATTTTTTTTAAAAAAAATTTTTATATTTAATTTTTCAGAATCCGCTATTACTTGTTCCTTCTGAACTCAAATTCAGCAATATTCTAAACAACCAAAGATTGATACTAATATATATTTATATTGATTATGATGAGCACATGACAACTGTACGTGTTGATAACTATTAGGCAACAAGTATTCAACTTGATAATTATTAATTTAACTCGATTCGACTTTTTTCGAATTTGAGTTAGAGTTGAGTAAATCGAGTCAGTCCCGAGCTCAGGAAATCGAATAACTTCTGTAGCTTGTCATCTAATCAAGTTTGTGTAATATACCTTAAGAGATCGTTAGAAACAAAATGGAAGGATAAAATTTGATAATGTCGAAATTATCACGATGGTGTTTGCGGTGTTTTAGTGGTGGATATCTGGATGATTTGGGGATTTCTCCGGTGGTTGCGCGGCGGCGCTCAAGAACATAGATGAAGAAAATGTTGGGTGTTTTATGATTATGAGTTGAGCCTGAAAGAATTGCCTACGTACGGTTAGCTTGTAAGATTTCAAGCCCATGTTAGTAGTTCTTAAGAAAATGAGAGAGCCCCCTTTGTCAAGGGTGTGATGCTGCTATTTATAGAGGCCACCAGGCTGTTGGACGAGAAGTAACTGTTTCAACCACTTCAATTCACACGTAAGGGAAGCCATAGACCGATATTCCGTTTTAGCAGAGGACGTGATACCGTGGTTTGTTTCTTGAATTTCCAGGATATGGGCGAAAGACCAAGAAACACAAACCAACCGCTCAATGAACGCCGAGTAAGAGGGCAACTCGCAAAATCAAAATCACACCAACCCTCCAGGATAAGAGAACTGTCATAACATAGCAAAATTCCCTGACCAAGATGTTTCTTCAAATACCGAACTAGGCGTAAAGCTGCCTCCCAATGATCAATCCAAGGTGCCTGCATAAACTAAGACAATACAAGAAGGGAATAATGCCAGAGGTCACTTAACCCAAGATAAATAAGTCATCCAATCAACCGACGATAAGGCCATGGATCACTCAACAAATCGCCTATAGCAAGGGCTAACTTGTGATCCTTCTCAATCGAGAAATCAACTGGTTTGCTCCTATGTAAACCGGCTTCATGAATAATGTCAATGGCATATTTCTTCTGGTTCAAGAAAATCCGTCTTTTCCTCGCCACCTCGATGCCCAGAAAGTATTTTAGAATGCCGGGTCCTTCATATTAAAGCACTTCCTCAAATAATATTTAAAAATTATCATCGCAACCTTATCATTTCTAGCAATGATCATATCATCCACGTACACGAGCATATTGAGCCAATTCCATCACGTTCAAGGTAAATAATAAATAATCGGAGTATGACTGATGGAATCCATACTCCCGTAAAGCCAAAGCAAGTTTCGCGAACCAGCATCTCGGTGCCCGTTTCAAGCCGTATAAGGATTTGCACATCTTGCAAACCAAGCCCGATCCACTCTTCACAAAACCAGGAGGAACTTTCATGTAAATCTCCTCCTCCGAACCCCATGCAGAAAGGCATTGTGCGCGTCCATTTGGTGAATATCCCATAGCTTCACCGCCGCAATTCTAAGAAAAGTCCGGACAGTAACCATCTTCACCACATGGGAAAACGTCTTTATGTAATCGGTACCTTTTTCCTGATGATTTCCAAATGCCACTAATCAGCCTTTCAATCGTTGTAGTGTCCCATGCTCATCATATTTCTCGGTATACACATCTTACTCCTTAATGCCTTTTTCTCGGGAGGAAGTGGCTGTAATACCATGTACCCTGATCTTCAAGGGCCCGTATTTCTTCCGTCATGGCCTTACGCCAACCTTCATGTTTAATATCCTCTTTAAAAGATTTAGGAGGATTCCCAATGGTGATAGCTGTGAGATACTTGTGATGCTTATTGATAGCAAAATACTTAACCGCTAACTTTAACCGACAGAGTGTCGGGTCAACGGTAGTATAGTGGTCACAAGGTCGAATCCACAGGGAGTAACAGTGAAGTACCAAAGTCGACGTAGAACTTGGTTCAGGTCAATAGATAGTGGAAAGATTAACAACTAATGCAGAAATAACGATTACACTACTGGTTTTACTTATATGATTAAAAAGCATAGCCGAACTATGATCCAAATGGGTTACTTTTACTCCACAGAAAGACTCGACAAGGAGCGTGTCTTAACCGACCTACCTATCCAATTCGGTTTATATGACATCCACGGGTGCCAACTCCTAATTCTGGTGTTAAGGTCTGAACAACTCTCGCTTAACACCCTACGCCAGGCCAATTAACCCTCCCTTTAGAAAGCCAACTAACCTAACATGGTTTACCAAAATCTTGAGCCGCTCAGAAAACCGATGAAAACCTCACATAGGGCACAGTCCTGACAACTTGCTAGGTTGTCAATCTAACAACTAGGTTGTGTCTACGCGATGATCCTAAAACCCATTATCCCACATCTCACCGCAAAATACATCTATAAGTTCGATGTGTGTGTGGCAATGAACTAGGTTGTCAATCTAATTCAAAGCTATAATCTTTATAAGAACAAGTTTTAGAACGTGGATTAATCATACAAACGTTTAATTAAGCGCTACACTACTCCCGTCTAATCCCCCTTAGGGTTTTCGCTCGCTTTCACATAATTCGGCTACACATGCAATTTAGCTACTCATGATTATGCTATTAAATGAAATAAACATAGGAATCAAACTCAAGAAAAGAAATAAAAGAGAAATCATTACCATATAACTTGCATAAAATCTGGTCCAGAAAATACGAATAAATAATGCACCAAAAAGCCAAATCTTTGATCTTGTAATGCAAATCCAAGCTATAAAAGATGTGTAGAATCAAGGGAAGTTATCTAGGGAATCAAAAGATCAAAGGATGCTTACTCTACCCTAAAATCTCACCAAAATCGCTCAAAAGAAGTCTAAAGTCGGCCAGATATGCATAAGGGCTGAATGAGCTGCGTATTTATAGAGTAGGTCGAAATCTGATGCTGATATTAGGGTTTCGTCTTCAGTGGACGGGCGTTTGCATTTCTCTGAACGCCCATTTGCTGAATTATGTCTTGAGGGCGAACGCCCGTCTGTGTACCCTAGACGCTCATTTGCTTTATATGAGCTTTTTACTTCGGGCTGAACCCATCCAAACGCCAGTTTGGGGGTCATTGGGACGCTCGTCCAGCTGAAAACCCAACTTTTTGAATTGAGTATCAACTCTGTGAACGCCCGTTTGGGATAGGCAAACGCCCGTCTGTGGTAGGCTTACTGCAAACGCCAGTTTGGGGTATGGCAAACGCCAGTTTGCCTTGAAACCACTCCAAACTTGGCTTTTCTTCCACTTTCATTCAACTCTCGTGCCACGAACATGTCTCTTGGTCCAAAACATCACCTTCCGAGTCCTCGAGTCACCTAAGTCCTGCAATAACATATACGAACAAACACCACGCGTAATTCCACAAGACAAAAGTGCTCGGAAAAGAGTGAAATATCGTTAAAAAGGCGGAGTTTACTATCGATATGACAGTTCAACTCCCCGTGCATACAACTCTCGATATTACTCTCAAACATGTCTATATCTACCCAAAACATGCCAATAAAGTGATAAACGGGGGTTAAACTACGCACCAAAGTACAGTAAAGTTGACTCCCATCACTTATCGGAAAACATATCACAATTTACAAAATGCATAAGAGGATACGGAAGTACCTAAGGGTGCCGACGGAATGGAAGAGCGTGGAGTAGGAATTTTCTTCTCAACCAGAGTATGGGTCACAAAATCCTAAACCATAAATTGGGGATCTTCGTCGTCTACCTCTACCTAATTCTTTCCACACCGTCACCTGGTTGTCGAGGTTGCGGTGAATGTGCTATATCACTCGCTGGATCCGTTGTTTCAACGTTCCATTGTGTCCTCCATCAACCTGAGGAACCGAAATAAAGGATCCCCAGGTGAAGGAGGAGAAGCTTCGAACCCCGTATCTACTATTCGAACATCATCAAAAACTGGGTAAGGGATAGAAGGACACACACTACCCTCGGTTGGGTGAGAAAAAGTAAAAACGTGCTCATAAAATTTGATATCCCGGGATACAAATATATGTTCCATATCAAGGTCGTACAAGTCCACCCATTCTTCCCAAAATGATACCTTACTAACACGCACTTACGACTACCGCTGGCTAATTTATGTGAGTGGCGATGGTCGTGGGCATAACACAAACATCCCAAAATTCTAAGCATCAATAAGTCCGGTTCTTTGTGAAAAAGAGACTCGTAAAAAGTCTTGTAATTCAAAATACTCGACGGGGTTCAGTTAATAATATGGGCGGCTGCCAAAACACACTCCCCCCGAACATAAGGGGTAAATGACCATCAAATCGAAGTGCTCCTGCAACATTTAATATGTGTTGATGCTTATGTTCGACTCTTTCATTCTGTTGCGGAGTGCCAACACATAAAGTCTAAAAATGATTCATTCTTTATGAAAATAGAGAAGTAAAGGCCTAAACTCGGTCCCAATATCACTATAGACACGTTTAATCGTGACCTCAAACTGACGAGGAATCAAGGCGTCAAAATCCATAAAACGGTTTCAACCTCCATTTTATTTAATATTTAACAATAAATCAATCCAAACGGAACGAGAGTACTCATCCGAAATAGTTTAAAAATAAGTAGCACCACATGTACAGGGAACACTCTATGGACCCCAAAAATCACAATGTATCAATTCAAAATATGACTAGCTTTTTTCATTAAGGGGAAAATGTTCACCGGTCTTCTTTGTCCGAAAACAAATATCACATCCATCTTTATTTAAATGTTTGGAAATAAATGAATAGGCATATGCCTAAGGACCTTTTCTGATGGGTGTCCTAAACGCTTGTGCCAATCCCCAGTCTATCCACCATCAACTGCCAGAATCCGGACCTCTGGAACTCCCAAGAATAGAAAAGTTCACCCACACGCTCACCAGGTCCAATCAGCGTCCTCTTCACTCGGTCCTGCATAACGCATAGTGTTGACGTGAGCTGAATAATACAACCGGTATCATCCTGAAATTGTGTAACCGAGTGCAAATTGCAATTTAAATTAAGTACAAATAAGACATTTTTCAAACACAAATTTCCCGATAAAACTACAGTTCCCTCGTTTGTTGCCGAGGACAAACTCTTATCCGGTAACTCGATAGGAGACCAAACTATTTGGTGAGGATCAACGAGTAAGTCAAAATTTCTAGTCACATGATGTGTGGCCCATGTGTCAATAATCCTAACCGAGTTACATGTTAATCGATCCTGTGGTTTTGGAAGATTTGAAAATTCGAAGAATAATAGGGCGGGGTTAATATTCGCCAAGCCTGTCTGCTCTAAATTCGGTGAATGGGCTGGAATAACGGGCTAAGCCGAGCCCGTCAAAGATGAAACAACTACCTTATTGACCTTCGGCTGGGCACCGATTGATCCACGTGCCTGCCCTCTTGCACTAGTCCGGCCACTCATGTCCGGTGCTGTTGATTTCCGTTTCTAGCGCCGATTTCCCGGCTGAAATCTCGTCCTCATCGGTCCAGTTGTCCGAATCTGCAACTATCAATGGTAGATTCTTCTCCAAGTGCAAACAAATCTCCTCCGCTCCCGCAAAATCAACCAGAATTGATGCAAATTCCGGTAAGAATTTCCCGTCGTCTGCAAATTCCGGTAACAATTACCCGTCGTCTGCATCCTTCTGAGACCAAACGGTTACACCATGTAATTGTTCTTCCAGCGTCGAGGCTGAATAAGCCTGGTCGTAATTCTCGATTTTGTCACCGTTGGCCATTGCAGCCATGGGAGAAGCTTCAGCTTCGTTTCTCACTGTGTCAATTTTTTTTCCGGTGGCTAACATAAACCTCACTCTGATACCATATAAAGAATATCGAGAATTGTATTTCGTATATCATTCACAAATCAATGAGTATGATATTTATAGCCAAACTCAGGGCTTCCGCACCTATACACAATTACCAAACTAGCCTCACTAAAAATAAATACAATATCATCATAATACATCAAAAAATATATCCTCTATATCGTAATATGCCTCCAATCCTATATAATAAAAAAGGGATAATGCACTATTGATCCCTAGAGAAGTTTTGGTGTTAGGAAGATGAGTTATGCCTTGGTTAATGACTATGGATGATAAGGTGCATTTAGATGAGTATTTTGATGCTTCACTGTGTTAATTTTGCTGATGTTTGGTTGAGAAACGATGTGGAAATCGTGTTGGAGATTTTAGGGTTCTAGCCGAAACCCAGGTCGGACGGGCGTCTACTACATGTGGACGGGCGTCTGCCTTGGCTACATTTCAGACGGGCGTCTGGTTTCTCTGGACGGGCGTCTGAGGTGTTATTTTACATTCAGGTTGTAGCTGTCTTAGTGTGGACGGGCATCCAGTCTTGGACGGGCGTCCAGTAGGTTCCAGACGGGCGTCCATGTCTTTAAACGGGCGTTTGGTTGTTGTTCAGCCTTATAAGTATGTTTTATCACTTCTAAACCTTTAAATTTGATATGTCAACACTGTATAAACTTGAACAAGCCTGAATTGAGCTTCTGATTCGTTCAGTTAAAACACCGAATGTACTCTTAAAGGGAGTTGAAGTTCGGATCCGTCGGAAGAGCATGATAGGCTTGTGCTTTGATGAGTTAGCATTCATCAATGTCTGTGTAATTGCTAGGACTTGTCCGTGTCTAGTGGTCTAGGAAGAGAGTAGTGTGTGTGAGGGAGATTATTTGAAAACACTAGGGTGGCTAGTTAATCATCCTAACAATCAACATACTTGACTAGTAAAAGATTAAACAACTTGTCCTTCTTGGCTAGGCACCAGGCTAAATCGCGATGCATGTGCTACCTCTGAAGGTGGGGGAACTCCGTAGGTCAAAAGACCCTAAGTACGGAGGGACTCCGCTGAGACGCGCATGCTATCGGAGTCTACCCTTTTCTAGACTTCGTGGATATTGGTGTGATCCACTAATATGTTGCAAAAGAGTGTTCCCGAGGTGGAAGAATTCCGTAGGTCAAAAGACCCTAAGTACGGAGGGACTCTGCCGAGGTGGATGCGCGTAGTGCCCTTGAGTGCGGTTGTAACATAGATAAGCTAAGTAGAAACGTTTAGTCAATTCACGTTGATGGACATGAAATGAACCCTAGGTTGAGCCGGTCTCACATAAACAACCAATCGATTCGAATATCTTTTCCTTATGAACTACAATTGTTATCATAGCTTCTCTTTCTTATTAAGTACGTTGTGCTTACCTCAAATGCATGTTTTCTATGTGTTTGGGGATGAGAAGACGAACAGGTTTTCGAGGAGGAGTTCGACGACGACGTTTGACGGCGCTCGTTGAAGGCTTATTATCTACTGCTTTACTTTTACATTTGGATTACTCTTGATACTTTTGAGGTAGACTTTTGGTCTTTCGAGACGTGTAGTACTTTCCTTTGGGATTTTCGTACTTTCTCAAATGTAATAAATTTACATTTCCGCTTTTAGATCTCCTTTTCTATTCTTAAACGTTTAGAAATTTTATACCCGAGTTCTTGCTTCCGTTTGCTTTAATTTGATACGATGTAGTAGAGGCTTACGTATAAAGTGAATTTACTTTTATTTTATACGTGCCGAACGTTCCATTTCCGGATAAGGACTCGGTGTCCGGGAATGGGGCGTTACAGTTGGTATCAGAGATAAACGTCCTTTAGGCTTCCTTTTCTTTTAAGATAAGCTTCTTTAGATCTTTTAGTAACGTCTGGTTTTTCTTGATCATCAGGATGGTGTTCACGAGGACTGGAGCGGGTGCAGAGTCTTCCAGAGTTCGAGGGGAAAGTCCCGTACCGGTTGTAGGGGGTGGTGTAGTGAGGCCGATACCCCTATCTCAGCAGAGTTTATCCCCACCACCTCATACGGTGACACCATCACCGAGGTCTCATCAGAGTTTGTCACCCCGACCTCATCAGGAACGACCTCCGCGATGGCACGTGGGGAGTTCGGTTCAGTTCACCATGGTGAGTGATATCCCAGCTGGCTACGTACCACCACCTGTGGCTAGCGTGTACCCTCCACCAACAAGTGTATATCCACCAGTGTATCCTCAGCAGCAGCAGGTCTTTTACCCTCCTCCTGTAGGTCATGCTCCGCAACCTACCGTACCACCTTCACCATGCCTTGATCATCAACAAGGCATTGGTCACCCACCTTTTGGTTTTCAGCAACCCCGCACTCTCCGCGGCCTCACCGGTTTACCCTCGGGGATACTATCCTTACCGGCCGTACCTCAAGCGTGTCCAGCCTTACCCTCCTCAACAACAGTACCCACAGCAGATACCTTATGGTTACCCACCGGTTTACCCACCAGTTAGACCGGCCTTTGAGCAAGCACCAGTTGTGGATTGTTACACAAGTTTAAGAAGGAATCGGGTTGAGAACTTTTATGGAAATGTGGAACATATGAAGGCAGAAGAGTGGTTGAGAGGTTTTGAAAAGGCTTGCAGGAATATACATGTCCCTGAGACGGAAATGGCACAGCTGGCAGTTAGTTTTCTGTTGGGAGCAGTAGAAGCATGGATTGATGCCATTCAAAGCAGTAACGGTAAGATAACGGACTGGGAAGGTTTCAAAGCTATGTTTTACAACGAATACTTCCCGGCTACGGTGCAAGCTGATAAGGCAAGTCAGTTTTTGAAGTTTAAGCAAGGTACTCAACACACGGTGACCCAAGACACCAATAAGTTTAACGAATTGGGGCGGTTCTACCCCGAGTTGATGAAAGTGGAGGAAAGGAAGATGGCTCTTTACAAGGACGGCTTGGCTTATGAAATCCAATCGGCATGTTGGGATTTACAGCAAAGAATATGGCAGAGCTACGGAATAAAGCTTTGGAAGTCGAGACCTTTAGAAAGAGGGCTACAGTAGTTGTTGGGAACAAGAGAAGCTTTGGGACTAGTCAAGGAAATTTTAGGGGAGCACCGCAACAGAATGTCAAGAAGACGACGGCTTCTACGGCAGCTAAGGCCCCGAACGCAGTGCACCGCTTTGCTCTAAGTGCAACAGAAATCACTCAGGAGAGTGCAGGAAGAACAGTCCTGGTTGCTACATCTACGGAGAGCCGGGACACTTTTCTAGGGCGTGTTCAAACAGAGGGAACAAAGGTAGTTCGAGTCAAGGAAGCGGAAAGAGCGGCCCGAGCCGACCGGTTCGAGTTTTTGCAATTGATGCTGGTTTTGTGGAACCAGAGGATGACGTTATTTCAGGTACCATGTTGTTGTTTGTTCTTTTGTTAAGATATTTTATAGCGTGATTATTCTTGTTGTAACTATATTTAAATAAACGAATATGCATCCTAGGTACGATAATGTTAGAAAACCTAGTGGTCAAGGCTTTGTTTGATACGGGAGCGTCAAATACTTTTGTGTCAACCAAGGTAGCTAAGAAATTGAATTTACCTTCAGAACCTTTAAGGAATACTTTGGAAATAACTACACCGTTAGGGAAGGTAACAAAGGTGACTAGGATGATACCTCAAGTGGAAGTTCGAGTTGGACCTTATCGATGCAAGAGCGACTTCAAAGTTTTGGACTTCTCGGATTTTGACGTAATCCTCGGAATAGATTGGCTATCCGGGAATTATGTTCACTTGGACTGTAGAGAGAAGAAAGTGACTTTTAAAGTACCTGGAAAATCAGACAAGACGTATCAAAGGAATGTGTACAAGCCAGGTAAGAAGCGACATCCGATCATCTCAGCAGTTAAGGCCATCAGGGCTTGTCAAAAGGGTTGTGAAGGCTACTTGTTGTATGCAGTGGATGTGGAACAAGTGAAGCCGAAGTTAGAAGAAACTCCTATAGTAAGAGAGTATCCCGAGGTGTTTCCAGAAGAGCTACCGGGAAACATGCCAGATAGGGAAATCGAGTTTGAAATCAAGTTGTTACCAGGGGCGGCACCAGTTGCTAAGGCACCTTATAGGATGGCACCGGCCGAATTAAAGGAGTTAAAAGCTCAACTTAAAGATATGCTTGAAAGGAACATAATTCAGCCCAGTACCTCGCCTTGGGGAGCCCCTGTCTTGTTCGTGAAGAAGAAAGACGGTAGCATGCGGATGTGTATCGATTACCGAGCGCTGAATAACCTTACCATCAAGAATAAGTACCCTCTACCAAGGATAGATGACCTGTTTAACCAGTTGCAAGGCAAGAAAGTGTTCTCCAAGATTGACTTGAGATCCGGTTATCATCAGTTGAAGATTAAAGTGGAAGATATACCGAAGACGGCCTTCAGTATGAGATATGGACATTATGAGTTCCTTGTCATGCCATTTGGACTCACTAATGCTCCATCTGCATTTATGGATTTGATGCAACGTGTTTTCATGCCGTATTTGGATAAGTTTGTGATTGTATTCATAGACGATATCCTTATCTACTCAAAGGATGGAAAAGAACACGAGGAACACTTAAGGATAGTGTTGGAGATCTTGAACAAGAATCAGTTATATGCAAAGTTTTCAAAGTGTGACTTTTGGTTGGATCGAGTTAGTTTCTTGGGTCATGTGATTTCTGGAGATGGTATTCAAGTTGATCCAAAGTGAAAATTGAGGCGCGCTGAGAATTGGCCTAGACCTACCACCGTTTCGAAGTAAGAAGCTTTCTTGGGTTGGTCAAGTTACTACCGGAAGTTTGTACAAGACTTTTCGAAGATAGCTACCCCACTCACTAAGCTGACACAGAAGAATGTGAAGTTTGAATGGTCTAGAGAGTGCGAAATAGCTTTTCAGACACTGAAGAGGAAGTTGACTACGGCCCCAGTGTTAGCAATTCCGGAGATCTTTGATAACTACGATGTCTATACCGATGCGTCGGGACAGGGTCTAGGTTGTGTGTTGATGCAAGGAGGGAAAGTGATCGCCTATGCATCTAGGCAGTTGAAGGTGCATGAGAAGAATTACCCGACACATGATCTAGAGTTGGCAGCGGTAGTTTTTGCCTTAAAGACTTGGAGGCACTACTTGTATGGAGTTAAAGCAAGGATCTTTACCGACCATAAGAGTTTAAAGTATTTCTTCACCCAAGAGAATCTGAATATGAGATAGAGGAGATGGTTAGAATTTGTAAAGGATTACGATTTGGATATTCAATACCATCCGGGAAAAGAAAATGTAGTAGCAGATGCTTTGAGCAGGAAACCAGTGTTTGCAGCTTCCAGTGTTGAGGTAGTGGCAGAAGGGCTAGATGGGCTGCAAATCAGAAGCTTTGATCAGATCGAAGACCGGCAGTTTGTGGCACCGTTGTTAGCAAGATCTGAGTTGATGGATGACATTCGGGAGAAGCAAGACGAAGATCCGGTTTTGGTTGATTTGAAGCGGGTTGCTAGGGAGAAGCCTACGATTGGTTACGTGCTAGATAAGAGTGGAAATCGTGGTACCGGGATCGTCCGTGTGTACCTAATGTCGGCGACCTAAGACAAAGAGTTATGGAAGAGGCACACAGAATTGCTTTTGCGGTTCATCCAGGTGCTACTAAAATGTACAGAGATTTAAAGGAAAGATTTTGGTGGCCCTCGATGAAGTTGGAAATATCCAAGTTTGTGGCAGAGTGTGATGTTTGTCAGAAGGTTAAAGCAGAACATAGAAGACCCGGGGGAATGCTTAAGCCATTGGACATCCCTGAATGGAAGTGGGATAAGATTACGATGGATTTCATCACCGGATTACCTAGGACAAAGGGAGGGCATGATGCAATTTGGGTAATTGTGGATAGATTGACCAAATCTGCCCATTTCTTGCCATACAAAGTTGACATGCCGTTGAAGAAGATGGTGACACTATATCTGGATAATATAGTGAAGCTACACGGAGTTCCTATCTCTATAGTTTTGGATCATTATTCGAGGTTCGTCAGTCGGTTTTGGAAGAGCTTACAAGAAGCCTTTGGAACTAAGTTGGATTTGAGCACGGCTTTTCATCCTCGGACAGATGGACAATCTGAGAGGACCATCCAAACACTTGAAGACATGTTAAGAGCTTGTGTTTTGGAGGTAGGCGGATCATGGGATGATTACCTATCGGTAGCAGAGTTTGCCTATAACAACAGTTTTCATGCAAGCATAGGCATGCCACCGTTTGAAGCGTTGTATGGGAGAAGATGTCGGACGCCACTGTTTTGGGATGAAGTCGGGGAGAGGCAGGTCACAGGGCCGGAATTGGTTGAGCAAGCAAAGGAAAGGGTTCAATTGGTCAAGAAGAATCTGAAGGCAGCTCAAGACAGGCAGAAACGTTGGGCTGATGTTAGAAGAAGACCCCTAGAGTTCGAAGTCGGTGATAGAGTTTACCTCCGAGCTTCACCAATGAAAGGAGTGAAACGCTTTGGACAGAAAGGAAAGCTACGTCCAAGGTATGTTGGACCTTTTGAGATCTTGGAAAGAGTTGGAACGTTAGCTTATAAGATTCAGTTGCCAGAATCAATGTCGAGAGTCCATAACGTATTTCACGTTTCGATGTTGAAGAAATGTCTGACAAAGAACGATGTTGAAACTACGGTTGATCCAGAAGTCCTACAAGATAATCTTGCTTACGACGAAAGACCTATCAAGATTTTAGACCGGAAAGAAAAGACGATTAAGAGGCGGATGGTTCCCTTGGTGCTAGTTCAGTGGAGCAACCATTCACCCGAGGAGGCAACTTGGGAAGTGGAAAGCGACATGATCAGTGAGTTCCAAGAGTTTTTGGACTTACCAGGTATGTTCTAGTTTCGAGGACGAAACTCCTTTTAAGGGGGGAGGAATGTAATATTCCGATTTTCAGGAAAGGGCAGACGTGTCTTTTTGCGAAAACGAAACATTGGGTTCAGTTCCTTTTATTCGGAGTTAATTAATTTGGACGTTGTGTATATATATTTCAAGTGATATATATATATATATATACATATATATATATATATACATATATATATATATATAGTTAAGGAAATCGAATTTTTATAACTAAGGGCAAATAAGGAAAAACTAAGGTTTTATGGGAGTGGGTATTTAAGGGAAAATTTACAAAGGTTAATCTCCTAAAAACCTAATCAGAATTTTAGTTTCACGTTTCCTACTCCATCTCTGCGCATTTGGGAAGAAAAGAGAGAGACTAGAAGAGTTCTTCAATTATCTAAGGAGGTGTTAAATTGTTTTCAGACCGGACTCAAGATTTGGAACCCTTGTGAAGAGTGCACCGTTTGGCACCAATTTCGTGGGAAGTGCAGCAGGCTTTGCTGAGTCTTTTGATCAGTTTTTGGTTGCTTACAAGTAAGAAAAACTATTCCTATGATTTCAATTCTTAGTTGTACGGATTAGATCTTTTCTTAAGAAGTTTTGGTGTTAGGAAGATGAGTTATGCCTTGGTTAATGACTATGGATGATAAGGTGCATTTAGATGAGTATTTTGATGCTTCACTGTGTTAATTTTGCTGATGTTTGTTTGAGAAACGATGTGGAAATCGTGTTGGAGATTTTAGGGTTCTAGCCGAAACCCAGGTCGGACGGGCGTCTACTACATGTGGACGGGCGTCTGCCTTGGCTACATTTCAGACGGGCGTCTGGTTTCTCTGGACGGGCGTCTGAGGTGTTATTTTACATTCAGGTTGTAGCTGTCTTAGTGTGGACTGGCATCCAGTAGGTTCCAGACGGGCGTCCATGTCTTTAAACGGGCGTTTGGTTGTTGTTCAGCCTTATAAGTATGTTTTATCACTTCTAAACCTTTAAATGTGATATGTCAACACTGTATAAACTTGAACAAGCCTGAATCGAGCTTCTGATTCGTTCAGTTAAAACACCGAATGTACTCTTAAAGGGATTTGAAGTTCGGATCCGTCGGAAGAGCATGATAGGCTTGTGCTTTGATGAGTTAGCATTCATCAATGTCTGCGTAATTGCTAGGACTTGTCCGTGTCTAGTGGTCTAGGAAGAGAGTAGTGTGTGTGAGGGAGATTATTTGAAAACACTAGGGTGTCTAGTTAATCATCCTAATAATCAACATACTTGACTAGTAAAAGATTAAACAACTTGTCCCTCTTGGCTAGGCACCAGGCTAAATCTCGATGCATGTGCTACCTCTGAAGGTGGGGGAACTCCGTAGGTCAAAAGACCCTAAGTACGGAGGGACTCCGCTGAGACGCGCATGCTATCGGAGTCTACCCTTTTCTAGACTTCGTGGATATTGGTGTGATCCACTAATATGTTGCAAAAGATTGTTCCCGAGGTGGAAGACCTCCGTAGGTCAAAAGACCCTAAGTACGGAGGGACTCTGCCAAGGTGGATGCGCGTAGTGCCCTTGAGTGCGGTTGTAACATAGATAAGCTAAGTAGAAACGTTTAGTCAATTCACGTTGATGGACATGAAATGAACCCTAGGTTGAGTCGGTCTCACATAAACAACCAATCGATTCGAATATCTTTTCCTTATGAACTACAATTGTTATCATAGCTTCTCTTTCTTATTAAGTACGTTGTGCTTACCTCAAATGCATGTTTTCTATGTGTTTGGGGATGAGAAGACGAACAGGTTTTCGAGGAGGAGTTCGACGACGACGTTTGACGGCGCTCGTTGAAGGCTTATTATCTACTGCTTTACTTTTACATTTGGATTACTCTTGATACTTTTGAGGTGGAATTTGGTCTTTCGAGACGTGTAGTACTTTCCTTTGGGATTTTCGTACTTTCTCAAATGTAATAAATTTACATTTCCGCTTTTAGATCTCCTTTTCTATTCTTAAACGTTTAGAAATTTTATACCCGAGTTTTTGCTTCCGTTTGCTTTAATTTGATACGATGTAGTAGAGGCTTACGTATAAAGTGAATTTACTTTTATTTTATATGTGCCGAACGTTCCATTTCCGGATAAGGACTCGGTGTCCGGGAACGGGGCGTTACATCCCTAGTGTTTTGTGGATTTTACATTTCTACCCCCAATGTATCGATTTTGCACTTTCATCTCGCATCGATGCATTCTTTTAACCTTTTCATGCCTTCAATGCTTGCGCGGCTAGGTATAACAATATTTACCACGTGAGCATATGTATGACACTTTTTGAAACCCTCTCGATCTATGGATAACATCTGACTAGAGACCTTAGTTGGGTCGAAAGATCGAACATGAGAAAGTGAAGTATGTATGATCAAACAAAGGCTACTTGTAACCTAAGATAGACAAAAAAAAAAGTTAGGCAGATTTGAAATGGAAGAAGATAAGGTCTACTACTAATTACGAGTATCACCTATGAAACAAAGTCAAACGGTTTGAATAGAAAGGTAAGCTAAGGGGCCGTTTGTTAAATTTGAATTCTGAAATCTCGTAGTCTGAAATCTGAAATATGAAGTATGAAATCTGGATGACTGAATTGTTTAAGTACTGAAGTTAATTAGAGTGTTTGATAATATTAGGTACTCATCTGAAATTCTAAAATTGATGTTTTAAAAATTTAAAAATAGTTAAGTGTATACTTTTAGCGCATCTTTTATTTCAAAAAACATTTGATTACATAGAATAATTTTTTCGATACGGTAAACTAATAAAATTTTATATGCATTACTTTGTAAATGTTTAATAAATATTTCTGTTGGTCCCAGAGAAGGGTAAAACTATAGTCAGAGGGGGGAGGGGCGGTGAATGACTATGGTGGAGTTTCAAAAACTTTTCTTATATTTAAAAGCTTTTGGGCAGCAGATAAGTGATAACGGTCATTTTGTGCCCGTTATTCTATGACCATTATCCCCGATTCTAGTTTAAAGGAGCTATAATAGAGTAATAATAAGTCGTAATACGCTTAATTTGCATATGCCGAGAGTTACGATTCATTATTATGTATTAAGAGGTTTTATTATATTATTTGATGTTACAGACTGTATGTCATGCTATATTTGTAGTAACTCATTTGGGAGCACAAGGATGGACTTCGGAGAAGCTTTAACGGATCGCAGACAAGTTCAGAAAGCCCAAGACGGAAAAAGAAGAAAGCCCAGAAGCACATAAGGCTCGGTCGACCGAGCCTATGCATTCGGTCGACCGAGTGGGCACCGTAGCCCGGCGAAGTCCGGCACATTGTTTGAGGCGGTTAGGGTTCGCAGTGTCGGCATTTAAGTCGGTTTTCTATGTCGGCTTAGGCTCTATATAAACACAAGTCCTTTGTATTTTTTATTATGCATTCACCAATATCAATTCATATATACAAATAAGCAAATAAGGATTCATTAGGCTTGTGGAGGAGCTGAGGGTGCAAACATGTAAGCCCTAGTTCTTCATCTTGTTTTCTTTTAGTAATCAATTTCCCAATTATGCTTTGATTGTTTGAGTAGTTATTCATATCTAGATGATATAGATCTAGGATATGACGTTAGGGCAGTGGTGATACCTTGTCTATGAGGATCCCATACCCTACGTCCTCTACCTATTATCTATGGATGAATCTGCGTGTTTAATTTACGTGTATTTAGATTAATTTATATGATGTCCTAATGATTCACTATATAATCCGATTCGTATGTGAAATTCTGAGAAATATATTCGGGGATGTAATCTGGGGAGTTAAGCACTCGGGTGACCGAGAAGTGTTACTCGGTCGACCGAGAGCACCTATTCGGTCGACCGAGAGCTTTCAAACCTGTTTCATCCGTTAATCAGTCACGTCTTTATGATTAGGTTAGCTTAATTGAATCTGTTATATCAGTAGGTATGGCTATGGCTACGTCACTCGGTTAATTTAATTAAAACGTGTAAAAAGGAAATACCGATATAAAACTCTTAGGTAGGCTCATGAATTGATCTTCGGACGTTCAGCGTTATCTAGGTAGGTTTATATTAGGGAATTGCGCGCACCTTGTTATACGTAGATCGTAAACTAGCATGAGACTATAACTTGGTAATTGTTAGTTGAACGAGAGTTTAAGTGATCGTTTAGGAAGTACGCCTAACCATAGGAATGTTGCCTAGACGAGGTGTACGGTTAATATCGGCATCCTTAGAGTCGTAAGTGTGTGAGTTATATGAGATGGAGGCACCAAAAGGCGAAGTCACGTAACAATACCACAGTGATATAGTGACCTACCGGTGCTACATCAAGCTTAGAGGATGACTCCCGTAGCCAATATAAATAGATATGAACGGATTAATAGTTGATGAGTCTTGTTGTTATATAAATTGTCTAGATCCAAATAATTACGGTTATAATTGGGCAGTTGATTACGTTATTTGTTTACATGCTGTTTGTTTATTTGTTTGAGTGTGTCTTTCTTTTCTCTTATTCTATGTTGGTCATAGACCGTCTTTGTCAAACGAAATAAATAGGTTGACTATTTAAGTTAGGATCCACAAATTGATTCTCTGTGGGATCGACCTCGACTCTATCTAGCTATACTACGATTGAACCTAGTTCACTTGCTAGTGGTTATTTAGGAATCGAGTTAATAATTTATATTGACCTCAATCAAGTTTTTGGCGCCGTTGCCGGGGAATCAATGGTCCAATTGCTTAAATGATCTACTTAATTATTTCGTTTTTCTGTTTTCTGTTACAGTAAGTAAAATATAATATATAAAAAAAGAGAAGATTTTTTTTATGTTCGGTCGACCGAACGATGTTACTCGGTTGACCGAACCCTTTAATTGTTTTATATTATCTGGTAGTATTGTTTTCCCTTTGTTTCTGTTTTTCCCCGTCAGTAAGTTGTAAGTCTAGCAGCAGTATGAGCAATCGTACTGACTGTTAGTTTACTAACCGTTTGTTGTTTTTCTCATGTTGCGGATAATCAGAACTGAATCACTCAAGTAGGACTGTTCGTGATTAGCAATATGTCATCAAAGCAATTTTCCAAGGTTAAGGAAGAGGATGTTAACGTTTTTAGAACTAAGACAACACCAATGAAGCCGATGACGCAAAAGCTAAAAGAGAGAATAGCAAAAATGAAAGAACGAATTCAGGAAGCCAAAAAGTCAAAGGAAGCGAGCGAAGCTTATGTAAAAAGAGGTACGTGTGCTTTAAATCCCGAAGAAATTTCTTCGGATTCGGATTCAGATATTGATTATATGGACTACATGTCAGAGATAGAGTCTGGTTCTGAGGGTAGCATAGATATAGAACGACCTATAGTCATATGTGCTAAAGAGGCAAAATATGTTGAAGATGAATCTCGGTTAATGCCAAAGTTAGGTGACCCTAGAGCATTCCTTGTAGATGTTACCCTAGAACAAGAACACTTGGGATTAGCTTTAATTGACTCTGGATCAAGCTTAAACATTTTCCCTAAGATCCTTTGCGATAGGAATATGATTCTGACTCCCACAAACACCCCGCTGAAAGTGAGATTCGCGGATAGTACTAGAACTATCATGTCTGGAAGAATGAATAACATGATCATTGGTATCGGACAACTTCGGTTTAAGATAGATTTGGTTGTGATGGACATAGAGGAGCATCCGTATAGCCCAATCATCTTGGGTAGGTCCTTTATTAACACCTCTAGAGCCCTCATTCGTATGACTAGGCATGAGATCACATTGTTTGATGCTAAGGGTTCTGAGACTTTTGGGATAAAGAATCCTGAGTTCCCTATTCTGGTAAGTGTTAACATTATAGAAGTCGTTGGTTCTAAACCGGATCTGATCCTAAGTCCAGAGGAGTGTGATGATGACATTGTTGAAGATAGAGATGAGAAAGAGATCCTGACAATCCTAAGCCGAGATAGAGCTGCTCAGCCTGCTCCTGTTGTTAATAATAATGATGCTGAAGCCTCGCCTATTTCAAAACATAAGGATAGGAGGAGGAAAGTCAAGCGAAGAACTCGTAGAGTTCGTATTCAAGAAAGCTCATTAAAGTCTGAAACGATCCCGAAAGTCGGTGCCTGTTTAGATGGACAGTTCGATTGTCTTTTCGTCAGACGCACATCCCACGGAAAGGCACTCGTGCAAAGAAATGGCAAGACGTTTTCGGTGAAGGTTAGTCGGGTGAAGACCTGGCAAGTCAAGAACAATCCTTAGAGAGTGATATTTTTGGAAAGTCGAGCTACCGACTTAAACTGTAGAACTATTTCTATTCTTCATTATTTTATTTTAAAAATAAAAGTAGCGTGAAACGATAAGAAGTTTTTTTTTTTTCTATTTTGCCATGTTCCGACGACTGCTGAGTTAAGGATGTGCAAAATAATTTTTTTATTCGAATCGTTTTTACGTGAAATGGAGTGTAGTAACTGAGTCTTTGTAAGAAATTTTTGATTAAGGAAATAGAAAAGCGTTATTTTACAAATGCTTAGACCAGATTGTTTGATTTATTTATGATAAGAAGTGGATTGTTTTTGTGCTTGAGACAACTTTTCGGTTAGAAAAAATTTTTGCGGTAGGAATTGCAAAAGTGAAATAATAATTTTGGCATGGTTATACGTTGTAGTTAATTTACGGTGTGTCAAAAAGATTAAATGGTCAACACCATTAATTTCTACATATCCCCATTCACCCTTTCCTCTTCCCAATTTCTTTATTCTTCCAATTCAAATTTTCAAATTCCACCTTTACACCTCATCAATCCCCAACAATTTTTATCCACCAATCACATTCCACTTTTCGAATTCCATTTTTCTATTTAACCCACTCATCCTCTCTTTCATTTTCTTCATCCTTTTCTCCATCTTCTTTTTCTACCTTTTTCCCAAACCCTTGTAGAAATCAAATGGAAATGTTTTGAAAATCTTCATCCATTTCACCATTTTCACTCACTTTTGAAAATCCTGTCGAAATATTTTTCTGATCGACCAAATCAGTCCCTGGGACGATACAGGGCCGGAAGCCCACCATTTCAGGCGAACTCATCACTCGGTCAACCGAGTAATTACTCTCGGTCGACCGAGAGTAGCCCTGTTGCCACCGCGAACTTCTGTGCCACTTTTCTGTCGGGATGCCACCAAGAAGACACAGAGCCGCTCAGTTTGTGGCAGTTGCAGGCGACATTCCATTAATCAATGGGGTACCACAATTCGCGAGTCGGGAGGTATATTCTTCGTTTATTAATCATTTCGTTAATGCCCCTGTACATCGAGCTCGAGGACTAGATTTGGATAATTGTGGGGATGAGCTTTTGGGATTGGTGGAACATTATCAGTGGCGAGATGTCGTAGCACCCCCCGGCCGAGTCAACGTCAATTGGGTAAGAGAATTTTATGCTTATTTACGCGTACACCCCGACACCAATATTGTTATTATTCGTGGACGACCAATTGTAATTTCTCCGGGTACGTTTAATGCTTATTTTGGGTTGGATATCTCGGAGGAAGGGCCGGAGTTTATGGCGACATTTGACGGGTCCGATGCTTGGTTGGAGGAAGTTGGTGCCTATCTGGGGATAGAATGGACTATAGGGGAGGTTGCCCGCACATTTGCGGAACCAGATTTTAGGAGATGGGAGGATAAATGCCTTCATCGGCTTATCCGTTCTAATATCTTTCCGGCTAAGCATGTATCTACGGTCTACTATACCCATGCCACTCTGCTTTATTGGTTATACATGGGATGGCCCGTGAATGTGGGGGCGTTGATACGTAAGGAAATGACAGACGATGCTCTCAAGCCTCGGCACACCTTACCTTTTGGTTCACTGATCACTACATTATGTGAGGGAGCCGAGTGCCCAGTGTTAGGGGGTGATTCCTATGTGGAGCCAATGCCTATCCTATCTTTAAATTCTGTCGCACCGCCTATCGTTCACGGCCACGACCAAGAAGGGGAACCCGCGGATGATGCTGACGAAGCCGGCCCGAACAATTTGCAACTAGCACCATTCAATCCAGGATTTTGGGATTAAGTATTTTAATTTGCGTGTTTGCATTTCCTATAATTAACGAGTTTTTATTTTGACTCACTTCTACTAGTATGTCGTGTTATATAGAGCAAGTGTCTCTGTTTCCTAAATTCGAACTCATGTAATGTTTTGGACTTGCTGAAATGCATTGAAATGTAATCATTAATTTATGGACTTAAAAATATTTAAGGAAATTGTTATCCCTTTTACGGTCCCTTTTTTTTGATTATTACTGTTTGGACTAATCCTGTAACGAGTTTCAAGCTTTGTTTAAGATGTGTGTTGCAGTGATTATTTTTCTGCTAGCGGCCAATGCCTGTGCCTGTTAAACTTTGCCGAATACCCAAGACTTGTTCAACTTCCACGCTTATCCAGAGCTAAGTTCCTTTTCTGAGTTTGTTATTTCGGTTTTTATACATTGGGGACAATGCATGGTTTAAGTGGGGGGTACAAGTCACTTAGCTCAAATGAGTAATTCCATATGCTCCCATATATCAAATAATAAATAAAATGAGTAAGATTTTAAAACTTTTAAACTTAGAATCACATTTACTTTTGTGAGTTCCTGATAATTATATCTAATAAGAAATAACCCATATTTCATGAGTACGTGATCACTTTATACTTCTGCGATTTATTGATTAGTAAACTTAATGATATTCATATTGTCCATTGCGAGTAGTTGTTTATTATTCGATTATTCAATAACTGAATCGAGTTGTACTACGCTTATTATAAAAAGTGAGAAATTATGTGTACATTGCATAGATAATTGGTTATGCTTACCTAGTGTCAAATTTATCGTCTGATGTGTTCCTAAAAATTCTAGCCACAAAAGCTGAGTAATAAACTTGAGACGTACCTGTGTTTGATAATGTTAAACACTGGGCTTGTAGTAAGTTACCAAAGTAGCCTCGCGCTTGTGGTAATATTCGATGCTATTTTTGATCTAAGATAGAGGGATGCTCTAAAAAGTTTTCCTTCTTGAGATTGATAGTATCTGAAAAATATAAAGATATGAAAAGAATATTCAACTCTTTAAGAGGCTTTGAGTAGTACTCGGTCTCCAAGTCCAAAAACCCTATAGATACGCTCTTGCTTATTATTCTAGTGCTTCAAAAATTAAAAGGCTTAAGAAGTGGGAATACTGAAGTTGGTAGGTAAAGACTACAAAGTTTGCATAAGCTCTAATCTTGCTACGAATGTTTAAAACTCAATGCACATGCACACAACACATCGATTCGTGATGAATAGTGGATAATGGATATCTGATGAGCATAGAGGATATGAGTTGATTCGAGTTTCTTGTGTCGGTATACTGTGACCACTGGAAAGTAGTTTATGGGGAATGACTTATTGATATTTTGATCGGGACGATCAAAGGCTATGTGGGGGGTAGTTGATAACGGTCATTTTGTGCCCGTTATTCTATGACCATTATCCCCGATTCTAGTTTAAAGGAGCTATAATAGAGTAATAATAAGTCGTAATACGCTTAATTTGCATATGCCGCGAGTTACGATTCATTGTTATGTATTAAGAGGTTTTATTATATTATTTGATGTTACAGACTGTATGTCATGCTATATTTGTAGTAACTCATTTGGGAGCATAAGGATGGACTTCGGAGAAGCTTTAATGGATCGCAGACAAGTTCAGAAAGCCCAAGACAGAAAAAGAAGAAAGCCCAGAAGCACATAAGGCTCGGTCGACCGAGCCTATGCATTCGGTCGACCGAGTGGGCTCCGTAGCCCAGCAGAAGTCCGGCACATTGTTTGAGGCGGTTAGGGTTCAGTAGTGTCGGCATTTAAGTCGGTTTTCTATGTCGGCTGAGGCTCTATATAAACACAAGTCCTTTGTATTTTTTATTATGCATTCACCAATATCGATTCATATATACAAATAAGCAAATAAGGATTCATTAGGCTTGTGGAGGAGCTGAGGGTGCAAACATGTAAGCCCTAGTTCTTCATCTTGTTTTCTTTTAGTAATCAATTTCCCAATTATGCTTTGATTGTTTGAGTAGTTATTCATATCTAGATGATGTAGATCTAGGATATGAAGTTAGGGCAGTGGTGATACATTGTCTATGAGGATCCCATACCCTACGTCCTCTACCTATTATCTATGGATGAATCTGCGTGTTTAATTTACGTGTATTTAGATTAATTTATATGATGTCCTGATGATTCACTATATAATCCGATTCGTATGTGAAACGCTGAGAAATATATTCGGGGATGTAATCTGGGGAGTTAAGCACTCGGGTGACCGAGAGGTGTTACTCAGACGACCGAGAGCACCTATTCGGTCGACCGAGAGCTTTCAAACCTGTTTCATCCGTTAATCAGTCACGTCTTTATGATTAGGTTAGCTTAATTGAATCTGTTATCTCAGTAGGTATGGCTATGGCTACGTCACTCGCTTAATTTAATTAAAACGTGTAAAAAGGAAATACCGATATAAAACTCTTAGGTAGGCTCATGAATTGATCTTCGGACGTTCAGCGTTATCTAGGTAGGTTTATATTAAGGAATTGCGCGCACCTTGTTATACGTAGATCGTAAACTAGCATGAGACTATAACTTGGTAATTGTTAGTTGGACGAGAGTTTGAGTGATCGTTTAGGAAGTACGCCTAACCATAGGAATGTTGCCTAGACGAGGTGTACGGTTAATATCGGCATCCTTGGAGTCGTAAGCGTGTGAGTTATATGAGATGGAGGCACCAAAAGGCGAAGTCACGTAACAATACCACAGTGATATAGTGACCTACCGGTGCTACATCAAGCTTAGAGGATGACTCCCGTAGCCAATATAAATAGATATGAATGGATTAATAGTTGATGAGTCTTGTTGTTATATAAATTGTCTAGATCCAAATAATTACGGTTATAATTGGGCAGTTGATTACGTTATTTGTTTACATGTTGTTTGTTTATATGTTTGAGTGTGTCTTTCTTTTCTCGTATTCTATGTTGGTCATATACCGTCTTTGTCAAACGAAATAAATAGGTTGACTATTTAAGTTAGGATCCACAAATTGATTCTCTGTGGGATCGACCTCGACTCTATCTAGCTATACTGCGATTGAACCTAGTTCACTTGCTAGTGGTTATTTAGGAATCGAGTTAATAATTTAACTTGACCTCAATCAATAAGTCCCTTCTTTAAATGTTGGTTCAAAGTAGATTATGCAATCACAGATATAGTAAGCAATGAAATAAAGTTCTGTAAAGTAAATTGCTGAAAGTAAATAGACACACGGTTTATAGTAGTTCAGGGTGGTGTAATCCCTTAATCCACTCTTCTCCTGTGATGATTGGAGGAATTCACTATTGTTTTCACAGATACAATAGTTAGATTGACCTTGACTACACAAGCTTCACAATCTTCAAGACTATCACTCCCTAGCTACATAAGCTTCAGTGACTCGGTCTCTATCACTGCTCCTTGAGAACAAATCTTTCAGCAGCTAACACAAAGGTTGCAACTCCTTCTCAGATTCCTCTGATTCAATTGCTTCAGTTGATGTGAATTGAATTCACAGACATGTGATCAATCTCAGCGCTTGATATGGAATTTGAGTTTTGATTGCTGAGTTGATCTCTAGATGTTTCCTTTAAGTACAGATAGAAGGCTTTTCAAATAGACAGAGTTTCTGCTTGTTTTTTATCAGATTAATCGTTATTTTTCCTGTCTGTCAGTGCCTTCTATTTATAGCCTTGATAATCCTTGATTTGAATTTCCGTCCATTGGCTATTTAATGTGGGGAATAATCCTTGGTTTAATTCTTGATTCCCCCTCAATTATATTCTCCTTGATTTCAGTGATCGGATTTTCTTCAAACATATATCATAAAATCCGTCTTTGATTGATCCTCGATTGATTATGCATTGAATGTTTGATCCTCTGAATCTTCTTCATTCTTCAGAATCTGAACAAGTAAAGTTTACTTGGCCATTCCCAGAACGGTTAAGTGATCCTTCTGACTTGGCTGTTTAGATCTTTCTTCACTGCTTTGTCTTTACTCAGCCGATAGTCAGTTCACTCTGCCGGTTCACTGCATTGTTATTTTCTTTGATCTTTTAGGTACTACTTGTACTTCACTTATCCTTGATTTGGGTGAGATTAGTATACACCATATTTGACAATGTATTTCATCATTTGAATTATAACTTAGAATTATCCAAGGTCATCACAGACTTCCTTGGTTATAAGTCAGACCATATGTCTTTTGTGCTTCTCTGTTGGTACTTGGATGGCTTCACTCTGCCGGATTTCTGTTTTACTTCTCCATCCTAACAACTAGTACAATACTTGTCTGACTCAACTCATACAACATGTCAGACTCTAAGTAAAGACTTATACAGAGATTTCTAACTTATTTCAGGCTTGCTATAACAGCTAGTATGACCATCATCAAAATATAATAAAATGTTCCTAACAATTTCCCCCTTTTTGATGATTCCAAAACCCTCATAAGCCTGAACATAAGTATGCAATTTCATAATAGTAACAGAATAAAACTCAGAAATTTTATTCATCCATTCAAGGGCAATAAGATTGTGCATTCAAAATTATTCAAAGGCATGAAATAATTCATTAAAGATCTACTGCTTCTTTTCTTCAAACCTGATGTCTTTGCCTTGCCCTTGTCAGTTGGGCTTTTCTTCTTCCCACTGGAGCTTTCAGGCTTGCAGCTTCCTTCCCCCTATTTGGCAGCACCAAATCTATCCTCCAGAATCTTTTTGGCTGCCTCAGATTCTGGGAGAGGACCAAACCATTCCTCCATAATTTTATTTGTTGCCCCAGTGACTTTGAGTAAGTGTTGAGTTGCTTCCTGAATAATCCATGATTTCATCCAAGTGCTGGATGTGCTCAGTATGCACATTCAAGGTGTCCACCAGGGGTTTGAGATTTCCATCAATCTTGTCAGCTAGAAACTCAAGATTTGTTTGGACATGATAAGGGATGAGATGCTGTAAGGTTTAAAGTAAATTGCCTTGCCTCTCCATCACCTCATCTTGAACCTTAATGTGACTGATGGGGGGGCCTCAATTTTGTGATTCATGGAGGTTTCATTACTCCTTAAGGCATTTTTTAGATTTTGCCTGCTCATGTACTGCTTCTCCATGTACACAATCAAAGGATTGATATCCAGATTGAAAAGTCTATCTAGATCTTCCTCTATTGGTGCAGATGCATCAGCCTGCTCTTCTTTCTCTTCATGTTCCTCTTCTTTCAGTTCTTCTTCTGTTTCTTGTTTTTCTTCTTCTTCAGCAATCTCATGATCAAATAGAGATTGTTGAAAATCACTTGCATGTCCTAGTCCCTGTGAGGACTGACCTTCTTCTCCATATGCTGGAGATTTGACTGCTTCTGCTGTTGTTCCCCCTTGATCAATGCTGGGGGCGTTGACAAGTTCAGCAGAGTGAGTTTGATCAGCTGGCTCACTCAATTATTTGTCAACTTTGCTGATGCTCCTGAGAATCACCTCCTGGATTGTCAGGTCATCATCAGAAAGATCCATCATTTCTTGATCATCTTCAAAATGATCACATTCTGTCTGTCCTTTCTCAGCTTCTTCATCTTCAGAGGTCTCCTCTTCTTCCTCCATCTCCTCTTCTTCAGATGAGGTAAGATAATACCCTTCCTCACATTCTTTCAAATAGGTGATTTCCTCTTGTTTCTCTTCCTCAGTTGTTGTATCATCACTAATCACAATAGGGCTATCCTTGTTAATGGGTAGGCTCCCTTGTTGTCCGTGTGCTGTTTGAGATCTGGTCCGCCTTCCAACTCCTAATCTGCTGCTTTCAGGTTCCTTTCTTTTGGTTCTAGTTTTTGGCTGTGGTTTCTGGGAGGCCTAAACATAAATGTACATCACCTTGGCCTTGTGCAATGTATGCACATATATGGGTTTCACTTTCACTTGGTTAAACAAATGTTGAAGAGGAATCCCATCGGATTTCATTTCCCAAAATTCACCTTTCTTCTGCAAGTTCTTGCTAGGTGCCGTAATTGCTAAATTCATTTCCTTTTGAATTTGAGCTTTTAATCTGTTGAAGATAAACTGTGACCAGTTGAATGAAGTACCTTCATAAATGATAGCCATCAACTTGATTCTGAGTTCGGTTAAGTTTTCCATTGAGCCCTTCCTTCCTTCAATGTTTCTGGTGATTACTGATGCAAACTCAGCAAAAGGACGTTTGAGTGCTGATTTGGGGAGGTTGTATTTCTTGCTATGCTTGCTAGGGTTCTTGGCGATTTCGGTCCATAATACATTGATGTTGATCTGCATCTTCTTCACATTGACGGGACCAGCGTTGGATAGGTTCAAGAATCTGTTGAGGAGTCCAGGATTGATAACCACTTCTATGCCAAACATTGTGCTTACAATACAGTCTGGGTCATTTTTCTTCTTTCTTGGTACAAACTTTGCATTTCTCCAGAATGCAATCAAGGTCTCATAGCATATCCCAGTGACTGGGAGGTTCAGGAAAGTCATTAACCCCAAATTGTTGCAGCCATCAATTAATCGTTGGGCTTGTACATCATTTTCATAAAAAGATAGATAATGTTCTGGCCTGAAAAACGATCCAATAATGATAGATTTTTCATAGTATTTTTCTATGGTAGAGTTGAAGAGGATGATGCCATTGCTTTGAAGTATTTAAGATTTCAAAAATCTTTGATTTTTCAGAGAAAATAGGGTTTATGAATTGCAATGGAGCGTAAAGAATTCTGAAAAATCTCTAAGTATTGTTTAAATAGGATTATTTGAGTAGTGTGAACGTGGTTGAATATGGAAGGATTTTGTGACGTAATGGCATGATTTTATGTATATAATCACGGTATTGGAGTGTAGTAGAGGAGTGGATTGAGGTATGTAATGACAAATCCTGGGTTTCGAGGCATTACCGTCATACATTAATGCAAATATAACTGCCACGTTTTGCAATATAAGATCCACGTGTGCAATCTCCCATAAAACTATTCTCCATTAATCAACTGATTTTGCACAAGTATAAAGTTGATTTTGTTCACACTTTACTTTGTTGTATTCTCCAAGATGTATATCGGTGGAGTAACTTGGCTGGTCATTATGCCGGTTTAGTGACTCATTTACTGAGCTGCTGTATAAAATTGTTCCTAACATTCAGTGAAGTTAACTTCGCTGGGTACCAGTGCCTTACCTGCCAAATGAGCGCACCCGAAGTGGGAAAGGTTCAGTCAGCTGGTGAAATTACTTAGCTGATTACTCCAGTTAGCTGCTCCTTAGAACTTAATCAATTTCTATCATTCCCAACTCAGTTCTCAACTTGCTGAACCTTTCATGACTGAGTGGTTTTGTGAAGATGTCAGCCAATTGGTCTTCAGTTGGTATATATCTTAGAAGATGTCTCCTTTTTCTACATGATCTCTGATAAAATGATGTCTCGCATCAATATGTTTTGTTCTTGAATGTAGTACTGGATTTTCTGTGATGGATATTGCACTTGTGTTATCACATATTATTGGAATTGTCTTCTCCTCTATTCCATAGTCCCTTAGCTATTGTCTGATCCACAACACTTGTGCACAACAGCTACCTGCTGCTATATATTCTGCTTCAGTTGTTGATGTGGATACATAATTTTGCTTTTTGTTAAATCATGACACTAGTCTACTTCCTAGAATTTGACAAGTTCCAGATGTGCTTTTTCTATCTATCTTACATCCAGCATAGTCTGAGTCTAAATATGATATCAGTTTGAATCCTCCATCTTTTGGATACCAAATCCCTATATTTATGGTGTTCTTCAGGTATTTGATGATTCTTTTAGCTGCTAGTAGGTGAGATTCCTTTGGTTGAGCTTGGAATCTTGCACATACTCTTACTGCAAATGCTATATCAGGTCTGCTTGCAGTAAGATAGAGTAGAGACCCAATGATCCCTCTATAAAGCTTCTGATCAACATCCTTTCCACTTTCATCTTTTCCAAGAATGACTCTTGCACACATTGGTGTATCTGATGTGCCACTTGTATCCATTCCATATTTGTGTATCAGGTCTTTTGTATACTTGGCTTGATTGATGAAGATACCATCCTTCATTTGCTTCACTTGTAGACCAAGAAAGTAATTTATGTCTCCCATCATGCTCATCTGAAATTTGCTTTTCATCAGGTTTGCAAATTTCTCACATAGGTTCTCATCTTCTAATCCAAAGCATCAACATAGAATTGATCTAACAAACTGCATGTTCCTTTTTCTAGCTTGAAAAGAGTTTTATCAATAGTCCTCTTGTTGAATCCGTTGTTGATCAAAAATTTTGAGACTGTCTCATACCAGGCTCTAGGTGCCTGTTTGAGTCCATAAAGTGCCTTTTTGAGTTTGTACACTTTGTTTTCCTTCCATTTGAGTTGGAAACCAGGGGGTTGTTCCACATATACTTCTTCTTCCAAATGTCCATTCAGAAATGCACTATTGACAACCATTTGATAAACTTTGAAGTCTTTATGAGCTGCAAAGGCTAGAAAGAGTCTGATTGCTTTCAATCTTTCTACTGGTGCAAATGTTTCATCATAGTCTATTACTTCTGCTTGTGAGTAGCCTTTCGCAACTAGCCTTGCTTTGTTTCTGACAACTGTTCCTTGTTCATTCATCTTGTTTCTAAACACCCATTTTGTTCCAATGATGTTGGCTATGTCTGGTCTGTCAACAAGTTCTAAGACCTCATTTCTTTCAAATTCATATAGCTCTCCTTGCATGGCTGTAATCCAATCAGCATCTTGAATTGCATCATCTATTGTTTTGGGTTACACCTGTGATAGAAAACAAGTTAGCATTATTTCCAGTTGTCTTCTGGTTCTAACTCCTGTATGAATATCTCCAATGACTTATTCTTCAGGATGATCTCTTAGCCAATTTAGGTCAGGTTGAAGTTGCTCTTGAGTTGGTTCATCCACAACTTCATCTTGTGCATCAACTTCATGTTCTTGTGTTGGTGCTTCTTGTGTTGCTATGATATGTGTGTCTTCTTGATTGCCAAATGTGTGATCCAGAATGATAGCTGGTACTGTTGTGTTTATATAAACTTGTCTCTGTCCAGCTTCTTCTTCAAGATCTTGTAGACTTTCACCATTTGTGTTTGGTTCATCAAAAACCACATGGATTGACTCTTCAATCACCAAAGTTCTTTTGTTGAGTACTCTGAAGGCTTTGCTTGTGTCTGAGTATCCTATAAAGATTGCTTCATCAGCTTTTTCATCAAAAGTATGTAATTGATTCCTGTTCAAAACAAAACATTTAGAACCAAATATATGTAAATGTGAGATATTAGGTTTTCTTCCATTCCATATTTCATATGGTGTTTTTCCATGACGTTTGTTGATGATTGATCTGTTTTGAGTATAGCATGCTGTATTTGTCGCTTCAAATTTCAAAATCTCTTTGGTAAGCATGCTTCTGCAATCATTGTTCTGACTGCTTCTTTGCGTGTCTTGTTTCTTCTTTCTGCTACACCATTTTGTTGTGGAGTCCCTACTGCTGATAGTTGATGTAGTACTCCATTTTCTTCACGGTAGGTCTGATAATTCATTTAGAAATTCTGTGCCTCTATATAATCTGATTTTGATGATCTTCAGTTCCTTTTCATTTTGAATTCTTCTTAGCAAACCTGGCAGCTTTTTGAGTGTATCTCTTTTCCTGTTCATGAATATGATCCAAGTGAATTTGGAAAAGTCATCCACCACCACTAGAGTGTATTTCTTTCCACTTACATTTACTGAAGTGACTGGTCCAAAAAGATCCATATGCAACAAATGTAAAATTCTTGTTGCTGATTGATAGGGCTTTGACTTGAAAGAGCTTTTGATTTGCATCCCTTTTTGACATGCATCACAAAGGCTTTTCTTTTTGAAAGTGATATCTGGAATACCTTCAACTCTCTTGTTCTTTGTCAGTGTATAGATGGTCTTGAAGTTGAGATGATTTAATCTTCTATGCCAAATCCAGCTGGTTGATTTCTTATTTTTGACAAGCAAACATGTTTCAGCCTTTGTTGTCTTCCAATCTACCACATACATGTTATCTTCTCTTCTTCCTGCAAGTACAACTGTGTTGGTTTGGCTGTGGATCACCTTGCATCCTTCTTTGTTGAAGTGCACATTGTAGCCTTTATCACAGAATTGACTGATACTCAGAAGATTGAAATTCAGTCCTTTAACATAAGCCACATTTTGAATTTTCAAACTGTTTTTGAGCATATGCCTTCTCCCTTAATTTTTCCTGGGTTTTCTTTGCCTCCAAATGTTACTTTGGGTCCATCAAAAGCTTTAAAATCAGTCAGCCATCCTTTATTCCCTGTCATGTGCCTGGAACATCCACTGTCTATGTACCAGACATCCTACAAAACAAATTAAGTATGTTTAGGTACCCAACACTGTTTGGGTCCATACCTGTTAGCAGTCATGCCTCCTACTCCAAGTATGTCCAATGGATTTTCTTTTTGGATAATTGAAGTCATCAACTTCATATATATAAGGCATGGCATAATAACTTCTAATATTTCTACTAAAGGTATTCTGATACTTTTCTCTACTTTTTGATGCATTTGTATCCCTTTTCACTTTCCAATATGCAGGAGGAAACTTATTTCCATATTGCTTCTTGTGTCCAGGAACATGCCTAGGTTGGCTTTTCCTAAACACATGTATAGCATGAAATGGTTTCTTCTTGTATTTTGGAGGTGCAACATTCCAATCATCTTCTGAAGGGTAAAGTCTTCCCTTACCTTTCAGTAAGCCTTTGCCTTTAATTGGTTGATATGATGATTTACTCGGCTGTTTCACTGCACTGGATTCGACTTCGCTAGTCCAGGGTGAGTAGAAGAAACTATGGTCTGTCATTTTCGGAATTTAGGTCCAGTTTTGGCCATTGATTCAAAATTGCATTGTCCATTGTTTCTTTTCTCATCCTGACTGTTGTAGCCAAGACGAGATCTAGATCCAAACCTTTTTGAGGGTTTGTAAGTTGGTGCAATTTGTGGTGCTCTTAACTGGTGGGGATATTTTCTCAGCTGGTCTTTCAGCATCAGATGAGTGATCATCTGCTGCTTGTTGATCAGTTAAGTGAATTTCCTTACTAGTTTGTTTAGCTTTTATTTCATCTAGTTCCTTTTTTAATCTTTTATTTTCCTTTCTCAGATTCTTATATTCTTGTTCCAGAATTTCATGATTTACTTGAATTTCTTCAAATTTACTCATGAGATTTTGAATTAGGTTTGCATAATCTAAGGGGAGAATAGAAGATTGTGTAGTGTCAGATATGGATGCACTAGATGATGAGTATGAGCTAGATGTTACCTCCGTTTCATTAGATTCTTTGGCCATAAGGCATAGGTAAGCTTTTTCATCGTCTGATATGTCAGCTTCATCATCATCAGAATCATTTTAATATGATTCTTCATTCTTTTCACTATTGGTTTCAGCTTTGAGTGCCTTCTTGCTTTTTCTTTTTCAGTTGTCTTGTACTTCTTCTTATCCTCATCTTCGTCTTTTTCTTCGGGGAAATCATCCTTGTAATGACCTTTCTTCTTACATTTGAAGCATCTGTATTCATCATCAATTTTCTTCATGTCTTTGCTTGAGCTTGATTTCTTGTTTGATGATGAAGTTCCTTTGAATTGCTTTTTCTTGCTAAACCTGTCAAAACGTTTGATCAGTAAAGCGACATGTTCTTTCAGCTCATGTGTCTCTTTGCTGCTTGTGTCATCTGTTTTTCTTTGCTGGGGTGCAACCAGTGCACTGGCCTTATGTGTCTCTGCTGGTGCACTGTCTTCGCTGTTCAACTCAAATTCATTAGCCTTTAATTGAGACATTAGAGTCAAAGTATCAGAGTTTGAAAGGTTTGTTGTTCCTCTAAGCAATGATGTGATGATCTTCCATCTTTCATATAGACCTCTCAAGATTTTCAGGCACACTTCTTTTTGTGGATATGTGTGTCCAAGATGTTGCAGTTCACTGATGATGGACTCACCATTTGATCAATGCTTGAGAATTTGTTATCCATTTGATCAATGGACTCACCCATTTGATCAATGGACTCACCGCCTTTTTTTGAAGTTCCCAAATTTCGTTTTGCAACGATAATTTGTTTTCCTTGACTGTTTCCGATCCTTCATTGATCAGTGCCAATTTGTCCCACATCTCCTTTGTTGTTTTGCAGTCTTTGATCCTCATGAACATGTTACTGTCCGGAGTCTTCAAGATCATGTCTTTTGCAAGAAAATCTAGGTTTTCTCTTCTTATGTCATCCTTGGTCCAATCTTTCTTGAGTTTGTCTATCTCATTTCCTTGATCTGCTCCTGTGGTTATCACAGTTGTGATCTTGATTGGACCATCATTAATTACATCCAACATCTCCTCATGAGTTGTTGCAAGATGAGACAACATCTTTATTTTATATTCATCAAAATTATTAACATTAAATACAGGTACCTTTGACATGAAATTTGAGGAACACATGAGTATAAATAAGAGATATATTTAGAAAGCACAAATTTGAAAACTACTTTGAAAATATATGATCTCCTTGTTACCAGAAATTAGATTTGAACAAGTTTTGATACTAGGAACAATGCTCCGATACCAATTGTTGGTCCCAGAGAAGAGTAAAATTATACTCGAAGGGGGGGGGGGGGGGGGGTGAATGACTATAGTGGAGTTTCAAAAACTTTTCTTATATTTAAAAGCTTTTGGGCAGCGGATAAGTCCCTTCTTTAAATGTTGGTTCAAAGTAGATTATGCAATCACATATATAGTAAGCAATGAAATAAAGTGTTGAAAAGTAAATTGCTGAAAGTAAATAGACACAAAGGTTTATAGTGGTTCAGGGTGGTGTAATCCTTTAATCCACTCTTCTCCTGTGATGATTGGAGGAATTCACTATTGTTTTCACAAATACAATAGTTAGATTGTCCTTGGCTACACAAGCTTCACAATCTTCAAGACTATCACTCCCTGGCTACAGAAGCTTCAGTGACTCGATCTCTATCACTGCTCCTTGAGAACAAATCTTTCAGCAGCTATCACAAAGGTTGCAACTCCTTCTCAGATTCCTCTGATTCAATTGCTTCAGTTGATGTGAATTGAATTCATAGACTTGTGATCAATCTCAGTGCTTGATATGGAATTTGAGTTATGATTGCTGAGTTGATCTCTAGATGTTTCCTTTAAGTACATATAGAAGGCTTTTCAAATGGACAGAGTTTATGCTTGTTTCTTATCGATTAATCGTTATTTTTCCTGTCTGTCAGTGCCTTCTATTTATAGCCTTGATAATCCTTGATTTGAATTTCCGTCCGTTGGCTATTTAACGTGGGAATAATCCTTGGTTTAATTCTTGATTCCCCCTCAATTATATTCTCCTTGATTTCATTGATCGGATTTTCTTCAAACGTATATCATAAAATCCGTCTTTGATTGATCCTCAATTGATTATGCATTGAATGCTTGATCCTCTGAATCTTCTTCATTCTTTAGAATCTGAACAAGTAAAGTTTACTTGGCCTTTCCCTGAACGGTTAAGTGATCCTTCTGACTTGGCTATTTAGATCTTTCATCACTTCTTTGTCTTTACTCAGCCGATAGTCAGTTCACTCTAACGGTTCACTGCATTGTTATTTTGTTTGATCTTTTAGGTACTTCTTGTACTTCACTAATCCTTGATTTGGGTGAGATCAGTGTACACCATATTTGACAATGTATTTCATCATTTGAATTATAACTTAGACTTATCCAAGGTCATCACAGACTTCCTTGGTTATAAGTCGACCAATGTCTCTTGTGCTTCTCTCGCCGGTACTTGGTTGGGCTTCTCGCCGGATTTCTGTTTACTTCGCCATCCTACCAACTAGTACAATACTTGTCTAATCAACTTATACAACATGTCAGACTCAAAGTAAAGACTTATACTGAGATTTCTAACTTATTTCAGGCTTGCTATAACAGCTAGTATGGCCAACATCAAAACATAATAAAATGTTCCTAACAATTTCATAACATATGAAATAAATCAATCAATCAAAGAGTTTATTATGTTTGACAATATTGGCACCCAAAAAAATAACAATATTGTATAATATGGACTCTATGTTAACTATATAAAAGTATAAAAAAAAATAGTATACAAAGTTCCCGGTCTGTAAATATATATATAATTATTTTTGACAATAGTCTGTAAATATTCTTAAGCGTGGATGACAAAAAAAATAAATAAAAATAAGAAATTAAAACACATCAAATGAGGGCAGTTGATTTGTTCCGAGAAAAGAGGCGCACGTCGTTATTGATTTTCAGTGATAAGCATCCCATCTATAGCTTAAATTTTAGGGGCAATGGTCCAAAAGGACACAAAATAGACTTAATTAGGCAAATAGGACACTAAGGAATCTTATTTGGTTATAAGGACACAAATTAGATAGATAGACTCAAATACCCTTAATGAAGAAAAAAAAAAAAAGAAAAAGAAAGAAGGGATGAAGCGCTGGGCGCTGAATGTTGTTATTATTATTATTTGATTGAAATAAAGCTGTTGATGTTGTTTGTGTGCTTCTTTTATTTTCCTTTTATTTTTTTATTTTTTTTCTGGATGTTGATTGTTTGTTTTGTTTTGTTTTGTTTTGTTTATTTTTTATTTTTTTTATTTTTTTTTATTTTTTTTTCTTTCTTCAGGACGTTGCAAGTTGTTGTTGTTTTTTTTTTTTTTTTCCCCTCTAGATGTTGATAGTATTTTTTTCATTGACCACCGCGATGCAGAGATACCGCGTGATGAATAGACACCACGACGCAGAGACACGGTGATGGAGTGACCACCCCGATGCGCAGACAACACGATGCGGCGACACCTCGATGAAGTGACACCGCGAAGCATTGACTACCGCGATGCGGTGACACCCCGATGCGAGACGCCTCGATAAAGTGACACCGCGATGCATTGACCACCCCGCATCCAATGACCACCGCGATGCATTGACCACCCCGATGCATTGGCCACCTCGGTGAATTGACCACCCCGATGCATTGACCACCGCGACGCCCGATGCACCGACAACCGTGATGCATGACATCGCGATGCGCAGACACCACGATGCGGAGACATCGCGATGCGCAGACACCGCGATGCGGTGACCACCGTGATGAATTGACCACCGCATCGCGGCGGCCATCGCGACCCGCGATGCGGTGACCACCGCGTTTCATTGAACACCGAGATACAGAGACATCGTGATAAGGCGACACCGAGATGCAGAGACACGGCGATGAAGCGACACCGAGATGCAGAGACACAGTGATGAAGCGACACTGCGATGCAGAGAGACCTCATTGAAGTGGCACCGCGATGTAGAGAACTCCGCGATGCGACACCGCGATGCAGTGACCACCGTGATGCGGTGACACCCCCGATGTAGAGACGCCGTGATGCGCAGGCCTCGATGAAGTGACACCGCGATATATTGACCACTCGCATCCATTGACCACCCCAATGCAAAGTGGCCACCTCCGATGCGCAGACACCGCGATGCGGTGACCACCCCCGATGCGCAGAGACACCACGATGCGAGACACCGTACGCAATGCGGACCACCCCCGATGCGCAGACACCGGAAGCGGTGACCACCCCCGATGCGCAGACACCGCGTTTAAGTGACACCGCGATGCACTAACAACCGCGATCATTAACCACTATTAACGAGTCGAGCTCGATCTTGTTATATTTTATTAAAAATTAAATGAATTCTAAGAAAATAATCGACCTTACGAGCCGAGTCGAGCTATATCGATTACTTAGCGTGTCAAGTTCGATCTTGACTTTTTATGGCTTCATCGAGCCCAAACTTTATCAACAATTTATGCAATGATATTGGCAATCATATATGCGTGACATCGGCAATCATATATGCGTGACATCAAAAATTTATGCAGTGACATCGGCAATCAAATATGCTGTGACATCAACATTTTATAAGGTGACATCAATAATTTATGTAGTGACATCAACATTTTAGGCAGTGACATCGGTAATCATATACGCATGACATCAACAATTTATACAGTGACATCGGCATTCACCACCACGATACATTGGCCATCCCCAATGCAAAGACACCGCGATGCAGTGACCACCCCCAATGCAGAGATACCACGATGAAGTGACCGCGATGCAATGACATCGCAATGCATTGACCATCGTGATGCATTGACCACCCTGATGCAGTGACCACCCTGATGCAGTCACCACCGCGATGCATTGACCACCGTGATCCAGTGACCACCGTGATGCAGTTACATCTGATGAAGCGACACCGCAATAACATTTGATATTTTTCCTACTTAATTTTAGAAAATCGATTTTTTTTCTTTTAGAATTTGACTTCAAATGGCTATATATTTTGATGCATTGGCCACCCATGATGCAGGGACAACCACGATGAAGTGACACCACGATGCAGTGATACCACGATGCATTGACCACCGCGATGCATTGACCACCGTGATGCACTGACAACCGCGATGAAGTGACACCGCGATGTAGAGACATCGCGATGAAGTGACACCGCGATGCAATGGCCACTGCGATGTAGTGACCACCGTGATGCAATGACAACCGCGATGCATTGACCACCGTGATGAAGTGATCACCCTGATGCAATGACCCCCGCGATGCATTGACCACCCCGATGTAGTGATCACCGCGATTCATTGAACACCGTGATGCAGAGACATCGCAATGAAGTGACACCGCGATGCAGAGACACCGTGGTGAAGTGACACCGCGATGCACTGACAACCGCGATGAAGTGACACCGCAATGCATTGAAAACCGTGATGCAGAGACACCTGGATGCAAAGACATCGCAATGTAGAGACACCACAATGCAGTGACCACGACGATGTTTTGACCACCGCGATGCGACGTGACACCCCCGATGCCGAGATGTCGCGATGCGAGACGCCTCGATGAAGTGACACCGGGATGCATTGACCAACCCCGCATTCATTGACCACCTCAATGTAGTGGCCACCTCCGATGCAGACACCGCGCGGCGGTGATCACCCCCACGTGCAGACACCGTGATGTAGTGACCACCCCCGATGTAGAGACACCGGGTGCGGTGACCACCCCCGATGTAGAGACACCGCGATGCAGCCGACTACCCCCGATGTAAAGACATTTATTATGTGACTCCGTTAACAAATGAGAATTTTGTGCAGTGACAACAACATTTGCAACGGTTTATGCAGTGACACCCAACTATTTTATTCGAGTATATATTTGAGTCAAGTATATTATAGTATATATTCGAGTTGAGTATTAGACGAGACGAGCTCGATCTTGTTATATTTTATTAAAAATTAAATGAATTCTAAGAAAATAATCGAGTTTACGAGCCGATTCGAGCTATATCGAGTACTTAGCGAGTCAAGTTCGATCTTGCCTTTTTATGGGTCGAGCAAGCCCAAATTTTTTTAGCCGAGTCAAGCTCGAGCCCTAGAGAGTATCGACTCGGCTCGGCTCGGCTCGATTACACCCTAATGTGAATGACACTATATTTATTTTACAAAATTTACCAAATTTTTGTGTATCAAATCGTATACGCAGCGACATCAATGTCATTCGCATCGATTCTCGACGTCACCGCATCAATTTTATTCCAAATCATAAATCAAAACCACTATCAAATTCATGCCATTGCACCATTTTGGATGCCCATTTCTCTCAATAAGACCATCACTTTAAGATAAGAAACAAGTTAATAGACTATCAGCTACAAGCAAATAATGGAAAAAAAAATAGGAACAGAGCAAATGCTACAAATCTGGCATTGATACAATGACAAACAGGAACAGAACCTATTTATCTAGCTTTGGATTCAATAGTTAAAAAAAAATATTAAGTTCAACACTTCACAGCCTACCAAATGAATGCTTCTACATCAAATTCAGCCTACAGAAATCCCATCTTCTTTTCCTCCACCAGGTACATGAAAAGCTTTAGTGAGCTCAAAACATCAAACCATGTTCTTCAATTTTGGAGGAAATCGACATAGGAGCAGGGGAGAAAACAAAATGCTTCAAATTTATTCGTCTGTCCTTTCATCTCCTTCATCCCATTTTGCTTCGATCTGTAAATTTTCAGAATTGACCAAAGGCCAAGCTCCTTAAAAAAGCAGCCAAAAATCAAAATGGGATTTCTTAATTCAACTTTCTTGTTCATCATTTTGTAAATAGTTTTCAACCGATTATTGTTGCAGCAAAAGGGGTGTACATTTCCCAAGTGATAACTAAAATCCCCCAATTTCATTCCTCATCACTTCTGCTTCCCCATGATTACTCCCTCCATCAACGTAGGAGGAAGGTGAAGTATCGGTTCAGATGGTGACCAAAAATCAAACTGTTTTGCTTCGATTTCAAGTGAAAGAAATTGGTTCTTCAAGAACCCATAATCCTAACTCTAATCTTTGTTCTTGCTGGATCCATCTCCCCTCTCTGCTAATATCACTTTCACATGCCTAATAAGTATTCCGATCGGAAGCCGAAGTATTCCGATCAGGGAAAAAAAACCGAAGATGTGTTAGAAGAAGAAGCGCTCCACACAAAAAAATAAAATAATAAAGAAGCAGCAGCAACAAATAATGTATATAATGTAGGGTTAATTTTGTCTAGTTACTCATTTTGTGTCCTTATAAACAAATAAGATTTTTTAATGTCCTAAATGTTCATTAAGTACTCAAATTAATCCTTATAAACAAATATCCATAAAATTTATTGAAGGATTTTCAGATGTGCTAAATTAAGAGGTATTAAAAATATTATCAAACACATCTATTTGTAACCACCACTTATTATATTTGAAATAAGTGCTGAATTGAGCTAACAAACAGGCCCTAAGTCTGAGATTTGTCGGGCCATGCATTTGAGATCATCAAGAAAGTTGGATGTTAAAGTGCATCTTGGTGAAAGTGCAATAAAGCAATCATTTAGACCTTAAGGCTTAATGCTACTTTGAAAGTTATTCAAAGAATCAATAACTAGTGTGTTTGAAAATCCCTCATCAACCCGGAAGAAATTAAGGGATAAGTTGTAATGCTGCTATACAAATCAAGAACCTTAAGGTCTGAGTGATTGCTCTGATGAATGGTGAGGATTCTGCTGCATGCTCCAAGAGGCTACTTTAATTTGTCTGAAATTACGCAAAAGTAGTATTTTTCATGCTTTCTAATTCTGCCCCGGGTCCAAAAGGTATGTCTTCAGGCTTCTATAACGTTGGTTTTCATATTATAAAAAAAAGATTTGCTCTCTTTTGTCATCGACTTTATAAGAACCGGGAAAATGCTCAAAAAACTCAACCGTATTTATCACTGTCATCTCTGTGTAATCGGGGCCAGAGCTAAAGTTGTTTTATAGGACCCTTCACTGTAAAAAAATTACGGTATAAAAATTCTTATATCCTTTTTTTCCTTTTCAGTTTGACTAAATATGTGGTTTGACTTGTGATACGCCAAACCCGGAAAAAGCCTGCGGATTCATGTTGGGTAAGGTCCTCAGTTCGATCGGTCTTCTCCTTTCATAAACCGGACTGGGCCAGGTATAATCCAGTCCACCACATGCCTTTACGATACTTATCATCGGCTAGGCAACATGCGCCGATTGGCAAAGCCTTTAGTCACCCTTTTACAGGTCGGCACGAAGCACGTACTAAGGGCCGATCTACTCGCCCTTCGGTCGCAGACCGCCAGCTTGGACCAAGCCCGCTTGATCTAGGCAACAAAGTTCATACACGACAGTTACAGACAAAGAACCTATACGGCGTTTATAAAGCACTTCGCCCTATCAGAGGCTGCCACGTCAGCCACGTAGTAATAATGCTTTATTATATTTAATTACGTCTTAATTACAGTCATTTGTAACTGTCGACTCTTAGTCCCTATAAATAGCGGCGGCATTTGTACCCTGAAATAGACATCTCATTAATACTAAACGCAGATAACCTCTGCCAATTTATCGACAAACGAGTTCGACCTTTACTGTTCTAGTCATCTTCATATTTCCTTCATATTTTTCTTGAGCGCCATCGCACACCACCGGCAAAATCACTCACTTCCGCTAGATGTCCACCTCCAAATTCATTATAACCCGTTTGCGGTAACTCCGAACGTTATCAATTTGAGTGTTGCTAATTTTGTTTTTTTTTTTGGCTCTAAAACTTGACATCTTTAAGGCTAGCGGTATTGCAAGGGCGATTTTGAAAAATACAAAGCAAGCGTGTCGCTAAAAATACAATCGTGTCGCTAAAAAGATTTTTGACTACACATTAGCCATGTATTTACCAAAAATCGCCCTTGCAATACCGCTAGCCCATCTTTAAAGCTTCGGTTCGGCACAATTGAATGGGTATTTTTGGATTTTATTATGAAAAGGGTTTTTGCTATGCTTGGATATCTTTAATCCTTGGACGCGTGTCTTCTTTTTCTTTCTCTTTTATCATCAATGGTGAAAGAGACGTGGTCTTGTAAGGCCTTCCAGGGTATCAAACCGGTTGACCATCTTTCCCAAATCTTTTCCTTATTTGTTCTGATGCCCTCACGTTTATTTTAAATTTTGTTAATCACCTGCTTTTCGCTAATGACTCTCCTTAAATTTTTTCGAAGGCATTTGTATACGAGGCTTGTCCTAGTCAGTCTATCAATTTCCAAAAATCTAGTCTTTCTTCAGCATTGGGGTGGATTTATCTATAAGAAGCTTTCGTTAAGTAAAAAAGAAATAATGATACGACAATTTTTTATACAGCAAATGACATAATATGATGTGTCAATGGATCTGACACCGGGACCTATTTTTAAAATAATTGTCATATCATTAAAGGTTACGTTGTTATATTATGTTGTTGTATTTATTATATTAGGGTGTATTTGTTGTATTAGAGTGTATGTTGAATTTTCTGAATGGAAATGTGCACATGAACTTAATATTTTGAGCAAATCATTTGTTCATGATAAAGCTAATAAATTATTAGCCATGGATAATTTTAGGGCGCTTTATATGGCATCATTGCTGTGTTTTTATACCGGTAGAAAGTTGATTCTAAAATCAAATTTGACTTTTACCTCATTGGTTCTAATAAAAACTTGATTTTACTTGTAAAATTAACTGTAAAAAAATCACTTGTTATTATGGTATCACAACGGTAGATCAGGTGTGACGCTATAAAAAATGACAACGAGCTTACCATTGTCATGTTTTTTAGAAGCTTGGTAGAAGCACAAGCTCTATAATAGACCGTATGGTACGAAGTACATATACTTCTATTTGCTCATGTGTCTCGTTTCTAATACGTATTCGACAACATGGGGCTATTTCTAATTTTTCAAAAGTTGAATACGGTATCCAAAAATGCATATCTCCATAAACCAGTTACGTAAAATGATATATCTCCATAAACCAGTTACGTAAAATGAAGAACCCTTATGAAAATTGCCGGAAAATTAAAAGAAAAGCTACCTGAAATGAAGATAAACTGCCAAAATAAAGAGAAACCGCTAAAAATGTTACATTTCATTTGGTCCTTTTATTTTTAATACTTACGCATTTTCCTTCTTTCCTTATATCCTATATTTTTCAAGAATCTCACATTCACGAATTCACCGGTAGATCTTGCAAGAGTCTAGTGTGGACATGGAGGAAAATTGAAAAGGCCTTTGGAAACACAAATGCTATTCATACTTCACTTTTTATAATAGAAAAACTATATCGTTTCAATAAAAAAGTTGAAAACTCAATGGGAGCATGTACGCCTTATCCCATGCATACCAGCCCCTATCCATACCCGTGCCACCTAGACGGTATGCCTCCCTAGTCCATATATCGAATAGAAGGTGATGAGGTGTAACGCCCCGTTCCCGGACACCGAGTCATTATTCGGAAAAAGAATGTTCGGCACGTATAATATAAAATAATGTCATATTATACGTAAACCTCTACTACAACGTATCGAGTTAAGTAAAACGGAAGCAAAAGAGTTGGGTATATTTTTTTTAGGATAAGGTTGTAAAGGACCATTTTACATCTTATTTATGTAAAAAGGACAACAAAAAAATGCAATGGTTGAGAAGGACAAAAAGTAATGTCAATCCAAAAATACCCTTTATAATTACAACTAGTCTCATTCCTCCATTATCCAAAATGTAAAAACCCTAGCCTCCATCCAATTCTCTTCTCTGAAACCATTATACAAAATGTAAAAATCCTCCATCCGCCGCAAATCTTCTCTCGCAAATCTTCCATGGATTTCCATCCGCCGCAAATCTTCTCTCGCAAATGTTCTAGCCGAGGCGGAAAAATGCGGTCTTTCTTTGCGGCCGGAATTGAAGAACAAATGTGGGGAAGTTTTTTCTCTCGTTCAAAATTATGCTTATGAAACCAATTAACGAACATTGATTCATTTGCGAGATTGATGGCGTCGGTTACGTCTAAAAGAGATTGAGTCGATTCAACAACGGAAACCGTTTCATCGAATTAAGGAAACAGGAGAGAGCAGAATCGAGAGAAAAAAATGGGCGATCAGTTTGACGAATCGTTTTGCTTTTCGATTCTGCGTTTTTTTTTCAATCGTTTTGCTTTTCTGCGTTTTTCTTTTCAATCGATTCTGCGTTTTTTTTTTCGTTCAAGTCGATTCTGCGTTTTTTTTTCGTTCAAGTCGATTCTGCGTTTTTTTTTTCGATCGTTTTGCTTTTCGATTGTTGTTTTGAGTAATTGATTGAGGAATGTATATAGCAGGATCATGTATATAGCAGGATCGATTGTTGTTTTGAGTAATTGATTGACTAATGGACGCCGGATTCATAACTGCCATTACACCTGCAAATGAAGCTGTTCAAATGCAGCAAGTGTAACTGTGTAGTGCAGAAAAGTTACTACATATAAGCTGTAATGTGCTAGACATGATGTTCTGAAAGTTACTACATGTTCTGAAAAGTTACTACATTGGCGATTGTTAAACCTGTAATGGATTGTTACTACTTATTTCGCGATTTTGTCCCATTTTTTTTCACAATTGTGCACAATCTTAAGGTCCTCAAATCCCCTATTGGGTTCCTCTTTCCCAATTAGGGTTTAGTTTTGTAGTAACACCATTATGCAACACTACTATTCCACGTAGTAACACCACTATACAACGTACTAACACCACTATACGTAGTAACATTATCCGACGTAGTAACACTACCATGCACTCAATTTCATTTACTAAAAATGCAGTGTTTTGAAACGGCAATTGACGAAAAATATACTAACATCTGTAAAAATGAACTCGGCCACTAAAAAAATTTGAACATTTCCAAGGAAAATGTAGTAACGTTTCGGCATTTTTTTCTATGAATGTGCACGATCTTAAGGTACACAAATCCCCTATTAGGGTTCCCCTTCCCAAGTAGGGTATAGAAAGAGTAACGTTTCGGCATTTTTTATATGAATGTGCACGATCTTAAGGTACACAAATCCCCTATTAGGGGTTCCCCTTCTCAAGTAGGGTATGTAAAGTCATCGAAGCAATGGAAACACCCTCAAACATAGTAACACATAATGTAGTAACTCGTAGTAACACCAACACGTAGTAACACCAGCATGACTTTAATGTGAAAAGAAAAAAAAATGTTATCATTAAGGGTATTTTTGTACATCTCTTTTTTTTTGTCCTTCTCAACCACTGTCTTTGTTTTTCGTCCTTTTTCATCATTTACCATCTTATATTGTCCTTTAGACCCACCACCCCTATTTTTTTTCCAAACAGCCAAGAATAGAAACTCAATATCTAAAAGGTAGGAATGTAAATTTATTACATCGGAAAAACCAAACGAAACTTATAACATACGAAATCCTCCAAAAGAAAACTAAAAGAAAGTATAACGTTCTCCAAAGAATAACGAGTCTAGTATAATATCAAAATAGTAATAAAAGTAAATGCTTCAACGTCGTCGTCCTCAAACGTCGTCATCAAAGTCTTCCTCGAACTCCGGATCTACCTGTTCATCTTATCTCCCCCAAACACATAGAAAAACAATGCATTTGAGGTAAGTACAAAGTACTCAATAAGAGGAAGAAGCTACAAATTAATTATGATTTAAAAATAAAAGAATTTATTTATGTGACCGACTCAATCTAGTGTTCACTCCATGTCCATCAACATGTCATGACTATATGTTTCTTACTTAACTTATCTTGGTTACGTCAGCATTTAAGGGCACTACGCATGGCGTTTATCAGCCTGAAGTTATACTTGCTAACTAACGATGAATAGCACCTGATAGCTCAGGGGTCTCCCCGGTATGCATATACATTCGATGAATTTCCTCCGCTACCCTTCAACCTTTTGAGCCAGTAGCGTTGTTCACCTTGATGAACAACCACATCGCCGATATGAATCGGTGTCTGACCAAGAATAGCATGACATTTTATCTTTTACTACACGTATGTAATTATTATGTATTAACTAGCCACCTAAGTGTTTTCAAAGCAAAGCTCACCTTAACAACTCTTCTCCTTCACTTAGACAGCTAGACACCACACCCTTTATAGAGTACACATACATTGAGGAACTCTAGTTCATCAAAGCACAAGCCCCTTCATGCCCTTCCGACGGTCCCAAACTTCAACTCCTTTGAAGAGTATATTCGGTGCCAGAACTAAACGCATCATAAGCTCAATCAAGGCTTGTTCACGTTTAATTAATGTTTTTAGATCATGAAACAACGTTTAAAATCTCTTTACATATCTTAAACAATGTTTTATTAAAACTGGGGGTCAATGCGTGCGCATTCCTTAGAATGCGTGCACATTCCCTGACCAAGAAAACATGCTGGAAGTTACTGTCTAGCCAATACGTGCGCATTGCCTACAATGCATGCATATTGCCTACAATGCGTGCGCATTGCCTACAATTCGTGCACATTGCCTACAATGCGTGCACATTGCACATGCTGGGAGCAACCTGAACCATTCTGAAACGGCAACGCATACGCATTCCACTGAATGCGTGCGCATTGCACCTGATGTGAAAAGGACTTAACATCTTGAATCACGAATGCGTGTGCATTCCTATGAATGCATGCGCATTCCACATGTTGAGACTAAGGCCATACATCCCATAACAGGAATGCGTGCGCATTGCTAGCCAATGCGTACGCATTCAACGTAGAAAAACCCTAAAACCTGATTTTCTACACTTTGCAATCTCTATTCGATTCCAAACATGTTCTACATGATTCCTATCAGGAAAACACCAGAAAAACATAACTTTTATGATCCAAATCAAACCTTAATCCTTAAACAACACATAGGCATAAACTTTGATACTATAACTCATCAAAACACGATCTAACCTCTATAAACCATATCTAATTTGTAGGAAGAGCCTCATACCTTTCAAGCAAACTAATCCAAGCCAAACTCTCAGAAAAACTACAGCAAAACTTGATCCTCTCTGCAAAAAAACCTATGTGATCAATCCAAGTTTAAATTAGATTCGATCACACGCTTATAAACAAATAAAACTATCAATTCATGAGTTTGAATCCATCAAACTCAGTTAAGAACATAACTAGGGTTCGAAATTCATACCTTGACAAAGTCCTAACTTTCTGGCATTGAAACGATGCCCTCTTCACGACGATTCCTCTGCTCTACTCTGGTATGAAAACCGTTAACAATCGTCTTAGAAATTGGAAGAAATCTCTCAGCCATTTTCTGTTGCTCTTAACGCCGTTTTCAAAGACCGTAGGAAATTTTCTGATTTATTTTAGGTTGTGGGAACTAATGGGATTTATTTTCCTTAAATAGAAAATCCCGAAAATAATAATTCTTATTATTTTTCCCTATTTCTTAAAATCAGATTTTTCCCAAAATACATATATATATTTTCGACTTCTATACATATATATTCACAAAATATTTAACTCCACAAAAGAAGTAAAGAATAATAATATTTCATTTTCGCAAATTGACACGTCTGCCCTTTCCCGAAAATCAAAATATTACATTTCTCCCCCCTTCAGAGGAGTTTCGTCCTCGAAACAAGAACATACCTGGTAAATCCACAAACTCTGGAAACTCACTGATCATGTCGCCTTCATCTTTTCAAGTGGCTTCATTTGGTGAATGATTACTCCATTGCACCAAAACCAAATGGATCAACCGTCTCTTGATCATCTTTTCTTTCCCGTCTAGAATCCTTATCGGCTTCTCATCATAAGCAAGATTATCTTAAGGAACTTCCGAATCAACGGTGGTCTCAACATCAGTCTTTGTCAAGCATTTCCTTAACATTGATACGTGGAAAACATTATGGACTCTCGACATTGATTCCGGTAACTTCAGGTTATAAACCAATGGTCCAACTCTTTCCAGAATCTCAAACGGTCCAACATACCTTGGAATTAGCTTTCCCTATATTCCAAAGCATTTAACTCCTTTCATTGGTGAAACTCGTAGATAAACCTTTTCACCAACATCGAACTCAAGAGGCCTTCTTCTAACATCTGCCCAACTTTTATCTATCTTGTGCTGCCTTCAGATTCTTCTTAACCAACTGAACTCTTTCTTTAGCTTGATCAACTAACTCCGGCCCGGTGATCTGTCTTTCCCCGACTTCATCCCAAAACAGCGTCGTTCGACATCTTCTCCCATACAAAGCTTCAAACGGTGGCATGCCTATGCTTGCGTGATAACTATTGTTGTAGGCAAACTCTGCTACAGGTAGGTAGTCATCCCATGATCCACCGACTTCCAAAACACAAGCTCTTAGCATATCTTCAAGTGTTTGGATGGTCCTTTCTGACTGTCCGTCTATTTGAGGATGGAAGGCCGTACTCAAGTCCAACTTTGTACCTAAAGCCCTTTGCAAACTTTTCCAGAATCGACTGACAAACCGACTGTCGCGATCCGAAACTATCGAGATTTGTACTCCGTGTAACTTCACTATATTGTCTAGGTATAGTGTTGTCATCTTCTTCAAGGACATATCAACCTTAGTTGGCAAGAAATGGGCGGATTTGGTCAATCTATCCATAATCACCCAAATCGCATTATGTCCACTCTTTGTCTTTGGCAAACCGGTGATGAAATCCATCTCGATTTTATCCCATTTCCATTCAGGGATATCCAGTGGAATAAGCATTCTTCCTGGTCTTCTATGCTCCGCTTTAACTTTCTGGCAAGTATCACATTCCGCTACATACATAGCTATTTCCACTTTCATAGAAGGCCACCAAAACTTTTACTTCAAATCTTTGTACATCTTTGTAGATCCTCGATGGACTGCAAAAGCAATCCTATATGCCTCTTCCATAACTCTTTGTCTCAAATCACCGACATTAGTGATGACGCTTAAAATAGTCTATCATATGGCATCAGCATTCTGTCCATTATGAGCTAAAAATAGTTGTTTCGACCTATAAATATGAACCAAAATATCACTCCACACATTTTAAGTACAACACAATATAAATGACGAAATTTAGCCGGCATTGATATTATACAACAAATTATGATGTCAATTATTTAACATGACGACAATTAGACAAATGTTTTCGACTTACTTACATAGACACCTGATACAAAAAACAAAAGTTTCAAACTACATTTAACACTCATCAATAAAATACATTTACTATGGTATTAGTAAAAATTGGTCTTTATTCACACTAAAACTAACTAACGGCGTGCATATGCTATAAGTTTTAATTTATTTGACGATATTAAATACGAAGAAATGTAGCATGTAACGAACCGTTCAGAACGCAATTTTTAAGCGCGGTAACGAAGAATAAAACATTTTACGTCGATCTCCCTTCGGCAATCGAGATGGTTAATAGATCGAAAGAAAGAGGAAATCCGTTAACGTAATAGTTATAAATATAAGATTGAAAAGCTTACTCCCATAGACAGTACACATAAGTACAACATATACCAATTGCTTCAACTCATTTACAAACAAACAGATCCAATCTAATCAATCAACCAATGCTAGATGTTTACCGTAATGTCAAAAACTATTAAATATAAAATACATTTCAACTAAAATATCACTCCACACATTTTAAATACAACACAATATAAACGACGAAATTTAGCCGGCATTGATATTATACAACAAATTATGATGTCAATTATTTAACAGCCTTAATGTCAAAAACAATTAAATATAAAATACATTTCAACTAAAATATCACTCTACGTATTTTAAGCACAACACAATATAGATGACGAAATTTAGTCCGGTAAAAAAAAATTGAAATAAAAAAAAAAAAAAAAATTTGTTCAAGATCGTGTTTTGGCATTATACATCACCGCATTACATCTCATACCTCGCCTCACATACATTAGCACACCCTACCGCACCATACCTCTCTACATACCTACAAACCTTAACCTACCTCCCAACCTACATATTAATTCACTATCCTAGCTAAGTCTATTACACCCTATTTTATCTCATCTCACCCTACCTTACCCTACCCACCACCCCATCCTACTCTACCCTACAACTCCCTACCCTACCGTGCCCACCACCCATCTTACTATACCCTACCCTTCCCACCACCCCAACCCAACCCACCCCACCCATCACCTACCTAACTTTCCTTTCTTATTTAGATAGGAAAGAAAAAAGGGAAAGAAAAAAAAAAAAAAAAATATGTTTTTTTACAAAAAAAAAAAAAAAAAATTTTTTGAATTTTAATATTTCATGTAATCGTCAAACCAAATATTTTTAAGCATAAAGATCATGTAGGCAACATATCGTTGACTTATATCTTGAAAATAGTCATATCGCCGTGTACAAACGATATTTTTTTTTATGAACTGAATTTATTTTAAAAATTTTATAATATTTCATGTAACGTCAACAAAATTGTTTTGGCATGATACAAAGATCGTGTCGGCAACAAGTCGTGGGCTTATATTTTGAAAATAGTCATACATTTGCTACATATATTCACACATTAAAATGTGATACAATTGAGTCCTCCAAAATGGAACAATTCAACTCAAACCCTTCTTCTAAAATTAAATTAAAAAATAAAATAAAAAAAAACTTGTCTGGGCTAAGCCTGCCATGAACAGTATAAAAAAAAAAAAAAAAACAAACAAGACTGGGCTTCTGGGCCGATGAACAGTAAAATGACGGACCAATAAAAAAAACACGTGTCACTCAACCACAAATTTTCCTTTCTTATATAGTAGTATAAATAAAGAAGTAAAGATAAAGTTGTTTGCTATACCTACAAATAAAAAATAAAAAATGTTATTTGTTTATAAGGATATGTTTTGGGACTTAAAGGCCTGTTTAGTAAACACATTAAGTACTTATTCTGAAAAAATTAAGTGACTGTTAGAATTAGAAGTGTTTGATAATATTTTTAACATATCTTAAGTAATTAAGTATCACTTAATTTCATATGTAAAATTTTTGGAAAAATTCAGTGCATGGTGGAACGCTTAACGCTGAAATCAAACTGCCGCACTTGGGTTTTTTTTTTAATTTTTTTTTTAAAGGTGGGTGGTTTTTTTTAAGAAATATTTTTTATGTTTACCTTTTTTTTATATGTGTTTTTCTTAAATGAGCTTTTAATATTTTTATGCTTCTCATGTCAATACCTTTCGTATGGTATGTATCTTATTATAATGAATAAAGTATTCAATTTTTTTATTTCTTACGAATCTGTTTTTCTTTTGGTTTAATGTTGTATACGTAATTGTACATTTTTTCATTAAGATATGATGTATTATTTGAATTGTATATAAATAACAAAACTTATACATGCAATCTATCATAATAAATGTGGTGTTTCGTGTGTATGTACATGTACATAGATATGTATATACATACATACATCTATATACACACACATACATATATATATATATATATATATATAAAGAAACATTAATAGGCATATATAAAATTTTAAAAAAATAAAACATTTTCTGCTTTCATATTTATAGTGTTACCAAATAGTCTAATCAGTTTCAGTACTTAAATCATTCAGATACTTAATGTATTCAGACTTCAGTTTTAACAAACAAATGTACTTTTAATTAAAAGCACTTAAGATACCCAAAAAAAATCATCGTTTATAAGGAAATATTTTTTCTATGTTTCCTAAATTACCCCTCTTACAAACCCAACATTAATCCTATCCCCCTTTAAACCATTTTGCTTGTTTAAGCTCCAGGGAAAGCAAAGCTCGTCCATTGATGGTAACTTCCATGGCTGATTCTGGCCGGCTTGAGACAACTGCCGCCGTCGATCTGATTTCCGACCTGAACTCCTGCGATTTCAGCCATCTCCGACGAGTCCCCAGCCCTCTTTTTACTATCAGCTTCCGTCCAGCATGGCTTACAGCTTTTCCGATTCCGGTCGGTTTCAAACAACTCCGGCCGATCTGAGCCCTCCCGTCGATTTGTAGTTGCTCATTCCCTTTGAACTGTGGCCGGCTTTATCCATCCATTTGACCCTCAACCTTTTGATACTTGGGGGAAATAGGAGTTGTTGGTTCCTTGCTTATGATTGGGCCTGAATATTCTCAAGATAGAGGCCCTGTATCTGAAGTTGAATCAAGCTTTTGGAGAGATTAATGTTTGTTGATGATAGTCATAACTTCATCTCTTGCATCCTGGGTGTAATTATTTTCTGAGTTAACCCCTAGAGGCTAGAAGTCGAGTCTGTTTAGGACTCTCTGACCTTCCAATTCAGGCAGATCATAACGAAACTCCTGCATTTTATCATAATACAGAGCTAAAATTTGGCGTGTGCTATGTGCAAATTTGGCTGAAGGCATATCATCTTTCAAAATAGAAACCTTCTTAACCATTTTAGAACACGTATCCTTTATCATTGCTTGTTCTCGTTCTGCTTCAAATTCAAGGACATCAACAACAATCTTTGAGTATGCTTAGTATGAAGTTCATTTTATTTTCTTTTTGAGTGTCCATTACTGCTTGGCTATTAGGTTTGAAGTAGAAAGATTAGCAATTTGAGAAATCTTACTCCTTGCCTTTTTGTTGTCATTTATCGAAACAAATACTTTGCTGGCACACATTGCTGTATGTCTTTCGAATGAAGAATGAGGTTAGGTAGTCCTTTCAATTTTGGCATTAGTTCGTTCCTATAGCTTATTGAAAATTATTGGCTTTATTTTCCTTTCTAATCTTATTTGGTTTGTTTAGCTTTTTCATAAGAGGGTCTTTATTTGCACCACGCACCACCAACTCTACTGGTGCACCATAAAAGGACCGACCTTGTGAAAGCTGTAGGTGCACTCATAATTGAGAAAGTCGGTTACTGGCTCAGAAACCGACTTTCACAAGGTCGATTCTGTGAACTCGGTGTTGTGTGCAGGGGGTGTCACTTCATAAAATGTTGTTGTCATTGGGTGTCACTTCATAAAATGTTGGTGTCATTGAGTGTCACGGCATAAAATGCGGATGGTTTGTTTATGTGCTATTTCAGGGATTCGGTTATTAAAATGAGTGAAAATGATAAGATACGATGAATACGGTAACAAAGATTGCATCTTGTTTGAGCCGAGCCACTCCGTTGCATCCCAGTTCACTAGTCAAGACAGGCCCATGTTCCAACCTCAAGTCCAGCCGAAGTGTTATGGTAGTTAGCAAGTGGAAATTAGTACCAAAGAATTATTGTTCTATAATATATTTTAATTAGAATTTGCTTTGCTGACCAAAAATTCAGAGGGAACAGAATAGCAAAATATTATTATTATATAGTTAGATAGTTAGGTGAACTTTGAGGAAAATGGACGGAGAACAGAGCTCTTCGACCTGGGAAAATTTCATCCGATGTCACTGCATTTACAGTTAGAGAATTGATGCAGTGACATCGATATCACAACATATGTCACTGCATATACAATTTACGAAGTTTTTGTATTTGCAATTTGGGTGTTGATGTCACTTCATAAAATATTGTTGTTATTGTATGTCACTACATAAGGTGTCATTTCATAAAATGAGATATCAGAATAAAGAGGACGAAAAATATGAATTATAGTGAAAGAATTATGTTGATCGGAGTTTTATATCAAAAGATATAGCTGTTTGAAGTCGAATTTATAAAGAAAAAAATCGATCTTTTTAAATTAATTCGGAAAAATATCAAATGAGATATCAAAATAAAGAGGACGAAAAAATATGAATTTGGGTGAAATAATTATGTTGATCGGAGTTTTATATCTAAAAACATAGCCGTCGAATTTATAAAGAAAAAATCGATTTTCTAAAAATAAGTCGGAAAAATATCAAATGTAATCGTGGTATCGCTTCATCTCGGTGTCCCGTCATCAAATGTCACTGCATCGGGGGTGGTCACTGCATCGCGGTGGTCACAGCATATTTGATTGCCGATTTCACTACATAAAATGTTGATGTCAAAACATATCTGATTGCCGATGTCACTGCATAAATTGTTGATGTCACGCATATATGATTGCCGATGTCACTGCATAAAAATATGAATTAAGGTGAAAGATTTATGTTGATCGTAGTTTTATATCAAAAGATATAGCCATTTGAAGTCGATTTTCTGAAGAAAAGAAATCGATTTTATGAAATTAAGTCGGAAAAATATCAAATCTCATCACGGTGTTGCTTCATCAAATGTCACTGCATCCCGGTGATCACTGCATCCCGATGGTCTCTAGGGCTCGAGCTCGAATCGACTAAAAAAATTCGGGCTCGATTGAGCATTAAAAATGCAACATCGAACTCGACTGGCTAAGTACTCGATATAGCTCGACGCGGCTCATAAGCTCGATTTCCCCTGAAAAATCTTCCTAATTTCGGGACAAAAAGTTCAACAAAAATGTTGATGTCACTGCATATTTGATTGTCGATGTCACTACATAAATTTTTGATGTCATTCATATATGATTGCTGATGTCACTGCATAAAATGTTGATGTCACTGCATATCTGATTGCCGATGTCACTGCATAAATTGCTGATGTCACGCGTGCCGATATCACTGCATATATATATGATTGCCGATGTCACTGCATAAAAATATGAATTAAGGTGAAAGATTTATGTTGATCGGAGTTTTATGTCAAAAAGATATAGCCATTTGAAGTCGATTTCATGAAGAAAAGAAATCGATTTTATGAAATTAAGTCGGAAAAATATCAAATGTCATCATGGTTTTGCTTCATCAAATGTCACTGCATCTCGGTGATCACTGCATCCCGATGGTCTCTGTATCGCGGTGTTTCTGCATCGGGGTGACCACTTCATCGCGATGTCTCTGCATCGGGGGTGGCCACAACATCGCGGTGTCACTTCATAGCAATGTCTCTGCATATATGATTGTCGATGTCACTACATAAATTGTTGATGTCATTCATATATGATTGCTGATGTCACTGCATAAAATGTTGATGTCACTGCATATCTGATTGCCAATGTCACTGCATGAATTGTTGATGTCACGCATATATGATTGCCGATGTCACTGCATATATGATTGCCGATGTCAATGTATCGCGGTGGTCAATGCATCGCGGTTGTAAGTGCATCGCAGTGTCTCTGCATCGGGGGTGGTCAATGCATCGCGGTGGTCACGGCATCGCGGTGGTCAATGCATCGGTAAAAAACCACATATTTCATGCTTTTGATAAAAAAAAATGTCACTGCATAAATTGTTGCAAATGTTTTTGTCACTGCATCGCGATGGTTAATTAATCGATGGTGGTGACTACATCGCGACGGTCAATGCATCACGGTGGTCAATGCATCGGTGGTAAATGAAAAATATAAAATAAATGTTCACCGACCACGTAAAAAAAAAAAAAAAAACAAAACAAAACTTTGGACGCCCATCCAGAAAAAAAAAAAAAAAAAAAAAAAAAAAAAAAAACCAGCGTCTGTTATAAATAAATAACTAAATAAGTAAACATTCAAGTATATATATCAAATCTCTTTTGCTGGATGGACGCGCGTTACCTTCTTTTTTTTTATTTATTTTTTTCTTCATTAAGTGTATTTGACTCTATCTATCTAATTGTGTCCTTATAACTAAGTGTTTATTTTGGATGTCATTTTTACCTAATTAAGTCCAATATATGTCTTTTTGGATAATTGTCGCAAATTAAAATACTACGTGCCCATCATACAAAACCGACATAAGACCCCAAAAGTGTCAGGGACAACCTTGGTAAGAGGTAGTTAGCTTGAAAATGTTTACTTTGACCAAATAATCATATACGCTAACAAATTTATAAATTAAAAAAAAAAAGTTATGATACAACCTTCTATTTGTATCTGATTTTTTGGTATGATGGAATAATGTATAATAATAACAAGTAAATTTAATACTACATCCGGTCCAAAATATAAGTCACCGTTGACTTTGACACGCATATTAAGGAGGCGATAACTAATCGAATTTTTACACTATCATGACGAAATTACCATCTAGCCCTTGTTCAGTCAATTACAGTGTAAACAATGGGTAATTTCGTAATGATAGTGTAAAAATTCGATTAGTTATTGTCTCCTTAATATGTGTGCCAAAATTAACGCTGACTTATATTTTGGACCGGATGTACTATATTTTGTAATGAACCAAAGTGCAAAATGAAGGGTTTTTCTAAATTTGGTGGATTTGAACCACCGCCTCAACGGAAGGGTATGAATGGAGCAACCGTATTACATCACATCTCACAATTAATACTTCCTTAATTTGTCTAATTTTACTTTTTTTGGTTTGTACTTTGTGTATTTATTGTTGAATTTTTTCAAATGCCATTTCATCTTTACAATATTTACAATAAAAACCGTGTAATTTAAATACTCCAACAACTTTTTACAGGGTATAAATGTAAAAATATTGAGTTATTTAATGAGATTCAAAGCATTAATTATATTTTTATTAATCTGTATGAAAAGTCAACATGACAAATAAAATGGGACGGATAAAATATGTAGTAATTGATATTGGTCCCACGATGATTTTTTCCTTTCTTACGAAAACGAAAGATTTATATTAATAAAGAGATAATACGACCGGCCACACGCCGGGAAAACACCGAAAATAGAACGAAGAATACAACCGACCACACGCCGAGAAAACAACGAAAAGAAAAGGAAGACTAAAAATGAAAAAAATAAAAAAAAAAAAAACATAAAAAAAGATATTATCGAGGAAAGACGTTTCCTCGATAATTGATATGGGACCCACGCTAATTAATGGTGATATAAAATTTGTTGTGAAAGATACAATGCACATCAATAATAGTTGATGAACCACACTACCTAAAAAAAATATAGGCAAAATTAGTTATAAGGCGTCGCTAGAGACTTAATGATCATTTAGGACACTCCAAAATCTTATTTAGTTATAAGGACGATCTAATTTTTTTTCTTCCTATTTTTCCGTCTTTCTGCAAATACCACAAACCAAAAACGATTCCAAGTGCCGTTGCCGTCCCGGAATGGTGGTGAGTCCCGATTCCACCAGTACTCGAGCTTGAATTTTCGATTCACTTCAAGGGAAGCAGATATATATGGTGAATTCTTTGGGAATGAAAATAGTGGTATTGGGAGCACCGGGAGTGACAGAAATGGTGGGAGAGATAGTAAGGGGTATTTTTTAGGAGTACTACAATGGGTGGGGAAAGAGTTGGACGGAAGCTCGCGAGTGGGTCTTAGAGCTCAGGCGGTGGTGGGTTGAAGAAAGAAGATGCTGTTGAGACGGTTTTATGTGTAGTTTGGAGGAGTTGTATAAATTGGCTAAGAAAAAAGATGAAGATTTCAAGGATGGTATTGGAAGGTACTTGGGCAAGTGTCTTTTCTATTTCCGGATACTTGTTTAATGATCTTCTTTTAGCTTTTTTCTTCAATTTGATCACATATGATAGCTTTTGTGAATATTTGAAAAGAAAGTGAACCACTTTTCTTTATAATTGCTGTGCTGCTGTTTCTTGACTATATTGGTTCAGTGTTCATTTTTTGATGGGAAATGATGTGAAAATCCATATGTAAAAATGGAGCCATTACAGTGGGATAAAGCAACAGTTAATTCTGATAGGAAATGATGTGTGATCAAAAGTAGGAGAATTCAGCCTAATGTTTATGTGATTATGTACACAAAGAAAAGGATATAACATTGTTAGCTGTAAATGATCCAAAACAAAGTAAGTCAATGGCCAGCTCCTCTTTAGGTTCAATCTCTATTCTCTATAGAATAGAATACTACTAGATTCTAAGAAGTCCCAAAATGTAGCTATTTTGCTGAGGGCTCTATATGTCGATGTTGATGAAGTTTGTGAAGCCATTGTGTTAAGAATTATTTTTCTGATTTACATGCTACTTGATGGAGTGACATTGATGACTTATGCAGTGACATTGATGTCTGATGCAGTGACATTGATGACTTATTCAGTGACATTGATGTCTAATGCATGGACACTGATGACTTATGCAGGTGACATTGATGTCTGAAGCGTGACACAATAACACGTCTAGGAGAAACATTCGAGCATTCATAGATTGTGTTTTACTTATTAGTTGACAAGTGTATTTGGGTGCTTATAATAGATGATATAGTCCCTTTTGCTTTCGCAAAGACAAGTACGATCTAGGAGGCTCTTTATTACCTTCTTATGGGTTTTACTCACCATGGTGGCTTACAATTAAGTCTTTTTTGGGCTTCTAGCCGTCGCTTATAATAGGTTGTGGATACTCATAGTTTGGAGTTGTTTTTCTTTTCTCTTATGGTTGTCTTTGTCCCGTTTCTTGGGTTGCGGTGTCGATATAAGTGCTTTGTGGCATTTGGCTAGCGTGGTTTCTATATTGGAGCCGGTTTATGGGCTTGCAACTATGAAAAAGAGCTATCAGTTGTTAAAGGGCAGGACCATGATAGCTTTCTACCTTGTTTTTGGGTATATGGCTATTTGTGGACTGATCACACTATATTCTCATCAGTTGTGGTTAATGGTGGGGATAATCATGGTGTGCTTACAAGAATTATGGTTGGTGGATTCTTGGTTGGGTTGCTGGTGATAGTTAATCTGGCTGGCCTATTAGTGCAGAGTGTGTTTTACTATGTGTGCAAGAGTTACCATCATCAAGAGATTGACAAGAGTGCCATCTATGATCATCTTGGTGGTCTGGGCTTATGCAGGGACATTGATGATTTATGCAGTGACACTGATGTCTGATGCAGGGACATTGATGTTTGATGCAGTCAATAGCTTTTCGATGTTCACTTACAGTCTCCCTTGTGTTTATATGCATTTTGACAAAGAAGTGTAAGCTCAAGAACTACCGAAGTAAGAATTATTTTTCTGATTTACATGCTACTTGATGGAGTGACATTGATGTTTGATGCTGTGACATTGATGACTTATGCAGTGACATTGATGTCTGATGCAGGGACACTGATGACCTATACAGTGACATTGATGTCTAAAGCAGTGACACAATAACACGTCTAGGAGAAACATTCAGAGCATTCATAGATTGTGTTTTACTAATTAGTTGACAGTGTATTTGGGTGCTTATAATAGATGATATAGTCCCTTTTGCTTTCGCAGCACAAGTACGATCTATGAGGCTCTTTATTACCTTCTTATGGGTTTCACTCACCATGGTGGCTTACAATTAAGTCTTTTTTGGGTTTCTGGTGCTGCTTATAATAGCTGTGGATACTCATAGTTTGGGGTTGTTTTTCTTTTCTCTTATGGTTGTCTTTGTCCTGTTTCTTGGGTTGCGGTGTCGATATAAGTGCTTTAGGCATTTGGCTAGCGTGGTTTCGTATTGGAGCCGGTTTATGGGCTTGCAACTATGAAAAAGAGTTATCAGTTGTTAAAGGGCAGGACCATGATAGGTTTCAACCTTGTTTTTGGGTATATGGCTATTTGTGGACTGATCGCACTATATTCTCATCAGTTGTGGTTAATGGTGGGGATAATCATGGTGTGCTTACAAGAATTATGGTTGGAGGATTCTTGGTTGGGTTGTTGGTGATAGTTAATCTGGCTGGCCTATTAGTGCAGAGTGTGTTTTACTATGTGTGCAAGAGTTACCATCATCAAGAGATTGACAAGAGTGCCCTCTATGATCATCTTGGTGGTCTGGGCTTATGCAGTGACATTGCTGACTTATGCAGTGACATTGATGACTTATGAAGTGACATTGATGTCTGATGCGGTGACGTTGATGACTTGTGCAGTGACATTGATGTTTGATGCAGGGACATTGATGACTTTTGCAGTGACATTGATGTCTGAAGCAGTGACATTGATGATTTATGCAGTGACATTGATGTCTGAAGCAGTGACATTGATGACTGTATTTACAATTAGATAACTGATGCAATGATATTGATGTCACCGCATATACAACTTGATACACACATTTGATAACTTTGTAAAGTAACTTTATTTCTTTGTTATCTTTAAATATTTGATTGATGTTGGTTTATTTGATTAGTGTTGGTTTAAATTTTTGATAACTTTGTAAAATAACTGTATTTCTTTTGTTTTTTTTTTTGTTTAAATGCATATTTTTACAACCAAAGGTATACATAAATTGTTACAATAACACGTCACTGCATAAATCGTTACAATAACTCGTCACTGCATAATTCGATACAATAAGACATCACTGCATAGATCGCTACAATAAGAAGCCACTGCATAAATCGCTACAATGAGACGTCATTGCATAAATCGCTACAATGAGATGTCACTGATCAAGGTTGCCAATGGATCTCGGCGGTCAATACATCATGGTAGCCAATGAATCGCGTCGGTGAATGCATCGGGGTGGTTAATGGATCCCGGTGGCCAATGCATCCGGGTAGGTGGTCAATGCATGACGGTGATCAATACGTCACGTCGATTTTTATGAAGAAAAAATTGATTTTATGAAATTTATTCGGAAAAATATCAAATTTGATTTTAGAATAAAGAAGACGAAAAAATATGAATTTTAGTGAAAAAATTATGATGATCCGAGTTTTAGATCTAAATATATGACATTTAGAATATGGTGAATTAAAAAAAAAAAAAAAACTGCCCCCCCCCCCCCCCCCCCTTTTCAGCGTTTTTTTTTTAATCCTTTTTTCCCCTTCTTCCTCTTTATCCTTTTGAAATTAGAATGTCCTTATAACTAAATAAGATTTCGGAGTGTCTTATTATCCCTAATAAGTTGAAAATCAGTCCTTTTAAATAATTGGCCCAAATATATAGTCATAGTAACGAAAATTACAATAAATGTTGAATCTAAAATGATACACACATTTCTAAAAAAAAGAAAATTTAAAAAATGATACAAACATTGTTAAATAAAAAAAACACAAAAAGTTTATTATAACCATTTTTATTAGGGGTGAACAAAAAAAACTAGAAACCAAACCAACCGGCCGAACCAAATCGAACCAAACCGGAAAGGTATAAACCGTGGTTTTTTGGTCGCTTTTTGTATTGTAAAAAACCAAACCGTAAAAAACAATTTGGTTCCAATTTAAAAAAATGAAAACCGTTTAAAACCGGACCAAACCGGATTTTATATGTATACATACACACACACACACACACACACACACACACACACACACATATATATATATATATATATATATATATATATATATATACACACACACACACACACACACACACACACATCTATTAATATTTTAAAACATCAATGTGTTTTTTTCGGTCCAACTCAACTTGTTTAAACTTTGTAATTGTAATGCATTAATGATCAATTACTAATCTCATATCCTAAAGATTCATATTTTGTTGATCATTTCACAGACTTGTCTTTAATTTCCAATCATTTAAAAGATTCTCGAGTACATGTCAGTTCACAACTCACCGCCGCTAACTCTTTCTTCTCTTTCTACTTCCTCAGCACCAATATTTGAATTATGTGAATGCTTATTTGTATGACTTACTTCTTCTAATGATGTTGATGAACTTGATCATGTACATTTTCCGATTTGTTCATTTGTTAGGTTTGACATCTTATATAAATAAATGCATCTATATACGTTAGTTTTATATAAGTTTGTCTTTTATTTGCTTATAATTAGATTATATTGGACAATAACATTGTTGAGATAATCAAAATACGAGTTGGTGTTTTGGAAAAAATAAAATGACGAATATGTTCTAACTAAATAAAGTCCAAAACTATATCACATGTTTTTTTTCTTTTGAAATGTGTGAAAGTTAGCTATCTTTAATTTATCTCTCGCTTACTTATAGAACAAACGAATTCCTCTTTCTTCCTTGACCATACTCAAAATATTATTTTGTCAAATGGATTTTGAGATTTATAAATGATATTCAATAATGTGACGATTAGTTCATTATTAGTATTTTTAGAAATCGATGATTCATTGATGAATTGAAATGAGTAAGAGATGACTCTTTCATTATTTTGTTCGTCCCAAACATTGGAATTCAATTGTAGGTGTCGATTTCGCTGTGTTGGATGGTGTTGAAATATGATTGGTTTTTGGATCTTTAAGATTCGCATGGGTAGATGTTAGTTAAATATAAAACATTTGTTAAATCATCTCATTGGATTTACTAGCATAATAGTCCTAATGTATTACATATTATAATTTGTGGTTACAAGGCAATTTGTGATTTCCTATCAATAATTTTAATTGTTAAAGAAAAACCGTAAAAAAACGGAACCAAACTGAACCAAACCGGACCGAACAAATGGTTTACGTCTGAAAACCGTTATAGTGTGGTTTCAAAAATTGAAAACCGTATAAAATAGTTTGGTTTAAAAAACGAAAAAAACCGGCCGAACCGACCATGTTCACCCCTAATTTTTATGGCTATAAATTCCAATGGCAGCCATTAACAGCACATCGGAATTGAAGTTTCTGTCTTTTGTTCTTTTCCATCTCTTTTCAACGCTCAAAGCTCTTCTCATCGGCGCCAAAGGCCTTAAGATCGAACACTGAATTTCTCCGTATGTATGTATCGAGTATTTTTTTTATATTTTTTATATTTTTCCTATATACGAATATCTGCAATTTTTTTTTTTCAGGTTTATTTAATCTGTTTCTTGTTTAATCTGCTGATGATGCGCTCTATGATTTCAGCTCGTTTTGTGATCTTCTTAATAAAAAAATAATAATAATAATCATCTAGAATTTAGACGTCAGAAATGTATATAATTTTTTAAGTCTCATTGGCTCCATTTGATTATCTTCTTTTCTTGTACTTTGGAAGAAGCTGTTTTTTAAATAAATATTTTTTTATTGGCTGTTCTCAGTGGCATAGAATTTCCCCCCTTTCTTGAAGTAGCATATATCGGCAATTGCAGATTGAGACATTCAAAGCGTATAGGAACGAAGTCGAAGTGAGACGATGAATAATGTGCAGGGCGAAAAGGTAAATGTTTTTCAGATCCTAATTTTTGAGATCCTCTTGTTATTGCCGGTGCGTTCGTTGCTCCGATTCAGATGCGTATGTAAAGAGTGGTGTGAGTTGATTGACAGTCGTCTTTTCAAGGACACATATCTCTCTTTCCGACGTGCCATGGCCATGTCTGTGGATGATCAAATAGTCGGCTTAAAGAGTTTGTTAATTGAGATTCCTAGTACTTACGAGTACATGGGTCCCGATGATTCTGTGGATGATGAAGTCGGTTTTCCGGACGATATTGTCCGTACTATTTTTAAGTATTCTATGACATGTTGGTATGGTGATTACAAATCCCTCGCCCAATCTGCTTCAGCTCCATCATCATCTAATATTTTTCGATACTGCGGTAATTACCCTAATCCGATTAGGATTGTCGTCATGTTAATGGCGTTGTTTGCTTAATTCATGGAGATAATTGGTTCGATATAACATTAGTGAATCCTGCTCTTCAAGAAATCAGAAAACTCCCCAATCCCATGTTTGATCTTGGTGGATTAGATAAACTCTACACACTAAGAACCGGATTCGGATATGATGATGTTGGTGATGATTATAAAGTCGTTGTAATAGTAACCGTTTTTAAAGAAGAAGGTTTATATAAACACATAGGGATAGTGTACCATCTAAACACAAACTCTTGGAAAATTTTGGGTAACATGTCTGAATTCGTGTCCCGGCCGTTTACACGTTTAATTTCTCATGAGTCAGTCTTCTCCCATGGATTCATCCATTGGTGCGTGGGATCGCTTATTGATTGCAAGCCTTGTTATTGGATACTTGCTTTCGACGTGACTAATGAGTTATTTCGAGAGATACCATTTCCCCGCGGCTGGAGATCATTCTCTGTTTACGACGATTATGGCATGTCACCCCATCTTTTTATGGTTGACAAATCCACCATTGCCTTGGTGAATTCTACAAGACAGAGATGGGTTGTACCGAAACTCGAAGTATGGGTGATGAACGACTACGGTGACAGTGATTCTTGGACTAAACAGAATTCAATAAACAATTTACCAGAATTTAGCGAAGCAATATCTTTCTGGAAAAAAGACAAACTTCTCATTTTATCAGATGGCTTGGGTTTGTTTTGTTATGATCTATTCAAAGGGCAACCGGATCTGGATGAACTTGCTGAAATACCGATACGGGGATCAGATTTTGTAACTGGCCATGAAAGTTTTGTTTCGGTCAAGCAAGTTTAATTTTATAAGGAAGACACACTGAAGCAGAGAACCTAAAGAACATTTGGTTTCAATTTTCTGCTAAGAATTGTCTACTTTTTATCAAAAGGGTTGTTGTGTTAGGTGTGTTTGTTATCTACTCTGAATTTTTTTACTACAATTTGGTATCAGAGCCGGTCTTTCGAGTTAGTGTTTTTCGTCGCCTTTTTATTTGTAGATATATACACAATACTAACCAAAAACTTCGTGCTATGCCCGGATGGATGACGCATTACTAAGAAAAAAAAAGATTAATATTGTGAATGTATCAAAAAGGCTTGCTTTCAATTTCAATACACGTATGTCTAAAGCTTTCGGGTATGCAAGATCCATTCGTAGGGGTTTTGTTGGCATCCGATTCTTTACTTTACTTCAGACACCACCGAGTATTAAGCCCACTAAAAAAATTATTTCAAAAATCACGATTATTTTATACGGAAAGACGTTATTGTTACCGACGTTCCTTTTCTTACAGAAATGCTAGTGGTAGTAAATGTTTACCGTAAATATTATGGAAGATGATAAGTAATGTCAATGGGATTGAAGTTTCTTGTACAAAATAAATGTCAATGACAGTAACGTTCCTACGAATGTCAATGACGGTGACATTCTTAACAAGTGTTCTAAAATAATATTATAACATCATACCAAAAAAATACAAAAAAATAATGTTCGAAGCACTTTTATAATACCATTAGAAACTCCTTTCAAGACATCAAAAAAAAGAAACTCCTTTCAATAATGATTTGACCGCATAACCATCTTATCAAAGAAAAAAATCCACAAATTCTCTTCCTCAATAAAAATATAGCACCCAAAAAACCAAAGAAAAATGCACAGATATTTTCAACCCCAAATTAAAACAAGAACACAAAACCCCATTTTAATAAATTCGTAACCCCGGGAAACGAAAACATTATTGATAAGAACATAATTTACAACACGGTCAGAACCGTACTACAACACGGCCAAAAGCCGTACTACAACGCGGTCTAGCCGCACTACAAACAACAATACAAACAAGGCCGGATAATAGATCGGGTCGAGGGTGCTGAACCGAAGGAAAATTTTTCCGGTAAGACGTTCAGACACATGGATGTTAGGCCCCTAGGTCACCGGGGCTAGGGTTACGGAAATAGAAGAGTGGGGAGGGAAGAACAGAGAGGAAAATAGAGAGAAGGAGGAGAAGTTTTATTAATCACAAATCAGGTAAGTCTGTTACAACCAATTCTCCGCTATTTATACTCTAAGTACCCAGAATTAACAACTCGTAACTAAGAGTTCCTGACATCACTCCCCCCCTTGAAAGCTTCTTTGACCCCAAGGAAGAGGGAAATCTGGGAATTGTGCCAAGATGTAGTCTGCATCTTCCTATGAGGCCTGATCTTCATCAAGGTTGACCCACTGCATCTTCCATTGAACCACAGCCTGGTTATTACGCTTCACCGTTCGATATCCGGTATTTTGTCCGGATAGATGACCATCCGACCATCATCGGTAGTGATAGGTAGAGATGAGGAGGCAACCACTTGTGCTCCAACAAATTTCTTAAGCATAGATACATGAAAAACTGGATGAATCCGAGATCCCTGGGGCAGCTGCAACTGATAAGCAACCTCATTAATCTTGGCAATGATCTTGTAGGGCCCAAAATATCTAGCTGATAGTTTCAGATTTCTTCTCAATGCCACTGTGTTCTGCCTGTAAGGCTGTAATTTTAAAAACACTCTATCTCCCACTTCAAAAGATTTCTCCTTTTGGTTCTTATCTGCATAGTATTTCATACGGGACTGAGCCATCTCCAAATGACTTCTCAATTCCTTGATCATAACCTGTTTATGACGGATGAATTCATCGACACTTCCAAATGGTACTTGAGCAAAACTCCCAAGAGGTAGAGGTACAGGAGGATACCCATATAAAGCCTCAAAAGGGGTGAGTTTGAGAGATGTATGGTAGTTAGTATTATACCAGAATTCAGCCATGGGCAACCACTTCAGCCAATTCTTGGGTCTTTGGAAAGTCATACATCTCAAGTACATTTCCAAACATTGGTTAACTCTCTCTGTTTGACCATCTGACTGGGGATGGTAAGCTGTGCTATGGGAGAGCTTAACCCCCGCCAATTTCATGAGTTGCTTTGCCAAAAATCGCCATGAACACTTTGTCCCAATCACTTACCACCGTAGTTGGTAACCCATGTAGCTTTGTAGACCTCGGAAAAAGGTAACTCGCCACTATTTCGTATGTATAGCCTTGGGCCAATCCCATAAAATGACTATACTTAGTAAGTCCGTCTACCACCACTATAATTACTTCCTTCCCCTCGCATTTCGGTAATCCCTCCACAAAATCCATGCTAATCGTGACCATGCTTGCTCGGGGACGGTAGGGTTGTAACAACCCATAAGGGTGTTCATGAGGCACCTTACATTGCCGACAAGCAATGCATTGTTTCACCATCTCCCGGACATCCCTTTTAAGATTCTTCCAATAAAATAGCCTTTTAATTCTCGCAGAGCGAGCTCTTACCCCGAATGCCCTCCCATAGGGGCCGGAATGAAGCTCGCTTTGGAGGAGTTTGGATCTTAAAGGGCCATGGGTGCCCACATAGATCCTACCCTTGTATTTGAGAACCCCTTCATGAATGCTATACAACGGGTTAGGCTGGGAGGCAATGTACATGCTTCTGAATTGGTCTTGCACCCAGTCATCATGCTTGTAACTGTCCAATACTTCTTGTATCCAAGATGGTAAGACAGTACTGATAGCAAGGATTTGGCCCCTTTGTACTTCCTTGTGATTTTGCCTAGACAAGGCATCCGCAACAATATTCTCACTGCCCTTCTTATATTCAATAGTAAAATCTAGGCCCAACAACTTAGTAATCCCCTTCTGTTGTAAAGTGGTGTTAGCCTTCTGATCCAACAGAAATTTTAGACTTTGTTGATATGTTTTTATAACAAAAGGCCTCCCTTGGATGTAAGGTCTCCATTTAGTGACTGCCATCAAGACTGCCAATAGTTTTTTTTTCATAAATTGATAGCCCAAGCTCTTTAGAATTGAAGGCCCTGCTCAAATAAGCCACTGGTTTCTTGTTCTGGTGCAGCACGGCCCCTAATCCAAGGTCACATGCATCTGTCTCAATGCAAAATGGTATGTTGAAATCAGGCAAGGTAAGAACAGGAAAGCTACTCATAGCCTTTTTCAACTTTATGAATGCAGCTTCAGCACTAGGGTTCCAACTAAACCCTCCCTTTTTAAGCAAATCATTTAGAGGTCTTGTAATCACCCCATAATAAGGAACAAACCTTCTGTAGAACCCTGTTAACCCCAAGAATCCCCTCAGTTCTGTGATGTTCTGAGGTGAGGGCCAGTCCATCATGGCTTGGATTTTCTGGGGGTCAGCATGTACCTCCCCATCTTGGATGACATGTCCTAAATATTCCACTTTGGACTGTCCAAACGAGCATTTGGACATCTTGGCATAGTATTTGTTGGACCTTAAGGCTCCCAAAACCTCCCTCAAATGCTGTTTGTGTGAGGCCATGTCTGGACTGAAAATAAGGATGTCGTCAAAAAATACCAACACAAATTTCCTCAAATATGGCCTGAGCATCTCATTCATACTCTTCTGGAATGTAGCTGGGGCATTTGTCAGACCAAAGGGCATGACCCTAAACTCAAAGTGACCATGATGTGTCACAAAAGCAGTTTTCTGAACATCAGCCTCTGCCATTAGAATCTGGTGGAATCCAGACCTAAGGTCTATTTTGGAGAAGACCCTAGCTGATCCCAATTCATCCAAGAGCTCATCAATTATAGGGATAGGGTATCTGTCTTTCACAGTCAACTCATTAAGTCTCCTGTAGTCGACACAACATCTCCAAGTACCGTCTTTCTTCTTGACTAGCAATAAGGGTGATGAAAAAGGGCTCTTGTTGTGCTGTATAATACCCTGCTCAAGCATTTGATCCACTAATTGCTCAATCTCATCCTTCTGCACATGAGCATATCTGTAAGGTTTGAGCTTAACAGGTTCAGCTCCCTCTTTAAGGGTAATGGGATGCTCATACCCCCTCTTAGGTGGTAGCCCCTTAGGCTCGTCAAAGACATCACTGAATTCATTAAGTAGGTCAGACAACTCATTTGATGCTTCTGAAAGTGTCTGTGCATGAATCATGTTCAAACAGCCCATCAGTCCATAAGTTCCCTTCTTGAATTTTTTTGTCAAATTCTTGCAGCTGATCATTTTCAGTTGGGCCTCCTCAACATGCCCTCTCAACTTAACCGAATCTCCATCTTTAGTGAAAGTGAGTTCCATTTTGTTAAAGTCAAATGTCATGGGGCTGTGCATTTGCATCCAATCCACTCCCAAAGACCATATCACACCCTCTTAATTTGATGAGCCTCACATCTTGCTTGAATCGAGTCCTTGCATGGACCATGGCAGCCCCGGGCACTTGAGTTCACCGAGCATTTTATTCCCATCGCCTACAAGTAATCAACATGGGGTGTGTGGGTTCGTTGATGCATTGGACTTCCTTGGCTACTTGTTGATCCAAGAATGTATGGGAAGCCCCACTGTCTATAAGAATAGAGATTGGTCTCTTCTTTAGATGGCCTTGAATTTTGATGGTATTTGCTGATACTTGCCCAGAAATGGTGTACATAGACAGCTGAGTGGCCTCAGCAGGTCCCCATCCTAAATCTGATCTTGATGTGCATCAGATTCCTTAACAATCTCACCAAAAACTTCATCTTCCTCAGTTAACATGAAATGAATGTGTTTCTGTTTACAAACATGCCCTGGTAAGTATTTCTCGTCACATCTGAAACAGAGCCCCTTAGCTCTCTTTTCTTGGAGCTCTTTAGGTGATATGGCTCTTTGTATCATTGATTTTGGCTCAGATACTGATACTGATATCTTTTCAGATGTCTTGTTAGGAAAGGGTGAATATCTGGACAATGTCTGTGCTGGTGCCCCATACGGTTTAGAACCGGCTTAGAATGTAGGGAATGTATAACCTCCTCCTGTCCCCTAGCAGCATCAATTGCCTCTGACAAGTCTTTAGGCTTCATAAGCCTCACCATAGATCTAACCTCAGGTTTAAATCCCCTCACAAAACTGTTTAGAAAGTGTTGTTCAGTGAGTGTAGGTCCCGCAACCGTACCGTGCATGACAATTCCTCAAAAATGGCCAAGTATGCGTCCACGGTACCAACTTGTGTGAGTTGGTGGAACTCATCTACCGCTTGCTTGTAATGATCTGCACCGCAAAACGCTTCATGACTTCTTCCCTAAGCACAAAGCCAGGACAAAGAAGGCATCCTCATTCTTAGTGAACCAAACCAAACATCGGATGTCCTCTAAAATGCATCTCGCCTAGCCCAACCTTCGATCATCTTCAATCTTATGCATATAGAAAAAACGTTCACACCTTCGCGCCAATCCTTAGGAGAATCTCCTTCGAATAAAGGAAAATCAACCCCGGGAATCTTAACACCGCTTTCAAACCTCTCATTTCGCACCGGCTTGATAGGAATATCCTCTTTAGGAGGTAAAGGATCTGTTCGAGTAGGAGTGGGAAGGAGGCCTTCGTGTACGGGAACTCGGAGTCCATTTCCAGTGTTAGTAGCTTGCACAACAGGTGTTTGAGGAAATGCCTCACTCACCTGATCAGTTTTCTGCAACCATCCTTGTAACATGGCTGTCAGAGCTTCCATCTGAGACTTCATAGTGGTCTGTGTTGCCGAGAATGACTGAAACTCGCATATACCGAGTCAATTTTCGTATTACACCCATGCACTCCTTCCATGCAACGATGAACATCATCTCCCGCTTGTTATGGCTTTTCCACACTCGTCCATGTTCTTAGAACGTGTTGATTCTCCCATGACCGATCCACAGGGGAAGGATACGGTCTCGATACCGTATGTTAGGCCCCTAGGTCACCGGGGCTAGGGTTACGGAAATAGAAGAGTGGGGAGGGAAGAACAGAGAGGAAAATAGAGAGAAGAAGGAGAAGTTTTATTAATCACAAATCAGGTAAGTCTGTTACAACCAATTCTCCGCTATTTATACTCTAAGTACCCAGAATTAACAACTCGTAACTAAGAGTTCCTGACAATCCTCTAGGTAATCTATTACTCGACCAAAAGACAACAAACACTGAAATAAAAACTAGAAACGATAACACCGCTAGACTACGCCGCCTCGAGCCGCCGTCGTACGGTAAAGAGAGCCCGCAAGCCTGACATCTCCTCCCGAATAGAAAGCGGCCAACCGTAGAAGACGCCGGAAAGTACCATCAGATTCCGGCATCACTCACCGGACATGGCTGAAAAGCCAAGAAATGGTGGCGAGCAGAGCACCGGGACTATGGTAAAGCATCCACCACGGCCTGAAACGATGAGATCTAACCCGAGACAAACGAAGCTCCACGCCGATGACCTCATATCTGAGACCCGCCGCCGAAAGAAAGCCGGAAAGAACCAGATCAACACAAAACTGTTGGAGCCTCATCACAAAATAGATCAACTAGAAGAAAAAGAAGGATGTACAGAAGGGAAAAGGGGTGGACGCCGGCAGCGAAGGGCCGCCGGCGCCGGAAGAGCAAACAGGTTGTGACTCCGCAGAGGATAGGGAACCACCTCAAAACATCAAACTAGAACCACCCATTTCACCTCCACAGAATATTAAGAAAACGAAAAAAAAAAAAAAAAGAGTAAACAATGGGGAGGAAAAGGGGTTAGGGATTTGCAAATTGAAGAAACATTATACTTGACTGCTTCGAAGATTTCTGCAGATTTGGAGAAAAATCAAAGCCTGCAATTTTTGTTTTTTTTTTCTTTTCTGGATAAGAAACGGGAGGAAGAAAAGGAATTATGGATAATGGAAGAAACGATGGGAAGGTCCGATTAAGGGGAAAAGTGTGTCGGAAGAGATCAAGAGAAAGGCGAATTTTTTAATTTTGGATTTGGAGTAATATCTAATTATAGTGTTGCCCTGGAGGATTTATTTATTTATTTATTTTTTGTTTTTTTTCCATGGACTACGAGGATTTTTTATGTTATAAAACTAGTAGGGTTTGCGTGCAAGGCACAGCGAAGAACGGTCCTGAAAGAGTTTGATTTTGTTGACTATGAGATAAAATACTGTTGGATCGATAATGCGCAGACACATCCTAAAGGAGGGTGAATAGAGTGTAGGATAAAAAATTGCCTTTTAAAAATTTAGAACACTTTGCAGTGGGATAAAAAATTGCCTTTTAAAAATTTAGAACACTTTACAGGCAAATATTGAAAATAAAATCAGAGTTTAAGAGTAACACACTAAGATAAAGTTTGGAATGTGTTAACTATATACCTAGATCAAGTTTAATAAATAATTTGATAAAACAAATAGCACTGAATTAACTCTAAAATATGCAAGTATTAAAACTATGCAACAGTTCAATCAAGCTCAGGATGTATATATGAATCAAACTTTTAGAACTTGAACTAAACAAACAAAAAAAAGAAAAAAAAAGAACACTGAACCTCAAAAAGAATTAATGACAATATGACTAAGCAGTTCAAAGGTTCAGATTATACAACCAACATATATGTATTATTACACTCAATATTCAGCAAAAGAAACGAGGCTAATTACAAAGACATTCAGTATTACAAAATAGCAAATGATACAGCAGGCAGATTACAGTTGAAATCAGTACAAGTAAGGGCTCAGCAGATTGCAAACTAATACAACAAAGAGCTGAAAATGAAGACTGAACTATCAGTCAAGAGTCGGAAAATATAATCCAATTGAAGCAACCGGATCATCAAGCCCGAGTCTTCAACAGACTGAATACGGAGTTCAGTGAACCACACCTAATGCCTACAGCTAATACAAAAAGTTCTAATGACGGCCAGCAGGCTGATTTGCAGCAGGTAATGAGGGCAGGGTTTATGCAAGGTTTTCAGCAAGCAACACTTTCAGCAAATAGGTTTACAGCAGATTGCAGATACACAAGACAAGAGCACACAATCCTTAAAAAAAAAGGGCACACAAGGTTCAGCGGATTAGTGCAAAGCAAAACCGCATATTTATGGCACAACACTTTATGTCTACACACTTGGTGGTCAATCAAGGGTCACCGCATATCAAGGGTCATCACAGGACTTGAGCTCGCCAGAGCCATGAAAGTCGAAAATGTGCAGGTTTTCTGCGATTCCCAGTTGGTGGTCAATCAAGTGACCGGATCTTTCGGTCCACTGTGAAATTTTGCAAAAATATATCAACCTCGTTAGAAAACTCGAGAGCAGCTTCAAATACTGCAATTTTACCAACATTCCGCGAGAGGACAATCACAGAGCAGGTTACTTGTCCAAACTAACTAACGAGGACGAAATAAGCAACCCCTCAATCATGGTGGAATATCTGTCAGGGCCCGCTATCGACAGGGCCGAAATAATGGACTTGCAATCCACCAACTCCTGTTGGATTGATGTCATGAGGGCCTATATCGACTTTGGAAAGCTCCCCGAGGATCCAAACGAGGCTAAAGCCCTGATCAGAAGAGCCGCCAGATACACTATCTTAAGCAACGTTTTATATCGACGATCATTCTCCAAGCCCTTACTAAGGTGCGTGCGACCTAAAGAAGTCGAGGGAATCCTCATAGAGCTACATGAAGGGATATGCGGCGGCCACCCAGCTAGCCGCACCCTTGCTCAGAAGGTCTTGTTGGCCGGATATTACTGGCCGAAACTCGCGGAGGACGCTAAGGCACACACTAGGGCGTGCGACGTATGTCAAAAATTCTCGGATATTCCCAGGCTGCCTTCAGTCGGACAAAGCATCGTCGCCGCCGCTTGGCCGTTCGACATGTGGGCCATCGACCTCATTGGACCATTGAAAAAGGGCCGCTCCGGATGCGAGTACGTGGTGGTCGCCGTCGACTATTTCACCAAATGGATCGAAGCCAAAGACTTGGTAAAAATCAACACCAGAGATATAATCTATTTTTTACTTGATCAAGTATGGACTAGATTCGGCGTTCCCAGAGTAATAGTATCAGACCACGGACCTCAATTCAGAGAGGAGTTCCATACATTCTGCGGAGAGAATAACGTCAAGATTTGGCAATCGTCAGTATGCTATCTGCAAGGAAATGGTCAGGCTGAGAATGCAAACAAACAAGTACTATGCGTGCTGAAAAAGAGCTTGGGCGAAAAGGCAGGGAAATGGCCTGACCACCTCCCCGCGGCCTTATGAGCACTCAGAACATCGCGAAAAACAACTACAGGGGAAACTCCTTTCGTTTTAACATACGGATCAGAGGCTATGACCCCGGTAGAGATGGCCCTACCAAGTTTAAGGGTCGCCCATTTTAGTGAGACAGACAATCCGCTCACTAGGGAACTCGATCTCGACTTAGCAGAGGAGCGGCGGATCGAGGCGTATGGTCATTTGCTCAATTGCAAACAGGCTGCCAAACGTCACCACGACAAACACATTCGTAATCATCACTTCGCCATTGGAGATTATGTTTTGCGAAAAAGACAGGCCACGGGCCACGAGGCCAAGAAAGGGAAACTATCGGAAAGCTGGGAGGGCCCAGTAAGGATCGCTCGGATAGTCAAGAAGGGGACGTATGTGCTAAGTGATAACCGATGTCACGAGTATAACCGACCCTGGCACGCAGACAATTTGAAAAAATATTATATGTAAGAGATACATCTACTGCGTGCAAACAGAGTATGCGAGAAATGAAATCAAAATAAAAGGAGTATCTTCATTCATAAAAGGAAAGTACAATCGTTTCTAGCAAACCTGCGGCCTACAACGCCCTTCGATTTAACCAAAAAGAAAGGGGCCGCCAAAAAAAAAAAAAACCTTCGTACAATCAGGCGAACCCTCCAAGATCCAATGAGTGCCTCGGCACCCTAGCTGAACTACATAATCTAGATATCAACGAAGCAAACGGGATACAACGATTACGATCCATTGAAATGGCAAAGTCAACTGCCTCGCAGTGAATCAAGATCCCCCAATCAATGTCAACCTAGGGGTCACGAATAGCATGCAAAAGAAGAGCCTCAGCCTCACTAACAGCTTCGGGATCCATGGTCGGAAGGGCGCATGAGTTAATAAACCTTTTCCACTCACGGTTGCTGCGAGATAAGTCGGATAAAGGTCCTAGTGTTCGAGGCCGTTAGGAATCGGGAAAAAGCTCGCGGATGGCCCGACGTACACGAGCTTGTTTACTCGACTCACCACCAAGACGCCAAGCGACCTCGTAGTGGGATGAAGGATCGATAGCAGGTATGCCAAGTGCACCATTGATAGCCTCTGGCGTAAAGGTCACCGCAACACCGCGTAGAGTAACACAGCTAACTACCCCTTCGGAGTCAACTTCAGATAAAATGGAGTAAAACTCCCTCACCATTGTAAAATTAGAAATCGAGGGTGGCGAGACAAAATCTGTCCACCTAGAGAGCCGCACCCGTAACAGAGATCCATCACCCTCAACCTTGCTCTGATTTAAACCCCTCTCCCTTGCAAACTTAACCACATCAAAATAGCGCCAGAAGTGATCTTTGGCAACAGGAGAGGCAGTAAGGAAGAAAGGAGATACATCACGCATCGGACGAGCTTTATACACTCGCACTCTACCCTCTCCGGATGGAAAAGACATGGCTCTCACAACAAAGAATAGGCAAAAGAGGAGTGAATATGAAATCAAGCCTGCCTCCTCCTTTTATAGCAGAGGTTAGCCAAAGGAACGGCCACGATCAACCAAATCCTACGGTCGGCCTTCACGCGGTTTACCCAGGATTTGAAATTCAAAGGGCGCATTTACCGCTTGTCAGACTGTCAGCTATACTAACACCCGACAGTTATAAGCCCGAAGTTATAGGCCAATTGACCACGCATGCGCTGCCAATGAACTGTCAAATCGGTTCAGATCCCTGGATTCCCGGCGACACGGCAGTCGAGAAAGGTCAGTTCAGTCCAATCGATTCAGTTCTCAAGTTTTAGATGACCACAAACCTCGCCTCAAACTTAGGGGGCCGCAGCGAGAAAATTTCAAAACAAGCAAATTAAGCAAACTGCGGTGCGTCTCCAGCGACTTTGTTATTTGCCACAAGTCCACAACGACCAAAGAGTTATGCAAAATTGTTTCGCCGGAGACCTTTCTGGCCCCGCCCAAAACAAGGGGGATAGGAAAATTTTAACGACGAATGAGCAATATGGGTCGCTGTCATCCTTGTTCCAAATAAAGGGGGCCGCAACAGAAATTTCTGATCAACTCAGTCGGTCCACTTTAGTTATTTTAGCGAGCTCAACAAACCTCGCCAAAACAAATGGGGCCGCATACACATACATCCACGAAAATGATTGAAAGAAACAAGTGTAAGACATAAATTAAGAGGCCAAAAGCGGCCACAAACCAAATTCAACAAGCCAAGGACGGCCACTATATCAGTGCGGAAAGTAAAATACTAAATTATTACAATCATCAAATTGAGGACGCCGAATAGTTCAAAAGACAAAGTTGAATTATTACAAGATCGTAGGAAAGTAAAATGTTTTGAAACAAAAGCCAAATATCAATTAAATGGAGCCGGGGGGTGTCAATATACTCATCGCCGGATTGATCATTCGCAGGAGGAGGATTCTTTAAGATTGCAAAGTTGACAGGATTGACTGGGGAGGATCCCACACTGGGTAGCCGCGCTCTATCTGATTAGTTTGGATGGCGACGATGTGATCTGCTGCATAGGGGATATCCGGATGAATGGCCAGTAGGTCGGGAGATCGCTGGGACATGTTAACCCATCGGAGAATTTCCTCAAGGGTAATGCTCTCCCGGCCATGATAAGCCCAGAGACAGTGAGCAAGGTGGTTGAAACCTTGGTCAAAGCTCGCCTCCTGATAGTCACAAAACTCTTCAGAGCGCTTGAAGGCTTCCACAGCCGCCGGACCCGCCTCCTCAGTGGCCTTATTTGCAGCAGCAAGCTGCTCCTTCAGACTTGCGATCTCCTCGTGCGCGGCCAACAACCCCTCTACAGATTTACGGGTTTCTTCCTTCAGAGCCGACACTTTCTTCTGCAACTCTACATCCAGTTTAGCACTCTCCGCCATGGCTTTCTTCATCCGCTCAACCTCATTCAACGCCGCCGAGCTTTTGTTTTCAGAGGTAACCCTGGCTTTCTCTGAGGCCCCAAGAGCCGCCGTTACTTTCTTTAGCTCAGCTTTGCACTTCTCGGTGGCCTCTAGCGCCTTGTTTATGTGAGTCCCAAGCTGAAAGAGAGACAAAGTTATAAGCTCGCCAGATACGCAAAGTATGAAAGCTGAAAAGATGCAAGATAAATAAAAACTCACCATTGAGGCAGCAATTCCAAATTGGCCTGACAGATCTTTCAGCTCGGCGACCTCATCGCTGGCAGGGGCATCATCTTGAACCACGACGCGAGCAGTGATTCCCCTTCCGATCTCCATTCGAACCCTGGACGCCGACTCCCATGCAAGGCGACCTAAGGGAATGACATCAGCAATAGCCTCCCTAATTTGGCTCGCCTTGTTCATATCGAGGCCTTGAATAAAGCTGGCATCCAACCACACAGCTTCTTTCCCCTTGTAGCCGCGGGGCAATGTCCCAGTCGGCAACGGCTCCACCCTCTCGGGGACCTCTTCAACAATAGCCTCAGCAGCTCGCTTGTCCGAGCGATCAGATCCTTTGCCCGCGCCGCCTGCAGCTTTGGCTTTTTCGGTCCTGGGTCGTTTCTGGCCTTGGGGCTCTTTTGTGGGTTCATCGGCTTGCGGCCTTTTTTGGGCAACAACATGGCTTGAGCTCGCAGATTGGATCGCCGCCGCGCCTTGGTGGGATCATAAGTCTCATCGATAATCGAGGCATCCACGGTGCGGGGAACCTTCCCCAGAGCTTGCTTCAAGGTCGCCTGCCGGGCCTTAGCTTTCTCATCAGCGAGCCTTTGCTTTTGAGCTCTGTGTTCGGTGGCGTCCATATCTGCAAAAAAGGGTTCATTAAAAACGGATCCAAAAGAAAGAATAACAACTTATGAAATGAGCAAATAAAAAGTGAGGAAATTTACGAGGTGGTCTTTCACTTGGGTAGCCTCCACAAACAGGACACTCAGAAGGAAAACATTTGCCTAAGTGGCAATCTCCTACCCAATCGGGGTCACTCTCCTCAGGAACTATAGCAACCAATGGATTCGCTTTACCCGGACCCGCGAGGCCAGCCATGCGCGCTAAGGGAAGAGGCTGATCAAGAAGATCGACCCAAGCGACATTTCTCAAAGAGGCCTTGATCCCATCAGATTGTATGAGCGCCATAAGTCCTTTGACAAGACGCCACTCTGAAATTAAAGGCTCGTCAATTGAAAGTGTGGACTTCCCCACGCGCTTTGCGGCCTTAGGAAACGGCCAGCCAACCTTGGACTCCACCTTAAGGATCCGCTCCTGCCATCTATGAATCTTATTGGGCAATGAAAACAACAAGCGAGGCGTCTTAGTCCTTAAGGATATTTGCCCCGGCAGAGCCGTGCCACAAAACAAGTGAAATTGTCCCAGCAAAGTGAGCGTGGGTTCTATCTTCATCGTCCGACACATCACAATGAAGGCCATGATTTGAATGATGGCCCCAACAACAAAATCAGAGGGCATAGCTCCCATCAGCTTGCAAATCTTGACAAAAAAAGGGTCGAATGGAGGCCTGAGCCCTGCATAAAAGTGATCGAAGTGTAGGATTAGGGTATCATCCGGGCGGCGAGCGCAGACATAATCCTCGCGGTCTCCGGGCTTAAGCTTATCCTCCTCCCTCGTATAATCCAGCAGAGAGAACCTGTATATACTGGTGTCGATTTTAAATCGGCGCCGGATGAATTTGTTGAGATCATCGCTATCACAAAGTTTCGCCCACTTTCTCTCCAACACCTTCTTATATTCCGCCAAGATATCGAACTCTCTCAACGCCTCGGGATTATTGGGTGTCGGTTTCTTTGCTTTAGCAGCGGCCTCCCCGATAGTTATTTTTGGATCCCTTTTCCTCTTCGGTTTCTTTGGGAGCTCCCAAATAATTTTACGGGGTAAGGGGGCGTTCTCATCCTCACTCGACCCTATTAGCTCATGAAGAGCGGCGTCCTCAATATACGCCCCGTCATGATCAGCGGTGCCACTAGGACTGGGATCGGCGGCATGTTCTTCAACATCGGACATCCCTCTATCACCAGCCTCGCTAGTACTCGCCCCTTGGGCTTGTGCCATTTCTTTGCGACTCTTACTACGTCAGGGGACGGGGTCAGGAAACATAGAATCTAAGTCAAGGGGATCCTCACCTGCTCGAGCTGCGGCCATCCCGCCAATTATCTCTTCAGACAGGTCGTCCCTGGCGGACACGTCAGGACTAGAGGGGTTGTCATCCTCTTCCTCCTGTGCGTAATCGAAAGCCTCTTGACCTTCGTCAGAATCGCCTCTCAAAGATTTTTCTCCGTCAGACATCCTACAAAAATAGAGGAAAAGGTGGAGCTTTCAGACCTGGGATAATAAGAATTAAGCCAGGAAGGTAATCACACCCATCTCGACGCCTTCCCCTCCATTTTTACAAGAGACATGGAAAGCAAGTTATCAATGGAAAGGAAACACACATATGAATACAGGCAAGCCCAGGGAAAGATAAAGAACATCAACCCAAAAATCCTCGACCTTTTTCCTCAAAAACATCTCACATATGAACACATTTCCATACAATGGATCAAAACCACTAAAAAGCACGAAATCCAGCAGGAAAAAACAAGGAAAGAGGGGTAAAGGAAGAAGAATTTACCTGTTTTTTGGGAGGAAGTTGAAACAAACTGCCACGAAAACGCGTCGGAATATTTAAACCCTCGCCGGAAACCTCAAACTCGCTCCAGCCACCACCAAGTCCTCCGCAAACCTTCACCGGAAAACCCTTGCTAATCCTCAGAAAAGGAGAGGAGAACACTAGAGGAAAAAGTGTGGGGAGAGAAGAGAGTAAAAGTGAGAAAGTGTGAGGGGTGCCAACCTTATATAGGCAATGGAAGCTCAATCGTGCGGTTGGGGGTTGATCCATCCAACGGCTGAGATTTGCACGGTCGATTCGAATTCCTAAATTCAAAAACCGCAATCATTATGGAGGCTAATCAATGCCCACGTGCCTGCTTGGGCAGTTACCAAGGGCGTCATCACCCACGTAATTGCGGTTATCGAGAGAGCCAAAGTCAGCCATGATATGACTATTGAACTGCCCCGATAATCCATGAACGAGCAGATGGCCTCGCATCAGACGACGAGGTCACAAAAACAGGCCTAGAGTTTCTTCGAAGGCCGCTTGCTTTGAAAGCACGGTCCTTAGTGAACAAGTCGCATCAGACGGCGAGGTCGCAAAAACAGGCCCAAATTTGCTTCGAAGGCCGCTTGCTTTGAAAGCACGGTCCTTAGTGAACAAGTCGCATCAGACGACGAGGCCGCAAAAACGGTCGCAAAAACAGGCCCAAAGTTGCTTTGATGGCCGCTTGCTTTGAAAGCACGGTCCTTAGTGAACAAGTCGCATCAGACGACGAGGTCGCAAAAACAGGCCCAGAGTTGCTTCGAAGGCCGCTTGCTTTGAAAGCACGGTCCTTAGTGAACAAGTCGCATCAGACGACGAGGTCGCGAAAATAGGCCCAGAGTTGCTTCGAAGGCCGCTTGCTTCGAAAGCACGGTCCTTAGTGAACAAGTCGCATCAGACGACGAGGTCGCGAAAACATTGTCCCTGAGTTCATTACTCCATGCTCGACATTTTCCTGAAAAATGACCAAGACCTGGAGTAGGGGGCCATTGATGATACAAATAATATCGCCACCGTCTAGTCCCGGAAATAGCCTATGGTTCATCACGCCTGAGGCAGGTCCGCGACCACATCAACGGCGACGCCAATGATATCCAGTAAAGGCCGTTACAATCAACCCCTCCTAGAGCGTCTCCAGAGCTAGGGGCCGGATCGAGGCGTTGGATCAATGGCCCTCAAAGGGCCGCATAAGACTTGAGAAGAAGCCGGGAGCAAAGACAAGGAACCGTGTTGGCGACCCTTGGGACCCCAAAGGATCGCCGCCCAGATATCACATCCACTTGCTGCTAGATACTTTACCCACTTGCGGTTAGATATTTAGCATTTGCTTAACTATTAAGTAAGATTAGTGACTAAGCTGCTTCGCAATAGCTGTCCTTTACTTAGCTCCTAAGTTTTCTCTTCCTATAAAAAGAAGTCTTGTGTAACCTAAATAAGGGATTACATTCTAATAAAAAAACATGCCAAAGCTCAGTGAAAATAGAACATCTCCTCCTCCTACCGCCGTCAAACATCTCCGGCCAGCATACACTTAAATCAACCGTCAAATAAGCCAGATATCCTACATATAAATACCACTAAAACAGACCGTGATGATTTATGCATCATCAGAATGCATTGGTGTAATGACTTGCTTGACTTCTAGAAAACCATATTCCTGTAACAAATTCAAGATATACTTTATTTGATTTATGTAAATGCCCTTGTTTGATCTGACAACTTCAATCCTTAGAAAATATCTTAGATCTCCAATATCCTTGATTTGAAATTTCTTGTGAAGTACTTTTTTTACTTCATCAATTGGAATCATAAAAGAGCTGGTTGCTATGATGTCATCCACATAGACCAGTAAGGCTATAAAATCCTTGTTTGTACCCTTTGTGAATAAACTGTGATCATGAGGTGACTGAACAAATCCTATCTCTGTTAAAGCTTCTGTTAGTTTATAATTCCACTGTCACTAGCATGTTTTAAGCCATACAAAGTCTTTGTAATCCTGTAAACATGATTAGGTTTATCTGTCTGAAATCCCAGTGGCAAATCCATGTAAACTTCTCATCTAGCTTACCATGAAGAAAGGCATTGTTGACATCCATTTGATGTATATGCCACTTTTTGGATGCTGCAAGTGCTAGTAGTGTTCTGATAGTAGTAAATTTTGCTACTGGTGAGAAGGTTTCTTGGTAGTCAATACCATAAGTCTGTGTATAACCCTTTGCTTCTTATCTGGCCTTATACCTTTCTTCGGATCCGTGAGCATGATATTTAACCTTGTATCCACTTACAGCCAATAGTAGATTTTTCAGGTGGCAAAGTCACAATTTCCCAAGTTTTTGTTGCTTGTAATACATCTAACTCCTTTTGCATGGCCTCTTTCCAACAGTCTTGTTTTATGGCCAGATTGTAGGTCTTAGGCTCTTGTATAGTGTCTGAAGCATAAACAAACTTCTGATATTTGTTGGTTAGATTGTCATAAGTGACCACATTATTTATAGTGTGTGGAGATTTCCTTGTGGGGACTACATATTCTTTAAGATATGCATGTGTCTGTCTTTGTGTGTTGGATCTTCTTGTTTCATTCTGACTAATGTGTGGAACATCATTTGCTACTAATGTTGGACTATCAGTAATCTCTTCAGTTGTATGAGGATATGGCATTACATCATCTGTTGCATCTTCACAAGAAACATGCAATGGAACATGAACCTGGTGCATATATATCTGTTTAATATGTAAAAGAAAGATTGTTTCCTAGAATTGAACATCCCTAGATACAAAAATGTCTCTAGTGTGTATATCTAGCAAAATGTGCCCTTTGGTATGTTGAGAAACCCCAAGATAAATGCATTGTCTAGCCCTAGGATCAAACTTTTTCCTATTGTGTGATCGTGTGCAAGCATAATCATGAGAACCAAAAACTTTAAGTGTAGAGTAGTCAAATTGCTTGTTATGTAATAGAAAATAAGGTGTCTTAAGATGAATAACATGTGAGGGTGTCAAATTAATCAAAAATACTGCATGTAACACACAATACACACAATACCCCCAATAACTAAGTGGCAATTAGATTGAAATTTTAGTACCCTAGCAACATTTGAAATGTGCTGGTGTTTCCTTTCAACTGTGCCATTCTTTTGTGAAGTGTCCACACATGATGTTTGATGTATAATCCCTTTCTCTGCATAATATTCAGCCATATCAAACTCAGCACATTGTCTGATCTCACAATCTTAACATGTTTGCCAAATTGCACAAGAACGTATTGTATAAAAGATTGTACAAGTTGTCCAACTTCAGATTTTGCGTTTAACAAATAAATCCAAGTGAATCTAGAAAAAATTATCAACCACAGTAAGAAAGTAAGAGTGTCCATGCATAGTTTTCCGTTTATAAGGTCCCCATATATCAAAATGCATAAGATCAAATATATCGTGTACAGAGGACTGACTAAGAGGAAAGGAATTCCTTTTTGTTTTGCTAATTGACAAATATGGCAAAGTATCTGACTATGCATACAAGAAGATTCAATACAAAGTAAATCAGAAAGCCTTTTATTGGACAAATGACCAAGTCTGTAGTGCCAGACTTGTTTATTTGTGATACAGGTTTGATTATCTACTGAAGAAACATTATTAACTACAGAATGTTTTAAAATGTGATGTGTATTATCCAATGTTCTAAAAATCGCTAGGCGAAGACGACGCGCTACAGGGGCGCCTAGGCGGCGCCCAGGCGCTTTTAGGGTTTTTAGGGGTTTTAGGGTTTTTACGGGGGGTTTTAGGGTTTTACGGGGGTTTTTAGGGTTTTAAGGGGGGTTTTAGTGGTTTTATGCCTCTTTCTTGTCTAACACTTGGGAAAACTTAGATGTTCGCCCGCATGAAAGTCATGAAACCCTAATTGCCTAGAAGGACCCAAGAGGGCTTGAAGGGCCTAGAGCGCCTGGAAGGGCCTAGGAGCGCCCGAAGGGCCTAGAGCGCCTGAGGGCCCGTAAGCGCCCGGTAAAATCGCCCAAGACCCCCGTCGCCCGGCCAGGTCGCCCGAGCCAAGGCGAGACGCCCGGGTGCGCCTAGGGCCTAGGCGAGCGCCTCAGGCGGCCGCCCAGGGCGATTTTTAGAACATTGGTATTATCCAAGACATAGAGTCCTCTGGATTTTTTAGTTGATCCAATCTGAATCCCAAGGCTCTTGTCCTGAATTAGTCAAGAAGCGTGATTGTTAAGGGTGATTTTATACGTTTTATAAGGATATATTTTATATCAATATTCCCCATATATGGATGTTTTTCGTAGAATTCGAGCTTACAATCGATTAATTGAGCAAATGACGTTTTGAATAGTTAAAATGCAAAATCGAGTAAATATCGTGGTTTTATTATCTATTTTGTATGGTTTTACGTTTTGCTCGGTTTTGTCATCTTTTAGGTGCACAAATGTGGAATGGAAGAGGTCTAAATGATGTTTGATTGAAGATTAAAATGGAAAGAAAGAGATACAAGAGGATGAAGATGAAATAAAGCTTGGGAAAATCCCGAAAACGACTCGTAATACGACGGGCTAGTCAAAAAGGCGTTTTCTGAAGAAGAGTCCTTAATGAAAGTTGTAGAGTTTTCCGAGAGTTTTTTTATGACATTCGGATCATAATTTTTGGAGGTGTACAACTCAAGATATGGATTTTAGAAGTTTTATGCCAATAAATATTCCATGCACAGCAAAGAGGTGAACCAGCGTTCAGAATTGTAAACCAACGTCCGGCCACGGCACTGTAGCAACCGACTTAAACTCTTGATGCAGCCGACTTACTCCTCTTATAAATACAGCATGCATATAAACCCTAATTACACAATTTTACACAGCCGCAACTTCTGGGCAGTTTCAAGGCGGATCATGCTCGGGTGATCCGGGTTAGATTAGGTCTTTTATTTTGTTTGTTTTTTTTCTTCTTCTTTCTTGTCGCATGAAGATGGGTTAAAGTCGTCAAACCATGAATGTACCATGTGAATCTTTTTCCAAAAAGCCTTCTTGATTTCTTCCATGGATGATTTTGTGAGTTATTTTATTTAAAGTTGTTTCTTTTCCTATGTTTATTTGTTTATGCATATAAATCGGAAGATGATTGCATGATTTGATGCTACCGTATGACGGAAGTCGGTGTAGTTTAGATCGCCATAGGAAAGATTAGATTTTTAATCTATACATAACGGAAGTTCGTAGGTTAAATATCTAGGTTTACGAGAGGATCACAATTTAATTAATTCGATGCAAGATTATCTTAGATTAAAGTTGAGGGATATCACCGCTACCGGAAAAATAGGATTTTTCATGTGTTTAATTCATTATGTTGTTCTTGTTCTCTTTCATGTTTTGTATGCTTTATGTTAATCGAATTTAGATAACGGAAGTTAATAGATTCATTAGATTATCGTGAGGAGATTGACAATAATTATTCCAACAAACGGAAGTTGAGGGATAATGTTGTTAGATTAGGATTTAATCCATATCTTTGATTTGTATCGATATTAGTCAAGACCGGAAGGTAAACTAATTAATGGCGTGATAAATCGGAAGAGGAAACGCTTCATTAGAAAAGATAATAATCCAAGATAACTAGTGAATGAATGCGTGTTAATCTTATTTCCTTCGGTGGGGTGATGGTTGTTGGAAATTGGTTGATCATGATTTGTTTATGGTTGGTCAGTTGATAGTTAGTTTTACTGTTTTCGTAGATGTAGTTTTATTTATTTTGTCCGCAACTATATTTCCTGGCTTTGGATTAACAATCCTCCGTCCAGTTATTTTTCGGTTCTAGTTTAGGTTTAGGTTTAGTTAATAAAGAGGAATTAATGAGGTTAGATTCGACATCCCAATTCCCTGAGGATCGATACCCGTACTTATCCAACTTTACTAGCAACTACTCGGTATTCGGCCGGTTAGGAGGTAGTTTTGCATGGTAGTATAGGTTTTATAAATTTTCTTTTGTTTTAATGATGCAAAATCTCTCTAACAGTGATCAAAAGGGTTAGTAGTCAACTTAGCCAAGAAAATTAGATTGAAATTGAAAACAGGTATACACATACACCTGTGAGCACTAGTTTGTCATTTATGCAAACAATACCTATATGAGTAACCTGCACATTTGTACCATTAGGTAACCTTACATACATGTTAGAAACTGATCTTTTAGATTGCAGATTATGAGTATTACTGACTATATGGTCAGTGGCTCCAGAATCTCTAATCCAAGTTAAAAAAACTAGTAGATTTAGAAAAACCTGATGTGTCAGCAGTAGGGACAAAGTTTATTGTCAAGAAGATGCTTGATTGGCCACATGCTCATAGGAATCTCGCTTTTGTCCATCCAATAGTCTTATCAACTACTGGAATTGGGCTTTATTCAAAGTATATGCCTCTAATTCTGAGGCATGAGACACATAATTCCTAGAATTTACACCTTGATCTTCTGAAATAGACTATACCATATTGGCCCTGTTCTTAGGCTTACAACCAGGTGGATATCCATGCTTCTTGTAGAATTTTTCCACTGTATGTCCTGTGAAACCACAAAAGGTACACTGCACCTTCTTTCCAACTAGAACATTCCTAGTATTGTTAGGTGTTATGCCCGAAAGATAATTTTGCAATTGTTTTATTTAATAAATGAAATGATATTATTATTCATATTTATTATTCTCATATTCACCGATGTGACAATAGTATTTACACTACAGAAAACCCTAAAGTATATCGTTTATGTAATCACTTAACTCAGTGTATGGGATATACACGGGAGGATTGAGTTAGTGAAGATGTACTTAAAATACAATTAGCCCGTAGTGAAGTTAATCGAGAGTATCGGGTCTCTCCTTTAACGTGATATTAATGCGCCCGTAACACAATAGGTGTGATTGTCTTATCCGGACTTTCGGTTAAGAGAACCTAGTGGGGCATTTATATGTGATAGATATATCATATAGTAAATTTGGACCGATTTGATCCGAGTTCTCGATATAATTCCGTAATCGAGAAGTCTTATCGAATCAATCGATGATCATATTTATGGATATATCTTAATCCTGAGGTGATCACAGTCAACTGCTTGAATTAGTATGAGGTTTGACTTGACGGTTAAGGATTACACTGAGTCTGTGATCTGAATTACCCCATCTTGGCATTGTACTGGATTGAGTGAGTAGTCTATGTTATCATAGATACGGAATCCATTCCTTCCATTTATGGAAGTAGATAGATTGCTTCCCTTATTTGTTAATCCTAGAAACTGATCGATCCATGGAGTTCATATTACACTGATTAGCTACCAGTGAGTTGTATGAATTAATTGATCACTAGGGGTTAATGGTAAATAAGGATAAGAGGTTCTAAAAAGGGATAACGGTAACTTCCCTATTTAGAATGAACAGTCTATGGAGGATTAATCCATATGTAATGATTATATCAATGGACGCTTATTATCATTCTCGTGAGGAGATAAATATAATCTCATAATCGGAGGAGTGCAGTCACGGGATTATGGTGGCATATTCCTGTGATTGATTTCTAGAATATAATTATTCTGTTCGTAAGATAATTATTTATTTGATTTATCGGAGCCGCTGATTATTAGTCCATGGTCCCCGACGTGCCTCCAATATAGCATAGCTATTCTCGGACGTCGAATCCTAATAATATTAATTTAGTTCTTGTTGGATTTTAATTAAAACGATATGTGAATTAATTGTTTAGTGGACTATTAAATTAGTTGGGCTAAATAATTAAATATGTGAAAAAGACATTTTTCATAATCTTGGCCCAAATTTAGTGTGTTAGTCGAAATTATTGTGACTAGGTCACAAATAAGAATTTTCGGCCCCCACCCCCATGTATTATGGAACAAGAAATTAGTTTTCTTGTGGATTAATAAGACATGTGCACAAAATATTTATTAGATAAATATTTATGGTAAAAAATAAAGATAAAGATTATTCTAGATTTGTTCTAGAATATTTTGGAATTATCTTTATTTATTGGATTTATTTTATTTGCAAAATAAAATCCTTGGAGGACAATGATTACTCTTCTATATAAAGAGAGTTCTCCCAAGCCTAAAACAACACATAAAATTCGACTTTCACCTCTTAGAGAGGAGAAAGAAAATTTCGGCCAAGGGGTGAGAAAGAGAAAATCTTGGAGATTTTCCGGGTAGCATATCAGGAGGATTCGAGTCAAGGATTTCTTTCCACCGGGAGTTGCTCGGATCACACGTGCGAAAGATCGTGGTGCTCTTCACACCATCTCTTGTTCTTCCTATTGCGGTTCTTCTTCTTGGATTTTGAGATCCAAGAGGTATGATCTACAACCCCTTGTAGATATAGATCTAGTTATTTTATTACGTGTAATTTATAGATCTAGATCCTTAAATCGCTTCCGTTGCGGATGGTATTACTAACAGTGGTATCAGTCGCCTGGTGATCTATATTTATACGTATAAAATATTAGATTTAGAAGTGAAAAACATGTAGTTTTTGTGTCCCAAATTTTTTTTTCTTGGGGCCGATGCATACATATTTTTTTTATGCTTATGAATGTCTTGGTTGAAGAGGATTGGGGTTGGTATCGTTTACCCGTAGATCTATTTTGTAGCTCTTTTGATTAGTATCAATTGAGCATAGGATGTGTAATTTATTTTATGTCATGCGAAAAATTGTAAAAGGTAGTACCTTTTGTAATTTATTTTTTGTTCCGGGTTCGAGACGACGAAGATCATGGTATTGAAGATCATCAAGAATGTAAAAACGGGAGGAAGCCGATTGTTTTATTTTATTTTTTTTCCGGCAAAATTTTTTTTCTCGGCAAAGTTTTGCGGCAACAATATTTGGTTGCATGACCTATGCATGCGGCTAGGTCATTTGATTAGGTCACGGCAGCTTAATTTTTTTTAAAATTTGAATCTCTTTAGCCGAAAAGTTTGACTTTAATAAATAAATATATATATATATATATATATATATATATATATATATATATATATATATATATATATATATATATATATATATATATATATATATATAGATCGAAAAACCCGTGCATTGCACGGGAACATATGTAATTACATTCAATTAATATGTATAATATGTACTACAAAACAATGATCATTCAAACTTATTGTAATGCTAGCTAAAATAGTTTTATTTAAGATTTGTATTCGTTTCCGACGTCAGATAAAGTCAAAAAAATTGTTCTAGTCATTAACCCGTGCATAATTAATGCGGTGATAATGAGAAAATAAATACTTATTTTGACAATGTGAACTCATGATATGTTTAATGAAAATGTTTAGTTTCAATAAGCAATTGGTACTAAATATTTATAAAACCCCACATATATATAGCAAAGACGCTAAAATATATAAGCAATTGTTACACAATATATTTTTTCTGATATTTGTCACATGTCTTCAATCCTTACCAAAACCTAAAGTTAATGCACGGAACAATTGAAGCATATAAATGAAACTTAAAATGAGAACAAATAATAAATTTGAGTGTACAATTGCATGCATCATCATCAATTTCATTGAATAATGAAAACTAAATAACCATAAGTTATTTGTTTCGCCCCCACACACCCACACCACACTCGGACATAACCCCCATCACCCCCACCCTTAATATGTATAATATGTACTACAAAACAATGATCATTCAAACTTATTGTAATGCTAGCTAAAATAGTTTTATTTAAGATTTGTATTCGTTTCCGGCGTCAGATAAAGTCAAAAAAATTGTTCTAGTCATTAACCCGTGCATAATTAATGCGGTGATAATGAGAAAATAAATACTTATTTTGACAATGTGAACTCATGATATGTTTAATGAAAATGTTTAGTTTCAATAAGCAATTGGTACTAAATATTTATAAAACCCCACATATATATAGCAAAGACGCTAAAATATATAAGCAATTGTTACACAATATATTTTTTTCTGATATTTGTCACATGTCTTCAATCCTTACCAAAACCTAAAGTTAATGCACGGAACAATTGAAGCATATAAATGAAACTTAAAATGAGAACAAATAATAAATTTGAGTGTACAATTGCATGCATCATCATCAATTTCATTGAATAATGAAAACTAAATAACCATAAGTTATTTGTTTCGCCCCCACACACCCACACCACACTCGGACATAACCCCCATCACCCCCACCCTCCCCCCCCAAAAAGTTATTGCTAAACTGCCTTTGATTCCCATTTTGTCTAATTTTCTTAAAGAAGCATCCCATATTATTACATTCGTTTTTCATCATATTTGGTTAAGAATCCTTGATGCAGATGCAATTTTTTTCTTCTTCTGAATACTGCACAGAAAAATGTTCTATTAGGTTGAAAAGGTAGATTCATTCCCAACTAAAAGTGCCAAGAAGCAAAATAGACTTCACTCAAACACTAAGACCTTAAAATCAATTTAAAATCTTATTTTGTGAGGACTTTATAAAAAAATAAAATTAAAAATTAAAAAAGAACAATTATTATTGATGACCGACCTTAAAAATAATTAAATGGTTTTCATAATTCTTTTTAAATAAAAAATGTTTAAATGGTCGACGACTGACAAATAGGTTCACTTTCATAAAAAAAAAATCCCATTAATATTCCCCTCGATGAAGTAATAAATTACCCCTAAGCTTAGAGTCAGACTCTGTAGGCACGACCCGGGCCGAACTCCTGATTAGTTGGATCAGTTGGTTCCGGATACCGGGGTCTTCAAGCAAAAAAAAGTGACACATTCTATAAAGGAACTAAGCAAACATCACAAACCTGAAACGGAAATGACATGATAAAACCTACTTTAATGAAAACGAAAAAAGAAAAAAAAAAACATATAAAAAAGTTCTTAAGGTCCCACCGTTTCGGAATAAGATCCTCTCAAGACTCAAGTACTTAAGTAAATATTCTTTCAAGTAGAAATAATCTAACCACACACCTAAAATATGAAAATCATCTACCCGTATGTTTATTTTTTGCAAAACTACGTCGTTTTGGTGATGATGTGTAAAACAAATTCACTTGACCTTAAGTACTTGAGAGGATTCCCTCCACCTCTGTTACGTCTCATAATGTTAAGGAATGAGGCACCATCATTAGGAGCAACCATTTTTTGATTAGACACAACAAAGTATTACCACACTTGCTCATAAATCTTGATATATCGGTCAAATTACATTCCGCCACCCTCAAATTTGAGTGGCGGAAGAAAAAAAAAGAAAGAAACAAAAAGACAAATTATTTTGTATTGTAATGATGGCGAGCAAGCTTCATAGAAGAAACAACTGGTCGGAAGAACCGTCCCCACGACGGCAAATATAACAACGATACAATAATAATGAGAATATATAACTTTTTAACATCGGTTCAATGAATTTTTTTCAACCAAAAAACACTGACTCCATTTTCCTTCATGCACATCATTTCCTCGTGCATAATACTTTCAAGTATACAAAAACTCCATCTCATTTATAGCCTCTCATGTGTACCTATGTAGGAAAGTCTTTCTGCAAAACATTAGAAGCAACAATTGTGTTTGGTTATCTTGAGAAATTTTTTTTAATTGTTATCAACAACCATTTCATTCCAGGGAATAAAAATAGAATGTGTAAAAAATATAACACAACAAAATATTGGCATCATATTGTCAAAATAGCAATAAAAGTAATTGTAAAAATTAGAATAGTAACACATCAAAATTACTAACGATAACATTCCATGTTTTTTATAATTACATTCCATTTTCAAAGGTATTAAAAGTTGTCTATACCACATATAACACCAATATATGCAAATCAAAGATGCTAGTCGTCCAAACGCATTGGACTGTATCATATATAACACCATATATCTTCATTCAAACGCATTGCAATAATTATAGGCACTCAGGAAACCAATTAGTTTGGAAATAACTCTAGATTAGCTAGATTGAACTGTACCAGTGCATATAACAATGAAGATCACCAGCTCCCTGCTTTTATAAGCTTTCTCACTCACCAAACCTGCAAAATACATAAACTAAACACCTACAAAACTATCAAACCAAGAAACCCCTAAAATTGCAAAATACATAAACAAAAACCTACAAAACTATCAAACCAAGAAACCATTAAAATTACAAAAACTTGATGTCCTTAGGATTAAAACAATCAATCAACAACAACAACAACAAAAAAAACGCAACAACTCATAAGGTAAGAAAAATGATATTATGGCGTTTAAATCCTAACAAATTCTGAGGTGATTCAAAACCAAATCAGAAAAGGAACAGAAAGAGTTACTAAAAGGGCTAGATAAACAACTCATGATAAACCGATCCCGTCACATGCAATTGTTTTGTTTTTGAGGGGTGCAATGGTGTTAAATAATAGAGAATGTTGTGCATTTGAAATTTAAAATTTAAAATTTGAAAACCAACAAAAATTTTGAGAGTTTATTGGCGGATTTTGTGGAGAACGTGATTTGTATGTGAAAATCAGATTCCTTTAAAAAAATAGTCTAGAAGGGAATAAAATAAAGTATCTTTAATTATCTACTGAATTATTATTATTATTATTATTATTATTATTATTATTATTATTATTATTATTATTATTATTATTATTTACTGAATATTTTTCTTCAATCCCCTATAACTTTAAAAATTCGCCATTTATCTATTGAATAGTTTTTAATAATAATATAAAATCTTTTTTTGTGGAAAGAAATAAAATCAAACAATAATGGAAAATCATTGAAGATCAAATCATGAGTAAACGATGATATTTTGTATTTCATTAAGTGATTTTGTATATAATTGATATTGTGTTTTTTTATATTTTTCTTTTCTATTTTAACAGGTTATTATTATTATTATTATTATTTCTTCAATCATCTATAACCCTAAAAAATCGCCAATTATTTATTGAATAGTTTTTAAGAATAATATAAAATCTTTTTTTCTGTGGAAGGAAAAAAAATTAAACAAATAACGGAAAATCATTGAAGAATCAAATCATGAGTAACCGATGATAGTGATTGATTTCGTATTTCAATAATTGATTTTGTCCACGCAAAAAAAAGTAATTTTGTATATAATTGATATTATGTTTTTTTCTATTTCTTTTATATTTTAACCGGTCCATTTGCAGGTTTGGAGGAGGTCAATTGGGTAATTGAGTTAAAACTGCTCAAATTTATTATATGATAGTATAGATATAGATTATTCCAATTATTTTTAATTATGTTGATTTTATTCATCTAATCTTTTTTATGTTAGAGATTATAAAACATAAATGGTATTTATGGTATGGATTCTGCATTTTTTGTTAAAGTTTTTTTTGACAAAAATACAGTTGTATTCTTTTACTGAATCCCTTTTTTTTTTTTCTTTTCTTATTATTCCAAATATTTTTTATTATCTTGGTTTTATTCTACAAATCTTTTTACTTATACTGAATCCCTATTTCCATTTTTTTTTCTTTTATTATTATTCCAAATGTTATACTGAATCCCTATTTTTTTTTCTTTTATTATTATTCCAAATCTTTTTTATTATGTTGGTTTTATTCTTCAAAACTTTTTCTTATACTGAATCCCTATTTCCATTTTTTCTCTTATATTATTATTCCAAATGTTATACTGAATCCCTACTTTTTTTCTTTTATTATTATTCCAAATCTTTTTTCTTATACTGAATCCCTACTTTTTTTCTTTTATTATTATTCCAAATCTTTTTTATTATGTTGGTTTTATTCTTCAAAACTTTTTCTTACACTGAATCCCTATTTCCATTTTTTTTTATTTTATTATTATTATTCCAATTGTTATATTGAATCCCTACTTTTTTTTCTTTTGTTATTATTCCAAATCTTTTTTATTATGTTGGTTTTATTCTTCAAATCTTTTTTCTTATACTGAATCCCTATTATTTTGTTTCTTACACTGATTCCGTTCCATATTGCGTTTTATTTGCTACACTATTTATGGTATTTATTCTTCAAATATTTTTTCTTATGGTGAATCCCTATTATTTTGTTTCTGACACTGATTCCGTTTCGTATTGCCTTTTATTATTTTTTTTTTTTGAAAAGTCGTATTGCCTTTTATTTGCTACACTATTTATGGTAGTTTTTTTTCTCTAGCGGGTATGAGGTGGGTTATTTTACGGGTTTGGATCTAAATTACGGGTAATTGGGTTAAATCCCTTCCCCTATATATTATATATTATATTATATATATATATATATATATATATATATATATATATATATATATATACATATATATTCAAAAAATAAATATGTTTGTTTTGGATCCGCCGTGGATAACAAAAAAAAAAAATTATAAAACAAGTTTGTAATATAAATATATTTTAATATATTGGTATATTACGGCCTCCTCTCTCGTCGTTCGTGTCAAGATCGAGGCTTTGAAGATCCGGAATTTTCAAGATCAAGATTTGAAGATCAAGACTTGAAGACTTAGAATTAGTTTTACTTTTCCTTAGAAAATAAGTTAGTCGGGGGTACCAACGATCCATCTCGGTGTTTAAATTTTCCGCAATTTATTTTTTATGTGTTTGATCATAAAATAGATATAAAACCGGAATTTCCATGACATGCATCATATCATAAATCCACTCCATGCATACATGTAGAATTTTAATTTTGGTAATTAAAATAAGCATGTATACAAACTCGCGTAATTAGTTGAAATTTAATTAATACGTGGTAATTAATTAATTTAGTAACTAATTAAAGATCCGAGGACGGGTTATGAAATCGTTAAGCCTTTTTGGTGTGTGTTCTCGGTGAACCGCCTTAAAAGCCCAAACGAGATCACGTTTTCGATTCGTAGTGTCTACGAGATTGAATGATGGTAAAAGAACAATAAATCTTGGATAAAAACGGTTCGCCTATAGGTTGGGTGGTCAACTGAGCTTCGCTCGACCGACTTAACCCTCTTAGTGTGATGTATGCACGGGGGTCCGGCAAGACTAAGCTACACTGGAGAGCGGAGGGGTGATTCCTTCTTATCTCAATGGGGCTGTCTTGACCCGATTTTGTCCGACTGTAACATATGTTCCAACGAATAGGACGGGTAGGCTTGCCTACGTTACCGACACCATTCGGAATCCTTGATTTGATGTGCTTTTATGTTAACATCAAAAAGATGTGGTTAGTTAACCCACCACCACTTCCAAAATATTGAGTGGGAGCGGGGAGGCGACAAACAACCCCACGGCCTCTACTATAGATACAAGTAAGTGAGAGAAGGGTGACGCCTCGCGGCGCTTTGATTTCGTCCCCCTACGGATGGTGTTCACCCCTATCAACATTCATGGCTTGGTCTCCGAAAGGATAGGATTTCCGGGTACTCGTCGGGTCACTGACCTATCCTACGATGGCACACTCGGGGCGTACCTAAAAGATCCGATATAGTAGGTCACACTTATCATGGGTATTCTTGATAATATCTAGGCTAAAAAAGGAAGGTAGTCAATGAATAAAAGGATGTTCGATTCTCGTGGGATGTTCGATTCTCACAAGTTATTCATTGATGAGATTGTCTCGATTTAACCGTCATCTCTTTGACCTACCCCACGGCGGCACTGAGATGCGAGGTTAAAACCTTGGAATGGTAGAGTAGACTTAATTTTAGTTTACAATTCCTAAAATAAACTTATATAGTAGTGTTAAACTTGAATTAATATATGTCATTTTATTTACAACATTATATCCCTTACTAAATTGCTTAAAATTTATAATTGACTAGTATTGACTTCTTTAAAAAGTGGAAAGTAACTAGGACGTTGAACTAGTTAATCGATAATGCAATTAATTTTCGGAAGATATATTTTCTCTTAGGCCTTTTAAAAACCAGAGTGACATACAGGTATGTCATTAGTGTCATTCGTGTCAAACGGAAGACAAACTTAGTTTGATCAAAGGTGATTTCGGACTTTGAAATTCTTCTAGTGAATTTTGAGTGTGTAGTAATTACATGAGTAATTTCTAATTGAAAAATCGGAAAATCATGAAGTGTTACTAGTTGGACGATATTTGGAATCGATGAACTAGTGGGAGCTTTATGATTTGTTGTTTTTCTAGAACATTAGAAAAGTGTAACTGACTACACACGTAACCGTTCTAATTGAAAAACCGGAAAGTCATGAAATGTCGCTAGTTGGACGATATTTGGAATCGATGAACTAGTGGGAGTTCTATGATTTGTTGTTTTTCTGGAAACATTGGAACTATGTACGAAAGATTTTCTAATCGAAAAAATCGGAAAATCTTAAAAAATAAAGCATTGCTCGTTAGACGGTATTTGGAACCGATAAACTAGTGGGAGCTTTAATATTATGATTTGTTTTTTTTTCTGGTATATTAGAAAATCCGAGAAGTCCCGACGAGTAACACTCGAAATAGACATCCCACGGTTCAAGAGTAGTGTCTACTCAAACGATCCGCTGGTTCAAGACTGTTTCCATTCACGGAAAGAATGGGAGAATATGTCCAAAAAGTGTTAGTCATCTAAACTGAGAAAACTTTAAGGCTAAACCAAAAATTAATTAACTGAAAATCATAGGATTAGGACAGTGATTTTGGATCACCAACCTATGAATCCTTGGCGATTTTCTTGAGCTAAGTTCTTTGGAAGAACAAGGTAGCAGTGCATTTAATGATTAAAAGAGTAAACAATGGGCAGTTAATTTTAGCTAGAATAGTGGGAGTGATATAAGGAAATGAATCTCGGATTCAATCCCTGGATATCGCGAAAAAATTATTTTCTGTTTAAGATTCGTTGGAACGAAAGGATTTACCTTCTATTCGATAATTTGTTTGTCGTATAGAGAGTGAATATACCATTTGTAGTACGAATCCAAGACTCGGACTTTTGTTTGATAAATTCAAAAACCACTAAGAACTGCTGAAATATGTATACATAACACATCGTAAGAACTATTAAAAGCAATTGGTTTCTATATTTAGATAAACGCTTCTTCATATTCCATAAGTGCATAATCCCTAAAAGACAAGACCTGAAGACTGGCTCAGGGTGATTCCTTTCTCCCAGTCTGGTTATATTGTCTCAAAGGTTCAATGACTAAGTTTCCTTTCAATCGGGAAAGGATAATGGTTATAAAGAAGTAACATAGCTTGTTCATGACTACCTTCGGGGTCTGATGAAAGATACAAGCTAGTAGGAGCTTCCGAGTAGTGACTTCTTGTCTGATAACTATTCAGACACTCCGGTAAGTGTATCCAAAATATTCTGAGGTGTCTCTGATTTTGTCAGAGATGGAGTATTCTATACTCAGAAATGGGCCATCACATAGTCCTAGGGACTGATGCTTGGCCTGCCTCATAGTGAAATGTTTTCACTAAGGGAGAAATCGTTGAATTGCTTTAGATAGTTGTAGATGTGCTACAATACACTGCTTAACTCAATAAAGATAATGGAAGCGAAATAACGGTCTACATTGAAATATAAGACCGAGAAGTCTACCTAGAATATACTTTGGAATTTACGGATAAGGTGTGGATTCGGTTCACCCCACTTCCCTAAATATAAGGATTTAGCACACGGTGCTTGAAGGTAGATCTGGGAATTTCGCGCACACGTTCGGTCAGTGACCAATCGTTATATATCTTGTAGCATTGAGAAAAAGGTTTGTTATAAGATTCTTGAGATCGGGAAGGGACTGTCATACTGTTGCATCCTTCCTGATAGAGTCTATGAACAGTAAAACCTTAAACCTTGAAGTACGTTTACTCAAGGTAGTTACTAACTGATTAAAATCAGACCACATCCAACATTGGTTGTTGGTGCTGACACTAAAATACTACTGAACTAGATCAGAAAGTCGATCCACCCAAAATGTAGTGGGAGTATGGTTTCTTCATTACCCATTGCGGGTTCTGAGGACTTAATGGTTTACAGGATCGATTGATGACCTATGGCTCTTTTGTGAGCTGTATAGGATTCTGATAATAGAGGTTGGTTTAATAGCCATAACCCTGTGAATGGAGTTCGGTACTCCAGTTCGTTCATGCTCTTGTAGAACCATCTGAGCGTCTCAGGCCCAGTGGAAGTAATTGGATCTACACGGAAAAAAGTAGAATGAATAGGAAAGTTTATCTTTCAGAGCAAAGCTTGAGTGGTCTAGGGGTAATTCCCTAGGAAGTAGAGAGTTAATCAGACCTTGGACTCTCTTACCACTTAGTATTGCATGATTTCGTTCAAGATTAGAAAATAGGGGTGATTCCCTGAGATTTTCTTGCCAAACAAACGGAGTCTGGATTCATTCGAAACAGAAGGGTATTGCCTTATGAACTTATGACAGGATGACTGTCAAGGCTTATGTCCTTTGTGGATAAAAAGCAAACCTCTTGGTCATTATAAGTCACATGTTTCTAAAATATGTGGCATTGACCAGAATATTGATAGGTCTTTTGTTGACTGGATATCAATTTTTAGTACAGTAGTGAATATATACATATATTAGTGTTTGTGAAGGATAACACCGCACCCGTTGGAAACAACATGGGTGTGTTATCTGAAGTCAGAATCTGACAATGCCACAATTCTCTGCAACAGAGATTTGGACAACATCCTAAAGAGTTTGACTCGGTCGAATTCTTTAGAATCAGTCACTGGTTTCCCATCCATCTTATTGGTTAAGATGATGCATCTGTGTATGCAACATTCAACGAGGAAGTTCTGCCCTATGCCTCAGGAATGACTCTCTAAATCTTCGGATCAAGAGAAATGGGATAGATTCTCTTTCTAGTAAGAGATGGTCAGGTTATTGAACGTCAAATTTGATCGAATCTTAGATTCGGAGGTTAACAAAGCAAGTTTAGTATTTCCCTTAGTATCTTGAAGAGAACGAGGAATAATATACGGACATATTCATGTATGAACTTGGATATAAGTGATACACTGATTTTGATTTTACGTCAGATTGAGGATGATCACTAAGTCGATCTCGGGCTTAGTGTTTACTCTTGTGTTGAAGCTATTGCCTGGAGGAATGCAGCAACGCCAACTCGACTTTAACTAGTTGGGTGATTAGCGGCTTTTGTAGTAGCTAGAGAGGCGATATAGCTTAAGGATTTCCTTGTCATATCTGGGAGTGATTCTAGATTTGGAAGCCGATACCACATCATTGTGCAAATGATGAAGGGGTAGCTTATAAGGATTTCCGAAATCACTAGAGGTCAAAAGCATATTGGGAAAGTACCACATGATTAGATGGACCGGTAACGTTTTGATTCTACGAATCGTCTCGACCCGACAACCTAACTGATCATTAAGACTCGTGACATTTAGATGTAGGTACTCCCCGAGTCACTGACCTATCCTACGACGGCACACTCGGAGTGTATTTTGTCATCTACAATGGTTATGATATGCTTAATGGGTACTAGAATACGGGATGGGTCTCCATTGCTTTAGAGCAAGTGGGAGATGTAGTTTATTGTAGTTTAAATAATAAGGTGTGCTCTAAAACAATTATTCACATGCTTTCGTGCAAGTGGGAGATTGTTAGGTGTTATGCCCGAAAGATTATTTTGTAATTGTTTTATTTAATAAATGAAATGATATTATTATTCATATTTATTATTCTCATATTCACCGACGTGACAATAGTATTTACACTACAGAAAATCCTAAAGTATATCGTTTATGTAATCACTTAACTCAATGTATGGGATATACACGGGAGGATTGAGTTAGTGAAGATGTACTTAAAATACAATTAGCCCGTAGTGAAGTTAATCGAGAGTATCGGGTCTCTCCTTTAACGTGCTATTAATGCGCCCCGTAACACAATAGGTGTGATTGTCTTATCCGGACTTTCGGTTAAGAGAACCTAATGGGGCATTTATATGTGATAGATATATCATATAGTGGCTGGACCGATTTGATTTGAGTTCTCGATATAATTCCGTAATCGAGAAGTCTTATCGAATCAATCGATGATCATATTTATGGATATATCTTAATCCTGAGGTGATCACAATCAACTGCTTGAATTAGTATGAGGTTTGACTTGACGGTTAAGGATTACACCGAGTCCGTGATCCGAATTACCCCATCTTGGCATTGTACTTGGATTGAGTGAGTAGTCCGTGTTATCACGTATACGGAATCCATTCCTTCCATTTATGGAAGTAGATAGACAGCTTCCCTTATTTGTTAATCCTAGAAAATGATCGATCCATGGAGTTCATATTACATCGATTAGCTACCGTGATTTGTATGAATTAATTGATCACTAGGGGGTTAATGGTAAATAAAGATAAGAGGATCTAAACAGGGTTAACGGTAACTTCCCGATTTAGAATGAACAGTCTATGGATGATTAATCCATATGTAATGATTATATCAATGGACGCTTATTATCATTCTCGTGAGGAGATAAATATAATCTCATAATCGGGGGAGTGCAGTCACGGGATTATGGTGGCATATTCCTGTGATTGATTTATTGAATATAATTATTCTGTTCGTAAGATAATTATTTATTTGATTTCTCGGAGCCGCTGATTATTAGTCCATGGTCCCGACGTGCCTCCAATATAGCATAGCTATTCTCGGACGTCGAATCATAATAATATTAATTTAGTTCTTGTTGGACTTTAATTAAAACGATATGTGAATTAATTATTTAGTGGACTATTAAATTAGTTGGGCTAAATAATTAAATATGTGAAAAAGACATTTTTCATAATCTTGGCCCAAATTTAGTGTGTTAGTCGAAATTATTGTGACTAGGTCACAAATAAGAATTTTCGGCCCCCCCATGTATTATGGAACAAGAAATTAGTTTTCTTGTGGATTAATAAGATATGTGCATAAAATATTTATTAGATAAATATTTATGGTAAAAAATAAAGATAAAGATTATTCTAGATTTGTTCTAGAATATTTTGGGATTATCTTTATTTATTGGATTTATTTTATTTGCAAAATAAAATCCTTGGAGGACAAGGATTACTCTCCTATATAAAGAGAGTTCTCCCAAGCCTAAAACAACACATAAAATTCGACTTTCACCTCATAGAGAGGAGAAAGAAAATTTCGGCCAAGGGGTGAGAAAGAGAAAATCTTGGAGATTTTCCGGGTAGCATATCGGGTGGATTCGAGTCGAGGATTTCCTTTCACCGGGAGTTGCTCGGATCACACGTGCGGAAGATCGTGGTGCTCTTCACACCATTTCTTGTTCTTCCTATTGCGGTTCTTCTTCTTGGATTTTGAGATCCAAGAGGTATGATCTACAACCCCCTTGTAGATATAGATCTAGTTATTTTATTACGTGTAATTTATAGATCTAGATCCTTAAATCGCTTCCGTTGCGGATGGTATTACTAACAAGTATGTAGAAATATTACTCAGCATACAGCATACTGAGTTGAGTCTGCTGAGGTTTCAGCAGGGTGCTCAGCAGACTCTGCTGAGCCTCAGGATTTCGTGCATAATATTTTGTACACCTTATTTAATTGTAAAAGACATATTAATTGTGATATTAATTGTGATTCATATAAACAATTAATATGTCAAACTCTAGTTTACTTTATGTCATAGACATAACTTTTACTTTTTACTTTTGCATGCTTGCCGCCCACATCTACATACTCAAGTGGCCGCCCAAGCTAGCTAGCTAGTCTCTCTATCTCAATTGTATCTATTTATACATCTTTTTACTCAATGAATAAACTAAGTTGAAGTTTACTCTTGTGTTTATCACATTCTCAAACTCTCTTCATGGTATCAGAGACAGCTGAGTTTTATTCCGCTGCAAAACTCAGAATTTCTTCAAGAATGTCTACTTTTTCTGACAGTTCATCTTCATCAGTAGACTCACAGCTGCTTCAGCAGACTGGAGTTACTGAATCTTCTTCATATACAAATCACAGACTTGAGTACAATAATAATTGTGTGGTGTCAAGATCTATGAAACAGTATAACTCAGAACAAAGCAAGATGGAAGACGTGTCTAAGTCTAAACCCTCTCAGCAGACTGAAATTACTGATGAATATATAGTGTCTCAGTTTGCACTCTTCAAAGAATTTCTCAATCAGCAAAAGGCTGGTAACTCTCCCACAGGCATTGCCACTCATACCAAGACAGGTATATCTCATTCCCAACTCAGTAATGGCACCTGGATAATTGATTCTGGGGCCTCATCTCATATGACAGGAAATAAAAACCTGTTATATAACCTCAAACCTTGTCAGCAGACTCATAAAATTAAAACTGCTGATGGATCTCTTTCATGTGCTCAAGGTTTTGGAATTGTTAAACTTACTGATAAAATCTATCTGAATGATGTCCTGTTTGTTCCAAAGCTAGACTGTAATCTTATATCGGTCGGCAAACTCACTAAGGACCTAAATTGGACAAATCACTTTTAAAGACAATCGTTGTATTTTCCAAGATACTTATTCACAAGAAGTAATGGAGAGAGCCAAAGCCTGCTCAGGACTGTTTATTGTCCACCCTGCTGAAGACTGAAGACTGAATCTGCCTCAGCAGTCTGCTCCCAAACTTTAGACAACATCATGTTTTGGCATTATAGATTAGGACATCCAAGTTTTAGTTATTTAAAGACTTTAACTCCTGAATTATTTAAAGGATGCAATCTTAATGATCTTCAATGTGATATTTGTCAATTTGCCAAACTCACCAAATCTGTGTATGCTAAATTACCTCACTTGCCCTCCTCACCTTTCACCTTAATTCACAGTGATGTATGGGGACCCTCAAGAGTGAAAAGTATAACAGGGAAAAGGTGGTTTGTTACCTTCATAGATGACCACTCCAGAACCACTTGGTTATTTTTAATGAAGGATAAATCTGAAGTTGGATCCATCTTTCAAGAGTTTTACAACATGGTTTCTACTCAATTTGACACTAAGATCAAAGTTTTGAAGACTGACAATGCTCTTGAATATTATGAGTCCAATCTCAGTAATTTCTTGGTGAATAAGGGAATTGTTCATATCAGTAGTTGTGTTGAGACACCTCAACAGAATGGGGTTGCTGAAAGAAAGAACAGCATCTACTTCGAAATGGCCGATCAATCATGTTCACTACACATGTTCCTAAATACATGTGGGGTGAAGCTATATTGACCGCAACATATTTAATCAACGACTTCCCGGTAGAGTGTTAGGTTTCAAAACTCCTCTCCAAACCCCGCCGACCACACACTCCCCGTTCTCATCTTATTACCCAATTGCCTCCAAAGATCTTTGGTTGTACCGTGTTTGTTTATATCCATGCTCAACACGAAGTAAACTTGATCCTAAAGCTCATAAGTGCATTTTCCTTGGATATGCACAGACGAAAGGGTACAAGTGTTACTCTCCTACCGAAAAGAAATTTTACACTACTATGGATGTGAAATTCTTTGAAAGGACTCCATATTACAAAGCAAACCTACCGAGCCGATCCACCGATGGAAACCTCGATTGAGATTGAACTAAGTCCGTTCCCTCTTCTATTTACCCTCGCAAGTCCTAACCTCGGCGGACTCATAACCTTCGGCATCCCGCGGATACTCACATTACTGACCCTCGGCGTCCGCGACCCGAGTCTGCGATGATCTCGTGATCCGACCCCGAGCCTCGCCGAATCGAACCTCGGAACCTACGAACCGAGTCCGTTGGCCCCCCGCCTTCGACTCTCAACGGTCTCGAAGTGGATGACAGACCTATTGCTCTAAGGAAAGGGAAAAGATCATGCACTGATCATTCTATTCATACTTATTTATCTTATGGTCAGTTGTCTCCTGTCTTTTCCATGTTTACACAGGACCTGGACTCTCACTCTATCCCTAGAAATATTCAGGAGGCCCTTCAAAATGATAAGTGGAAGGTCCGTCGTTAAAACATAGATGATCGCTCTCTAGGATAATCATACTTGGGACCTCACAACTCTTCCCAAAGGCAAGAAAACGAAGGCTGAGATGGTTATTCACTATCAAATACAATGCTGATGGTAAAATTGACAAGTATAAAGCCAGATTGGTAGCAAGGGGATTCACTCAAACTTATGGCATTGACTATAAGGAAACTTTTGCACCAGTAGCAAAGCTCAACACTGTCAGGGTACTGATTTCCCTAGCTGTCCAACTTGACTGGCCTCTTCACCAATTGGACATAAAAAATGCCTTTCTAAATGGGGACCTCACTGAGGAGGTTTATATGACTGTACCCCCTGGTTTCATCAATCCTCATACTCAAGGCAAGGTGTGCAAACTGAGAAAATCTCTATATGGCCTGAAGCAATCACCAAGGGCATGGTTTGGAAAACTCACTAATGTGGTTAAAGCTGCTGGATATCATCAATGCAACTCGATCACACCATGTTTGTCAAGACAACCAACCAGAGAGGTCCATTCTAATTGTATATGTGGATGATATCATCCTTACTGGAGATAACTCTACTGAGATCAAGAACTTGAAGACTCTACTGGCAAAGGTGTTCCAAGTTAAAGATCTGGGCTACCTCAAGTACTTTCTTGGTATGGAAGTAGCTAGAAACACCAATGGCATTTCAGTCTCCCAAAGGAAGTATGTCCTGGACCTACTGAAGGAAACTGGCATGATGGGATGCAAACCTGCTGTATCTCCAGTAGACCCCAGTCATACCCTACTGCATGGTGACATTGCTGTCAGGAAAGAACAATATCAAAGGCTTGTAGGCAAACTCATATACCTTTCTCACACAAGACCTGATATTGCATATGGGGTCAGTCTGGTCAGTCAATTCATGCATTGCCCTACGAGCAACATTGGGATGCGGTGAATAGGATACGAGGTATTTAAAATCCACTCCCCGGCCAAGGCCTCGCACTTCATAAAGTCTACTGATAGATCAATCAAGGTCTACACTGATGCTGATTGGGCTGGATGTCACATTGACAGGAGGTCTACCACAGGCTATTGCTCATATATATGGGGGAACCTGGTTACTTGGAGGAGCAAGAAACAACCTACTGTGTCAAGAAGCAGTGCTGAAGCTGAACTAAGGGCACTTGTACTTGGCATTTGTGAAGCTCTATGGCTAAAAAGTGCCGACCGAACTTCGGAACCGTATCGGCAACCTATCACAATCTGTTGTGATAATAATTCAGCCTTATGCATGGCGAGAAGATCCGTCCGTCATGATAAAACCAAGCATGTGGACATTGACGGACACTTTCTCGAAGGAGAAGATTGATGCCAAGATTATTCAACTCCGGTATGTTCCCTCGGCGGATCGAATGCGATATTCTTACCAAGGCTATTCCACCTCTTATGTTCAAATAGACTAAGTAGCAAACTTGGTCGCATCAACATATACACCCGGTTTGAGGGGGGTGTAGAAATATTACTCAAAGATACGAAGATACCGAGTTGAGTCCGCCGAGGTTTCGACGGGGTGCTCGCGACTCTGCCGAGCCTCGGATTTCGTGCATAATATTTTGTACACCTTATTTAATTGTAAAAGACATATTAATTGTGATATTAATTGTGATTCATATAAACAATTAATATGTCAAACTCTAGTTTACTTTATGTCATAGACATAACTTTTACTTTTTACTTTTGCATGCTTGCCGCCCACATCTACATACTCAAGTGGCCGCCCAAGCTAGCTAGCTAGTCTCTCTATCTCAATTGTATCTATTTATACATCTTTTTACTCAATGAATAAACTAAGTTGAAGTTTACTCTTGTGTTTATCACATTCTCAAACTCTCTTCAGTATTTCTCTTGAAATTAGAAGCACCAGCTGCTGGCCTATTCATATTCTGTTGATAACTAATACTATGTGCATTTGCAGTACCAAAACTAGGATGATTAGGATATAATGCCTTGTTGTACATGGCTGTAGATTCTGGAAACTTGCTATCAGATTCTTTCTGGTCTTCTAATTTTAAGAGAAATATCTTTCGGGCATAACACCATATGTTGGGCTTGTGTCAAGACCTGAGAATACTATGAATTTAATCCTCTCAGAAACTTTACAACTTTTTCAGTTTCTGCATATCCATGAAAAGTTTTGATCACATCACAGCGGCACCTCGAAACACAAGAACAGACAGGATCCGACTTCATAATGGCTATTTCATCCTATAGAGTCTTGAGTTTAGTGAAATAGTTGGTGATGTCCAAATCCCCTTGTTTAAGGGCATGGACTAGCTCTAAGAGATCTCCCAACCGAAAGACATCTAACCTAGAAAATATTGATTGTAAATCAACCAGATTTGCTAGAAGTTTCCCTATACATAACACTTTGTGAAATAGTATGGATGACATAATTTAAGATCCAAGTATTCACAAAAGAATTACATTGCAACCAAACTTGAAAATCCAGAGAATTCACAGGAGGTGGAGTGATTGTACCATCTATGAATCCCATTTTATTTTTAGTGATCAACGCCATTTTCATAGAATGGCTCAAAGGGTGGTAATTCTTATTATTTAGCAATGGTTGAACCAAAATTAACATAGGATTTTCATTAGGATGCAAATAAAGTGGACTGCCTGGAAAAATACCTAGATTGTGGAGTCCGGAATCCATAATGCAGCAGAAGATTCTGGAGTCTGGAGTCCGGAATCCATAATGGTATCAGAGCGAGAGGTTAAGGGATCGAACCCTGGTATCGACAATATTTATATTGTGTAAGTGTTGAAGTCTTTAAAGATTGTGCAAGTGTTGGGACATATTGCCCACACTTAAGGGGTATTGAGAGAGATTGCCCACACTCTTAATGAATAAGGAAACATAGTAGCACCTTTACTACCACCAATTGGTTTCATACAACGGTAAAGGCTTGATCCTGATAGAAATGTAAGATGAAAATCAACATTGTACCGACTCCGTGGAGTGAGAATAGCAATCCCGTCAAACGTATTCAACATGGGTGTTTCATAAATCTAAATCGCTAAATTAACAGCCAGAGAATACGATAAAGAACCCAAACAATTTACAAAACAATCCTTGGCTGTCATAATTAATCCTTTGTCTTCATAAACTTTCTTGACTGAAACAAAACTTTCATGGACAGTTACAAGATGTAAATACCATACCCCATACATAGAAATAGGATAACAATGTTCAGGTTCATCCAGTTCCTCTCTGATTAACTCATAAAAATCAATTCCGCACCTAGTGTCTCAAAGAGAAGTTTGTCTTTTTTCCAAAAAGATAATGGTCTCCTAAATCTTGGTGGAGAACTTATCGAATACAGTTTAGTCCAAGAATCACTGTCGCCGTATTCTTTCATCACCCAAACTTCGATTTCTTGTATATCCCAAATCTCATTTGTAGAAGCCACCAAGGCAATGGTGTACTTGTCAAGCGTGAAAAGATGGGGAAACATGGCATCGTCTTCTATAGGAGAGTAATGTCTCCAACCATGAGCAAACGGGATCTCTCAAAATATTTCAGGGAGAGTTAATTAAGCTTGATCGGCCTCACTAGGTTTCCAATCTAACTAGCAGAGTACCGGGTCAATTGTAATCTAGACCGGTGAGCAAGGTCGTATCCTAAGGGAGAAATCTAGTCGAGTACCAAAGCGGTCCAAACATTTAGTCTAGGTGTATCCATAACTCGAGAATTGATTCTTTTAAACAACTACAAAAACAACTAAGACTAAGTGATGAAAATGAACTAAAGGTGCAAATAACTAGAGATGTGATTTGAACAAAGTAAAATGATATGGAACGAGGTGGCTCGAGTGATGTTACAATGAGCTAGATATAAACACTCGTAACTAATTGAAATCAAGCTTCGCTAAGGAGTTCTCAAAGTAGTCAAGGTTCAATTCACTATATTCACGCCAATCGATCTCTTGCATTAACGTACTACAACCATACACAAAACATATCGGCTAAGACTAGATTAAGATGAATGGCTATGCATTTAAGGACTATGAACTTCCCAACTCAAGATTAGGCAACACACACACTAGAAATCAATTCTATCTTTAGATGATTTTACTATGTGTTCATGGTGACTAATTCCATGTCAGTTCTTACGATTCGGCTTCGAATTAACATTTAGATTATGCAATTAGTCACGAAGTAATCACACCCATCAAGATCAATCACCATAACTTGAACAAATTAAGAACATACAAGAGAACCCGACTTGAACCCAAGCAATTGTTAGGAAATCTACGCGGGAACGTAGCGGAATTTAAAATTTATTTCCTTTTTACCTAAGATCGACATCGTTTGAGCAACAAACATAAATAGAGTAGACGTAGAATATACCTTGGATGATCTAAAATAGATCGCCGCTTTGTCTACGGTTGTAGTTTCTGCACGAAGCCGCCCAAGTGTTCGGCCTCTACCGTTGATCCACACGAACAACCCGCTGGAATCCACCATTGGATTGCAACTAGAAAAACTCGGTTGCTAAACCGACCTTTTCTCCCTCTCTCAAAACTCTCTAGGAAGCTCTCTTATCTTTCACAAGAACTATTAGTCTCTTGGAACTGTAATGTACAAAAGAGCTAGCCAATCCTCCCTTAAATAGGGAATGGTGCGTCCCATGTACTTTCCAATCTGATTGTGAGAAACTTCCTAGTAGATTGAGGAGAAAAAAAAAACATTTTACTAGTAAAATAAGGAAAATAGATATTCTAGATTTATCTCATTTAATTTAATATCTCATATTAAATAAATCCAAGATATTGTCAATATCTAATATTGACTATCTTTATCTTATTACCATAAATCAATTTATACAAATCTATTAATATCTAATATTAATATATGATAATACCATTAATTAAATTGCACAATCCAAGTGTTTCTTATACACTATTATATGCGCCTCATATAGCCAATAAATTGGCTTCAGGAATATTCTTAATTAATGTAATGCTATGATTAATTAATTTACAAAATACACACACACACACACACACACATATATATATATATATATATACATATATATACATATATACATATATATATATATATATATATATTTCGACATATACATCAAATATGTATATTTAATTAATCAACCTAATTAATATCTTGTATTATATTTAGGGAGGTTCTATTGGCACCCTCCATTTTACTACTGGCACCCCCTTACTCCCGGCACCACAAAAAATTACTTCGGCACCCGGTGATTTTTTATAAAGGGAACTCAGCCACACTGGTGTTCCTTGTGGCACACCAACACCAGTGTGGCTGACGTTGGTGTGCCACAAAGAACACCAGTGTGGCTGACGTTCTCTATATAAAAAGTGTTAAAACTTAGAAACGTCAGTCCACGACTTTCCACTGGTGTTCCTTATGGCACAACAATGTCGGTGACACTGACGTTGGTGTGCCACAAGGAACACCAGTGTGACTGACGTTTTTTTCATCCGAAAAAATAATCAAAAAATGGGTGCCAAAAGTAAAAAAGGGGTGCTAATAGAACCCACCTATATTTATTCATAATAAATAAATACCACCATATTAATTTATCACTATAACACTTTATAGTCGAGATAAAACATTCTTTATTTGGTTATCACTATAACCACATTTTAATCCGGCTAGATGTTCTTATGTGTGTGACCCGATAGGCTTTCAAATATGTTGGCTGTAGGCACAAAGTACATTTACTAAAATACCCTTCATACCTACATTCACGGAATAACGTCTAGCAACACACCGTGTGTTGAATAGGTGTCCTAAACCCAATCGGGTTGGACCGGATCCGACCGGGTCGGGTCGGTTACAGTCTATTTTAGTTCATGTAATAACTTTATTATGATTAATAAAATCACTTTTGTTATTATATACTTTGTTTATTTATTAGACCAATTAGTGATATTGTGTATATGATAACGCCCTTAGTATTAAACCGTGATAGAGAAAACATGATAGTGATTATGGTTGATGAGATCTCTAATCACTTTTACAAGTTTGATACTTAAATGTCTCTAGGCTGATGTACTGTTAAATAGGGTTTTGACAGTGCGTACAGGCTAGCACGTATTAGATGTCTTATGTCTTTAAGGTCAGGGGTAGATCTCATCTATCAAAGTGTAGTGACACTTGGATTGTACGTGGACGTGTATTAGAGAATGCGTACGTTAGACCGACCCACTTACACTGTTAAGTGTTACACTATGTGACGGTTGTGTAATTATCCTTAGGACCGAGTCTACATGGCATCACGGTGTGGATTGTCATGCTTTGACACTATTGAGGTTTCTCCTAACCATGGGGCGATCATGCGGTAGTGATCGGGTGTGATACTGAAGCATGCGGAGTATACATGTTAGGTTGTCTAGGAATCGCGTTCCTTAAGAGTATGAGTGAATATCCGAAAGGGCTTTCCCATAAGGAATGTCTAGTTCTCGTGAATCTTTGCAAAGTAGGAGTAAATGACTTATTCCGAGAGAGCTTGATATCCAGATTATGGGATACGATCAAGATACGATCGTAGGAATATTACTACCGCGATGGGATTCTATTTACACGCTAACCGAGCACATGAAAGGTAGTAGTCATTGTGTATTGACTCTTCCGTTGATTGGTGATAACGGTCATTTTGTGCCCGTTATTCTATGATCTTTATCCCCGATTCTAGTTTGAAAGAGCTATAATAGAGTAATAATAAGTCGTAATACGCTTAATTTGCATATGCCGAGAGCTACGATTCGTTATTATGTATTTAGAGGTTTTATTATATTATTTGATGTTACAGACTGTATTTTATGCTATATTTGTAGTAACTCATTTGGGAGCGCAATGATGGACTTCAGAGAAGCTTTAATGGATTGCAGATAAGTTCAGGAAGCCCAAGGCATAAAAGGAGGAAATCCCAAGACGGAACAAAAAGGAAGCCCAAAAAAGATGCAAGGCTCGGTCGACCGAGCCTATGCATTCGGTCGACCGAGCGGGCCTGAAGTCCAGCAGAAGTCCGGCACATTGTTTGAGGCGGTTAGGGTTTAGTGTTTTCCACATTTAAGTCGGTCTTCTTAAGTCGGCTGTAGCTCTATATAAACACAAGTCCTCTCGTATTTTTAAACACACACCAATACCAATTCATTCATATATACATACAAGCAAATAAGGATTCTTTAGGCGTGTGGAAGAGCTTTCTGGGGGCGCAATAATGTAAGCCCTAGTTTCTCTTCTTGTTTTCTTTTAGTAATCAATTTCCCAATTATGCTTTGATTGTTTGAGTAGTTATTCATAGCTAGATGATGTAGATCTAGGCTATGACGTTAGGGAGGTGTTGATACCTTGTCTATGAGGATCTCATACCCTACGTCCTCTTCCTAACATCTATGGATGAATCTACGTGTTTGATTACGTGTATTTAGATTAGTTTATATGATTGCCTGATGAATCACTATTTAATCCGATTTGTATGAGAAACGCTGAGAAATATATTCAGGGGTGTAATCTGGGGAATGGAGCACTCGGGTGACTGAGTGGTGTCACTCGGTCGACCGAGCCTATGCATTCGGTCGACCGAGAGCCTCTTACCCCGTTTCATCCGCTAATCGCTCACGTCTTTATGATTAGGTTAGCTTAATTGAATCGTTATCTCGCAGGTATGGCTATGGCTACGTTACTCGCTTCATTTAATTAAAACGTGTAAAAAGGAAATACCGATATAAAACTCTTAGGTGGGCTTATGAATTGATCTTCACGGACGTTCAGCGTTATCTAGGTAGGTTTATATTAGGGAATTGCGCGCACCTTGTTTACACGTAGATCGTAAACTAGCATGAGATCATAACTTGGTACTTGTTAGTTGGACGAAAGTTTGAGTGATCGTTTAGGAAGTACGCCTAACCATAGGAATGTTGCCTAGACGAGGTGTACGGTTAATATCGGCATCCTTAGAGTCGTAAGCGTGTGAGTTATATGAGATGGAGGCAGTTAAAAGGCGAAGTCACGTAACAATATCACAGTGATCTAGTGACCTACCGGTGCTACGTCAAGTTTTAGAGGATGACTCCCGTAGCCAATATAAACGGATATGAACGGATTAATAGTTGATAAGTCTTGTTGTTATATAAAGTGTCTAGATCCAAATGATTATGGTTATAATTGGGCAGTTGATTACGTTATTTGTTTATATGTTTGAGTGTGTCTTTATTTTCTCGTATCCTATGTTGGTCATAGACTGTCTTTGTCAAACGAAATAAATAGGTTGACTATTTAAGTTAGGATCCACAAATTGATTCTCTGTGGGATCGACCTCGACTCAATCTAGCTATACTGCGATTGAACCTAGTTCACTTGCTAGTGGTTATTTAGGCATCGAGTTAATTTAACTTGACCTCAATCAAGTTTTTGGCGCCGTTGCCGGGGAATCAATGGTCCAATTGCTTAAATAATCTACTTAATTATTTCATTTATCTGTTTTCTTTAAATAAAATTAAATAAAAAATAATAATAATTTAATCTGTATGTTCGGTCGACCGAACGTTATCACTCGGTCGACCGAGGCCATTTTCTATTTCCTGATAGCTGTCTTCCCCCTGAGATTCTGTTATTTTTTCTCAGTTAGTAGGTTATAAGCCTAGCAGCAGTATGAGAAATCATACTGCTTGTTAGTTCAATGACCGTTTGTTGTTTTTCTTATGATGCAGCTAATCAGAAGGAATCACTCAAGCGAACTGTTTAGCAAAATGTCATCACATCAGTCTTCTGAGGCGCAAAGATAAGAAGTCTTGGTACTGAGAACCAAAACCACACCAAGAAAGCCGTTGGCACCTAAACTCAAGGAGAGAATAGCGAAGATGAAGGCAAGAATTCAAGAAGCTAAGAAGACAAAAGAGTCTAAAGAAGCTTACATATACAGAGGTATGTCCAAGTTAAATCCTGAAGAGATTTCTTCAGATTCAGACTCAGGATATGACTACATGCATCACATGTCAGATATAGAATCTGATTCTGAGGTTAGCATAGACCTAAATCGCCCTATAGTCGTCTGTCCCAAATATGCAGCGCATATTGAGAATGAAGCTCGGTTGATGCCAAAACTAGATGACCCAGGAGCATTTATGGTAGAGGTTACCTTAGAAAGAACATGCCTAGGGTTGGCTTTGATAGATTCTGGCTCGAGTCTGAACATTTTCCCGAAGAGTTTTTTGTGAGAGAAATCTAATCCTTACCCCCACAAATACTCCGTTGCAAGTTAGGTTTGCGGATAGGACCAGAACGATCATTTCTGGAAATATGAATAATATGATCATTGGCATAGGACAGCTCAGGTTTATGATATATATAGTTGTTATGGATATAGATGAGCACCCTCACTGCCCTATCATTTTAGGGAGAGCCTTTATCAATACTTCTAAAGCCCTAATTCGTATGTCCAGGCGTGAGATTACATTTTTCGATGCTAAGGGTTCTGAGACCTATGGGACAAGGAATCCAGATTTCCCTATTCCGGTGAGCGTGAATGTTATAGGAGGTGGTAATTCGAAACCAGATTCGACTCCGGACCTAGAAAAAAGTGTTGATGACGAGATAGAAGAAAGAGATGAGACCCTTACAGTTCTGAGTCGTGAGAAAGCTGTCGAGCCTGACCCTGTTCTAGAAAATCATAGTCCTGAAGGCCTGCCTTTCTCCAGACCCAAGGATAGAAGGAAGCAAGCAAAGAAACGAACCCGTAAAGTTCGCGCTAATGAGAGCTCATCTAGTTCTGAAACAATCACGAAAGTTGGAGCTTGCTTGGATGGACAGTTCGACTGTCTTTTCGTTGGACTCACATCTCGCGGAAAGGCACTCGTGCAAAAGGACAGCAAGACATTTTCGGTAAAAGGCTAAGCGGGTGAAAACCTGGCAAGCCAAGAGCAGTTCGTAGAAGGTGACGATTTTTGGAGAGTCGAGCTACCGACTTAAACTGTAGAACTATTCTAGTTTATCATTTTATTTCATTTTTTTCGTTTAAATAAAAGTAGCGTGAAACGATAAGGAGTTTTTTTTTTTTTTTGCCGTGTTCCGACGACTGCTAAGTTAAGGATGTGTAAAAATCTTTTTTTTATTCGAATCGTTTTTACGTGAAGTAGGGTGTAGTGACCAAGTCTTTGTAAAAAATGTTGATTAAGGAAATAGAAATGCGTTATTTTAAATGCTGTAGGCCAGATTGTTTTTATTTATAAAAAAAATGAGATTGTTTTTGTGCTTAAGACAACTTGTCGGTTGAGATAATTTTGCGGTAGGAATTGAAAAAGTGACATAATAGTTATGATATGGTTATGTGTTGTAGTTAATTTCCGGTGTGTCAAAATTAAATGGTCAACACCATTTATTTCTACATATCCCCATACACCTTTCCCTCTTCCCAATTTATTTATTCTTTCAAATTCCACCTTTACATCTCATCAATCCCCAACCATTCTTATCCACCAATCACATTCCACTTTCAATTTCCTCTTTTTCTATTTAACCCATTCATCCTCTTCTCCATTTTCTTCATCCTCTTCTCCATCTACCTTCTCCCCCAAATCCTTGTAGAAATAAAATGGGAATATTTTGAAAATCTTCATCCATTACACCATTTCACTCACTTTTCAATTTTTTTAATCGCAAAAGAGATGTCGAAAATTTTTCTGATCGGCCAACTCAGTCAAAGGGCAGATACAGAGCCAGAAACACTTGATTAGCCACCAGTCAGATCGAATTTAGCACTCGGTCAACCGAGTGATTACTCTCGGTCGACCGAGAGTCACCCTGTTGCTGCCGTCCGCTGCTGTGCCGCTTGTCTGTCAGAATGCCACCAAGAAGACGCAGAGCCGCCCAATTTGTGGCAGTTGAAGGCGACATACCATTAATCAACGTGGTGCCACAATTCGCGAGTCGGGAGGTATATACTTCATTCATTAATAATTTCTCGAATGCCCCTGTTTATTGAGCTCGAGGACTGGATTTGGATAATTGTGGAGATGAGCTTTTGGAATTGGTGGAACGTTATCAATGGCGAGATGTCGTAGCACCCCCCGGCCGAGTCAACGTCAATTGGGTAAGGGAATTTTATGCTTATTTACGCGTACACCCCGATACCAATATTGTTACCATTCGTGGACGACCGATTGTAATTTCTCCGGGAACATTTAATGCTTATTTTGGTCTGGATATCTCGGAGGACGGGCCAGAGTATATGGTGACATTTGACGGGTCCGACGCTTGGTTGGAGGAAGTTGGTGGCTATCTGGGTATAGAATGGACTATATGAGAGGTTGCCCGCACATTTGCGGAACCCGATTTCAGGAGATGGGAGGATAAATGCCTTCATCGGCTTATCCGTTCTAATCTCTTTCCGGCCAAGCATGTATCTACGGTCTATTATGCCCATGCCACTCTGCTTTATTGGTTATACATGGGATGGCCCGTGAACGTGGGGGCATTGATACGCAAGGAAATGACAGACGATGCTCTCAAGCCTCGGCACACCTTACCTTTTGGTTCGCTGATTACTACATTCTGTGAGGGAGCCGAGTGCCCAGTGTTAGGCACTGATTCCTACGTGGGACCAATGCCTATCTTATCTTTAAATTCTGTCGCACCACCTATCGTTCACGGCCACGATCAAGAACAAGCAGGGGAGCCCGAGGACGATGCTGACGAAGCCGGCCCGAACAATTTGCAACTAGCACCGATCAATCCTAATTATGGGCCTTATGATCCCAATGCTCCAGGATTTTGGGATTAAGCATTTGTATTTCCGTATTTGCATTTCCTATGATTAACGCGTTTTTATTTTGACTGGTTTCTACTAGTATGTCGTGTTATTAGAGTAGGTTTCACTATTTCCTAAATTCGAACTCATGTAATGTTTTGGACTAGCAAAAATATATGGACAAGTAATCATGAATTTATGGGCTTGAAAATGTTTAAGGAATTTGTTATCTCTTTTACGGTCCCTTTTTTCTGATTATTACTGTTTGGACTAATCATGTAGCGAGTTTCGAACTTTGTTTAAGATGTATGTTGCAGCGATTACTCTTCTGTCTTGCTAGCGGCCAATGCCTGTGCCCGTTAGACTTTGCCGAATTCCCAAGACTTGTTTAACTTCCACGCTTATCCAGAGCTAAGTTCCTTTTCTTAGTTTTGTTTTCTTTTTCCGATTTTTATACATTGAGGACAATGCATGGTTTGAGTGGGGGGTATGAGTCACTTAGCATGCTCGAATAAGGATCTATATAAATATATATATATCAAATAATATAATAAATGAGTAAAATTTAAACTTTTAAACTTAGAATCACATTTACTTTTGTGAGTCCCGAATATTGTATTTAATAAGAAAGAAACCATATTTCATGAGTACGTGATCACTTTATACTTCTGCGATTTATTGATTAGTAAACTTAATGATATTCATACTTTCCGTTGCGAGTAGTTGTTTATTATTAAATTATTCGATAAATGAATCGAGTTGTACTATGCTTATTATAAAAATGAAAAAATTATGTGTACATTGCATAGATAATTGGTTATGCTTACCTAGTGTCAAATTTATCATCTGATGTGTTCCTAAAATTTTAGCCACAAAAGCTGAGTAATAAGCTTGAGACGTACCTGTGTTTTAACCAAACGTTAAACACTGGGCTTGTAGTAAGTTACCAAAGTAGCCTTGCGCTTGTGGTAATATTTGATGCTATATTTGATCTAAGATAGGGGGATACGAAAAAGTTCTCTCCCTTGAGATTAGTAGTATTCGAAGATATGGAAAATTGAATTTTTTTACTTCTATAGAGGCTTTGAGTATTTTTCTCGGTCTCCAAGTCCAAAAACCCGTTAGATACGCTCTTGCTTATTATTCTCGTGCTTCAACAATTAAAAGGCTTAAGAAGTGGGAATACTGAAGTTGGTAGGTTAAGACCACGAAGTCGGCATAAACTCTGATCTTGCAACGATTGTAAAAAAACTAATGCACATGCACACATCACTTCGATTCAAAACGAATAGTGAATAATGAATATCTTATGAGCATAAATGGTATGAGTTAATTTGAGTTTCTTGTGTTAGTATAATGTGACCATTGGAAAATGTTTGTATGAGGAATGACTTATTAATATTTTGATCGGGACGATCAAAGGCTAAGTGGAGGGGGGGGGGGGGGGGAGTTGATAACGGTCATTTTGTGCCCGTTATTCTATGATCTTTATCCCCGATTCTAGTTTGAAAGAGATATAATAGAGTAATAATAAGTCGTAATACGCTTAATTTGCATATGCCGAGAGCTACGATTCGTTATTATGTATTTAGAGGTTTTATTATATTATTTGATGTTACAGACTGTATTTTATGCTATATTTGTAGTAACTCATTTGGGAGCGCAATGATGGACTTCGGAGAAGCTTTAATGGATTGCAGACAAGTTCAGGAAGCCCAAGGCATAAAAGGAGGAAAGCCCAAGACGGAACAAAAAGGAAGCCCAAAAAAGATGCAAGGCTCGGTCGACCGAGCCTATGCATTCGGTCGATCGAGCGGGCCTGAAGTCCAGCAGAAGTCCGGCACATTGTTTGAGGCGGTTAGGGTTTAGTGTTTTCCACATTTAAGTCGGTCTTCTTAAGTCGGCTGTAGCTCTATATAAACACAAGTCCTTTGTATTTTTAAACACACACCAATACCAATTCATTCATATATACATACAAGCAAATAAGGATTCTTTAGGCGTGTGGAAGAGTTGGGGGCGCAATAATGTAAGCCCTAGTTTCTCTTCTTGTTTTCTTTTAGTAATCAATTTCCCAATTATGCTTTGATTGTTTGAGTAGTTATTCATAGCTAGATGATGTAGATCTAGGCTATGACGTTAGGGAGGTGTTGATACCTTGTCTATGAGGATCTCATACCCTACGTCCTCTTCCTAACATCTATGGATGAATCTACGTGTTTGATTACATGTATTTAGATTAGTTTATATGATTGCCTGATGAATCACTATTTAATCCGATTTGTATAAGAAACGCTGAGAAATATATTTAGGGGTTTAATCTGGGGAGTGGAGCACTCGGGTGACTGAGTGGTGTAACTCGGTCGACTGAGCCTATGCATTCGGTCGACCGAGAGCCTCTTACCATGTTTCATCCGTTAATCAGTCACGTCTTTATGATTAGGTTAGCTTAATTGAATCTGTTATCTCAGTAGGTATGGCTATGGCTACGTTACTCGCTTCATTTAATTAAAACGTGTAAAAAGGAAATACCGATATAAAACTCTTAGGTGGGCTTATGAATTGATCTTCACGGACGTTCAACGTTATCTAGGTAGGTTTATATTAGGGAATTGCACGCACCTTGTTTACACGTAGATCGTAAACTAGCATGAGATCATAACTTGGTACTTGTTAGTTGGACGAAAGTTTGAGTGATCGTTTAGGAAGTACGCCTAACCATAGGAATGTTGCCTAGACGAGGTGTACGGTTAATATCGGCATCCTTAGAGTCGTAAGCGTGTGAGTTATATGAGATGGAGGCAATTAAAAGGCGAAGTCACGTAACAATATCACAGTGATCTAGTGACCTACCGGTGCTACGTCAAGTTTTAGAGGATGACTCCCGTAGCCAATATAAACGGATATGAACGGATTAATAGTTGATAAGTCTTGTTGTTATATAAAGTGTCTAGATCCAAATGATTACGGTTATAATTGGGCAGTTGATTACGTTATTTGTTTATATGTTTGAGTGTGTCTTTCTTTTCTCGTATCCGATGTTGGTCATAGACCGTCTTTGTCAAACGAAATAAATAGGTTGACTATTTAAGTTAGGATCCACAAATTGATTCTCTGTGGGATCGACCTCGACTCTATCTAGCTATATTGCGATTGAACCTAGTTCACTTGCTAGTGGTTATTTAGGCATCGAGTTAATTTAACTTGACCTCAATCAATTGGGGATCATGGACGTGTTGCTAGACGCTATCCATGATCGTTAGAGGTGAAAGGGCCTTTTCGTAATTTGCACCTTATGTCTACAGCCAATATATTCGGAAGCCTATCGGGTCACACACATATGAATGTCGAGTCGGATTAAAATGCGGTTATAATTGATGACCAAATAAGGAAAGATTTATCTCGAGACTATAAAGGTTATAGCGGTAAATTAATATGATGGTATTTATTTATTATGAATAAACTAAATACAATATATTAATTATATTATTAATTAAAGAATATTCCGGAAGCCAATTATTTGGCACATGGGGCGCAGGTCACAAGTGTGTTGGACACACTTGGATTATGCAATTTAATTAATAAGATTACCATAATATTAATATTGGATATTAATTGATTTTTGAAAAATAGAATTATGGTAATAAGATAGGTATATTCAATATAAGATATTGGCAATATTTATTTTGAGATATTAAAATAAAAGAGATAAATCAATTATAGAGATTTTCCTTATTTTATTAGGAAAATGTTTTCTTTCTCCTTACTCAACACAAGACTTAATCCCCAAGGATTTTTGGGGGTTTGAGGCGCCACTTCCTCTATAAAAAGGAAGTGAGTGTAAAGCTCTTCTGCACACCATTATTCTAAGAGCTAATTGTTCTTGTGAAAAATAGAGAGCTACTTTGTGAGAGTTTTGTGAGAAGGAAAAAGTCAACCTAGCAGTCGAGTTTTTCTAATAGCAATCCGGGGAGGATTCCGGCGAGGCGTTCGTGTGGATAACTGATAGAAGCCGGACGCTTGGACGGCTTAGGTGCATCTACTTCTACCGGACGGTCAAAGCTTCGATCTTTAAGATCAAGAAAGCTCTAATCTTTGTCCTTCTCTTATATGTTTATTGTTTAAACGAAGTCGATCCTTGGATCGGAAATCAAAATATTAATTTTCCGCTGCGCTACTCGTTTGATTTCCTAACAGTGGTATCAGAGACAACTTCGAGCTTAAACAATAAGCATTAATAATCGCGTAGTAAATAGATCCAATAGATTAATTCATGGTTGATATTAATTATATATATTAAGATGCGTGAAAAGAAAAGGAAAAAAACTGGCGGCGGCACGGCGGCGGCGGCGCTGGACCGACGGCGGCGGCACCGCCACAGCAACGGCTCCGGCAGCCACTGGGCGGCTGGGGTCAGTGGCTGAACCAGTTTCATGTTTTGTTTTGCGCATCTTGATTTAATAAAGTCCGTGAATTTAAATTCTAGAATTATTTATTAATTGAATTATCATTAGTTAATTAAAAGTTAATTAATTAATTGATTGGATGCTATAAAGACGAAAGTAGTTTAAAAGGTTAATCTTTTTCATAAGATATTATTGTATGGATTAGATTGTAGATATAATTCGATTATATGGACCCCGATTGTTCATGGACTCGACCTATAAGATAGATGTGAATGGTTTATTTTCTATTGGATTTTATTGTTGTTCTAGGCCGTTATGAAGAACGTGACCTAGTTTTATTTATGCATTGTCCCATTCCCGTTAGCTCCCCCCCGTGTGCGGTGGGTGTAAAATTTAATAGTTAGATTTTATGTAACGATGCATTGAAGACAAAGAAGAAGGAAAGAAAATCCAAAGAAGGAAAGAAAATAAAAGATCCATGGAGATGGTGCATGTCAAAGATCCATTGGAGGTTGCGGCTACCCTTAGTTGTGACCCGCGGTTTCGTCAGTTTGTATTCAAAACCGCACATAGGAAAAGTCAATGGTCATACCGGTTAATTTATGTGCGGATTGTTGTGTATGTTTTACTTTATTCGATACCGTAGTAATATGCACGTAGTAGATGAGACCGTAATTAAACAAAATTAATTAAGAGAATTAATTTAAAATTATTCCCACAAAAAAAAATCGAGTCATAAATATGTCTCCCAATATTATAATGACGGTGAAGAGCCCTTGTTCGGATCCAACTGATCGGCCCACGTCGGGAGTTGACCAACCTCGGGTATATCGTTATTATCGAGATATGATCGTTATGAGATCTCACGAATATTTGGGTTACGACTCGACTAGAATCTTGCGGTGATTGGCCCACATCAGGACTGTTTGATTTTAGAGACATGAGGTTGGCTATCACATAGACGATGTGAATTGTCAAAGAGTTGACTAGTCAAACCACTGGAAGTCACGTTGGACGCGATTGGTAAGTTGTACCTACCCGTCGAAATTGACCCGGTCGATCGGCCCACATCGGGGATCGATATAAAATTTAAAGTGCAATTTTTAGGTTTTGCATACATGAACTTTTACTTATTCTATCTTTATTTATTTGTTGTAGAATGTCGAACAAATTGAACCTTCGTTTTATCATCGATAACAAACTTGACGAAACCAACTTTCTCGACTAGGAAAGAAACCTCAAAATCTTTTTGAGGCATGAAAATATTGGCTATGTCTTGGACGAACCCATACCACATGTATCATGCTTGCTTCTATGACACCTGAATTGTAGAAACGGCATGAGTCTATGGACGCCTACACGATCATGGTTCACCTAAAGGAACTCTATGCTTCTCAGTCTCACACTGAGAGGTATGAGGTCTCGAAGGCCCTGTTCGCCCGGGACTGCTGTAGGGTCGCACGTACTAAAGAGGATCGGGTACATTGAGAGGCTTGAGAAGCTTGGCCACAAGTTGGAACACGAGTTAAGTATTGACTTAATCTTGCAATCACTCCCCGAATCTTTCTCGCAGTTTGTGATGAATTATCACATGAACAAAATAGATTGCTCCCTCGCGGAGTTATTGAATATGTTGAAAACTGCTGACGGTACTGTGCAAAAGGGCAAGCAAGTGTTGCTTGTCACTTCTTCAAAGGGAAAGAAAAAGGTCCAGAAGAAAACCAAGAAGGCAAAGGCTCCCCCTAAGCCCACGCCTAAAATAGCCAAAGACAAGTCCGGGGATGCTTGCTTCCATTGCGGTGAGACTGGTTATTGGAGGCGCAACTGCAAGGCTTTCTTAAGCACGAAGAAGAGGCATACAAATGCTTCAACTTCAGGTATGTTTATGATTGAGATCAATATTGCTTCTTATAAGTCTAACCACTGGGTATTAGATACCGGTTGTGGTCCTCATATTTGTACGAATATGTAGGCACTAAGAAGGACTAGAGATCTGAAGAAAGGAGAGGTGGACCTACGCGTTGAGAATGGAGCAAGTGTTGCTGTATTAACCATAGGAGTTTATTTACTTTCTTTGCCCAGTGGGCTAGTACTAGAGCTTAATAACTATTATTTTGTTCCTGCTTTTATGAAGAGAATTATTTCCATTTCCGCATTAGATGTTGAAGGATTTTCCTTTGTGTTTGAGAATAAATGTTGTTCTTTTTCACATGATGGAATGTTTTATGGTACTGGCATACTTAGCAATGGTCTTTACATATTAGATGTGAATATTGATGTGCTTAATATAAACAATAAGAAAGCTAAAACAAGTGACTTGAATAAATCCTACTTATGGCACTGTAGACTTGGCCATATAAATAAGAATCGTATTTCCAAATTCCATAATGATGGATTATTGGATCAATTCGATTATGAATCGTTTGACACATGCGAAGCTTGTTTACTTGGAAAGATGACAAAGTCACCATTCGGCGGCAAAAGGATAAGATCCAGTGAATTGCTTGAACTCATACATACTGATGTGTGTGGTCTAATGTCAATTCAAGCCAAAGCAGGAACTCTTACTTTATCACCTTCACTGATGACCATTCCCGTTATGGTTATATATACTTAATGAAGTATAAGTCTGAGGCCTTTGAAAAGCTCAAGGAGTTCAGAAGTGAAGTTGAGAAATAACTAGGTAAAGAAATTAAAACACTTCGATCCGATCGAGGTGCTGAATACCTAGATGGAGAGTTTCAAGATTACTTGAAGGAGAATAGGATTCTACCTGAATGGACCCCTCCCGGGACGCCATAGATGAATGGCGTATCTGAAAGGAGGAACCGCACCTTGTTAGACATGGTGCGATCCATGATGAGCTATGCAGTTCTTCCAAAATCGTTATGGGGGTATGCTCTCGAAACAGCATCCTACGTACTTAACCATTCTCCATCAAAGACGGTTGATTCTATGCCATATGAGATGTGGACCAAGAAGAAACCGAATCTGGCATATCTTAAACCTTGGGGTTGTCCAACTTACGTGAAGCGGATGATGCCTGACAAACTAGATGCCAGATCCGATAAATGTCTATTTGTGGGATATCCTAGAGAAACTAAAGGATACCAGTTTTACCACCCTGGAGAACAAAAGGTGTTTGTTTCCAGGACTGGCCACTTTCTAGAGAAAGAGTTTATTCTGGAAAGGGCCAGTGGGAGTAAGATTGATCTCGAAGAAATTCGAGAACCACTCATGGATAATAATCAGTTGATGGAAGTTGAGCAGGCGCCACCTAATGAGGTGGTTCAAGTCCCTGCTCCAAACACAGTAGCACCTCGAAGATCCACCAGGGAACTCCATGAACCCGAAAGGTACACGGGCGTATTGTTGAAATAGTGTCCTAAACCCAATCGGGTTGGACTAGATCCGACCAGGTCGGATCATTTCTACTATTTCTTTATGTTTATACATATATTAAATGGCTTTTATGTTGTCATATATATGTTCTTTTAAAGAACCAATTATGAATTGTTATATGATAACGTCCTTAGTATTAAACTGTGATAGAGAAACCATGATAGGCGATTATGGGATAGATCTCGTCTATCAAAGTGTAGAGACACTTGGACTGTACGTGGACATGTATTAGAGAATGCGTACGGTAGACTGACCCACTTACACTAAGTGTCACACAATGTGGCGGTTGTGTTATCCTTAAGACTGGAATCTCCACGGCATCACGGTGTGGATTGTCATGCTTTGACACTATTGAGATTTCCCCTAGCCACGAGGCGATCATGCGGTAGTGATTGGGTGTGATACTGAAGCATGCGGAGTATACGTGGTTGGTCGTCTGGGAATCGCGTATCCTATGATTGGGATTGAATATCCGAAATGGCCTTCTTATAAGGAATGTCTTACTCTCGTGAATCTTTGCAAAGTTGAAGTAAATGAGTTACTTCGAGAGAGCATGATATCCAGGTTATAAGATACTATCGTTAATGTATTGACACTCGAGATACGATCGTATGGATATTATTACAGCGATGGGAGTGTAATTTACACGGTAACTGTTTCACATGAAAGGTAGTAGTCATTGCATTTGACTCTTCTGATGATTGAGGGTCACGGTGTGTTGCTAGACGCTATCCCGTGATCGTTAGGCATGAAGGGAATTTTTCGTAATTTGCACTTTGTGTCTACGGCCAACATATTAGGAAGACTATCGGGTCACACATATATGAACATCTAGCTGGATTGAAATGCGGTTATATTGATAACCAAATAAGGAAAGAATTTATCTCGTACTATAAAGGTTATAGTGGTAAATTAATATGGTGGTATTTATTTATTATGAATAAATTAAATACAAGATATTAATTATGTTGATTAATTAAATATGTATATTGATACATATATAATTTCGAAATATATATATATATATATATATATATATATATATATATATATATATATATATATATATATATATATATATATATATATATATACATGTATTTTTGCAAATTAATTAATCATAGTATTATATTAATTAAAGAATATTCCGGAAGCCAATTTGTTGGTCACGGGGGCGCCACTTTCAATGTGTATAAGATACACTTGGATTGTGCAATTTAATTAATAAGATTACCATATATTAATATTAGATATTAATGACTAGAGATTTGCACACATGTGTAAATTGATTTATGGTAACAAGATAAAGATATATTCAATATAAGATATTGTCAATATATATCTTGAGAAAATATTTAATATAAGATATTGAATATTAATGAGATAAATCAATCAAATATATTTTCTTTATTTTACTAGTAAAATGTTTTCTTCCTCTCTACTCTATCTGGGGCACCACATCCATTATAAAAAGGAGGTGGGTGTCAAGCTCTTTTGAATAACAACTCTAAAAACTAATAGTTCTTGTGAAAAATAGAGAGCCTCTTAGAGAGAGATTTTGAGAGAGAGAGAAAAGGCCGGTCTAGCAGCGGGATTTTTCTAGTAGCAATCCAATGGTGGATTCCGGCGGGTTCTTCGTGTGGACTCGCGGTAGAGCCAGAACGCTTGGGCGGCTTCGTGCATCGCTACTCTCCTTAGACGGTCAAAGCGTCGATCTTTTAGAACAACCAAGGTAACCACCGTCTACTACTTATTTGTTTATTGCTTAAATGAAGTCGATCTTGGGTCGATAGGAAATAAATTTTTGAATTATGCTGCGTTCCCGCTTAGATTTCCTAACAGTGGTATCAGAGCGAGCTTCGAGCTTAAGCAATAAGCATATTAATATGCGTTGAAATTAATCGATAGATGCAAGATCTAGATTCGTGATAACGAAAAAAAAAATATTCGGGTAGGGAGCTCGGCCGACTGGCGGCGGCTCCCCACCATGCGGCGCCCGGTGGCGGCGGCGCCCCTAGGGTGCTGCCGTCGGCTGGTTGTTTCGTGGCGGACCCGATTTTGTTTTTCGTTTTGTGATATTTATTGTGCATTGATATCTCCTTTATTTAGTTGTGTCATGTGGCTAACCAATGGTTCAAATAGTTTGAACCATTGATATGCCACATGACATTAAAATAATATAGTCTTTTCAAATTTTGTTTGGAATAGGCCTAGGCCCTTTCCAAATATTTGATTTGGGAAAAGGTCTAGGCCTAGGACATTTTCAAAATTTGTTTTTGAAAAGTGGCCAGGCAGTCAACCAAACTTAGTTTGGAAAGATGCCTTTTGGTTTTGGAAACCAAAAGGCATCCTTTTTGGTTAAGAACCAAGAACCAAAAAGGGAAAGAAACAAAAGAGACCTTTTTAATTTTGCTTTTATTTTGAATAGTTCAAAACTAATAAAATTAAAATTAAAATCGATTTAAAATTAAATGTTAATTTTATTTTCGATTAAGTCATTTAATTAATTAAAGGTTAATTAATTATTTGATGTGATAAAATAAGACGCATAAGTAGTTAAATTTTAAATTTTATCTTCTTCATAAGATGTTATTGTATGGATTAGATATTGTGTAGATATAATATGATTATATGGACCCCGATTGATCATGGACTCGACTGATAAGATATATGTGAATGATTTAATTTTTCTGTTGGTTTTAAAAATTGTCCTAGGCCGTTATGAAGAACGTGACCAAGTTTATTTTCTGTATTTATCCCATTCCCGTTAGCTCCCCCCGTATGCAGTGGGTGTATTTATTTTATTAGATAGAATTAAATATAACAAGAATGGAGCGGAAGATGAAGACCAAAGAAAGAAGAAAATAAAGATCCCATTGGAGAATGGAGCATTAAAGATCCTATTGGCGGTTGTAGCTACCTTTAGATTGTGACCCGCGGTTTCGTCAGTTTGTATTCGAAACCGCACCTAGGAAAAGTCCATGATCATACCGGTTACTTTACGCATTTATTTATTTTGTGCTTGTATTTATTTTATATGATACGATAGATGCATAAGTAGGCACGATCTAGATGAATGTGTAGGATGTATGTCTATAGAGATAGATATACATGATGAGACCATAGTTAAATTAATTAAGAGAATTAATTCAAAATTAATTAAGTGAATTAATTTACATAAATACTTCCAACTCAAAAGAATCAAGTTGAAATTGCCTCCCCATATTATAATGACGGTGAAGAGCCCTTGTTCGGATCCAACTCATCAGCCAAAGCAAGGGGTTGACCTACCTCGGGTATATCGTCATTATCGAGATATGATCGTATGAGATCTCACGAATATCGGGGTTATGACTTGACTAAGAATTCTCTCGGACACCAGCCAAATTAAAGTGGGGTCGTTTGGATTTTAGAGGCAAGGGTTTGACTATTTCATAAGATGAAAATGTGTCAAAGAGTTGACTAGTCAAACAACAAGAGTCGCATAAGATACGATTGACAAAGAGTTGTCTACCTGTTAGACTATTTTCGGCCCACCAACCAAAGCGGGGGTTGCGGTAGTTTAGTGGGATCTTGTCCACTAAAGAAATTAATTTTTCTTGAAAGTCAATTAGGGAGTAGTTGACTAGTGGGAGCAAAATTATAAACCAAAGACCATTTTGATTTTGCGTGTATGTAACAACACTCTTTTATCTTCATTTTTATGTTGTAGTATTTTAGCAAACTTTTATATTTATGTTTTAATTCTCGATTAGTAAAACCAAATTATGACTGTTACCTTTTGAGAAACGTTCTCAAGTTGGTTGAGTAATTTTAATCCTTTTAAAATAAGCAATGACACGAGCTACCCCGTTATAGTAGTTAGAGACAAGGAGACTACATATTTGTTGCAGCGCTTCAAGACTTTAATTATTAATGAAAAGACGGAAGCTCATGATATGATTAAACCACTTGAAATATGTTTCAACGAATTAATCATATATTGGATACGATAAAATATGATCATTCAGTCATACGATGACAATTAATTCAAACGTTGAATAAGAATGACCGCATCGAATTTTGGAAAGCTTGTTTTCAAAATTTTAAGATTTAAGTGTCGACTTATTTCTTTAAATCATTGCTTGAAGTTAATTAAATAGTTCATGTTTTGAATATGATTCAAAAGGTTAAATAAACTATTTAGTAAACCGTAGATTTTCTCAACGGAAGAAAATTGAAGACAGAGCTCTTGTAATTTCTCTTAAGCCTTATGAAGACTAAATAGAGAAATATTTGCGAGTGCTTAAGGGATTAAAAGGAAAGTTAGGGCAAGTGCTAAAATAGAGAACTTATTGAAGTTTCTATTCTAGGCAAGTGTGTTGAGATAAGTCCATCTAAGTTCAAGTCAACTCTTAGATATATGATATCTTACGAGTATGATTAAATTAGAAGGATTAAATACAGAATGCATGAAGATTCGAAGATAAAGCAAACATTGCGACACTTTCGGTATTGTACTATGAATCTAGTAGACTGATAAGAGAACTAAATAAATGTTATTATGTTCCGGTTCTTATGGAGAACACGAGTTCAGTTATTTGTTAGGACTTAGTAGACATGCTCAATTGTAAGGAATAAATGTTATTCCGATAAAGTTGAATTGTTGCTGAATCTAACCTACTAGATTGGTGTCACTATATAGTTGATATAGGTGATGAATTCTCAACTAAATATTCGTATGGCTGTTATCCTTGATTTATGGTTGTTCTAGGTACAGTCTCTATGGAAGGGAAGCGTGTAACCAAGCGTCATTCTGATGATGCTGAACCATATGATTATGAATCATGTGGCTTATACGCATCTTATCCAAAGAGGACTAAAATACCATTTTTTAAGAAAAGTTTATGAAACGTAGAAGATTGACTAGAGCTTAAACATATTGATGTTTGTTGGCTTATGGCAATTTATACCATAAACAATTGTTTGTCTCTCTCTCTTGGACTATTTTTAGAAATAGTTGGATGTACTTATTGAAGTACGACAATTCGGAAAGCCCGAAATGTTTGAGCTAGTACGAAAATGAGATTGATGAACTACTTAGGAATTAATCTTCAATTGGATTGAAGTAACTAATACCTGAAGGGAGTTTCAGAAGCTGTCTGAAAGAGAATTAGATTCTCCCTTGAAGGATACCATTTTTAGGATACGCAATCAGGTTGTGTTCCTAAAATGGAAACAATACTTTATATGATAAAGGTGTGACGAAAGCCATGCAAAGTATCCCTTAACTGTTTCGGGATAGTGCCCTTATACGAAACATATACTTAACCAAGAATAAAGGTTGAATAAATTCCATATCAGATATGGAATCGATGACATCGAATCCATCTTAACCGATGATTTGAAGTTGTCATAGGCAATGTCTGAAAGGCTTGGAGCTTATTATGACACATGCAACTTTGTGGAATATCTTAGCTAGCACGCTGGATATTATTTACTTACCCGCGGAGCAAAACTGTTTGTCTCCAAACATGCTGTCTTCTAAAGGAGGTTTTTTTTCTCTTCCAAAAAGAGGTAGTGGGAGTAAGTGAGATCTCAAAAGATTTTGAGAGCCACAATGAGAGATTCAACCATAGGAACGTGAGCAGACACCACATAGTGATGAGGTGTAGAACACTGCTCAATGCACACAAATATTCCATAAGTCTGTGGATAACCTCAAGCCTGAAAAGGCTGCTGGTATGTTCATCTTGAAGAATGAATATCTCACGACTCATGAAGGAATGTTTAAAAGGCAAGATTGAGAGATATGGCCAGGAGCTATAATATCTAAATTAGATTCCATCAGTGACAACCAGGTTGTGAACCTAGTCTGTCTTACCTAAATGGAATGTCCCTGAAAGGCTGACATGGATAGTAATATGATTACCATAAGGTAAGTTGATGGCTAAAGGGTTACGGGGCTAAAACCTTATGATTTCCTTTATGCTGCCAGCTATGCTTAATACTATTCAGGTAGTGCTTGTTGTAGCTACGTGTCATGGCTATATGATAGTGTTGAAAATGTTGGGCAGACAACTCGATGTTCATAGATGATAACATGATATGTGATCCCACGAGATCCATTTATGGACTTGAACAAGTTTCTCTAGACGATTTCTTTGTTTGATAATCAAAGGATTTTGATTTAGTCAAAAGAAGAATATGCCCAATATGCAATATGGATAGTGGGAGCGTGTTATGATTTCGAGTAAGGTATTGGATATCTCTCTCAGGAATAATCACCCCATGTCACAGTCAATTAATGTTTGGTAATTCAATGTCTTTACGAAAGCACTTGGATTAGCAGTTCATATTTTTGGAAATAAGAATCTATAGTTATAGACTTAACTGTTGTTTGATAGTTTACCTATATAGATGTGATGCTAAAAAAGTTTAGCATAGATCGCGACAGGAGATACTGTTAGCCGGTGTTCTCAAGATCTATCTATGTTAGGACGTAAGTCCTAAAGATAAGGTGAAAGATGATGCTTACGAAAGGTTTCCTTTGCTACAGAAATAGGAACCATCATAAAAGAAATGCCAGATATTCATAGTCCATGAATAGTCACGAGCAAGTATGAAAGTAAATCTGGTTAATGTCGAAAATATCCTTAAACAAGTTAAGGAAAGGTTCCTAGTTTATTGAAACTTGGAATTAAATAAACGTAGATATACAGACGTGTAACCTAAGTCTTATGAAGGTGAGTGAGAGCTATAGTCTGGGTTTGCAGTCACTTTGATTAAGTGATACAGTGAGCTGGAAATGTTCTTGGCGATGGGTCACTGTAAATTCTACAACCTGGCCAAAACGCAGTAGTGCCTTGGAGGCGCAGTGGGAGCAGTACATAGATCTAGGAGGTTCATTCCTGAACCTTGTGCGGTTCTTCCACCTTTTCTATATAGCTGATATAGTAAGTGGATTCATTGCTTGAAGCAAGGACCGGGGTCTCGTCAGAGATTCGTGTGTGTGTTGAGGCGGTTCCTTTTGACTTGATCATTTGGAGCATGATATGAAGATAGTTTGAGTCCCCATGGATAGCGATCCGCTTATGGCTAGGGCTGGTTGCGAGTATTGCATGAGATTCTTGTGTTTCAACTTGGTCTTGTGTGTGCGAGTGATTGGTTTTAGGCCAAGTGGGAGATTGTTGAAATAGTGTCCTAAACCCAATCGGGTTGGACCTGATCCGACCGGGTCGGATCATTTCTACTATTTCTTTATGTTTATACATATATTAAATGGCTTTTCTGTTGTAATATATCTGTTCTTTTAAAGAACCAATTATGAATTGTTATATGATAACGTCCTTAGTATTAGACTGTGATAGAGAAACCATGATAGGTGATTTTAAGTCACAATCTGGATTTGTTTTCATGCTTAACGGAGGTTCAGTGAGCTGGAAGAGTTCCAAGCATGAGACTACTGCAGATTCTACAATGGAAGCCGAGTAGATAGTAGCCTCGAAGGTGGCAAAGGAAGCAGTTTGGATGAAGAAGTTCATTACTGAACTTGGTGTAGTTCCCTCCATTAAAGGTCCAGTTCCAATGTACTATGACAATAATGGGGCAATCGCTCAGTCGAAGGAACCAAGGTCTCATCAAAAGTCCAAACATGTATTACGGCGCTATCACCTGATTAGAGAGATTGTTGATAGAGGAGATGTAAAGATAGAGAAAGTCCACATGGATGATAATATAGCTGATCCGTTAACCAAGGCATTGTCATAAGCTAAACATGAGAAACATGTTCACATGTATGGGCTCAGGCTTATGGGTGATTGGCTTTAGGCCAAGTGGGAGATTGTTGAATAGGTGTCCTAAACCCAATCGGGTTGGACCGGATCCGACCGGGTCGGGTCGGTTACAGTCTATTTGAGTTCATGTAATAACTTTATTATGATTAATAAAAGCACTTTTGTTATTATATACTTTGTTTATTTATTAGACCAATTAGTGATATTGTGTATATGATAACGCCCTTAGTATTAAACCGTGATAGATAAACCATGATAGTGATTATAGTTGATGAGATCTCTAATCACTTTAACAAGTTTGATACCTAAATGTCTGTATGCTGATGTACAGTTAAATAGGGCTTTGACAGTGCGTACATGCTAGCACGTATTAGATGTCTTCTGTCTTAAAGAGCATGAGTAGATCTCGTCTATCGAAGTGTAGTGACACTTGGACTGTACGTGGACGTGTATTATAGAATGCTTACGTTAGACTGACCCACTTACACTGTTAAGTGTTACACTATGTGACGGTTGTGTAATTATCCTTAGGACCGGAGTCTACATGGCATCACGGTGTGGATTATCATTCTTTGACACTATTGAGGTTTCCCCTAACCATGGGGTGATCATGCGGTAGTGATCGGGTGTGATACTGAAGCATGCGGAGTATACATGTTAGGTCGTCTGGGAATCGCTTACCCTAAGAGTAGGAGTGAATATCCGAAAGGGCCTTCCTATAAGGAATGTCTAGTTCTCGTGAATCTTTGCAAAGTGGGAGTAAATGAGTTATTCCGAGAGAGCTTGATATCCAGATTATGGGATATGATCAAGATACGATCGTATGGATATTACTACCGCGATGGGTTCTATTTACACGCTAACCGAGCACATGAAAGGTAGTAGTCATTGCGTATTGACTCTTCTGATGATTGGGGGTCATGGACGTGTTGCTAGACGCCATCCATGATCGTTAGAGGTGAATGGGCATTTTCGTTATTTGCACCTTATGTCTACGGCCAACATATTCCTAAGCCTATCGTGTCACACACATATGAATGTCGAGTCGGATTAAAATGTGGTTATAGTTGATGACCAAATAAGGAAAGATTTATCTCGAGACTATAAATGTTATAGTGGTAAATAATATGGTGGTATTTATTTATTATGAATAAATTAAATACAAGATATTAATTAAATTATTAATTAAAGAATATTTCGGAAGCCAATTATTTGGCATATGGGGCGCAGGTCACAAGTGTGTTGGACACACTTGGATTATGCAATTTAATTAATAAAATTACCATAATATTAATATTGGATATTAATTGATTTTTGAAAAATAGAATTATGGTAATAAGATTAGTATATTCAATCTAAGATATTGGCAATATTTATTTTGAGATATTAAAATAAAAGAGATAAATCAATTATGGAGATTTTCCTTATTTTATTAGGAAATGTTTTCTTTCTCCTTACTCAACACAAGACTTAATCCCCAAGGATTTTGGGGGGTTTCGAGCGCCACTTCGTCTATAAAAAGGAAGTGGATGTCAAGATTTTCTACACACCATTATTCCAAGAGCAAATTGTTCTTTTGAAAAATAGAGAGCTACTTTGTGAGATTTTTGTGAGAAGGAAAAAGTCGACCTAGCAGTCGAGTTTTTCTAATAGCAATCCGGGGAGGATTCCGGCAAGGCGTTCGTGTGGATAACTGATAAAGGCCGGACGCTTGGACGGCTTAGCGCATCTACTTCTACCGGACGGTCAAAGCTTCGATCTCTAAGATCAAGAAAGGTATAATCTTTGTCCTCCTTTTATATGTTTATTGTTTAAACGAAGTCGATCCTTGGATCGGAAGTCAAAATTTTAATTTTCCGCTGCGCTACTCGTTTGATTTCCTAAGACCATGACCCCCAATCATCAGAAGAGTCAAATGCAATGACTACTATCTTTCATGTGAAATAGTTACCGTGTAAATAAAATCCTATCGCTATAATAATATCCATACGGTCATATCTTGAGTGTCAATACATTAACGACCGTATCTTATAATCTGGATATCGTGCTCTCTTGAAGTAACTAATTTACTCCACTTTGCAAAGATTTACGAGAGCTAGACATTCTTTATAAGAAGGCCCTTTCGGATATTTACTCATATTCATAGGATACACGATTTCCGGACGAGCGACATGAATCCTACGCATGCTTCAGTATCACACCCAATCACTACCGCATGATTGCCCCATGGCTAGGGGAAACCTCAATAGTATCAAAGTATGACAATCCACATAGTGATGTCATGAAGACTCCGGTCTTAGGATAATTACACAGCCGCCACATAATGCGACACTTAATAAAGTAAGTGTTAGGAAATCTACGCGGGAACGCAGCGGAATTCAAAATTTTATTTCCTATCGACCCAAGATCGACTTCGTTTAAGCAATAAACAAATAAGCTAAAGACGGTGGTTACCTTGGTTGATCTAAAAGATCGACGCTTTGACCGTCTAAGGAGAGTAGTTCGCATAGAGCCGCCCAAGTGTTCGGCCTCTACCGCTAGTCCACACGAACGACCCGCCGGAATCCCATCATGGATTGCTATTGGAAAACTCCGGTTGCTAGACCGGCCTTTTTCCCTCTCTCTCAACTCTCTAAAAGATGCTCTCTATTTTACACAAGAACTATTAGTTCTTGGAATTGTGTTGTGCAAAAGAGCTTGACACCCACCTCCCTTTTATAATGGATGTGGTGCCCAAGAGGTGTGGAGGAGAAGAAAACCTTTTCCAATAAAATAAGGAAAATATAATTGATTAATTTATCTCATTTATTACAATATCTCATATTAAATAAATCTAGGATATTGTCAATATCTCATATTGAATATTTCCAAGATATTGTCAATATCTAATATTGACTATCTTTATTTTATTACCATAAATTAATTTGCACATGTGTATATATCACATATATATTACACAAATAAATCTATACAAATATATATACTTTGGAAACAAATGTGCACATGCACATCATATGTGCAACACGCATGTATGCATATATTTATAAATATTAATATCTAATATTAATATATGGTAATACCATTAATTAAATTGCACAATCCAAGTGTATCTTATACACATTAAATGTGGCGCCCCTTTGACCAACAAATTGGCTTCCGGAATATTCTTTAATTAATATAATACTATTTATATCTTGTATTTAATTTATTCATAATAAATAAATAACACCATATTAATTTACCACTATAACCTTTATAGTCGTGAGATAAAACTTTCCTTATTTGGTTATCATCTATAACCACATTTTAATCCGACTAGATGTTCTTATGTGTGTGACCCGATAGGCTTCCGAATATGTTGGCCGTAGACCCAAAGTGCAAATTACGAAAATGCACTTCATGCCTAACGATCACGGGATAGCGTCTATCAACACACCGTGACCCCCAATCATCAGAAGAGTCAAATGCAATGACTACTACCTTTCATGTGAAACAGTTACCGTGTAACTTACAATCCTATCGCTGTAATAATATCCATACGGTCGTACATCGAGTGTCAAACATTAACGACCGTATCTTATAATCTGGATATCAAACTCTCTCGAAGTAACTCGTTTACTCCCACTTTGCAAAGATTCACGAGAGTAAGACATTCCTTATAAGAAGGCCATTTCGTATATTCGATCCCAAACATAGGATACGCGATTCCCAGACGACCAATCATGTATACTCCGCATGCTTCAGTATCATACCCAATCACTACCGCATGATCGCCCCGTGGCTAGGGGAAACCTCAATAGTGTCAAAGCATGACAATCCACACCGTGATGCCATGAAGACTCCGGTCTTAAGGATAATTACACAACCGCCACATAGTGTGACACTTATCCATGTAAGTGGGTCAGTCTAACGTACGCATTCTCTAATACACGTCCACGTACAGTCCAAGTGTCTCTACACTTCGATAGACGAGATCTATCCCTGCCCTAAAGACAGAAGACATCTAATACGTGCTAGTCTGTTTATACTATCAATGCACTTGTTTAATAGTACATCGGCTTTAGAGACATTTAAGTATCAAACTTATTAAAGTGATTAGAGATCTCATCAACCATAATCGCCTATCATGGTTTCTCTATCACAGTTTAATACTAAGGACGTCATCATATAACAATTCATAATTGGTTCTTTAAAAGAACATATATATGACAACAGAAAAGCCATTTAATATATGCATAAACATAAAGAAATAATAGAAATGATCCGACCCGGTCGGATCCGGTCCAACCCGATTGGGTTTAGGACACTATTTCAACAATCTCCCACTTGGCCTAAAACCAATCACTCGCACACACAAGACCAAGTTGAAACACAAGAATCTCATGCAAAACTCGCAACCAGCCCTAGCCATAAACGGATCGCTATCCGTGGGGACTCGTACTATCTTCATATCACGTTCCATATGATCAAGTCAAAGGAACAGCTTCAACACACACACGGATCTCTGACGAGACCCCGGTCCTTGCTTTAAGCAATGAATCCACTTACTATATCAGCTATATAGAAAAGGTGGAAGAACCGTACAAGGTTCTGGAATGAACCTTCTAGATCCATGTATAGCTCCCGCTGCGCCTCTAAGGCACTACTATGTTTTGGCCCGATTGTAGAATTTACAGTGACCCATGGCTAAGAACATTTCCAGCTCACTGTATCACTTAATCAAAGTGACTGCAAACCCAGACTGTAGCTCCCACTCGCCTTCATAAGACTCAGGATATACGTCTGTATATCTACGTTTATTTAATTCTAAGTTTCCTTAACTTGTTTAAGGATATTCTCGACCTTCACCAGATCTACTTTCATACTTGCTCATGACTATTCATGGAGTATGAACATCTGGCATTAACTATAAGATGGTTCCTATCGCAGTAGCGAAGGAAACCTTCCATAAGCATCATCTTTCACCTTATCTTTAGGACCAATGTCCTAACATAGACAGATCTCGTGATCTATGCTAAACTTCTTTTAGCATCACATCTATATAGGTAAACTATAATCTAACAGCAGTTAAATCTATCGCTATAGATTCTTATTTCTAAAATAAGAACTGCTAATCCAAGTGCTTTCACAAAGACCTTGAACTACCAAACATTAATTGACCGTGACATGGGGTGATAATTCACGAGATAGATATCTAATACCTTGCTCAAGAATCATAACACACTCCCACTATCCATCTTGCATATTGGGCATATCCTTCTTTTGACTAAATCAAACTCCTTTGATTATCAAACAAAGAAATCGTCTAGAGAAACTTGTTTGAGTCCATAAATGGATCTCGTGGGCTCACATATCATGTTATTGTCTATGAACATCGAGCTGTTAGCCCAACGTCTTCAACACTATCATATAGCCATGATACGAAGTTATAACAAGTATTATCTGAATAGAACTGGGCTCAGCCTTACAGGGACATTCCCTCTAGGTAAGACAGACTAGGTTCATAACCTGGTTGTCACTGATGGAGCCTAATTCAGATATTATGGCTCCTGGCCATATCTCTCAATCTTGCCTTTCAAACATTCTTTCATAAGTCGTGAGATATTCATTCTTCAAGATGAACATACCAGTAGCCCTTTCAGGCTTTAAGGTTATCCACAGACTTACAGAACTTTTGTGTGCACTAAGCAGTGTTCTACACCTCATCGCTATGTGGCGTCTGCTCACGTTCCTATGGTTGAATATATCTTTATGGTTCTCAAACTCTTTTGAGATCTAATTTACTCCCACTGTTTCTTTTGGAAGAAACACTTCCTCTAGAAGACAGCATGTTTGGAGACAAACATTTTGCTCCATGGACAAGTAAATAATATCTAGCATACTTGCTAAGATGTTCCACAAAGTTGCATATGTCGTACTAGGCTCAAGCCTTTCTGACTTTGCCTATGACAACTTCAAATCATCGGTTAAGATAGATTTGACATTATCCTTTTCCATATCTAATATGGAATTTATTCAACCTTTATTCTTTGGAACTAGGTTAAGTATAAGGGCACTATCCCGAAACGGGTAAGGGATACTTTGCATGGCATGCGTCACACTTTTATCATATAAAGTGTTGTTTCCATTTTGGGAACACAATCTAATTGCGTATCCCAAAGATGGTATCCTTCAAAGGAGAATCTTATTCCTTTTCAGACGACTTCTGAAACACCCTTCAAGTATTAATTACTTCAATCCAATTGAAGATTAACTCCTAAGTAGTTCATCAATCTCATATTCGTGCTTGCTCGAACTTTTCGGGCTTTCCGAACTTTCGCACTTCAATAAGTACATTCAACTATTTCCAAAATAGTCATAGAGATTAATAAACAATTATTTGTGGCATTAATTGTCATAAGCCAACAAACATCGGTATGTTTAGGCTTTAGACAATTTTTCTAGATTTTACAACCTTTTCATAAAAGGGTATTTTAGTCCTCTTTGGATAAGTACGTATTACCCACATGATTCATAGTCATATGGTTCAGACATCATCTAAATGACATTTGATTATATGTTTCTCTTCCAGAGAGTCGACATCTAGAACAACTACAAATATCAAGGATAACAGCCATACAAATATTTAGTCGAGACCTCATCACATATATCAACTATACAGTGACATCAATCTAGTATGTTAGATTCAGTGACCTTCCAACTTTATCGGAATAACATTTATTCTTTATAATTGAATATGTCTACTAAATCCTAACAAATAACTGAACTTGTGTCCTTCATAAGAACCGGAACATAATAACATTTATTTAGTTCCCTTATCAGTTTACTAGATCCAGAATATGGTAAGTGTTACAACGTTTGTTTCACCTTCCATATCTGTATTCAATCTTTCTAATTTAATCACACTTGTATGGTATCATATATATTAGAGTTGACTTTGAATTTAGATAGATTTATCTCAACTCACTTGCCTAGAATAGTAACTTCAATAAGTTCTTTATTTAAGCACATGCCCTAGCTTTATTTTTTTTTAATCCTTTAAGCACTTATAAATATTTCTTAGAGTAGTCTTCATAAGACTTAAGAAAGATCACAAGAGCTATATCTTTGATTTCCTTTCTTAATGAAAATCTAAAGTTTATTAAATAGTTTATTTAACCTTTTGAATCGTATTCAAAACATTGATTATTTAATTAACCTCTAAGCAATGAAAGAATTAAGTCGATACTTAAATCTTATAATTTTGAAAACAACATTTCCAAAATTAGATGTGGTCATTCTTATCCAACGTTTGAATTAATTATCATCGTATGACAGAATGATCATATTGGATCGTATCCAATGTCGTGAGCTTCCGCTTTTCATTAATAATTAAAGCCTTGGAGTACTGCATCAAATATGTAGTCTCCTTGTCTCTAACTACTATAACGGTATTGCTCGTGTCATTGCTTATTTTAAAAGGATTAAAATTACTTAACCATACTTGAGAACGTTTCTCAAAAGGTAACAGTCATAATTTGGTTTTACTAATCGAGAATAAAACATAAATATAAAGTTTGCTAAAACCACAACATAAAAATGAAAATAAATGAGTGTTGTTGTTTATACACGCAAAATCAAAAATGGCCTTTTGATTTATGATTTTGCTCCCACTAGTCAACTACTTCCAATTGACTTTCAAGAATTATTAATTTCTTTAGTGGACAAGATCCCACTAAACTACCGCGACCCCCGCTTTGGCTGGTGGGCCGAAAATAGTCTAATAGGTAGACAACAACCCTTTGTCAATCGTATCTTATACGACTCTTGTTGTTTGACTAGTCAACTCTTTGACAATTTTCATCTTATGAAGTAGTCAAACCCTTGCCTCTAAAATCCAAACGACCCCGCTTTGGCTGGTGGCCGAGAGAATTCTTAGTCAAGTCATAACCCCAATATTCATGAGATCTCATACGATCATATCTCGATAATAACGATATACCCGAGGTAGGTCAACTCCCTTCTTTGGCTGATGAGTTGGATCCGAACAAGGGCTCTTCACCGTCATTATAATATGGGGAGGCAATTTCAACTTGATTCTTTTGAGGTGGAATTATTTATGTAAATTAATTCACTTAATTAATTTAATTATGGTCTCATCATAAATATGTCTATCTCTATAAACATACATCTTACACATTTATCTAGATCGTGCCTAGTCATGCATCTATCGTATCATATAAAATAAATACAAGCACAAAATAAATAAATGCGTAAAGTAACGGGTATGATCATGGACTTTTCCTAGGTGCAGTTTCGAATACAAACTGACGAAACCGCGGGTCGCAATCTAAGGGTAGCTGCAACCGCCAATAGGATCTTTAATGCTCCATTCTCTAATGAGATCTTTATTTTTCGTCTTTCTTTGGTCTTCATCTTCTGCTCCATTCTTGTTACATTTAATTCTATCTAATAAAATAAATACACCCGCCGCACACGGGGGGGAGCTAACGGGAATGGGATAAATGCAGAAAATAAACTAGGTCACGTTCTTCATAATGGCCTAGGATAATTTTTAAACCAACAGAAAAATTAAATCATTCACATCTATCCTATCGGTCGAGTCCATGATCAATCGGGGTCCATATAATCATATTATATCTACTATATCTAATCCATACAATAAAATCTTATGAAAAAGATAAAATTAAAATTTAACTACTTGCGTCTTAATTAATCAATTAATATTTAATCTATTAAATAATTTTATCCAATCAATTAACTAATTAACATTTAATTAATTAAATGATTTTAATCGAAATAAAATTAACGATTAATTTTAAAACGATTTTAATTTTAATCTTAATTAATTAGAACTATTCCAAAATAAATCAAAATTAAAATTATTTCTCTTTTGTTTCTTTCCTTTTGATTCGTAATAAAAAAAAAGGATGACTTTGGTTTCCTAAACCAAAAGGCATCTTCCTTAACCAAATTTGGTTTAGGCCTAACCACTTTCCAAAATCAAAATTTTGGAAGTGGCCTAGGCCTAGGCCTTTTACAAATCAAATATTTGAAAAGGGCCTAGGCCTATTCCAAATCAAATATTTGGAAAGGCCAAATAATTTTGGTTTAGGCCTGGCCATTTTTCAAAATCAAAATTTTGGAAGTGGCGCAGCCTAGCCTTTTCCCAAATCAAATATTTGGAAAGGGCCTAGGCCTATTCCAAACAAAGTTTGGAAAGACCATTATTATTTTAATGCCATGTGGCATCCCAATGGCCAAACTATTTGAACCATTGGTTAGCCACATGACACAACTAAACAAATGAGATATTAATCACAACTATGAACAATATTGAATCACTAATACACAAAACAAAATTGGGGACCACCGTATCACACCAGCAGCCGCCGGCAGACCGGAGGCCGCCGCCGCCGGCGATCACACGGTGGTGGTGGCGCCGCCGATCGGCCGAGCACCACCAATGCCGCCGCCCCCTTTTTTTTTTTTTTTCTTTCTTTTCGTGTATCAATTTTGCAAATCAAAAATATTTCATCTTTTAATTACGTGATTTAAATGATAAAATTAACTACGCAAAATAACATGCTTATTGCTTAAGCTCGAAGCTCGCTCCGATACCACTGTTAGGAAATCTACGCGGGAACGCAGCGGAATTCAAAATTTTATTTCCTATCAACCCAAGATCGACTTCGTTTAAGCAATAAACAAATAAGCTAAAGACGGTGGTTACCTTGGTTGATCTAAAAGATCGACGCTTTGACCGTCTAAGGAGAGTAGTTCTGCATAGAGCCGCCCAAGTGTTCGGCCTCTACCGCTAGTCCACACGAACGACCCGCCGGAATCCCATCATGGATTGCTATTGGAAAACTCTGGTTGCTAGACCGGCCTTTTTCCCCTCTCTCCAACTCTCTAAAAGATGATCTCTATTTTACACAAGAACTATTAGTTCTTGGAATTGTGTTGTGCAAAAGAGCTTGACACCCACCTCCCTTTTATAATGGATGTGGTGCCCAAGAGGTGTGGAGGAGAAGAAAACCTTTTCCAATAAAATAAGGAAAATATAATTGATTGATTTATCTCATTTATTACAATATCTCATATTAAATAAATCTAGGATATTGTCAATATCTCATATTGAATATTTCCAAGATATTGTCAATATCTAATATTGACTATCTTTATTTTATTACCATAAATCAATTTGCACATGTGTATATATCACATATATATATTACACAAATAAATCTATACAAATATATATACTTTGGAAACAAATGTGCACATGCACATCATATGTGCAACACGCATGTATGCATATATTTATAAATATTAATATCTAATATTAATATATGGTAATACCATTAATTAAATTGCACAATCCAAGTGTATCTTATACACATTAAATGTGGCGCCCCTTTGACAAACAAATTGGCTTCCGGAATATTCTTTAATTAATATAATACTATTAATATCTTGTATTTAATTTATTCATAATAAATAAATAACACCATATTAATTTACCACTATAACCTTTATAGTCGTGAGATAAAACTTTCCTTATTTGGTTATCATCTATAACCACATTTTAATCCGACTAGATGTTCTTATGTGTGTGACCCGATAGGCTTCCGAATATGTTGGCCGTAAACACAAAGTGCAAATTACTAAAATGCCCTTCATGCCTAACGATCACGGGATAGCGTCTAGCAACACACCGTGACCCCCAATCATCAGAAGAGTCAAATGCAATGACTACTACCTTTCATGTGAAACAGTTACCGTGTAACTTACAATCCTACCGTTGTAATAATATCTATACGGTCGTACATCGAGTGTCAAACATTAACGACCGTATCTTATAATCTGGATATCAAACTCTCTCGAAGTAACTCGTTTACTCCCACTTTGCAAATATTCACGAGAGTAAGACATTCCTTATAAGAAGGCCATTTCGGATATTCGATCCCAAACATTGGATACGCGATTCCCAGACGACCAATCATGTATACTCCGCATGCTTCAGTATCATACCCAATCACTACTGCATGATCGCCCCGTGGCTAGGGGAAACCTCAATAGTGTCAAAGCATGACAATCCACACCGTGATGCCATGAAGACTCCGGTCTTAAGGATAATTACACAACCGCCACATAGTGTGACACTTATCCGTGTAAGTGGGTCGATCTAACGTACGCATTCTCTAATACACGTCCACGTACGGTCAAGTGTCTCTACACTTCGATAGACGAGATCTATCCCCGCCCTAAAGACAAAGACATCTAATACGTGCTAGTCTATTTATACTATCAATGCCCCGTTTAATAGTACATCGGCCCTAGAGACATTTAAGTATCAAACTTATTAAAGTGATTAGAGATCTCATCAACCATAATCGCCTATCATGGTTTCACTATCACGCTTTAATACTAAGGACGTCATCATATAACAATTCATAATTGGTTCTTTAAAAGAACATATATATGACAACAGAAAAGCTATTTAATATATGCATAAACATAAAGAAATAGTAGAAATGATCCGACCCGGTCGGATCCGGTCCAACCCGATTGGGTTTAGGACACTATTTCAACAGTAAGTGGCATGGGTCAGTCTAACATATGCATTCTCTAATACACGTCCATGTACAGTCCAAATGTCCATACACTTTGATAGACAAGATATATCCTCATCTTCACAAGATAGAAGACATCTAATACATGCTAGTCTAAACGTACTATTAATGTCCCATTTAACAGCACGTACGACTAGAGACATTTAAGTATCAAACCTTTTAAAGTGAGTCGAGATCTCATCAACCATAATCCCTATCATGATTTCTCTTTCACAGTTTGACACTAGGGACGTTATCATATATACAATATCATAATTGGTCAGTTAAATAAACAAATATATAATAACAGAAAGCCATATATTATATGTATAAACATAATGAAATAGTAGAAATGATCCGACCCGGTCGGTTCCGGTCCAACTCGTTTGGGTTTAGGACACTATATCAACAATGTCCCACTTAGCCTAAAGCCAGTCACTTGTACACACAAGACCAAGTTGAAACACAAGAATCTCCTGCAATACTCACGACTAACCCTAAACGTGAATGGATCACTATCCGTGGGGACTCAGACTATCTTCATATCATGATCTAAATGAACAAGTCAAAGGGAACCGCCTCAATACACACATGAATCTCTGACGAGACCCTGGTCCTTGCTTCAAGCAATGAATCCACTACTATATCAGCTATATAGAAAATGTGGAAGAACCGCAGAAGGTTCAGGAATGAACCTTCTTGATTTCTTGAACCTTCTAGATCCATGCACTGCTCCTACTGCGCCTAAAGGCAATACTGTGTTTTGGATCATTTGTAGAATTTACAATGATCTCTAGCTAAGAACATTTCAAGCTCACTGTGTCACTTAATCAAAGTGACCGCAAACCCAAATTGTAGCTCCCACTGTCTTCATAACACTATGGGTATACATCTGTACATCTACGTTTATCCAATTCCAAGTTTCAATAAACTAGGAAACCATCCTTAAAACTTTTAAGGATATTCTTGATATCTACCAGAATTACTTTCATGCTTGCTCATGACTCTTCATGAAGTAAGAACATTTGGTTCAACTCACACTTATGATGAATCCTATTGCAGTAGCAAAGGGAACCTTCCATCAGCATCATCTTTCACCTTATCTTTTAGGACTGACGTCTTGTCATAGATAGACCCCGAGAACACTGGGTAACAGTGTCTCTCAGCGTGGTCTATGTTAAACTCCTTTAGCATCTATGCTGGTGAATTGTGATAACAAAGCTGTATCTAAATCTATCACTATAGATTCGTATTTCTAAAATAAGAACTGCTATTTCCAAGAGCTTTCCTAAAGACCTTGAACTACCAAACATTAATTGATTGTGATATGGGGTAACAACTCTCAAGAAGGATATTCAATACCTCACTCAAAAATCATAACACTCCCACTAACCCTTTCGCACATCAGGCATATCTCCACTTTTGATCAAATCAAACTCCTTTGATTCTCAAAGTAAAGAACTCATATAGAGAAACTTGTTTGAGTCCATAAATGGATCTTCAGAAGCTTACACATCACATTGCTATATGATAGTTTTGGACCAACGTCTTCAAAACTATCATATAGCCATGATACTTAGCTACAACAAGCACTATCTGAATAGACTTAAGCATAGATGGTAGCATAAAGGTAATTACAAGGCTTACACCCCATAGCCTTCATCCATCAACTTAGCATTATCTAGTAATCGTATTACCATCCATGTCAGTCTTTCATAAAGACATGCTACACCCTTTAGAGACATTCCCTTCAGGTAAGACACACTAGGTTCATAACCCGGTTGTCACACATGGAATCTACTTCAGACATTATGGCTCCAAGCCATATCTCTTAATCTTGCCTTTCAAGCATTCATGCGTAAGTCGCAAGGCCTTCATTCTTCAAGATGAACATACTAGTAGCCCTTTCAGGCGTGTGGTTATCTATGGACTCACAAGGTACTTGTGTGCACTGAGCAGTGTCCTACACCTCATTACTGTGAGGCGCCTGCTAATGTTCCAATAGCTGAATATCTCTTTGTGGTTCTCAAACTACTTTTGAGATCTTGATTTACTCCCACTGCCTCGTTTGGAAGAAACACTTCCTCTAGAAGACAGCATGTCTGGAGACAAACACTTTTGCTCCATGGGTAAGTAAATAATATCTATCTTACTTGCTAAGATATCCCACAAAGTTGCACATGTCATACAAGGCTCCAAGCCTTTCAGACTCTGCATGCTTGTTAGAAGCACGACAACCCTGAATCATTAATTAAGACCAATTTGATGTTATCGTTTTCCTTATCCAATATGGAATTTATTCAACCTTTATTCTTTGGAACTTGGTTAAGTATATGTTTCGTATAAGGACACTATCCCGAAACAGGTAAGGGATACTTTGCATAGCTTACTTCGCATCTTTATCGTATAAAGTGTTATTTTCATTTTAGACACACAATCTAATTGCGTATCCCAAAAATGGTATCCTTCAAGGGAGAATCTAGTTCCTCTTCAGACGACTTCTGAAACACCCTTCAAGTATTAATGGCTTCAATCCAATTGAAGATTAATTCCTAAGCAGTTCATCAATCTCATGTTCGTACTAGCTTGAACTTTTCGGGCTTTTTGAATTTTGCACTTCACTGACTACACTTGACTATTTCTAAAAATAGTCATAGAGAGTAATAAACAATTATTTTCGGCATTTACTATCATAAGCTAACAAGCATCAATATGTTTAGGATTTAGTCAATATTCTAGAATTTATCACCTTTTTCATAAAATGGTATTTTAGTCACATTTGGATAAGATACATATTACCCATATGATACATAATCACTTGGTTCAGACATCATCAGAATGACATTTGCTTACACGTTTCTCTTCCAGAGAGACTATGTCTAGAACAACCACAAAATATTAAGGATAACAACCATACAAATATTTGGTTGAGATTTTAATCACCTATATCAACTATATAGTGACACCATTCTAGTATGTTAGATTCAACGACTATTCAACTTAATTTTTTTTTGCTTAAAGCCCCCGGTATCTGGAACCCACTGGTCCAACTAATCCGGAGTTCGGTCGTTAATGTATTGACACTCAATATAAGACCGTATGGATATTATTATAGAGATATGATTGTATTTACAAGGAAACTGTTTCAAATGAAAGGTAGTAGTCATTGCATTTGACTCTTCCGACGATTGGGGGTCACGGTGTGTTGCTAGACGCTATTCCGTGATCATTAGGTATGAAGGGTATTTTAGTAAATGCACTTTGTGCCTACGGCCAACATATTCTGAAGCCTATCGGGTCACACACATAAGAACATCTAGCCGGATTAAAATGCCGTTATAGCGATAACCAAATAAGGAATGTTTTATCTCGACTATAAAGTGGTATAGTGATAAATTAATATGGTGGTATTTATTTATTATGAATAAATATAATACAAGATATTAATTATGTTGATTAATTAAATATACATATTTGATGTATATGTAGCTTGGCCAGGCCTTACCCCTGAGTAAGAGTCGGCTCTATAGGTATGACATGGGCCGTATCTTATAATCTGGATATCATGCTCTCTCAAAGTAACTCATTTACTCCCACTTTACAATGATTCACGAGAGCTAGACATTCCTTATAAGAAGGCCCTTTTGGATATTTACTCATATTCATAGGATACACGATTTCCGGACGAGCGACATTAATCCTACTCATTCTTCAATATCACACCCAATCACTATCGCATGATCGCTCCATGGGTAAGGGAAACCTCAATAGTGTCAAAGTATGACAATCCACACTGTGCTGTCATGAAAACTACGGTCTTAGGATAATTACACAACCGCTACATAGTGCGACACTTTATAAAGTAAGTAGGTCAGTATACGCATTCTCTAATACACGTCTACGTACAGTCCAAGTGTCACTACACATTGATAGACGAAATCTATCCCCATCTTCAGAAGATAGAAGACATCTAATACGTGCTAGTCTAAACGTACTATTAATGTCCATTTAACAACACAAGTTTGAAACACTTTTGGGGAATAGTAGGTCCTTACACCTGCAAAACACAACATGAACTACCCCATAAAATCATAGGGTACAATGTACCCTGTGTGTGCGATAAAAAATCCACACTTTACGAGAGAAAACGAGAATTTATATTAAGTGCAACATGGATCCGAGATCGATAAGATAATAGCATGAAATAACATCTAGAAGATGAAATTACGGCCCGACATGCTATAAAAGAGGGTAAAATAAGTGTGAAATGCATAGAAGGGTTGACTCTCATCAATCACCCACCACTTAGATTTTGATCGTCCTCGAGCAGAATGGCAATTCCGAAAAGAGTCATCACTTATGCATTAAACATATACAATAAAGCGTCGTTCATCAAACTATAAGTGAAATATGATCAAAAACATGCGAAGGCACAAGTTTCTACCTAGCTAGGGTAATAGTGTGAGTGGATAGTTCCTTTTCCATTTATGCTAACTCCTGGTTTGGATTATTGACGTGTGAGACGTTGAGGCTAGACCATAGGCTAATAATTATTAACCATCTCCACTAATCGGGGCTACCTAAAGTTGGGCATACTCGGGTAGGACTTGAAAGCTTGTAACGTTCGGCCGGGACGGGGTACCGAAGGGATATAAAAGAATATCAACAAGAGAAAGCACGAGAGAGCTTAACTGTAACGTAGAAACATGTAACACTCATCTCTCACCCAATGTACCAAAATAGACTGAAAGTATGATGCAAAAATAGTCGTTACCGACACAAGTTCAATAGGTAGTTCACAAAAATAGTGGTCAACTAGAACCAAACACCTAATGAACTCAAAAACATCCACTCTCAATCACTTTTTTCCAACTAAACAATTACATTGATCACAAGTTACAACACACCATGCCAATTCTTTGACTTCATTATTTTATTTTGTATTACTATATATATATATATATACACACATATTTATGTTTTTGTTTCTTTTTGATATTTTTTGAACTATTTTTTCTCTTTTTTTATTTTTTATTTTCCTTCTTGTTGTTGTTTTTTTTTCTTTACCTTCACCTTTTCTTTTCGAAATAGGCTACCTCTTTCTTTTATATAACTTTTCTTTCTTTTAATTTCTCTTTTTTTGCAGAGTACACAGTAACTCTAAAAAATAAGATGAAATACAATAGCTACATGAAAGGTAGCCGAAATAACACAACCCAAATATAGATAACCCTCCCCAAATAACTCACTCACCAAGCGATACCCAAATCATGAGTCATATACCTCACCTATATCTGAAACGTAAAACGATTAAGCTCAATCGCGACGGAGACCAAGAGAATGTAGGCCACAAAAATAAGGGTTTCGGGCTAGGTAAATGGGTTAAGTACCGAAAGGCTAACGTTTTTCGGATGGTGGTCTCACCATCCTAAGAAAGGCTAATGCGGGGAGACTAGGGATAAAATGTTTCGGGTTGGCTATTTGGCTCTAGCGGGTCAAAGAAACGCCATGACATTCATCCTATGCCTATCTCTAAGTAACTCTACTATTTCACGTCGAAAGTTAATGATATAAGTTCTAGCTAGCCGGACATTCTCTATACCTACAATAATCTTTCACTAAAAGTCGGGGTTCATGAGTTGGAACAATACATGAAAAGTCCTTTTCCGTAGCTAAATCCCAAACTTGTGTCTATGCATGTTAATGGTCATCTTTAAGTCACATTCCTCAAAATGATTCATCAATGAATCTACTCAATACCGAAGTCATGAAATTTTTGAAAACTCTCCGAAATTTGCTCGAAAAGACCAATTGCTAAGGCACAACACACCAATCATGCATACCAAACAAAATCACACTCATAGCACACACAAAATGCAAAGCTAAGTCGACCACCCTTACTTAGGAGTTGACACTGTCTTCAATGTAAAATGAGTGAAAGAAGTACTTAGCGTGCATTTTAGCAAATGAAGAAACCGGCAAAAGGTGCATCTCATCAATGTGGCAAGCCAAAAAGCGTCGATATACCTGTGTCAATGACAATCCACCACGAAAATACTACAACACAAGGTTTGCAGCTCGAGTGTAGGATGACACAAGTATAATAATGGATAGTGATGAAGCTCTAAATGGTACCAATAATTATACTTATATTCACCCTGAATTCTGCTCAAGAGAGGATAGATAGGCTCGTTATTTCTTGGAATATGTGTTAAATGATATGTGCATGTTTTCAGGATCGTAATTCTGCATCTATGTTATTTTACCGAGGTTCTGTTACTGTTTTGTCTCATTTTGCGTGTTTTATAGGATGTACCGGATTTGGAGCATTGAAGAAGGGATCTGGACCAAAAGGAATGAAGTCCAAGAAGAGATATGCTGAAGAAAAAGAAGAAAAGTTTGCCCGGTTAACCATGGGCTAGGTCCGCTAAACCGGTGACTTATTGAACACGAAATTAATTCTGCCGCATTATCTAGGTCGGTTAGGGTTTTAGAGAGTCTTAAGTCGGCTATTGTATCTATATAAGACCGCATATACTGAGTATTACATAAGCTTTTGAATATTATTACAAATACATTATACAATTTGAGGAAATAAAGATTTCTTGAGCTTTGAAGGAGTTATTTATTGTTTTCTCTTTCTTCCATCGTCTCTAGCTTGAGTAGATTGAGCTAGATCTCCATCGTTGAAGGTATGAAGCTTTGAACGTTCCTTTATTGTCTTCAATATGGTAGATCAGTTCGTATTTATGTGTTTTAGTTAATCTGCATGTTTAACGACCCCATAATTTACTTAAATTTAATCGTATCAGAGCAATGTAGATGCAGAATTAGGAAAAGATGACCCCGATAAACCGGCGGTCTATACCGGTTTACCGAGGCAATATTTAGAAAACATAAAACTGGGATTCACTACAGCTACGTTGATCGACAGGGTTAATTAACAGTAGGTTAGATCTGGCTAATCTACTTATTGTAATCGTAAACTGGCATGAAATACAAATAGTGAAGTGCTAAATTAGGACATAGTCCGATGGACCCTAGGAACGTGCTGATCAATGTCGACAGCAGTCTAGGCGGGTTTGCGGTATGAGTTAGCACTCGATATCGGCAATTCTAGTTCTTTATGTGTATGGGCTATTACGGACCAATTAAGGAGGGTAGCTTGTGTATAGATTGTCTACTACCATTGTCGAAGTAGATAGGAGTAGGAATTGCACCCGTAGCTAATGATGATAATAATTAAAAGCTCGCGATTAATCTAAGGAAATTACGTGAGGAAGTAAACATAAGGATTAGCTAAACCAAGTTAGTAGATCGGTGAGAAGAATGGAAGAAGTACCGTATTTGTTTTCTTTATGTCCATTGTTGGTCAATGACCGCTTATGTGTTGCTTCTTAATTAGGTTAGAATAGTTTATAGTTAAAGTTGCATTGTCTCTGTAGGATCGACCTTGACTCGCATTTACTATACTACGATGTACCTAGTATTCTTTCTAGTAATATCGATCTTAGTGACTTACTCACGATCAATATTTTTGGCGCCGTTGCCGGGGACAATGGCCAATTTTAATTATAAACATTTTAATTCTGATTAAGAAGTCATTTTTATTCTATTTTATTTTATTTTGAGTCTTGAGTCATTCTGTATCAACCCTGCACATGTTAAACTGCCAGAAAGAGAAATTTTAGGGCCGGTTTACAGAGGCAAACCCCCGGTTTAAAGAGGCCTGAAAATTCAATTTCTGAACAGTCCCTGTTAATCTGAGTTATTCCCTGTTGATTTTAGTTAGTAGGTCCGCAACAGTTGGGATCACACCCAACTGAGGTGGAAGTTGCTAATGTTTTCTTTGTTTTCCTTTGTCTTTTTGCAGGCAGATCAGAACACTTCAAAGATTCGATCAAACCAGTGTTGAACAAGGAGCAAGCAAGTCAAGCAATATGGCTCGGACAATATTGAACATCATACCAATTTCCATGTACCCTGGATCTGAAGCAAGAGAGCATTATGAGACTACAAAGAAACGGTTGGAAAAAGATAAAGAAGCAATCAAGCAAGAGCCTGAAGAGAGCTTAAAAGAGTATAGCACGTATCGTCCAGGTGAGTTCCCTTGTGAGTTAATTGATATATCATCTTCGAATTATGATTCTGATGATCCTGAAGAGGATCCTGACACGATGTTCTCTGGGCCTGAGGATTACCCAGACTCCGACACTGTGGTGAAGTTAGGAGACCCTGGCACGTTCCGACTCCCAATTTCTGTTAATGGTATATCAGTAGGATTAGGTCTATGCAACTCTGGCTCGAGTTGCAACATTCTACATTTTTCCCTCTGTCAAAAGATTAAGCTTTCGGTCTTTATGAATCAAACCAGGACGATGACTGTTAAGGCCATATTTATATGATTATTAAAGGTTTATTTCATTATTATTTTCCCCACATTTGCATAATTTACATGAGAATTAAGGGTTTAAGTGTAAATATTTAATAAAGATGATTTTAAGATGATTGTATGCAAAATTGATGATTTTAAGTGTTGATTTAATGGAATTATTATTATTTGGATTTTATTACATTTTTGCATTGTTTATTTATCATATAGATGTTGATTTTCGAGTGCATAAAAAGGATAAATGAAGCTCAAGTCGAATTATTCAAGATAGAGTCGGAATTGGCTTGAAGAAATTGGATAAAGATGAAGAAATCCGATCCTCAGCACCTTGGACGAGCGTCCGAATCCCGTCCATTCTAGACGGGCGTTTGATAAAGCAGACGGGCGTCCGGCATCGTATTTTACATTCGAGAGTTCGGACGGAGGATGAACGAGCGTTTACTCGACGTCCGGGCATTCGGACGGGCGTCCACAAGTCCGGACGAGCGTCCATAGCCGACTTACTTCCGGCCGACTTAAAACTCTATATATAGCGACGGCCTCTTAACCCTAATTCATATACCAAAATAATTAAGATCGCAAATTCACCAAAAGCTGCGGCCGAGAACCCTAATTTCACGAGAGATGCAAATCTCCCAACCAACAATCATCTTCAACATGATTGTTGGCTAAAAGCCTTGCAGTGAGTCGACGGAGGAAGCCTATCAACAACACAAACCAACTAGAGAGTTCGATGCTTAAGTTTAGTGAGTTTAATTCATAGTTTTTTATTACTTTGGATCTGTTTTATATTGCTTAAGTTTTATTGAGTTAAGATTTGATGAAACGATCTATGTTTAATTTATGCTTGAATAAATTTATGAAAGTTTGTTTGTTCGAGTTCTCTTTTATTCAAAGTAATGCATCTAATTGTGTTTTAAGAGATTATGCATGATTAGTCGAGTAAGAGCTTGGAAACGATCTCGTGATTTCGTGTTGATTGCATGTTTAGTTTGTTTGAAAAGATAAACGAAACCCTAGAATTTGATTGAAGATATTTAATTGAATTCGTGTAAAATCACTACTAAAAACTATGTCTTTTTAATCACCATCTAGTTGGGATTGTTGGTTGATAGGTGGAATCTGATCGCCTCGCTGTGTTTCCCTTTATTGTTTATTAATCGAATCGTTTAGATTAAGTTTAGTTTAAGTTTTAGTTATATAAACCCTAATCTCCTGCTGTTTTCCTGCACTTTTCTGCTTCAGTTCGTAGTTAGACGCTCGTCCGCAATAGCAGACGCTCGTCCATTAGGTTTAGTTTTCAGACGCTCGTTCACTTTAGTGAACGCTCGTCTGGCTTTCTGTTTTCTTATTTTTCTTGCTTGTTTTTACTCTTGTTTTAGTTTTAATTCTTAGGTTTAGGTTTTAGTTAGTTTCAGCTTTAGTTTAGATAGATAATTGTGACATAATTGATATAGATCTATATTTGAATCCGATAAACATTCCACTCCTTAGGACGACCCGTAAACACCCTATACTACGATCCTTATACTTGGGGTGTTTCGGTTTATAAATTATAAAACTAGTTTTTACCGAACAAGTTTTTGGCGCCGTTGCCGGGGAGTCGGTAACGGTTGTCGGATTCTATTTAGGACAATTTTCTGAGTCAAAAAGGGGTCGTTAGGGCACGCGGTAGTCTTTTGACCATAACTTTCGGCTCGAGTGTCCGTTTGGAACGCAGGACCCCAATTCGGAAAGCTCGTTCCGACGCCGACGACGTGGTGAACAGCCGTAGGCCGTTCAGTGCGTTTTCGAGGTCAAAATCCACTGTTTTCCCCTCCATTTTGGCCCTAGAAGATTTCAACACGTTTTTTTTTCCCGTCTTAGTGTTTTTCTAATTTTTTTTTTTTAGGTTTTCGTAGCTGGACGAGCGTTCGATAACTTGAACGCCCGTCCACCTCAATTCTCGTCTTCGAACGAACGTTCATTCATCGAACGCCGCCCGCCTCTCGAATCATCACTTCTTTTCTATCTTCTTTTCTCCTCTAAACCATCAAATCTTTTCTAAACTGTTCTAATCAACCCTAAGGTTGATTTCTTCCTTCTCCTTTCTTGGTTTATGCAAACGAGAAGTAAGAAGGGACTTCGATCTTTGATCCCGAGCACGAACGATCTATCCTTAGAAGAAGGCTTCTCCCCGATTTGGACAAAATGGCGGATCAAGATCCACCAATTCCAAATCCCGATCCCCAAGCCCGCTTAAATTTACTCCTTCAACAAATGCAAGCTCTGCGGCAACGAGCGGCAGAATCGGCAAGTCGGCATAAATCAACAACTTCAACAATTCCGCCAAAACCGGCTTAATCGGTTGAACCGGGACCCCTACACTCCATATCTTAATCAAGATTTTCTCGAGGGACATAGACCTATTCGTCCACCCGATATGGGGGAGTAAATTTCGACCTTAAAAATGGAGTAGTTGCACTAGTCCAAAATAGCTCTTTCCATGGCACTTTGCTCGAGAAGACCCGCACGACTTCTTGTCCACATTCGTACAAATCGTGAAGCGAGCCATTATCCTGGTGTTGATTCGAGATCGTAAAGTTGAAGCTATTTCCTTTTGCTTTGAAGGGTGAAGCAAGCGGATGGTTTAAGTCATTAGCCCATCATTCTCTCCATACATGGAATGATGTCAAAAGAGCCTTCGCTCTTAAGTGGGTTTCACCAGGCAAGATTATGGAGATGAAACGGGAAATAGCTACTTTCGAGCAGTTAGAGGATGAGACTGTTGGCAAAGCTTGGGAAAGATTGAACCTTTTGATGAGGAAATGCCCCAATCACGGATATGACAGACATGAGTTGTTGGAACTGTTCTACAGAGGAGTCTCTCAACCTAATAGAGACTATCTTGACTCCACGACTCATGGATCCTTCTTAGGGGAGGTGATGAGGCCGCTTACGAGTAGCCGAGACAATTGCCAAGAACAACATGTGGTCGACTCCTAAGAAGACCAATATTGTTAAGAAAGAAGGTACGCAAGCAATCCCGATACACGGTTTGTTGGTTGCTCGGATGGAATCGATAAGCAAGCGGTGGCCAATCTTCGGATGCGGCCTTCGAGGTGAATTATCTTGGAACACAGCGGGGACCGAGATGACGGAGGAGGTAAACTTAATGGATAATCAAAACCAACCCTTCCGAAACTTCAACCGAACCGAACTATTCGGGATTTCAAAGACAAAACTTCAATCAAGCCAAGTTACCACCTGGCCCTTCAAATTCGAATTCTTTCAACTCGAACTATCAAAGGCCGATTCGTAACTCCCAAAGGCCTCAAGGTGGTGGAATCAAACTCGTAACAATAATCATACCACCTCATGTGTCCCTCAACACAAATTCGATGAGCCGGTAGACATGGTGAAGACTCGTCTACTAGTGTTAAAGCAATTGAGAGACAAGTTGGTCAAATGGCGGACCGGCAAGCAAGCGAGAGACCTCACGGTAAACTCCCGAGTTATACCGAGAAAAATCCGAAAGCCGATGTGAATGTTTGCACCGCCATTACACCTCGGTGGGAGTATGGGCAAGAAGAGGAGTTGAATGAAGTAACTTTGAGAAGTGGTAAGAAAGGCTTTGGACCCGGCATGATGTCGGGAAACGAGTAGCCCCTCCCGACGCCATGAGTTCGGGAGGGGAAATCGAAACCACATGCCGAAGAAAGCAACGATGAGGAGCTTAGTGACAATTCTTCGGAGGATGAAAATAATTCTGATGACGAGGAAAGAAAGGAAAGTCAAGGGGTGGTACCCCTGACTAAGAAAAAGGAAGAAAAGTTTGTGAGATGGAAGGATAAGGAGGATGAGGCGATAAAGAATCAGGCCACGAAGAATGATAAAGCCCTTCCTTATCCACCAAAAAGGAAAGAGAAAGCCCTCACTAACGACAAGCAGTATGCTGGAGTGAGGAGGATGCTTAGAGACACTCAAGTTAGTATGCCCTTAGCTGAGGTATTGTCTGAAATGCCTAAATGCTCTAAGTATCTTAAAGAATTCTGTGGGAGTAAGAGAAAGCTTCAGGGGATGGCTGAAGAAGTGCTTCGCGAGGATTGCGCGATGGTTTCACGAGAAAATTGCTTTGTTAAGCGAGGTGACCACTGCGGACCTTCAATCTCCCGTGAGATCGAAGGCCATTTGTTCGAAAATGTATTATGCGACTCGGGGGCCTCTATTAATGTGATGCCATTAAACGTATGCAAAAAGCTCGGGTTAGATAAAAGGATGCGGGAACGCCCGATTTCTCTTCGGATGGTAGATAAATCTAGCCGGACCGCAGCCGGTTGTGTAGCTAATGTGCTCCTTCAAGTTGAACATTTAGTCTTCCCTACCGACCGGGTTATTCTAGACTATCCACGATAAGGAGATGCCTCTAATTCTAGGCCGAACCTTTTTAGACACTTCTAACGCTCTCATCGACTTCGCAAAGGACGGATTACTCTTAGAGTCGGTGACACATCTGTCACCTTCACACGAGGGACACATCCCGAAAGAGCCGTAATTGACGAAATATCGTTTGTCGAAGCTATCTATGAGGACGAAAAAGATGCCTACTTTGAAGAAGCGAGAGGAGTTGACGGAGATAGGTGTTTTTGAAGTCATGGACATTGAGGATCCGGTCGATTGCGGACCATCTTCTAATTCATTTCAAGCCGTAGGCATTGACGAGTCATCTTCACTCGCTCACACTGGGCCTGTTATTGAGTTAGAAGCATGGAGATGCCCAGCAACAAACGATGATTTCAAAGAACTGAGTCAGGAAGACTTCATCCCTGGTGAAGAAGAAGCTCTGATGGGTAGTTGGGACGAGGTAGAGTTTTGGAGAGAAGCTACTCATTGGGAAGTAGATGATTGGGAAGAGTCGCGAAGAGAGCTTAAAGATGAAGAGTTAAGAAAAATGATCGATCACAAGAAAAAGGAAGCAAGTGTTGACCGGAGGATTCCAATGGATGATTTGATCCGGTACCTTTCGGGGTTGAGCCTCGGGAAGATGAGGTGTTCTACCGTCAACCACTTCAAGCGCATAAGGAGAAAGGTGGCCCGTTAAAGTCTAGTATTGAGCAACCACCTACTGATTTAGAGCTTAAACCGCTTCCAAAACACCTTAAGTATATCTTTCTTAAGGATGGAGATAAATTGCCTTTGATCATTTCGTCGAAACTCGACCCCGAGCAAGAAGCACAGCTGATAGAAGTGCTTAAGAAAAACATCCTCGCGTTCGGTTGGCAAGTGGGTGATATCCGAGGGATCAGCCCAGACATATGCATGCATAAAATCCGAACGGAGGAAGGAGCTAAAAAGGTGAGACAACCTCAGCGAAGGCTGAATCCGCATATGCAAGAGGTTGTCAAGAAGGAGGTTATAAAGTGGCTCGACATGGGAATCATCTACGCAATCGCCGATAGCGAGTGGGTCGGCCCTACTCAAGTTGTGCCAAAGAAGGGCGGTATTACGGTAGAAAAGAATGAAAAAGGGGAGGAAGTTGCCCTGCGTCTCGTGATCGGCTACGAGTCGTATTGACTATCGTAGACTTAATGAGGTGATCGCCAAGGACCACTTTCCCCTACCCTTCATTGACCGGCTAATTGAACGACGAGTGGTCATAAGTATTATTGTTTCCTTGATGGCTATTCGGCTACTTCCGGATAGCCATTGATCCTAATGACCAAGAGAAGACAACTTTTACGTGTCCATCCGGTACTTTTGCTTTTCGCGAGAATGCCATTCGGCCTATGCAACGCACCCGCGACTTTTCAACGGTGCATGTTGGCCATTTTTGATGGACTTGTGGAGCAATGCATGGAGGTCTTCATGGATGACTTCTCGCCTACGGCGATAGCTTCGATGAAATTTTAAAGAATCTAGATATGGTACTCCAACGTTGTGTTGAGAAAACTCGGTGCTTAACCGGGAAAAATGCCATTTTCTAGTAGACGAAGGAATCGTTTTGGGACATAAGGTGTCCAATGCTTTGGTATTCAAGTTGATAAGGCTAAGGTCGAAGCCATTGAACGGATGACGTACCCAAAAACGATGAAAGAGGTACGAGGTTTTCTAGGACATGTTGGCTTCTACGGCGTTTCATTAGAGACTTTTCTACGATTGCCAAGCCTTTATCAAATCTCTTGAAGGAAGATGTCGATTTCTTGTTCGATGCAAAGTGCAAAGAAGCTTTCAATTGTTTGAAAGATAAGCTTATCAGTGCCCCTATTTTAGTTGCACCTGACTGGACCAAGCCTTTCGAGTTGATGTGCGATGCCTCTAATTACGCCGTAGGCGCAGTTTTAGGTCAAAGAGTTGATAAAAGGTTTAGACCCATTTATTATGCGAGCCGTACCTTGAACCCGGCTCAATGCAATTATACTACGACTGAGAAGGAATTCTTAGCCGTCGTCTTTGCCATTGACAAGTTTAGAAGTTATCTTCTCGGGTCTCAAGTGATTGTATGGACAGATCATGCAGCTTTACGCTACCTTATGGATAAAGCGGATGCCAAACCAAGGTTACTTAGATGGATTTTAATTCTACAAGAGTTTGACCTTGTGATTAAAGATAAGAAAGGCGAGAGAATATTGTGGTGATCATCTATCTCGCTTAGTAAATGAGGGTGCGAAAAATCACAATGATATAGGCATTGATTTTCCGACCGAGCAATTGATGAAGCTTGAAACGGTTAGGCCGTGGTATGCGACTACGTCAACTATTTAGCGAGTGGTCATTTAGAGGATATGACGTATCGGGAGAAGAAAAAGTTCTTTTCGATCTTAAATATCTCGTATGGGAAGATCCTTATTTGTTCAAGGTCCGTAAGGATGGTTTGCTTCGACGGTGTGTTCCCGAGCATGATCGGTGGGATATCTTAGAACAATGCCACGGCGGTCCTACCGGAGGTCACTATGGAACACCAAAGACGGTTGCAAAGATCCTTCAAGCTGGATTTTACTTGGCCGACTCGTTTAAAGATGCGAAGCCTTTTGTAAAGGTTGTGATAGGTGCCGGAACGGACGGCGAGTAGTAGGATGGAAATGCCACTTAAGCCCATTCTTGAATGCGAAGTTTTCGACGTTTGGGGCATAGATTTTATGGGACCCTTTCCATCCTCATGTGGTAATAAGTATATCCTCGTCCGTGTGGATTATGTTTCAAAGTGGGTCGAGGCCATAGCTACTCAAACTAATGATCATAAAGTCGTGAGGAAATTCTTGCAAAAGAATATCTTTACTAGATTTGGTCGTCCGAGAGCACTCATTAGTGATGAAGGCACTCACTTTTGCAATGCGCCGCTTGACAAGATACTTGAGAAGTATGGTGTCAAACATAAGATTGGTACACCATATCATCCTCAAACTAGTGGCCAAGTCGAGGTAAGCAACCGGAGCCTCGAAAAGAATTTTAGAGAAGACCGTGAACAATAATCGATCTAATTGGAGTCTTAAGTTGGATGACGCATTGTGGGCTTATCGTACTGCATTCAAGACCCCGATGGGCACGTCACCCTTCCAAATGGTCTATGGCAAAGCTTGTCATTTACCTGTCGAACTTGAACACAGAGCTTTCTGGGCTATTAAATTCTTAAACTTCGATAGCCAACTCTGTGGGGAGAAACGGTTGTTACAATTGAACGAGCTCGACGAATTCAGACTCCGTGCATACGAGAATGCTAAGCTTAGCAAGGAAAGAACGAAGATGCTCCATGACGCTAAGATCAAGGACCGAGAATTCAAAGTTGGTGAAATGGCTTTACTCTATAATACCAGACTTCATTTGTTTCCCGGTAAGCTTAAGTCTAGATGGTCCGGTCCCTTTGAGATTCTCGAGGTTAATCCAAGTGGAGTAATTACTTTGAACGGGTATGGTAATCAAGCTTTTAAAGTGAATGGTCATCGACTTAAGAAATATTTTGGGCAACCAAAGGAAAAGCTGAGATTCTTTATTTCCAAAGAAGAGATGAGAGTACGATGTCCCGATTTGTGAAGAGATTCCATCTTATTTCTTTGAGTCGGATGATGATGACGTTCCTATATCCACCCGTAAGGTACCTTCGTTGAGACTTCGATCATACCACTATGTCTATGCCTATCATCCGCAAGAGCAAGAAGAAGAGAGTCGGTGTAGTTTGGAGAGAAAAGTTCAATGATCTTATAGCACACTTGACTTGTTGTTGTGGTGAAAATCATTTCCGCCCTAGTAATTCGATTCGATGCGAGGTGGCGGCGGTTAAACCAAAGTGGCCCGATCCGGGTTGATTCTTGAACTTTGTGTCAAGCTATTGACATTAAAAGAGCGCTCTAGGAGGCAACCTAGTTTTCTTTGTTTGTTTCCTTTTCTTAGGTTGTTTTGTTTTATTGTTTTCGAAATATTACTTTAGTTGATTTTGTGTTGATGGTTATTCCTCTTACGTTCGTTGTGAGTGTTTTGTGTTATGTGTTGCTCATATACCCCGTGTACCCCGAGATTATATGGTATGTCGAGTGTTGCGGATACTTTTCGGCGGGTTTTCGAGTTACTACTCGTCCGGTGTTGTCTATTCGAGTTGTTGCGGTATGTTCATGCTCCGGCCCGACCTCTCGCCAACTTTCATCCGACAACCACCGTTGCAACCAAACTAAGTTTTCTTTTCTTTTATATTTGCACATTCGAGGACATAATGTGATTTAAGTGTGGGGGGTAAATTGGGTATGTTTTTATGCTATATCCTTTGAAATATGAGTGAATGTTGAATTTCTGTGAAATTTAAAATTTTTTGTTAATCTCGAGCATATAATTGGAACTAGATGCTTGCTAGTTGTAGTTTTCTAACGATGATAGTATGTGACTTAGTGAGATAATTATAGCATGTTTTACTTTTATGGAGATAGTTTCGTTTTTCACTCACGAAAGCCTTTGATTTTGAAGCATGACTTTTGAATTATATCCTTTCATTATTTTTAATGATTTATCTTAGGAAGGTCGGTATAGTTACACCTAAGTTAGACCGTGTCTTGTGAATATCATAAAGTTTGAATGTGATAGGTGAGATGTAACTTATGACTTTGAAAAGTGAATAAAGTGAGTGAGCAATTATTAATAAATACGTTTGTCGGAAGGTCGGTCGATGATTGGAGTGAGGTAGGGCGTTATCTCGAAATGTCCTATTCCACTATGATGACCAATGGCTCACGACGATCGGAGAAGCTACCTTATGATTTGAGTAGGTAGGGTGTTATCACGAAATGTCCTATTCTACTATGATGGGTAAGAGCTCATTCTGATATGCGTCAAATTTGAAAATTTTGAAAATGAGGAGTAAAAATAAAGTAAAGTCTTTGTTATCATGGATCTTATACCCGGTAGAACCGCATGATATGTTGTAGGGATTATCCTGCCGAGTGCGTGGGAAGGCTTTGAGTGGAGCTATTATCTTCTATACCTAGGATAGTCATTGGAATTTTTGAGAGGATATTTCCTTGAAAGGCTTGCTAGATTGAGAATGGCTTGTCACACTTACACCGAATCTATCTCTCGTGTTGGTATCATTTGCTATAGTTGTTGTATCTTTTGTTACGTGAGTTAGAGATCTATGTGGATTGCATGAAAGTTGAGCTATAGTTTTGATTGTTTTGTCCGAGGACGTACAAAAAGTTAAGTGTGGGGGAGTTGTTAAGGCCATATTTATATGATTATTAAAGGTTTATTTCATTATTATTTTCCCCACATTTGCATAATTTACATGAGAATTAAGGGTTTAAGTGTAAATATTTAATAAAGATGATTTTAAGATGATTGTATGCAAAATTGATGATTTTAAGTGTTGATTTAATGGAATTATTATTATTTGGATTTTATTACATTTTTGCATTGTTTATTTATCATATAGATGTTGATTTTCGAGTGCATAAAAAGGATAAATGAAGCTCAAGTCGAATTATTCAAGATAGAGTCGGAATTGGCTTGAAGAAATTGGATAAAGATGAAGAAATCCGATCCTCAGCACCTTGGACGAGCGTCCGAATCCCGTCCATTCTAGACGGGCGTTTGATAAAGCGGACGGGCGTCCAAAGATCGTATTTTACATTCGAGAGTTCGGACGGAGGATGAACGAGCGTTTACTCGCGTCCGGGCATTCGGACGGGCGTCCACAAGTCCGGACGAGCGTCCATAGCCGACTTACTTCCACCGACTTAAAACTCTATATATAGCGAGCGACCTCTTAACCCTAATTCATATACCAAAATAATTAAGATCGCAAATTCACCAAAAGCTGCGGCGAGAGAACCCTAATTTCACGAGAGATGCAAATCTCCCAACCAACAATCATCTTCAACATGATTGTTGGCTAAAAGCCTTGCAGTGAGTCGACGGAGGAAGCCTATCAACAACACAAACCAACTAGAGAGTTCGATGCTTAAGTTTAGTGAGTTTAATTCATAGTTTTTTATTACTTTGGATCTGTTTTATATTGCTTAAGTTTTATTGAGTTAAGATTTGATGAAACGATCTATGTTTAATTTATGCTTGAATAAATTTATGAAAGTTTGTTTGTTCGAGTTCTCTTTTATTCAAAGTAATGCATCTAATTGTGTTTTAAGAGATTATGCATGATTAGTCGAGTAAGAGCTTGGAAACGATCTCGTGATTTCGTGTTGATTGCATGTTTAGTTTGTTTGAAAAGATAAACGAAACCCTAGAATTTGATTGAAGATATTTAATTGAATTCGTGTAAAATCACTACTAAAAACTATGTCTTTTTAATCACCATCTAGTTGGGATTGTTGGTTGATAGGTGGAATCGATCGCCTCGCTTGTGTTTCCCTTTATTGTTTATTAATCGAATCGTTTAGATTAAGTTTAGTTTAAGTTTTAGTTATATAAACCCTAATCTCCCGCTTTGTTTTCCCACTTTTACGCTTCGGTTCGTAGTTAGACGCTCGTCCGCAATAGCAGACGCTCGTCCATTAGGTTTAGTTTTCAGACGCTCGTTCACTTTAGTGAACGCTCGTCTGGCTTTCTGTTTTCTTATTTTTCTTGCTTGTTTTTACTCTTGTTTCCTATCGTCTGGATGATTTGATCCAGTACCTTTCTGGGGTTGAGCCTCGGGAAGATGAGGTGTTCTACTGTCAACCACTTCAAGCGCATAAGGAGAAAGGTGGCCCGTTAAAGTCTAGTATTGAGCAACCACCTACTGATTTAGAGCTTAAACCGCTTCCAAAACACCTTAAGTATATCTTTCTTAAGGATGGAGATAAATTGCCTTTGATCATTTCGTCGAAACTCGACCCTGAGCAAGAAGCACAGCTGATAGAAGTGCTTAAGAAAAACATCCTCGCGTTCGGTTGGCAAGTGGGTGATATCCGAGGGATCGGCCCGGACATATGCATGCATAAAATCCGAACGGAGGAAGGAGCTAAAAAGGTGAGACAACCTCGGCGAAGGCCGAATCCGCATATGCAAGAGGTTGTCAAGAAGGAGGTTATAAAGTGGCTCGACATGGGAATCATCTACGCAATCGCCGATAGCGAGTGGGTCGCCCTACTCAAGTTGTGCCAAAGAAGGGCGGTATTACGGTAGAAAAGAATGAAAAAGGGGAGGAAGTTGCCCCGCGTCTCGTGACGGCTACGTAGTCGTATTGACTATCGTAGACTTAATGAGGTGACCGCCAAGGACCACTTTCCCCTACCCTTCATTGACCGCTAATTGAACGACGAGTGGTCATAAGTATTATTGTTTCCTTGATGGCTATTCGGCTACTTCCGGATAGCCATTGATCCTAATGACCAAGAGAAGACAACTTTTACGTGTCCATCGGTACTTTTGCTTTTCGCGAGAATGCCATTCGGCCTATGCAACGCACCCGCGACTTTTCAACGGTGCATGTTGGCCATTTTTGATGGACTTGTGGAGCAATGCATGGAGGTCTTCATGGATGACTTCTCGCCTACGGCGATAGCTTCGATGAAATTTTAAAGAATCTAGATATGGTACTCCAACGTTGTGTTGAGAAAACTCGGTGCTTAACCGGGAAAAATGCCATTTTCTAGTAGACGAAGGAATCGTTTTGGGACATAAGGTGTCCAATGCGGTATTCAAGTTGATAAGGCTAAGGTCGAAGCCATTGAACGGATGACGTACCCAAAAACAAGAAAGAGGTACGAGGTTTTCTAGGACATGTTGGCTTCTACAGGCGTTTCATTAGAGACTTTTCTACGATTGCCAAGCCTTTATCAAATCTCTTGAAGGAAGATGTCGATTTCTTGTTCGATGCAAAGTGCAAAGAAGCTTTCAATTGTTTGAAAGATAAGCTTATCAGTGCCCCTATTTTAGTTGCACCTGACTGGACCAAGCCTTTCGAGTTGATGTGCGATGCCTCTAATTACGCCGTAGGCGCAGTTTTAGGTCAAAGAGTTGATAAAAGGTTTAGACCCATTTATTATGCGAGCCGTACCTTGAACCCGGCTCAATGCAATTATACTACGACTGAGAAGGAATTCTTAGCCGTCGTCTTTGCCATTGACAAGTTTAGAAGTTATCTTCTCGGGTCTCAAGTGATTGTATGGACGAGATCATGCGGCTTTACGCTACCTTATGGATAAAGCGAGATGCCAAACCAAGGTTACTTAGATGGATTTTAATTCTACAAGAGTTTGACCTTGTGATTAAAGATAAGAAAGGCGAGTGAGAATATTGTGGTGATCATCTATCTCGCTTAGTAAATGAGGGTGCGAGAAAATCACAATGATATAGGCATTGATTTTCCGACCGAGCAATTGATGAAGCTTGAAACGGTTAGGCCGTGGTATGCGACTACGTCAACTATTTAGCGAGTGGTCATTTAGAGGATATGACGTATCGGGAGAAGAAAAAGTTCTTTTCGATCTTAAATATCTCGTATGGGAAGATCCTTATTTGTTCAAGGTCCGTAAGGATGGTTTGCTTCGACGGTGTGTTCCCGAGCATGATCAGTGGGATATCTTAGAACAATGCCACAGCGGTCCTACCGGAGGTCACTATGGAACACCAAAGACGGTTGCAAAGATCCTTCAAGCTGGATTTTACTGGCCGACTCTGTTTAAAGATGCAGAAGCCTTTTGTAAAGGTTGTGATAGGTGCCGTAGAACTCGGACGGCGAGTAGTAGGATGGAAATGCCACTTAAGCCCATTCTTGAATGCGAAGTTTTCGACGTTTGGGGCATAGATTTTATGGGACCCTTTCCATCCTCATGTGGTAATAAGTATATCCTCGTCCGTGTGGATTATGTTTCAAAGTGGGTCGAGGCCATAGCTACTCAAACTAATGATCATAAAGTCGTGAGGAAATTCTTGCAAAAGAATATCTTTACTAGATTTGGTTTGTCCGAGAGCACTCATTAGTGATGAAGGCACTCACTTTTGCAATGCGCCGCTTGACAAGATACTTGAGAAGTATGGTGTCAAACATAAGATTGGTACACCATATCATCCTCAAACTAGTGGCCAAGTCGAGGTAAGCAACCGGAGCCCGAAAAGAATTTTAGAGAAGACCGTGAACAATAATCGATCTAATTGGAGTCTTAAGTTGGATGACGCATTGTGGGCTTATCGTACGCATTCAAGACCCCGATGGGCACGTCACCCTTCCAAATGGTCTATGGCAAAGCTTGTCATTTACCTGTCGAACTTGAACACGAGCTTTACGGGCTATTAAATTCTTAAACTTCGATAGCCAACTCGTGGGGGAGAAACGGTTGTTACAATTGAACGAGCTCGACGAATTCAGACTCCGTGCATACGAGAATGCTAAGCTTAGCAAGGAAAGAACGAAGATGCTCCATGACGCTAAGATCAAGGACCGAGAATTCAAAGTTGGTGAAATGGCTTTACTCTATAATACCAGACTTCATTTGTTTCCTGGTAAGCTTAAGTCTAGATGGTCTGGTCCCTTTGAGATTCTCGAGGTTAATCCAAGTGGAGTAATTACTTTGAACGGGTATGGTAATCAAGCTTTTAAAGTGAATGGTCATCGACTTAAGAAATATTTTGGGCAACCAAAGGAAAAGCCTGAGATTCTTTATTTCCAAGAAGAGATGAGAGTACAGATGTCCTGATTTGTGAAGAGATTCCATCTTATTTCTTTGAGTCAGATGATGATGACGTTCCTATATCCACCCGTAAGGTACCTTCTGTTGAGACTTCTGATCATACCACTATGTCTATGCCTATCATCCGCAAGAGCAAGAAGAAGAGAGTCAGTGTAGTTTGGAGAGAAAAGTTCAATGATCTTATAGCACACTTGACTTGTTGTTGTGGTGAAAATCATTTCCGCCCTAGTAATTCTGATTCTGATACTGAGGTGGCGGCAGTTAAACCAAAGTGGCCCGATCCGGGTTGATTCTTGAACTTTGTGTCAAGCTATTGACATTAAAAGAGCGCTCCTAGAGGCAACCTAGTTTTCTTTGTTTGTTTCCTTTTCTTAGGTTGTTTTGTTTTATTGTTTTCGAAATATTACTTTAGTTGATTTTGTGTTGATGGTTATTCCTCTTACGTTCGTTGTGAGTGTTTTGTGTTATGTGTTGCTCATATACCCCGTGTACCCCGAGATTATATGGTATGTCGAGTGTTGCGGATACTTTTCGAGCGGGTTTTCGAGTTACTACTTGTCCGTGTTGTCTATTCGAGTTGTTGCGGTATGTTCATGCTCCGGCCTGACCTCTGCCAACTTTCATCCGACAACCACTGTTGCAACCAGCTAAGTTTTCTTTTCTTTTATATTTGCACATTCTGAGGACATAATGTGATTTAAGTGTGGGGGGGTAAATTGGGTATGTTTTTATGCTATATCCTTTGAAATATGAGTGAATGTTGAATTTCTGTGAAATTTAAAATTTTTTGTTAATCTCGAGCATATAATTGGAACTAGATGCTTGCTAGTTGTAGTTTTCTAACGATGATAGTATGTGACTTAGTGAGATAATTATAGCATGTTTTACTTTTATGGAGATAGTTTCGTTTTTCACTCACGAAAGCCTTTGATTTTGAAGCATGACTTTTGAATTATATCCTTTCATTATTTTTAATGATTTATCTTAGGAAGGTCAGTATAGTTACACCTAAGTTAGACCGTGTGCTGTGAATATCATAAAGTTTGAATGTGATAGGTGAGATGTAACTTATGACTTTGAAAAGTGAATAAAGTGAGTGAGCAATTATTAATAAATACGTTTGTCGGAAGCTGGTCGATGATTGGAGTGAGGTAGGGCGTTATCTCGAAATGTCCTATTCCACTATGATGACCAATGGCTCACGACAGTCAGGAGAAGCTACCTTATGATTTGAGTAGGTAGGGTGTTATCACGAAATGTCCTATTCTACTATGATGGGTAAGAGCTCATTCTGATATGCGTCAAATTTGAAAATTTTGAAAATGAGGAGTAAAAATAAAGTAAAGTCTTTGTTATCATGGATCTTATACCCAGTAGAACCGCATGATATGTTGTAGGGATTATCCTACTGAGTGCGTGGGAAGGCTTTGAGTGGAGCTATTACTGTCTATACCTAGGATAGTCATTGGAATTTTTGAGAGGATATTTCCTTGAAAGGCTTGCTAGATTGAGAATGGCTTGTCACACTTACACCGAATCTATCTCTGTGTTGGTATCATTTGCTATAGTTGTTGTATCTTTTGTTACGTGAGTTAGAGATCTATGTGGATTGCATGAAAGTTGAGCTATAGTTTTGATTGTTTTGTCCGAGGACGTACAAAAAGTTAAGTGTGGGGGAGTTGTTAAGGCCATATTTATATGATTATTAAAGGTTTATTTCATTATTATTTTCCCCACATTTGCATAATTTACATGAGAATTAAGGGTTTAAGTGTAAATATTTAATAAAGATGATTTTAAGATGATTGTATGCAAAATTGATGATTTTAAGTGTTGATTTAATGGAATTATTATTATTTGGATTTTATTACATTTTTGCATTGTTTATTTATCATATAGATGTTGATTTTCGAGTGCATAAAAAGGATAAATGAAGCTCAAGTCGAATTATTCAAGATAGAGTCGGAATTGGCTTGAAGAAATTGGATAAAGATGAAGAAATCCGATCCTCAGCACCTTGGACGAGCGTCCGAATCCCGTCCATTCTAGACGGGCGTTTGATAAAGCAGACGGGCGTCCAGCATCGTATTTTACATTCAGAGAGTTCGGACGGAGGATGAACGAGCGTTTACTCGCGTCCAGGCATTCTGGACGGGCGTCCACAAGTCCAGACGAGCGTCCATAGCCGACTTACTTCCGGCCGACTTAAAACTCTATATATAGCGAGACCTCTCTTAACCCTAATTCATATACCAAAATAATTAAGATCGCAAATTCACCAAAAGCTGCGGCCAGAGAACCCTAATTTCACAGAGATGCAAATCTCCCAACCAACAATCATCTTCAACATGATTGTTGGCTAAAAGCCTTGCAGTGAGTCGACGGAGGAAGCCTATCAACAACACAAACCAACTAGAGAGTTCGATGCTTAAGTTTAGTGAGTTTAATTCATAGTTTTTTATTACTTTGGATCTGTTTTATATTGCTTAAGTTTTATTGAGTTAAGATTTGATGAAACGATCTATGTTTAATTTATGCTTGAATAAATTTATGAAAGTTTGTTTGTTCGAGTTCTCTTTTATTCAAAGTAATGCATCTAATTGTGTTTTAAGAGATTATGCATGATTAGTCGAGTAAGAGCTTGGAAACGATCTCGTGATTTCGTGTTGATTGCATGTTTAGTTTGTTTGAAAAGATAAACGAAACCCTAGAATTTGATTGAAGATATTTAATTGAATTCGTGTAAAATCACTACTAAAAACTATGTCTTTTTAATCACCATCTAGTTGGGATTGTTGGTTGATAGGTGGAATCTGATCGCCTCGCTGTGTTTCCCTTTATTGTTTATTAATCGAATCGTTTAGATTAAGTTTAGTTTAAGTTTTAGTTATATAAACCCTAATCTCCTGCTGTTTTCCTGCACTTTTCTGCTTCAGTTCGTAGTTAGACGCTCGTCCGCAATAGCAGACGCTCGTCCATTAGGTTTAGTTTTCAGACGCTCGTTCACTTTAGTGAACGCTCGTCTGGCTTTCTGTTTTTCAAGTTGATCTAAACCCAGTAGAGACCCGAGAGGTATTTTCTTGGCACTAAGTAAAGAAGTTTAATTGTGAGTTGGTTACTATGTTCTTGGTAATTAGTTTTTGTTAGGTAAGTGCTGTAGATAGAATGAAGTTTTCGTTTAGTTGACCGGATAACTGTTAGTGCTTGATGTATTATATCAAGAGAGGGTCGGTGGAAGTTTAGTAGGTTCTGCACACACATCACCGAGTGAGGTCGATTTGCTGAATACTAGCTTGTCATGATTTTGACTATATCTCGTGTCAGGTTATGTGGATTCTTGATAGTATGTTCTTGTTTTGTTTTGCTCGGGACGAGCAAGGTTTAAGTGTGGGGGTGTTGTTAAGGGTCAAATTGTAGTGTTTTTAACGATATATTTTATATCAATTTCCCCCGTATATGTATTATTTTCATAGAAATAGGGCTTTATATTGAAATATTGAGTAAATGATGTTTTTAATAGTTAAATCTCAAAACGTAACGATTTATGTGCGTAATTGATGATTTTATGTTATTTTGGAAATACGTTACGCTTTGGTATGTTTTCCTATTGTTGTAGATACTCATTGATGATGGGAGAGAGGATTTTAGAGAGCCAAATTCGTGATTGGAAAGGATCAATCAAATTTATGGAAGATTGAAAGATATAAGGAAAGAAATCAATCAAGATGAATGTTGGGAAATCAGGATTCCGGGTAGCGCTGAACTTCCAAGGCAGTTCTTGATATGATAAGAACCGATTTGACTCTGGACCTCAAGAGAAGAGTTGTAGGGCTTGAAGAGAGGATTCTACAGGATTTTGAATCACTCCATTCCGACTTACGAGGCCCGAGATATGAGCGTTACAAGTTCAGAATCTGTTCCAGGAGAGCTGGACGGGCGTCCGACATTATGGACGGGCGTCCAACAGACCGTTACCGTAGCAACCGACTTGATTTTCCTATTTAAACAGCTGCGCCCCAACCCTATTTTACATCAGATTTTTCATACGAAAATTACACGGAAGCGCAGCCGCTCCTTCTTGGTTTCAAGGTCGGTCACCCGAGCCTTGTGCTCGGGTGAACCGAGGTTAGATTAGGATCGTTTTTATTTTGTTTTTCATCCATGGAGTTCATCCAATGTATTAAACTATGTGAGTTTGTTTTCTTTCAATTTATTCAATCCTTTTTATTTCCATGATCTTGATTTATTTTGTATCTTTCTTTGTGCTTATGATGCCATGAGAATAGATTGGAAAATTAGTTCTCTATTGATAGTTACAACATACGGAAGTTGCGTAATGTTAGATCACCATAGAAAGATAGGATCTTTAATCATTAATGATGACAAATTAATTGGTTAGATTTCTAGGTTGTTAGATTCGATTATACGAGAGTAACTTGAATCTACACCGAGTTTTGTATTGAAAATCAGTCTCAACATTCGGAAGATGAGAGATTGATAAATTGGATTTACTAAGGAATTAGGAATCCGTAGCTTGAGATTAAATTCACTAAGGAATTAGGGGTTTATATCTCGTGAAAAGGTGAAACCACAACTTGAATTAAAATCATGAATTGAACTAGAATTGAGATCACATAGGTTTGTATATTGGTTGTTTCCATGTCCCTTAGTCTAGATTGTTTATTTTGTTTCCTAGGTTAGATTTATTTTGATTGTTCTTTATGTTTTTATGTTTTTATGTTTTTGTTTTTCGTTTTTAGAGTAGCAATTGGTAGGATTAATAAGATTAGATTGAACATCCCTTTTCCCTGTGGATCGACCCCTTACTCATTACGCTTTACTAGCAACAACCCGATGTTTTGGTCGGTTAGGAGTTAGTTTTGCATATAGGTTAGGGTTATAAATTTTCTTTTGTTATTGATGCAAAATCTCCCCAACAATGACCTTCGTTGACAGAACTGGAGACATGCATGCTGGTCTGCTTAGAAAGTGCACAATTAAGGCAGGAGGGTGTACATATCCGATTGACTTTACGGTCATAGATGTACCTGAGGATCCCAATGCCCCAATTTTATTAGGAAGACCTTTCCTAGCGACTAGCAGAACGGTTTTGGATTATGACAATGGGGAGATTACTTTAAGGTTGAACAATGATGCTGTATCTTTTAAGAGCTTAGAACCCTTAGAGAATAATCCGGAAAGCTGCAAGATAACGTATGCTTCAGGAAATGTGGAGATTATGGAAATAGAAGGGCAGAGTTATAGAGAGGTTGTAGTAGAAACCATGGAGCAGGAATTCATGAGACTAATGCTGAGAGAAAGATAAGAGAAGGACCACGACAAGATGCTCACGGAAGCTAGCCCTTCCGTGTTGCGTAGTGAACGAGTTGAGCTGAAAATGGAAAACGTGGAGTCCTTGGGTTTAAAGTCTAAATCTCGATGTAGACGCAGACCTAGTACGCAAGCCAAGAGGGAGAGGCGTTCTAGAAAGAGAGCTCAAAAAGGTTCTATGAAGGTACAGACAGCTGGAGCGAAAGTTTGGCGAGTTAAAGCTCCAACCCTTGAATGATCGGAGATCTGAAGAAAGTCGAGCTGGCGACTATAAACCCATAACTAATTCTTTAAGCTCTTAGTTAGATTAGGTTTGAATAAAAGTAGCCAGATGAAGGGACGAGCTTTTTTTCATCCTACCGCACCCTTAGGCTTGAAACCGATGGTTGTGAAAAGGTTTTTTTTTTACTCGTTGTGGATTCTAGTGAATTAGGTTAGGTTTTGAGTCGGAAATAGCAATGAAAGGAGTAAAAGGCTAATCAATTTGAGGTCAGAACTGAGCAGAGAGGTTAAGGAGAGAGTGCAGAAAAGGCAAACAGAAAAATCTGAGGAAAAAGACCCCCGGTAACCCGGTCATATCTGCCGAGTTACCGAGCAAAGATTTTCAGTTTTCTGAATATCAGTTTGAAAAGCTAAACTTTTAGAGACACGTGGAGGACACACATTTCACCAGATACGGCCAGTCAGCAGAAACTGTCCCATTTTCCCTTCTTTTCAAATTTTTCATCCTTTCCCACACTCCACCATAACTCCACCTCAATCCCATCAATCACCTCCTCAAATCACTCACCCCAAATACTTCTCTACCCACTATCCCACTAAACCCTTCCACATTCACTCATTTCTTCTATTTAAACCATCCATTCACCACCATTTCAATCATTCTTATCAAATATCTTCTCTTCAAATCATCAAACTTCTTCTATTTCTCCTTCTTCTATAAAAGTCGGCCACCATCACCACCACATCACCACCACATCTCCACCACAAACCAACCATTTACTTCTATTTTCTAAACCCTAAACACCACATCCAATACTCCTATTGCTGATTTGCAGTATTTCTGCAAAGTGTAATGCTGCAATCCTTCATCTGTTATCATCTGAGGCACGCACCCAGAAATAAAATCAGAAAAATTCTGCCGGTAACCCGACCAGGATAGCCGAGTTACCGAGGTGAATTTTCCAGAATCAGTTTCGGCATCTATTTCTATCATCATTCAGGATGGGTCCAAAACGTAGCAGAACGGCCAGTCGTCCCAGTGGTTACCAAAGTGTTTATGGAGATACTAAACCCTTGATAGACGGGGTTGAGAAATTCCATTCTTTAGAGAATTACGAGTCGTTCCGAGGGCATTGGAACGTAAGACCAGTGGCTCGAGAACGAGGGGTAGACTTGAAGGATTGTGGTTCGATCTTGCCAACCGCCTTACAAATGCAAGATATTTTGGATATGGCGGAGGCACCGGCAAGGTTCAACGCCACGGTAGTGCGGGAATTTTATGCTTACGTTTTGCACAACCCCGGAGCCACATATGCTATGGTCCGTGGTGTCAAGGTTGATTTCTCCATCGAGCGGATCAATAAGTATTACGGGGTTCGGAATCCACCAGTGGGCCCGACTGAGTATACATCCTAGAGCAACGTTGAAGACATAGAGAGGATGAACATGATAGCTGATTTCTTAGGTGTGCAATAGAAGCGCACATCTTTGGGAGCCCCCACCATCTTTCTAGAGAATGAGTTATCTTGGGACCGGAAGATGGTCAATAGATTTGTTTGTGCCCGCCTTCTACCGACCAAGAACACGGTCTCTGTCACCACTACGAGGGTGGAGTTGATGTTTTATCTTGAGACGGGATCTCCGGTCAACATCGGTCTACTGATGCATAACCGTATTCACGAGCTCGCCGCCACATCTGAGCACGAGTTGTTGCCTTACGGGCCGATGATTGACATGTTTGCTTTAGAGGACGAGGTCAAGATGCTCGTCAGTGATGATTGGGAAAACCCTGAGCCAAAGCTCAGTTCGCAGTCAGTTTTGAGAATACAAAGACGGGTTAGAGCAGAGAGGGAGCATACTCAGTTGCTTGGAGCACCGAGGACTCAGAGAGCCTTGCTTGAGGAGCACTCGTGAGATATTGCGAGTCTACATCGCAAGATCGATCGGATTATTGATTTTCTAGGAGTTCCACCTGCTACCCCGCCACCTAGGACTGCCCCTGGTCGTAGAGCATCTTCTTCCACCGCCGCCGCCTCAAGTTCTGCACCACCTCCCGGGTTTGAGCCTAGAGATGACCTGGAGGATTATTATGATGAGGACGATTAGTTTTTATTTCTTTTTTATTGTTATTTTCAATTTATCTATTTATTTTTCTATTTACCTTACCTATATAGTTGATGTAGTAGATTAATTTTAGTATAATGATTTTGTCGGCTTAATTTGTTTTGGAGTTATTTATTATCTCTTTTACTGCCGCACTTCTATTATACAGTTTCTTGTCACCACTATTCTTCTTGGTTTGTTTGAGTCATTTAGCGCAGATTCTTCATGGACTACTTACATGAGCCCGATGATCTATACGACGATTCACTTATTCTTTGGTTCCGCCCTTAACCGAAGCTAAGTTCCTTTTCATTTTTATTTTCATCTTACATATTGGGGACAATGTTTCGATTAAGTAGGGGGTAAGGGACGTCACTTAGCTTCTTAATTGCGTAATTATCTTGATTCTCTTTGATGCATGATTCACCATTTAGAATTTGACTCATTTCGACAGAATTTCGAGAAAATTATGATATCTTTGATCTTTTCGAGTTAATTGACTTCATCTTTGTTTTACATTGTACGAGTAAGAGAAAATGTCCACTTATGAAGTTGTGGCGTATTAAGCGCATATTCTGTTATGAGCCACCATTTTAAGCACGTATAACTCACTTCCCTTGGTGTGTAGTCGATAGCATATTACTTTGACTAGAGTTGACCCTGGCTTTATCACGAATTATGTTCCACCAACGCTTATGAAGGCAATGGAATTTCGGATTCGGTAGTTTATCAAGAGTGTGACCGTGAGGATAGATAAATCAATGAGAGTTCACCCATCAAGAAAGAGGAGTGCATTGAAATATATACATCTATATTCTCTTTGGCAAACCATCTAGTCGATAGAGCATAAAACGCATGACTTTACAGACCGATAAACGTGAGCCTAAGAGTACTATATGCTCGGTTCTCGATCCGCCTTGCCAGCTCAATTAATTAATAAATAACATGTTCGAGACTGGTCAGTTCGACTACAGGTTGACGTAATATGAGGTTGCCTGCATTATTAAGAGGTTGTGAAAGTTATTGCACACACACATTGGCTCATGACATGAATAGTGTTTAATGCATCACTGATGGATATGAGTGGCATGATCTTGATCTTGACTTTGTAGGGTATAGTTGTTTTTAATTAACTTGTATACTGATCAGGGATGTTGTTTTCTTTTCACCTTTTTGTTCGGGACGATCAAAAGCTAAGTGGGGGGTAGTTGATGACGCTCTAAATGGTATCGATAATTATACCTATATTCACCCTGAATTATGCTCAAGAGACGATAGATAGTCTCTTTATTGCTTGGAATATGTGTTAAATGCTATGTGCATGTTTCCAGGATCGTAATTATGCATCTATGTTATTTTCCCGAGGTTTTGGTACTGTTTTGTCTCGTTTTGCATGTTTTATAGGATGTACCTGATCTAGAGCATTGCAGAAGGGATCTGGACCAAAAGGAATACATTGGGCCGAGTGATTAAAGTCCAAGAAGAGATCTGCTGAAGAAAAAGAAGAAAAGTTGGTCCGGTTTACCGTGGGCTAAGTCCGGTAAACCGGTGACTTATTAAACACGAAATTAATTCTGCCGAATTATCTAGGTCGGTTAGGGTTTTAGAGAGTCTTAAGTCGGCTATTGTATCTATATAAGGCCGCATATACCGAGTATTACATAAGATTTTGAATATTAATACAAATACATTATACAATTTGATGAAATAAAGATTTCGTGAGCTTTGAAGGAGTTATTTTTGGTTTTCTCTTTTCTTCCATCGTCTCTAGTTTGAGTAGATTGAGCTAGATCTCCATCGTTGAAGGTATGAAGCTTTGAACGTTCCTTTATTGTCTTCAATATGGTAGATCAGTTCGTATTTATGTGTTTTAGTTAATCTACATGTTTAATGACCCCATAATTTACTTAATTTAACCGTATCAGAGCAATGTAGATCCAGAATTAGGAAAATATGACCCCGGTAAACCGGCGGTCTATACCGGTTTACCGAGGCAATATTTAGAAAACCTAAAACTGGGATTCACTACATCTACGTTGATCGACAAGTTTAATTAACAGTAGGTTAGATCTGGCCAATCTACTTATTGTAATCGTAAACTGGCATGAAATACGAATAGTGAAGTGCTAAGTTAGGATATAGTCCGATGGACCCTAGGAACGTGCTGATCAATGTTGACAGTTGTCTAGGTGGGTTTGCGGTATGAGTTAGCGCTCGATATCGGCAATTCTAGTTCTTTATACGTATGGGCTATTACGGACCAATTAAAGAGGGTAGCTTGCGTATAGATTTTCTACTACCATTGTCAGAGTAGATAGGATTAGGAATTGCACCCGTAGCTAATGATGATAATAATTAAAAGCTCACGATTAATCTAAGGAAATTATGTGGGGAAGTAAACATAAGTATTAGCTAAACCAAGTTAGTTGATCGGTGAGAAGAAGGGGAGAAGTACTATATTTGTTTTCTTTATGTCCATTGTTGGTCAATGACCGCTTATGTGTTGCTTCTTAATTAGGTTAGAATAGTTTATAGTTAAAGTTGCATTGTCTCTGTGGGATCGACCTTGACTCGCATTTATTATACTACAATGTACCTAGTATTCTTGCTAGTAATATCGACGTTAGGAACTTACACGCGATCAGATAGCTCAAAAACATCCACTCTCAATCACTTTTTCCCAACTAAATAATTACATTGATCACAATTTACAACACACCATGCCAATTCTTTGACTTCATTATTTTATTTTGTACTAATATATATATATATATATATATATATATATACACACACACACACACACACATATATACGTTATAAAACTAATACAAAATAGAGAAAGAACAACAAAAGAAAGAAGAAGAAAAACAAAGATTGCAAAATACTTGTGTATTATTTCAATGGTAAAAGGGAGTATTTATAGTACATTCTAGGGTGTGAATACAATAAATGATAAGAATCGTAATATTATATAAAATCAGTCAGAATCAATCGATATTACTAGACAATCCAAAATATCTATACATCATATATAGAAGAAGAGAGACTTGCAAGGAGGTGTTGACACTTGTTTTTTTTATTGGCTCTTTTTTTTCACTGTTCATGCGTTTCAATCCAGCCCAGCAGTGAAATAAATGTATTTGGACTTTAGGTAAAGCCCACTTATTGTTTTTACCCTTTAAAAGCCATATTTTTTACGAGCTCATACAAGGGTATGAATTATGCGGAATAACTTAACGGGGGTGTACCCTTGATTTATGAAACTATAATGAAGATGGCACCATCAAATGTATAGCTCCTTCCTGTGTATGATCATTGCTTTTGAATTGTCTAAATTCTATCAAAACAATTCCTTATTCTTCATATCCTCTGGACTTTCCCCTACTCCCACACCAATAGCAACGCCGGTGGACATTTTCCCTATGGCCTCCTGCCGAGCGGTACTTTTCCGATGACGCTTCAGCTACTCCAGGTTCTCAGAACAAATGAATCATGGGATATGTAGAAATTGGATTTGTAAAGACAAATTTTATTCAAAACAAATATATTTACATACACATTGGAAACTAATACATATCTATGACGGTGTTACCATCTCCATTATAGGAGAGGACTACTCACTCATCATTCTTAGGTAAAGCTAAAAAGATACAAATTGCGATATGCGGAAAGAGATTGATATTTTACAAATGCAATAACTTCTTCATTTTATAGGTCAATGAAAGAAGGATCCCGAATAATTCAAACGAATATTCGTTTTACATTTTCGTCATTGCTTGTCCTCTTGTGTTTGTTGGCCGGCAAGTAGCTTTTGCTTTTTCTTTATTTCTCCACCGAGAATTTCTTTTTTTCCACTGACTTTGTCATTATTGCACCTGACGTAAGTGCTTACATATTATCCACTAGCTGATGTTGAGGTGGATTTTGACGTTCGTGCTGATACTTCGTCATCATATGCTGATGTTGATTCATTCTTGTGATCTTTATCAATAACATTTGTCTATTGTATCTTTTTATTGCAATAGGTGCATAGATACTCAGTCTTTACCTTGTCAAAGGCTCCTTTTAATGTAGAACAAATGTGTTCATTATGGATTGTCATCACCCATCCACTGCGGAATGTTTTTTCATATTGAAGAAGTGATTTTATATCTTCAATAGTGATCTGCTTCAATGTTTTGGGAATTACCAAAGTATGATGATCTTGATAATTAACCTTAATAAGTGAATCATCACGTATTTTTAACAATTGATCAACTAATTGACCAAATCGATGAACATTAATTTGTTCAAAATTACTGGACGTGAATTCCATTGATCTTGAAGGTGTATAATCAAGTTTTTCTTTGGATATTCCAATTTCGATTAGGTGATATGATGGTTGAAACAGACCATCTTTCCACACTGGTAAAGTGCTGTTGATTTTGAGGAAGATTAAACGATCAACTTCCTTAATTACCTTTGTTCGAAAGACCTTGATGGCCTTTTTGATTGTTTCTGGTAATAAATTTATTTCCAGGAGATTTTTGTTGGGATAAATTAATTTTACCATCACATACCTGAATGCTTCGTTGACTAAACTGGGATTAGCTCCTTCAGTAAAGTTGTATAGACTCGAATCCGGTCTATCTGTTGTAAAGAACTTTTCTTTTAAGAAATGATCTTTGTTTGCCGTTCTAGCATACTTGAAGAGTTGGTTGAATCTTTCTTCATTGATCATAAATTGCTGTTGTTTCTCTACTGGTTTTATGGTAGAGATTCTTCCAAGCGAAACCATTTGTGTTGGTTTCTTTTCTCGTCGAACGATTTCTTTAAATGTTGCTTTTAAGCAATCTGCGCTTGACATCAGCTTAGGAGGTGTTGTCAAGTGTTGTCGTGCAAAGATTTCTCCTGAAACTTTTGCCTCAGTGAGTGTACTATATTTTTTATGTTGCACTCCTGAAATTCCTTCTACTGCATGTTTTGCAGCTTACCAAACGGTGTATATACCTGCATATGGTCCATTAAAAACCACATAATAATATTTTGGTCGTGAAATGACCGAATCAACGGGTGTTGATACTGAAGTGTGACCTTCAGATTTATTAGGATGTTGAATATCCGTTGTATTAGGTCTAAATCCAGTGACTAAGTCAGAGGGTTTAACAATTGTTGTTGATGTCTGTACATCATTTACATCTTTTTCCAAGATGCTAGGAATCAACGGGTTTGATGATTCTTTACCGGTTACCGTTTGACCCGGAATAGCTGATATTTTGCTACTATTGCTAGTGCAAGGAATATCAATTTCCTTTTGTTGCTTATTGGGTTCTTCTAATAGGATTATATGATATCTTAGAACCTTGAGCTCCAAGCAGTATCTTGATAGCCACATAAGCATTATGTTCAACCTCAAAGCAGTATTTTTACTACCTGCGATATGTTCCAAGCAGTATTTTTACCATAATCCTATAATGGAGATGGTAACACCGTCATAGATATGTATTAGTTTCCAGTGTGTATGTAAATATATTTGTTTTGAATAAAATTTGTCTTTACAAATCCAATTTCTACATATCCCATGATTCAATTGTTCTGAGAACCTGGAGTAGCTGAAGCGTCATCGGAAAAGTACCGCTCGGCAGGAGGCCATAGGGAAAATGTACACCGGCGTTGCTATTGGTGTGGGAGTAGGGGAAAGTCCAGGGGATATGAAGAATAAGGAATTGTTTTGATAGAATTTAGACGATTCAAAAGCAATGATCATACACAGGAAGGAGCTATACATTTGATGGTGCCATCTTCATTATAGTTTCATAAATCAAAGGTACACCCCCGTTAAGTTATTCCGCAGAATTCATACCCTTGTATGAGCTCGTAAAAACTGGTATTAGAGCCTTGTTTAAATCCTAAGAGAGAAAACTAAAAATGGATCCCGGTCCATTAAGTCCAAATAATTCTGATGAAGAATCAGAAAGTCACGAGTGTCAACTCGTCCGTCATGAATCCTCTACTGTATTCAATGCTAATGTAATAATTCAGCAAGAATTATTATCTAAGATTAAAGCTTCTAAACTAGATCTTAAAAATGAAAAAATATTTAGAATTCCTAGCTTTATAAGCAGCGTCTTTAAACGAGAAAACAAAATTTTTTATTTTGTTAGTACTTGAGAATTCTCTGTAGACACTAAAGATGTCAGAGGAGAAGTATATTTACCTCTTATTACCCAACAAGAGATAAATAAAAATCTTCTTAAAATAAAAGAAGAACATAGATCTACAATTATTATGGTCCATCTTGGAGCCATAAAAATTTGTATAAAATCTCAATTTCAAGAAGGCATAAATACGCCTATTAAACTAGCGTTAATTGATAATAGAATTAACAATAGAAAAGATTGTGTACTCGGTGTAGCAAAAGGTAACCTAGCCTACAATAAATTTATATTTGCAGTTTATCCTAAGTTTGGACTTAGAATACATAGCAAAAATTTAGATAAAGCCTTATCACTCATACATCACTTCGAAAGAGAAGATCTGATGAATGAAGGCGATAAACCTTTTAGTGTAACCTATTTAATAAGTTACGCATTAACCAATAGTCATCACAGTATCGACTATAGAAAAACTGAATACATCGAATTAGATGGTGTTTTCTCAGAAATAGGAACTATAAAAGAAAAGAACTGTTCTAATATAGATTCCACTACTGACTCTTGGGCAATTGATATTGCTAAAGGCAATAGTATATTAGGCGTTGAAAAGGCACCTGCAATAGAAAATGATAGGTTCTCTGTTGGAGCAACCTCATCTAGAAGGAGCTTTGCTAAAACTCCTACGGCAAGAAATAACTTGCTAGAAAGATCTGCATCCATGAGATCAGATAAAGAACTACTCCTGTCAATATCTGAAAGAGTAGATAACGCAACCCAAACGCTTAAAAAGCTTTATGGATAAATGAATATAATAAAAAAACCTATATGTTTCCAGAAACTCTGGAGAGAAGCAAGGATAAAATTCCTTAGCAAAAAATATAAAATCTAGAAAGATATCTTTCAAAGAGAAATATCTAGAAAACCCTTAAAGGTTTCATCACCTTTAAAATGGGAATGTTGGGATTGCTGGAATAAGAACCATTAATATGGATCCAGTATTCAAAAAAGAAAAAAGATTAAAGGAAATAATTCCTTTACATAAGAAAACACATGGTTACGTAGATGGACTAGTTAAATTTGGTAATCAAATTCAATTTTTGATTACTGAAGGCGAAAGAGCTAGATATCATAGCTGGAAAAATGGATTTCAAGAAGAAATCTATTTAAGAGAAATTTCTGGTACAAAGAAATTAACTCGCTCGAATATTGGTAGATTCAAATGAATACACCACATATCCTTAAGAAATGACAGAATTTAAGGATAAAATCCTTAAATAGAGACACCAACACTAAATATTGGTTCTCTACTAACGAAGTTAGTATAAAAGCAATACAACATTTAAGCAATAACTTAAATGAAGTATCTGCACGTATACTACTAGGAATGTATAAATTACTATCCTTTTTAGGATTAAGTAAAGATCCTTGTCAGAATTTATCAAAAAATCCTACCATTTGGAATAGATTTTCCAACCTTTTAAATTATGATAAACAAGACCTATTACAAGAAAATAATCAAGAATTGATGATTGTAATAGAAAAAATCAACACAGAAATACGAACTCTGGGTTGTAAGATCGACAGACTTGCCGATCAAGAAGTACAACTTCTTAGTTGTAAGGTTGATAAACTTGAGAGATATCTCAAAATAATAATAGGACAACAAAATGACTAGTATGACAACTATTAATGAAACGGTCAATCTTATCCATGAAGAGATCAAGATCGTATTAAAACAATTAAAAGATATTCATGATAAAATATCGAGACTGGATACTAGGACCAAATTAGATTACCTAGCAACAAAAATCATAAAAGAAATAAATGAGGAAATACATAAAGTTTCCTACACGACTGAAGAAAAATCTTCTAACACTTCTACTTCTGCTTTTCCAGAAGACGGAAAATATAATTATCCCAGCCATAATGTGGGAAAAGAAGAACTTGGTTCAAGCGCTGATCCAAATGCATTAAGATGGCCTTGCCAATGAGCATAAGCACAAAACTAGAAGAATATTTCTGGGATAACCTAGAAAAAGATGAATTCATCCTAGATGAACAAAATACTTCACCTTTAGATGAAGTACTTAAATTGATGACTCTAGATGAGTTCGAAATTGAGAAAGAAATGGAAACAAGACCAGAATTAAGTAGAATTCTTGGTATTGAAACCATTTATGCTACAGTAGAACAGTCTGAAGCTAGTCCTAAAAATGAGCCTTCAGAGAAACAACCTGAAGCAGGAGCTTCTGGCACAAAAGGAGAAGAACCATCCTTTAAGAAAAGAAAATGTATCGATGGAACCTTTTTTACTAGTTATCCTAAAGTTCCAGGAGAACCTAAGGATTCTAGAACTCCTATCCCCAACATTGATGAAAGGACAAATAGAAAAGAGCTCATAGATGAATGGGCAACATAGTTAAGTTTGTTTATTCAAACCAACAAAGAGGCTTATGGAACAACCAACAACATACTCCTCTTAGTAGAACATAGAACTGCTGGAATAGTTCAAACATTTGTAAAGAATACAAAGTGGACTGACTTTACTCCAGAAAACCTCTTTAGGGGCATCATAGACAGTTTCTATACTATGTTTTTAGGAATCAATTATACGACTGATAAAGCCAATGAGATTCTTAGACAACAAGAAAAGGCTAGAAAACGCCTTATCAAATTACAGTTATGTGATATGTCACTTAGACACTTTTACATATGATTTTGAAACAAATCTTTATAAACTTCCTGGCATCGAGTCTGATGGATTTATAAAGTAATATTTGACCAAAATCCCTATTGTAGGAGAAAAATCCCTTCTAAGGTTTGAAACTGAAACCGTTGGGGTAGCAATTAATAGTCTTGGCTTCGCCAATAGAATTGTTAAAGAAGAACTCACAAAAATTTGTGATTTATCCACACAACAGAAAAAATTGAAGAAATTCAATAAGAAATGTTGTTTGAAAGTTATGGATGCACCTACAAATTATGGTTGCATACCACAAAAAACTTATACAAAAGATAAGTTTAAAAAGCATTATAAGAAGAAAAAGTTCTCTTATAAAACAAAAAATAAACGGTTCAAAGTTCAAACCCGGTAAGTATTTCAAGCCACATCAGAAATCTAACAAGAATCATGAAAATACTAACAAAAAGGAATTTTGCCCAAAAGGCAAGAAAAATTGTAGATGTTGGATCTGCAATATCAAGGGTCATTATGCAAATGAATGTCCCAATAAACAACAATATCATTATAAGGGTAACCGCTTAGAGGAAATTTTTGATTTAGGTTTCGAACCTATAGAAGATATATACGAATCTTTTGAAGAAATCTATATATTTTATGAAAATTTAGATTATTCTGATGAATGTAGTTATTCACCCGATGAATATAATTCAGCGGATACAGACTAATTTAACCATTCAGGAAGAACCCTGGATTGATGAAGAATTAGTAATGACTAGAAACATTACTAATCCAAACTCCATTTATATAAAAGAACAATTAAAGTTCTCTGGATATAAACAAATAAATCTACACTGTTATGTAGATACATGAGCTAGTCTTTGCCTAGCATCAAAATTTGTTATACCAAATGAACATTGGGGAAATGCACCCAATATCATAAGATTAACAATTGCAAATAAAGAAACATTACAAGTCTCTAAAGTTTGTAAAAATCTTAATATAAGAATCGCAGGTGAAGTATTTCACATTCCTACGATTTACCAGCAAGAAAATGGCATGGACCTTGTTTTTGGCAATAACTTCAGTCAATTGTATGGACCTTTCACACAATTCACAGACAGAATTATTTTTACCCTTGATAATCAACCCGTGATTATTGGTAAAATAAGAAAAGCTATTTCTTTAGCTCAACCTGGTTTTTTCCTCCATCGTTTGGTAATAAGTTTATTTTGGTAATGGTTGAATATGTATCTAAATGGGTTGAAGCCCAAGCTCTTCCCACCAATGATGCCGGAGTAGTGATGAAGTTACTTAAAAAGAACATTTTCACAAGATTTGGCACTCCTCGGGCTATCATTAGTGATAGAGGATCTCATTTTTGTAATCAACTTTTCACAAAATTGATTGAAAAGTATGGTGTGAAGCACAAGATAGGTACACCGTATCACCCACACACTAGTGGTCAAGTGGAAGTGTCTAACCGAGAGGTGAAACGGATCATTGAAAAAACGGTGGACACTAACAGTAAAAATTGGTCGGTGAAACTTGATGATGCACTATGGGCATATAGAACGGCTTTTAAAACACTCATTGGTTGCTCTCCTTATAAATTAGTATTCGGAAAATCTTGTCATCTTCTGGTTGAGTTAGAGCACCGAGATTTTTGGGCTATCAAGTTTCTTAACTTTGATCCCTAAGCCGTAGGTGATCATACGTTGCTCCAACTCACGGAACTGGAAGAATTTCGTTTAGATGCTTATGAAAACGCCCGTATCTACAAGAAACGCACAAAGTCGTTTCACGATAAAAAGATTTTTCGTCGTGAGTTCCATGTAGGTGATGCGGTGCTTTTGTATAATTCACGTTTAAAGTTGTTTCTAGGAAAGTTGAGATCGAGATGGACAGGTCCCTTTAAAGTAACTAAAGTATATGCATCCGGAGCAGTGGAGCTCACTGACGGGAAAACCACGTTTCTAGCCAATGGACACCGAGTGAAATTGTTCGTCAAGGAGGAAGGCATTCCTCAAACGGAGGAGGTGATGTTCCTCACCGACCCCCCTTCTGACTAATAAAGAGGCATAGTCTAGCTATAGACTATAAACTTAGCAACCCCGGGTACTATCTATCTTTTTACCGCTTATGCATCAATTTTGGTGAGTTTCTGTGCTTATGTGTTATTTGTTTAAGTGGTATTAGTTGGTAGTAATCCCTACGATCAATCTATATATGTCCATTAGCTCTACTGTATAATCTCGTCGAGCCAACGACGTTAAATAAAAGCGCTCCCGGGAGGCAACCCGTTAGACCGTATAAATTCTATTTTTAAGTTTATCACTTGTCTTGATATGTGATATGCTTGATAAGCTTGGTGTGTTGAGGTGCTAAAAATTTTCCTAAGTATAGAATTGTGTAGGGATTGCTCTCTGAATGTGAATAGTGAATTTTCGGTTCATTAGCTGATGTCATGGCGCACACCATGAAGATGTCATGGCGCGCACCGATTTAATCCCATAATTTCGATTTAATATCATGACTCATGGCCTGCGCCATGAGTATGTCATGGCCTGCGCCATGCTCACCATTTTCGAAACTGAAAATCAGTTTCCCTCTCTCCTCCATTACACCAAATCAACCCTTTCACGCCTCCTCCTTCTCCATTTTCAAAAATATTTTTCTTCTTTTTATCAAAACTCTTAGCAACCAACTTCTCTCCTTCTTCTCATCATCCTCTTATCATCCATCCCTCATCAATCCAATTCAAGCAGGTGATTTAACGGGCATACAAAGGGACGTTTTTTAGTGTTCATGAGGCAATCACCATTAAATACGGCGGCCCTCTTCCAATTTCCGTCCCAGCATTAATTTCCGGCGGCTAGCTTCTTCAAAACGGTAACAACTCTCTGAATTTGTTCCAATAAATTTATCTATCCTTTTTCATGATTTATTTAGTTTTAATATTAAACCGGAGGATGGGATTTAATTTTTGTTGGATAAAATTGTTGTTGTTGATATGGCCACCATAACCATAGATGTCAGACCAACCCTCTCGTAGTAAGAAAAACCCGTCAAGCAAGAAGCGTAAAACTATCCTAGTGCCTACACCCCAGTCGAGAGCTCTGACCCAAGCCGAGCAGGATGTTCTGTTCGAAAGAACGGCTTCTGCTGCAGCCCGTCAAAATTTTTCTAGGACTTTCAGTCAGCGCCCTCCTCTTTTAGAACGCACTTTCAGCATTCAGCACATTACCCCTAGGCTTGAAAAAATCATTGATGGTCGCCATTAGGGAGCTCTCGCAGCCGAACGAGTTGCGCCTATCAATTTTACGATGTTTGCGATATTTTATTCGGTGTTGTCTAGTCTTGCCACTGATGAGGCTCGTTCTGTCAGCCTCCGCACCACCGTTGTCCCTTTCACTCCAAAAATCATCAATAACTATTTTTGTATCCCTGCCATTCCTACCAGAGCTGAGTATAACACCGTTTGGGAGCTAGATAACCCATCTAAGCTTTGGCAGCGAGCTGAGGCCTTTAGGAAGAAAGTTGACCCGACTGCCGATTGGGTTAATGGTAGATTCCCTTTTGGGAATACTACGCATGAAATTAGAGCTCTTAAGCACTTTCTCGGTCACAACGTCTGCCCCTCTCATCATCTTTCTAGCTTCACTTTTGAGGAGGCATGCACTGCGTTGACGTAGGCCACATTATTCATTCCAAGGCTCTGTCATTTTCCGAGCAGGCTCGCCGAGATGACAACATACCCTTCCCAGTTTTTACTATTGCTATACAGAGAGTTTAGACCCCTTTTCACAACCTTTCTTCCCCTCTTCTATATATTAGCACCCTATTTTCTCTCCTTTCTTCACCAAAAATAAAAACCCTTCCCTTAACTTTTATAATTTCCTCCTTATCATGTCCTCTAACAACGAACTAACACCACCACGTTCACCATCTTTGACTCCTCCAGATTCTCCAGACTCATCTCCTGAGCTCACACACCCTCACTCACCTCCACATATCATCCAGTATGGCTCAGAATTGGCCATCAACCGCTATACCTACTGTTTCAGCCGTGCCCCAATTCATTATGAGAAAGGCCTGAATCTGAAGAAGCTGAAAGAATTCTCCAAGGTCCGAATCGCTTGGGTCGGTTGGTCCCGGTTTCTCAAGGCCCCTCACGGTCGAATCAACGTCTCCATGGTGTGAGAGTTTTATTCAGTCCTTTATGGAGCCGGCTCGGTGAGTGGCACCCATGAAGTGCCGATGCGCGGTGTGCAAGTTCCTTTTAACCCGAGCGTCATAAATTCTGTTTTTCATCTATCTGAGACCTATGTTGAGCCCATGGCCCTTTACGAGAAAATGTGGAATCTTGACAATCCTCACCACTTCACGTATCATGTCCATAAGGCTATTCGTACTTTTTCCCATCCAATCTATGCCCGACCAACACTTTGACTGCTGCTGACCTTGATTTCGACGCGCGTGCATGGAAGCATTTTATTAATTCTAGAGTTATGCCCTCCACTCTGTTTTCTCACATTTCTGACGAGGAGCTTATCCTCCTCTATGCTATCCAGGTTGGTGCGCTCATAAATTGGGGCTCCCTCATTCACAGCGCTGCTATCCATTTTGCTTCAGGTCAGTGTCACCCTTGTCAACCGCTTCCCTTTGCATGTCTTATTTCTCACCTGTGCACCCATGTGGCGGGTTTGCCTATTCAGTTTGGTGATGAAGTTCTTCCGAGCCGTGAGACCCGCTCAGGCGTTCTGCCAGTTGACCCACCCGGGAACTCTTCCACCCCGCCCAGCTCGAGTTCTGATGATGAATGATAATGTCGGTGTTCTGTCAGTTGGATGTGTTGTTGGTTCGTTTTAAGTCTTTCCAGTTCTACCCGTTTTTAGTTTCAATAAAATTGTTGCATCTGTCGCCTTTAGTTTCAATTTCCTTTGAGTGCTTGTAATCATTTGCTAGGCACATTTGTCGACTGTTGTTGTGTCCTTTCTATCCTTGTATAATATAGTAAGTTTGTTTCTTTCTAATTTATAGTTAGTCAGTTTCTTTCTTGCATGCATGCAAACACGTTCGGCTTGTACCGAAATATATCCTGGCGTGCACCATGCCTTTGAATTTTCATTATTTTATCCGCATGCTTTTTCACGATTCAAGTTATCAACCATTACTATAATCGATTTTGTGCTCTTCCCTCCTACTACTTCTATCCTCACTAGTCATTGAGGACAATGCTAGATCGTAAGTGGGGATTGGAGCTGTAGTCGGGAAACCACAGAATTATTTCACTATATACTTAAGAAACGCTTAACTTTTAGTCAAACTCGAACACTTAAGTGGATAAAATATATTTTGGTACGAGTTAAGATATGTGATTAAGAGAATAGATATTTTAACAAAGTAAGTAACTTTAATGAGTTATAAATGCATTCTATCATGATCCTGTGATTATAGTGTGAACACTTAAAGTTACGTATATTTCAAATTTTTGTTAACAAGTAAACTTTTATTTGATCATGCAAGCATGCCCCTTTAGCAACTAGAACTTTGTTTTGATATCCTTTCAAGGCGAAATAGAAAGGTATTTAGAGTCGGAGTTAGGGATGACGGACCTGGCATTTCTTTGATCTAGCTAGAGCCAAATGGCCTACCTGAACATAAATTTCCACCTGTCCCCATCTCAGCCTTGTAGAGTGGCGAGACCCCACTCGAAACAGCCATTCGTGATTAACCTCGCTATGATCCAACCCTTAACCGAATCTTGGTATACATTTCCTTGTTATCCCGCAAGTATATAAAGTTTCTCTGGATTGTGCGGTGACGACTTAGGAAGTTGAGAGTTGGATGACACTTGTGGCACGCTATTGAGATGCTATTTTGTCGAGTTTGAAGCCATTATTGTACATTATTTCATCTATGTATAATCCTTTTGTTGTTTTGAAAAGAAAAAAAAACGTTTTCATTTCTAGTGTAAATATGATCAAATAATGGATGTAGTTCAAAGAAAAATGCGGAAGAATATCTTATCAAAATCAAGTAATATGGGTTGGGAAGTTGATTAAGTTGATATGGTACGTTTATTCTCGTGTTGGTTATGAGGGAGACGTCTGTAGTGGCTATAAGGGAGTAGAAGTACCGGCTCGTATTTCATTGGAGTCGAAGGTGTAGAATGCTTACTATCTTGCTCATTTTCTTTTGATATATCCTTTTTATCCCTTCGATAAGCCAATTCCCGAGCCTAACGTTACAAGCTTGCAAGTCCTGCCCGATCTATCTCCTTGACTCTGAATGCCTCAATTAATGGAGATTGGTATCATTCCTAAGCCTATGGATTGCATTTTACGAGTTTTGCATGCATGATTTCATACTTTGGTTGCTTGACAACAAATCTGAGAAATATTCACACACACACCCCGCTTTTGTCTTGGATCACGGTAAACGTACATTTATAATTTTTGATTAGTTACATCACTTAGTTGACATCCAATTCCCGACATTGCATTATCTTAGCTGTAACTCAAGTTATTTTATCGCTTGTCTGCTCGAGGGCGAGCGAAAGCTAAGTGGGGAGTGGTTGATGTATGTCAACCGGATGATGAATTTCCACGATGTTTTACTTCAATTCCTTAAATATATAGTGACAATTCGTTTCAATTATAGTGAAATTCATTATAAATCGAATCGTTTTTATTTCGTATTCATACAACTAATATCTACATATTATCAATTAATTTTGAGCTCGTTAATTATAATTCATTATTAGAAACTACTAGTATTATGTTGGTGTTTGTTGTGCAGTGATATAGGAGAGCATAATAAGGAAAAGGAAGGAAATTTAAAAGCAAGCGGCTCATTTTCATGCAAAACTGAGATTTGGTGATGTCATGGCGCAGGCCAAGACTTCATATGGCGCAGGCCAAGACATCAAGAAGCTTGACAGTAGGTGCATTAAATGAATGTCAAATCTCAACCATTCTGGTTACTCATAACGCACACCAAGAGCATCATGGCGCGCGCCGATTTATTCAAAAATCCGACTTTTGCCATTTAACTATTGCAATACAGAGAAAGAAAAGGAGTTCGGACAGATAGTTTTTGAAGAAGAAACTTGAAGGCAACCTTATTATTAGAAGGCTCTCTTAGCCAAAACATCTATCAATTTAACACTTAAATCTTTGTAACATTTGAGAATTATCATTTTGTGAAGCTCAAGTCTTGCGGTGGATGTAGAAAATAACTAGTTGTGTTCTATCTTCATCAAAAACTGGAGTGGATGAACCTCACCTCAAGTTCATCTTCCGAATTTGGTAGTCTATCAACTTTTACCTTGATCTAATTGTTCTTATTATTATGAATACTAGCTTTAACTTGTTAGTAGTTGTAATAATGAGTAGCTAGTTCTTTGTATTGACTAAGATGATATAATAATGATAGTTAATCCTTTTATTGTTTTGAAATTGATCGTTTATGTTGCTAGCTTTCGTTGTGTTGAAATCCTCTTGCTTGCTTTGATTGATATTATGTCTATTGGAGTAATTAACCAATGTATGTACCTACACAACTAATAGAAACCGAACGGAGATGTTAGTTGTGAGACGAGGGTAAGAGGGACGGAAGATAGAATCGACCGTAACGGAATTTGGTTCCTTATCCGGGGAATATTGCATTCAAGTGTTTATCGTGCCAAGTCATTAGGTTTAAGGTGCTTGAACCAAGGATAAGGTATAGTGTGATTTTATACACTCGTAGGAAGGAAAATCACGTGTTTAGGAATGTACCATTCACGCAATAGAACAATAATGGAAGGAGGTAGGTTGATCAATTCCGAATAATCTAAGGAAAATACTTGAACTAAAGATAATCTTAGTCGATTTCTTTTATCGTTTGAACAACCTTTGTAGCTAGTTATTAGTCTTTTAAACAAAAACTGCGATTCGGATCAAGATAATGACAACTAATCGGTGTTTAACCTCACATTTACCTTGGGAGACGACCTTGACCACCACACTAGACTACAATTGACCCGGTACACTGCCGGTGAGATTGGAACCCTAGAAAGTTTGCATCACATTGTCCCCAATGTAAAGTGAGGGTAAAGAAGTGGTTGGGAAAGCAATGGTGCACCAAAACAAGTCAAAAGAAATACCGGGATGCAATAAATGGGTGGGTGGGTGGGCATGAACAAGAAAGACAACTAATGAAATGACAAGCAATCCCAAGTATGAGAAATGTATCAATCAAAATGTAGAGACAAAAAGATCATTGGCCACACCGGACCTTACAAAAAGAGCAAAAATATTATACTTAATTTTTACGGGCTGCCTCCCGGTAGCGCTTTTGTTTAACGTCGTTTGCTCGACGTGATTATAAGGTAGAAGTGATGGAAATTATATAGATTATCGTGAAAGATACCACTGACAATTACTCACATAAGCATGTAGCAAATAAGCACAAAATCCAACCAAAAGATAATGCTTAAGAAGTAAAAAGAAAAATAGTACCCATAGTTGCTAAATTTATAGTCTATAGCTAGACTTTTCCTTGCTTAGGTCTCCAATGCACCGGTGGTGGGTCATCCTCGAGCACCGCATCCGTCTTTTTTATCAATACCGGTCACCAACATATGTTAGATGAATTCCACCAATCCCAACGATTCTTGACTTTTTCCTTTGATTTTTGAGCTTTCAGTTTGCGAGCCTTCACTTTATTGCTCGAGTCATCTTCTCCAACTACATTCGTGTTAGTACGATCCACGACAAGGGGACAGAAAGTGTCCACAAAAGAACAAGATTCTAGTGTAGTGCTTGGATGTTTCAATGAAGTGTAGATGTTGAAGACAACGCGCTCATCATTCACTCCCAAACTAAGCTCTCACTTACAAACATCGATCACGGCCTCCCCCATTGCTAAAAATGGTTTACCGAGGATAAGAGGTGTAGTGTACCCTTCCTCCATATCCATAACAACAAAATCGATGGGGAAATAAAATTTATCAACATTCACTAGTACATCCTCAATGACTCCTTTTGGACATTTTATGGATCTATCCGTAATTTGGAGAGTCATCTCCATACACTTTAGCTTGCATATGCCAAGTTTCATGAAATCATTGTAGGATATGAGATTTATGCTCGAACCGAGATCACATAGCACTTTCTTAAACAAAAATCCCCCAATCTCATATGAGATCGTAAAACTCCTGGGGTCTTTAAGCTTAGGAGGGAGCTTGTGTTGAAGAACGGCGGAACACTTCTCACTTAGACAAACCGTATCATACTCTTCCAACCGTTTCTTGTTGGATAGTATGTCCTTAAGAAACTTACCATATGCCGACATATTCGTGAGTGCTTTGATGAAAGGGATATTAATATTTAAGTGCCGAAAAGTGTCAAGAAAACGTGCATACTTTTTATCCAACTTCTTCTTTTTAATTTCCTCTCGAGGGGGCTATGGTAATGAATCAAGATCAAAATCTTTCGGGATAAAAGTCATACCTCTCTTACCTTTGTCGCTTGATGAAGTGGTAGAAGCTTCCTTGAATGTTTGTGCATTTGGTGGACGCCATGTGTCATCATTCTGCACCATTTTCCTTGAAGGATGTCCAGAAACTTTTGAATCATTACCGGTGTGAGCCGAGCCATTTCCATTGACGGTTTCCTCTCTAACATGCTCGTTGAATATGGTCCTTAAGTCACTAGATCTCGGGTTTTTCAATAGCCTTGGAACCTTTATCCATTTTTCTTCTTCCTCCACCTTGTCATAGCCATCATTTTTCAAGTTACCGTCAACAATATCTTCCTCTTCTTCACTCAAATCCTCCACTTTCTCTTCATATTCTAAGTCGTTGTCAACCTCATTCCTTCCACACATTCTTCCACTCCGGGTGATTATTGCATCTACCCTTCTCGGGTTCCTCTCGGTGTTGCTCGGTAATCCACCCGGTGGTCTACTACTATTTCTCTCGCCTTCCCTAGTCAAAAGGTCTTCAATAACTCTTATTGATGCCTCCATCGTTCTCATTCTCATATCGTGCCCACTCATAGATGTCTTCAAAGTACCAACCTCTTGAGACATCATACCAATAGAAGTCATCATTGTTTGCATATTGACAGCTTGAGTTGCAACAACTCCCATCAAATTTTCCATCAAGCTTTTCAAATGAGAAACCTCATCCGTTGATTGTGAACTTTGCTGAACATGGGCTTGTTGAGTAGGAACTTGTTGGTAAATGGGAGGTGGATCAAAAACATAGGTGTGAGTGTTGTTCAAATCCTGACATTGTCTCATTAAACTTATTTCATCTTGTGTAGATACATCGGAGTTTGTTAATTCTTCGATATGAAAAACACCCAATGGCACATCATCACATGCTCCATGCTTCAACTCTCTCTACCCCGCTTGTAATTCATCAACCTTCTTATTTATCACCGCCATTTCTCTCAAAATTTCTTCCTCATTAAAATTATGATCATCCCCAATGGCAACTTCCGTTTCACTGGGGCCGGGATCCCACAATTTCTCATTTCTTGTCACTCTTTCAATAGCCTTATAAACATCTTTGGCCGTGCTCATCATAAGTGATCCATGGCATGCCGAATCAATTTTTTTCCTCGACAATTTATGCAAGCCTCTATAGAATAATTGGACTTGCATTTCTAAAGTATAATCATGATTTGGACACGCCCTTAAAAGCTTCTTAAAGCGGTCACAAGCATTGTCCAAAGATTCAATTAAATCTTGCTTGAAAGTAGTAACTCTTACCTTCAACTCCAAATATCTACCCGGTGGAAAGTATTGCTTCAAAAACTCGATTTTTATGTCATCCCATGATTGCAAGTGTTGGTGGGGAAGTGACATAAGCCATTATTTTGCTTGACCTTTCAATGAAAAAGGAAATAATGCAAGATGGGTAAATTCTTGACAAGCACTATTTTGGAATCCCGTGTTGCATATTTCTTCAAGGTTGTAAAGATGTGAATGCGGGTCCTCATAGGCATTTCCGTGGAATTGAGCTCTACTCTTCACTAGACCGAACATATGAGACTTGATTGAAAAGTTTTTAGCATCAATGTGAGGTAGCTGAATAGGATTATGAACTCGATTTTTTCTTTGAATGGCTTGCTCACAAAGCGGTCTGTATTGGTAGGGTGGATTTAGGGGAGGATCATATGGATATGGTTCTTGGGGTGGTGGAGGAATTGGTGGTGGTGGTTCAAGTGGAGGTGGTGGAATTTGTGGATATGGTTCTTATGGTGGTGGTGGAGGATAGTCATTTGGATCTAAGAGATTTTGTTCAAAAAGGGAATTTTCGTGGTTATGCCATCCTTGTACCATTCCTTTTGCCTCATTCATTTCCTCTTCTTGGTGTAATGACTCTTGTGAAGATGCGTCACCATGACCAATTCATAAGGGCTTGGCCAACCTTATTCTCAACAAAATGATCCCTAATATAAGTGAAGATATCCGGGATGTAAGGAGTATCAGGGGCCTTACAACGTAGATAACGGTTCATCAACTACAAGATAGAAAACAACAAGAACACAATTAGTAGCACTTGGTGACTTATCAAAGTGGAAAGCACCAAAGAAATAAAATAGAAAAGAGATTAAAAAAGATTGACTTATTCTCACGAACTTTAAGATAGTATAAGTAGCAACCGTTACACAATCCCCAGCAACGGTGCCAAATAACTTGATCGAGACTTTCTAGGTGTCCAATCTAACCGGCAGTGTACCGGGTCAATTGTAGTCTAGTAAGTGGTCAAGGTTGTATCCACGAGGATTGTGAGGTTGAACACCAAAAAGCTATTATTATCTTGATCTAAGTCGCAAATTAACAAGAAGGTAAATTTATCTAAAATCTACTACTACAAAGGGTGATAAATGATAAAAAGCTTAGCCAAGACAATGCAATGATCAAGTATATCTCTACTAGTATCTGTTGGACCGTAAACGCGCAAACAATTACTCTAGAGGGGGGTGAATAGAGTAATTACCGATTTTTCAATTCTAATACAGTTAGACATAAATCAGAGTTCCAACTTAGTTTCAGTCAATTAAACAGGCCGAAGACTGTTTAATTTAACTATAGGAAAGCTAAGTTATCATAGTTGTCTAAGTGATCTATGTTGAACCTAACAAGTTGTAGTCAAACCAGATTTTAGCAGGTTAAGTTCAATTAACTAGCATGCAAATTGTAGCCTAAGTGTTTAGGTTGATAAGTCCTAAGTGATAGAAACAACAAAACAAAAAACAAATCAAGCAAAACAAACCACAGGGGTAAGTTTTACTTGAATCACACCAAGTGTTAGTCCAAGTCAAGCTTAGAACAACACTTGAACTTTAGATTCAAGTATAACTAAACCAAGTTACACTGAATCTACACCACTACAAGAGTGATACAAAGGTTACCAAAAACTGAAGCCTATAGCTTCGTAAAGACAACAATGTGCAGACCGCCTCTCGAACAGCCTGGTACTTTAGCACATCCCAACACACACAGCCTTGTGTGTTGAACCACCACCAAGTATGAGCAGCCCTTGGTGAACCCGAACAACAATTGCAACAGCTCTCTTGAACACAATTCCTCACTTTTACAAGTATCACTCAAGTGGTTGTGTTACAAAAACTATCCTCACTTACAATGTTCGTGCCTCACAAATCACACTCCGAAATAACTCTCAAACACTCAAACTTAACTCCTACTCTACTTGCTTCTACTAGCTCCAAGCTTCTCCACTTGTTTCAAGCTCTTGAGAACACCTTGAGAGACTTTAAGTTGTTTTTTAGAACGAAAGATTGACCAAGGTTATTTCATTGCATTTGTGAGTTTGCAATTACTTAGCTCCAATTTCTTTCAATTGATTTTATAATCTATAATTGCTTGGTTCTTCTGTTGAAGAGTAGATGGGCATATACATACTGCACACTTAACACACTCATTAGTAGATTTCAAGCATTATAGCAAATTGTGTACAGTTCAACAAAACACAGAAGCCAAACGGCTATAAAAAGAGAGAGAACAGATACAGACTTTGTGCAGTGTGTGTGAGAGTGGCATAAAGGTTCAATGCATGACAGCTCAAACAATATAATGTGACATGCAAGTGCTGTGAATGAAAAAGACATGTGAACACATAATATTTATTCCAAGAAGTGGCGACAGTGAACAAGTGACACTTACATATATATAAATATATTATACACAAAATATATTTAGCCAAGACATATTTTGCATTTAGAAAATACATCTCACAAAAATATATAACTAAGCCACTTAAAGTGCAGGTTAAAACATGTATTTATTTGGCTAAGCGTTTAAACAAATAGTCTTATTGACTCAGATTCAAACAAATTAGCCAAAGGTAAATGCACACATATTTCGATATAGAACAAATATGAGAACTTAATAAACATGCATTACACAGATAAACATTGAAGCCCTTCTCACATTAATTTTAGACTTTTCATCATGACAAACCCATATTATCTATTCTAGACATAAAAACGATTAATATTCAGATTAACACATTTAAACACTTAATATACATCAGATTGCAGAGAATATCATTTTGATTACCATAATGCGACTCGATTTTGGCATGCAATAAGTTGATGACATTTTCATAGATTATATCTAATACAGATATTAGTCAAAATAACATAGACAAAGATAAGACCTTTTACCTACACATACAAGAAAAGCAAGAAAGAGAGGAAGGAGATAACCTTTAGTTGCAGACTAGAGTGACAAGAGCTGTTTTGGGACATCATTGACCTCAAAATTCATTTCATAGGTCTCAACTTTCCTTTTCAGCATCAAAGATCGATGCTTTCTTCATAAACTCTGCCATCTAAGCACCAAATGGCTCCAAACACAGCAACAGCTTTATCGAGCAGCACCAGTGAGTCACATATAGCACAGTTGCAGAGAATCATAAAAGAGCATAGCTATTTCTTCAAATCGAAAAGAAGAATAGGTTATGAAAAGGGCCGAAAGAGTAGGGGGCTCGGGTAATTAATTGGAAAATGTAAGAGGGCCGGAGGTTATGAAAAGCAGGCCTTATATATTAATATATCCAACATATATATTGTATAGATACATATATTAATAATAGAAAAAAGATATAATAGGTAATATAGAATATAATCATAGTGTAATAAAAATAATAATGTGACACAATAGATAAGATTAATTTTCAAGACATGTCACACAAAAACAAATTAATATGATACAAATAATTGTAGAGTAATTATGTTACATATTCCAAAATAAATATTTTAAAATATATCAACACAAAATACTCAACAGTATCATGGGAATGAACTACCTATCAACCTTCCATTGGTGTTCAAGTGTGTGTTACCGGTGCACTCCTAAGCTAGTAGTTTCCCCTCATACAAGTGAATGAAACTACTATCTCTCCTCCTTGGTCTAAGAACCCTAGACCTAATGATTCAACATGATATGAACTTGAATGCAATGACAATGTCAATACTCCCCGGATAAGAAATCAAATTCCAATTAAGGTTTATTTTACCTTCCGGCTTTCCTATTCCTTCTCCCACACCAAGCATCTCCTTCCGGTCTCAACTAAGTGAGTGTGTGCTAGTGCTAGGTGATCAATCCAACACCAACAAGCAATTCAATGAAAATAGGAAAAGATAACAACAACCCATGAAGCTATGAAACATGAACAAACATTCACAATCAACCAATAGAGATTAATAACTATCACAAATACATAATCTTGGCTAGTAGAAAACTAGCCACTCATAGGTATGAACTCTAACATGTCAAGGTTATCATTCATATCAATAAATACAATTAACACAAAGTAAAGGATAAAGATTTACCAAGAACAAGATATGAGCTCGAAATTGGTGATTTCATTCAATTGCAAGAGCTCCAATGGCTTCCATACATCAAAAGAGATGAATTTCTTCCACTAGATTACTTAGAAATCAAACTAACAAATCCTTAAGGTTTACAATGATATTAAGTTCTAAACTAGTGGTAAATTCCGGCTAGGAGAGTCCCTTGGGGCGTGGGTGTGTCTGCAAGGAGAGGAAAAAATAGAGAATATGAAGTTGGGGGTGGAATATTTGATAAATTCGATCTAAAATTAGGTTTTAAAGGCTGAAAACTGCTATCTGCAGCACTTGGCGTGCGCCACTAAAGGTTTGGCGTGCGCCAATTATGAAGCAAAACTCTCTGAATAGCTACAGTGACGTTCGGCGCGCGCCACTATAAGTTTGCGTGCGCCGTTGTCACAGCAGCTCAGTAAAATCGCCATAACTTGAGTTGTAGAGCTCCGATTGATGTGATTCAAAATGTCTTAGAAAGCTCGTTTCTTTATCTACAACTCGCATTAAGAAGTATTCTCCAGAAAATGCCTCTAAGATGGGTCAAATGTCTATTGAATGTATGCTACGGTAGAAACGCAAAAAAGACAATTGATCTGTTTGAATTTGATGGTCTTAGTTAACCTATAATCCTGCAATACAACACAAAAATACCAAGCGTAAACCCGACACGACGCTCCGGTTACTATAACCGGTACAAAACTAATCAAAACACGATATTTTATATATTAATTACTATCTAGACATTTGGATGAACCTAAGAAATTAATAACATGAATTGGTGCAATAATGCTCAAAGTGGTATCAGAAATGGGGTAAAATGTCATAATAATGAGCGACAATTTGTCTCTCATCAACTGTCGATCTTCAATCTGGTCAAAACCTCGTATTATCAGCCCATCTAACCTTTCTTCCACATCTTCAACGCTTGAAACTGCAAACACTGGTTTTCTACTTAAGGCATCTGCAACCACATTGGCTTTACCCGGATGGTACTGAATATCCAAGTCGTAATCCTTCACGAACTCAACCATCTCCTCTGTCTCATATTCAGATTCTCCTGAGTGAAGAAATACTTTAAGCTCTTGTGGTCTGTAAAGATTCTAGCCTTAACTCCATACAAGTAGTGCCTCCAATCTTTAAGGCAAACACTACCGCTGCCAACTCCAAGTCGTGTGTTGGATAATTCTTTTCATGCACTTTTAATTGTCTAGATGCATAAGCGATTACTTTGCCTCCTTGCATCAACACACAACCTAAACCTTGTTCCGAGGCATCAGTGTAGACGTTGTAATTATCAGAGATCTCTCAAACTGCCAAAACTAGGGATGTAGTCAACTTCCTTTTCAAAGTCTGGAAAGCGTCTTCACACTCACTTGTCCACTCAACCTTTACATTATTTTGAGTGAGTCGGGTAAGTGGTGTAGCTATCTGTTAGGAAATCACTAGTTTAACGCAGCAGAATTTAAAATTTTGATTTCCTTTTCCAGATCGTTCTTCGTTTAATGCAATAAACACGTTAAGTAGTTTGACAGTTATACCTCAGATGATCTATAAGATCGTCGCTTTGACCACCAACGGAGAGTAGTTCAATGCGCAAGCCGTCCACGCGTCCGGCCTCTATCGCTAATCCACACGAACCCCTTGCCGGAATCCTCCTTGGATTGCTATCGGAAAAACTCCGGCTGCTAGACCGGACCTTTTCTTCCCTCACAAACTCACTATGGAAAGGCTCTCTATTTTACACAAGAATTATAAACTCTTGCAATTGTGATGATCAAAAGAGCTTGACACCCACCTCCTATATATAGTGGTTGGGGCGCCCCATATGGTGTGGAGGAGAAGAAAACCTTTTTCCAATAAAATAAGGAAAATCAACTAGATTGATTTATCTCTTTAATTATAATTTATTTTCCCAATATCCCATATTGATTATAATTATCTTATTACCATAAATCTATTTTTTAAAATCAATTAATATCTTATATTAATATTATGGCAATCTTTATTAATTAAAGTGCACAATCCAAGTGTATCTCATACACCTAAAAGTGGCGCCCCATTAGTCAACAAATTGACTTCCGGAATATTCTTTAATTAATATAATTTGTATATAATTAATATCTTGTATTTTTATTTATTCATAATAAATAAATACCACCATATTAATTTACCACTATAACCTTTATAGTCTAGAGATAAACTTTCCTTATTTGGTTATCAACTATAACCGCATTTTAATCCGATTCGATGTTCATATGTGTGTGACCCGATAGGCTTCCGAATATGTTGGCCGTAGACACAAAGTGCAATTTACTAAAATGCCCTTCATACCTAACGATCACGGGATAGCGTCTAGCAACACACCGTGACCCCCAATCATCGGAAGAGTCAAAAGCAATGACTACTACCTTTCATGTGAAGCAGTTACCGTGTAACTTACAATCCTATCGCTGTAACAATATCCATACGATCGTATCTCGAGTGTCAATACATTGACGATCGTATCTTATAATCTGGATATCATGCTCTCTCTCGGAATAACACATTTACTCCCACTTTGCAAAGATTCTCGAGAGCTAGACATTCCTTATAAGAAGGCCATTTCGGATATTCAATCCCAATCATAGGATACGCGATTCCCGGACGACCAATCATGTATACTCCGCATGCTTCAATATCATACCCAATCACTACCGCATGATCGACTCGTGGTTAGGAGAAATCTCAATAGTGTCAAAGCATGACAATCCACACCGTGATGCCATGAAGACTCCGGTCAAAAGGATAATTACACAACCACCACATAGTGTGACACTTAATGTAAGTGGGTCAGTCTAACGTACGCATTCTCTAATACACGTCCACGTACAGTCCAAGTGTCCCTACACTTTGATAGACGAGATCTATCCCTATCTTCTAAAAGATAGAAGTCATCCAATACGTGCTAGTCTGATTATACTATCAATGTCCCATTTGATAATACATAAGACTAGACACATTTAAGTATCAACCTTGTTATAGTGATTAGAGACCTCATCAACCATAATCACTATCATGGTTTCTCTATCACAGATTGATACTAGGGACGTTACTATATATACACAACAAATAATGTGAAGATAAACAATATATAATAACACAAGTGCTTTTATTAATCATAATAAAGTTATTACATGAACTAAATAGACTGTAAACGACCCGACCCGGTCGGATCCGGTCCAACCCGATTGGGTTTAGGACACCTTTCCAATACTATCTTTGAGAAGTCTTGCACAAACATCCTATAATAGCCAGCCAAACCGAGAAAACTTCTCACTTCTGACACTGTAGTCGGTCTGTACCATTTCTCAACTGCTTCAATCTTCTCCGGATCAACTTGAATGCCATCTCCAGAAATGACATGACCCAAGAAACTAACTTGATTCGACTAAAAGTCACTCTTTGAGAGCTTAGCATACAAATGGTTCTTCTTCAAAGTGTTCAAAACTATCCTTAGGTGTTCCTCGTGTTCTTTCTCATCCTTCGAGTAAACTAGGATGTCATCTATGAACACTATCACAAATTTGTCAAATTATGGCATAAAAACACGCTGCAATAAATCCATAAATGCAGATGGAGAATTAGTGAGTCCAAATGGCATGACTAAGAACTCATAATGTCCATACCTCATACTGAAAGCCGTCTTCGGTATATCTGCTACCTTGATCTTCAACTAGTATTAACACGACCTAAGATCAATCTTAGAGAACACTCTATTGCCTTGAAACTGATTAAATAGATCATCAATCCTTGGTAAAGGATACTTATTCTTGATAGTAAGGTTATTCAAAGCTCGGTAGTTTATACACATCCTCATGCTACCATCTTTCTTCTTAACGAACAAAACAGAGGCTCCCCAAGGTGAGGTGCTAGGCTAAATTATGTTCCTCTCGAGCATATCCTTAAGTTGAGCTTTCAACTCCTTCAATTCAGCCGGTGCCATCCTATAGGGTGCCTTAGCAACTGGTGCCGCTCCTGGTACAAACTTGATTTCAAACTCTATCTCTCTATCCGGCATGTTCCTCGGTAACTCTTCTGGAAATACTTTTGGGTATTCCTTTACTATGAGGGTTTCCTCTAACTTAGGCTTCACTTGTTCCACATCCACTGTGTATAACAAGTAGCCTTCACAACCCTTTTGACAAGCTTTTATCGCCTTAACTGCTGATATTATCGGATGTCGCTTCTTACAAGGCTTGTAGACATTACCTTGATAAGCCTAAGATGATTTCCAGGTACTTTAAATGTCACTCTCTTTCTCTACAATCCAAGTGAACATAATTCTTGGATAGCTAGTCTATTCCAAGAATTACATCGAAATCCGAAAAGTTCAAAACCGTAAAGTCACTTTTACATCGATATGATCCTACTTGATCATCCACTTGAGGTATCGTCTTAGTTACCTTAGTTGCCTTTCCTAGCGGTGTAGTTATTTCCAAAGTGTTTCTTAAGCTTTTCGAAGGTAGATTCAACTTCTTAGCTATCTTAGACGACACAAACGTGTTAGACGCTCCAATATCAAACAAGGCCGTAACCGCTAAGTTGTCTAATATTATTGTACCTAAGATGTAGATTCATTTATTTAAATACAAATACAACATGATTTAACGTGCTATAAAAGTACTCTAATAAACTAGGATAAACAATTAAAGGTACCTGAAATAACATTATCATCCGGTTCTGCATACTCAGCATCCACTTCGTAAACACTCGAACAAGGAGACTTGGGCCGCCTTTTCCGCTTCCCTGCTTCTCACACTTGTAGACCCCTTTGTCGGACATGTCTTAGAAAATGTCCCGGTTCCCTATAGAGAAAACAACCATTTACGTTAGCTCGACACTCACCAGCATGAATTCTCTTGCACTTCGGGCACTGTGGTGCACCAGTGGTCGGTGTAACTGCCGAAGGTGCCATCATCTTCTTCACCTTTTGCCGGGGTGCTCTCCGACTATAACCCTGGCTTGACCCAAAACTTCTCTTAACAACGGTGGGTTTCTTCTTGAAAGTCTCAACTTCCAAAGCTTTATAACAATTCCACCATGGTTCTTATGGTAAACCCAACATGCCAGATTGTATTTCGTGGGATAACCCATCATTGTATAGTGACATCTTCCTCTCTTTGATCTTCATAAGCTCAGGGTAAAACCTTCCAAACTCATTGAACTTGTTGGTATACTAAGATACAGTCATATACTCATATGAACACCCATCTTAAGTCTTAAGAACTGGCTTGCCTTGTTTGCTTGCATTGTTGCTGGGAAGTACTCATTCTAAAACATAGCCTTGAAGCCAACCCAATCTTTGACTTTTCCATTACTACTCTCTATGGCATCGATCCAAGCTTCAGCTGCACCCAAAAGAAAACCAACTGCCAACTAGGCCATCTCAGATTCAGGGACATTAGCGTTTCTGCATGCTTTCTCAAATCCTCTTAACCAAGCATCAATCTGGGACGGTTCTACATTCCTATAAAAATCCTGAACCCGATTCCTCTTCAACTTTTAATACCAATCAACCGGCTGAACTTGCTTATAAGCTAGTGGTGGTCTAACTGGTAGGGTTGGTTAGTAGAGTAGAGGGTTTCCAAAAGGTGCTTGTGTGTGGTAAGGCTATTGCTGAGGGTACGGTGGTGGTTGGTAGAAACAATAAGGTGGGTAACCGACGCCTTGTTGATGATCAAAACATGGTGAATGAGGTATAGTAGGTCGAGGAGTGTGACCTACTGGCGGTGGGTAAAATATCCGATGTTGTTGATGATGAAAAATTGGTGGAGAAGGGTGGGTCACTGGTGGAGGGTAGATGTTGGTCGCTGGAAGTACATACACTGGTGGAATATCTCCTATCACGGTGACATGTATGGGTGCTTCCCTGGGTACACGGTACATGTAAGTATACCTTGGCTGGGGTCGTGGTGTCTGATAGAAAAATACTTAACCGCTAACTTTAACCGACAGAGTATCGGGTCAACGGGAGTATAGTGGTCACAAGGTCGAATCCATAGAGAGTAATGTCTAAGTACCAAAGCCGACGTATAACATAGTTCAGGTCAATCAAAGGTGGAAAGGTCTTATACTAGTGCAGAAATAAAGATTATACTACCGGTGTTTACTTCTAGTTATTAAACGGTTTAGCCAAACTATGATCCCACGAGCTACTTTTACCCCTAAGGAAAGACTTGACAAGGAGAGTGTCTTAACCAACCTACCTATCCAATTTAATTTAATGACATCCACGGGTGCCAACTCCTAATTCTAGCGATTAGACTAAACAACTCGATCTAACCACCCTATGTGAAGCTAACCGACTCTCCCTTTAGAATACCGATTATCCTAACATGATTGCGTTCTAGAGTCGCTCGAACAACGATGACAAACCTCTGTATTGGAAACGGACCTAACAACTAGGCCGAATCTACGCAACGATCCTAAAACCCCTTATCCCACATCTCACCGCAAAATGCATCTATAAGTTCGATGTGTGTGACAGTGAACTAGGTGATCAATCTAATTCAAAGATGTTAAAATAAGTTTTAGGACGTGGATTAATTGTTTAAACATTCAATTATGCACTACACAATTCCCAATCTCATCCTCCTTAGGGTTTTCGTTCGCTTTCACATAATTCGACTACACAACGGATTAGCTACTCATAATTGTACTAACGAATGAAATAGAAATTAAAATCACACTAAGGACAATAAATAAAAGAGAAGTCATTACCATATAATTTGCAGAAAATCTGATCCAGAAAATACCAAAGAGAAAAGCGATCCAAAAGTCGAATATTTTGTTCTCGGAATGTAAATCTAAGCTAAAACAAGTGTATAGAATCAAATGATGTTATCTAGGGGATCAAGGGATCAAAGGACGTTTAGACTACACTAAAATCGCCCCTAAATCGCGTAAGAAAAGTCTAAAGTCGGCCAAGTCTGAATAAGGGCTGAATGGGCTAGCGTATTTATAGTGCAGGTCGAAAATCTGATGTTGTCGGTCACAAACGCCCGTTTGAGTCCTTCCAAACGCTCGTTTGCCTGGAAAATATGATGATATTAAGGTTTTGTCTTCAGCGAACCAGCGTTTGCCTTTCTTTGAACGCCCGTTTGCTAAATCATGTCCTGAGGGCAAACGCCCATCTGTGTATCATGGACGCCCGTTTGCCTTGTATGAGCTTTCTGATTCGGGCTGAACCCATCCAAACGCCAGTTTGGGGGTCATTGGGACGCTCGTCCAGCTAAAAACCCAACTTTCTGAATGAAGTGTCAACTCTGTAAACGCCCGTTTGGAGTGGGCAAACGCCCGTTTGACGTAGGCTTACTGCAAACGCCGGTTTGGGGTATGGCAAACGCCAGTTTGCCTTGACTTCACTCCAAACTTGGCTTTTCTTCCACTTTCACTCAACTCTCGTGCCACGAACATGTCCCTTAGTCCAAAACATCGTCTTCCGGGTCCTCGAGCCACCTAGGTCCTGCAATAACATAGACGAACAAACACCACACGTAATTCCGCAAGATAAAAGTGCTTTGGGAAAAGAGTCAAATATACGAACCGCCGGTTTGACGAACCGCCGGTTTGACGAACCGCCGGTTTGAAAAACCGGCGGTTTACTGTTCAAAACCGCCGGTTGCCGGTTTGGGCCGGTTCCGGTTTTCTCCCGGTTTGCTCCCGGTTTGCTCCCGGTTCAGATCACGGTTCCGGCCACGGTTTTAAAATTTCATTTTTTTTTCTTTTCATTTTTATATAACACTTATTATTTTCACTACAATAACAAATTATTATTATTTTAATTATAATTATTAAAGCGAATGTAATATATATATTATTTTAAATAGATTTCTATTCGGTTTTAAAAATAATATTAATATTATGTTGTTTGGTATATAATATATATATTACCGTATATTGTGTTGTTTTTCTTATATGTAAATTGTGTTATCTTTTCAACGCTTGTACCGATAATTCGGTTGCCTACGTATTTTTTATATGTAATCGTGTCGGAGGCACAACACATATAAAAAAATCAAAGCGAACGTAGTTCTAATTCTTTATTTTTTTAGTCTTTTATGGTTATGTTTGTTATTGTTTTTTTTAAGTCTTTTATGGTTATTTAATAAGTTTTTTGAGTCGGTTTAAGTATCCGTTGATTATAAATGTTGTTTTATGGTATTTTGAATAAGTTTTTTGAGTCGGTTTAAGTATACGTTGATTATAAATGTTGTTTTATGGTTTTTTGAATAAGTTTTTTGAGTCGGTTTAAGTATACGTTGATTATTAAGTCTTTAATGGTTTTTTAATAAGTTTTTTGAGTCGGTTTAAGTATACGTTGATTATAAATGTTGTTTTATGTATTTTTGAATAAGTTTTTTGAGTCGGTTTTAGTATACGTTGATTATTAAGTTTTTTATATTTTTTTAATAAGTTTTTTGAATCGGTTTAAGTATACATTGATTATTAAAGTCTTTTTATTAGATAATATGTTTGGTATATTGTGTCGTTTTTCTTATATGTAAATTGTGTTATCTTTTCAACGCTTGTGCCGATAATTCGGTTGCCTACGTATTTTTTATATGTAATCGTGTCGGAGGCACAACACATATAAAAAAATCAAAGCGAACGTAGTTCTAATTCTTTATTTTTTTAGTCTTTTATGGTTATGTTTGTTATTTTTTTTTAAGTCTTTTATGGTTTTTTAATAAGTTTTTTGAGTCGGTTTAAGTATCCGTTGATTATAAATGTTGTTTTATGGTATTTTGAATAAGTTTTTTGAGTCCGTTTAAGTATACGTTGATTATAAATGTTGTTTTATGGTTTTTTGAATAAGTTTTTTGAGTCGGTTTAAGTATACGTTGATTATTAAGTCTTTAATGGTTTTTTAATAAGTTCTTTGAGTCGGTTTAAGTATACGTTGATTATAAATGTTGTTTTATGATTTTTTGAATAAGTATTTTTTAGTTATTTTTTTATATGTTTTTATAGTTTCTATCGGGTTTTTTTTTATGGTTTTTTTAATTGTTTTCTATAGTTTTTTTTAGTTATTAGTAGTAGGTTTCTTATAATTATTTTTAAGATATAAATTGCGTACCTTTAATCGACGTCGGTATTTCGAGAGCTTGTTCCTGCCGAAGTTTCAGTGTCACCGCCTTCGAACTGTGACTCCTCATCTTCTGACTGAATGTCTTGCACCCTCTGCTCAGCTCGTACCCAATCTTGACTAAGCATCTGCTTCTCTAAAGTGGTGGGATGAAGCGCACATCTTTTGTTGTTTAGCACATACCCTGCCATGTTGAAAGTGCGTTCCACAGTGACGGTCGAAACATGGCAACTTAAAAACTCCATCGCCATAATTGCTAGAACTGGAAATTCCTTAACGTGTCTCTTCCACCACTTCAATAAGTCGAATCCGAAATCATAGTTATCGCCATCATAGCCTTCAAATGTAGTGTTTAGATATTTTGATATCTCTGTACGTTGATCGGATAATGATGTCGCTCCCTTCTGCCGTTTCGAACTCATTTTCTCCATAACTTTTTTAAGTCCCTTCAGGACACCTGCACGGTTAGTAGAAGCACTTGCGGATGGATTGGGAACCGCGTCAATTCTCAATCCATACATACGCTCATATACAACATACAAATCGTTTAATAAATTTTCTAGTCTATCTACTTCAACCGTAAAATCTACCGGGGCACATTATCAGTATTAGACAAAGCATCATAGTAAGCACCTAACATGTTAGACACACCTACTAGTCTTATACGAGGGTCGAGTATAGAAGAAATGAGATAAGTGTCAGGAATATGCAACATGTATTTATTCCATTTATCCTTCATCAACACTAAACATCGAAATAATGTACTGTCGTGTTCCATGATTTCAAACTCGGCAGTTATTTCTACACATGCAGGCAAAACTAAATGTGATGTGGGTTCATAACATTTTGAAAACAATTCAGTAAATTTTTTGAATATTGAAAAAACATCCATCAGTGTCTTGCATCCAATCCAAATAGAGGGATACAAACGATATTCGCTCGGACAATGTTCATTTACAAATTCACAAAAGGTATTTTTAATTTTGTTTGTTTTTTTCCAAAGATCATAAGTCGTGTTCCACCTATGCGGTACATCTTGCGGCAGTTTGACTTGGCGATGACCTTTCTCTTTAAGAAATTTATACCACTTATGAACAAGAACATTTCTACCTAAAATATGGGAAATCGCATTTTTTATCGAAGTAATATTATGGTCATAAACTTTTAGACCATCCTTTACACACAAATTAAAAATATGGCATAAACATCTAACATGAAAAAATTGACCGTTACATAGAGGTTCACAATATCGGGATAAGTCAGGAATAGAAGCAGTGTTGTTTGCAGCATTGTCAAACGCAATAGATAAAACTTTACCTTTTAAATCGTATTCCTCAAAAATATCAACTAATACAGATGCAATGTTAGAAGCACTATGGGTCTCGTTAAATAAACGAAAAGCAAGTAACCTTTTTTGGACAATCCAAGTGTTGTCAATCCAGGTGACCCGACACGCCCAAATAAAAATTGTTCGTCCTCCTATCCTCCCAAATATCGGCACATACACATATTCGGTATTTATTGTTCTTCAAAGTTTCTATAATAATATTTTGTCGTTTAATAAATTTATTTTTGAAATCCCTAGTCACCGTTGCACGAGGGATACGAGTAAAAGCCGGATGCAAAGCCCTTTGTACGTAACTTTCAAAAATAGGATTTTCAGGAAAGCTAAAAGGAAGACCCATACCCGCAATAAGATCCGTAGTTAGATCTCTACAGTTATCACGAGTGTAAATAAAGAGTGGATTAGTGTTACCTCCGCTAGAGCTCGGCATGTTTAGCTGGGATTGAGAAGAGCCGTCTTCCAATTTTTCCGGGTGTTTAGTTATAATGTGAGTCCGCAACGTTCCATGACCACCGGAATGTTTAAATTGATATTTTTTTCCCATAGAAATTGCACACCCTGTAGAACAATTTTCCGGGGTTAGCTAAACCTATTTCATCAGTCCGAGGAACCTTTGTGAAAAATTCCGTAAAAATTCTCGATGATAACTTTTTTTCTTGTGTTGTGGCTCCGGCACTTTCACTAGCATGTAAATCGAATGCCTCGGGAGTAGGAGTAGGATCAGCACTAGAACAACTATGACGACGCTGACTCCCACCACGTCCTTGTCTAGGTCCTCTATGACGGGAAGCATTAGGAAATACATCAACATCATCATCAACGTCGACTTCATGATTATCTTCAACTTCGTTAAGGTTGATGTTAAAATTTCCACCTTGAGACATTATATCGCTGTAATGACTATCAAACTCATCTTCATTGTAACCTGGAGGTGTTTCGAACTGAGGAATCGAAATGTGACTACCGGTAATAGGGTCTGTGTAATATTGGGGTCTATAGCCACCAACAAGATCATCCGATTCCGGCACAAACGTATCATCACGGAAAGTAACATTTCGATTTCCTCTTGATGATTCACCTCTTCTTGACATTTTAAAAAATCTAAATTAAATAAAGCTCGTTATAAAAAAATTTAATTTAACTAACCAATTTTACTTATAACTAAAACCGAATTGAAGTAACGATTAAATCAGAACAACTTCAAATTTCGGTCTAGTAAGTAAATTTGATTATAAAAATTAATTTTTTTTACACTTGTAAAAAAACTAGTTGAATAAAATACAAAACCAAATTTACTTATAACTAAAACCGTATTGAAGTAACGATTAAATCGAACAACTTCAAAAATCGGTATCGTAAAGTAAATTTAATTGTTGTTTTTAACAACTAAACAAACTTGATAATCAAAGAAATTAATATAACATGTAAGAAATGAGTAGAAGATTGAGAGAGAATGAGATTGGTTTGGTGTAGGAATGAGGTAGTATTTATAGGAAATTTTTTGGGGTGAGATTGGGAGGAAAAAAAAAAAAGGAAATAGCCGTTGGAATTTGGAAATAGACGTTGGAAAAAGAAAGGGAAAAGTAACCTTTTTTTTATATGCACCCAGAAAAAAAAAAAAAAAAAAAAAAAAAAAAAAAAAAAACCAACTGTTGGGCCGGTTAAACCGGCGGTTCCGGTTCCGGTCGGTTTTACCCGGTTCCGGCCATCCGGTTTGAACCGGAGGTTCCGGTTCCGGTTACCAATAACACAAACCGGCGGTTTTCGAACCGCCGGTTTGACGAACCGCCGGTTCCGGTTTCGGTTTGGCCACCTCTACCTAGAACTACCCAAAACATGCCAATAAAGTGATAAACGGGGGTTAAACTGCGCACCAAAGTACAGTAAAGTTGACTCCCATCAACCACCCCACACTTAGCCTTTGCTCGTCCTTGAGTAAATTAGGCGCTCTAAAACAGACCAAGGGATCAACTTTACAAAACATGCATAACTCTCAAGACATCAAGGCAAAAGTAAAGTAGACACTGAATGCAAACCACTTGACTTTATCTTATCATGAAAACGAAGTGTGTGTGTGATAGAAAACCGATAACTTAAAACTCGTTACTTCACTCTACTCGCGTAGGTACTTCGCTCGTTTGTCGAGATTCACTTTGTGTTCAGTGTACCGCTCCGAAGCTTGTGTAGCTTACGCGAAGCAAGCGGGTATAAGATCGAAAAGAATGCATTGGATGGATGCCCGGGCATTGAGAAGGAAGGACGCTTTCGCAGGCGAAAGGCCATGGGGAGATACCGTACGTGATCCATGGATCTCCGATCGGGAAACCGTATCCAAGCTCCGTGGCTAGTCTGCGCCCTTTGGACTTTTCAAACTTAGTGAACTGAAACATCTGAGTAGCTAAAGGAAGGGAAATCAACCGAGACCCCGTTAGTAGCGGCCAAATGACAACACACAACTCATACCGGGCTAGAATCTCCACTAATCGAGGCAACCGAGGCTAAATACGGTCAAGTAGGACTTGAAGGGTTATAATGTTAAGCTCGGGACAGGGTTAATCGAAAGGAAACTTGGGACTAGAGAAAAAGAAAATACGAGTGAACTTAATCATCGTATGTATTCTTTCTTTGAACACACACCAAACCACACCGAACTCCTTCGATCTTTCTATATGCATTAACAAACAACTCCAACCTTAACATCATACTTTCATTCATTTAAAACACTCCTCCTTTGACTTCTTTTCTCAACTGTATTCAAACTTTCATCAAAAAAATTTGAAGTATTTTTTTTTCAATTTCAATTTATTCATTTTTTTCCGAACCACAACCCGGCAGAAAGGCGCTATCGAATCCCGTAACCGCCTCATGTAAGCACGACCCGACTCCCTATACCAAAATAGATGCAACCACAGCAAAGCAAGCACGGGGCATGGTCTGCGTGCCAGAATATATAATAGGGATATGGGGGTTATAACAGTGATAAGGCCCTGTTACGTCAGAAAACTCGATATGCAATGTAACGCACATATTGGATTGCTATAAATGGAAAAAATAACCCCAAACGGGTAAAGCACAGAACATCTAAGCAGAATAGAAGAGCCACAGAGGCACAAAATATAGAAATTATCCAACGTGCGTACAAAGAAAACCAAACTCGAATGACAATAGTAGCATGCCTTAAGGCTTACAAAAAATCAGCAAAAGAGCAAAGTGTAGCCTCTCAAATACTGAAAGTATCATAAAAAAAAGCACAAATGTAGCAAAACAAGCTACACAACTCCTACGAACCCGACCACTAGGTACAAACGATATAAGGAACAGCATAAAAAAAAAAAGAAAATCACGTATGGCCGGGTGCAACATCATCACCAGCAGTAGGAGCATCAGTGGTAGCTCCGGTTTCTGGCCCCTCAGACTCCTCAGTCTCCTCATCAGATGAAGACGCATCCGCCACCACAATTTGTTGGATGGCCTGCTCAATATCGGCCGGAAAAGTATAATCTGTGGTACTCGGGGCGAACACCTTCGGGTCCTGTGGCTGTCTGCCCTGGCTCATCATGAGGAGGATAGTCGTGATATTATTTTGTGTATGCTGCTGATCCTCCATCCAGTTCCAAAAACAGTTTGCCATACACAACCGCATGCTGACGGAAGGAGAGAAAGTAGGAACTGGTTCTACCTGAGTCAGGAACGAAGACGAACTGGGCTGCTGTGATGCCCGACGCTCTGGCTGGGCCGGGGTCTTACCCTTTTCTCTTTTTAGGACGCGAGGGTTCTTAGGCTTATGATCCGCGGTGTACTCCGGAACCTTGGCGTCCCGACATAAACTAGAGATAAGGTGGGAACAAATCAAACAGCGGGTGTAAACTTTCTGATTAGTGGCAACCTCGTCATAAATGGCTTGACCCACATCCACATTGACCTTAAATTTGAGGGCATACAACATCCCGAGATCGCTAATGTGGAAATGAGTTAAGTTGTTCTTAGGTAGAAGCTGGTTTTGGATGAACCGGCACTGCACCTTCCAATCCTCATCCCAGTTCGAAGTGACCAACTGTTTCCTAGCACCGCCATCCCCGAGTGTCCATGGAATGTCCGGGCAAAACAACTTCCGGAGATCCTCCAACAGGTCCCCACCCGTCTCTTTCCTTGCCTTGATCTCTTCCTTATAATCCAAGCCCGCAAAAGGAGGCAAACCATACTTCTCATTAATCACTTTGGCTGTAAACGGCACCTTGACCCCCCTAACCTAGACCATTCCCGTTCCTAAGCTCGATTCAGAAAAGTTGGCGTAAAATTCACGCACCAAAGTAGCATTGACAGGCAACTCCGGAGTAGACATCAACGCTCCCTACTTCCTATCCCTCAAGTTCTTCACAAAATTCTGATCTACATTGTAAGCATAGAAGGCTCGCTCTATAAGCATCGTTCGGGTCGAGTAGTGCTTGTTGTACACCTCTAAAGCCTTAGGAGTGACAAATCTCCTATCAAAAGGGATCGGGGGTCCTACAGTGCCTACCCTCGGGGGTCTAACAGGCTCCACAATCGGCTCACCCCCTTCATCTCAAGCCTCATGTGTAGCTCTAGGTTCTCTCAGAATGTGCTCAACCCCAGCTTCCGATTCAACTGTCCTCTTCCGCACCAAGGGCTCATCATCGGTCTCAGACTCCAATTCATCCATCAACGATGCCCTAGCCTGACTCTGGGCTGCCCTCGGAGGGTTTTGCCTCTCTCTAATCTCTACCTCTCGGTGTGGATTGATCTTCCTAGGCTCTACCGCTTTCTTTTTCTTGCCGCTGTCCCTAGCTATCTCCTTTCCGTACCTTTTCTGACCCGAAGCCCCCTCTTTACCACTATCACGCACCATTATTATGACGCACTAATGACCAAACCAACCCAAAGCATAATGGAAGCAAAAACAACCCGATTATCGTCCAAACGGGATTTCCCAACAAACACCAACCAAAAACAACCCAAAACCGCAATGCATACGTCCAAAACCAACCACAACCATTCACCAATCATCCCCACATAAAAAACAACACAACACAAAGAAAAATGAGCTTAATCAATAGCAGTTCGTTTAAGGTTCAAGCCGAAAATCGAACCTCAGAAAAATGTGAATTAAAACATGAAAAACTTAGTGATTCTTACCAATAGGGAAGCTATGATGATGATGGAGTTGACGAAACGTCCGGATGATGCACGGATTAACCAAAAATTGAACCTTTGTAAACTTGAAAACCGCCCTAGATATGGACTCAAATCCAGCTAAAAGAGGTTTGTTGATGGATTAGGGTTGGTGAAATGAAAAGAAGAGGTCAAGAGGTGTTTGGGGCACTTGAAATCGCTCCGATCGGGTTAGAAACGAAGAATCTAGGTGAAAAAGGGCGTGAAAGGTCGGTTTTTCGATTTGAAAACTGATTTGAAATGTGATGAAGAGGCTGGGTGTATTTATAGAGGGAGAGGCAAACGCCCGTTTCCCCTTCTGTGAACGCTCGTTCACTTGGGCCTGTAAGAACTGGACGAGCGTTCGATGCAATCCAAACGCTCGTTTGGATGATGCATAGTCACGTACAGAGAGTAGCTGATTTTGACTGCCGTGCGTTTGAAAGATTCAAACGCCCATTCGGTGGCAAGCTTGGTCGGATGCTCGTGGGAAGAGGGCAAACCCCCGTTTGTCACCAGTTTTATGCACAACTCAGAATTTTCGACCTCATTTGATTCTAACCCTTGTTCTAACACTTAGATTATCAAAAACCTCAAAAAAAAACTCAGAAAATGGTGGGTTGCCTCCCACCAAGTGCCTTTGTTTTACGTCGTTGGCTCGACAGATGACTTATATTGTGCCGGTTTTCTCAAAGTTACTCTACCGGCACGAACGAGGAAACGAGGATAGAAAGATGGGATGATGGGTTGATAAAATCAGAATTGTCAAAGTTTTAAGTCCATGACGAGACTCAGAGAAAATTAATCAGGGTTCGGGATCAGTTAAATGCACAACTTCGAGGGCCTCATCGAAGGGTAACTTCTCATACTTCTTCAAGCGAAGACCGTTCGTGATGAATGTCCCGTGCTTTGGGTGAGTTACCTCGATTGCCCCCAATTCAAAAACTCTCAATACCTTATATGGTCCCGACCACCTTGATTTAAGCTTGCCTTGAAATAAATGAAGGCGAGTATTATACAGAAGAACCTCATCGGCTATGTTGAAAACACGAGGTTTGATCAACTTGTCGTGAAGCATCTTGGTCTTTTCCTTATACTTCGCCGAACAATCATAAGCTTGAAGGCGGAGCTCATCTAACTCATTCAACTGGGACATTCTCCTCTCACCGATCAACGCGTCATCCATGTTCAGAGTTTTAATTGCCCAATAGGCCTTGTGTTCTACCTCTACGGGGAGATGGCAAGCCTTGCCAAAGACAAGCATGTAGGGTGACATACCTATGGGTGTTTTGAATGCAGCTCGGTGTGCCCACAACGCATCATCTAACTTCTTCGACCAATCCTTAAGGTTAGAATTGACGGTCTTCTCTAGTATTCTCTTAATCCCTCTGTTAGTTACCTCTACTTGGCCACTAGTTTGGGGGAGGTAGGCAGTACCTAACTTGTGAGTGACCACATAATTCATTAGTAGCTTATCGAATTCTATATTCGCAAAGTGACTTCCATTGTCACTGATTATCGCTCAAGGTACTCCAAAACGGGACATAATATGTTTCTTAAGGAACCTAATGACTACATGTTTGTCATTAGTAGGCGAGGCGATTGCCTCAACCCACTTCGAAACGTAATCACATGAAACAAGAATGTACTTATTCCCGAAAGAAGATGGATAAGGTCCCATGAAGTCTAACCCCCATATATCAAAAACTTCACACACTATTATCGGTTTCTGGGGCATCTCATTTCTCTTGGAGATCTTTCCTGAGCGTTGACAGGCATCACACGTCTTAACATACGCATGTGCATCTTTGAAGTAGTGGGCCAGTAGAACCCACTTTGTAATCTATACATCTCCTCAAAACTCGAGAAGTGGCCACCGGCCTCTTTGTCATGGCAGAACGAGAGGATACTCACTACCTCACTGTCATCTATACATCTCCTCAAAATCCCATGCGCACATAACCTAAAAATTAAGGGATCCTCCCACACATATCGGTTCACCTCACTATAGAACTTCTTTTTCTGGTGTTCATCAAACTCGGGATCTACGAAACCACACTCATGATAGTTTACAAATGGTGCATACCACGGGTTTCCTTTCTTCCCTCTCTGCATGAAGTTCCCACGCTTAATTGGGAGCATCGTATCCACTACGAACAACTGCTCATCCCTAAAGCGGTCATCTATCTCAACTTTTGTGAAACATCTCTCCTCACCCGGTTCCATCCTACTCAGGTGGTCAGCTACTACGTTCTCACACCCCTTCCTATTCTTGATCTCGACGTCGAATTCTTGAAGGAGCAAGATCCACCTCAACAAGCGTGGTTTTGCGTCCTTCTTTGCGAACAGATATTGCAAGGCAGCATGGTCTGTATGAACTATGACTTTCGACCCAATTAAGTACGACCGGAACTTATCGAAAGCAAAAAACGACGGCTAGCAGTTTCTTCTCAGTGGTTGCATACTTTTTTTGGGCCGGGTTTAGGGTGTGACTCGCATAGTAGATAGGTCGAAACAGCTTATCGACCTTCTAACCTAGGACAGCTCCTACGGCATAATCGCTCGCATCACACATTACTTCAAACTCCTTGGACCAATCAGGTGCCACCAAGATAGGAGCCAAAGTCAGCAGTTTCTTAAGAGTTCTGAAAGCATCTAGACACGCCACATCAAAAACACCGGGGGCTCCCTTCACCAGCTGAAGGGTAAGAGGTCTAGCAATTTGGGAAAAACCCGGAATGAATCTACGATAAAAACCTGCATGACCCAAGAATGACCTCAGAGTCTTCAGATTTGTAGGCATATGAAGCTTAGAAATTGCCTCTATCTTGGCTCTATTGATTGAGGTCAAGTTAAATTATTAACTCGATTCCTAAATAACCACTAGCAAGTGAACTAGGTTCAATCGCAGTATAGCTAGATAGAGTCGAGGTCGATCCCACAGAGAATCAATTTGTGGATCCTAACTTAAATAGCCAACCCATTTATTTCGTTTGACAAAGACGGTCTATGACCAACATAGAATACGAGAAAAGAAAGGCACACTCAAACATATAAACAAATAACATATAAACAAATAACGTAATCAACTCCCCAATTATAACCGTAATCATTTGGATCTAGACAACTTATATAACAGCAAGACTCAACAACTATTAATCCGTTCATATTTATTAATATTGGCTACGGGAGTCATCCCCTAAAACTTGATGTAGCACCGGTAGGTCACTATATCACTGTGGTATTGTTACGTGACTTCGCCTTTTAGTGCCTCCATCTCATATAACTCACACGCTTACGACTCTAAGGATGCCGATATTAACCGTACACCTCGTCAGTGCAACATTCCTATGGTTAGGCGTACTTCCTAAACGATCACTCAAACTCTCGTCCAACTAACAATTACCAAATTATAGTCTCATGCTAGTTTACGATCTACGTATAACAAGGTGCGCGCAATTCCCTAATATAAACCTACCTAGATAACGCTGAACGTCCGAAGATCAATTCCTAAGCCTACCTAAGAGTTTTATATCGGTATTTCCTTTTTACACGTTTTAATTAAATTAAGCGAGTGACGTAGCCATAGCCATACCTACTGAGATAACAGATTCAATTAAGCTAACCTAATCATAAAGACGTGACTGATTAACGGATGAAACGGATTTGACAGCTCTCGGTCGACCGAATAGGTGCTCTCGGTCGACCGAGTGACACCTCTCGGTCACCCGAGTGCCTAACCCCAGATTTACATCCCCGAATATATTTCTCAGCGTTTCATATACGAATCAGATTATATAGCGAATCATCAGGACATCATATAAACTAATCTAAACACACGTAAATTAAACACACAGATTCATCCGTAGATATTAGGTAGAGGACGTAGGGTATGGGATCCTTATAGACAAGGTATCACCACTGCCCTAACGTCATATCCTAGATCTACATCATCTAGATATGCATAACTACTCAAACAATCAAAGCATAATTGGGAATTGATTACTTAAAAGAAAACGAGAAGATAAACTAGGGCTTACATGTTTGCAACCCTAGCAACCTCCAAAATCCTAAATGAATCCTTGTTTGCTTATATGGAGATATGAAATAATATTGGTGAATGTGTAGTAAAAAATACAAAGGACTTGTGTTTATATAGAGCCTCAGCCGACATAGAAAACCGACTTAAATGCCGACACTACTGAACCCTAACCGCCTCAAACAATGTGCCGGACTCGCTCGCCGGGCTTCGAGTCCACTCGGTCGACCGAATGCATAGGCTCGGTCGACCGAGCCTTATGTGCTTCGGGCTTTCTAAATGACACTTTTCCCAATTTAAAACCAAGTTTGTCTCCTCACAACGCGCAAGCACCTTATCAATATTAGACAAACACTCATCAAAAGTATCACCAAAAATGCTAAAGTCATCCATAAAGACTTCCATGAAATGCTTTATCATATCAGCAAAAATTGCAACCATGCATCGTTGGAATGTCGCGGGTGCATTACATAACCAAACGGAATTCTTTTGAATGCAAAGGTGCCATAAGGACACGTGAAGTTAGTCTTATCCTAGTCATGTACATTAATGTGAATCTGATAGTAACCACTAAAACCATCCAAAAAGCAATAAAAAGCATGACCACTTAGACGTTCTAGCATTTGATCAATAAAGTGGAGGGGAAAATGATCTTTCCTAGTCTTATCATTCAGCATGCGAAAATCAATACAAACTCTGTGACCAGTAACTAAACGAGTAGGAATGGGCTCACCTTTATCATTGAGCTCAACCATGATGCCTCCTTTCTTGGGCACGACTTGTGTGGGGCTCACCCACTCACTATCGGAGATCGCGTAGATTATCCCCAATTCAAGCATCTTTCCTCACCACTTCTTGCAAATGTGGGTTCAGCCGTCTCTGAAACTGCCTGACCGGCTTGGCACCCTCTTCGAGGATGATCTTGTGCTTGCAGATATCAGCACTAATCCTTTTTATGTCAACCATCTTCCATCCGAAGGCCTTTTTGTGTTTCTTCAGAACGTGAATCAACTTAGCTTCCTGCAAAACGGTTAGTGCAGACGAAATAATAAAAGGAAGTAATTCATCAGGTTCTAAAAACACATACTTTAAATGCTCAGGAAGTGGCTTCAGCTCCAGATCAGTAGGTGGTTCCTCGATTGACGGCTTTGGAAGCTTGCCAGTCAAATCGAGTTCTAACTTCTTGTTCCATCCTGCGTCGACATAAGGAGTTGCCTCCAAATGATATACCTGAACTCTCATTCTCGGATCGTCATCCTCCGCGGTGCTTGACTTCATCAAGCATTCCTCCATCGGCTCTTGGTATCCCTGTAGGTTAGTGTGCTCCAAAATACAAGGATATATAGCATCAACAGAAAAATAGTCACTCTTTTCATCTTCAGGATGCTTCATTGCATTGTAAACATTTATGGATACTCTCTTTCCCGACTCGTAGTATAATTTCCCCCCTCTTCACATCTATCAAGGTCTCTCCTGTATTCAAGAAAGGCCGACCTAACAAAAGAGAAGTCTTTGCATCCATGTCCATATCTAGAACTATGAAATCAACTGGGAAAACAAACTTATCAACCAGCACTAACACATCTTCAGCTACCCCCCATAGGTTTCCTAACAGTACAATTTGCCATCTATAGGGTCATCCCTGTCGGTTCTAACTTACACAATCCCAACTTTTCATAAATTCCTCTAGGCATCAGGCTCACAGAAGCCCCTAGATCACACAACACATTCTTAAACACAGTATCTCCAATGGTAATTGGAATGGTAAAGCTACCTCTATCCTGCATCTTAGGGGGTATCCTATTCTCAAAAATTGCAGAACATTCCTCACTCAAATGCACCATCTGTTGCATCCTCTCCTTACTCGACAACATTCATTTAAAAAAAAATTAAAATATGGGGAATGCTCAAAATTGCCTCTATAGGGGGATATTTACCTCTACATTTCTTAAGAGACTTAGAAATTTCGCCTGACCCATTTCACCTGACCTTAGGTCAGTATGTCCTTTCTAGGTCCTTAGGAGGATAGGGTAAAGTATTAACATCAAAATCAGGGGGAGGAGGAGGAATTCTGTTTTTATTACCTTTTTCTTTAGGCGGCGAGGGCTCTTCTTCCTTGATGTCCAAGACCACATAGTCTTTCGTCGGTTCTGCCCCTTCCAACGCTTTCTTGTTTGCCTCAGCCAATGCCTTTTTCGTGGCTTCCAACTCTTTCCTCATTGCAGCCATTTCCTTCTCAACACTACCAATTTCCAAATCTTCAATCTCGACTTCACCATACATAGTCCCTTCACGGTCAACTACCTTTTCTTTCTCGGCTTTCTCAATTTCTGCTTTCTCTGCCGACAACTCTTTCTTCTTATCATTCAGCCCAACCTCTTTGCCACTTCGTGTGAACACAACATTCACACCTCTCGGGTTTCTCTTAGTGTACTCGGAAACCCACCACTCAAATTTGTTTTTAGGGTGTCAGTTATTTGCCCAACTTGGGTCTCCAAGTTCCGAATGGCAGAATGGGTGGCCACTTTTTGCTCAACGGCATTCTTGTTCAATTCAGATACAGTCCTATCTAGTCTTTCCAAAAGTATTTCAGCGGATGTCTTCTGAGCACCAGAGTTGTTTGATTGTTGGTTGTTCTGACTATTCTGGTGGAGATGGGCATTTGGATGCTGATAGGTGCCATAATTGTTTCTCGACGGCTGACTTGCCTGCTGATTCTGATTATTCTGTTGGCCCTGATTTTGATTCCATCCCTGATTCTGCCCCCAATTCTGACTTTGATGTTGTTGTTGTTGGCCTTGTGATTAAGAATGCTGATTCTGGTTATTTTGGTAGTTGCCCTTGTTCTGATTCTGGTATGAATTCTGATTCCGGGGGTTTTGGTTCCAAGGTCGGTTGTATGAGCTTTGGTTTTGTCTGAAACCTTGGTTCTGATTATTGTTACGATTCCAAATCTGATTTTGCCCCTGGTTCCAACCTTGATTCTGCTGATTCTGATTCCACTGCCCCTGATTTCCTTGTCCAACATAGCTCACATCGTATTGTTGTGAATCATCACCGATACCATAATCCGGTTGCGGCCTTTGTTGATTGTCGAAATTCTGATTCCACTGTTGCTGGCCAAACTCTTGCTGTTTCATGCTTATCTGCTCCATCGCATAGACACTCATTCTCCGTTGGTCATTCTAATTGCCAAACTGTTGTTGTACTGGAGTAGGTGTCAACTGTTGTGGATAAGTGGGCCTTTTCGATGATGTACTTTCCATGGCAGAATGTCCACCTCCACAAAGCTGGTAGTTGTGCCTTCTTTCTTTCTAACTCCATTTGGTCCATCTTTAGCACCATTTCTTGCATTTTGTCATGCACGGAAGATTCGCGATCGAGTTCTTCTTTTAGCGACTTCACACTTTCCATTGGGGCTTTCTTCTTTCTACTAGACCCCCATTGTCCTTCTTCATCTGCCGCGTTCTCAATCTGTCTCATAGCTTGTTCTGGCGGCAAATTCATAATATCTCCGCCGCTTGCGGCGTTCAGCTTGTTCTGGTCCTCCGGCTCTAATGCTCTGAATAATATAATTACCTGCTCAACAGTGGAAAAACCGTGTGGAGGGCATCTCTTCGGTAGACCCCTAAATCTTTCATATATCTCTTTCAGTGTCTTTCCCTCGACCATCAAATGAAGAGATTTCTTCTTTCAGATCTAAAATCTTTGCCGGAGGAAAATACTTTTTCAGAAACACTCTCGATACATCCGCCCATGTATGTAACGAATCATTAGGTAGTGAATCATACCAAACTATCAGCTTTATCGCCTCGTCGCTAACCCCATTATATCTCATCGTCCCACAAATTTGGAGAAAATGATCAAGAAAACTATTTGGGTTCTCAGTTGATTTCCCGTGGAATAAAGCATGTTCCCCCAATATGTTCAGAATGTTTTGCTTGATGTCCAAGTTGTTCGCATTAATCGGGGGCACTCTAATTGGATTATGCCCTATAACTTCATGAGGGGTGGTGACATAATCTCGACAAACCCTCGGTCCCTGTACTTGCTGAGCCATCTGTGGCTGATAATTCTATTGTTGTTGCTATTGATAAAACGGCTGCAGAGGGGGTTGATTATATGGGTTTTGGAACCCCTGTTGATTTCCTTGATTCTCTAGCATCTGCAGTACTCGATTTACCGTCTCTTGGTCTAATTCGGGTCCAAAGTTCTGCGTATTCTGAGCATTTTGTCCTCCCCTGTACTGTCCAATCCCTGTCCTCTGATTAAACTGTGGAGTCCCCAACTGACGTAACACTGTGTTGTCCTCTCTTAATGGTTCATGACGAGGGGTCCTCGGTGGAGTTTGCAAAGGCACTGTTGCATTACCACCAGTAGTGGTTGAGGTTTGCCCTCATAGATTCTGTTCATCAATGGGATCTTTACCGTTCCGTCTAGTCGTTATATCATCCATTTCTGCAGAGGAATCTGAAAGTGAGGGTGAGCTTTCTACTGTCCCTTCTTCTTCAAACAAAGGGTTCGGACTAGCAATTAGAAGTTCTCCTCGGCGCTGACTGTTTCTATGACGTGCGTAAGCTTCAATCTCTTGAATTGGCTCGATGAGAGGTTCTTTAGAGCTTCGGGTCATTCACTGACAAACAAGAAAACAAAATAAAAACGACCTAAGCCCAAGCTTTCGGTCAACTTACAAGATATCAAACGTTATTCCCCGGCAACGGCGCCAAAATTCTTGATAGCAAAATACTTAACCGCTAACTTTAACCGACAGAGTATAGTGGTCACAAGGTCGAATCAACAGAGAGTAATGTCTAAGTACCAAAGTGGACGTATAGCTTAGTTCAGGTCAAAATAATAGTGGAAGATAGTATGCTAATGCTAAAAATAACGATTATACTAACGGTTGTACTTCTAAGTATTAAAAGGTATAGCCGAACTATGATCCCACGAGCTACTTTTTCCCCTAAGGAAAGACTTGACAGGGAGCGTGTCTTAACCGACCTACCTATCCAATGTAGTTTAACGACATCCACAGGTGCCAACTCCTAATTCTAGTGATTAGACTGAACAACTCGATCTAATCACCCTATGTGAAGTTAATTAATTCACCCTTTAGAAAACTGATTAACCTAACATGATTAAGTTCTAGAGTTGCTCGAACAACGATGACAAACCTCTGTATTGGAAACGGTCCTAACAACTAGGCCGAATCTACGCAACGATCCTAAAACCCTTTATCCCACATCTCACCGCAAAATGCATCTATAGGTTTGATGTGTGTGACAGTGAACTAGGTGATCAATCTAATTCAAAGATCTTAAAATAAGTTTTAGGACGTGGATTAATCATTTAAACATTAGATTACGCACTACACAATTCCATATCGCATCCCCCTTAGGGTTTTCGCTCGCTTTCACATAATTCGACTACACAACGGATTAGCTACTCATAATTATGCTAATAATTGAAATAAGAATTGAAATCAAACTCAAAACAATAAATAAAAGAGAAGTCATTACCATATAATTTGCAGAAAAAAGAAGTCATTACCATATAATTTGCAGAAAAACAGATGCAGAAAAGTATGAAGAGATATTGCATCAAAAAGCCAAATATTTGATCTTGTAATGTAAAGCTAAGCTACAAAAGATGTGTAGAATCGTAGGAAGTTATCTAGGGAATCAAAAGATCAATGGATGTTTAATCTACCCTAAATTCGCACCAAAATCGCTCAAGAAAAGTCTAAGGTCGGAAAAAGATGCATAGGGGCTGAATGAGCTGTGTATTTATAGTGTAGGTCGAAATCTGTTGCTGTCGGTCACAAACGCCCGTTTGGGTCCCTCCAAACGCTCGTCTGCCTGGAAAATATGATGATATTAGGGTTCCGTCTTCAGTGAACCAGCGTTTTCCTTTCTTTGAACGCCCGTTTGCTAAATCATGTCTTGAGGGCAAACGCCCGTCTGTGTATCATGGACGCCCGTTTGCTTTGTATGAGCTTTTTACTTCGGGCTGAACCCATCCAAACGCCAGTTTGGGGGTCATTGGGACGCTCGTCCAGCTGAAAACCCAATTTTCTGAATGAAGTGTCAACTCTGTAAACGCCCGTTTGGAATGGGCAAACGCCCGTTCGGGGTAGGCTCACTGCAAACGCCAATTTGGGGTGTGGCAAACGCCAGTTTGCCTTGATTTTACTCCAACTTGACTTTTCTTCCATTTGCATGCTACTTTCGTGCCACGAACATGTCTCTTAGTCCAAAACATCGCCTTCCGGGTCCTCGATTCACCTAAGTCCTGCAATAACATAGACGAACAAATACCACGCGTAATTCCGCAAGACAAAAGTACTCGGAAAAGAGTGAAATATCGTTAAAAGGGTGGAGTTTACTATCGATATGACAGCTTAACTCCACGTGCGTATAACTCTCGATATTACTCTCGAACAAGTCTATATCCACCCAAAACATGCCAATAAAGTGATAAACGGGGGTTAAACTGCGCACCAAAGTACAGTAAAGTTGACTCCCATCAGTGTCGGGCTTCATTGAGGTCGTGGAGTAGGATTCTGATGAGGTCGCGAAGTCTGGCTTGCCTGAGGCCTTGGAGTATGGGTTGGGTGAGGTGACGGATTCTGACATACAAAACCATCTCTTACAATTTGTGTCGGAGTATTCTCTCGTGCTCCAGAGGTCTCTCCGCCATGAGCTCCAGTCCTTGTGGTCACAATCCTGATGATCAAAGAAAACCATAACATTACTAAGAGTCCTAAAGAAGTCTTATCTTACAAGAAATGAATCCTAAAAGACGCTTTCGCTCGATACCAACTGTAACGCCCCATTCCCGGACACCGAGTCCTTATCCGGAAAAAGAACGTTCGGCACGTATAATATAAAATAACTCTCATATTATACGTAAGTCTCTACTACGTCGTATCGAGTTAAGCAAAACGGAAGCAAAAGACTCGGGTATATTTTTTTCCAAACAGCCAAGAATAGAAACTCAATATCTAAAAGGTAGAAATGTAAATTTATTACATCGGAAAAATCCAAACGAAACTTATAACGTATGAAATCCTCCAAAAGAAAACTAAAAGAAAGTACAACGTTCTCCAAAGAACAACGAGTCTAGTATAATAACAAAACAGTAATAAAAGTAAATACTTCAACGTCGGCGTCCTCAAACGTCGTCATCAAAGTCTTCTTCGAACTCCGGATCTACCGTTCATCTTTTCTCCCCCCAAACACATAGAAAAACAATGCATTTAAGGTAAGTACAAAATACTCAATAAAAGGTAGAAGCTACAAATTAATTATGATTTAAAATTAAGAGATTTTCTTTATGAGACCGACTCAATCTAGGGTTCACTCCATGCCCATCAACATGCCATGACTATATGTTTCTAACTTAACTTATCTTGGTTACGTCAGCATTCAAGGGCACTACGCATGGCGTTTATCGGCCTGAAGATATACTTGCTAACTAACGGTGAATAACACCTGATAGCTCCGAGGTCTCCCCGGTATGCGTATACGTTCGATGAATTTCCTCATCTACCCTTCAGCCTTTTGAGCTAGTAGCGTTGTTCACCTTGATGAACGTACCACATCGCCGATATGAATCGGTGCCTGACCAAGAATAGTATGACATTTTATCTTTTACTACACGTATATAATTATTATATGTTAACTAGCCACCTAACTGTTTTCAAAGCAACGCTCACCTTAACAACTCTTCTCCCTCACTTAGACAGCTAGACACCATACCTTATCAAGTACACATGCATTGAGGAACTCTAGTTCATCAAAGCACAAGCCCCTTCATGCCATTCCGACGGTCCCGAACTTCAATTCCCTTGAAGAGTATATTCGGTGCCGGAACTAAATGCATTCGAAGCTCAATCAAGTCTTGTTCACGTTTAATTAATGTTTTTAGCTCTTGAAACACATTTAAAATCTCTTTACATAGCTTAAACAACGTTTTATTAAAACTGGGGGTCAACGCGTGCGCATTCCCTGACCAAGAAAACATGTTGGAAGTTACTGTCCAGCCAATGCGTGCGTATTGCACATGCTGGGAGCAACCTAAACCATTCTGAAACAGCAATGCGTGCGCATTGCACCTGCTGTGAAAAGGACTTAAAATGCTGAATCATGAATGGGTGCGCATTCCTATGAATGTGTGCGCACTCCACCTGCTGAGACTAAGGCCATACATCCCGTAACAGGAATGCGTGTGCATTGCTAGCCAATGCGTACGCATTCAGCGCAGAAAAACCCTAAAACCTGATTTTCTACACTTTGTGATCTCTACTTGATTCCAAACATGTTCTACAAGATTTCTATTTGGAAAACACCAGAAAAACATAACATTTATGATCCAAATCAAACCTTAATCCTTAAACAACACATAAGCATAAACTTTGATACTATAACGCATCAAAACACGATCTAACCTCTATAAACCATATCTAATTTGTAGGAAGATCCTCTTACCTTTCAAGCAACCTAATCCAAGCCAAACTCTTAGAAAAACTGCAGCAAAACTTGATCCTCTCTGCAGAAAACCTATGTGATCAATCCAAGTTTAAATTAGATTCGATCACACGTTTCTAAACATACAAAACTACGAATTCATGAGTTTGAATCCATCAAACTCAGTCAAGAACATAACTAGGGCTCGAAATTCATACCTTTGACAAAGTCCCAACTTTCTGGTGTTGAAACGACGCTCTTTTCACGACAATTCCGTTGCTCTACTCTGATCTGAAAACCGTTAAAAATCGTCTTAGAAATTGGAAGAAATCTCCCAGCCCTTTTCTATTGCTCTTCACGCCGTTTTCAAAAAGCGTAGGAAATTTTCTGATTTCTTTTAGGTTATGGGAATTAATGGGATTTATTTTCCTCAAATAGAAAATCCCAAAAATAATAATTTCTTATTATTTTTCCCTATTTCTTAAAATCAGATTTTTCCCAAAATACATATATATATTTTCAACTTATATACATATATATTCACAAAATACTTAACTCCACAAAAGAAGTAAAGAATAATAATATTTCGTTTTCGCAAAATGACACGTGTTGTCATTTTTCGAAAATCGAAATATTAAATGAGGACAATTATTAGCTTGTAAATTTTTCTAATAGAGATTACATTTGATAAAACTTAAAGAAGTCTACAAATCCTTTTTTGTAACTGCAAAAAGAAACACAATGTTAACTTTACAAACGTACTACATGTCTACAAATCCTACATCTACTATATTACGCACTTTTTATACTAAATAATCCAACTTTTTAGCATATGCCTAAAAGCAAAATGCTTGAATTTCTACTTATGAAACCCCCATTTTCATAACATTTTCTATTTTCTATTTAAAAAAGTGAATCAACCAAAACCATATTGAAATTTGAGTGTAAAAGAAATTAAAGCAAAGCACAGTTTTAATGGCATCATATTGATAATTGAATTTTTCACGATCGATTCTAGACCTTAGATTTCACTTTCTGCAATTCAAAGAAAATTGATTATTGATTTAGAATGGATTTTTAAAAAAATCAATTATTTATGGTATGGAGTCACGATAACACCGTGCTGCAAAACGTGTCAAGGAACATAGGTATGCTCAATAGTTGGAGAAGTTCTGACACCACTAGCTGAATACATTCTACTAGATCCAACCCAAATAGAATCTAAATTCTCACTCCTTTCCATTTCTTTTTCCATTTTCGTGAATCTTCTCGCGCGAAAGCATTTATAAAATAATAATCCGAAAACCACCAAGAACACGAATCCAACAACTCCTATTACAAATCCTATCTCCCACCGCTTCCACATCCTCGACCCCGATGACCTCGTATTCTTCAACCGAGTAGTTATCGGGACAACGATCGAAAAATGTCCATGACCACGTGTCGTACACGAATTCCCATTCGTCACGTTACCGAATTGGACTTCCCCATTAGTCCTAAATCTAACACATTTCATAGTCATGTTCCCATCATTAGGCCATGACACATTAGGGAAAGTTACCAAAATTGGTTCATTCATATGATGAAGCTCAACCATCCCATAATCTTTTCTACTGTCATTAGCTGCATCATAAGCCAAGAACCCGATAACGGGCGCGATCAACTCGTGATTCGGAACGTTGTAGTATTCGGACGAACGGTTTCCGAGATTCTCATAAAGAATATTGATCCTTCTTGCAAATGGCCATGTTGATGTCTTTGGTGGCATATAAACATTGCTGTAATTTGCACCTTTAGACCAAATACTTGCACTTCGAATCCGAATAAACGAAGCCGTTATACCGGAATAATTCGAAGGTAATGGAACATCATATAGAATACCAGAACGTGCTCTTCCTCTGTTCTTCAATGCTTGTATATGAATTGAAGTATCCAATGAAACATGGGGATTTGTGAGATTTTCTCCATGAATGCAATGTAATAACATCAAAATTACCAAAATGGGGCTCTTAATTTCTTGAAACCCCATCAACATTTCTGCTTTTTCAATGAAATCATTGGAAAACAGCAAATTTAAAAGCACATTCCCAGGTTCTTGATCTTTCAAGAACCAATTTTTCTTACAATATCTGTGTCAGAAAAACCTCATCTTTGGATTTTTTGAAAAATATGAAAAGGGATTTGATTCCTGGGATCAAGAATGAAAAGGGATTTTAGAAATGAGGTTTAGGAAGAGGATTTGGTTAAGGGATTATGAGATTTTTGTAAGAAACTTTGTGATGAATTGGAAAAGGTTTTTGATTTGGTTAATGATGTTAGAATCTTGAAGATAATGCTTCTTTTTGAGGTGTCTTAATGGAGTTTTTTTAAAGTTAATTTAATTGTTTAATTATGAAAATAATGGTGGCAATAAGCTGGATTAGTTGGCTTTATGAAAGTGTATTTATGTATATGTAAGTATGCAGTTTGGTGCATACAAATGTAAAGAAAAAGTATGTGTAGGACAAAAGGTGCCAACTTGGAACTACTTCCTTTATTATATTTTATAATTCATTTGTTTTATGAAATAATATTAGATTTTTTTTTTTTTTTTTTTTTTTTGATCAAGAAATAATATTAGAATTAATAAATATTGTGTAGCAAATGAAATATCTTTCTGCAAGTTCATGGAATCACAAATCAAATATCAGACTTTCTATTTTTTAAACATTGACTTACACATTACACTCTAATACGGAACAATACGTAAAATAATATATTATGCGCCACGTTTTGTTTGACTACGACTACGCTAAGGCAATTTGAGAAGCCTCGCCGGTTGGGAGTCGCTTGTTTCAGCAGTCGTCCGGGTTTCCGGAGTTATTCGGGGGTCTTCTGGAGCGTCTATCAGTGGAAGAGGTGTTTGAGTTCTGTATGACCTTGTGGGGTCTTTAGAAGCCGCATTGTAGTGCTGTTTTTTAGGGTACGCCGGTCTATGTCTTCCGAGTCGTCTCGACTGTCACAGCAACGGCGTTGGAGTATTGTCAGGCGATGGGTGGTGATATAGAGATGACGGGGGTTCTCCACCCGGTTGTTTGGAGCCCACCGCCCTCAGGGGTCTGGAAGTGTAATATGGATGCGTCTGTGACAGATGCAGGCTCGGGTATTGTGTTGATTTTCAGAAAATTCGTGGGGTCCATTGAGGCGGCATTCTCTTTCCATATTGACCCGAATGATGCTCCGGAGCTGCCGGAGATGCGTGCGCTTTTATTAGCTCTTGCAGAGACAGATCGACTAGGGTTCTCATCTATGATCTTTGAGAGTTCTTGCATTCATGCCTTATCCTGTCCGTCGGAGGATTTATTTGTTTTTTGTTGTCTTGCTCGCGACTGTCTCTTAGCATCGGCTTCCTTTGCTTTCTGTCAATTTACTTTTGTTAAGAAGTCTGATAATCTCCCGGCGCACCTACTAGCTAGACATGATGTTGCGGTTGAGGTTCAATGTCTTGGGGTGTTCTTCCCCCGCATGATGTGATTTCCGCTTCTTTGACGGATTTTCTTTAAACGAAAGATTGGCCTAACGTCTCTGATTACACGGGGATGCCTAGGACAGTAAGACGATGGCTGTTATGCAACTCACAAACTAGGAAACTAAGATGCTCTTAGGTTGTTTTATGGCATTTGTTACAATATCTTTTAAAACATGATTTTGTTATTTAGCAATTGTACTTTTATCATATGGTGTTTGTCATGTATCTATAATTCTACACAAAATGCCGTAAATTATGATATTTGAAGATTTCAACTGAGTTATGATATTTGAGATGTGCGACGGCAGTGAAGAGGGAAGACACGTGGAATTTTTTTATGGAATTGATTAAATCAAAATTTGGAATTTACGACCCTAATTATAAATGATTTTTTTAGGGATATATTTTACAAAAAAAATGTTTTATTTTGGTTAAAATAAATGTATTAGTTGCACTGATTTTTTATATTTGGAATCGTCTTCATTCTTCAATATAGTACTCTTCACCATCCGGGAATGACCATCATGGCGGCAGGCTTGGGGTGTAGCTCATCTTTCCCTTGGCGTAGTCTTTTGGAGGGTAGAGACTTATTTATGTTAGAGTTACGATGACGCATTGGGGATGGGAGTTCAGTTTTTGTCTTTTATGATGCTTGGGTTTCTAGGCCGTCTTTATTCCGTATAGCTCATTCGTCTCACTCGCTACCTACAAATTGTAAGGTGCAAGATTTGTTTTTGCCATGTACTAAGCAATGGAACCTTACGTTGCTCATGCAGGTGTTCCGGCCCCGGGAAGTAGAGGTGATTATCCACACCCCGATCGCTGGCAGTTCCCACCTGGATAGATTGATTTGGCACTATGATCGTAGAGGCAAATACTCAGTTAAGTCGGGGTATGTTTTAGCATTGAGTTTGTATGGTGGGATGCCTCACAGGCTCACACTGCTCGAGCATCATGCTCTTTTGGGTCCGGATAAAGTGTTGCATGATGTTTGGACGGTCTCTGTGCGACCAAGAGTTCATCACTTTCTTAGGAGGATTTTGCTTGATTGCTTACCGATTGGAGAACAACTTGCAAAGCGTGGTTTGTGCACGAGCTTGATTGGCATGCGTCAGCAGCAACGAGTCTATGCGTCATGTGCTTTTGAATGTGCTTATCCCAGGGAAATTTGGAGAGCCTCGCATTTCGGTGACCAGGGTTGCAGGTTTGATCGGGATTTAAAGAATTTTTTAGTTTGATTCTTGGGTGATACACAACGGATGAGGTGTCTACCTATTGCATGTTTCTCTGGAACCTTTGGAAAACGTGATGTAGTGCGGTATTTTATGACGTGCTTATGTATGTGTCTCGTGTCATTTCCTCTTCGATAGCAGGGTGGAGGAGTTTTGACATGCAGCAAGTACTTCTTACTATGTGGTGGAGGGGCCTCTTCACCTAGTTGTATGGACCACTCCTCCCATTGGTAGTTAAAAGTGTTGTAATGACAATTTCGATTCCCGTTCCGATGGCTAAAACTTCAAGGATGGGGAACTAAGACGCCATTGACTCTAAGCTCTGGCTGCCGATTAACCTCTCTCTCGCATTCCCGTGGGATCGGGGGCGAGGGGGCCCTCACGGTTAGGGTTTAACCATTTTTTTAAAAGTGTAATTCAGATGCTTCAAGACAGAGGCAGGCTCTTATATAGGATTGGTATTCAGGGATGAGGTTGGGGAGATTGTTGTTGCGTTTTCATTCAGTTATGACCCTGGAGTAAGCCCGGAGGTTTTAGAGATGATGGAGATTCTCTTGGCGATGAAGGAGGCCATGCGTTTGGGGCGCTATTCGATTACCTTTGAGACTAATTGTGTGCCATGTGTTCAAGCTCTGTTGCACCCCACTGATAATTTGTACGTGTATAGTTGTTTAGCACGAGATTGTTTAGCGTTGCGGTCGTCTTTTACTTCATGCGGAGGGGTGCAACAGAGCTTGACAAGTTGACTTAACCATTTCAGGTTAAACGAGGTCGATGAAACTAAATAATTATTGGATCTATTATGGTTCAAGTAATGTAGTTAGACCTAAGTTCTAAGGTGTTACAAAAGTATCAGAGGTTACTAATATACATAACTAATTGTTACACCGTGAAAGACGATAATCCACCTCAAGAATCCTCCAATAAGGTTTTGGAGAGGACGTTAGTTCTGATAGAGACAAAGTATTGTCAAAATATAATGTTGAAACATAGTAAAATTGATAGCTTAGACAGTTAGACTAACCATATTAAGTCAAACATGACGATGAGCCGAAGTACTTATCGGATACATTATCACTTAAGTAGGTGCAAAAGTATCGTAATATCGTCGCAAATCACCATGTTGACATCGTAAGCCGCATCATGGATGTACTGCACTAGTGTCATATGGAAAGCATGATGAGAGGAGTTATTGTGTAGCACATATTTTAGAATTATACCAAATTAACTCACTTCTATATACATCTACTATGCGTGAAATGATAAACAAGAATATAGCGTCTTTATTTTCATCATACTGAATCTAACATACACCAGTACCTACATGTACACCTCATTATACTACCAACCTTTTGAAAATCGATTATTGATTCAAAAGCCAAATTTCAAAATATTGAATGTGAAAATTAGAAATGTAGACGATTCGAGACGAATTATCAAATATTTACTTATCGCGTCAAAGAACAACTTTAAAAAAAATTGATGTTCTTCGTTTGATTAGAAAGGTAGAGCTATCCAATCATGAAGCTCAAGAGCTCCACGTCTCAACAGATGAAATCTTGTAGAGGGTGACAAATTCTTGTGGATAGCATGAACTTCGCAAAAGAAAAAAAAGATAGAAGAACACAGGAACCCAGAAAAGAAAAAGTTAAGCAGATACATTTTCCGGCAGCCAAATGGCGGCAGCTTCCACTTCCATGGCGGCAACAGCCGTCTTGGCACCAAGGTTCCCTCTCCGCTCAGCCACTAATTCCTCTGCTTTTCCATTTTTGCCGGCTCGGATTTCTTGTTATTCCCCATCGTTTTCTGTAACCTGCAAGAAAACTTCAGGTTAATATCTTTGATTGTCTTGCTTGGAATAATTTCTTGAACTTTAAGCTCTGCGTTATTATGTGAGAAAATCGATAAAAAAAATCATGTCTTTAGCTCACCATTGTGTACTTTTTTATAGAGGGCCAAAGCATTTTGGCGTTTGATGCTGTCAAGTCTGTAGTACTGTTAATCGAAAGAGAGTAAAGTTTGTAGGGGCCCAAACTTTCAATTATTATTTTGTTCTCAATCACTTGATAAATGAAGAAACACTGTTAGCTGGTTTGGATTCTGTTGATTGCTCTTCAGCTGTTTGATATAATGTCTAGTCTAGATATTTGAGTCATAGTTCTTTCTAGGACGCTAAGCCATGGCTGGAGCCAGAAATTTGTACTCCGATAGCTAGGTAATTGTCTTCGAATAGTCGAATGGTGAGCTTGGTTAGATTGACTTGATGAGCTGGGCTATTCTTAATCCACTTGGTCTTCTACGTAGCTCCATTTTTGCGATAAGGTGACTCTTGACTCCATTAGCAATCTTGCAATGGATGCATCAGGTTTAGATTACAAGGGACATTTCCTTGCATTCTAAAATACTCCTATATAAGTTCATGTTAAAGTGACACATAGTTGTTTATGTAAAGTAAGTGAAAACGTGTTAATGCTTGTCCAGATTTGCCCCTTTTTAGTTTCCATTGATTTTTGGAAGATGTTGTTTATTAAGGACAACTTAGTAAAACAACCACCGTTTTTTCCCTTCCATTTATGAAAGTGTACTTGTCACTTGCCTGCCAGCCATAGCCATGAGCTTGATGGAAAGTGATTTGATAACTACATTGTATCGTAACATTCTGAAACCATACATGGCTTTCTTCTGTTCTTTAATTTCTCTATCTGCATTGCCATACTTTCGTAGAATTCACAGCTTTATAAATACGGTTATAGACTGGTATTATGAAAAAGAAAACAAAAGGAAAAAAAGGAATTTTCTTTCACATTTTTTTTTTTTTGGTCAGTGTCACAAGGAAGCAGCAGCAAATCTGAAGGCCCACAAAAGCAGCAGTTCGTATACGATTTAAGCTCAGCTTCTCTTCCTCTTGCAGCATTTGCATTGCCTTTTCTTCTCAACTCCGAGGCACGTTCCCTTCTTGATGCTAGTCTCTTTCAGTTAATAGCGCCGTAAGTCCCTTGTGTTTCTTCTAAAGCAGCAACTTACCTTCCTTATTCTTCAGCTTTGGTTTGACTGGTCCCTTGTCTTATAAATTTTTTTTTTACGTATTTCATCGATCCCTTATTGTTCAATTTTCGCAGACATGTCCCTTATCTTTTAATATTTGGGCAGAAATTGTGCCTTTAAATGTATAGACAGGGGACAATTGCATAAAAAAGTTAAAAGATAAAGGACCTGTCAAACCAAAGTGGACTAATTCGGTAAAAAAAAAGGCAGATCAAAGTTAAAAAAGAAGGGTAGGTCACAACATTTGGAGAAACATTGAGGACTTACAACGCTATTATCTCTAGACTCTTTTGTATAAGTTCTCTCTATATGTATATATGAGGCCTTTAAAGACACTATATTTTTTCTTCTTGGGCACCAGAACAATGTAAGGCACCACACATTATGTCTGCAAATGATGAATCGAGACCATCCCAAAGTCGATTCTAATTAAGGAGAATCGACTTTGAGATGGTCAATTCTAGGAACAACCTTCAAAAAGATGATCTTTATATGGGGTGGATATAGTTGCCAAGTGTGGTGGCACAGGTAACTGTGGTGCCATAGGTTATAGGTATATGCATAGATCAGTGTGGTGCCATAGGACCGAGACAGGTCTGGTGCCACTCAATTTGAGTGCCCCCGTAAATCTGCTGGGGTGCCTTTAAAGGCTCCCATACATATATATATATATGATTTGTTTTTGCTGACTTTGTGTTTGATGAAATGCATGGGATAGGATGCACTTGCAGCTGGTGGAGAGTTTGGGATTCTTGAAGGAAGGACAGCTTCTCTTATACATCCATTGGTAATGGGTGGTTTGTTTGTATATACTTTGTACACAGGGTATCTTGGTTGGCAATGGAGAAGAGTTCGGACGATTCAGTCCGAGATTAACGAGTTAAAGAAGCAAGTTCAGCCGGTGCCGGTTACACCAGAGGGCGCCACGACATCTTCAACGCCTTCACCTCTTGAAGTCAAAATCCAGCAACTCACTGAGGTAACTTTCTAATGTCCTTTTTTCCCACATTTCATCAAGTCCTCAATTCTTACCCAAAAGTTAAGATCCGTCTCTGTTCTGCTATGATTCTTTATATGGTTTGTTTATTATTCAGGAAAGGAAGGGGTTGATTAAAGGGCAATACAAGGACAAGCATTTTGATGCTGGTTCAATACTTTTGGGGTTTGGAGTTTTTGAGGCAATATTTGGGGGACTTAACACATGGTTTAGGACAGGAAAGCTCTTTCCAGGACCTCATTTATTCGCTGGGGCAGGTAATTATCATACGTTTTTCGTTATCACTTTTACACCATTGATTGATAAACCGTGACTTTTATCAATCAATGGGTCCCACAATGTTTTACTTAAGCACCACACTGAAACAATCAACTTGAAAGTCGATTCTTAGCTGTAACTGTGAAAAAAGACTACGATTGTCACTGTGGTGCCGGAACGATAACGTTTTTTTTTTTTTTTTTTTTTTTTTGGGTTTAAAATTGTGTGAACAGGAATAACAGTTTTATGGGCAGCTGCAGCAGCACTAGTACCTGCAATGCAGAAAGGAAATGAAACAGCTAGAAATCTTCACATTGCAATCAACGGACTAAATGTATTGCTCTTCATTTGGCAAATACCCACTGGCATTGAAATCCTCTTAAAAGTTCTTGAGTTCACAAAATGGCCTTAAACTAAACTATTGGAAATTGTGTTTGATTATTTTTATTTAGTGAAGCTTCCTCAATAATTCTTTTTGTGTTTAAGTTGTATTATAGCCGAGGCCCGAGGAGAATAATCATGGCGAATCAGTGATTTTTGGGTTTGTGCCTAGAGCTTTTAAACGAACAGAGTCGTTCGTAAATAAGCTCGTGGTTGGCACGTTAAGTCTTCGTGATCGTTTAACGAACCAAGTTTAAACATAAGTATGGTGTCGAAAAAAAAAAAATGCTTGTTTCCTAAACAAACGAAACGAGCTTGATTTGCGAGCGTTTGATTGTGTTCACGAACATGCATATACATATAGATAAGCAAATGTACAACATAATTCTAACACATCATATGATTAATCATCTATTAGTCTAATAGATATGTATTAACCAATTTTGTTGAATATTTATAGTGTTCTTCTATTACTTTTTATAGTATGATTTTGAATATTGTTTTATAATTTTTTTCATTTTAGCTTTTGGCTTTGATTTTTTATATCTTAACGAGTTAAACTTGAGTTGGAAGTATAAAATACATTTAACGAGCTGAACTCGAACACGAGTTTGAGCAAAACAAGTTTGTGAAATAAACGAATTAAACTTAAACATAAGTTTTTGTATGTTCATTAAACAAACGGTCACGAACAAACTCGTGAGGTAAACAAACCAAGTTTGAGCAACAGATACCTGACTCACCTTGGCTCGATAACAACTAGTTATGTCAAGTATATGGCTACATTAATTTTTACTTACCCTCTCACACGAAATAGACGTGTGTACGGATGAATCGGATTAATCAGACTCCTCACTCGATATAACTCTCGGAACCATCAATTTTGTTTTTTTTTAGTAGTAAATAAAAGACTTTTTCATTTCGCAAAATAAAAATTTTTACACCAAGTTTTTTCCCGAGACATAGTCTCAAATCAATGTAGTATCATAACTCTAATTTGTAACAAAAGACTTCATTTCGCAAAATAAAAATTGGTACGAGACATAGTTAAACAATTGTATTCGAAGATACTTAGGTCTCCAGTCGGACGTTACAAAACTACGACTTCTCAACATGCATCATCTATAGATTTTCCTAAGCCAAACCTTACACGTGAGTGACATACTTTCAGAGAAGTCGACTTGTTAAAAGAAAATAACACTATGATTTTTTTTTTAACGTATACATTGATATATAAATTGACCCGTTTATTTTATATATTGATCCATATTGAATTATAATATATATAACTAAATTTAATATTTATAAAAATTGATAAATTCTTATAGACACCCCCTAGTGTACGACCCAAATCCAAACTTCATATTAGAAAGGTCGGTTAATCCCGGGTCCAAACTTCATATTAGAAAGGTCGGTTAATCCCGGGTATTGGGGTTTTTAAAAATAGTTAATTGTCAATTATAACACATTTAGAAAGATATCGGGATTTTCGGATTATAAGAAAAAAATTTGTCCATAAGGACATTTTATTGGTAAAAGTGAAAATAAAATTGAATTTGAAAGTTAATTAAATTGGTTTTTTTTGAAAATCATCATAATTCGCTTTCAGTTTTATTTCACAGATAAGATGTTTTTTTTTTTTCACAAAAATCTTTTCTTATACTCCTTTTTTTATCTAAAATCTTTTATATTATGTATTTTAGGATCCTTATTCTTATTAAAAAAGGAAAAAAGAATCTATGAATTTTTTCAATTTTAATTGTTGTAATAATAACATTAAGAAACAATGAAGAAAAAGAGCCATCACTCATCAAATAGAAAAAGCATAGCCAAACGGCACTAGTGCACTAGATTTTGCAGATAGGGAACCGACCAATCAGAAACCTCTAAATGTCCACGTGGCAACCCACCAAATCATTTGCTTTTAATTTGAGAGGAAGAGAAGTTAGTTATTGTTTGGTTTTAGATATCAACAAAATTGAGAGGAATACACAAAGTTGAAGAGAAAATAGAACAAGTTTAATATCTATAATTTTCTGCGAATCCAAATGGCAGCAGCAGCAGCCACCACTTCAATGGCGGCTACAGCCGTGTTGGCCGGAAGTTCTCCTCTCCGGTCAGCCACTAGTTTCTCTGCTTTGCCGTTTTTGCCACCACGGATGCCTTCTACTACCCCATTGTTTTCTGCTTCTTTCAAGCAGATTTCAGGTACTCTTTTTTTGGTTTCCAATTTAAACATTCTTTTGCTCAATTTAGTGAAACTTTACTTTTAAACATACACAAGGACAAATTTGTGATTTTCTAAAGTTGGATATGTGAAATGAAGAATCATCGTTAAATTTAAGATTGAGTGAATGTTGTCAGATTTACACAAATACCCCTATACCCAGTACCCATACCCGTATCACTGTATCAGTATCCGTTATGTTTCAAATATACCACACTGTGTATTCCGTAGTCGTCTCAACACCGAAAAGTCTATTGCAAGCAGAGGCGGACACAAGTGTACTTAAACGAGATACACGGACTCCGTTAAATTGATAAATTACTTAAGTTTTAGCTATAAAATACATTTATTGACAACATTGGAAAAGAAAAATTGCTCTTAAAAACGAAAATACTGCCTCCGCCCCTGATTCTAGGTAGAATTAGAAACAGTCGAATAAAAAGAACAACAATTTTATGCATATAATACGAATAGATACAACAGATACATTCGGAGGCAAGAACGCAAAATGGCGAGTGTAAACATGTTTTATTTTAAGACAATTTGCTCCAGTATAGCGTCCACGATGTTAGCAACTGTCTCATATTTTTTTTTTTTTTTTTATTTTATTTATTATTTTTTTAATGTGGTGGTATTTCAAACTCTTTTGGTTTCTATATATTCAATAATATCGTATGTTATGTAATGTATGTATGTATGCATATGCAGAATACTGTTCTTCTTGAAGTTTGGCTGATTTATCGGGCAATTAATTTTATTATTATTTGTTTTTTTTTGCAGAGATTATTAATTGATGTGGTTGTTTCTTCGTTTTCTTACATAAGTAAGTATATCAGGGCGGACCAAGGATTTTTTTTTCAGTTGGATTACCGGACTCTAAAACTACATTTTTTTTTTATCAAAAAATTTATTCCAGTAGAGTCATTAAATCCTAAAACATATATTCTTTAATAAGAAAAACGACATTTTTTACAACAATATTACATTCTCGGATCTCAACGGGTCATTGACGTAAAACGATAAAATATACACTCCATGCGGTAGAATTTCCCCATTTCTTGAGTGATTTCCTAATTATATGCTTATGTGTTGTAGGCATTGCAATTCCAATTTTTGTTTATATATTTAATATATTTCTATCTTATTATTAACAGAAACAAAAAGGACTTTTTTGCTTCCAGTAAAAGCTACATCATCAGATGAAACAGCTCCAGTTGACACTAGTGAGCTTTTAGCAGATCTTAAAGAAAAGGTATTCTCGTATCAGAGATTTTACTGTACAACCGTTGTATAAAAAAATTAAAATCACGTGAAATAAACGAGAATAAAAATGAAAAGATATGATGCGTATATCAATGCTCATATAACCTAATACAATCTTCCTAGAATGATTATTACGGGATTCTAGTGATTCACATTCACCACATTAAATCGACACTTTGAAAGTCGATTTTTAAAGTCAAAAATCGACTTTTAAAAGGTTGAATGTGAGACGCTCGATCTCCGGAAATTGCTTTAATTTTTTCTTTTCTTTTTATGAAGTGGGATGCAGTTGAAAACAAATCGACTGTAATTCTTTACGGAGGAGGAGCAGTTGTTGCAGTTTGGCTGTCTGCTACCTTAGTTGGTGCAATCAACACCGTCCCTTTGGTACGTGAATATTTGCAGATACCGTAAAAGAAAATAAATCCAAAGATTAGCCATTCAAATTATACTTATATTGCAAAAATTATTTATATTTTTGTTTGTGGCTACGTTTAATTACAAAATATAAAATTGAGAACCCGTGAAAAAAACCAATGCGATTGCTCTAAATAATTAAGAACATTATCTGCAACCATTTTTGTGATACAACATCTGTATTTTACGGTAAAAGAAAAGTATGCTTGTTCTTAAATCTGAATGTTGAAATTTCTAAAATATTGTTTTTGCAAGTACCTTAAACGCCACCATATTTTTTGTTGCAGCTACCTAAGATCTTGGAGTTGGTTGGGCTTGGATATACCGGATGGTTTGTGTACCGCTATCTTCTCTTCAAGGTTTGTTTCGGAACTATCTGTTAATCGGATTACACGACTCAAACCCTGATTGATATCAGCAAATGCAATGACATTTTTTAGGCGGAGTGGGAATAAATGACAACAAAAAGGAAAAGAAAAAAAAAGGAAATAGGATAGTGTAAATATAAATTAGGTGAGAAGGTTCATAACTCAAAATCCATTGTTCCCTGCAATGGAACTAACATTAAATTCAATGTTCTACTATTCCACTGTTTATGTGTTTTTTTACAAAAAAAAATGACCTAAAAAATAATGTCGGAAAAATATCAAATAAGATGTCGAAATAAATGGGACGTAAAAAAGAAAAATTTTAGTGAAAGAATTATCATCTTATGACAATCAAATAAAAAAATATATTCAATTTTGTAATTGATTAGGAAAGATTTTAAATTACATTGGAATAAAGAATCGTCATTTTTTTTTAATTTATGAAAGGTAAGAATCGACATTTTTACCAAAAAAAATTAAAAATATTCCACTGTCCTAATTTTATATTTCTAGATTCAACTTCGGATTTTAAGATAAGCCCCGGAGTTAAATATTACCTTGTCATTATTTTTTATTTTATTTATTTATTTATGCAGTCAAGTAGAAAAGAATTGGCGACTGATATTGAAGCATTGAAGAAGAAGATTGCTGGAACTGAATAAAACTACAAATCAATTCAAAATCGGTGTTTTTTTTTTTCTGCATCTGAATTCACCTCAATCTGGTTAAGAAATTTTATGTATTGATGTAGGAGTATAGTTATTTATGTCATGTATTGTAAATTTTAATTTTCAAATTGCTGTTTTTATTTTTGGAATAAAAATGATTCATCATATTTATAATCTTATGCAAGGGGAGTGGGGAGGGAGAATATAAGTGGAAAAATATTTTCTCCTTTTTCTTTTGTTAACGCGTAGTAAATATTAAAAGAGTAAACATATTTCGATAACAAGTTACCGTACAATTTTTCAACATTGATCATGATACAATACATCTTAATTGATATTTGGGTTTCCAAGTTCAACTGCATATGAAAAAGTGTAATGCATTACATATTGTGACGATTTTACTACGGCACTAACATGTTCTTAACTTAAAAGCACACTTTAAAGACGTGTTTAGGACTCCGATTCACAACTAGACTAAAACAACTCCAGACGTAAGACTACTTCCATGAAGTTTTCTTGAGGAGTGATATAAGAGCACTCGCAGTAGAATCTGTAAATGAGTTAAATCTGTACATTTAGGATAAAAAAAGTTCAGATTTATAAAAAATACAAATGCAGTAGCATCTGTTGGGTGGATCTCTACACCACAGATTCTTAACACATTACTGTACATCTCCAGCAAAACGTAAAGAGTCTCCAGATCCATCTATACCTTCTCTCCCTCCCCCCTCCTCTTTTCTCGTGATTTTCTCTCACCTCCCTTCTTTCATTTAATTTTACTCATGTCTTCTTTCTTCAATAATTTTTCCACTCCTCCTCTCATCTGATATGTCTTCCTCTATTTCTAATTTTTTTTTTCTCACATTCCTCTACCGAATCTGCACCTGAATTTAGCTACAAAATAGCTTGATTCCGAAAAAAAAAACCTTTGCTTGAAGAAGCATTTCCGAAAAAGAAAAAAAAAAAATTTGCTTGATTCCTTAGAAGAGTTGTTTTCATTGATATTAGATAAATATTAGATGAGGGGCTGAAGGAGGGGGAGGTGGTGTGGCTTTGGAGGTGGCGGTGGTAGGGTGGATTCAGCCAATGTGTATGTGTGTTTTTTTTTTTTTTTTTTTTTATTTTTAAATTTAAGAACAGAAGCAGGTGGATTTTTTTTTGTTTTTTGTGTGGGACAGAGACGTGGGGTGGAGTGAGAAGAGGGAGTGCATGAGGAAAGTTTAGGGGAATCACAATATTATAAGAAATTGTTTCTTTTTTTTTTTGAGGAAAATAAATACAATTGCTATAAATATTCTACCAATTTAATGATAGTAGTAGTAGTTTTTTTTAGGGGGTATATTCCACCAATTTAATGATAGTATTTAAGAAAATTAATTGAGAATCTGTAAATATTTACAGAGATTCGATGCATTATTATGGATATAGAATGCGTAAGTAGAGATCGATGATTAATGACCATTTGTAAAAGATTCTCGTAACATAGGTAAAAGTGGTGTTTGAGTACGTAAAATAGAGAATCATAAGAGACACGATACGCAAGTCGCTTTAATGGCACAACAAAATAACCACAATACACTATTATAACTTTATTTACGTTGTATGACCTATTGATTGCTATCGGTCCCACCAAGATAACAAAAAATGTGTAAGAGCATTTGCAGTACATACTATAAATCTTTTAAAAACTCTATTTTAGAGATTTCAACATTAAAAATAATATTCCAGCAGATACTCATTTTTTACTGTACAATACAGATTCTGTAAAATTTCATTTACATCTATCGCATTCATCCATATTCGGAAAATTTTCTTTTATATCTACCGGATTACGTAAAATAGAGAATCATATATATTTCATCTTGAATTGAGATTCTGTAAACCAGAAAAATGTGTATTTAAAATTGTAAAATAGAGTATTCGTAAAGAGGATCTGATCTGAGTGCTCTAATAATGTGCCATGTCATCATTTTATGGAGCAGTGACAATGTAAAAACAAAATAACACACAACAAGGTGACAAAACATATTATTACACCGTCAATCATGGTGTATGACGTATTTAGTGGCATAAGTCCACCAAGATAAATAGTTGTGGGGTAGTATCACTCCACAACCACTACGACACAACACATATATTTTTACACCATTGGTCATGATACATGATTTATTGATCATAATGTAGACCCATCATAATCAACAGAAAAGTTATGGTGCGGTAGTGATTAATGATTTATAACAAGAGGCATGAAGGGTTGAGATGCATTTTCATTCATCCTCTCTCACATAGTAGTGGTGTCTAGGGGTGATTTGGAATGATCATATCACTCCACTTGGTATAACACATGATACTGATGTAACATAACTTTTATCCATAATCAATGGTGCAAGCTAAGTTGAACGGTCATGTTGTCTTATGAAGATATCTTGAAGTAAGAAATGGCGTTTGATGAAGAGAAGTTTAATCTGGATCTTAGAATCATTTGAAGACAAGAAGGGTGCATCGCTAAGCTCGAAATGTTTTCTGGTTTGGTTGTGTAGTACTAAGTTTGGATGTGAGTGGGACTTTAGAGTTGACCCGCGAGAACGGGGCGCCTGGGCAAGGGGCGCATGGCCCGGAGCCCCCCGAAAATCCATGAATTTAAGGGCCCCACGAAATTTTGATCTAATATTATATATATACTGTATCTATATGAACAATGAATGTATTATCTCAATGGTTAAGATTTAAGACATCTACCAAGAGACTCGGGTTTGAATCTTCGCTACCTACAATAATTTTTGTTTTTTAAAGGAGTCAAATAAGTAGCTTTTTTTCACTTCCAAACCCTATCTCATGCAGTTTTTTGTTATATTATATATATATATATATATATATATATATATATATTTTTTTTTTGGTTGTCACATGACAATCCCCAAAATTCTACGCAGCTTTTTTTGTTTTATTCTTTTTTATATATATATTTTTTTGGTTGACAAATGACAATCCCAAAAAATCATATTGATTTCCCTTCATATTCCCAAATATCTTATTCTTTCCCTAATTCCCTTATTCACGTTGCCTCTCCTCTCTGTTCAACTTCTCAAGCTTAAAAAATAAAATAAAACTCTCTTCTTCAATTATTTAACAACAACTAAGAAAGTTAGTAACACGAATTGAGTTTCAAGATTGTTTCAAGGATCAAGATGATAAGAGGATGATGATGTGGATTGCTTTTAGAATCCTTTTGACAATCCCGGTCACGGTTGCTTCCGGAGAAAGAAGTTTTTCAAAGTTGAAGTTGATTAAAAATTATCTTCGGTCAACAATGTCACAAGAGCGGTTGAACGGTTTGGCTCTATTGTCAATTGAACAAGATATGGTTGATGACATTGACTACGCGAGTTTGAGTAGTAATTTTGCTTCTAAAAATGCTAGGAGAGAGGTGTTTAAGTGATTCTATGTAATAATACTTCCAATAACTATTTTTTTTGTTTTGAAATGTTTACAATGTTCTTATTTGACTTAGAAAATTTCTACTTTTTTGTTAGTGTTTTTTTTTTTCCGAAGGGCGAGGGCCTAAATTTTTTTTTTGGCCCCGAGCCTAAATTTGGACAGGGACGCCCCTGCGCGAGAAGCTCAGTAGTAGGTAGCTTAAGATTTGAAATGTTTGGTGGTTTGAGCCTTGGTTAAGGCGGGCAAGTTCTGGCGAGTTTCGAGGACGAAACTCATATAAGGGGGGAAGAATGTGATACCCGTTTCTCCATAAAGGGTATAAAAGTCTTATAAGATTTTATTGTAAGACTCGATATTTTTAATGGGTTATGTTATAATTAAATAAATAGAGTCAAGATAAATATTAAAAAGCATTTACTGTATTTTAAATGTGTAATTTTTAGTAAGGACAAGAGAGAAAATGTATCAATCCCTATTTATACCCTTTAATTCCAAAACCCATTTCACTTCACCTTTTCCAAACTTTTCAGCTGTTGGAGTGAGAAAATGGAGAGGAAAAAAAAAAAAAAAAATGAGAGGGAAGGAGAAAAGAGAAGAAAGAAGGGAAACTTTCTATTTCTGGTCAATCCAACCGTCGGAATTACAAACCGATTACACCAAAATTCTTCCCTTGATGAGAGCTTCGTTTTTACACAAGTTTCATTTCGATCGGGTAAGAGTTTTAAAACCCCATTTCTAGATCTATAAGTGTTCTTGGGTGTTTTTCTTAGTTTTTTGATGTTTTAAAGGTTGTAATAATCTTAGATTTCCGTTTTGGTGTTAGTTTCGAAGTGGTTGCTTAGATTTTTGGAGCATTGCTTGTGGAACTAGATATTCTTGGTGTGTTCTTGAGGATGAAAGTGGTGTTCATGGTGTTTCTTGAAGATTCAAGTGGTTGCTTAGATTCTTGAGGATGAAAGTGGTGTTCTTGGTGTTTCTTGAGATAAAAGGGTGTTCAACCAAATATTTAGTTGTTAGTAGCCTTTAAATATTGTCCATGACTTGTATAAATGTTAGATTTGATTGTTATAAAGTGTTAGAAGTGTTTTGGATTCAAAGTTTGTAGCTTTTTACTTCAAGCATGTTTTAGAGTAATTTCATATCACTTTGGATTGAATTTCAAGTTATATCGGTGTCTAGTTCTAGTATAATCTTACAAGCATGTTGTAGAATAATTTTCGTATTATTTTTGTATGGTTTGGGAGTAGATTTAGTGTTTGAAATGATGAAGAAAACATGGATTTCTATCCTAGAGCGTTGGCTGATTTTCTAGTCAAAAATGGAATAGAGAGTTATGTGGAATGTTGTAAAGTCAAGTGTACGTGTTCTAGTGGCTTTGACTCTGTACCGTTCCTCACAGGAGCATCGGAACACTCTACATTTGACCTTATGTGATGTTGACTTGAGTTCAATGTCTTAATTGTAATATGACGAAGTTAAGAGTTCGGTTTCTGGTGGATTCGGCTCAGCACCTTGTGGAGACCCTCTGCGGGGAGATACTCGGGATCATCGGAAACCTTATTCCTTAGCCTCGTGGGTATTGGATTGGATTCCAATATTTCTGTGCAATATGCTAAATGCTAAGTAGTGTAATGTAGAGTTTGTCTAAGGTTTAGTGGTCCTTAAGAATCCTTTTATGTGTAATGAACTTAAGTGGTTAGATTAATCGCTTAAATACATACTTGACTTTTCTAAAAGCTAAAACATGTTAATCCTTGGTGATGCACGTTTATACTACGCTTCACGTTATTGTTACACCTCTTCACTTTTAGATACTTGTGTCGGACTCGTGTAATGATCCACAAGAATTGCTTCATGAGCAATCATGTCCTATAGAGGTGTTGAGGATATGTCTCGATGCATTATCACTCAACAAAGTGTCTTTAGATTAACGTGTAACAAATGTCTTATATGGTTGAGTCAACTAGTGAGAGTACTAGTAGAGTGTAGTGAGCGAGTGAAACATATGTGTAATCATGATTGTTTGACTTGCCCTGCGATATTATTAGTATTGTTATTATTGCTAATCCTTGTGTTATAGTAGATGTAGATTCGGTGTTTCTACCCTTTACTAAGTACGTTTGTAAAGGGTGGAAGTTTATCTTTCCTTTCTGTTGTAAATGGTATATAATCTTCATTCCCCTTTGTAACAGTTTGTGCTAGTTGAACCTTTGGATTGTAAATAAAGAATTGTTTGTAATAGATGAATGGATATTCAACCTTGTGTATTATTTCTTGGGTTTTTATTTTAGTTGCAGCCCCGTGTTATTTGTCGATCGTTGCAGTGATCTTTTAAGTTTTTCTCGAGTCCATGTTTTCGTTTTCCGCTTGTTCTCCGTTATTGATGAGGTCAAGCTTATATATATATTTGATTTATTTTAATTATATACGTGCCGGATATCTTTTTTCCGGTTAAGGACTCGATATTCGGATCAAGGTCGCACACTATAACTCGGAGTTTATTTTTTTGCTTTTCTAATGGAAAAAGTTGCGCAATAGGATAACGTATTTGCCCCCACTAGGAATCGAACGTTTGTTTCTCTCTGGTCTCCTTTATTTTATTTTATTTTATTGAAATTATCGTTAGGTGTTATAACTCGGGGTTCATCGCAATAATATAATTCATACACACACATGTGCCTCTAATAAGACTCAAACTCAGGACCTACTGGTCCTAAAGCCTCGGTAATGATCACTGGATCAATGTCTTACCTAACTTCATAAATAATATATATATATATATACATACATACATACATATATATATATGAATTCAATAATACCCGTTTCTCCTAATTTACCTGCTCCATATCCAAAAATAACCCACTTTGATTATTTTATTTTATTTGTTTAATTTTTTGTCTTCATTTAATAGAAGAATAATATGGAACACATTTATTGGCATATATTCTGTATTATTGCATATATTCGTTTTTTTATATCTATTTCCATATCTACACTATCTACACATATTTGAATGCAATAATACCCGTTTCTCTTAATTTACCCTCTCTATATCCGAAAATAAACCACTTTTTTTTTATTTTATTTAATTAACTTTTGTCCTTATTTAATAGAAGAATAATATGAACACATTTATTGGCAAATATTCTGTATCATTGCATATATTATTTTAGTATCTTTTTCCATATTTAGATTATTTTCGTTCAATTGTAATTAATACTATGATGTGTATATATTGTACCAATACAGACCGTTGCAAACACAATTATTTTCCATTAATATTATCACCATTTGCCTTTTGTACGAATCCATTGGTTTTTCACACGACTATTATTTATTTTATTACCGGTTTGATTTTATGCGGATGATGCTGGTCATCAATAAGAACGTGCGCATTTTTTCCCTTACCCTCTCATTTTAATCTTTAGAAATTTATTCAATATACGTTTGTGTTGTTGTTGTGGTTTTTTATTTTAATTTTAATTTTTCCAAGATCACTCATGCTTAATCAATTTTTTTTTTTTTTAGGAACCAATATTGTTATATTGTGTCATGTTTTAATAATGTGTCGTTTTTTTCTTTAGTTATTCAATATGAATAGTACTCTTTAGTTTGATATATGCAGAAATGACATCGAGATAAGTACATAGGCTGATAATGTGCTACAATCGACACATGTTTTGACCAATTTTACTGAGTTCTGGAAGAGATCGATTCAGGTTGAAGAATTCATAAAGGTAAAAGGGTTTTTGCTTTGTGATATTTGTAGTTCCTGCTTAAAATTTGCTACAATTTACTTCATTTTTCCTTCATTAAAAGAAATACATCTAGGTAGATAACATAAATGTACATTGAAGATGTCTAAAAAAATTAAACGAACGAGTGTTTGAATTTGAATTTTATTTGAGAGAAGACATTTTTTGTTTGCTTTTGGAGTGTTTTTGCTTTAAATATAACTAGAGAGAAAATGAAAGAGATTGATTTGCTGTAGTCGGTGGACCTTTTCGTGTATTTCATTATTTATTGTTATACTTAAAAATAAAAATATATTTATTTTGTAGTGTATTATGTGTTTTATTTTGTAAATTTGTTTTCATTAATTTATTTTGTAAAGTTGCTTTCACTACCTACAGTTTGTTCTGAATATTGTAAGTAGTGATGAAACTTCTTCAAAACCTTAAGTGAACATTCCTTATATATGGATTTACCACGGGATCATTGTGGATTATGAACACATAGAATTTTCTTTATGTGATCATGTGGAAATATATTGTGGTAATATATGTATGTAAGGGTATATTTGTACAGTTACGATATTTTGGGTTTAGGGTTTTGGTGATCATTGTACTATAAATACTTGACTATTGTTAATATACAAATCATCTTTTTCCCAATTGTGTTGTGTTTAACATGATATCAGAGCCTCTCTAGATTAGAGAAAACCTATTCCTTTTTTTTTTTCTTTTTCTTTCCGACAAACACAACCAAAAAAAAAAAAAAATACAAACCAAGAGCAAAAGCAAAAAAAAACTCTGCCGTTGTTCTTTTTTGAGCTTCTTCCATGGCTGCCGATGGTGAAGCTTCTGCTGTCAAAGCCTCTTGATCAATTTGTTTTACCGGAAATTTGTCCAATTTGTCCAATTGCTGCTTGAGCAATTTGTTTTACAGGAAAGTTGCTGCTTGATCAATTTGGCCACCACCTAGTATCCAGGAAATCGATACCGGAAATTACGATTGGTGTGTATTATCGAGGGCGTGTTCCTTGCCAGTCATAATTGCTGAGTGTGTGTCGCTCATCATCCCAATCGCTGTGTTTTTTTTTGGTCGTTTTGCCCGTTCCGACGCTGTGTTATCGACGGTATTGGTGCTGCCCGTTGTATTTTTGTTGCTATTTTTTTTTGAGCAAGATTGTTGTTGCTGTTGTGCTTGGTAGTGGGTTTACGGAGCTATTTAAAAAAAAAAAAAAAGAACAACGTAGAAGCTTCTCCCCATGGCCGACGGTGATGCTGTTGGATTCGCAGCTTCCGGCAATGCTGCTGGCCGGACTGCTAAGGGTTCCGGGGGTGAAACTCGTACCCTTGTCGGCAATAAAAACACCCAACGTCGATTCGGAACAATAGAAGTTGGGGAAGGTGATCATACGAGTGTTCCGATGTTGTCTGACGATCAATGGAACCACCTTTTGTCCATTTTGCAAACTAAGAGTACAAGTTCTTTCTCCGATGAATTAGTTGGTATGTTTAACTCAAATTGGCTTATTGACACAGGTGCATCGAATCACATGTCCGGTAATCTCTCCTTATTTACCAATTTATGTGATATTTCATCCTCGGTTGGGTTGCCCAATGGTGCTAGTACTCTTGCTACTAAGCAATGAGATATTGTGCTAAGTGAAAATTTAATCTTGGAAGATGTTCTCTACGTTCCGGACCTTACGTGTAATTTGTTGTCGGTGTCTCATTTTCTCGAGAAAAATAAATATTTCATTATTTTCACTAACAAGTTGTGTATTATTCAGGACCGTACTTCGAGGAACCTGATTGGAGCGGGGGTGCTGTGTAATGGGGTCTATTGTCTTCGGCCGGTTTGTTATTCTACCATTCAAGTTAATAACGTTGCTACCTCTGATGCACGAATGTTATGGCATAAGCGTTTGGGTAACCCCTTCATGACGATTGTATCTTCTTTTCCGGGTGTTGTCCGTCAAGGCACTTGCGCTACTATTTGTGATTGTCAAGTATGTTTTATGAGTAAGCAACCTCGCAACTCTTTTCCTTTAAGCTTGAATAAAGCATCGGATGTGTTTGATCTAATACATTGTGACATTTGGGGTCCTTATCGATTTCCTTCTAATAGTGGTGCTCATTTTTTCCTCACCATTGTTAATGATTATTCCCGCGCCACTTCGGTATTATTAGTTGGAAAGCATGAAGTTGGTCCCTTGATTGAATCCTTCTACGCAATGGTCATTACTCAGTTTAATAAAAATATCAAAAGTTTGCGAAGTGATAACGGACAAGAGTTTTTGCAATTACAACATTTATTTTCTTCTAAGGGTATACTACATCAAACGTCTTGTGTAGACACGGCCCAACAAAATAGTCGTGTCGAACGCAAACATCGTCATATCCTAAATGTTGCACGTGTACTACGCTTTCAAGCCAAATTGGCGAAGTACTTTTGGGGTGAATGTGTGCTTACTTCTGTGCATTTGATTAATTTAACTCCTACTCGTGTCTTAAATGGTAAAACCCCCTACGAATGCTTGTACGGCCGCCCCTTCCTATGATCATTTGCGCGTCCTCGGAATACGGATAAATTCGAATCCCGGTCTCGTCGTTGTATTTTTGTTGGCTATCCGTTTGGTAAAAAAGGATGGCGTTTATATGATCTTACAACTCATGATTTTTTTGTAAGTCGTGATGTGGAATTTTTTGAAGATCAGTTTCCATTTATTGAGTCCCTGCCCGACCGTGACCGTCTTTAATGGGAATGCTATTTTAGCCAACCTCCGTTGTGGGATGATGATGATGATCAGCCTGTCGAATCTGATGGGTTGGCCTCTGTGGATTTTAGGGGGAGTATGGACAATGTCAGTGATGACAGGGTTGCTCTTGCTCTGGAGCCGGGGATTTCTATTGATGAGCCTTTGGGTAGTGGTCATCGCATCAAAGTTCCGTCCAAAAGGCTTCAAGACTACGTCACCAATACGGTGGTTCAAAACGACATAGACCCCTCTTCATTACACGCGTCTTCGTCTTCATCCGGATCCTCAAGTAAACCTTTTGACATAGCTTGTTATGTTGATTATAATAAATTTTCTTTCCGCCACCAATGTTTTTTGACAGCTATTACTAAGGGTCGAGAACCTGCCACTTTTCGAGAAGCTGTTCTATGTTGCCCGGTTGGCGTCGGGCTATGCAGGAGGAAATTGATGCCTTGGAACGCAATAGAACTTGGTCTTTAGAGGTTCTTCCTCCCGGTAAACGTGCCATTGGTTGTGGTTGGGTATATAAAATTAAATACACATCCACTGGCGACGTGGAGCGCCTTAAAGCTCGACTCGTTGTTCGTGGTAATCGGCAAGTTGAAGGAGTCGATTATAATGAGACCTTTGCTCCCATAGCTAAAATAGGGACTGTTCGTGTTTTTCTATCTGTTACGGCGACTCGTAATTGGGAATTGCATCAAATGGATGTCCATAACGCCTTCCTGCATGGTGATTTGACTGAGGAAGTCTACAGGCAACTTCCTCCTGGGTATCGTGCTTCCTCTCCTGGTACGGTGTGTCGGTTACGTAAATCCTTATATGGTTTAAAACAGGCCCCTCGGCAATGGTTCGCCAAGCTCACTTCTGCTTTGAAGACTTTTGGTTTTGTTCAGTCTTATGCGGATTACTCATTATTTAGTTATAACCGGGATGGTGTTTCCCTTCATGTTCTGGTTTATGTTGAGGACTTGATTATTTCCGGATATTCACATGATCTTCTAGTTCGTTTCAAACAGTACTTGAGCTCTTGCTTTCATATGAAGGATTTGGGCCCTTTGAAATATTTTCTCGGCATCGAAGTGGCTCGTGGCCCCGAGGGTATCTTTCTCACACAACGCAAGTATGCATTGGACATTTTGACTGAGGTGGGCATGTTGGGTTGCAAGCCCATTGATACGCCTATGGAGCAGAATCATCGCCTCGCTTCCGCTAGCGGTCAACCATTTGCCCATCCCGATCAGTACCGTCGTCTTGTGGGCCGTTTGGTCTATCTGTTTGTTACTCGTCCTGAGTTGAGTTACTCTGTGCATACCCTTGCCCAATTTTTGAGCGATCCGCAGGTCCCACATTGGGAGGCTGCAGTGCGTGTTTTGAGTTTTCTGAAGGGAAGTCCTGGACAAGGTATTCTGTTGCGTCCTGTGGATGACTTGTCCTTGAATTCTTTCTGTGACAGTGATTGGGCCGCCTTCCCCTTGACTAGGCGTTCTGTAACCGGTTATTTGGTGTTTTTTGGTCGTTCCCCTGTCTCTTAGAAGACCAAGAAGCAACCTACGGTGTCCCGTTCTTCTGCCGAGGCTGAATATCATTCTATGGCGGTTGCCACTTGTGAGCTCAAATGGCTCAAGTCCTTGTTATCTTCTTTTGGTGTCTTGCATCCTCAGCCTATGCGGTTGTTTTGTGATAGTCAGTCGGCGCTTCATATCGCTAAGAATCCTGTCTTTCATGATCGTACCAAGCACATTGAATTCGATTGTCATTTTGTTCGTGATGAGTTATTGTCCGGTAATTTAGCGCCATCTTATGTTCCTACCACGCACCAGCTGGTTGACATTTTGATAAAGGCTTTCGGCAGACAACAATTTCGTTTTCTCTTAGGCAAGTTGGGAATTTGTGATCTACATGCTCCAACTTGAGGGGGCGTGTGGAAATATATTGTGGTAATATATGTATGTAAGGGTATATTTGTACATTTACGATATTTTGGGTTTTGGGTTTTGGTGATCATTGTACTATAAATACTTGACTATTGTTAATATACAAATCATCTTTTTCCCAATTGTGTTGTGTTTAACAGATCATGCGATTTAGTTCGTTTTGTTAAGTCTTGGACATCACCGTACAAATGAAATTTGATGTTGGGCCATGTTGGGTCTTTTGCATGTCATTGCAAAATGGTGATGAAAAATGTACTTATGAGTCCAAATTCTATTGCACTTTAAAATGATGATAAGGATATGCACTTGCATATTAATTTTTATGTACAGTTCAGAAGATTATGTGTTGATATCATTCACATCACCTTAAAATGACTGCTATTGTCTCCGAGAACGATACGTGGATGTAGACCGATGAATTCTTTTTGATGTCTTGAAATCCCAAGACTATGATAATAATAGTAGTAAACTTAAACAATGTTAATAGTAGTAAACTGATCATTGGAATGAACATGTGTGACGATACAGGGTTTCACTCCCTCCACGTGTCGTCTATTGGTTGGTCATCACACTGAGATAACGTCAGTACATCCATGTTGATGCCCAGGTTCGAGGCCAAGGCCATCATGTCAAAGCCAGGCTACGACTATCGATTATCGAGTATCGAGCAGTGTGAGATGACAAGTCCATAAGGATAGAGTCCACACCAGCTAGCAGTGTAGGACAATGAGTCTAGGGTCGATCACCGCAAGTCGGCAGTATCGACACCGAGGACAGAGTCCGCGCCAGCTGTCCAGGCCCACCCACAGCGATAGCTTGGGCAAGGGTCAAGGCCCATTTAAGGGTAAAGATGACAATCACATAAGCCGACTTAACCTTAGGGTTTAGGCAAGTATTGTCATTATAAATACCCCCAATCTAGGAACTACGTAGGGCTTGATTCCTGGAACCTAACAGGATACGTAGGCAATCCAAGATACAGTCTTGGACTCAGCCGCATACATAAAATCCACCCCCTCATTCATCTTTTTGGCATTAGGGTTCTTGTGTGTTCATCACTAGATTAAATTAGGGCTCAAATCTTAACGGTGACATCATCTGTCATCGTCATTGGCGCTAGAAGGAGGGCCCTTCTATTGATCGAATAACTCAAGAACACGCTGCCTCCCAAGAAAACTGCATCCAAAACCACGTCCAAAGCAGTTGATCAAGGCTCCTAGATGAACGAGCCAACCGACCCTGATATGCAAGGAGAAGAGGACCCGGCATTGGATCTGGTTCAGCACGATCCTCAGCAAAAACAAGGGGAAAAAGATCAAGCTTTGAACCCTGCCAAGGAAACCCACCAACCAGAAAAGCAAGCTCTTGCTCCAGAATATCGGACGCTTGCGGATCAGTTGGCAGGGGCGGACTTGGAGGTAATGTCCAGGATAATCGCCGAGGCAGTTACGGCGCGCAGGAAAGCAGACGCCGCCCAGAAAGAAGCTATGGCGGAAGGCGGCCAGAAAGAAGTTGTGGACAAACCTAAACAGACTCCTGAGGAAGAAATAAGCGCATCATCTAGCTCGGTGGAAAGGAAGAGACGCGAGATCCACCAAAAACACCGAGAGGGGATGATGACAAAGGCGCCAGGGGAGGAGTTGAATGCAATTTTGGGAAAGAGTCGTGTCGTTGTGGCTCGAGTCTCCCTTCACGAAGGAGATCGAGAGCTTTCCTAAACCCAAGGGGTTTAAGATACCAAAGATAGAACCTTATGATGGCACCACCGACCCGGAGGACCATCTCCACAGGTATCTGTCTCAAATGAGGTTGGATGGGGCACCCGATGCGATGCACTGTCGGGCATTCGAGACGCTACTCGTAGGTCGAGCAAGAGAATGGTTCACGAAGCTACGACCAGGGTCGATCTCCAGTTTTGCCATGCTCGCTCGAAAGTTCCGAGATGCGTTTATAGTCAACAAGAAGTTTCATCTGAGTGCCACGCACCTCATGAACGTGAGGCAAAGAAAGAGATGAGACGGTGATGGAATATTTGAAGAGGTTTAATCTCGAGGCCATGCAGGTCAAGGACGCAGATGACCGACTTCTGATCACATCGTTCGTAGGGGAGCTGCGTAATACTAAGTTGTACATGAAGTTGAGCAGGGACGTACCCCATACCATGGACGAATGTGTCAATGTGGTGCATAGATTTTGTCAAGGGGAAGAGGCAGTGCGGCGGCACACCCAATCCGACTGGATGGAATCCAAGAAGGATACCCGAGGTCCGAACAGGAATCAGTCCAAGAGGCAGGATGTCGAAAGTAAGCCATCGGTCTGGGACCGAATCGACACGTCCACCTCAGACCGTGGGGGCAAGAAGGGACCCTCACGAGATAAGGACTTTATCCCACTCAATCGACCTCGATCTGAGGTGTTGTCGATTATGCTTTCAAAAAACTTGGCGAGGAAACCGCCACCGTTGAAAAAGCCTCGAGAAAAGAGGAATGCAAGCAAATACTGTGATTTTCACGAAGACATAGGTCATACAACAGAGGATTGTATCGACCTGAAAAGAGATATCGACGTCTGCATTCAGGAAGGGAAGCTAGACGAAGTTGTTGACAGATCTCGGTATGATGGGCCCAGGGGGCGTGGAGAATTTAAGAGGAAAAACTCCGATCAAGACAGGAACCGAGGTCGAGACGTTCAGAGACGAAGGGATCGGTCACCTCAGAGGAATCGATCCCCGGGTCGAGAAGGAAACAACAGAGAGAATCTTGGTCGAGATAGATATGAAGATAATCGACCAGTCAACTACGTCAACACAATCTTTGGTCCTGGTGAGAGTGATAAAGACCAGACCAGCGAAGAGCCAGCTTGTAGCTCGAAAGAGCGCAAACAGCTCAGATTCACGACAGAAGTCGGATATGGCCCTCGAGATGATATCCCCAAGTCGAGGAGTCATAACGAAGGGTTAGTTATTGAGGCAGTTATTAGCCGAGCCCGTGTATCGAGAGTCTGTATCGATAACGGGAGTGCAGTGAACATCATATATCACTCGGCGTTTCAAGCAATGAAGTTGAAAGAGAAGGATCTAGCCCCCATAGCATCTCCCCTGTTTGGATTCACAGGACAGGCAGTCCACCCCATGGGCTCGATAAAATTACTCACGACAGTTGGTGATGGCGAAAAAGGAAGGACACTTGAATTAAGTTATGTGGTGGTCAAGGCTCCTTCTGCTTATAATGTTATCCTAGGACGACCTGCGCTCTTCGACCTGCGTGCTATCATATCGACTTTTCATAATAGTATGAAGTTTCCCACTAGAACGGTTCCCACGAAGTAAAAGGAGACGTTGAAGTCGCTCGGAGTTGTAACTCGTTGTCATGAATGGGAAGATGGCGGTTCAACAAGTCTTAGTCGAGGAACTGATTCCAGAGGAAGAAGAGGAGAAGAGTTGGGTCTCCAGTGACGCAGTCGAAAACGTCCGACTCTGGGAAGGAGAGGACGATCAGTGCGTGCAGGTCAGAATTTGGATCCCCGAAAAAGAAAAACAGCTACTGGTCGAACTTTTAGTCGAGTTCAGAGACATCTTTGCCTGGAAAGCCACCGACATGCCGGGACTATCTACCGACATCGCGGTTCATAAGCTCGAGATTGACCAGGCTAAAAAGCCAGTCAAACAGAAGAAGAGAAGTTTTGCGTCTGACCGACTTGAGGCCATCGAGTTAGAGGTCGGAAAGCTACTAGCAGCCAAGATAGTAAAAGAGGTACTATACCCAGAATGGCTAGCTAATCCGGTTTTAGTCAAGAAGCCTGACGGTAGTTGGCGCATGTGTGTGGACTTTACAGATTTGAACAAAGCGTGCCCAAAAGACTCTTATCCGCTGCCCAAAATCGACAGGTTAGTAGATTCAACCATTGATTTTGAAGTTTTTGGTTTCTTAGATGCATATAAAGGATACCATCAGATCTTAATGGATCCTCGAGATGCGGAAAAAACTGCATTTATTACAGAATTCGGCACCTTCTGCTATGTGACCATGCCATTCGGACTAAAGAATGCTGGGGCAACATACCAGAGGGCAGTCAACAAGATATTTGCAAAACAGATTGGTAGATGTATGGAAGTTTATGTAGACGACTTGCTCATCAAGAGTCGATCTATAAGACAATACCTGGTCGATGCTCGAGAGGTTTTTGAGGTGTTGAGAGAAACACAGATGAGGCTAAACCCGAAGAAGTGTACTTTTGGAGTCAGGTCGGGTAAATTCTTGGGTTACATGATTTCGAAGGACGGGATTCGAGCTAACCCGGATAAAATTGATACACTGAAGAATATGCCCGCGCCACGAAATATCAAAGAAGTACAAAGGCTCACGGGTCGAATGGCAGCTCTCAACAGATTTCTATCGAGATCCGCACAGCGTGCACTTCCATTTTTCAAGATACTCCGAAAGGCCAGTCCTTTTCATTGGGATGATGAATGTCAGACAGCCTTTGAAGAGTTGAAGACTTATTTATCCGAGTTACCTACCTTAACTTCACCTCGAGACGGGGAGAGATTGTTAGTTTATTTGGCAGTATGCGAGGAGGCAGTGAGTGCGGTCCTGGTTCGAGAAGGGGTACATGGCCAAGTGCCAATCTACTTTGTCAGCAAGGCTTTGCATGGCCCCGAGGTCCGATACTCGCCAGCCGAGAAGTTAGCATTATGTCTTGTTCATGCCTCGAGAAAGTTAAGGCCCTATTTTCAAGCTCATCCCATTGTGGTAGTCACTGACCAACCACTAAAACAAATATTGGCAAAACCCGACACCTCAGGTCGATTGGCAAAATGGGTAATAGAAATGGCCCAGTATGATATCGAGTTCGTCCCTCGGACTGCGATAAAAGCACAGGCCTTAGCGGATTTTCTAGCTGAAGGGATCTCCGTCCAACTCGATCAAGAAAGGCAAAGGCCAGAGGAAAAATGGACTCTTCAAGTCGATGGAGCATCGAGTAAGGAAGGGGCAGGAGCAGGGCTCCTTCTGGTAAGCCCGAAAGGCGAGGAATTCCCGTACGCCCTTCGATTCGACTTCAAAGCAACGAACAACGAGGCCGAGTATGAGGCTATGATCACTGGCTTAAAGCTTGCCTTAAAGCTGGGTGTCGAAGATTTGTCGGTTTACAGTGACTCACAGTTGGTAGTCAATCATGTGAAAGGGGAGTATGAGGCTAAGGAAGAAACCATGAAGAATTACTTAGCAAACTTGTCCAAAGCCTCATACCAAAATTCAAGACAAGCTCGGTTTGAGCAAGTCCCCCGAAGTCGAACAAGAGAGCCGATGCGCTCTCCAAGTTGGCATCAAACTTCATGTCAAATAAGAAGGTTCTAGTCGAGTTGTTGACCGACCGAAGTTACATCGAGAAGGAGGCCCAGCCGATCACTCAGCAGGCCACGTGGATGGACTTGATCGCTCTCTACCTTAAAGACGGAATACTGCCATCTGACAAAGTGCAAGCCAGGAAAGTCCGACTTCAATCAGCTCGATATGCATTCTTTGATGATATCTTGTATCGAAAATCTTTTGTGAACCCCTGGTTGAGATGTGTTTCAGAAAGTGAAGGCAAATACCTCTTAGAAGAGATTCATAGAGGAGCCTGTGGGAATCATTGTGGAGCCAGAATGTTGGCTCGAAAATGCAAGTTAGCTGGGTATTTTTGGCCGTCGATGCAACAATATGCGAATAATCTTGTCCAAAAATGCAACACTTGTCAGATTCATGATAATATCTCTCATCAACAAGCGCAAGACATGAATGTCATCTCGTCAGCATGGCCTTTCGACCAGTGGGGAGTCGACATTGTAGGACCTTTACCTCGGGCTCCAGGAAATCTCAGATTCGTGGTCGTTGTGGTGGACTACTTCACAAAATGGGTAGAAGCTAAGGCTTTGCCCGACATCCGAGCTGCAACCATTAAAAAATTCTTGTGGGTCGACATCCTCTGCAGGTACGGAATTCCGAAAGCTCTAATCTCGGATAATGGTACCCAGTTCGAGGATCGAAAAGTTAGAGAATGGTGCAGTGAGTACCAAATCGACCAGCGATTCACCTCAGTGGCTCACCCCCAGGCAAACGGTCAAGTCGAACAGACTAACCGACAGATCAAGCTGGGGTTAAAGAAGAGGCTAGAGGCAGAAGGTCGAGATTGGGCAATTCAACTTCCGAGCATCCTATGGTCATATAGGACAGCTCCTAATTCATCAACTGGAGAAACTCCTTTCTCTTTGGTATATGGGTGTGAAGCGGTGATTCCCGCCGAGATCGGAGTTCCTTCTCCTCGAGTTCTGGCCTACAATGTGGAGACAAATGATCCCGAACTCCGACAAGAAAGGGACAATGTCGAAGAGCGAAGAGAGATAGCCTCAGCCAGAATGGCAAGGTATAAACAGAAGATCTCTCAGCATTACAACTCGAGGGTCGTGCATCGATACTTCAAGGTCGGTGATTTGGTTCTAAGGAAGAATGAGGCAAGTCGACAGGAGGCGGCCGGGAAATTAACCCCGAATTGGGAAGGACCTTATCAGATCCTGAAAGTCCACCCCAAAGGGTCTTATCAACTTGGTAGAGCAGACGGAACTACTGTTCCTCGACATTGGCATGCCAACAATCTGAGGAAATATTATGTTTGAGATAAGCTTTACTTTAATGAACCTGTTTACCTTTCAATTCTGAATCTTGTAATAAGTCCATGAGACAATTTTATAAGTATTCTAATAAATTTCTACCTTTTCGAGATGCTTTCTGTGTTTGTTAGGATTTATAGCCAAAACGATACAAGTCCAATGCGACAGAAAAGTTAAAGGCAAAACAATCGAATACGAGTAGAGAAATCCGCAGGTCGGACATCTCGATAGAGCCAAAGCAAAGTTAGCCTAATGGGCGACGAATGCAAAGGCATAGAGACGGTTCGCAGGGTCGGGCCAAAGGTCCAAGCTAAGAGCCGAACGAGCCCAAGAGGCAAACAAGGCTAAAGCAAAGGACGGTTCGCATAGTCGGGCCACCCGTCCCGCCGAAAGCCGAATGAGCCCGAGTGGCGAAAAGGCCTAGACAAAGGACGGTTCGCATAGTCGGGCCACCGTTCCGCCGAAGGTCGAAAAAGCCTAAGAGGCAAAAAAGACCTAAAACCAGGGACAGTTTACATTAAAATGCTCAGCCTAAAGGTCAAATAATCCTAAGGGGCAAAAGACTAAGGCAAGCAAGTCGATCTCAAGTGCAATAAGAACCAAGGGTTCATAATACACTTGGGGGACAACACAACACTAACAACAAGTATAGCAAATAAAGTGAATAGCGAGTAGCGAGCAGAGCCAGGAGCTCGACAAGCGAAAGACTAAGAAACATCAAGACAAGCAAAGTAAAGTCAAGTCAAGAAAGATGTCAAAAGCAAGTCAAATTCAAAATAAAGTCAATTACATGACAAGGCCAGGTCGAAAAGACCAGCCGAAGTTAAAATAAATATGGTTACAAATCAGAAGTTCGAATATCAAAAGAAGAAGATATAAAAAACATCAAGATCAGGGGTCGGCTTCCGGAGTCAGCTCAGTTGTGGCAGGGGTCGGATCAGCGGCGGTCGGATTGACGGTAGGGGCGTACGAGGGAGGAGCATACTTTATGGCCAAGGACTCTCCCTGCTGAAACTCCTCGAAGTACCGATCATACAGCTTCTCCGAGTCAGGATTGTAGAACATAGGCGTCTGGAGAGTCGACATGTCGAAGTTCGGAGCGACCTCCTTCACCTGATCCACGGCCAGGGTGTATCCGCCCATCATCGAGGCCCGCATGATCACTTCTAGATCATCTTCAAGGTTGGAGGACTTGCGATACTCCATGATGGCCTCGGTCTTAGCCTCTTCGACCTGCGCCTGCGCTCGATGTAATTCGGCCTGTAGCGCATCTCGATCTTGGCGAGCCTTCCTCGCCTCTTCATCTGCAGTTTTTTGACACTGCTGCAGTCTCTCATAGTCTTGAGCCAGCTTGAGCAGCTCTCTACCCTGATCTTGCCTTTCATCTCGCAGTCGGTCAAGCTCCTTCTCGGTAGTGGCCAGCTTTGCTTCAGCAGCCACCAACTTACCTTGCAGCTTCTCGAGCTCAGCGACCGACTGTTGCTTCAACTCGTTATATTGTTGCTCCACGGCAGAGAGTGCGGTGCTTTTTGCAATGTTGTCTTGGAGTAACCTGCCATTCTCCTTCTTAATTTCGTTCGCCGACTCTCCTGTTTTGGCCACCGACGAGCAACCTCTCGACCAACAAGAGTATGCTACAAAATAGAAGAACGAGTTAATAAATAAACAAGGCATGGACCTCGAGGAAAGCAAAGAAAAACAAAAAAAAAGGATCGACTTACGAGGCGATTCTGCTTCCGCAGAACGTAAGACAAGTCTTTGTCATCCACACCGGTATAATCATCAAAAACCCAGTCAACACCGATTCCTGGCTCGGCGCAGGTCTCAAAGAACCTTCTTCCTCTTCGCTTCCCGAAGCTGCTCCTTTACCACCTCGGCAACAGAAGGTCTTTTCTTTGTTTGCACCGCCGGCTCTTCAACGTTAGCCTCAACGTTCGAGGTCAGATCGATAGGTTCCTCTTCGTCTTCATCTCGAAGAGAGCCATATCGGATGGTTAGCTCGCCGGTGGTCGAGGGCACCTCGGTCGTTCCAGCTCCGGCAGACGATTCGATTGCAGCAAGGTTGGTTCTAGGTGGAGGGACGCCCCCCTCTCGAGAAGAGGAAGGCATGCTGATCTCAGCCACTGGCAAGTCGGCAGCGGCCAGACCCCCGAGAGGTGGAGCAGCTACGACCGTCGACTCAGGAATGCGCTGAGGGTTGGTGACCCTGGAAAATTTGCCCACTGCAATACAGAAAAAAGACAAGTTAGTTTTTCACCAACAAACAACAAGTTATCGATTTAAAAAGCAGCTAGTGTGTAAAAGCAAGTAAACATCCTACGATTCTCGTGATCAGGAACGTTCAGGCCTACGTACGGCATGGGCCCAGCTTCCTCTAAGCGAGCCAGGTGATACAGGAGACTCAGGTCTCGAGTACACACCTCGAAATTGTGTCCGCTCAAGAGTCGAGCCTCGTGAGGAGCTGGTGCCTTCCCAAGCTTGTCTTGTTTTCCCTCTCTCGACCTCCACTGACCGATGTAGGGGTTGTCCAAACCATGACGGAGAAAAAAGAATCGAGGCTTCCACTCCCCGTGAGAAGAAGGTCCTTTGGTTATGAACTCGTGTCGATTTGCTCTCCTTTGGAAGGAATACCATAGCTTGTCGGGCGTGGTAGTGATCTTGTAGTAGTATCGGAACACGGGCACTGAAAAACAGACCTGAGCCACCCGACACGCTATGATAAAACCCATCAGGGTTCTGACACCATTTGGGGCAAGTTGGGAGACGCTAATCTCGTAGTGGTGAAGGATGGCCAGAACGGCTGGGCAGAGTGGAAACCTCAATCCACTCGCCAGTTGGTTCTCATAAACCGCACAGAATCCTTCTGGGGGCTCGTCGGCAAATATATGGTTACCGGAAGGGAGTTGAGATTCAAATGGAGGGTTAGTGATGTTGTATTTCTGGCAAATTCCGACAACATCCTCTGAAGTAAGTGTACTAAGACATCCCTTAGCACCCTTTCCATCCATCCTTGTTACTAGTTTTTTGGGCTGGTTAGAGACAGGAGGAGAGGAAGCTGAAGGCTCGCCGGACTCTTGCCGGAGAAGATGATCGGCGGTAGCAGGTGCCTGAGAGCGGCTATGAATGGGCGTTTCACTACCCCTATCTGATTCAGTCGCACTACTACTACTTGACATAGATAAATCAAACAAAAGATGAACAACACTAAGATAAAAGACAGGATCTTACTTGGTGTTTTGGAGTTTGGAGAATGAGATGAAGAAAATAGCAAAGAGGTTTTGCAGCAGCCTTTGTCCCTTCTTTTATATATGAAAGCAAAAGTTTGCAAATGATTTGAAGAGACGTGAGTTATGGGGGTTATAACCACTGAAAATCGCGGTTATCAAGGCAATGACGCGTCTTTTGCGGGATTCGAAGCTTTTCGTGGGCTAGAAACCGCTCCACGTGGATGCTAGGCAGTTAGGGTTATGAAAAGGCGGGCTTTCTCCCGCCCAAAGAACAAACCCAACTCGAAGACGACTCATGTGACAGACTCGACCTCGGACAATGGGAGTCGCCTCTCTCAAGTCTGGGGGGCTTATGACGATACAGGGTTTCACTCCCTCCACGTGTCGTCTATTGGTTGGTCATCACACTGAGATAACGTCAGTACATCCATGTTGATGCCCAGGTTCGAGGCCAAGGCCATCATGTCAAAGCCAGGCTACGACTATCGATTATCGAGTATCGAGCGGTGTGAGATGACAAGTCCATAAGGATAGAGTCCACACCGGCTAGCAAGGTGTAGGACAATGAGTCTAGGGTCGATCACCGCAAGTCGGCAGTATCGACACCGAGGACAGAGTCCGCGCCAGCTGTCCAGGCCCACCCACAGCGATAGCTTGGGCAAGGGTCAAGGCCCATTTAAGGGTAAAGATGACAATCACATAAGCCGACTTAACCTTAGGGTTTAGGCAAGTATTGTCATTATAAATACCCCCAATCCAGGAACTACGTAGGGCTTGATTCCTGGAACCTAACAGGATACGTAGGCAATCCAAGATACAGTCTTGGACTCAGCCGCATACATAAAATCCACCCCCTCATTCATCTTTTTGGCATTAGGGTTCTTGTGTGTTCATCACTAGATTAAATTAGGGCTCAAATCTTAACGGTGACATCATCTGTCATCGTCAATGTGTTTCTTTCGTGATATTTTTAATTATAACCCCGTGCATAGCACGGGTTATTAGCTAGTATATATATATATATATATATATATATATATATATATATATATATATAGAAATGAGTTCATATACATACCTATTGATCCATGCTTACCGTACATACTACTAAAATAGTGCATCCGATCACTATTTTAGTGCACCCGGTTATTGTTTGAGTGCACCTAGTTAATGAAGCGGGGGAAATCTCGCTATTAGGTAATACTAGAAACCTAACTAGAAACATGCTCATCAATTTGTAGTTGCACCGAAACAATAACCGAGTGCACTAAAATAGTGATCGATGCACTATTTTAGTAGTATGTACGGTAAGCATGGATAGTATGGTATGTAGGGGAACCCAACCCTATATATATATATATATATATATATATATATATTTATGTTAATTGGAGAAATTTGAATTAAAAATTAATTCTAAAATAAATGAGGTTTGCATCGGTTCGGTGAAAGGTTACAACTGATAAACGATTGGACTCCATTCGATCTCCTATATAATCCCAACAGTTGAGTAAAATTAGTCTAGAGAAAATTAATGAGAAATTTTTGCCTGCCAAAAATTCTGCATTAATTCATGTGTCACGAAAATACTTGCATAATTCGAGTCAAGGAGAGATTTACTATTCATGATCAGTTCGCCGTCTTCTTCTAATTGAAGTGAAACAATCCGAAAAGGGTATGATTGTTGTATATATACCGCACTCGTCTCTGTCAATAAGTTTTCTGTCCAATTTTCTGCTTTTGTTTTTTTTGCATGAATAACAAATTACACAGCATGCTAGATTGATAATTTGCCAACAATCTTAAGACTTTTTTTGAATTTTCCTTTTCTTGAAATGCTGTATGACTGTGAATTGCAATCAATATGGTTTTGGTAAGTTAAATTCTGAAATTTGCAATTGTTTGAACAATTAATTTGTCGGTGATACTGTGTATTAGTTTAATATTCTCCCGTTTAATGGCGGCGCTAAAGGGAAGCAAATTTGTTGATTCAACTGAGATTCAAATCTTTAGTAGTTGTTATTACCAAAAAAAAGAGGGTATATCTGTTTTTCGTTACCAAATGAAATCCATGGACATCTGTTGACTTAAAATACTATTATTTGATAGTATTTTAATATATTATTTGCATATTTGATATATAGCATTAATATATATATATATATATATTTTGTATCAATGGATTGAAAAGGTAATATTTCAGCACTAATCATTTTTCTTGTTAGATGAATATAGGTGTCTCCATTTATCTGTCTGAGTTTAGTTCACTTAGAAATTTCTAATAAGTTGTTTCTATTGAATGTCTGCTGGAATGGATCCGTGTCCTTTAAATTCCACCTTCTCAAATGTTAACTAAATATATTGATGCAAGTTAATGCGCATGACCCATGTCCCTTCGTGAGTACCTTATTATTTTGGTAAGATTTAACAAATTCATTTGAGATTGTTAATACTAGCCGGATGGCTTAATCAGTCTGCAAAATGAAATTGTTATATGGACATTACTGGTAGTTGAAAGAAATATGAAATCATTGGATTTAATTCACAGTAACATCCGTGATTTAAAGTTGTCTAAAAAATGTTAAAAAGTACATTACTATTTTTTTGACGATAGTACAATTACTGTTATGTTTATCTGTTGAAAGCAAATATGAGACCCTTGAATTTGAGAATTAATTTGACTAACGAATTAAGACAATTCGTAGTGATCGAGGTGGAGAGTAAGATGCACGGTTTAATGATCAACAATTGTTATTCTCAACGGAATGCCACCATGGAATAGTGGAAAGGCTACAAGCCTGCCTACAAATTCCTGGATGTGTGGGGGTGCTTGTAAAACATTGAAATACCTAAGGCAAAGTAAGTCAAGATAAGGGACTGATACAAAACATTGCACATTCTTTGGATGTGTAATAACAATAGTGTCTATCGGTTTCTGGTGCACAAGTCAGACATTCCCGATGTACATCAAAATCTGATCATTGATTACAGGGATGTTGTATTTATTGAGGAGATCTTTCCTTATAAAGACAAGGAGAAAGAAGGTTCAAGTTCAATCTATAGCCCTTGACTGGATGCTATGGTATTTGAAGTTTACAATGATCCTCGGAATACGGTATACATGATATTCAACAGTATTGGAAAAATACTATGATGCAAACTGGATATCTGACTGTAAAGACTCAAAATCCACTAGTGGATATGTATTCACTATTGGTGGTGGTGTAGTGTCCTAGAAATCCTCAAAGCAAATATGCATAGCTCGATCTAATATGGAATCGAGTTTATTGCATTGGATAAAGCTGAAGAAGAAGCAGAGTGGCTTCGGAATTTCTTAGAGGCAATTACTTGTTGGCCAAAGCCAATTCCTCCTATCAGCATACATTGTGATAGTATGTTGGCTACAGGACGCGCACAAAGTTGTATGTATAATGGTAAGTCTAGACATATACATCGTAGACACAGTGCCATTAAACAATTGATCTTTAATGGTTTGATTTCCTCAATTATATAGAGTCGAAGGAAAATCTTGCGGATCCGCTAATAAAAAGGTTTAGCTAGAGATCGGGTGTCAATTTTGACAAACGGAATGAGACTAAAGCCTATTACGCATGTTCCCTTATAATGGAAACACAACCATAGTGACTAGATATCCCAAGATCATTGTTCAAAAAGGACAACTAAGTTATGAATGATAGTTAGCACTTAGCCATTCTTTTAAAACAAAAGTGATGTCTGCTGAGGGGTTCATATTAAGGTTTTTAATGATTCATATATTTTGGTTAAGCAAAGTGAGGTATTCCAGAGTACTCTTTATAGGAGGTCACCTATGTAAGTGAAAGTGGGGCCGTTTCTGTGAGAATTTGTGAGGTGAATTCTCTAACACACTTTCTAAAACCAAGGTGTTCAAGGGCCAAAACGGACACAACTATGAGAACCTCAAGAATGTTAGGAGATCTATTGTGTAGGCATCATTGTCTAGGTATGCACCAAAGCCTGAACAGTTCAAGACCTAGTTCACTGCTTAGCCGAGTATGTCCGATGGTGCTCAACTATGGAAGAGTCAAGGCAGCAAACCACCTCGCCGGATGTAACGCCCCGTTCCCGAATACCGAGCCCTTATCCGGAAAAGAACATTCGACACGTATAATATCAAATAAATCCAATATTATACGTAAGCCTCTGATAAGTCGTATTCAGTTTAGCAAAATGGAAGCTAAAAAGACTCGGCAAGCATCATAAATGCTACTAAGAATAAAAAGTCCAATAAACTAAAGATGAAAAGTCCACCTGCAACCACGAAACTCAATAGTCTTACAAGTACGATGTCTTAAAAAAAGAAACAAATTTGTCTTACAAGGTTTAGAATTAAAACACAACATTTGTTTGGAAATGAAATAGCAACAATGTCTAGTACATCAAGAACTAAAAGAAGCCGAAACATCAACAAGCACCGTCAAATGTCATCCTCGTAGTCCTCATCAAACCCGTGGTCAGTCTGCTCATCTTCTCACCCCACAAAGCATACACAAAAATGCAAAGTAGGTAAGTACATCGTACTTAGATAAGAGTAAGAAGCTAAAGAATAACTAAGGCTTACAACGGAGAGGTTCATATTATTATTATTATTAGGTTATCTTGGTGAGACCGACTCAAACTCTAGGGTTCATTTCATGCTCATCAACATGTCGTGACTATTGGTTTCTAGCTTAGCTTATCTTTGCTACATCAGTATCCAGGGGCACTACGCATGATGTATATCCACCACAAAGATATCGTGCAAACTGTCGGTGGGTCACACCGGTAGTCCCAGGTACACTCTGGTATGTGTACACGTTCGGCGAAGCCCTCTACTCTCGAGTGCCCCTTCGGGGCCAGCAGAGATATTCTCTACTCCCGGTGACTCGTCGAGGCCAGCAGAGTTATTCACCTTCAGAATGCCAACACACCGCGATATAACATCGTGCCTTATCAAGAATGACATGAAATTAAACTTTTAACTACAAAAATACGTTTGTTATCATTAGTTAACTAGCCGTCTATGTATTTTCAAGTTAAGCTCCCTTACTCCTTCCACTCCCTCTCTTAAGAGTTAAGACCATCTAGGCACAACATCCTAGCACATACACAGACATTGATGTATACTGATCGCGTGTAAGTCACTAACGTCGATATTACTAGCAAGAATACTAGGTACATTGTAGTATAGTAAATGCGAGTCAAGGTCGATCCCACAGAGACAATTCAACTATAAGTATAAACGATTCTAGATATTTGGGATCTTTCTCTTTCAATAAGATTTCAATTCTCTTTTTTGTTTTGCTTCGTCTTTCTTGATGGAAAACACTGCTTCATTCAATAGAAAATTCCGCGGCTTATATAGGGGAATCCATGGAAGGCCATCATTGAAAAAGTCTTGTTGTTTTTTTCAAAACAATAAATAACAACAGGCGTTTGGTTCAAAATAATTTACTTAAGGAATATATAACTTCTCATTGATGTATTGTTTCATCAACCAACCCCGATGATATTTTCTTGTTCCTGAGTGAGTCTCTTTTCTCTTTTTAGGTTTATGCTCTACTCTGGGTAAAGATTGACTCGATGAAGTATCATATGATCACCCTTCCCCATTATTAACACAGTTTCAACCTCAACTAAGAAAAAAACCACTCCAAAAAAATAGAGGATTCTAACCTAATTAAGAAGCAATATAGAGGCGGTCATTGACCAACAATAACATAAAAGAAAACAAACATGGTATACGTCTCCCTCTCCTCACTGATCTACTAACTTGGATTAGTTAATTGTTACGTTTACTTCCCCACATAATTTCCTTAGATTAATCGTGATCTTTTAATGATTATTATCATATTTATCAACTACGGGTGCAATTCTTAACCCTATCTACTCCGACAATGGCAGCAGACAATCTATACGCAAGCTACCCTCCTTAATTGGTCCGTAATAGCCCATACGCATAAAGAACTAGAACTGCCGATATTGAGCGCTAACTCTTACCGCTAACCCGCCTAGACAGCTGTCGATATTGACCAGCACGTTCCTAGGGTCCATTCAAAACAATGTCCTAATTAACACTTCACTTGTGGTTCTTCATGTTAATTTACGAATTACGAATATTAGATTGGCCAGACCTATTACTCGTTTTAATTATTCCTGCCGATCAACATAGCTGTAGTGAATCCCAGTTTAGGTTTTCTAAAATATGCCTCGGTAAACCGGTATAGACCGCCGGTTTACCGGGGCGGCTTTTCCTAATTTTTGGATCTACATTGCTCAGTACGATTAAAATAAGTAAATTATGGGGTTGTTAGACATGCAGATTAAATAAAACACATAAATACGAACAGATCTACCATATTGAAGACAATAAAGGAACGTTCAAAGCTTCATACCTTCAACAATAGAGATCTAGCTCGATCTACTCAAGCTAGAGATAATGGAAGAGGGAGGAAACCGAAAACAACTCTCCAAAACTCAAGAAAACTTTATTTCATAATAATTGTATAATAAATTGAGTGCTTGTCAAAACTTATGTAATAATCTGTAACTACGGCCTTATATAGATACAATGAACGACTTAAGACTCTCTAAAACCCTAACCGACCTAGACAATACGGCAGATTCAATTTCGTGTTCCACGAGACGCCGGTTTACCGGGCCTAGCCTTCGGGTTACCGGGCCATCTTTTCTCATTTTTCTTCAACAGACTTCTTCTTGGACTTCAATCACTTGGCCCAATGTACTTCTTTTGGTCCAGACCCGTTCTTCAATGCTCCAGATTTGGTACATCCTATAAAACGTGCAAAATGAGACAAAACAGTACCAAAACATCGGGAAAATAGCATAGATGCAGAATTACGATCCTGGAAACCCTCATATAGCATTTAACATATATTCCACATAATAACGAGTCTATCTATCCTCTCTTGAGAAGAATTCAGGGTGAATATAGGTATAATTATTGGTACCATTTAAAGCGTTATCAACTGCCCCCCACTTAGCTTTTGATTGTCCCGAGCAAAAAGGCGAAAAGGAAACAACACTCTGATCAATACACAAGGCAATTAAAAACAACTATGCCCTACTAAGTCAAGATCAAGATCATGCCACTTATATCCATTAGTAACGTATTAAACACTATTCAAGTCATGAGCTAATGTGTGTGTGCAATAACTTTCACAACCGCTTAGAAATGCGTGACAATTTCACATTACGTCAACCCGTAGTCGAACTAACCAGTCTCGAACATGTATTTGTTAATTAATTAAGCTGGCAAGGCGGATTGAGAACCGAGAATATAGATGTATATATTTCAATGCACTTCTCTTTCTTGGCGGGTGAACTCTCATTGATTTAACTATCCTCACGGCCCCACTCATGATAAACTACCGAATCCGAAATTCCTTTGCCTTTCTAAGCGTAAGTGAAACATGATTCGTGATAAATCCAGGGTCAACTCTAATTAAAGCAATATGCTAGAAACTACATACCAAGGGAAATGAGTTATACGTGCTTAAAATGGTGGCTCATAATAGAATATGCGCTTAATACGCCACTACTTTAGAAGTGGACACTTTCTCTTACTCATGCAAAGTAAAACAAAGATGAAGTCAATTAACTTGAAAAGATCAAAGATATCATAATTTTTCGAAATTCTGTCGAAACGAATCAAAGTCTAATTGGTGAATCGTGCATAAAAAAGAACCAAGATAATCACGCAATTCATGGAATATAATGCTAAAAAGCTAAGTGACGTTCCTCTACCCCCCACTTAATCGAAACATTGTCCCTAATGTTTGAGATTAGAAATGAAAAATGAAAAATGAAAAGGAACTTAGCTTCGGTTAAGGGCGGAACCAAAGAAGAATCGGATCGTCGTATAAATCATCTGGCTCATGTAAGTAGTCCATGAAGAATCTATGCTAAGTAACTCAAACAAACCTAGGAGAATAGTGGTGACAAGAAACTGTATAATAAAAGTGCGGCAGTAAAAGAGAAAATAATATAACTCTAAAACAAATTAAGCCGACAAAATCATTACATTATAACTATTCTGCTACATCAACTAAGTAAGAAAGAAAAATAAAATTAAAAAAAAAAGAAAATGGAAAACAACAATAAAAAGAAATATAAGCTAGTCATCATCAGAATAACCCTCTTAGTCGTCTTTAGGCTCGAAACCGGGAGGTGGTGCAGAACTCGAGGCGGGGGCGGCGGAAGAGGATGCTCCATGACGAGGGGCAGTCCTACGTGGCGGGGTAGCAGGCGGAACTCCGAAAAAGTCAATAATCCGATCCATCTTGCTATGTAGACTCGCAATCTCTCGCGAGTGCTCCTCAAGCAAGGCTCTCTGAGTTCTCGGTGCACCATGCACCGGAGTACACCCTCTCTCTGCTCTAACCCGTCTCTATACTTTCGAGATTGACTGCGAACTGAGCTACGGCTCAGGATCTTCCCAATCATCACTGACGAGCATCTTCACCTCGGCCTCTAGAGAAAACATTTCAATCATCGGCCCGTATGGTAGCAGCTCTCGCTCAGAAGTGGCGGCGAGCTCATGAATACGGCTATGCATCAAAAGACTGATGTTGATCGGGGCACCCGCCTCTAGATAGAACATAAACTCTGCCTTTGAAGTGGTGACAGAGACCGTGTGCTTAGTCGGAAGAAGGCGTGCACAAACGAATCTATTGACTATCTTCCGGTCCCAGGATAGCTCATTCTCTAGGAAGATGGTGGGGGCTCTTGCAGGATTACGCTTCCATTGCACCCCTAAGAAATCAGCAACAATATCCATCCTCTCGAGATCGCAATGTTGCTCGAGGATGTGTACTCATCCGGGCCCACCGGTGGATTTCTAACCCCAAAATGAGCGTTAATCCGCTCGATAGAGAAGTCAACCTTAATACCGCGAACCATAGCAAATGTGGCTTCGGGGTTATGCGAAACGTAAGCATAAAATTCTCTTACCATCGTGGCGTTGAACCGAGCCGGTGCTTCAGCCATATCCAATAAATCTTATGCTTGTAGGGCCTCCGGCAATATCGACCCGCAATCGTCCAAATCTACCCCTCGTTCTCGAGCCACTGGCCTTGCATTCCAATGGCCTTGGAATGACTCGTAAATAGCTAAAGAATGGAACTGCGCAACCCCGTCTATCACGGGATTAGCATCTTCATACACCGTCTGATAACCATTTGGACGAACAGCTGACCGTTGACGCTTAGGACCCATCTTGAATGAATATAGAACCTGATACAGAAGCTGTTTCTGGAAAACAACCCTTGGTAAACCGGAGGTAGGGTACGGTTTACCGGCCTGAAATTTTCTGAATTTCTTTTGGGGCTGTGCCTCTGATGGTGGAAGAAGATGAATTTCAGCACTTCACCATAGCAGCCGACACTACTAATCAGTATCAGAGTTGGGAAATGGGTGTTTAGGGTTTGGAAAATTGGAAGGAAATGGTTTGGTTATGGTGGTGATAGTGGTGGTGGCCGAAATATATGAAGAAGGAAGAAATGGAAGAAGTTTGGTGAATGAAAGAGATATATTTGATAAGAATGATGATATTGGTGATGAAGGGGTGGTTTAAATAGGAAGAATGTAGTGAATGTGGATGGTTTTAGTGGGATTGTGGGTAGAGAAGTTATTAGGGTGAGGGATTTGAGGAGGTGATTGATGGGATTGAGGTGGAGTTATGGTGGAGTGTGGGAAAGGATGAAAATTTTGAAAAGAGGGGAAAATGGTTCGGTTTCTGCTGACTGGCCGTATCTGGTGCAACGTGTGTCCTCCACGTGTCTCTAAAAATTTAGCTTTATAAACTGACGTTCAAAAATTTAAGAATCAAGCCTCGGTAACCCGGAGGTTACCCTCGAGATACCGGGGGTATCTTTTCCCACATTCATTATCTGCCTTTGCTGCACTTCTTACTCAACCTTTCTGCTCAATTCGACCTCAAATTGACTACCCTTTTATTCTTCAATTGTTATTTCTGACTAAAAACCTAACCTACTTCCCGCAACGAGGTAAAAAAACCTTTCCACGACCATTCGGTATCAAGCCTAAGTTTGTGGTAGGATGAAAAAAAGCTCGTCCCTTCATCTGGCTTCTTTTATTCAATCCTAGACTACCTAAGGGTTTGAAGAAATAGTTCCGAGTTTATAGTCGTCAGCTCGACTTTTTTCAGATCTTCGATCATTCAAGGGTTGGAGCTTTAACTCACCAAACTTTTGCTCCAGAGGCTTGTACCTTTAGAGAACCTTTTTGAGCTCTCTTCCTAGCACGCCTCTCTCTCTCTTTGCTTATGTGCTAGGTTTGCCTCTGTGTCGAGAATTAGACTTTAAACCCAAGGACTCCACGTTTTCCACTTTTAGCTCGACTCGTTCACTACGCAGAAGGACTAGCTTCCGTGAGCATCTTGTCGTGGTCCTTTTCTTCTCTTTCTCTCAGCATTAGTCTCATAAACTCTAGCTCAACGGTTTTTATGACAACCTCTCTCTGCTTATGCCCTTTGATTTCCAAAATTTCCACCTTCCCTGAAGCATACGTCATCTTACAACTCTCCGGTCGGTTTTCTAGGGGTTCTAAGATCCTAAAAGATACAACATCATTATTCAACCTTAGAGTAATCTCCCCATTATCAAAATCCATAACCGCCCTACTCGTCGCTAAGAAAGGTCGTCCTAAGAGAACTGGGGCACTTGGGTCCTCGGTACATCTATGACCGTGAAGTCAATAGGATACGTGAACCCTCCTACCTTGATTGTGCATTTCTTAAGCAAACTAGCAGGCATGTCTCTGGTTCTATCTACGAAGGTCATGGTCCTAGTTTGATTCATTACGACCGGAAGCTTAATCTTTTGACAGAGGGAAAAAGGTAGAGTAGTGCAACTCGAGCCATAGTCGCAGAGACCTAATCCTATGGATATTCCATTAACGGAAATTGGGAGTCTGAACGTGCTAGGGTCTCCTAACTTTTAGGAACATTTTATTATGTTTTGATGATGGCCATACTAGCTGTTATATCAAGCCTGAAATAAGTTAGAATTCTCTGTATAAGTCTTTACTTAGAGTCTGACATGTTGTATAAGTTGAGTCGGACAAGTATTGTACTAGTTGGTAGGACGGCAAAGTAAAATCAGATTTTCGGCAGAGTGAAGCCAGCCAAGTACCAGCAGAGAAGCATGAAGACATTATGGTCTAACTTATAACCAAGGAAGTCTGTGATGACCTTGGATAAGTCTAAGTTACACTCCCAGTGATGAAACTTAATGGTTAAATATTGTGTACACTGATCTCACACAAATCAAGGATCAGTGAAGAACAAAGATTCTCCTAAACTGAAAAAGAATGAAGGAAACAGCAAATCGACAAAGTGAACTGACTTTCGGCTGAGTAATGACAAAGCAGTAGCGGCAAAGTTAGATAGATCACTTAACCGTTCAGGGAACGGCCAAGTAAAACTTAATTGATCAGGTTTTGAAATATGAAGAAGATTCAGAGGATCAAGCATTAAATGCACAATCAATTGAGGATCAATCAAGGACGGATCTTCTGATAAAAAACGTTTGAAGAAAAATCCGATCACTAAAATCAAGGAGGATTTAATTGAGGGGAATCAAGAATAAAATCAAGGATCATTCCCCTCATTAATTTAGCCAACGGACGGAAATTCAAATCAAGGATTATCAAGGCTATAAATAGAAGGCATTATATTGACAGACAAGAAATACAACAAGACAATAATCAACAAGCAGAAACTCTGTCAAATCAAAAAGGCCTTTATCTGTGCATAAAAAGGAATATCTAGTGATCAACTCAAAACTCAGAACTACAATTTCAACATCAAGCATTGAGTCTGATCAACAAGTTTTGTGAATCCAATTCACTTCAATCAAGCAATTGAATCAGAGCCATCTGAGAAGGATTTGTGTTTGTGATAGCTGCTGAATGATTTGTTCCCAATGAGCAATGAAGAGACTGAGTCACTGAAGCTGTTGCAGTCAGGGAGTGATAGTCTTGAAGATTGTGAAGCTTGTATAGTCAAGGACAATCAGGCTATTGTATCTGTGAAAACAATAGTGAAATTCCTCCAATCATCACAGGAGAAGAGTGGATTAAGGGATTACACCACCCTGAACCACTATAAGCCTTGTGTCAATTTACCTTCAGCAATTTACCTTAATGCATTTATTTAATTGCTTATATTATATCATATATCTGTGATTGCATAAACTACTTTGAAACAACATAATAAGAAGGGACTTATCCGCTGCCCAAAAGCTTTTAAACACAAGAAAAGTTTTTGAAACTCCACTATAGTCATTCACCCCCCTCTAACTATAGTTTTTCCCTTCTTTGGGACCAACAATTGGTATCAGAGCAGTTTTCCTAGTATCAGAACCTGTACAGATCTATATTTTGGTAGCAATGAGATCACATATTTTCAAAGTAGTTTTTCAAATCGTTGCTTTATATATATATATATATATATATATATATATATATATATATATATATATATATATATATATATATATATATTATCAATATTCTCAAACTTTATGTCAAAGGTACCGTTTTCAATGTTAATAATTTTGATGAATACAAAATAAGAATATTGTCTAATCTTGCAACAACTCATGAGGAGATGCTGGATGTGATTAATGATGGCCCAATTGAGATTACAACTTTGGTAGCCACATGAGCAGATCAAGGAAAAGTAATATACAAACTCAAGAAAGATTGGACCAAGGATGAAGGAGAAGAGCAAATCTCGACTTTGTTGCAAAAGACATGATTTTTTAGACTCTGGACAGTAACATGTTCATGAGAATCAAAGATTGTAAAACAGCAAAGGGGATGTGGGACAAATTGGCACTGATCAATGAAGGATCAGAAGCAGTCAAAGAAAACAAATTGTCTGTTGCTAAACAGAAATTTGAGAACTTCAAAATGAAGGCTGGTGAAACCATTGACCAAATGGACAACATATTCTCAAGCATCATCAGTGAACTACAACAACTTGGACACACATATCCACAGAAAGAAGTGTGCCTGAAGATCTTGAGAGGCTTACCTGAAAGATGGAAGATCATTACATCGGTAATCGAGGGACAACAAATCTTGCAAACACTGACACCTTGACTCTGATGTCTCAACTAAAGGCTCATGAATTTGAGTTGAACGGCGAAGACAGTGCACCAGCAGAGGCACAAAGGCCAGTGCACTGGTTGCACCCCAGCAAAGTCAAACAGCTGAGGCAAACAGCAAAGAGATACATGAGCTGAAGGAACAGGTAGCTTTACTGGTTAAACGTTTTGACAGGTTTACCAAGAAGAAGCAATTCAAATGAGGTTCATCATCATACAAAAAGTGAAGCTCAAACAAAGACATAAAGAAGAAGGATGATGAATACAGATGCTTCAACTGCAAAAAGATAGGTCATTTCAAGGCAGATTGCCCTGAAGAAAATGACAAAGATGAGAAGAAGAAGTACAAAACAGCTTAAAAGAAGAAAAGTAAGAAGGCACTCAAAGTTGAAACCAGTAGTGAAAAGATTGAAGAATCATTAGACAATGATTTAGATGATAATGAAGCTGACAACTCAGAAAATGAAAAAGCTTACCTATGTCTTATGGCTAAAGAATCTAATGAAACTGAGGTAACATCTAGCTCATGCTCATCATCTAGTGCATCCACTTCTAACACTGCACAATTTTCTATCCCACTAGATTCTGCAAACATAATCCAAAATCTCATGAGTAAATTTGATGAAAATGAGTTGAATCATGAAATTCTGGAACACGAGTGTGAGAATCTAAGAAAGGAAAATAAAAGATTAAAGAAAGAACTGGATAAAGTAAAAGCTGAACTAACTAGTAAGGAGACTTACCAAATGATCAACGAACAATAGATGATCATACATCTGGTGTTGACAGACCAGCTGATAATTTCCCCTACCAGTTAAGACAACCACTACACCACTAAATGCACCAACTTACAAACCCTCAAAAAGGTTTGGATCCAGATCCGGTCTTGGCTACAACAGTCAGGATGAGAATAGAAACAATGGACAACACAATTCTGAATCTAGGACCAACAATGGACCAAAGTTCAGAAAAGGACAGACCATAGTTTCAACCACTCATTTTTCACCGGTGAAGTCAAAACCCAGTGCAGTGAAACGGCAGACCAAACCATCACTCCGGTCAACCAAAAGCAAAAGCTTTCTGAAAGGTAAAGGAAGAATTTATCTTTCAGAAGATGATTGGAATGTTGCACCTCCAAAATACAGGAAGAAACCATTTTATGATATGCAACATGTGTTTAAGAAAAGCCAACCTAGGCATATTCCTAGACATATGAAGCAACATGAACACAGATTTCCCACTGCATATTGGATAGTGAAAAAGGATGCAAATGCACCAAAAAGTAGAGAAAAGTATCAGAATACCACTAGTACAAACATTAGAAGTTATTCTGCCATGCCTTATACATATGAAGTTGATGACTTGAATTATCCAAAAAGGAGATCCTTTGGATACACATTAGGAGTAGGAGGCATGACAGCTAACAAGTATGGACCCAAACAGTGTTGGGTACCTAAACATAATTAATTTGTTTTGTAGGATGTCTGGTATATAGACAGTAGATGTTTCAGACACATGACAGGAAACAAGGGATGGCTCACTGACTTTAAAGATTTTGAAGGACCCAAAGTCACCTTTGGGGCAAAGAAAACCCTGGAAAATTAAGGGGGAAGGCATAATGTTCAAAAACAACCTGAAGATTCAAAATGTGGCCTGTGTTAAAGGACTGATTTCAATCTGTTGAGCATCAGTCAATTCTGTGATAAAGGCTACAATGTGCACTTCAACCAGGAAGGATGCAAAGTTATTCACAACCAAACCAAAATAGTTGTTCTTGCAGGAAGAAGAGAAGACAACATGTATGTGGAGATTGAAAGACAGCAACATCAGAAACATATTTGCTTGTCAAGAATAAGCAATCAACCAGCTGGATTTGTCATAAAAGATTAAATCACCTAAATTTCATGACCATCAATACATTATCAAAGAACAAGTTAGTTGAAGTCCTTCCGGCAGATCACATTCAAGAAGGAAAGTCTATGTGATGCATGTCAGAAAAGAAAACAAATCAAAAGCTCCTTCAAGTCAAAGCCCTATCAGTCAACTACAAGAATCTTACATTTACTACATATGGACCTTTGTGGACCAGTCACACCAGTCAGTGTAAGTGGAAAGAAATACACTCTAGTAGTGGTGGATGACTTCTCCAAATATTCCTGGACCATATTCATGAACAAAAAGAGAGAGACACTTAGAATGAGAAGGAACTAAAGATCATCAAGATCAGATCAGACAGAGGCACATAGTTTCTAAATGAAATTATCAAAACCTACTGTGAAGAAAATGGAGTACTGCATCAACTATCAGTAGCAGGGACTCCACAACAGAATGGTGTAGCAGAAAGAAGAAATAAGACACTCAAAGAAGCAGTCAGAACAATGATTGCAAAAGCATGCTTACCAAAGAGATTTTGGGCTGAAGCAGCAAATACAACATGCTATACTCAAAACAGATCAATCATCAATAAATATCATGGAAAGACTCCATATGAAATATGGAATGGAAGAAAACCTAATATCTCATATTTGCATATGTTTGGATCAAAATGTTTTGTTTTGAACAGGAATCAGTTGCATACTTTTGATGAAAAGGCTGATGAAGCAATCTTTATGGGATAATCAGACACTAGCAAAGCATTCAGAGTACTCAACAAAAGAACTTTGGTAATTGAAGAATCAATTCATGTAGTCTTTGATGAGCCAAACACAAATGGTGAAAACCTTCAAGAACTTGAAGAAGCAGGACCAAGACAAGTCTATATGAATACAACAATACCAACTACTATTCTAAATCACAATTTTGGAAATCAAGATGAACCTCCGGTCAATACAACAGAAGAGGTACCAGTACAAGAGCATGAAGTTGATACACAAGCTGAAGTTGTGGAAGCACCAAGTGAAGAACAACTTCAACCTGATCTCAACTGGCTAAGAGATCACCATGTAGATCAATTCATTGGAGACATTCACACAAGAGTCAGAACTAAAAGACAACTGGAGCACATTCTAACATGTTTTCTATCTCAAGTAGAGCCTAAAACAATAGATGATGCAATCCAAGATGCTGAATGGATTATAGCCATGCAAGAAGAACTAAATGAATTTGAAAGAAATGATGTCTGGGAACTTGTTGACAGACCAGATATGGCCAATATCATTGGAACAAAATGGGTATTCAAAAATAAGATGGATGAACAAGTAACAATTGTCAAAAATAAAGCAAGGCTAGTTGCAAAAGGCTACTCTCAAGAAGAAAGAATAGATTATGATGAGACATTTGCACCAGTAGCAAGATTGGAAGCAATCAGACTCTTTCTAGCATTTTCTACATACAAAGACTTCAAAGTCTACCAAATGGATGTCAATAGTCCATTTCTAAATGGACTTCTAGAAGAAGAAGTATATATGGAACAACCCCTGGTTTTCAACTCAAAGGAAAATAAGACAAAGTATACAAGCTCAAAAAGGCTCTATATTGACTCAAACAGGCACCCAGAGCCTAGTATGAAACTTTATCACAATTCTTGATCAATAATGGATTCAACAAATGAACTATTGATAAGACTCTTTTCAAGCTAGAGGAAGGAAAAAGTACATTGCTAGTACAAATCTATGTTGATGACATTATCTTTGGATCAGAAGATGAAAAGTTGTGTGAGAAATTTGCAAATCTAATGAAGAGAAAATTTCAGATGAGTATGATGGGAGAATTGAATTACTTTCTTGGTTTACAAGTGAAACAGTTGAAAGATGGCATCTTCATCAATCAAGCCAAGTACACAAAAGACTTGATACACAAATATGGTATGGATACAAGTGGCACAGCAGATACACCAACGTGTGCAAGAGTTATTCTTGCAAAAGATGAAGCTGGAAAAGATGTTGATCTGAAAATGTATAGAGGAATCATTGGATCCCTACTATATCTAACTGCAAGCAAACCTGACATAGCATTTGCAGTAGGAGTATGTGCAAGATTTCAAGCTCAACCAAAGGAATCACATCTTAGCAGCTAAAAGAATAATCAAATACCTAAAGAACACCATCAATGTTGGAATCTAGTATCTAAAAGATGGAGGATTCAAGTTGATATCATATTCAGACTCTGACTATGATGGATGCAAAATAGATAGAAAAAACACCTCTGGAACATGTCAGATACTAGGCACCATACTAGTTTCATGGTTTAGCAAAAAAGTAAAACTCCATATCTACATCAACAGCTGAAGTAGAATATATAGCAGCAGGCAGTTATTGTGCACAAATACTGTGGATTAAACAACATCTAAGGGATTATAGAATGGAGGAGAAGACAATTCCAATCATGTGTGACAACACAAGTGCCATATCTATTACTGAAAATCCAGTGTTGCACTCAAGAACAAAGCATATTGATGTAAGACATCATTTTATCATAGATCATGTTGAAAAAATGGATGTTATTCTAAGATACATACCCACTGAAGATCAATTGGCTGACATCTTCACAAAACCACTCAGTCATGAAAGATTTAGCATGTTGAGAACCGAGTTGGGAATGATTGAAATTGACTAAGTACTAAAGAGCGGCTAACTGGAGTAATAAGTGACTTCACCAGCTGATTAAACCTTTGCCATTACAGGAGATGTAGCAGGTAAGACACTGGTACTTAGCGAAGTTCACTGCACTGATTGTTAGGAACAGCTATAGATAGCAGCTCAATGAAGAAGTCACTACACTGGCTAAGTGACCAGCCAAGGCACTCCACTGAAATACGAATTGGAGTCACCAACAAACTAAAGTGTGAACTAAATCAGTTTAATACACGTGGAAAATCAAGAAGTTATGGAAAATTATACTGTGAAAGATTACACACGTGGAGATCATTTTTCAATCGTGGAGGTAACTATATTATTCTTCTAATTACAACCGCCTCGATTCCCAGGATTTATCATTACTTGCCTCAATCCACTCCCCCACTTCACTCGAATATCGGGATTTATATACATAAAATCACGCCATTACATCACAAAATCCTTTCATATTCAACCACGTTCACACTACACAAATCACCCTATATAAACCACACTTAGAGATTTTTCAGAATTCTTTACGCTCTCTTCCAAAACATAAACCCTATTTTCTCACTGCAAAATCAAAGCTTTCTCTCAAATCTCAAACAATGGCTTCATCCTCTTCAAATACTCAAACTGGAAAACAATTTGAGAAATCAATTGCCACTGGGTCGTTTTTTCAAGATGAACACTACTTAAAGCTATGTGGAAATGACGAAAGTGCACAAAAACTGGCAACTGGATGCAAAAACCTAAAATTATCGACTTTTCAAAATCCTCCAATCTCCGATATTTTCTATGAAAGTCTAATCTCTTTCAGGAAGACTGCAAAATATATCCCTGGACTCCCTGCCGAAGAAGGTGACGAATGGGAGGAAGACAAAATTGTTGCATCTGTCAACGGCATAGAAGTAGTTATTACAGCGAAGGTAATTCGCAAACACCTCAAACTTTCAAATAAAGGTCAAGCAAAAATGGCTCTTGTTCCACAAAACTTGGATGAATTCTGGGACACAATCGCTAAAACAGCAAACCCAGGCCCGAAGAAATTCAACTGTCTTTTTTTAGATCTGCCTTGAAGAAACCCTTCAATGAATTCAGTGCCTTAGTTGGACAAACAAAGGAAGGAAAGTTAGGGGCAAACAATGCCATGACAGAGGTCAAAATGCGTCTTATGGGAATCATCTATCAGAGTCTGATGTTTATTTGGGCAACTTATTTCTTCCTGAGAATCAAAGAACAAATCCAATGAGAGGCAACTGCTGCTAAAAAGGGATTAGCAGATGGAAAGCAGAAAAAGGGGATTTTCTGGGTAAAGAAATCATATGGGATCCAACTACACTATCTTTTGCAATGTTTGAAAGTACCAGTTGTCCAACTCCATAAGCTGCATGAATCCAAAACTATGTTTACATATGTCAAACAGAAAAGCAAGCAAGAGGAGGAAAGAGAAAGCAAACCACTAAACACACTTCTGGCCAAAGAAAGAAGCAAAAGGTTCAAATAAATTTGGACAAGGAAGATTTTGGAAAATTGATTGATAAAGAAGAAGAAGAGAATTCTGAAGCAGAGGAAGAACAACCAGTAGAGGAAAGTGAAAGTGAGGATGAACAAACCCAAGATGATGAGGTTGAGGCAGACACTGGAGATGATGAAGAAACTCCAGAAGAAACGGCACAGCTATCTGCAAATGATATTGATGATCGAATTGTAGCATATCTTGAATAGAATGAAGGTGCTTCCAGAACTCAGCTTCAAGACTCAGAACGCATGCTTGCTGAGGAGGCTTGGTTCTTTAACTTTCTTGGGATATCAACCCTGGTTGGTGTACTTGATGAGTCACCACTTTAGGATATGGTTGATGCAGCTAAAGAAAAGATACATCCAACCTCTGACAAAGAAAGTGATGAATCAGCTGATGAAAGTGATAACCATGATGATGATGATGGTGATGATCACAATGACGATGATGCTGATCAAAATGGAAATGGAAATGATCCGAAGGATACTATTGGATAGGATAAAGAGGATGAACCAATAGCTGACGCAATCAATGACAATATTCTATTAAGTTCTTTTCTACAAACACATGCATCAGAAAAGCCAACCTCACCAACTCAGACAACACATCAACCACTATCTGCTGATATTCCGGCTGACCTTACAATAGTGGTGGACACGCTCAGCTGCTGCAACTGTTGGTACCTTGAAAAGGCTTTGGTTAAGTTTAGAGGGGGGGGTGAATAAACTTAACACTTAATACTTTTGGAGTTAACAAACTCAGCAACTTCAGCAGCCTGCTGATACCTCAGTAGCCTGCTGATAAACAGTAGTCTACTGATGGTTGAGTTTACAGAATTTGTGCAGCGGATTTATATAAAAAATTAAGCCTTAATACTTGTTGTTAAATATGATACTAAGTATTAGATACTCAGTAGTGTATGTGTGTGAGTTTAGTTGCTAGATTCGGTAGGTTGATGTGTATAATAAACTAAATGCGAGAATGTAAGTGCGAAAGTAAGTAGGCGATTTTATAGTGGTTCCGGGTGGTGTAATCCTGTCAATCCACTCTTCTCTGTGATGTTGGAGGTAATTCACTAGAGATCTTTGATGTATCTCGTTACAAAGATTCCTAAGATTGCTTGTCCTTCACCAATGACTATGGCTTCACAAGGCGAAAAGAAGGAACATGTAGGATTGTTTGCTCCAAAGTCTTCCACTTGGTCCTTGAAGGGTAGGATTGCCTCTTCACCGGCTCCACCACAAACAACGGTCTTTCACACAACAAGTGCTTCACTGTCTTCGGCGGGTTCTTTATAAAATAAAGAATGAATCAATTAAATGATTCGGTTGCGGCGTGCTTGATTAGGATGATATAATCAGCAGCTTGCAGTCTTCAAGTGTGTAAACTTGATGTAGCTTGAATATAGAATACACTTGAAGATTTTCTCTGGATCAATAGATTTAAGTTCAGTAGGTTCAGCAGGGTGCTTTTGCAGCTCAGAATTATCTCTTATATTTTTCTCTTGTAAATCATCAATCCTCTTCTTTTTCTGAGTTGGAAATCCTCTATTTATAGGTAGGATGGCATGTGACTTGTATTTGAAATTCAAATATAGCCGTTCCCTGTTTTATCCCATTTGACATGCTTTCTGTCACTATTCATAGGACTGACAGTGCGAGATTCCTTTTTGACAGTGTGCAGTCTGTCCAACCTTTGACTTATAACCATTGGCTAAAAATCTGAATCATCCCAACATTCTTTTAATCTCAGCCCTTGATTTGTTTGGTAAGTCAGAGGTAGTTAGCTGTCATTTTCCATGTAATCTTCCAATGTAATCTTGAATTAATCGAGGTATATTATCAGCAGGTTCATCAGTCTGCTGAGATACCCATCGGTCTGATGAACAGCAATTTGCTGTGTATAAAATACAATGCAGCTGATTTCTTTTATCTAACTTTTACTTGTGAAGTTAGATTACACCTTTTTAAAATATAACTAAGTTCCAAACATCATCCAACTTAAGGAACTTAGACCTTCTACACAAGGTATATGTAATCAGTCTAGGTCATCACAGACTTCCCTAAATTCTGATTCCATATCCTTGACTTTAATTACTAAGTTTGATCCCTTAGCCTTCATTTACTGAGTTTGATCCCTCAGCCTTCAGTCTTCGAGCGGGTTCCCGATCGGTCTGCGACCTATACGCCTACGACTTAGACTAATTTGCTGAAACAAGTCAGCTGACCTTTACAGTGCTTGTTTGATCAAACCTATGCAAAGATCAAACTCTAATAAACCTATACATTTGATCTAGACATCTTTTTGCCTTTGCTCTATAACAGTTAGTTTGGCACTCATCACTAAAACTTAGAAATAAGTCCAACAATTTCCCCCTTTTTGGTGATGATGTCACTACCCTCACCTAACAGCAAAGCAAAAAGATTAAAACAAAAACAAAACAAATATCAGTCAATTCTCATTATAATCATTTGTTCACAGTTATTACAGTCTAGATGCAGCAAGGATAAAATATAATAAGTATGCTGATCTACTGTCTTCTTTCTCTTTCTTGTCTAGCCTTCTCCACTTGTTCTTGGTAGGCTCTGATTTACTTCTTTCCACCACTTCCATGCTTCAGGCAGGAGGAGATTGATTTGATTCACTCTGAATCCAAACTTCATGTACAGTTCCTTGAATTCAACAAGTGAGTCCTTTGCTTTTGTGATAGGCAAAATCCTATCACCTCTGCCACTTCTTCCACCTCTTCCACCTCTGTAAGTTGCCCTTAAGGCTTTAACTCTTGCTTCCCAAAACTTCAATCCCAAGAAAGAGTTTAAACCTTCATGATAGCCCTTGTCATGATAAGGTTTCCTTCTGTTGTAGTATTCATTCTTGTATTGTTTGAGGAGATCATCAGTAAGTTGAACTCGCAGGTTCCCTGAATGCATTAGTTTCATTCTCCCATTTCTTCTTAGCAAAATCCTTGCAGCCTCTTTTGCTACTGCTGTTTGGCCCTCTTCCCCCTTAGTGACATCATCAACAAACCGGGACAGCAGGCCATGAACACTCTCCTGTGTGATTGCCAGATTACTCAGTTGTCCTTCCATAATCTCAGTTCTTGTATCAACTGCAGTAATCCTTGATTGCAAAGTCTGCTCCAGTAGATTGATCCTCTCAGTAACTTTAGGATCCAATCCAGCAGGTTGAGATGTTCCAGCCGCCTCAGCAGGCTTAGGTGTTTCAGCAAGCTTGTCAAGTTTCTGATGGATGGATATAAATTGTTCTTTCAAAAACTTGTCTTTCAGTGAATTCCCTTGCTTGATTCCTTTCACTTCCATTGCAAGATCAGCAAGAGCATACTGATTTGAGGTAATATTGGAGGCAACTGTTTCTGTAGTCCTCCCTCTATTTTCCACCAAATTGATCAAATCATCAAACCTCTGCTCTTGCTGTCCGGTTGAGTTCTTAGATTCGCAATATCATTTCGACGCTTCTCAACTCTTCCGGGACATGTCTTGGTACTCCACCACCATTTCTCCAGCAGCTCCATCAGCAGGCTCCTCCACATTATATTGTGGCCTCTGATTGCTCACAACCATTGCCCAACTCCTATCTAGTCCAGCAGGGTTAGAGCCTTGATATTTTTCCAAGAGAGAATCAAGAGCTGGTTCTTCAAAAATTGGTACAAATGTCTGTGGGGGATCAATAGTAACATCTTCTTCTTCAGGCATTTGGAACTCCTCATCACTAAAGTCATAGTCCAGCAGCTGCTCTTCCTCATTAACATCAGTCTGCTGACCATCTTTCCCTATAGTGGTCTTGACTCCAGTAGGCTCCACTACATCAGCCCCTTCAACAACAACAAGGGTTTCCTCCAAACCCAAAGTTTGTTCCAACCTTTGTCCAGGTGCTGTTTGAGACTCAGCAGCCTGTACCTCCTGTTCCAAACTTTGTGCAGGTGCTGTTTGTAGCCCAGCAACCTATACCTCCTCTTCGCCTCGATCTTGTACAAATTGAGCCACAACAACTTTGATCGGGGAATATATCCATATTTTCTTGTTGAAATTCCCCAATATCGAATTCTTCTCAAAAGATTTCCGGTGTTGGTTAAAGTGTCTTCGGTGTCAATCCGGTGTTGATATTGAATTGAATCCTCAGAACTGACATTTGGCTCAACATGATCAGTAACTCTTTCTTCACTTGAATCCACAGTCTGCTGATCATCGACATGCTCAGCAGGTTCTTCAACAAATAGTGGATCTATCTCACCAACCATTCTGTTTGCACCAATATCTATGCCTTCATTGATTTGTGCCTCAATATCATCAATGGTGAGATTTTCCTCATCCTCATTCATCTGTCCAGTTTTCTCTCTCTCAGTGGACTGTCCAACACCATTAGACTGTTCTACTCTTGGTTCAATAATCATGGAATTTCCACTGACTTCTCCTGGACCAGAGGGGTGATTATCATCAGAATCAGATGATGAAGAGTCATCATCATCACCTCTTGGATCCATGAACTTGATATCCTCCTCTTTCTGTTGTTCATCAAACAAATCCATCGGCCTTGATTGTAACAAAGAGGTATCAATCAGATCCAGCAAACTCTCCACTCCCAATTTCTCAAAAACCCATTCTTCAAAGTCTGTCATAGGTTACTGCACGGCGGGTTTTGTTTCTTATAGAATCCAAACTTCCATTGGAAGTAATCAGCCATCAACAAGAGTTTTGGATCAACATACCCTTCTTTCCTTTTCTTCTCATGTTTTTCATAGGGCAAGAATGATCCTCTGGGAGCTGTTGCAGTACCTTGATGACCTCCAAAGGTCTCAACAAGTAGATGCAATGTTTCTTCTACAGATGCCTCAAGGCTAGTAGGTTGCTCAGGTTGGATATTACTTCCTACTACCTCCATCTATACCACAATTGGTTCCCCCTGACTTATATGCTCATCAGCAGGGTTAACACGGACCGCTCTTCCCCCTAAACTATTGCAGGATTTGCAGGGTCTTGAACATGTGTTTCCATATCCACAGCAGGTGTAGTCTTAGTGGTTTGCTGTGGTTCTTCAACAGATTCTACAGCAGGCTCAGGGTCAGTAGACTGCTGTATATCTCCAACAGATTGCTCAACAACAACCTGTGTACTTTCAGTAGCCTCAACAGTTTCTTCTGGTGAAGATTCAACAACTTCATTAGCAGGCTCAGTTACAGTAGTCTGCTGTGTTTCACCAGCAGGTTGCTCAAGAACAACCTCTACATCCTCATTAGGCTTGATAATAGTCAAGGGCTCAGCCTCAATAGCCTCTTCTTCTTCTTCTACATCACCTTATTCTTCTTGTGCCCTTTGAGCCTCCAAGTTTCTTAATTGTTTCCCCTTTCCATGTTTCTTTTTGTGAATAATCTCTTTCCTTCTCTTGGAAAGTGGCTCATCATCAATTTCAACCACAGTAGACTTTCTTTTTCTCCTTGCTTCCTTCTGTTGCTCCTTCACAACTTCAGCAACAGTCTTCTTCTTTGTGGCAATAGGTGTTAGGAAATCACTAGTTTAACGCAGCGGAATTTAAAATTTGATTTCCTTTTCTAGATCGTTCTTCGTTTAATGCAATAAACACGTTAAGTAGTTTGACGGTTATACCTTAGATGATCTACAAGATCGTCGCTTTGACCGCCAACGGAGAGTAGTTCAATGCGCAAGCCGTCCACGCGTCCGGCCTCTATCGCTAATCCACACGAACCCCTCGCCGGAATCCTCCTTGGATTGCTATCGAATAACTCCGGCTCGCTAGACCGGACCTTTTCTTCCCTCACAAACTCACTATGGAGAGCTCTCTATTTTACACAAGAATTATGAACTCTTGCAATTGTGTTGTACAAAAGAGCTTGACACCCACTTCCTTTTATAGAGGAAGTGGCGCCCCATATGTAGTGTGGAGGAGAAGAAAACCTTTTTCTAATAAAATAAGGAAAATCAATTAGATTGATTTATCTCTTTAATTATAATATTTTGTCAATATCATATATTGATTATAATTATCTTATTACCATAAATCTATTTTGCAAAATCAATTAATATCCTATATTAATATTATGGCAATATTTATTAATTAAAGTGCACAATCCAAGTGTATCTCATACACTCAAAAGTGGCGCCCCATATCCCAAAAGATTGACTTCCGGAATATTCTTTAATTAATCTAATTTATATATAATTAATATCTTGTATTTTATTTATTCATAATAAATAAATACCACCATATTAATTTACCACTATAACCTTTATAGTCTAGAGATAAACTTTCCTTATTTGGTTATCAACTATAACCGCATTTTAATCCGACTCGATGTTCATATGTGTGTGACCCGATAGGCTTCCGAATATGTTGGCCGTAGACACAAAGTGCAATTTACTAAAATGCCCTTCATACCTAACGATCACGGGATAGCGTCTAGCAACACACCGTGACCCCCAATTATCGGAAGAGTCAAAAGCAATGACTACTACCTTTCATGTGACGCGATTACCGTGTAACTTACAATCCTATCGCTATAATAATATCCATACGATCGTATCTCGAGTGTCAATACATTGACGATCGTATCTTATAATCTGGATATCATGCTCTCTCGGAATAACACATTTACTCCCACTTTGCAAAGATTCTCGAGAGCTAGACATTCCTTATAAGAAGGCCATTTCGGATATTCAATCCCAATCATAGGATACGCGATTCCCGGACGACCAATCATGTATACTCCGCATGCTTCAATATCACACCCAATCACTACCGTATGATCGCCCCGTGGTTAGGAGAAATCTCAATAGTGTCAAAGCATGACAATCCACACCGTGATGCCATGAAGACTCCGGTCAAAAGGATAATTACACAACCGCCACATAGTGTGACACTTAATGTAAGTGGGTCAGTCTAACGTACGCATTCTCTAATACACGTCCACGTACAGTCCAAGTGTCCCTACACTTCGATAGACGAGATCTATCCCTACCTTCTAAAAGATAGAAGACATCCAATACGTGCTAGTCTGATTATACTATCAATGTCCCATTTGATAATATGTAAGACTAGAGACATTTAAGTACCAACCTTGTTATAGTGATTAGAGATCTCATCAACCATAATCACTATCATGGTTTCTCTATCACAGATCGATACTAGGGATGTTACTATATATATACTACAAATAATATGAAGACAAACAATATATAATAACATAAGTGCTTTTATTAATCACAATAAAGTTATTACATGAACTAAATAGACTGTAAATGACCCGACCCGGTCGGATCCGGTCCGACCCGATTGGGTTTAGGACACCTTTCCAACAATCTCCCACTTGGCCTAAAGCCAATCACCCATATGCCTAAGCCCGTGCAAGTGAACATGTTTCTCATGCTTAGCTTGAGACAATGCCTTGGTTAACGGATCGGCTATGTTATCATCCGTGTGGACTTTCTCTATCTTTACATCTCCTCTATCTACTATCTCTCTAATCAAGTGATAGCGCCGTAGCACATGTTTGGACTTCGATGAGACCTTGGTTCCTTTGATCGAGATATCGCTCCATTATTATCACGGTACGGAGGTACCGGACCTTCAATGGAGGGAACCACACCAAGTTCGGTAATGAACTTCTTCATCCAAAGCGCTTCCTTTGCCGCCTCCGAGGCTGCTATGTATTCGGCTTCCGTTGTAGAGTCCGCAGTAATCTCCTGCTTGGAACTCTTCCAGCTCACTGCTCCGCCGTTAAGCGTGAAAACAAATCCAGATTGTGACTTGAAGTCGTCTTTGTCAGTTTGGAAACTGGCATCTGTGTAACCTCGCAATACTAAATCATCGTTCCCGAAAACCAGGAACATATCCCTAGTACGTCTCAAGTACTTAAGGATATTTTTGACAGCAATCCAGTGACCATCACCTGGATTGGACTGGTACCTACTAGTCATACTAAGAGGGTACGAGACGTCTGGTCTTGTGCATAACATGGCATACATGATAGACCCAATTGCCGAAGCATAAGGGACTTTACTCATTTGTGCCCTTTCCTCCTCTGTCTTAGGACTCATTCCCTTCGACGGGTAGACCCATGTGACATGGGCAACAATCCTTTCTTGGATCGCTCCATGCTTTGAATCTCTTCGACATCTTGTCTATGTAGGTGGATTGCGACGGACCAAGCAACCTTTTAGATCTATCTCTATAGATCTTTATTCCCGAGAATATAGGTTGCCTCACCCAAGTCCTTCATTGAGAAGTTCTTGGATAACCAAGCTTTGACTGATTGTAACATAGGCACATCATTCCCTATGAGCGAGTATGTCATCCACATAAAGCACTAAGAACACAATGGCACTCCCACTAACCTTCTTGTAAACACGGGGCTCATCTTCGTTCTTGATGAAATCAAACTGTTTGATTATCTCATCAAAGCGAAGATTCCAACTCCGAGAAGCTTGCTTTAATCCATAAATGGATCTTTGCAGTTTACACATCATCCTGGCGTCATTGGTTGTGAAACCCTCAGGCTGTGTCATATACACTTCCTCGGACGGGTTCCCGTTAAGGAAAGGCTGTTTTCACATCCATCGCCGATTTCGTAATCATGGTATCTTGCAATAGCGAGCAAAATTCTAATGGATTTTAACATGGCAACGGCGAGAAGGTTTCATCATAGTCAACTCCTTGTCTTTGCTTATAACCTTTTGCCACCAACCTAGCCTTGTAGGTAGTCACGTTACCGTCCATGTCGGTCTTTCTCTTAAAGACCCATTTACACCCTATGGGAACTATTCCCTCAGGCGGATCAACTAAGTTCCAAACTTGGTTGTCCTTCATGGATTCCATCTCAGAATTCATGGCTTCGAGCCATTTCTCTTTGTCGTGCCTTAACAGCACCTCCTCATAAGTTCTAGGGTCCTCATCTTCCATGAGATACACGCCAGTGTACCTTTCGGGTCCACGGCGTTCCCTGGTGGATCTTCGAGGTGTAATTGTGTCTACGGTAGAGGGTGGCGCCACATTTGTATGTGGTGCCTCCTCTACTTCCATCAACGGACTGTTATCCGTAAGTGGTTCTCGAATTTCTTCGAGATCAATCTTACTCCCACTGACCCTATCCAGAATAAACTCTTTCTCCAGAAAGTGGCCGATCCCCGGCAACAAACACTTTTGTTCCTCGGGGTGGTAAAATTGGTACCCTTTGGTTTCCCTAGGATAACCCACAAACGGACATTTGTCGGATCTAGGTTCCGGTTTGTCGGGCATGGTTCGTTTCACATAAACTTGGACATCCCCAAGGTTTCATGTAACCTAGTGTTGGTTTCTTCCCTTTGAACACTTCATAGGGAGTGGACTCAACCGTCTTTGATGGAACTCGGTTCGGTGTATAGGATGCGGTTTCTAGAGCATACCCCCAAAACGATTTTGGAAGAAGCTGCATAGCTCATCATGGAACGTACCATGTCTAACAAAGTACGATTCCTCCTCTCGGATATGCCATTCATTTGTGGCGTCCCTGGAGGGGTCCATTCGGTAGAATCCCATTCTCCTTTAAATAACTTTGAAACTCTCCATCTAGGTATTCTCCACCTCGATCGGATCGAAGTGTTTTGATTTCTTTACCTAGTTGTTTCTCCACTTCACTTCTGAATTCTTTGAACTTTTCGAAGGCTTCAGACTTATACTTCATTAAGTATATATAACCATAGCGAGAATGGTCATCAGTGAAAGTGATAAAATAAGAGTATCCTCCTTTGGCTTGAATTGACATTGGGCCACACACATCAGTATGTATAAGCTCAAGCAATTCATTGGATCTTATCCCTTTGCCACTTTAAAAGGTGACTTTGTCATCTTGCCAAGTAAACAAGCTTCGCATGTATCAAACAATTCGTAATCGAATTGATCCAACATTCCATCTTTATGGAGTTTGGAAATGCGATTCTTATTTATATGGCCAAGTCTACAATGCCATAAGTAGGATTCATTCAAGTCATTTGTTTTGGCTTTCTTGTTATTTATATTAAGTACGTCAACATTCATATCTAATATGTAGAGACCATTGCTAAGTATGCCGGTACCATAAAAGATTCCATCACGTGAAAAAGAACAACATTTATTCTCAAACGTAAAAGAAAATCCATCAACATCTAATGCGAAATAGAAATAATGCTCTTCGTAAGAGCGGGAACAAAATAACGATTATTGAGTTCTAGTACTAGCCCACCTTTGGGCAATGAAAGAAAATAAACTCCTACGGCCGGCGCGACAACACTTGCTCCATTTCCAACGCGTAGGTCCACCTCTCCTTTCTTCGGATCTCTAGTTCTTCTTAGTGCTGCATATTCGTACAAATATGAGAACCACAACCGATATCTAATACCCGGTGGTTAGACTTAGAAGAAGTAATGTTGATCTCAATCATAAATATACACGAAGTCGAAGCATCGAATGCTTCTTCTTGGTACTCAAGAAGCCCTTGCGGTTTCTCCTCCAATGTCCGGTCTCACCGCAATGGAAACAAGCATCCTTGGATTTGTCTTTTGCTATCTTAGGCGTTGGCTTAGGTGCGGCCTTCGCCTTCTTGGACTTTTTACGGGCTTTTGCCTTGCCCTTGCTTGAAGTGACCGGCAACACTTGCTTTCCCTTCCTACGGTGCCTTCGGCGAGTTTTCAACATGTTCAATAACTCCGCTAGGGAGCAATCTATCTTGTTCATGTGATAGTTCATCACAAACTGCGAGAATGAGTCGGGTAGAGATTGCGAGAATCAAGTCAATACTCAACTCTCGTTCCAACTTGTGGCCCGGCTTCCCAAGCCTCTCTATGTACCCGATCATTTTAAGCACGTGTGACCCCACGGCGGTCCCGGATGCCATCTTACAACTAAACGGGGCCTTCGAGACCTCGTACCTCTCGGTGCGAGGCGAGAAGCATAAAGTTCCTTCGGGTGGACCATGATAGAGTAGGCGTCCATGGACTCATGTAACGTTTACGCGGTTCGGTGTCATAGAAGCAAGCATGATACATGTAGCATCAGTACTGTCAGAACAGTGCTTGTTATACTTCTCGACGATATCTGCAGCCGAACCCTCAGCGGGCTTTTCTGGTAGGGCCTCGTCCAAGACATAGCCAATCTTCTCGTGCCTCAAAACGATTTTGAGGTTTCTTTCCCAATCGAGAAAATTAGTTTCGTCAAGCTTGTTTTCGATGATAAAACGAAGGTTCAATTTGTTTGACATTTTCTACAACAATAAATAAAGATAGAATAAGTAAAAGCTCATGTATAAAAACCTAAATTTGCACTAAGAAATTTATAAGGTTTTACTCCCACTAGCCAACTATTCCCTATTGGCTTTCAAGAATTTTAATTAATTCTTTAGTGGCTGGGACCCTATCTAGTTGCCTTAATCCCCGACGGTGGTCGATCAATCTCGGCAATTTCGAAAGGTAGGTACTCCTACCAGTCGCATCGCATGCGACTCCCGGTGGGCGACTAGTCAACTCTTTGACGTCTCACATCTCTATGTGATAGTCAACCCTTGTCTCTAAAGTCGGACGGCCATGACGGTGGCCAATCACCGAAAGACTTTAGTCGAGTCATAACCCAATATTCATGAGATCTCGTGACGATCATATCTCAATAATGACGATATACCCGTGGTAGGTCAACTCCCGACGGTGGTCGATCAGTTGGATCCGAACAAAGGCTCTTCACCGTCATTATAATATTGGGAGACAATTTTGGCTCGATTTTTGGCGTGGGAATAATTTTAAATTAATTCACTTAATTAATTTGGTTTAATTATGGTCTCATCTACTATGTGCATATTACTACGATATCATATAAAGTAAAACATACACAACATTCCGCGCATAAAATAACCGGTATGATCATGGACTTTTCCTAGGTGCGGTTTCGAATACAAACTGACGAAACCGCGGGTCACAAACTAAGGTTATATGCAACCGCCAATAGGATCTTTATTGCTTTGTACGCCAATGGGTTCTTTATCTCTCTTTGGTCTTGAACTTCTTGCTCCATTCTTGTTACATAATAAATAATTACACCCGCCGCACACGGGGGGGAGCTCAGGGAATGGGATAAATGCAAAAAGTAAACTAGGTCACGTTCTTCATAACGGCCTAGGACAATTTTTTTAAAAAAACCAACATAAAGAAAACATTCCCATCTATCCTATTGGTCGAGTCCATGATCAATCGGGGTCCATATAATCACATTATATCTACACATCTAATCCATACAATTTTATCTTATGAAAAAGATTAAATTCTAATTTTAACTACTACTACTCATGCGTCTTTATTTTATCACGTCAAATAATTAAATAACTTTTAATTAATTATATGACTTAACCGAAAATTAAAATTAACATTTAATTTTAAATCGATTTCAATTTTAATTAAATTTGAACTATTCAAAATAAAATTAAAATTATAAAGTCTCCTATTTGTTTCATTTCCAAAACTAAATTTAGCTTAGGCCTGCCCACTTTCCAAAATCAAAATTTTGGAAGTGGCCTAGGCCTAGGCCTATTCCAAATCAAATATTTGGAAAGGGCCTAGGCCTACTCCAAATCATATATTTGGAAAGGCCAAATTATTTTAGTCTAGGCCTGGCCACTTTCCAAAATCAAAATTTTGGAAGTGGCCTAGGCCTAGGCCTATTCCAAATCAAATATTTGGAAAGGCCAAATAATTTTGGTTTAGGCCTGGCCACTTTCCAAAATCAAAATTTTGGAAGTGGCCTAGGCCTAGGCCTATTCCAAATCAAATATTTGGAAAGGGCCTAGGCCTATTCCAAATCAAAATTTGGAAAGGCCAATGTCCCATATGGTTTCCCAATGGTCCAAACTATTTGAACCATTGGTTGGCCATATGACACAACTAAACAAACGAGATATCTATGCACAATAAAATATCACAAAACGAAAAGGGTTGATCTCCCCCATTGGAAGAGGAGAGCCGACGGACAGCAGCCCGAAGGCCACGGCCGCCGCCGCCGAGGGATGGGGGCGCCGCCAGTCGGCCGACCCCCATGAACCCTATATATTTTTTTTTTTTTTTTTTTTTGTTTCTACGTTTCGTGATTTAAATCTTGCATCTATCGATTAAATACTACGCATTTAATTTATGCTTATTGCTTAAGCACGAAGTCTGTCTCTGATACCACTGTTAGGAAATCACTAGTTTAACGCAGCGGAATTTAAAATTTGATTTCCTTTTCTAGATCGTTCTTCGTTTAATGCAATAAACACGTTAAGTAGTTTGACGGTTATACCTTAGATGATCTACAAGATCGTCGCTTTGACCGCCAACGGAGAGTAGTTCAATGCGCAAGCCGTCCACGCGTCCGGCCTCTATCGCTAATCCACACGAACCCCTCGCCGGAATCCTCCTTGGATTGCTATCAGAATAACTCCGGCTGCTAGACCGGACCTTTTCTTCCCTCACAAACTCACTATGGAGAGCTCTCTATTTTACACAAGAATTATGAACTCTTGCAATTGTGTTGTACAAAAGAGCTTGACACCCACTTCCTTTTTATAGAGGAAGTGGCGCCCCATATGTAGTGTGGAGGAGAAGAAAACCTTTTTCTAATAAAATAAGGAAAATCAATTAGATTGATTTATCTCTTTAATTATAATATTTTGTCAATATCATATATTGATTATAATTATCTTATTACCATAAATCTATTTTGCAAAATCAATTAATATCCTATATTAATATTATGGCAATATTTATTAATTAAAGTGCACAATCCAAGTGTATCTCATACACTCAAAAGTGGCGCCCCATATCCCAAAAGATTGACTTCCGGAATATTCTTTAATTAATCTAATTTATATATAATTAATATCTTGTATTTTATTTATTCATAATAAATAAATACCATCATATTAATTTACCACTATAACCTTTATAGTCTAGAGATAAACTTTCCTTATTTGGTTATCAACTATAACCGCATTTTAATCCGACTCGATGTTCATATGTGTGTGACCCGATAGGCTTCCGAATATGTTGGCCGTAGACACAAAGTGCAATTTACTAAAATGCCCTTCATACCTAACGATCACGGGATAGCGTCTAGCAACACACCGTGACCCCCATTATCGGAAGAGTCAAAAGCAATGACTACTACCTTTCATGTGACGCGATTACCGTGTAACTTACAATCCTATCGCTATAATAATATCCATACGATCGTATCTCGAGTGTCAATACATTGACGATCGTATCTTATAATCGGATATCATGCTCTCTCGGAATAACACATTTACTCCCACTTTGCAAAGATTCTCGAGAGCTAGACATTCCTTATAAGAAGGCCATTTCGGATATTCAATCCCAATCATAGGATACGCGATTCCCGGACGACCAATCATGTATACTCCGCATGCTTCAATATCACACCCAATCACTACCGCATGATCGCCCCGTGGTTAGGAGAAATCTCAATAGTGTCAAAGCATGACAATCCACACCGTGATGCCATGAAGACTCCGGTCAAAAGGATAATTACACAACCGCCACATAGTGTGACACTTAATGTAAGTGGGTCGATCTAACGTACGCATTCTCTAATACACGTCCACGTACGGTCCAAGTGTCCCTACACTTCGATAGACGAGATCTATCCCTACCTTCTAAAAGATAGAAGACATCCAATACGTGCTAGTCTGATTATACTATCAATGTCCCATTTGATAATATGTAAGACTAGAGACATTTAAGTACCAACCTTGTTATAGTTATTAGAGATCTCATCAACCATAATCACTATCATGGTTTCTCTATCACGAGATCGATACTAGGGACGTTACTATATATATACTACAAATAATATGAAGACAAACAATATATAATAACATAAGTGCTTTTATTAATCACAATAAAGTTATTACATGAACTAAATAGACTGTAAATGACCCGACCCGATTGGGTTTAGGACACCTTTCCAACAATAGGTTCAGTAACCTCAATCTCTACTGGGTCCCTCGGTGGACCCAGCAGTCTCACCTGTTTGTTTCTTTGTCTTCTTAGGCTTCAAGATCTCAGTAGTCTTTCTAATATCAGCAGCCTTTCTTTTCTCAGTGGTCTTCTTTGGTGCAGCAGACTTAACAGATTTCTTAATCTGCTTACCACCAGCATCACCATCATTTCCATCATCATCACTATCAGTAGCCTCTGCAACACCTTCTTCATCATCATCCAGACCAGGGATAGCATAATCAATCTCTTTCTTGTATCTGGACTGATTAATCTTCTCAGGTGCAACATCAGGAATCTCCAAATGATTCAGCAGGGTCTGAACCATTAATCCTAAGGGTAAGGCCTTGGATTTCCTTTTCCCTTCTCTTTCCTCCTTGGCTACTTTCTTCATGTTGTGAATAAAGTATCCAGCCCAATCAAATTTCATACTTCTGCAGATAATCATCATCAGCTCTATCTTGGGTCCTGATAGAGTATCCATACTTCCAACCAGCCCTAATATGTTTTTAGCAATGATCTTGCTCAGCAAGTTGTACTCATTCCCAATGTGTCTACAATTGATGCCTGGAATTGATTTGGTGTCTTTATTTGTCTTGATCTTATCAACAAAATCCATCTTAGACAATCCCATTTCCTCAGGATTTGTTGGACTATCTACTACTTCTTCAAAACCAAAAACTTCCCTCAGCAGACTTGAGGAAACTTCTATTTCTTGTGCATTCACAACTGTTTTGAATGCTTCGGTTCCGTCCTTTACCACAATATTCTTCCAAAAACTGACAACGTTTGTATATGAGATTGTTTCCAATCTTATGTTCAGTACATTCTCCAGGCCTGCGTATCTCCTTATTCTTCTACCAATGTTGATAGCTAATTCTGTTTTATTAGCATCAACAACAAAACCTCTCACACTTTGGCTTGATTCGATTTGAACATCAATCTTTTCCGCCATTGTTAAAGGAAAAAGATGAAGAAGAAAGCTTTGTAAATCTGTGTTCACACAGTGTAAAAACAGAGATATAAACAGATTTGTAGTAGAGTATCTTCTGTGTAATAGGTCTGTATATATAGACAGGGAGTGGTTGTAACTGTCAGTGCACGTACATCCATATTAACCATGATTAATCTGAGTGAATGTTAGCTTGACACGTGGCCCATTACTTTCCAAAATGTATTGTAACCGTTAGATCGTGTAAACGTGGCCATAAATGATAGAATAAATATACCGCCAATTGCTCTTTGACTTTAATAAAGTTTGACTGTGTAGCGTTCCATTCAGCAGGGTTGTCCTCAGCAGGGTTGGCTCAGCAGTCTGCTGATAAAGATGCTTCGGCGGCTGGCGACAATGTGACTCTCTGATCCTTGATTTCTTCTTGTTTTGTTCAATTGATAATACAAGATGAAGTTTAATACCAATGACTGATCTGTCAAGTGAGCTCACCCAACATGACAAAGACCAATCCCCTTGGCAACCTCATTTGCTCAATTGCCCAAACATAAGTACATGGAATTGTTGATACCAATGACTAGTCTGCTAAGTGAGCTCACCCAACATAGCAAAGACCAATCCCCTTGGTGAATTCCAGTACACTGCTGAATTTCAGTCAACTCTAATAATTCCAAGTTCAATCCTTAATTTGGCAAATCTTTCACTATCAAGTGGTTTAGTGAAAATGTCAGCAAGTTGATCTTCAGTAGGGATGTATAGAACCACCACATCTTTCTTCTCAACATGATCTCTTATAAAATGATGTCTCACATCAATATGCTTGGTTCTTGAGTGCAAAACAGGATTTTCAGTGATTGCAATTGCACTTGTGTTGTCACACATGATTGGAATTTCCTTTTCTTCAATTCCATAATCCCTTAACTGTTGTCTTAACCACAATACTTGTGCACGGCAACTTCCAAAGCGCAATATACTCGCCGGCGGTGGAAGTTGATATAGAGTTCGTTTCTTCTTTGAACCGGAAACCAATCTATTTCCCGTTAACTGACAGGTTCCTGAGGTGCTTTTTCTATCAATCTTGCATCCAGCATAATCAGAATCTGAGTAGGATATAACTTTGAAGCTTCCATCCTTGGAATACCATATCCCTACTCCCAAAGTCTCTTTTAGATACTTGAGAACTCTTTTGACTGCACCTAAGTGACTTTCTTTAGGTTTAGATTGAAATCTTGCACAAACACCTACAGCAAAGGATATATCAGGTCTGCTGGCAGTAAGGTAAAGTAGATTGCCTATCATCCTTCTGTATAAGGTCTGATCAACATCTTTGCCTTCTTTATCTTCATCTAATCTGATGTTTGTACTCATAGGAGTTGATATCTTGGTGCTATTTTCCATACCAAATTTCTTTAGTAGCTCCTTGGTGTACTTGGTTTGATGAATGAAGATTCCATCTTTCAATAGTTTGACTTGAAGTCCTAAAAAGTAGTTCATTTCTCCCATCATACTCATTTGGAACTTGCTTTTCATTAGATTTGCAAACTTTTCACATAACAATTCATTTTCAGAACCAAAGATTATGTCATCAACATAAATCTGGACCAGCAGGGTGCTATCAGCTTCACTGATTCTGAAAAGAGTCTTATCAATGGTGCCTTTTGTAAAACCATTGTCCACCAAGAATTGAGATAGAGTCTCATACCATGCTCTTGGTGCTTGTTTCGATCCATAAAGTGCTTTGTTGAGTCTATAAACTTTATCTTCTTGATCTTTAACTTCAAATCCGGAGGTTCTTGAACATACACTTCCTCCTCTAGAATGCCATTAAAAAATGCAATTTTGACATCCATTTGATATACCTTGAAGTTTTTATATGCAGCATGTGCTAGGAATAATCTGATAGCTTCCAATCTTGCAACAGGTGCATAAGTTTCATCAAAATCTATTCATTCAGCTTGAGAAAAGCCTTTTGCAACTAGTCTGGCCTTATTCCTCACAATGGTACCAGATTCATCAAGTTTGTTTCTGTACACCCATTTAGTACCAATGATATTTGCATGACTAGGCCTTTCAACTAGTGTCCAAACTTGATTTCTGTCAAATTCATTTAGCTCTTCTTGCATAGCAATTATCCAATCTGGATCTGAAATTTCTTCTTCAACAACATTAGGTTCAACTTGAGATAGAAAACAAGTAAACATTGCTTCTAATTGTCTTCTAGTCCTCATACATTGCTGTACATTGCCAATAACTTGTTCAGCAGGGTGATTCCTTAAACATTATGGATTCTGGTTAGTTTGATTTTCAGGAACCTCATCTTCAGTAGGGTCTGCTGTTGCTTCTTCAAAAGGAGGTTCAGTAGATCCTTGAATTGCTTCAGTTGTTGCATCAGTAGTATCATCAGCAGGGTGTTCAGCAGGGGCAGTATTAGAAACTTTTAAGTCATTAAATTTCTCCAAAACTTCAACACAATCTGGATCAGTGATTTGTAGATTCTCAGCAGGTTCACAAACTTCACCTTCCATTCCAGTGAACTTAGGTTCATCAAACACAACATGGATAGTTTCTTCATGTTTCAGTGACCTCTTGTTCAGTACCCTGAATGCCTTGCTGACTGAAGTATATCCCAAGAAAATTCCTTCATCTGATTTAGGTTGAAATGTCTTTAAATGCTCCTTATGATTCAAGATAAAACAATTACTTCCAAATGGATGGAAATAAGATATATTTGCTTTTCTTCCATTCCAAATCTCATAAGGTGTCTTCAGCAGCTTCTTGTTCACTGAGGTTCTTTTTGTGTATAGCATCTTGTATTAAGCTGCTTCGGCCCAATACCTCTCGGGTAGTAATGCTTCACAAATCATTGTCCTTCCCGCTTCTTTCAATGTCTGTTTCTTCTTTCGGCAACCCCATTTTGCCGAGGTGTACCGACGACGACAAGTTGATGCGGTACACCATTCTATTCACGGTATTCTCTTATAACTTTATTGAGAAACTCGGTACCCTTGTCTGATCTTATTTTTACTACTGTCAAACTTTTCTCATTTTGTAATCTCTTCAGAAGATCAGGCATCATCTTGAGTGTTTCACTTTTCTTGTTCATAAAAACCACCCAAGTGTACCTTGAATAATCATCCACAATAACTAAAGTGTACTTCTTTCCAGTTATACTAGTTGGAGTGACAGGTCCAAATAAATCCATGTGCATTAGCTCCAGCACTCTCTTAGTTGATAGTTTTGTTTTTGACTTGAAGCTTGATTTTATTTGTTTACCTTGTTGACAGGCATCACAAATAGCATCCTTCTTGAATGTAATCTCAGGCAAGCCAATTACCATTTTCTTCTTTACTAGCTGATTGATATCATCAAAATTCAGATGATTCAACTTCTTGTGCCATAACCAATTGAGTTCTGATTTAGTATGCACAATCAGGCAGGTTTCTGGAACTGTAGTAGACCAATCCACAACATACATGTTTTGTTGTCTTCTACCAGCCAATACAACTTGATCACCTTTTTCACTAATGACAATACAGTTGTTTTTGTCAAAAGTGACCTTGTATCCCATGTCACAGAATTGTCCAGTGCTCAGCAAGTTGTAGTCCAGTCCTTCCACATAAGCAACATTCTTGATAGTTAGTCCATTCCTCACAAGTGTGCCATAGCCTCTTGCATAACCAGATGTATTTTTGTTGCCAAAATTCACCCTTGGACCATCCTTTGCTATGTAGCTTGTCAAATAGTGCTTATTCTTTGTCATATGTCTGGAACATCCACTGTCAAAGTACCAGACACCCTACAAAACAAAATCAATACATTTTAGGTACCCAAATCTGTTTGGGTCCATGATGGTCGGTGGTAAGCATGACCCCCGGTAAATTTCCATAAGGTCTTCTTTTAAAGGTGTCATACTTAGGTTCATACATGTATTCCACACATCCATAAGATCTAACGAGTTGGTTGTGTAGGATTCACATATGTTTTACGGCTTTTTGGTATATATTGCTGTTTGGAGTGATTTTTCTTGTTAGAAGCAGCAGTATAACCATGGGTTTTCTGTCTGTTAGGAACAGCCCTGTAATATGGAGTCTGCTGAGGTCTCTGTTGAGGTCTTATATAAGTCCTCTGCTGAGTCCTTTACTGATTCCATTGCCTAGGTTTTACCCTAGCAGTATGGTTGTATCTGTTGATTCTATCAATGGGGGCAGGAATATTCCAATCATTATCAGCAGGGAACAGTCTATCTTTCCCCCAGAGATAAGTATCCCTTGAATGATTAACATTTTTGGGTTTAGGATTCTTATCCTTGGAATATTTCTGGTTTTTACCCTTGTGTGGTCTAGCAGACTTGGTAGCAGGTCTGCTATCAGTAGGTCTAGAAGGCATAGCAGCCCTATATTTGGATTTATTCTTTTTATTAGGAGCTGTTGACTTCCTTGACTTCTGATTTTGCTTCTTTGAAGCATTCTCAGTAGGCTTTACTGCCTCAGCAACCTTACTAGGAGTTGGATCTTGTGTAGGTACAAACTTAGGACCAATTCTGGTGCTAGGTTCAGTAGCCTTACTGGATCCACTCTTTTTGGATTGTTGAGTTCCAAATCCAAGCCCTGTTCTATAACCATAAGGCTTTCCAGATTTGTATGCGGTAGAGGAACAAGATGGATCGGCGGATTCGAGGCTCTTGGATGTTCGGCGGGCTCATGCCGATTCTCGTCCAACATCTTTTCCTTACCTTTGAGAACTCTTAATTCAGCATTCAATCTTTCAACTTCTACTTGAAGAGCTTCTTTTTCAGCCTTCACAATCTCATAACCAGATTGTATTTTCCTCAGTTGATTGAGGATGGCATCCAAAGCTTCTTCATTGTAAGAGTTTCTAGGATTTGAACCACAAGTTGATTCACAATTACTTTCAGCAGGAGTGTTAATTGATACAGTATTGTATACCTCCTCTGTTTCATCCATATTAGCCATTAATGCATAGTCTTCCATATCAGCAACCAATGCTGTGTCATCTAATTCATTTCCCTTTTCAGATTCCACTTCATATCCAGATTCATCTTCAGCAACCATAGCCTTCTTGCCATGTCTTCTTTGTTGACTCTTGTTCTTTTGGAGATCTGGACAATCTGGTTTGAAATGTCCAGGCTTCTTGCAGTTAAAGCAAAGATAATCTGGTTCCTTTTTCTGCTTTAACTCAGGACAGTCAGGTCTGAAGTGTCCTGGTTTCTTGCAATTAAAACACAAGAAATCATTGTCTTTCTTTGTTTCTTCCTTTTTCTTTTCAATGAATTTATTTGTGAAATTCCTAGGTGAGCTTTTCCCACCTTTCATCATCCTGATCTTCTTGCTCAGCAATGCTATTTGCTCTTGCATTTCATCCAATAATTCATCTTGAGCTTCTGATCCTTCTTCTTGATGTGAAGCAACCAGTGCTGTGGTTTTTGGCTCTTCCTTTTCAGTGGTAGGTGACAACTTCTTTTTGAATTCATATGCCTTAAGATCTGAGAATAACTTGAATGTATCCTCTTCATGCAGTCTTCTCATTTCTTCTATGGTTGTCACCTTCATATTCCATTCATCTGTAGCAGGTAAAGCTTCCAAGATTTTTGTGTTGATTTCTTCTTTTGAATAGATAACACACGGCGAGGTGAGTTCATCCCGAAATTGCATTGAACCTAGATTCCATTTGTTCAATGGTTTCATTGGGTTTCATTACAAACTTTTGGAACTTCTTCTTTGCCACACTTGATTTTATTCTTCTTTATTTCATCGGTGCCTTCACGGATCAAGCGTAGTTTGTCCCAAAGTTCTTTTCTTTGTTTTACAATCTTTCACTTTCATGTACATGTTGCTATCCGAGTTACGTAGATAATATCAATAGCAATGTTGTTCGATTTGCTCTCTTTCTATCTTCGACGGATCCATTCCTTTTTAGGCTTTGGAATGTCTTGTGTCTCTTCACCCACTTATTCTTGACTTTGTAATCTCCGGTGGTCCATCGTGAGCACATCCATCATTTCATCATGAGTTGCAGCAAGGTAAGCATGCATACGACGTTTATATTCATCAAAACGATCTGCAGAACACATCAACATTGTTCTAGCATACTGGTTGTTATCCATGATGCAAGGCTTTGAAAACCAGTGATTTGAAAAGATTTTTCAAAGTATTTTCACAAGCACAACAAGTAGGATTACTTCGAACGAAAGCAACGCTCGATACCAATTGTTGGTCCCTTGAAAAGGCTTTGGTTAAGTTTAAAGGGGGGTGAATAAACTTAACACTTAAAACTTTTGGAGTTAACAAACTCAGCAACTTCAGCAGCCTGCTGATACCTCAGTAGTCTGCTGATACCTCAATAGCCTGCTGATAAACAGTAGTCTACTGATGGTTGAGTTTACTGAATTTGTGCAGCGGATTTATATCAAAAATTAAGCCTTAATACTTGTTGTTAAATATGATACTAAGTATTAGATACTCAGTAGTGTATGTGTGTGAGTTTAGTTGCTAGATTCAGTAGGTTGATGTGTATAATAAACTAAATGCAGAATGTAAGTGCAGAAAGTAAGTAGGCAGATTTTATAGTGGTTCCAGGTGGTGTAATCCTGTCAGTCCACTCTTCTCCCGTGATGTTGGAGGTAATTCACTATAGATCTTTGATGTATCTGTTACAAAGATTCCTAAGATTGCTTGTCCTTCACCAATGACTATGGCTTCACAAACTGAAAATAAGGAACAGGTAGGATTGCTACTCCAAAGTCTTCCACTGGTCCTTGAAGGGTAGTATTGCCTCTTCACCAGCTCCACCACAAACAACAGTCTTTCACACAACAAGTGCTTCACTGTCTTCAGCAGGTTCTTTATAAAATAAAGAATGAATCAATTAAATGATTCAGTTGCAGCAGCTTGATTAGGATGATATAATCAGCAGCTTGCAGTCTTCAAGTGTGTAAACTTGATGTAGCTTGAATATAGAATACACTTGAAGATTTTCTCTGGATCAGTAGCTTTAAGTTCAGTAGGTTCAGCAGGGTGCTTTTGCAGCTCAGAATTATCTCTTATATTTTTCTCTTGTAAATCATCAATCCTCTTCTTTTTCTGAGTTGGAAGTCCTCTATTTATAGGTAGGATGGCATGTGACTTGTATTTGAAATTCAAATATAGCCGTTCCCTGTTTTGTCCCATTTGACATGCTTTCTGTCACTATTCATAGGACTGACAGTGTCAGATTCCTTTTTGACAGTGTGCAGTCTGTACAACCTTTGACTTATAACCATTGGCTAAAAATCTGAATCTTCCCAACGTTCTTTTAATCTCAGCCCTTGATTTGTTTGATAAGTCGAGGTAGTTAGTCATCATTTTCCATGTAATCTTCCAATGTAATCTTGAATTAATCGAGGTATATTATCAGCAGGTTCATCAGTCTGCTGGAGATACCCATCGTTCTCTGAAACGGCAATTTGTTGTGTATAAAATACAATGCGGTGATTTCTTTTATCTAACTTTTACTTGTGAAGTTAGATTACACCTTTTAAAATATAACTAAGTTCCAAACATCATCCAACTTAAGGAACTTAGACCTTCTACACAAGGTATATGTAATCAGTCTAGGTCATCACAGACTTCCCTAAATTCTGATTCCATATCCTTGACTTTAATTACTAAGTTTGATCCCTTAGCCTTCATTTACTGAGTTTGAGCCCTCAGCCTTCAGTCTTCGGCGGTTCCGATCGGTCTGCGACCTATCTACCCTACTGACTTAGACTAGTCTGCTGAAACAAGTCAGCTGACCTTTACAGTGCTTGTTTGATCAAAACTATACAAAGATCAAACTCTAATAAACATATATATTTGATCTAGACATCTTTTTTCCTTTGCTCTATAACAGTTAGTTTGGCACTCATCACTAAAACTTAGAAATAAGTCCAACAGCAACACCAGTCAAGGCAATTCCCATCACAGAGCTAGGGGGAATAGAGGATAGTGCTGCACAACAATACACCTCTACTCAAGTCCTCAAAGAAGTAGAAGTAGGTGTAGATGTTACTCAACATCAAGACAGAAGACGGCAAAAAGAACGAGAACAAGCTGATATCCATCACAAATTCACTCAACCGACCACTAGCATATCAAATGAGACTTTTGAAAAAGCAGCAAACATGTTGGCTGAAGAATTGGAGCAACAAGCCATGTATCTCAGATCCATGGCTTCAGCATTTAAAGATGAAAGTAACTCCATTGAAAGAAGATTGCAGGCTGTTGCTGAGTATATTGATGCACAGAACATTGTTGTGCAATGACAAGGAGACTTGATGAGATAGCTCAACATAAATATCACCAACAACCTTGCAGGTCTCAGACAACACATCTCTCAGGAAAATGATTCTATGGCATTGGCATTTGGCACCAGATTCCGAAGTGTAACCCAAAAACTGACTGATCATGACTCAAGGTTCACATCCATTGAGTCCAAACTGGACACTCTGATCGGTACAGCTGAAGCTACAAACGAGTATCTTACTACAGCAAAAAGAGATGATGCGGCCAAAAAGGGGAAAGAAGTGATAAGTCGGAAGGATCAACGGTTAGACTCTCAAATTTTATAGAGGAACAGCTGAGAGCAAGGGATAGAGAAATAAGAATCAGAAATGAGGCTGAAGAGGAGCAAAGGAAGGCTAGATAAGAAAGAGAAAAGGCCTCAAATGAACCCTGTATAGGATTTCCTCATCCTATCCAAAGAAGGGATGATGATAGAGATAGATCATGTGGACAACAAAGACCTGGATCAAGTCAGCAAAGGAGATCAGCAAGAGAACACAGAACCAGCATAAGCAAAGAGAAAAGAAGTTTCCCAACCGACAAGAACATGCAAGAACATGAGGCTGAAGTCCTGGATCATGTAAGATAATTCTTTAGAGTCCAAGAAGGTTTGTACCCAAATCACACGCAAGATGAAGCATGGGCAGATTGTCTAAGCTATCACGTTGAAAAGATGAGAGCTGATATGGCCAAGATATACAATGATGTTAAAAGACAATATGCATCCCTTAAGAAACATGTTGGAACCAAAGCATACCAAGTACAACCATACCACTTTCTGCAAAAGGACCGGAAGATTTACCAAGTGAGCAACAAGAAGATTTCAACTACATGGTAAAATTCTTCAATCCTATGGGGAGAATGAATCGACAAGAACAATGGGGTTTGTTCAAAAATCTCAAGTATGCTGATTCACACATTGTTGAAGCCAGGGATAAACTTGAGAAATACTTTGGACAACCCAGGGCAAATGAGACTATGCCTGATTTCAATAGACTTTTTGGCAAGAGAGTATTTCAAGGAGTATCTGAGTACACTGCTATGGGATACTGGAAGTGGAAGTTTCCAGAGATCGATTGAAAAGACATTGAGGAAGTTCAGACTACAAAATTCAAGAGGTACAAAGCAGAATTAAGTAAAATATAGTTACTGTACCTTCAATATGTTTTGAGCTCATGTTTTCTGACTTCCCTTAAATGGATGAATAAAATTGTTGAGTTTTTATTCCATTGTTTATTATGAAAAAAAAGAATTTGGTATACTTATGTTCAGGCTTATGAGGGTTTTGGCATCATCAAAAATGGGGAAATTGTTAGGAACATTTTATTATGTTTTGATGATGGCCATACTAGCTGTTATAACAAGCCTGAAATAAGTTAGAATTCTCTGTATAAGTCTTTACTTAGAGTCTGAGATGTTGTATAAGTTGAGTCGGACAAGTATTGTACTAGTTGGTAGGGCGGCAAAGTAAAATCAGATTTTCGGCAGAGTGAAGCCAACCAAGTACCAGCAGAGAAGCATGAAGACATTATGGTCTAACTTATAACCAAGGAAGTCTGTGATGACCTTGGATAAGTCTAAGTTACACTCCAAGTGATGAAAATTAATGGTTAAATATGGTGTACACTGATCTCACACAAATCAAGGATCAGTGAAGAACAAAGATTCTCCTAAACTGAAAAAGAATGAAGGAAACAGCAAATCGGCAAAGTGAACTGACTTTCGGTTGAGTAATGACAAAGCAGTAGCGGAAAAGTCAGATAGATCACTTAACCGTTCAGGGAACGGCCAAGTAAAACTTACTTGATCAGATTTTGAAATATGAAGAAGATTCTGAGGATCAAGCATTAAATGCACAATCAATTGAGGATCAATCAAGGATGGATTTTCTGATAAACGTTTGAAGAAAAATCCGATCACTAAAATCAAGGAGGATTTAATTGAGGGGAATCAAGAATAAAATCAAGGATCATTCCCTTCATTAATTTAGCCAACGGACAGAAATTCATATCAAGGATTATCAAGGCTATAAATAGAAGGCATTGACAGACAAGAAATACAACAAGTCAATAATCAACAAGCAGAAACTCTGTCAAATCAAAAAGGCCTTTATCTGTGCTTAAAAAGGAATATCTAGTGATCAACTCAAAACTCAGAACTACAATTTCAACATCAAGCATTGAGTCTGATCAACAAATTTTGTGAATCCAATTCTCTTCAATCAAGCAACTGAATCAGAGCCATCTGAGAAGGAGTTGTGTTTGTGATAGCTGCTGAAGGATTTGTTCCCAAGGAGCAGTGAAAGAGACTGAGTCACTAAAGCTGTTGCAGTCAGGGAGTGATAGTCTTGAAGATTGTGAAGCTTGTATAGTCAAGGACAATCAGGCTATTGTATCTGTGAAAACAATAATGAAATTCCTCCAATCATCACAAGAGAAGAGTGGATTAAGGGATTACACCATCCTGAACCACTATAAGCCTTGTGTCAATTTACCTTCAGCAATTTACCTTACTGTATTTATTTAATTGCTTATATTATATCATATATCTGTGATTGCATAAACTACTTTGAAACAACATAATAAGAAGGGACTTATCCGCTGCCCAAAAGCTTTTAAACACAAGAAAAGTTTTTGAAACTCCACTATAGTCATTCACCCCCCCTCTGACTATAGTTTTACCCTTCTCTGGGACCAACACTAACTTTACCACGGTGTCTGAGTCTGGGTAATCCTCAGGCTAGCTCCGAAAACATTGTGTCAGGATCCTCTTCAGGATCATCAGAATCATAATCCGAAGATGATATTTCAATTAACTCACAAGGAAACTCACCCGGACGATACGTGCTATGCTCCTTCAGGTCATCTTCAAGCTCTTGCTTGATCACTTTTTCCTCATTTTCCAACCATTTCTTTATAGTCTCATAACGCTCTCGTGCTTCAGTTCCAGGATACATGGAAATCGGTGTGATGTTCAATATCGTTCTAGGCATGTTATTTGGCTTGTTTGCTCTTTTTCAACTCTGAATGGATCGAATTTCTGAATTGTTCTGATCTTGCTGCAAAAAGACAAAATAAAACAAAGAAAAGGTTAGCAACTTCCACTTCAGCTGGGTGTGATCCCAACTGTTGAGAACCTACTAACTAAAATCGACAGGGAATAACACAGAATAACAGGAACTGCTCAGAAATTGATTTTCCGGGCCTCGGTAACTCGGAGGTTACCTTCGGGATACCGGCCCTGAATTTTCTCTTTCTGGCAGTTTGACATGTGCAGGTTTGATACAGAACGACTCAAGACACAAAATAAAATAAAATAAAATAAAAACGACTTCTTAATTAGAATTAAAACGTTTATATTTATAATTGGCCATTGTCCCCGGAAACGGAGCCAAAAATCTTGATCGCGTGTAAGTCACTAACGTCGATATTACTAGCAAGAATACTAGGTACATCGTAGTATAGTAAATGTGAGTCAAGGTCGATCCCACAGAGACCATGCAACTATAAGTATAAATGATTCTAACCTAATTAAGAAGCAACATAGAGGCGGTCATTGAGCAACAATAACATAAAAGAAAACAAACATTGTATACCTCTCCCTCTCCTCACCGATCTACTAACTTGGATTAGTTAATCGTTACGTTTACTTCCCCACATAATTTCCTTAGATTAATCGTGAGCTTTTAATGATTATTATCATATTTATCATCTACGGGTGCAATTCCTATCCCTATATACTCCGACAATGGCAGTAGACAATCTATACGCAAGCTACCCTCCTTAATTGGTCTGTAATAGCCCATACGTATAAAGAACTAGAACTGCCGACATTGAGCGTCATACCGCTAACCCGCCTAGACAGCTTTCGACATTGACCAGCACGTTCCTAGGATCCATTCAAGACAATGTCCTAATTAACACTTCACTTGTGGTCCTTCATGTTAATTTACGAATTACGAATATTAGATTGGCCTGACCTATTACTCGTTTTAATTATTCCTGCCGATCAACGTAGCTGTAGTGAATCCCCGTTTAGGTTTTCTAAAATATGCCTCGGTAAACCGGTATAGACCGCCGGTTTACCGGGGGCGGCTTTTCCTAATTTCTGGATCTACATTGCTCAGTACGATTAAAATAAGTAAATTATGGGGTTGTTAAACATGCAGTTTAAATAAAACACATAAATACGAACAAATCTACTATATGGAAGACAATAAAGGAACGTTCAAAGCTTCATACCTTCAACAATGGAGATCTAGCTCGATCTAATCAAGCTAGAGATGATGGAAGAGGGGAGGAAACCAAAAACAACTCTTCAAAACTCAAGAAAACTTTATTTCATAGTAATTGTATAATAAATTGAGTGCTTGTCAAACTTATGTAATAATCTGTAACTGCGGCCTTATATAGATACAATGACCGACTTAAGACTCTCTAAAACCCTAACCGACCTAGATAATGTGGCAGAATCAATTTCGTGTTCCACAAGACGCCGGTTTACCGGGCCTAGCCTTCGGGTTACGGGGCCTTCTTTTCTCCTTTTTCTTCAGCAGACTTCTGCTTGGACTTCAATCACTTGGCCCAATGTATTTCTTTTGGTCCAGACCCGTTCTCCAATGCTCCAGATTTGGTTCATCCTATAAAACATGCAAAACGAGACAAAACAGTACCAAAACATCGGGAAAATAGCACAGATGCAGAATTACGATCCTGGAAACACTCACATAGCATTTAACATATATTCCACATAATAACGAGTCTATATATCCTCTCTTGAGCAGAATTTGGGGTGAATATAGGTATAGTTATTGGTATTATTTAGGGCGTTATCATATACTAATCACCAACGTCCAAGCCTATCATGCTCTTTCGACGATCCCGAACTTCAACTCTTATGAAGAATCCATTCGGTGCCGGAACTAAATGCATCAGAAGCTTAATCAAGGATTGTCCATGTTCAATTAGTGTTATTAGATCAAGAAAATTGGACTCGGAGCTTAAAAGACGGTAAACACAAAAAGCTAGCCCAATGCTCGCGAATGCTCGCCAATGTGCGCGCATTGAGCTTCCTGGACAGACAATGCGCGTGAATGCTCGCGATTGTGCATGCACAAACAACGCTGAATCTGTTTCACAACTTCCAGGGCTCGCAATGTGCACGCAATACACCCTATGCGCGCGTATTGAGTGCTAAAACAGTCCTAGATGCAGTTTTATGCACTTTAACGATTCTCAACCCTTTCCCAACATGATCAACATCTATTTGGAATCAAATACAGTAGAAAAACACAACCTTTACTAATCATATCTTCACATAGCATAGCAACGATACATAAACATGAATTCTTGCTACGAATCAAAACTAAAACTCAACCTAAACATTGTCAAACCGTAATTACTTATTAGGAAGAACCTCTTACCTTCTTAGCAAGCAGATCCACCCAAAACCTTCAAGAAGACTGCAGCACTTTCCAAGGGTTCACTCAAAACCTAATTGATCACAATTACACTTAGATTAATTGATGATCAAAAGCTTCTAAACCAAAAGGACTACGATTTAAACCTTTTTAACACACCAAACTTGATCAAACCATGATAGATGCAAGGTTAGAGCTAAATTCATACCTTTTCAAAACTCTGAACTTTTTGTATCAACTGGTTACCTTATTCTACTGAAACCAAATATCTACTCCATCCTAAAATCCAATAAGTATCTTGTGAGGATTTTGCAGAAGTCTCTCTTCCCTTTCTTTTTGTTCTCAACGTAGAATGTTAGAACGTAATTTTTTTTCCTGATTTCCTTGGTAAATGTAACTTCTCTAGTAAATGGGAAGGTTATTTCCCAAATAAAACCTCTCATTAACTCTAATTACCATAAATTCCGAAATTTCACATTAATTACGATTAATCTCCATATATTACCCTTTTTTCCTCTTTAATATATATATTTCTCTCGAAAATATATATATTTATGATACTTTAAATCCATAATTAAAATAAATCTAATATTAGGTTTTCACAAAAACGCACGTTTGTCCTTTCCCAAAAATCGGAATATTACACCCGATGCAACAGATTTTCGCATGTAATCTCTTCAGAGTCTGCACTGCATTTGCATTTAATTTTTATTCATGTGGAGAATTGTTGGAGAAATTTGACTTAAAAATTAATTCTAAAATAATGGAGGTTTACATCGGTTCGGTGAAAGGTTACAACCACGTAAGAGGTTGTATCCTTTCGGCTAAAGGTTGCAACCGGTAAACGATTAAGCTCCATTCTCCTATATAATCCCAACACTTGAGTAAAATTAGTATAGAGAAAATTCATGAGATATTTTTGCCTGCCAAAAATTCTGCATTACTTCATGTGTCACGAAAATACTTGCATAATCCGAGTCATGAAGGAGATTTACGGAACATAATCAGTTCGCCGACTTCTTCTAAATGAAGTGCAACAATCCGAAGAAGGTATGACTATTGTATCTTGGGAGACGATTGATATTATCATGTGCACATAATCGAAGCAAAAACGTTTTAAGGACAGAGTGCTGCACTAACCTCAGTCAATAAGTTTTCTGTCCAATTTTATGCTTTCGTTTTTTTGCATGAATTACAAATTACACAGCATGCTAGATCGATAATTTCACCAACAATATATATACAGGGGCAGCTTTAAGTAGAGGGAAATGGGTCAAGTGACCCCCTTAAATTTAAAAAAAAATCCTATGTATTTTTTACCTTTTTTAAATTTTTTATAGACTAATATATATCTACTAACTGACCCGCTAATTTTTTTCAAATATTAACCCTTAATCCGTAATTAAGCTTGGTTTTTTAAATTAATGCTTATAAGCTAGTAATACGATGTGCCGCTATCGATTCCCAACCCGTGCCCAAGAATTCTTGTAGCCGCCCCTATATATATATATATATATATATATATATATATATATATATATATATATATATATATATATATACATATAGGAAATAGGACACGTTATAGAATATTTTTAAGTAACATAACACCCAAATATTTTTTTACAGAGAGAATGACAACTTCTACAATATTTATAGCTTAAAGGACAACAACAAAAACAAAAACAAAAAAACACGCCAGCTCCTTTTTTTTCCTCCTTCATTTTCAAACACTCATTATCTAGATCTCCAAACGTGATGTAAATTTCATTGAAGTTTTTATGTTTTCATGCTCTCCGTTTTAAAATTTTGGTTCGATATCATTATATCATTTTTCGTGAGATTCACTGTCAAAATTCACTCATTGAATTTTGAAAAACAGTGAATTTCGAATAATAGTGAATTTCGACAGTGGATTTTCTAAATTACGTCGGAATATGGAAGTTGTGGTCTCAAAATAAAGAACATTAAAAAAAATTGGTGAAAGAATTTTTAAATTTGAAGTTGTAGATTGAGATATATAAGGGTTTTAAAATAATTGATTAGGGAGAAAGTGTGTTGTATTTTTTTTTTTCATAACACACGTCCAGCCCTTTTTTTTTGAAAATAATTTTATTTTTTATGTAAAAGTTTTGAGAAGATGTCATATTTATTAATTTTGAAAATACATTCATCATTTTCTCCTGGAATCTATTCAAACGGCAAGGCAGGACAGCAGAATATGGAATCAAAAAGTATTACAATATTGATTTACTGTCCTTAATCATGCATCCTAATTCTTGAAATTAATTTCTCTTTTTCATTACTTATTCTATTGAAAAGTTTTAACTTTCAACTGATAGACGTTGAAATTTTCCTATATTTTGTTCCAGGTATTTAAAAATAGGGGAATTGGGAAAATGATAAAAATATTTCATTTGGCAACTTTTCAAAATTTCTGTATAAGGACATTAATATTATTATTATTATATTTTTAATGATGGCGCCATTTCTTTTATAAAAAAAACACATTTCTCTCATCCATCTTTTTAAAGGCTCGTATCTCTTAATCTACAACTCTAAATTTAAAAATCTTTCACTAATTTTTTTTTAATTTTTTCATGCTCTTTATTTTGAGACAACATTCATCATATTTTGACGTAATTTCCAAAAACCCGTTGTCAAAATTTAGTATTATTTGAGATTCACTATCGAAATTCACTACTTTTTGGGGTCGAGATTCACCGAGTGAATTTCGATAATGAATCTCACAAAAAACGATGCAATTATATCGAACAAAATCTCAAAACGAAGAGCAAGAAAATAAAAAATTTAGTGAAATTTTCATCGCGTTTAGAAATCTGAATCAAACGAAAATGTTTGAAAATGGAGGTGAAGAAAAACATTAAAAGTGTTCCACGCTTATACAGCAGGCGTTGGATATTGATTTGTTTTTTGTCCTTTAGCCTATAAAAATTATAGAAGTTATCATTCTCCTTATAAAAAATATTTGGGTGTCTTGTTACTTAAAATATATTTCAATATGTGTCATTTTACCTAATTTCTATAATAATAAAATGAAGTTTATGAATTTGAGATAAAAATAACTTGACGGTGCATGTCAAGATTCTATGTTATTTGAAAAGGAAAGATAAATAAAATAAATAATTAAGAAATATGACAATTTTTGAAATATTTTTAATTAACAGAACACCAAAAAAACTCTTATAGATAATTAAGAAATAACATAATTTTGGATTATTTTTAAATAACAAGACATCAAATATTTTTTAATAGGAGAAGAACAAAAACAATGTTGGCTCCATGTGAGAATACACTCTAAAAGGGATGAATAGAGTGTGGGGTAAAATGCAAATTTTTTTTTTTTTTTGGATCAAAAAGTGCGTATTTAAAAAATTATATAAGACTCCCCTCAAAATAAAATAAAATTATATAACACTAAACACAATGCAGGCAGATAATGATGGAATATCAAATCAGAGTTATAGAAAATAGTTAACACACTTAGTTACGATTTGAAAGCAGAACTTATAACCAAGTTATAATGTGTTTCAACTATTATTACTATGTCAAGTTTCAAGAGTAGTTTAAAAAAAATGCACTTAGCACAGATTAACACAAAAATATTCGAGTTGTATTAATATGCTGAGATTGATTCAGTTCAAGATATAAACAGGATCAAAACACAAAAGCTGAAATTGACTATGTAATGTAATATTAATATATCAATACAAACACATTGGCTAAATTACAATTTTGGTTCTCTAACTAGACATATTTTTCGATTTTGGTTTTGTTTTTTTCGACGACAATTTTAGCCCTATAAGTGGTCTTTTTTTTTTTTTGCAAAAATAATCCTGAACACCGGAAAATGCTGACTAATTAAGGATTCAAACCAACAACCTAAGACTAAAATTTCTAACACTTAGCCATTTGAGCTACAACAATACTTATTGTGTAAGAGGCAACACAACATATTACCTAAGGACACGTTCAATATAAAAATATTATAGAGAATCTAATTATAGTGTGATACAAACAGTTTTATTTTTTTGAAAAGTATAGATAGTATTTGTTACACGTGGTGATACGTTTATTGAATGTTTATTTTAAGTAATATTGGAGGTTTTAAATTTTTTATTGTTTTTTTATGTATAATATATATATTGTATAATGCATTCGACATAATATATGTTTTTTTTTCCTTAAATTTGTTTATTAAGGTGGTTATGCTCAAATTTCTGAATAATATTACTGTTACAACCACTCTAACATATGTTATGTGACATGTCAGCATCTCGTAATTTAATTAATCATTCTGACACACCGAATCATGCAATGTTATGTGACAATGGTACTATATACTTTTGATGAAATGTAATATCATTCGATGTTTTAGTGTTACTTCATATTACAGTTAATTGTTGTTTCAGGCTGATCATAACAGTATCGTTGGCTATAATCAGAGAAATTAATATTTCATTTTGTCAAGGACTTGCTTTTGTTTCATGAGAATAATTAAAATTAATACATTCATTTTAACGTTTCATTTGTTAATTTGATTAATTATTCAGTTTAGTGACTATGAAAAATAGTTGGAAGAAATAAAGAACATGACATGACAAGAATATGTTGCATATTTACGAAAAAAACATAATTAAAAAAACAATAAAAAATTAAGAACGTCCCATATTACTTAAAATAAACATTCAATAAATTTATCACAACGTGTAACACATACTAACAGAAAAGAAAGAGAGAGAGAGAGTAGAACGATTTAACCGATTTAGTTTCACAGAACACAGCCATCACGTTTCTATCAGAAACGTGTTGCATTCGATTCTGATAAGAGAACAACAAAAAAGGGAAGAAATGGCTGATTTTCTGGGGATTATAAGGGGTTTTATTCGAAAACAGCCATTGGAGAAGGATAACAACTCAGAGAGAATATCGGGGCAGCTAAGGTTCAGAAAACGGCCGGCTGAGATGCAAGTTAAGGTATGAATTCGGGTTTTTAGTTTTAGAGGAATATATAGGCCCGGGTCGGGTCGGGTCTTCTCGCGCCTTCGCCGGCCAAGAGAGGATCTCACAGCTCGGGATGTCTAGTTCAGGATTGCTTGACCCTCGTATCTAGTTTTGTAGTTGTTACCTTTTCATTTGTTCGACGCGTAGGGAATGTCCATGCGCATCTGTTAGCTAGACATGGCTTGCTTGTTTCTGCCCAGACTTTCTGGGGTTCCTCACCCCCGGGTGATGTTATGACCGCATGTTTGGCGGATATTAATTAATAAATTATTTTTCCTCAAAAAAAAAAAAAAAAACAAAACAAAAGCGCCTGGTTTTTCGTTTTTTGTTTTTTTTTTTTTTTATCTTTCCACATTCATTTACTCGTTTTTTTTTTATCTAGATCTCTACACGTGATAAAAAAATTCACCAAATTTTTTATTTTTCCATGCTTTTCGTTTTGAGACTTAGTTTGATAACATTACATCGTTTTTTATGAGATTCGTTGTCGAAATTCATTTAGTGAATCTCGCCAGTGAAATAGTGAATTCGAATAATAGTGAATTTCGAATAATAGTGAATTTTGACAGTTGATTTTAGTAAATTACATCAAAATATGGTGGATGTGGTCTCAAAATAAAAAACATGAAAAAATAAAAAATTTGGTGAAAGAATTTTCAAGTTTGGAGTTGTAGATTGAGAGATATAAATGTTTAGACTAATTAGAATATATTTTACCCCTTCTCCCTAATTCCCCCTAATTTATAATACTTAAATCTTGTCTTGACTAATAAAAATAATTTTTTTTTTTTTACTAATCAGCCTAACACAATCCGGCACATGATACATAGATACGAAATACGTGGGTACAAACCTTTAAAAAAAATATAGGATACATGTACAAAGGGTATATGACTCTATATCAAAAAATTAAGGACCGGTTCCATTTAATTTTAGTTTGTTTTCATCATTGTGGACAATTATATCATTCATTAGAGCACTTGCATTATATCCTTTTAACGAATTCTCTATTTTACGATTTTAAATACACGTTTTTCTAGTGTATAAAATCTCTATTCAAGATGAAGTGAATCAGATTATCTATTTTTCATAAGGACAATTGTAGTAAATACTGCAAATCCTTAAAAACTCTATTTTAGAGATTTCAATAGGAAAAATAAACTCCAACGGATACTCTTTATTTTTATATATATATATATATATATATATATATATATATATATATATATATATATATATATACACACACACACACACGCGTAATGTATAATAGAGAATATATATGATGCATTTCATCTTGGGTTGAGATTCTGAAAACTAGAAAAACGTATATTTAAAACTATAAAATAGAGAATTCGTTAAGATGGTCTGATGTGAGTGGTCTAACGCGGTAGATATAAAAGAATAATTTAACAGATGAATACGGTAGATGTAAAAGAAATAATCTGTATTTTACAGTAAAAAATATAGTATTTGTTGTAGTGATATTTTTCATGTTAAAACCTCTAAAAGAGAGTTTTCAAAAGATTTATGGTATCTAGTACAAGTTCTCTTATCCTCTAGTATTTATTTACTAATTTTGAACATGGTTTATCATTTCACATATCTGAGTTATTGATATTAGGGGCGGCGCCGCCTTGGAAAAGGGTCACTTGACCCTCAAAAGCAAAAAAAAAATTCTATATACATTATAGACAATTTAAAATTTTTATGTATTAATATCAACCTATTGACCTGCTAAATTTTTTAAATATTTTCCCTTGACCCATGGTTATACATATATTTTTTATGTAATGTATTAAAAATTTGTAATACGGTGTGTCGTTCTCGATCCCTGACCCGTGTCACATAATTCTTACATCCGCCCCTGATTGATATGCATATACGAATCTCGTGTTCAACTTTTAAAGCTTACGAATTAGCCTTAAGCGTGTATCCTAAATATCCGGTGCATTATACTGTATTGAATTAATTCAAACATACTGCTAATTTTGCTTATTCAAAAAGGGTAGTCCTGAGGGCGGCAAAAACAGTTGGCAGTGATCATTGGGGAGTATGATACAAAACTGTACAATAATTAATCATATACCGGCGGCCAGTACTCTCCTTGCTTAGAAATTAAAATAAACCAACCAACAAACAAATATATTATTAAGACCAGAGGCGGATTCATCGAAGAAATGTAGACTAGTATTTAAGATGCGTGAAATAATTGATATGAATATATCACAGCACAGCAATTAACAAGCACTAGTTCATGCATGAGTGTTAAGAGCTGCAGGCAGCAAAATTAAATTAAAGAAATTAAAAAAAAGATAAATGGGAAACAACACAACCTCCTTTCTTTACATGATCATGTTTGCTGCAGGAGTACTCTTGGTTGCTGCTGCCTATTTTCCTGTGGTGAAAACTATTTCTGATGATGAAATTAAAGTGGAGCATCAAGGTTGCAATATGGAAAAAGTGGTGGACGACGACGACGTTCCCCAATTTCAAACTAATGTAGTTAGGCTACTTACTCAACGCCTATGTCGAGAGCCCCACGGAAGACACAAAGGAGCGTAAACGAATCTATGAAGCAGAAAACGATCGAGACGACCCTCCTCCCCCACGACCACGAGTGAATGGTGAGGCCTCCTGCAAGCCCTTATTAGAGGTAAATGACTGCAAGGAATGCCTTGAGGCTGCTTACGGTATTGTCAAGGATTGCGAACCCAATGCAAGTGCAGGAATCGTTATTCTCGGTGCTTGTTATATGTCGTATAATCTAATACGAGACGACGAATCAAAACTTGTAGGGTCTGATCTGATATCTGATGATCAGTACGTACTATCAAACTGATAATTAATTAAGGGTGCATGCTGTTAAGTTAAAGCATGCAGTCTAATGCCTACTAATTAAGGGCCGGAGGATCATCACCATTCACCACCATCCGGATCCGGATCCGGATCCTCCATGGGAGGTTTAAACCTTTACCTTGCAATTGCATGCATGTTGGTAATATATATATATATATATATATATATGCAAGTATGCAACCTATTTGCAATTAAGCATTGCAGTAGTCGTCTGTTTGCTTTTAATTTCCTTTCTGTTTTGTTTTGTTTTGTTTTGTAATGTGTTATGTTTTTCTTGTTTATGTTTCACCGTGAATTAAGCTGATGTTTCCTCTTTTGTATTTTCCTGCTCAAGTTTAATAAACTGCAATATATATGTGTTTCTTTTAATTTGTTCCTCTACGTACCGTGCGTGTCTTTCATATTTTTCTTGCAATGAATTTGAAAAGGAAAAAAAAAAATCGATGTTATACGTAGCCGACCTAGCTAGGTGTATTTTCATTTCATTAATGATATCATAATCCAGAAACTTGTGTACAATGTAAGATGTATATAATGGATCTCACACTGAAGATGAAATATAAACGAAATCAATTGTCAAGAAAGCATATAAATTACTAAGCCAGCAAGTAAACTCTCAACAAATTCACAGACTCTCTGCACATTCATAGCCCAAATCTGAGAAGGAGAAGAAGAAGAAGGAGGAGAAGGAGAAGGAGGAGGAGAAGGAGAAGAAGGAGAAGGAGAAGGAGAAGAAGGAGGAGGAGAAGAAGGAGAAGAAGAAGAAGAAAATACAGTGATTTTCATGAAGGATAAATGCCTCATCAAGATTTCTTTCTATTTTGAAGTTCTATTAAACAGAAACTTAGAAAAAAAAATTGCATTGTAAAGTAAAACGTCTATAAATTAATAACCTCTCTAAAATAATATTTTTCTCCGGTCCCGATTTGGGTCAGTTCAAAAAATGACCAATTTCGATAAGATAATAATTTTTAGAAAATCTCTGTATAGATATACAGTCTCAATAATATCATAAATTAATAATTCTTCATAATCACAAAAATATATATGTTACAATTTTATAAAATATGATTCTATTGTTGTCTGTTTTTTCTTAAAGTTTAAATCTGCTTGAAGCTCATCTCTAATCTTCCTTATTGCATCCAAAAGTTCGGGTGTGGTGCTTTCGAGCTGCATCAAAAAGTTGTTAAATGTCTTTGATGCGTTGAGTGCTTCTTTACGTGTAACAAATTCCAAAGGTGTTGTATCGTCTTCAACATCATCTTCAGCATTATTTTCAAGAATGATATTTGCAATTTCTTCTAAGGTATGGACCTCTTTTGTACTCACATAATGATTTTCTTATTTCATCCGTCATTTTTACTTTTGCGACACCTTTTAGATGAGAAGCCATTGTTTGGTATGGTTGTTTCTTTTTTTTAATCTTGTTTATATACACGGTAGTACATGCTATCACTATTATACACTGACTATTTTTGTTGTAAAAATACAATGAATCAAATTAATGTATGTACACTGAATCTTGTATGTACAGTACATTGAATTTGTAACTAATATACATTGAATTAAGTATAATACATAAATTAGTACATTTTATTCTATTTAAATTTATATAATTAAAATTTAATTTTGTTTGATATCAAAAACTCTCTATAAATTAATAATTATTAATTTATCGATAAATTAATACCTCTCTATATTAATAAAATCTTCCGGTCCCAACTATATTAATTTATAGAGGTTTTACTATATATTCCTGAGGGTTATTCAAATCGTGCATACAAGACTTAATTTTTGGTATTCTTAGCTAGTCCAGCATTGGTTCTCGTTCAGTCTCTTTTTAAAAGAAAACTATCAAAGTAGAGAGAGATTCAGGATGACAACTTGCTACAACTATATATTGAAAATATGGTACATGTAGTTGGAGAACAAGAAATCTCAAAAGGAAATGTTTTTCATAGATTCATACCGCTGTTGATTCTGTTTACATATACCAATAGGATCTAACGAACTCACACATAATCCAACACCAAATCTATCTAGATTGGACACCTCAGCACACTACACCAAATTACACAAATACCTTACACAGATAATATAATAACTATTTAACTTCCCCTTCAAACTTAAGGTGGTATCCACCACATTTAGTTTGGCTCTGTTGTGTAGAAACTTAGAACTGGTCAGTGGCTTGGTCAAACAGTTAGCTCCTTGATCACATGAAGGGAACTGAACTTGAGGTTTGTGTTGCAACACTTGATCTCTAAAAAAGTGCACATCAATCTCTATGTATTTAGTTCTAGAGTGAAACATAGGATTGTGAGCAAGATGATTGGCACTTATATTGTCACACTAAACTATTGGAGTAGTGGAGACTAGTAGAAGAAAATCATACAGAACATACTTTAACCATTGTATCTCAGTAGCAAGGTTTGCAATGGTTCTATACTCTGACATAGTACTTGATCTTGACACCACATGTTTTTTTTTAGCTCCATGAAACAAGAGATTCTCCCAAGTAGACACAGTAGCTTGCTACAAACCTCCTATCTTTTGTATCACGTGCCAATCTGCATCACTAAATCCAGTGATAAACAGGGATGTACTTGGTTGAAAATGCAGGCCATAATGTAAGGTACCCTTGACATACCTAAGCATTCTCTTCAAAGCTTGCCAGTGTATCACCTTAGGATCATGAATAAACTGGCTCAACTGATTAACACCATATGCGAGACCAGGCCTTGTGTAAGTAAGATACTGCAATGCCCTAAGTATTCTTCTATAGATGGTTGGATTGTCCAAAAGTTCAGAATCATTCGAGTTGAGATCAACACCAGTGGCTATGGAAGTTGAAACTGGTTTGAGATGTTTCATCTTCAGTCTGTTGATTAACTGAGTGGCATACAACTGCTGATTAAGATACAATCCACTAGCATCCCTATATGCTTGGAATCCCAAAAAAATAAGTCAATGGCCTCAGATCATTCAAGGCAAACCTGCAATTCAGCTTTGAAATGAAATGTTTGATTAATGGAAGATAGTTTCAAGTGATTAAGGTATCATCAACATATATCAATAAGTACATCAGAGTGTACCTTAAAAAAGTACATCAGAGTGTTCTGAGCTTTTTATACAAACAAGGATGTATCGATTTTGCCTATGTGAAACCCCAAGAAAGAAGTTGTTGTCTAAGTTCTTCAAACCATGCCCCAGGGGCTTGTTTCAGTCCATATAAATACTTTCTTAGATGACAGACATGTGAGGGTTTATTATGATCTTTAAACCCTTCGGGTTGAGGCATGAACACATCTTCATAGAGGGTACCATTCAGAAACACATTGTTGATATCTATTTGATTAATTGGCCAATATAGAGATACTGCAGCAACCAGCAGCCAGGACAACTTTGATTGTTGAGGCCTTCATAACCGGACTGAAGGTTTCTTCATAATCCACACCTAGTGTTTGTAGGAACCCCTTGACAACAAGTCGAGCCTTGTGCTTTAGAATTGATCCATATGGTTTCAATTTGAGTTTGAAGATCCATTAGTTACCAATAAGATGCTGATCTGGTTGGGCAGGAACCAAAAGCCAGGTGTGATTCTTGATTGTGCAAGAACAAATCCAAATGTGTTTGAAATTGCACAGACCTCTAGGATGAAGTGACAACAACCTCGAAAATGACCATGTTTTTTCTCTCATTATCATTCAAAAAATGAACCAAATCATTACTTTTCACATTGTACAGAAATATTACAATCTAATCCAATACCCACGAAGCTGAGAAATAAGGTTTACGGTGATCTTGAGTATCTCCCACCAGAGGGTCTCCACAAGGTGCTGAGCAAATACACCAAAAACCGAACCCTTAACTTCGTCATGTTACAAGTAAGACGTTGAATTTCAAGTCAACATCATGGAAGGTCAAATATAGAGCGTTCCAATGCTCCCGTGATACACGGTGCGGAGCCAAAGTCACAAGAACACATACACTTGACGTTACAAAATTCCACATAAATCTCTATTCCATTTTAACCTAGAAAATCAGCCAACAGTCTAAGATATAATTCCATGTTTTCTTCACCATTTTAAACACTAAATCTACTCCAAATCCATACAAAAATAATACGAAGATCGTTCTACAACATGCTTGTAATATTACACTAGATCTAAACACCAATATAACATGAAATTCAAGACAAAGTGATATGAAATTACTCTAAAACATTCTTGAAATTAAAAACTACATCTAAACACAAAAATAACACATTTAGAGGCCGCCCGCTTGAACAACACGGTCCTAAGTAAACAAGTCGCTTCAGACGACAAGGTCGCCATAGACCCGAAATCACTTTGAGCCCACCCGCTTGAATAGCACGGTCCTAAGTAAACAAGTCGCTTCAGACGACAAGGTCGTCATAGACCCGAAATCACTTTGAGCCCACCCGCTTGAATAGCACGGTCCTAAGTAAACAAGTCGCTTCAGACGACAAGGTCGCCATAGACCCAAATCACTTTGAGGCCGCCCGCTTGAACAACACGGACCTAAGTAAACAAGTCGCATAAGACGACAAGGTCGCCATAGACCCAAAATCACTTGGCCATCCGCTTGAATAGCACGGTCCTGAGTGAGCAAGCCGACTAAACGGCGAGGTCGCCAAAGACCAAAACAACTTAAGTCTGTCCTCTTAATAGCACGGCACAAACGGGCTACCAATGCCGAGACTAAGGCTTCATAGGCCAAGCTTATAAGACCGACCTCTAGCTCGGCATTATATTTGGAACTCGCCTTTGAGCGAGCACTTTATAAGACCGACCTCTAGCTCGGCATCATATTTGGAGCTCGCCTTTGAGCGAGCACTTTATAAGACCGACCCCAGCTCAGCATCATATTCGGAATTCGCCTACGAGCGAACCTTCTTATAAGACCGACCCCAGCTCGACATCATATTTGGAATTCTCCTACGAGCGAACCTTCTTATAAGACCGTCCCCAGCTCGGTATCATATTTGGAATTCGCCTACGAGCGAACCTTCTTATAAGACCGACCCCGGCTCGGCATCATATTTGGAATTCACCTACGAGCGAACCTTTTTATAAGACCGACCCCATGGCTCGGCATCATACTTGGAATTCGCCTACGAGCGAACCTTCTTGTAAGACCGACCTCTAGGTCGGCATCATATTTTGGAACTCGCCTTTGAGCGAGCCCTCTACAAGACTAAAAGCTCTCAAGCCACCAAAGGCTAAATCGATTCACGACGCAAAAACCACAAAGTCAGAATCAATCCGTGGCACAAGCCATAAGAGGCAAAGTTCATCAACTACAAACAAGCAACGAAGAGACCACTCTGAGTACGGCATTTAGGCAAAGCTAACAGGCGACCCGCCACAATAGCGAGCCGTCATAGTATTTCAAGGAAACAGATCCGCAAAACAAACTTTACTCCCAGCCTAACATTTCAAGAAAATTATTAAGGCACGGAGTAGGGGGGCATTGATGTGCCTAAACCGTACTTCGGTCCGTGGATCCTTATTAGGTATGGCCGACCACCGACATTAATGGATGAGGCCACCGGCCATTACTGCCCGCAAAATCGCAGGCCAAATTAAGACCGTGAGCCTTCAGATCCATTCCAAGCCCTCAACCTTATGCGAAGACAGAAGGGATTAGGGGCACCCGCGGCTAAGTATAAGCGTGATGGAAGTGCCGGCGCCAATAAAGGGCGACAATCTCGTGTTTACCAAAAAGAGTTCCAAGTAATCCATCGGAATCTCCCCAAAGAAACGATCCAACGAAGTCACAAATAAACTTGATCAACACGTGAGGTTTTGAAACATTGTCCGTGTTTATGGGGGCCATTGATGTGCCTAAACGTACTTCGGTCCGCGGATCCTTATTCGGGTCTGGCCGACCACCGACATTAATGGACGAGGCCACCGGCCATTACTGTCCTCAACCTCGTAGGCCAAATTAGGACCGTGAGCCTTCGGATCCATTCCAAGCCCTCAACCTTATGCGACGACAGAAGGGATTAGGGGGCCGACACGCGATCTCATTCGATAAACGGGTCCGCCAGCGACCTCGTGTTAGGAAATATACGCGGGAACGCAGCGGAATTCAAAATTTTATTTCCTATCGACCCAAGATCGACTTCGTTTAAGCAATAAACAAACAAGTAGTAGACGGTGGTTACCTTGGTTGATCTAAAAGATCGACGCTTTGACCGTCTAAGGAGAGTAGTTCGCATAGAGCCGCCCAAGTGTTCGGCCTCTATCGCCGATCCACACGAACGACCCGCCGGAATCCCATCATGGATTGCTATTGGAAAACTCCGGTTGCTAGACCGGCCTTTTTCCCTCTCTCCAACTCTCATATAGGATGCTCTCTATTTTACACAAGAACTATTAGTTCTTGGAATTGTGATGTACAAAAGAGCTTGACACCCACACTATATTTATAGTGTAATATGGCCCCAATGAAGAGTGGAGGAGAAGAAAACCTTTTTCCAATAAAATAAGGAAAATATAATTGATTGATTTATCTCATTTATTATAATATCTTATATTAAATAAATCTAGGATTTTGTCAATATCTTATATTGAATATCTCCAAGATATTTTCAATATCTAATATTGACTATCTTTATTTTATTACCATAAATCAATTTACACATGTGTATATATCACATATATATAACACATATAAATCTATATACATATATCTTGAAAACAAATGTGCACAAGCACATTCCAAGTGCAAGTCACGCATGTGACTTTATATATTTAATAATTAATATCTTATATTAATATATGGTAATCTTATTAATTAAATTGCACAATCCAAGTGTATCTTATACACATTAAATGTGGCGCCCCTTTGACCAACAAATTGGCTTCCGGAATATTCTTTAATTAATCAATATAATTAATATCTTGTATTTAATTTATTCATAATAAATAAATATCACCATATTAATTTACCACTATAACCTTTATAGTCTCGAGATAAACTTTCCTTATTTGGTTATCATCTATAACCACATTTTAATCCGGCTAGATGTTCATATGTGTGTGACCCGATAGGCTTCCGAATATGTTGGCCGTAGGCACAAAGTGCAAATTACGAAAACGCCCTTCATACCTAACGATCACGGGATAGCGTCTAGCAACACACCGTGACCCCCAATCATCGGAAGAGTCAAATGCAATGACTACTACCTTTCATGTGAAACAGTTACCGTGTAACTTACAATCCTATCGCTGTAATAATATCCATACGGTCGTACGTCGAGTGTCAAACATTAACGACCGTATCTTATAATCTGGATATCAAGCTCTCTCGAAGTAACTCATTTACTTCCACTTTGCAAAGATTCACGAGAGTAAGACATTCCTTATAAGAAGGCCATTTCGGATATTCGATCCCAATCATAGGATACGCGATTCCCGGACGACCAATCATGTATACTCCGCATGCTTCAATATCACACCCAATCACTACCGCATGATCGCCCCGTGGCTAGGGGAAACCTCAATAGTGTCAAAGCATGACAATCCACACCGTGATGCCATGAAGACTCCGGTCCTAAGGATAATTACACAACCGCCACATGGTGTGACACTTATCTGTGTAAGTGGGTCAGTCTAACGTACGCATTCACTAATACACGTCCACGTACAGTCCAAGTGTATCTACACTTCGATAGACGAGATCTATCCCCTTACTAAAGACGAAAGACATCTAATACGTGCTAGTCTGTTTATACTATCAATGCCCCGTTTAATAGTACATCGGCTAGAGACATTTAAGTATCAAACTTATTAAAGTGATTAGAGATCTCATCAACCATAATCACCTATCATGGTTTCTCTATCACAGTTTAATACTAAGGACGTTATCACATAACAATTCATAATTGGTTCTTTAAAATAACACATATATGACAACATAAAAGCCATTTTATATATGTATAAACATAAAGAAATAGTAGAAATGATCCGACCCGGTCGGATCCGGTCCAACCCGATTGGGTTTAGGACACTATTTCAACAATCTCCCACTTGGCCTAAAACCAATCACTCGCACACACAAGACCAAGTTGAAACACAAGAATCTCATGCAATACTCGCAACCAGCCCCCTAGCCATAAACGGATCGCTATCCGTGGGGACTCGAACTATCTTCATATCATGTTCGAAATGACCAAGTCAAAGGAACCGCCTCAACACACACATGAATCTCGACGAGACCCTAGTCCTTGCTTCAAGCAATGAATCCACTTACTATATCGCTATATAGAAAAGGTGGAAGAACCGTACAAGGTTCAGGAATGAACCTTCTAGATCCATGTATGCTCCCGCCGCGCCTCTAAGGCACTACTTGTGTTTTGGCCTAGTTGTAGAATTTACGGTGACCCATATGCTAGAACATTTCCAGCTCACTGTATCACTTATTCAAAGTGACTGCAAACCCAGACTGTAGCTCCCACTCGCCTTCATAAGACTTAGGATATACGTCTGTATATCTACGTTTATTTAATTCCAAGTTTCAATAAACTAGGAAACTTTCCTTAACTTGTTTAAGGATATTCTCGACATTCACCAGTTTTACTTTCATACTTGCTCATGACTATTCATGGACTATGAACATCCGGCATCATCTACAAGATGGTTCATATCGTATTAGCGAAGGAAACCTTCCATAAGCACCATCATCTTTCACCTCATCTTTAGGACCAACGTCCTAACATAGACAGATCTCGCGATCTATGCTAAACTTCTTTTAGCATCACATCTATATAGGTAAGCTATAATCTAACAGCAGTTAAATCTATCGCTATAGATTCTTATTTCTAGAATAAGAACTGCCAATCCAAGTGCTTTCGTAAAGATCTTGAACTACCAAACATTAATTGACTGTGACAAGGGGTGATAATTCTCGAGAGAGATATCCAATACCTTACTCAAAAATCGTAACACACTCCCACTATTCATCTTGCACAATGGGCATATCCTTCTTTTGACTAAATCAAACTCCTTTGATTATCAAACAAAGAAATCGTCTAGAGAAACTTGTTTGAGTCCATAAATGGATCTCGTGGGCTCGCATATCATGTTATCGTCTATGAACATCGAGCTTTCTGCCCAACGTTTTCAACACTATCATATAGCCATGATACGAAGTTACAACAAGCATAGTCTGAATAGAAATGGCTCAGCCTTACAGGGACATTCCCTCCAGGTAAGACAGACTAGGTTCATAACCTGGTTGTCACTGATGGAATCTAATTCAGATATTATGGCTCCTGGCCATATCTCTCAATCTTGCCTTTCAAACATTCTTTCATAAGTCGTGAGATATTCATTCTTCAAGATGAACATACCGGCGCCTTTTCGGGCTTGAGGTTATCCACGACTTGCGGAACTTTTGTGTGCACCGAGCGGTGTTCTACACCTCATCGCTATGTGGCGTCTCGCTCATGTTCCATTGGTTGAATGTATCTTTGTGGTTCTCAAACTCTTTTGAGATCGATTCACTCCCACTTTGTTTCTTTTGGAAGAAACACTTCCTTTAGAAGACGACATGTTTGGAGACAAACGCCTTTTGCTCCGCGGACGAGTAAATAATATCTAGCGTACTTGCTAAGATATTCCACAAAGTCTCATACGTCGTACTAGGCTCCAAGCCTTTCTGACTTTGCCTGTGACAACTTCAAATCATCGGTTAAGATAGATTTGACATTATCGTCTTCCATATCTAATATGGAATTTATTCAACCTTATTCTTTGGAACTCGGTTAAGTATAAGGGCACTTACCCGAAACGGGTAAGGGATACATCGCATGGCTTGCGTCACACCTTTATCATATAAAGTGTTATTTCCATTTTGGGAACACAATCTAATTGCATATCCCAAAGATGGTATCCTTCAAGGGAGAATCTTATTCCCTTTCAGACGACTTCTGAAACACTCTTCAGGTATTAATTACTTCAATCCAATTGAAGATTAATTCCTAAGTAGCTCATCAATCTCATATTCGTACTAGCTCGAACTTTTCGGGCTTTCTGAATTATGCACTTCACTGAGTACACTTGACTATTTCGAAAAATAGACGTAGAGACTAATAAACAATTATTTGTGGCATTAATTGTCACAAGCCAACAAACATCGGTATGTTCAGGATTTAGACAATTTTTCTAGATTTTGCAACCTTTTCTTAAAAGGGTATCTTTAGTCATCTTTAGATAAGATGCGTATCACCCACATGATTCATAATCATATGGTTCAACATCATCGAATGACGTTTAGTTACACGCTTCCCTTCCGGAGAGACTATGTCTAGAACAACCACGAGATATTAAGGATAACGACCATACAAATATTTAGTTGAGATCATCACATATATCAACTATATAGTGATAACAATCTAGTATGTTAGATTCAGTGACCTTCCAACTTTATCGGAATAACATTTATTCTTTACAATTGAATATGTCTACTAAATCCTAACAAATAACTGAAAGCATGTTCTTCATAAGAACCGGAGCATAATAACATTTATTTAGTTCCCTTATCAGTTTACTAGATCCAGAATATGGTAAGTGTTACAACGTTTGCTTCACCTTCCCATGTCTGTATTTAATCTTTCTAATTTAATCACACTCGCAAGATATCATATATCTAAGAGTTGACTTTGAACTTAGATAGATTTATCTCAACTCACTTGCCTAGAATAGAAACTTCAATAAGCTCTATATTTAAGCACACGCCCTAACTTTCCTTTTTAATCCTTTAAGCACTTGTAAATATTTCTTAGTGTAGTCTTCATAAGACTTAAGAAAGATCACATGAGCTATGTCTTGATTTCCTTTCATAAAGAAAATCTAAAGTTTATTAAATAGTTTATTTAACCTTTTAAAACATTAACTATTTAATCTACCTTTAAGCAATGATAGAATTAAGTCGATACTTAAATCTTACAATTTTGAAAACATCATTTCCAAAATTCGGTCTAGTCATTCTTATCCAACGTTTGAATAACTCATCATCGTATGACCGAATGATTATATTGGATTGTATCCAATATCACGAGCTTCCGCTTTTCTTTAATAATTAAAGTCTTGGAGCACTGCATTGAATATGTAGTCTCCTTGTCTCCAACTACTATAACGGGATTGCTCGTGTCATTGCTTATTTTAAAAGGATTAATATTACTTAACCATATTCGAGAACGTTTCTCAAAAGGTAACAGTCATAATTTGGTTTTACTAATCGAGAATAAAACATAAATATAAAGTTTGCTAAAACTACAACATAAAAATGAAAATAAAAGAGTGTTGTTGTTTATACACGCAAAATCAAAAATGGTCTTTTGATTTATGATTTTGCTCCCACTAGTCAACTACTCCCAATTGACTTTCAAGAATCTTTCAAAATTCTTTAGTGGCCAAGATCCCATCTCGGTTACCCCGATTCCACGAGAGGCCGATCAACCGGAATAATTCGAAAGGTATGTAACTCTTACCAATCACATCTCTATGTGACTCTTGGTGGTTGACTAGTCAACTCTTTGACAATTCACATCTTTATGTGGTAGTCAACCCCTTGCCTCTAGAATAAGACGGTCCTGACGAGGGCCAATCACCGCAATACTCTAGTCAAGTCATAACCCAATATTCGCGAGATCTCATACGATCATATCTCAATAACGACGATATACCCGTGGTAGGTCAACTCCCGACGAGGGCCGATCGGTTGGATCCGAACAAAGGCTCTTCACCGTCGCTATAATATTGGGAGACAATTTTCGACTTGATTTTTGTTGTGGAAGTATTTACGTAAATTAATTCACTTAATTAATTTTAATTACGGTCTCATCAAATATATCTATCTCTATAGACATACATCCTACACATTTATCTAGATCGTTCTAGTCATGCATCTATCGTATCATATAAAATAAATACAAGCACAAAATAAATAAATGCGTAAAGTAACCGGTATGATCATGGACTTTTCCTAGGTGCGGTTTCGAATACAAACTGACGAAACCACGGGTCACAATCTAAGGGTAGCTGCAACCGCCAATAGGATCTTTAATGCTCCATTCTCCAATGGGATCTTTATTTTCGTCTTTCTTTGGTCTCCATCTTCTGCTCCATTCTTGTTACATTTAATTCTATCTAATAAAATAAATACACCCGCCACAGACGGGAGGGAGCTAACGGGAATGAGATAAATGCAGAAAATAAACTAGGTCACGTTCTTCATAACGGCCTAGGACAATTTTTAAAACCAACAGAAAAATTAAATCATTCACATCTATCCTATCGGTCGAGTCCATGATCAATCGGGGTGCATATAATCATATTATATCTACTATATCTAATCCATACAATAACATCTTATGAAAAAGATAAAATTAAAAATTTAACTACTTGCGTCTTAATTAATCAATTAACATTTAATCTATTAAATAATTTTATCCAATCAATTAACTGATTAACATTTAATTAATTAAATGATTTTAATCGAAATAAAATTAACGATTAATTTTAAACCGATTTTAATTTTAATTTTAATAAATTAGAACTATTCCAAAATAAATCAAAATTAAAATTATTTATCTTTTGTTTCTTTCCCTTTTGATTCGTAATCAAAAGGGATGCCTTTGGTTTCCTAAACCAAATTTGGCTTAGGCCTGGCCACTTTCCAAAATACCAATGCCGAGACTAAGGCTTCATAGGCCAAGCTTATAAGACCGACCTCTAGCTCGGCATTATATTTGGAACTCGCCTTTGAGCGAGCACTTTATAAGACCAACCTCTAGCTCGGCATCATATTTGGAGCTCGCCTTTGAGCGAGCACTTTATAAGACCGACCCCAGCTCAGCATCATATTTGGAATTCGCCTACGAGCGAACCTTCTTATAAGACCGACCCCAGCTCGGCATCATATTTGGAATTCGCCTACGAGTGAACCTTCTTATAAGACCGACCCTAGCTCGGCATCATATTTGGAATTCGCCTATGAGCGAACCTTCTTATAAGACCGACCCCGGCTCAGCATCATATTTGGAATTCACCTACGAGCGAACCTTTTTATAAGACCGACCCCAGCTCGGCATCATACTTGGAATTCGCCTACGAGCGAACCTTCTTGTAAGACCGACCTCTAGGTCGGCATCATATTTTGGAACTCGCCTTTGAGCGAGCCCTCTACAAGACTAAAAGCCCTCAAGCCACCAAAGGCTAAATCGATTCACGACGCAAAAACCACAAAGTCAGAATCAATCCGTGGCACAAGCCATAAGAGGCGAAGTTCATCAACTACAAACAAGCAACGAAGAGACCTACTCTGAGTACGGCATTTAGGCAAAGCTAACAGGCGACCCGCCACAATAGCGAGCCGTCATAGTATTTCAAGGAAACAGATCCGCAAAACAAACTTTACTCCCAGCCTAACATTTCAAGAAATTTATTAAGGCACGGAGTAGGGGGCATTGATGTGCCTAAACCGTACTTCGGTCCGCGGATCCTTATTCGGGTCTGGCCGACCACCGACATTAATGGATGAGGCCACCGGCCATTACTGCCCGCAAAATCACAGGCCAAATTAGGACCGTGAGCCTTCAGATCCATTCCAAGCCCTCAACCTTATGCGAAGACAGAAGGGATTAGGGGGCACCCGCGGCTAAGTATAAGCGTGATGGAAGTGCCAGCGCCAATAAAGGGCGACAATCTCGTGTTTACCAAAAAGAGTTCCAAGTAATCCATCGGAATCTCCCCAACAACAGTCAACTGAAGTCACAAATACACTTGATCAACACGTGAGGTTTTGAAACATTGTCCGTGTTTATGGGGCCATTGATGTGCCTAAACGTACTTCGGTCCGCGGATCCTTATTCGGGTCTGGCCGACCACCGACATTAATGGACGAGGCCACCGGCCATCACTACCCTCAAACTCGCAGGCCAAATTAAGACCGCGAGCCTTCGGATCCATTCCAAGCCCTCAACCCTATGCGACGACAGAAGGGATTAAGGGGCCGACACGCGATCTCATTCGATAAACGGGTCCGCCAGCGACCTCGTGTTAGGAAATATATGCGGGAACGCAGCGGAATTCAAAATTTTATTTCCTATCGACCCAAGATCGACTTCGTTTAAGCAATAAACAAACAAGTAGTAGACGGTGGTTACCTTGGTTGATCTAAAAGATCGACGCTTTGACCGTCTAAGGAGAGTAGTTCGCATAGAGCCGCCCAAGTGTTCGGCCTCTATCGCCGGTCCACACGAACAGCCCCGCCGGAATCCCATCATGGATTGCTATTGGAAAACTCCGGTTGCTAGACCGGCCTTTTTCCCTCTCTCCAACTCTCTATAGGATGCTCTCTATTTTACACAAGAACTATTAGTTCTTGGAATTGTGATGTACAAAAGAGCTTGACACCCACACTATATTTATAGTGTAATATGGCGCCCCAATGAAGAGTGGAGGAGAAGAAAACCTTTTTCCAATAAAATAAGGAAAATATAATTGATTGATTTATCTCATTTATTATAATATCTTATATTAAATAAATCTAGGATTTTGTCAATATCTTATATTGAATATCTCCAAGATATTTTCAATATCTAATATTGACTATCTTTATTTTATTACCATAAATCAATTTACACATGTGTATATATCACATATATATAACACATATAAATCTATATACATATATCTTGAAAACAAATGTGCACAAGCACATTCCAAGTGCAAGTCACGCATGTGACTTTATATATTTAATAATTAATATCTTATATTAATATATGGTAATCTTATTAATTAAATTGCACAATCCAAGTGTATCTTATACACATTAAATGTGGCGCCCCTTTGACCAACAAATTGGCTTCCGGAATATTCTTTAATTAATCAATATAATTAATATCTTGTATTTAATTTATTCATAATAAATAAATATCACCATATTAATTTACCACTATAACCTTTATAGTCTCGAGATAAACTTTCCTTATTTGGTTATCATCTATAACCACATTTTAATCCGGCTAGATGTTCATATGTGTGTGACCCGATAGGCTTCCGAATATGTTGGCCGTAGGCACAAAGTGCAAATTACGAAAACGCCCTTCATACCTAACGATCACGGGATAGCGTCTAGCAACACACCGTGACCCCCAATCATCGGAAGAGTCAAATGCAATGACTACTACCTTTCATGTGAAACAGTTACCGTGTAACTTACAATCCTATCGCTGTAATAATATCCATACGGTCGTACGTCGAGTGTCAAACATTAACGACCGTATCTTATAATCTGGATATCAAGCTCTCTCGAAGTAACTCATTTACTTCCACTTTGCAAAGATTCACGAGAGTAAGACATTCCTTATAAGAAGGCCATTTCGGATATTCGATCCCAATCATAGGATACGCGATTCCCGGACGACCAATCATGTATATACTCCGCATGCTTCAGTATCACACCCAATCACTACCGCATGATCGCCCCGTGGCTGGGAAACCTCAATAGTGTCAAAGCATGACAATCCACACCGTGATGCCATGAAGACTCCGGTCCTAAGGATAATTACACAACCGCCACATGGTGTGACACTTATCTGTGTAAGTGGGTCGATCCCAACGTACGCATTCACTAATACACGTCCACGTACGGTCCAAGTGTCTCTACACTTCGATAGACGAGATCTATCCCCGCCCCTAAAGACAGAAGACATCTAATACGTGCTAGTCCGTTTATACTATCAATGCCCTGTTTAATAGTACATCAGCCTAGAGACATTTAAGTATCAAACTTATTAAAGTGATTAGAGATCTCATCAACCATAATCACCTATCATGGTTTCTCTATCACAGTTTAATACTAAGGACGTTATCACATAACAATTCATAATTGGTTCTTTAAAATAACACATATATGACAACATAAAAGCCATTTTATATATGTATAAACATAAAGAAATAGTAGAAATGATCCGACCCGGTCGGATCCGGTCCAACCCGATTGGGTTTAGGACAATATTTCAACACCTCGACCATATTATTTAGAGGAAGAACTACCTCAAGTTCGGCGAGACAATTATATAAGAGATATAGGGATCAACGAAGCCATCAGGAGCGCAACCTATCGGCTCCACTACGAGCCCGCTACTGTAGCCAAATATCTATTATATACTGTATGTCCTCAATTGTAAATAAACCGACTATAGTCGGTGGCTCCCCCTATAATAGAGGAGCGTGTAACCCATTTAAGGGGCCGGATCATAATCTATAAAATAGATGGCAAAGCCAAATTTCCCCATTCCTCTTCTCTTAAAAAGCACCACCGCCGGAATCCATTGCCGCCATCGGGCACCACCGGCTAACACCACTTTTACACACTTTTATAGCCAGATATCCTACAAATAAGCACCGCTAAAAACAACCGTGATGATTTCGACATCATCATATTATATTAATTAAAGAATATTCCGGATGCCAAATCTTTGGCTAAAGGTGGTGTCATTTTGCAAGTGTATAGGATACATTTGAGTTGTGCAATTTAATTAATAAGATTACCATAATATTAATATTAGATAATAATTGATTTTGAAAAAAAATAGATTTATGGTAATAAGATAAAAAAAATATATTCAATATAAGATATTGTCAATATATATCTTGGTAATATATTTAATATAAGATATTGAATATTAATGAGATAAATCAATCAAAGATATTTTTCTTATTTTACTAGTAAAACCATCTACTATAAATAGGAGGTGGGTGTCAAGCTCTTTTGTACAACATAACTCCAAGAGCTAATAGTTCTTGTGAAAAATAGAGAGCTTCGTAGAGAGAGTTTTGAGAGAGAGAAAAGACCGGTCTAGCAACCGGATTTTTCTAGTAGCAATCCAATGGTGGATTTCGGCGGGTTGTTCGTGTGGACCAGCGGTAAAGGCCGAACGCTTGGGCGGCTCCGTGCATCGCTACTCTCATTAGACGGTCAAAGTGTCGATCTTTTAGATCAAGGAAGGTAACCACCGTCTACTAGCTTAATTGTTTATTGCTTAAACGAAGTCGATCCTGGTTAAAAGAATTTTTTTTTGAATTCCGATGTGTTCCCGTGTAGATTTTCTAACAATCTGTTGATGCCAATGTCCATGGCTCCATGCCTCAAAGAATGCAAAAGAGATTATCTTACGAATTCAATTTTTGCACAATTTTAAACAACAAAGGCTTGCTCAAGTTCGACAAATAAGTTCTATTCGGTGACATTAGAATCTTTCTTCCCCTCTTGTGTTTTTCTTCAGGTTTTAGGGTAATTCGACGTAGAGATTCTAATAGAGACTCCTTACGTCTCAACTTTCCCAAGTTTGAGTCTGTTATGACGGATCAATCAAGAAGTGATAGTGATTGTGAGTAAAGATAAAAGATAAACAAGCAAACAAACACAGAAACAAGAAGAACACAGATTTAACGTGGTTTCGGGCAATGTGCCGACTACACCACGGACAAACGAGGATATTTATTATCACGAGAAAGTTACATCACAAGTTACAATTAATACCGATTGTATTTATAACATTGGGAATCAAACCCTAACCGACTTAACAGTCAACCCAGTAAATGACTTAAATACCCCAGAAGTAACTTAGACAAAACTCAAAAACATGCAGCAGACGTGTTCCCCAAGTCTGATGTGCATTAGCAGACTTGTCTTCAGTAGACTTGCCATCAGCAGGATCAACCCCGTTGATCCTGCCCCAGCTGAACACCAGATTTCAGCAGATGCTTTATACATTACGGACCGGAACATTTTCCATACCAGACCTCAGTAGCATAGTTTAAGTCACCATTACAAATCTCCACCTTGACTTAATTCAACTTCATGCAAGCTGACCAGATGCACAACCAAGTGCCAGAAATCCTCTTTGTCTTCAGACTTGAATACCTCAGCAGACCCCCATCATCAACTGAGTATTCCTAGATACAGATTAACAACTTTGGATATTCAGCAAGTCCAGACACAACAGAAACTTGCCCCTTGGAACCGGTTTAATGATACCAGGATTCACATCGCCGATCTTCTCCACTTTAACCCTCCTCATCATTTCTCGCTTGGTTAATGTGCTTGGTTCTCTCATGATGAACCTGATTCTTACCTAACAACATTTTTGCTTAAAACCCTCGGTATTCGGAACCAACTGGACCGACTAATACGGAGTTCGGTTCGGGTCGTGTCTGCAGAATCCGACTCTTACTCAGGGGTATAGTCTGACCAAGAGCTTTTTCAACGTCTCAGATTGGAGAATCGAACCGGTGACCACACTAGGCATTTTCAAGTCACTTACAACTTAAGCCAAGCTACTTATTTCACGAGTGTACAACTTTAGTTCTTTGAGAAATTAGAAAGAAAAAAAAATCATGTTTACTGATTCATTTATTTAGTAGTCTAATATTTTTTTATTGTGGTAAAAAAAAATCTTATAAACACATTATCGCCCGACAAGATATGAGCATTCCTAGACAATTTTGAACATAATTTTTTCATTTCTTTTAACTTATGCACAATTCAAAAAAATATTATAATACAAAATAAGTTGCACATGATTTGTCAAGTAAATATTAATTTCAACCTTCTTATATATTGGCAAGTAATATATCTATTTTATGTTGATAAATGTCTCTCTTTAAAAAAATTAATGTCAATTTTTTTTTAATATTTTGAAAGTCAATCAAGTTTTTGTATTTTCTTTTATACTACCTCTGTCTAATAAAAATTGTCCATTTTTGTGGTGCATACAGAATAAAAAATAATTAATGTGTTGTATCTTAAGTAATGATGGACATATATGCCCTTATAACATAATAAATGCTCTTTTGGAATATGAAATAAAAATATAAACATTAAATGTTACTATGATAGATGTATGTTTAAAAAAAATACATAAAATAATGTATTGGTTTTTAAACGAACATTTTTTATGGGCCAATTCATTTTAAGAAAATAGAGATATATCTATATATAATATATAGAAGAGTGTTTTTAACCCAATTACCCGCTAATTAAACCCCATACCCGTAATTTGACCCGGCCCCTACCCAAAATAAACACGTTTAAACAAATAAAAAAATCCTCCAGCATCAATGAATTAATGTTCCAAAATCATTATTTAATAAATTTATAAAAAAAACACGTTTAAATAAATAAATAAAACCGCCAGCCGGCCCCAACCCAAAATAAACACGTATAAATAAATATGAAAATCCTCCAGCATCAATCAATTAATGTTTCCAAAATCTCAATATTTTCCTCAAAAAAAAAATCAAAACAAATCTCAGTATTTAATAAATTAAAAAAAACTACCACACGTTTAAATAAATAAATAAATAACCGCCACCCGGCCCTTACCCAAAATAAACACGTACAAATAAATAAAAATAACCTCCAGCATCAATGAATTAATGTTTCCAAAATCTAATATTTTCCCCCCAAAAAAACGCAATATTTAATAAATTAAAAAAAAAACCGCACGCTTAAATAAATAAATAAAAAACCGCCCCCCCCCCCCCCCCCTTTTCATCATTCAATTAAATTGACACAACATTTCCACGCCCCCCCCCTTTCATATCTATCTATCTATATATATAATTATATATTTGAAGGAGTGAATTTAACTCAATTACCCGCAAAATTCGACCCAAACCCTCTATCGACCCTACTTAGTACTTATACCCGTAAAACCTTTTTATGTATAAAAATAAAATGCTGAAAAAAAACTTTCCTAAAAAATAATAAACACATTTAAAATACTTAAATTTTAAACATGCCTAAAAATATATTGAACACGTTTACACCACATTAAATTAACATAAATACACAATATCATCCAACTCAAATTCAAATTCAAAATTAAATTAAAATATTTAAGTCAAATTCACCCTTAAAATTTGCCGCAAACTCATGCATAATTTTAAAATTTTAGGTCATTGCCCGGATCTTTTTGTATAAAAATAAAATGCTGAAAAAAACTTTCCTAAAAAATAATAAACACATTTAAAATACTTAAATTTTAAACATGCCTAAAAATATATTGAACACATTTACACCACATAAATTAACATAAATACACAATATCATCCAACTCAAATTCAAATTCAAATTCAACATTAAATTAAAATATTTACGTCAAATTCACCCTTAAAATTTTCCGCAAACTGATGCATACCTTTGAAAATTTAGGTCACCGCCCGGATCTTTTTGGATAAAAATAAAATGCTGAAAAAAACTTTCCTAAAAAATAATAAATACATTTAAAATACTTAAATTCTAAACATGCCTAAAAACATATTAAACACGTTTACACCACATTAAATTAACATAAATACACAATATCATCCAACTCAAATTCAAATTCAAGTTCAACATTAAATGAAAATATTTACGTCAAATTCACCCTTAATCTTTGCTGCAAAATGATGAATAATTTTGAAAATTTAGGTCATTGCCCGGATCTACCCATTATTTCCTACGTTAAAAAAAAAAAAACAAAAACGCCCGCATTAATTAATAAATACAATGCACGCCTCCTTTTCTTCCTTCAATCCTCAACAAAAAAAAATTCCGAAAATCCCGTCCTAGATCCGTCAATCGGTTTCATTGTATTTTGATTTTGTAACCTTTTTTTGCTTCAATTATAACACTGCTTCAGTTTTTTTAAACAAACATTGCTTCAGCTCAATCTCATTTTTCACATGATGGTCTTCTTCGTAGATTTTTCATCTAATGGAAGAGGGATAAGAGTATATAGAAGCCAAAGTTTGGACTTTGAATTGTATTAATCAGCAGCAGGGATAACAATGGATTAAAAGTAAATTTCTTATCTTATTTTTTTAATATCTATATATAAAATCTAGGGTGTTTTTTTCTTCTTTTCTTATTTATTTTAGTTATAATCTTGAGGATTCTATTGTTGCAAAGATATGTAAAATAAAAAATTTGTTTTGTTTTGTTATGTAAAATTGCAATATAGTAGTTTGCCGTGAATAAACAGACCGGATGAATTAAAATGCAATATATAAGTAGTTTGCCGTGAAGCAACAGACGGGAAGAGGGGATGATGTCGTTCAAGGTAAGATTTCACTTTTCACCTATTGTTTTACATAATTTATTTTCATTTTTATATGTGTTTGTTTATTGAATTTCAAATTTACCATTCTACTTAAAAATGTCGAATATGTTGCAGATTGCAGAAAATTTGGGGGAAAAAGCAAGGGTCAAGACTAATATCCTACGGTTTCGGTATCATTGAGTAATTAGATGTTTCATTTTTTTATTATTTATTCATTAATTTTGTTTGTTTTCTTTTTTGGTTTTATGGTTATGCGTTAATATTGGTTCTCACATGCGTTACTAGCTGACCGATAAATCTTTCATAGGTGTCGGTATTGGTGCTTTATAACATGATCACGAATGATTCTCATCCAAATAGATTCGCAATTTGTTGACGAGAGAAGAGGTTTATTGAATTTCAAATTTACCATTCTACTTAAAAATGTCGAATATGTTGTAGATTGCAGGAATTTTTGGTGAAAAAGCAAGGGTCAAGACTAATATCCTACGGTTTCGGTATCATTGAGTAATTAGATGTTTCATTTTCTTATTTATTCATTAATTTTGTTTGTTTTATTTTTTGGTTTTGTGGTAATGCGTTAATATTGGTTCTCACATGCGTTACTAGCAGACCGATAAATCTTTCATAGGTGTCGGTATTGGTGCTTTATAACATGATCACGAATGATTCTCATCTAAATAGATTCTTAATTTGTTGACAAGAGAAAAGGTTGTTTCTCTATTTCTCATTTCCACTTTTTTTTTTCTATTTCTTTTTTATTTTTGATGTATTGGTCTTTTATTTTCGATCTATTGTTGTATGATTTTGTTCCAGGTTTGTGATGAAGACAAAAGAGGTTTTTTTATTTTATTTTGATGAAATATTTTTATTTATATATTGCTATAAGATTTTTGTTTCAGGTTAATGATGATGCTGAAATAGACATTTTGCCTATTATTATTATTATTATTATTATTATTATTATTATTATTATTATTATTATTATTATTATTTTGTTTTGTTGACTACGATGTAATGTTTTTTTAGTTGCTGTATGATTTTGTTCCATGTTTGTGATGATGTTGAAGACACCGACTATGACGTTCAATTGGACAATTGATGTTAGTGTTTTCCATCATCAAATACTATTTACGTCATTTTTATTTTATTTTATTCCAGGTCTATGATGATGATGAAAGAGGCCAACTATGATGTTCAATTCGACAATCCGATGAAAGAAGACAACTAAGTCATTTATTTCACTAAACAATATTTTAGCGTTTCATTTGATATTTTTTCTTCGGCACGTAATTTTTAATTTATTTTTATGAACGGAGACATTTTCTTTTCAATTGGTACTTATAGAAATGTGAAAAATGATGATCATGGAGTTCAGAAGGAGGACTTTGGTGTGGATCAGGTACTTTTCAGTGGGAGACGCAGGATCTCAGGTAAGGAGGGGCTTCAAAAATTTTAAAGAGTCAAATAAAAAAATCAAGGAGGGGAGAGAGGCAAACAAGATGCATGCTATATATAATTAGTAGACTTTTTTTCGGATTGGGGGGAGGGGGCGCGGGAGCATTTGCCCTCCTTTAGTTTCTTTATTAGTGTTTTTAGGAAATATTTAATCAATACTTGGGTTAGCGTACATTTTCTCTAATATTGTTTTAATGTTTTCAGGTTGCCGAAAGAACTCATGATTTTCATGGTAACTTCCATTTTTCTCTTGAAGCGTTTTGCTTCGATTTTTGGGTTAGATTCTTCATTAGGTTTTTTGTAACGTGTTTTAACCATTATACATCTGCTGAAAAAAGTTCCCTTGCGATTGAACTATCTTTATGTTGTACGGGATTTCCTTATGTTCATTTACATTCTAGTATTTGAATTTTCTATGACAAGTTCTTATATTGTTTTTTTCTTATTGTGGCCGTTGTTGCACTATTTTAAATGGAAATAGTTGCATTTTGTCATTGTTTTGTCCTTTGTTTTTGGACCTTCTTTTATATTTCTTTTCATCGACTCCAATTCCATCAATTTCATGCTCCTCATTTATAGATAGAAGGAGAGTCGGATGAGAACTTCCAAAGTGGAACTATGATGGATCAAATACTCGGCAAGTTCATGGAGAAGACAGTGATGCCATCTTACACTGAGAACAAAACAAGCACCTGATTTGAAATATAAAACATCATTATGGAGTTAACATTATAGTGTACCGGAATTCAGAAGCTTTAATTGTTGATCGTTGTATGTAATTGGTTGAACTATAGAGACTGTTAGACATAATGACATAATATTCTAGATATAGAAAATTAGGAAAATAATTGATTGTAATCAATCTCATTATGGTTATTATTATGTTCACATTATGACTATTAGTATAAATAGCCTACTATTGTATTCAATCAAAGCAACGCAATACAATATCTTTTTCTATTATTCTATTATGGTATCAGAGCTCTGAGACTAACGTCGTTTAGATCCCGAGCAAACTTTCAAGAATCCGTTCGGGTGGGGGTTCGTTACACTAATCTATACGAATCCTCACCCCTCCGTTCTTAAGTTTTTTTTTCTCTTTTATTTCTCTTTTCTTCTCGAATTTCTTTTTCCCGCTTGTTCTTCGGCCGGTCATTTTTCTATCTGTCAACTCACCTCTAAAAATCAGCACTTTAATTTCTTTTTACCACTATCTTTGCTTTCTTATTTCACAAGTTCCACCTCCTCATCTCTACTTTTCTTCAAGATTCATACATCCACATGCATATTAATGAGATTCGCGGACATGGTAATCTATTGCACCACCAACAGCCGCCGGCTTTTCTTTCCCGTCCACCCTCCCTCCCACCACCCCTCTTCTATTATTATTGTTATTATTATATTAATATCAAAATAAACAATAAAAATAATTTTTTTTTTTTGTCATTATTGTCGATCCAACCCCATCAACACCTAGTTCATTTTGTTTAACGGTGATGGTCTCCCAATCAATTTCTTTTTCTAAGCCCCTTTCTTTCTCATGGTCAAATTCAATTGTTTCTTGTTTCATCGGCAGTTTGACTTTTCACTCACTTGATTTGCTCTATCGTTTTTTTATTTTAGGGTATATCCCTCAATTTATTATCTTTTTTAAGGGTAAATCCCTCCTCGTGTCTTTTTTTAGGGTATATCCCTCCATGTATTTTTTTAGGGTCTATCCCACCAGCTTTTATTCAAGTAATATCAAGTTGCGAAGAAGTTGCTGCTGATTGATATGCAAAGCTGTCACAGACACCCAAGACTCAAGCCATTCATTGCGAGCCAATCACCATGTTCGTTGCACTACCATGTGATTGCGGGGGCGTGTTAGACATAATGACATAATATTCTAGATATAGAAAATTAGGAAAATAATTGATTGTAATCAATCTCATTATGGTTATTATTATGTTCACATTATGACTATTAGTATAAATAGCCTACTATTGTATTCAATCAAAGCAACGCAATACAATATCTTTTTCTATTATTCTGTTAGAGACTGTTTTATTTCATTCATTTTACAAGTTTCAAACCTTTTAAACATTAAATTTGATGATATGTTGCAAACGGTTATACCATTTCGTGGGAAATATATACACAACATTTTTTGCTTGAAAGAAGAAATTTTCTCAATTTTTCTTTTTAAAGAAAGGTAGTACATTTTCAAAATAGAAATGTTGTATTTTCTGAGGATGACAAATTCTAAATATTGGACTAGGATATGTAATCATTTTTCTAAATGATTTATTTATTGTTTGTTAAATTTATACATAATAGGACTAGGCTACTATGTGTAGTCATATTTTTCCGAATGGTTAATTTATTTTATGATTAACTATTTTTTTAGTTTAATTCCTTTTTTGATTTTTTTGATGCTGTCTAAAATCCAAATGTTTTTTCATCTGGAAACAATAACTACTGTTTCATGTGCTCTTATTACAATATTTACTTGCCATGCTATAAGTTTTCCCTTGAGATAGACACTTCTTTATGTGAAGTTTTAAATAAGTAATTTTTCTTTTCTTACCAAGGTATATATGCATAATGCTCCGGACGACTGGTCATCTTTTAATATAATGTTTAGGCATACATACACACGATCAAGAATGTTGTATATACTTATTTGGTTCGATGTCATTATATCTTTTTGACTACTAACATTTCATTAACTACTTAGGTGCTACTTAATTCTGAGCGTCTTTTGGTAGGCGCAAACAAGATAAAACACCTCAATTATTTCATGACTGTGACACACTTTTTTTTATATTTATATTTTATTGTATAGACGTATGAGACAAAAAAATTTAACTTTCTCTTAGGACCGTTTAGTGATTGCAATTATACAAATATTTATTTTCTGATTGTATCAGAGACATACAATTATTCCGCGCGTTTACACGGATTTTTGACTATATATATATATATATATATATATATATATATATATATATATATATATATATATATATATATCAACCTGTCTGTGTCTTTATATCGGTGCTTCATTGAAATCTTATTAAAATAAAAAATAAAAAAAGGAGCCAAATTCATTCCGTGCATTGAAGGTTATAATAGGAATAACAAGAAAAAATGTGGAAAATTGCCCTAGATCTAACGGCAATACCCAAAGCCTAAAAACCCACGTTTGTGATTTCCGTCCACCACCGCCACCAAATACCTCCGATTGCCTATTCTCTCATCGTCGATCATCGGAATTCTCACCGCATTGAGGATTTGAAGCTCTTAGCACTGTCGAATCGGCACAGCATAAAGGCAGGCACTGTAATTGATTTTTTTTCTTCTGAATTTTTACTTACAATTCATGCAATCGAACGAGTTCAAGCTTAGATTTTTATTAGTTGTCCCTCGTAACCTAGATTTTTGAAACATTTGTTAGAAATATTGAAAATGAGAAGGGACAATGTTTAATCAAATCATTTAGGTATTTTCATGCATTATTCTTTCTGCATACATACAGCTATAGCATGAAATTGGGTATTTCTTGTTTGGTTTGGTTGTATCTTAGCCGCCGTAGTTTTTTGTTTGAATCTAAAAGTATTTCCTATTTGTGTTAATGATTTTGGGATCGCAAAAAAGGTTATGTTCTGTGATGTGTTATGTGTGTAAAGCAAGTTTTTTAATGTCTATCACCTGTTTGATGAATTGTTTCAATGAAGATGATGCGGGTTTCTGATAACGGGAAGTTAACACGATTAGCTTCATCTGTTGGTTACCAATTGCTTCAAAGATGCTATGTTAGTAGAACAGCAAAAGGGAAGGCTGGTAAAGATGCTCTACCTTTGAAGAAGAACAAGCTGTCAACAAAGAAAGGTACCGGGATAACGACTAAGCAAGCAGAAGGACCCCATAGGAAAACCGAGTTTGAGGAACTGGTTGAGGAATGTTTGACTTCTACATCGCCGCTTAGACACCTAAAACCAAAGGAGCAAGCTAGGGAAAACGAGAGAGCGAAAATGGGGTTGAAAAGCAAGGCAGCAGAAGAGCAAGAGAAGAAGTGGAAGAAGATGAGAAACGAGTTTGATTCACCGTTTCTCATGGGTCCACCTGGCATGGATTTGATCAGTTTAGGCTTAGTGGATGCGTATAAAATCCCGAAATATGATTTGACGGTTGAAGACGGTCGTCGGCTTGCTAAGGAATATAGCGAGTCATGATGAGGAAGCATAGGGCTAGACGGGCGGCGAGTCTAACCTACTTAACTTGAAAAAAGAGGCGATCGAGGCACTTTGCCGGAACATCTAAAAGCCGTTGCTTTGGTTCCCGACGACTCCATTCCCGATGAACCGGTTCATGGCAACTCTAACACCTCCTATTGAAGGATATTTAGAGAAGGTCCAGGAAGCAGCCAAGAAGAGCTCCGCGAAGGAAAAACTCAGATAAGTCGTTATGCATTTTATCTTTCTTGCAGAAATCGTATGTCTACGCATAAGAGAATATTTTTCTTATGGGGATCAATGTGTTCTCTATTCTATTGATCTAACTTTAAAATTGTCTAGTTGTTTTCAAGGGTATATGTTGTTGGGGAGTTTGTAATGAAGTGAACAAAATTATCAAAACAGGAAATCTAGATACAATAACGTAGAGTCGAGGTGAGACTCTTTCCTGCAAAATTATTCGATCCCTATTGATTGCCTCCGGGGATTTTCTCGAATATGATTGCGGGATAAAACTACGTCCCCTTTTATCTTAGGCAATAAGATGAAAGGATGCTATAAAAGTTTTGGTAGAATATGTATGTTGAAACTTGAGGTTTACTGAAAAATATTCAAAGAAGTTGAATAATTCTTCTTAACATTTTCTTGTTCTATTCTTGTTTTGTTCCCAAGTGTTATATATATATCCCTTGTGTTCATTCAATGATGAAACACAAGTTACACCCTTTCAGAATCAGTTGCAACTGAAAAAACCCGAAAGGATACCAACAAAACCGACCAAACTGCTTCAAAAAGCGCTTCTTTCGGACGCCCGTTTGAATTCTGGACACCCGTCTAAAGCAAACCGGACGGGCGTCCGGTTCTTCAAACGCTCGTCCGTCCAAACAAGTTTAGAACCTGTATCTAAATCTACACACTGGACGCCCGTCCAGAGAATCTGAACGTCCGTCCAATGAAAGAGATTTAAAACCAGTAACCAAATCTGAACATCAGACGCCCGTCCAGTGAAGATGGACGCCCGTCTGAAAATAAGCCAAGGTGAACGCCCGTCTATATAAGACGGACGCCCGTCCAAACAGCAGCAGAATCCTGTTTTGTTCAACACTTGATCTAATCACTTCCGTAAGCTTGCAAATGTCAATTATAAGCATGCACACCGCATCTCCTAACTTATATCGATTGTTTCAAACTTACCAAACCTCAAAACTAAGTCCAATTACACTAAATGACATTGGTGATATAATCACCAACAATCCTCCCACATTTAGTGTAACCCTTGATTTAGTTAAAACATATCAACATACAACAATTCATCTTTCAATGATAATATCACGCAGATTGAATTACCACCTAGTATATTACACATTCCAAAATATTCTAGTATCGGGGTGTGACTAAGCATTGAACCCCTTTACACATTTGAATACTTCAAAGATAATACACAAATGAATCAAGAAACAACTTCTATAGCTTGCTTGACACTATTTATCCAGGCCTTGTGTCCATATCAATTCATGAGCATGTAGAAAACCAACCCTAACTTTCTTGAAGCGGCCAAACTTCATACTCTTATAGGTGAGTCTTATTAATCGTGTACCTGCAACAACACTTTTTCATAAGACTCATTAAGATTAATGTCAACCTCACATGCACGTTCGGCACATACCTTCGGGACATAACACATGTGCCAAATCTAAGTCACTAGGCCTTCCATATTGAATTCAGCCCCAATGTCGTATTAGGAGGGAATTGGGTATCCTAATGCAAAGATTCAACGGGTTGTAGACCCATCCCGACAACCGACTTTATGAACAAGTCCTTAGCCAATGCCTTGGTCAAATGATCGGCTAAATTCTTTTGAGATCTCACAAAAGCAACATATATCACCCCGTGAGTGATCAACTCACGAATCGAGCTATGCCTAACTCCAATATGTCGCGACTTTCCGTTATACACTTGACTATAGCATTTAGCCAATGTATTTTCACTATCACAATTGATAGAAATTGGTGATATCGGTTTTGGCCACAATGGAATCTCGTAAATCAGATTTTTAAGCCATTCCGCCTCTAAACTGGCCGAAGCCAAGGCAATAAACTCCGATTCCATTGTTGAGTTTGCATTACATGTTTGCTTCTTGGAAGCCCAAGAAATGGCACCACCTCCAAGTAGAAACACCCAACCACTCGTAGAAGAATGATTTTCATTTGATATCCAACTAGCATCCGAGTAGCCTTCTATAACCGAAGGATGTCCAACATAAGTTAAACCAAAATTTTTGGTAAACTTAAGATACCTTAACACACGTGTCACCGCATGCCAATGAACACTACTTGGATTACTAGTATATCTACTAAGTTTTCCAACCGCATATGCAATGTCCGGACGTGTGCTAGTCATTGCATACATCAAACATCCTATAACTCGAGCATATTCAAGTTGAGACTCTGGATTACCCGAATTTAACTCAAATTTCTCATGAGGATTCATGGGAGTTCTTGCCGGAACAGAATTTTCACAATTGAATTTTTTCAACACTTTCTCGATATAGTGAGATTGTGTTAAAGTAATCCCTTTGTCATTCCTTATGATTTTTATTCCAAGGATAACATCCGCCTCCCCCATATCTTTCATAGAAAAACTTGATGACAAAAATGATTTACAACGGTCAACTTGATCTTGGTTTGTACCAAAGATCAACATGTCATCAACATATAGGCAAATGATTACACCATTTCCGGTTTCATCAAATTTGCTATACAAACACTTGTCCATTTGGTTAAGCTTAAAACCATTAGACAATACAACCTCATCAAACTTATTATGCCATTGTTTGGGAGCTTGTTTTAGTCCATACAAGGATTTAACAAGCTTACATACTTTATGCTCATTTCCGGGTATCACAAAACCCTCCGGTTGTTTCATATAAATTTCCTCATCCAAATCCCCATTCAAGAAGGCTGTTTTAACATCCATTTGATGGATAACAAGATTGTTAATGGCTGCCAAGGCAATCAACAATCTAATAGTGGAGATTCTAGCAACCGGGGCATAAGTATCGAAATAATCAATGCCTTCTTTTTGTCTAAAGCCTTGTATCACCAACCGGGCTTTATACCTTTCAACGGATCCATCAATTTTCATTTTCTTTTGAAGATCCACTTGCAACCCAATGGTTTACAACCACGTGGAAGATCCGTTAATATCCACGTATCATTGCCTAAAATGGAATCCATCTCATCATTAATGGCTTCCTTCCAAAAGGCAACATCCCGAGACTCCATAGCCTCTTTATAAGTTCTAGATCATCATCAATATGATAACAATATGCATATTGAAATCCTACATTATCTCTTGTACCCTCCACCAAATATGTTTGGAAATCGGGACCAAAATATTTTTCTTTCCTTGCCCTTTTGCTTCTTCGAAGCATTAAAGGCTCATCTTGTGACTCTACACCACCACAACTTTCTTTAAATCCAATGTTCATAGGAACAACATCTCTAGGCCTTGATATAGAAGAAAACCGACTTTCATCAAAGAGAGCATCCCTTGATTCAATTACGGAATGAACCGCAACTGAATCATTTGGTTCTATAACATAGAACCTATATGCCTTTGAATGCAAAGCATATCCAATAAATATGCAATCAATGCCTCTTTCCCCCAAGGTTTTAATCTTGGGATTGGGTAGTCTTACGATCGCTTCTACATCCCCAAACACGCAAATAATGCAAGTTTGGCTTCTTTTTATACCAAAGCTCATATGGGGTAGTAGGACTCTTTTTATTAGGAATCCTATTCAATAAATAACAAGCTGTTAACATAGCTTCTCCCCAAAAACCCTCACTCAATCCCGAGTAAGAAAGCATAGCATTCACCATCTCTTTTAGAGTTCGATTCTTTCTTTCAGCTATGCCATTTTGTTGTGGTGTATAAGGTGTAGTTCGTTCATGTATAATCCCACAAGATTCGAAAAATGGTGGATCATAGTATTCTCCACCTCTATCCGTACGAAGTTTCTTTATTTTAGTTTCAAGTTGCAATTCTACTTCGTTTTTAAACACTTTAAACTTTTCCATTGCCTCGTCTTTTGTAAAAAGCAAGTAAACATAACAAATACGAGTGCAATCATCTATGAATGTAACAACATACTTTTTGTTTCCAAAAGATGGTGTAGAACTAAATTCACAAAGATCACTATGAATAAGTTCCAAAATAGTAGACGACCTTTCAACACCTTTGAAAGGTTGTCTTACTATTTTAGTTAAGTTACAAGTATCACACTTATTCATAGTCGTACTACAAACAGAATTAAGTCATTTTTAGACATTTGTAACATTCTTCTAAAATGCACATGACCTAATCTTGCATGCCACAAGTATGAATCATCAACATTTACATGCATAACATTCATAGCAACATTTTCATACAAACCATTACTAACAATATTAAGCATAAACATACCATTGTTAAGATAACCAAATCCTACAAATACACCATGTTTAGTTAATACATAACAAGAGGACTCATATACTTGTTTATAGCCCTCTTTACATAAAATACTACCGGAAACCAAGTTTTTCCGGATTAAAGGAACATGTAAAACATTGTTTAAGGTTACAAATTTTCCAGAACTAAATTGCAAATTAACAATTCCTCTTCCAACAACAAAGGACTTAGACTCGTTTCCCATATGCACAATGGATCCGTCTTCAACTTTTTCATATGTTGAGAACCACGATCTATCCTTGCATACATGTCTTGTCGCTCCCGAGTCTATCCACCAACTAACATCATCATCCCGCAAATAACATGCTTCGGATATCGCGTGGTACATAATTCATATCGAATTAAAGCCACAATCATTAACAAGTGTACCTTGATGTTTTGATGGATCCGGATCTTTCGACCCCTCGTCCCGAACCTTTACCGGTTCCTTTACCATTGTTATGCTTTCTAGCATGACAATCCGCCCTAAAATGGCCTTCCTTACCGCAATACCAACAAGCCCCTTTAGGCTTTTTGTTGAACTTTGCTTTGTTTTTGTTGTTGTTGGAATCAAACTTTCTCTTGTTATTATTTTTCTTAGAAGTTTCCCCAACTTCAACCATGTTGATTGAAGTTGAGCCACCCGCAATGTTCTTACCGCAACCTACAACATTTTTACCACTTTCTTGCAAACGCAAACTTTCCTCTATCCTAAGATGAGAACCAAGTTCAATCAAAGAAAGTTCTTCCGTCTTATGTTTCAAGGAATTTTTAAAATCCCTCCAAGAGGAGGCAACTTTTCAATGATGCTTGAAACACAAATGGACTCATCCATAGCCATTTTATGCATAGAGAACCGACCAAACAAACGCAACAATTCATGATATTGATCCATAACCGGACGATTATCGACCATAACATACTTCATAAAATTACCAACAAGAAATTTCTTACTAGACGCGTCCTCACTTACATACTTAGCCTCCAAAGTATCCCACAACTCTTTAGATGTTTCAATTTCAAGATAGGTATCAAACAAGATTATTAGACATACCGTTCGTGATGTGACCACGGCATATATAGTCATCGTTTTCCCACTTACTTTTTCTCCTCGACTCTTCCATGGTGTCGTTATCATCAATCCGAGGGCATGGCGTACTCAACACGTACACAACCTTCAATGCGCTCAAAAGGAAATGCATTTTCTTTTGCCACCTTCGGAAATCCTCACCATTGAATTGTTCCAACTTGCCGAAATTAGAAGTCATCTCCTTGATACTCGACATTGTTCAAAACAACAATAATTTTGCAGATTGTTGGGGAGTTTGTAATGAAGTGAACAAAATTATCAAAACAGGAAATCTAGATACAATAACGTAGAGTCGAGGTGAGACTCTTTCCTGCAAAATTATTCGATCCCTATTGATTGCCTCCGGGGATTTTCTCGAATATGATTGCGGGATAAAACTACGTCCCCTTTTATCTTATGCAATAAGATGAAAGGATGCTATAAAAGTTTTGGTAGAATATGTATGTTGAAACTTGAGGTTTACTGAAAAATATTCAAAGAAGTTGAATAATTCTTCTTAACATTTTCTTGTTCTATTCTTGTTTTGTTCCCAAGTGTTATATATATATATCCCTTGTGTTCATTCAATGATGAAACATAAGTTACACCCTTTCAGAATCAGTTGCAACTGAAAAAACCCGAAAGGATACCAACAAAACCGACCAAACTGCTTCAAAATCGCTTCCGGACACCCGTTTGAATTCTGGACACCCGTCTAAAGCAAACCGGACGGGCGTCCGCTTTCTTCAAACGCTCGTCCGTCCAAACAAGTTTAGAACCCGTATCTAAATCTACACACCGGACGCCCGTCCGCAGAATCGAACGTCCGTCCAATGAAAGAGATTTAAAACCGGTAGCCAAATGGAACATCGACGCCCGTCCAGCGGGAAGATGGACGCCCGTCTGAAAAGAAGCCAAGGTGAACGCCCGTCTATATAAGACGGACGCCCGTCCAAACAGCAGCAGAATCCTGTTTTGTTCAACACTTGATCTAATCACTTCCGTAAGCTTGCAAATGTCAATTATAAGAATGCACCCCGCATCTCCAAACTTATATCGATTGTTTCAAGCTTACCAAACCTCAAAACTAAGTCCAATTACACTAAATGACATTGGTGATATAATCACCAACATATGTTATGGCTTGGAAATTGTTATTGTGAACAACCTAAGTATCACCTGGTTTGGTTTCTGATTCTTAATTCTGGTTAAATGCAAATTTGCTGACTTTCAGTTGAATATCTCTGTGATATTCAATCTTTTTTTTTTCATGTTTCTAATTATTGTCTCTCCTGTGAGTCGGTGCCCGGGTGAAATTTTCTATCCTACAACGGTTATAATCTAGTTACATCGAGTAATATACTGTACATTATGTCTGCACGTTTTTACTCTTTTTCACATAGTAAGGGTGTTTATGGTGAAATATAACAAATATGTGTGGACATAATGCATGTGAATTGGTATAACTACTCCATCTGTTTCAAAATATCTGAGGTAGTTGCCAAAAACACGTTTATTAAGAAAGTGATTTAATGTTTTGACTTTTCGGATGCAATGACTAAATAATTCCTATGATACAATTAATGCAGTCTTCTTTTTAACTTCTAAATAAGGATAAAGTAGGAAAATTAGCAATAAATACTGCTTTGAAAAATGTTCTGCCTCAGTTATGTTGAAACAAAACTTTTTTAGCAACTGCCTCAGTTATTATGGAACGGATGGAGTATGTTACAACAGAAGTATGTTAAAAATTTCAGTACCAGTTATCTTAACAGGTAACACTAGTATGGCTGAACTTCATAGCCTAACTTTCTTAACAATTCATCTTCAATCTTGGCACGCACTTGAACATATCAGCAAACTATCATCCAATGTCCATCCCGAGCAGGTCTCGAAGCAAGAAATACTCGTGATTTAGTCGGCCTTGAAGAGCCCGAGAAGTTTGTAGCTCACAAATCGCAGCTCAGAGTCGATAATTGAGTCGCATGTGCTAATTTCTCAAACCGTGTTACCACATGCCGTGTTTAGCCAATGATACATCCGAATTTCTTTCGCTATATACTTTTATTGATATTGATACGATTCATATCCATCAATAAATTTACGTTCAAATCGAATTATTATTGTAAAAGATATAAAATAACATGTATTATGATTAACGTGTCATGTAGTGAATATAAATCATTACCCCATTTGGATTTTCTCATAAATTCAGGACCACAATAGATACCGATTCCCTAGAAAAATAAGTTTTTCCATCTGATATGGACATTGGTCCTATTTGAGCGTCAAATACAACATTACATATAAAACGATGTCGTTTCATATGTAAATTAAGCATAATTACCGTCGTTTTGTGTATTTTTTACACTTAATAGTCAAATGCATTGGAGATGATTTTTTCCAATTATATATATATATATATATAGGGGCGGATGTACCTTTAAACTAGGGGGCAAGCGCCCCCTTAGATCCGGAAATTACACTATTATGTATGTTGTGTATTTTTTTTTGTCCCTCCTAAAAATTTACACTCGCCCATAGTATCGTCCCTCACCTGAGATCCTGCGTCCGCCCATATATATATATATATATATATATATATATATATATAATAAACCAAATAAAAATAAAACACGTAAACAGACACACAACCACACACTCCCAGATCTGGAATGAAAAGTAGGTGCAATGATTCCATGCACCTAAACGTTTGCGTATTTGATAGAAAGACCACGTTACACTTATTAGGATTATGTTCACATCATGCTTATTGGACATGTTTGAGATTTTTTGTGTGGTGTTTTCGACTTTTCGTGTGAAGACATCACATGTAGAGACATATATTATACATTATACATACTACACTGTGAAGGTCTTGTGTATAAATCTCTATGTACGGTGCATATATTCACATATGAAGTCAGTACACAAAAACATTTCAATATACTAATATCAGTTGTTTCTTTAAGCTCGTGTCCTCGATCTACAGTGAAATAATCATACATACTACACCGTGAAGGTCTTGTGTATAAATCTCTATGTACGGTGTATATATTCACATATGAAGACAATAGAGAAATTGGGAAATCAGGCCACTGTAACATCTGACATTTTTTTTCAGGTCAAACATTTTCTGACATTTTTTTTCAGGTTCCCCGTCCAAATTTGGACGATTTCGTCCGAATACAGTCAAAACCGTCCAAATTTGGATTTTTTTTCGTCCAAATCCATTCACTGACTAAAATGGACGGAATCCGTCCAAAATTCGGACGCAACGTCTAAATTGTGACGAATTCCGTCCAAATTTGGACGTTTCCCCTAAATTTGGACGGAATTTGGACGTCTTCCCAAATTTGGACGGTTTTCAAGTCTTCAATAAGTTGGCCAAGCATATCTGTTGCATTCCTCTCCTTTTTCCTCATTCTATTCTTGAAGATATCATTCATCATTTCCTTTATGTTCTTGTGAACCTGAATAAATTTACACCAAATTAGTAACAATACTTTGGTGTATTTGCAGATGGCAATCGATTTTTCTGCAAAGAAGATCTTCAGTGGAGGCCTTGATGATATACCTAGCAACAATAGAGAGAATTGTTCAGCTTTTGATTAAAGGAATGATGTCTTTTCCAGTAAATCTTCCTGGAACATCCCATAACAAATGCTTGAAGGTACCCAAAATATATAATTTGATCTGCATTTTTTTTTTTTTTTGAGGGGATTTGATCTGCATATTAATTCTCATTAATTTCTTGTAAATATGTGTGTGTATCAGTGTATGTATGGTGTAAATTTATTCAGGTTCACAAGAACATAAAGGAAATGATGAGTGATATCTTCAAGAATAGAATAAGGAAAAAGAGAGGAATGCAACAGATGCTTGGCCAACTTATTGAAGACTTGAAAACCGTCCAAATTTGGGAAGACGTCCAAATTCCGTCCAAATTTGGACGGAATTCGTCACAATTTGGACGTTGCGTCCGAATTTTGGACGGATTCCGTCCATTTTAATCAGTGAATGGATTTGGACGAAAAAAAATCCAAATTTAGACGGTTTTGACTGTATTTGGACGAAATCGTCCAAATTTGGACGGAGAACCTGAAAAAAAATGTCAGAAAATGTTTGACCTGAAAAAAAATGTCAGATGTTACAGTGGCCTGATTTCCCAATAGCTCGTGTCCTCGATCTACAATGAAATAATCATATAAATAGAGTAGATTAAATGTGATCTGATCACACACTTACAACTTTAAATATAAGCAATATGTAGCTCAGTTGGTTCTCAAGTAACATATCGTACAAAGGAATACATGATCGAATTCCGAGTCTCCGACAACCGTGATGTGGGAGTTAACTCTGAATTCGAGTGACTCTCTGTAGACACTGTGTCCTGATCCTCTCACTTGAGAGACCGCTGAGTCATTATGATTAATCTCATCACCATTCTATCAGGTCGGAACGAAGAGACAATGTGGACTAGGGACATTGTCTTTCGCAACGAGTAAACTTGTCGCCACCAAAAACTCAACTCCGCTTTGCTTTTTTGCAAATGCTTACTCTTTTTTGGGTTGCTTTTTTTGGGATGCTCAATCTTTATATTCTTCAAGCTTATTGGCATATTGTATTTCTTCAAGAACAAAAAGATAAACCCACCATCCCCCGCATAAGTCACTTTCTCCCAAATAAGCATATTCAAGAACAATCAAGATGGTTGATTCAAAACAACAAATAGTGATGTTACCTTTCATGGCACAAGGCCATCTGATCCCTTTCTTATCACTTGCAAGAAAGCTTCAAGAATCCACTAACTTCACAATCACCATAGCCACCACACCTCTAAATGTCAAATACCTCAAGAACTCAACAAATCAAACTCCCCAAATTCAATTTCAAGCTCTCCCCTTCAATGGTGCAGATTATGGGCTACCCCCAAATGTTGAGAATACAGAGTCTATACCTTTATCAAAGATGGTGAACCTCCTTCAATCATCTCTTTCCTTAAGAAACCCTTTTCACAATTTCATTGCAGATTTGGTTACCCAAAATGGGCACCCTCCAATTTGCATAATCTCTGATATATTCATGGGTTGGGCTAATGATGTTGCAAATTCTTTTGGAACTAAAAATGTGACCTTTACTACAGGTGGTGCTTATGGATCTGCTGCTTATTTCTCCATTTGGCAACATCTTCCTCATAGATTCACTAGTGAAAATGAGTTTAAAGTTCCGGGCTTTCCGGATTCTTGCAGATTTCATGTATCCCAGTTGCATCCATATGTGAAAGCTGCAGATGGTACTGATTCTTGGTCCCAGTTTTTTCAGACTACTATATTAAATTCATTGAACTCTTTTGGTATGTTGTGTAATACAGTAGAGGAAATTGAGCCTTTTGGGTTGGATATACTAAGAAAGTATGTAAAAATACCTGTATGGTGTATGGGCCCTCTTTTACCACCAAGAATGCTTATTAACACAGAACAAATGCATTCGAATTCGCTGGTTATTATCGGTAAGCATAGTGGGAGAGATCCCGGATTGTCTACCGATAAATGCTTAGATTGGTTGGATTTGCATTCAGAGTGTTCTGTTTTGTATATATCTTTTGGTTCACAGAATAGCATTAGTCCATCACAAATGATGGCATTAGCTTTAGGTTTGCAAGAAAGTAAAAAACCATTCATTTGGTGCATTAGGCCTCCGATCGGGTTCGGTTTAAAAGACGAATTCAAGCCCGAATTGTTGCCTAAAGGGTTTGAAGAAACGGTTCGAAATGAAAACCAAGGGTTGTTAGTTTATAATTGGGCACCCCAGTTGGAGATATTGTGTCATAAGTCGATATCTGCGTTCTTGAGTCATTGTGGATGGAATTCAGTGATGGAAAGCCTGAGTCAAGGCGTACCGATCATCGGTTGGCCGCTTGCGGGCGAGCAGGCGTATAACTCGAAGATGTTGATTGAGGAAATGGGAGTGGCTATGGAGTTGACAAGAGGGATAGAGGGATGTGTTGAGAAAGATGATGTGAAGAAGGTGTTGGATATTGTTATGGATAATAAAGAAGGGAAAGGAATGGAAATGAAAAGAAAAGCTGTTGAAATTGGGGAATTGATTAGGGGTAGTGTAATTGATGGGGAAAAAAATAAAGGGTCTTCCTTAAAGTCACTTGATGATTTCATTTCTGCTGTAATCTCTAGAAAGAAAAAATAGGTATCAACTCTTTTTTTACTTTTGCATTCTCTGTTTTACATGTTAAATTGTGTAATATATATTGTTGCTTTACTCCCCGTAGTGCAGGTGTAAACGAGCTAAGCGGTTTGCCTCTGATTTGATTCGATTTTTTTATTCGGATAGTTTGATTCGACAAGATTTGTAATCGAATAGGTTCAAATTGAATATGGTTCGGATACAAAATGAGTCAATCTCAAGCGGTTTTCATGCTCAACTCATTAGCTCATTCATGAGTTTGATCCAATTATATATATATATATATATTTTGAGTGGTTTGCTTCAATTATAAGTACACTATAGAGCAAATGTAGTGGCTCTATTTGTCAAAGCCTTCTACTGAAAAAGTTAAAAGTGAGAAGTCCTTTACTAAAAAAAAAATAGGGTAATGGCTTTAATTGTTGTAGCTTTTTCTCCCAAGCCCTCTCCTGCCCCTTCTCTGTCCCGAGGCCACTGGAGAGGCATTTTCCCTTTTGTCAACTAAAAAAACCAAAAAATCACAATATACCTTTATTTTTTGTCTTGACCATTACCCTGTTTTCTCTATTTGTCATCCCTCAATATCTCTGACAAATATGCCACATAGATTATGGAAGGATTTTTCTTCACAAACCACTACATGTGCTCTTAGGCTCGGAATGTTCGGTTATGTACTAACTTGGTCTTTGGCTCGGCCTATACATAAAATCTTCGTGTTAGAACTGATTTGACCGTTGGAGGGTCAGTCTAGAGATCCTATTCCGAGCCCTGACGCTTGTTTCCTTGTGCATATGTTACAACGAGTTAATTCGAAACTATATCATGTAGATTTGATAATCACTTATTCTCCTCTCTTTTCATTTATATCACAATCTTTTCTTTTCTTATACGTATCTTTTCTTCAATCCAAAAGTCGTTCATTTCCCATTGCATTTCCCTAGAGGTCACATTTAAGGGAATATTATGCGAGAGCCTAATAATTTGTTTGAATCGGTGTAACATAGTGTAAGGTAACAAAACACATAATTATATTTAATCGAACGAAGCATTATTTCATTATATGATGCATAAGATCTTATAGAAAGTGATAGATGACATGATACATAGAGGTGGAGGTATAAAGATAGAGTGATATGGTGAAGGCGGGTATAGAATGTTGGAAAAGGGATGGGTAAGATAGGTATATGGGTAGGCATGAGGAGAGAAGTGGTGGTACGTAGATGGTGGTGGTGTGGTGTGGTATGGTGATAGGTGGTTGGGTGAGCGGCATGGTTGTAAACATTAGGTTGGGCGTAAAGACGGGTGGGCATTGGGCGGTAGCCGGTAGGTGGGCACGGTGGGGGATGATATGTAAACATTAGGTTGGGCGTAAAGACGGGTGGGCATTGGGCGGTAGCCGGTAGGTGGGCACGGTGGGGGATGATATATACTCAAACCATACTCAAATAATCTAACGAACGAAACTTTGGTTTTCTCACTTTTTTTTTCTCTCCACCTGCGGGAGGTTTTGGGTTTCTCTTATGCCCCTCCGGCGGCCACCTCCTCCTTTTTCTATGGTTTATGTTTTTTCTTTTGTTTTCCTTCACTTTTCGTTCTATAGTTTGGGTTTGTTAAAGGACAGCCTACTTCGGTGGCCGGATCTCGTTTGTGCTTTATCAAGAGTTTCTGATCGGCTTGCATGCTACTGCTTTTGCTAGATTGAAGACTCTCAAGATGGTATAGTGATTTATCCGTTCGTAAACCAAGATATCAGCATCATCGATTGGTTTTGGGATGCAATTCGGGGTGTTTTTTTTTTGTTCAATCGAAGCATCGTCCTAAGGTCTTTTTTCTCTGTTCGTGGTAGTTTGGGGTCAGCCTTCATACCGTCGGCTGGTGGGTTATGGCGGAGCATAGAGGTGGTTGCTGCCATAGGTTCTTTATTGGTAGATGGCCCACAATTTGCCTATTCGGGGGAAGGTGTCATTTTTACAGGCTCTTTTGTACCGTAAGACGGTGGTGGGTGGTGGAGCTAAAGCCAAAGGTGGTGGCTTTTTTTGTGTAATTATTTTGTCTTTTGTCTCCGGATGGATTCGGTGTGTGTCGGTTACTACAGTTTCTATTGACTGGTGTTTGGCTTTCTTTCAAGTTATGGAGGTCCGCTTAAAAGACTGATACTTTCCATTTGGTTTCTTTACCAAGTCAAGTTCTCCACAACAAGACACTATTTAGTGTTTGGGAGTTTCCCCATTGTTACATTCCTTTCGTTTTAGTTGTTTGGTTGATTCCAATATTATATACTTCTTGGTCCGTAATACAAGGCTTGTAAGAGTTCAGAGGAGGAGGGGGTGAATGAACTCTTTTCGATTTTGGAGTTTCTTACTTAATGAATGAGTCTGATCTGTAATAATAGACTAGCAAGTAGCTCGTCTGGTTTTACTGATCTGGCTGTCTTCAAAAAGTAAATGCAACGGAATAATGATATAGTTCGAAATAAACATTGAGCTTGGTTTTCAGTGTTGTGTAGTGTGATATAAGGTATGCAAGTAGTGAAAGTAAAGGAGTCAAGAAATGTTATCGATCTTCGGAGTGGCGTAATCTCCTACGTGACCGCTTCTCCCGTGACTTGGGAGGTATCACTATTGTACTCTAGACTAATACAATAGACAAGTGTCCTTGACACCCCGCAGATGCTTCACACTCTAAATAGCCAATCCTTGACACCCCGTAGATGCCTCACACCCCGCAGATGCTTCAATGGTCTATTTACACGCAACTAGTCTGAAAAACTTCCTTTCTTCAACAGCTCGTATGTCTTCTTCGTTGTTCCTTCACACCCCGCAGATGCTTCAACAGGTTCGCCGTTTCCTTGAGAACATGATTGTTGAGTAGGGTGAGTGATGTATCAAATTAATGATACAAAGGATAGAGCTTTGTTGAATCTGACTTTGAAGTTGGGTTGTAGCTCTCTTGATCAAGTAGATCACTAGATATTTCTTTAAAGCTTAGTTGATCTTGATCTGGTTGATTTCCGGATCTGTATTGGTAAGCTTGGAGATGAAGATCTTGTTGAGAGATGGCTTTCTAAATATTTCAAGAACTTCGCTTATTGAACAACTTCTTCTTCCATCGCTCTTCTTCATCTTTTTATAGTCTTCGTAGGGTAGATGTACGTTGAAGAATGTGTGGCTCTGAATCACTGCTGAGTTGTCACTTGAACTTTTGAAATTGGCCCGTTTAGCTTTTATCCGTTGGAGCCTGTACTTGTCGGCTTCTAGAAGATAACTTTATAGCATCAAATGCTATTTCTCCACTTGTATGTTTTCGTAGCCGTTAGATCAATTATTGATCAAATGGATGGCTACGCGCCCTTTAATTTATCACTTCAAATATTTTTTAGTCACTTGAGAACATTTGTCGTCTCTGGTCTAATCCTTTTACTCGTCTGAATCTTTATTGCTTTACTCGTCTGCTTTTGCTTGGCTTGTTGGTCAGCTTCAGCTTCAACTTCGTGAGTAGTCTTTCTTGATAGATGGACAAGACTCTGGTCTTCTAGTCGTCTGGTCTTCTTGTCTTAAAATCTTAAAGCTTAGACTAACCTATATTCTATAAATTCAAGCAAGGTCTGACTAATCTTATACAATTCGCTTGTCAGACTACTAAGAAAACTTATACTTGGTTTCTAAACCAACTATTTTGGTATCATCAAAACTCTTAATCTATGGAGACCTAACAGTTCTGGTGTTTTTCGACGTTTGTCTGGGTGTAACCTTTGTTTGTTGTTTTAAAAAAATCCTTTCGTTTCGGAGAAATAAAAAAATCTAACAAACAAAACAAATTACGCATAAAGTGGTAAAATAATAAATATTTTTTTCTTGAAGAACAATTTCGTATATGTGTAATGTTAGTATCACAATAGTTGTGTCACAACGAGTGACATAATGATCAATCCTACATTATGACCAACAGTATAAAAGTGTTTTGTGTCACTTGTTGTGACACAACTGTTTTGCAAGGAATATTTCCTCCCTTGTACAACCACAACCATTGTGATACAACGACCAATACGTTTGCACCCTTGATCATGTGTTAGACCCATTGATCATGGTGAAATATTTGTGCCACAACACATTTTTTCATCATTGATTTTTATGTGACCCATTTGAATCAATAGGTTTCATATCATAATCCATGATCAAAAATGTATTGTGCACTTTGTTGCGACCATTTTGTTGCAATATCACTACTCTTGATCATGATTTAGGTCACCATAATTAACGGTGGAAAAATTGTGTTGTGTCGCTACTTACTCTTTGTGGTAATCAATAACGTGATCACTCGTTATTGTGCACGTGACGGTGGAAAAATTGTGTTGTGTCGCTACTTACTCTTTGTGGTAATCAATAACGTGATCACTCGTTATTGTGCACTTTATTACGACCATTTTATTGTTGCACTATCACTACTCGTGATCATGATGTAGGTCCACCATAATCAATGGTGGAAAAATATGTTGTGTCACTACTTACTCGTTGTGGTAATTAATAACGTCACTCGTGATTATCATCGTGGGTAATGCTAGTAATACAAACATTCACACAACGAGCTAGTAACACAACTTGGTTTTACATCGTTGATGATAATTAGCCTACATCATGATCAATCGGTTCTACATAATCATCAATGTATTGATACAAATGAAATAGAGCAATGATAGAGACACAACCAAAGTTAGACAACGGATGACACAACGTGATCTTTCGCCCTTGATTTTGATGAGTCTACATCACAATCAATTAACACTAATTAAAATCAATGGTGAGAGATCACGTTGTGTCACCCGTTGTGTATAGCTTTGGTTGTGTCTGTATCATTACTCTCTCGATATTATCTCTATAGAGATATATAAATCAGGTTGTGTCATTCGTTGTGACAGAGTAATTTACAAGTCGGTAGCATTACTTTAATCACCTATATATAATACATAAACACATACAATTTTTTCCACATTTAACATAGCATATATATACTATGGAAAACTCTCAACCTCTTGCATCAGAAAGCTTCTCTGTTAATTGGTCAATAAACCCTAATAACAAGTCTTCTTTTTTTGACACCATTATAAAAGAAGCCATGAATACATTTCATCATCAAGATAATTTTGATTTCAATTTTCACCTTGATTTTTCCACATCATGTAATAACAACAACAATTCTGTTGTTCATGCTGATGAAATCTTCTCTAATGGTTACATCAAGCCCGTTTTCAAGTTCGAATCGCGAAAACAACAGCAGCCTCCTCTTGATCTTGACATCAGCCCACATTATGTTTCTAGGAGGCTGAGATTAAAGGGTTTGTTTAAGAAAATTAGTGAAATATTCATTAAACAAAGTGTTAATTAGGTTTGGTGGATGTTTAAGAGATGGATGCAGAGTTGAAGATTTTCATGATCATCATCAACATTGGGATGCTGATGATTATGGTAGACTGCGAAACATGGTATTACACCCCATTAGAGCTATAGATTCTTGTGAAATTGAGAGTCCTATTGATGAAGCCATTCTCCACTGCAAAAGATCATTTGGTAAGTGTTTTTTTTTTTTTTTTTTTTTTTATTTTTATCATCCAACGGTTTGTATGACAACGAGTGACATAATATATATTTTTAGGTATTGTTAATGGTTGGAACCACGGTCGATATACCCGGACACCACATTTTGAAAAAAAATCGATCTTACAGACAGGGAGGGAACCAAGAATTGATAGTCGGGTGGGCTAATGGACGGGTGGGCTGAATTAAAACAACTAACAGTGTTGGACTGATTTATATAAGATTTTTTGTGTACCAAAAATAAAAACCGGGTGGGCGCATGTCCCTGCTTATAGAAGTCGAAATTCGCTTCAATTTTTCCAGAGTCGGGTTTTGTGCATAAATTCGACTATGGAGAAAATCAAATTGCACTGTGGTGTCTCAAAAGTATATAGACTTTGATGGCAAGAACAATGTGTCATTGATTATGATGTGTCCACATTATTATCAATCATTCTTACATCATTAACAATAGTGTAGAAGTTGATTATATATGTCATTCGTTTTGGTACAATCGTTGTGGAAGTAGCATTTCCTTTTTTGGGTGGTGATCTTACTATCATAATTTTGTGCAAAAACCAGTAATACAAGCCATTGACCAATTATTGTAGGCCTATATCTGATCAATGATGTAAAAATACGTCGTCACTCTTTGTGGTATGTTTTTTGACATTTTTTTTATGAGGCTTTTATATCATTGATTATGATGAACCTACGTCATTATAATTATATATTGCTTGTCTATATGCATTACACGTTCACTAATGGAATCACGTATTATATCATCATTAATCAAAATGTATAATTTGCATTAATTAATGTACAAGTGCACTTATGTAACGATGACATTTATCTACTACACATTTATGAACCATTGTGTGTTCTTTTGCAGCTTCAAGATGATTTGCTTGGGGTCCACACTCTTATCAGTTGCAGTTACCGGCACAATCAGTCAAACACGAATTGTTGCAAAATATCGTGAAGCTTTTGGCTCATTTTAGAAGGAAAAAGGCATTTGGTTGACAAATGTGACAAAAAATTATATATTATTTTCTTTGATATTCACCAATATACATTTTAGCCTGAAAGCAGTATTGTATTGTTTTGATATTAATAAAAATGACAGTTATTATTAAAGTTATTATATGCTTATATTGTATGTATTAAATGTATATATACGTACATCACGGAAAATTTCTAAGGTTTTTTTTTCATATTATCATAATCTTAGTATATACATGTAATGTACTAGATCGTTGTATATAAAACATTTATTCCCGCAAGAAGTAAAAAGTTCGTGAGTATTTCGAGTCAAAACACGATTTTCATGTTTGTTAATTTTTATACCACCGGGCATGGCTTCATTTAAGAAATCCCTCTGGAGGTTTAATTCAACCAAAACTCGATTTATAGAGTAAATAATTATATAATTGCATAAATGCAATATTAAATCTAGGTGAAATAATATCAGAATTTCAAAGTTGAATAAATCAATTGCAAAGTTTAAGATATTGATTTGATTCATTGGAGAAATTCAGATTATAGGTTTATACTGCCCAGATTGACTTTCACAATGATATAAGGAAATAAATAACTGTATTTTCATACATGAACAATGAAAAGAAAAATGTTTAATTTCCATATATAAAAAGAATAGATCGAGGATGAAACAACAAAAACAGAAAACAGTAAATTTCTTCAGCCTATATGGGGAAGTTTTTGTGTATTGTGTACCTACGTGCGGATACACGCCGTGGCACACTACACACCACACGATTTCATTCTGCACTTAAACTGTGTGGTTCTGATCGTTTCACCCGTCACATCAGCTCAAAATCTCTACACCGCACAAGTATTTCCCTTATATATAGCACTCTATTGAGGAGACAAGCCTAACCAACTTTGAATATGAGTTCATATCATGGGGACCACACAAATTAACATGACTGATAGGAACTCAAAGCAATGAGGGCAAGGATTGGGGAATTTTTTTGGGTGGTATATGAGTATCCGGATATATATATATATATATATATATATATATATATATAAACATTTGCGTTGTAACGCAAAATACACACAAAGACATGTGTATATTTATGATGGCGTGAATGTGTACAATCTATATATTCCCTAAATAATATTACTTCTGTCCCATAATGTAAATCAATAGTAAGAGATATGGTATGAAGGATGAAATAATCAGAGCTTTAGATATAATTTCTTCATTCCTGAAAAAAAAAAAAAAAAAAAAAAGGATATAATTTCTTCCAAAATAATACAATGCTAATACAATAAATGTCTTTTAAACGTATCATATGCTAATTAAGGAGTATATGTTTAATTAATTGGCTACTTTAACATGTATCCATCATAAATTAATGTCAATTAAGAGAGACGTGATTCAGTCACTACTTTCAAAAATTCATGTTTTGAAAGTTCTTTTTGTCTCTTAATTTTGTTGAATAAATTGCATTATAAGACAAAGAAAGAAGCATCTTGAAAAGTAAAGGAAAAGCTATGAAAATGAATATTATTTTGGAGTTATATAAATTTTTTTTGGGGGCATTTATCGCATATCATTGCCTAGCCTAAATATATGGTGTGAGAAAGAGATTGAAGGGCCTCATAATCCTGTTTTGCTGTTTGCAAGGCTATGTAAATAGTGTCATTTTTGTATTTTCTCCACGTTCATTTCATTTACATGGAAGTCATTGCTTATAATTTTCTTCCATTTAATTGGTGGACTTGTGTGATGATGTTGATTTTAATTTGACAAGGTTGCACCTTTTCTAATCGGCTAAGACCGCCGTCCTCGCCTGGTCTAAGAAAGTATTCTATTACTTTACCAACGTTTACATCTCGTTTATACTTGTTTATCGATCAAATATTTTAAAATGAGACAAATTTAAAATATAGAGATCTGTATTTTTACTAATACGGATCGAGTTCAAATACTTTGATCTTAAATTCTATTGGTCATAAAGAATCAGATTATATATATGTAAAATCCCACATCGGGACGGACGGCGGTCAAATTGACCGCATTTGACTCATTTAACAAATCGTGCCTCGTTCCTCAGTTTTAAGATTGTCATGTATCATCATGTTATACTTGTTTTATCGATCAAATATTTTAAAATGAGACAAATTTAAAATATAGAGATCAGTATTTTTACTAATACGGATCGACATAAAATATCTTAAAGAATCGATTATATAACCGTCCCACATCGGGAAATTAGCAAAAGCTCACCTCCATATAAGTGTGAGACATAAAATATCTTGTCAACTCGGGCGACGACGGTCTAAGCGATTGACCGGACAATTTATGGCTCATGTAACACAGTTACTGTGCGCCGTGTCCTGGGGCGTTACGAATGGTATCGAGACGACTATTGACGATTTGTATAGGGACGATACAAAAAATATAGTCAACTCGGGTTAGCGCTTCTGGCCAGGCCGGACAATTTATGTGCGTGCAGGGGCGTTACAATATCATCCATAACCATTCTAAAATTTATGTGTTTTACAATGCTTTTCTCGCAAGTTGTGGAGAAATATAGGGTTTCACATGCATTAAAGGGGATATTTTTCCGAGTTTCAGAACATTTGGAGGAGACATGGTTAAGTTTATCACTTTATTTTCATAATAATGCTTGGCATGTTATGCTATGCCTTTTATCTTCATACATCAAGGGCTTTATCTAACATTTGTTTCTTCGGATTATTTTTCCCCAGGAAACAAAAATTCCATTAACGAAAAGAGATACAATACAAACAAACAAAACACACATACTACAGACTACCACCGGCCGCCACCGGACGAACTCGGACAAACCGGACTACAAACGTGCCATAACTGGGCACACTAACACACACAAAACAAAGACCAACCAAAAGCTAATCTAAATTGTCAAGAGTATAAATTTCCAAGAGAAAGTCTTGACAAGAACGAGTGAAAGCACAAAAGTCGAAGCCTTCACCCGAGCAGACAAAGAGGAAAAGAACCACATAGCCAAAAGAAATGAAACAACCATCATTCATGTTTATTTTTATAAAACAACCGGCAACAACATAGCTCCGCCACTGGAATAGAGCCTGGAAAATGACTACCACCCCTGCAGCTAAGAAGCCAAGCCGCCGCCATACGTCTATATATAACGATAAAACCCGAGAGATGAAGCCAACAACCAACAGCACCACCACCGAAGACTATGGAAAAGGGGAATAGATCCCGGAAATTAAGCGGCAACTAAAAAACGCACCTTGGAGATCAATTCGCCGCCATGGTTAGCCCAATGCCATATCTGCAAATCCATCAGCAATCTCCTCCTTGAAGCTCCAAGGAAAACCCCACTACCCAACTGGAAGGGAGTAGGAGGCCAACAACCGCCAGAAAACCGGTATGCAGAGCCATCGCCGGAGGGTAGGAGCCGAAAACAAGAAACAATCTAAGATGATTGTCCACGGCAATAGATAGGCGGTCAAAACTGTTGAAATGATGTCTTAAACCCAATCGGGTTGGACCGGATCCGACCGGCTAGGGTCATTTACAGTCTATTTAGTTCATGTAATAACTTTATTATGATTAATAAAAACACTTTTTCTATTATATATTTTTGTTTATCTTTATGAACCAATTATGTTATTGAATATATAGTAACGTCCTTAGTATTAAGTTGTGAGAGATAAACCATGATGGTGAATATGGTTGATGAGATCTATAATCACTTTAGTAAGTGTGATACTTAAATGTCTCTAGTCGTATGTACTTTCAAACGGGGCATTGATAGTACGATTAGACTAGCACGTATTAGATGTCTTCTATCTTATTGAAGATAGGGAAAGATCTTGTATATCGAAGTGTAAAGACACTTGGACTGTACGTGGACGTGTATTAGAGAATGCATACGTTAGACTGATCCGCTTACATTAAGTGTCGCAGTATGTGGCAAGTGTGTAATTATCCTGAGACCAAGTCTTTATGGCATCACGGTGTGGATTGTCATGCTTTGACACTATTGAGGTTTCCCTTAGCCACGGGGCGATCATGTTGTGGTGCTCGGGTATGATATTGAAGCATGCGTAAGATACATGTTTGTTTGCCCGGAAATCGTGTATCCTATTAGTAGGAGTAAATATCCGAAATAGCCTTCTTATAAGAAATGTCTAACTCTCGTGAATCTTTGCAAAGTGGGAGTAAATGAGTTATTCTGAGAGAGCATGATATCCAGATTATAAGATACGATCGTTGATGTACTGACACTCGAGATACGATTGTATGGATATTATTACAGAATAGAATTCTATTTACATGGTAACTGTTTCACATTAAAGGTAGTAGTCATTGCTTTCGAATCTTCCGATGATTGAGGGTCACGATGTGTTGCTAGACGCTATTTCGTGATTGTTAAATATGAAAGGCATTTTCGTAATTGCACTTTCTGTCTACGGCCAACATATTTCGGAAGCCTATCGGGACACACACATAAGATCATCTAGCCGGATTAAAATGCGGTTATAGTGATAACCAAATAAGGAAATTTTATCTCGACTATAAATTGTTGTAGTGATTAAATTAATATGCTGGTATTTATTTATTATAAATAAATTAAATACAAGATATTAATTATGTTGATTAGTTAAAGAATATTCCGGATGCCAATTTATTGGCATATGGGTGCCACTTTCTAGTGAATGAGATACACTTGGATTGTGCAATTTAATTAGTGTTATTATCATATATTAATATTAGATATTAATAGATTTGTGCAAATTGATTTATGGTAATATGATAAAGATAGTCAATATTAGATATGGACATTGTCTTGGATTTATTTACTATGAGATATTTTTCCTTATTTTAATAGTAAAAGGTTTTCTTTCTCTTTACTCTACGCAGAAGCTTTTTCCCATTAGGTTTGGGACACTAAGGGGCGTACCACCCTCTATATAAGAGAGGAGTTGGCTAGCTCTTTTATATCATCACAATTCCAAGAGTTTATAATTCTTGTGAAAAAATTAAGAGCTTCTTCTAGAGAATTTTAGAGAGAGAGAGAAAAGGCCGGTCTAGCAACCGGATTTTTCTAGTAGCTATCCAATGAGGATTCCGGCGAGGTGCTCGTGTGGATATTGATAGAGGCCGGACATATGGACGGCTTGCACGCACTACTATCTCCCTAGACGGTCAAAGCGTTGATCTTATAGATCAAGCAAGGTAATCACCGTCTACTAACTTAACGTGTTTATTGTATTAAACGAAATCGATCTTGGGATAGAAAATCAAATTTTGAATTCCGATGCTAGTTGATTTCCTAACAAAAACCATAACAGAACAAAGGAAAAGAAGATAAAATAAAGACAAAACGAAAGAAAAAAGAAAGAAAACGAAAAACAATGGACGCCGGCAGCCGGAGCCTGAAAAATCTGAGTGGTACTAAGAGGAAGAGAGAGGAGAGAGATGTTTCTTCTGATTATGTTTCCCTAAAGAAAAAAATTTTGTTAATATATGTAAATTATGAGTACTAACCGTGTTCGATTCGTTGGATCATTAATTCAGCCTTGGTTTATATATGAAATAATTATTTGTTATGGATTATCAATAAAGATTTGCCCGATTTAAAAGTGATATGTTGTGATTTTCGGATATTGGGTCATGATGTGTCATAAGAGTGTGGACTTTCTATTGTAGAGACAAAGAGGTAGTTTATGTTTTTGTGATGGTAGAAATGAAAATACCTAAAATATAGTTCACTATATGAAGGGTAGTTCACTATATGAATGGGTCATTGTCCCTATGTCACACACTATTCCATTGTAATATGTCTCCGATCATCAGATAGAACTATGTAGAAATTCCAAAAGGGTTCTCTGAAAAGTCTATCGGAAAGTGTGCAAATCTTGAAGACCGAATCCTACAATTCAGAAGTAGAACTGCAGGGCTACAAATTCATGTACACTTCTATTTTCATATTTTCTTTAAACTCCTAATAGTTTAACTAATCATGGATTGAAGTGATTATATCACATAATATTAGATCTAACAGGAACCACCATGTGAGAGAAAATTCCAATAGGATTTTTGTAGTCTCAAACCGGTGGCCCTCTACAGCAGTGTGAGGGCCTTGAGTCAATCGTAAAGTTCATTAAAACATGAATGGAGAAGTAATTGAAATTGTTACACCAAAAATGTGACTACTTGCGTATCTAAAAGTGGAATCAAGTTGTCAAATATACCTTACACCATCGTGGATGCAGTGTTTATGTATAGTGTAGCATGCCAAAAATGATGTAGGAATACCAGAAATGCTGACCTAATCACTAGTAATGTTGACCCCAAGGCATAAGGATCTCTATAAAGCTATGTGCCTTTTTTTCCTCGAGACCTCCAGGGCATTAGTGTTAAAAAGCTTCACTTTTATGGAATGGACATATGTATCTCGAATTCTGACAAAGTTGAACCATTTCTTTGTCAGAATTTGGGATACATATATCCGTTTCGTATAAGGGAAACTTCTTAACACTTGTGTCTGAAGGCTTTGAGGAAAAGAGGGGCACAAAGCTCTCCAGAGTGGTCATTAGGCCTTGGGGTCAACGTTTCTTGTGATAAGGAGCCTCCACCATTACGGTATATTGGATTTTTAAGCTTCCTTCCGATTCGACGGTCTTGTTTGACCACCCTACATAAATGTCGAAATATGAAAATGAACACTTATTGTGGGTCGAATAGTGGTGGAGTTTGGTTTGATTTTTGTTCAAATAGTTTTCTTCGATACGGTTGGAGGTTGATTAGGCCCAACTCGAATACCAAATGAGTCATTCTCAAGCATTAAAATATTCGACTCGTTTGCTTACGAGTATTTTCGAATTAAAATTGCAAAATTATGTATGAATTTGATTAATATTTATCAAACTCTATGTTATCGTATATTTAGATGTACTTATTAAATCTGCATAGTAGAACTACTATTTTGTCGTCTTCTGCTTTTTCTTCTAACCTTTTTTTTTCCGGTCCTGAATAGCTAAAACGACGACGTAGAACTGAGCAATTGCATTCCTTCCACATACCAGCTACGTGTAATTCCCACTTCCGTTTTCCAACTCCACCACCGTTTGCCAGAGCCTATGATCGGCTTTCTTCTCCACTGAAGGAGATCAGTGGAATGTTGAAGATGGTGGTGTGTTCTTATCGTATATGCATATTATTTCGCAGTCATATTCTTATCTACCTGTGTCTGTGCAGGAGGTGCTTTCGTTTTTCCGGCAGGTCAATCTCATTTTCCGGTAGGTTTTTCGCTCTTTCTCTTCTTGTACGCCTTCTTCGTTTTGTCTTCTGCTGTTCCGGGTTATGAAATCTTGCATTTTTTGGGGTTTGTAGACGTCCTCTCCGCTGTCTCTCTCTGAATTTAATTGTGTATTAGTGCTTCGTCGCCTTCATTTTCAGTTTATGTTTTCAAATTAAGCCTCATGATATTTGATTGGAGAGTATTTGCTTTATCAATTTGCCTTGCTGAGGCTCTTTTGGTGTCATTGTGATTCATCTGTCACGTTTCTGCCATTTGCTTGATATTAACAACTTATATGTTGGAACTTCTTTGACACTGTAAATTTGTTGGTTAAATGTAAATTGAAACAATCCCAAAAACATTGAACAAGATTGTAGACCTTTGAAGAATCGGGTTTCTGAATTGGATAAAAATTTCAGGAAGCTGGAAGAAAATTTGTTAATGCTCAAGCCTCAAGCTTCTCTTCAAGCTAATTATGAGTAAGTGTGTAGGTTGCAAAATAATTTTAATGAATTTAAATAGCTTAGAGAAATTTTAACTGACCCAGATGTAATTTCTTCATTCCACAGCGCTGCTTCTCATTTGGAAGAATTGGGTTGTACCATAACAGAGGTAATTGTGTTCTCAAGAATATTTTCTCTTCTTGATTGGAAATTGTTTCAAATTTGCAGGACCAATTGTGTATGGCTGCTTGTACTGTCCGTGCTCTTACCAGCAGACTCTTTCTACTTTGAGCTTTGCAGTTTCAAATCCTCTCTAGCTCTTCCCAAAAACCATTTTCATGAATATGGTGGAATAGGATTGAATAGGGAGAAGTGATGAACTCGTTCATGAAGATGTTTGTTGAATTATGCTGTATTGTTTTGTGTGTGGTGTCTGGAAATTTCAATTTCTTTTTATTTTTCAGATGCAGATTCAAGGACACTGAAGGAAGAAAAGAGGAAGAATTGTTTGAAAATCTCAAATCTGATAAGTCAATTGGATAGGCTGTGGACCTTATTGATCCAAAGGAGCTCTCTGCTAAAATGTTAAAGAAGTGATCTTTTACATCCGTATAACTTTATCTTCATCTAACAGAGTACTTTCCTGATTTCTGCTTTATTTACTAGAGGAATAAGATAAACCTTAATGAAATTTCTCATGATTCAGCAGTTGGTCTCATCCACAGAGTGCTCAATATTGGCGTTCTACTCGCTGAGGTAAAGCCTTTCATTTCAGGGTAACTGATTCTTCTAAATAAAGTGAAACGATTTATCAACTTTGTGCTACATTTTATCATAATACCTACAATGAGCCTCTTGGGTAAGGTAATCAAGAATGATGAGCCTCTTATGAGCACATGTGCAGCAACATGAGTGACAATTCTCTTTTTCCGTGTAGTGTTTGGAAAGAGATTTAATAGGATGTGCTTCATTCTTGAGTAGTTTTAGCATTACAATAGTCTGTGATATTAGTAGGAAAATGATGTGCTTTATACCTGAGCTTGAGAAAACCTTACTATATAGATGCAGCAACTCTGCATTGTCTGATACCAAAAAGATATTGATTATTTTGGTGGCAGGTCTGTTTCGGTTATATTGGTGAATGAGTTTCCTGATGGCAGATATTGGAGCCATATATTCCACAGGTTAAAGAGCTCCATAATTGGTAAGTTTTTTTTAATTTATAGTGTTAAATTTTCCCTTCATTGATTGTTTGCTACCGCGTTTAATCAGAAATTAATTTTCTAGGGTTGATATGATCTCATGAAGAGATCTGCCGAACCACCTACTCAGAATTATCTGGAATCATCAAATGACAAGATTGACGGTGTAGAAGTAACACCAATCTCACGTTTACCTTTACCTCTTTGCTAACACTGACATTTCTTTTTGCAACATCAGAGCCCATCATGGGTTTGGTTGGGTTGGAGAATGGGGAAATACAGGGTAAGTTACAAATTTCATTGAATTCTGTAAAATATTTTTATGTATACATTGTTGTTTTCAAATGTTTGATAATCTGTCGAAATGAACTCAATTTCTGCCCCATTTATTCATATCTGATAAGAATCGTCCAAATGTTGCCCCATTATCCGATTATATTCAAGTTGAGGCACTTCATCATGCAAACAAGTTAAAGACAGAAGCCTACATCCTTGAACTGCTTTTATGGCTGAATCACTTGATCAACCGATCCAAGGCCAATACCAATAGTGCCAAGCCCAATAATGGTTCACTCATTCGGGAGAACTAGCCAATGCGTACACTTAATAATGCGACACGGACACTTACCGAAGAGCAGACCACACAACATGATGTGAATGGCCTACAACAAGCTCCAGGTATGAACATCAGTCCATGTTAAGTAGTTCTGATGAAGTTGAGATATTCAGCAAAAAACTCGACATCGTCGACAGAACACGAACACGTACACGGACACCACGTAAGGATTATATTGTTCTGACATAACTATAGGTAAAATTAAGAGTTATGAGAAGAAGAAAAAAAAAAGTGAAAGGTAAGAAAGAAAAGTTGGGCAGCTTGTGCTGGTATTAATGAGGCTGCAAGTTCTTTCGGATGTTTTATTTATTTATTTATGCTTTTCTGCTGCTAACCGTATTTGTTTTGATTTTAGCATTTAGGATTTCTCTGTATATGGTTCAAATTGTAGAAATGATTGTAAGAGAACAAATTTTTATCATTTTGATCTAGAAGGGCATCGGTAGAAAGAAATAGGTGCCGGGATATTCAATCCTACTCTTTAAGAGAGTTCCCCATGTATACTCCAACCTAAGATACTGATGCACCGTGTAAATCATCTTGGTATCTCAAAGGGGTTGGTGCTTTCAATAATCTTCCTAAAGCTTCATATGGTGGTATTTTTTTCCCTTGAAATTATGTCTATTCCTTACTAAGCTTCTTATACCGTTTTTGGATCTAAAGTTACTTCAGCAAGGCAGAAGGACAGCTGCACCAGTGTGTAATAACATATATAAACACTTTGTCAATGTAGATTAAAGCTATTACATACAGCTTAGCAACCAACATATATCTCATTTGCTCACCAACACAACATAAATAAAACAGCCACTTCACATACACGCACACACAAACACAGGTCCAACTGACAACCTTACATATTTAGAAAAAAACATGGCCCACCGTGCAACGCACGATACGCCCACCTAGTACTGCTCTTATTTGTGAGTTAAGTCAACAAATTAGACGTTTCATTCAAATAATATTTTTTTTCTCCTCCTAGCATATTATCTTAAACAAATATATCAAGACAATTTTAAAGGCTATAAAATAAAATTGACGGCAACAATAAGAAGAAGAACTTACTGCTACAACTTGAAGGAGCTTTTGACAATCAACCGCGAGAGACCAGAAAGTAAAATTAGGCCATCAGAACTCTCTAAGTGAATCGGGATACTCGTGTGTTATTCATATTCAGCTCATAAAGTTGTTTGACTCGATTCAATTTTTTCCAAGTTCGGGTTTGAGTCAAGCTACTCGAATTATTAATCGAGTCGATCTCGAGATTCAAAATATAATAATCGAGTAGCTCGCGAGTTAATCGAGCTAAATTAAATATGTATTTAATTAATTTTATTTATGAAATAATATTTTATATAAATCTTTAATTATTAGTTGAGTCCAGTATTAAACGAGTCAAGCATGATCTTCCCTCATTTTATAAAATTAAATAAATTTTAAATTGATAAACAAGCTTATGAACCAAGTCATAATACCGATTACTTAATGATTCAATTCAGTCTAGCCTTTCTATGGTCCGAACGAGCTCGAGTTGTGTTTCGAGGCCGAGTTTTTTTCAATCAAATTTGAGCCCCTAGACAATAATAACTTGACTAGACTCGACTCAATTACAGCCCTATAATTGATTAGGCTGATTTGGATGTCTAAGCAAATTGTGAAGAAGTTTGTGATTTTAACATACTGAATAGTTATGGACCTTCTCAAAAATATAGTTATGAACCAAACGATTGGCTTGTGGTTTATTAGCCCAAGGATTGGCCCACGGTTCCAACGAATACGGGTTAAAATTTTATAAAATTTGATGCCTTCGTCTAATACTTTTTAACTAATTCTGAGTCAATATACAATGTTATAAAAGAATAAAAATATGTTAATGTATTATTCAAATTGATTTACGATATTTTCTAATTTATCTATTATATTGTGTTAACATTATAATCTCTACTATATATATCCCAAGACGCCAGTGAAATAATACACGACTATTCCCTTATTCTTTCTACGTTATATATTTCATCTTTCTTTTCTGTTATTAGTTCTATAACACGTTATCAGTACGAGACTCTACCAATAGAGTAATGGAGTATTCCAACAAGACCGATGGAGTAATGGAGTATTCCAACCAGATCTACCGATGAAGTAATGGAGTATTCCAACCAGATCTATCGATGGAGTATTTCAAGAAGAGAAACAAATTTACCGATTGGGTATTCCAAGCAGAGAACCCCAGGTAAAATTTTATTGGATTAATTCATTCTCAATCCTATAAGAGGTAAAAAATAAAAAAAATATATATATATATAGGGGCAAGGGTCCAAAAGTACACAAAATAGACTTAATTAGCCAAATAGGACACTAAGGAATCTTATTTGGCTATAAGAACATAAATTAGATAGATAGACTTAAATACACTTAATGAAGAAAAAATAAAAAATAAAAAGGGGGGGGGGGGGGGGGGGAAGAGACGTACTGAATGTGGTTTTTTTTTTTTGGATTGGAAAAACACGTTATTGTTGTTGTGTTTTGTTTTTTTATTTTATTTTTATTTTTTTCCTGGAGGTTGTAACTTGAATGTGCGGTATTTTTTTAGTTTTTTTAGTATTTTTTTCTAGACGGTGAATTTTTTTTTTTATTATTGACCACCATGATGCATTGACCACCACGATACATTGACTACCATGATGCATTGACCACCGTGATGCAGTTACCACCCTGATGCATTGACCACCGCGATGCATTGATCATCGTGATGAAGTGACACCGCGATGCAGTGACCACCGCGATATACTGACAACCGTGATGCATTGACCACCGCGATGCATTGACCACCGTGATGCAGAGACACCGCGATGCTGACACCGCGATGCTTTAACAACCGCGATGTAGGCGATGCATTGACCATAGCGATGCACTGACCACCGCGATGAAGTTACCACCCCCGATGTAGAGACACCACGATGCAGTGACAACCCCCGATACAGAGACGCCGCGATGCAGAGACACATCCAATGCAGTGACCATCGCGATGACATTAACCACCGCGATGCATTGACCACCCTCAATCTATTGACCACCGCGATATAGTGGCCACCCCGATGCAGAGACGCCTCGATGAATGACACCGCGATGTATTGACCACCTCAATGTAGTGGCCACCTCCAATACAGAGACACCGCGATACAGTGACCACCCCAGATGCAGAGACATCGTGATGCAGTGACCACCCCCGATGTAGAGACACCGCGATGAAGTGACCCCGTGATACAGAGACATCGCGATGTTATAATATTTGACGATGCAGAGACACCGCGATGAAGTGACACCGCATTGCAGAGACACCATGATGCAGAGACACCGCGATGAAGTGACACCGCGATGCGAGACACCGCGATGAAGTGACACCTCGATGTAGAGACACCCCCGATGTAGAGACACCGCGGTGCAGAGACACCGCGATAAAGTGACACCGCGATGCAGTGACCGCCCCCGATGCAGAGACACTGTGATGAAGTGACACCGCGATGTCTCTTTAGCGTTCAAAAAAAATCACGTCCAGAAAAGAAAAAAAACACAGCCAGGAAAAAAAATGCGGCCAGAAAAAAAAATCTATATATCACGTCCAGAAAAAAAAAACATTTTTAGCTCCAGGAAAAAGAGAAAAAAAAATGATAGTTTTGTCTAGTTACTCATTTTGTGTCCTTATAAACAAATAAGATTCCTTAGTGTTCTAAATGCCTATTAAGTACTCAAACTAGTCCTTATAAACAAATATCCAAAAAAAATATTGTTTGTTTAATTTAAATATTCTATTATGATCAATTATATTACATATTATGTATGATATGGATAAAATATTGATGGTGCAAATTTTGATTACATCAAATGGATCTAATCAAGGCTACAATAGAAGTATGACTTATATATATTGATTTGATATGGAGCTTTGATAGTTGAGTTTTGTCTTATAGACAATATTTGAGAGTCGTATATATCGATTTGATATGATACGAGGATTTGATGGTTGAGTTTTGTCTTAACAATATTTAAGAGAAATAGATATGATGCCTGGAGATCGTTAATATTTTAAACGAGCACATATATGGATTTGAAATCCATCTGCTTATGTCAAAAGCTCGTAAAAGTGAATATAAAATCCACAAAAAGTGAACATGTGGAAAGTTGATAAAAGTGAATAAGAAAATCACATATTTGAATGTCGGATATGCCAAATACTCGTAAGAGTGTCATTCAGAGAAAGAACAAAGGACATGAAGTCCAATAAAAAAGACTATAATATTTTATACCCTTGAAGATTGAAAATAGACCACAGATGTGGGATATGAAAGCAAATAACTTGTTGTTGAAAAATCACGAGTCCCGTCCTACCGGTGCAAGTGACAAAATCTTCAAATTTTGGCCATTTTGACGCATGTCTATTCCTTGAAGTGAATGCGACAAAATTTTTATTTTGGCGCAAGTCCATTCCCTGAAGTGAATGCGACAAAATCTTCAAATTTTGGCTGGCCATTTTGGCGCAAGTCGTGAATGCGACAAAATCTTCAAATTTTGGCCATTTTGGCGGTGTACGTGGTCGCTGTGGAGATCGTGGTAGAGGCCGTGGTCGTGGAAAATATGTTTCCTATCACAATGACAATCATGACATAGTCAAGGCCAATTAATTGAGACAAAGCCATATGCCACTATGTCACAAGGCCAATTAAAGCCAATATTTTGGTTGATATGCCCCTATGTCACAAGGCCAATTAATGAGAGAAAGCCAATATTTTGGTTGATATGCCGCTATGTGACAAATAGAAAAGGCATAAAAGGCCAGTTATAGGCCAGCTATTAATTGAGAGAGAATGTCAGATATTAATTGAGACAAGACCAATATTTTGGTTGATATGCCATTATGTGAACTGGTATTTTGGTTAATATGCCACTATGTCAATATTAATTGAGAGAAGACCAATATTTTGGTTGATATGTCATTATGTCAACTGATATTTTAGGTTAATATGTCACTATGTCAACTGGAGATTGTGGGTTTATTTTAGTTGATTTTGATATGCCACTGATATCACAACTTGAAGTTAGTTGGCTTCACAACTTGTTGGCGTCTGTTGATTGTGTCATTTTGCTCGATGGTTGGTAATTCCTCTTTTGTTTAAGTTGTGGTATGTAATTCCTCTAAGTTGACGTATTTTTTATGGTAATTAATATTTTAGTAATAAAATGGTGATTTTCATATACGATAGGTTGGTTTTATTTATGTGCATTAAGATGAATTCTTCTTGACACATATAAAATACTCTCTCCATACTAGCAATATTAAGTGAACTCGAATGGTAGTTACATTGAAAATGATAATATGGCAATATTAAGTGAACTCGAAATGGTAGCTACATTGAAAATAATATGGGTTAATGTGAAATAGTAGCTGCATTGAAAATGGTATGATATGGGTTAATGTGTTATAATAATAAATTATAGATCCAAAGCTCTTGTTTAGGATTCTACACACTTAGTCTATTGATATGACTTTATTCTATTTTCAATTTTTTTAATGATCGTTTTGATTTTCGCTTATGGCTAAATAAAATGATTAAATGTGTTGAACTTAAAATGTATCTTTCGATGCCTAATTCGTGAGCATCTTAGTCCATACACCTTTTGCATAAGAATAGATTTCCAATATTTCAATTGATATTCTCAATTTGTAGAAAATCGATTTATACTAATACAATTTTCTAACCAACGGGGAAGATTTCTTCAATATACAATTCATTTCTATCATATTAATTCATTAAAATATTTTAGAAGTTGATAGACTGTTACGTAGTTCTTAGAAATATTTCGAACTCATTCTCATTATTTTTGAGAAGTTGAACGCATTATTAGATCAAATCATCTTTAAAACTATGTTCTATGAAATGCATGACTTATCTATTCATAAATACGATAGAAACATGCATTTAGTCGAGAATAGTTGCTGTCATTTATTATGTAAGTGATCGCATTTTGGTAATAGTCTATTGATATATAATTTTTACCGACTTTTCAGTTATCTGTTGTTCTAGTAATAGATTCCATATGAATTGCTTCTCTTAGGAATTGTGATACATTGTATTGTTTGATTGTCAATATTATCATTAACGTAATACATTGTGTTGTTTAATTGTCAATATTATTATTAATTTCAAAAACTGCTTGACTTAATCATCCTAATAAACATTGTGAGAATTGATAAAATATCTCTAAAGGAGATAATACTTCTTTCCAAATCGGAAAATATTAAAGAAATTTTGTTGATACCTGAATAAGAGGGTCTCTAACATTAAAGTGTTGAATCCGTCACGGGTAATTGCAAATTTTCTATATATCGATTGTGAAAAAGTGTTGTCCGAGAATAAGGGGAGGAAAATCCGTTATGAATTATATCTCGTGACAAACATCGGCATATATGAACCACGAGTTCATATATTATTCATTGACATAAAACCCTCAAAGGGTAGATTTTATGTATATTTGAATACATCAAATATTTTTTGAGAAATTGGAGAAATGAACCAAAAGTTCAATATCTCATTCTAGTGATTTCTCTACATATGATGTATAATCTTGAACGATTCTTGAAGAGTCCGAAATCACATAGTGGTATATAAAGCGCAAGAGAGATAACGTTTTGAAAAAATCTCATAGAATGAGATATTTAATGAAACGACTAAATTTTAAATGTGTAAATCGCTTGAAGCGAATAAAAGAGCATCAAGGTATAGCTCGGTGCAACATGTTTGATGAAGATCGATTCTCGGCATTAAGGGGAGATAAGGAAAACCTCATGTTAGAATAAAAGAATGCCGAGAAATTTTAACAACATAAACGATCTTCCACGCATCAGTTTAAATGTACTGCGAAAAAATTTTACTTGTAGTAATTAGCAAGTACTTTGTCAGACGCCTTAATTGAATAAAAAAAAGTGATTATTTATAAATACACCAAAAGTATTATTGATAATATTTATCTACGATAGAAGCGTAGAAGACCGATCGGTGTAAAAGATTGCGGAAAATGAATTCATATTCAGTAAATTCGGGTTTTTAATGGGTCACTCATGAAATCTCTTAGAGAGATTCGTCTTGAAGACGAAAACCCCAAAACAAAATTTCACGTGCATCAAATGATTAAATATTGGGGTTGCGGAACAACCAATCCATACATTGATAAGGAATTGATTTATTCTAATATCAAATTAGCAATGAATTTTATGAGAGAAATTTATAATAAAATATAATAGTCGTCGACGACATGTTTGCCTCTTTAATTGCTATTATATCTGGATCCAATGCCTAAGTCGTTAGCAGAGTGTCAGAAACACTCAGACTAGGTAAAAATAAAATAAGCAATTGAGGTTGAGCTTGATTTGGAAATATTTGTTTGTTAATGATCAAATATATTCTCTCATTATAGACAATGTCATGTTCCGCTAACTAATTTATCTAGCAATAACTTTGAGTTTTCATATGTCATGACCGCATATTTATGGGTCGTTGGACATTAATATGAAAATCGTTGGTGGATTTCAGAAACGAATTAATATGGCAATAGCAACATGCATACTGTTAAGTTAAAAATGCCATTAACATTCATGTTGCATGTAATATGGCTATAGTATAGTCCTATTGAGGAAGGAATATAAATAAGTAACTCAAACTTAATGTCATGAATTTATAGCACTACGACGTGTGAATATATGCATGAGAATTGTGATTGTATTACTTTCCCTATTGTTTTTATAATTATAGTCAGGGGCGGAGCCAGGATTGTAGTTTAGGGGGGGCGGAATTCTAAAAATTAATTGTCATGGAAAAAGTGTTTAATTATTTTTTCTTTAGATACATATAAGAAATTTGTTGTAGGTTTATACAGATGTGAAAGTTTTTTTGAGTAATATACAAATGTGAAAGTTGTTGTGGGTTTATATTATAAAAAGACATTGACTATATTGTTTTTCATATTAATAATTGACGATAAAAAAAACAATCTAAAGATTAACAAAGTAAATAAGTTTACAAATTTTCGGATAGTCATATCAATTATCTTTTTAAAATGTTCAGAAATCTTGAGAAAATAAGTGTTGAAACTTTGAGTAAAAAAAATTAAAAATCTGAAGTTTAATATAGTAAACTTGGAAAAAAAAGTGTTGAAATTTTGAGTAAAAAAATGAGGAATTTGGAATTTAATATAGTAAACTTTGAGTAAAATAAAAAATAAAAATGCTTCCCAAAAATAGGGAGGAAGGAGGATTCGAACTCACAACCTTCCGCCTTTATTATCAACACTAGACCACTACACCAGATACACAAATTAGGCTTTGTAAGGAACATATAATATATATTATAAGTCCGCCCCCGATTATAGTGATGACCGAGTGCTATGTGTTGCACGAATGAGTAGTGGGAATGACAGTATTTAGCCCACTACATTCAATTATCTTCATGAAGTCTAGAAGAGACGGATATACAAAGTACGCTTTAGTAACGATCTAGAAGAATTGTTCACTAAGATCATTCATACATCTGTTCTGGAGAAACATGTGTTTATAGTACTGGAATGCGTACATAAGGAAGATTGTTGTCGTCAGGGGGAGCGACAATTTCAAAACTATTTTAAGCATTTGGTCTTAAAACCAATGACTATACTCTTTTTCACTTTAACCAAGTTTTTCCCACATGGTTTTCTTAGTTAAAGGTTTTTAACGAGGCAGTCAGTGCAACACATAAAAACGCATATGACATGAACTATTTATCTTGTCTAGTTTTTTCCCACTGGGTTTTTCTAGCAAAGTTAATAATGCATGACATATACGTTATGCAACTCAGACGAGAAATTATTATAGCCATATAATAGACTTGCAAAAGAATGGGGAAATTGATGTGCAACAGATCCGATCATTCGACAACCTGACAGATTTATTTACCAAGACATTGCCGACTGCAACATTTGAGAGACTTGTGAAGAACATTGTGATGCAACGTTTGAAAGATCTTAATTGATGCTTGGTTCATGGGGTGTAAATAAACATAGATAAATATGTACTCTTTTTCTTTAACTAGGATTATTTCCCACTGAGTTTTTTACTTAGTAAGGGTTTAATGAGGCATATCATATCTATTATTTGTTGAATAATAGATATCCAAGAGGGAATGCTATAAAAGAATAAAAATATGTTTATCTATTATTCAAATTGATTTACAATATTTTCTAGTTTATCTATTATATTGTGTTCACGTTGTAATCTCTACTATATATACCCATGATGCCAGTGAAATAATACACAACTATTACCTTCTTCTTTCTACGTTATATTTCATCTTTCTTTTCTGTTATTAGTTTTATAACAATGTGACTTTTATCGGCATCACGTATTATTGGCATATTTTTTTATTATTTTTTATTTACTTTCGCCACTTTCGCCACAACACATGTATTTCTTTCTTTTTTTTACTTTCGGCATTATACTAGGAACGTCAGTGCCATTGACGTTTTTTTTTCAATAATAGCGTCAATGGATTGATTTCACGCATGACACTTTTATCAATATAACGTCAGTGTTACCGGTGTTATTACCGAAAATTAACGTCAGAACCGATGACGTTATTATCGAAAACTAACGTCAGTGTCAGTGACGTTATTTTGTACAAAAATAATTGTGGTCTTCGAAATATTTTTTTTGAGTGGCTGAAGCAATCGTAATACCAACAGCTAGGAAAACTATGGTGCCAATAAGTCTCGCATAGAAAAAGTAACAAAATAATATACAAAAAAAATGATGAGTCTATTTTATATAGTATAAATATGTGTTTGTAAAACAAATCTGATGTTGTTATTTTTTTAGCGGGTCGGTTGTCCAGTGTTGCATGGGGTTGGAGCAATCCATATATCTTGGTCTTTTCTACTCTTTGTTCATTTTAAGTATGTTTTTTTTTTCAATAAAATATAATCATTTTAAGAGTTTTTATATAAAATATCAATAGTGGGTGTTGCCAAAGATTTTAAGAACAAAAGCATGGTACACGTGTCATCAATATGGAGTTATATGATGCCCCTATTTCCTCGGAAAATACTTGTGTGGCGAGGAAATCTGAGGTGAAGTGATGGGTGAAACGATCAAACCTACATAGTTTAAATACAGAATAAAACTGTGTGGTATGTATTTAACCACAAGGTGTCTCCACACCGTGTGGAGACACCACACAAGAATTACCCCATTTCCCCTCTTAATGCCATTTCAGAAAATGATTTCTTGCTGACTTCCATAATTTTATCCACAAAGTTTTTTAAGTGTTTGTGTGGCATTATCTACTCTTTCAGAAATTTCTAAAAGAAGTAGATTTCAAAAAGATATTTTTAAAAGAGAAATATCTGGAAAACCATTAAAGGTTTCATTACCAACAAAATGGGAATGTTGGGATTGCTGGAATAACAATCATTGAAATTGATCCAAGAAAGAAAATAAAATTACGTTTAACGAAAGAAATAAATTGGTTTATTTTAAAAATTAAAACATTAATTTTTGGTAAAAAATATGTTTCAATACATAAGAATAAACGCAAATTTATATTTCAAGAAGAAATTTATATTTCTAAAAAATTAAAGATATGACTTCACCACATATCTATAAGAAGGGACGTTTATTACAAATAAAACCCTTAAAAAGAGAAATCAATACTACACATTGGTTTTCTACAAATGAAGTCAATGTTAAAGCAATACAACATTTAGGTAATAACTTAAATGCCGTATCTGCACGTATTTTATTAGGACTTTATAAAATGCTATCCTTTTTTGGAATAAGCAAAGATCCTAGTCAAGGATTATCAAAAAATCCACCCAACTGGAATAGATTTTCCGATCTTTTAGAGAGGGGGGAATATAATCAGGACATCAATTTAGATGAACAAAACCAAGAAATATTAACTTGGATAGAAAAAACCAACACAGAAATAAGAACTCTGAGTTGTAAAATTGATAGACTTACTAATCAAGAGATGCAACTAATGTGTTGTAAAGTAGATAAACTTGAGGAAACTCTCAAGATAATATTAGGTTAATTATGTCAAACATAACAACTATGAATGAAATGATTAATCTTCTTCATGAAGATTTAAAAATCATATTAAAACAACAAAAAGATATAGAAAACAAAATATCAAGACATGCTTCTAGAACTGAGGTAGACTACCTAGCAGCAAAAGTCATAAAAGAAGTAAGAGAAGAAATCCATAAGGTTTCTTATACAGAAATACCTATTAATATTTCTAATTCTGCTTTTCCAGAAAATGGAAAATATAGTTATCCAAACCACAATGTGGGAAATGAAGAACTTGGTTCAAGTGCTGATCCAAATGCATTAAAATGGCCTTGCCAATGAGTATAAGCACAAAGCTTGATACATTCTTCTGGGATAACCTAGAAAAAGATGAATTCATTCTAGATGGACAATTTACTTCACCACTTGATGAAGTAATTAAATTAATGACTCTAGATGAATTAGAAGTTGAAAAAGAAATAGAATCAAGACCAGAATTAAGTATAATTCTAGGAATTGAAACTTTATATCCTATAGAAGAACCATCTGAACCTACTCCTAAGAGAGAGGCATCAGATAAACAACCAGAAGAAGCTGAAGAAACATCTTCTAAGAAGAGAAAAGGTAACGAAGGAACCTTTTATACTACTAGTTATCCTAAAGTTCCAGGAGAACAGAGGGAATCTAGAATTCCTATCCTTAATATTGATGGGAAAACAAATAAAAAAGAACTTATTGACTCATGGGTATTTATATATATTCAAATGAAGTACCATAAAATGTATATCCACACGTTACGTATGTATTTATAACAAGATTATCCTTAATCCAAAAGCTACAAATGTAATAATAAAAAACTGAATTACTGATAAATTACGAGCAAGATTAAAAAATGTAATGCATGTTTATATGTAATGTAAAATGATCAATATTATGGAAAGGAAAGAAAAAATAATGAACTAAAACGACCGCAGATTCCGGCCTTATCCTGCAAACCTCTTCGCCGATCTGTTGAGTGGATGCAACTTGGGACAAGAACACAAACTTAGAGGGAATAAGCCAAGTGGTGGTAAATGATGGCTCTGTCCAAGAAGGTAGAGGATCCTTCATTGTTAGAGCTCCCTCGGCAATTGTGATAGAGGCTATGGTTGTACGGGCAGCTCTTATTCAGGCAAAAGAATTTGGCCGGAAAACTTTCTAGTCAATGATATTTAATATGCTGGATATACAGAAACCCGAATCCGGATCCGATCACAATTTGATCGTCAGATCTGATTCACGGCACCGATCCAGACACACGATCATGCACAGCGGAAACTACGAATTAAATTCGTTTACGATTTTACCACGATATGATTCGCATCATAAATTAATCTACAAGAAGGTTGAAGATTTACCTTATTAGAGAGGAACAGTAAATCGACAGATGGAGAAGCCACAATCTTCCGGATTGTATCTCCTAGCGACGACTGGTGGACGTCGATCCTCGCCGTAGAACCTCCTCGAATATGCGCAAGAAAAACCCTCTTAATGACTAGAACGAGAAACTAATTTTTCTCTCCTTTATTTCAAGTGATGCGCAATTTGGAATTGTTAATGTGTTAGGAGGAACTCTCTTTATATTGGAAAATAACTGGTCAAGAGAGAGTTATCATTTTCACACCACAATTACATATTCCCATAAGGAAAAGATATTTTCCAAAAGATAAGAGATGATTCCAAAAAATTAATCTCTTATTTTTCCATTAATTATCCAACAAATAGATAATTAATTAATTACACATTTGACATAATCTAGGAAAATTTCTTCTCCTAATTTATCCACATTAATGGCGCCATCTTTTAATCATTTTTAATAGAAAATGTCTTTTCTATTTTACAAATTATTTACCAAATAAATAATATTGCATATTCATTAAATAGACCAACTATTTAATTTATTCTCGAGGTTCCATAAAACGAGAAAACACTCGCGTGTTAGGAGCCAACCCGGGGACCATGGACCTATAACCATTAGCTACAATAAATTGAATAAAATATTCATCGAACATAATATTTCTACTCAACTTATTTATTCCGGAATTACGCCATCATAAATCCGGAACTGAACTCTATCGATTATAGATATAACTTATTCTCAAAACGTCGAGTCGAGTCGATAAGTGTCCATTGATATAATCATTACATATAAACTAACCCTCCATAGGCTATCCGTAATGAAGCGGGAATATATCCGTAAACCTTCTTCAATACATCTCATCCTTATTTACCATTAACCCACTAGTGATCAATTAGTTCATAACCAATACGAACTCCACGGATCGATCAGTTTCTAGGATCAACAAATAAGGGGATCGTCTTTTTACTTCCCGCAGGAAGGAATGGATTCCATATCTGTGAGACACACACTTCTCACTCATTCCAGAATAGTGCCAACGTGAAAGTGATTCGGACCGCGCCTCTTAGCGATCCTTAACGAGCACATCAAACCTTATCCTGAAACTAGTAGGAGTCTGTAATCACTTCAGGATTAAGGTTAATCCATATATGATCATCTTGTGATTTAATAAGATTTCTCAATCACGGAATTATATGAGAAACTCATATTAAATCGGTCCAGTCTTATATGACTCTCATCATATATAAATTCCCCACTTAGACAGCCAATGTCGACGGTCCGGATAAGACGGTCACACCATAAAGTGTTCTGGGCGCATTAATGGTAGTTTAATCAATAGACCTCATACTTTGATTAAGTTCACCACGGACTAACAGTTCAAGTGTATCACCATAAACTTAATCCTCATGTGTATCACACACTAAGTTATATGGCTACATATGATACGACTTAGGGTTTTCAGTAGTGTATTACTTATAAGCACGAAGCAAATAATAAGATGAGAATAAATCTGTCATTTATTAATTATAAAAAGAATTACATAAATTGTCTTTCGGGCGTTACTTCCATCAATCTCCCACTTGCTCATAAGGACAAGCAACAATTGTCTTTCGGGCACACTATATCTAACAATCTCCTACTTGCCCGTAAAGACAAGCAACAATTGTTTTTAGAGCACCTCACCCTTATTCTATCTATCCACAAAATTCTCCCAATTGCTCTAAAGCAGATGAGACATATCTCCCAATTTCATACCCGCCAAGCGCTTATCAGTGACATTAGATGCCACACGACTTGGTAATCTGATCAGCTAGGTTGTCGGCTTGAGGCGATCTTTAGGACCGAAACGTCGCCTCTTTGCACGATCTGTCTGACCAGGTGGTACTTTATCTCAATATGCTTTTGACCTTTTGTGCCTGCGAAGATCATTTGCATGAGCTACCTCTCAACTATTTTCAAAGTAAATTGATATCGGCTCATCGAGACCTGGAATCACTTCCCGATCCAACAGAGAACTTCTCAAGCCACACTGCCTTTTTAGCTGCTCCGAAAGCTGCTATGTATTCGAATAACAGAGTCAAACTGGCAGTGCTGGATTGCTCCAGATTATAGCTCCATCACTATGAGTAAACACTGAGCCTGAGATCGATTCACGATTAGCCTTAATCTGACAAAAAATCAGAATCAGTGTAGTCAACGACACTCAGGTTCACACCCGAATGGACAAGCATACGATTCCTCGTTCTCTCAAGATACTTGAGGATGCACTATACTGCTTTCAACGTCCGAATCCAAGACTCGAATTTTATTGACTTTTAATAACCTGACTTTCTCTATCCAAAAGAGAATATATCCCATTTTCTCTATATCCGAAGACTAAGAGAATTATTCCGTGAGGGGTTGGGTAGGAAACCTCTCGCTGAATTTTGCATTCGAAAATGCATTATCATCTTTAACCAATAAGATGGATGGGATATTTCCAACAACTTGTTCTCATGAATTCGATCGAATCAAATTCTAAGAATATAATCCGCTTCTCTGATTCAGAGAAGCTTTGGCTCGTCAGTTCTTGACTTCAAAGAACACACTCAAGTTGTTCCCAATTGTTGCAATGTTATCTTTTATTAACACTAACGTCTACTACTTTACCAATATTGATTCTCCGGTCTACAAAAGACTCATCAATATTCTGGTCAAGCCCACACATTCCAAAACATGTGACTTTTAATGACCTGGATTTTTGCTTTAATCCATCAATGGAAGCATAGGTAGTCAATCTGCCATTGGATTTAAGCTAAAACCCTTCCGTTCTGAATGAATCTAAGCTCCATTGTACGGCAAGAAAGTTTCAGGGCATCAGCCCTGTTAATCTTTCTGCTTTCCATAGAGTCAAGCAAGGCTGAGTGGTGAGAAAGTTTCAGGGCATCACCCCCATTTAACTGTCTATTTCTCAGGGAGTTACCCCCAAAACCACTTAGCTTTGCTTTGAAAGTTAAACTTTCTCTTTCATTCATCTCTTCTACACGTTGATCCAATTACTCCCACTGGGCCTGAGACACTCAAGTGTTTCTACAAGACTGTGACCAAAACTGGAGTAACAATACTCCATGTACAGGTTTATGGTTTTGAACCAACCTCTTATTATCAGAATCCTATACAGTCCTTCCAGAAGAACCATCGGTAATCAATAACCCAAGCAGACTGTAAAGAATGCATAATCACAGCGGGTCAATGGTTAAACCATACTCCCACTGCATTTGGGTGGATTGATGTTATGATCTGGTTTAGTAGTATTAATCAGCGTAAACCCCAACAACAAATGTTGGATTTGGTCTGATTTGATCAGATAGTAACTCCTTGAGTAACTGTACTTCAAGGTCTAAGTTGTTATTTAAACATTCTTTTTGGAAAGGATATAACAGTGTAACCGTCACTATCCGATCTTAAGAATCTTATAACCAACTTTTACTCATTGTATCAAGATATTTCATGAACAAATACCATCCGAACGTGTATGTAAAATCTCCGATCCTACCTTCAAGCACTAGTGCTAAATGCCTCTATTTGCGGAAGTTGAGTAAATGCACTTCACTCTTTATCCACAAATTCATAAGCATCTTCTAGGTAGACTTCTTGGTATTACATAATAATGTAAACCGTTATTTTGCAACCAATATCTTAATTGAGTTAAGCAGTGTATTGTAGCATATCAATAACTATACAAGACAATCTATGGTTTATCCTTTCAGTGAAATCTTTTCACTCGGAGATAGGCCAAGCATCAGTTACAAAACCATGCCATAGATTATATCTGAGCATTGAATACTCGTTTCTCTGGTAATATCAGAGATTCCTCCAAATATTTAGATAAATTAATCGGCGTTTCGAGTAGCTATGAGACAAATTGTCCACTACTCAAAAGCTCCCACTAGCTTGCATCCTTCATAAGACCCCGAAGGTCAATATGAATAAGTTGTGATACTTCTTCAGCTCTATTACCTTTTCCTAATTGAAAGGTACCTTAGTCATTTTTTTCTTTGAGATAGTGTTCTTAGACTGGGAGATAGGAATCACCTTTAGACAGTCTTAAGATCTTATCTTTAGGATATATGCATCAATTAATAGATGCTGAAGAATCGTTTATCTAAATACGGAAACCATTTGCCTTAATAGTTTACGATGTGTTACATATACCTTTTCAGCATTACTTAGTGGTTCTGACTTTATCAAACAAAAGTCCGGTCTGAGAATCGTATACAAATGTCATATTCACTTTCTTTAAGGCAACTATATTATCGATGTGAAAGTGAATCTATTTGTTCCAACGAATCTGAAAATAGAAATTATGTTTCTCTGATATTCAAGGATTAAAATCCGAAATTTATTTCTTTATATCACTGCCACTATTTTAGCTGAAATAACTACCCGTTGTCTACTCTTCATCATGAATGCCCAGTTACCTTGTTCGTACAAAAGAACATTAGCTTCTGAGTCAAATTACTCGGTTAAGAAAGTCTCTAAGGATTCATAGGTTGGTGATCCGTAATCACTTTCCTTATCATTTACTTTCTTTTATTAATATTTCGGTTTAGACTTTAACTTATTTAGTTTAGATGACTTACGCTTGTAGATATTTACCTTCCCATTCTTGGATTTCTTTAAAGGAAATGGCCTTGAACTAGCAGTTTATAAGAGTAGACACTACTCGTAAACTGTGGGGTGTTTGTGAGATTGATACCAAATCATTCTCGTCATCTTTGAACTAATTTTGTTTTGTCTCTCGCTCAGCACGAGTGACAGCTGTCACATCAATGTCACTTAAGTTTGTAGGCTAAAGAGGGACATCCTCTTCCGAAGAATTAATTTGCATTCTCGATTGTTGAGTTCAACGTTCTTGTTACTTTTCCACTTTTTCAAAGTCATCATCGGTCAATTTATCATGTTTAGCAGTTTAGACACCATGAGATAATATGCAGTTGTAGAAAATAAATCATGACAGAAATATAAATCAAATCATACACCACAACAAATAATGATTTTAGAATCATAAACGTGATGTCATGCATGAAGTTTATCCTACCATTCCAAGGATTTAATCTCACACCTCAGTTCCGCCGACGGGTAGGTCAAAGAGGTGACAATTAAATTGAGACAATCTCTCTCAACAATTAACTGAGAATCAGACATCCCGATTTAATTGTTGATTACCTTCCTTTTTCAGCCAAGATATTTCCAAAAATACCCTTTAGAGTGTGACCTACTGTTTCAGATTTTTAAGTAGACCCCGAGTATGCCGCCGAAGGGTAGGTCAGTGACCCGACGAGTACTCAAAATCCTATCCTTTCGGAAACCAAGCCTTGAATTTTGATAGAGGTGAAGGCCATCCGAAGGGGGCCGAAATCAAAGCGGCACGAGGCGTCACCATTCTCTCACGGTGCTTGTGTTAACAGTAGAGGCCGAGGGGTCGGTTGTCACCTTCCCCGCCCCTCGTTATTTTGAAAATTAAGTAGCTCATTAGGATTTTCAGAATTTCTTTACAATCCGAAAAATAATAAATCATGAATATTTAAGTTAATCCTCCCACTAGTTCATCGGTTCCAAATACCGTCTAACTAGTGTCAATTACTCACGACTTTCCAATTTTATGGATTTATAAATTCTTTGTGTAGACACTACACAATTAAAATTCACAATTCATTAGGACTTTATGAATTTTCCTAATAATTCCAAAAACAATAAATCACAAAATTAAAAGCTCTCACTAGTTTATCGTTTCAAATACCATCTAACTAGTGACACCTTATTCATGATTTTCCAATTTTTTTGAATATTTAGAAATTTATTGTGTAGACACTACACAACTAAAATTCACAAAAGAATTTTAAAGTCCTAATTAGTCATGATAAAATTTTAGGATCGTAGAATTTTTTCTCAATAATTTGAAAACAATAAATCTTGAAAGGCAATCACCAACTTATCGGTATTAAACCCTGGCTGAGCTTTAACCGAGTTCATCGAACGGTGTCGGGATTGGCTAAGCCGACCCATCCTCTTCGTTGGTTCATATACGACTACTGGATGAATCGGACTAAGGCTGCCCCATTGAGCCGAAACTCGCCGGATAGCTTGACCTTGCCGGACCCCCGACGCTATTATCGCACGTGTGCGGGTGCTGGGTTAAAAATCGGGCTAAGGTTTCCCCATTGAGCCTCAGCTCGCCGAATAGCTTGACCTTGCCGGACCCCCGTGGCTAACCCCGCACTTGGACGGACAAGTCGAGTCGAGCCGAAGCCCTGTTGACTGCCCGAACCAATTTTCGAACCTTTTGCTCAGTTGGTGTCCAACTTTTCTGGATTTTCCAATTTTTCAATTATTAAAATTCTTTTATGTAGTCACTACATAAAAAAAAATCCACGAATGATTTTTAGATCCCAAAATTAAATTTACCGAGTAAATTTTATTTTATCATGTGAATTTTTATCCCGATAAAATTCCGTTCGTTTTAATTAATTTAATTTATTACCTAAATTAATCTAAATTAATTATGTCTCATACATGCCTAATTAATATCACGATTAATTATCGACATGTATGCATATGCTAGGAGTGGAATTCATGAATATGATGAATGTCATGGCATGGTTATATCACATAAATAATCATACAAGAAAATAAGTGCGAAAAATAAACCACTGATATGACCGTTGGTACCCCCGTATCTAATCTATAAATAAACAATAAACCCTAAATTATTGTGCAGCCGCCGACGGGTATAAGAATTTTCTGCTCCAGATCTTCAATAAAAACCCTTGTAGTTGAGTTGGTTGAAGCTTCTTCTTCCTTCATCACCACCCGAGTTCAATACCCCACTCACCTTTAATTTTATGTTTTCGTTTTTTTTTTTTTTTTACAAATTTACGAACAAAAAAATAAAAAAAAATGAGGAGAAAAAAATACAAAAAAAATTCAAAATTTTATACGGCCAAGGGGATTCAAACTCGGGTCTGCACACAATTGAACTTGTGTCTTTATCACTGTGCTGCATCTTTTCTCTTCATGGTCTTCGATCAGAATTTATTTAAAGGGCCTTCGGCCGAAATAAATTAAATGCAGAAAATTGCAAAATAAATTACATAACAACCTATACCCGGAAAAATTGGGTTTACAATAGATCTAACGGTAAACAAATACCAACCCCAATCCATCTCGTCAACCAAAACATTCAACCACGCATATATATAATAAAATTTATAAAATATGCAATTTCTATTCAATTCCACTCTTTATTAATTAATTATGCAATCAAGATCGCAAAATCGCTTTAACATGTCTCTGATACCACATGTTGGATATACAGAAACCCGAATCCGGATCCGATCCACAATTGGATCGTCAGATCTGATTCACAGCACCGATCGAGACACTCGATCATGCACAGCGGAAGCTACGAATTAAATTCGTTTACGATTTTACCACGATATGATTCGCATAATAAATTAATCTACAAGAAAGTTGAAGATTTACCTTATTAGAGAGGAACAGTAAATCGAAAGATGGAGAAGCCACAATCTTCCGGATTGTATCTCCTAGCGACGACTGGTGGACGTCGATCCTCACCTTAGAACTGTTGGAAAGGTGTCCTAAACCAAATCGGGCTGGACCGGATCCGACCAGGTCGGGTCATTTACAATCTATTTAGTTCATTTAATAACTTTATTATGATTAATAAAAGCACTTATGTTATTATATATTGTCTATCTTTATATTATTTGTTGTATATATATAGTAACGTCCCTAGTGTCGATCTGTGATAGAGAAACCATGATAGTGATTATGGTTGATGAGATCTCTAATTGTTCGGTAAAAACTCGTTTTAAATTTATAATTACCAGAACACCCCAAGTGCAAGGCTTGTAGTAAAGGTGTTACCGGGTCGTCCTAAGGGAATCGAATGTTTATCGGATTAAGGTGCAGTTATTATATCGATTATGTCTCAGATTACTACCTAAAACTAAGGTATATATTAATTATAATCTAAAAACTATGACTAGAAACAGAAAATAGAACAAAAACAACACTGGACGGGCGTTCACTGATGTGGACGGGCGTCCGATTACGATCTAAAAACAGAAAATATGCAGAAAACAGCAGGTAAAAGCTAGGGTTTTTAAAATAACTAAACGTAGCAATCACAATTGATACGAACGAATTTGGTTTATCAAAGATTTAAAATAACGGCAAGGCAACGAGAATCCACCAATCAACCAACCAACCCCAACTAGATTATGAGCTAAAGGTACGATTTTTAGTAATGATCAAATCACGAATTCGATTAAATCTCTTTAATCAATTTCTAGGGTTTCGTTTTCTTCCTCAAGCAAAACTAAACTAACATGCATAACAAGATCATGAGATTGTCTACAATACTCTACTCAATTAATCAAAAACAATCTCTTGAATCACAATTAATTGCATCAATTGAAAAGATCAAAGCTTAAATCAATACTCTCATATAAATTCAATCAAAAAGGTAGTTTCATCGATCTCTCGATTCAAATAAAACATAAACAATATAACAATATCCAATTGATGAAAAATCATAAATTAAACTCACTAAGATATAGCTAAGAATCCTCTAGTTGGTGTGGTTGTTGATTGGTTTCCTCCGTTGTCCCACCGCGAATTGCTTAGCCAACAATCATATTGGTGATCATGATTGTTGGGATGGAAGAGTTCATCTTCTTGTTTGCTCTATAGGATATGCGGCTGCTAGGGTTTGAGTAAATGAATAATGCGTATGATATCTTTAGGGTTCAACACACGCTGGTATTTATAGGATTTTGAGGCGGCTAGGGTTAAGTCGGCCTTGGACGCCCGTCCGGAAGGGTAGACGCCCGTCCAGATGCGTGTAAAATTTATCGAGTCGGGCCGAGTCTTCTTGGACGTCCGTCCTATGCAAAAATGGACGCTCGTTCGCTAATTTTGGCAAGACTCTGAATCAAAAATCTCCTCCTGGACGCCCGTCTGGTCTTCAAACGCCCGTCCACTGGACGGCCTTGGACGCCGCCGGTCATCAATCAAATCTTGATTTTCTCATCTCTATCTTCAACCGACTTCACATTTATCTCTTTTCCTTCGTATAAACTCGATCCTTGACACCATTTAATCCTCTTTTTAGCTCGAAAATGTATATCTACAAGGGGGTAAAAACATGCAAACTGTAGAAGTATATATATAGATAGAAAATGACTAATAAACCACATAAATAGCTCGAATTTGCATTTTAATCCTTTTCATACACAACCCCTCAATATTTCAATTAAACTCCTACTTTTCTATAAAAAGTAATAAAATACGAAGAATATTGTTACGGAATAAAGCGATAAAAACCACAAAATTAGTCGTAAACACTAATCACTATAATAAGATTGGTACTTAAATGTCTCTAGTCTTACATATTATCAAATGGGACATTGATAGTATAATCAGACTAGCACGTATTGGATGTCTTCTATCTTTTAGAAGATAAGGATAGATCTCGTCTATCGAAGTGTAGGGACACTTGGACTGTACGTGAACGTGTATTAGAGAATGCGTACGTTAGACTGACCCACTTACATTAAGTGTCACACTATGTGGCGGTTGTGTAATTATCCTTATGACAGGAGTCTTCATGGCATCACGGTGTGGATTGTCATGCTTTGACACTATTGAGATTTCTCCTAACCACGGGGCAATCATGCGGTAGTGATTGGGTATGATATTGAAGCATGCGGAGTATACATGATTGTGTTGAAATAGTGTCCTAAACCCAATCGGGTTGAACCGGATCCGACCGGATCGGATCATCTCTACTATTTCTTTATATTTTTACATATATAAAATGGCTTCTCTGTTGTCATATATATGTTCTTTTAAAGAACCAATTATGAATTGTTATATGATAACGTCCTTAGTATTAAACTGTGATAGAAAAACCATGATGGGCGATTATGGTTGATGAGATCTCTAATCACTTTAATAAGTTTGATACTTAAATGTCTCTAGACTGATGTACTATTATGCAGGGCATTGATAGTATGAACAGGCTAGCACGTATTAGATGTCTTCTGTCTTTAGGAAAGGGATAGATCTCGTCTATCGAAGTGTAGAGACACTTGGACTGTACGTGGACGTGTATTAGAGAATGCGTACGTTAGACTGACCCACTTACACGGATAAGTGTCACACTATGTTACGGTTGTGTAATTATCCTTAGACCGGAGTCTACATGGCATCACGGTGTGAATTGTCATGCTTTGACACTATTAAGGTTTCCCCTAGCCACAGGGCGATCATGCATTAGTGATTGGGTGTGATACTGAAGCATGCGGAGTATACATGTTTGGTCGTCTGGAAATCGCATACCCTATCAGTAGGGGTGAATATCCGAAAGGGCCTTCTTATAAGGAATGTCTAGCTCTCAAGAATCTTTGCAAAGTGGGAGTAAATGTGTTATTCCGAGAGAGCATGATATCCAGATTATAAGATACGGTCGTTGATGTTTTGACACTCGACTAACGACTGTATGGATATTATTACGGCGATAGGATTGTAAGTTACACGGTAATTGTTTCACATGAAAGGTAGTAGTCATTGCATTTGACTCTTCCGATGATTGGGGGTCACGGTGTGTTGCTAGACGCTATCCTGTGATCGTTAGGCATGAAGGGCATTTTCGTAAATTGAACTTTGTGTCTACGGCCAACATATTCGGAAGCCTATCGGGTCACACACATATGAACATCTAGCCGGATTAAAATGTGGTTATAGTTGATAACCAAATAAGGAAAGTTTATCTCGTACTATAAAGGTTATAGTGGTAAATTAATATGGTGGTATTTATTTATTGTGAATAAATTAAATACAAGATATTAATAATATTATATTAATTAAAGAATATTCCGGATGCCAATTTATTGGCTAAGGTGGCGTAATTTGTGTGTGTATAAGATACACTTGAATTGTGCAATTTATTTAATAATATTACCTTGTATTAATATTAGATATTAATATATAGTATAAATATATATGTAGGCGTGGATCATATATGTGATATGCATCCACTCACGTGTCTAGGAAATTGATATATTTAGTAGTACATATTTTATATATATAGATTTATATATGTGATATATATATGTGATGTATACACATGTGTAAATTGATTTATGGTAATAAGATAAATATAGTCAATATAAGATATTGACAATATCTCTAGATTTATTTAATATAAGATATTATAATAAATGAGATAAATCAATCAATTATATTTTCCTTATTTTATTGGGAAAAATTTTTCTTCTCCTCCACACCTCTTGGGGCGCCACTTCCTCTATATAAAGGAAGTGAGTGTCAAGCTTTTTTGTACATCACAATTCCAAGAACTAATAGTTCTTGTGTAAAATAGAGAGCATCCTATAAAGAGTTGGAGAGGGGGGAAAAAGGCCGGTCTAGCAACCGGAGTTTTCCAATAGCAATCCATGATGGGATTCCAGCGGGCTGTTCGTGTGGACTAGCGGTAGAGGCCGAACACTTGGGCGGCTCTATGCAGAACTACTCTCCTTAGAGGGTCAAAGCGTCGATCTTTTAGATCAAGCAAGATAACCACCGTCTTTAGCTTATTTGTTTATTGCTTAAACGAAGTCGATCTTGGGTAAAAGGAAATCAAAATTTTGAATTCCGCTGCGTTCCCGCGTAGATTTCCTAACAGATTGGTCGTCCGGGAATCGCGTATCCTTTGATTGGGATCGAATATCCGAAATGGCCTTCTTATAAGGAATGTCTAGCTCTCGAGAATCTTTGCAAAGTAGGGAGTAAATGTGTTATTCCGAGAGAGCGTGATATCCAGATTATAAGATACGATCGTTAATGTATTGACACTCGAGATACGATCGTATGAATATTATTTCAGCGATAGGATTGTAAGTTACACGGTAACTGCTTCACATGAAAGGTAGTAGTCATTGCTTTTGACTCTTCCGATAATTGGGGGTCACGGTGTGTTGCTAGACCCTATCCCGTGATCGTTAGGTATGAAGCATTTTAGTAAATTGCACTTTGTGTCTACGGCCAACATAGTCGGAAGCCTATCGGGTCACACACATATGAACATCGAGTCGGATTAAAATGCGGTTATAGTTGATAACCAAATAAGAAAGTTTATCTCTAGACTATAAAGGTTATAGTGGTAAATTAATATGGTGGTATTTATTTATTATGAATAAACAATATACAAGATATTAATTAAAGAATTTTCCGGAAGTCAATTCATTGACTTTTCGGGCGCCACATTGGTGTGTATAAGATACACTTGGATTATGCACTTTAATTAATAAGATTATCATAATATTAATATAAGATATTAATTGATTTTGGGTAAATAGATTTTTAGTAATAAGATAATTATACTCAATATAAGATATTGGCAAAATTAATTATAATAAAAGAAATAAATCAATCTATAAGATTTTCCTTATTTTATTGGAAAAATGTTTTCTTTTCTTCCACACATATGGAGCGCCACTTTTCACTATAAATAAGAGGTGGGTGTCAAGCTCTTTTGTACATCACAATTGCAAGAGCTCATAGTTCTAGTGTAAAATAGAGAGCAACCTATAGTGAGTTTGTGAGAGAGAAAAGGACCGGTCTAGCAACCGGAGTTTTCCAATAGCAATCCAAGGAGGATTCCGGCAAGGGGTTCGTATGGATTAGCGATAGAGGCCGGACGCGTGGACGGCTTGCGAACTGAACTACTCTCCGTTGACGGTCAAAGCGACGATCTTATAGATCATGAAGGTATAACCGTCAAACTACTTAACGTGTTTATTACATTAAACGAAGAACGATCTAGAAAAAGGAAATCAAATTTTAAATTCCGCTGCGTTAAACTAGTGATTTCCTAACAAGAACCTCCTTGAATATGCACAAGAAAAACCCTAGGTTTTTCTTCTCTTAATGACTAGAACGAGAAACTAATTTTTCTCTCCTTTATTTCAAGTGAGGCGCAATTTGTAATTGTTATTGTGTTAGGAGGAACTCTCTTTATATAGGAAAATAACTAGTAAAGAGAGAGTTATCATTTTTACACCACAATTACCTATTCCCATAAGGAAAAGATATTTGTCAAAAGATAAGAGATAATTCCAAAAAATCAATCTCTTATTTTTCTATTAATTATCCAACAAATAGATAATTAATTAATTACACATGTGACATAATCTAGAAAAATTTCTTCTCCTAATTTATCCACATTAATGGTGCCATCTTTTAATCATTTTTAATAGAAAATGTCTTTCATATTTTACATATTATTTACCAAATAAATAATATTGCATATTCATTAAATAGACCAACTATTTAATTTATTCTCGAGGTTCCATAAAACGAGAAAACACTCGCGTGTTAGGAGCCAACCCGGGGACCGTGGACCTATAACCAGTAACTACAATAAATTGAATAAAATATACATCGAACATAATATTTCTACTCAACTTATTAATTCTGGAATTACGCCACCATAAATCCGAAACTGAACTCTATCGATTATAGATATAACTTATTCTCAAAACGTCGAGTCGAGTCGATAAGTGTCCATTGATATAATAATTACATATAAACTAACCCTCCATAGGCTATCCGTAATGAAGCGGGAATATTTCCGTAAACCTTCTTCAATACATCTCATCCTTATTTACCATTAACCCACTAGTGATCAATTAGTTCATAACCAATACGAACTCCGCAGATCGATCAGTTTCTAGGATCAACAAATAAGAGGATCGTCTTTCTACTTCCCGCAGGAAGGAATGGATTCCATATCTGTGAGACACACACTTATCACTCATTCCAGAACGCCTCTTTACGATCCTTAACGAACACATCAAACCCTATCCTGAAACCAGTAGGAGTCTGTAATCACTTCGGGATTAAGGTTAATCCATATATGTTCATTTTGTGATTTAATAAGATTTCTCAATCACGGAATTATATGAGAAACTCAGATTCAATCGGTCCAGTCTTATATGACTCTCATCATATATAATTGCCCCACTTAGACAACCAATATCGACGGTCCGGATAAGATGGTCACACCATAAAGTGTTCTGGACGCATTAATGGTGGTTTAATCAATAGACCCATACTTTGATTAAGTTCACCACTGACTAACGGTTCAAGTGTATCACCATAAACTTAATCCTCATGTGTGTCACACACTAAGTTATATAGCTACATATGATACGACTTAGAGTTTTCAGTAGTATATTACTTATAAGCACGAAGCAAATAATAAGATGAAAATAAATCTGTCATTTATTAATTATAAAAACAATTACATAAATTGTCTTTCGGGCGTTACTTCCAACAATTTAATCATACTCGGCTTGTTGGGCTGAGCTTTAGTGTCATTGTAGAAGATATTTAGGTCTTACTGGATGCTTGCGTAGGGTCGAAAGTTATGTTTGTTAGTCGGTCCAAGAACTCTAGTCATGAGTTGGCTCTGTTTGTATTTACGTTAAAGAGTGAAGTCGTTTCAACCTTTCCTTATTGGCTTCAAGTAGGCCTGAGCAAAAAAACCGAAAAACCAATCCGAACCGAACCGAAATAAACCAAACCAAGAGAAAACCGATCAAATCGGTTTGGATTGAAACCGAACCGAATTTAAATGGTCTGGTTTCGGATTACCCTAATTAGAAACCATCCAAACCGAAACCGAACCAAATTCCCAACCATATATATATACCCAATATTACTCAACCCAAATAAATCCTAGTAGTACATTAGATGTTGTACTAATTACGCACATGAGTTGCCACTTTTATACATTTTGTTGTATTAATTAGGGCCATGAATGAATTGATGATGTACGTTTGCTGTTGTAATATATGTAATAACAACTGACTAGTAATTAGCCCTGATGTACATTTGCTATATGTTATTAAGTGGCTTTTGAATATGTTGTGTGCACTAATGTTATTAAGTAATTAGCCCTAATGTACCTTTAATATATTTTTACTTTATATTTAAATACTTCAGGTGAAAATTGTGATTTATAATAATGTGTAGTTCAGACTTGTGAAACCAAAACCAAACCGGATCCAAACTGAAACCAACCCAAACCAAACTATTGGGTTCGACATAGTTGGGTTTGGTTTGGGTGGTAAAATATATCAACCAAACCAAATAACTATGTGTAAAACCCGAACCGAAACCGACCAAACCGAACCACGCAGCAGAAGCCCTATACGGTGCCATATCCCTAAAATGAAGATAAAAATAGAGTTTTGCCTCAAATAATCCTACAGCAGAGGCTCTATCCCTATTTATTTTTAGGGATATGAACAGTGCATCCCTACTTGTGGGGATGCACTATTCACTGCCGTAAACATATTTAATTGTTAAAAATTATAGGGATAGAGATAGAGATGTTGCTGGAGTGAAATAATAAATATTTAATGTGTATAAATAGGGTTGTGAAGTAGAATATGTATTATTTAATATTATTTGAAATGTTATAGGGATAAGGATAGGGATGCTGTTGTAGAGGTTTTTGAATTGAGATGTTGTAAAATAGGGATATGTATTTATATTATTTTAAAAATAAAATTTGGGGACTCTGCTGGGAGTGCTCTTAGGCCTAGCTTCAAGCCATTAAAATGATGTATCGATCTTAACGTTTTTTTTTGAAGGGATATGTATCTTAACTTTATGTTAATGAAATTCTCTTTTCTCATTAAAAAAAAAAGGCAATCTATATGTTTTTATTTTTATATATATATATAGTATATAAAATATAATAAAAAATCAAAGATTGTATACAGAACAAGATCTTATATTTTATATTGTCTGGTGTGTATATAAATTAAAGATTCCCTTTATTAAAAATAAAAAAGCAAGCACATATGCTGACGTTGGTAATCGTCAACCCTTACGTCATTCTTGGACTCATTCTTGGACTACATTTTGTGCTACATGACATGTGCAGGACACCAATTATGCATGACATGTGCTGACGTTGATATCTATTACAATTATGCATGTATTATCATTATCATTTTAACACGATAAATATTATAACATAATGAGACATGTTATAATGTACAATTTATTTGAACGAGCTTTTCATTGCTATGAAAAGTCTCATTTTCGTATGTTGTGATATTTACTGTATCACAATGATTATGTTTTTCATTACTCAATCTGAAATTATTACTTGCACCAAAGAAACATATGTTTTAAAATAATTGGTTATGTAGTCGCATGTCTTACCTCTGATCACCGGAAAGTTAAACGTCCTCGTAAATGAGACTTGACTTACCAAACGTCTGAAAAATTGATCATATCTTAATGACAGTAAGATTTGTATTAATCAATAAACACTACATCAATTGATAGTGTAAATTTGTGTTGTGTTCATTTTCTATAACCATTTGATGGCACCACAATAAACTAATTTCCGCGGCACCACAATGTCGAATGTCTTCACAAACGATGCTCGACTTTCCAGATTTCGAGTATCCACATTCGACCTCTTAAAATTCGGATCTCATACCCGCATATATTGTCACGACACGTGTTATAGTACTCACTTTTGTATTTTGTTTTGTAGTAATGCTAAAACCATAATCGATCACACTCATATATCATATATTTCTTTTTAATATTGATTATGATATATAACTCTTAATTGTGCCGCCCTCTTTCCTCTAACTTTCTATAAATAGAAATGAGCAAACCTCTGCTTTACATGCACTTCAAAGTTTTGAGCTTTCATTTCTCATTTCAACAAATCCAACAGGGTTTCTTGCTGATTGTCTTTAATCTTCACACAATTCTCCAAAATTCCTCAAATTTTTCTCTTTTTCCAATGGAAAAATCACCACATATTGCACTCTTTCAATCTCCGGGAATGGGTCATTTAATCCCAATAGTTGAATTTGCAAAAAGAATGATTTCATACCAAAGTGTTTCTTCAACAATTATCATCCCAACTGATGGCCCCATTTCTTCATCACAATTACTTTTTCTTGATGATCTTCCAAATGGGATCAACTACATTATTCTTCCACCAGTAAATTTGCAAGATTTAATCGATTTCAAACAAGAAAATCGTATTTCTTTAATCGTTTCTGGGTCCCTCCCTTTTCTCCGTAATGCGATTGAATCATTGGTTTCTAGTAAAAATTTAGTTGCATTAGTTCTTGATTTGTTTACAACAGAGGGGATTGATGTTGCTAGGGAGTTTAATGTATCTCCTTATATTTTCTGGGCTTCAAATGCTTTGAGCTTGGCGTTTATGAATTACTTGCCAAAGCTTGATGAAAGTGTGAAATGTGAATTTAGGGAATTACCCGACCCGATTAGAGTTCCGGGTTGTGTTCCGATATCCGGGAAGGATCTAATGGAACCGGTTCAAGACCGGAAAAACGATGTGTATAAGTTTATGATGCACAATGCAGAGCGGTTGAAGTTGGCTGATGGAATTATTCTGAATACTTTTGAAGATTTGGAGAGTAAAACTCTGAACGCTTTACTGTCCCATCAGTATGTTGCACAAGTGGATCAAGTTACTCCGTCTCTTTATCCGATTGGACCACTTGTGCAGATAAACATTCATTCTGATGGGACAGATGCGTCAGGATGCTTGAGCTGGATGGATAATCAGCCTCGATCCTCTGTTGTATTTGTGTCTTTTGGTAGTGGGGGGACAATATCGTATCGACAGTTTACCGAATTAGCGTTTGGATTAGAGGAAAGCGGACAGAGATTTATTTGGGTGATCAGAAGTCCAGATGATAAAGCTGCCAATGCGGCATACTTTGGTGACACAAACAAAAACGACCCTTTTGCGTATTTGCCAGAAGGGTTCTTGGAAAGAACCAAAGGGCGTGGCCTGATAGTCTCATCTTGGGCGCCGCAAGCAGCGATCCTTGCCAATGTTGCAACAGGTGGGTTCGTAACGCACTGTGGATGGAATTCGATATTGGAGAGCGTGGTGAATGGAGTGCCTTTGATTGCTTGGCCTTTATATGCTGAGCAAAAGATGAATGCTGAGTTGATTACTCATGATTTTGAAGTTGCGTTGAGGCCAAAAGTTAATGAAAACGGGTTGGTGAAACGCGAAGAAATCGCGAATGTAGTGAGAAATTTGATGGAAGGAGAAAAAGGTAAGGTAATCCGAGAGAAAATGAGGTATCTACAAGAGGGATCTGTCATGGCATTAAGTGAAAATGGTGACTCAACAAAATCTCTTGCCCAGTTGGCTTGCTTGTGGAAAAATAATAATGCAAGTTAATTCTGAAGTTTGATTGTTTATGTAATGAAACAAGCTATTTGTTATTCCAATTCTTAGTTCATGATAATGGAATGTATTTGTGATAACTTATTACATAAATTTTCATTTTTATCTTCAATGTTTCGTGTTTACTCTTTTGACTTCTTAGCTAGCTATGATTTTCTTATATATATTTTCGGTCCAAATTATCACATTTCAAATTCTAGCATGGAGGTATGAAATGCTACTACCCATAGAAACTTGACACATGGTTCGTATTAAATTAGGATTTGGTTGATTATTCTGATTTAATTTCATTCCGAACTTATTTGTTTTCTAGACCTACTACCGGCCAGAAAGCATATTTCACACATTTTGACCGAAATTCAGGCAGAAAAAAAATAAACATTCTGCTTACATTTGGTCGAAACCGGATATTTTATTGATAAAAAAACATGTCCAACATGTACAAGCTATACAAACAAAGCCAAAAGGCTAATTACAAGAATTTATTTCAAACTCAAAATCAAGGCCAAGCTAGTCTAAGTTCGCGGGCTCGACGGACAGCTTCGAAAATAAATATCGTCTTCGGGGGTCGTGAATGATCTGGACCATGGATTTCCTTGTTGCGTCAGTACCATAGACTCATCACAATCTTGCGGAATAAAAATTTCCAAAACGCCGTGTTGTCATGCTTGTACATATTTATCGTTAAACAGCTCGTCAACCAAGAGGGAGTGTCATAGATGGAGATAAATGAATCACAATGTTGTCGATAGATAACTTGCTTCCACATGTCATAAGTCCATGGGCAATCTCTTAAGACATGTAGGGTAGTCTCCGGGGAACTACCATAGAGGTAGCATGCGCCATCTACACTGATAGACCTCTCAGCCAAGAGACCAGCAGTCGGAAGAGCATATCGGTAAACCTGTCAAAGGAGATAGTTTCCATGTAGTGGTCCTTTTATCGACCAAATGGTACGCCATATAGTGTCCCCAGTATTTATTTGAGAATCTTGGACTGCATGATAAGCTGAGCTAACTGAGAATTTGCCCGAACTACTCAGTTTCCATGTAATATTTCCTTCCTCATCAAAGCCAAACGCATCTCGCAGGGAGTCGGCTGCCTGACATATATGACTCCAAATGAAGCTGCAGTTCAGTTTGGGAGAATCGAGGGGGGGCCATATTTATGTTTGAGAAGTTTCACCCACAATTTTTCTAGTTCCGTTAACAACTTCCATGCAAGTTTTGCCAAAAAAAGCTGTGTTCATGTCCCGGGCATTGCGCAACCCGCCCCCCCCCCCCCCCCCCCCTTTAAGTTTCGGTTGGCAAATATGTTTCCAAGCTACTAGGTGCAAGCCCCGTCGATCCTCATCATGACCCAAAAAAAAACGAGCGGATTATTTTGTCAAGTTCAAATGTTACCGAGGCAGGCAATTTAACGGTTTGCATTTGATAATAAGGGGCTGTGGACAGTACTGTTTGAGACAAAATAGTGCGGCCAGCTTTAGATAGAGTGTTTGTCTTCCAAGGTTGTAACTTCCCACGGACTTTATCAATAATGCATTAGAAGTCCTCATTTTTTACACGAGTATGGTGTAGAGGTACGGCAAGATATTTCTGAAGATGAGTTGTGTGCGACATACCTAAAACCCTTTCAATATCCGAGATGATGCGGTCTTGAGTGTATGGGGACTTGGTGAACCTGGACTTGGCTACGCTTATTTTCTTACCAGAGATATTACAAAAGCGCATAAGAACCTGGTCGATGGCAATAGCCTGATCAACATAAGCTTCCGAGAACAGGAGTAAGTCATCCGTGAAGAAAAGATGGGACAACTTCGGTCCTCCACGAGACACGGTAATCGGTTTCCAATGACCATCAGTGATCGATTGATGCATATGACAGCTTAATACCTGCATAACAAGGACAAAAAGATATGGAGCTAACGGATCACCTTGCTTTAGCCCACGTCCCGGATGGAAGCCTTTAGGGGGATAACCATTCCACAAAATTTCAAGCGAGGTGCTCGAAAGTGAATACATAATAATCTCAACAAGCATATCATCAAAACCCACAAAGGAATGAACTTGTGAATTTTCCATATGCTTCAACCAACAAGCCTGAAAGCGGAAAGGTCTTTCAACACGGTCCCGAACTTGTGAAATTTCCATAGATAAAAGAATGGGATGGTGAACCGAGTGTACACGCGGTAAATGATAGATACAAGAATCCGGGAAGGTGTTCCACCATTTTGTATTGCAAAGTCCTTGGTCGAGCCGTTGTTCGATAACTGTAGAGGAGTGTATGGAACTGGACCACGTGAACCGTGGGCCGTGGAAGGGTAATTCAACAAGCTCAACATTATTTATCAGATTACGTAGCCGTTGTACGGGCTGACCGGAGACCGGACGACCCCCACGTTTGTCAGAAGAATGGATCACATGGTTCAAGTCCCACAATACACCAAGTTACTATAAGAAAACCAGAAATATGTTCAAACAAGTCCCAAAGCTTATCACGAATAGCCGGGTTTGAGGATGCGTATGTAAAAGAAATGATCCATTTTACCGTATTGTGATAAACGGCAGCCGTTACCACAGTTTGATCCGTATAGAGAAGAAGCCGAGATCAATGAGAGACACATTCCAGAAGATCCATAGGCCCCCACTAAATCCCCTAGCTTACACCGCAACCATATTTGTGAAATTTGATAGATGAAGAATTCGATTTGCCTTAGAGCTCGGCGTTTTAGTTTCCGTAAGAAATAACACCGTTGGTTGATGTTCTTGAAGCATCGTTTTTAGGTGACGGAAGAAGACGGGAGAACTAGCTCCACGGAAATATCAAGCTAGAATTTTCATCGAGGTTCGGGTGGAGTATTTGCAAAGTGCCCAAGGGCAGTAACACTTGGTGGAGTTGACGTTGGAAAAATTTTGAGGACGCTGATATGCGCATAAGTGTCCGGTGGGTTTGTTTTGATGTAGGATAAGTCATTTTTACGTGTACCTTCCTCCGCGATAGCAGCATCTACAACCATGGATTCTTTTATAACATCATAATTATACAAACTCGTAGAGCCTCATCAAAACCTTTCTTAAGAAAAACCCGGTGGGAAAAAATCTTAAGCAAGGGAAAAGAGTACTCTCTGTTTGTATCGAAATCTCAAGACCGCTCCTTCGAGGCGAGGCGGGGTTGCGACATGAAGTTGATGCAACATATCCCGCGAGCGCTTCGTGAAGTTGAACCTATACGAAAGGCACTGCCAATCACTACAAGCGGGTTTCCTCCTCCTAGTACACGTTAGTGGTGATCCGAGTCGTCGTCGCGCTCGGTAGTTCGCGGTCGGTCGCAAGCAACAAGGGTGCGACCTACCAGGGCCGCCCTTTTCGGATATAGGAAGCGATCTTCTCTCATCCGGCGGCCTACCGGTCGTCCTCCCCTCATACGAGAAGCGATCCTCTCTCATCTTGGATCTCGGCTTGCGGACTCGGTGATTGTAAGGGGCCCACTCTCGGTGAAAGACGCTTTGCCATTCTTCCCGCAGGACAGCGTCGACCATGGCCCCCGGCGCTTTCCATTCGGGACTAGACGCACAAACTTTTTGAACAGCTTGCTTTGTGCGGTCGTGGATCCGATCGCCGATGAATACCTCGATCCTCCCGTGAGCTCACAGGACTCTGGATTCACTTATCTCAGCTTCCTCCTCACGTTCTAACTCCGCAATCTCAGGCAGCAAGAAGGCGGCAGCGGTATCAAGATTCTGTTCCATTTCCACTCGTGGTATTAAAATTGGGGGTTGTTCTTCCCCGATGGGTTATGGAGGAAGTGCAAGTGGATTCCAGATGCTCGTTGCCTTTGTAATCCTCCATAAATTCGTATTCAACATTATCCGACTGAGGCATTCTTGTTTTTCTGGGATTTTGTAAGGAAGAAACGAGTGATTCGAATGGGAGAAGAAGCATCGGTGGAGGAGGCAGTGAAATGGCTGGCTTTTATAGAGGGAGGTGGCGTGTTGGGCATGGATTACCATAATGGTGGACAGACAGATCGACGGCTATCTGAAGAGACAGTCATAATGACCGGCGTAATGATGGTTATCTGAGAGGTTTACCGTCATTATGAGCATTCGAAGGGACGGTTATTTATGGTGGGTAGTCATGGGCTATTTTTCGTCCAGAATAGTCCCTAGTCAAAGTAGCCCTATTAAACACGGCTAAAACTCGGGAAGACCACCAATGATGGCTTTTGAACCGTTCCATCCGTTGGGATACCCGACGGTTTGTGGACGCGGCGGGGAGATGTGATGACACCGCGGACGCGATTTGAGGTGCACGATAGAGCGATCCGGATATACCGCGAGGAGTCATGTTCGTCGCCGCGGCTCGCGGCTTGAGAGCTTGCGATGTAAATCGTCCGTGCTCGTTGGTCGACCGAGGTCGACATGTTGAGGTGCACGGCGCAGAGCGATCCGGATATGCCGTGAGGAGCTGTTCGGTCGCCGCGGCGCGGCTTGAGAGCTTGCGATGTAAATCGTCCGTGCTCGTTGGTCGACCGAGGTCGACATGTTGAGTTGCACGGCATAGAGCGATCCGGATATGCCGCGGGAGGAGCTTGCAGTCGCCGGCGATGCGGCTTGAGAGCTTGCGATGTAAATCGTCCGTGCTCGTTGGTCGACCGAGGTCGACATGTTGAGGTGCACGAAAGCGTAGAGCGATCCGGATATGCCGCGAGGAGTCGTTCCGGTCGCCGCGATCGCGGCTTGAGAGCTTGCGATGTAAATCGTCCGTGCTCGTTGGTCTGACCGAGGTCGACATGTTGAGTTTCTGGGATTTAATCATTTTCTGCGATCCCAGGCGAGATGGCGAAGTCATTTGTGTTGGCGAGAGCGAAAACTGTACAAGCGAGCTATTACAGGTGGCGCGCCACGTGGAGCAATACAAATGGGCTGCAGAACGCTGCGTATCATTAAATGTGGCGTCCTTTAAGTTCTGACAAGGTGACGTTTCACCGTAGGACGTGACGGCTGGTAATGATGGCGTTTCGTTTTTTACGCAAATTTCAAATTTCAAAGCGTCGTGTCGGATTCCGAAACTTTTCGCTTTCCCGCGTAAACCCGAACCGTTGGATGAAGATAATCACAGCCGTTGGTTGGTTGACTGCCTGTCTATTTAAGGGGGTGTTGCCCCTCCTTTTACCACCTTTTCGAAAACCTTCTCCAAAATTCCCAGGCTGATCAAGCTAGAAATCAAGAGCATCCTGTGGTGGTTTAGAACCAAGTTTCCAGAATTCTGAGGCTGAGGCTGTGTTTGAACTTCATCGGAGTGAGCCTTTTTCAGCGATCGGAGCGATCATCCTTGTCTTCCCAATTTTCTGCCATCCAGATCATAAAGGTACCATCTTTATCCGATCTAACACTGGGTTTTTCTTTGTTGATCGTCTTTTTGTGGTTGATTCTTGGCCTGTATAGATCATAAGTATGCTTTTTGTCCCGTAGATATTCGGATTTTTGAGGTTTTCTAACCGGTGATAGAATCCGTATGCCTAAGCCCTTCTTTTGTGAATTTGAAGCCTTCAGGGATTAGGGTGCAATTTTCAATTTTTCCGTGTAGTATGTCTTTATGACCCCGTTGCCCCCTGTGCTGTTGGCTTGCGCGGAAATGGGGGGGTGGGGGGCGGTGTCGACCTGAACGAAGCGTTGATCCACCTCTCTTCATTTTGCAGCATGTCGCACAGCGGGGACGACAGCGATCAAGAGGAATTTAGTTATGGGGATGGCGGGGCCGAGGAAAGGGCTGGCGGCGAGGTTTCACCTTCCCATTCTGACGAAGAGGACTCGCGTCCTGCGACTGGCGAGGCCCAAAGGCTACTTATAACGAGGGGCGCTCAGCTGCTTTCTGAATCCTTGCAGCACTTAGCTCCCAGAGAGCGAATTTCTAAGACCGCCGGTGAAAGGATTCAGACGGCGTCCGCCCCGAAGCCGCAAAGGCGAAGGGGGACAGCCGTGGGGGCACCCAAACCTGCTAGTTCCGCCCCGCAGAGGGGGAAAATCCGGATCGGCTTGGAGGCTGCGGAGTCTTTGGAAGAGGGTGGCAAGGCGAAGGCCATGCATCGCGCCGCCGATGTAGAATGGAGATCTTTGTTGACCGCGGCGCCGACTTTAACACCGCTATCCGCGCCCGATACCGGCTTTCCGACGACTATCATTTTTGTCCGTGCATGGACGACCGACGGTATGATTATACTTATGGGCGCTCACCGGGGACCGGTTGTATGTTCCTTTCGACAATTTCCTGGCGGGGTTCGGGCCCCCTTTCGATCCTTTTTTGGTGGAGGTGATGTACTTGCTTTGGAAGCCTTGCCGGCGGACTTTCACCCTAATGCTTTGTTAGGACCCGGCGGCGTTTATTGCGACGTGCCGCCTTAATGGAATTGAGCCCTCCTTGGGCTGTTTAGGGAGTTCCATGATTTCGTCGGCACCCAAACTCCGGGTCGGGTGAGCGTGAGGGCGCGTGAGGGGAGGCCTCGCCCTTTTTACCCCGCCAACAACAAAATCTACAACCGGGAGCCAAAGAGTGATGCGGGTGCAATCCGGGGTCGGATGGCCATTCCCGCATTTTGGGAGTCGGGCTACACGCGGACTAGACTCCAAGTGGCTCGAAAGGCGAGTGGTTCCTCTCGCAAGCCCTGAAGAAGTAGAGGCGATTGTGGCCTTGATAAGCTCTGCGGACAGATCTGCACAGGTCCGCATGATCAGCGTTCGGATGTTGACGAACGTAAAGCTGGGTAGCGCAAGGATGGCAGGGATCCCGGGCTGTTTGGAGTCGGGGATTTTGCCTGTCGTGAACATTCCCCCGCCATCTGTGGAGCTTAGTGATCCTGACTGGGTCGGCGAGTGCCACTTGGGTAGGAACTTTCCGACGCAATGCGAAGAGTGTGGCGGTGATTGGTCGAGCCGCCAGGGTAAAACCATTTCTTCTCTATTTTTGTTTTTGCTAACCCAAAAATACACAAGCCTGTGCGCGGGGTCGGGGCGGCGCTGGGCACAGTCCCCCTACTCCCCCTTTTTTTTTTGACTTGTACATTTCTGATTGCTTCCTCTTTTGTTTTTCTTTTTTCAGTGATGCCGGCATCCGGTCTTCACAGGAGCGCTAATGTTGCCGCTGCTAATGCCGCGAGGAAGACGCGGGAGGAAGAGTTAGCGAGGACAGATCCCGTGATCATACCGACTGTTCATGTGGGGATCAATCAGGGAGTGACCGTTGCTGCGGCGGGCACAGCGTCTGAGGCGGGGACTTCCTCTGGTGTTGCGATCGCCAGAGCGATTACAGAAGAAGTCCGCCCCCCGCCAGCTGAAGGCTCTGAGCACCGCCTTGGTAAGCAGCCAGTAGAGTTTGAAGATGTTCTCGAAGACGTCCCCCTTTCCCGAAAAGACCAAGAGTGGATGCGCCATCTGAGGTTGTCGACCTAGAGGGTCCTGACTCTCCCCCTCTCAACCTTGCACCTGTTTATGAATTCGTGCCGCAGGAGCGCGCACGGCAAGAAGCTTCGGCGAGCACTGACATTCCTTTATACTTTGACGAGGCTTTCTGCGCCGATCAATCATCGCCTGACTGGGGTGTGATGATGGAGTCAGCTCTGTCAGCGGTTCCTCCTCTTCCTCTACTTACCAGAAAATGGAGCGCTGAGGCTCGCCTATCCGTGGGGACCGGACTGATAAAAAGGATTGCTCCTGCCAACATCGGCAACAGCTCTATTGATCCCCGCGAGGCTATGAGGGCTGCCGTCGCCGAGTACGGGATGTCGGCGCATAAGGTAATTGTGTTTCCTCGCACGAATTTCCTTTTATTTTCCAAGTGCTTACTGTGTCTTTCTTAGGTCTCGCGTTGCATGCTCGCCGCTTTAGATCTTGTTGAGAAGTTGGTGGAGAGCGAACGACGAACGAGCGATGAGTGGCAAAGAAGGCGCGGGAGAACCGGGAGTTGGCGCGGACGATGAAGGACACGGAGGCCAAAGTTGGTGATGCCAAGGCTCTATATACCGCTAAAGAAAAGACCTGGGCGGACAAGATAGCGGAGTTGGAGCGCCAAGTTACCCATGAGAAGAATCATCGCAAGAAGGTCGAAGCCGCCCTGGGTGCCTGTGAGCAAAAGTTGAAAACTACTGAGGATGTTGTCGCTGATGCTGCTAAGGAAACTGAGGATGCCCGTACGAAGGCTGAGGAGGCTATCAAAAGGGCCGAGGACCTTGCCTCGGATATCCAGGCCAAAATTGAGGCCGCCCTTGCTGAATATAAGGACGGCGCCGAATATTGGAAGGATCTCGGGTGATAATTATGACCAAGGTTTGCTATCATATGGCGAGGTGTGTACGTAGGTCGATGCACCAGCAGAGGGTCCCCAACTTACATGATATGGCGGCGTGGACTCAGGAGAATTCCTTCAGTGCCGAGCTCATTCAATATCATCCCGTGGTTCCATACTCCGAGGAGGAGATCGCGGAATACCGCGAGCGATGTAGGGTTGATGGTTTACAGGCGGCGGTATTTCCAGCGGCAGCAAAAGAGAACATGCGATCACTCGTGCAGGCGATCTTGGATGGGGCCAATACAGAGGGGGATCAGGCAGCTCCAGGTGGTGAGGAGGGGGCGCAGCCGGGAGATTCGCAAGCTGGCCTTGATTCCGGAAGCGTTTGATTCTCCTTTTGTTATTGATAAAAACTTTGTTGTTGATTTGTAATATTAACTTTTGTTTCCGGCTGATATGGGGCTCGCCACCCTGTTAACTTTGATCCTTTTCCTTCTGTGCACATTGGGGCCGCTGCATGGCCATATCGTTTTATGCCTTTGTTCTCTGCTTTGGTATTTTGAGTTGTTTTTGTTTTTGCTAACCCAAAAATACACAAGCTCGTGCGCGGGGTCGGGGCGGCGGCGGGCACGGTCCCCTACTCCCTCTCTTCTTCTTTTTTTTTTTTTTTTTTTTTTTTTTTTGACTAAAAGGAAGAAAAATATATACACAAGGAACAAAAAACTTCCAAAAAACGAGAGGACTTCATGTAATATCTCTTGAGGTTGTCGGCGTGCCAAGTATTCTCTATTCACGGCCATTCCCGTCTTTGAGATAATATGTCCCCTTCTTTAGCTCGCGAGAGATCCGAAGGGGTCCCTCCCAATTCTTTGTCTAACTTTTTGGGTTTGCGGCCGGCGGCTTCACATTTAATTAATACGAAATCTCCCGCCTTGAAAAAATGGTGGCGTACCTTCTTATCGTGATGTCGCTTAGCGGCCATCTTGAAGTTAGCCAAACGGGTCGCCGCTTGCAGTCTTTTTTCTTCGAGCATGTCGAGCTCAAACTCACACGATCGTTCGTTGGTGTCCTCGTTGAAATGCGACACTCTGATGCTAGGTAGAGACATCTCCACCGGTGTCATCGCCTCCGAACCATAAGTCGGGGAGAATGGGGTTTCTCCCGTGGTGGACTTTTTGGCGGTCCGGAGCGACCATAAGATCGCGGGCGCTCATCTACCCACCGCCTTTCTTTCCGCATAGAGTGCGTTTCAGGCCTCTGAGCACTTGTTTGTTTGCGTTCTCTGCCTGACCATTACTTTGAGGATAGCTGACCGAAGACGTCGCATGAATGACGCCATGCTCTTTACAAAACTCGTCGAATTCCGTTCTGAACTGCGGTCCATGGTCAGATATGATGATGCGAGGTACCCCGAAACGAGTCCACACTTGATCCATTAAAAAATAGATGACCTGGGTGGTGGCGATCTCTCTGAGGGGCTTCGCCTCTGTCCATTTGGTGTAATAATCAGCCGCTACTACTATGTACTCGCATCCTCCGCGCCCTTTAGGCATTGGACCGACGAGGTCGATGCCCCACATTTCGAAAGGCCATGAAGCGGTGACGATGCTCGCTCTACGGAGGGTAACACAGGTATATCTGCGTACCTTTGACGGGGGTCGCATTCCCTAACGAATATATCCGCATCCCTCAACAAGGTAGGCCGGTAGTATCCCGCGGTGATCGCCCTTTGTGAGAGGGTTCGACGGGGCCGGATGCCCGCCGCACACTCCTTGATGAAGCTCATGGAGGATACCTCTACTTGCTCCGGCCCGACACAGCGGAGCAGAGGTTTGGAGAAAGAGCGCCTGTAAAGTATCCCATTTTGCAAGACATATCTTGCTGCTCGGCGAGCCAAGGTTCTCGCCTCTATCTTGTCTGAAGGCAAAATTCCATGCTCAATATAATCCTTGACCTCATCGATCCGGCGAGCGCGAGGAGGGTTGAATATCCATGACCTCGCATCCGTGATAGAAGGTTCCTCGAGGTATTCCAAAGGGATGTCGGGGAGCGAGCGCCGCGTCGGCGTCGGATAACTTGGATAAATAGTCCGCCCTCAAATTCGAGTGCGTGGTATATAAGAGAGCTCGCAATATCCGAACCGACGACGTAATTTCGGACCGGGTCGATGTCTTCTTGTAGTTTCAAACAATAAATCTTATAACCTCCATTCACTTGATTGACAACCGGTTGTGAGTCGCAAAAGACGTGTATGTTCTCAACTCTCATTGCGAGGGCGAGCTCAAGGCTGCGATGACCGCCTCATATTCGGCTTGGTTGTTTGATGCCGTGAAATCGAAGCGAAGCGCTTTCTCAATTTCTTCGGACGTTCCCGGCTCGAGCAAGACGATGCCGGCCCCGCGGTGCTCCAATTCCACTAGCGCCGTCAACGAACAACTGCCAACAGTGGTTGGGCCTCATGGGGCCGCTAGGAGCCGGTTTGTCGGGCGAGTTGGTCGAAGGGGAAGTGGGTTGTGTTGTCGAGGGCTCTCGGAAGCTTGCTTCAAGAATGAACTCGGCCAGGGCCTGTGCCTTGATTGCCCTTCGAGGCTCGTACTTGATGTCGAATTCAGTGAGCTCAATTGCCCATTTCTGGAGACGACCGGCGAGGTCTGGCTTATGTAAAACCTGACGCAGCGGACTATCCGATAGTACAATGATCGTATGTGATGAAAAATATGCACGGAGCTTTCTAGCTGCTATAACAAGAGAGTAAGCTAATTTCTCTGCATTAAAATATCGACCTTCTACAGGACTGAGAGCCTTCGAAACATAGTAAATGGGCTTTTGAACGGGCTTCTCAGGAGTCCCCTCTTCCTTTACAAGAACTGCGGCGACAGCCCTATCTGAGGCCGCCAAATATAAATAAAGCTGGTCGCCTACGATAGGACTTACTAAAAGAGGCGGGCTGACCAGGTATTGCTTGAGCTCTTCAAAGGCTTCAGTGCATTCTCCAGTCCATTCAAATCCCTTGCCGCCTTTCAAAATTTTATAAAAAGGAAGGCACCTGTCTGCCGATTTCGAAATGAACCGCCCCAGAGCGGTTATCCTTCCATTCAACCTCTGAACCTCTTTCACAGTCGTTGGAGGCGCCATGTCCAGAATGGCTCTGATTTTCTCAGGATTTGCTTCGATGCCGCGCTGTGTGACCATGAAGCCTAAGAATTTTCCAGCTTTGACCCCAAACGTGCATTTGACTGGGTTTAACTTCATGTTGTTTTCTCGCACGTTCGCAAAAGTTTCCCTCAAATCTGCTATGAAGTCGCATATGCTGGATTTGATGACCATGTCATCTATGTAAGCTTCCATATTGCGGCCGATTTGAGTGTGGAAGACCCGGTTGATCATCCTCTGGAATGTTGAACCTGCATTCTTCAGGCCGAAGGGCATCATTTTGTAATAATACATGCCGCCTCCAGCTCTAAAAGCAGTAAGTTGTCTTTCGTCCCTGGCCATACGGACCTGATGGTATCCAGAATAGGCGTCGACGAAACGAGGACTTCAAAGCCCGCTATCCGATCTACCATTACGTCATGCGGGGTAGCTCGCGGGATCCTTGGGGCGGGCTTTGTTCAAGTTGGTGAAATCTACGCACATTCGCCACTTGCCGTTGTGCTTCAAAACCATAACGACGTTGGCTAGCCAAGTAGGATATTGTAGTTCTTCAATGATATCCGCTGCAAGTAGTTTTGCGATCTCAATTTTTACAGCCTCTTCCTTTGCGGTTGAAAATTGGCGAGCCCGCTGCTGAATTGGCTTGAAGTGGGGATTCACGTTAAGACGGTGGAGTGCGACCTCAGGGTCGACGCCTCACATGTCAGTGACCTCCCAAGCAAAGGCCTCCAGGTTCTCTTTCAGCACGTTGATCAGTGCGGACATATCGGCCCCGCTGAGGTGCGCCCCGACTTTGATCTTTTGGTCGGGGTATCTCTCTTTGATGATTACCTCGACGAGCTCCCCCTCTGCTTCAATGCTTGGATCATCTCGTATCTGCAATGTGTCGCATACAATTTCCTTTTGTTGTTTCTTAAGCGGCGGAGGGCTGTTCGTGCCTTGTCCCCGCTCGATATGGGCTTCCAGCGCTCTTTTCTTAGCGCTCGCCTCTAACTCGGCCATGGACTCACTTATCCGGGGGTTGAGTCGCCCGGCGGTACTTGGGATCTCAGCTGTATCGATTATCACTAGAGCTTCTTCCAACAGATTTATTGAATTCGTGATGGGGTTAGTCCCTGCTGGTGCGACGGGAGGTGTAGCATGAGCTTGTCCTAGCACACCTTGGACTTCGGGCTCCCGTGCCCTTTTCAACCCTGCCTTTGATTTTGCCAAGTGGTCAAGATAAGTCTGTGGTCGGCTAATCGCCTGGCCTATCTTGCCCTTTTCTGTATAAAATTTGACCCTCTGATGCGGAATGGAAGACACCATTTGAAACTTACGCATCGCAGGTATGCCCAGGATCATGTGGTAGCGAGCTGGCAGATCGACCACCAGGAATTCCACTTTTTCGATCCGGAAGGGCTCGAAGTCTCCGATGCGGACCTCCAGGTCAATCATTCCTTTAACCTTTACCTCATGGTTGGTAAAACCCTCTAGCGAGCCCAGGTACGGTTTCGATTGGCCTCGGTGAAATTCAAACCTTTGAGGCAGTCAAGATAGATGATGTCTCTGGCGGCACCTGTATCCACCAGGACTCTGTTAACCCCGCACTTGCCGATCCCGATTTTGATTATGAGGGGCATCTCCATTGCTCCCGTAACAAAGCTAAGCTCGCTCTTTGTGAAAGTCAAGGCCTCTTCATCTGGTCGCAGAGTTCTAGGCCGCTCACGTCCAAATTCGTTGATCGAGTTAATCTGTTCTTTTATCTGCCTGTTGCTAGGCGGGCTTTCGTGGATGACATTAAGCTCGCGCTCATACTGGGCCGCGACGAGTCTCTGGTTGGCACCGCCTGCCAATTTGAACCGATCTAACTTTCCCTCCCGGCCCATTTTGTCTAGGATCCTTATCAGGGAAAAACAACCATCCGTGTTATGGCCGTGATAATTATGAAACTCACAGAATTTGCTTGTGTCCGCTTTACGAACCCTGTCTTCGCTATGATTGTCGCGGGGCTTCCGGATGTGTTCCGAAATTTCGTTCAGGATCGCTGACGGTCGGGCATTCAGCGGAATGTAATCTTTTACGTCGAACTTTTGCGGCTGTTGAAATCACGGTCGTCCGTTCTTTCGCCGGACCGACGGCCTCCTCCTTTCTTTGGGGATCGGCCTCGAGTACTATTGGACGGGGCCGTGGGATCGATTGAAGGCCCCGGTTTCGGCGGGGATGACCTCGACGGTAGTAAACTTCCGGGCTGCTCCAACATGTCCCTCAAGTTGGTCGGAGCGTGCATCGTTAAGTGTGTCTTAAGTTCGCCGCCCACCGGTCCGATTAAGAATGCCATCATGACCGTGGGTTCGGGCTCGTCCCGTGTTTGATCGTAAACTTGGACGAATTTCTCGTAATACGACCGGGCGGACTCCCAGGTGTCTGCTTTATCAAAAACGGATCGGTTGTGGTCTTGCGAGGTCTATGCGGCTGTCTTGAATTTCGTCGGAACTTTGTGCGCATATCCTCCCAAATTGTTAACCGATCGGGGCGGCAATTTGCGAAGCCATGTAGAGGCTCTATCTTTCATGCAACCCACCATAGCCACGCACCAGGCCGCGCTATGGCGAGTAGCGAGCATCATTTTACTCTCGAACGAAGCTATCCATTCGTATGGGTCTGACTTACCCTGATAATCCGTTATGTTGATGTTGGAGACTCGGCGTCGCGGGAGGCTCGCTATGAGCGAGTCTGAAAGTGCATCCATAGCAGCGCTAGGTTCCTTATCCTCTTCTCGTTTATTCTTTTTCATCTCCAGAACCATCAACCTCGGATCTTCAAATCGGCCGGTTGGTGCCGGGTTCGAGGTGCGCTCTGAGAGTGGGCTTCGTCCTCGTCACTTCGCCGAGCCTTTACGTTTCGGCCCGTGCTCTTCTTCTCAGGATAATGTCCCGGGGATTTTCACTGAGGGGGCCCAGTCTCCGTCTGACGTTGCCTCGCGTTCCTTTATCTTCATCCCTCGGTGGTGATGGTAAAGCTCTACGTTTTCCCAGGCGGTCGTGCGCCGATATTCTAGTTTGGCTGTATTCACCGTGCCGAGAGGAGGATACGCTTTCCCCTCGATGCTCGTGACGCTGAGCTCGCGTTGTTTCCCCGTGTTTGGCCCTTTCCACGGAGGGGCGATGACGTTAGGTCCGGCGTTCATGCCCTCTATGGTTGGGGGAGGATCAATTGCTAGCGCGGGCTGGCCGGCGGAGATTAAGATCTCGTTGGCTGCCTTCATTCTCGCCGCGTATTCACCATAACTCTTTATTCTTGCCAGATCAGCCTCGCTAGGAACCAGCGGGGCGGGGGCCTCTTTGTCTGGGCCCTCGGTGTTAATGCGTCTTCGGGCGAGCTCGCCTCTAACCGAGTGTTTTTCTTTCTTAACTCTAAGAACTCGCGGTAATCGACGGTTGTACGGGCGGGGTCACTCTCGTGAGACCTCGTTGGGGCGATCTGCGCTTTTCGCCGGGTTGGGTGTGACGGGGTTAGGCGAAGGGTTAGCCATGATGGGAGGTCTGATGCAAGTCTGACAACAAGCTTTCCAAGGTAGCAAGTGGGATTATTGCCTCTGACACAAGCCAACTCTAGTATCCTTTTCAAAAGGTAGTTGATGTGACGTGACGTGACGTGATCTGCTGTCAGATTTTATGTACGCAACATCCGATGAACCTTTTACCCTCCTACAAGCAATCGATCCCAACACAGATATGCTACAAGTTGAATTTTATGGCGTTCACACCGTCCCGATCAACATGCAAATCGGAAAAACGCTAACCACAGCCGTTTCTTAGCGGTTCATATAAGATTATCCCAATAGTGGTGAATCTTCAAACGCAAGATTGGGATAGTCTACATAAACACATGAGCTATTTTTCAACGGACTGTGAAGACAAAGATAACCGATTTGATGATGATAAACTGGAATAACAAACCTGTTATACAAGGGAGACGGAGATCGGTACAAGCTGAGCAACTATGGAGTTCACGAAGGTGTTGAATCCTTTGAAGAAAACGTTTCCCGGTAACGGAGCCAATTGGCGGGTCTGTTTCCGTCAGGTAGTTTGGAAGGAAGACTTGGACGTGGGATATCTGGCCTCTTCGTGGTGTTCCGATCAATGAGGTTATCGCCGTCGGGCGGTGGCGTTTATCGATGTTGGTGATGAACTCACGGTGGTAATATGAAAGCAATAAATATGAGAGAGAGAGAGAACAGTGCTAATAGAAATAAATGCGCAAAGGTTGTTCTCTATATCTTCATTAATGTCATAGTGGGGGTATTTATAGGGAAAGGATAAAGCTGTAAAAGACTACTCGTGCTAGCGGCGCCGATGCCCGACAGATGGCAGTTGGCCTCGCATTCTATCTAAGCTTATGAACTTTCCATTTACTGGTATTCTCATAGGAATGGGCCCGCAGTGCTGCGGGGCGGCCCCCTTATGCTTATGATGATGGCGGGATGACCAAGAAGTTGGCGACGTCGCGCGCTTATGCTCCGGGAAAGAGTTTGACTTATGTCCTCAGACGAGTTGACCGGGGATAATGGGACCGTGTCAGGTTCCGTATCATCAATAATTAAATTCCTTTCGGCCAAGAGAGGTCCCTGTTATGTTTGTGATGTCAATGAGGGGTGCTTGGGGGGCTCCTGAAAAGCGAATGTGGAGGGGTGGGAATGAGTCGAGGCTAGGCACAGCCTCCTTGTTCTTGCTTTGGGGCAGTGGTGTCCTATCTTGATTCGAGACACGAGAGGTACTTCCAAGTCCTCTAGTACGGCTGCCATTACTGCGATCACCACGTGTGACCTGACGCACGGGGGGCCTAGAGTTGAATTGAGGGATGCTTTGGAACTGTTGTTGCAACATATTTATTGAGGTCTCAACAGAAGCTTCGTTTTCTTCGTCGACGAGAATGGAGAACCGGTTGTGGTTTATCCCATTAACGGGAGTTTTTTGGGGAGCAGAGGGGCCGGTGGGTTGCGCCATGTATGTTGTTGGTTCTGTGGATAAATGACCTGTATTTTGGTTTCCCAAATTCGGTGCAGCTCGTTGAGTATTTGGTTTACGTCTACGGTTGGAGGCAAACATCTAGGGGCCAAAAAGGCTAGCATCGGTGGGTAAATTCGTATTAACTGGAGGGGGTTCATTCGATGTATCCATGTCTTTCATTTTTTGTGGGCATTCCTCCATTTTATGGCCATAAACGCCACACTCAAAACAAACCATATGTAAACCTTCGTATTCAATCTTATAGATCTTCTCATTAAGCATAACCACAACCGAGAGAGGCTTATTAAGTTCCATTTCGACACAAACTCGGACATACTTACCTCTTTGATTTCGAAGAGAGGTAGCATCCACTTTACTAGCTATGCCAATGCAGTTCCCCAAGTGTAGCAATGTGTCTTTCTCAAAGTACTCTATTGGAACTCACGGTATTCGAACCCAAATTAAAGTGGACTGAATACTATCACTTGATGGGTGAAAAGAGGGTCTCCATTTGGAAATAGTGATGTAGTGGTTTTGGATTTGCCATGGTCCATTCTTGAGGACAAATTTGGGTCTATTTAATTATGCACCAAAATTTAAAGGAAAAATTTGGAAAGAAAAAAAAAGTGTGTTAAGATATTTTGCTTTGTAAAAAGACATTCACAAATAATATTTGATATTTTTTAGGGCCAATTATTTAAAAGGACTGATTTTCAACTTATTAGGGGTAATAGGACACTCCAAAATCTTATTTAGTTATAAGGACATTCTAGTTTCAAGTGGATAAAGAGAAAGAAGGAAAAAAAGGAGGAAAAATAAAAAAGCGTTCAAAGTAATAAATAAATAAAAACATAACAAAACAAAAAAAACTTACTGTGTGCGTGGTTTTTTTTTTTTTTTGGTTTTATAATTCACCATATTTCTAAATGTCATATATTTTGATCTAAAACTCGGATCATCATAATTTTTTCACTAAAATTCATATTTTTTTCGTCTTCTTAATTCTAAAATCAAATTTGATATTTTTCCGAATAAATTTCATAGAATCAATTTTTTTCTTCATAAAAATCAGCGTGACGTATTGATCACCGTCATGGATTGACCACCTACCCGGATGCATTGGCCACCGGGATCCATTAACCACCCCGATGCATTCACCGCCTCGATTCATTGGCTACCATGATGTATTGACCGCCGCGATCCATTGACAACCTTGATCAGTGACATCTCATTGTAGCGATTTATGCAATGACGTCTCATTGTAGCGATTTATGCAGTGACTTCTTATTGTAGCGATCTATACAGTGATGTCTTATTGTATCGAATTATGCACTGACGTGTTATTGTAACGATTTATGCAGTGACGTTTTATTGTAACAATTTATGCATACCTTTGGTTGTAAAACTATGCATTTAAACCAAAAAAAAAAAGAAAAAAGAAAAATAGTTATTTTACAAAGTTATCGAAAATTTAAACCAACACTAATCAAATAAACCAACATCAATCAAATATTTAAAGATAACAAAGAAATAAAGTTACTTTACAAAGTTATCAAATGTGTGTATCAAGTTGTATATGCGGTGACATCAATATCATTGCATCAGTTATCTAATTGTAAATACGATCATCAATGTCAACGCCGGACATCAATGTCTTTGCGCATAAGTCATCAATGTCCCCGCATCGGACATCAATGTCACCGCATAAGTCGTCAATGTCACTGCATAAGTCGTCAATGTCACTGTTTCAAACATCAATGTCACTGCATAAGTCATCAATGTCCCTGTATCATACATCAATGTCACTGCATAAGTCGTCAATGTCACTGCATAAGACCTAACAACTGCATCAGTCAGCTCTGCTCTTGTTTTGCATTTCTCCAAATGTGGATCTTTTAATATGGATAGAAGTACAAGTTTGGTGAAACTACAAAGACTCTTCACTATGACTCTTGTAATGGCCACACGTTGTTTGTGCCCTCCTGATAATTGGATTCATCAATGTCACTGCATAAGTCATCAATGTCCCTGCATCAGACATCAATGTCACTACATAAGTCGTCAATGTCACTGCATAAAACCTAACAACTACATCAGTCAGCTCTGCTCTTGTTTTGCATTTCTCCAAATGTGGAGCTTTTAATATGGATAGAAGTACAAGTTTGGTGAAACTACAAAGACTCTTCACTATGACTCTTGTAATGGCCACACGTTGTTTCCTCAGAAAAGGCACATACTCGAACTATATGTTTGTGCTCAAAAGAGTGCAATTCATCTCCAGTCAATGCATCCCACAATTTCGCACCGAAATCGGCGAAGCGAGATCGCTCGCGAAAGCGAGTTTATCTAAACAACTACTCTAAACAAGACCCTTGTGCCCTTGAAAGGTTCCAATCCAGTCCCATGTCTCCCCGTTTCTCAACATGGGGTTGGAATCCTTGCTGGCACTGATAAGAAAGAAACCGTATGGAGTGATCGGGCTATAAAACAAATCCACCACTCGGACGAGAATGCCCATGGCGGACAAGTGGAGCGAAGAACCTTCTTCTTATCCATCAATTCTCAAACTTAATCCACGAATCTCAAAATGAAGAATTTCGTCCGGAAAATAAACGAAACACCGACCAAACCCCCGTTCCCGAGTTAAAATTCAGCTTTTGCAACAGGTAAAAAACTGTAAATATAGAGAGAAAAAAACTAGATAGAAAGCCTTAAACTACGAGTCATAAAACGAACCGAAATCGTCAAAATGTGTGCAGTACATGTATATAAAAGGTAGAAAGTCGGCAGCAAATCTAATTAACACAGTGGGGAAACCCTAATTTTGAGAAATGTTTTTTTTTGGATTAAAAATCTGGTCGGACTGTGATCCTCATTTGTTAATGGAACTAGTATAAAAATAAATTAGAACTGAGACCTAAAACTCTTTCTTCTACTAACTTCACCATCAGACTCCTCGACGGAAATTACATGAGGACCTTTTAATATAATTGTAATCAGCAATTCAATCTCCCTGACGAACTTCTCAGCTGACTGTGCAAGAGCCAACTCGCGCTCTCCACGACCACTAAATACCGAAGCAAATTGGGCATTGATACGTGGGAAGGTGGAATTAAAAAAAAGAAATTAGATTGTCCTTATAACATAATAAGTTTTTGTGGTGTCCTAAATGATCATTAAGTCTCTAACGACGGCCTTATAACTAATTTGCACTATTTTTTATGACTTAAATCCTGAAACAAACAACTACTACATAACTAAATAAAGTATCTCGTACATGTAAGCAAAATCGTTCACATTTATCATCGAACATACAAGTTTAACTCAATGTGACTTATAAATGATCAAAATAACATTAATAAGTGTCACCCCGGCCTCTAAAAAAAAATTAAAATAACATTAATAAGTGTCAAAAAAAACATTAATTAGTCCCTAATTAATCAACAAATGTGCTCAAAATGTAAAAATATGAGACTAAAAGTATGATTATCCCAATCAAATTAACGTTGTAGGTACGAAAAGATTTGGGAGCCATTAGAAGCTCATCAAGTATTTATTGTGACACTACATCGTGAAACATTACATTTTTCCATAGTCGATTTTAAATGATGAAACCGACCGTATAAAGTGATTGAGGTGGAAAGTGATTGTTTGGCATGCGTCTTGCGACTTCGACGGTCAGGAGAAGATCTCACAGCTCAGGGTTGTCTTTTTCAGGATTGTTTGGCCCTTGTGGCTAGTTTTGTGTCTGTTTCGTTTTCTTTTGTCCGACGTGTAGGGAATGTTCATGCGCATCTTCTAGCTAGACATGGTTTGTTTGTTACTTCCCGCACCTTGTGGGGCTCCTCCCCTCCGGGTGATGTCCTAGCCGCTTGTTTGGCGGATAATGTTTAATAAAATATTTGTATCCTCAAAAATAAAATTAAAAGCTATACAACTAACTTTAAAAAGGTCAATTATGACTTTAGAGATAATAATTTTTTAGTGATGTTATATTCGTTTAAGCTTGACAATCATTAAAAACGCTATATGATTAAACATGCTATCGTGCTCATTTATTAAACAAACACAAATGCCACAAATGTTCCTTTTGTTGTTAAAAAATACTTAGACTCCGATGATCCACTAGAACAAATTTTTTTGATAACAAATACTCATAGTTTTATACTTCGATTACTCCACAAAAAAGAATTCATGGATCGATATGTCCCTACCTCCCTGGTGTGTGCGTGTGTATATATATATATATATATATATATATATATATATATATATACATATATATATATATATATAGGGGGAAGGGGCCACAAGGACAAAAAAATTAATAAATGGGTTTGGAAGGACAAAAGTAACATTTTCATATTTTCATGATTATAAAGGACAAAAATCACAATTGTTACTTCACGTGTTAATGTTACTTTGTGTTTCAATTGTTATTTCATATTTACTTTATTCCACATTTGTTACTTCATATTTGTTCTTCATAATTGTTATTTTTGTCCGATTAAATTACGGTATCCAAATTTTTCGATAATTTTGTCCTTCTGACAAATCTATATATATATATATATATATATATATATATATATATATATATATATATATCAAATGGCTTGTTTGTCGGTTCAGTGTATAAATCAAAAAATTGTTCATAAAGTAGTAGTAATAATAATAAGTGTATAAATCAAAAATTGTTCATAAAGTAGTAGTAATAATAATAATAATAATAATAATAATGATGATGATGATGATATGATGATGATGAAAAGAAGAAGAAGGAGGCTTGTTTTTGTTGTTTTATTTTGTACACAGAAATCTCATATTTTCTATTAGTTTGACATGCCATGTAAGATTTGGTTCTAAACCATAGTAAAATTTTTGCATTACGGAACTCATAAAATAACTAAAAAATATATCAAAAAAAAAACTAAAAAACACCCGTGTTTTAAGTTGTTTCTAGAAAAGAATACTCTCCGTAGTAGAATTTATTGTTTTCCAATTATTTCTAGAGGAGAGTACTCTCCTAAGTAGGATTTCCCGTGCACAGGCTCTTCAGTTCGACCTTCAACACCTTAGTATCCTTTTTCGAAACCACTGAACACCAAGGCATTTAACGACATATATGATATAGGCGCGGAACCTGACACGGTCCCATTATCCCCGGTCAACTCGTCTGAGGACATAAGTCAAACTCTTTCCCGGAGCATAAGCGCGCGACGTCGCCAACTTCTTGGTCATCCCGCCATCATCATAAGCATAAGGGGGCCGCCCCGCGGCCTGCGCGGGCCCATTCTATGAGAATACCGGTAAATGGAAAGTTCATAAGCTTAGATAGAATGCGAGGCCAAGCGCCATCTGTCGGGCATCGGCGCCGCTAGCACGAGTAGTCTTTTACGACTTTATCCTTTCCCTATAAATACCCCCACTATGACATTAATGAAGATATAGAGAACAACTTTTGCGCATTTATTTCTATCGAGCACTGTTCTCTCTCTCTCATATTTATTGCTTTCATATTACCACCGTGAGTTCATCACCAACATCGATAAACGCCACCGCCCGACGGCGATAACCTCATTGATCGGAACACCACGAAGAGGCCGGATATCCCACGTCCAAGTCTTCCTTCCAAACTACACGACGGAAACGGACCCGCCAATTGGCTCCGTTACCGGGAAACGTTTTCTTCAAAGGATTCAACACCTTCGTGAACTCCATAGTTGCTCGGCTTGTACCGATCTCCGTCTCCCTTGTATAACGGGTTTGTTATTCCGGTTTATCATCATCAAATCGGTTATCTTTGTCTTCACGTCCGTTGAAAAATAGCTCATGTGTTTATGTAGACTATCCCGATCTTGCGTTTGAAGATTCACCACTATTGGGATAATCTTATATGAACCGCTAAGAAACGGCGTGTGGTTAGCGTTTTCCGATTTGCATGTTGATCGGGACGGTGTGAACGCCATAAAATTCAACTTGTAGCATATACGTGTTGGGATCGATTGCTTGTAGGAGGGTAAAAGGTTCATCGGATGTTGCGTACATAAAATCTGACAGCAGATCACGTCACGTCACGTCACATCAACTACCTTTTGAAAAGGATACTAGAGTTGGCTTGTGTCAGAGGCAATAATCCCACTTGCTACCTTGGAAAGCTTGTTGTCAGACTTGCATCAGACCTCCCATCATGGCTAACCCTTCGCCTAACCCCGTCACACCCAACCCGGCAGAAAAGCAGATCGCCCCAACGAGGTCTCATGAGAGTGACCCCGCCCGTACAACCGTCAATTACCGCGAGTTCTTAGAGTTAAGAAAGAAAAACACTCGGTTAGAGCGAGCTCGCCCGAAGACAGATTAACACCGAGGGCCCGGACAAAGAGGCCCCCGCCCGCCGGTTCCTAGCGAGGCGATGCGGCAAGAATAAAGAGTTATGGTGAATACGCGGCGAGAATGAAGGCGACCAACGAGATCTTAATCTCCGCCGGCCGGCCCGCGCTAGCAATTGATCCTCCCCGACCATAGAGGGCATGAACGCCGGACCTAACGTCATCGCCCCTCCGTGGAAAGGGCCAAACATGGGGGAAACAACGCGAGCTCGGCGTCACGAGCATCGAGGGAAAGCGTATCCTCCTCTCGGCACGGTGAATACGGCCAAACTAGAATATCGGCGCACGACCGCCAGGAAAACGTAGAGCTTTACCATCACCACCGAGGGATGAAGATAAAGGAACGCGAGGCAACGTCGGACGGAGGCGGGCCCCCTCGGTGAAAATCCCCGGGACATTATCACGAGAAGAAGAGCACGGGCCGAAACGAAAGGCTCGGCGGTGACGAGGACGACGCCCACTCTCGGGGCGCACCTCGAACCCGGACCAACCGGCGATTTGAAGATGCGAGGTTGATGGTTCGGAGATGAAAAAGAATAAACGAGAAGAGGATAAGGAACCTGCGGCGCTATGGATGCACTTTCGGACTCGCTCGCATAGCGAGCCTCCCGCGACGCCGAGTCTCCAACATCAACATAACGGATTATCGGGGTAAGTCGGACCCATACGAATGGATAGCTTCGTTCGAGAGTAAAATGATGCTCGCTACTCGCCATAGCGCGGCCTGGTGCGTGGCTATGGTGGGTTGCATGAAAGATAGAGCCTCTACATGGCTTCGCAAATTGCCGACCCGGATCGGTTAACGAGTTTGGGAGGATATGCGCACAAAGTTCACGACGAAATTCAAGACGGCGCATAGACCTCGCAAGACCACAACCGATCTGTTTTTGATAAAGCGAGGACAACGGGGAGTCCGCCCGGTCGTATTACGAGAAATTCGTCCAAGTTTACGATCAAACACGGGACGAGCCCGAACCCACGGTCATGATGGCATTCTTAAGCGGGTGGTGGGCGGCGAACTTAAGACACACTTAACGATGCACGCTCCGACCAACTTGAGGGACATGTTGGAGCGAGGCCCGGAAGTTTACTACCGTCGAGGTCATCCCCGCCAAAAACCGGGGCCTTCAATCTGATCCCACGGCCCCGTCCAATAGTACTCGAGGCCGATCCCCAAAGAAAGGAGGAGGCCGTCAGTCCGGCGAAAGAACAGACGACCGTGATTTCAACAGGCCGCAAAAGTTCGACGTAAAAGATTACATGCCGCTGAATGCCCGACCGTCGGCGATCCTGAATGAAATTTCGGAACACATCCGGAAGCCCCGCGACAATCGTAGCGAAGACAGGGTTCGTAAAGCGGACACAAGCAAATTCGTGAGTTTCATAATTATCACGGCCATAACACGGATGATTGTTTTCCCCGATAAGGATCTAGACAAAATGGCCCGGGAGGGAAAGTTAGATCGGTTCAAATTGGCGAGGCGGTGCCAACCGAGAGACTCGTCGCGGCCCGGTATGAGCGCGAGCTTAATGTCATCCACGAAAGCCCGCCTAGCAACAGGCAGATAAAAGAACAGATCAACTCGATCAACGAATTTGGACGTGAGCGGCCTAGAACTCTGCGACCAGATGAAGAGGCCTTGACTTTCACAAAGAGCGAGCTTAGCTTTGTTACGGGAGCAATGGAGATGCCCCTCATAATCAAAATCGGGATCGGCAAGTGCGGGGTTAACGAGTCTGGTGGATACGGGTGCCGCCGGAGACATCATCTATCTTGAGCGCCTCAAAGGTTTGAATTTCACCGAGGCCAATGCGAAACCGTACCTGGGCTCGCTAGAGGGTTTTACCAACCATGAGGTAAAGGTTAAAGGAATGATTGACACGGGAGGTCCGCATCGGAGACTTCGAGCCCTTCCGGATCGAAAAAATGGAATTCCGGTGGTCGATCGCGACTCGCTACCACGTGATCCTGGGCATACTGCGATGCGTAAGTTTCAAATGGTGTCTTCCATTCCGCATCGAGAGGGTCAAATTTTATACGAGAAAATGGCAAGATAGGCCGGGCGATTAGCCGACCACGGACTTATCTTGACCACTTGGCAAAATCAAAGGCGGGGTTGAAAAGGGCACGGGAGCCCGAAGTCCAAGGTGTGCTAGGACAAGCTCATGCTACACCTCCCGTCGCACCAGCAGGGACTAACCCCATCACGAATTCAATAAATCTGTTGGAAGAAGCTCTAGTGATAATCGATACAGCTGAGATCCCAAGTACCGCCGGGCGACTCAACCCCCGGATAAGTGAGTCCATGGCCAAGTTAGAGGCGAGCGCTAAGAAAAGAGCGGCGGAAGCCCATATCGAGCGGGGACAAGGCACGAACGCCCTCCGCCGCTTAAGAAACAACAAAAGGAAATTGTATGCGACACATTGCGGATACGAGATGATCCAAGCATTGAAGCAGAGGGGGAGCTCGTCGAGGTAATCATCAATGAGAGATACCCCGACCAAAAGATCAAAGTCGGGGCGCACCTCGGCGGGGCCGATATGTCCGCACGATCAACGTCTTTGAAAGAGAACACGGAGGCCTTTGCTTGGGAGGTCAGCGACATGCGAGGCGTCGACCACGAGGTCGCACTCCACCGTCTTAACGTGAATCCCCACTTCAAGCCAATTCGGCGGCGGGCTCGCCAATTTTCAACCGCAAAGGAAGAGGTTTGTAAAAATTGAGATCGCAAAACTACTTGCGGCGGATATCATTGAAGAACTACAATATCCTACTTGGCTAGCCAACGTCGTTATGGTTTTGAAGCACAACGGCAAGTGGCGAATGTGCGTAGATTTCACCAACTTGAACAAAGCCTGCCCCAAGGATCCCTATGAGCTACCCCGCATAGACAGAATGGTAGATCGGATAGCGGGCTTTGAAGTCCTCAGTTTCGTCGACGCCTATTCTGGATACCATCAGGTCCGTATGGCCAGGGACGAAAGACAACTTACTGCTTTTAGAGCTGGAGGCGGCATGTATTATTACAAAATGATGCCCTTCGGCCTGAAGAATGCAGGTTCAACATTCCAGAGGATGATCGACCGGGTCTTCCACACTCAAATCGGCCGCAATATGGAAGCTTACATAGATGACATGGTCATCAAATCCAGCATATGCGACTTCATAGCAGATTTGAGGGAAACTTTTGCGAACGTGCGAGAAAACAACATGAAGTTAAACCCGAGTCAAATGCACGTTTGGGGTCAAAGGCTTTGGAAAATTCTTAGGCTTCATGGTCACACGGCGCGGCATCGAAGCAAATCTGAGAAAATCGAGCCATTACGGACATGGCGCCTCCAACGGCTTGTGAAAGAGGTTCGAGAGGTTGAATGGAAGGATAACCGCTGCGGGGCGGTTCATTTCGAAATCGGCGGACGGGTGCCTTCCTTTTTATAAAATTTTGAAAGGCGGCAAGGGGTTTGAATGGAATGGGAGAATGCCGAAGCCTTTGAAGAGCTCAAGCAATACCTGGTCGGCCCGCCTCTTTTAGTAAGTCCTATCGTAGGCGACCAGCTTTATTTATATTTGGCGGCCTCAGATAGGGCTGTCGCCGCAGTTCTTGTAAAGGAAGAGGGGACTCGAGAAGCCCGTTCAAAAGCCCATTTACTATGTTTCGAAGGCTCTCGGTCTGTAGAAGGTCGATATTTTAATGCGAGAGAAATTAGCTTACTCTCTTGTTATAGCGGCTAGAAAGCTCCGTGCATATTTTTCATCACATACGATCATTGTACTATCGGATAGTCCGGCTGCGTCGGGTTTTACATAAGCCGGACCTCGCCGGTCGTCTCCGAAATGGGCAATTGAGCTCACCGAATTCGACATCAAGTACGAGCCTCGAAGGGCAATCAAGGCACGGGCCCGGCCGAGTTCATTCTTGAAGCAAGCTTCCGAGAGCCCTCGACAACACAACCCACTTCCTCTTCGACCAACTCGCCCGACAAACCGGCTCTAGCGGCCCCGCGAGGCCCGGCCACGGTGGCGGTTGTTCGTTGACGGCGCTAGTGGAATTGGAGCTTGCGGGGCCGGCATCGTCTTGCTCGAGCCGGGAACGTCCGAAGAAATTGAGAAAGCGCTTCGCTTCGATTTCACGGCATCAAACAACCAAGGCGAATATGAGGCGGTCATCGCGGGCCTTGAGCTCGCCCTCGCAATGAGAGTTGAGAACATACACGTCTTTTGCGACTCACAACGGGTTGTCAATCAAGTGAATGGAGGTTATAAGATTTATTGTTTGAAACTACAGCAGTACATCGACCTGGTCCAGAAATTACGTCGTCAGTTCGGATATTGCGAGCTCTCTTGTATACCACGCACTCAGAATTTGAGGGCAGACTATTTATCCAAGTTATCCGACGGCGACGCGGCGCTCGCTCTGACATCCCTTTGGAATACCTCGAGGAACCTTCATCAACGGATGCGAGGTCATGGATATTCAACCCTCCTCGCGGCTCTTTGGATCGATGAGGTCAAGGATTATATTGAGCATGGAATTTTGCCTTCGGACAAGATAGAGGCGAGAACCTTGGCTCGCCGAGCGGCAAGATATGTCTTGCAAAATGGGATACTTTACGGCGCTCTTTCTCCAAACCTCGCTCCGGCGTGTCGGGCCGGAGCAAGTAGAGGGTATCCTCCATGAGCTTCATCAAGGAGTGTGCGGCGGGCATCCGGCTGTCGAACCCTCTCACAAAGGGCGATCACCGCGGGATACTGCGGCCTACCTTGTTGAGGGATGCGGATATATTCGTTAGGGAATGCGACCCCTGTCAAAGGTACGCGGATATACCCGGGTTACCCTCCGTAGAGCGAGCATCGTCACCGCTTCATGGCCTTTCGAAATGTGGGGCATCGACCTCGTCGGTCCAATGCCTAAGGGCGCGGAGGATGCGAGTACATAGTAGTAGCGGCTGATTATTACACCAAATGGACGGAGGCGAAGCCCTCGGAGAGATCGCCACCACCCGGGTCATCTATTTTTTAATGGATCAAGTGTGGACTCGTTTCGGGGTACCTCGCATCATCATATCGACCATGGACCGCGATTCGAACGGAATTCGACGAGTTTTGTAAAGAGCATGGCGTCATTCATGCGACGTCTTCGGTCGGCTATCCTCAAAGTAATGGTCGGGCGAGAGAACGCAAACAAACAAGTGCTCGAGAGGCACAGAAACGCACTCATGCGGAAAGAAAGGCGGGTGGGTAGATGAGCGCCCGCGATCTTATGGTCGCTCCGGACCGCCAAAAAGTCCACCACGGGAGAAACCCCATTCTCCCGACTTATGGTTCGGAGGCGATGACACCGGTGGAGATGTCTCTACCTAGCATCGAGTGTCGCATTTCAACGAGGACACCAACGAACGATCGTGTGAGTTTGAGCTCGACATGCTCGAAGAAAAAAGGCGCAAGCGGCGACCCGTTTGGCTAACTTCAAGATGGCCGCTAAGCGACATCACGATAAGAAGGTACGCCACCATTTTTTCAAGGCGGGAGATTTCGTATTAATTAAATGTGAAGCCGCCGGCCGCAAACCCAAAAAGTTAGACGACAATTGGGAGGGACCCCTTCGGATCTCTCGCGAGCTAAAGAAGGGGACATATTATCTCAAAGACGGGAATGGCCGTGAATATGAGAATACTTGGCACGCCGACAACCTCAAGAGATATTACATGTAGTCCTCTCGTTTTTTGGAAGTTTTTTGTTCCTTGTGTATATATTTTTCTTCCTTTTAGTCAAAAAAAAAAAAAAAAAAAAAAAAAGAAGAGGGGAGTAGGGGGACTGTGCCCAGCGCCGCCCCGACCCCGCGCACAGGCTTGTGTATTTTTGGGTTAGCAAAAACAAAAACAACTCAAAATACCAAAGCAAGAGAACAAAGGCATAAAACGATATGGCCATGCGGCGGCCCCAATGTGCACGAAGGAAAAGGATCAAAGTTAACAGGGTGGCGAGCCCCATATCAGCCGGAAACAAAAGTTAATATTACAAATCAACAACAAAGTTTTTATCAATAACAAAAGGAGAATCAAACGCTTCCGGAATCAAGGCCAGCTTGCGAATCTCCCGGCTGCGCCCCCTCCTCACCACCTGGAGCTGCCTGATCCCCCTCTGTATTGGCCCCATCCAAGATCGCCTGCACGAGTGATCGCATGTTCTCTTTCTTTGCCCGGCGGAAATACCGCCGCCCGTAAACCATCAACCCTACATCGCTCGCGGTATTCCGCGATCTCCTCCTCGGAGTATGGAACCACGGGATGATATTGAATGAGCTCGGCAACGAAGGAATTCTCCGAGTCCACGCCGCCATATCATGTAAGTTGGGGACCCTCTGCCGGGTGCATCGACCTACGGACACACCTCGCCATATGATAGCGACCTTGGTCATAATTATCACCCGGATCCTTCCAATATTCGGCGCGTCCTTATATTCAGCAAGGGCGGCCTCAATTTTGGCCTGGATATCCGAGGCAAGGTCCTCGGCCCTTTTGATAGCCTCCTCAGCCTTCGTACGGGCATCCTCAGTTTCCTTAGCAGCATCAGCGACAACATCCTCAGCAGTTTTCAACTTTTGCTCACAGGCACCCAGGGCGGCTTCGACCTTCTTGCGATGATTCTTCTCATGGGTAACTTGGCGCTCCAACTCCGCTATCTTGTCCGCCCAGGTCTTTTCTTTAGCGGTATATAGAGCCTTGGCATCACCAACTTTGGCCTCCAGGTCCTTCATCGTCCGCGCCAACTCCTGGTTCTCCTGCGCCTTCTTTGCCAGCTCATCGCTCGTTCGCTGTTCGCTCTCCACCAACTTCTCAACAGTATCTAAAGCGGCGAGCATGCAACGCGAGACCTAAGAAAGACACAGTAAGCACTTGGAAAATAAAAGGAAATTCGTGCGAGGAAACACATTTACCTTATGCGCCGACATCCCGTACTCGGCGACGGCGGCCCTCGTAGCCTCGCGGGGATCAATAGAGCTTGTTGCCGATGTTGGCGGGAGCAATCCTTTTTATCGTCCGGTCCCCACGGATAGGCGAGCCTCGGCGCTCCATTTTACGGTAAGTAGAGGAAGAGGAGGAACCGGCGACGGGCGACTCCATCATCACACCCCGGTCGGGCGATGATTGATCGGCGCGAAAAGCCTCGTCAAAGTATAAAGGAATGTCGGCTCGCCGAAGCTTCTTGCCGTGCGCGCTCCTGCGGCACGAATTCATAAACAGGTGCAAGGTTGAGAGGGGGAGAGTCAGGACCCTCTAGGTCGACAACCTCAGATGGCGCATCCACTCTTGGTCTTTTCCGGGAAAGGGGGACGTCTTCGAGAACATCTTCAAACTCTACTGGCTGCTTACCAAGGCGGTGCTCAGAGCCTTCAGCTGGCGGGGGGCGGACTTCTTCTGTAATCGCTCTGGCGATCGCAACACCAGAGGAAGTCCCCGCCTCAGACGCTGTGCCCGCCGCGGCAACGGTCACTCCGATTGATCCCCACATGAACGGTCGGTATGATCACGGGATGCGCCCTCGCTAAATCTTCCTCCCGCGTCTTCCTCGCGGCATTAGCGACGGCAACATTAGCGCTCTGCGAAGACCGGATGCCGGCATCACGAAAAAAGAAAAACAAAAGAGGAAGCAATCAGAAATGTACAAGTCAAAAAAAAAAAAAAAAAAAAAAAAAAAAAAAAAAAAAAAAAAAAAGGGGAGTAGGGGGACTGTGCCCAGCGCCGCCCCGACCCCGCGCACCGGCTTGTGTATTTTTGGGTTAGCAAAAACAAAAATAGAGAAGAAATGGTTTTACCCTGGCGGCTCGACCAATCACCGCCACACTCTTCGCATTGCGTCGGAAAGTTCCTACCCAAGTGGCACTCGCCGACCCGGTCGGGATCACTTAAGCTCCACGGATGGCGGGGGAATGTTCACGACGAGGCAAAATCCCCGACTCCAAACAGCCCGGGATCCCCGCCATCCTTGCGCTACCCGGCTTTACGTTCGTCAACATCCGAACGGCGATCATGCGGACTGTGCGGATCGTCCGCGAGCTTATCAAGGCCACGATCGCCTCTGCTTCTTCGGGGCTTGCGAGAGGAACCACTGCGCCTTTGAGCCACTTGGAGTCTAGTCCGCGTGTAGCCCGACTCCCAAAATGCAGGAATGGCCATCCGACCCTGGATTGCACCCGCATCACTCTTTGGCTCCAGTTGTAGATTTTGTTGTTGGCGGGGTAAAAAGGGCGAGGCCTCCCCTCACGCGCCCTCACGCTCACGACGACCCGGAGTTTGGGTGCCGACGAAATCATGGAACTCCTAAACGAGGCCCAAGGAGGGCTCGATTCCATTAAGGCGGCACGTCGCAATAAACGCCGCCGGGGTCCTAACGACATTAGGGTGAAAGTCCGCCGGCAAGGCTTCCGGCAAATACATCACCTCCACCAAAAAAGGATCGAAAGGGGCACGAACCCCGCCGGGGAAATTGTCGAAAGGAACATACAAGCGGTCCCAGGTAGAGCGCCCACAAGTATAATCATGCGCGTCGGTTTGTCCATGCACGGACAAAAATGATAGTCGTCGGAAAGCCGGTATCGGGCGCGGATAGCGGTGTTAAAGTCGGCGCCGCGGTCAACAAAGATCTCCATTCTACATCGGCGGCGCGATGCATGGCCTTCGACTTGCCACCCTCTTCCAAAGACTCCGCGGTCTCCAAGGCGATCGGATTTTCCCCCTGCGGGGCGGAACTAGCGGTTTGGGGTGCCCCACGGCTGTCCCCCTTCGCCTTTGCGGCTTCGGGGCGGACGCCGTCGAATCCTTTCACCGGCGGTCTTAGAAATCGCTCTCGGGGCTAAGTGCGCAAGGATTCGAAAAACGGTGAGCGCCCCTCGTTATAAGTAGCCTTTGGGCCTCGCCGGTCGCGGGACGCGAGTCCTCTTCGTCGAGAATGGGAAGGTGAAACCTCGCCGCCGGCCCCCTTTCCTCGGCCCCGCCATCCCCATAACTAAATTCCTCTTGATCGGCTGTCGTCCCCGGCGTGCGACATGCGCAAAATGAAGAGAGATGGATCAACGCTTCGTTCGGGTCGACACCGCCCCCCCCCCGTTTCCGCGCAAGCCAACGGCACGGGGGGCAACGGGGTCATAAAGAATACTACACGGAAAAATTGAAAATTGCACCCTAATCCCGAAGGCTTCAAATTCACAAAAGAAGGGCTTAGGCATACGGATTCTATCACCGGTTAGAAAACCTCAAAAATCCGAATATCTACGGGACAAAAAGCATACTTATGATCTATACGGGCCAAGAATCAACCACAAAAAGACGATCAACAAAGAAAAACCCGGTGTTAGATCGGATAAAGATGGTACCTTTATGATCGGATGGCGAGAAAATTGGGAAGACAAGGATGATCGCTCCGATCGGCGAAAAGGCTCACTCCGATGAAGTTCAAACACGGCCTCGGCCTCGAATTACGGAAACTTGGTTCTAAATCACCACGGATGCTCTTGATTTCTAGCTTGATCAGCCTGGGAATTTTGGAGAAAGTTTTCGAAAAGGTGGTAAAAGGAGGGGCAACACCCCCTTAAATAGACAGGCATTCAACCAACCAACGGCTGTGATTATCTTCATCCAACGGTTCGGGTTTACGCGGGAAAGCGAAAAGTTTCGGAATCCGACACGACGCTTTGAAATTTGAAATTTGCGTAAAAAACGAAACGCCATCATTACCAGCCGTCACGTCCTACGGCGAAACGTCACCTTGTCAGGACTTAAAGGACGCCACATTTAATGATACGCGGCGTTCGCGGCCCATTTGTATTGCTCCACGTGGCGCGCCACCAGCGTAATAGCTCGCTTGTACGGTTTTCGCTCTCGCCAACACAAATGACTTCGCCATCTCGCACGGGATCGCGAGAAAATGATTAAATCCCGAAACTCAACATGTCGACCTCGGTCGGACCAACGAGCACGGACGATTTACATCGCAAGCTCTCAAGCCGCGATCGCGGCGACCGAAACGACTCCTCGCGGCATATACGGATCGCTCATGCGTGCACCTCAACATGTCGACCTCGGTCGGACCAACGAGCACGGACGATTTACATCGCAAGCTCTCAAGCCGCGATCGCGGCGACCGAACGACTCCTCGCGGCATATCGGATCGCTCTCTTGCTGTGCACCTCAACATGTCGACCTCGGTCAGACCAACGAGCACGGACGATTTACATCGCAAGCTCTCAAGCCGCGATCGCGGCGACCGAACGACTCCTCGCGGCATATCGGATCGCTACATCTTGTGCACCTCAACATGTCGACCTCGGTCAGACCAACGAGCACGGACGATTTACATCGCAAGCTCTCAAGCCGCGATCGCGGCGACCGAACGACTCCTCGCGGCATATGCGGATCGCTCTACATCTTTGTGCACCTCAACATGTCGACCTCGGTCGGACCAACGAGCACGGACGATTTACATCGCAAGCTCTCAAGCCGCGATCGCGGCGACCGAACGACTCCTCGCGGCATATCGGATCGCTCATGCTTTGTGCACCTCAACATGTCGACCTCGGTCGGACCAACGAGCACGGACGATTTACATCGCAAGCTCTCAAGCCGCGATCGCGGCGACCGAACGACTCCTCGCGGCATATCGGATCGCTCATCTTTGTGCACCTCAAATCGCGATCCGCGGTGTCATCATCACATCTCCCCGCTTGCGTCCACAAACTGTCAGGTATCCCAACGGATGGAACGGTTCAAAAGCCATCATTGGTGGTCTTCCCGAGTTTTAGCCGTGTTTAATAGGGCTACTTTGACTAGGGACTATTACGGACGAAAAATAGCCCGGGACTACCCACCATAAATAACCGTCCCTTCGAATGCTCATAATGACGGTAAACCTCTCGAGATAACCATCATTACGCCGGTCATTATGACTTGTCTCTTCGGATAGCCGTCGTTACGTACGTCCACCATTATGGTAATCCATGCCAAACACGCCACCTCCCTCATAAAAGCCGGCCATTTCACTTGCCTCCTCACGGATGCTTCTTCTCCCATTCGAATCACTCGTTTCTTCCTTACAAAATCCCGGAAAAACAAGAATGTCTCGGTCGGATAATGTTGAATACGAATTTATGGAGGATTACAAAGGCAACGAGCATACGGAATCCGACTTGCACTTCCTCCATAACCCATCGGGGGAAGAACAACCCCCAATTTTAATACCACGAGTGGAAATGGAACGAGAATCTTGATACCGGCCGCCTTCTTGCTTTGCACCGAGATTGCGGAGTTAGAGCGTGAGGAGGAAGGCGAGATAAGTGAATCCGAGTCTGCGAGCTCACGGGAGGATCGAGAGGTATTCATCGGCGATCGGATCCACGGACCGCACAAAGCAAGCTTGTTCAAAAAGTTTGTGCGTCTAGTCCGAATGGAAAGCGCCGGGGGGCCATGGTCGACGGCGTATGGGAAGAATGGCAAAGCGTCTTTCACCGAATTGGGCCCCTTACAATCACCGAGTCCGCAAGGCGAGATCCAAGATGAGAGAGGATCGCTTCCTATATGAGGGAGGACGACACAGGTAGGCCGCCGGATGAGAGAAGATCGCTTCCTATATACGAAAAGGGCGGCTGGTAGGTCGGTACCCTTGTTGCTTGCGGCCCGGCTTGCGAACTACCGAGCGCGACGACGACTCGGATCACCACTAACGTGTACTAGGAGGAGGAAACCCGCTTGTAGTGATTGGCGGGCCTTTCGTATAGCTTCAACTTCACGAAGCGCTCGCGGGATATGTTGCATCAACTTCATGTCGCAACCCCGCCTCGCCTCGAAGGAGCGGTCTTGAGATTTCGATACAAACGAGAGAGTACTCTTTTCCCTTGCTTAAGATTTTTTCCCAACGGGTTTTTCTTAAGAAAGGTTTTGATGAGGCTCTACGAGTTTGTATCCCTAATCTGAGTCCGCTCAACTTTTGTCTTCCAAGAGTGTTCGACAACGGAGACTCCTCGACCGTATACTACTCTACGCCGCAACAAATTTCCGCCGCGAGTAGGGGGCCATTGATGATACGGAACTGACACGGTCCCGTTATCCCCGGTCAACTCGTCGAGGACATAAGTCAAACTCTTTCCCTGAGCATAAGCGCGCGACGTCGCCAACTTCTTGGTCATCCCGCCATCATCATAAGCATAAGGGGGCCGCCCCGCAGCACTGCGGGCCCATTCCTATGAGAATACCAGTAAATGGAAAGTTCATAAGCTTAGATAGAATGCGAGGCCAACTGCCATCTGTCGGGCATCGGCGCCGCTAGCACGAGTAGTCTTTTACAGCTTTATCCTTTCCCTATAAATACCCCCACTATGACATTAATGAAAATATAGAGAACAACTTTTGCGCATTTATTTCTATCAGCACTGTTGTCTCTCTCTCTCTCATATTTATTGTTTTCATATTACCACCGTGAGTTCATCACCAACATCGATAAACGCCACCGCCCGACGGCGATAACCTCATTGATCGGAACACCACGAAGAGGCCAGATATCCCACGTCCAAGTCTTCCTTCCAAACTACCTGACGGAAACAGACCCGCCAGCGACGCTAATGGCAGAGCTATTTGTAGACATGACGGATCTACCCATTAGAACAAAATGTGTACGAATTTGTTTAATTGTCTTGTCTTTCATATTCGTAAAAATAAATAAACAAAGTAGAGATGTCAGCCCTAAATAGAGTAGAAACCGGAGCATTACAACAATAAAAGTAATGGAGTTGTATGAGAAAGTGATTTCACTATATGTGTAAAGAAAGTACAAGGCATGTATTTATATATATACAATTGGAGGATTCTAGAGATCTACAGAATATCAGCATGATCAGTATAATGTCTACAGTATCAATATAATAACTACAAAATATTTACATAATATTCCTATGATATTCCTATTGCCACCCCTCAAGTTGGGTGCACGCGAAGACCCAACTTGGAGTGTTGAAGCAAAAAGGTAGGCTTCGATAATAGCTTCGTAAGAAAATCTGCTATATTGATCATTGGTATTGACATGTGAAACACGGAGGTGCCCTTTTCGAATTTGATCACGGATGTAGTAAAAATCAATGGCAACATGCTTCATTCTGTTAGGAAATCTACGCGGGAACGCAGCGGAATTTAAAATTTTATTTCCTTTTAACCAGGATCGACTTCGTTTAAGCAATAAACAGACGCTTTGACCGTCTAAGGAGAGTAGTTCGCATGAGCCGCCCAAGTGTTCGGCCTCTACCGCCGGTCCACACGAACGACCCGCCGGAATCTCATCATGCATTGCTATTGGAAAACACCGGTTGCTAGACCGGCCCTTTTCCCCTCTCTCCAACTCTCTATAGGATGCTCTCTATTTTACACAAGAACTATTAGTTCTTGGAATTGTGTTGTACAAAAGAGCTTGACACCCACCTCTTATTTATAGTGTAGGTGGCGCCATCTTCTAGAGTGGAGGAGAAGAAAACCTTTTCCCAATAAAATAAGGAAAATATAATTGATTGATTTATCTCATTTATTATAATATCTCATATTAAATAAATCTAGGATTTTGTCAATATCTCATATTAAATATTTCCAAGATATTGTCAATATCTAATATTGACTATATATTTATTTTATTACCATAAATCAATTTACACATGTGTATATATATCACATATATATTACACACATAAAAATCTATTAATATCATGCATTGGTGCGCACACAAGCAAATCACTAATTTGCATTTAATGTGTACACACACACACGCATGTATGCATAATATATATATATTATTTTATTTTATTAATATCTAATATCAATAATAGGTAATACCATTAATTAAATTGCACATTTCAAGTGTATCTTATACACATTAAATGTGGCGCCCTTTGACCAACAAATTGGCTTCCGGAATATTTTTTAATTAATATAATATTATTAACATCTTGTATTTAATTTATTCATAATAAATAAATACCACAATATTAATTTACCACTATAACCTTTATAGTCTCGAGATAAACTTTCCTTATTTGGTTATCATCTATAACCACATTTTAATCCGGCTAGATGTTCATATGTGTGTGACCCGATAGGCTTCCGAATATGTTGGCCGTAGACACAAAGTGCAAATTACGAAAATGCCCTTCATGCCTAACGATCACGGGATAGCGTCTAGCAACACACCGTGACCCCCAATCATCGGAAGAGTCAAATGCAATGACTACTACCTTTCATGTGAAACAGTTACCGTGTAACTTACAATCCTATCGCTGTAATAATATCCATACAATCGTTAGTCGAGTGTCAAAACATCAACGACTGTATCTTATAATCCGGATATCATGCTCTCTCGAAGTAACTCGTTTACTCCCACTTTGCAAAGATTCACGAGAGTAAGACATTCCTTATAAGAAGGCCATTTCGGATATTCGATCCCAATCATAGGATACGCGATTCCCGGACGACCAATCATGTATACTCCGCATGCTTCGATATCATACTCAATCACTACCGCATGATCGCCCCGTGGCTAGGGAAACCTTAATAGTGTCAAAGCATGACAATCCACACCGTGATGCCATGAAGACTCCGGTCTTAAGGATAATTACACAACCGCCACATAGTGTGACACTTATCCGTGTAAGTGGGTCGATCCCAACGTACGCATTCTCTAATACACGTCCACGTACGGTCCAAGTGTCTCTACACTTCGATAGACGAGATCTATCTCTGCCCTTAAAGACAGAAGACATCTAATACATGCTAGTCTGTTTATACTATCAATGTCTTGTTTAATAGTACATCAGCCTAGAGACATTTAAGTATCAAACTTATTAAAGTGATTAGAGATCTCATCAACCATAATCGCCTATCATGGTTTCTCTACCACGAGCTTTAATACTAAGGACGTTATCATATAACAATTCATAATTGGTTCTCTAAAAGAACATATATATGACAACGAGAAAAGCCATTTAATATATGTACAAACATAAAGAAATAGTAGAAATGATCCGACCCGGTCGGATCCGGTCCAACCCGATTGGGTTTAGGACACTATTTCAACAATCTCCCACTTGGCCTAAAACCAATCACTCGCACACACAAGACCAAGTTGAAACACAAGAATCTCATGCAATACTCGCAACCAGCTCTAGCCATGAACGGATCGCTGTCCGTGGGGACTCAGACTATCTTCACATCATGCTCCAAATGACCAAGTCAAAAGGAACCGCCTCAACACATACATGAATCTCTGACGAGACCCTGGTCCTTGCTTCAAGCAATGAATCCACTCACTATATCAGCTATATAGAAAAGGTGGAAGAACTGTACAAGGTTCAAGAATGAACCTTCTAGATCCATGTACTGCTCCCGCTGCGCCTCTAAGGCACTACTGTGTTTTGGCCTCGCTTGTAGAATTTACAGTGACCCATAGGCTAGAACATTTCCAGCTCACTGTATCACTTAATCAAAGTGACTGCAAACCCAGACTGTAGCTCCCACTTGCCTTCATAAGACTCAGGATATACGTCTGTATAACTATATTTATCTAACTCCAAGTTTCGATAAACCAGGAATTCTTCCTTAACTACTTGTTTAAGGATATTCTCGACACTCACCAGATCTACTTTCATACTTGGTCATGACTATTCATGGAGTATGAACATCCGGCATTACCTTTATGATGATTCCTATCGCAGTAGCAAAGGAAACCTTCCATAAACATCATCTTTCACCTCATCTTTAGGACCAACGTCCTAACACAGAAAGATCTTGTGATCTATGCTAAACTTCTTTTAGCATCACATCTATATAGGTAAACTATAATCTAACAGCAGTTAAATCTATCGCTATAGATTCTTATTTCTAAAACAAGAACTGCTAATCCAAGTGCTTTCACAAAGACCTTGAACTACCAAACATTAATTCACTGTGACATGGGGTGACAATTCTCGAGAGAGATATCTAATACCTTACTCAAGAATCGTAACACACTCCCACTATCCATCTTGCACATTGGGCATATCCTTCTTTTGACTAAATCAAACTCCTTTGATTATCAAACAAAGAAATCGTCTAGAGAAACTTGTTTGAGTCCATAAATGGATCTCGTGGGCTTACATATCATGTTATCGTCTATGAACATTGAGCTTTCTGCCCAACGTCTTCAACACTATCATACAGCCATGATACGAAGTTATAACAAGCATGGTCTGAATAGAACTGGGCTCAGCCTTACAGGGACATTCCCTCTAGGTAAGACAGACTAGGTTCACAACCTGGTTGTTACTGGTAGAATCTAATTCAGATATTATGGCTCCTAGCCATATCTCTCAATCTTGCCTTTCAAACATTCTTTTATGAGTCGTGAGATATTCATTCTTCAAGATGAACGTACCTGCAGCCCTTTCAGGCTTGAGGTTATCTACAGACTTACAGAACTTTTGTGTGCACTGAGCAGTGATCTACACCTCATCGCTATGTGGCGTCTGCTCACGTTCCATTGGCTGAATATATCTTTTTGGTTCTCAAACTCTTTTGAGATCTGATTCACTCCCACTGTTTCTCTTGGAAGAAACACTTCCTCTAGAAGACAGCATGTTTGGAGACAAACGCCTTTTGCTCCGTGGACGAGTAAATAATATCTAGCGTACTTGCTAAGATATTCCACAAAGTCTCATACGTCGTACTAGGCTCCAAGCCTTTCTGACTTTGCCTGTGACAACTTCAAATCATCGGTTAAGATAGATTTGACATTATCGTCTTCCATATCTAATATGGAATTTATTCAACCTTATTCTTTGGAACTCGGTTAAGTATAAGGGCACTTACCCGAAACGGGTAAGGGATACATCGCATGGCTTGCGTCACACCTTTATCATATAAAGTGTTATTTCCATTTTGGGAACACAATCTAATTGCATATCCCAAAGATGGTATCCTTCAAGGGAGAATCTTATTCCCTTTCAGACGACTTCTGAAACACTCTTCAGGTATTAATTACTTTAATCCAATTGAAGATTAATTCCTAAGTAGCTCATCAATCTCATATTCGTACTAGCTCGAACTTTTTGGGCTTTCCGAATTATGCACTTCATTGAGTACACTTGACCATTTCTAAAAATAATCGTAGAGATTAACAAACAATTATTTGTGGCATTAATTGTCATAAGCCAACAAACATCGGTATGTTTAGGCTTTAGACAATTTTTCTAGAATTTATAACCTTTTCATAAAAGGGTATTTTAGTCTTCTTTGGATAAGATACGTATAACCCACATGATTCATAATCATATGGTTCAACATCATCAGAATGACGTTTAATTACACGCTTCTCTTCCAGAGAGTCGACATCTAGAACAACTACAAATATCAAGGATAACAGCCATACAAATATTTAGTTGAGATCTCATCACATATATCAACTATATAGTGACATCAATTTAGTATGTTAGATTCAGTGACCTTCCAACTTTATCGGAATAACATTTATTCTTTACAATTGAATATGTCTACTAAATCCTAACAAATAACTGAAAGCATGTTCTTCATAAGAACCGGAACATAATAACATTTATTTAGTTCCCTTATCAGTTTACTAGATCCAGAATGTGGTAAGTGTTACAACGTTTGCTTCACCTTCCATATCTGTATTTAATCTTTCTAATTTAATCACACTCGCAAGATATCATATATCTAAGAGTTGACTTGAACTTAGATTGATTTATCTCAACTTACTTGCCTATAATAGAAACTTCAATAAGTTCTCTATTTAAGCACATGCCCTAATTTCCTTTTTAATCCTTCAAGCTCTTGTAAATATTTCTTAGTGTAGTCTTCATAAGACTTAAGAAAGATCACAAGAGCTATGTCTTTGATTTCCTTTCATAAAGAAAATCTAAAGTTTATTAAATAGTTAATGTTTTAAATCGCTATTTAATTAACCTTTAAGCAATGATAGAATTAAGTTGATACTTAAATCTTACAATTTTGAAAACATCATTTCCAAAATTCGGTCTAGTCATTCTTATCCAACGTTTGAATAACTCGTCATCGTATGACCGAATGATTATATTGGATCGTATCCACTATCACGAGCTTCCGTTTTTCTTTAATGATTAAAGTCTTGGATTACTTCATCAGATATGTAGTCTCCTTGTCTCTAACTACTATAACGGGATTGCTCGTGTCATTGCTTATTTTAAAAGGATTAATATTACTTAACCATATTTGAGAACGTTTCTCAAAAGGTAACAGTCATAGTTTGGTTTTACTAATCGAGAATAAAACATAAATATAAAGTTTGCTAAAACTACAACATAAAAATGAAAATAAAATAGTGTTGTTGTTTATACACGCAAAATCAAAAATGGTCTTTTGGTTTATGATTTTGCTCCCACTAGTCAACTACTTCCAATTGACTTTCAAGAATTTTTCAAAATTCTTTAGTGGCTGAGATCCCATCTAGTTACCTCGATTCCCGGCGGTGGTCGATCAACCAAGATAATTTCGATAGGTAGGTAACCCTTTACCATTCACATCTCTATGTGATTCTCAGTGGTTGACTAGTCAACTCTTTCGCGATACACATCACTATGTGTTAGTCAACCCCTTGTCTCTAAAGTCAGACGGCCCTGACGGTGGCCAATCGCCGAAAGACTCTAGTCAAGTCATAACCCAATATTCACGAGATCTCATACGATCATATCTCAATAACGACGATATACCCGAGGCAGGTCAACTCCCGACGGTGGTCGATCAGTTGGATCCGAACACAGGCTCTTCACCGTCGTTATAATATTGGGAGACAATATTTCGACTTGATTTTTGTTGTGGAAGTATTTTTTTCGTAAATCAATTCACTTAATTAATTTTAATTGCGGTCTCATCAAGTATATCTATCTCTATAGACATACATCCTACACATTTATCTAGATCGTGCCTAGTTATGCATCTATCGTATCATATAAAATAAATACAAGCACAAAATAAATAAATACGTAAAGTAACCGGTATGATCATGGACTTTTCCTAGGTGCGGTTTCGAATACAAGCGACGAAACCGCGGGTCACAATCTAAGGGTTTGCAAACCGCCAATAGGATCTTTAATGCTCCATTCTCCAATGGGATCTTCATTTTCGTCTTTCTTTGGTCTCCATCTTCTCCTCCATTCTTGTTACATTTAATTCTATCTAATAAAATAAATACACCCGCCGCACACGGGGGGAGTCAACGGGAATGGGATAAATCCAGAAAATAAACTAGGACACGTTCTTCATAACGGCCTAGGACAATTTTTAAACCAACAGAAAAATTAAATCATTCACATCTATCCTATCGGTCGAGTCCATGATCAATCGGGGTCCATATAATCATATTATATCTACTATATCTAATCCATACAATAAAATCTTATGAAAAAGATAAAATTAAAATTTAACTACTTGCGTCTTAATTAATCAATTAACATTTAATCTATTAAATAATTTTATCCAATCAATTAACTAATTAACATTTAATTAATTAAATGATTTCAATCGAAATAAATTAACGATTAATTTTAAACGATTTTAATTTTAATTTTAATTAATTAGAACCATTCTAAAAATAAATCAAAATTAAAATTAAGTCTCTTTTGTTTCTTTCCTTTTGATTCTTAATCAAAAGGGATGCCTTGGTTTCCTAAACCAAAAGGCATCTTCCTAAACCAAATTTGGCTTAACCCTGGCCACTTTCCAAAATCAAAATTTTGGAAGTGGCAAGCTAGCGCTTTTACAAATCAAATATTTGAAAAGGGCCTAGGCCTATTCCAAATCAAATATTTGGAAAGGCCAAATAATTTTGGTTTAGGCTTTACACCTTCCAAAATCAAAATTTTGGAAGTGCTTAGTTCAGCTTATATTCCAAACAAAGTTTGGAAAGCGCCATTATTATTTTAATGTCATGTGGCATCCCAATGGCCAAACTATTTGAACCATTGGTTAGCCATATGACACAACTAAACAAAACGAATTACCAATCACAACCATGAACCATATAGAAACACAAAATACACAAAACAAAAAGAAAGAGACCCGCCAAGCAGCCGCCGGCCGCCAGTCGCCGGACGGTGGTGGTGCCGCCGCCAGTCGGCCGAGCACCACCCAATCCCCTTTTTTTTTATTCTTTTCGTGTATCGTTTTGCGAATCTAAAATCTTTCATCTTTTAATTACGTGATTTAAAATGATGAAATTAACTACGTAAAATAACATGCTTATTGCTTAAGCTCGAAACTCTCTCTGATACCACTGTTAGGAAATCTACGCGGGAACGCAGCGGAATTTAAAATTTTATTTCCTTTTAACCAGGATCGACTTCGTTTAAGCAATAAACAAACGAGTTAGTAGACGGTGGTTACCTTGGTTGATCTAAAGATCGACGCTTTGACCGTCTAAGGAGAGTAGTTCGCATGAGCCGCCCAAGTGTTCGGCCTCTACCGCCGATCCACACGAACGACCCGCCGGAATCCCGTCATGGATTCTATTGGAAAACTCCGGTTGCTAGACCGGCCCTTTTCCCTCTCTCCAACTCTCTATGGGATGCTCTCTATTTTACACAAGAACTATTAGTTCTTGGAATTGTGTTGTACAAAAGAGCTTGACACCCACCTCTTATTTATAGTGTAGGTGGCGCCATCTTCTAGGCTTGGAGGAGAAGAAAACATTTTCCCAATAAAATAAGGAAAATATAATTGATTGATTTATCTCATTTATTATAATATCTCATATTAAATAAATCTAGGATTTTGTCAATATCTCATATTGAATATTTCCAAGATATTGTCAATATCTAATATTGACTATATATTTATTTTATTACCATAAATCAATTTACACATATATCACATATATATTACACACATAAAAATCTATTAATATCATGCATTGGTGCGCACACAAGCAAATCACTAATTTGCATTTAATGTGTACACACACACACGCATGTATGCATAATATATATATATTATTTTATTTTATTAATATCTAATATTAATAATAGGTAATACTATTAATTAAATTGCACAATCCAAGTGTATCTTATACACATTAAATGTGGCCAGGGGCGGACTTATAGAGGGGCAAGGGGGGGCTCGTGCCCCCCCATAAATTTTCCAAGAAATTACTAAAATAGCCTTCATACTCGGTAATATGTTGCAATTGATGTAATATATATTATATGTTCCTTACAAAGCCTAATCTGTGTATCTGGTGTAGTGGTCGAGTGTTGATAATGAAGGCGGAAGGTTGTGATTTCGAATCCTCCTTCCTCCCTATTTTTGGGAAGCATTTTTATTTTTTATTTTACTCAAAGTTTACTATATTAAATTCCAAATTCCTCATTTTTTTACTCAAAATTTCAACACTTTTTTTCCCAAATTTACTATATTAAACTTCAGATTTTTAATTTTTTTTACTCAAAGTTTCAACACTTATTTTCTCAAGATTTCTGAACATTTTAAAAAGATAATTGATATGACAATCCGAAAATTTGTAAACTTATTTACTTTGTTAATCTTTAGATTGTTTTTTTTATCGTCAATTATTAATATGAAAAACAATATAGTCAATGTCTTTTTATAATATAAACCCACAACAACTTTCACATTTGTATATTACTCAAAAAAAACTTTCACATCTGTATAAACCTACAACAAATTTCTTATATGTATCTACGGAAAAAATAATTAAACACTTTTTCCACGACAATTAATTTTTAGAATTCCGCCCCCCCTAAACTACAATCCTGGCTCCGCCCCTGAATGTGGCGCCCCTTTGACCAACAAATTGGCTTCCGGAATATTTTTTAATTAATATAATATTATTAACATCTTGTATTTAATTTATTCATAATAAATAAATACCACAATATTAATTTACCACTATAACCTTTATAGTCTCGAGATAAACTTTCCTTATTTGGTTATCATCTATAACCACATTTTAATCCGGCTAGATGTTCATATGTGTGTGACCCGATAGGCTTCCGAATATGTTGGCCGTAGACACAAAGTGCAAATTACGAAAATGCCCTTCATGCCTAACGATCACGGGATAGCGTCTAGCAACACACCGTGACCCCCAATCATCGGAAGAGTCAAATGCAATGACTACTACCTTTCATGTGAAACAGTTACCGTGTAACTTACAATCCTATCGCTGTAATAATATCCATACAATCGTTAGTCGAGTGTCAAAACATCGACGACTGTATCTTATAATCCGGATATCATGCTCTCTCGAAGTAACTCGTTTACTCCCACTTTGCAAAGATTCACGAGAGTAAGACATTCCTTATAAGAAGGCCATTTCGGATATTCGATCCCAATCATAGGATACGCGATTCCCGGACGACCAATCATGTATACTCCGCATGCTTCGATGTCATACCCAATCACTACCGCATGATCGCCCCGTGGCTGGGGGAAACCTCAATAGTGTCAAAGCATGACAATCCACACCGTGATGCCATGAAGACTCCGGTCTTAAGGATAATTACACAACCGCCACATAGTGTGACACTTATCCGTGTAAGTGGGTCGATCTAACGTACGCATTCTCTAATACACGTCCACGTACGGTCCAAGTGTCTCACACTTCGATAGACGAGATCTATCTCTCGCCCTTAAAGACGAGAAGACATCTAATACATGCTAGTCTGTTTATACTATCAATGTCCTGTTTAATAGTACATCAGCCTAGAGACATTTAAGTATCAAACTTATTAAAGTGATTAGAGATCTCATCAACCATAATCGCCTATCATGGTTTCTCTACCACAGTTTAATACTAAGGACGTTATCATATAACAATTCATAATTGGTTCTCTAAAAGAACATATATATGACAACAGAAAAGCCATTTAATATATGTACAAACATAAAGAAATAGTAGAAATGATCCAACCCGGTCGGATCCGGTCCAACCCGATTGGGTTTAGGACACTATTTCAACACATTCTTGAATGGAAACCCGGATTATAAAAGAATTATGTTGTCCCAAGATTATGAAAGAATTAGACAACGGGCACCTGAGACTGAGAATAGCCTAGGTCATGCAAGAGAAAGTTAATCCAACTTAGCTCAGTAGTGGTGGATGAAACGGATCGGTATTCGGTTTCAGTGGATGAGCGAGCAATAGTACTCCCGATCCATTTCTTAGAGCTCCAAGAAATAGGATTACGACCAAGATAAACAACAAATGCACTTGTGGACGCAAAATTATCTTTGTCACCATCCAAGTCAACGTCAGAAAATGCATGTAGCGTAAGTGAGTAGTGGTGAGTCATTATAACTGTGCCAACTAAGTATCGCAAAAGCCATTTGACATAGGACCAATGCACATCAGTAGGAGAATGCATGAATTGGGACAGTTTGTTAACATGAAATGAAATATCGGGACGGGTGAAGAGTCATCCAACAACCATGCGCGATCATCCGAGTTGAGATTGAGAGTCGAAGTGTCGGAGGGTAAAGGGCTAGCCACTGAGTTTGTGACATTCGTGCAATTCAGTGATATACCTTTTCTGAGACAAAACAACACCTGTTGAATTATAAACAGCCTCAATTCCAAGAAAGTATGAAAGAGCACCAAGATCCTTGAGAGAGAACCTCGAACCTAGATTATTTATAAAACCTTGAAGAGCAGAATTATTATTGCCCGTGATAATATTGTCATCCACATAAATAAGAATAAAAATTATAATGCCATTACGAATATAGGTAAAGAGAGAGAGAATCAACATGTGCATTTTTAAATCCAACAGAAATGAGATATTGCTTAAGTTCATCATACCACGCTCGATGAGCTTGCTTGAGGCCATAAATGGCCTTTTTAAGCTTACACACATGATCTGGACGATCTGAGTCAACATAACAATCCTGAGGTTGGGACATATAGAGTATATCATGAAGATGACCCTGCAAGAATGCATTATTAATATCAAGCTGACAAAGAGACCACCCATGCCTAAGAGCCAGACTAAGCACTACATGAATAGTAGTCGGTTTAACAACTGGACTAAATGTCTAAAAATAGTCCACACCCGGGTGTTGGTGGAAGCCTTTGTCAATGAGGAGAGCTTTAAACCAATCAATAGAACCATCTTGTTTACGTTTAAGACGAAAGACCCACTTACATCCAACAACATTATAGGAAGGATCGGGAGGAACAATATCCCAAGTATCATTGTGCATCAAAGCATCATACTCTTCTTGCATTGCATTTCTTCATTTAGGGTGTTTAAGGGCTTGAAGAACAATAGTTGGTTCAGTGTCGGACAGAGTGGTAAGATGAGTGTGAAGATTAAGTTTATGAACTGGTTTATATATGTTGTTTTAGGCACTTGTGGGCATAGGGTGAGTAGGTGCCGCGGTGGATGGAGGGTGGTTCGGGTTGGAGGAGTCAGGAGGAGGAGAAGGAGAGGATGGGATTGGTCCAGAAGATGATGGGATTGGGCGAGAGGAAGGAGGAGTGGGAGGTGATGATGACAACTGTGCAGAGGGTGGAGTCGGTATCCAATCAGAGGTACTTAAGGTGGAAGGCTCACTGGGGGTCGAATGAGAGATATAATGGAATGGAAAAACATTTTCAACAAATTTGACATGGCGGGAGATGTAAAGATGACTTTTTGTGGCATCAAAGCAATAGTATGCATCAGGGGCGGATCCATATGTTTAAGGGTGGGGTTATGTTACCCCACTGAGATCCGGGGAAATTTTTATAATGTTAAAGCGATGTAGTTTTGTTGTTAAAAATGTCATCTTATGGTTAAAAATTGTAATTTTAGGCTCCGGTGACCCCATTAAAACAAATTTACAGACAAAAAAAAATATAGTTTTAGGCTCCAGTGACACCACTGGAATAAATTTCTGGATTCGCCGGTGGTATGCATGTTGCTTGAGGACATGGGCAAGAAATATGCATGGTTATCGAGGTTGGAGTTTATGATCGGTGTAAGGTCGCAACCATGGGTAGCATAAGCATCCAAATACTCGTAATTTGTGGTGATTGGGCGAGGTGTGAAAATGCATTCATATGGTGATTTCATGGCTAAAGTAGGTATAGGCATGCAAATAATAAGATAGACAGCTGTGGAAAAAGTACAGGGCAAGAATTTTAAGGGAAGAGAGGCATGTGTAAGTAAAGCGAGGCATGTTTACACAATATGTAAGTGGCGGCATTCAGAGAAACCGTTATGATCAGGAGTGTGTGATGGTGTAGTAAAATGAGAGATTCCATTTTGTGAATGATAATCTCCAAGGACAATATATTTGCCACCATTGTCGGAGTAAAGGATTTCAATAGAGGTTTCAAGAAAATTCTTAACGATGGATTTGAAACGAATAAAAGTGGCCGCCACATCGGATTTACGTGAAATAGGATAAAACCATTCATACTTAGTAAAATGATGAACAAATATCGCATAATATTTATAGCCGTTAGATGACAAAATAGGTGAAGTCCAAACATCTGTGAAGATTAATTCGAGGGGGCGGGTAGAACATAAAGTAGAAGTGCCAAAGCTAAGTTTATGACTTTTATTTTCTAAACATGAAAAACAATGTGTTGATGAAGATGAATCAACCAGATCCAAATTATAATCATGACTTGAAGAATGTGATTAGTTGGGTGACCAAGGCGGTGATGCCATTCATGAGAGGTGGCTTTATTGGCGGCAAAGGCAAGCAGGGGTTAGGATGGCCATTCATAGAGATCATTCTTAACTGGTCCATACAACAGAGGTTGGTTGGTTTCAAGATCTTAACAATAAATTTGGAAGGTAAAAATTCAATAGAAATATTATTAGACTGGCATAACTGAGATATAGATAACAAATTACAAGACATCTGGGGAACCCGTATGTGTAATGGCTAGACCATTGCCATCACCAAATAGGATGGAATGGGGCGACAACTTGTTGAGATCAGTAATAACGTGGTGGGTAGAACCACTATCAAGGAGCCATGGAGAATTAAACAGCGGATGATGTAGCAGCATGTGCCTGAGGCCAAGCAGATCGTGGAGAAATTGATTGAATCTGATAAGATGTACAAAATTTTGCAGAGCGACCTTACAGAGAACATAGTTGACAGCGGCCTAAATAGTGTGTCCCGAGCGGAAAATTTGAGCCGGAATCTTGAGGTGGGCGAAAGTGATGGACGGTGGTGTTTGTGCCGGAAGGAAGAGCAAAAGTTGCAGATTTCTCAACCTTTTTTTTTGTTTTGTTTATTGATACTGAGAAAGAGGAAGAGCAAGAAAAAAATGATGAAACGAAGGAGGAGAATTAAGAGAGAATGCAGAGAAGAGTATATTGCTTTGATACCATAATAAGTTGTATGAGAAAGTGATTTCACTATGTGTAAAGAGAATACAAGGCATGTATTTATATATGCAATTGGGGGTTCTAGAGATCTACAGAATATCAACAGGATCAGTATAATATCTACAGTATCAATATAATAACTACAAAATATTTACATAATATTCCTATTAAAAAGTGCCATTATTTCAATTTTTATGCAAGGTAATACTATTATCACAACCGCTCGGGCACAACGAATGACACGACATGTATTTAAAGAAAATTAGAATACGAGACGGGAAATAATTACACTTAATTGTTTTTATTATTTGAATGAATAAAATTATTATACTGATTCTCCTTATATAGGAGAAAATTCAGAGATAAACTTATCAAAATGTTCATCTAATCGCAGCATGAATTTAAAACAAATTATCAATATTTTATTTAAACTAACACTTATCTATAGCAAATTTATCAAGTTTTTTGACATTTATCATTATCACATAACATTATTTTAGAATACTTTGTACACCATCAATCATGACGAGACTCATCATAATCAATGCTTCCGACTCATACATTACCATTTTATGCATACCTAGTGTTGTTAAACGAACAGAGCCGTTCATGAACAAACTCGTGTTCGATTCGTTAGTATTTATGTTAGTTTGTTTGTTTAGCTTAACAAACCAAATTTGAACAAGATTATAAACTGGTTTCTTAAACGAACTAACACGGGCAAACTCACGAACGCTCGATTATGTTCGTGAACCTTCTTATATAGATAAACTATTATACAATCTAACCATAACACATAAAAGAATAAGTCGTGTATTAATTTAATAGATACTCTAGTGGTAATTTTATAGAATATATTTATAGAGTTTTCCTAATGTTGTTTTGTACTTTGTTATTTTTCATTGGGACTTGATCATTGATACCTTAACAAGCCGAGCTCGAGCTGGAAGGCAAAAATGTGTGTAGTAATCCAAACTCGAACACGAGCGTGAACAAATTTTCTTTATAAATGAGTTGAGGTTCAATATAATTTTGTGTTCGATTATTAAACAAACATTCGCGAACAATGTCATGATTTTAACGAACCAAGCTTGAACATATTTTTTTGTCCGTTTATTAAACGAACGATCACGAACAAACTTATGACCTAAACAAACACAAATTTGAACAATTGATACTCTGTAAAGTCTCACACGGTAAGTAATAGAATGCTCACTCATATATAAGTGTAAGACATAAAAGTCTTGTCAATTCGGATTAGTCATTTTAGACCAAATGAGGATGACGATCTAAGAAGTTGATCGGATTATTTATGACTCATTTAACGCCGCTAAACCCAAGCTTTAGAGCGTTACATATTCGGTTCAACTCGACTCATTATGATTACTATGCGTACCAATGTTATGAAAACATGTAAAAAGATGTTTGATTGGGATTTTTTTTTTTTTTTTTTTTTTTTTGAAGAATGTTTGATTGGGTTGAAGGTGATTAGTTTCGTACATTGGTGTGCCATCTAAATGTTTATTTTAACAATAATAAAAATGCATGCACCAAACAATTAATTAATATTGCGTGGTTCTTTCTTTCTTGTTGGTAATTAGTGAATGCAACGGAAATAACCAATAATGAAAGAATGCAAATCAACAACGTAACCAATAATGAAATAATGCAAATCAACCTACGTTGTTGAATGTCATCTCTTGCGTCATTCTTTGACGACAATTCTCCACTATAAAAGGAGCATATCCAACTAGTTTCTTGCAGATTTTCTCTAAAATCTTAGCTCAATATATATTTTCTCTGAATTTCAACAAGATTTTCACTTTATTTAATGGAAAAATCACCACATATTGCACTTTTCCAATCTCCAGGAATGGGTCATCTTATCCCTATTATTGAATTTGCTAAACTAATGATTTCACACCACAATGTTTCTTCAACTATTATCATCCCAACTGATGTCCCTGTTTCTTCATCACAGTTGCTTTTTCTTGATAATCTTCCAAATGGGATCGACTATATTGTTCTTCCACAAGTGATTTTGGATTATAATTTGTTTGATCTTAGGCCAGACCATCGAATTTTTCTCACGATTTCTCGCTCCATCCCTTTTCTGCGTAATGCGATTCAGTCTTTGGTTTCGAGTAAAAATTTAGTTGCTTTAGTTCTTGATCCCTTTACAACAGATGGGATCGATGTTGCTAGGGAGTTTAATGTGTTTTCTTATATATTTTGGTCTTCGAATGCTTTGAGCTTGGCGTTTGCGAAGTACTTGCCAAAGCTTGATGAAACTGTGGAATGTGAATACAGAGAATTGTCTGAACCGATTCGGATTCCGGGTTGTGTTCCTTTATACGGGAAGGATTTAATGGATCCGGTTCAAGATCGAAAAAACGAAGGGTATAAAGGAGTTGTACGCAATGCGAAGCGATTGAAGTTCTTTGATGGGGTTGTTTTGAATACATTTGAAGATTTGGAGGGTGAAACCCTAAAAGCTATTGCACAACAAGGGGTACAAGTCACAGAGGCGGAAAAGGAGATTCCGCCTTTGTATCCGATTGGACCACTTGTACAGACAAACTTGAATTCTGATGGGTCAGACGCGTCAGGATGTTTGAGCTGGTTAGATGATCAGCCTCGATCCTCGGTTTTATTTGTGTCCTTTGGGAGTGGGGGGACGCTTTCAAATGAGCAGTTCACTGAATTAGCATATGGGTTAGAGGGGAGTGGACATAGATTTATTTGGGTAATCCGAAGTCCGAATGATAAAGCTGCGAATGCAGCGTACTTTGGTGACACGGACAAAGACGACCCTTATGGATTTTTGCCAGAAGGGTTCTTGGAAAGAACCAAAGGGTGTGGTTTAATAGTCTCATCTTGGGCACCGCAAGCAGCGATCCTTGCCAACGTTGCAACGGGCGGGTTCGTAACGCATTGCGGATGGAACTCGATATTGGAGAGCGTGGTGAATGGAGTGCCTTTGATTGCTTGGCCTTTATATGCCGAGCAAAAGATGAATGCAGTATTGATCACTGATGATCTGAAAGTGGCCCTGAGACCAAAAGCAAATGAAAATGGGTTGGTGAATCGTGAAGAAATTGCGGATGCAGTGAGAAATTTGATGGATGGGGAAAAGGTAAGGTGATCCGAGATAAAATAAGGTATTTACAAGAGGCATCCGTCAAGGCATTAAGTGAAAATGGTGACTCAACAAAGTCTCTTGCTCCGGTTGGCTTGTCAGTGGAAAAATAAGACAACTTAATTCTATATATGAATGAAGATATCTATCTGATTTGAAGCTTGTTCCAATTCTTAGTTCATTATATTGAGATTGTATTTGTAATATCGTATCAAGGATAGTGACATTTCTCCGTCCATTTTGTTTTATGAAGTTTATCATCAATGTTTTCGTTTTATGAAGTTTATACTATCTGAGAAAAGTTATTATACAACGGTGATTGATGGATAATACCAAATAAAGTAATGAGATGTGTCCAATTCACCCCTACACACTCCTACTATATAAGAGAGGGTGTATAAAAACACATCTCATCTATCCAATTGTACCTAAATCCTGAAATAACACAGAAGCAAACTATGTATAGGGTACAAAGTGCAATTATCATTGAAAATAAAAGTTTAACTTAAGTGCAATGTGAACTTATAAGTGATCATCATTGCATGAAATAGTGCGCAATTAATCAACAATGGTGCTCAAAATACTATAATGAATGAGGGTGAAAAAGTGTGGAATGGCATAAATAAACTGATTGAAAGCTGATTTAAGTCAAATGGATGATACATTTCATTATGTTATATTCCTGTTTCCATGCGTTTATTGGTGTTTTTTTATTATTTCGAGCAATTCTTGTGATAAATTGGAATCTCTCGAGTAAATAGTAAATATTATAAAAATCATAGTTTTGTTAATTATCTAGGCTTTAATGGCCAAGTTTTGTTATCGGAATTACGCGTGGTAGTCTTGTGTTTTTGTTTTGTAGCACAGATTGCCGAGCTCAAAAGCTAGTTCGTGAAAATGTCAAGCAAATGATTTGATCATGATTCGATTCGATATTCAAAAGAGCGGGAAATCACATTTTGAAGTTGTTGGTGTCCGCCAACATACCTATGGTGTCCGCCACCTTCAACTGGAGCCTTGAATTGCAGATTTTACATTGTTTGCGTCCGCCAACTTCTCATAGCGTCCGCCAGTCAGCTATGGCGACAACGAACACCATATGGCGCCCGCCATCTTTAGAGATCATATTCACTGTCCAAGCATTAAATGCCTGACATCTGCTCCCACCTAACTTGCAGGAGTTGGCGTCCGCCAACCTTTTATTGGCGTCCGCCAATGAGCCATGGCGACAGCCAACCTACTTATGGCGGCCGCCATGTGTGCAGATGAAGCATTTAAGTTATAACATTCAATTTTCACCAAGACATCACCTAACACCCAAAACCATAAGCTTGGAGACACTTCAATTTCCAAGGCTCCTCTAGCCGAAATCCACCAAAGTTTAGCTTTTAATTCAGCTTGTTGATATGACAAACCCGCGAATTTCCCTTCGGATCCTCTACTGGATCCAGACGGGGGTCCACTGCCAAACAACGGTGCTCGTCGCCGCCAGTCCGCATGATCGCAAGCCGGATCGGGCCGAAGACCGCATAGCCAGTCAACTCGACTCTACGCTAAGGACCGGGGGCCGAACCCGGTGCTCCCAGTTCACAGTCCCCAGGCCAGACCGTGCCCACAGAATAAGGCAATCAGGATTCACACATGACGTTTACAAGGCAAGACAACAAGACGACCAAGAGATTGGGTCCGCTCCGAGTGAAGCCGCCATACCAGCTCTCTGGGATGTTTTATGTTGTAATCGTATTTAATTATGTCTCATATTGTTCAATCATGTCTTGTCACAATTAGCCTAATCGTCAATAGCAATCCGTCTATAAATAGCAGCACTTTGTAAATCATTATCCATGATATAAGAGAAAAATCATATCCGACTCTGCCAATTTGTCGACTACATCTATTGGAAATAAAATTATGTTTTCTTAATACATTGATGTTGGACGAATTTGGTACGTAGGATATGTCTAGATAGATTTTGTTAATTAAGGTAATATTTTGTGTGATGCATGTGTACGTGTTCTCAAAGGCGGATCCAGAATCTTTTTTCACTGTAGGCACCAGAGAAAATTCGAAGTTCCACCGGGCCGGGGTATTAGTGGTGTTTTTACTTTTCTTGGAAACAATAAAACTATATCACTCTATTACGGAAAAAAAAATCTAGCTCTCAATGGGGTCATAGCCCGGCCCCCTTCCTCACCAACTTGCGTCCGCCCGGCGTGTTCTGTATACGTGTGGAATATATCCACTGTTATACGTCTGGATAATTTTATTTAAGTATGTTTGACGCTCATTCTTTTAGCAGAATAATGGTGGTTGGGTTGAAGGAGATGGAGATCAAAGAAGACAAATAGTGTGTTGACAATTTTATCCTTGAAGAACGTATGATTCATACCCGAAATCAGAACATTCCAAGGCATATATTCCTTTGAAATCGGTCAGAAGGGCCAGAATGTACCTTTTTAATTTATCAAATGTCACTATGTTAAAAAAAAAGGGGGAATTGTATATACCTTTGGGTAAAAATAGTTTTTTTGTATACTCCTATTTTTAAGTCTTACAAGCATAAACCTCAGTAGGACGGGCAATTTGGCATTTAGGACGGGATATAATGTCATGAGGACGGACTAAAATAACACGTCCCCAGTAAATTTTCTCACTCGGTCGTGTTAAAATTTTCCTTTATATCTTCCGCATTATGTAAAATAAAGAGTCTGATGCATTTCATCTTAAATAAAGATTCTATAAACTAGAAAAACGTGTTTTTAAACTGTATAATAGAGTATTCGTTAGGAGTATCTGATGTGAGTGTTCTTATACATAATAAAACATTTTCCCTCCCACCCTCAACTTTACCTATCCCATTCCCTCGGCCGCCCCTCCCTCCTCCCCCACATGCAAAATCAACTCCACCTTCAAGCCTTCATCTTCTTCCCTGTTCAAAAATCAGCTCCGTCTCCCTCAACCGTTAAAACCACCCCTCTCCACCATGATTTCGCCTCAAAATGGTTCAAATTTATACTGCAAATCAATCCCCTTTCCTTCAGCCCCGATTTTCAAAATGCTTTAAAAAAAATTTAAAAAAAAAAAAAAAAAAAAACCGTCGGACGCAGCAAATGAGGGAAAAGGTGAGGACAGCTGAGGTTTTTTTTTTTTTTTTTTTTTGCATATGTGGGGGGGCTCAAATAGTGGAAGAAGAACAAAAAAAGGTTTTAAAAAAAAGAAGAAGAAGAGAGGAGCAGATCTGTTGGGTGGCGAGGTGGTCTGGGTGGCGGATTTGCAGCTGGATGAGGGGAGAAAAAACGCAGCAGAGGAGAGGGAAGGGGTGGTAGCTATGGGTGGTTTGGGAGGCACGCCGGAAAACGGGGTTGCCGGAAAAATTGGGGGTGGGGGTGTGAAAAGCGTAGAAGAGGGAAGAGGGGCGGGTTTAGGGTGGCGGGTTGATGGTGGTTGGTGGTTTTGGGTGACGGGTTTGGTGGTTTTGGGTGGCTGGTGGATGGAGGTTGGGGAGAAGAAAATGATTGTGAGAAGAAGATGGTGATGGTGGAAAGAAGATGATGTAGTTATTTATTGTTTTTTTAAAGATTGGATTAAAATAGTGTTTTAGAAAATGGTGGTGTAATAAGTATTTTTTGTGGTGTGTGAAGTAAGAAATTAATAAAAATATTTGCCGATAGTATGTTTTTGTGATGCCGGGAGTAATGTGGTGTTGAAAGTAATTAGGGGTGTGCCGGTAGAACCCCCCTAAAAAAATGACGGGGGCATCGCATTAATAATTTTTTTTATGGATGAGTTCCCTAGTTCAGGCACGAGTCAGGAGACTCGGGACCCTCTCAAATAATAGTCTTAGGTGATCTCTCAAATATAAGTGATTTAACCACGCTCAAAATGTGAAAATGATCTATTTGTAAAAAGTACCTTTTCAAAACAACATTTTGTTGATAATGTCTAAAAAACACTTGTACTTGAGAGATTATTTAAGGCTAGTACTTTTTTTTTTTTTTGCAGCTAACTACGATCACAACATTTGATGATTAAATACGGGAGCATCTTTTCACACAATATACACTATTCTACTCAACATAAGTCAGAATGTGGTTGATATTCTAACTTAATTTCAATTAGAACTTAACTGTTTTCTAGACCCAATACCGGTCAAAAAGTATATATCATATATTCTGACCCAAATTGGGGTAGAAAAATTTCAACTTTCTGCCTAAGTGTTCAAAACAAAGATCGAAAATCGAAAGAAAGCCGTAGTTTTTACCTGGAAATATGAAGATTCTAGGATTGAAGATTTGAATACCGATCGGAAGACGCAAGTTCACATCGGAAATCTCAAAGAAATCGCCAGAATCTCCTTGCTCACTGCCGGAAACTGCTTGACCACGTTGGAAAACTCAAAGACTCGCCGGAATTTCATGCTAAGGAAAAGTCGGATTTCGCGAAAGTGTTTTAGTATTGAAGGGGTCCTCCTTTTATAAACAAAGTGGGAATCCGAAATGTCGCCTCATAATTCAAAATTCAAATGCCATTATAGCGAGGCATAGTTACCGAGGCACCCTCTAGCCAATCAAAGTTCGCAGCTCTTCACAAAAGTCGTCACGTCAGTTAAGGGAACCGAGGCAACCCTTCGGATATCTTTCCCAACCGTTACGACTCTCAGAGACCAGAGCGGCTTCGCCTCGGGTCCTCCCTCCCCAACATCCAAATCGGTCCGCTTCATAGCACGGCACGTAAGCATGTCCGTTTCATAGCGCGGCACTCGCACAAGTCACTTTAGGCCATAAAAGGTGCACAAACATGTCCGCTTAATAGCGCGGTGCCGAAGCATGTCCGCTTAATAGCGCAGTGCCGAAGCATGTCCGCTTTATAGCGCAACATCTCTCAACAAGTCGCTTTACGCCATAATCGCTAAACTAAGCCCGATCGCCCACAGTTCGGCATCTAATTACTCTACAGGAGATCACCAGCGGAACACGATAAATCGAGCCGCCGACCATTCTACTCCCCACCTTCCCTTTTATGCAAACAAGCAAGGCACGGAGTAGGAAGACATTGATATGCCAAACCCGCGAATGACCCTTTGGATCCTCAACTTGATCCGGATAAGGTTCATTGCCAAACAACGGTCCTCGTCGCCGCCGGTCCCCATGATCGCAAGCCGGATCAGGCCGAAGGCCGATTAGCCAGTCAACTTGACTCGTGTGCTAAGACGAGGGGCCGAACCCCCTGGTCCCAGTTCACAGTCCGCCAGGCCGGACCGTGCCCGTACAATAAGGCAATCATGATTCACACAAGACAACGAGACGACCAAGAGAGTGGGTCCGCTCCAAGTGAAGCTACCATACTAACTCTCCGGGATGTTTTATATTGTACTCGTATTTAATTATGTCCCAACTTGTTTAATTATGTCTTGTCACGATTAGCCTAATCGTCATTAGCAATCCGACTATAAATAGCGGCACTTTGTAAATCATTATCCTTGATATAAGAGAAAAAACAGAGACCCGGCAAACAAAAATTTGTCGACTCCCATCTTTAGTGTATTTTTTCAAGTCAAGGGGAGGCACTGATTGAGTCCAACCACCGTTATCCGTAAAAACTACAACACCTCGCCGGAGAAATCACACATATATAGCCAGATATCCACTTTTAAACAACGTTTGTAAACTTTAAGAATTCTTGTTTTAATATCCACTCTTTAAATACATTATTTCGCCGGAGCAATCACATTCTACCATTATATTTCCGACATTATCATTTGTCAACATTAAGAATTCTTGTTTTTATCTTAGAATCTTTTGTAAAACAAGTTCTCATCTTTTGATGTGAACTCTATTAGAGCTATTTTGATTTTGAATGTATGTTTCTCTTCTTGAAGTTCATAGCTTTTGGTTAGATAAATACTTAGTCTTACTTGTTATTTAGTTGACATGTTGGATTTCATAGCTATGAGTGGATAGTTAGTAACTAGCCAAGATGATGTATTTGTAATAATTTTGTTTCTCTATTAGTTGATTGAGGATGTCTGAACATTCTTGTTAGAATCTTATGTTTGTTATTTCACGCATGTGTACACACTTAGATAAGACCGACGGGAGATTTTATGTGATGAAAAAAAGGATAAGGAAACTGATAGATAAAACCAACCTTAAATAGAACTCAATATCTTACATGGGATTTATAGTTTATTTATGCACCTTATAGCTTCATAATGTTGAATCATTAGATTTAAAGTAGTTCATTTAAACCAAAGAAGAGACATAAAGCAAGTGCATACACTCATATAAGGGTAGTTACTAGATTAGAGGTTTGCATCAATAACATAACACATGATCATTAATGGATGGTAGGTTAGTAATATTCATATCAAATTAAATGGACGATCATTGCGTTATCTTGACTAAGCTTTTACCATTTAATTTAATCACCCAACTAAGCTTTTACCATTTAATTTAATCACCCTTTACGTATTTAATCTTTAGCTTGATTGAGCATTAGAGATGGACCTTTACGGATTGGCATTTGTTAACTTAGATCAAAACAATAGTCTTTCACTATTTGACCTCATGTCCCTATAGATACAACCTTAACCCACCTTTGATGGACTACAATTGATCTGATATCCTTATCGGAGACTTTAGAGACTTAAAGCAACTCCAACAGAGGCTCTTTTCACCAACCCAATGGTCATGTATTTTCCCCACCAAATTGGTGGGAAGATGAAATTCTCCGATAAATTTGCTTGTGAAAGGACACCAGCAAATACTATTCCTTTTTTTTTTCTTTTTCTTTTGTGAAGAATAAAACATTTTTTTTGAACATGGATATGGGATATTTCAAGAATATTCCTTTTTTGTATAAAATCGTTGGAGTTGATAAAAATTTAGTGTAAAAGTTACACCAAATTGATGATTTAGTGTAAAATTTGATGGTAAATCTTAGTTGCTCTTGGGAAAGGCCAATCAAAAGCATAATTATTCTTGTCGTACTATTCCCAAAATTAATGTAGTATGAACTGATTTAAGAGCATTTAGTTGCTCAACCCACAATTAGTGACATAGCACAATGAAACATTACACTTTTTAAAAGTCAATTCTACACGATGAAGCCGAAAAAACTTGACATTCATCGCAAACGCTACATAATTTCATCAAACAAAGGCCAGACATTCAAGGTTCGTAAACATACTTATATAGTGTGTGTATATATATATATATAAAAGCAAAAGCCATTGAAGAAGAATAAAATGGCTTGTATTTCATTGATTGAACACAAATGGGGATTAGACTACATTTACCTATAAGCTATACAACAATGTGGCACAACTATTACTTGCATACACTGCTAGCTGAAATTGCCACTTAAGTGTTTGTGATATGGTCTCAATGAAGTTACTAACTTAATCTAAAACATCATATACAAATATGCTGCTACAAGGTCTGCAGTAAATTTTATATGCACTGACAACATTTACTCTATTGATTCTTGCAATGGCAGCTTTGCTAAATCTCCATCACCATCACAGACAGGTTGCTTTCTTGCTTTCAATTCATGTATCTAGAACAGCCCTCTGTAAAAGATTGGTGCTTGACACACTAAAAAGCTAAGCAATCTCAAACCCATGTCTAAATAAGAAAGATGAATCATAAAAGAAGTGCATAAAGAAAGAATCAAAATCATAAACTGATGATTCAAATCCATGGCTGTTCAAACTGTGGTAACATACAACAACTGATTACATCATTTGTTCCAATGCTAACAAAATCCTCATTTGCAGCTTTAAAAACAGATTCTTTAATGTATTTCCTACAAGCAAATCAAGAAGAAAAAAAACACTAAAATTTCAAGAATGAAAAATATAGCCGAAGGTTTTAGATGCACAAAAACATTTGAGAATTTTGGGCATCCTACGATTCGGCATAAATCTTCGAAGGTAAACAATTTTTTTGTTAGAGAGGCCTCAATTAAAAGAGTACTTTCACCTCTCCGCTGGGACCTTCGCTTTAACCAACTCCAAAAAAAAAAAAACAATCTAAAAAGACACAAATGTTCGAAGATTGAATCTACATTTGAGAAAACCGAATCAGCAATACAATTGAATCCGATTCGGCGACCAGATTCTGAAATCGATTTACGAAGGCAAACTTGGCTCAAAGTGCATAGATTGAAACACTTCGTCCATAGGTCCTTCGGATTCACATAATCCAGAAATTAAAACAACAAAAAATGTCTAATTTTACTTCAAAGAGGTAGAAGATGAGCTCAGTGAATACGAACCAAATAGAAATGAAAGTTCATGTAGCAGAACGATTGAAGATCGCCATTGCTATCACGTTCAATTTCATCTTCTCTTCATCGCTTGTTACCTCAATGAACTACAAACATATAATTATAAAAATTGAATCAAAGGAGATGAAAAACAGTATCAATGCGAACTGAAAGATGATTCTTTCACAACCGGAAAATCAAACGGCGACGGCCGACGAGAGAGCTAACCATTGGAAAAGCTTAGATACACGAGTAAAGATTTTGGGTTGCTCGGCATCGCTTTATATGTAGGGATTTCTCGTGCTCCCGCTAGTGCTTTGGTAGGTTTGTCAAATGACTATTTAGTCCTTGTATATTTTATTCCTATTAATATTTTGTTGTTTTATTGACACAAATATGTTATTGGTGTATCACATTGATATTCAATCTCTCAAAAGCCAATTATAAGTTTGATATTCGCTTGTTACCTCAATGAACTACAAACATATAATTATAAAAATTGAATCAAAGGAGATTGTAACGCCTCGTTCCCGGACACCGAGTCCTTATCCGGAAATCGAAACGTTCGGTACGCATAATATTAAATAAATAATATTACACGTAAGCCTCTACTACGTCGTATCAAATAAAAGCAAACGGAAGCTAAAAAGACTCGGGTAATTTTTTTCAAACATCTCAGAATAGAAGTTCAGGAACTAGAGAAGGAAATGTAAAGTTATTACATCCGAAATGAAACCAACGAATCCAAAATTGTACGAATTTCAAAGTACTAAAAGTAAACTACTAGTTCCAATAACCCAAATCTATGAAATAAACGTAAATAAACAAATTAATAAACAAGGTCTTCAAGTCCGGCGTCCTCAAACGTCGTCATCAAAGTCCTCCTCGAACTCATCATTTACCTGTTCGTCTTCTCTCCCTCAAACACATAAATAAACATGCATTTGAGGTAAGTACAATGTACAAAGTAAGAAGTAGAAGCTACAATATAATTAAGGTTTATTATTAAAAGATTTGCCTTACTGAGACCGACTCGATCTAGGGTTCACTATATGCTCATCGACACGTCGTGACTATACGTTTCTAACTTAGCTTATCTTTGTTACATCATTACTCAAGGACACAATGCATGGTGAATATTCCACCACGAGATATACTTGCCAACTACGGTGATTAGCACCGGTAGTCCCGGGATCTCCCCGGTATGCATATACGTTCGATGGATTTCCTCCACTACCCTTCACCTTTTGAGCCGGTAGTGTTGTCCACCTTTTTGAACGTATCACATCGCCGATTTGAATCGGTGCCTAACCAAGAATAGATGACGTTTTAGTTTTTACTACACTTATGTAATTATTACGTGAATTAACTAGTCACCTAAGTGTTTTCGAATAATACTCACCTTATCGGCTCTACTCCTCACTTAGACAACTAGACATCACATCCTATCAATTACACGGACATTGATGAACCCTAGTTCATCAAAGCACAAGCCCTTTCATGCCCTTCCGACGGATCCGAACTTCAACTCCCTTTAAGAGTACATTCGGTGTTTTAACTGAACGAATCAGAAACTCAATCGGGGCTTGTTCATATTTAATTAGTGTTATTTAATCATGAATTAAGGTTTAAAATTCAAAACATAGCTTAAAACAACATTATATAGAAAACTGGGGCAATGCGTTTGCATTACTCTGGAATGCGTACGCATTGGACCTGCTTCACTTATTCTAAGCAATCCTGTATTAGGAAGGCGTGCGCATTGCTAGCCAATGCGTACGCATCCTACGCAGAGAAAGCCCTAAAACCTGTTCTTCAACCCTTAACGATCTCTACTCGAATCTAAACATCTTGCACATGAATTATAGCAGAAAAACAATAGGAAAACATGTCTTTTAAGATCCGAAACAAAACTTAATCCTTAAACATCATCTAAGCTTAAAACTTGGTACAATATGCATCCAAAACGTGATCTATTCTACTCTAAACCACAATTAGATTGTAGGAAGAGATTATTACCTTTAGCAAGCTTATTCCAACAACAAAAACTCAGAAAAATAGCAGCTAAAACCGATCTTTCTCTTATCAAAGCTTCAACTTTCTGCAATCAAAACGTTGCCTTCTTCACAACGATTCCGGCGCTCTACTCTGATCTGAGAACCGTTGAGAATCGACTTAGCAATTGATGAAAAATCCCCCAGCCCTAATTTCTTGCCCACACACGCAGAACACAATTTAAGAGGTGGAGAAATCTGATTTCTATTAAGTTATAAGAATTGTGGGGATTTATTTTCCTTAAATAACAAATCCCAAAAAAAAGATAAAGATCTTATTATCTTCCTTTATCATAAAAAATCAGATTTATCAAATCAAAAAAAGATAAAGATCTTATTATCTTCCTTAATCATAAAAATTAGATTTTCCTCTTTAAATATATACATATATATCTCGAAATATATATATATATATATATATATATATATATATATATATATATATCTATATAATTTAACAAATACTTAAACTCCGAATAAAAGGAACCGAACCCAATATTTCGTTTTCGCAAAATGACACGTCGCCCTTTCCCGAAAATCGGAATATTACATTCTCCCCCCCCCCCTTAAAGGAGTTTCGTCCTCGAAACTTAGAACATACACCGGTAAGTCCATAAAATCAGGGAACTCGCTAATCATATCGTCCTCAACTTCCCAAGTAGCTTCATCCGGTGAATGATTGCTCCATTGCACCAGAACTAAAGGAATCAACCGTCTCTTAATCATCTTTTCCTTCCGGTCCAAAATTCTGGTCGGTGTCTCATCGTACGAAAGATTATCCTGAAGAACCTCCGGATCAACAGTAGTCTCAATATCCGTCTTGGTCAAACACTTCTTTAACATTGAGACATGAAACACGTTGTGGACTCTCGACATCGATTCTGGTAACTTGAGTTTGTAAGCCAAAGGTCCAATTCTTTCTAGAATCTCAAAAGGTCAACATACTTCGGGCTTAGCTTTCCCTTATGTCCAAAACGTTTCACTCCCTTCATTGGTGAAGCTCGTAGATACACTCTTTCACCAACTTCAAACTCAAGAGGTCTCCTTCTAACATCTGCCCAACTCTTCTGTCTATCTTGAGCCGCCTTCGCATTCTTCTTGACCAAATTCGAACCCTTTCTTTAGCTTGCTCAACCAATTCCGGCCGGGTGATTTGTCTTTCGCCGACTTCATCCCAAAACAAATGGCGTTCTACATCTTCTTCCATACAATGCTTCAAACGGTGGCATGCCAATACTTGCATGATAACTGTTGTTGTAAGCAAACTCCGCTACCGGTAGGTAATCATCCCATGTTCCACCTACTTCCAACACACAAGCTCTCAACATATCTTCAAGTGTTTGGATGGTTCTCTCAGATTGTCCATCTGTCTGAGGATGAAAGGCCGTACTCAAATCCAACTTGGTTCCAAAAGCTGCTTGTAAACTTTTCCAAAACCGACTGATGAACCTCGAATCACGATCCGAAACTATCGAGATAGGTACTCCGTGTAACTTCACTATATTATCCAAGTATAGTGTCGTCATTTTCTTCAAGGGCATATCGACCTTATATGGTAAGAAATGAGCGGATTTGGTCAATCTATCCACAATCACGCAAATCGCATCATTACCGCCTCTCGTCTTAGGTAAACCGGTGATAAAGTCCATAGTGATCTTATCCCACTTCCATTCCGGGATATCCAATGGCTTAAGCATTCCTCCCGGTCTTCTATGTTCTGCTTTAACCTTCTGGCAAGTATCACACTCTGCAACGAACTTGGCTATCTCCAGTTTCATCGAGGGCCACCAAAACCTTTCCTTCAAGTCTCTATACATTTTAGTAGCTCCCGGATGAACCGCAAAAGCAATCCTATGTGCCTCTTCCATGACTCTCTGTCTTAAATCACCCACATTAGGTACATATAAACGATCCTGATACCAAAGATTCCCGTTCTTATCTAACACATATGCTCAAGGCATCAACCACTACATTTGCTTTACCCGGATGATACTGAATCTCCAAGTCATAATCCTTTACGAACTCCAGCCATCTCCTTTGTCTCATATTCAGGTTTTCCTGGGTAAAGAAATACTTCAAACTCTTGTGATCGGTGAAGATCCTGGCCTTAACTCCATATAGGTAGTGCCTCCAAATCTTCAAGGCAAACACAACCGCTGCTAACTCCAAGTCATGGGTTGGGTAATTCTTCTCATGCACCTTCAACCGTCGGGATGCATAAGCAATTACCTTCCCTCCCTACATCAACACACAACCTAAACCTTGTCCTGAAGCATCCGTGTAAACGTCATAATTATCAAAGATCTCCGGAACTGCCAAAACTGGGGATGTAGTCAACCTCTTTTTCAACGTCTGCAAAGCATTTTCACACTCACTGGTCCACTCGAACTTCACATCCTTTTGAGTGAGCCGGGTAAGTGGTGTAGCTATCTTTGAGAAGTCTTGTACAAACTTCCTATAATAGCCAGCCAAACCGAGAAAACTTCTAACCTCTGAAACGGTAGTCGGTCTGGACCACTTCTCAACTGCTTCAATCTTTGCCGGATCAACCTTAATGCCATCTCCAGAAATGACATGACCCAAGAAACTCACCCGATCCAACTAAAAGTCACACTTCGAGAACTTAGCATACAACTGGTTCTTCTTTAATGTATCCAGCACTATCCTTAAGTGTTCTTCATGTTCCTTCTCATCCTTAGAGTATACAAGGATGTCATCTATGAACACTATCACAAACTTGTCCAAGTATGGCATGAAAACACGCTGCATTAAATCCATGAATGCAGATGGAGCATTAGTGAGTCCAAAAGGCATAACTAAGAACTCATAATGTCCATACTTCGTACTAAGCGTCGTCTTCGGTATATCAGCCACCTTGATCTTCAACTGGTGATATCCGGACCTAAGATCAATCTTGGAAAATACTCTCTTGCCTTGCAACTGGTTAAACAAATCATCAATCCTTGGCAAATGGTACTTATTCTTGATGGTCAGATTGTTTAGCGCTCTGTAATCTATGCACATCCTCATGCTACCATCTTTTTTCTTAACAAACAACACTGGGGCTCCCCAAGGCGAGGTACTAGGATGAATTATGTTCCTCTAGAGCATATCCTTAAGTTGAGCTTTCAACTCTTTCAATTCAACCGGTGCCATTCTATAGGGTGCCTTAGCAACTGGTGCCGCTCCTGGCATAAACTTGATCTCAAATTCAATTTCTCTATCAGGCATGTTTCCCGGTAACTCTTCTGGAAACACCTCTGGGTATTCCTTGACTACGGGGTTGCATCTAACTTAGGCTTCACTTGTTCCACATCCACTTGCGTACAACAAGTAGCCTTCACAACCCTTCCGACAAGCTCTTATAGCCTTAACTGCTGAAATTATAGGGTGATGCTTCCTACTAGGCTTGTAAATGTTACCTTGATAAGTCTTATCTGATTTCCCGTGTATCTTAAAGGTCACTCTCTTTTCTCTACCATCCAAGTGGACAAAATTCTCGGATAGCCAATCTATTCCAAGAATCACATCAAAATCCGAAAAGTCCAAAACCGTCAAATCACTCCTGCAATAATACTTTCCAACTCGAACCTCTACCTGAGGTATCAACTTGGTTACCTTAGTCACTTTTCCTAAAGGTGTTGTTATCTCCAACGTGTTTCTTAAAGGTTCCATTGGTAGGTTAAGCTTCTTAGCTACCTTAGTTGACACAAAGATGTTAGACGCTCCCGTATCAAACAATGACGTAACTGCTAAGTTCCTCTTAGCACCATTAACGACTGAAAGCTTGTCCGATTTCGGGAAATGGCAGACGTTTCATTATGTTCATTATATTTTTTGAATTTAAGTCTATATTATATATGTGTATGTTGAGAATATTCTTGATATACAAAATCATGGAAATGATTTATTGTAATCAATCGCATTTATTGTGTATTATTGTGTTTACATTATGGCTATGTAGTATAAATAGCATACTATTGTACTCAATCAAATCAATGGAATATACTTTCCCTCAATTGTTGTTATAGTGTCGGAGCTCTCAGACTAGTGTCTTTCGGTCCTGAGCGATCTCTACAAAAAAATGTTAGGGTGGGGGTTTGTGACATTAATATGATCGAACCCTCAAATCAATCGAGGGAAAATATTTTCCATTGATTTGATTGAGTACAATAGTAGGCTATTTATACTACATAGCCATAATTAAACACAACAATACACAATAAATGCGATTGATTACAATAATTCATTTCCATGATTTTGTGTATCTAGAATATTCTCAACACGCTCCCGCAATCTCATGGTAATGCAATGAACATGGAGATTGACTTGTAATGAATGAATATTTCCTTCACATCGTGTATGCAACAACTTCACCAGATCAATCGGCATCAACTGCTTCCCAACCTAAAATTGCCGGAATCCTGCGATAGAGAGAAATATGCGGAAGGAATAGCATACCGTAAAAAAATTGGGATAGAAAGAAGTCATAGAATAAGGAATAAAGAGGATAATATAGTGGGAGGGACATACCCTAAAAAAATGGATGACCCGAAAACGTGGAGGAGTCATGAAAACAAAAATACGTGGAGCGAAGTTGATTCCCTAAACAACAACAAAAAAGGAGCGGAGGGTTGTACCCTAACAAAAGAAATGGAAGAAAAAGAAATTGAGGGGTGTAATCTAACAAAATAAACGTAAGAAAAGACATGGTGGGGTGTACCCTAACGGAAAAAAAAGGTTGTTAATAGAGACAACGATGACCAGATAGAGATTAAAGGAGGAAAAAAGGAAATAAAAATAAAAATTAGATAGGAAGATTACAAAAGGGAAATTTTTGAGACGGTAGAAAAGATGAAAGCTCGAGCCATACTCGAGTTGCGAACTATCCATAAGCAATATGTTTAACGAGCCATACTTGAGTTGCAAACTCGAGCCATACTCGAGTTGGAAGACAACAATATATTTAACGAGCCGAACTCGAACATTTCATCTTTGAAACGAGCCGAGTTCGAACAATTTTTTTGTTCGTTTAACAAACGAACGAGTTCGTGAGCTAAACGAGCTCGAGCTCGAACAACCAATACTCGGCTTGGCTCGTCTCCTTAACAGCTCTACCTACCACACACCATCCAATACCTCGCACACCCTAACTCACCCCACCCGCACCCACTCACCCTACCCAACATCACTCTTACCCACAACCTATGTGTTTTGCCGATTTTCATTTCATTCATTCAATTTCATTACCTTATGATCATACCAGACATCTCCGAAACGAATAAAAATCATTTCATTCTATTCTACGAATCAAACAAACTAAGTCTCGTGATTCACAATTGATCCGACTAATTCACAATTCGAATTGAAGAGTTTTCACATGTATTCTATCTCTCAAAATTGACCATAATTTATTACTCAATCCGTTCATATTTAACTGTTGCAGTTGTAAAAAACACACATATTAAGGAGAGTATGTAATTTTTGATTTAACATCAAAATGAAAATAAAATCATTTGAATATAATTAATGCAATAACGTTTTCAATCTTCCACTCCATAATAAATAATGGTAAATGTATAAAATATACTTATAAATAATGATTTGGAAATTTAACTACGACAGATAAAAATGAAATTTTATTTTTGGCAACTACGATAGTTAAATAGGAACGGAGGCAACTACCAAAAGAAAGTATCACTATACCACACAAGTATTTTCCCCGACTTGGTGTCTTTATACTTTTGTAAAAAAGCATCACGACTCTGACGCAACTGGGAGCCTATTATAGCACCATGCCAATTATAGTAGAGTTTTGCGAGAAAATATAAAATCAGGTCAATGTAGGGATCCATATTTATTTTCAGGTATTATGTATTGTGATACGAGAAACACACAACATCGATCATATTTGGGGTCGCAGGCTAGAAGGACAAAATAGGAAAAAAATGACAAGAAAAAAAGATAGTGGTTGAGAAAGACAAAAACGCGCTTGTTACGACATGTGTTACTACATGTTGCTACAACCACATGTAGTAACACGTGTAGTAACGCGCGTTTTTGTCATTCTCAACCACTATCTTTTTTTCTTGTCATTTTTTACCATTTTAGATTAAAAACAGTCCTACACAACCTTTAACCATATATATATCCCTCTACTCTATATAAGAAAGGAAAAAGTGTCCTTGAGTGACACTTGTTTTTTTTTTTATTGGTTTCCCGTTTTTTTTACTGTTCATGGCCCAGAAATCCGGCCCATTTTTTTATTTTTATTTTTTAATTACTGTTCATGGCAGGCCCAGCCCAGAATTTTTTTTTTTTTTATTTTTTTTATTATTATTTTAGAAGAAGGGTTTGAGTTAAATTGTTCCATTTTGGAGGACTCAATTGTATCACCTTTTAATATGTGAATATATGTAGCAAATGTATGACTATTTTCAAAATATAAGGCCACGACTTTTATTCTTACACGATCTTTGTATCATGCCAAAACAATTTTGTTGACGTTTACATGAAATATTATAAATTTCTTAAAATAAATTCATTTCATAAAAAAATATATCGTTTGTACACGGCGATATGACTATTTTCAATATATAAGTCAACGACGTATTCTTACACGATCTTTATCTTAAAAATATTTGGTTTGACGATTACATGAAATATTAAAATTCTTGAAATAAATTTTTTTTTTTTGTAAAAAAACATATCTTTTTTTTTTCCTTCCTATCTAAATAAGAAAGGAAAGGGTATGCCACGTGGCACCCTCTCTTTTTTTTTTCTCCCGGCTCCTCACCTGTATAAACCACCAAAAAAATCATCTCTTCTACTCCCATTTGTTGCTTTTTGTGTTTCGGCCCTTTTTGTTATTTTGGACCATCTGGTTTGTAAGGCCTGACATTGTAGAATTAATTTTTTTTTCATAAAATGAAAATTGACCAGGATGAAATCGGATGGAAAGAAATGAAAATCGATAAAACACGTGGTCTTTGTGTAAGAGGAAAGTGATGTTAGGTAGGTGGTGGGTGGGGTGGGTTGGGTTGGGGTAGTGGGAAGGGTAAGGTATAGTAAGATGGGTGGTGGGCACGGTAGGGTAGGGAGTTGTAGGGTAGAGTAGGATGGGGTGGTGGGTAGGGTAAGGTAGGGTGTGATGAGATAAAATAGGGTGTAATATGCTTAGCTAGGATAGTGAATTAATATGTAGGTTGGGAGGTAGGTTAAGGTTTGTAGGTATGTAGAGAGGTAGGGTGCGGTACGGTGTGCTAATGTAGGTGAGGCGAGGTATGAGATGTAATGCGGTGATGTATGGTAGGGTTGGATGGTATGGTTGGATGATGTGGCGTAAGTTAAGTAAAGTTTGGTAGGTTGAATAAAGTATGTAATATAGGGTAGTGTGGTAAGATAATATGTGGTAAGATAATGTGGTGTAGGGCATGGTGAGGTAGGATTGGATAGGTGAGTGTTAAAAAATGTTGGGATAGGGTGCGGTTGGGTGATTGATAATGTGTGTAGTAGATAAGAAAGAGTGTCTTGACTAGGGTAGAGTTGTGTGGTAGGTTGTGGTATCCGAAAGGAGATCGACGTAAAATGTTTTATTTTTCATCGTTGCGCTTAAAAATTGCGGTCTGAACGGTTCGTTACATGCTACATTTCTTCGTATTTAATATCGTCAAATAAGTTAAAACTTATAAGACGTAGGCATTTCCGTGCGTTGCACGGAGTCGCGATTTGACTAGTATATAAATTTTTTTTAAAGGTAAAATGTCTATATACTATATATGTCAGATGGGAAGCTAAGGGAAGGGGGGGTGGGGGGGGGGGGGTCAATCCGGATGGGGTGAGATACTACAACGAGGTAATCGATGAAATTATTGCTCAAGGTATCGATTTAGTTTGACTGAACGGTGCTTGATTACATAGCACACTGTTTATATTTTTACACAGTAAATCAACAATTAAATAATAAAGCTGATGTTTTCATTTGATGTTATATGTATATATATACAGGACTTCATCCATGTCTTACAATCTTCCATTGGGATGTCCCTGAATACTAAGAAGACCTTTATCTTGGCTGTGTATGTAACTCCTTAATTAATTTGCGCGTGTAAAAACATGGATCACCTTTAACGAGCCATTCAGCTTTAGCGGTTATGGATATTCTCTCGGAATTTTTGCTCCAGATAGATGCAGCTTCTGGTATGATGATAACTGTACCGGTGGAGACGCCGGAAGAGAACCGTACATGCCTCCAACACACCATTCGCCAAAAGTCGGGGGCTCATTGTGCAGTCAAGTCGTGAGTTGAAGACGTACTTACACTTAGTGACTTAATTACCTCGATCATTTAAACACATGGAAATGCTAAATGCCTCGAGAATTTTCACGACTTCCGGAGCAAATATGTCTCAAGAACTATGATTGCGCAAACGCGCTGTTGCTCTTGGCCGCGTGACATGTGATCTTTCAAATGAGTACACATAAGTAGTGACTTTGTGATACAAATGTTTTCATTGCTTTCCTTCCCCACACTCACTAACTTACTAGCGACTTATGGCCTCTACAACATCGCAGAATGCCTCAAAGTTCATATGAAAACATTTTGAATCTTGTATTTTCTACATGGTGATTTCACTACATCATCGTGTTAAATTTATAATGAATCATATATTAATGAAAATGATTAAATAAACAAATATAAAGAGAAAACAAACATAAGATAATGCATGATGCTTGAGTGTAGTCTGACTATAAATTTTATTGCATTTCATGTTGAGAACGAGAATTAAAACTCATCCTCTTCCCCGTTATAATAAAAGACACATCTGCTCTTCCCTAACCTTCAAAGAATATATAAGACCATGAATATATTATTTCAAAATGGAAAAGTATAAAATTCAGCAAATTAGTTAATTAAATGATATTTTTTCAAAAACATTAAACGATGATAAGCCGGTCGATATTGCAGTCTTATCACACATGTGAAGGCGAAGACGATTGGTTTTATCCGGTATATGCAAAATCCCTTGGTGCACTCTGTGTCAGTCTCTTGGCCGGATTCATGGTCGCCGCTATCGCCGGGAATAGTAAAGATTAATATAGACGCGGCTAGCTCGGTGGATGCGTCAGCAATTAATTGGAGCCATTTTCCACGACCATGATGGGCACATACAATGGTCTTATTCTCAGTGTATAATGGGATTTCTAGGTGTGGAGGATTTGGAACTTTTAACGATCTTTCAGGTAATGAGGTGTTATTTTTGGCATCCTTATCGGGGCTTTAGCGGATTGTGGTCGAGACGGACTCCTTGGTTAGCGTCCAACGCCTTCGGTCACAGGAAACAAACCTTTATTCCTTGGCCTGTTTGCCGTCAAAATGTTTAAATTTGGCTTGGACATTTAAGCAAGGGCGTAACTACCTTATATGAATCGGGGTCTGCAGACCCTATTATAAAAATAAAAACTCTATATTTTATTACAAAATATTTTGATCATGTAAAAAGAATAACTCACTTTGAAAAAATATTACCCCCTCGATAAAATATCTGGATTCGTCCCTGCATTAATTTAAATCATGTTATTTTTCTTTGGTTTGTTGCATTGGCAAGGCCAACACATTGTCTAACTAGCACATGACTGCCTACGGTAGGTTTAGTTACTTGGGGCGTTTATCCCTCGCCTGATGTACTTGCGGTTTAATAGGCCGACGTATTGTCTATCTCGTGCAAGATTGCATGAAGTAGCTTTAGCTACTTGGGACGTTTATCGCCCACCTGATGTACTTTTGGCTTGTGTATGTATTATCTCCGTCCAAAAATATAAGGTCGTTTAACATTTTAATTTTGTTCCATAATTGTAAGCAGGGGTGTTCACGGTTCGGTTCGGTACGATTAATGGCCGTTACCGAAACCGAACCGAAAATTTCGGTTACTAAAAAATTGAAACCGAAACCGAACCGATTTAAGAAGGTAACCCGAAACCGAACCGAAACCGAACCGAAAAAATGGTTCAATTTGGTCGGTTAACCGAAAACCGAAATTATCGGTCCAATTAACCGAAAAACCGAAAATCCGAAATTATCGGTCCAATTCTGCGGTTAACCGAAAATTGGGGTTGCTAGCTTTGAAAATAAGTTGAGGAATTAATTATTATGTGGCAGCCGGTTATGATTTTCTCACCAAAGAGAGTAACACCCCGGTGGCACAAGTTTGGAAGGACGTCTGGAACCTCAAAGACCCGGCGCGTCTAAACTTTTTGATGTGGCAAGCAACTCATAAGGCTCTCCCCACCTTGTCTCTGCTGTTTAAGCGGCACGTCAGTGACTCTGCAGCTTGTAAATTGTGTCAAAACGATGAGGAATCTACTCTGCATGCTCTGCGAGACTGCACTCTACCGAAGAAGCTTTGGAAAGTAACCTCCCCACACAGTTTTGGGGTGAGTTATTCTCGCAAACTTCTGCACCTGACTGGATAAGTCGTAATATTGACATTCAGGGACGTAATAGAGAATGTGCCTATCAATTCAGGGAGATGGCCTCCTGCATCTGGATCTGGCGCAATAAAATCTTTCATGGAGTAGTGGAGAATCCCCCACCGATCAATGTTCTCCTCTCAATTGTCGAAACTCGAGCGGGAATCTTGGCTAGGCTTGGAATTTAACTTAATGATCCTTTGATGTATTTTGTTTAATTGTTTTCTCTGTACGTTGTGGACGTTTCACTTCTTGATTTATAATAAAAAGCTCGTTTTTCAAAAAAAAAAAAAAAAAAAATATAAAATATATATAATTTCGGTTCGGGTAATTGTTTCACGGATCGGTTATATATGTTCAGTTAACGGTTCAGTTATATTGGTTCGGTTTACGGTTCGGTTTTTTATTCGGTTCGGTTTTTGATTCGGATACGGTTAATTTTCAGCATTAACCGTAACCGAACCGAATTTTACGGTTTCTATATTACATGAACCGAAACCAAACCGGAGGTATACAATAACCGAACCGAACCAAATTACTACAATTCGGTTCGGTTTTCGGATAATCCATATCCGTGAACACCCCTAATCGTAAGTCTTTTACAAGTAAAAGCTAAATACAATTAATTTTAAACTAAATTAAATGATAATTATTTACTGAAAAAAAACGCAGTAAAGGTTTATCCTTTTTACGGAGAAATAAAGTGAAACACTACCGTTATTTATTTTCAGATCTACCAATATATTCTTCAAAAATTAAAATTGGCACCAAATTTATTTATTAAAATTCTCTGGAAAATTAAAGCAATCAGTAGGCCGACACTTAAAAAACAATTTTTCTTGATAGCAATTTCATTTTTGTTTATGTTTTTTTTAGGTGTAATACTTGTGGAAAATTTGATCTTTTATTGTGATGTGGAGTTCCGTAGCTTATTTGAAGGAGAATTTGAACAAAATCGCGTTGGATGTCCATGACGATGATGATGAAGAGTTGTCGGTGTACAATTCACATGATCCAGATGTCAATTCTATGTCTGATCGAAGAATTTCGCGTAATTTCTCTCATTCTAGGTCGCCGCCGGCTCATTCACCCATTGCCAATGGGTTTGATTCGCCTTACAGATTGGAGGTACGATAATGCTGATTGTATGATTTTCTTAAATGTATTCTGGTGTCTTTTTGAGCTTTGATCTTTTTTTAGATTTTTTTTTCTGGGTGTGTTTTGACTAGGCTGGATTTTGTAGTTGTAATGTAGTAGATTGAAACTCTTTTCTCATATGTTAGGACAAGAATTGTGATTATAATAGAAAATAAAGTATTATCAAAACAGTGTTTGGATTAACATTGATGTAGAGAAAAGTGAAGATTAAAATAGTGTTTGGAGAATTGGAGTAGAAGAAAGAACGGAGCCAGGACGGAGGCACGGAGCCAGGAAAGGAGATGTAGTTGCACACTTTTAATTTAAGGACATGTTTGATGTTTGACTTCTTAAAACTGATGTTCCATTTTCAACTACCCTAAGATGCCCACTGGGTAGCTTGATGGTGGGTTTAGCTCATGGCTGGTGAATTGGTGATATATGATGATGGCCATCAAGCACAGGTCACGGCAACCAAATTTATGCTAGATGTGTTCATCTTAAAGACAATAAGTTATGAATTATTTGTTTTGGATACAGATCACAAAAAAATTTGTCTAGACAATGTAAATGATAGACGCATAACAACATATAAACTTCTCGGAGCTGGTCGGAACTGATGGACAACAATTTACAGTCTCTAAAACAACTTAGAGAAGCCATTCTTGGGAAGGGGGTTTCTTTCTGAAACACATTATTGTCTATTTAGCATTCTATTTGTTTGCTATCTTGGCTGCAAACTTCTGTACTTGTATCTTTTCAAGAAATAAACGATTTAAGTTTTTATTGGAACTGAGCTTGACACAGATCTGCCACATTTTCAGTTGGAATGTTTCTGGTGCAACACTGCAACTGCTCTGAGTTATGCCATGTTTTCAGTTTAGGTTAACGGCTACTTTTTCCATCTACTTTTCTTTGCTTATAGCAATAGTTGCAGTATTGGTTAAGACTTGCTGTGTAAAGCTTTTATCTTGTGCTTTATGCCGAACTTAGGGATTGGCGAATTGTGAAAACTTTTTAAAACTGCAATTTAATATAGTAGTTTAACATTGTCGCTGGGATTGCAGATTGAACAATACAAAGCTGACATTAGGAGGCTTCAGGAATCTGAGGCAGAAATTAAAGCATTATCTGTTAATTATGCAGCTTTGCTGAGAGAGAAAGAGGTTAGTTATGTTACTTATGTTGTGTTTCATATACATATTTCTGTCTTCGTTTTGCCCCCAAACAAAATTTTCTCAGCATGATCTTTGATAGTGCTATTATGGATTGCTTGAGTCAGTCTTGTTCCAACCAGACTCTAGCAGGCTACTTGTCCCAGCTATGTCATTTGTACTTATTGCAATCAGAAGCTCCTATGGTCAATTATCGAGTGTAGACATATTTATTGTGACATGTTTTCTGTAACAATGGGTGGTTCAAACCCCTCAATCCTGCTCTTTTTGCTTTAGATTAGTGGGAGGTTAAATTTTTTGTAGTTTTCCTGGCCTTTCAAGTAGAAAGTGTTAAGCATGGCTTCCACCCAAAGCAAGGGGTTTTTTGTTTGATGGATATGGATGTTCAAGACGGGTTTAAACTGGTAATGATAAGCAAATAAATAAAGAAATGCTATGACACGAAATATATTTTATTTGTAAGGATTTCTATGAATATTAAATCTTAATTGCTCAAATCACCCCACTTGGTTTGGTACAAACCCTTGTCCCATTTCTCCATTATTATACATGTATTAAACATGAACGAATAGCTGCAAATTCAGGTTGGAACTGATTAGTTTATAGTTCATATGAATTTCATTCCCATGCCATTTCCCAATTTTGACCCCAATACCAATATTTTTTAGAGGGGAGGGGGGTTGATAATCTGGAGCTACTTCCTAGCTTGATGAGATTGCCAATTAATCATGCTCTTAAAAGAAAACAATAGGTTACTTGGGAATGTAAGGGAAGCATTACTCATTTGGTGTAGTTCTTCAATTTATATTTGCGAGCCGGATATATTATTGCCGCAGCCATGCCTCTGCATGCTGTCAACATGTTTTAATCGAATGGATGGTACTTGAAATAGGCTGACTTGTCTTAGCCAACTTTTTGCTCTTACTATGTAGATCCTTGTTCTTGTGGAATTCAATATCATTATAAAAGTCAAATGCTAAGCTTAGATTTTCATTTTTCATTTTTCATTGTTTTCCATTTTCCCGTGGGAAACTTGCAAGCATATTGGGTAGAACACTGAGCGCAGTTTGATAAATTATAGGTTTGTTAACTCAAAGCTTTTGATAATGTACTCTGTCTGATGATGGATCTTTAAAGTCTTTGATCATTCAAGCTTTGCAACATAATCTCACAATTCTTATGTAGATGGCTTATATTGAAGATTATTCGGTCCCATCTGGTTTTAACTAGCATGTTCCTCCACTGTCTTAGGATGACCAGCATAGGAAGTTGCCTATTAGAAATGACTTGCATCTTTGTTTAACATGAAGTCTTTTCAAACACTTCCAACTTAGTTCAAATTGCAGTTTATACTTTATACCTGAAGATACTTACAGTATCTTTGGGCAGGTTTTTCTTCTTATTCTACTTGGTTGAAAAAACAAATTTGTTCATCTCTTGCTTTTCTCTTCACATTACACAAAACCCACTTTATTCAACACGATTCTTTCATGCAATCCAAACAATGCCTTAACTAAATTTTATTTACTGAGTAAAGGTGAATCCATTCATGTCCAAACTGACCCTTAGATTCTGCAACTTACTCTTTAACAATGGTGCAGGAAAAAGTTCTGCGGCTAAGTGAAGAAAATAGTGCATTGAAGCAGAATCTTCATACAGCAAATGCTGCCCTTAGTGGTGCAAAAAGCACGGGGAAGGTATTTCATGATCTTTAATTCTGGTTTTTGCTGTAGATAAAGTCGGTTAAAGGCAGCTCATGTTTTGGTCAATCATTTATTTTAATTCTTGTACACTAGAGATTCATTTGTTCTATTTATAAGGTATGGGCGTGAAATTTAACGATCGCTGTTATGTACTGTTTCCCTCTGAATTTGTGCTGAATGTAATTGAAATGTAGTATTTTGGGGTCAGAATGTTAATATTACCCTTCAAAAAAAATGTTAATATTAGTTTCTGTTGTAGCATAAACGTTCAGAAGTAGCGCATTAAGCAGTATTTACCAACTCGTGCACGACTAGCCAATTTGATTATGACGATATTTCCCTTTGCTGCGATGGGCTATTGGGCTTCTTACATTATTGTTGGCCTTATACCTCAGGATTTGAAAACTTCTTTATCGTTGGTGTGTCTAGTTGAATTATAGACTGAATACGTTGACTGTACTGTACCAAAGTTTGGAAATCATTGTCAGAAATTTTTTCCGTCTAGCTTTTTCATTCTTTTGGGTCAATACTTTGAGGAACCAGAATAGCGTAGCTACTGAAGGTTGGCTGATATTACTTGGAATGTGAGTAGGGAAATGATGATCAGTCTTCGAGTCGCCAAAGTAAAGCTATGACAAAAAACCGATCATTTGGAAGTTCTATGCAAAATGGCAGTGTACATAGACAGGAAGGACAAAGCAATGGAATCAGAGGTAATGAGAAGGTAAAGATCCCGTCGGTTTCGAGCTTGTAAAAAGTGATTGCATTCTTGATATCCTATTATAGTATTTTGTTGCTTTAAGTAGTCTTTGTCCCCAAACTCTGTCCAATAGCACTATACTTGTCCAGAATCCATTTATCTGCCTTCCTCACTCCCCCTTACGTCATCATCCTGTCATAATGGCTGATGCACATTGTTCTAGGAGCTTATGGAGTTGCTGGAAGAGAAAAATAGAGCCTTGGCAGCAATGCAAGCGAGTCACAAGACCGAAGTGAAACAATTGGAATCAGAACTCGATAGAGAACGTGGCACATTGTCAAGCATGAAATTAAGATTAGAAGGCAATCTTTTTTGCAGTTATGTGGCTATAATGGTATGTCATGATTGCTTGATGATCTTATGTTATATTGTGACTTTGACTTTGCAGAAGAACAGAAGAGAACTGAGTCCTTACAGCACGAGATGAACTTACTGAAAGTTGACAGAGATAAAGTGAGTTATTGATATTGCGTCAAGTGATTTATATGATTTCCATTTCCTTTTTCCTGCTAGTTTGTGCTGTTATACAATTCTGCAAAAACTTTCTTCTGCACTTTGTAACAACCCCCCCACCTCCCCAAAAAAAAAAAAAAAGACAAAAAGGGGGTGGTTTTTATGGGCATACCTAGTATGCATAGCATAATTGTTTGATGTTGCCATGGTAATTGCGCTTGCAACTGCTCTGCAAGAGGACTAAGCATCCTTGACAACCATAAATATTTTGTTTTACTTAGCGTATACTGTTCTTGTGCTTTGGAGATGATTCATTCTCACTAGATTGGGTTTCTCTATCACATAGTTGTCCTCTGAGATGACATTAGTTCGAGACGAGTTGCATCAAAAGATAACGGAGATACAGTCTTTACAAACAGAGATGCGGAGAAGAGAATCAAGAGATAATGACGAAAGTATTGGTATTATCTTGGATTTGAGGAAAAGAACTGCTGACTTGGAGAAAGAAAATTCGTTGCTTAAGGTTGGTCCTTCTCTCGTATGTCCATTTATTGACAATGCTGCAAAATTTCACCGCCATTTATTCAAGTTTGCAGCGTAGTTGAGAATCTTGGGACTTGCCCTTTTAGGTTGAAAAAGACAAACTCATGGATGCAGTAGTGTCAAAAAGTGATAACCTAGCAGACAAGAATCTCTCCCGTGGATTGAATACGGTGAGTTTCTGTATCTCGTGCTGTAGGGTGAAGCAAAGTCTTAAGTATTTTCTAATATGTTAGTTGATTAACTTTTGTTATCTAATTATTTGTTCTTTTTCCTATTCTTTATCTGAATTGATGTCCATATTTTTACTTAGAAGGAAATGCAATCGGAAGGATTTGTCAAGAAGGTGGAAATGGAAGAATCTTTGCAAAAGCTAGAGAAGGAGTTGAATGAGACACGCCAACAAAGAAATAAAGCATTGCATGAACTTAGCCGTCTTAAGCAACACTTGCTTGACAAGGTTGTCTTGCCGATTTTATTTTTATTTATTTTGTAAATTTAGGATTTGTATGTGAGGTATATTGGCATCGCATTTTAAAATTTGAATCATTTATTCAATTCTTTGTGTGCCATTCTTGCATGTATCTACCCATATTGCCGATTTCTAATGGAAAGTCATAAATTTCTTTCACCCTGCCATGCCTTTTTACATTGGAAGATGTAAAAAGGGATAGAGACACTTTTGGTCCATTTTGTTTCACGAAATTTAGACTTCAACCCCTAAACCCTAATGTTTTAACTTGACACTTTTATCCCCCATCTATGCATTGTTTATTAATTTTGAGTCCAAATTGCCACGTGTCCAACAACCATCAACAAGGTACAACCTGTGCTAACCAATAACAACTTGACAGTGACAAAAATGGACTGCAAAAGTAAAAAAATGCATTGTTGAGGGGTAAAATTGCCAGGATTAGACATTGGGGATAGACGTATGAAATTGGTGAAATAAAAGGGCCAAAATTGTCCTTATCCCATTGTTAAAATGGTGCTACCTTGATTGTTAACTTGAACAGGTGAATGATACTTATTTCTTCGATCGATTATGTAATGATGACGGAACTGCTTTCTTATATCAGGAAGCTGAAGAAGCTGAAAAGATGGATGAAGACAGCAAGGTTATAGAAGAACTCAGAGCGAAAAACGATCATCAAAGAGCTCAAATATCGCACTTAGAAAAAGCTCTGAAGCAGTCTAACTATAATTTGGAAGAACTTAAAGTGTTGAATGAAAGCGAACTTAAAAAATCAAGGGAAACCATTGCTGAGCTGAATAGGAAATTGGCAAGCTTTACGAGCAATTTTGAGGCTAAGAATATCGAAGTTCTTAATCTTCAAACTGCTCTGGGTCAGTATTATGCTGAAATTGAAATTAAGGTATAGTTCATCTGTTCATTTGTTGATTTGATAAGATAGAATCAAAATGAGAACAGCTTCTTTTTTTAGCTGAAAAGATGAATGAAAAAATGACTGCAAAGGACTTGTAGAAAATATAAGACCAAACCCATATAAGAGAAGTCCATGTCTTTATATGGTGGGTGAAACAATTACAAGTTCCCAATGTAGGACACTTGAACAGGACTTGGGATCTATAATTGAAATCCAAGCAAAAATGCGGAAGTTTTTATTTTTTTAATTGCTGTAAACTTGGTTCACAAAATCAACATGAAAGGTTTTGTTTTTCTTGTTACATGAATTTTCCATCAAAAAGAAAATTAAATACTAAGGGAAAAGTCCTAAATTGAGAACGTGTCTCTATGTTTGTCTTCAGGAACGCCTGGCTGAGGATCTGGTTAGAGCAAAAGAAGAATTAGAAAGACTATCTGAGCAGCTGAAGGTGATGTCTTATTGTGCTGGATTAATTCAAAATTTTATTTCTATTACGTTTTGCTGAATTTAGAAACTTAATGTGAATAAATATATCATATCTTGCAATTTATGTAGGAATCCTATTTACTTAACTAAAATAAAAGCAAAATACGCTAGACAGCGTTTAAAAGGGATAATGGCGCTTTTAATCATGTATCTGTTTTCATTGTTTCAAAATTAGGCCCTATATATCATAATGAAACTTTCACCCCCCAACTGTGTATTTTTGTTTCACTTTTAGGACACTTAACAGACCTGACTTGCTGACTAACGTTTGACCTAATCATTAGATCCATCAAGTGTTTTAAAAGTGTAAAAAAATGTATAGGTTGGGGTGAAAACTGACATTATGAAAAGATAAGGGCTAATTTAGATAAAATATGAATATATAGTGGACCAAAAGTGTCACTATCCCATTTTAATTTATCATCCTGCAACAGGTTGTATGGTGGCATATATAGTAACGGTTGACAGTCAGACGTCATTCATTTAAGTGATTGTGTTAAGTCTCCTAAAAGTGCGACAAAAATGTATAGTTAGGGGTGAAAAGTGTCATTATGGAAGATAGGGGCTAGTTTTGAGACACTAAGAAAACAAAGGCACCGAAAGTGTGATTATCCCAAATTTAATGTCATTGTTTTTCACCAGGAGGCTTATGGTCAAGGGGAAACCTTGAAGAGGGAAAAGGAAGAAGTGGTCGCCGAGCTTTCAAAAGCTGAAAGGTTGGTTGAAGACAGAAAGAGCAGGATCACAAAGCTTGAGGAAGATAATGAAAAACTGCGCCGTGCTCTTGAGCAGAGCATGACAAGGCTAAATAGGATGTCTGTGGATTCTGATTTTCATGTTGACAGGTTATATTCGTCTAAATCCTTTCTACTTCCGCTTTGAAACTGTTTTGCATTGTTGTGCCTGCTTGCCTCAACATTTTTGTTTAATTGCAACCTTAGTTTATTTCTCTTCATGTTTGGTTGGTTAGCGTGCATTCCTAGAATTTAATTCTCCTTTTTGTTCACTAAAGATTTTGTTTGAATCTTGTTACGGCAATAAGGGTAAAGCCCGAATAGGAGAGAAAGTAATAGAATCATGTAGATTTTAGAAGATAAAGGAGAGAAATAAAGAAGAGAATAATGTATTCTTCTTATTAAATTATGAGAAGTGTTTACAAGTATATAAAGAGCAATTACAAGTTGGAGCAGACAAGGTCATAAATGCAAAGTAGGCTAATAAAAGGTTAGTTGGGTAGTTTGGATATTAGGACATAAATATAGAACGGCTATAACTTTAAACAACTTTATATTACGGTTGTAATAAAGTGTTAATCATTTAAATAGACAAGGCTATTGCGGTAGACTTCAATTCCTTTCGGTAGACTTTAGACTTCGGTAGGGTGCTTATCGGTAGACTTCATTTCGGCGGGGTGCATATCGGTAGACTTTCTTGCGGCGGGGTTCATACCGCCCGGCGGGGTGCATATCGATAGACTTTACTTCGGCGGGGTTCATACCTGTTGAATAACTTATACTCTCTCCTCAAGTGGTTTATATATATCTAATAAACCAAGCTTGCAAGCTGGCTTGTTGGAAGGGGCTCTGGCGATCCTTTTGTGAAGACATCGGCCACTTGTTGCTTGGTGTTGATGTAGGAAAGGTTGATACTTGCCATCTTCTTGTTTTTCTCGATGAAGTGTCTATCAATTTCAATATGTTTGGTCTATCATGTTGAACGATTGTTAGAGATTTCAATAGCGAGTTGCTATCCTTGAACAAGTTGATAGGGCTTGAATAGGAGATCTTCAATTCTTTCATAACTCTTTGAATCCACGGGAGTTCACGTATTCCAAGGGCAATTGCCACTAAACTCTGCTTACGCGAACTTCTTGCTACCACGGATTTTTTTTTTACTCCTCCATGAGACCAAATTGCCAAACGGTATATACACCGGCCCGAAGTAGATCTTATCGGTGGTGAACCGGCCAATCGGCATCAACATAGCCTTCAATCTTGGATGTTCCCGGTGACTTGAACAAGATACCCTTGCCGGGACTTCCTTTTAGGAATTTTAGTAGTCTCATAGCCCCGTCAAGGTGAATTTGTTTGGGGGAGTGCATAAAGCGGCTTAGTTGGTGACGACAAATGAAATGTCGGGTCTTGTATGAGATAGGTAGATTAATCTCCCTACTAACCGTTGGAACTTTTCTTGGTTGACGGGAGCTCCATCATCATCTTTACCAAACTTTATAGTGTTGTCAATGGAGTATCAAGCGGTTTGCACCCGGTAATCCATATTCTTGAAGAAGGTCCATAGTGTATTTCCTTTGAGTGAGAAGGATGCCATCACTCGATACGGCAACTTCAATGCCTAAAAAATATTTCGGTGGTCCAAGATCCTTGATTTCAAACTCATGTTGTAGTTGTTGTTTCGGTTCTTGATCTCGGACTTGCAATTTCCGGTAATAACAATGTCATCAACATATACTATAAGGATAGTAACTCCTCTGTTTCGGTATGTTTGTAGAACGAGTATGGTCACTATGCCCTTGAGCATAGCCTCCTTTTCATAACTTTGGAGAATCTTTCAAACCATGCCCTGGGAGATTGCTTAAGTCCATATAAGGACTTATATAATCTACAAACATGGTTAGGTTTGACAACAAAACCAGGAGGTGGGTGCATGTACACCTCCTCTTTTAAATCACCATTAAGAAAGGCATTTTTCACATCCATTTGATGTAATGGCCAATTATTCACAGCAGCAATTGAGATGATAATCCTCACAGTGTTCAGTCTAGCCACAGGGGCAAAAGTTTCATGAAAATCAATGCCAAAAGTTTGAGTGTATCCTTTGGCAACCAATCTGGCTTTGTGCCTATTGATGGAGCCATCAGGATTGTGTTTTATAGTGAACAACCATCTACATCCAACAGGCCTCACACCTTTTGGCATAGGAACTAAGTCCCGGGTGTGGTTGTCCTCCGGGGCATTTAGCTCATCCCGAACGACCTTTTTCCACGAGGACAACCAAGGGCTTGTTGGATGGTCTTAGGTATGAAGGTAGAATCAATATTAGCAAGATAAGGCGAAATTTTGTGGATATCTTACCATAAGATACAAACTGTCAATAGGATGTTTGGTGCATTCTCTAGTACTTTTCCTCAAGGCAATGGGGAGTTCTTGCGGTGGAGATTTATCACTAGTTTCTTGTTCCATATCGTGGTTTCGGCTCCGGTCTCCTCGTTGGTAGGTGAGATGGTGGGGACGGGATTTTTCGAGTGAGCTCTCTGTTGTGTCGAAGTTCCCCGCAAACGTTGATTTTCCTGCAAACTTGGATTAGTGCGAGGCATACGGAGGTGCGGTGCTAAGTGTCTTAGATGATTTCTTTTGTCTAGTGTAGACAATTATCTCCTTTTCTGGCAGAGATATTACTTGTTCAGATTGTTGTGGCAGTGTTTCCCCAGGTATGTTCAGATCAACAATGGGGTTAGTAGTATCATTGTTAAGAAAAGTGTAGTGATCAAAATCAGTATTCTTACTTTGAGAGTAGTAGAGGTTTGGTCTTCATAGAAGGTAACATCACAAGATGTGTAAAACCGGTTGTTTTTAGGATCAAAACACTTAAAACCTTTTTGAGTAGGAGAATATCCAACAAATATTGTTTTAACGACTCTTGGTCCAATTTTGCTCTGATTCGGGAGTGAATGTGGACAAAAGGCTTTGTACAACCAAAAATCTTGAGAGGTATTGAAGAAATCGGTTTAGAGTTAGGATAGGATGCGGTGAGGGTTTCAATGGGTGTTTTGAAATCAAGAACCACAGATGGCATTCTATTTATCGGGAATCTTTGCGGTAAGAACTTGCTTCTCCCAGGTAAATAGGAGGCACATCATAGGCAAACGGTAGGGATCTTGCAACTTCCAAGAGATGCTGTTTTCCTCTCTGCCACTCCGTTTTGTTGTGGAGTATTGGGACGGGAGGTTTGATGCACAATGCCTTTATCGGTTAGGAAAGGTCCCGGGCGGGAATTCAAATACTCGTTCCATTGTCGGATCTAAGTATTTGGATCTGAGTACGAAACGAGTTTCAATCAATTTGTAAAAACTTTCAAAAATGGAGCTAACCTCGGTTTGTGCTTCGTAAGATAGACCCAACTAAGTCTAGTGTGGTCATCTATGAATGTCACAAACCACCTTTTATGAGTGAGGTTAGGATTTTGTGAGGGTCCCCATACATCGGTGTGAATCGGTTTGAATGGTACGATTCGGTATAAGACACGATTTAAAAGTGTTTACGGTGTGCTTAGAAAGTTCACAAAACTCACATTTTAAATCATTCATCATTATTCCGAGAAAATAAAGCGGGGAACATCCTTTTAAGATAATGAAAATTAGGATGACCAAGTCTTAAATGTAACATTTTAATCTTAGTACATTTAGGGGAATTAGGGAAAACACTGAAGCCTTTAACAGTCTTCACATTCTTGCCATGAAGGATGTAGAGATCATCGATCTTCTTAGCACGCCAATCTTCTCCAAAGATCCCATGTCCCGAAACTCACAATGAGTAGGAAAAAAGTTAACTTTGCGGTTTCTTTACGTTGAAAATTGAGTGACGAGAGAATAGATTGCGATCTAATTTTGGTACATAAAGGACGAAATTGAGGATTAGATTATTGGACGGTATAACGGTGCCACTTTCCTTCAACTTTTGAACGAGGTTCCATCGACAATTCTTACAAAGTGAAGTTTAGTGTGTTTGTAAAAAGAGTTAAACAAAGAGAAGTCACTGTCATGTGATTTGGAGGCTCTGAATCAATAATCCGGGAGTTCTTACCATTCGAGCGATAGCACCCACGGATGTGTCGGCGACGGGCGTGGCATTCTTCGTCAAACGGTGTGATTTAAGGCCTCCATTTGTTCTTTTGAGAACGGACTAGGTTTGTTCGGTAGCACTATAAGCCACTTTTTGATCGGAGAAGTTGCCTCGGGCCTTGTTGTTTGGATTCTTTTGCATGTGTGGTGGCTTACCATGAAGATTCCGGCGAGTTGTCTTTTGTATGGCCACTTCTTTTTGCGGTGTTCACCTTGTAAATTGTTTCTCGATCATTCCTTTTGAAGGATCCCTTGTTGTACCCTCCTAGTAATGCGAGTCTTCATTCACGGCAATTAGTGCGAGTGTTCTCCTCACGGAGTTGGAAGAAGACCTCCCATGACACCTTTATTGCTTTCCTCTTTCTGAGAGTGGCAAAAGCTTCTTGTACGAAGGAAGAGGGGTTTGAGCCGGGATTCTCTCTCTGGCGGCTTCGTAAATGGGGTTAAGACCACCGAGAAAGTCAAAGACTCTTTCTTTCTCAATAAGTTTTTGGAAATTCTCGGCATCGCCGATGCAATCCCACGAGTGGCGATCGGTTGGTCATAGTCCTGCCATAACTTTTTGAGGGTATTGAAGTACCTGGTAACATCAAGGGACCACTTGCTTGGTTTGCTTCGGGGTGTTCACGATACCAAAGGCTTGAGCAAAGTTTCCTTGATTAGAATAAGTTCTTTGCAAGATTATCCCAGTTGCTTTGGCCGAGGGTAGAACGGTGGTTTTGACTTATCTCATCTTCAATGGAGTTAAGTAACCATGAAGTGACAATGGCATTCTCCGTTTCCCATGTTTCGTATGCTTCGTATCAACTTGATGCGGAATCTTTACGGACCCGGTGAGATATCCTTGTTTCCTCCTTCCGGTGATGAAAATCTTGACGGATTGTGCCCATTGAAGGTAGTTTGGGCCTTTGAGTTTAACGAGATGTGATTGGAAGTGTAGAATTCTCCAAGTCGATCGAGTTTTTGAAGGATTTCCGGACGTAGCATCAGATGTCGTTCCGGATTCCGACATGATTCAATAGAGGAAGATGAAGAGAGAAGAAGATAGATGCGGAAGATATCTGAATTTTTCAGATTGTCTCTGATACCATGTAGATTTTAGAAGATAAAGGAGAGAAATAAAGAAGAGAATAATGTATTCTTCTTATTAAATTATGAGAAGTGTTTACAAGTATATAAAGAGCAATTACAAGTTGGAGCGGACAAGGTCATAAATGCAAAGTAGGCTAATAAAAGGTTAGTTGGGTAGTTTGGATATTAGGACATAAATATAGAACGGCTATAACTTTAAACAACTTTATATTACGGTTGTAATAAAGTGTTAATCATTTAAATAGACAAGGCTTGCGGTAGACTTCAATTCCTTTCGGTAGACTTTAGACTCCGGTAGGGTGCTTATCGGTAGACTTCATTTCGGCGGGGTGCATATCGGTAGACTTTCTTGCGGCGGGGTTCATACCCTTCAGCAGGGTGCATATCAGTAGACTTTACTTCAGCAGGGTTCATACCCTGCTGAATAACTTATAAATCATAATAGGGCTTTACTTACCTTTTATACGTATCTTTCACATATATTTTTGTTATAAACTCCACATAATGAATGAGCAGAAGTGTTGGAAAGATAATTGTTATCGTGATAGTTGTCAATAGAATAGTCCTCATTATTGAAGTTGTTAGTCTTATCTGATGATATGTTTATTAGAAGATAGAGTCTTCAGCTTATTAGTCTTATCTAATAGATTGGTCAACGTAGAGTTTATCCAAAGGCACAATTCTGACTGTCTGAAGGACAATTTTTACAACGGTTTTCTAATTGTACAACTTTCCTACAATGGTTTATGTTACGAAATTTGTCATATGATATGTGGCTGTAACCCTTTTACAAGTATAATTTCATCTCCTTTTGATGTAGGATTTGTAAAAGAACAAAAGCCAAGAGAAAGCTCTTAACGTTGTTCATTCATGGAATTGGATAAAGATTACGTAATCCTAACATTTTTAGACTATTTATAAGCTTAAAAAGTTCATTTAGGTAAAACCTAAACTTAAAAGCCCACCCGAAAATGAGTGATTAAAACTATCTCATGCTAACTACATATTTTTTGAGTGAGTTGATCAATACTATGGTAGTCACACTATAGTATAGGTTGAAACCCTATTACAAGTATTATATCAACGGTTTGTATTATATGTTTCTTGAATAAATGTAAAACTACAAAAACTATAACAAAGCTGTTTTTAACAGGCGCATTGTGATCAAATTATTGGTGACCTACTTCCAGAAAAATCACAGCAAGGAGGTATGGTACTTTACATTCTGGTGTAATTGTTAGCGAAGCTGCCTATTGTGAGATTTCCCTTTTTTATCGACTTGCTATGACTAGGCAACGAGCTCGGACGTTTGTATAGTGTGTGCATACTTTCCAACGAGCTCGACAAGGTTTTGATTCCTCCTAGCAGTTTAAATGGCATAGTTCCTAGTGGCCCCAACGTGTTAAAGAGCTCTGGACTAGATCAAACCCCAGAATAGGGGTCAAATTTTATGCGCACTTAGATTGATTCTGGATCTAGTCCAGTCGGTGGTGGTTCCGGGTATCAGGGGGTCCACTGAACCTACTATAAATACTTGAAACTCGAAGGATTCTGTATTTCGAATAGGTTATGTAGTCCTGTGTCATCTCAAGACTTAAGAATATGCTCTCATTTGTCCAGTGGCTCAAAAGTTTGTAGTGTCCTTCGAATTCTCTGACTCTTCAGTTATGCGCAGGTTCTAGACCTCATGGCGCGCATGCTGGGATTTTCTGATGAAGACAAACAGAGAATAGGAATTGCTCAACGCGGACCAAGTAGAGGCGTTGTTCGAGGTGTTTTTGGACTTCCTGGCCGTTTAGTAGGTGGCATTTTGGGTGGCGGGAGTTCGTCTGAGGCTTCATCAAATATGGCATCTGACAACCAGGTATCACATATCATTTTTTCTTTCTTTCTGAATTACTGGGGATAGAAGACATGTTTTGTCCCTTTTGTTTTACTTTTTTGCAGTTCAATCCCCAATGTTTTATATTTAACCTCTCATCTGTGCATTTTTTTCCTTCAACTTTTCGGTTCATTTTTGCCATACTATTTGTTGGAGCTTGTCGTGCCTTTTATGCTTGCTGATCGACACGTGGCATTTTGGACTGATAATATAAGAATAATGCATGGATAAGGGGTTGGATTGCAAAGATTGAGGATGAAAGTAGAAATATCGTACAATAATTCCTTTTCATAATTTGTTTTTAACTTTTTGGACATATATATATCCAGTCTTTTGCAGATCTATGGGTTGATTTCCTCCTCAAACAGACTGAAGAAAGAGAAAAAAGAGAATCTTCTAGCACTGAAATCAAAGACGAACACGAACTCAACGGAATCCCAGATCATACAACAACTTCCTACGCCGCGCCTCCACAAAACAACAGCACTTTTGCATCGAACGAATCCAGTTTCAATAGATTCAATGATTCCGGTTTCAGTACTAACAACCGACCAAACCCTTTCTTGCCACCTCAATATCAAAACAATTCTTCACCGTTCCGTGGTCCAAGTTTCTTGTCTGAAGCCCATGATTCGGAGTTCTCAACGGTATCTCTCTCTTCTGATAACAATTCTCAAGCTTCTAGATTCCTTCCCAGATACTCCTCCTAGCTTTTGTTTTACGATGTTTCAAGCTATTACAATTCCATTGTATTTTGGTTTTTCGTCGCAGTATCGCGTGGCCCCATTTATTGATCTAGTAGATAGGTTATTATATGAAAATACAATGCATAGTCATATACATGTACATGAGAAGATTAATTTGTGTTATAAGATAGATTGACATATATTTTGTGTCAATTCTTGAGGGCTGAATTTTTTGCAATTAGTCTTTCTTTTTAGTTTGTGCCCTAAAACTGTTGCAGACACTTCATTCTTTGGTGGTGTTATTGCCATTACCGTGGGGACCATATTTCAGGGTAGGTTTGACTTTACAGAGTTTGGAAACAGACATTGGACCTGCAAGGTCGAATGTTGAACTTACATTCGACTTTTCAGAGCTCGTATGTTGTGTGGTGTCCTGAGAGTAGATTCGTTGTGGTGTCAATTACAACCGGTCAATTTTCTTTTATCTGGCAGGATCTACTCTCGAGACACCACAAGGAAATTCGACCACTGTTAACTTGAACATTGCCCGAATAGGGGTGTGTGTGGTATAATTGTATCAATTTTTACTCTCTTTTAACAATACGAGTATATAAAAGAATGAGTTGAGTATATAGGAATGAGTTAGATGCATCGTATTTATCCACTGTGTTTAATCATTGTTGTAATCGTTATACTATGAAATTTCCCAGCAATAGTGATGCAAACGATTTGAGGCGACTCAGACATATACTCAAAAAGTCTAACAATCATTCTTAAGCTCGGTTCGAGTTTGTTTGAGCAAGAAAAAATTGCTCAAGATTGATTCAATTGATTTTAAAGCATACTCAAGTTCGACTTGATTATGTTCAACATAATTTGCACTTCAAAAAAAAAAAAAAAAAAAAAAAACCCAACTATTTTGCTGTAAAGGCTTAGCCAACGACACGTGCCCTTGAGCAATTTAAAAAAAAGCGATTTTCAAAAAAAAAAAAAAAAAAAACAAGGATAAGCAAATAACACATGCTTAAAATAGTGTAAATCACAAAAAAAAAAAAGGAAAATGATATAGTAACCGAAAAGGTGCACAAGCCATCCCCCGAAAAGTGTATCATGTGGACCAGAATTTTTGTGTTATTTTTTTTTGCTTTAAAAGTTCAAGTGTGTGGTTATAAAGTGTTGTGTGGATGATTTATGTGTATATTTTCTGTGCCTAAATCACTATCCAAAAAATAATGACATTAATTGTTGATACACCGAGCCCAACAAATGGCCTAGGTGTCTTAAATTTGGCCCACACCCAAGCGCAGCAAAGGACAAAGCCTGCGACCCAACTAGCTCGCCTTTCATAGGCCGAGTAAACACCCACGAACAAAGCCCGCCTCGCGCTCTAATCAACTCTCGCAAGTTACCGAGACGAGAAATGATGGCACACAAAACACAAGGAAAATAGATAATTCAGAGTATAATATTAACATCCATGGATTCTGTGTACCAACTATTACACCATAAATACTGGATAAGGGACCCCACATAATCTAACTACTTAACATATTGGTGACATGTGGCAGCTGGGTGTCCCATCTAATAACAGTCTAGGTATTCATACAAATACATAAATACATAATAGTCCTTATGTTCTAACATCTCCCCTAAAACAAAATGGGGTAGGCACCACATTGAGTTTGTCTCTGAAATAGGTAAACATAGTGGCATTCAGTGGCTTAGTCAAGGCATCAGCTACTTGATCAAAAGTTGGAATATAATTGACTTGCATCTGGCCCTGCAGCACTTTGTCTCTGACAAAATGGACATCAAGCTCTAAGTGCTTCAATCTGGAGTGCATAACAGGATTATGAGCAAGAGCACCTACTCCCAGGTTGTCACACCATAATATGGGCTTTGCAGTAGGCTTCAAATGTAGTTCAGAGAGAACATTAAGTAGCCATTGTGTTTCAGCTGCAGTATTTGCTAAGGCCCTATACTCAGATTCAGTGCTGGAACGAGATACCACATGTTGTTTCTTGGAAGACCATGAAACCAAGGAACCAGCAAGAAAAATGCAGTAAGAGTCAATAGATCTCCTGTCTTCCTTATCACACCCCCAATCTGCATCACTGAGGCTGTGTACGTGTAGGGATTGAGAAGGTTTGAACAAGCCATGATGAATAGTGCCCTTAACATAACGCAGAATGTGCTTGACAGCCTGCCAATGAGACATAGTAGGTGCTTGCATATGTTGATTGAGAGAATTGACAACAAAAGCCATGTTAGGCCTGGTAAATGTCAGGTACTGCAAGGCACCTATGGTGCTCCTGTACAAAATGGGATTTGTCATCAATTCTGTGGAAGGTTTGGTCTTGGAGGAAACCACCATATGAGTGCTACAAGGTTTCAGATTCTGAAAACCTAGTCTGTCCAGAAGTTGCTGAGCATATACATGTTGTGAGAGATACAAACCAGAGTCATTCCTGATGGCCTGCACCCCCAAGAAGTGGTGAATATCCCCCAGGTCCTTAAGAGAAAACCTAGGAATGGAGGGACAAAATAATCTGCTTGATCTTCCCAGAGTCATTGCCTGTGATCAATATGTCATCTAGATAGACAAGGACACACATATGAGTTTTACCACGATCCACATATAGCCAGCTCGGATATCAGGGGCCGAACAGCTCGCCTTCAGCTCACCACCAGCTCAAACAAAGTTGCAGCGATCATCAATGTAGAGCTCGCAACGGCCTCAATACGAGCCCGCCTCACAGAGCTCGCCCAGCGACACACACTTTACCGCTCAATTGTACACACCATGTCATTCATCTATAAATAGTGGTGCTCCCTCACGCACCAGAACTACATTATGTGACTCGATCCCTTACACTCAAGGGTACATAGGCAACCATCTCGGCTCAGTCACAATCCCCCCCCCCCCCCCCCCCCCCCCCAAACACCCTTTTTTTTATTTGTGACTTGCGTTTCCGGTGAATGCTCCGGCGAAATACTTCACTTGTGTTGGGGGTTTGTTTCAATTGAAAAAAAGAAAGAAGAAGTAATGTAGTGAAAGTTAAAGGGAAGGAAGAAGTTAAAATGAAGGAGTAAAGTGATTAATTTATAAAAGCTGAGGGACTAAAGAGTATTGAAAGTTATTAAATGGATGTGGTGCCTTTAGTGATTTGGTGATGTAATGAAGTAAATGGAAAATAATAAATTAAAAAGCGCCGATAGTAAATTCGTGGTGTCGATAGAAGCTGTCTTCTGTTATTGTATCTTGAAATTTTCTGGAGTTGATAAATAAAAGATGACCGTTTCTGAAAAGAAAAAAAGAAAACTCTTTTTTTTATAATAAAAATGAATATGAAACCATAAAAACAACTGGGGCTGATAAATGGATGTACTCTTTTTATTAATCAAACAAATCATGTAATTAATCAATCATAAAAAAAAAAAATTAAAATCATGCAAATAAAACTCGAGTGTTTCCACCGACACTTGTATCGACACATGTTGGTGGTCTGGTAGGTGGAGGACAATCAATTATTTCGCCTGGCATACCATTCAGTCGTCATTCAACTCTCTGTACCAACTCCGTACTTATGTTAGTATCCGTTGATGATAATTAGGATAATCATGTTAACACCTTGGTGTTGAGGGTAGATTATTGCATACACCGTACCTACGTGCGGATAGCATTGGTGGCGCTATCGTAGCCACCAGTTTTCATTCTGCCTTTAAACTGTGTGGTTCTGATCATTTTACCCGTCACATCAACTCAAAATCTCTACACCACACAATAACTTCACGGTGTTGAGGCCTGAGGGATACAATTGTCAGCGATTGTTCTCATCATCACGAAAAAGTCATTGAATGAGACTCATTGATCAGAACGTAAGTCAAGTCCATATATACAGTTTGACATCAATATTTTGGGCATGATATAGTTTCATTGCGTGCAAGATAGAAATACGCTTGTTGATCGTGTCTTAATGGGGTATTATATAACAACCATGATCGAACCATTCGTGATACCAAAACCAATCGTTATTTCCGCACAGAGTAGGGCACAAAAACACCATCCACTGACGAAGATTGGCATACTGCGTAGTATAGTAAATTAAAAGAATGTTAATGTTTGATATATAGTATTAAAAAAAAATAATAAAAAAATGACAAATTGTTCTTAATTTTTTTTGACAAATTAAGAATGTAGTTATTCATTAATTATATACCTGTATTTATACATAGTGCTCAGGACATGCATTACCAGGCATTATGAATGTGCCGGTAATGCATGCCCTCAGCATTATGTCAAATACAGGTAATTAATGAATTAACTATATTTAATTTGTCATTTTATTATTATTATATATATAGTATATCAAACATCAACATTTGTTTAATTTACTATACTATACGGTATGCCAACCTTACCTTCGTCAATTGGTGGTGTTTTTGTGGCCTAATCTGTACGGAAACAACGATTGGTTTTAGGATCACGAATGGTTCGATCATGGTTGTCATACCCCATCAAGACACGACCAACAAGCGTATTTCAATCTGGCAATGGAAATATATATATATCATGCCCGAAATATTGATGTAAAACTGTATATATGGACTTGGCGTACGATCTAATCAATGGAACTTATTCAATTACCTTTTATATCCATGAAGAGTCGTTGACAATCATATCCATGAACACAAGTATAGATTTGTTACAGAGAAGTGAATGACGGAATGGTATTGCCGGGCGGAATAATTGATTGTTGTCCACCAACATGTGTTGACCCAAGTGAGGGTGGAAACACACGAGTTTTACTTACATGTTTATTTTTATTTTAATGATTGATTAATTACATGATTTGTTTGATTGATAAAAGAAGTACATGCATTTTTATAAGCTTCATTGTTTTTTTAGGTATGATTTTTATTTTTATTTTTATTTTTATTGTTGTTAGGTCCCCATAAGTTAGAAGTTTTGATAATACCAAAACTAGTTGGTTTAGTAACCAAATATAAGTTTGCTTAGTAGTCTGACATGTGAATTGTATAGGTTTAGTCAGACTTTATTTGTAATATTTTCTTTGGCCGAATTAGTCTAAGTTTAGAATAGGATTGAAGACCATAAGACTAGACTCTTAGTTCCTCTCCACTGGACAGACACTTGCCAAAGGAATAGCAGGTCCGGACGAAGCCAAAACAGAATAGTAACTCAGGAACAAGCCAGACGAACAAGAATCCACAACAACAGACGAGTTGAGGTCATTTGGTTTTTGCGAGCCCTAAAACGATGAAAGACCTCAAAGTAGGAAACACCAAGTTCTTCCACAGTTCCCGGCGATAAAAAAGAATCGAAATCATTAATTTGGAAATATTTTGAAATTCATGATCTACCACAAAGGGAAGGTGATGACCCTAATATTAAAAGAACTAAAACTATTTGTTTAGTGTGCGGGAAGAGAGGAGTCACGAAAGAATTGTCGTTGATTCGGGGTCAAGGCAACGGAACGCAAACTCGGCATCTCAAAAAAGAGCATGGTATACAATACCTTGCTAATGAGAAGCGGATAATACAAGATGGCGGTCATGGCTCTCAAACCCAACTCGGGGGGTACATGTCTCAAAATCCCGGGGGAGGTATGCCTTTTACTTATGATAGACAAAATATGATTGACCGCATGACTCGTTATATATCAATTGAAGAAAAACCATTTAATCACGCTGAAAGTCGCGCTTCAGAAGAATTTAATAAAATGTCTTTAAATCCACAATATTCATCCGTTTCACGAAAAGTAATTAAAACAACAATGAAAAAACAATATGAAAAAATGAGGAACGAATTAATAGAAATGTTTTCCAACTATAAGGGTCGTGTTTCCTTAACAAGTGATTGTTGGAAATCTCCCCAATATGAGGATTATATTTGTATTATTGCACATTGGTGCGATCCCTCATATAACTTACAAAAAAGAATTATTGCTTTTGATCTATTTGACGAGTCTCACAGTGCTATTAATATATTTAATAGAATTAAACAAACGTTAATAGATTTTAAATTATATAATAAAATTTTGTCAATTTCATTTGATAATGCATCCGCAAACACAAATCAATACCATACATGAAAGAACATTTATCATTGTTACTTGAAGGTTCACTTTTACATGTTCGTTGTTGTGCACACATTTTAAATTTGTGCGTCCAAGATGGTTTGTCAAACATATACGAAGTTTTAGAACCAATAAGAACTATTTTAAAATCGTTTAGATACAGTGGCAATGTTAGCCGAAGATTTAAAAATTATTGTTCTCAAAACGGTTTAAGGCCCCGTAAATTTTCATTAGATTGTAAAACTCGGTGGAATTCCACCTACAACATGCTTATAGAGGTTTTAAAATATAAAGATGCAATTAGTACATGTTTTAATGAAGAAATGATAAACAAGGGTAATACTACTCGTATTACTCCGGAACTTTGGCAACTTGCTGAAAAATGTTGCACTTGTTTTTGAAAAATTTCATAAAGCAACAAAAGTTTTTTCATTGATTTATGAACCAAATGTACATTCGGTTATAGTAGAATGTTGTCAAATAATGTCTGCTGTAAGTGATTGTACTTGGTTAACAAATGAATTAAATGCAGTCATTCAATCTATAAAGACTAAATGGCTAGCATATTTAAAAACTTTTCCTCACATATATGGTATTGCCGCTATGCTTGATCCCGGACTTAGAAGAGAAAATTTAACATTTATTAATTGCATATTATTCATTTTTAGAAATAACGATTTTGACGTTGACAAATATGTAACGGAGTGTTATAATATTTTAGTTAAATTATATGATATATATTATGCTTGAGAGAAACCCGACGCTAGTACTAGTGGTCGTCCACCTAAAAGCGATAGATTTGGTGCCTTAGGAAATATATTAGGTAAAAGTAAAAGTAAATCAACTTCCATAACATCGAACGCAAGATCCGTAATTGATAATTATTTAAACACCGATGATATAATTGACGAAGATAACTTTAATATTTTACAATATTGGCGTAGTAAAGAGACCCACCGGCCCATTTTAACCGCAATAGCTAGGGATATACTTGTTATTCCCGCCTTTGTTGCGTCCGAGTCCGCATTTAGTTCGGTAGAAGAATCGTCACCGACTACCGGACGAGTTTGACCGCCGAGTCGGTCAAGATATGTGTCTGCAACAGGGATTGGGAAAGAGCCAATAGACGGACACAAGACATGGAGTTCGAAGAAGATAAAAACGACGAAGAAGATCCGTGGTTAGAATACACAACATCCGGATCAGGATCTCCATCAACGAATGATTATTATGAAGACTAAGCCCAACCATCTACCAATCCATCCAATGACCAAGGTAAGTGACACGAACTACGTGGGCTTTGATTCTTTTGAGATACGTAGGCGGCCTAATTATTATAATTTACAAAATCATACTTCCTCCATTCCATTGAATTAAATTACCCCAAGGCCCAAAGTTCTAACTCCCAAACATACTTATTAGTTATTACATTCATACCTCCACCTCCACTCCAACATAGTTACATACTTACTAGTTAGTAGTTACTACCCAAAAGAGCCAAAACTCAAATATACTACCCCCGCAAGTCTCCAACATACTTACATACTAGTTAGTTACTACCAAAAAACTCAATCATCATACGATTCATACCTATTACCTCCACATATTTACTACCCAAATGCCAAAACCCAATTCTACCCCCGATATACTTAGCACTTACTACTTACTAGTTACTACCAAAAATCCAATGGAATTGAGGAAGTAATTTTTGATTATTATAATAATCGGGTCCAAGCCCATTTATTTATATTTTTTTGTTGTAATAATGTAATTTTTTTATGTAAACAATAGTTGTAAAGTTGTAATAATATAATTTATTGTAATAATGTAATTTTTTTATGTATACAATAGTTGTAAACTTGTAATAATGTATTATGTAAATGTAATTTTTATTTACGATTAATAAAAATATGATCTTTTGATAATATTATATGTTTATGTTTATTATCATTTATTATATTATCTTATAATAAAAAAACGTAAATGTTTGATTATATGTATTAAATACATGTATTATATGTTTATATGTATTATTAAAACATGTATTATGTTTATTATCTTTTTATGTAAATGGTTATTATCATTTTTTTTTAAGTTATTAACATTTTTTAAATTTGCATAAAAAAAAATAAAAAAAAACCCGGACCCGGCCCGACCCGCCCAAACCCGCCCAAGGGCCAGGGCCGGGACCTCAAAGTGACTATAAGATGCATAAAGAGATAAATTAAAGGGTGTGTGGCCATCCAAGCGATCAAATCTAATCCAACGGCTACAAAGTCTTACAAGTTGAAAAGATATCATTTAATGCTAAAAGATACATTCTAGAAGCCATCAAGTACAAGAAACCAACAGGCAAAAATTGAACGGGCCTTTTTGAATTAAGTGACAACTCAGCATTAAATAAGGACCACTCATTGGCTCAATGACACACCTACCCTACGAAGAGTATAAAAGCAAGTAGAAGGACAACTGAGAAACAACTTCTTGAAAAATTCTGGAGAAACGAAGAAATCCTAAGAACAAGATCATCATCTTCAAGAGCTTACAATTCTACACCTAGAGATCAAGCATATCAAACAAGACACTCAAAGAAATATCTGAGATCTACTTGATCCAAGAGCTGCAAATCAAACTTCAAAGAAAGATCCAGTCAAGCTCTTATCTTTATATCACTAATTTGATACAACACCAATTTCATCAACAATTAGTCTTCAAGAAAGAGGAAAACCCGTTGAAGCATCTGCGGGGTGTGAAGGAACAGAAAAACAGACGATTCGTTGGAGTAAGAGAGTTCTTCAGACGAGCTTCGTGCAAATAGACCATTGAAGCATCTGCAGGGTGTCAAGAATTGGCTATTTAGAGTGTGAAGCATCTGCGGGTGTCAAAGACACATACCTATTGTATTAGCGTAGAGTACAATAGTGATACCTCCTAAGTCACAGGAGAAGCGGTCACGTAGGAGATTACGCCACTCCAAAGATCGATAAAAACTCTCTGACTCATTTACATTCAGCACTTTAATTTCAGTAGTAGCATAATCCATTGCACACTACACAACACAGAAAACCAAGCCAAGGCTTATTTTGAACCGTATCATATTCCGCTGCACTCACTAAGTGAAACATATCAACCAGCATAGTAAAACAGACGAGAATATCACTAGTCTGTTTTGCTCACCACTCTCTTTACTTAGCGAGAAACTCCAAAATCGGAGAGAGTTCATTCACCCTCCCCTATGAACTCTCACAAGCCTTCTATTACGGGACCAACAATTTTTATGATTAATAAAAGAAGTACGCTTTTGTACGCCTCTTTGTTTGTTGTTTATATTTTTAAAAAATAGTGTTTTTTGTGTTGGTTTTTTTTTTGATTTTTTTTGGGTGTGTTTTTTGGTGTTGTTAAAAGGGGATCTATATAAATTTCACAAAAAAAAAAGACAAAAAAAACCATACAAAATAGTGCATTGTTTTGTTCAACGTAATTCCTCAACAAATAACTTGAGTAGAAAGTGAAATAAAAACCCTAACTGCGAGTTTCTCCACTCTCACTGTCTCATGAAATGAATGGTGATGTTAATCAAATAACATATTGTCCATGCTTAAAGCAATTACTCCGATTTAATTACTGTACAAATTTGTTTCAAAGTAATGAAATTATTTTTGTTTATTTCATCCTTTTTTTATTATTAAACAATTATTTGTGAGCAACCAATTAATACCAAGGCTCACATATCCTGGGATGAACATAATTGATTCATTCCTTTATGCATTTTATGAAGTAGAGTACTTGTTAAAAAATATTGTTAATCATATTGCGAAATTTTGGACCATATGAAATGTATTTTGTTAACCTATATATATGAAATGTTAAAAGTAGAATTATACCGTAGCATAATTTTTTTTTAATGATATTTGGTTTTAAATTTGTGAAGTAATTGAAAGTTTAATATATTTTTTTGAACAAATTTATTATATTTTTTATAATTATTTTAGATGTTATGATATATTTATTATGCGTACATATATAATAATAAAAACACATAAAAAAAATTGGCTGGCGTATTATGTGGTAAATATATATTGTTCTATGTGCCCTTCACAAAATTGTAAACTTAACATTTATCAACCACAAATTATAAATGTTATCAAACACTCTAAACGATTTCAGTACTTAAACAATTCAGTTAGTTAACATATTAAGACTTTAAACTTTAGATTTCAGATTTAACAAACGCCTAGATGTTTCTTATCAACTTCCTAAACTACACCATTGATAGCCGAAGCCTAACCAATATAAAGATAATAATGTATATTAAATGATGTTCTCATAAATATTATGAGTTTCAAAAAACCCCGAACAAAATGGAACAAAGGGAGTATTATTTTGAGCGTGATAGAACCAAATAATGCATCTCAATTTTTATATGGGGTAGAAATCAACAATACATCTCAGTTTTTAAAGTCTGATTGAAACATATGTAATTTATCTCAGTTTTCAATTTCAATTGTAGTTGAAACCTAGAATCTACCTCAATTTTATACAGTTTGACATACCAATTATTTCACTGTAACAAATCCGTACTTCTGTTAATAATAATTGATTATTATAACTTTTACACCTTAGTTCGGGGTTATGGTTTCCAATGACTTTTCCCATTATCACAAGAAGGTCTTCCAATATGTACTCTTGAGTAAGTTGTAAGCCATACTATATACCCAACGTCAATATTTATGCGTTATATGAACTTACGGGCCGATAGAAATACTATGTTTGGACGTATGGAGTAAAACAGCTATGACCGAATCATTCATAACTCCAAAATTAATGTATCGTATCTCTGAATAGATAAATGCCATGAACTTTACTTCAACTCACAATGTTTGAGATTCTATAAAAGTATAGGTTGTGGATAGTAAAAGTCATAAAAAAAATAACAATTTAGAGATTCATTACTTGGATTGACATATAGGGCACATGCAAATGCCGCCATAGACATAGATGCAAAACAGAAAACTAGAAGAAGGATTTGTTATTACACACAAATCTAGTAGCTGTCCTTTTACATATATTCTACTGCACACACTCTCACAGGTGTACACAATAATACAATACCAAGACTACCCTTACATAATAATAAATATAACAGTCATTTATTTAACTCCCCCTCTCAAGCTAAATGTCCTAGGCAACACATTTAGTTTGCTTCTGAAATTGTTGAACTGATTCACATGCAAGGCTTTAGTAAAAACATCTGCTATCTGTGACTCTGAGGGAATATAGTTGACAACCAACTCTTTATTCAAGATCTTGTCTCTGATGAAGTGTACATCCACTTCAATGTGCTTGGTTCCGGCATGGTAGACAGGATTTTGAGCCAAGGAACCGGCACCTAAGCTATCACACCAGGCCACTGGTGTTCCAAGCATCTTAACTTTCATCTCCTTCAGAAGCTGTCCAATCCAGGCTATTTCTGCTGACAAGTTTGCTAAAGATCTGTACTCAGACTATGTACTTGATCTAGACACCACTGACTGTTTTTTAGAACACCATGAAATTAGAGATGAACCAAGATAGACACAGTACCCAGTCACAGATTTCCTATCAGAAGGAAAACATGCCCAATCAGCATCATAAAATCCTTGTAAGGACAGACCACCACTTACTGGAAAGAACAGGCTGTAGTGCAGGGTTCCCTCAACATATCTCAGGAGTTTATTTAATGCTGTCCATTGGTCCACAGTAGGGGCTTGCATGAACTGACTTAGATAGTTCATTGAATATGAGATATCTGGTCTAGTAGATGTGAGAAATTGCAGACCTCTAATGGCACTTCTATAGATAAGGGGATTTTTGATCAACTCACCTTGATCAGGACTCAGATGATTACCAACAGATATAGGAATATTACAACCCTTAATGTTTTCCATGTTCAACCTTTTTAGAAGTTGTCCTGAATAGTGCTCTTGTGAAAGTATTAATCCCTCAGAGTTTCTGTAAGTCTGCATTCCCAAGAAATGTGATATAGGTCCCAAATCTTTTAGGGCAAATTTGGAGTGCAGCATCTGTATAAACTTTTGTATTAGAACATCAGAGCTCCTTGTCACCAAAATGTCATCAACATAAATTAAGACATACATTAAATGCACACTCGGTCTGCATAACAAATAATGAATTATCAGCCCTGGACTGAGTGAAACCCCACTGGAGCATCTGTGACCTTATTGCACTGAACCAGGCTCTTGGAGCTTGCTTGAGCCCATACATGGCTTTATTAAGTTTGCAAACATACTAAGGTCTAGCAGCATCTTCAAATCCCTCTGGTTGTGGCATAAAGATTGCTTCACTGATTGGACCATTTAGAAAGGCATTATTAATGTCTACTTGTCTAATGGACCACTTGAACATCACAACAACTGTTAGGACAATTCTGATTGTAGAGGCTTTAGCAACTGGACTGAATGTCTCAGTAAAATCCACACCATAAGTTTGCAGATACCCTTTAGCCACAAGCCTTGCCTTATGTTTCAACATTGATCCATCAGGCTTCAGTTTGAGCTTGAAAACCCATCTGTTTCCAACTAGATTCTGGCCTGGTTCAGCAGGTACTAAGTCCCATGTATGATTATGTTGGAGGGCCTGAAATTCCTCTATCATAGCCTGCTTCCACTGAGGATTACTTAAAGCATCAGACACTTTAACAGGTTCAGTGAGATGAGCAGGAATATTAGATTTAGTGATGGAGGAATGATAGGCTTTGGGTTTATAGATCCCACTTTTGGATCTGGTTTGCATATGATGACCAGTAGGTCTAGGAGGTGTCATTTGTTGTTCTACACTGCTTGGTGAGGAAGATGAGGAGGAACTTTCAGAATCAGTATTTAGGTCTTGGGGAGGTGTATGAGAAGTTTGGATAGGAGTATGTGTGAAGGAACTGGGAGATCCATTGGATTTGGATGACAAAGGACTAGAGCTAGGGCTGTGATAGGGTTCCTCATGAACAGCTTCAGTTTCAGACACAACTTGACAAGGATCCTTATTAGAGGTTTCAGTAGGTGTATGGATGTGATTCTTAGGAGGATTGGGATCAGCAGTTGGCATATTCAGAGTCAGAGGGTAGGTACTAACAAGATTAGGATCAACAAGGACAACCCTATTAGGACCTTGAGAGAATCCAGTTTTGAAGGGATATTCATGTTCATTGAAGGACACATCTCTACTGATGTAGATCCTTCCAGACCGATCAAGACACTTATACCCTTTGTGCTGAGTGCTCAACCCTAGATTCACACACTTATTGGAATGATAACTAAACTTATGGCTGTTGTAAGGTCTGAGATTAGGATAACAGGCACACCCAAACACCTTATATCTAGTATAATCAGGCTTGTTCTTTAGGAGAATTTGAGTGGGTGACTTATTATTTAGAACTGGTGTAGGAAGATCATTTATGATCTGGACAGCTTGATCAAAACTATGCCACCAGAATCTAAGTGGCATGGAAGATTGAGCAAGGAGAGTCAGACCCATCTCAACAATGTGCCTATGTTTCCTTTCTGCCCTACCATGTTGACCATGAGCATGAGGACAAGGATGTCTAAAGGCAATCCCATGTTCTTTGAGATAGGATTCAAAGACTCTATACTCCCCCCCAATCTGCCTGGATGCATTTGATGGTGGTTTGAAACTGATTTTCAACAAGGTTCTTAAAAACAATGAAGGCAGACAAAGCATCAGATTTGTGTTTCAGAGGAAATATCCAGGTATACCTAGAGTGATCATCAACAAAGTGAATATAGTACTGATAGCCTAAAGTGGAAGTGACAGGTGCTGGTCCCCATAGGTCAGTGTATATCATATCTAGCACAGAATTAGCATGAAAAGTAGACTTAGGGTAAGGTAAATCATGCAATTTCCCAAGTTGACATGCCTCACAAAAAGATAAATCATCAACAGGATTGACATTACAAGAGTTCAAAATGGTTTTTAACACAGACTTAGAGGGATGACCAAGCCTCTTATGCCAAATATCAAGATTTTTGTCTAAAACAGTAGAACAAACAAAAGCATTACAGATAGATTTATTGGATTCTGGCTGCTTCTTGGATTGAAGGGAGCTTTGTTGACTGGATCTTTGGATGACAGGAATCTGATACAGGCCATTTCTAAGAACTCCTATTTGCAGCAGGGTCTTGGTTTCCTTGTCCTTAACATAACAATAATGATTGTCAAATTCTATGATAACAGGATAATCACTAGTAAGTTGAGAGACACTCACAAGGTTTTTTGTCATATCAGGAACATGTAAAGAATTTTTAAGGTGTAAAGAATGATTGTTATGTATAGGAAGACAACAAGAACCAACATGTTGGATAGAAAGTTTCTCACCATTTCCCACTGTTAAGTTGTCTGAACCAGTGTAGTCTCCAGTGATGTGCAAATTATTAATATCAGAAGTTATGTGATTAGTTGCCCCACTGTCTAGATACCATGCTCCATCATGAATGTTTTGTGGTGTAGCAACCGTAGCCTATTTGGAAGAGTTGTTGGAATTGGGAGGAACAAAATCTTGCTCAAATCGGTGCCAGCACATACTAACTATGTGTCCACTCTTGCCACACAATTGGCACACAGGTCTGTTGGAGGAGTTGTTGTTACTGGAATTCCTTCCTCCACCTCTGCCTCTGTTATTTCGACCACCTCTTCCTCTATTGCTGTTGTTGGAAGAGTTTCCAGGTCTTGGAGTGTAATTAGACCTAGGATTGCTATTGCTGACATAGTTTGCAACTGGTCCTCCATGATTGTCATTGCCAATACCACCACTAAACTTAGCTAGAAGCCTTTCATGAACAAGAAGTTGGGATTGAACTTCTTGCCAATTCATAGACCCAACTTTAACTGTCAAATTCACAATTGCTGCTTCATACTCCTTATCAAGGCCACCAAGTGTAGCCAGGATTAGCTCAGACTTGGATATAGGGTATCCAGCAGCAGCTAAGTTGTCAGCATATGACTTCATCTGTGCCAAATAATCTGCCATAGATTTTGATCCTTTGGTGGCTCTGGTTAAGGCACTCTTGTACTCCAACATTCTAGCTTCTGCCTGATTGTTAAATAAGGTCTCAAGTGTTAACCAAATTTCTCTAGCAGATGTGCATCCAACCACCTCTTGTAGAGCTTCAGTGGTAATAGAGCTCATTAACCATCCTATCAGTAACTGATCAGTGACACTCCACTCTTCGGCAGTCCGTGGTTGTTGAAACGGTGAAGGTGACACGGACAAGGAGTTTGAGCCTAGTCTAGAGGCATTTCTTCACCAAGAACATGACTCTCCGGACGATGACCCCAATAATAGGCGAGCGCTTGATTTCCACAAGAAATAATTAGATCGATCTAATTTTACACTGCAAACCTGATTCAGATTTCCAGTGAAAGGCAGATTCGACATGGATGAACTTCCCAGAGTGTTCAACGAGCTAAGATTAGGTGCAGGTGGTAAGGCGGAGATACCGGTGCTAAAAAACAGTGGGTTGTTATCCAATCTACCAAAACTCAAACCTGATATAGGAGGGAGGCTAGATTCTAGAATAAATCCTTGCTGCATGTAACTTCTGGGTGCAAAAGTGGTAGTTCCAAACAAAACTGAAGTCGGAATGCCAGTCGGCGTTGCTCCGGCGAGACTTGACAGAGAACCATGAGTGAATCCAAGTCTGCAGCAGCTGAAGCAGAATCAACTCTTGTTTGAGCGTTCTGTAGCGGAGAAGATGTTACTCCAGTTGTGGTGGTGATTACCGCCGCTTGTTGCAGCCTCAGATGCTACGGTGGTCATGGGCGGAGATAGTGACGCCGGCGAACCGGGCTCTGATACCAAGATGCAAAACAGAAAACTAGAAGAAGGATTTGTTATTACACACAAATCTAGTAGCTGTCCTTTTACATATATTCTACTGCACACACTCTCACAGGTGTACACAATAAAATACAATACCAAGACTACCCTTACATAATAATAAATATAACGTACAGTCATTTATTTAACTGACATCAGGCCAAAGGCCTATGGTCGGATGTTGATGACGACATGTTCCCTAGGTCCTACATCACAATCCAGGTATTGTATCTCTAAGTATAGATCTTCGTGGGTTGATGGAGAAGGTTCATGGCTTACTTTGTTCGCAGATGACGATGCATTTTGGAGACATGAATGGCTCAGTCATGGTTGTTATACCCCGTACATCCAAACGCAGTATTTTTATCAGACAATATCTCTATTTATTGGCATAATTATCGATGTCGAAGAATATAATCATGATTTAGAATTTAATCAAGAGTACATATATGGATGATTTTCTCACGATAATAGGATGATACGGTTTTGTTACAGTGAAATAATTGTTACGTCAGGCCAAATAAATAAATATATATATATATAACCACCCTATCTTACCCTACCTAATATCACCGTATCTTACCCTCGACATCCTACCTACCTTACCCATTACCTACTCTACTCTACTCCACTATCACCCACCCCTACCCTACCCTACCTTACCCATCTTACCACCCCATCCTTCTCTAACCTACCCTACCCTACCCACCACCCAGCGTATCCTACCCACCACACAACCCTACCCTATCCACCATTCCACTCAACCCTATATACCCACCATTCCACTCAACCCTATATACCCACCACACTACCCTATCTTACCTTACCACTACCCCAACCTATCCAACCATACCCTACCCTCCACACCACCCCAGCTCACCTTACTTCCACTCAACCCTACCTTACCCACCACTCAACCCTATTTTACCCACCGCACCACCCTATCCCACCTTACCCACTACCCCAACCTACCCTACTCTACCCTACACTTCCCACCACTTCACTTTACATACCCTACCATACCTTACCCACCACCACCCTTACCATACCCTACCCACCACCACCCCTACCCTACCTACCAACCCACCCTACCGCCATATGTATGCACAAAGGGATGAATCAATTCGTGCATTGCACGGAGCTAAATGCCCGCACATATGGATGAATCAAGTAAACCCTAAAAAAGTAAAAATTAAAAACTATATGCACAAATAAAATTATAACACAAACTCAAAAATTCGTACCTTGCACAGAGGTAGTAGTTGTCTACACAAATCAATTACATATAAAGAATGACAAAGGAAAAATTATTAAAAAAAATTCGCCATATGTATGCACAAAGGGATGAATCAATTCGTGCTTTGCACGGAGCTAAATGTCCGCAGAATCAAATGAGAAGTATAGATTATTTGAATGAGATGAATGAGCATTATTAAAAAATTAGACAATGTAAAGTAATACCATAGAATGCCAATAGAATTGATGAATGAAGTGAGAGGAATAGGTGAATATGAAATGAGGTGAATGTTTTACCAACATGTCGAAACTAAGAGCTGTGTGAAAACACAAGTTTTAATACCGTCAGGTACTACACTCACTTACCCAACACCCTATGATCCTTGTTCTTATAGCTAAAATTTTCGACGTATTTGTATTAATTATTTGTTCTCAATATGTTTCTTTTTCCTTTTTTTTCTTTTCTTTTCTTTTTCTCGTAATACTCTCCATTCCTCCATTTTCTGTAAATAAAAAACTAGAACCTAATAAAATAGAAACACCCGTCGTTGATTGCCAAATTATTTTTTTACTAAAACTCAATAAAATAGAAACACTCCGTCGTTGATTGTAAAATTATTTTCTTTGTTTGTAATCCAAATCATATATATAGAGACTATCGATTGAAAATAAAAAAGTAAAGACCAATAAAATATGATCACTCCGTGGACGATTAATTGAAATGTATAATCAGTTGATACATGTGACTTTGAATTACTTATTAAATGTATATTTGGATGGAGAAAAGAAAAAAAAAAAAAAAAAAAGGAAACTGAATGAAAACGTTGCAGTTTTAGAAGGCATAGGGTAAGGGGAGTAGGGTTAGTGGAGTAGTATACTCCGTGCGACCCCAACCGCTAATGACGGAGCCATGATTTTAGTTTGGGATAAGCTAATAGACTATGTCGAGTTTATCGGATGTGTTGGATTAGAAAATTTTATAAATCAAACTGGATTACAGATAGATTTTTTTAATGTAATATATTTTTGTCCGGGTGGGCTTAGCCCCCTTAGGGTTATATACTAGCTACGTCCTTGCCAACCGCGTACCCATACTCCCGGTCCAGTAGTGCTAAGTAAGTTATAAATGATTCGATGGGTCTGTTAGTGCTAAGAGAGCCATAATGATCCGATCAATCCCCACTTGGTTTAAAAGGCCAACACAGATTGACAATACCTTTACTGCTTTATTTCTTCTTCATGCTTCTATTGAAAGCTGGTTGACGAAATTCATCAATGTCCGCCGCCGCGATTTTCCCGTAACGCCCCGACCCGAAAGCCTAACCCTTGTCGAAATACCACTAGTGAGAACAACTATTTGTGAGAATACCATTCATTTGTCGAAATACCACTCGCCCCCTTGCGTAAAAAATGGCTTGGCCAATAACACTAGTGGTATTTCAACAAATGAATGGTATTATCACAAATAGTGGTTCAAAGTAGTGGTATTTCGACAATTATCCCGTATTTTTTCGGTGGCCGAATTAAGGGGTTTGTTCTCCGAAAAAAACTCGGGTTTTCGAGTCGAGGCGTTACATTCCCACCCAAACGGACGAAGAACAAACTAGCCGGATTTTAGATCTAAACCACTCCGGCTGTCCGGCACACCCCAAAAAAAAAAAAAAAAAAAAAAAACAATGATAAGGAAAAAAAGGAAGACGAGGAAAAACAACTTAATTACCATCAACAGATCGACAGGGGAAGATAGCAGCAGATCTGCATATGATAAAAGATCTTACGTTACGTACTAGAAGAAAAACTGGGTGCATGACGCCACCAACAAAGCTAAGGAAAAAACCAATGTCTTTTTAATTTACGGTTATTTTTATGCCGTTTTTCCATGTCTTTGCGTCTACTTTGATTCTCATGGCATTCATGATCTGTTTTTCTTTTGGTGGCAAGTAGTACTATATATCTATATATATATACAGTATATAGAGGTAGGATTGAAAAAGAGTTTGAAGAGAGTGAGATTTGAATGTAAAGAAAAGGAGAATTTATGGAATTAATTAGCCGACGGTTTGGTTAAACATGTGAAAGATGCATAGAAGGCGCATAATTAAGGTGAAGTACCGGTGAAACATGGGGAAAAGCCGTTTTTTTTTTTTTTTTTCCCGCGAATTATAAATTAATGAAAAATAATTTGATTGTTAATAAGATCTGAAATACGACATCTTCGCGCAGATTCACCGTCCACTTTCGTTGTTCTGGGAATTCGATGGCGGCGATTTCGACGACGTGCCGCTTCACCGCTTGGAAGAGATTGATGGGCATTCGTTGACTTGAAATGATCCCCGGCCCTCTAATACATTTGACAATCAAGTGTAAAAAACACATGCACAAAACGATGTCAAGTGTATCGGAGACTGAGAGGATCAATGCTCCATTACAAATTTGGGGGTGGGGAGGAGGAGGAGGAGGGTGGGTTTGTGTTTTTTTTTTGGGCGTGCCGTGATAAGTGCCGTGCATCGTTTACATCGAAATTTTAAACAGATCTGTCGTTGAAAAATTGACGGAAACGGTGCACTTTTTTCTATTAAATTTGCTCCACTCTTTCCCATCGAAATTCCGACAGAAACGATGTACGGCACCTATCACGGCATCCCCATCTAGACGTGACCGGTTCCGGGTCCATGGCACGACCCTCCGGTTCCAGGTCTAAAATGGAACCGGAACCGCCGGTTCCAATTTCTAGCCGGTTCCGCCGGTTCCCGGGAACCGGCGGGTTTGGCGGTTCCCCGGTCCGAGTCCGGGTCTCGGCGGTTCCCGGGTCAGACAGTTCAGATCACGGTTCCAAAAAAATCAAATTTTTTTTTACAAAATTTGTATAACTTACGTTAAAATTAATAATAAATTCTAATTGGTTATTAAACTATATATAATATTTAATTTCATAACTATGTTTAAAAAAAAAAAAACATACGGCTTGTATAATATTTAATTTCAACCAATCTATATATAATATTTAATTTCATAACTTATATTCTAGATAATTTGTAAGTAAATTAAAGAATATAGTTTTCTAACACTATAAATACATCTCAAACCCAACAATTTTTTTCTCACACCTTCTTTTCTATATCTTTATATCCTTCTTCTATTCATCTATCTTCTCATTTTCTACTTATTACCATTATAATTATCAATAATTCATCTAAGGCTCAATAGACTATCAATTGAAGTTGTTCTGATTTATTCGTGTATTTCTTATAGTCTGAAGAGATAGTTGGATAATTATTTTTTATTATTTGACAATGGCTAATCCACATGCCCCTATATTTACCGATGAGGATGACGGTGGTGTGCCATGGGACGAACATCCTTACGATACTCGATTCACATCATACGATCAATTTATCGAGTACCGTGAAAACTGGATGGGTAGAGCTATTGTTGGTGAACGGAGATTGGCATGGGAAAGTCTACCTATTGAGATTACGGAATTGGTGAAAAGTGTAGAGTGGTATGGGTTCGTCACTGACCCCCACCCCAGTTACGAGATGAATCGCTCAATCGTTCGTGAGTTCTACGCAATTGTTGCCACAACGGAAATGTAACAAGAGAATTCACCTGGAGTGGTGTACGCGTCCAATTCACACCGCGTTGGATCAACCATTATTATTTACTTGAAGATATCCCTCGTCATGTTGATTTTTTCAGACCGTTTCAGTGGACTGAAAAATTGTATGCTAACATGGTACGACATTTTGGTGAGACTCACCTCTGGACACCTATGATTAGAAGGAGTAGTCAACATTTACCCTCGTAGATGGACCCCTGAAGTCGTTCGGACAACCATTTTGTTTCTTGCCTATCACCTTCATGGTACTGTAAACCACACTGAACCGCCCATTGAGATGTACATCCTTGCGTACGCTTTTCTTATGAAGGAGCTAATAGATGTAGGCCAATACATCGTGGAAAGAATTGACCAGATAGCTATGGGCAATGCAGGCGATGGTTATATTTTCTTTCCATTTCTTATCATCGCTTTTGCTAGAGAATTCAGGGTACCGCAATATGATACAGATAACATTTCTGGACCCAATGAACCTATTTTACACGAATAAAAGAGTAGGGTGTAATTTATAAATATTTTGTAACATTTAAAAAAATATTTGTTATTCAAGTTTTTTGTGTTTTATATAATTTATTTTATAATTTCATAAATCTAAAAATAATTTAAGTAATAGTAACACTAGTATGTTGTGTACTGAAAATTTCGGCCAAAAAGTTAGATGATTAATTACATAATAATTACATAGATGATTATGTTCTTAAATAAAATAATTTTACATCCTTGCTCGTTATTTATTTATTTATGTGGGTAAAAAATGATGAAATGGATATGTATTTATAGTGTGATGAGTGTGTGCTATTTTAAAATAAAATAAAATTTATTCAAAATTTTTGAATATATATACGTTGGTCAAATTGGAATGTTGGTCAAATTTTGAAGGGAATAAAAAAAAATATATATATATATATCACCCAAGTGAAAAGAATTTATAATATTCTTGATGAATCATGTTTGGTCGAAAATTATTTTCAAATCAATGTTCTGTGTTGAACATGATGTTCTACGTGCATTTGTTCCCCATTTATCTTCATATGGCTTTCTCCAATTTCTATTTAGAGTTAAAAGCAATTGCTCTATGTATATTCTAATTATATATCTATATATATACAAGACAGTACTTTTATGTCAACTTGGTGTGAATGGACATGTTTGACCTCGGGGAGCAAGAACACATGGAGATTTTGAGGGACACAAAGGTCCCATGTAGAAGGGGGGGACCTACAATGGATGATCATTGGAAGGAGCATTTTTCATTCGAAATGCCTCGCTCCCCGAGGGTACTCAAAGGGGTTTACGGCTATGGATTAGTCTCTCCTCCCAGCACAAGACGATGGAGCCAATGTATGAAGAAATGACAAGCAAGGACATAGCTGAGGCAACAAAAGATGGGGTGAAAGTGAAAGTGATAGCAGGGGAGGCCACGGGAGTCAATCTCCGGTGTACACAAAGACACCCACAATGTATTTGGATTTCACTTCAAATCCAGGAGCCCACCTTGAACAACCAATCCCATCAACATGGAATGCATTTGTGTATATATTGGAAGGGGAAGATGTGTTTAGCAGTACATCAATATCTCCTCCTGTAACAGCCCACAGTGTTCTTCTTTTTGGATCATCAGGAGATGGGATTCAAGTCTGGAACAACAATGTCTCTTCTACGGATTGCCCCTTTCATATGCTTTTTCCCCTTGATTTTGTATTTGTTTAAATGTTCATTTCACCTTTTCCTCTCTCTTGCATAAATTTTTTTTTTCGTATTTTGGGCATTTTTCTGTTGCCTGATATTTTAGATTTTTGAAATTTCAGGCATGTGGTGCTCTCTCATGAAGTGGCGAAACTGCTCCCCAAGAATCGTCTCCTTTCTGAAGTGAGTTTAATTATCTTTATTCATTTTCAAAGTTAGCTAGCTTAAAATGCTCTTCCGTTTTTTTATTTTGAGGGTACATGTTTTGACTTTGGGGTTTTAATCGTTCATTTGTTTGCAATAAATTAGTCACAAAAATGTTGCTTAATTGATCCATTTAGGTTGATTTGAGTTTCACGCTTAGGTTCCTTTGTCATATACAATGTTCTATATATAATATATACAATGTTCCATATACAATGTTCTTGGGAAACTCTGATATATAATTATTCTTTCGAGCATCCTGTACGCCATTTCCGCTATGATTCTCATACAATACATGGGATTGGTTTCCAAGGCTACATGATGGTTTCACGCAACAACTAATAGGGAAACATTGCTCTTTTGTTCACATCTATGTGTTTTCCATTTTTTTTTTGTGTTTTCCTGCGTCGTCATTATTTCACTTCTGGTGGGGTTATTTGCTCTTTTGCTACGATGGTGAAAGGATATGGCACTACGGATTGCAATTGGTACGGGTACATTTGAGTTTTATCTTACCTGTCACAAAATTTATGTACATTCATTCTTCAATTTTCTTATATTGGATCTGTAAATGGTATTTAAGATGTTTGGATATGTAAAAATTATATTTTTTTGTCTTCTGTGGTCTGCAACATGGTGCACCACTTTTTTTTGCAATTTATGCTAAGCAATTTGAAAGAGGATGATGATCTAGGAAAGAAATGTGATATTGATTTGTGTTATGCTTCTATGATATAATTAAATCTCAGAGGCATCAACCCTTTTTATGGAAAACCATGAGTTTGATTGTGATTATGCAACGTGATTGTGACATACGTGATTAATGTAAACCATGCATCCGGAAATGCAGAGAATTCCGTATCCCTCAATGCAATCACCCTCCATTTTATCTATGAGTTTTTCACATGTTGCAAAATTAATGAGTGTGAATGAGTACTTTTTTTCCCTTTATATTTTTGTTTGGATTGATTTTTCTATTGTTACTTGATATTTTGAAGAGTATTTATTCCCAATTTGAGTTTCAGGTTCACTGTTATGTCGTGATGTTAATACGTGCAGCCAGAATGATAGCGCTGGAGGTTAGTATTTGATTAGTAGATTTGTTGATCTCCTTACAAAATTATATACTTAAGGATTCTACATATATCCTTTATTGTTGGGTTCACTTCATGTAATTGCAGATTTCTTATTTTTTTAAACCGAGTTGGTATAGCATAATCTATCTCCTTTTCCCATTTATTGTTGTTGATATTCGACCTATATTTTTATTTTTTGTGGTTTTGCAGATTGTACTTTCTTTGTCGTGTATTCCCTTTTGGAAGTCAACATACTATGTTTTTCTTCAGGCGTAATGAGATTGTTGGTGTATGGAGGATAATACCATTGGAAATAAGAATCTGATGGTGGTGAAGAGGACCACGGTTGAGGTACCCATGGGTTAGCTTGCTTGCTTCATTGACCCTCCAATCTTCTTTATATAAGGTTAGAAAGTTTTCAAATCAAGCAATCTCATGGTTTTGATGGAGTTAGTAGTGTACGTTTTTACTCCACATGTAATTGCATGCTTTAAATAGACTTAGTGGCGTATTGTAACCACATGTAAAGCATGAACATTTTTTGTATAAATTTTGTTGAACTTTATGACATTTAATAATTAAGTATGGCGATTCTACCCTTCAGGGGCATCATATTCATATGGGATTCATGTATTTGTGCTGGAGTTTGAAAATTTCTAATTTGCAGCTATGGATCTCATCTTCAAAGTGAGGTATTTCTTCTGTTGCTCAAGTAGTTCCTATGAATATAATCGTCATCTCATTTTTTTTGTAGTCTATGTCATTTAGTTTCACATTGATTGTTTTATCTTTTTGCTGATACATGTTGGTAATGAGCTTACTGGGTTCTTAAGAAGCTGGAAGTATATTTCATTGTAAGGTTGTCGGTTTAGCTAAATCTACTTGGTAGTTATAAGGCTCGAGTGTGGTTTCCGTCATGTTGATGTTCCTCTACGTGTTGCATTATATGCCTATTTTACATAATATTAAATTGTTCATCTTCATGCCAACATCAAAATTCATACGTACTAAGCACCTGAGATTTAATTTTCTCTTAAGCAGAGTCCATATTTTGGTAAGTTCCCCCTTTCTGTGTTTTGTTTCAGGATCTTTGACCAACACAATTATATTTTGGTAAGTTCCCCCTTCCTCCCTTAAACAATTTTCTCAATTGTATTTGGTTTTTTTCCTTTTTTTTAACGAGAAATATCCATTGTTTTACCTAATTCATTTTGATTCGAGAAAATGATTGTTCTGAAATGGATTCAATGTTTTATTGTTTTTAAACAAAGCGATTGGAACAATGATTGTTACTTGAAATTTTATGGTATAACCATTGTATGATTAGGTGGTACCAAGTGGGTTGGGAAGCCGAGGGTCGTCTCTGGGGCACCACTATTTGATGCTTTATCGAGGCAGTTTGGAGCCTTCCCCTCCTCGGACAAACTAATGAAAGGTATTTCTCGCATTTCATTTCATGATCACGAGCATGTGTGTTTTGCCATAATCAAATTCATATGATTTGGTCACATATCTAAGCACCTTGAGAAAGGGCACATCAACTATTGTTATGAAACACTTTTATCGAAATCTTTTACATTTACTATTCGTTATGGAAAACAACAAAACAAACCTATATCTAATCGTTGAAAGCTTTTGTTGTCTCTTTATTTCATATCTTCCAATTATAGATATTCAGATTTTCTCATGTATGATGAAGAGTACGTATCCAATTATTTTCTCTATTTTGAACCTCTCTACTTGCTATGTTTGTGAATACTGCATTTCTCCTCTTGCAAGTCTGCGAGAATGCCATCTCATTGCTAGCTCTGATGGGTCTTATTTTGATGGTATATCTTATGTAGAGTCTATATGTGATATGTTGTCTATTTAGGAAGCATGACTTCCAGATAAATGAAAATTATGAAAATTTCTGACCTTGACGATGTTGAACATACTTTTTCTTCCCCTTCAGCAGTCAAGTTGCCTTATGGAGATCATTTAATTCACCGCTGAGCCACAACTTTTAATTCAACATTTATGTGGAGATAATTTCCTGGGAAATGATGGCCACAAGGAATGATTCAATTAAGGCTTTAACGAGAGAGACGGTTTGAATAAGTACATGGGGTTGAAGGATTGACATATGCAATTGATGATTTTGACGATTAACGGTGATTCAAAGGTATATGTGTTAAAGGATAAGTTTTCTCTCCTTAATAAAAAACATTAAAAATAAACAACCATTCGTTTTGCATGGTTTATGAGAACATTCAAAGAACATAGATTAATAAAGGAGGATAGTTTGTCATGGACATGGGTATATGGCATTGTAGAGTACGTGATTATTATGAAAAAGTATCATATACTACGATATTTATTCAATTCATATATGAATGGAATTCAATATGGGAATCCAAATCAGACGTCCTACGATCAGGGACAGATATATGTGTGTTGGGATGGGGTCACTTGACCTCACTGTGGTCCGGGGATAGTTTTTTATTTTTTATTTTTTTTAGTATTAAAACAATATAGTTTTGTTGTTAAAAATATCGTTTTGTCGTTACAAAATGCAGTTTTAGGTTTTGGTGACCCAACCGAAACAAATGTTCACTATAAACATATAGTTTTTAAATCCGGTAACCTCATTGAAATAAATTTCTGGTCCGCCCTTGCCTACGATATATGATTCAACACTTTTGCACCACAAATTTGAACGCTTTTTTTTGGGAGAACTAACACTATTTTTTAGCACGTCATTTTCTTTAATACTCTTTCTTAAAGTTTACGTCCTTCCGTGCATTGCACGGGTTTATGACTAGTATATATATATATATACTAGTTGGAAACCCGTGCCATGCACGGGAAGAGATACATTCAAAGGGAAAAAAAATCTAAAGAAACCTATTTCAAAATGTTAACAAAGAATCGGACCAAATTTAAACAATATTAAAGGTTAACCAAAACACTACGTTATTCCAAACTCAAAAAATATATATACATTCTTTGACCAGTTGGCAGAAATGCGCTACTTTGCAATGCATCTACACGTCTACATTGCCCATACAACAGTAAAAACTTGAATTACCAGAAAGGAAATTAAAATATAGATGGTATCTATAGTATAAGCATCCTTAGATACAACTCGACTACCAATTCTTGTTGATATAAGAAATATAGTAGCGCCTTCCTTAACAAACCTATAGCTTTTAAAGCGAACGATTATAGCTTTTAGGAGAACTGATGCATGCAAAGCGTTATTGGAGCTGATCTTTAACATGGTATCGAAATATAGTAGCCGAGAGGTCTCAAGTTCGAACCTGGCTATAAACATTATTATTTCCCCCATTTATATTGTGCACGTGATGCGTGTGTTGGGCCTCTTTGTTATTGGGCCTAGTTTGCTCTCGGTTCCCTGCTATAAACATTAGTTGGCTTAGCGCTTGTTATAGGCCCACACTTGGCGGGGGCGTGTTAAAGTGATATAAGAAATATAAGAAGACCTTCCTTAACAGCCTATTTCTAGCTAGCTATGTCATTAATTTCATCGTCTAAAAGCGTTTCAAGTCATTAGCTCAGGCAACTTGACAACATGACTTTGGACGATTGCAACTTCATATCCTTTTATTCTCATAATAAGTAAACCTTGAAACTTTTTCATGATTCCCAAATCAATAAGACATCAATAAATTATATAATGTCATATGTCATACCATTTCTACTTTGCAGGTAAATAGAAAGAAGATAGGGTAAAAGAGGGATCCTTGTCTCTCTACACAAAATTATACAAACAATTAAGAGATCTAAGAGTAGAAGATAAATACTATGCACGTGAAAGATAGCAATATAGCAGTAACCATGAACAAAAATATTCGCCGGAAGGGAAAAAAATCAATTACTCTTTCTTTAAGTGATGCGCATCACTTGAATCACCCATTTCTTACTATGAACGTGGTATAAAATATTTTCTTTAAGTATCCTCTTTTGCAAGTACCGCAAAAAAGGTAGACCACATATATATCACTTAAAATGAACAGAAAACTTTTCATGGAGAAAAGAAACTCAGCCTTAGTACCTTACTACTATGATTGTCTACTTTGAAGAACATGCAGCCGGTCAACACATTATTTTCTGTTTGCAGAATTTTCGGCTTAATTTTAACAGAGAATGAACCCCCTAGCCCAGAATCAAATAGATCTTTGGTATTAGAAAGACCAAAACAATTTTCCAACAAAACAGGAAACTCAAAACAGAGCACCTGATTCAATTAGACTATTATATTTCAAGGCAAACATCAAAGTAGTAATCCATAAACCAATTACGTACCAAGTGTATGACGTCAATAAACAACATTTTCATTACCCTTTTTAGTCTTTAATCACCACCAAAGTGACAGTTTTCAGAAAATTCATTGGGATAACTAGGCATTGAAAAGCCCACTCATATGCAAGCTGCATCTGTCATTGTCACTAAAGTAATAGTATTAGTAGAAGACAATTAACTTAACCTAAGGAAAATAACCAGGAAATGGATACATTCTGATCATCCTATTGGTAAATCAACCCTATGAAACTGTTTGACGTATAAATAGGTAGCTAACTTTGCGGACGGTGGTGTGAGTTGAAAGTGTGATATCAATTTTGTGACGGATATGAATTGTGACGGATGAGTAAACACATCAATGAGGAAAAGAACTCGAGGTAGTTTACCTTTCTTTGATGCCAAGGTCTTTGATTGAATTCTGTGCAATGGGGCTTTCACTGTTGGATATAACCAAAAGTCATGTGAACATGAAACTTCTGCATTTGGTGTAAGAGGTGAGCCGTGTGCTGAAACATAAAAAATAAAAAGCATTTGGTGTAAGAGGTGAGCCATGTGCTGAAACATAAAAAAATATAAAAAGTAAAAAAATCGTTTACAATTTTGAAAATGAAATAAATTCAACGAATGAAAGATAGAAATGATGAATCAAAATCAGAGTAAAATGTCGAAGACAAAAGCGTGATGCAAGAATGAACCTAAAGTCATTGTTAATAAATGCGCAAAACCTGAGCCTGTAGCATAAAGTAATAAATTTCATTGTTGTAAAGAGTGGCATACTTTCAAATTCGTCTCAAAATACAGATCCCGTCAGACCACCAGAAAACCTAAAACGATAAAAGTATGAGTACCCGTTTCTCAAATATCTGGAAAAATAAAATTCAACAAAATGGCCATGGGAAAGGCCAAGAAATGTCTTTACATGCAACTTACCAAGTTTTATTTCCATGCTCGTTGTTTCCAAAACTGCACTTATTCCGGAAGTGACCTTAGATATCAAACAACCGTAAAATGTAAAGGCATTAAGAAATTAGAGACCTCATAATGTTCTACTGAAATGAATAATAAATCATACCTGCAAACAAAAAAATACATAAACAAACAGTCTATCACAATCTGTCTATTATGCTGATAGTAATGGAAATTTTCAAGAAGAAGAAATTGTGACAAAGACAAAACCTTCTTTTCCATAAAGTCCAAATACAAAGCAAACCCAAAACTCATCAGATCAAAGACAACACATTTCATTGCATATAATATGCATCATGAATAGAAAATATATACATCAAAGTTTGACCTTTGGGGAAGTAAAAGCCGTAATATAAAAACGTAAATGGTCGATCGATGTACAATCATTTAAAGCACAATGAAAAATAAGGGTCGAAAAACTCACTTGCTTCTGATTTGAGAATTATTCCAGAAACCATATATAATAACCCATCCCTCAACAGATCCTCTAGGGCATGGATTACCATCGACGTGAGAAGAGTGGAAGCGTGCAGATAACCATTTGTTTGCTAATAGGGGAATATTAACTTTAATCAAAGCGTTCACATCTCGCAGCCCAACTCATTAGATCAAACGAAACAAAATTTAGATAATTCTAATAATCCCATTAATTTAGCGTGGTGAAGAAAAAAAAACCCTTTTGTCGACGTATTTGGCAGGAGTGATAGGGGTAAGGGTTGAGACAATGAAAGCCCTTAATCGCTTCTTGACAAATAATGCATAATCTGTCGGATCTCCTCCTCCTCCACCTCTACATCCACCACCACCTTGTAGCAGTTTCATTGAACCTCCGTAGTCCGTCCTCACACGTGGTCTTGAAAAACAAAAGGCTGCTGCCAAACAAAATTAATAACTGCAAAATTAGGAAAAAGGAAAGAAACTTGCAATTTGTAGGTTAGCAGACTTTGAAATGATTCCCGTGTCCAAGGCATAATCTCTACAAACAGCAAGGTCAAGAGGGTTACCTTGAGTATGTCCAATTAAGGAACTAATAACGCCAAATCCCATAAACAGTAAATGAGTAGCAAATTAACATAATAACGATCAGAAAAGTAAAATTAATAGTTTAGACAAACAATGGAATGAAGGGCATTTTAACGAAAATAAAAAGGAGATTCCTGAAAGCCGGATTAGCCAAATTCACCTACCAATTAAAACAAATAAAATCCTTTTCGCTCAAGGAGAAACGTGGCTTGACTACCGCCGGATGCTATGAAATAAACTATTGAAAATTGGGGGTCAAGATTTCACCACTTCAGGTTCTGTTAATGCTACAATGTGCAGAGTTTTTAAACAATTGATATGTTCATTTATAGTGCTCTGGACATTTGGCTTTGGTATTGCTACTGCTTAGATATATGTTCTTACTGTTGCTGCAGGTGATACAAGGGCATACACCTTTTAAAGAACTGGTTAAGAGGTGCGAAGCCAACTTAATTCTGTTTTTTTGTTGGAAATGCAGTGAGCATTCAGTAATAGTTGTAGCTCCATTCTACTTGCATCCATGGTGTGTGTAGTAAACTGAAAAATGCTTCCTTCGCTAACTTACAGGCCTGTATGTAGATGCTCTGTGTTCTTAATGGCTTTAGTCATTTTGCAGCCGTGACCGAGTGTAAATTCATTATGTTAGCTTTGGCCAGTTAGTTTTTTGGTCTTCTCCTGGTTCATGTTAAATGTCTCAAGTTCTGGATAGTATTTAATGACTTTAATGCTCGGTTATTGATTTCTTATCATTTTGGTGTCTTCTATAGATTCAAGAATGAGCTAGTTGTTGCTGTGGGAAAAGGAGAGCCCGCTGAAGTCATGTCACAATATGGCTTTAGGTAATGTTAGTGCTGATAGCTTATTATGGTCACCACTGGCTTGCTGTTTGGGACTTCAATTTGATCAATGGTTTCATTACAGGAACGTCGTTTCAATTGATGACTATGCTGCTAGCTTTGAAAATATTGATCCCTTGTCTAAGTACAAGACGTGGATGAAGCCTGGTCAACGCAAAGCAACAAGCACTCGTTGTTGCGATCAAAGAGTCCATGCCGTGTTTGTTGTCAGTGATCCAATTGACTAGAGCAGAGACATCCAGGTGCTTCAATTCCTTTTCTTAATTGAGTTTGTGTATTATTTATTGAAGTTTCTGTTGAATCTGGCCTAGTCACTGAGTCGAACTCAAGATGGGGTTTAGTCACTTTCTAATGATCAATGTAAATGAACTCGAACTATTATGTTTCGACAACATTTTCTACGTGTGGCGTGCCGCTAAAAATCAACGTTGCAGATGTCCTAAAAGATATCATAAATCGACGTGGCACCTACTTCTCTTGTTTAGATTTAACCTAACCAAGAAGACAAATAGCTGTCTCTAGACCAACATAAGTACAACAAAAGTAATTGGTGTATCTCTCCTCTCCGATCTCCTAACTTGTGTGATTAATCCTTGTGTCTACTTTTCCTCGTAATTCCCTACACCAGAACGTGTGTTTAATTCAGTTTTAAGCTACGGGTGCAATCTCCTAATCTTATCTACTTTCATTAAAAAGACAGTAGACGTCAATGTGCAGTTAACCTCCTTCGTTGGTTGTATTAACCCACACGCAATAAGTTTTAGAAAGTGCCGGCTCAAGACCGAGAACCTCCCTAAGCAGCTATCGTGGATTGACTAGCCCGTTCCTAGGGATTGATCAGACTATGTCCAAACTAACACTTCACTTTATCGTCCTTCATGTTAATTTACGATGACGCAAAGTAGATTGGCCGATCTAACTAAACGTGGATTAAACCTATCGATCAACGAAGCTAACGCCGAATCTTCATATTAAGGTGACCTAAAGGGTGTCCCACGGTTGCGATATAGACCGTCGTTGCCGCGGCGGTGGCGGTTCCTAATTCTGAAATCTACATCATTCTGTTCTGGTTATTCTAGCTAATTACGATTCGTTTAGACATGCAGATTAATTACAACACGTTAATCTAACTTAATCTACCATGATTAAAATATGAAGGAACGTTCAAAGCTTCATACATTTATCAATGGAGGATCTAGCTTGATCAACCCAAGCTAGTTGATGGATTGGAGGAGATAACCAAGCAAACGAACTTAAAAGAAAATCACGAACTATTTATTTCATAGATGTAATAATTTGAAGCAATAATGAGTATGTATCAAGATATGCGCCCATATAATGAATAAAGTATAGGCTTTATGTAGAGCTGTAGCCGACCTAATTGATCTAACCATAACCGACTTAATACACATTACGGCTCTCTCCTCTTCGTGTCTTCCAAGTTGCCGCGGCTGCGGCTAGGTTTCCGCACCGCGAGCCTTCCTTGCTTCCCTCTGGTCCGGTAGACTTCAAACAGACTTTTCCTGTCCTGAGCCTAATGTTCTCTTTAAACCCGCACGAAACACATAGAGATCGACTTCCACCATGTTCGCAAATTAGTTGCAGCTCGCAAGCTCGGCATCTCTTTTATCTCCTCGAAGGATCAGTTAGCCAATGTCCTCACCAAACCGTCGGCGCAACCTCGTTTTGCCAGTTTGAAGTCCAATCTCCGTGTTCAGCCTCTTCCCACGGGATTGCGGGCGTGTCGAGAAGAATCTAGATGTTTGAATATTTATCTTATTATTTGTATTTATTTAATTATTACTTGGGGCCTAAGTTATAAAGGCTATATAATTGTACATACTCTATTCGGTTGAATCAATGAAACACGATACACTTTGAATCTTGATAACTACATTGTTGAGTTTACTTACTATATTTTGTTAGACATTGTTAACATTAAAATGAATCAATGAATCTCGATTTTTCTTTACAATGAATCTCAAATATTTTTTACAATGAATCTCGATTTTTTTTACGTTAGTATAAGCAACAATAGCAACACTCCAGACCTTCTATTCAGACTGCTATCCTCAATATCCGTCAAAACTTATTTCATGCTCTGCTCAATAATCGCCTTATCAGAGTGGATAAGGATGACGACTGCTTGCTTGACAATCGGATCATTAGTTCCTTTTCCCCGCGTATTGCTATGCACATCATACTTGGTGAATTGGCAAAAACCCCCGCATCATTTGGTTAAGTTGAATACGATGGCTCTTCCTTAGGCAACCACAGCCCCGCCGGCGGTGGCTTTCTTATTCGCGACTCTCATGGTCAACTTCTTTATGCTGTCAGTGAACCTTACGCTAATTGCACCAGTCTCATTGCGGAAACGAAGGCCCTCCTAGCCGGCCTTACTTATTTTGAACTTTTTTTTTTTTTTTTTAGAGTGGGAGGGATATTTCTATTGAAAAGAAAAGTTGAGGTCTTGTTTATATAGAGATGCTAAGAAGGGCTTTAAAAAAAAAAAGAAAAAGAAAAAAGAGATGCTAAGAAGGATGCACTAAAATGTTTTTAAATTTGTCTAATTTATTGTGTGAATTGATTCCCGAAATCACTCTTGATCAATGATTCAAGAGATTCATGCAGACTTTTCGCAAGCAAATCAAAATAATTTTTTTTTTGAAGCAAATCAAAATATTAAATGAATGATTTTATTTCAATGATTCAAGAGAATCGTGCCGACTTTTAGCAAGTAAATCAAAATATTAAATGAATGATTTTATTTATTATTTTATTTTGTATTTTACAACCCGGGGAGGAAAAGGTACAAATTTTGACATACAGTCAATAGTTTTTTTTTTAGAGCAAATGCACTCTTTTTTTTAGCAAGCGCAAAAACATTCAATAATATAATGATTTGAATTCTAATATCGTTTTCATATAAATTATAGCAAAATAAAGTATTTTTAACATACTTGATGTGTCTTTATAAATTTTAAAACTTTTATTTTATTTCCCTAAAAAAAAAACTTTTATTTTATCTACCTCCTGTCGCCTAATAAAATCAATTGATTTTCAAAACAAAAAAAACTAATAAAATCAATTGTTCTCCAATTGCTACTTCAGATCCTTTCACTGCTGCATCCACATTGAATTTTCCCGAATTTTCTTAAAACTAACCTTGTTTATATAAAGTTTTATAATTTTTCTTTGATAATTTACATTCTCGCATCCTTTGATTGTTTAAAAAGTATAAATTGATTTTAAAATGTAGGTCGATCGTGTGGCAAGCGCTTTTTTGAAATGATGATTAGCTTCAAAGAAATAATAAAAATAAAAGTGAAATGTGGAATCTTCGTTGTCCAAAGGCCCCACCAACGGTAATGTGCCAATTTTAGTATATTGCAAGAAACAAACGCCCGAGCCTAATGACTGCCATTGTTCCGTCTCGAGAGTTTTACGAAAAATGTAAATCGAATGTGTAAGGGGTTGCATATACACCAAGGGCGGATCCAAGTAATCAAAGGCGGATCCAAGTGAAGTAGGGGGGCCGTGGCTCCATTGAGATAAAAAAAAAAAAAACGATATAGTTTATTGGTAAATAATGTAAAAACACCACTAATGTCATCACTTGATCTTCGAATTTGTTCTGGTGCATCCGCTAAGAAATTTTTTTAAGTCCGCCACTGATATACACCTCTTACTATCGATGTGGATAATGCATTATCGAGGAGGATTAGCTCTTATCTCCGACAACAAAGACCTCATATGCAATGTAAGTTCATTTTACTCGACTCCAGCTTTTTCGTATTTTTTTGCTTCGGATTACAGAATAGGAAGTTTCAATTGAATTAAATCGTTGAATAAATGTTGTTTTATGTGAAAATTAAAGTTGATGCAATTCTAGCTAGCTCGAGTGTTCTGAAAAGAATGGCTGAAAACAACTGGTTTCTTCATCTATTCCGATGAATAAATAGATTCTGATAATTCGCGTATTGAGTCTGGGACTGTTCCTCTGGCAACTGGGGTTGAGAGGAATCCCAAGGCAGGTATTGAAACTGCCATGGTAGATATAGAAGCTACCATCGTCAACTCTTTTTTATAACCATGAAGTTGAAACTAATAGTTCTATTTTTTTTTCGAGAGGACTAATAGTTCTGTTGAGAACATAAAAAATGATAGGTCAGTTGTGGTTGATCATATTGGTGATCCCACAGTTTAAGGTTTGGTTTAAGGATGCATCTATTATGTTTTAAAGAAGATTGATTGTGTTTTTTTACTTGGTTCATATCATTAAGCTTTCTAATAGACTAGTGTTACTTTGTTGGTGTGTTACTTTGTTGGTGTGTTACTGTGTTACTGTGTCATTTTCAGCCATATATAAGCCAAATTTAAGGCTGAAAATTAGATTTTGGAGCAACAAATAAAGTGTTTAAGGGTGCACACACTTGGTTATTTATCCCAAAGATCTTTGCTTGTAGTTTCTTGTCATTGAAGTGGAAATCTAATGGCTAATTTCATATGTTGTATCTTGTGCATATGTTGCCCGGTTTGTAATCCGGGTGGTAACACGAGTAGTTGTCGACAGTCCTTTGTTGAGAACAAAAATAGACTAGTGTGTTTCTTTGTTGTTTGTTAATAAAATGTGTTACTTTAATTGTAATATATATTTTGGATGTTAATAAAATGTGTTACTTTGTTGTTCTTTGTGTTGCTCTGATTTATCATATTTATGATAATATATGGATTAATCTCAATCCTGATGTGATCACAGTTTCCTGCTTGGTTCAAAATAGGGTTTGATGTGTTAGTTAAGGATCACTTGGATACATGTGATCTGAACACTTCTCGTTGGCTCTATTCTGGAATGAGTGAGTAGTCTGTGACTTCACAGATATGGAATCCATTCCTTCCTACGGAAAGTAGACAGACAGTTCCCTTATTTGTTAATCCTAGAAACTGATCGATGGGCCCAGTTCATATTATATTAGTTATGAACTAATTAATCACTAGGGTTTAATGGTAAATAAGGATAAGATGTTTTGAGAAGGGTTTACGGAGATATCCCGAATCAAAACGAACAGTCTATGGATAATTTATCCGTATGTAATGATTATATCAATGGACGCTTTTACTCAGTGATTAGAGTGTAAGTATATATCTATAATCGATAGAGTTCAGTTTCGGGTTTATGGTGGCGTAATCCCGAAATTAATAGATTGAATAAGAATTGTTCTGTTCGATGAATAATTTTATTTAATTTATTGTAGCTACTGGTTATAGGTCCATGGTCCCCGATGTGGCTCCTAACATGCATATGTTTCTCGACGTTGGGCCTCAATGATAATTAAGTAGTTGGACTATTTAATTGATGTGCGAATAATTATTTAGTGGGCTAAATAATTAAATACATGGAAAAGACATTTTTCGTGGACTCGGCCCATTATGTGAAATTTTGTGTGCTAGCCTTATTTGACTGGGGTATGGCGTGTTGTGACATGTTGTAATTAGAGAGAAATTAGTTTTCTTAGATAATTACATGTCATGTGATTAATTGTTTATTTGTTAAATAATTAATTAAGGAAAATATATTATATTGATCCTTATATATTCTAGATTTACTCTAGATTATTCTAGGAATATCTTTTATGAAAAAGGATTATTATAATTGATTTTGTATTAATTATTAAATCCTTGGAGGACAAGGATTTCTCTCCTATATAAAGAAAGTTCTCCTAAGCCGAAACTCGTAGGATTTCTCCTATATAAAGGATTTCTCTCCTATATAAAGGATTTCTCCGAAACTCGTAGGATTTCTCTCCTATATAAAGGATTTCTCCTAAACCGAAACTCGTAGGATCGTTGATTAAAGTACAGCAAACGATTCAGCTTTGAAAAGTATATTTTTATGGCTTTTTGAATATATATAACGAAAATAACAAAAGGATATGTAAATACTCCATCTCAGAATATTTACTACGGTGATCCCATCTCAGGAACACCAACCAATTACCCCGTCACAGGATAATCGAAAGAAGTCCAATCTCTGAAAACTTCTTAAAAGAAACCCAATCTCTGAAAGTTTCTTATGATGAAAATTCAATCTCTGAATTTCAATCAAAATAGTTTTTTGATTCAATAATAAGCTCATATTCAAATACAAGGAAATGCCTTATATAGGCTAAAGACTCCAAGTCCAATTGCCATTTTATCAATGTGGGACAAAATAACAATAATTAAAAATAATAATAAACATAAAAGACAATTAACCAATGTGGGATAATAAAAGACTAATTAAAAGACTAAATAAAAGACTCAATCTTCCTCTTGAATCGGGTATTATCTAGGCCACATCACTCTTGCATCTTGGCAAAATATTGTTCCATTGGTGTACCGGGATTAGATACGGTCTTCACAAAAGTGGACCATTCAGGGTATATACCATCAACTAAATAATAGCAATTACCATAATGTCTTCCGTTAACTTCGTAGTCAACTTGATGGTTTACACCCATACATACATCATCAAACAAAGGGGACTTGGCAAGGACATTGAGATCATTCAAAGATCCCGGAAGTCCAAAGAATGCATGCCAAATCCACGTATCATATGATGCCACTGCCTCTAGAATGATTGTTGCACGTCCTTTATATCCTGTGAATTGCCCTTCCCAGCCTTTTGGACATGCATTCCACCGCCAATGCATACAATCGAGGCTACCTAACATCCCTGGGAACCCTCTTTCTTCAGCTTTGGCCAACAACCGATGCAAGTCTGCTAAATTCGGACGACGCAAATATTCATTCCCATACACCTGAAATATGGATCGAGTGAACATTTTCAAAATCTCTATGCTTGTTGATTCGGCTATGCCCCAAGTGTCGTCAAACAGATCCGCAACCGTGCCATATGCTAGTTGCCTTATGGCACATGTGACCTTTTGCATTGTTGTAAAGCCGGGTCGACCGGTGGCATCACTCCTCTGAACAAAATAGTTATTGTGGATGGAAACATCACGCATGATCTTTTCACAAAGATGTCTATGCATTCTAAATCGAGAACGAAACAAATCCGGTGCGTACACACTTGGATTTGCAAAATATTGCTGGTGTAATAAATTGTTTGCAGCCTCTCTATGACGACGTATGTATTTGCGTCCCGGAACAGAACCACCCCATTGAGATGATCCTCCCCCACGAACATCTTCTTCTTGTGCAAAGTGAGTATGTCCATAATTTCTTCATCTTCGTTACGAGTTTCTTCATCCTCACGATTGTATTTATCCAACAACATTTTCCCTTTATCCATTGATAAAACAAGGGGAAAATCTTGTAAAAATAGCTTGGAAGATAGAAATTATACTTTTCATGACAATTAAAGATGAAGTGTAGAAAAATAATGTTAGTAGCTCCGTATATATAGAATAATTGCAATTGAAATCGAAAATCTTATCCGTAATTCAACTAGTCAATCAGAGTGTTACACTTGCCAGATTGAAAAGTTTATCTCCATTGGAGATGCTAAATGTTTTTTTAAATGTTTTAAATGGTATATTAAATGTTTTAAAGGTCTTGATGTTTTAAATGGTATATTAAATGTTTTTTATCTATGTAATCTTAAATGGTATATTAAATTTATTTTAGATATTTTTTCATACGATATTGTATAATTTTTTTTTTATAAAAATTATTGTAGAAAAAATATTAACTAACACAATAATGATATATACTTAAAATATCAAGAAACTAATTAAAATACAAGAAAAATAATTTTGATATATGAATTTGATACCTATTGTTGGAGATGTTATTTATAAGTACCAAAATTTGATTTTGATACCTATTGTTGGAGATAAAAATTTGATACGCATATGAATAGTGTCTATAGCTATCAAAATTTGATTTTGATACCTACGGTTTTAGTACTCCCATTCGAGGCGAATCAGAAATATACTCAAGAAATCTTAACAATCACTCGTAAGCTCGGTTGAGTTTGTTTGGGCATATTAAATTGAACAAGATTGATTCAACTGAGTTTTAATCGGGTAGGTGTGGTGGTATACAGTAAAATAAAGACTGTCATTTAATTATACTCAAGATTGGTTCAACTGAGTTTTAAGCACGCTGAAGTTCGACATAATTTCAGACAATTCAAAAAAAAAAAAAAAAACTATAAGTAAATAACACACGCATAAAATAGTGTACATAAATATAAGAAAATCAATTACATTATTTGTGGATTATTTTTATGACAAAAATAGATCAAATCATAGATGGAATAGTGCCATCAATTATTGCATTAATCTAAGGTGAAATGATTAGGACATTGCATAAATTAATGCTTCAAATCTGGATTTTTGTTTGGGGAGTGTTTTTTTTTTTTTTTTTTTGAGGGGTATTTGGGAGTGATTTAAAATGACAAAAAGAAAAAGAAAAAAAAAGAATCAAGACTAAGGAAATATAAATTGGGTGATAATAACAAATCCACTATTCATAACCAAAAATCCATTGTTTTGCGAACTGACCTCACATTCAATGTTTCACTATTCCACTATTTATGTGTTTTTTTACAAAAAATGATATAAAAAATAACGTTAAAAAAATATTAAATGAGATATCGAAATAAAGAGTACGAAAAAAGAAAAAATATGATGAATTAATTACCATCGTTCGACAATCGGATCATCATTTTTTTTTTATAGTTTAATACAAGAGAATTTAAATCAGAATGTAATAAAGACATCATTTTTATTCAAAAAAAATATTCTAATGTCCTCTTTGCACATTTCTATGTTCAAATTATCATATTTAACAATATACCCTTTTTATTTTTTATGTAAAAATTATTTCACACTTGAAAAAGTCCTAACATATCACTTTTATTTACCTTTTATCCTTTAATTTTGTCACCTTTTAATTGATTATGAGTCGATATTAGGCAGAATATAATTTAGTTTACTACCGAATTTTATCCAACAAATATGAAATGTGCTTAGTAACCGACACTGGATCGATTAAATACTCCACTAATATTCGGTCATAATAATGTATTGTGAAATGTTCGCTCAAATATGATTTAATCGAATTCAAGCGAAACTTGAGCAGTTTATCAGAATTAACGAACCAAACTCAAGCACTTAAAAGTTTTACTCGAAATTTTTACGAGTTTTATCAATCATTATTATATTATCTAAAAATACCTACTATATTCTTTCGTATTTTGTTGACGAGCTGAACTCAAACACAACATTATTTCGAGTTGTTCGAGCTTGAAAATGTTTAAACTTTTGTTGAGCATAATCGAGTCGAACTCAAACATAATCAAAACTTAATCGAGCCGATATTCAACAATATATATTTTTTTTTGAAAGGGGATTCAACGAATTTTTCATTGCTCGCAGAAACTCAAACCGAGTTTCGTTTTTTTTTTGAAAGGGGATTCAGCAATTTTTCATTGCTCGCAGAAACTCAAACCGAGTTTCGTTTTTCAGCTTCGCAGAAAATCGAACTGAGTTTCGTTGTTTTAAATGATATCTCGATTTGATAGGTAAATGATTAATTCGACTCGAATTAGGTATGCTGTAACCACGAAAAGATTCAAAATATATTAAAAAATTTGGCAAATATCAGTTTCCCGCCGCACAGTAAGAGTCCAAAATTTTCAAACTTCCCTTTTATAAATTTCCCTCCGACTATTCATTTTCTACACTCCTCTTTCTCTCTTATTCTTCCCCAAAATCGAAGAAATCTATTCTCATTATCATCGATTATCGAAATAAAATGGGGAGAAACGCAAAGAGGGGCGTAAGCAAATCAAACACGATCCATTCACCGGAAAAAGTTCCAGAAAACCGTTCAGTTGCAGCCGGCACCGTTCAAGAAAATGGACGTGTCAACGGTTTTCTACCTGGAGAAGAGCTGCCGAGTGACCAGAAGCGAAAAGCAAGTTTAGAGAACAAGGGAAAAGCGAAAAAGACGAAACTTTCTCCTGAAGAAAAATCGGGGAAAATGGAAAAGCTTGAAATTGCTGTTGGAGATAAGGATTCAGGGTTTTTGGGTGAACCATTCTCATTGGATGAATCTAAACAGAGGTGGCCCAAACGTTATATGTGCAAGGTCTCTTATCTGCTTTAGCTTAATTTTTATTTTAGGTATATATTTCATTGATTTTGTATACTAATTGTTTTCGTGAACATTTAACAGGATACGCACATTGTTGAAAAAGATGATTCTACAGGGTAAACTTTTTATATACTTATTAATTATCTTTTGGGAATCCTGGATTTGCAGTGTGAGAAATTATGCTAAACACATTTATTATTATTTTTATTTACAGTGAGGAAAAAAAGGTTTATCAAGCTAGACACCACTACAGCAAAGCAATTGTCGATGAAGTTGTTTTTGATCTGTTTGATGATGCCTACATGGTGGTGAGAACCCTCTTTACTTGTCATTTTTATGTGTAAAGGTTTTGTTACAAGGGGATTGTTAAAACCTTTCGTATGCAAAGGTTTTGTTTTAATTGATTGCTTTGAGTGAATATAAAAAGTGGGATGTTTTGTCTACCATATGTTTTTAAAGTTGACAAATGTGAATGGAATTGGCCTATTAGGATATTCTGAAAGCTATAGTTTCAAATTTCAAGAGGATAGAGTTTGATCTGATTTTGTTTTAATTGAACTCTTTGGGTGAATTTAAAGAGTGGGAGGTCTTGTCTACCTTATGCTTTTAGAGTTGACAAATGTGAATAGAATTTACCTTTTAGGATTTTCTCAAAGCTATAGTTTCCACGGTGATGTCTTTATCTATCTAAGGCGTTTATATTTGAAAAAGTGTATGAAATTGGGTCTTTAGGATTTTCACAAAGCTATAGTTTCAACTTTCACTGGTCTCGATTTTGATTTGGTTTTGCTTTTCCGATGAGTGTGTGTAAGAGCGTCATCAATCATAAAGCTTTATCACCGTGGTACATCATCGTTTTATAAAAACCTTTAATTTAGAAAAGTTTTATCCTACAATGTTGTTAATAAGTTGTACCTCAAATTATATCCTTGCATTCCATTCTATTACACAGTAGGTGTGTGTATGATGAAAGAGAGTAGAAATACGTTGTCACAATGCATTACACTTGTTTCAGTGGTTGTGATGTAGAAGATCTACAACGAAAACGAATAAACGATAAAACAAGAGCTAATCCAAGCTCTTAGATAGCTTTCATTCATGAAAGGATAATTCAAGATTACATAACCTCCTTCATCTAGGAAGCATAGGCTATTTAAAAGGTAAAAAGCCCGATAGATAACCTTACACTAGAAAAGCCCATATGACAATTAACTAATTAAAACACAATAAAATACTATTAAATAGACTAATGATGTCCTACATCCGGTTGTACTATAAGATCTCTCTTTTCTCTGCAAACATCTTCTCCTCTATGCTTAATCTTTTAAAAGGCTTTATAGGATGGAAATACCACACATACTTTTTCTACACTATACATAAACCTTTTGGCCATCCTCTCTCCTTATCACACCAACTCCAATGGAATAAATCTTTTAGAAAGATTTATAACCTTTTCTTGAACCTCCATTGGTGATGCTCTAATATTTAGAAATTATACATTAGTTTTTCTATTATTGTACGTATGTTTATCTAGCTAACTGTGTGTTTGTTTATATTGTTTTATCATTTTTTAGGCTGGGGAAGGAAATCCTGACAATATTGCCAGGATAGTGGAGATGTTCACAACTGTTGATAATGAACTTTATATTGCTACCCAATGGTTTTACAGAGCTCAAGATACTGTAAGAAAATATAAGACTCTGCTTAATTTAATAGTGTTTTAGATGTTTTTCATTGAATAATATGTCTTTGACGTTGATTTCTTTTTTGCAATTCAGGTTATTAAAAGTAAATCATGTCTTATTGATTCGAGGAGAGTATTTTTATCCGACATCATAGATGACAATTCCTTGAATTGTATTCGAAAAAAAGTGAAAATAGTACAGCTTTCTCCTAAGGTATGCACACATGCTTTTAATTATTTTTCTTTCAAATTTGTTATATGGCGTTTCTTGCATTTCAGATTTCTGCAGCGGACAGGGAGAAAGCATTGGATTCGGCAGATCTTTATTTCGATATGAGATATTCATTGAAGCACTTTACTTTCAAATCAGCAGATGAAGGTTAGGTTACGTGGTGATTGATACACTTGTTCTATTGTGCATTATTGCTTGTTCTTAAATGCTTAAATCTTTTATGTGCATAATACCAGTGAAAAGTCATGCCTTGAAATTATATGGGCATATAGAAGAGAAACATATTTATTTCATCAATCATGTACACGAGACAGTAACGTTAATATACCGTGTAAATAACTTCAACACTTTGACTTTCATAGTGCTAATATTTTGCTTGTTTCTAATGTGTTGATTGATTGACTGGAGGCCATTTAGGAAGGTGCGTTTGCCTGCGGATCTACTAAGGCAGTGGCACATGACTTATTCATATACAATGAAGGTTTGTTTTGAGAATGTGATGATGCATAATCCCCATCTTTGTCCGGACAAGTTGGGGATTCAACATAATGAATTGAAAGACATGAAGTCTTTGCGTCTATCCAAGCTCAAAAGTCTTTCAAAGTCCCATAAACGCTCTAATCCAGAAAAGGAGAATTGGGAATCCAAATATGCTGAACAACTCAGTATATGGACCCAACGGACGCAAAGATACGTTGTGACCCACACAAGAGACTATGGCAAGACATTTTTTCCCTAGTTTAGTTGTTGCGTATCTTATTTTTATAAAAGATATTTTTCCAGCTTTTCCTTCACAAAAATGTCTATTTGCCAATTCTGTCTAACTATTGCCAATACTTTGTAGAAGCTGAAGTTGATGATGATGAGTCGGCTGAATTTGATGCAAGAGGGCCTGAAGAACCTGTGCCATCTCCGGCAGTAACTCCGGCAGTTGCTCGATATTTTGAACAACCTTATCATAAAGAACATGTTTCATATCAGGAGTCAATTCCAGTTATCACTGCAGATTTTAGCCAGAGGTTGTTCAAAATCTGCAGTGATAACTGGAATTGACTCCTGATATGAAACATGTTCTTCATGATAAGGTTGTTCAAAATATCGAGCAACTGCCGGAGTTACTGCCGGATATGGCACAGGTTCTTCAGGCCCTCTTGCATCAAATTCAGCTGACTCATCATCATCAACTCAGCTTCTACAACTGCCGGAGTTACTGCCGGAGATGGCACAGGTTCTTCAGGCCCTCTTGCATCAAATTCAGCCGACTCATCATCATCAACTTCAGCTTCTACAAAGTATTGGCAACAGTTAGACAGAATTGACAAATCGACATTTTTGTGAAGGAAAAGCTGGAAAAATATCTTTTATAAAAATAAGAGACGCAACAACTAAACTAGGGAAAAAATGTGTTGCCATAGTCTCTTGTGTGGGTCACAACGTATCTTTGCGTCCGTTGGGTCCATATACTGAGTTGTTCAGCATATTTGGATTCCCAATTCTCCTTTTCTGGATTAGAGCGTTTATGGGACTTTGAAAGACTTTTGAGCTTGGATAGACGCAAAGACTTAATGTCTTTCAATTCATTATGTTGAATCCCCAACTTGTCCGGACAAAGATGGGGATTATGCATCATCACATTCTCAAAACAAACCGTAATTGTATATGAATAAGTCATGTGCCACTGCCTTAGTAGATGCGCATGCAAACGCACCTTCCTAAATGGCCTCCAGTCAATCAATCAACACATTAGAAACAAGCAAAATATTAGCAACTATGAAAGTCAAAGTGTTGAAGTTATTTACACGGTATATTAACGTTACTGTCTCGTTTACATGATTGATGAAATAAATATGTTTGGTATTGTAGGGTAAGCAAAATATTACCACCAAACATATTGTTTCATTTTCTAGTGTTTTTCTATTTTCAAGTTGATTTTATTCAGTATGTCTTCACCTAGAAGATAAATTTAATTATTTTGTCAGCTGAATTAATTACTTTTTGCTTGTTGCAAATAATAGTAAAGGAATCTTTTTTTGTGGGTGCAATGGTCATGTTAGTTGTAGCCTATGCCCACATTATGGTTCATGTGTAGTTCTTTTACATATTTATCCTTGTATTCTTGGTATAATTTTTATGTAGCCTCTAATGAATCTAAATCTAACAGGTTCATTTGAACTGCTATAATGCAAATACAATGCAATAAGTCTTCAATTATGTGGTTCATATTATAATTGTTGTGATTTTTCTTTTTTCCAAATAAAATCCTATATGCTCTTTTAACTCTTCTCCAATCTTGAATGTAGCATGCCATGACTCCATAGTTAAAGGAAATAGCCCGAATGAAGCATCTGTGGAATCTTTAGAAAAAGCTGGACAAGAACTAGAGTTGAATTTGTTGGATGTCTATTCTGGATGCGGTGCATTATCCTCTGGTTTATGTTTGGGTGCAGCAATTGCGGGTGTTAAACTAAACCATGTAAGCTAATGGAATTTTTAAAGTTTTTCATTCTTTGGTATTGTTTTAGATATCATATCATGTATGGTTTGTGTAGAGAATTGCAGTTTGAGTTAAAAGATGTTTTTATTACAGCGTGTTAAAATATGTAAATCACTCTCATCCTTCACAACTAATTCTCTTGGAAGAGATGATAATTTTACATTATACCAGTCAACCTAAGCTTTTGGACAGATACTAATTCAATATTGTTTACAACTTGAATTTTGGGGGAGATAGTAATTCAACACGGTATCAAACAACTTAAGTTTTGGGAGAAATTGTAATTGAACAGGGTATCATTTATGGTCTGTAGAGACCAGTGTTCTAAAAAACGCAAAAATCGGTCGCCTAGGCCCTGGGCGACCCTCAGGCGTCTCGACTTGGCTCTAGGCGATCTCATCTGGGCGACAGGGGTGCTGGGCGATTTTCTGAGCGTTCCTGGGCGCTCCTAGCCCTCTAGGCGCTCCTAGGCCCTTCTAGGAAATCAGGGTTCCATCTGGGCGAACATCCAAGTTTTCCCTTCCCTTAAAATCCCTTAAAACCCTAGAACCCTTAAAACCCATTAAAACCCCTTAAAACCCTAAAACCCCCTAGGCGCCGCCTGGGCGCCCTAGGCCCTAGGCGCCCCAGTAGCGTACCGACTTCGCCTAGCGATTTTTAGAACACTGGTAGAGATTTGCAGTTTAAGGTAAAAAAATGTTTTTGTTAAAAGTGTTGACTGTTGAAATATGTGAAGGGACATGTTGAAGTATGTTACATTTAAATACATACATTAGTCACATCCATACATCTTAAACTTTCAAAAGAGATGATATTCTAGCAATTTTTCGTATCACAAAAAATGAGGAATACTGTCTACTGTGCGTGTGCGTGCGCGTGTTCTGTATAAAAGTATAACTCTACTTCAAAAAATAAGCATCCTAATGATGGCACGATCAAATTACATATCCTAAAGGTTTTTGTATATTTTATTTTTCACTCATGATTTCCATTCCTCATTATCTGTTTTGTAGAGGTGGGCTGTTGACTTCGATAAAGATGCATGTCAAAGTCTTGAAATGAATCATCCCGAAACGAAGGTATAATATCTTACATATTTGTACTTTCATTGTTTGTTGTAGTATGTAAATGATCCGAACCGAATCAAGTATTTACCTACTGAGTCAAGTAACCACTGAATTGTGATGTTTGAACTCAGTTTGAGTTTGTTTGAACAGAAAAAAAAAAAAAACTTGCTTGTGATCTGGTCGATTCAATAATAATGATGTTCGAGTTCTGTTCATAATGCCTGACAAAATTTTGAGCTCGAGCACCTTGAAGAAACTGATTAATTTTAAAGTGCTTGAGTAAAATAGTATAATGAAGCAAAGAATATATATATATATATATAATTTTATAATGCTATATAAATCTTGTTAGAATATGTTATTTTGTATAAAGTACAGAAGATTATTTGACTTTTATGTAATATAGTAATGTTTGATAAAGCTTGTGAATGTTTCATGTGAAGCTTCAAAGTGCTCAAGTTCTGCTCGTAAACCTTGACGAACTTTTGGAGATTGACTTGAGTTTGGTTATCGTATTTAAGCAAGATTTGAAGGGGTCAAACATTGAGTTCTTTTGATCAGTTTGGATCGTTTACACCCATAGTTTTGTTTGGTGTCCACATAAAACATTATTTGCTGTAATTTGATATCAGGTGAGAAATGAAAGAGCTGAAGATTTTCTTGAACTTTTAAAAGAATGGGAGAAGCTTTGCAAAGAGTTTCAAACATCGGAAACAAGTGCTAATTCTGGTGAGGATAGCTCCGTTGAAGACTCTGATCATGCTGCTGAAGAAAATGGTGAAAACCAGTCTGAAGAATTTGAAGTTCAAAGGTTCTTAGCTATCTGCTATGGTGATCCGAACAAAACCAAGGAGAAAGGCTTGTACTTGAAGGTGCTGTATTATCCTCATTTGAATTGATGATGTACTTTGATGCAGCAAATTTACTTTGTTAGAAGTTATTAAATGTTTGAATTACTGCTTCCACCAACAACTTATGTTTTTGGGAAGGATGGTATTTCAGCACGGTATCAGAGCATGATGTGATGAATTTTAACCTCCCTGCCACACATTGCTTTATATGGTTTTGTGTGCTCAATGTTGGGTCAATTCTTTATATTCTTTTGTGCCTTTTGTTGTCACTATTTGCATTGTTCACGTGTTAAACTTCTTTGTTTAGATCATGAGTTCAAACCTCTTTGACAACATTGTCTCCCTATTTTTGCCCAATGCTAGACCTGCTGTTTATTTCTTTTTGTGCCCTTATTGCCTCTATCTGTATTTTTCACATGTTAGGCTTCTTTGATTGGTTTTGTGTTTCTAAAGTTGACCTAACCTTTCATATGCCTTTGTGTCTTTATTGTCCTGGCTCTTTGTATCAATCTTACACGTGAGAGCAACCCTTCACATGCCTTTGTGTCTTTTGTTGTCCAATCTCTTTGTATCATTCTTACAGATGAGAGCATGGGAGGCCATGTTGAAGTTAATAAATATCTAAATTACCTACCTATTGCTTCTGTGCACTTTGTTGTCATTATTTGTATTGTTTACATGTTGGACTTCTCTGTTTGGCTTTGTGTCACCAGCGTTGGCCCAATTCTTCATATACCTTCGTGTCTTTTGTTGTTCAGACTATTTGTATTAGCCTCACAAGTGAGGAGGTGTCTTAAAGTTGATCAATGTCTAAAATTACCACTTCTTTAAATGTTTAAGATCTTGACAGATGTAACAATCTAACAAATCTCTCACTAAATATGTTTAGGTTAGGTGGAAGGGCTATCCTCCGAGTTATGACACGTGGGAGCCCATTGAGAATCTCAGGTATTAAACTTCTGTGTAATTTTTTCTTGAGAGATCTAGCATGTTTTTTTTAAAACTAAAGTGTGTTTTAGCTGATACAATTACGTACTGTAGTAATTGCAAGGAAAGTATGAAAGAATTTGTGACTGCCGGATATCATGATAAGATATTGCCCCTTCCTGTAAGTTTTTTTCTCTCCATATTTTTTCTATTGTTCAATCTCAATACATTATTGTTAATGGAATTTTTTTCATTTATAAATTAGGGGGATGTCGATTTTTTGTGTGGAGGACCACCTTGTCAAGGACTTAGCGGTCATAATCGTTATAGAGACTTTGAAGATCCGCTAAACGATCCCAAGAACCAACAAATAGTTGTATTCATGAACATGATTGACTTCTTGAAGCCTAAGTATGTGCTAATGGAAAATGTTGCTGATATGCTCAAGTTCAAAAACGGAACATATTCCTGTTATGCACTTGGACGTTTAGTTTCAATGTGTTATCAGACAAGGTTAGGTATAATGGCTGCTGGAGCATATGGTGTTTCACAATGTAGAATGCGTGTTTTTATTTGGGCTTCACAACCATCTGAGGTAAGTTTGTGTGTGCTGTTTCTTGGTGTGTTTGTATATCCGTGTTGAAGTGTATAGTGTTTTGTATGATCTGTATAATGTCTAATATGTAAAGCATATACCTTTCCAATTGCTGAAGCTTTTGGGGAGAGATAGTAAATGGTGAATAAGTTTGTATATCTATATTGAAAGTGTATAGTGTTTAAAATGAAGCGTGTAGTGTCTAATATGTAATGCACTTGCTCCCTAAACATCTTAAGCTTTTGGGAGAGATAATAATTCGAAATGGTGTCAATGAATAAGGTCATTAGTTCAAATCTCTGTTGTTTTTTTTCCAATTTATTCATGTTGTTAAGTATTAGCCTTTGGGAGCCCTATGTTGGCTCAAACTCTGATGTAAACTTTGAAGTGTATAGCATTTAATTTGAAGTGTATATTGTCTCAAATGTGTAAAGTACTTCCTGAAAACTTAAGCTTTTGGACAAGATAATAGGTAACATATTAGAGAATAATGTTATTATTTCAAACCTCTCAGTGTCTAATTCCACCTCATTTCTGCTGTCTATAATTTGCTTCCTTCAGACTAATGAATCTCTTGAATTTCAGAGGTTACCCCACTTTCCGCTGCCAACACATGAGGTATCCAAAAAAGGGGTTGTAATAAATGAGTATAAGGTATATTGACAGACCATTAATCAACTTTTTCTGATTGATTTAGATTCTTTTGAGCATTATTTTTTTTTCATTTGTTTTTGTTTTCTTAGGAATGTGTTGTTTGTCACGAGGATGGTCAACCATGCATGTTGCAGAAAAGCATTCTGCTTGGAGATGTCATATCTGATTTACCAAAGGCATGTTACTAAACGTAGTAAAGGCAATTGTTTTGATCAGTGAATTATTTGATTAAAAAAAACAAAATTCTAACAACTTTCTACAGGCGAGATACAATTGTATCCTCACTATTTTGTCTCTAACAACCTAGAAATCTTAATTCAACATATTATATTTGAACAATGCTTTTGTATGGTAACTAATATGTCATCAAACTATCTTAATTTACACAACTCAACACCTGTGTTGCATATTTTTTTCAGGTGACAAATGACGAACAAAAAGATGAGATGGAATACGGCAGTAACCCTCTCACAGATTTTCAGAAATACATTAGACTGAAAAAGAAAGGTGATTCCTTTTGCACTTGATTTTTTTTTTCTTTGTTCAGCTGCAACCACATCCCTACCTTTATCCCTGCAACATTAATTATGTTTAGGGATATGAATATTGCATCCCCAAATATATGTATGAAATATTTATCATCCTTAAAGTTTTTAGGATAAAGATTTTGCTTGAGCTGATTTTCTTAGGCTATTCTTTTAATTTTATCCTTATTGTAGGTATAAGGAACCGTTTAGGGACTCTAATACGAATTACCTTACAATTTTAACTATTGCTTTATAATTTTTCTGATTGAATATTGCTTAGATATTAGTCTGTGGTATGCAGATATATTTATCAATGATCCTGTTGAGAAAGATTCTAAACAAGTGGTCTATGAGCATCGACCATTGAAATTGAATGTAGATGACTTTGAGAGGGTTTGCGAAATTCCAAAACGAAAGGTGCAGTTTTTTTTTTTTTTTTTTGTCTTCTTTAATTAACGATTTCATGGTGTGTAGCATTCTTGTCCCAAGCTGTGGGGTATTGCATTAATGGGATGTTTGTGCTGATGTAATGTCATGTTCCTTTTTCCACTTGGAAACCAGAGGTATATCCATAAAAATGGTTTCCTCAAGGTCCCCTTGTAAAGGCATTTTTTACATCATATTGATGTAATTTCCGATCAAGGTTAGCGAAAGGATGAAGTATTTTGACAAGTGTTCATCTTTGCCACGGGGCAAAGGTGTCAAAATAGTCAATTCCACGGGTTTGGGTATACCCCTTGGCAACTAACCTCGCCTTATATCTTTCAATGGTGCCATCGACTTGTACTTGATGGTAAAGACTCATCTACAACCAACAGGTTTTAGCCCCTTTAGGAAGCTCAACAAGCTCCCATGTTTTATTTTTCTCAAGAGCATTCATTTCTTCCTTCATAGCTTTGTACCCAATTTTCATCTCCTAAGGCATCCGAGAACCTTTTGGGCACGAACTATTTAGAAGATTCTTCATGAACCTTTTTTGTTTGCTAGAAATCCCGTCATAAGACAGAAATTCTTCATAGGGTGCGGGGTGCAAGCCCTAGTAGGTTTCCTCAAGGCAACGGGAAGATCATTAATGGATGAACCACTACTTGTTTTCCCGTTCGGCTATAGGAAAAGTAGGGTCATCTTCATCAAAATTTTGAGGAATATCGTAGCATTAAGTAGGTTCCTCATTTGTACATGGAACTTCTTGTTCATTTATGTCAATAAGTGGTGTCCTTAATTGGAACCGCACTTTGAACCCTCATCCAGCTTCTTCCCGGTATAGATTATGGGAGTCTTTTCTTTGCCCTTATTCATAAGAGGAGCATCGATTGTTGCTCGGTTAAGAACATCAAGTTCATGTTCGTAGATAGGACCTTCATGATTTGCATCATTATTAGGACCCCGCCGAGGGACCCCGCTCGAATCCGAAAGATCGCATCAATATCAAGAAGAAACATTTCCCTTTCATAATCGATTTAAAGTTCTCCCCCGAATTATAGCTTTCCCCGAGAAGTAGGGGTGCATTTCAGAAGGTAACATCCTTGGATATGAAAATCCCTCTTTGTGGGAGGATGGTAACATTTGTAACCTTTACGTATTGTTTGGAATACCCAATGAACACACACTTAACGGATACGGATCAAGTTTTCCCCTGTTAGGTTGGTGTATGTGAACAAAGGCCTCGCATCCAAACAACTTTAGGGTGGACTCCATCGGTTGACAAAATGCAGAGGGAATAGTTCGGTAAGAGTATCAAAGGACTCATGCTCAAGTATTTTTGTAGGCATCCTGAACATGAGATGAGCGTTGCGGTTGGGGATCGCTTCTCACCCAATAATGTTTTGGAACATTCATTTGGTACAGAAGAGCCCCGTAACGCTGTCCATAAGAGTGCCTATTGTTACCTACTTTCGGCTACCCCGTTTCGTTGGGGTGTGTACACACAAGAAGGATTCATGTATAATCCCTTTTTCTTCCAAAAAAGGACTCGCGGAATTTGTTGAAATAATCCCCGGCATTATCGATTACGATTTTCTTGATTTCGACCTCAAGGCGAGTCGCCAATCATTCATTATGACTTAACAAAAAAGATGTCGAAAGAAAAATAAAAGAATGCATCCAATACAACAATCCTAATCAGCCATAAGTGTACAAGGCTGCCAGTCACAAAGTTCTGGTGTCTGGGGCATTACTTAGTTTTGTCTATACTTGCAGCTCACTATTTACTCTAATAATCCTTAATGGTTGAATTTTTACAGGGTGCAAATTTTAGGGACTTGCCAGGCCTGATAATTGATGCAAATAAAAAGGTGCAATTGGATCCTACAGTAGAAAGACCACTATGCAAATCTGGAAAGCCTCTGGTATTGCAGTTTCTTGCAAAGACTTGTCTATATAACAAATTGTCTTAAATGGCATTACACCAAACTTATTGCTGTTGATTATGGAGCATGCAGTTGACTTTTAGTCTTTCGATCGTGAAGATTGACCCTTTTAAAAGTTGAATTTAGGGGATAAAACACTTTGCTCGTTTATGTTGCATGATTCTTGCACTTTTAACCCCCATGTTTTATATTTGCACTTTAACCCTTCATATATGATTTCTAATCTTTTCAGTCCATTTTCACCACGTGTCAACAAGTTTCTATTGGCTGTAGCATGTCGTACCTTCTTTACTTGTTGATTGACACATGTCACTTTGTGCTGAAAAAAGATCATAGTTGAGGGACCGAATTGCAGAGATGAAATAGTGGGGGGATATAAATGCAAATTTCAAGTGTCTTTATCCCTTGATTTTGTGCTCTAGAATCAACTTTTTAACAGATATGTTTCGCGGTGTGGTGCCAGTAAAGGCTGATATATAGGAATCTCATTTGACACTTCCCATCTAATTTGTAAAAACAGGTGCCGGATTATGCGATATCGTTTGAAGAAGGGAAGTCCACCAAGTATGTATACACTTTAACTGAATGCTTGGATGTCTTTTTATTATCTGAACATCAATTTATTTACTTTAAATCATCTGAAATATAGGTGCTTCGGCCGACTGGCAACGGATGACATTGTGGCCACAGTGGTGACAAGGGCTGAGCCTCACAACCAGGTATTATTTCCTTTTTAAACCTTTGAAATCCTTTGATTTGATTTGAAAAACTTTCAATATGATTTGAATTGGTTAAAGACCTTCTAACAAGTCTTTGCATAAACAAACAGGCAATCATTCATCCTGAACAAGATAGAGTGTTAACGCCTCGTGAGAATGCGCGTTTACAAGGCTTCCCTGATTGCTATAGGCTCTTTGGACCTATCAAGGAAAGGTATAATTGTTTTCATTTAGCCTGCAATTGTTGTAGTAGTAATAATACTACTACTTTCTAAACACTGATTATCTGTATTTTACAGGTATAAACAAGTTGGAAATGCAGTTTCCTTCTCGGTTTCAATCCCGTTAGGATACGCATTAGCTAAAGCGAATTTAGGTGAAACACTTGAGAAGCCATTTGAACTTCCATTTAAGTTCCCAAACTGTTTAGGACAGTTGAAGAATTTACGAAAACCGAAGAACGGGAGCGCTGCCAAAGATATCAAGAAACACTAGCATCAAGAAGTAGAAATTGGTTTATTTAACAGCTGAACTTTTAGCCTTTTGACTAATTTTTATTATCATTTTAGCCTTCCAACTGTATTTGAATGAGAACAAAATTTTGAATATTCTTCAAATTTTGAATTGATCAAGTGAAAACCGAAGTTTAAAGACCCAAAAACTGAATGTTGTCTTTTGGTGTTTTTCTGTTTAGAATATGTTCCAAAAGTCGATTTTTAGTTTTAAAATCTGTAAAAACTGATTTTTCAGTCAATCAATTGAAAATTAGATTCTACATATTCTAACATTGAAAATCGGATTTTACAAAAATCTAGCATTGAAATCGGCTTTTAGGTCAAAAGAAAGTTGTTTTAAATTTGATAAAATGGTGATGCAGGGTATCGAACGTCGTCGTATACTAGTGGCATCGCATATCCTCTACTTTATGTGATGAACAAGCAGTGTGGTGCTATAAAACGTGCTTTGAATACAGCTAAAATGGAGATGGGGAGTATCAATCCCCGTAATTTATTGGAGTAATAATATGGGCACAACGGTTATGCCATAACGAGCAATACAACGGTTATACCATAACGAGTAATACAACGGTGATCTGCACCGTTGACAATAATGTGTCTAAATTGACAAATGTAAACCTAACATGATCAATGGTGCAGATCACCGTTGTGTTATTTATTGTGGCATAACCGTTGTATCCGCATCATTATTCAATTTATGGCAACATCGTATATTAGCAACACAACAAAAATTGTGTTCTTAGCATCAAAGTGTAATCTATTCGGCACCAATTTTTCGGTTTCGTTCGAGTTGATAAAGCTCGTAAATTTAGATTGGACATTTGGCTCTACGCAAAATCGACTGTTGTTATGGTGTCCCTCGTGAGTAGTTCCGTTATAGGGCCAATAACACATGGGGTACGATTCAAATCTTTGACAAGTGCCTGTTAGTCCAAAAAATTTCTTAAAAAAAAATGGAGATGCGGGGTATCGATCCCCGTACCTCTCGCATGCTAAGCGAGCGCTCTACCATCTGAGCTACATCCCCGTTGTTTCAATGTCCTAGAGTATGTATTAGTACGTATATTTTTACTGTGAGTACTTCTTCTGCAGTTTGTGTGTGATAATCCCAGCTGAGTTTTGCTTTTCTGTGCATTTGGCGGCTTTCCTTCTTCCCGGTGAGTAAAATTCCTCTTAATCCTGATTCGTCCTCTTTTGTTGTTCCTGATTTGATTTACTCTTCCTATTCTGCATTTTTGTTTTTATATTGGATCCATTAGGAAAGGTGCTAAGGATAATCTAGTAATCAGTCAGTGACGTTGTAGAGATGGCTTCAGGATGGGGAATAACAGGGAACAAAGGAAGATGCTACGATTTCTGGATTGATTTCAGTGAGTGTATGTCTCGCTGTAGAGAACCTAAAGATTGCACTCTTCTCCGTGAAGATTATTTCGAGTGCCTCCATCATTCAAAAGAGGTTTTCTTTTTTCCCTCGTCTTTAATTAATTTTGATCTTTTTGGTTGATGGTTTGTGTTTGATTTTCTTAATGCTTCTAATCACTAATGGGTTCAGAATCTGAATTTTTTTATCAGTCATTATTCAAGAAAAATTCATGACTGTAGACCTTGATTGAAGTCATCTTCTTTATTTGGGCGTTGCGTTATCCCTGGCTCATAATGTCTGTTCATGATCTTTAGATCACATGTGTAAGATATACTATCAGTAAAGGGGTTATTTTTTGGCATTTGCCAAATGCACCACGTGAAATTAGCTGTCGCACCACATACAATCGACCTTTTGAATGTCGATTATTGGATGGTAGAATTGAATCTTCAAAGGTAGATTGTGTGTGATGTTATAGGTGTGGTGTGTCGTGGTAGTTTTTGCGTGGTTCACATAACAACTCCCTTTTTTAGGTGGGGGGCGGGAAGGGAAGGGGATTTTTTTTGTTTTATTGTGGGAGGGCATAGGGATTGAACCCCGGTTGATACCAAAAAATGCAATGAATTTTCCCACTTGGCCTGGTCCAATACCCCGATCAGGAAAGGTTGTCCATAGTGTAGTGATCGAACTTGGTTTGGAAATCATTTAGCTGATCTTTGCTCTCTTAGTTTGCTTGTTATATGAGTCTTTTGACAGTACCACTAGCACTGAGGTTCATCCCCAACTAAGGTCACGTGTCTCCTTATGTTAGTTTAGTTGAAATGTTTCTGTTTTGCTTCTCTACATCTACCTTTTGTTTCCCGTCTTTTTTTCTTCATCTTTATCCTTTTACAGCTCTGGCCCTCTGCATCACTGCATTTACATCTTCGACGCCTAGTAGGATTATCCTTCAAATAAGTTGACTAAAAGTGTATTAGTTCTTAAAAGAACAAGCAAAGGAGTATGCATCCACGATAGGCAAAATGAGCTCCGCTTCCGGGACTTGTGATGACTGCATTTAAAGACTAGTGGAAGAGATCTTTCAGGATAGTTGTTCTAGTCAAAGGCATATGCTTTTTGTGTAATGTCTCATCTGGCTTCTTCTCGATCTTTTCTATTCATGTGGGATTTTGAACTTTAACAGCAGTGTATGTGCTATTCGAGTTTAGGAACAAAGTGGAGGCAAATGATTCTTTGGTTGAGGCAACGAATTGAAAGATATCTTAATGAGATAGGTTTAAGTTCTTTGTAATCAATTCTGGAAAGAAAATAAAGATATTGATGAGATCTTATACATAGGAAATAGAATAAGGACTAAATAAATAGGCAAAAAACCATTGGGATTGGGTACGGTGAAATGGGATGTTTTTCTAAGGCTTAATTGTTCTAGTGGACACCCATAAAACCTAGGATTCTAGATGATCCGAGTTTTGTGTAGGGAACTTGAACATTAATAGAGGAGATCCAATTTGTGCTAAACCTTCTCATTACACATTACTCATTACTAGCTGGAATGAGTAGATCCATAATCATTTTTGGATTTTGAAGACAATAGAGACATAGGTAACTAAACTATTCAAAATGTGGATTTCAATTTATCCCATTTCGCAATTTTTTTTTGGATTCAAACTGCCTATTGCAAAATCAAGGCTAATTTTCTAGAATTACAAATATTGAACCCAAATGTGGACCACCTGGTGCTCACCAGTATAATAAAGAATTCAACTTAGGCTGAATCTGAAGTTCGTAGTGTCTGATTTTGCAAATCATTTGACTGTAAGAAAATGCATTAAAACAATTTCAGGAGCGTTGATAACAACTAACAACTCCTATCGTCTTTCTTCTGGTTCTTAAATGTCCAGTTGATGAAACCTCTTTTGTCTTTCTTCTTGTTTCTCAAATCTCCAGTCTCACACTGTACATCATGCCGTCCTTTAGCGGTTTAGCCATCATCATGTTTGTAATGTCCCATCATGGTAAAGTAGAAGAAACATTATCAATATATTTGGTCGAGACATAATGGACTTGGTAACTTTGGTTAACCATTTTAGGACTGAGTAGGACGATGGACCTAAGTAGTAAACCGCCGATCCATTATGACGCAAGTATCATCGTTAGGCCTAAGTTCTGGGGCATTACAATGTTAGTCTTCGTCATGTATGCAGTGATTTCAAGGCTTCTTCATATTATCTGCTGTGAAGTTTTTTAGAAGAAGCTTCCTGTTTATTTGTGTTTCTCAAGGGTTAAGTAGTCTCAATATCAATTGCCTTGGGGAATTTTTATCCATATTAATAGTTCTCTTTTTTAATTTTTTATATAAGTTATATACTTTTATTAATCATGAAATGTACTCCCTTCGTCCCAAGTTATATGGCCGTTTAGAGTAATCACACAATGTAAGAAAACACCCATTGACTATTATTAATACAATAGGTGTGAAATAATGAAAAGTTGTTGAATTGATAATAAATTAGAGGTGAGAGGAAGAAAAAATGGTTTAATGCTTATGTTATGGGACAATACCAAAAAAACTAGAAAAACTTATATTTTGGGACGGTTGGTAAGTAATACGAGGTCAGGTAATGAATATAGAGGATTACAGAAGGAGAAAAGCTGAAAGTTGGATGCCTCTCTGAGAATTATTGCAAAATGGCCAATATAAAATGTAGGCAATTTTACAACTGCAGAGCATCTTTGTAGAATTATTGGCAATTAAACAACTGCACAGACTTTCTCTGTAGTGCCTCCCTCACCTCACCCTCTCATGCTTACACATGCTAATAAGGTAAGTGGGTACTAAAGAAAGCCGTCTTTAAATACACCACAGTCAAGTTACTATGCACTACACTTATCACAGCACCATGCTGTAAATCGACTTTTAAAAAGTCGAATATATGGTTTCTACGACATTTAAAAAGTCGCGATTGTACATACCCAACCTTTTTTATAGTCGTTTTGAGCGTTGTGCAACTAAAAGCTGGTTGTGGTGCCTTTAAATGTCTAAAAAACTTGTGTTGGTTCTTGTATTGCATTACAGGCGCTTTTACTTTTCTTATTATGGCATGTATCTTTATGTTGTATAAGACCACTTGCACTAGACAATGTAGAACAACAAGGTAAATCTGCAAAATAGATATCCTGATCATTCAGATTTATGTATCAACTGCAATAATCTTTATACAGAGTCTCTAAACTTTGCTCTGCTTCTGATGCACGAAATACAATTCATTTTATCCTGAATAGAGATTCTGTAAAAGTGTAGGAAATCGGTGTTTCAGTCTGTAAAACAGGGTATTTGTTAGGAGACGCTAATGTAAATGCTGTAATCTCGCAGTACCAAAGAAGGAACAGGATTTACAAGGAGGAGCAAAGGCAGCTCAGAGCAGCAGCTGCTCAGAAAGATGGTAAAGGAGATATTACCACAAAAGCGCATTGATATCATCCTACTCGTGAAGTGAGTCTTAAGTCATTTAAAAGGAGACAAGAGAACAAGACTGACCTGTGTTGAAATTCTTATATTCTAATAAAAACCGGCGTAATAGACCTGTTTTTCATTTCTTCTCTCTCGCTCTCTCTCTCATGCATATCTAGATTTGAGTGCATTCCATTTTTCTTGAATTTATGTCGTCTTGTTGCCGGATTGGTGTATTTCATCTTTTTCGTTCAAAAAATTCTGGACTGATCAATTTACAAAACTATGATAATTTTGTGTGTGAAGGAGGAGAATGGCTGTAATCTGTTGCAATTTTCAGTTGCTTAAATGGAATCACTGGTTATCAATGTCAAACTGAATTGCCAATTTAGTATAGGCAGTTGTTATCGGCACGGTACCAAAGTCTACTCTTGGGACACTACACCCACATTCAACTTTTGGAAAGTCTGAGTCTATTCCCACATTCAACCTTTGGAAAGTCTACTCATAGCATTCGACTTTGCACAGGTCGAATGTCTATTTTAGATCTTTGTAAGGTCGATCCTATCTTGGTCATTGCACCTCTCGGTGAAAACTATAGTTCGATTCTCATCCTGCCCTGAATAAAAATCCACCTCCCCTCCAAAAAAAAAAAAAAAAAAAAGAGTAGAAGAAGTCGATCATATCCGAAATGAGTGGGTATTGTAATTGACACCATAATGAATCTATCACAACATCATATTTCAGGTTACGTTCACTTCATAAAGGTTGAATATGGACTTTCCATCTCATTTCAACCTCTACCAAGTCGATCGTTGATCTTACAAGTTCGAAGGTCAGTGTGTGGGTTAGGTTTGACTTTATGATGGTCGTAAATGGATATTCGAAATCTATAAAATTAAATGTTGAACTCACAAGGTTGAAGGTCTATGTGGTGCCATTAACAACTCTTTACTTTAGTGTCCATTTAAGGTGCATCATTTATTGAAACAGTCGATAATATAAAATTAAGTTATAAAATGCATCTTGTCTCATGGTTGTTTTTTTTTTTTTTTTTTTTTTTTTTTTTTAACCATTGGTTCACCATGCCTATACACATGATGCATGAAAACATGTAAATCTACCGCGACACTACACTTTAAGCTAGATTTGACTTTACAGATATCAAAAATGGACATTCAACCTCTCAACAAAGTCGAATTTCGAGCCTACATATTCGACTTTCCAGAGATTCGAATGTCGGTGCGATGCCAAAAAAAAAAAAAAAAACTAAGCCATTTACACACTGTACGCAGCAATAGATTATTAAAGGGAAATAAATCCCATCCACCCTTTCAAGGTAAAATTTAAATACAGTTTCACCACAAAAAAAGAAAAACACAAAGCACAAAACTGTCACTCAACTTAAATTACTAGAGAAACATGTGTTGAAAGAATAATCTATTCCACCAGACCTCTAAAACTGCAATAAATACGACCACATGTTAACCATTCCCATCCGGTTTTTCCACACACACACACAAAGAAAAATGAGGGGAGGGGAGGGGAGGGTGGGGTGGGGGGAGGGGAGGGGCAAAACAGTCTTTATTACACTTCAACTGCTCGATATACACAAGATAAATGACCATGGCCAATAGCTGTTTCATTAACCACCAGTAGGCCACAATGAACTGAGGAGCGACGCCAGTTTAGCACTCTTGTAGTCTTCTCTAAGCTGAATAAACCTGCGTTTTACCCATATATTTCCGATATTAACACAAAATAATTTATTGTTTAAGATTCTATATGTATATGATGTAAATACACTTTTTTATTTTTATTTTTCTTCACAAAATGTCCGGATGGATTCGGGTTCCAAACACCATAAACACTTACATGAGTACTTATAGATTACCCAGCAACACAATTTCAATGCCGGTAGTAATGAACCAAACTCACGAAACTCATAAAGTGACTCGTTCTTAGTAACCGAGCCAAACTCGTGTTGGTGATGTAAATACACACTTCAACGGGGAACCAAAGAAGAAAGACTTGCTCATGGAAATGCCATATTATTGAGGGATAAAACACTCAAATTTGATCATGTAAATGTCATTTGATTTTATTAGGATAGAGAAAGTTTATAATACGATTGTTGTAATAAGGTTGTACTAAATGATCCTCTTATCTCCTATCTCTCTCTCTCTCTCTCTCTCACTCACACACACTACTATGTGAAAGAGAGTAGAAACCGAAGGATATGACTAAAGACAACATTCTTACAACAGTTATATTCTACTCTCTATGTTCCTATTCAACTGAGATATAGTTACCAACATTACGCATATTAAGAAAGATAGTTAATTGATTCGACTTTAACAATGAAATGACTAACATGTCCTTAGATATGATTCATGTAGTCACGTTCTTAAACTCTCACATTGTGCTTAATAAGGGCAAAAAGGAAAATATCTATTAATGTTGTCTTGGAAAATGTTCTACATCAGTCAAATAAGAACAAATTTTTTAGCAACTACATCAGTTAAAAATAAACAGAGGAAGTAATATTTTTCTATTGGTTAAACTTCATGAAGTGCTATGACACATGTACCTAACACCCGAATTAAAATCCTATGTACTCTTTTATTTCTATTCTCTTTCACCATACACACACTTACTATGTGAAAGGAGGATAGAAATTGAAGTATATGAAGCATATCACTCGATACAACCTTCTTACATCAGTCTACCGATTAAATTTTATGAATATTCCAAGCAACTCCATCAAGTTCAATAACATATTACTACAACATTTGTATTTTAATTTAGTTCTTTTTCTATCGGTTAAAATTTAACGAATATGCCTAGCAACCAATCTAAAACCCTCTGTAAAAAAAAAAAAAAAACACCATAAAATAAACTAACATAAAACCCTCTGTAAAAAAAACACCATAAAATAATTTTGGCAGAAGAAAATTTTACCTTTGTGCATCTGTTTTAATACTTGGGGTCCCCTCAAACAGAGTAGGCAGACTTTCAGGAGCAACAATAAAGACATTTGCTAGGCTGTGAAGACAATTTTTACAAATTGTAAATAAAGAGAAATTGGAATGTGAAGGTCAGTTATATATATATATATATATATATATATATATATATATATATATATATATATATATATATGTGTGTGTGTGTGTGTGTGTGTTAAAAATAAAAACAACTTACATGCCCAGTGATTCAAATTTTTCATCAACTGAAGGAGCATTGAAGCTGCGAACAAACTCCCCATATTCTGTTATATCACGCTTCAAACGCAGTCCTCCACTGATCGTATTAAGAACCAAAGAGATTTGAATGAAAGAGAGAATAAAAGTGAACATCTTATGGAATGTATACATGTATAAATTACCGGAGGTAAGAGATATTCACACTTTCGGTCCCCTGTTTGTTTCCGTTGTCTCAAAACTAGCTCCTAACTTCAATAATAACACGTTACACCCCTAACTATACATTTTTGTTACACATAAAAACAGATTCTTTATTTTTACAGTCTCAAAAAAAGAAAAGAAAAAACACCAGTAGTCGTTATTTTACAAAATCTTTATTCAAGATGAAATTCATCATATAATATTTGAATATAAAGCTTGTATCTTGTACAGTACATGTAGCGTAAGGTTTAAGGATACAGTATTTTAGAATTTTGAGTAGAGAGATTTTACTACAAATTTGAGTACAGACTTTAGCAAGTATTCTACTTCAAGCAAAAATGCACATTTTGTGGGCCCAACGTAACTGATCATCTACAGTCAATTTTGAATGCAAGGCTTGGAAAATTTAATTATATATAAAGGCTTGTTTGTAAGAACAAGTAAAATGTGACAAGGACATTCATTTGGAAAAAGGGAAGAAAATAAAGAAAAGGAAAGCAAAAGTTTACCTAGGATTGAAAGTGTACTTCTGCCAATGATTAAGTAAACCATCGTGCAAACGCTTCCCCTGTATTGACAAACTCGCTCGTTGAAATAATAACTAAATGATTAAATGAATGACTAAATCACAGGAAAATCAGAAGCAGTAGAAATGTAGATGGCACCACACCGTGAAACATTCGGCTTTTAAAAAGCCGATTCCAGAGCAAAAGGATTCAATGGCATGAAAAATGAGAAAACAAAATTAGGCAAAAAGAAAGAACGCTATGAAGTGAGGGAGAGAAGCTCTACATCACATACATAAAATTCAATAACTGGAGCAAGAGATCAGAACTCCCTCTGTCCTATATATATAAATCATTTTGAAAATTTCACGCAGATTAATGAAGTGGTTGCATGTCAAAGTTTAGACTATAATGCCTAATACACCATTTAACTATCATTAAATGCAATAGTTGAAAACAAGAAGTGGTTGGATGAATATAAATTAGAGTTAAGATGAGAGAAAAGATTAATAAATGATGTCCTGGTATTGTAAAACAACCAAAGGAATCCACAAAGTAATGGTAAAAGGGAAGAGGTTGTACCAATTCAGACAGAAAAGACTGCTTGTTAAGACCTTCAAGCGCAGTGAATGCAGCTTCAAGCACACGTGAAAGGTAAGCCACCACTCTGTTCAAAATGAATCAACACTGAACTTAAGAGACAAAAGGGGGGGAAAATCAACAAGAAAAACAGAATACAATTTTAATCGATACACTTGGCAGCTTCCTGAAAACTTTTGCTATAGTAATATCTCAAAGTACAAGCAATTGACTTGACATCAATTAAATTGACAGAAACACTAGAAGTGATTGAAACATAATAAGGAAATGCATGCAAGAAAGTGAAGAACCTTGTGCAAGCAGCCGTTGGCCGATGATCTGGAGCAATGCCATCATCAGGTGATCGATAATCTACTATTTTCTGTTCAGCAGCTAGTAGTCGCTCCACCTAACAAAAGGGATGTCAAAATGTGTATATAAAAGAGCTGAAAAGTTTATTTAATTTTTTGGGCGTCTTTAGTGGCACCACAACAAAACTACTGTTTTGACACCACAGTGACAATCTCGACTTTTTCACAGTCGATTCTAGAGCTGAGAATTAACTTTCCACCGGTCGATTGGATGGAAGTCGATTCTCAACTCAAGAAACGATTTCTGCCAGTTGATTGTTTTCGGTGTGGTGCATTAAAGACACACTTCATTCTTCTGGGATCAGAATCCAGCACATACTTCAGCCATGACTGTAATAATGCATTGGTGTAGTCCTTTATAAGCAGCACCTTCAGCACTGGACATAGCTGTAGCCATTTCTTCACAGCAAGCAGCATGTGCACCTTCCACAGGTAGTAGAAGTCTAGAAATAGAGTTTGCAAAATACTGCCCAAAAAAAAAAAGAAATACACAAATTTGGAAATTATACAATTGCATCGATTTTCAAAGCAATATTAGTCTTAAACGAAGGACCATTTATTTACACCGCAGCAAACTTGCAAACTTACTGTGGCACCACACTACTTTCGCACCACACACAATTGACCTTTTAAAAGCCGATTGTTGACTAAATAATCAATTTTTCGAAGACGATCGACCTTTTAAGACCATATAATCGACTTTTCGAAAGTCGATTGTGTGTGGTGCCGCAGTAAGTTGTGTGTGTTGCAAATAATAACCCCCAAAACAAAACATACTTGCTGAACAATAGCCACACTACTTCCACAACGTTGAACAGCAACCATGAAAGATCTGAAACCGCTTTCCCCGGCAGCAGCAGCAGCTTCAGCCTGTAATTATCAATCAAGAATATCCACTTTGACATGAATTCCAGATACTAATGAATGAAACCTGTCTTGTAAAATTCTATCAGGAAGCCTACAAGCCAACTTCGAGTACATTAGTTAATGGAATTACAGCAGAAGCAGCAGCTTGAGCAAGTCTTCGACTAACATTTGTTCCCAGAACAAACCTTTCCCTCTGAGCAGCAGCGTCGGTGAGGCTCTCTCTTGCCCTCTCTAGGCCTTCTGTAATATATTGACTTACCTGCAAAAGGTCATATAGACTTAGGGAGTCGTCGAAATATGTTGAAGTCAGTTGTGTCTAATATGTTGAAAACAGGCTCCCAACAACTTTTTCGAAGAGATAGTAATTCAACATAGTATCAGAGCAGGAGGTCATGGGTCCAAATTTATCTGCCAACGAGAAACTTAATGATACAAACGTTGTACCAAGTGTCAAGAATTATGTCCATCTATTTTTACTCCCTTTCATCATACACACCATTACTATGTGAAAGAGAGAAAATGGATGGATATAATGCATGTTACTTGATATAGCCTCCATACAACGGTGGTAGGAAAAAAAAAACCATCTGTCCACATTGTCTTCCCATTTATATTGTTTAAGTGTTGGGTCTCTTTGTTAGCCGTGATGTGCCATTTATATGCCTTTGTGTCCAAACTCTCTGTTATAGACTGACGCTTAAGAGCACATGTTGAAATCGATTGTGTCTAATAGTTTAATAATTACCTATCTCCCCAACAACTTAAACTTTTGGAGAGGGGGTAATTTACAAAAGAGTCCACTAAAATACCATATATCAAAAAACACTAAGTAGAGAGATCAGGGAACAAACTTGGTCAAGAAGGCTTGTAAATACGGTCCGAACATTCGACGCGAGTGCAGCAGGCTGCAAGACAACAAATTATAATTGTTAATTTAATGAAGTCCCAAAGCACAATAGTTAAAGCTATCTGCCATTCTTTTTGTCAAAAGAAAATAAAAGTAAACTGTTGAAGATAAAGGACAAAAGGAAATGGAATAAGTAAAAGCTAGAGATAACGACTATAAACGTATAACAACCAGTAGAGGAATCTTCACAGCATGATAGCATAATCCAGTCGAAGAGAATGGAGGAAGACGAGAAAAATTCTTCCAAGCAGAGAATACCGTGTAACATTTGCTGCTCGTCATAATATCTAAACAACCGAGTAAAGACAGTAACTGCATTCTGGTTTGTAGCTACGGAATTGGGAGGAATATATAGGCTATGGCGCACGGATACTTCTACTTGGTAATGTGTCCCGTATCCGACATGGATACGCACTGGACACCTAAGATACACGCCTGGTTCGGATTGAATAGTTTAAGAAGTTGGATATAGGATCCGGATATGCATAGTCATAACTCGAATACAAAAATGAAGAACTCTATTGAAAATTGAAGAAAAAACCATCAGAAACTTATTGAAAAACTAACCCTACAGAAGAAAACTTCTAAAAATGAAAAATAAAATAAAAATGCACCCTAAAAATTGTTTTATTTTATGATTTTTATATTTATAATTTGGTCCTTATAGTTTTTATTGTGTACAACTTGTTCCTATACTTCTAATAGTTATGTATATCCCCTCCGTAAGTGTATCCTATGCTTTTCAAAAAACTCACAACCACGTATCTCATATTTGCATAGCAACCTAGTATATAGGTACCATTAAGTATTAATTACCAACACAACTGAATGCAACAACCAGCTAAATACATCTCTTTGTTTTATTTTTCAGGGTTATCAAAAGAGTAGGCTTAACTAACACACAAATAGCTATACCTTTGCATCTACTTAGTCACTTTAAGTACTTGCTTTTGACCCTCTTGCCTTACAAATTATCTTGAAATCAGCTATCCCCTGGATATGGCCTAGTGGTGAGGAGCTGGGGTGTTATAATGACAGCCGGACCCTAAGCTGGAGGTCAGCGGTTCGATTCCCGTAAAAGGGGTTGATTTCCGATTGATAACACCCTTCAGTGATGGGGAACCAACAAGCCCCCGACTCTAAGCTCTAGGTTACCTGATTAACCTCTCCCCACATTCCTGTGGGATCGGGGGTGGGGGGGCCCACATGGTTAGGGTATAACCATTTTTTATCTTGAAATCGGCTTTAAAGTGCATTATACCCATTGCTATCACTATAAGCACACAGAAAAGAATAAGTACAAAGAAAAACATTCAGGAAAAACAAAGAACCCAGCTTTACATGCCTGCAGCGGTCACCATAGATGTTATTGCAGTAAGATGTGATCTATTTAGTCAGTAAAAGAGCAAACTGCCAATATGCTTATCGCTTATTTTCATCAACAAAAGTGAAAATTCCAACAGAGACACATGCCTGCGACGAAAATAAAGTGCATCTTCCTATGGCTTCTTCATTCCACCGCACAAATTCTGTCACCACAGTAACAGATATCTGCTGCTGGTGAGACGATGCTACTGATGCTCCTTTAGATCTTCCTATTGTCCCGCTCGATTCAGATGATAGCTGGCCTTCTGCAAGGAGTTCATCCATCTAAATCACAGAGATAAGATTTCTGTAAAGTATCCATCAGATTAAACCCGAATTGGGAAGTCTAACTTAGGTTACATGAGGGATATTCTACAAATGAGAAAAGGGATAAAGACACTATTAGTCGTTTTCTTTCGTTTCACGATTTTTGCATTTCTATCCCTAAAATTTCATCTGGTACTTTTACCCCCTCATATATGCATTTGTTTTTACATTTTCAGTCCACTTTTGCCACATCGGAGACTATTGTACCTTCATTGATGGATGTTGGACATGTGGCACTTTGGACTAAAAAAAAGGCATGGATGAGGGGTAAAAGTGCCAAGATGAAACATTGAGGATAGAAGTGCAAAAATCATGAAACAAAAGGGACCAAATGTGCCTTTACCCCAATGAGAAAATGACAGCAAGTGTCATACACACACTGTTCAAACCTTAGCTTTGTAGAGTTGTCTGAGAGAGGCTTGTTCATACTCGATATATATATCTTTGTGTGGAAGAAAAAGAGACTCAGTCAGACCTGTAAAAATAGACAATTTAGTTTCTGAAGCATGGAATTAGAAAAAGGAAGGGGGAAAACAGTAAAGTGACACGAATAAGCACAATAAAAGCCCGAGTCAAATCAACCGGTCGTTTAGCTATACGAAAAGAGTACATTTCAGAGCAGTATTATGTGTTTGCTATACGAAAGAAGTACATACTCCATTGTTGTGTTAATCTATCATATTATGTGTTAGCTAAAACTGCATGTGTCAACCGGTTTTAACAACATGCATATAACTACAAATACAACCTTAAATTTGTATCATAACCTAGCAGGCCGGGACAGATTGTATCCAAAAAAAAATACGCTAAGAAGCAAAAGCGCAGAAAGTCAGACCATTGAGAATTAATAAGTAAAATAAACATGCATAAAACTAACTGCTGCTCAATGTGGAGTTTCGGTGGACAAGATCAGGTAATTTTGTCAAGGAGAAACACTATATTATCTTTTGCATGTTGATTATTGTTGATTAAATTAGTACTCGTATCCGTATACAAATTATAGGCTAGAGTTTTTTCCGTGCCTAGAAGAGAGTCCTGAAGGAGATTAAGAGGCTGATGGCTGTTTATTTGTGGAGTGGGCTAGAGATCAATGCCAGAAGGCAAGGGATGCTTCAAAACATTTTCAAATCGTCGTACCAGATTTTTTCCCCTGGTAACAAACCCTCATAATAGTTTAGAATGTGTTTTTGTGTCAACATGCAGGGGTTCAGTTTCAAGAAACACAAAACAATGATCAGGGTAATATACCCCACCCAAATTCTTTGAATCCAAAAAGACATCCGTGACGCCTATGCAATAAAAATGCTCTCGAAAGAGTAGCGCACATATATATATATATATATATATATATATAGCCTAATCTCATACCTTCAACATCCAAGTCACCACATCCTACACCATGCAAATCTTTAGCAAGATCCAATGTTTTCTCATACGCAACTGCCAGCATTCTCAAATACTGAAAAGTCCAACAATTAAAATAATAGTTGTCAATATGAAGTCCAGCTACAAGTTAATGACATAACAAAAAGAGAGATTTAGTGCATGTAATAACTCACTAAAATAAGACCGCCTTCTTCCATGGGAGGTGGATTAACAAGAGATGGCTTCAGTAAAAGCTTTTCCAGAAGCTTAGGAACCCGGTCTTCTAATACACGCTGTACCAAACAGTAAGCATTTAGAACTGTTCAACCTAGTACTACTTGCAGCTCCAACTAAATACCATCAACGAAAGAATTAAAGAATGTCACTTGTGTCGAGCTTAGAGAGAGAAGCTCAACTTCCAACTGATAAGTGCCAGCAATTAGTGGCCAGTTTCATAATTATAAGGACGGTTGGTCTGTTAAGGGACAATAGCAAAAGCAGTTTTCAGCAAAACACATGTCACTTGTGTCGAGCTTTCAGCAGGAAGAAATGAACAGTGGTGTCTCAGGCGATCAAAAAGGTTACCAACCAATAAGAGGTTGCTTTTTCCCTCAAAAAAAAAAAAAAAGAGGTTGCTTTATTTGATTCGGATCCTGTCGGTTTTTGTAATGTGAACTCTGGTAACATTTTTCTAGCATGTACTAGTTATCAATGTGTTCAGAGACTACACTAGTTAATGTGTGCATTGATTTGGACACGTATTCTGCATAGTTTGATATCCTTGGACGTATTCTGCGTTGCTTGATACCCTTGGAGGAGTTATCAAAAACTCATCAATCACATCATGCAAATAAGAAATAGCAGTGGGGAGTGGGGAGTGGGGAGTAGGGGGGAGCTGTACAAATACTGAGAACGAAGTGAAGTACCTGAACCAATATCGACATGACATCATGAGGAGATGGGAACACTGCCGTAATTGTTGCTGCTTCCTTGCGCACAGTATCTGCATGTAGATTTTTTGTGTATGAAAAAAGAATCTAACCCAAAATCCAAATCGCTTTCCACAAAATGCTCCTTGTCATCCCACCTGTAATCTCCTTGTATAGAGAAGAAAGGCCACGTGCAACATTACTGGGACTCGGTTGTGAGCCCGGATCACCAAGAATTACTCTGGCGTCTTCATTCATAACCTCGACATCAAACATTGGTCGTAGTCCGACATAGTGTTGCATGGCACTAGTGCCCCTGTTGAACTGCATTGAATTATATTATTATCTCTTTTTTAATTTGGAAATCCATGCCACTCAAAAATACAATGCCTTCATAAAAAATGAAGGGCACCTTTAGTGGCACCACTGAGTTTTTACCGTGGCACCACACCGCAAACAAACCATTTTGTATAAGTCGAATCTAAACCTTAGAATCAACTTTCCACTGTGTAGAATCGACTTTGAAAAAGTCAGATTGTAACTGTGGTGCAACATTGATAGGTTCAGTATGGTGCCACATCAGTAGGTTCGGCTTCGGTGTGGTGCCACTAACCACACCCAAAAAGAATCCTTAGGTACAAAAGTCAGCAAAAAAATACTAAAAAGCACCAAAAAAAGCCAGGTACCCTGCTTTTTCAAGTAGTATGATATCAAATGCACCAGTATCAGCTAATACGTGACACAAAAATAATGGTTAAATAGTATACTTGCAAAAAAAACTTTAAATCACCTGTGACAAAATTTTGGCACATTCAGCCATTGTAGACAATTCTCTTCTTTGTGAGGCAGCATCAAACCGTGACAATAACCTATTCTCCAATTCTAGAAACGCATTCACCAAGAGAGTGGTTATTGGACTTGCCTTTCAAGTTTCGATAAGTACTAAAATGCAGTAACGAGTCTTATCTGTATGTTAACCCTAACAACTAAACCATTGATGATACTTAATAAAGACAGATTTTGACACTTGTATGTTGGTAGTATATGCCGACACGTAAAAACAGAAACCGCCAGAATTCACTGTATGGGATTATGGAATTAATAAGTCCACGCACTGCCTTTCTGAGAGTTGGTTACTTTAACCATTTGCATTTTTTCATTACGTTATTAACAGGCAAACAGAATGGCTGACTCGGACTTGGTGTATATACGAATTATCAATTCCCATTCGGACTAAAGAGAATCACATTCACGCCACTAATGAATAGAACTAGATCTGCTTGACGTCCTGAAAGTTTGAAAAAGACACGTTGACTATATAAGTATCAGATAAAAACGAGCATACCGTTACAGTATTCTTGAAGATTGGCAACTGCAACTTCCAATCCTCTGCTGGCGGTGGCGTTCCCCGTAACAGATGAGACATTAACACCTTGTCTTCCAATGTCTTCTTCAGCAAACGACCCTAACATTGAGCAAAAGAACAAAATAGCATGCATAATTAGAAAGCGGCATAAGAACTTACAAGGCTTTCTAATTACTAATGACAACAATTATTTTTTCACTCAACAGCCTCTCAGCACCTACAGGTGAATTTCATGGCAGTTAAATAGAGGTACAAAATGTCTCCAGTTACAAAAATTACAATTTGATACATTGTTATTTGGATAAGGAGCAAAAGGAAAGGAAATGTATATAAGACATAAAACTGAAGCAACAACTCCTAAGTTCAACTAATGAAAAACGAATTGTTGGGCTAGTATTTTAATTTTGCCTAAACGGGCCTTGAAAGAGGTGCATAAGATTTTGGAAGCTGGACTTAGAGCTCCCTCGTGAGTTAGATGTCCGGTTGAGCAGTGAGTTATGCACACTGAATGTAATGAATAATGACCTACTTATTAAACTGATACGGAATTAATGGTGCTAACAAAAAGAACCTTATGAGTCAGGAGGGTGCATTCTATCCTTATAAGGGAGTCGTTTTGGAGCATATAGCCAAAAAAGAAGGATTTTTAGATTTAGAGAAGGTTAACAACTTCAACACCTCTGTTTCAGGATGAAATCAGAATCGAGTCAACTGACACATCTGTACTGGTCAGGCTACAAGTCTTTGGTTTGACATCTGACACCTTTTTTTTTTCTTTTTTTTGTTACGGCAAGTATGTTCTGATTCTACCAAAACAAGACTTGGAGCTCATACTGACACTTTTGGCTTTTACCCTCATTATGTGGCGAGCTTGTAGAAGATGGCTGAATATCCTTGATAGGTAGTTTACATGGGGGATTGTAATTTCAAGAAGGCGTGTGCCATGTGGGTCAAATGAAATCAGGATCATGTATATTCTTAGTGCTTCTCTCCCAGGAGATTATGTCAGAATATGTTCATAAGACTGTTGATTCAACAAAGGGGGAGGGGAACTTTGGTAAGAGAAGTGCAGGTAAAGTTACACGGTAGATGAATTGGAACTGATGACTTAAAGGAAGTGTGTAGCTAAGTCACAGCAGGTAAAGTTACACAGTAGATGATACTTGATCCAATTGCAATCTTCCACTTGGAGAATCGTATAGAGCTATACATCAATGCAATTTCCGCTAGTTCACGGGAAAAATGGACGAACGGTTTACCATGGAAGATCTGCCTTTAAAAATCTTACAGTGGTATATATTAATACAATTTTAGCTAGTTCACGAAAAATAAGGACAAATGGTTTACCATGGGAGATCTGCCTTATCAAATCGACACATGATATTCACATTAGAACCCGTATCATTCTAATATCTACTAAATTTGTCTGTCTGGATAATTAAGTCATTTGTCTTCAATCAACCAGCCAAAAAAGATCAGCCATCAAACAAGAGAGAGTGCATAACAATTAAAACATTAGAAATCAGCTTGATTCATAATTTCTGGCTTCAAGTACTACGTTCGACCTCACAACAAAGAGCTTTAATTGTAAGAGAATTGCGTATGCAAAATTTCAGGCTACATTAAGAGGTTAAGAAGTCGCAGAACAAAACATAAGAGGTTTATTGAGAGGTTGAGAAGTCACAGAACAAAACATAAATCTAATTCTGGACATCTATTCTGCACTAAGGTTTTAGAATAAAGGCTATCTTACTCAATTTCTGTGCGATTGAAGCAGCCTCGGCGACACGGCTATCATCAGAGAAAAGCGGTGAAAGCTCCATCAAGTCACCAGGACTACTATTAAATTCCATCAGATACTGCAGAATGAAATCCACTAACATTATCAAGTTGTTATCAAAGTTACATGGGATATGAAAAGACGAACAAAAAAAAACTTCTTTTGAGAATATCAACTGAATAGTCACCTTTATGAGCTCTATAGTCTGACTAGCGGTTTCACGCTGTGCATCTGCACTCTGATATAAAGTTGTCTCAAAATCAAAACTTGTATCCAAATACGACATTACTCCAGCTACTAATCCAATTAACATTGTATAGAAATGAAAAAAATATAAACTTCCTAGCAATCAGTCACCAGAAAACTCCATGCCTTAGAAGTTAAGAGCAGTAAATATGGGCATAGAGACCTTACCTGTAAGTGATCTCCGATTTTGGCAGCAGTTTGGCCAACACTAGATATGCGGGAATCCAACCGGGCAAAGCTACTGAACAAGCCATCCACACCTTTCTCAAGCTGTACAGTGATACAAAGTTAACCATATGTATATATTTACTCATGATCATCATAACCATGCAGTGTATTTAAGCTGTCAATCTAACACAATCTAAAAATGGTAGGTGGATGAAGAGGCGCGAAATATAAAAAACAGTCACACACACACACACGTTCATAGTAAAGGAAAAGAAATTCCACTCCATAATAACAAGAACATTAAATCAAAGTCTTCATCATTTCCATAAGTTCTAAGACATCAAAGGCTTTTCAGACTCAGATCCTCAAAGACAAAGATTATATCCTGCTTTTTCTTCTTGCGTGTTGTAATGAATTCCCTTATTGTCATTGCTCAAAGCATACTTCAAGACTATTCCCAAAAATAAGCAAACCCCCATAGAGAGGAAGACACATTAATATCTGAAGTTAACCAAATGTGGATAAACAAACCTCGGCAAGTGTTTTGCGATGCTTGGAGTCTTGGACAGAGACTTCCTTCTTGAGGTTATAGAGTTTTCCATCAATCTTTGATTTGAATAAAGAAAAGGGATGATCAGTACAAAGACTACTTGACATACGCTATAAACAAAATTAACGTCTCGTGCAACCTAAATACCTCTTTTCTAAGATCAATCAACTGTGTACATGAGTTCTTGAATAGAGACAAGAGAGAATCGACTTCAGGAAATAGTGGGCTAGCTTGTCCTTGTGTGAATTTTCCTGCATCAGATGGATGACGATGGTTCCCATTCGGAAGAATGTCATTGCCAACAAGGCCTTCAGATGGGTCTACATCTTCTTCTTGGTAAGAAGGAAGCAGCTCTCCGACTAAGTTTCCGAACAACGCATCAAATGAAAAGTCTCCCTGTGTTGCATGATTAAAGAAAGATTTTAAAAGCCGGTTTTTAACAAGTAGGATGAACACGTTGCAAGCATAAGATGTTCTAAACGTTGAATAGTTACCTTAAAGTCTTCTATATCCAGAACAAGTGGATAGGAATCAGCAGACAGAGGTTTCTGGAGTCTACCGGTATTGGTTCCTTCTCTACCCTCTTTCATCTGGTTCAAAGTACATGAAACCGAAGGGCAATGTCTTACATTATTGAAACCACACGTTTAAGACACAATAACAATGGTAATAAAAATCAGTAACAAAAATCAGTAACATGCTTACAAAACCCAAAATTTCACGGTTGTTTATTGGGAGAACACCTTTTGTGGCACTCAGTATCAAATTGCAACAAAAGGGGTATCTATAGATGGTTTTCCATTGCATGACAGAAATTCCGACACTATAGACTATTTTTCTTGTAGTGTTGGTTTTCACACCAATTGTGGTTTTAAATTCAGACTTCGTTTTTTTAAATTTCTTTACAGATTTTATGCTGGTGGTTTTAATAAATTAATCCTTTGTTCGAAAAAAGTACTAAGGCATCAGCATTAAAATGTTGCAGTACTTGCTCATTATGTACGTAATTGCCACTGAACCTATTGAAGTTTCAAATCCAATCAATTCCTTGAAACAAAGGTAATGCTGGTTGATCTAGAGGGAGAAAATTACCTAGTTTTGTGGTGGCTTCAGAAAGTGGCTCGGCAACGGCAGGACGTGGCGGAGCTTCCTTTTAGCAAAATTTGGGTCACTAGGGTTACTGGTTCCCACAAACGATCGATGTGGAAAGTCAAACAACAAATTGTTTATATTTTGGCATTAGGAAGGACAAAAGTTTGAGAAACCACAACAATAAGCCTCCGTATCACCCTCTAACCACCTTCTTTTGTGTTCCAATTACACTTTTACAACACTTTGAATAAGAATCTACTCCAACACCATCTTCTAAGAACCCTTTTTTCTCTCATCTATCTCAACTAACAAACCTAGATACTAATATATTTTCCTTTTCTTTTCTTTCTAAACAAAATGTCCTACGTTGTTTAAGAAAGGAAAATATTGGGAGCCTTTATTTGCACCACACCGAATTTACCTTACACCACACTATCTGTGCACCACACTAGAATCGGCTTTCTTAAAGTCGATTCTTGAGTCAAAAACCAACTTCCCGCACTTCCCGCAGGTGTATTGTGAGAATCGACTTACGAAAAGTATTTTATGCTCTAGAATCAACTTTCAAAAGGTTGATTCTGTCCGGTATGGTGTCTGATGTGTGTGGTGCACCGGTAAAACCGTTGTGTTGCAAATAAAAGCTCCCTAAATATTACTTTGTTAGACTTCCTTTGAACTCCTAAAGCTTAGACAGAAATGCTCGAAAATCTATAGTTTTCGAGGACCAGACACAGTAAACAGCATATTATGGAAATATCAATGTCTTTAACACACCATAAACAAAATAGGCTTTCAGAAACTACAGATAACACACACACACAGAGATTTAGGAGATAAAATAACTGTAGATTCAATTTCCACAAGACAAGAATAAGGGATTAGCAATCAAAAAAAAAAGAAAAAGAATAAGGGATTAAGCTAGATATACATTCACAAAATGCTAAATACAGCTGGGTTTTCACCAATTGCAAGACCAAATCTTTTCAGTCAATAAGCAAATCAAGCATAAATATAAGATCAAAAACCAAATGCGTCATAGCTAAGTAAATTAGAAGATCACTGAAACCCAAAATTGGCCCAATAAGCTTACCGAAATAAGTCACGACTCAGCTCCGGCGGTGAGCAACCAGTCAAATAATCGGCGCCCAGTTACTACAGTGCGCGGAATAAGCAGCTTTTAACTAATCCCAAGTGATTGTGCAAATTGCTAACAAAAAAATCGAGTATATAATGAAATATGTATTGTTAAAAATGGAGAATCTGGAAAATACAAAGATAATTGATTTTCGAGATTGCTTTTTTACAGCATGATCTCACAAAATTCGTTGAATGGTGAATTTGTTGGTTTTGATGTTTCTTGAAACTGTCGCTGCATAGATCGGGTGACGATCATTTCAGGAAAAAAAAAAAAAAAACCAGAATTTACCGAGTGAAATTTCGCGGTAGATTCTTCGTTTTTTTCTTTCTTTATTTATGCTGTTATTGGATCGGGTTGGACTCTTAAAAGTTGGGCCTTGATTATTGTATGCGGGTGTTCTTTTTTTTGAGTGGAGTAGGCGGGTGTTCTTTTCTTTGAGTGGAGTAGGCCCCAATTACTCGTTTTAAATATATCGTTTTCCGTTTCAGTAACATTTTTTTAACATTCAAAAAAATTCAATCCAATAAACAATCTCAATACAACCTCCCAAAAAAAAAATGCTTGTATCACAATCGAATAAAATGTTTAAACTAAAAAATTATGGATTCTTCTTCGAAAAGGAAAAAAAAACAATGTACAGTGTGTTTGCTAACAAAAATAACACAAAATCGTATGTTTTGATTATTTCGTTTACTTCCATCTAAAGAACATGTTTTTTTTCATAGTTGAAATATTTATGTTTTATCGAAATAGTATATTTATGTTACCATTACAAGAAAAAAAACGGTTCACTATTATTATTGTTGTTGTTGTTGTTGGGTGCGAATCAAAACCACCGACAAGTTGCAACTTGCAAACCCCTACCTGCCACCAGATTATTCGTGGCAGGTAAAAAGAATTTGTATTTCCAGGTGTAGTGTCAAGACACCATTGTGTCAAAAAAAAAGCCCCTGAAATGGATTTTAGAGGTTGGGGATGGAGGCCTGCTGTGGACGCTCTTACACTGCGAGTGCTCAGCGCACTCCAAAAAGAAGAAATTGGAAAACGACGATTATTCTTTACGAAAAAAGAAAGAAAGAAAAAATATTATTGCTACTGGTGTAATTTTTTTTTATAAAACGTCAATGATGAATAACGTCATTGACATTGATATTTCTTCTACAAAATGAATGTCGATGACAGTGGCGTTCCTACATGTGTTGTGCGAGAATGATTTTGCACTGTCATAAAAAAAAATACAAGAAATATGATGACAGAAATAATTAGAGAGTGTCAATAGACGTCTATAATTGTTGTGCATTAATCTTATTATTATAGGAAGCTTATAGAAAGTTGGATAAACTGGACGACCAAAACTTTACATGGTTCTGAAAACGACGTCGTTTATCATCTAAATCTTACTATTACAGTATAAAAACAAACTTTAGGGCTTATACGTTTCACTCTTCTTTATGTCCGACCTCATCACCTTAAGGAATCAGTAACGTTCTTACACTGCCATAATTAACGTTTCATAGCGTTAATTATCTATTTTTACTTCTTTTTTCTCTGTTTTTTTTCTTCTTCTTCTTCTTCCGTTGTTTGATTTGATGGATGCAATCTATTGTTCTTCCTGTGTTTTTTTTCCAAGCGTGAATTCAAATGATGAGGAAAATTCGGATTTTCCGGCGGTGGATATGGACCGATACTATGCATCGATCATGCAAGAAACAAAACAACAATCTTCATTTGGCAAATTCATATCAAGGGCAAACTCCGTGCATTGCTCCGATTGCCTCCCACTAGTGATAAATAATTGATGAAGAAGAATTGACCACTCGATGGACTCACCTCTATATGTATTTAAATAGGATAAGTTCGGATCGGCTTGATTCAGTCTTTTTAGCTAATATAAGTCGATTCGATTTGAAAAGGATCACTAAGTGCATGATATGCGATACATTGTTTCGTTTGTGTAACATAACACAATGTATCACATGTTGACATCTTCGTATGATAAACTATTAATAATAATGTCTTCATGTTATAGTATAACAATATAATCCACGATGATATACACAGGGGCGTCCCTTGGGGGCAGCAGGGTCATGGCCCGCGGTCCTCCCAAAATCTATAAATTTAATGGCATCATTAATATTTGACCCAACAACATATATGTATATTGTATTGTATTTTTACTTTGGGCTTCAATAATTTTTTTTTTTTTTTTTTTTTCTTCAGAAGAGCCTAAAATAATATTTGACCCCGATTCTAAATTTAGACGGAGACGTCCTAGATATATATAGTGTAACATATTATGAATATATGTTACACAAGGTATCACTGCACATTTTTTCATCAGTATTGTAATGCATGTATATTGATATAACTTGCAAAGTAAACATTAAGATTTGTGTCATTCTGAAAGTCATTTAGACTCCATAGATAAAAATATAGCATTATATTATAAAACATGATATGAATAGTTCTCAGATATTTTGTAAGCAATATTATTTTTTTATGAGAGTTTGTAAGCAATATTCAAACACATGTGACTGTAGGGAAATTGTACTGTCGCACTTATGAATACTTGAAGTAATCATGATATAATATCTTACAATAAATAACAAGTCATTGATTTGATAATGTAACACACCATTTCTCAACACAGTCCATAAAGCTGTTGAAAAAAAATTAATACTTAAGAAAGTGACAGACAAAAAATAACTCCAAGGCACGAGATATGCGTTGTATTCAAAGAGATGTTTTGTCCCTCACAATTGTCACTTAAGGAACTAACGAAAATCTCTCAGGATACAATGGAGGTGTTTGAATCAAACTCGAGGGCGCTCAGAAATTACTGATGATGCTGTTAAGTTTTAAAATGATTTCGTTTGCATGTTTGTGCCTTTTATAGGCCGAAGGTACCTCATACATAAAGTGAGGTACTCCTACACGAAAGGGTAAAGTTCATATCAGGTTGAACCCCTTTCGTTACGGGGACATTAATCTGTACGGCAACTCGTATGCAAACGATTATAAAATATTTAATTTACGAAAAAATATCTAACAAAAACAAGGGCTCATCTTGCAAGGCACAACCCTAAATTGTCCCCATCACACTTCTTCAAACCCATAATTCTTGAATGATGATACTTAGTATATCGTGACGTATATCGTGACAAGCAGATCCTAAAGCCCCTCCTTGATATCGTAAGGGCTCGATATATGAAACATAACGCATGTGCACATGTCTATGTATACCTATGTCCTGCAGATGATTTTACCTCATGATTATCTACACCTTTAATAATGATAATTTTACATCATTGTCAATATAAACTAATATCAACGTTACAGATAACCGTTGTGTCATAGCAATTGTGCACGTATCATTACTCCTTTCTGTCATAATAACCGTTATAGCAATAACATTGTTTGGTTTCGACGGTAGTTTATGTCGGCTGAGATCAGCCGTACGTGGCCGAGACGGTGGTTCTTTTATGCTAGTAGTTTTCAATACGGAACGGGGAGATTAAAGAAAGCGATAAATAATGGTTACAGTCTTACAGACTTACAGTTCCCCGGGAAATTGGAGATTCAGGTGTTGTGAGACCCCCTACTTGTGTAATAGTTGTTCTTTTTTAAAAATGCGTTTTTAGGTAACACTACAATAGTATTGTCGTAAAAAGATTTTTACGACAATAATAATGTCGTAAGATCACTGATTTTACGACATTATATTGTCGTAAAAATCTTTTTACGACACTATTATTGTCGTAAAGAGTTTAACTCCTCCAATATTTTTTACGACGCTATTATCGTCATTTACCTAAAAATGTATTTTGTCAAAAATACAAATTTATTTTCAAGTGAGGAAGGAGACCAAGCCTGAATCTCAATCTCTCGTTTCCCCGCAACTGCCATACTTTTGACTGTTGGCCACTGCCAAAGGTTCATTTCTTCTCGAAATCCCCCATTCTCAAATGACTTGACAACATAATTTAGAATTACTATATGGACAACCTTACTCTTCCTTCTTTTTAAATTTTTTTAATTTTTTATGAAATGACTTTGATAATCTTAAATAGGAGTACCTATTAAATGCAAATCCCTTGGACGACAATTTTGTCATCTTGCGATTTTTTTTATTTTTATTTTTTGCTATATGCAAAAGAAACGACATCGTGCATACACTGAAAGGGGTTTGTCTCGTAAATACTATTTGTATATACACTCTTCCAGCCTCACCGCCTAATTTTCAGATCTTCTCCTCCTCTCGCCCATTTTGTTATGGATCTTCTTCTCTGCTCCTTTCTCTTCACACATCGATGGTCGCCGATGAACCGTATTTTCTTCCGACTCTAAACGCAGACAAAGAGGAGAGTTTTCTTCCGCCTCCCTTCCGTGAGGAATAGATGAAATAGATGAACGAAAGCTCTTCAAACTAGCCAAAAAACGAGAAATTACAGATGGAGACGCTTGTTGTTGGTCGGAGAGACAAGGAATCGTCGTCCGCCTCTCTTGTGCATCGATTCCTCACTCACGCATATCCATTGACTTGATCGACAAATCTCAGAACGATATCCTTCAGTGTGAAGCTGAAGGTCCGATTGTGCAGCTTCAAGATCAAAGGCTCATATCAACATTCTTCGATTTTTTCCAAATCAACAAAATCAAAATATGGGGTTTGCAAACCTGGTTCTTTTTTCCCCCTTTTCTTCTAACATCAATTATTATCTTTTAATCTGTCATTGCAGATTATATTTATTCACAGTGGTTAGTTATTTTTTTTCTTCGACTTCACCTCTCATTTGATGTTTCTTGATAATAGAAGATTTAAATGGGTCAGCTGCAAGTGATGATCTTGTTTTTCATCTCATTGACATTTACAGCTCTCCATTCTAAAATAGAAAACCCAGTAACGATAAGCTGTATTTCTTCTGTTCAACGGTGGGTAAGACATTCCTCTTCATCAATTTTACTCTATGCTAAGTCTGCATGTGGTAGATCCACCACTCTTTCTGGATTTGTGATTTCATCTTTGTAAATATAATTTCATTTCACGGTGTGAGTGGGATGACTAAGAGGATTTTTTGTTTGAAATAGAATAGTTGTGTTTTACTCTTCTATGTTTATTGATCGACATGTAGCATTTTGGATTGAAAATGAAAAAAATATGTACATATAAGAGGTTAAAACGCTAAAATGAAACATTGAGGATGAAAGTGCAAATTTTGTAAAACAAAAAGGACTAAAAATGCCTTTATCCGAAATAATTTGAGTATTATATGTAGAAAAGATAGGAGGAAACTTGTTTATTAATGATGAAAGCCTTATGGAGAACATAAGGGAAGATTACATTATAAAGAGAAAACCCCCAACGGCTAGAATACACTGTTCCAACGGTTATGAACAGTGTATTCTGGGCCAGAAACAGAAAAACGACAGGAATAAGGAAAAAAGGTCCTAACAACACCATTAGGACACTTAGGAAATAGATAAAAGATATATTAAACTATAAAGTAGACCATATAGATCTATATTTTAACACCCCTCATCAAGCTTGGTTGCGGATAGAGTAACAACCTAGCTTGCTTCTCGTTTTGATTAATATAGGTAGAGCAGATCTCTTAGTGAAGATGTCAGCCACCTGATATTGAGAAGGTATGAACTCAATGGTGATGTCTTGATCTTCAACCTTTTCCTTGATAAAGTGTCTGTCAATATCTATATGTTTGGACCTATCATGATGAATGGGATTTTCAGACATGTTGATAGCAGACACATTATCACAAGATAGGAGAATAGGATGTTCTTTCTTGATTTTTAGATCATTCATAATCTTTTGGAGCCACAAGCCTTCACAGATTCCTAGGGCCAATGCCCTCAATTCAATGCACTGCTCCTAGAGACAACAGGTTGCTTCTTGCTTCTACAGGTTGTGAGATTCCTCAAAAAATAAGAGCAATAACCAGTAGTAGACCTTCTATCAATAACAGATCCTTCCCAGTCAGCATCTGTGAAGACTTGGATCTTTCTATCTTGAGTCTTCTTGAAAAATAGACCTTGACCAACAGTTCCTTTTAGGTACCTCAGCATCCTGTGCACAATATCAAGGTGTTCTTGGCAAGGATGATGCATAAACTGGCTAACCAGACTTACAGCATAGCAAATGTCAGGTCTAGTGTGAGCCAAGTAAATAAGTTTTCCCACCATTATTTGGTATTGTCCTACATCCATAGGGGCAGATTTTCTATCCTTCTCCAACTTCACCCCTGGATCAATAGGAGTGGAAGCAGGCTTGCATTCAAGCATCCATGTCTGTGTAAGTAGGGGTGTACACGGTTCGGTTCGGTACGGTTAATGGCCTTACCGAAACCGAACCGAAATTTTCGGTTAATTAAAATTCGATACCCAAACCGAATCGTTTGTTCTAGGTAACCGAATTGAACCGAACCGAAATATACGGTTTGGTTCGGTTCGGTTAACCGAAAATTGAAATAAAAATAACAATTCTATTTGGTTAGAAACAATTTAGTTTTTATTCGAACTTTTCATTCGGTTAAAAAATTGTTCGGACATCAGTTCGGTTATATGCAATTTTTCATGAATGCATATAATATTTTGGTTATGAAAACTGGTAATAAAATTTAATTATAGACATTTCGGTTACAATTTTCTATTCCATTTCGGCTAACTGTTCGGTTTTTTATTCGGTTCGGTTACGAATAATTTATAGAGTTATCCATAACCGAACCGAAAATTTCGGTTTCTCTATAATACTAACCGAAACCGAACCGAACCGAAAGTATTATTAATTGAACCAAATTGAACCAAATGACCTCAGTTCAGTTCGGTTTTTGGATAATCCATATCCGTGTACACCCCTATGTGTAAGGAGATCAATAATGTATTTCCTTTGGGATATGAAAATCCCCTCCTGAGACCTGGCTACTTCCATACCCAGGAAGTATCTGCAAGAGAATTCTTTAGAAGCAAGATTTCAGGGGTATCATCACCAGTTATGATAATATCATCAACATAAACAATGAGGATGCCCTTTTTTGAGTAGGTGAAACCTTGGTGAACATAGTATGATCAGATTGGCCTTGCCTGAACCCAAGGTTTTTAATCACTTTGGTAAATCTACCAAACCAAGCTCTAGGAGACTGTTTCAGTCCATAGAGGGCTTTGTGTAATCTACACACCTTGACTTCTGCCCCTGGATAGTCAATCCCAGGAGGCAACTTCAAATACACTTCCTCCTTTAGTTCACCATTTAGGAAGGCATTTTTACATCAAGTTGGTGCAAAGGCCAATCCAGGTTCACTGCAATAGACATGAGCACCCTTATGGTGTTTAACTTTGCCACTGGTGCATGTTAGGAAAATATCATCGCAACGGAAGCGATTTAAGGATCTAGATCTATATAATACACGTAATAAAACATTAAATCTACATCTACAAGTAAGTTGTAGAACATACCTCTTGGATCTCAAAATCCAAGTTGAAGAACCGCAATAGGAAGATTGCAAGTAGATGTGAAGAGCACCACGATCTTCCGCACGTGTGATCCAAGCAATTCCCGGTGGAAGGAATTCTCGACTCGAACCCTCCGATATGCTACCCGGAAAATCTCCAAGATTTTCCCCTTAAACCCCTTGGCCGAAATTATCACTTCTTCTCTCTAAGAGGAGAAGTCGAAATTTATTGTGTGTTTAGACTTGGGAGAACTCTCTTTATATGTGAGAGTAATCCTTGTCCTCCAAGGATTTTATAATTAATACAAAATCAATTATAATAATCCTATTAAATAAAAGATAATCTCAAAATATTCTAGAACAAATCAAGAATATTTTTATCTTTATTATTTACCATAAATATTTATCCAATAAATATTTTATGCACATGTCTTTTTAATACACAAGAAAACTAATTCCTTGTTAAAATAGGACATGTGTGGCGCCACAAAATATATTGACCTAGTCAATATTAATTTTGCCATTACACAATAATTGGGCCAAGACTATGGAAAATGTCTTTTCCACATATTTAATTATTTAGCCCAACTAATTTAATAGTCCACCAAACAATTAATTCACATATCGTTTTAATAAAGTCCAACACGAACTAAATTAATATTATTAGGATTCGACGTCCGAGAATATACATGCTATAATAGGAGGCACGTCGGGGACCATGGACAAATAATCAGCGGCTCCGATAAATCAAATAAATAATTATCTTATGAACAGAATAATTATATTCGATAAATCAATCACAGGAATATGCCACCATAATCCCGTGATCGCACTCCTCCGATTATAAGATTATATTTATCTCCTCACGAGAAAGTAATAAGCGTCCACCGATATAATCATTTCATATGGATTAATCCTCCATAGATCGTTCATTCTAAATCGGGAAGTTACCGTTAACCTTTTTCAGAACATCTTGTCCTTACTTACCATTAACCCCCTAGTGATCAATAATTCAAATAACTCACCGGTAGCTAATCGGTGTAATATGAATCCCATGGATCGATCAATGTCTAGGATTAACTCATAAGTGGAATCGTCTATCTACTTCCATAAATGGAAGGAATGGATTCCGTATCCGTGATAACACGGACTACTCACTCAATCCAAGACAATGCCAAGATGGGGTAATTCGGATCACGGACTCGGTGTAATCCTTAACCGTCAAGTCAAACCTCATACCGATTCAAGCGGTTGATCGTGATCACCTCGGATTAAGATATATCCATAATATGATCATCTAATGATTCGATAAGACTTCTCAATTACGGAATTATATTGAGAACTCGGATCAAATCGGTCCAAACCTATATGATATATCTATCATATATAAATGCCCCATTAGGTTCCCTTAACCGAAAGTCCGGATAAGACGATCACACCTATCGTGTTATGGGCGCATTAATAGTACGTTAAAGGGGAGACCCGATACTCTCGATTAACTTTACTACGGACTAATTGTATTTTAAGTACATCTTCACTAACTCAATCCTCCCGTGTATATCGCATACACCGAGTTAAGTGATTACATAAACGATATACTCAGGGTTTTCTGTAGTGTAAATACTATTGTCACATCGGTGATTATGAGAATAATAAATATGAATAATAATATCATTTCATTTATTAAATAAAACAATTACAAAAATTGTCTTTCGGGCATCACACCTAACAATCTCCCACTTGCACGAAAGCTAGTGATTAATTGTTTTAGAGCACACCCTATTATTTAAAACTACAAAAAAACTACATCTCCCACTTGCTCTAAAGCAATGGAGACTCATCCCGTATTTTAGTACCCACAAAACTTATCATAACCATTTCAGATTCCAAAGTACACTCCGAGTATGCCGTCGTAGGATAGGTCAGTGACTCGGGGAGCACCTATATCTGAATGTCATGGGTCTTAATGATCAGTCAGGTTGTCGGCTCGAGGCGATCCGTAGAATCGAAACGTCGCCGGTCCATCTGATCATGTGGTACCTACCCAATATGCTCTTGAACTCCAATGATTTCGGAAATCCTTATAAGCTACCCCTTCATTGTTTGCACAATGATGTGGTATCGCTTTCCAAATCTAGAATGACTCCCAGATATGGAAAGGAAATCCTTAAGCTATATCGCCTCTCTAGCTACTACAAAAGCCGCTAATCACCCAACTAGTTAAAGTCGAGTTGGCGTTGCTGGATTTCTCCAGGCAATAGCTTCAACAAGAGTAAACACTGAGCCCGAGATCGACTTAACGATCATCCTTAATCTGACACAAAGTCAGAACCAGTGTATTCTCACATATCCAAGTTCACATTTAAATATGCCCGCATATTATTCCTCGTTCTCTCAAGATACTAAAGGACATACTAAACTTGCTTTGTTAACTGCCGAATCTAAGATTCGATCAAAATTGACGTTCAATAACCTGACCATCTCTTGTCACAAAGAGAATCCATCCCATTTCTCTTTATCCGAAGATTTAGAGAGTCATTCCTGAGGCATAGGGTAGAACTTCCTCGTTGAATGTTGCATACACGGATGCATCATCTTAACCAATAAGATGGATGGGAAACCAAAGGATCGATTCTAATGAATTCGACCGAGTCAAACTCTTAAGAATGTTGTCCAAATCTCTGTTGCAAGAGAATTGTGGTATTGTCGGATTCGACTTCAGATAACACACCCATGTTGAGTCCAACTGGTGCAGCGTTATCCTTCACAAACACTAATATATATGTATATATTCACTACTGTACTAAAATTGATATCCAGTCTACATAAGACTTATCAATATTCTGGTCAAATCCACATATTGTAGAAATATATGACTTCCAATGACCGAGAGGTTCGCTTTTTATCCACAAAGGACATAAGCCTTGACGATGTCATTCTCGTCAAAGTTCATAAGGCAATACCCTTCTGTTCCGAATGAATCCAGACTCCGTTTGTTTGGCAAGAAAAGTCTCAGGGAATCACCCCTATTTTCTGCTTTTGAACGAAATCAGGTAATACTAAGTGGTAAGAGAGTCTGATTAACTCTCTACTTCTTAGGGAATTACCCCTAGACCACTCAAGCTTTGCTCTGAAAGATAAACTTTCCTATTCATTCTACTCTTTTCCATGTAGATCCAATTACTCCCACTGGGCCTGAGACACTCGGTGGTTCTACTGTAGAGTATGAACGAAACTGCTACGGAGTACCAAACTCCATTCACGGGGTTATGGCTTGTAAACCAACCTCTATTATCGAATCCTATACTTGCTCACAAAAGAGCCATAGGTCATCAATCGATCCTCGACTACAAAGTCCTCGAAACCGTAATGGGTAATGGATAAACCATACTCCCACTATTTTCTTGGTGGATCGAAATTCGATCTAGTTTAGCGATTTAGTGTTATCACCAACAACCAAAGTTGGATGTGGTTTGATCTAATCGGTAAGTAACTACCTTGAGTATCCGTACTCTAAGGTTCAAGGTTTGTTGTTCATAGACTCTATCGAAAAGGATGCAACAAAGATAGTGTCCCTTCCGGATGTCAAGAATCGATAACGAACCTTTCTCTCAATTCTTCAAGATATATCACGATTTGGTCACCGACCGAACGTGTACGTGAAATTCCCAGTCCTACCATCAAGCATCATGTGCTAAATGCTTATATTGACGGAATTTGGGTGAACCGAATCCACTCACTATCCGTTAATTCCAAAGCACATTCTAGGTAGACTTCTCGGTTCTACATTTCAATGTGAACCGTTATTTCACTTCCAATATCTTTATTGACTTAAGCAGTGTATTGTAGCACATCTACAACTATGTAAGGCAATTCAATGGTTTCTTCCTTAGTGAAAGCATTTCACTATGAGGCAGGCCGAACATCGGTCTCTAGGACTATGTGATGACCCATTTCTGAGTATAGAATACTCCATCTCTGACAGAATCCGAGACACCATAAAATATTTTGGATAAACTTACCGGAGTGTTTGAATAGTTATCGGACAAGAAGTCACTACTCGGAAGCTCCTACTAGCTTGTATCTTTCATCGACCCCGAAGGTCGTCATGAACAAGCTATGTTACTTCTTTATAACCATTATCCTTTCCCGATTGAAAGGAAACTTAGTCATTGAACCTTTGAGACAATATAACCGGTACCGGGAGAAAGGAATCACCCCGAGCCGCCTTCGGTCTTGTCTTTTAGGGACTATGCACTAACTATGGAATATGAAGAAGCGTTTATCTAAATATAGAAACCAATTGCTTTTAATAGTTCTTAAGATGGTACATATACGTATTTCAAAGCATTTCTTAGTGGTTTTGACTTTATCAAACAAAAGTCCGAGTCTTAGATTCGTACTACAAATGGTATATTCACTTTCTATAAGACAAACAAATTATCGAATAAAAGGTAAATCCATTCGTTCCAATGAATCTTAAACGAAAAAATAAATCTTCTCGCGATATCCAAGGATTGAATCCGAGATTCATTTCCTCATATCACTCCCACTATTTTGCTAAAATTACGCCCGTTGTCTATTAATCGTTAATGCACAACTATCTCGTTCTTCCAAAGAACATAGCCTAAGAGAAAATCACCAAGGATTCATAGGTTGGTGATCCGAAATCACTATCCTTATCCTATGACTTTCGCTTGTTAATTTTCGTTTTTAGCCTTAAAATCAACTCGCTTTTAGATGACTAACACTTTTAGACATATTCTCCCATTCTTGACTTTCCGTGAATGGAAACGAGTCTTGAACCGCGGTTCGTTTGAGTAGACACTACTCTTGAACCGTGGGATGTCTATTTCGATTGTTACTTGTTAGGACTTCTCGGATTTTCTATCATACCGGAAAAAACAACAAATCATAACATTAAAGCTCCCACTAGTTTATCGGTTCCAAATACCGTCTAACCAAAGAATGCTCTATTTTATGATTTTCCAATTTTTCAATTTGAAAATCTCTCGTGTAAACACTTACACGGTTCTAATGTTTCCGTAGAAAAACAACAAATCATAGAACTCCCACTAGTTCATCGATTCCAAATATCGTCCAACTAGCGACATTTCATGACTTTCCGGTTTTTCAATTAGAACGGTTACGTGTGTAGTCAATTACACTTTTCTAATGTTCTAGAAAAACAATAAATCATAAAGCTCCCACTAGTTCATCAATTCCAAATATCGTCCAACTAGTAACACTTCATGATTTTCCGATTTTTCAATTAGAAAATTTACTCGTGTAATTACTACACACTTAAAATTCACTCGAAGAATTTCAAAGTCCGAAATCACCTTTGATCAAACTAAGTTTGTCTCCCGTTTAACACAAATGACACTAGTGACATACTCATATGTCACTCTTGGTTTTTTAAAAGGCTTAAGAGAAAATATCTCTTTCGAAAAATAATTGCATTATCGATTAACTAGTTCAACGTCCTAGTTACTTTCCACTTTTTAAAGAAGTCAATACTAGTCAATTATAAATTTTTAAGCAATTTAGTAAGGGATATAATGCTGTAAATAAAATGACATATATTAATTCAAGTTTAACACTACTATATTATTTTATTTTAGGAATTGTAAACTAAAAGTAAGTCTACTCTACCATTCCAAGGTTTTAACCTTGCATCTCGGCCGCCGTAGGGTAGGTCAAAGAGATCAACGGTTAAATCAATGAATAACTTGAGAGAATCAGACATCCCACGAGAATCGAACATCCCTTTATTCCTTGACTACCTTCCTTTTTTAGCCTAGGTATTTATCAAAAAATACCCTTGATGAGTGTGACCTACTATATCGGATCTCTTGGGTACGCCCCGAGTGTGCCGTCGTAGGATAGGTCGGTGACCCGACGAGTACCCGTAAATCCTATCCTTTCGGAGACCAAGCCATGAATGTTGATAGGGGTGAACACCATCCGTAGGGGGACGAAATCAAAGCGCCGCGAGGCGTCACCCTTCTCTCACTTACTTGCATCTATAGTAGAGGCCGTGGGGTTGGGCGTCGCCTCCCCGCTCCCACTCAATATTTTGGAAGTGGTGGTGGGTTAACTAACCACGTCTTTTTGATGTTAACATAAAAGCACATAAAATCAAGGATTCCGAATGGTGTCGGTAACGTAGGCAAGCCTACCCTTCCTATTCGTTGGAACATATGTGACAGTCGGACGAAATCGGGTCAAGAGAGCCCTATTGAGATTAGAAGGAATCACCCTTCCGCTCTCGGTTTGGCTTAGTCTTGCCGGACCCCCGTGCATACATCACACTAGGAGGGTTAAGTCGTTTGAGCGAAGCTCAGTTGACCACCCAACCTAAAGGCGAACCGTTTTTATCCAAGATTTATTGTTCTTTTACCATCATTCAATCTCGTAGACACTACGAATCGAAAAACGTGATCTCGTTTGAGCTTTAAGGCGGTTCACCGAGAACACACACCGAAAGGCTAACGATTTCATAACCCGTCCTCGGATCTTTAATTAGTTACTAAATTAATTAATTACCACGTATTAATTAAATTTCAACTAATTACGCGAGTTTGTATACATGCCTATTTTAATTGCCAAAATTAAAATTCTACATGTATGCATGGAGTGGATTTATGATATGATGCATGTCATGGCAATTCCGATTTTATGTCATTTTATGATCAAACACATAAAAATAAAATTGCGGAAAATTTAAACACCGAGATGGATTGTTGGTACCCCCGTAACTAATCTATCCTAGGAAAAATAAATTACAATCTTCTTGTCTTCGAGTCTTGATCATCGAATCTTGAACTCGAACCGCCGGAACACGAACCACGAACACCCGAGAGGAGAAAAGGTCTTTTTAATTAAATAAATCCAATTTATTTTAATTAATCATATATTTTATTTTGTTATATTACATGCGGCTGTTTTTAATTCTATTTTCCATAAAGAATAAATTTTTTTTTTTTTTCATCATTCGGCTGTTGAATGATCTAAAATAAATATAAAAAAATTAGGTCACAGCAAAAAAAATTGGTGCAGCCGCAAAATTAAAGAAAACCCTAGCCGCATATATTTATTAAACAGGACTTTTAGTGACGCTTTTCAGCGCCGCAGAAAGTCCTGTAGCAGATTTTTAATAAAATTCATCCGTTTCTCCTCGTTCATACCTTGGGTTTCGACTTGATCTTCAATTTTTCAGCAAGATCTTCATCTTTTCCAGCCCGGATAATCAAAATTACAATAAAAGATGCTACTTTTTACATAAATTTCGAAAATTGACATAAATAAAATACAATTCCTATGCTCAATTGTTACTAAACAAAGGAGCTACAATAGATCTAACGAGTAAACAGTACCAACCCCAATCCATCTCTTCAACCAAGACATTCATAACATAAATAAAAAGAATAATCATGCATCGGCCCTATTTTTAAAAAAAATTGGGACAAAAAATCTACATGTTTTACCACTCCTAGATCTAATATTTTATACGTATAAATATAGATCACCATGGCGACTGATACCACTGTTAGGAAAATATCATCGCAACGGAAGCGATTTAAGGATCTAGATCTATATAATACACGTAATAAAACATTAAATCTACATCTACAAGTAAGTTGTAGAACATACCTCTTGGATCTCAAAATCCAAGTTGAAGAACCGCAATAGGAAGATTGCAAGTAGATGTGAAGAGCACCACGATCTTCCGCACGTGTGATCCAAGCAATTCCCGGTGGAAGGAATTCTCGACTCGAACCCCTCCGATATGCTACCCGGAAAATCTCCAAGATTTTCCCCTTAAACCCCTTGGCCGAAATTATCACTTCTTCTCTCTAAGAGGAGAAGTCGAAATTTATTGTGTGTTTAGACTTGGGAGAACTCTCTTTATATAGGAGAGTAATCCTTGTCCTCCAAGATTTTATAATTAATACAAAATCAATTATAATAATCCTATTAAATAAAAGATAATCTCAAAATATTCTAGAACAAATCAAGAATATTTTTATCTTTATTATTTACCATAAATATTTATCCAATAAATATTTTATGCACGTGTCTTTTTAATACACAAGAAAACTAATTCCTTGTTAAAATAGGACATGTGTGGCGCCACAAAATATATTGACCTAGTCAATATTAATTTTGCCATTACACAATAATTGGGCCAAGACTATGGAAAATGTCTTTTCCACATATTTAATTATTTAGCCCAACTAATTTAATAGTCCACCAAACAATTAATTCACATATCGTTTTAATAAAGTCCAACACGAACTAAATTAATATTATTAGGATTCGACGTCCGAGAATATACATGCTATAATAGGAGGCACGTCGGGGACCATGGACAAATAATCAGCGGCTCCGATAAATCAAATAAATAATTATCTTATGAACGAAATAATTATATTCGATAAATCAATCACGGAATATGCCACCATAATCCCGTGATCGCACTCCTCCGATTATAAGATTATATTTATCTCCTCACGAGAAAGTAATAAGCGTCCACCGATATAATCATTTCATATGGATTAATCCTTCATAGATCGTTCATTCTAAATCGGGAAGTTACCGTTAACCTTTTTCGAACATCTTGTCCTTACTTACCATTAACCCCCTAGTGATCAATAATTCAAATAACTCACCGGTAGCTAATCGTTGTAATATGAATCCCATGGATCGATCAATGTCTAGGATTAACTCATAAGGGAATCGTCTATCTACTTCCATAAATGGAAGGAATGGATTCCGTATCCGTGATAACACGGACTACTCACTCAATCCAAGTACAATGCCAAGATGGGGTAATTCGGATCACGGACTCGGTGTAATCCTTAACCGTCAAGTCAAACCTCATACCGATTCAAGCGCTTGACGTGATCACCTCGGATTAAGATATATCCATAATATGATCATCTAATGATTCGATAAGACTTCTCAATTACGGAATTATATTGAGAACTCGGATCAAATCGGTCCAAACCCATATATATATATCTATCATATATAAATGCCCCATTAGGTTCCCTTAACCGAAAGTCCGGATAAGACGATCACACCTATCGTGTTATGGGCGCATTAATAGTACGTTAAAGGGGAGACCCGATACTCTCGATTAACTTTACTACGGACTAATTGTATTTTAAGTACATCTTCACTAACTCAATCCTCCCGTGTATATCGCATACACTGAGTTAAGTGATTACATAAACGATATACTCAGGGTTTTCTGTAGTGTAAATACTATTGTCACATCGGTGATTATGAGAATAATAAATATGAATAATAATATCATTTCATTTATTAAATAAAACAATTACAAAAATTGTCTTTCGGGCATCACACCTAACAGTGCAAAGGTCTCCTGGTAGTCTATTCCATGTGTCTGGGTCTAACCCCTAGCAACCAACCTGGCTTTATGCCTGCTTATGGTGCCATTGGAGTTATATTTTAGTGAAAAAATCCACTTGCACCCAACTGTTTTCTTACCTTTGGGAAGAGATGTTAGGGTCCAAGTATGATTCTCATTCAGAGCTTTCAATTCCTCATGAACTGCCTTTTTCCACTTAGGAAATCCAAGGGCTTCCTGAATAGATATGGGAATGTGATGCTTATCCAAGTTTTGAACAAGCACTTGGTAAAACTAGAGATGTTCTCATAGCCAAAAGATTGTACAGAGGGCACTGAGTACAAGCTCTAGTTCCTTTTCTCACAGCAATGGGTCTATCATCATAGTTTACAGTGCTAACAGATCTTTCTAGGGATTCTGAGGTAGTCACTTCCTCAGAATGATTTTGATCTTCTTGATCATCAAGATTATTCATGTTTCTTCTAGAATAAAACAATTGTACAGGAGGTCTTGGACACAAAGATCCATTTTCAAGATTCAGATTTGATGGGGTTTTAGTATTATTATCAGGGGTAATGACCTTCTCATGATTTATACTTCCCATATCCAGAACTTGGGGTATTAAGACTCATATCCCATCCTTGAGAGGAGGATATATAGTCTTGGTTGAGAATTTTTTGATCAAAGAATTGTTTATCTTCAAAGAATGTAACATCCAAGGAGTTGAAAAACTTCCTGGTTTGAGGACAATAGCATTTGTACCCCTTTTGTCTTGGTGAGTACCCAATAAAAACACACTTTAGAGCCTTAGGCTCAAGTTTGGTCTTGTGATGATTGTGGACATACACAGTACACCCAAAAACCTTGGGAGGAAGGTTTTGGATCAAGTGCCTTGATGTCATGCTTTCTGACAGAACATTAACAGGGGGTTTTAAAACCAATACCCTAGAGGGCATTCTGTTTATTAGATAAGTAGCAGTCAAGATTGCCTCTCCCCAGAAATGCTTTGGCACTTGCATGGCAAACATGAGTGCCCTGGAAGTATCAAGTAGATGCATATTTTTCCTTTCAGTCACCCCATTTTGTTGGGGTGTGTCAACACAGGAAGTTAGGTGAATGATTCCCTTCTCCCTGAAAAAATTTCCAAGTTGCTTTTCAAGATATTCTAATCCATTATCAGATTTGAGTATCTTGATATCTGTGTCAAACTGATTTTATGTGAAAGTTCATGAATATAGCACCTGCTTCTGCCTTCTCCTTCATTAAGAATACCCAGCAAAGTCTGGTGTGATCATCAATGAAGGTGATAAACCATCTTGTACCAGTGATATTCTTGGCCTTGGAAGGTCCCCAAATATCACTATGTATAAGATGGAAGGGCTTAGAAGGAACATGAGACTTAGTGTGAAACACAGTTCTACATTTCTTAGCCATACAACACACTTCACATTGAAACTGAGAACATTTTTATTAATGAACAATTGAGGCATAAGCCTCTTCAAATACAGAAAGTTAGGATGACCCAATCTATAGTGCCATAAAACAACTTGGTCACTATTTTGGGTGATGACAGAATTAGACACACAAGCCGAGTCTTGTTTATTTTCAGAGCCACAGATAACAGGTAGCATGTAGAGGCCAGAAGTAGCACTAGCATTGCCAATCATCTTCCTAGAGTTGGTCTCCTGTAAAACACACTTGTTTTTATGAAAGATGACAGAGATGTTTTGCCTCTTGGTCAATTTATTCACTGACAAGAGATTACAGGACAGATTTGGGGCATAAAGCACCTGATCAAGGATTATATTCCTTTAAAAACTGATGGATCCTACCCCATGAACTTTGGAGATAGATCCATCTGCAATATTCACAAACCTTTCCTGTTTACAGGGAATAAGGGAGTGAAACAACCTCCTATTCCCAATCATATGGTTGAAGGAGTAGCAGAGTTGGGAGCAGATTGCATGAGTCTTCTTAGGACTTCCATCTGTTCTTGAGAGAAGGTATGTGCTGCCCTAGAATCACCCTCACTCATATGAGCAGATGAGAGGCCATGAGACTCCTTCCTAGTACCAGTTCTGGGTTTCCAATCAGCAGGTTTCCCATACAGCTTCCAGCATGATTCTTTGAGATGGCCAACTTTCTTGCAATGATCACAGAAAGGCCTTTCCTTCTTGCCTTTTTGAGATAGACCACCTTTTGAGAAAAGGGTAGAAGCAGAGACATCAGGTTGAACAGTAGGTTGAGGAGGTTGAGGTCCCAGCATCAAATTTCTCCTACTTTTCTCATGTTTGACTTCAGAAAAAGCAGACTTGAGGCTAGGTAGAGGAGATTTGCCAAGGATCCATTGTTTTCAGCCTTCCATTGCCTTAGTTGAGGATCATTAGCAGGAGGCTCAGTGATTTCTCCAGTTAAATACCCTTCTCTGCTCTTTCCAGCAATGAACATGAGCAGGGATCTGGACCACAGATGGTAATTGTTTCCATCGAATCTGTGGTTTGTAAGAAGATGGGAGTTATCATTGCTACTCCCTTGATTGAGTGAAACTCCAGTTGAAGTTGGAGTTACATCAGAGAATTCAGCAGTGGATGCCATTTTTTGTGATTTTGGAAAAACTCAGAAAAAAATGGGATTGAGGAAGAAGATGAAGATCTCAGGCACAAGGCTCTGATACCATGTAGAAAAGATAGGAGGAAACTTGTTTATTAATGATGAAAGCCTTATGGAGAACATAAGGGAATATTACATTATAAAGAGAAAACCCCCAACGGCTAGAATACACTGTTCCAACGGTTATGAACAGTGTATTTTGGGCCAGAAACAGAAAAACGACAGGAATAAGGAAAAAAGGTCCTAACAACACCATTAGGACACTTAGGAAATAGATAAAAGATATATTAAACTATAAAGTAGACCATATAGACCTATATTTTAACATTATATGATTCATTCAAATGTACTGATCATTTTGAAGAAGCCTAAAATTGAGGATGTTAGTCATTTGGGGTTCAATGAAAAGTCTAGGGAGGGGAGCGTATGAGAGCAGTGAGAACATGGAAGGTCTCTCGAGCGGCAACGATCACAATAACCAGGGTGAAAAATTGTCGAAAAGAAAGAAATATCATAGACATACTGGTTCTCATATTCAAGAGCTTGAAAATTTTGTGCATCTACTATTTCTTGATTCAGTTTATTTGCTGCGTTGTATTATTATTCGGAGAAATGTTAGAAAATTACAGTAATGGAATAATTTGTCGTTTTTTCCCGTTATAGCGCTTTTAAGGAGAATCTCATCGTGATGAAAAGGCAAGGTTGGAACTTGGTAGGAAGCTATGTTTGAAAACCAAACAAGCTTTGGTTTCAGAATAGGAAAACTCAAATGAAGGTAAAATTCCGTTTGAGAAACACACTTTTGGTCCCTTTTGTTTCTCGTTTTTTTGCATTTGCATCTGAATGTTTATCTTGACACTCAGACTCAAATGGAAAGATATGTGAATTCTATACTGAGGCAAGATGATGATAATCTGCGAATCGAGAATATCGCGATTAAAGAATCAATGAGGAATCCAGTTTGTGGCAATGGTGGCGGTGCAGCAACCCTTGGGGAGATATCTATGGAGAGCATCATCTTAGGATTGAAAATTCTTGGTTAAGAGACGAGCTTAATCGATTATGAATCCTTGGTAAAAAGTTCACCGGAAAACCGCTCTGATCGTTGTCTAATCCTATGTCCCCACAATGTACCTCTGATTTGGGAACTTGCAGTTGGAAGAGGATTAAACACATCGTTTCCATTGGGAATCGGTGTAACAAGTGCTTTACTGCACCTAGCTACGCCGAGTACAATGGCTATGATAAATGTTGGTGGTTCTTCGGTTGATGGCAAGCTCATGTTATTTGAGCTTGCAATGAGTGCAATGAGTGAGCTTGTTAGGCTGGCTCAGATCTTGTGACAGAATCAACCCGGGCGTCTGGAATCGTTAATATTAGCAGCATGGAACTAATTGAGATACTGATGGATTCTGTAAGTTCTTGAAGTATATTCTGTATTAGTCTTTTGTATTAAAGATATATGGAGGGACCAAACTGTACATAATACAAGTTAAAGGGTCAGGTAAGAGATAAAACGCATAAAAGAAAACAATTTTAGTGGTTTTCTTCATTATTCATAGTTTTCCACAATGTACTTCAACCTTTGACAGCAGTTAACAATTCATGATGTCTGATCCCAGAAATTATATTGGCGTTTGCATTTTACAGAACTCGTGGGCCGAGATGTTCCCAACTCTTATAGTGAATCTTCAACCATTGATCTGATTTCGAGTGGCGTAGGAGGAGAAAGTAAATATGGTGCTTTACAGATGGTAAGGGATGCTTTTACTATAACATTCACCTAAGAGTTTTCAAAAAAATGGATAATGTCATTTTTTGTCTCTTTTGTTTAATGTTTTTTTGCGATTCTATCCTCAATGTTTTATTTTGACCCGCTTACCCTTAATCTATTCATCTTTTTTACATTCATAGTCCAAAACGGCATGTGTCAAATATGGAAAAGTATTTACGATTTCAAGCAACGTAGCCTGTTACGAGGGCTTGATTCAGTTGATTCGCAATAAGGTGCACTCGTTCCCTTTTAACATCGTATTTTCTATCTTTTATTAGCTAATATGCTATGGAATCTGCCTTGATTTTGTGTTTACTGCCTCTATTGAAGGTAGAGTATGTAAAGGTGATGTCTTCATGAAATATCTGATGCTGATTCCAGCCTTCAATTCACGAGGTTCGCAACCGCTATTCTCTGATGGTATGTCGTTTCGTTTATCTCGGCACATGTTAAAATCATTGGTTGACCTTTTGAGTTGGTAGTTATTTCAGGGAAGTCTCGGTCCTATTTTTTTGGTTAATATCGTATCAGTTATTACTCTGATTTGATTTTGAATCTCCTTTGATTTTGTGCCTTTTTGTGTTTATGGAAGGGTTGACAAGTAAGACTCTATCTTTGCCATTGTGCTGACATTTTGGTGTTGATACGAGTCATTAAGGCCCTGATTCTCAATGATTTGCAGCCATCGTCAAATAAAGGTAAAACCGTTCCTGCTTAATATCGTCATTTCAATTCTGATTTAGAATAGATTCTCCACCTTGACTTTCTTGCTTATTGTTAATGTTGAAGGTCCAATATGAAATAGTGGGACTTTGCCTCGGATTTATTTCTGATTCGGCCTAAAACGGTGAGCGGGGTGTAATTAGCTACAAGCGACGATGAATCTCAGGTAGCAACTGTTAGAGAAGATGGCACCCTTGAGATTTGGCTCGTCTCTCCTGGCTCCGTTGGCTGGCACTGTTAGCCTGTATGCTATTCATTTTCCTAATTTTGTTTCTTCATTACTTTCTTTTTCGAATTTTTTATGTATATGATTAAAATGTTGAGCTCTTTTTGTAGACTATATATGGGAATCCCGAGGCAAGGGTGTCTTCATTGGTTTGGTGTCGTTCTGGATCAAGAGATGCACCCAACGGCCGGTTGTTTTCTTCTAGCATTGATAGCTCAGTATCTAAGTAGGACCTTATTGATTTACGTAGCACAATTAAAAGACCTGCTTCACATACATCGCATCACAAATAAACCGGCCTATATTACAGACTCGTAAAATTTGACAAATATAAGGCCCACCGTGCATCGCACGGTACGCCTGGCTAGTGTTGTCTTATTTAGTCATGTGTTGACGTTATTGACACAACATCGGATTTATTGTGTCATCATACTTTAGATAAAATTTAATTTTACATGAGTTGAAAATGGTCAAAGTTGAATGTCAGTATGATATAATCCAAAATTTGATTAATGTGAATGTGATGCAAATAAAAAGTGTGTTCATACATTGCGTTTTAAGTGCAAGGTGGATCGAAAGGGTGGTAGAATCAAAAAAGGAAAAAACCCGACATTACAAATGTTAGATTATGTAGATCGATATATTCAAAGCCGATTCTTAACTCAATAATCGAAATTTCAAATACCGATTTAATGTGATATACAAATTATGTGGTGAATCGATAAGTTGAGTATGGTTAAGAAACGATAGTTATCGGATCTTTTAGTGACAGGGTCACAGTGATTGTAAGACGAGATCTTTTATCCATTGATTTTTTCACCAATCAAACTAAGTATCGCATATATCTAACTAAAATATATAGACACCGGGGACGTCGCCCCCTGCTCCAATGAGTGTATCTACACCTCTTGGTTTGGGCTGGGGGAGGTGAACACACATGTAAGAGGCATGTCAATGAGATCATTACCGTACATTAGGGGGTGTAATCGAGTCGAGTCGAGTTGATATTTTTTAAAACTCGAATTCACTTAAAAAAACCTGGGCTCGAGCTTGATCGAACCATAAAAAAATGAGATTGAACATGACTCACTAAGTATTCAACATAACTTGACTCGGCTCATTAGCTCGGTTATTTTTATAGAATTCATTTAAGTTTCATAAAGCGTGAAAAGATCGAGCTTGACTCGTCTAATATTACTCGACTCGACTAACAATTAATGATTTAAATGAAATATTATTAATAGTTAATTTTCTATATATGATTATTTTAATAATTTATTAACATAGCTCGGTTAACTCGTGAGATACTCGTTTACTATATTTTGAAGTTCGAGATCGGCTTGTTAATTATTCAGGCAGCTCGATTTGAGCTCGAACTCGAAAATTAACGAATCGGGATGAACTTCCTAGCGAGTCAAGTACGAGCAATTTACGAGTAGCTCAATTCACTTGCAGCCCTACGCTACACCGAACCAATTGACCTTTTTTTCTTGAGCGTTGGGCAACGCACAAATTCCTCCTTCATTTGTAAGGGTGTTCGTACCGACAAAGATTTTGTGATGAAAGGTTTGCGTTGAAATTTTGATCCGGGGCATTAACGACCCTTGTGATTTATTTTCCTTGTGTTGTAACTTTTTTCTTTCGTTAAATGACCGGAAATGTTCTTTTCTAGTGGATTGATGACATTTTTATTCACCAACACGAAATTACCACATATACTGGAACATATATAACTCACATTGCACTTGATGGGACTCGAACCCATAACCTCATGGCCGTAGAGCTTATTCACTTGAGTTAGGCTACATTGACGACATTTCTTACTACCTAATGCGCTCATTGTTTGTACTATTGATTGCAATTTTTTTATCACAAGACAATTCAAGTAAATTATACCTTTTCCGTCTATGAATACAAGTCGTTTTAGCAATTTTGTTTTTTCTCTTAATGTAAATCATTTATAATAACAAGACAAACGTTTTTCCTCATTTTACCCTACTTTATATTCATCTAACACTTTTATTTACCACCTTCGTATCTAAATAATAGTCACTTTAGGAGTTTTCATGTATCATGTATATTATAGGAGTGGATGAATGTAATAATTTTAGATGATAAAATCTAATTTACCCTTTGCATAACATTAATGCAATGAATATAAAATTTGAAAAGTTATTGAATGAATGATAAATTAAGGGTAGTAGAAAGGAAATATGTATTAAATTCTTTATTGATATTCTAAAGACTAATATTATTTATCAAAAAAAAAAAAAAAGACTAATATTAAAGGACAAATCATTATACATAAAACGACGGAGGTAGTACTTTACAACTATTTATTATAGTTAAAGTTGTATTACCCATTTAACTCGTATATTTATGACATTCAATTATTTTCTTTTATCTTTTCCAAAAAAAAATCCATTTTTGTTTACCTTGTGAAAACTAAACGATGACTTATATTTAGGGGCGAAACGAATATCAAGCTACGTACATTATATCCAAATAATTTCACCATCTTTGACATAGTAAGTGTGTGTATGATGAAGAATAGAGCTATCTCACTCTTTTTTTAAACAAACGTTTTATTTCATAGCAAAAAAACTGACAGCCATAAGATATACACAAAAATTATTATAGACTATATCACAAGGATGCTACTCGAAAAAGAAATAAGATTGAGTAAAGAAGAAAATAACTAATTTTCGTATTGACAGGGTAGTCTCGGATTCTTTGATCGCTCCACGGTTTGGGAAACAAACACAAAAGTTGGGGGCCTATCCTTCTAAGCATTATGTAGAATTCTATTTCTCCATAACCAGATACCATAGGTGGTTTGTTTCCATATATACTTCAATTCCGAATTCTAGACATAAGAGGAGTTGTATCATCTTAAGTTTAGCTTGATCCAATCGTCCATCAATCTTGCCTCAAAAAAATTCCTCCAATGTTCTCATTACACCACATCTGACATGCCTATGTGCAATCTCTTATGGCGTGCATAACAAATTCTACTTCCATACCACGGATAGGGCAATATGGGAAGGGGATAACGTGCCTTTTAGAGAGAACATTGATTGAGCCTAATAATAGTTGTTTTTTCACCCTAATTAAGCCCAGTAATAGTTGTTTTTTCACCGGAGAACACGTGAAATGATATATCTACTCCCAAATATAATTCATGTATCTTTTCCATTGATCCTAAGAGGGCGAATGGTGGAGACATTCTGAATCGAAGTTTAAAGTCTTTTACTCCAAAGAACATGAAGTTATACATTCACTCTCAAATTACACTATCATTTCATATATTTTCATCATCGATCATTATTGGACCTATATTTATGAATAAGTTAACATACCATTTCCCATTCTATAATTCTCAATAAAAAAAACACACAAAAACAAAAACAAAAACTTGCAATCCCTGCAATCCAATAAATTATATATAAGAAAAAAAATCAAGGACACTAGAGAAAAATAGTGGTGGCCTCAATTTTCTCCTCTCTCTCTCCTACTCTGCGATTTTTGTATCCATTAGCAAATTTCTGATAAGAAATTTGCTTTTTATCTGTCCCCAAAATCAAAAGTCATGTATCAAAATTCCTTTTTCAATAAATGATCATTCCGTTTCTTTCTCCTCCTTTCAATTTCTACATCATCACTATTATTCAGCATTCCCATCTTTCTTCAACTTTTTTTTTAGCTTTTTAGCGTCTCAAAATTCTTTACTCTCTTCAATCATCATCTGCTCAAAATCCCAGTAACTTTGTTCTTCAGATTATTTGCAGATGAAGGTTTGATTTTTTTACTTCAAATCTTTTAATTTCATGTGTATTCTTTATGGGATTCTGTTTTTACACTCTTTTTTGCTATGTTGAAGTCAAAGAACATATCTTTTTATTCTTTTTTCTTCTGGGCTTTTTTGATTATGTTCCACTAGAATCATTGGATTTGTTGATTAATTAAAACATGCTGGTTTGACTCTGTTAATGATTATTAATATCAAGAATTTATATAGTAAGTGGGTGCAATCATATTAATAATAATGCACCGGATCTTGTCAAAACTCGAGGGTGAGTTAAACGTGCTTTGGCGAGAGTATTAATGGGATACTTAATTTGCTTATGCTTTGAATATTTATGAGATGCATTTAGATTCACTTGTTTTGAGTTTATATGTTTCAGAAATTTGTGCTAAGATTGGAATTGCAAGACAACAAAGAGAAGAGGAAGGCTTTAAAGACTGTTTCTTCTCTCTCTGGTACTTGGCTTTACTTTCTATTTGGAAAAGTTTCATTGATTGTGAAAAACATGTCATTTTTCACATGTTTTTTTGGTTGAGTCTTTATCTGCGCCACGCCCAATTACTGTGGCAACACATAGCAATATCTGTCCATTTAATCAACTTTCGAAAAAGTCAATTTTTATGGTAGAATTTACTTTCAAAAGGTCGATTCTCAGCAAAGTCGGTGAAAAGTTTGAATATTCAGAAAGTCGATTCTTGACCTAAGTAATCTACTTTTAAGTGGTGCCTCAATAGTTAAATAGAGGATCGCTAAATATTGCATTAATTGAAAGGCACAATATCGTTCAAATTATATGTTGTAGAGATTCTAATGCATTTCAGTCTGAAAAGAGAATATGTAAAATACAGAAATGTGATGTTCGAATCTGTAAAACAGAGGTAATACTAGAATTAGGCGATGTGGGGCCGTCAAATCGTAGATCTAAGGTACTAGGATCAAAAGGTCTCGAGTTTAGAGCTTAAGTACAAATATACTTACAGCAGCTTGTTTGTTGGGAAATTGGAAGATCAGGCTCGGTCAGACCTTCTATTTGTAAAAAAAAGTTTACCTTTTTCAAAAATGCGTTTTTAGATAATACGACAATAATATTGTCGTAATAAATATTCCTATGACAATATTATTGTCGTAAAAGATTTTTTACGACAATATTATTGTCGTAAAAAGTTTGACTCCAATAATATTGTCGTAAAATCTGTTTAACTCCATGTCGTAAGAGTGTTTAAACTCCAATATTTTTTACGACAATATTATTGTCGTATTACGTAAAAACGCATTTTTGAAAAAAGTTAACTTTTTTTTTTCACAAATGGGGGATTTGACCGAACCTGATTTTCCAATTTCCCTTGTTTGTTTTAGTACAAATTGGATTATCAAAAGATTAAAATTGATGAATCTTGATTTAGGAATTGGACCCCTCTATTTCACAATCAACCAACAAGACCCTATTAAAATTGCCTATCTTGACCCTGTCTTAGTTTGTTTCTTCAAGAAAGAAAACGAAGAACGAAAGAAGCAAGATTTTATAGACACAACCATCATCTGTAGCCGTTGGTCAGTGGAACCCACCTATTAATCAATGATCGTTACAGTTGTGTCTCGCCCCTCCCAAAAGAGAATTGCGTGTTTTCCATGAAAAAACGGTCATCATTATGGTGCATGGAAACGTCTGTTCGTCTGTATGGGGTCCGGTTTAGACCTATTGTACGCAAGACACAACTTTTACACTACCGTCATTGTAGCCTTTGGTCGGTGGGACCCACATGTTGATCAATGATCATAATCGTTGTGTCTACACTCTACAGAGTTGTGCGGGTTTTCCATTTACAAAAAACGGTCATCATTATGGTGCATGGAAATGCCTCCCCGTTTAGGCGGGGTCCGGTTAAGACCTATTGTACGCGGTTTTACCTTATGTTTTATTGGGTGTGACTTTGTAGGCATTGATGAGATATCCATTGACATGAAAGGCAAGACACTTATAGTTATAGGCACAGTGGATCCTGTCTCCGTGGCGACGAAATTACGCAAATTCTGGCCAACAAACATACTCTTAGTTGGACCTGCAAAAGAGCCCGAAAAGAAAGAAGAACCGAAAAAAGAAGAACCCAAAAAAGAAGAACCCAAAAAAGAGGAAGAACCGAAGAAAGAAGAAACCAAGAAAGACGAACCAAAGAAAGAGGAACCACCCAAGAAAGAAGGGGAAGACGGGGCGAAAAACGAGCCCGCGAAAAAAGAAGAAAAGAAAACTGAAGCAGTAGCAGTAACAGAACCACATCCTCCTGTTGTTGTTGGAACAGTAATGCCATATAGACCATATTACCCTCCTATGCAGCAGACATATTACCATATGCATCACAGCATTGAAGAAAATCCAAATGCTTGTGTTATTTCTTGATGGCTTTTTTGTCACTGTATTTCTGTCTGTCCGTTTGTGTAACGACCCGTTAGATATACGATACGTGTCTACAAAGACATAGTTATTCTTTTTATTTTTGTACACGTGTCAACTTCTAATAGGTCGGTATACATGAAAACTCTCCGGGTAAGAATTTCTCATTTCTTCTGGGGTTGGAGTTATTATATAGCAATATATATTCCAACACAAACATGTTTGTATATATATGTATAATAACTAAATGTTGTATCTTCTTTTTGGATGTTATATAAATCAAGATATGCACAGAAGTTTATTTATTTCTTTGCTGATTAATAATAGATGGAAATTTGTATTTTTATTTATCATTTTTTTGGTACAATCTTCTTATTACCGTTGCATAAAAAATTCCTCTTCCTTCACAGCAACCTTTTTCCTTTTCATTATGAGACATTTAAAGATGATTTTTTTTCCTCTAGAATTTTCAGTTGTTTAAATAATTTATAGCTTTGATTCAAGCAGTTGTTATTGGTACCATAAAGAATATACTCTCGTGTACCATACCGATAGTTAGGGCACTCCCACAGCCTTATATGGTGTCCTATCTCTAAAATGAAGATAAAAAATAGTTTACCTCAAAATAGCTTCCACAGCAGAGTCTCTATCCCTATTTATTTTTAGGGATATGAACAGTGCATCCCTACTTGTGGAAAAATTTTATGGTGCAACCGTTGTATGAAGGTTGTACCAAGTGACATACTTTATCACCTTTCATTTCTAACCTCTCACACACGCCAAAAGTGTATTATGTGAAAGAGAGTTAAAATGAATGGCTCTAAAATATGCCACTTGGTACAACCTTCCTACAACCGTTGCATCATAAAATCACTCCTACTTGTGGGGATGCACTATTCACGCCCTAAACATATTTAATTATTAAAAATTATAAGAATAGGGATAGGAATGCTGCTGGAGTGAAATAATAAATATTTAATGTGTATAAATATGGTTGTGAGGTAGAATATGTATTATTTAATATTATTTGAAATATTATAGGAATAAAGATAGGGATGCTGTTGTGGAGGTTTTTGGATTGAGATGTTGTAAAATAGGGATATGTATTATTTTATATTATTTTAGAGATAAAATTTGGTGCTTCTGCTGGGAGTGCCCTTATCTTCTTGAAAATCAAATGTAAACTCAACATTCAACTTTGTTGAGAGTATTTGCAGTGGATACTTTAAAAACTCTATTTTAGAGATTTTAACAGGCGAAATAGCACAGTCGCAAATACTCTATCTTTTACTGTAAACTACAGATTCAGTAAAATTTCCTTTACATCTACCGCATTCTTACAGATTCCGTAAATTTTACTTTATGTCTAATGCATTATGTAAAATATAGAATCTGATGTATTTCATCTTTTATAGAGATTCTATAAACTAGAAAAATATATGTTTAAAACTTTAAAGTAGATAATTTGTTAAAAATATCTGATGTGGATGCTCTAAGGTCGAATGTCTATTTTCATACATTTCCATATATCACAAATTCAAACACTACGTTTATTTATTTTGAAGAATCTTCATATAGAACTAGTGGTCATATAGAATGAACTCCGTTAGATTCTCTACCAAAATTATTACAAGTTACAACGTTAACGGTAGGGAAAGGGAATCCTTATTCATACAATAGAAGTAGAACATAGTTTAAAAGACATATGCAACCCACGTCTCAAAATATAAATCCATTTAAGGTTTTTCATACAGATTAAAAAAGTTGATTAAATTGGTTATGTGCCATTAATTTTGATGAAAAACTAAAATGACCTTTGACCGTTATAAATTAAAAGTAATAAAAAGTGCGTGAATATATAATAAATGAGGGGGTGAAAGGAGAAAAACGTAATAAATGATTCATTGGTTATCTAAATATATTTACATTTTGGGACAAATCTAAAATACTAAACGGAATTATATTTTGGGAGGGATGTAGTACTTTAATATGTAGTATCCGATGCAATTGTGTTTTCTTCTTATAGATTTGAAGTGTTTGAATCTGTAAGATCCAGATTTACAAGTATTTACGGTATCTATTATGTGAGATATTAAGCAATGTCTTAAATTCATGCATTGTGAGTGGAAAAAACAATTGACTGTCTAATTTGGTACCATTGAAAAAGTTGGTGGACATAGGACAATGATGAATTTACATACAAGCTTGTGTGCACATGAGAAGCAATACTCCTTTGAGTTGTTTTCATGAGGGAATATGCTATAATAAAGGTATTATAGACCATGTGTTCATTGTATTTTTCTCTAAATGAAAAAAATAAATAAATAAATAAATTGTAATATTTTTTGCCTCATATTTGTTGTATAACATATGGAATCTGACTCTTATATCAGGGCATTTTCTGTTTCATCTTAATTTCAACCCACATTGCATTAATAATGTCGGCTATTATTTGCACCACATTCATTCTATTTATACACCATTTTAGATATGCATAAATGTGAATTGTGAAAACCGACATTGGAAAAGGCGGTCTTCTCCTAAACCTACGAGAAGACTGTTATTGGCTGTATAACCGACTTTCACAAGGTCAACTTTATCATGATACGCATATAGAGATGTGCACAAGTGAAATATGAGTGATACAAATAAAGGTCCCTTATAATTTGTCTTATGAACTAGTGAACGTGAGCCGTGCAAGGCACGGCGGACCCAACATAAATAGTTACCAACGATAACATCAAAGAATAGATCTCCAACGTGAAATAAATCGCGTAAGCTTAAACCGTAATAATTCAAGGCACAAGACAAATAGATCAACCGAAACATATCACATTCTCTGCAAGCTACCGGAAGTCCAGTTTTTACCGAGGGGAAAAAAGAAAACAGTGTAAGAAAAGGGGAAAAAATGAATCGAGAACTTACACATTTGATAAATAAAAAAAATACACGGTTTTTTCAATTGTTGTGTCGAACTCGAATCAAAATCGAAAATTTTGTTTGTTGTAGGTAATAAAAATGAACCGTATCGAAATATACATTTTGTTGTATATATTCAATTGTTGTGTCGAGATCGAAGCGAGAAATCGAAAATTTCCGGTTCATTGAAATTTAAAACTGAATCCGCACTGTCTATTGGAGGCACTAAAAATGAACCGTATCGAAATATATACTTTGGTTCGATTTACGTAACGTAGAGTCAATTAAAAAATTTGGTTTATATATAACGCTTACCGAAATTCCGATTATTATCGAAGCGAAAACCGAATAAATGATGTTTTAAAAAAAATATTAAATAAAAAAAAATACACGGTTTTATTCAATTGTTCTGTCGAAATCGAATCGAAATCAAAAATTTTCGGTTCATTGAAATTTAAAAATGAATTCGCACTGTCTGTTGGAGGTATTAAAAATGAAGCGTATCGAAATATAAACTTTGTAGTGTATATTCAATTGTTGTGTCGAAATCGAATCGAGAAATCAAAAAAAATCGGTGGATTGAAATTTAAAACAGAATCCGCACTATCTGTTGGAGGTACTAAAAATGAACCGTATCAAAATATACACTTTGTTGTGTATATTCAATTGTTGTGTCGAAATCGAATCGAGAAATCGAAAATTTCTGGTTGATTGAAATGTAAAACTGAATCCGCATTGTCTGGAGGCACTAAAAATGAACCGTATCGAAATATACACTTTTGTTCGATTGATGTAACGTAGAGTCGGGAAAAAAATCGGTTTATATATAACGACATAACCGATATCCCGGTTTTTACCGAAGGGGAAAAAAATGACCCGTATCGAAATATACAATTTGTTGTGTATATTCAATTGTTGTGTTAAAATCGAATTGACAAAGCAAAATTTTTTAGTTGATTGAAATGTAAAACTGAATCCGAACTGTCTGTTGGATGCACAAAAAATGAACCACTTTGGTTCGATTTATGTAACGGAGAGTCGGAAAAAAAATCGGTTTATATATAACGAGATAACCGAAATCCCTAGTTTTTACCGAAGGAAAGAAAAATTGAACCGTATCGAAATATACACTTTGTTGTGTCGAAATCGAAAATTTCCGGTTGTTTGAAATGTAAAACTGAAGCCGCACTGTTTGTTGGAGGCACTAAAAATGAACTGTATCGAAATATACACTTTTGTTCGCTTTATGTAACGGAGAGTCGAAAAAAAAACCGGTTTATATATAACGAGATAACCGATATCCTGGTTTTTACCGAAGGGAAAAAGAAAATTAACCGTATCGAAATATACACTTTGTTGTGTCGAAATCGAATCGAGAATTCGAAAAAATTTGGTTGATTGAAATGTAAAATTGAATCTGTACTGTCTGTGGGATGCACAAAAAATGAACCACTTTAGTTCGATTTATGTAACGGAGAGTCGGAAAAAAAAATCGGTTTATATATAACGAGATAACCGAAATCCTTGGTTTTTACCGAAGGGGAAAGAAAAATAAACCGTATCGAAATATACACTTTGTTGTGTATATTCAATTGTTGTGCCCAAATCGAATCGAGAAATCGAAAATTTTCGGTTGATTGAAATGCAAAACTGAATCCGCACTGTCTGTTGGAGGCACTAAAAATAAACCGTATCGAAATATACATTTTGGTTCGATTTATATAACGGAGAGTCGAAAAAAAGAAAAACCGGTTTATATATATAACGAGATAACCGAAATCACGGTTTTTACCGAAGGGGAAAAGAAAGAAAGAAAAAAAAAACTGCTGCAAAAAAAAAAAAAATCGGTAAAAAAAAAAAAAAAAACCTTATCGAAATATACACTTTGTTGTGTCGAAATCGAATCGAGAATTCAAAAAAAATTGGTTTATTGAAATGTAAAACTGAATCCGCACTGTCTGTTGGATGCACAAAAAATAAACCACTTTGGTTCGATTTATGTAACGGAGAGTCGGAAAAAAAAATCGGTTTATATATAACGAGATAACCGAAATCCCTGGTTTTTACCGAAGGGGAAAAAAACGAACCGTATCGAAATATACATTTTGTTGTGTATATTCAATTGTTGTGCCGAAATCGAATCGAGAAATCGAAAATTTTCGGTTGATTGAAATGTAAAACTGAATCCGCACTGTCTGTTGGAGGCACTAAAAATGACCCGTATCGAAATATACACTTTGGTTCGATTTATGTAACGAAGAGTCGAAAAAAAGAAATCGATTTATATATTTAACGAGATAACCGAAATCACGATTTTTACCGAAAAAAAAAAAAAAAAAAATTTATGTGCGACGTGTCAGCCCCACAGGCTGCCACGTGGCCTCTGTGGGCAAAGTGCCTTGGCACTTAATAGATATAAGATATTCAAACTCACTCACATGTGATTGTCCACAAATGTATTTAACGTGTAAATAATTATTCACAATTATTTTCGTGATCCTCCATTGCAACCTTGTGTAGTAATAATTAATATTACATTTCTATTATTATTTTTAACACACATAAAATTGATTGATGCACGTCATTTGGTGTAATCTATCTACGTAGAATTAAACATTTAATTAAGGGGAAGATGAACATTGATTAAAATTAGAAAGGCATTGTTATTAAAACCACAATGAATCTATTATGATACCATATTACGGATTAAGTTTGACTTTATAAAGGTCAAATTAAATTGGATATTCGACATCTGCAAAGTTGAATATTAAGCTTACATTCGACTTTATAGATGTCAAATGTCGGTGTGATGTTTCGAGAATAGATTTGTAATGATGTCAATAACAACTACCAACCGGAAACACCAATTATGAACCAACCCTCTCAGAGCACTTGCACCATATACTCATAAAGATTTTTCTATCCTACAGTTTTAAAGTACATGTTTTTTTTTTTAGTTTACAGAACCTTTATCCTAGATGAAATGTATCGGATTTTTTATTTTACATTATACGGTAGATCTAAAGAAAAATTTATAGAATTTGGATTAATGTTGTAGATTTAAAGTAAATTTTACAGAATATGTATTTTACTGTAACAAAATAAAGTATATGCTGCAATGTATTAAAAAAAGTTACAGTATCTACTGCAAGTGCTTTTATAGTCTCGTGCATTGCTCATGGTTTCAATAACAAATGTCAATGAACTTACGAGTTCATTGAACCGCGCGCCTAACAACACTACATTAAATTAGTAAAAGTCTTAAAGCACAAAAAATATCGAAAGATTCTACCAAATGATATGAATTAGAAAAATGATATTTGCACTACGCATATTATGCATTGCTCATACACTACCATCACATATTATTCACTACACACTATTTGTAGTGTATGTATCACACTATGTGTGGTGGATTTATCACCATCATATGAATTATATGATTTGCTTTTGTTATCTTTCATTTATTGAGAATGTATGATGCATGCTATGTTATATAATATAATTTTATAGGAGGCTGTAATTTGCACCACAACTGATTTTTTTCGTTGTCCCATATCTGCTGGTGCACCACACCATTTTATAGAACCGACCAAATGAAAATCGATAAATGGGCAACATGCGACTTCCTGCATTGTCGATCATGATTCGACTTTTGTATGATCACATGTTACCTCATGCATTTGACGTACTTTCACATAACCGTTTTTATTATAAATGTGGTACAAATAAACACCCCTTATTTATAATATATGAAGTTTGTTGTTGGCTTTTTTAAACGGTTAAACCCTAACCGAAAGGACCCCTACTCCCCTGTCCCACAAAATAAGTGGAGATGTTAATCGGTAACCTAGTGGCCCAGAGTCATGGGCTGTCATTATATCAAAATACTGAAAGAAATCGTCTCTTTACAGGATTCAAACCTCCACAATTCAGCTTCCGATCCAACTGCCTTATTTAAACCATTTTTCACTAGGCTATTCCTGGGGACTTGTTGTTGGCTTTCTTGTCATCGTGGTTAAAAGGTATTTTCACTTTCCAAATATTTTCATCATTTAAGAACTAAGAAAAGAGGTAATAATTTATACTTTTGCCATATTTGGTTTAAGGATAAGATCAAAGCTGATTTTATGAAAAAGTTTGGCAGGTGAAAGAACGGGGTGAGACTGGTGAGTAGTTCTTGCGTAGGATGATGTGATGTGTCTACATATATATTCTTGTCCAATGAAAGCGAAACACTTATATTAGTTATTTCCGTCTCAAAATATAAGTCGTTTTTTTTTATTATTTACATAAATTTAGAAAATGCTTGAATATTATAAATGTTAAAGATAATTGACTAAAATATCATTTGAGTATCATTAACGTAATAATAATTCAACCAAAAAAAAACGTAATAATAATTATAAACTAATAATAAAATAGTTGAATTACTAATAAATTTGAAGTAAGTCAGAAAAATGAGCAATAAAAGTGTTTATCGATAATGTTAAATGACAAAATATTAATTTATATCATGCGACAAATGGAGTAACTTTTTTTTTTTTTCTGCACACAAAGAAACTTAGCACATTAGTGTTCAATGTTTGAATCCACTGTGCTTTAAACTTTTTTTTCTCTGAACAAAGAAACTAGCACATTAGTGTTCAATGTTTGAATCCAATGTGCTTTAAATGAATAATTGAATACAACTTCCCCAACTATTGAGATATAATAAACTGTCATATTATTATTTATCACTAAGACCAGTTATGATATAACTAGAGTTGTAAACGAAATGGACTACTTGTTTTTGACTCATAAGAAATTTAACTCGATTCGATTTTTTTTCCCGAGTTCGAACTCAAGTCAAGCTACACAAATAACTAATCGAGTCGACTTCGAGTTTGAAAGTATAATAATTGAATATGCTTGTAGGATAATTGAGCTATAGTAAATAATTATTAAATAATTATATATTGTCAGCAAAGTGACTTAAACTTTACATCTGATAGAACTAATTTGGTTTTCAGCTGAGTGATGGTCAGCTGAGAAGTACATCCAAGTCTGTGAAAGTCAGCTGAGAAGTCTGCTGAGTTTCTTCGGTGTCGACGACCTGCGAGGGTTTCTCGAGGTTTTGGATGCAGCTGAGTTCTACATCTGTGCAATGGTCAGCTGAGTTGGATTAGCGAGATGACCCAACGTCTGGAGCATTTATGGCAATCCGACAAAGATTCTTGGCGGTTAGAGTTTAGGATCCGTGTCTATAAATACCAACTGTATTGATCATTGTAAAGTGTGTGTAATCCGTCTGAAATTCAGTGCATAATAAAATATCTCTTTTCTGTCCGTGGAGTAGTCTGCACAACGCCGAAAACCACGTTAAATCTTGTGTTCTTCTTGTTTCTGTTATTTTCTATTGGTTATTACTGTTAGATTGCATCTGTTAATTGTCTATCTTGTGTCAGGATTCTCTATCCTGTTTTATATATATATATATATATATCTATGAAATGTTTTTATATGAAGCCGGGCATACATAGTTTTCACCCATATATCATTGATGTTGAACTTGTATACATCATTACAATGCAAATTGATAAATTAAATCCAAAAAAAATTGAAGAAAAGAACCGAACCAAAACAAATAATGTAACTATAAACCACAATTATTAGTTTGATTTTGATTTTGATTTTTTAAAACCACGTCAGAACACCGACACACTTGATAGCAACAAGTGCTGCAATAGATGATTCGAACATGCTTGTTCTACCATATTTGAGAACATCTGCATTACATTCTCTTAACAAATTCTTTATTTTATAGTTTTAAACATACAATTTTCAAGTTTATAGATTCTCTATACAAGATGAGCTGCATCAGATTCTCCACCTAACATAGTACCATAGATATAAATAAAAATTTACAAAATCTGGATAAATACACTACTTGTAAAGGAAATTTTACAGAATCTATATTTTACAGTAAAAAATAAAGTATCTACTACAGTGTTATTTTTCCTAATTATGAATGTTGAAATATTTAAAATACAGTTTTAAATGATTTACTACAAATGCTCTAAGTAAAATAAATATTGCAAACGAACGATATATCAATTTGGGTTGATAGAATGTAATAGTAGTAGAATGGAATGAATCTGATGGAATGGAATGAAATGACATTGTTTCATTACTGTGTTTGATAGTCAATGAAACAGAATCGTTTTTATTTTATTCTAGTCATTCCATAGCCTTTTTAATGGAATGAAAGGAATCAAAATTTAGAGTTTAATCAATTCATCCATTTGTTTCAATTTCCAATTATGACTCCATCGTCCCTTGGAGAAGGCGGTTATAGCATGACGAATCATTAGATACGTGGAGCAATTGTTGGGAAAACCGTCCTTCAAGTCTAGGCGCGCGCCTGCAAGTCTAGTAACGTGGAGTTGATGAAGGTTGATTAGCATTATGATTAATTCCAATAAGCATAAAGAAAGGGGTCATTCTATGGTAGGGACTCCCTACGTAGGGAGTTGTCTACGTGACATCATCTGGACCACAGGCCATACGCTTTATCCGCACGATGAAGCGTGGCCTGTGGGATGCCATCGCGTAAACAACTCCCTACATAGGGAGTCTCTATATAAGAATTTTCCTAAAGAATTTGCTTGACCTGCAACATTTTCAAGAAGACGACAAATGTGTTTAATTATCAGCACGCTACGAGCCTTTGAGTATTGGAAATCAAACATCTCTCGTCCATATATATAAAGGTCCAACATACATAGGTATTTTTATTTTTCCAGTATTAGGATTATTGTCTTGGAGGCTAAGTTTGTCTAATTGTCTCTTAGGTAAACTCCTTGATTTAAAGTGTGTGCTAGGGTATAGACTCTAAAGGTGTTCTATATAAGATATGTATTGCCTCTGCTTATGCTATGTACATGTGAATCAGAAGAAATTTTTTTGTTATGGCATAGGCGTTTGGGTCACTCAAACTTTACATATTTAAAGAAGTTATTTTGGTAATCTAAGTCCCAATTTTTTTTAATTGTGAAATTCGGGTAAATAGAGTAAAGTTTATTAGGATGTTATGAGTGAAAATGCACTTGTGCATGTACGTGGTTACGAAAAGGTGTTCCAGCAAGACGTTATAAACTCAAATTTATAGAAGTGTCATTATTGAGTAACGTCAATAGATCTGACGTTATTTTTTAAAAAGTATTGTTGGTGGCTTTCACGATGTGAGGAGTGAAAAAAAAAAGTGATGGCGGAGATAAAAAATAATCAAGAATTGTGGTGTCGGAATTAAATGTATGGTGTCGATTGAAAACCCCGGAATTAATTCTATGGGAAACTATTCACATTTTATAGTACAAGAAGTGTGATGTAAAATAAAAAACACATAATAACATAGTGAAAACAAATTCGAATATATTTTCGGTGTAATGACCCGACCCATATTTTACTCAATTACCTGGATCCGAATCGTTCGGCCATAATCCAAACTCGAAATTTCGGTTCACGAAGCCTACTGCTGGAAAATCAGAAAACTAAAATCACAATAGTATAAACAACATCATATTACATTAATATAGTACTACCAGGTTCATGCGCTAACTTTTACATCATCAAAAAAATCTCAAAAGACAGAATTGACTGTTCACCTTCGTGTAATCCATAACTTGCTACTTCCACCAACATTTCATTGTGGAAAAGAAGGATCATTGTTCTCTCTTCTATGAACACGTTCTTCCACACGTCTTCTTTAACAAGTTTATCTAGAATATCGAGCCAGACATTGTCTCTTCACCTTCTCGATACACTCAATATCATCTGAAAGATATAATAACTGAAAGAGTGAGCACGAATGCCCCGTAAGCAGTGTCTAAGTATCAAGAGGGAACTAATAAAGCCAATGAGCAAGCTTTTAGAGTTCCTCACTAATAAAGCCAATATGCATACTATAAATATTTGTACCGCTAACAGTGCATTCCATGTGTACTGGAAATATATATTTAAATATATAATAGGAAATAAAGAATGCAACCGTAACTATATGTACTGAAAATATCTGTCTGAAAATAAAGTTTGCAGCTTAACTGAAATTTATAATTGTAATGAAATATTATTATGCTAGATTAAAATACTGTAACTCATACTTTACTGAAAATCTGTTAATAATGATACGGTTCTAATCTGTGTTCCTAGAAGGAACTCTGAATCTGTCTGATGTTGCAGACCGGATTTCCTGACCGGCTCCTGCATTTAAAATTGTGCTCCTTATTACAGTCCAGGAGCAGGGCCTGATGTCGGGGATTCTCGAGAACTCATTGCACTGAATCTAAAATCTAAATTCTCCCTCTAACCCAGGAGTGAGTGTCTGTCTAGGGAACCGTAACATTATTAAATTATTACTGTATGTATTTATATGTCTATAGTGTCTTTCATTCTGAAAGTTATGTTACTGCAAAGACACCATATTTTCTGTTAAAACTGTAAAACTTTTTGTTAATACATTTCTGTCTAGAAATCTGTTATTTTTTGAAAATCCACTATTTTAGAATACTATTGATAGCTCTGGAAATTGACTTTAACTTCATAAATTTAGGATTTTTCATCCATATTTCTAAAATATTTTTTTTAAAGAAGTAGCGTTGGTTCAGTTCTTCATAAAAATTCTTTTAAAACTTATAAACTTGATAACCTTTTCATACATCTTGAAAATATAATATAATCTATGTGTGTGTGTGTGTATATATATATATATATATATATATATATATATATATATATTGACTATATTCAAAACCTTGTACTTGACAAATTCTCAAATTACATAAAAATATAATGATAATTCGTTTTAACCAATAAAATATTCATAAAACCACTTAAAACACAAACCAACATGTTGTTATCTATAACAACACAAATTTATCTGTTTACTAGAAAGCCACCTCTACTGCGGTGTTAGTTTTCCTGTTTTGATATATTATGTGTCTTGTAATGATGCTTGTCACGGATTTTATCTAACAAAGCAAACAAGTAATAAAATTTATAAATCCGGTATTCCCCAAGTGTAGGGATTGTTTAGGGTAAATTTTACTATATTTTCGGGCTTAATCCCTAAACAATTTACCTTATTTTTAAGGAAAATAAATGAGAAAAGCGTGTTTTAACCGTTAAATTCCTATAATGGTTATTGAGGAATTATAATTTAATTATGAGGAAATATTGAGTTTAAATGTTATTTTTGTTACACATTTTATTATTATTATTATTCGATGACTTGGTGTAACAACAATCTTGCAGGAAATTAAAAGATATGCATGGGGATATCATTAATGGAGAAGATTTATCTCATTCAATCAAGTGATTTCAAAAAAAGGAAGAAAATCGGAGCATTGAAGAGAGGATAAATCAGATCAGATCGAAAGAGTGAAGTGGGGGACACGGTATACGAAGCAGCGGTGTGAAAACGCGTAGAAGGGTAGGCTCGGTCGACCGAGCCATGCTATTCGGTCGACCGAGTGTCTTAAGTCGGTTGACCGAGCCCCGAAGCTGCAAAATCGACGCGTTTTTCTAGATCCTTCCTTATGTCGGCCAAAACTCCTATATAAGCAGCATCATTTGAGCAGAAAAGAACACACAGAATTTTACACACAGAAAAAGCACCACATCACACAAAAACATGAGTTTCTTTCTTTCAATCTTGCTTGGGAGTTCGAAGATGATTGTTGGCTAAGCAATCCGCGGTGGGACAACGGAGGAAACCAATCAACAACCACACCAATTAGAGGATTTTTAGCTACATCTTTAGTGAGTTAATTTATGATTTTTCATCAATTATATATTGTTATATTGTTTATGTTTTATTGAATCGAGAGATCGATGAAACTATCGTTTGATTTGAATTTATATGAGAATATTGTTCAAAGTTGTGATCTTTTCAATTGATGCACTTAATTATAATTCGAGAGATCGTTTATAATTATTTGAGTAAGAGTATTAGAAATAATCTCGTGATCGTGTTTTGCATGTCGTTTTGTTTTACTTGAAAAAGAAAACGAAACCCTAGAATTCGCTTAGAGAAATTTAATCGAATTCGTGATTGATCGTTACTAAAAATTATATCTTTAGCTTGCCGTCTAGTTGGGGTTGGGTTGGTTGATCGGTGGATTCCCGTTGCCTTGCCGTTATTTTAATTACTTGATAAATCGAATCATTAGTATAAATCGTTGATTGCTAAGTTAGTTGTTTTAAATTCTAGTTGTTAATTGTTAATTTTCTGCAAATTTACTATTCATCGAAGTTACTGTTCATCGTCGTTTTTACTGTTCATAATTAGTTTAAACCCTAGTTTAGTTAATAGTCGTGACATAATCGATAGAATATTTGTTCCTTGATCCGATAAACATTCCACTCCCTTAGGACGACCTCCAACTTTACTACGAACCTTATACTTTATAAATTTAAAACACGTTTTTACGAACCTTATACTTGGGGTGTTTCGGTTTATAAATTTAAAACACGTTTTTACCGAACAGAGATCGTAGTATAGCGATTAATACCGGAGTCGGTCACAGGGAATCGGGGTATCTAGTTCATTAATTTTCCATCTAATCTTTCCTATGGTGATCTAAGGTTTACACCGATTTCCATCATACGGTAAACATCAAATAGCAATACATTTTCCGATATCGATTGCATAACAAATAATCAAAGGAAAGAAACAAACTTTAAATTAAACTCACAAAATATCCAAAGGAAGAAATAAAACGCTGCTGGAAAAGTTTCCCATGGCTCCTCCAAGTTCACAGCTTCAAGACAGCACCATGAATCGAACAAGAATAGAAAACGAAAACAAAAACCTAACTAATCCGCAACCCCAGCCTCCCCAAAGGGGGCTGGGGCCGCCTAGGGTTTTTCTCTAATGATTGTGTATCAATAGGTCTCAATAATGTGTCAATAATGTGTGTCTTAGGGTTGAAATCACGCTGGTATTTATAGAAAAGTAAGGCGGCTGCTGCTATGTCGGCTTAAGGACGCCCGTCTGGCTTTCTGGACGCTCGTTCACTATGGCGTCCAAACTCTCTGAATCAAAAACTCCTCCTAGACGCCAGTCCACTTATTTGGACGCCAGGTCCACTCGACGCTAGTTCGGTCCTTTTTCTTCCAAATTCATCTTGATCTTCATTCCAACTTCATCTCTATCTCTTTCCTTCCATGCAAATCATCACTTGAACATCTTTTAAGCTCCTTTCACCTCATGCAAGCGTACCTACATCACGATAAGAACATGCAAAATGTAACATCTTACATCTAAAGATATTTATCCAATAAAATCACATAATTAGCTCGATTTTGCACTTTAATACTTCTAAAACTCATTTGCTCAATATTTCAATATAAAACTCGATTTCTATGAAAAACATCCACATATGGGGAAAATTGACATAAAATATATCCTCATAAAACGTACAAAATCACCCTTAACAATGCTCAATCACTTATTTAATTATTCTAAAATTGTAGAGATCGTTTAAACCAATCATTCAACAATGAAATGCTTGAAAACATGAAATGTTAAAAAAAAATATTCTTGATTCTATACTCTTTACCTCTATTGGGTCTCCGTATTACCGAATCTCTGGGATTCCTATACTTAACTCCCTAATTGATATGGATGAATTCCACCTACACAAAACAATCATTTCATGTTAATATTTTTAAAGGAATTACCGTAACTTCTAAAACAATATTTGAGAATTCCATGCAATTGCTTACCTAAAGATCTTACTAAGTTGGATGAGACCAATCTTATTTATTTCCTCTTATACTTCTATATTCATGCCTCGAACTCCAACCATTTCTTTTCTCATTCTTTGGTGAAGAGGACTGACGATACTGGAAATCATCGATGATAAATCCGAGGCTTTTCTCCTGATGGCAATCTGCAAAAACTTCAAGAACAACAAAAACGATAAAAAGATGGGGTGTTTTGGTGGTGGTTTAGACTGCACTTGAGAAACTGTGTCTCAAGATGCCTACGTATCCAATGCGTGTATTGGAATCAAGTCTTCGTAGTTCCTTAGGGATGGTTTATATAGAGAGGCGTTATGCCCTAAGCCGCCGTGAGCCTTTGTCCTTGTTGGGCTTGGATTTCATGTTCCCTAAAGAATAGATAATTACGATTTAATTTCCTTAATTGTTGGAGATAATTATGGACATATTTGAGTGTCAGAATCAGTGTTTTTATGATTAGGGATTTGTTCCGTATATATCTGATTTTAATGCGCACGTGGGAGATTGGGCCCGAGATAGGCTCGGGCTGAGCTTGTAAGAGCTCTTCCATACAAAGGCCGACTTGTCGAGGTCCGGAAGTAGCCGAGCAGAACTCGGTTCGGATTCTTGGGGCTTTTGGCCCTTAAGGTGTTGATTTCTTGCCCTTACGTACTGTTAGATTACTGTAGGGATGACACGTGGTGAGGTGCTGAACTGACCTCCGTTATAAGCCCCCCATATCCAGTTGAGCTCCTGAGGTCATCTCGGATCTGTCCATCTTGCGACTTGGCGCGGTCATCTTAGACTTGTAAATTTTTGAGTTGTGCTTGCCAGGTGGCAGGATCGCCGTTATGACATTGTCATTCTGGGATTCGAGGCGTTTTAACCTATGACTGGTAATGATGTAAAAAATCTCAACAAGTTTGACTGGATTTAGATATGGATATCTGGCTAAAGCGAGTGATTTCACAAGTTGTTGCGCAACGGCGTTTAAGAACAAGAAGAAAATGTTGCGTTTGTGATTATGAGCTAAGCCGTAGAAGGCTGCCTATGTACCCTTAGCTTGTAAGGGATCAAGCCAATCTACGTAGTTCTTTGAAAATAAGGGTGTGATGCTGCTATTTATAGGGCCGTGAATTGGCGGTCAGCAGGCTGTTGGACGAGGTGGCAAGCTGGGAAGCTTCCGAACTAAGATCGGTCTTAGAGTGCCGAGCTGAAGAGCTGAGGGATTTGAGGCCTGAGAGCATCATTTATGAACTTTGTTGCCTAGTCGTGTTGGCCTTGTTCGCGTTGAAGGATGGCGAGCTGGAGGGGCGAGCAAGTCGATCCCCCAATGCTTTGTATCGAGCTAGCTGCTTGTTGCTCCATTCCCGTTACCTTGGCTCACGACGGGAATCGTGATAGTGCAAAGCGGGCTTGACCGTGCTTGGCCTAGTCCGGCTTATTAAGGGGCGGACTGGCTGGGCCGAGGGGCCTATCCGTTACTGGGCTTACGTATGGGCCAGGTTCGGATCCATAGGCTCTTTCCCGAATTGGGGGACTCAGCCTGATTCGACACATCAATGGCCCCCTACTTTTTGAGCTTTCAACGTGTAAGTGAAAGTCATGGTGTAAAGTCGTAACGACTTGATAAACCGTTGCTGAGGTGACTGTTGCAGAGCGATCTGCTGAGATAACGTAAGACTCACTTAGCATAGTCTGTCGATGCCATGCTTAGGTAGCGACTTGTTTTAAGTGCGTCATGCTTGAGAGAGTAAGGCCGCAATTTAGAGAAGATTTGCTCGGAGGCGAGCTTTAAGTATAATGTCGAGCTGAAGTCGGGCATACAAAAGAATCGCTTGAGGGCTTATCAGATTAACTTCTAGCGTTAAGTTTTTTGGCAAGCAGGGCCAGATTAGACTGACTTCTCGCATTAATTTTTTCGGTGAGCAGGGTCAGATTAGACCGACTTCTCGCGTTATTAAACGGACGGGCTTATGATCCCGTGCTATCAAGCGGACTCAATGTGCTTTTTAGTTGACTAATGCTTGATGAGTCGGATCTGCAGAGCTCAGATTGTATGTCCTATAGACTTTATTAAGTCCGACCTGTAGAGTAGGATCCGATCTCTGGAATGACTGATGTGGAGCTAGCTGGCGCTGGCTTCAGGGCCATGGAAAATGCAAGCTTGCTTTTCTAACTCAAGTCTTGTACTTTGATAGCGTTTCTCACTTGCAGGGAACCTAGATTGGCCAGAACGTTTTCCCCGTGCTGAGCAAGTTTTAAGCCATTACTGGAGATTTGAAGAAGAAGGTTGCCGACCTGCGGCAAACCAGGCTCTGTTGAATCTAATGATAAGAAGATCAAGGCTCTCCAGAAGCAACCCCAGGCTCGGAAGGTTAAGCTTAAGTCAGAAGAGAAGTTTGCCGAGAAGGTCGAGCTAGAAGTTGTTGTTCTAGCTCAAATTGCTGTGGCCATCCACAAGAATGAAGCTTCAGAGGAGTTTACTCAGGCTTTGAAGCTTCTGCTTACTCTGATCATGAACCACGGATATACTTTAGGCGTGGATGGTGCAAAGGGTCAGGTCCCGACTTTGTCATGGACAACCATCCTAGCAAGACTCTCTATAAGCCTAAGGTGAGTGTGGTTTATGACGCTCGGGTGAAGGACTTTAAGGCGAGGATAGACATTGTGTCTGAGTACTCTTGCCGCGCCGCGGCTGCTCTTACCTCGGCTCTTGCTTCTTTCGAGCAACCACAGAGTCCAGCCCCCTGTTCATACATCAGAAGGCTTGTGGAGTTGTAGTATTGTGCTTTTGAAATTTTATTTGAAATTAAATTGTAATCCGTACAATTTGATAATAGAATGAGTATTTCGTTAAGTTCTCAGCCTTAACTTTGTTCCGAGCACTTCTTTAAGTACTTGTTTTAATCCGCACTTTCTTTAAGTGCTTCGTTAATGGTGAGGTATCTTACCCCCCCAGTATGCCATGTATTAACTTGTACTTTTAGATGGCATACTAATGGTATTGTCAAGCTCGGGTCTGACTTGCAGACAACGAATGCAGCTAAGTCCAACTTGCGGACTTAAAGAGATTTTTTTTACAAACTTCTTGAGTCTGACCTGCGGAGCTCAATGTTGAAAAGGTGTCCTAAACACAATCGGGTTGGACCGGATCTGACCGGGTCGGGTCATTTACAGTCTGTTTTAGTTTATATAATAACTTTATTATGATTAATAAAAGAACTTTTGTTATTATATTGTTTATCTTCATGTATTGGTTGTATATATATATATAGTAACGTCTTGAGTGTCAAACAGTGATAGAGAAACCATGATAGTGATTATGGTTGATGAGATCTCTAATCGCTTTAAAGTTGATACTTAAATGTCTTTAGTCGTATGTGCTGTCAAATGGGACATTGATAGTATGATTAGACTAGCACGTATTGGATGTCTTCTATCTTATTGAAGATAGGGATAGATCTCGTCTATTGAAGTGTAGAGACACTTGAACTATACATGGACGTGTATTAGAGAATGCGTAAGTTAGACTGACCCACTTACATTAAGTCGCACCGTGTGGAAGTTGTTTAGTTATCCTTAAGACCGGAGTCTACATGGCATCACGGTGTGGATTGTCATGCTTTGACACTTTTGAGGTTTCCCCTAACCATAGGGCGATCATGCGGTAGTGATGGGGTGTGATATTGAAGTATGCGGAGTATACATGTTAGTTCATCCGGGAATCGCGTATCCTATGATTGAGAGTGAATATCCGAAATGGCCTTCTTATAAGGAATGTATAGCTCTCGAGAATCTTTGCAAAGTGGGAGTAAATGTGTTATCCCGAGAGAGCATGATATCCAGATTATAAGATACGATCGTTAAAGTATTGACACTCGAGATACGATCGTATGGATATTATTACAGCGGTATGATGACGGTCAACTTGGTATCATATTTTACCATCAATCTACCCCGGATTTGTGTTCTCAATAGGGATAATATGTATGAAATCATGAGTTAATTAGCTAAATGTGATTAAGCCACGTCCGGAGTGACTAAATTGGTATTATGCGCATTAACCGTGTATTTTATGCGTTATTTGCTAGAAATAGAAGCTACTTTGTGAGGTATGGTTTTATTGAAAGATGGACGAGTGGTCGAAGCATCATTTGGGCTGAAGGAGAGAGTTAATCAATAAATAACTGAACCGAGCTGAAGGTTGAAGTGTTACGAGCGGATATTGGACACGAGAATCTGATTGGTGATCTTGCAACGCAGTTTCCGAAGCTTTACAAGACGAATTGGGCTTCGTCTTATACATAAAAGTTGTAGGGATTGAAACAAGGATTCTAACACACTTTGAAGCACCCAAATCGGAGTTGTATAGACCAAGTTATGGTCCAAATACCGAAGCCAGACCTAGAGTATTCCAAGTTAAGTCGGCAGACAGAAAAAGACAAAAATACCCTCGGTTTACTGGGAGTTACCCGCGGTTTACCGAGCCCCAAAATCTTCCAGAAACACGTTTTCTTGTCCTTTAAGTATTGGGTTTACCCCTAATTATACACCTATATAAGGCCATTCCGAGGTACGAAATTGTAATCTATCATTCAACTACTTATTCTCTCATTCATGCATAGATCTGTTCATAAATTAGCTACAATGTAGTCTTCTAGTTATAAATTCTTCTTTTTCTTTCTTGCAAATAAGTCATGAGTCTTTCATTATTGAATTGTGCTTGGTTTACGATCTTCATGGATCGTCTTGAGTCGCCGGAGAGAGAGAGAATTGAAGAGTAGATCTGTTCTTCATTATGGGTAAGATCTATTCCAATGTTTTAATTCTTTTCTTAGATTCATGATTGTTCTTGTGATAGATCTAGTTTATGCTTGCATCTAATCATCTATGCATTAATAAACGAACCTTAATCTTTATTATTCGATTTGTTAATATGAAACGCAGAATTATGAGTTGCGCTCTTCAGATCTACGACGGTCTTTATTGCTAGATCTGAATACCTAGTAAATCTTAATTTGTGGTTCGGGGTCATCTACGTTGATCGATAGATATAATTTACATGTTTTTAGCCTGATCACCTAATTGCATGTCATCGTAAATTAGCATGAAGTACTAATAGTGAAGTGTTAATTTGGACATAGTCTTGATGGACCCTATGAACGTGCTAATCAGTGTCGATAGCTGCCTGGGTGGGTTAGCGGTATGGGTTAGCGCTAAATACTGTCAATTCTAGTTCTTTATGCATATGGGTTATTACGGACCAATTAAGGAGGGTAGCTGGCGTATAAATTATCTACTACCATGGTCGAAGTAGATAGGGTTAGGAATTGCACCCGTAGCTAAATTACCCACACGAGCGAACACGGATGATGGGGAGATTAGTTAGGATTAGTGTGGTTAGTGCCTTTTCGATATATGATTGATGACTAGTTTATTTGCATCTCTTTTACTTACTGTTTATTTATGTTGGTCAATGACCGCCCCTATCCGGTTGACTTATGAATTGTGGTTGTGTTTAACATTATTAATTAATAGTCTCTGTGGGATCGACCTTGACTCGCCCTTGCTATACTATGTTTGACCTAGTCCTCTTGCTAGTGTTAAGCGACTTACACGCGATCACGGTAGGATTGTAATTTACACGGTAACTGTTTCACATGAAAGGTTGTAGTCATTGCTTTTGACTCTTCCGATGATTAGGGGTCACGGTGTGTTGCTAGACATTATCCCGTGATCGTTAGGTATGAAGGGAATTTTCAAAATTTGCACTTTGTCTCTACGGGTCAACATATTCGGAAGCCTATCGGGTCACACACTTATGAACATCGAGTCGGATTAAAATGCGGTTATGGTTGATGACCAAATAAGGAAATTTTTATCTCAAGACTATAAAGGTTATAGTTGTAAAATAATATGGTGGTATTTATTTATTATGAATAAATAAAATACAAGATTTTAATTATACATAAATTATATTAATTAAAGAATATTCCGGAAGCCATTTAATTGGCATTTGGGGCACCACATGTGAGTGTATAATGATAACATTCTAAATAGTACCATTAATTATACCTTTATTCACCCCGAATTATGCTCAAGAGAGGAGAGATAGGCTCGTTATTGTGGGATGTAATATCGTCGGATGGATCAAGATCCACCCGATTACGCAGCGGAAAGTACAAGATCTAGATCTAGTCAACCAAAGCACATAAAATAATAGATCTAATCCTACGAGGGGGTTTAGATTGCATACCTGTTTATTGTAAATAAACACCAAGAACAATCCGAGATCCAAGATCCAGGAATTGAGAAGCCACCGTCTTCCGACGTGTATCTCCAAGCAACACCAAGTGGATGGTGATTCTAGCCGCTTGACCTCCTCGATATGCTACCGGAATAATCCCGAGGATTATCCCAATTCGAAACCCTATTGTTGAAGCCGAAAATTCTAAGTTTCCAACACTCATGTATGTCGAAATATATGTGTGTCCTTTAGGCTTGAGAGAACTCTCTTTATATAGGAGAGTAATCATTGTCTTCCAAGGATTTAATAATTAAAAAATAATTATTAAATTAATCCTTAATTTAAATATAAGATAAATATAATATATATCCCAAACAAATTAGGATAAATAAATATATTATCCAATATTCCATGATTTATCATTTAACAAATAAATAATTAAATCATATATTAAATAATTATCCAAGAAAACTAATTTCTCTCTAATTAAATAATAAAAATGCGCCACCTCTAACCCTATCATACAAGGGCCACACGCATTTTGACACATTGGGCCGAGTGCATGAAAAATCTCTTTTCCATGTATTTAATTATTTAGTCCAACTAAATAATTAATCCACATATCAATTAAATAGTCCAATCCAACTATTTAATATTATAATTGAAGTGAAGCGACGAGAAAACATATGCTATGTTAGGAGCCATGTCGGGGACCATGAACCCATATTCAGTAGCTACATAAATTAAATAATATTATCCGTCAGACCGAACAATAATATTCAATCTATTAATTCCGGGATTACACCACCATAAACCCGAAACTGAACTCTGCCGAATATAGATAATTTACACTCAACCATGAGTTGATAAGCGTCCACTGATATAATCATTACACACGGATAAATCCTCCATAGACTGTTCATTTCGATTCGGGATATCTCCGTAAACCCTTCTCGAAACCTCTTATCCTTATTTACCATTAACCCCCTAGTGATCAATTAGTTCATAACTAATATAATATGAACTCCCGGGATCGATCAGTTTCTAGGATTAACAAATAAGGGAACTGTCAGTCTACTTCCCGAGTGAAGGAATGGATTCCATATCTGTGATAGCACAGACTACTCACTCATTCCAGAATAGAGTCAACGAGAAGTGTTGGACCACATACTATGAAGTGATCCTTACTAACACATCAAACCCTACCCTAGTCTAAGCAGTTGTCTGTGATCACCTCAAGATTGAGATTAATCCATATATGATCATCTTGTGATTCGATAAGACTTCTCGATTACGGAATTATATCGAGAACTCAAATCAAATCGGTCCGTACCTATATGATTATCATCATATATAAATGCCCCACTAGGTACCCCGTTACCGACTGTCCGGATAAGACTGTCACACCGTAAAGTGTTCTGGGCGCATTATTAGCATATTAATCATGAGACCCGTACTCAGATTAATCAACGCTACGGGCTAAGTTAATTTTAAGTACATCTCACTAACTCAATCCTCTCGTGTATAGCCATACACTGAGTTATGTGATTATATAAATGAGGTACTTAGGGTTTTCAGTAGTGTCTTAATTGTAAGCATACATATAATAAGATGAATTATTAATTCTGTCATATAACAATTATATAATTGTCTTTCGGGCACTACACTTAACAATCTCCCACTAGCACGAAAGGCAAGTGGATTAATTGTTTTAGAGCACACCCTTTATATCTATATCTACAACATTCTCCCACTTGCTCAAAACAAGTAAGACATATCCCCAAGATTCATACCCTCCAAGCGCATCTTAGTAATTCATCCTTCCAAGCACGACCGGAGTGTGCCACCGCAGGGTAGGTCAGTGACCCAGCACGTACTTAGAATCCGAATACCATGTGACTTGGTACACTGATCAGGTAGGTTGGCGGCTGAGTCAATCTTTGGGATCGAAATGGCGCCTTTCTATCTAATCCGGTGGTACGATTTCAATATGCTTATGACCTCCAGTGATTGCGAAATCCTTATGATCTACCTCTCCAATGTATTCACAATGAAGTGGCTTACTGGATAATACTTTATCACATGTAAACACTGAGACCGAGATCGATTTTATCATCCTCAATCTGACCTAAAGCCAGAATCAGTGTCATCACTTATATTCTAGTTTGCACCTGAATATACTAGCATATTATCCCTCATTCTCCCGAAGAGACTTGAGGATTCACTAAACATCCTATTTAGTATTCAGCCGCAGGTTTAGACAAGCATTTCTGAGAGGTAGGGTAGACTACATCGTTGAATGTTGCATAAATGCAAGAATATCTTAACCAGGTGAATGGATGGGATTGCTAGTGATCGATTCTCGTGAATTTGAGCGAATCAAATCCTTTAGAATGAATCCCGATGGCATGTCAGATTCTGACTTCAGATAACACACCAATGTTGTTTCCAACTGTTTCAGTGTTACCATTCACAAACACTAATCTACATACTACTTTACTAATATTGATGCCCAATCTACGAAAGACTTATCAACATTCTGGTCAAGTCCACATATTAAAATATATGACTTTGAAATGACCTAGTGGTTTGCTTTAATCCCCAAAGGATATAAGCTATGGCAGGCATCCTGCCAAAGGTTCTTTCTGAATAAATTAACAAACCGTTAGTCTCGCAAAAAGGTCTTAGGGAATCACCCCTATTTTCTGCTTTGTAACGAATCCGTTATTTGTTCTTAGATAAAACCCTTCTGTTTTGAATGAATTCAGATTCCGTTCTTCGGCAAGGAAGTCTTATGGAATCACCCCTATTTCCCGCTTTCTGACGAAATCAAGCAAGACTGAGTGGTAAGAGAGATCACGGTCTGGTTAACTCTCTACCTTTTAGGGAATCACCCCTAAATTACTCAGCTTTGCGTTGAAAGTTAAACTTTCCTATTCATTCGACTCTTCTCCGTGTAGTTCCAATTACTCCCACTGGGCCTGAGATACTCAGGTGGTTCTACAAGAGTTTCAACAGAACTTGAGTATCAAACTCAATTCACAGGGTTATGGCTGTCAAACCAACCTCTATGATCAGGATCCTATACAGCCCACGAAGGACTATATGTCATCAATCTACCCTATAGACTGTAAGGTCCAGCAATGGGTAATGGACAAACCATACTCTCACTGCGTTCGGGGTGGATTGATATACTGATCTAGTTAGAAGTTTTTATTAGTGTTATCACCAACTGCCGGTGTTGGATGTGGACTAAACAAATCAGTTAGTACCACCTTGAGTACAAATACTTCAAGATCCAAAGTTGTTATTTATAGACTCCATCAGACCGAGTGTGACAGTATAACCATCATTCTCTGACTTTACGGTTTTGTAACCAACCTTTACTCAATACATTAAGATATTTCACGCTTTGAACGCGTACGCAAAATTTCCAGTCCTACCTTCAAGCACTAAGTGCTAAATGCCTATATTTACGGAAGTGGGGTGAACCGAATTCACTCCGTATCCACAAATGTGTAGGCATCTTCTAGATAGACTTCTCGGTTTTTTCATTACAACGTAAACCGTTATTTTGCAACCAATATCTTAAATGAGTTCAACAGCGTATCGCACATCAATAACTATATAAGGCAAATTTATGGTGTATCCTTTAGTGAAAACATTTCACTGGGAGGCAGGCCGAGCATCAGTCCCGAAGACTACGCAATAACCTATTTCTGAGTATGGAATACTCTATCTCTGGTGAAATCAGAGATTTTCTCCAAATATTTTGGATAAACTTACCGGAGTCTTGAATAGTTGTCAGACAAATGTCACTACTACAAAAGCTCCCACTAGCTTGTACCTTTCATATGCCCCGAAGGTTGTTATGAACAAGCTATGTTACTTCTTTAAATCTATTACTCTTTCCTGATTGAAAAGAAACTTAGTCATTGTTCCTTTGAGACAGTGTTCCTTTGACTGGGAGATAGGAATCACCCTAAGCCAGTCTTCAGATATTGTCTTTAGGGAATATGCACTAATTAATAGAATAGAAAGAAGCGTTTATCGAAATACGGAAACCGTTTGCGTTTATATATTTTAAGATGTGTTACATATACATATTCAGCATTTCTCAGTGGTTCTGACTTTATCAAACAAAAGTCCGAGTCTTGGGTTCGTGCTATGAATGTTATATTTATTATCAATAAGACAAACAAATTATCCTATTGAAAATGAATACGTTCGTTCCAACGAATCCGAAAACAGAAAATGAATTTTCTCGTGATACTCAAGAATTGAATCCGAGATTCATTTCCTTATATCACTCCCACTAGTCTATCTCGAAATAACGCCCGTTGTCTATTTTATTTATCGTTTAATGCAAAGCTACCTAGTTCTTCCAAAGAACTCAGCTTTTCAGAAAATTGCTAAGGATGCATTGGTCAGTGATCCGAAATCACTTTCCTTTTCCTCTAATTTCCAATTTATTAATTTTCCGGTTTAGCCTTAAAACTACTTAGTTTAGATGACTAACACGTATAAACATTCTTTCCCATTCTCGACTTTCCTTAAATGGAAACAGTCTTGAACTAGCAGTGCATTTGAGTAGACACTACTCTTGAACTGTGGGATGTCTAATGATAGTGTTACTAGCTTGGACTAATAGATTTTTCTAATCGTCAAATCATAAGACCAAAGCTCCCACTAGTTCATCGATTCCAAATACCGTCTAACTAGCAACACTTTGTATTTATGATTTTTCAAAGATTAGAAAATCACTCAGAACTAAGCTCCCACTAGTTTATCAGTTCCAAATATTGTCTAACTAGCAACGCTTTATTCTTGTTTTTCCGATAAATGGAGAAACTCCTATGCAGTCTATTACATATTCTAATGATTCAGAAAAACAACAAATCATAAGGCTAAGGCTCCCACTAGTTTATCGGTTCCAAATACCGTCTAACTAGCAACACCTTATGTATATGATTTTCCAATTTTTCAATTTAGAAATTTGTTGTGTAATTACACTTTTAAAATTCATTAAATGAATTTATCTAATAGTCCTATATCATCTTTTGTAAACTAAGCATGGTCGTCTCTCGTTCAATACGAGTGACATCCGTGACATACCTATACTATGTCACTTAAGTTTTTAAAGGCTCAAGAGAAAAATCTCTTCCGAAAAATTAACTGCATTCTTTTGATAATTTACAACGTACTTGTTACTTTCCACATTTTTAATGAAGTCCTATTACTAACAGTTTAGTAGCCTAGAGATTTAGTTGTAAACAAAATGACAGAAAGTTAAATTCAAAAAATAAATTGTCACTACTAGATTTTTATTTTAGGAATAATAAACTTGTTTAAAGTCTATCCTACCATTCCAAGGATTTAACCTCACACCGTACCGCCGCCTTTAGGGTCGGTATCAGTACGATGACGGTTAAATTGAGACAATCTCTCTCAATGATTAAGCTTCGAGAATCGAACATCACACGGGAATCAGACATCCCGGGCCTTAATTATTGATTACCTTCCTTTTTCTAGCCTAGATATTTCTAAAATATCCATAAAAAATGTGACTTACTATATCAGATCTCAAAGTAAGCCCCGAGTATACCGCCTTTAGGGTCGGACAGTGACCCAACGAGTACCCGAAATCCTATCCTTTCGGAGACCAAGCCTTGAATTTTGATAGGGGTGAACACCATCCTTAGGGGGCCGGAATCAAAGCGGCACGAGGCGTCACCCTTCTCTCACGTGCTTGCACCTATAGTAGAGGCCGTGGGGTCAGCTGTCGCCTTCCCCGCTCCCATTCAATAATTTGAAAAAGTGGTGGGTTTTTACTAATTACGGTTTCGGTCTTGATAATAAGAAACAATAAATCAAAGTACTCCGAACAGGGTCGGTTATGTAGGCAAGCCTACGCCGTCTTATTTGTTGGAACATATGTGACAGTTCAGGCTGATCCGGCAAGAGAAGCCCTGTTTAGCCCGAAGGCTAATCGGCTATGCTAAGTCTTGTCGAACCACGTACTGTAGCGTACATAACACATGGTGGGGAGTCGATCGAGCCGAAGCTCGGTTGAACTCGTCCAACCATGGTTAGACCATTTCCGAACCTGTGTACAATGATTTTCCGATTTCTAAATTATCAACCAAAGCGTAATCTCGTTTCTGTTTAAGGTAGGTTCACCGAAAACTCAAGGATTTATCTAAGTGGGATTCACCGAGAATTCATCACTAAAATTGTAACGATTGACAAAACCCGGTTCCTCGGTTTTAATAATTAGTTACTTAATTAATGGGACAATTATCCAAAAGCACACATATTGGACTTAATTAGGCAATAAGGACATCCAAAACAAACACTTAGTTATAAGGACACAAATTAGATAGAGAGACCAAAATACCCTTAATGAAAAAAATAAAAAAAAATTAAAACAGGGGGAAGGGATACGCTGAATGCCTAATTATTAGTATTTTTTTTAAACCTGTTGTTAACTTTTTTTTTTTGAGGGGCAACCTGTTGTTAACTTGTTGTTGTGTTTTTTTTAAATTTCTTTTTAATTTTAATTTCCTTTTCCTGGACTTTGAAATTTATTCTTTTCTTTTTTTCATTGACCACTGTGGTGTATTGATCACCGCGATGCATCGATCAACCCCGATTCATTGACCACCGCGATGCAGTGGCTACCGCGAAGTAGTGGCCACCCCGATGTAGAGACACCGCGATGTAGAAACGCCACGAAGCAAAGACACCTCGATGAAGTGACACCGCGATGCGTTGACAACCGTGATACAGTGACCACCCCGATGCATTGACCACCGCGATGAAATGACCACCGCGATGCATTGACATCGGCAATCATATATGCAGTGACATCGGCTATCATTTATACATGACATCAACAATTTATGCAGTGACATCAACAATCATATATGAATGACATCAACAATATATGCAATGACATCGGCAATCATATATGTAGAGACATTGCGATGAAGAGGCATCGTGATGCAGTGACCACCCTCGATGCAGAGACACCGCGATAAAGTGGCCACCCCCGATGCAGAGACCATCGGGATGCAGTGATCACCGGGATGCAATGACATTTGATGAAGCAACACCGTGATGACATTTGATATTTTTCCGACTTAATTTCATAAAATCGATTTTTTTTCTTCATAAAATCGACTTCAAATGGCTATATCTTTTGATATAAAACTACGATCAACATAAATCTTTCACCTTAATTCATATTTTTATGCAGTGACATCGGCAATCTATATATGCAGTGATATCAACATTTTATGCAGTGACATCGGCAATCATATATGCGTGACATCAACAATTATGCAGTGACATCGGCAATTAGATATGCAGTGACATCAACATTTTATGCAGTGACATCAACAATCATATATGAATGACATCAACAATTTATGCAATGACATCGGCAATCATATATGTAGAGACATCGCGATGAAGTGACACCGCGATGTAGTGGCCACCCCCGATGCAGAGACACCGCGATGAAATGGCCACCCCCGATGCAGAGACCATCGGGATGCAGTGATCACCGAGATGCAGTGACATTTGATGAAGCAACACCGTGATGACATTTGATATTTTTCCGACATAATTTCATAAAATCGATTCCTTTTCTTCATAAAATCGACTTCAAATGGCTATATCTTTTGATATAAAACTACGATCAACATAAATCTTTCACATTAATTCATATTTTTATGCAGTAACATCGACAAACATTATGTGTAATGATATCAACATTTTATGCAGTGACATCGGCAATCATATATACGTGACATCAACAATTTATGCAGTGACATCGGCAATCAGATATGCAGTGACATCCGCAATCATATATGAATGACATCAACAATTTATGTAGTGACATTGGCAATCAAATATGCAGTTACATCAACACTTTTGTTGAACTTTTTGTCCTGAAATTAGGAAGATTTTTCAGGGGAAATCGAGCTTATGAGCCGCGTCGAGCTATATCGAGTACTTAGCCAGTCGAGTTCGATGTTGCCATTTTATGGCTCAATGGAGCCCGAACTTTTTTAGTCTATTCGAGCTCGAGCCCTAGGGAGTATCGACTCGACTTGGATCGATTACACCCTAATGTGAATGACAGTACACTTATTTTACAAAGTTACCAATTTTTGTATGAAATTGTATATACAGTGACAAAATCTTTTAGACGTTTTTTCGGCCCCCTTCTCCAATTCTCCCCTCTTTGTCTTTTCTCTTCTATTCGTCCATGTCCATGTCCACTTCGTTTATGTCTTTTCAGTTTTCAGAAATATTCCAGACGCATTTCCTTTTTCAAACGCCATTTTCTACTGGTACTTTTACTATTATATTCCAGTATATACTACTTATAAGTGCTTTGCATACTAGCCATTAATTATCCCTCTGTGTTAATTCAATCAAAAAAGAAAAGAAAAAAGCTCTGTGTTTGTGTCAACATCACAAACAGAAATCTTAACAGGAACCTCAGCAATGGTATATTGGTATCCATACTAAAATAAAAAAAACTCAGGCATCCTTTTAAGCAAAAGAGACCCGTGATATCAACATTTTATGCAGTGACATCGACAATCATATATTCAGTGATATCAATATTTTATGTAGTGACATCGGCAATCATATATGTGTTTCATAAACAATTTATGCAGTGACATCGGCAATCAAATATACAGTGACATCAACATTTTTTGTGGTGACATCGACAATCATATCTGCGTGACATCAACAATTTATACGGTGACATCGGCCAAGAGTGACACACAATAATATTCTGATATCTCATTTTATGAAATGACACATTATGCAGTGACACACAATAACACCTACATTTGAATTATCGGGAAGCGGTGTGTATGTTTTTTCTTGATAACAATAAATAAAAATAATAAATGCTAAACATGCCACAGCCTGAATCAATGCCACAGCCTGAATCCACTTTTGCTTGATTTAGCTAACATGCCAGAATTAGTAACTGGACTTCCCAAGAGGACCAGAATAGAAGTTGATGATGTCATGTTCTGCGGAAATCGAGGTTGATGTTGCAAGTGAACTTCCTAGTGGAGCAGAATAATGACTGTTCTTCTTGTTTATTCTCCCAATTATAGGACCAGATGGGTGAACTGATGGACTGTGTAAACGCCGCCGAGAGCGACCGTGAGATTTTATGTGACCAAAATCATCAGCAAGTGAGAGTTCTTTTGATTGAATGCAAGTGGATTTCCTCCTCGAGGACACTCCTTTTTAGTAGCATTTCCTAAAACAACTAGTCTACTTTTTTCAGAACAAATCCCTTGGGTAGCATTTATATGATCAAAATTTTAATACAAAAATACCTTGCAGTACCAGGAAGCAGGGGCGGACCTAGCCTTATAGGGGTGGGGTGCATGGACCCCACCTCAATTTCCGGACGAAGTTACTATTATACCCCTCTAGTAATATTAAAGTTGTGTATGTATATTATTTCAGACAATATAAAGTGTAAATATCCATTTAGCTCAATTGGTTAGAAGTTTTATTACCTATCCTTAGGTCACAGGTTCGAATCTTGGCTTTTGAGTTTTTTTCCACGTTTTTTTTTTTAATTTGGCCCCCACTGGAAAATTTTCCTGGATCCGCCACTGCCAGGAAGTAAGAGATCTACTTCCTCATGTTTTTTTTTTTAATTTGGCCCCCACTGGAAAATTTTCCTGGATCCGCCACTGCCAGGAAGTAAGAGATCTACTTCCTCATCACCAGTAGCAGAAGATGCGCGCAGGCTGCCACCTCTGATATGGGGGCCCACGGCAATACTTTTATCATCAGATCCAAGCATTATTATTTTGTCCTTATAAACAAGGATCTTTTTTTAGTGTCCTAAATGCCTAATTAAGTCTCAAAACACGTCCTTATAAACAAATAACAATTAATTAATTAACTACCACATATTAATTAAAAAATCTTTTTAACTAATTATACGAGTTATACATGCCTAATTTATTCGAAATAAACAAGCTACATGTATGCATTGGAGTGGATTTATGATATGATGCATGTCATGGCAATTTTCCGGTTTCTATCACATAATTTCGATCATACACGAAAAAAATAACGGAAAAGTAAACACCGAGATGGATCGTTGGTACCCCGTATCTAAACTATTAAAAAATATATACACAAACCCTAACTAGGGTTTATTATTTTCTAATCTGCTGCTGCTGCGTTTTATCGATGATCGGACATCCAAACGAACCTTGATCGTCACGAAACTTTATGGACCTGTTCTTCACTCCTCCTACTTCAATCTGAACGGTTGGATCTTCGTTTTAACGGTCCAATTTTCTCCAGAAATCCGCTGATCCAACCTCGCATCATCGTTTATAACTGCGGCTCAGCAGTGTCTTCCCGGGGCCGATCGGGCATCGAGACAAAACCCGATCGACCTGAAATTTTTAGGGCTTGTTCATAACTCCATGGTAGTCAATCTGAACGGTCGGATCTTCGTTTTAACATTCCAAACTCTTCCAGAAAATCGACGAACTCACAGCTAGGGTTTTTATGGCTGCTGTGCTTTTCTGTTACAGCGAAAATTTATAGCAGAGATCTGATTTCGAGAGGGTCTCCGATCGACACGAAATTTTGAGAGCCTGTTCTTCAACTTTTATTCTTCATTCTGACCGGTGGGATTGTCGTTTCAACGGCTCAATCTCCGGGAATAAATAAAAAACGGAACAACATCAAAACAGATCTACTTCTAGGAAACTAAAATTACAAAATTTCCTATACTCATATAAACGAATTTATATGAGTTTACAATAGATCTAACGAGTAAACAATATCAACCCCAATCCATCTCTTCAACCACGACAATCACAAGGCATATATCAATGAGATTTTCGAATTTAACTAAATTAAAAACAAAAACAATCTAAACATGCTTTTTCCACTCATAGATCTAAAATTCACATACTTTGATTGATAGATCAAAGGCTCTGCTACCACTTGTGGGATGTAATATCGTTGGATGGATCAAGATCCACCCGATTACGCAGCGGAAAGTACAAGATCTAGATCTAGTCAACCAAAGCACATAAAATAATAGATCTAATCCTACGAGGGGGTTTAGATTGCTTACATGTTTATTGTGAATAAACACCAAGAACAATCCGAGATCCAAGATCCAGGAATTGAGAAGCCACCGTCTTCCGACGTGTATCTCCAAGCAACACCAAGTGGATGGTGATTCTAGTCGCTTGACCTCCTCGATATGCTACCGGAATAATCCCGAGGATTATCCCAACTCGAAACCCTAGTGTTGAAGCCGAAAATTCTAAGCTTCCAACACTCATGTATGTCGAAATATATGTGTGTCCTTTAGGCCTGGGAGAACTCTCTTTATATAGGAGAGTAATCCTTGTCCTCCAAGAATTTAATAATTAAAAGATAACTATTAAATTAATCATTAATTTAAATATAAGATAAATATAATATATATCCCAAACAAATTAAGATAAATAAATATATTATCCAATATTCCATTATTTATCATTTAACCTTTGACCGTCTAAGGAGAGTAGTTCTGCATAGAGCCGCCCAAGTGTTCGGCCTCTACCGCTAGTCCACACGAACAGCTCGCCGGAATCCCGCCATGGATTGCTATTGGAAAACTCCGGTTGCTAGACCAGCCTTTTCCCCCTCTCTCAACTCTCTATAGGATGCTCTCTATTTTACACAAAAACTATTAGTTCTTGGAATTGTGATGTACAAAAGAGCTTGACACCCACCTCCTTTTATAATGGATGTGGCGCCCCAGATAGAGTAGAGGAGAAGAAAACGTTTTCCCAATAAAATAAGGAAAATATAATAGATTGATTTATCTCATTTATTATAATATCTTATATTAAGTAAATCTAGGATATTGTCAATATCTTATATTGAATATTTCCAAGATATTGTCAATATCTAATATTGACTATCTTTATCTTATTACCATAAATCAATTTACACATGTGTATATATATCACATATATATTACAAAAATAAATCTATGTATAAATATATAGCCATTACAAGTGTGAACATGTATATCTTATATATATGTACAACACACGCATGCTAGCAAATATATATATATAAATATTAATATCTAATATTAATATATGGTAATACCATTAATTAAATTGCACAATCCAAGTGTATCACTTATACACATATGTGGCGCCACTTATCAATATAAGTGTTTTTAATTAATCAACTTAATTAATATATTGTATTTAATTTATTCATAATAAATAAATATCACCATATTAATTTACCACTATAACCTTTATAGTATGAGATAAAATCTTTCCTTATTTGGTTATCAACTATAACCACATTTTAATCCGGTTAGATGTTCTTATGTGTGTGACCCGATAGGCTTCCGAATATGTTGGCCGTAGACACAAAGTGAAAATTGCGAAAATGTCCTTCATGCCTAACGATCACGGGATAGCGTCTAGCAACACACCGTGACCCCCAATCATCGGAAGAGTCAAATGCAATGACTACTACCTTTCATGTGAAACAGTTACCGTGTAACTTACAATCCTATCGCTGTAATAATATCCATACGGTCGTACGTCGAGTGTCAAACATTAATGACCGTATCTTATAATCTAGATATCACGCTCTCTTGAAGTAACTCGTTTACTCCCACTTTGTAAAGATTCATGAGAGTAAGACATTCCTTATAAGAAGTCCATTTCGGATATTCGATCTCAATCATAGGATACGCGATTCCCAGACGACGAATCATGTATACTCCGCATGCTTCAGTATCACACCCAATCACTACCGTAGGGGAAACCTCAATAGTGTCAAAGCATGACAATCCATACCGTGATGCCATGAAGACTCCGGTCCAAAGGATAATTACACAACCGTCACATAGTGTGACACTTAACCGTGTAGGTGGGTCAGTCTAACGTACGCATTCTCTAATACACGTCCACGTACAGTCCAAGTGTCTCTACACTTCGATAGACGAGATCTATCCCCGCCCTCAAAGACGAAGACATCTAATACGTGCTAGTCCGTTTATACTATCAATGCCCCGCTTAATAGTACATCGGCTAGAGACATTTAAGTATCAAACTTATTAAAGTGATTAGAGATCTCATCAACCATAATCGCCTATCATGGTTTCTCTATCACGACTTAATACTAAGGACGTTATCATATAACAATTCATAATTGGTTCTTTAAAAGAACATATATATGACAAAGACGAAAAAAACCATTTAATATATGTATAAACATAAAGAAATAGTAGAAATGATCCGACCCGGTCGGATCCGGTCCAACTCGATTGGGTTTAGGACACTATTTCAACAACTACTACCTTTCATGTGAAACAGTTACCGTGTAACTTACAATCCTACCGTTGTAATAATATCCATACAGTCGTTAGTCGAGTGTCAAAACATCAACGACCGTATCTTATAATGTGGATATCATGCTCTCTCGAAGTAACAAATTTACTTCCACTTTGCAAAGATTCACGAGAGTAAGACATTCCTTATAAGAAGGCCCTTTCGGATATTCACCCACACTTATTAAAGCGATTAGAGATCTCATCAACCATAATCGCCTATCATGGTTTCTCTACCACGGTTTAATACTAAGGACGTTATCATATAAAAGCCAATACGTAAAAGCCAATACGTATAGACATTAAGAAATAGTAGAAATGATCCGACCCGGTCAGATCCGGTCCAACCCGATTGGGTTTAGGACATTATTTCAACAGCTGGTGCATTACAAAGTCCAAAAGGCATGCGATTGTATGCAAAAGTTCCATAGGGACATGGGTATGTTGTTTTCTCTCGGTCCTCAGGGGCTATATGGATCTGATAGTAACCAGAATATCCATCAAAGAAACAATAAAAAGCATGACCGCTTAATCTTTCCAACATCTGGTCAATGAATGGTAGGGGAAAATGATCGTTACGAGTTGCATCGTTCAGTTTCCTGAAATCAATGCAAACTCAATGTCCAGTAATTAGTCTCACAGGAATTAACTCATCAAACTCATTAGTTTGGACAGTGAATCCTCCTTTCATGGGCACCACATGAATCAGGCTCACTCGTTCACTGTCTGTAATCGGGAAAATGATTCTAATTTCCAACATCTTTATAATCTCTTCCTTAACAACATCCTTCAGTTGTGGCGTCAACCTCATTTGTGGTTGTGCTACCTCTTTCTTTTCAGGGTCTACAGAGATCTTATGCATGCACGCCGATGGGATTATTCCTCTAACATCTGCAATTGTCCACCCAAATGCTCCCTTGTGCTCTCTCAGTACTCTTAAAAGTTTCTCCTTCTCTAACTGTGATAATAACGATGAAATTATAAGGGGAGGGTATCATTTTGTAAGTACACGTACTTCAGGTGAGAAGGCAAAGGTTTCAACGTTAAGTTTTACCAGTCAATTGTAAATCAAAGAACTTGGGCCTTTAGTGATGGCCTTAACAGCTTACCAGTCAATTGTAAATCAAAGAACTTGGGCCACGAAGGTCTATGAATTGTTCCTCCTAAATCCACAGAAGATATATGCTCTATTTCTCGCACTTGACCACTACACCCAGGCCGTGATTCCCCATCACTTCCTTCTTCCTCTTTTAGGAGCAAAGTCTCTGCTACTTCAGGGTCTAGTGCCACTTGCTGATATAGTTCTAAAACAAGCTCGTCTATGGCATCTAGCATGTAGCATGCTTCCCATTCATCTTGAGCATACCTCATTGAATTCATCACATTGAATACTACTCTATCCTCATTCACTCTCAGAATCATATCACATTTATGAACATCTATCAATGTCTTACTCATCGCTTTGAAAGGTCTCCTAAGATCAATGGAACATCGTGGTTAGCATCCATGTCTAGCACCAAAAAGCCTTCATGTTAGCCTCCATGGTTAGCCTCCATGTCTAGCATCTCCATGTCCAACGGCCGGAGTCTCTAGTTTACTTTTCATTTTTGCACTATCGTTATGTTTGGTCCGTTTCACTATCAGTCTTGGATATTTCTGCGTCGTTGAATAAATTTCAATTTTTGGCAGTTACTTCTTTGCCTGGTTTTATAAGTCCATAAGGACCAGCTAACCAATATACTCCACGAAAAAACTTCATGCGAAAAGTCAGTCCGACCTGGCCCTGCTCGCCGTGCTCTTAAACGCAAAGTCAGCACTAGCCTGACCCTGCTTGTCCTTAAAAATTTCATGCGAGAAGTCAGTCCGACCTGGCCCTAATCTCCGTGCTCTTAAACAAAAAGTCAGCACTAGACCGGCCATGCTCGTCCTTAAAAACTTAACGCAAGAAGTCAGTCTGACCTGGCCCTGCTCGCCGTGCTCTTAAACGATAAGTCGGCACTAACTCAGCCCTGCTCATTCTTAAAAACTTCATGCAAGAAGTCAGTCCGACCTGGCCCTGCTCGCCGTGCTCTTAAACGAGAAGTCAGCACTAGCCCAACCCTGCTCGTCCTTAAAAACTTCACACGAGAAGTTAGTCCGACCTAGACCTGCTCGCCAACGAGAAGTCAGCACTAGCCTGGCCCTCATCGTCCTTAAAAAAATCATGCGAGAAGTCAGTCTGGCCTGGCCCTGCTCGCCGTGCTCTTAAACGAGAAGTCAGCACTAGCCTGGCCCCGCTCGTCCTTAAAAACTTCATGCAAAAGGTCAGTCCAACCTGGCCCTGCTCAGGGCAACCCGCCTAACCTAACTCGGTTTGCTTTAAAGGGCAGTCCGACTTAGTCCTGCTTATCGTAAGTTACATAGAACTAAGGCTAACCTGACTTGTGAAAATTCAGTACCTAACACATAGTCGCCCGAGCCCGTAAATTGAACTCGGCCTTATATACGAACATAAGTGTGCCATCCGAAAACTCAGAGTGGCATATCAGGCGGCACGCCCCTTAGAAAACTTCGTTAAAGGTTGGCGCAAACTGGCCTCGCCCTTCATAAACTAACTAGGGTAGGTGTACACATGCTCGAAAATGTATGTAGAGCTCGGCATAAAACACAATCTAAGCAAGTATACCATCCAAAAATTCAGAATAATGAATCGCATACTGGGGGGCACACCCCTCCTACGATAAGAACAAACAAAGCTCAAAAACTGAAGTACATTAACAGAATAACTTCCTTTTATCAATAAAATTCTTATGAAAACTCTTCGATCAAAGATACGAAATTTTCAAATAGATCTAATAGTCTGAGGTCGGATTATCTTGAGGCTCGGATGGAGGAGCCGAGTTAGAAGTAGCAGCAGGCTGAGTAGCATATTTGGACACGATGTCCACTCCAGCCTTAAAGTCCCTCACCCGCTCATCGTAAACCCGGCTCATCCTAGGTTTGTAATAAATCTTCTTAGGAAGATCATCTATAACAAGGGAAGTGTAATATTCCGATTTTCGGGAAAGGGCAGACGTGTCATTTTGCGAAAACAAAATATTATTATTTCTTTTCTTTTATTGGAGTTAAGTTGTGATATATATATATATATGTTTTTCGAAATTATGTATATATATTTAAGGGAAAATTCTGATTTAATGGTAATTAAGGGTAATTAAGGAAAAATGGATTAATTGGGAATTGTATTTAAGGAAAATAAACTCAGATCATTCCCATAACCAAATTTTTTTTAATCAAAATCAGTTTCTACGCTTTTCTCTGTGCCATTGAAAAAAGAAAAGGGCTAGGAGAGTTCGTCAATTATCTAAAGCGTTACCGAACCGTTTTCAGATCGGACTAGAGATTTGGAATCGTCGTAAAGAGGACATCGTTTGGATATCAGTCTTTTGGGAGTTGCTGCATATTTTCGAGGCTGTTGATATTGGTTTTGATTTGCAAACAGGTAAGAGGCTCTTCCTATGATCATAATTATGGTTTATAAGGTTTAGATCAAGTTTTTATGTGTTTAATGTTAGAAAGCTGTGTCTTTTCATTGATCAAGGATCATAGATGTTATGGCCTGTTAAAGATATGTTTTTTTTGTGTTTTAATGTGTTTAATTCGATGATTATTGGGTTGGAAACGGATTAGAAATCGTTAAGTGGCTGAAATCGAGTTTAGGGTTTTCCAGGCAGGATGCGTACGCATTCAAAGGAATGCGCACGCATTCCTGTAACAGGTTGCAGGTTTTGGTTTCTGGTTGTTGAATGCGCACGCATTCAGAGCAATGCATACGCATTCGTAGTACAGGTTGTTTCAGAGAGTTGTTGTTCGTGCAATGCGCACGCATTCCTCAGAATGCGTACGCATTGTTGGTTCAGGTTGTTACAGGTTGCCCACTGGTCGTGCAATGCGCACGCATTGTAGGCAATGCATACGCATTGGCTGGACAGAAACTTTCAGCAAGTTTTCTGGACGGTGAATGCGCACGTATTCCAACCTATGCGCACGCATTGGACTCTGTTTTGAGAAAAGTAAATGTTTAAGCTATGTGTTGAGTTTTAAACCTTGTTTTATGATGTAATAACATTGTATAACCATGAACAAACCTGAATTGAGCTTCTGATTCGTTTAGTTTCGGCACCGAATGTACTCTTAAAGGAAGTTGAAGTTCGGATCCGGCGGAAGAGCATGATAGGCTTGTGCTTTGATGAATTAGTATTCATCAATGTCTGTGTAATTTCTAGGCCTTGTTTATGTCTAGTGGTCTAGGAAGAGATTAGCATTTGTGAGGGAGATTACTTGAAAACACTTAGGTGGTTAGTTAACCATTTTAATAAATACGTACTTGCCCAGTAAAAGCTTAAACAACATGTCACTCTTGGATAGACACCAGACAATATCGCGATGTGTGTGCTTTCTGGAGGTGGATAACTCCGTAGGTAAAAAAAACCCTAAGTACGGAGGGACTTCACTGAAACGTGCGTACTATCGGAGTCAAGGAGAATAGGCTTCCGTGGATATTGGTGTGATCCACCAATATGTTGCCAAGAATATCCTCAGTTTGGATATGCGTAGTGCCCTTAAGTGCGGTTGTTACATAGATAAGTTAAGTTAGAAACGTTTAGTCAATTCATGTTGATGGACATGAAGTGAGCCCCAGATTGAGTCGGTCACATAAAGATAACCGAATAATTAAATATCTTTTCTTAATAGATCTTAATTATTGTCATAGCTTCTCTCTTTTATTAAGTACGTTGTACTTACCTCAAATGCATGTTTTCTATGTGTTTGGGGGTGAGAAGATGAACATGTTGATCAAGGTTATGAGGAGGATTTCGATGACGACGTTTGACGACGCCTCATTGAAGACTTACTTTTTATTCGTTCTTTCGTTCGATTATTTTAGACCATACATTTCTTTGGTTATTTTGGGGTAGTCTTTTGGTCTTTCGAGACTTGTAGTACCCTTTAATTCTTTCTTTTGAGGATATCGTACGTTGTTTTGGGATTTTTGTATTTTTCTCTTGAATGTAATAAAGTTACATTTCCGTCTTTAGATTGTAATTCTATTCTTGGATGTTGGAAAAATTTTATACCCGAGTATTTTGCTTTCATTTGATACGACGTAGTAGAGGCTTACGTATAAAGTGAATTTATTTTTATTTTATACGTGTCGAACGTTCCTTTTCCGGATAAGGACTCGGTGTCCGGGAACGGGCGTTACATGAAGGATACTGAATCCTCGCCTCGTCTATCCCCTGAGTGTACCCATGGTTTAGGACGGGGATCAGCAACCTCATTAAGGCCTCGGCAAAGTCCGCCAAAGCCTTATACTCTTGAACGACCTCAGCACACCGAGCCGGGATCGTGGCCTCCAGGTCGGCCACTCTTGCTTGGAGGTCGGTGACCTCCTTCTCATTCATCCTCTTTTCCTCAGCAAGCTCACTCGCTAAGGACTTCAGCTCACCCTCCTGAGCTAATAGTTGAGCCTGCAGGGCCTTCATCTCTGTATCCTTGACCCGAGCAGCCGACTTGAGCCCCTCTTGTGTCTGGCTCAGCTCGGCAATCTTACTCTTCTGGGCAGCTAAATCTGCAGAGGCTTTTCCCAGCTTCCTGAAAACCTCCGGCCCAATCGCGGCCCCCTGAAAAATCAGATAGAGAGGGTTAAGGCTATCACGAGTTCGGCTCTAAAACAAAAAGAGGAGAAAAAACCACTTACCAGTTCCACACTCTTACACCCTATGACAGCCAATTCTTTGTTTGACATGTCGAAAACCCGCTGCTGCTCGGAAGAAGCTTCCTCCTGAGCTCCCTCAGAAGCTTTGGACTTGACCTTCTTTGAGGGACGACTCTCGTGCGAGGTCGGCCTCAGCAGCCCCTTCCCAACAACAAGATCCTTTCCCGCTACCTTCTCGGGAATGCCCAGATCGCTCTGCCCCTGAGGAGGAGAAGACGAAGAAGCGCCCGCAGCAAGAAGGACGGTGACGGACGTTTTCTAGTGCTATACAATCCTTACCGGCAGTGTACCGGGTCAAATCATAGTGCTAGTGTGGTGAGTCAGAGTGTCGAATCCTCAGGGAAACGTGGTAATTCTTTTAAGTGTGGTTAAACACCAAAGAGTACATTATTAACTCGATCTAAACCGCAATTTTATAACACAGATTACTACTATTCTACTTAACATAAAGTAAATGCGTAATTTAAAAGTTATTCTAATATAATATATATAGATATATAAATATATATAGATGTACATGGATTGTAAAATATATATATTTATAAATATATAGATACCAATATATAGTTTATAATAATAGACTAGACAGATAATTTTATAGAACTAGCCAAAGTTTATATAATTGATTTATACGATCTTTTTCAGTAAACGGAATGTGCTCGATCTTTCCTTTTATATTAGGTCCAATTGAGTAAATGAAACGGTGCACTCCTGAAGTTAACAATTCCTCCTCACACGAGCGTATGAAATTGTCATATGTCAAATTGTCATCAGTTTAATCTCCACAACTGCCCCATGCTAATCTCAGTTAGTCTGAACAGGTACCGAGTACAAATCTACCCCGGATAAAAGAGGTTATTCCGTTTGTCAGACGGCCAATGTTATTCAAAAGGCTCCGGTTGTCAGGCGGATCGATTTAACTTTCCGGTGTTAGTTTCAATTAAACCGTTGATTTTAACATTATTACGATCTTGAGCACAAATTTAATAAGATTCATCTTAATTTCCCAAGACAAATCTGCCCCCGGGTAGGAAATAGGATTCCGTTGTCACGCTTTCGCACGGCCAATTTTACCCTCCGGTTTTTCTATCATTTATCTCATATCCTAACTTCTCTGGTCAGTTCATCGTTAGGTTATATGTTGCGATTCATCTTGGTTAATTACGTCAATCCGAATATTATCAATACGTTGCAAAATAGAAAAAGATTCAATTAACTCAATTTTAGTAAAATTTTACTTAGACAACATTCCTTTACCAAAAAGATCGAAATAAAACGATTACATAACTTTGGCTAGTTATTAGATTTAGCCTAAAAACATTATAACGACTAAAAAGATAAAAACAAACATAACAAACACAAATACTTTAGAAATTTTACCCGATTACAAATGCTGAATCAGGGGTCGTATTCTTCCGGATATTACAACGACTTCAACAACACCGAACTTCCGATAATTTCCCGAGCATTACAACAATACTACTGTATTATTATTTTTGGCATAAGGCCTATTTACAACTACTAAATAAAAAGAAAATAAGAAGGAGGAGATATATATAATGCTATATGTATATATATAGGTACATTCGATCTGCTCTGCACTGATGCTCCTTATATAGAAATCCGGATGAAGGCCGGACTGGGCCGGGTCATAGCCGGATTGGGCCGGTGTAATCATCACATTCATCCCCCTTAATTATCCAATTTCCGGATAAAATTATATATTTTAGAATAAAACTTCTAAAATTCATATATCGAGTTCTGGATCTCCAAACAACATGATTCAAGAGGCATCGGAAATCTCTCGGAAAAATCTACAACTTTCATGAAGGACTCTTCTTCAGAAAATATCGTTTTGATGAGCCATTCTTTTGTCGAAAATATTTCTCGATTACAACTAAATCGAATCGATTAGCCACTTGACCACTTCGATTGACCACTTGACCACTTAAGCAATTCGATTGACCACTTAAGCTCGTGACATTCTCTAAATCCTTTCAGAGATATGATTATACTTCAAAATGTCGATTCTCGGGGTCTTGGCTTATACATCTGCAATAAAATACCACAAATACCCACGTAAATCTGACACGACATTCCGATTTATTAAAATCGGTACAAAATGATAACTTTTCACTATTATTACTAAGTTTTACTACTAACTACTCTAAACTATAAAGATTAACATTTCATACTATTTATATCATAATTTCATATATTTTATATAGAATTCGTTGATAAAACATAATAATATAACGTATATTTAATCATATAAAAATAGTATATCAACTACTCCCCACTTAGCTTTTGATCGTCCTAGAGCAAAAATAAGCGGTAATAAAAGATAATATAATTGATCAGATTATAATTTTTAATGTAATTTATATTGTAAATATTATAAATATATTACTTATTCTAATTTAAAATTGTAAGAAGACAAAAAGTGTATATAACTTAAATAGCTTAAACATCAAATATTATTTAGATGAAATTGTATATGTAATACTTAATAAGTATAAATAAAATATTAGAATTATTTTTAATCGCAACTATTATGAAATCCTGGAATCGTAAACTTGGTCAGGTAGTTGACAAAATGGCTTATAAAGTTTAGGCTTAAGATGTTGGTTAATCGGAAAAAAGAAATCAAAAAGAGAAAGAGGCAAGTCGTGCGTACCTACATCTTCATATTCTTGATCAAAAAACAATCTCGATTAATAGCATCCTATTTTTATTCCAACTATTTTTCAGATTTTCTCATCTTTTTTTTTTTTAAAGAACTAAAAGCGTGAGTGTGTGTAGAAAATCAAACTTACAAGCATTGCTTCATCAAGATTGATCGGAGTACTACTCTTTCGATCGAAAATTACAAGTCCGGTTTCCTTAAACTTGTAATCATTCTTGAGATCTTATGATTCGACTTTTTCTTTTTCATTCTATGCCTTCATTCCCAGCAATAGGACATTTCGAGATAATACCCTAGCCGGACTACTATCATCGTGCAATCGGGAGCTTTTAAACCTCATAGTGATATAGGACATTTCGAGATAACACCCTACTTGCACTCAAATCATTGGTAGCTACAACCGATATGTTCTTTTTATTTTTAAGTTGTCGATCAAAGATAAGGAAGATACCAGTATTTGATTAATTACGTGTAGATATGGTGCTTCGTTCTTAATTCTTTTATAGAATATTAACATATCCGAACTCATTGCCAAAATCGACTATCTTGCAAGTGTCATGAGGTAAGATCGAATATACTAATACTTATATAATTTTTCCAATCTCAGCATACACCAAAACTTAGCTTTTATTTCTTCATCTCTTTTCATAAGTACGTACAAACTTGCCGAATTTTCAAGGAAATGTAGACCAAAATTAGCTAAAGGTTGGTTACTTCTAGTTAATCATAATGGCAATTTCGAGTGAGGTCTTGATCACTCTAATCAAGGCTGAGGTAGAGACAAAAATTGGAAATTTATTTAGGTAGGCTATTTGGCTATAGTTTATATTTTTATGGTGCCAAAAATCGTCATCCCTAGTCCAATTCCAAACTCATAATTCATATTGAAAAGAAAATTATTCCAAAAATTTTACTTATAAATATCAACATACCAATATAATTTCATGAAAACAATATTTAACATTAATTACTCAATTATATAAACTTAAAATCTCGTTAAAATCTAAAATAGACATAAAATATAATTATAATATATCTAATTTACTTTACTTAATTAAAAACTTATTCTTCCAAATTATATCATTTTTTATTCATATTTATATATTAACTACTTAATTTATCTAAAAAATTAAAACTAATAAGTAATAAAAAAAATTTGATAATTTTAATAATTTATAACTATTTTTTCGTAATTTTAATGAATTTTCTAACCTAACTCTACTCCCCACTAACGAAGTGGCATCGTCCCGATGTTCAATGAGTATTAAAAAAGTAGGTTTGAAAATAAAATTAAAATTATCTATTATCATTATTATTCTGATTTCATTCTTAGCGTATACTAATATATTATTAAATAACAAACAAACTTAAAAAACTTAAACATATATATTAAACAGGATAATAAAAACGATTACAATTAAAAAGACTTAACTAACTGAACTTAAAAACTACCAACTTAAACAAACTTAATCATAATTCTTAAAACTAAAAAACCATTTTAAATGGTTGACGAACATCCCGGTGTATCCACCGGCAATAATCCAACTCTACTATCTCTTGAAGGAAAAATTTCATCCGTCTCCAACTCACCAACTCCATTCATCTGAACGCACAGTATTGAAATCATCCACGAAGAAGGCATAGGCTTCCCCCTACGGCCCCTCGTTATGGAAAACTCTAACACCGTCCTCTGAATTAAAATTCCCCAATCCACATACTCACCAAATGCCAAGGCGTACAACAAAAGCATTTAATTACCACTAAGGCTCCCGAAATCCCAAGTAGGATACACCCTAGAGTTAATGAAATGTTTCCATGCCTTTAAATGTGGAAGTAAGGCATTTGTGGACAAATCGTGATTCGAATCAAAGAGTGGAAAAAGACACTGGAATGCCTCATGAGTTTTATTTAGATGATCATAGGCATTATTCAATCCCCACTTTATTTCAAAGTGTGGCAGCGTCACATGCGGAATTTCAAAAAGTTGATTAATAACAGACGAAGAGAAGGGAACAGCCTCTCCTCTTACTGTGATAATTTGAGTATTTTCAATCATGGATGTCGACATCAAGGCAGAATAAAATTCTCGAAAAATCGAGATATTTATTCGTCCTCTTGGCGCACTCACAAACTTTTTCCAACCGAATCCTCTAATCACAGTTTTACCCCATCGATCGAGTTTATCGAAATTCAAACTTTTCTCCAACAGGATTGGAGAATTAGCAAAACGAGGGTGTAAAAGTATATTATCGTTGGATGCTCGGGATTCTGGAGCTACAGCTTCCGGTGTGTTTGGTTCATACGAATTAACAGAGGGCGAGGAATGGTTTGACATTTTTTTTTTTAAAAACAGATGAAAAGTTAAAAATAGATGAAAGTAAAAAGATAGAAAGTGAAAGTGATGGCAAAGTTGCTCATGGCTTCATTGCTTTTAATAGATAGTAAATAAAACATACGTGGATGCATTAGACGAACTCGAGAATGAGTCATCCCTTTTCCCGGATCGGTCCGAGAGTAGGCCGGATTGGTCCGGCCTCAATATCCTTTCATCGAGTACAGAGGTAAAAGTCAATTTTGGTTTTGCTTTTTTACTTCCCTCACAAGTGTAACAATGCATATGAATACTTACTTTTAAGATATTTAAAATGGTACTTATAAAACGATTAAAATGTTGAAAACGATTTAATAATGATACAAAGTTCGTAAATATTTTTGGTATTATTAAATTTATTTTTTTCTATGAAATATTTTAAACGGTAACTTAAAACGATTAGAATAACTAAGACGATACTCTAAATAAAATAAAATAAAAAACTACTATAAAACGAAACAATTAAAATGAAAAACAAACCAAAATCTAAATGAAAATGTCGAAAATAAAAACGTGCAGTAAAAATGTTTAATCAAATATAGTAATAAAATTCAATCTTCTTCATAATCTTCCTCAGGATCAACATGAAAGCTCGAACTCGGAAATGACTGAGAAGCTGGCGGCTGAAATGTAGTCGTGGTCCTGATTGAACTATCAAGACCCATATAACTCATTCCAGTAGTGATATGCGCAAACTCAGCGAATCCTCCCCAACTAGACATCGCGGGTCTCTGAATACCTGTCGAAAATACACCTGTACCACTCGATTGGCTTCCAAAAGGATATGACATTGGATGAATGCTCGAAGGTGGTGGAATAGGTGCTAACCACTCTGGTAAGGTATACGGATTGGACTGACAAGGTGGATAGGCAGGATCATCAAAAGTAGGATCACGAAGCAACTGCTCGTTCCTCCTTAAACCTCTACGAATATCGTCACACCACTGCCTATTATTTTCAGCTAACAAAGCCATGTTGGCTTGACCACGTGCAACGTCCGAAACTAAAGATTGAAACATGTCATAAGTGATAGTGTTGGAGAAAGGAGTTTGTTGAGGCTGACTAGAAAAAGATGGAAAAGAAGAAGATGTGGAAACTGGTGGAGCTGGTTGAGTTTGACGGCTTCTAATCAAAGAGCTTATATTACCATCTGGAAGCCTAGTCAAACTTGGTCCAATCGAGAGGTGCATGCCGCGAGCTAACTTGTCATTAGGCGGGAATGGTACTCCCGACCTACGACATAAATCCGAAATAAAACAAGGGAAGTACGGATGACTCCCCAGTGCAGCGATGACAATGCTTTCGAAAACTCTTTTAAACATTACCTTTCCAACATCCACCTTTACATCATGTACCATCGCCCATGCGATACAAACATCTTCTTTTCCATAAGCCGTATGTTTACTCGAAGGATAGAGATTATGGCTAATAAACCTTTTAATCACCCTTAAACCTCTAAAACACTTCCCGTAGTTAAACCTATTTTCAACCCACACAGCGGTTGAATCAAAAGCATGTTGAGCTCTCAAGGCAGTCTGCTCAAATCTTGCAGGATCATCTAAACTCCAAACTACCCTGTAATCTTCATTATCTGGAAAAACTTCAACTCCCAAAATCGCATTTATAACGGCAGGGTTAAAAGTAACATTTCTAGCTCTTAGGGGTAAAGCTTGCGACTCAGTAAGCTCATCCTGTGAAAATGTAGACAAAACCGAATAAAACTCAGCTACTAAAGTCGTATTTATTTCCCCTTCTCTTTTGGCTGCTAATTCTAACCACTGACGTCTCGTAAAAATATCCTTAACTTCATCACCTAAGTCATCAAAATCTAATCCTCTTTCAACCAAAACATCACATTTACTATAAATCCTTTGATAAGCATTCTTAGCTTCTTGTGATGCTGTTTTATTGAAGCTTACGGCTTCTTCTTCAGGTGATAAAATTATCGTGCCTACTACCGGAGTTGCTATAGGAATGTTCGATTTCCGCTTCTTAGAGGCTTTTCTACCCGACTCAGCCATTCTACGATATTGGTAAAGTCAATCAACAACACAACAACAAAAAAACAACAAAAAATAAAAATGTCACAACACACTCAAAAATCAAAACAGTTGAAATTAATCTAAAAAATTATGAAAAATACGAAATTGATAACTAAATAATACCTTATAATGAAGAAAACGTTGAAAAATAGGTCGGAAAAGTTGTAAAGTCGCCGGAATAAAAATGGAGCTTGTTTTCGATCCTTTTCGATTTTTTTAACTTTTGTGGAAGAGAGGAGATGAAAGGAGGAAGAAATCAAGTGGTGGTGTAGTGTGAGATGAAATTTTATAGAAGAATTGAGAAAAAATTGAGTAGTGGGGTTTTGGGGTGTGGGGCGGCGGCAAAAAAATTAGGGAAGAAGAAGATGGAGAAGAAAAGGGGTCCCCGTTTTTTTATGCAAACAGACCCCGGATCGGTCCGGGTTAATGTCCGGATCTGTCCGTGCACAAATTTTTTTTATTTTATTATTATTACTTTTTATGATTTTTGATTAAAAACTCTAATAAAACTTAATTAAACTTGATTAAAATCTTAAAAATAATTTTATAACAATTTTTAAAAATTTAATAAAATCTTTATAAAACTTAATAAAAAGCTTATAAAAATTTAATAAAATTTTAAAATATTAAAACTAAAAAACTTTTATAAATTTTTTATAAAACTCCTTAATTTTATAAAGATCCAATTTTATAAAATTTTCAGAAGTTATGAGAAAATTTTATAAAATATTAATAAAACATAAGAAAAGACTCGAAACTTAAGGCCCTGTTTGGTTTCGGTTAAAATAAAATAATATAAAGAATTCTTTGAAATTTGTAAAAGTCTTCCGATGAATAAATGATTCGATATAACGTTCAATCAATGAATAAAATCCTAAAATATTATTTTATTTGAAGCATTTGAATTATCTCTTGGAATTCCGTCGGGATTTTCGGATAACCGATATAACGTTCAATCAATCGTTCCGAAGCTTTGAATTATCTCTTGGAACAATATTCAAACACTCAAACACTCATCCGGGATTTGGTTGTGTTTTTCCCACGACGTCCAACATGTTCACTTTTTCCACAGTTTCGCATCTCATCGAAACTTTGCCCTTATTTTTATTGCACTCCTTGATGTTCCATTACAAACTTCTTTCAATCTAATCTCTCTCAACAATTTCTTGTTTTGTTCAAAAACTAAAGCTTCTATAGCAAACGCGACATCTTTATCAAGGCCTAATTTCAAAAGTAAAACAAAAACTCCTAATCTATCTAAAAAAGACATCCAGTTCTTTTACGTCTATCCGGTAAAAGACGAAAAGAGTTTAAACATAAATAAAAACACAGAAAAGTAGAGTAAAGATAGATAGCACCTGGTATTCGGCTGATTTTAGTTTCTCTGCTTTTCAGTTTTTTTGTTTTTCTTTTTCCGCTTTTTCAATTTGTCGGGGGATCAATCGGTAGCATTACTTCTTCTTTCGGTGTGATTCCTTCTCCCTCCACAAATAACTTTACTCGTGGCCATTGGCTATAAAAGTCGTATTTCCATCGGTTAGTTCAACGACTCCGGATTTGTAAACCCGTGTTACTTTAAATGGACTGTCCATCTTGATTTAAGCTTACACTGGAAACAACTTTAAACGTGAATTGTACAAGAGCACTCGATCATCTACATGGAACTCACGTTTAAAGATTCTCTTATCATGGAAAGATTTCGTGCGTTCTTGTAGATTCGAGCATTTTCATAAGAATCGAGACGAAATTCTTCTAGTTACGTTAATTGAAGCAATCTATGATCACCGACGGCCTTAGGATCGAAATTCGAAATCTAATAGCCCGAAGGCTCGGTGTTCTAACTCAACCTGGGAGATGACAAGACTTACCAAAGACTAGCTTATAGGGAGAACAACCAATTGGTGTTTTAAAAGGCATTCGTACGCCCATAATGCATCATCTAATTTAAGCGCCTTGAGTTTTACGATTTGAATCCTTTGTTTTTTCCACGATTCTTTTGATTTCTCTATTTGACACCTCTACACATCCACCGTTTGCGGATGATAGGGCATTCCTAACTTATGCGTTACACCATATTTTTCAACTATCTTAGTAAATGGTCTATTGCAAAAGTGTGACCTCTATCACTTAATGATAGCCCTCGGAATGCCATATCTGGTAAATATATTCTTTTTAAGGAATCGTATGACAACTTTGGTATCATTAGTGGGAAGAGCTTCAGCTTCTACCCATTTCGAGACATAATCTACCATTACAAGAATAAATCTTTTTCCAAAAGATATAGGGAAAGGTCCCATGAAATCTATACCCCAAACATCAAATAACTCACATTCTAAAATAGGTTGCATAGGCATTTCATGTTTTTTAGATATATTTCCCCATTTTTGACAAGACTCACAAGATTTAACATACTTATAAGCATCTCTATATAGTGTAGGCCAATAAAAACCACATTGTAAAACTTTAAAAGCAGTTTTCCAACCTCCATGATAACCTCCTGCCTCACGATCATGACAAAATGATAAAACACTTAAAATTTCATTATCGGGCACACATTTTGATTATCCCATCCGAACATTTACGGAAAAGGTCGGTTCCTCCCGGTAATAAAATTTTAAGTCATAAAAGAACTTCTTTTTCTGCTGCCAAGTCCAATGAGACGGAATATAATCACAGGTTAAGTAATTAATGATATCTCCAAACCAAGGTGACATTTCCTTAGAAGGAATTCTATTCTTTAATAAGCTTGCATGGTTGAAGGAGTATCTATTCTAAATAGTTGTTCATCAGGAAATGAATCTTTAATTTCATTTCCTATTTCTTCATCATTTTCCATTCTACTTAGATGATCTGCTACTACATTCTCACTTCTTTTTTTATCTTTAATTTCAATATCGAATTCTTGAAGTAAGAGAATCCATCTAAGAAGACGAGGTTTAGCATCTTTCTTACTCAGTAAATACTTCGATCTTGAATGGTACGTATAAATTATTACCTTAGAACCAACAATATACGATCGAAACTTATCTAAGGCAAAAATCACGACCAACGGTTCTTTTTACGTAGTTGCGTAATTTAGTTGAGCGAGTGTTTAATGTGTGAGATGCATAGTAAATAGCTTTGAGAATTTTGTTATATCTTTGACCTAAAACGACTCCTACTGACTAAATCACTTGCATCACACATAATCTCAAACGGCAAACTCCGGTTTGGTGCTACTAAAAGCGGTGCGGTAGTTAATCTCACTTTTAGGGTCTGAAAAGCTTCCATACATTTACTATCAAAGTTAAAAGGTACTTCCTTTTCAAGCAAATGACTTAAAGGCTTTGCTATTTTTGAGAAATCGGCAATGAATCTTCTATAAAATCCTGCATGTCCCAGAAATCCTCTTAGAGTTCTTAAATTAACTGGTGGAGGTAATTTTTCAATTACTTCGACTTTAGCTTTATCAACTTCAATACCTTCTTCGAGAGATTCTATGACCTAAAACAATTCCTTCGATACCATTAGATGACATTTTTCCCGAGTTTAGTACTAGATTGGTATCTTCACGGCGTTGTAACACTCGTTCTAAGTGTAACAAACAAACATCAAATGAGTCTCCGTAAACACTAAAGTCATCCATAAAAATTTCTAAGAATTTCTCAACCATATCGGCAAATATAGCCATCATACACCTTTGAAACGTAGGCTTTGGTGCATTACATAAACCAAACGGCATTCTTTTATAAGCAAAAGTTCCATAAGGACAAGTGAAAGTAGTTTTTTCTCTATCTCTATGCAATGAATATCGTAAATATCTGAATAACCATCTAAGAAACGATAATACTTATGTCCACTTAAACGTTCCAACATCGAACTATGAATGGAAGTGGATGATGATCTTTCTTAGTATGATCATTTAGTTTTCTAAAATCAATGCACATTCGATAACCCGTAATCTCTCTTGTCGGAATCCATTCATTCTTTTCATTCTCTTTCACTTTGTGAAACCTCCTTTCTTTGGTACCACTTGAGTTGGACTTACCCATTCACTATCGATATGGGAAAAATTATCCCCATTTCTAATAGCTTAATGACCTCTTTCTTAACAATTAACGCAAATTTGGGTTGAGGCGGCGTTGCGGTTGAATACAAGGTTTAGCATCTTCCTTCGAAATTATCTTATGAACGCAAATCTCGGGGCTAATACCTCGAATATCGGCAAGCTTGTCCATCCAAAAGCTTTCTTATGCTTTTTCAACATTCTAAGTAATTGATCTTCTTGTTGCTCGGTTAAAGATGATGAAATAATAACCGGTAATAGATTATTAGTTTCAAGAAAAGCATACTTTAGATTTAAAGGTAACGGTTTCAATTCCGGATTCTTAGGTGGATCTTCCGTGATGGTTTAAGAGCGGTCCTTCTAGTTCTAATTCCAAATACTTATGCCATGATGGTTTAAAAGTAAAACTTCCTTTATCTAGAGAAAGGATTATCTCTTTCATTTCGGTGTCTTTCTCATCTTCCTTATAGATAGACGAGAGTTAAGCATTCTTCTAATCTGTCTTCAAAAGTTGGTAAGCGAATATCATAGACGAAATGAATATCTTCTATAAAAGAACATGATTACGGTGATCGTATGGATGGTTCATAGCTTTGAAAATATTGAAAGCAACTTCATCTTCATTGACTCTCGAAATTAACTCTCCTTTACGGACATCTATTAAAGTTCTTCCCGTAGCTAGAAATGGTCGACCTAAGATAAGTGGCGCTGAATATCCTTCTTCCATTTCCATAACTACAAAGTCTACTGGAAAATAGAACTTGTCTACTTTAACCAATACGTCCTCAATATTTCCTTTAGGGTATTTAATCGATCTATCGCCATTTGCGAGTCATTTCGATCTTTGTAAGCTTTCCTATGCCTAGCTTTCTATAATCCTCATAAGACATGAGATTTATACTAGCTCCAAGATCACATAAGACCTTCTTAAACGAAATCCTCCAATTTCACATGGGATGGTAAAACTTCCGGGATCTTTCGGTTTAGGTGGTAACTTATCTTTGCAAAAGCTATGAGAACATTCTTCATTTAGGCATATATTCTCATATTCCTCTAATTTTTTCTTGTTTGACAGAATATCTTTCAGAAACTTTCCATAAGCAGGTATACTAATTAGAGCTTCGATAACAGGGATATTAACATGAATATGACGAAAAGTATCAAGGAAACGAGCATACTTCTGATCAGTTTAAATCTTTTTAATTTGATATTTAGGTGGGTAAGGTAAATATTCTAAATCTATAACCTTTGATCCCAAAGTCATTTTCTCTTTTCCTTTCTCCTTAAACTTTTGAGTATTACTTGATCGCCAAGTATCATGATCTTGAGTTTTTTTTTTTAAAACATTCCCTGCATCAATCTCTACTTCAGATTCCTTCAGTTCTTCTTGTTTTTCATCCTTGTTTTCATTATCTTCTATTCTAACATGTTCCTTGAATAAAGTCCTTAAATCTTTATCCATGGGATCTTTCAAAATCCTAGGGATTTTTACCCATTTTCATCTTCATTCTCGGGTTCCAAACTTATTCCTTTTCAAGAAATTCTCTATAATTTCTTCTTCCTCATCAGTGAATTCAAGTTCATCTTTAGTTTCATCATTTTTTCCATCTAAATCATTTTCTACTTCATTATTTCCGAAGTTTTCTACTCCATTACTACCACATAGTTTTCTACTTTTCGTAACTACAACATTCACCTCTCTTGGGTTTCTTTCAGTATTGCTTGGTAATCCTCCAGGAGGTCTACTGTTATTACGTTCACCTTCCCTACTCAAATGATCTTCCATATTCCTTAATGAGGCTTCTATCGTTCTCATTCTGGTATCATGTCCACTCATAGATGCTTTCATTGAACTCAAATCCTTAGAGACTGTACCTATAGAAGTCATCATTGTTTCCATATTGTTAGCTTAAGTAGATACTACACCCATCATATTTTCCATTAGTTTTTCCCATTTTTCAACTCCTTCTACAGGTTGAGTTGAACTTTGAGTTCTTGGTATACTTTGAGTGGTATGTTGAGGATAGGATCTAGGTAATGATTGTAAATTCGATTAGATGTATTTTCTTGATAAACTTGATTATTATTCATATTCCTATCTTGTTGGATATGGCGGTTGTCCTTGCTTACTAGGGTTTTCGGACCATCGAAAAGTAGGGTGATCTCTTCTAATAGCATTAAACAAGTTTGAATATGCATTGTTCAAATTCCTATGCTGCTGAAGAAAACTCACCTCCTCTCTTGAATATCCTGTTGGTTCTTCGATCCCTAATGGCATATTATCCTGATTTGAGTATTCAGTTGGTGTACTATTTTCTGAACTTTGGTTTTTGTTCGATTGTAGGCCATCAAATTTTCTAAATGTGCTAGAACTTCCGTAGATGTACATTCTCCTGCAAAAGCTACTTTTCTGGTGCTAGAACCGGTTTCCCACATTCTGTTATTTTTGGAAATCTTTTCTATAGCATCGTAAACTATTTGAGCTTCACTCATCATTAAAGAACCACCACATGCATGATCTACATCTGCACGTGAATCTTTTCTTAATTTACGACAGAAAAGTTGAATTTGCATATCTAAGGAATAACCATGGTCGGGACGGAGCTCTTAACAATTTTTTAAATCTTTCCCGGCATTCCCAAGGGTTTCTTCGGATCCTGTCTAAAGTTAGCAACCTCGACTTTTAATTCCAAATTTTGTCCTGGAGTGAAATATTGTTTCAGAAATTCAGTTTGAATATCCTCCCAACTAGTAAGTGAATGATGTGGAAGAGACATAAACCAATCTCGGGCTCGTCCTTTTAAAGAAAAAGGAAACATAGTCATCCTCGTTAGTTCCTTATGCCTTGGATTTTGGCTGTATTGCACAGTTCTTCAAAAAGATAGAGATGATGATGTGGATCTTCATCATCCTCTCCTAGGAATTGGGCTCTTGCGTCAATTAAACCAAAAAGATGAGATTTAATTTCGAAATTATTCGCTCCTTCATTGGGTAAAAGTATGGGATTATTAGTCTGGTTTCTTCTTATGGTTTGATCACAGATAGGTCTCGGGTTTGGTGGGTTATTACGATTATTCTGGTTCCGATCTTGATTATTTCTATTATTATGATTTTGATTATTATTAGGGTTAACAGGGTTTTGTCCATGTCCTGGAGCATGATCTAGCCTCTGTTCATTTGTTTCATCACTAGTTTCAGCCATTTCTGTATTTTTATTAGAAGATGATTCCGTTGGAGATTTTCCAAGGAGTCTAAGTTTGGTTTGACCACGTTTACTCTCTATTCGTAACTGCCTTTCGTAAGCGTTTATGTCAGGCTTATAAGGAGTAAGTGAGGCTTTACCGCTTCTGGTCATCAACTAACGAAAATAGAAAAATGCTCGAGTTTTATAGAAGAAGAAAATTGGTACTAAAAGAAAGGAGATACCAACGAAAAGTAAAATAGAAATGAGATAAGAAAAAATGTTGATTTATCCTCGAGAATTTTGAGCTAATACAAGTAGTAACCATAGACACAAAGAAAGAAATTAGCGACGTGGTCCCCGGCAACGGCGCCAGAAAGCAGACGGACGTTTTCTAGTGCTATACAATCCTTACCGGCAGTGTACCGGGTCAAATCATAGTGCTAGTGTGGTGAGTCAGAGTGTCGAATCCTCGGGGAAACGTGGTAATTCTTTTAAGTGTGGTTAAACACCAAAGAGCATTTATTAACTCGATCTAAACCGCAATTTTATAACACGATTACTACTATTCTACTTAACATAAAGTAAATGCGTAATTTAAAAGTTATTCTAATATAATATATATAGATATATAAATATATATAGATGTACATGGATTGTAATATATATATATATATATATATATATATATATATATATATATATATATATATATATATATATATATATATTTATATATATAGATACCAATATATAGTTTATAATAATAGACTAGACGGATAATTTTATAGAACTAGCCAAAGTTTATATAATTGATTTATACGATCTTTTTCGGTAAACGGAATGTGCTCGATCTTTCCTTTTATATTAGGTCCAATTGAGTAAATGAAACGGTGCACTCCCGAGGTTAACAATTCCTCCTCACACGAGCGTATGAAATTGTCATATGTCAAATTGTCATCGGTTTAATCTCCACAAGCGCCCCATGCTAATCTCGGTTAGTCCGAACGAGCAGTACCGAGTACAAATCTACCCCGGATAAAAGAGGTTATTCCGTTTGTCAGACGGCCGATGTTATTCAAAAGGCTCCGGTTGTCAGGCGGATCGATTTAACTTTCCGGTGTTAGTTTCAATTAAACCGTTGATTTTAACATTATTACGATCTTGAGCACAAATTTAATAAGATTCATCTTAATTTCCCAAGACAAATCTGCCCCCGGGTAGGAAATAGGATTCCGTTGTCACGCTTTCGCACGGCCAATTTTACCCTCCGGTTTTTCTATCATTTATCTCATATCCTAACTTCTGCGGTCGGTTCATCGTTAGGTTATATGTTGCGATTCATCTTGGTTAATTACGTCAATCCGAATATTATCAATACGTTGCAAAATAGAAAAAGATTCAATTAACTCAATTTTAGTAAAATTTTACTTAGACAACATTCCTTTACCAAAAAGATCGAAATAAAACGATTACATAACTTTGGCTAGTTATTAGATTTAGCCTAAAAACATTATAACGACTAAAAAGATAAAAACAAACATAACAAACATAAATACTTTAGAAATTTTACCCGATTACAAATGCTTTGAATCGAGAGGTCGTATTCTTCCGGATATTACAACGACTTCAACAACACCGAACTTCGATAATTTCCCGAGCATTACAACAATACTACTTTGTATATTATTTTTTTTGGCATAAGGCCTATTTACAACTACTAAATAAAAAGAAAATAAGAAGGAGGAGATATATATATATGCTATATGTATATATATATTGGTACATTCGATACGCTTTCTCGCACCGATGCTCTCTTATATAGAAAAATCCGGATGAAAGCCGGACCGGGCCGGGTCATAGCCGGACTGGGCCGGTGTAATCATCACATTCATCCCCCTTAATTATCCAATTTCCGGATAAAATTATATATTTTAGAATAAAACTTCTAAAATTCATATCTCGAGTTCTGGATCTCCAAACAACATGATTCAAGAGGCATCGGAAATCTCTCGGAAAAATCTACAACTTTCATGAAGGATTCTTCTTCAGAAAATGTCGTTTTGATGAGCCATTCTTTTTGTTGAAGATATTTCTCGATTACCACTAAATCGAATCGATTAGCCACTTGACCACTTTGATTGACCACTTGACCACTTAAGCAATTCGATTGACCACTTAAGCTCGTGACATTCTCTAAATCCTTTCAGAGATATGATTATACTTCAAAATGTCGATTCTCGGGGTCTTGGCTTATACATCTGCAATAAAATACCACAAATACCCACGTAAATCTGACACGACATTCCGATTTACTAAAATCGGTACAAAATGATAACTTTTCACTATTATTACTAAGTTTTACTACTAACTACTCTAAACTATAAAGATTAACATTTCATACTATTTATATCATAATTTCATATATTTTATATAGAATTCGTTGATAAAACATAATAATATAACGTATATTTAATCATATAAAAGTAGTATATCAGACGGAAATCAGGCTAAAATACGAAAGGAACTTACTTGCAAAAATTGGTTTGATTGAGAGGAGAATATCAAACAGCAACGGGAGACAGATCTTCTGCTTTAATAATCGATGGACTGAAATGTTTGACATGATGGGGTTATAACCCCCCACTTGTCTCGAAAATCGCCCTTAATTGAAGCTAGTGGGCAACAACGCCTTGATTCCTGGGACAGTTACCAAAGCGTCATAGCTAGCTTTGCCACCTGGCAATTCAAAATCAAAACCTATAGGCTAGAAGACTGGGCCTAGGCAGATCCGAGCCGACCAACCCAGGCTCGGCTGGATCTGTGGGCTTATGACGATACCAAAAACTGAACGTACCTACATGGCACCTCTCTAGTGGCTCAACATTAAGTATAAGGAGAGAAAGGCTGTCTAAAGGGTTGGATCTCCCAGCAGCCGAGCTAAAATAGCTCGGTTGATCTCCCCAGCCTCTCTGGGTCGGCCAATGTCTAGGATCGACCTCCGAGCGGTATAGACATGAACATTATCCCGACCTCTGTAGGTCGGTCAACACTTGTGTCCAAGCTTACCAACGTCCGACCTATAAGGTCGGCCTAGTTCCCCCTCGGACCAAACCCTTTGCGCACATTCTGAACCAGATAATTATGGAAGGAATCCTGGGCCATAAAGGCTCCAATCTTTATCTTTTAATACAAATATTTGAATATCACAATTATCTCCTAAAGTTTAGGAGATCAATCAATCATAATCTTTTTTTCTTAGGGGAACACGCCAATCAGTGTCCACCATCGACACGCCACACGCTAATCCTAGGGCACAATCCCCTCTATATAAACAATTCCTAAAGAACTACGAAGACTTGATTCCGATTCCCGCATTGGATACGTAGGTAGCTTGATCACTATCAAGTGCAGTCTAAAACATCTCACAACCACCCCCATCTTTTCATTGTTTTATGTATTCTAGGAACTCCATTAGTCTATCACCAAGATAAAAAAAACCCTAGATTTTGTACAGACGATTTTTGGAATCGTTATGGCCCTTAAGGTGTTGATTTCTTGCCCTTACTTACTGTTAGATTACAGTGAAGATGACACGTGGTGAGGTGCTGAACCGACTTCCGTTAAGGACCATCCACTTGCTATGCTAATTATTCCCAATCACAACAAACTATTATCCATTACCAATCCTTTATTTCCCTTGTCACCCTCATTTTCTTAATATCACTCTCCCACTTGCACATAAACCCGTCCATCTATCCCTTTCTATACTAGAACGCATAAAATGATCATTAAAAGATAGAAAGTGGGTGGATTTATGATGCATTCACTTTGGAACCCCAACACTAATTCACTATCATAAATTCACATATGATTAACTCAAAATAAATAAATATATTATTATAATACTATGACAAGATAACTAGATAACTATAGCTCAAGATATTTGAGTTGAACATAACTTTAGGTTTGGTTTCGGTTCGAACTCGGGTCAAAAGTAAAATTGACTCGGGGTATTACATTCCGGACACCACAATAACATTCGATCTTTCTGTAATCGAATTTAAATTCAAAATTCGATTAATGATAGGTCGAAAACAACATTCGACCTCTGCGAAATCGAGTTTTTCCGAATTGTGGTGTTTTGGTAGATAACCGTGATGCCAATAATACTGCCATATCTCTAATTAGACACCTGTAAAGTTCGATTCTTTATTGTTATCGTGGCAAATGTATACTTATGACATCACAATAAACATCGATTTTTCTTATAGTCGATTTTAAAATCTAAAATCAATTTTATCTACTGTCAGAAGTAGGGATGTAAAACGAGTCAAACCGCTCATGAGCACCCGGACGCTTGGCTCACGAAATACTTGCTCAAAAATGATTTAACCGAACTTGATTCAAACTCGACTAGTTCATTAAAGTTAACGAACTGAATTTGAGCACTTGAAAAATATATAATATTCTTTTGTATTTCTCAACTAGCCGAATTCGAGAATCTTTAAAACTTCATTTTTTCGAGCTCTAATTCGAGCTTGTAAGTGCTTAAAAAAATTCTAGACTTAATCGAGATGAACTCGAGCTTAGTGAAAACTTATTCGAGCTGATCTCGAACGATTTTTTTCTTGCTCAAACAAATTTGAGCCGAATTTAAATATCAATAGTTTAACTTTTTTTTTTTTAGCAATGATAGTTTGACAATTTACGCAATTCAATAAATAAATATTTGATTCGATTCGAGCCACAAAACTTAAATTTAATTATTAGCTGTTGACCTTTGGAAAAAATTAAAACGTCAATCACAATAATTTCGTCCATCTTTTTTCTGGTTTTCTTTTTACAGGCTTTCACATTTGTTGCGTTTTCTATCTGCTCTCTGTTCACGCATTTTACAGTTTGTAGCACTCTTTCATTTCACAAAGCTCGATCCATAGGGCAAGCGGACGTGAATCAAACAGTCGGTAATTGTTTACGGAACTGTCCGTTTTCGATATTTGATTGATTTGTGTGTCAGCGGATTTTAATTCTGTATGTTTTTGTAATAACAATGATTTGCCTCTAGATCTTCGTATGAATTGATCTTCGTTGCTCAGCTTTTGATCGATTCTGAGTCTTTCATAATTGTTTGTCAGAATATACTAATGTCGTTTATAATGGATGATTTATGCATTTTGTTGATGTGCTTATGAACTCGGGGCAATTGCATGTGATTTGATTTCTTTTTTTAAAGAGTGGTTTGATTTGTTGCAATTTAGCTTTTGCTTGAATGGCTTTTTCTGTTGTTAGCTTTTGATTGTGAACCTTTTTTTTTTTTTTTTTTTGTGTGTGTGTGGATTGGTTTTTATTTTCCATATTTTGATTTATTTATTTTTTTGGACTTTTGGACTGAGGAATTCACTTGCCTATTGATGTTTACTTCTTGCTATGAGCTATGCCTGATGTATTTGATAGTGTTTCTGCCAGAGAGCATCAGCAAATTGACAGTAGATAGGTATTAGGAAATGTACGATTAGCTTTGTAGAATGCGTAGTTTTTCAACAAGTATAAAGTTAGCTTCTCATAGTTATTAAAGTTGGATATACTTGAGAAGCACCTGAGATCTTGAATCATACTTATGCAATTAGAAACTATTCCGGAAAGTTTGTCAGTATGGTTGTAATCTAGCCTCTGATTTAGTACTAGCTTAAAGGCCTCTTTATCCGGGACCAACCGGCCCGATTAATCCGGAGTTCGGCCTTGTTGGTTCTTGCAGTGTCCGGCTCTTAATCTACTTAGACCAACACTCATTAACATAATGTCTTCCGAATAGAATAGAACTTGGGACCTCCTGAAGCATTTTAAGCATCTAGTTATTTTCATTGCTTCTTTTCAATAGACTAATGAATTGCTTGTAGTTGCAGTTATTCAACATTAGTTTGGTGGAAGGAAGCTTATGTCTGGAATGGAAGAAGTCAAAGATCAAGTAGACGCTAATGCAGCTGAGACCGAGAAAACCATGCCCGCGCCTCAGGAAGAGGTTGTTTTATTGACCTGAACTTTTCTTCTTTCCTTGTGTTAATCTGTTTTCGTGCTTTTGAAGATTCATTTTCTGCCTTTGGATATAATTGGATAATTTTTTGCTTCATAGGAGGAAGTCATTAAGAAAAAGTATGGAGGTATAGTGCCCAAGAAACCACCACTTATTTCCAAGGTAATCTATAGTCTTCTCTTTATGTGGGTGACGATTTTGATGAATGACGTAAATGTTTGCGTTCATACCTAAACCTGATACATTTTTTAGGATCATGAACGTGCTTATTTTGATTCTGCTGACTGGGCTCTTGGAAAGGTACTTTCTTGCATTTAAATTTATAATAGCTGGTTTTGTCAAGCTTAGAAGAGCATTCGGTTTCTTCAAGTTGTTATATTGCATGACATAATGCTGAACATTTGGTTGCAGCAAGGAGTGGAGAAACCTAAAGGTCCGTTAGAGGCACTTAGGCCAAAGCTACAGGTATATTCTTCTTTCTTTTTTTTTTTTGGTTGTTGGTAGTGTTACCGAATGACTCTGTAATTCTAGGGTCTTTGCCATCATCGTTCTTGTTTGTGTCATGTTCCGGCTAGCCCAGATTCACACAGCAACATAAGTAGTTCATTACCTATCTTAGAAATTAGAACGTTCTTGATAAATAGGAAGTTCTTACTTTTTTCAATCTGCTATTCATTGCTCTGATACTGTTTCACAGATTAGAAAGATGTTGTGGCTTATGTAGTCGACTTTCGTTTGTTTTTCTCATCATTGTGATTTTAATAGGTAATTAGTTTTGAATGAGAATAAGCGGTTTTGTTATTACCTAAAGAAGGTTTCTTATTGAGAAAACACAAATCATTAGTTTAACCGTAGTTGTATCATCTACTAGCTAGATATCACTGATCCACCCGAGATTGAAATGGTAGCATAGTTGTATGACTTCTATCTCGAAGGTCATATGAACACTAGCTACTAGGTTTACCCCCTCCCCCCCCCCCCCCTTTGGTTATAGCCCTCGTTCCGGGACCCACTGGTCTCATTAATCCACACCGCAACATTAGATGAGTAACATCTGTTGTGGAGTCTCTCTCTTATGCGGAGACCCCTTGTTAACACGTAAAAACGCTAGTGTTTATGTCTGTATATATTAGAAAACACACATAAATTGCCTCTGTGAAAGAAACAATTTGGATGTGTTGCTAAAACTGGTGTTGTATTTCCTTGCAGCCTACGCAACAACAAACTCGATACCGCAAGAGTCATTATGCTCCGTCAGAGGGTGAAGGTATGCTAAATAATGTTCGGTTTATATATATATATATATTATTCTTGATTTGTTTCATGCCTTATGCCTGCTGGTGTGTACATGATGTGAGGGGCACTGTTTGCTTTGTACTTCACTAGGGCATCATTTGAAATGAAACTTACAATCATTTCGGAACCTGACACGTCACTAAAAACCGTTAGCCCGTGACTGAATGTCACGCGTTCAAACCGTGGAAATAGTCTCTTATATAAATACATATACATCGTTTTTTTGTTTCAGATGGAAATAGCCCTACAGAGGATGATGCAGCATCGAATGAATGAAAAGTGGACAACGACGCTCTTTGTAAGGAATCCGTGGGGGTTGCTATCGTAGGAGAATGTTGTATCAAGTGACATGTATCACGTCTTTTCATTTTTATTTTTTTTTTACCGTCTGTTAACATATATTGGGATGTGCATGGTGAACAAAATGGTATACATGAAAGAATATGATGCATGCCACTCGGTATAACTTTCTTTTTTACCGGTTGGACCGAACTCCTTATCCCTTTTGTTTGAGCCGAGTACATCACCTGCATTCAGTACTTGCTGCTATTTTTGGCACAACCTGTTTAATCTGTAATAGAATAAGACAAATGGATTTCTTTTCGGGTAATTGTTATTGACACCACATTAAATCTATCTATCGAGTCGCCACACTTTTAGCAAATTTCGAGCTTTACATAGGCTGAATTTTCTTCAACCTTTGTTGTTCTTTTTTTATTCAAGAGGTTGGAGTTATCAATGAAGACTTTTAAAACAAAATGACTAAAGGCAAATATTCAATGGATTTTGTGCTTTACAAATCAGGTTACTGAAACATTTTATTTCAATGTTCGTGTACACCAATCGAATCGAGTCATATATCTCATGTTTGTGTTTAACTTCGTTTAGTTTGCAACAATCTAAAAATTATGTTTAAGCTTTGGCTCGTTAAATTGAACACACTAATCGAGCTCAAGCTCAGCTTGATTAGGAGAAATGAATCAAGCTCAAACGAGTTGTATTACGTCAATATCGTTGTGGATGACACTAATCTACCCAAACATGTTATGGACATCATACACATGTGTTTTGTTTTGGATTTTTTTTTGTTTGTTTTTGTTTGTTTGTTTGAGGGGATCATAAACATATGTTAAATTGAACGATTTCACCAACGAAGTAAATATGCCTAATTTATTACATGTACGTATATCTATGAAAGCACCCATACAGTGAATTTCAAAATTTAAGTACACGTCACGTCACCGATACATGTTATATATATAATAAGGGCTTTTGATACTTTTAGGACTTCATGTTTTAAAATTGTCTCAAAATTGACCCTTATCTTTTAAAATGACAGTTTTAGGACCTCTTGTGTTTTTTTCTTCAGTTTTAGGAAAATTTTAAAAATTCCGTCCAACTTAACTTGAATTAAGGTTAACATCCAAGCTGGCAGATTCATCTGTACTTTTATTATAAAAAAAAATTCTACCATATTATCATGCCACGTTTTCTTTCAACAAAAAAAAAAAAAAAAAATCAGATTTTTTCCCACCATTCCCAATCCACAGGCATTTAATCGACATCCACTCCCCAAAACCCCTAATTTCTTTCCCCTCTTCCCAATCCCTAATTTCTTCCCCAAAAACAAAATCTTTTGCCATCTCCTACAAGAACATACCCTACAAAATTTTGCTTCAATCTGTAGACCGTAATTGGATCAAAACGAAATCAAGTTCTTTCAGATTTATTACTGAGTCAATTTTTGCTGCAGAATCGAGGGCAATTTGTCAATACATAGCACAGGCTTATGAAAAAGAAGGAAACAAATTGACTTTCCCAGAGTATGCAAAGAAGAATGCTTTTGTATATATATGGACAGAGGTTGAATCGCAGAAGTTCGATCCTCTTGCTTATTCGCTGCTGTATGAAATCGTTGTGAAGCCGATATTCGGGTGGCCAACGGACGATGAAGTTGCTGCGAGAAGGAGAAGAAGCTACCAGAAGCTCTAGATGTGTACGAAGCTCGATTGAAGCAATGCAAGTATTTGGCCGGCGAGATCTTCACTCTTGCCGATCTGTATCATCTTCCGGCACTGAATTATTGGGTGGGTTCTAAAGTAGAGTACCTGTTCGACGAAAGGCCTCATGTGAGTGTTTGGCTACTGAAATTTTGGCTAGGCCGTCTTGGCATTGGCATTGTAGAAGAAGCTACTCAATAATTGAGAAATAAATTAAGGATTGGGAAGAGAGGAAAGAAATTAGGGGTTTTGGGGAGGGGATGTCGATTAAATGCCTTGTGGATTGGGAATGGGAAAATTTCGATTTTTTTTTTGAAAGAATACGTGGCATGATATGATATAATAGGTGGAATTTTTTTATAATAAAAGTACATGTGCATCTGCCAGCTTGGATGTTAATTCACATAAGTTGGACGGAATTTTTGAAATTGTCCTAAAACTGAAAAGAACAAAAAAAAACACAAACATGAGGTCCTAAAACTGCGATTTTAAAAGATAAGGTCAATTTTGAGACAATGTTAGAACATGAGGTCCTAAAGGTGTCAAAAACCCTATATAATAAATATTAACCTTATATGATGTAATAAGATTCATAAAAATCAAAAAAAGTTAGACAAAACAAGATTTGCAGTACACAAACTCAGTGAATATGACATTTATACGACGTCAAAAGTAAAATCAAAATTTTGATTCACATTCAAAATATTACAAAGTGTAAATGTGGTTGTTTATCAACAATAAACATAAAAACTAAAAACACGTATTTTTTGTTAAATTATAATCAAGATTGAAATCGTGCATTTTAACTTTTTTTTATAAAAAAACTTAAATTAAAAATCAAAAAATATTGGGTTCAGGAGTGTCGGCGCCATGTCGAGGAGTGTCGACAGCGTGTCGGATATTAAAATTTTAAATTAATTTATTTTAATCAGCCGACATGTGTCGGAGGCGTATCGGTCGCGTGTCGTGTTGGAAATATGTCGGACACGGCGCATGACACCCAAATTGAAATATCAGTGCTTCCTGATGTAATCGAGTCAAACCGAGTTGACACTTTTTAAATCTCGAATTCGATTTTACTAAAAAGAACTCAGCTCCAGCATGATCAAGCCATGAAAAATCAAGATCAATCTCGACAGTTAAGTATTCAATATAACTCGACTCGTTAGCTCGATTTTTTTCCCTTTTTGGAATTCAATTTTTTTTTGAGTGGTTTTTGGAATTCTTTAATTTTTACAAAATACGGCAATATCTAATTCGATTCGTCTAATACTCGAATAATAACTTGTAATTTACTCGATTATTATACATTGAAACTCGAGTTAAGCCCACTTAATTATTTGAGTTCCTAAATCAAACTCAAACTTGAAAATAAAAAATCGAATCAAATGATGGTTCGAAAAGGAAAGCAAAAAGAGTAGGGATAGTAAATGTGATTTCCCATTTCACTCTGACCTTCTTCACCTCACCATTTTACTGCCATTTTCGAGCTCCCATCAATATCTTTTTCGGAAATGCTCACAAGATCTGTTTAGAAATTCCCTAATCCATTGTTGAAGAAGAACAATCAGTGCAAAATCAATGAAAAATTCTTCCAGATCTCGTTCCACAATGCCTAAATCTCCCTCCATGCCGTTGGTAATCACACTGAATTGCATCGAAGACACAACCCTAGAATCCGACTGTTTATCCGGCGTCGCCGCCGTCGAACATGTCTCCCTCAGCCACCTTGCTGATGCTCGGATCGAATCCGCCGCCGCCGTCTTACTTCACTCACTCGCTTTCTTACCTCGTGCAGCTCAACGTCTTCTCCGTCCTTCACAGCTCATTCTCTGTCTGGGATCATCTGATCGAGCTGGGGATTCTGCATTAGCAGCTGATTTAGGACTTAATCGGCTTGTTCATGTTGATGTTAGCCGTGCTGAAGAGGTTGCTGATACGGTAATGGCGTTAGTATTAGGGTTGTTAAGACGGACGCATTTGCTTTCTAGACATGCGTTGTCGGCTTCCGGTTGGTTAGGTTCGGTTCAGCCGCTTTGCCGGGGAATGCGCCGGTGCCGTGGTTTGGTGTTGGGGATTGTTGGAAGATCTGCTTCAGCTAAGTATTTAGCTGCTCGGAGCTTGGCATTTCGAATGAGTGTGCTCTACTTCGACGTTGAACAGGTTTTTTTATTACTAAGTGTTCATCTCTGCTAGTAGGAATCTTTATGCTGTTGATTTATTTTACAAGTAGTGCTCGTGCCGTAACAAGTGACAAAACACACTTTTACACCATACACCACGTATTGATTGAAAAGGGTTCAACCATGATCTATAGTGTTTAGTGTTCAGCTCTCCTAGTAGGAATAAAGGGAAAATTACCTTTATAAGCCAAGTTCTAACTTTTTTTCTTTCTTAAATAAGCTTTTAAAAAAACAACAATTTAGAAGTAGTGGTTTAAGGTGGGTTTTAAGGGAGTGTTTTGGGGGTTTAGCGGGTTTCATGGGGTTTAGGGGTTTAGGGGTTTTACGGGTTTAAGGGGTTAAGTGTGGGTGTTTAACGGGATTTAAGATGCTTAAGGACGCTTATCTAGATAAAAAAAAGTTGAAGTAAAGCTTATTTAATCAAAGCCCCCTGAAATCAATGCTGTTGGTTTATTTTAGAGTAGTGTTGAATGCCACAACATGCGACAAAACACAATTTTACACTTTTGCACTATTGATTTATATGAGGGTCCGACCATGATCGATAGTGTTAAGTTTATCAATGCTGTTGATTTGTGTTTAAGGCCACAACGTGTGACAAAATGCACTTTTACACTTTTACACTTTACACTATTGATTGATACGATGGTCCGACCGCGATCTTTAGTGTTAAGTGTACTACTCTCCTTGTAGGAATCAATGCTGCTGATTTATGTTAAGATTAGTTTTTAATGCCACAACATGTTTTACACTTTTACACCATTGATCGCTTTGTAGGACCTATTGATTGATATTAGGGTCCGCACTTTTACACTTTTACACCATTGATCGCGGTGAATATTGATTCATGCGAGCCTCTGATTGTAATCAACAGTGTTAAGTGTTTACAAGTAGTGTTTAATGACGCAACAATAGACAAAATGCACTTATACGTCTACACCATGATGAATAGTGCTAAGGCATGTTGTGTTACTTCTTGTGATTCCCTTTATTTTAATTTCATAGTTTTTTTTGTAATTGATGACAGGGGAACAAGAGAATAAGTAGATCTTCTGTTGGATTCCCTCCGGCTGCTCGAGGGATGGATACACTAAACGATTTACTTGCTGCCAGTGACATTATATCATTACATTGTGCTCTGACGACTGAGACGTTGCAGATTATCAATGCGGATTGCTTGCAGCACGTAAAGCCCGGTAATTTGGGAAACTCGAAAAAATATAATATGCAAGTAAAGTGTTTGTAGAATATGCTCTGAATTGAAAACATTGGGAATGTATGCTTGGTAGCATTTCACACTTTTTTTGTACCAACAGTTTGTGGCTTTTTCCGTATCAGTTCATTCATTTTCGTGTATTTCTTGTATTTCGTTGCATTTGTACAATTTTTAAAGCAATTTCGTAGCTATTTTCTGCAAAAGCATACAGTTCCAATGCTATCAAAATGCAGCATATTTGACTGTTTTGTTTAACTTTTTGAGCAATGGTTTTCAACTTTCCCGGTAAATTTGGGTCTGATATGCATTTTTGTACTTCTTCTCATCGTTCTCTCTTATAATAAATTGGATGTTTCCGTGCAGGGGCGTTTCTCGTCAATACTGGTAGTAGTCAACTGTTGGATGATTGTGCTCTGAAGCAGCTTTTGATTGATGGCACCTTGGCTGGGTGTGCTATTGATGGTGCTGAAGGTCCACAATGGATGGAAGCATGGGTATGATCAATGATGTAGTATTAGGGGTATGAAATATAATCTAAAAAAGGCCTTACCTGTGTGATTTATCATGTCATACATGATGACCATGTCAACGGACGTGCATGGAATTTGATTTACGTGACAATATCTTGTTTTTTGGTGTCTGTGTATATTAGAGAGGGAGAGAAAAGCATCAACCCTTAACTGAGGGCAATTGTTAAAGGCACCACATCTGATCTATTTTCGGGCCACCACAGTGACGTTCTTTCTAAGCTCAAAATTCGACTTTGCAGAGGTTGAATGTCCATTTTTTGAACACTACAAAGTTGAACCTAGCCCGAAATGTGGTGGCGTCGTAGATCAACTGTGGTGCGTTTAACACGCGCCTTTAACTGAATTGCATTGATATTCAATAGAGAGGCAGAAGACTTGAAGGGTTCTGTGTAATTTGAAAGGAAACAAACATTAATGCCTGATACTAGCTTGTCTTCGTCCAAACATGACCCGAAAGGAAAAAAAAAAATGAAACTTGAGTGATGCACTCAAATTGCACATCATATTAATGATTGTCAACCTCAGAAATCTATGGTTTCCTTTGTGTGTGGTGTTTGATTTTTTTTTAACTGCTACTTTTATTAAGATAAAAATAATAGAGTTTTACAAAGCCTTTTCCCAGCCCTCCCCTAAACTTGCGTCTTCAATACATAGCCCCACCTCCTAAAAACCTTGAGCCGGCAAACCAATGTGTGGAAATACGGCCATCAAGGAAAGAGTACGGCACTTATATATGGGAAAGAAAAACCCCTAGATACATGTTAGTTGTTTGATTAAGTTACTGCTTCTCAACTGAGAATGCTGTCTACTTTTAAGACTATATCTCATGTTCTTGTGCATGGTAGGAACGTGAATACAAAGCTCAGATTCATTTTAAGAGTTTCTAAGGACTCGCAATATCTACAACGTTGACAGAGTTAACATTTGATTTGTGGTTGCATTTCATCCATAATATCGACCCCTTGAGAAAGGAAATAAAGTTCTTCTCAGCTATCTTGAAAACCGTTTTTTTCTTCATTTAGCACTCTTCTAGTTCACTAGGAGGGATAATATGTTTAAAATGTGACAAACTATCTGTGAAGTCCTTTTGTATTCTAATTGCTATATATTAGGGCAGTCAGTGCATGGAAACATCCTTCCATGTAAAGTCCGAAGAAGACCTGGCCATTTAGGCATGCTCAACCTTATAGTTTATTATGAAACTGTTTTCATGACTTGAACCCATGACCTTTAGTCAAATGATGACGACTTTTATCGCTATGCCACAGGTCGGCAGCTTTTACTGTTTTCCTTGTATTCTAATAGCTATGTACCTATCATCGGATTGATGTTGCATTGTATTATTTAATTTATTTGATATTTTATTATTTATAAAATTTAATGTTATTCTTTATGTTACATAGACCATTGCCAAGAAAGCATGTTTTCATCATTTTCCATAATTTTCAGGTGCGAGAAATGCCAAATGTCTTGATACTACCACGGAGCGCTGATTACAGTGAAGAAGTATGGATGGAGATAAGGGAGAAAGCTGTTACAGTATTGCAGTCATTCTTTGTGGACGGCGTTATGCCAAAGGATGCCGTATCTGATGAAGAAGAGGAGGAAATTAGTGAGGTAAATTATGAAAGTGAACAACGTGAAGTACTCGAAACTGAAAGGTCATTACAGAGTTCAGTTGGTCAGCAACTTATTGAAGACGTTCCCTTAACTGCTGATAGCCCCGAGACAAAGGTTTCAGATAAATCAAATGTATCTCCTAGCCCGATCATGCAGCAAAATGACTTAAGTAGAACAGAAACAAAGCGGAGTAGATCAACTAAAAAAAGTAAACGAAGGCATGCCCGTCAAAAATCACAGCAGAAAACCGATGGTCATCTTAACTTTGAGAAAGAGAGTACTTCACATCATGAAGATGATGCAGCAATGAGCGGCACCGATCAAGTTTTGAGTTCTAATTCACGTTTTGCTTCCCCAGAAGATGTAAAAAGTAGAAAGGAAGCTGCTGAATCAACGCCTGAATCATCTTCAAAGCGCCAGTTGAATCCGGGCATGGAACATAACCAGATATCTAGTAAACAGCTGAAAGATGGTTGCATTATAGCTTTACATGCAAGAGATCATCATGCTTTCCATGTGTCTAGGCAAAGAGTCCAGGGCGGCGGTTGGTTCCTTGATACTGCACACAACGTAACTACAAGAGATCCAGCTGCCCAATTTCTCGTTGTTATCCGAAGCAAGGTTTGTCTGCCCTAGCTTCATATGATGATTTTCCATTTGTTCTCTTAATGGCTTTTATTATGATTGGTTTTAGTTTCTAAACACTTAGTATTCTGTGATTGCAATGACTTCCCAGAATGTCTAATGGATTTGGTGAACTCCATGTCTGTAGGACTCAATCGGCTTGCGGTCATTGACTGCTGGAGGAAAGCTGTTGCAGGTATGAAACGCCATTGTGAATGTGGTGATTGTGAATGTGACCATATGTTACATAAGCCATGCCAAGTGGTGTTAGCTACTGTACTGTGTGCTACATCATGTTGAGTTGTTGACGCATTAGGGCTTAATGGCTATTTGGTATCGAGTATTTTTTTTTTTCGTTTTGAATTTTGATGACCTGTATCTATTTACACAGTTTTTTCCTGGGTAACTTTACTCTCGGTTGTTTTTAACTGAAAGTTGCCATGACAGAATTGTTTATCGGAAATTTTCTTTGTTGTTCATAATCAATCTTTTCATAATTTTCTGAGTTTCCTCCTTGATACGTAACTTCAGTTATTAGATGGATTAGTAGAGTTATATTTCGGTCTTTGAGTTTCACAATGTCATTTGAATCTTACAGATAAACAGAAGAATGGAATTCGTATTTGCTAGTCACAGTTTTGATGTATGGGAAAGCTGGACTTTTGAAGGCTGTTTGGAGGAATGCAGACTAGTGAATTGCAGAAACCCCTTGGTAAGTGCGTGTGTTTTATTTACTGGACCTTTAAGGGCACCACACTAAATGTATTGGGGGCACCACAACAAGGTTTAAATATAGGCATGTGCTGGGGATGCCCTAAAGGGCAATGAAGAGAAAAAGAGTAATAATAGGCGATCCACCTAGTGGGAATTCGGCATGAGTGTTGGATTTGGGCTTGGTAGTATTGTCAGAGCAGTTGTGCTAATGTCAGAGCATATTTGCTCTGGCATTTGCATAACCGCTCTGACAATATACTAAACGGAATTGCCTTGGCATAAAAACACTTTTATTGTTTTGTAATTTCTGCATTTTTATCCCCCAATGTTTCATCATCTCGACACTTTCTGCCCCTTCTATGTAGATTTTTGGGTGTTGTTATTGGGCAACCCAATGAATCTATCATGACACCACGCATCAGGCTAGGTTCAACTTTACAATAGTTGAAAATTTGACATTCGAACACTGCAAAGTAGAATGTTGAGTTTACCTTCTACTTTCTATTGAGTTTACCTTCGACTTTCTATTGGTCGAATGTCGGTATGGTGTTTCGAGAGTAGATTCAATGTGGTAGCATTAACATTCGTTACGTGCTATCATTTTTATTGGTCAGAAGGCTGTCGTACCGGCCCCTTCAATGCTGGTTCTTTCACACGTGTCTTTTTAGACTAAAAAAAAAGAAAAAAAGAAGTAAATAGATTAGGGTTAAAAGTGTCAATAATATGAAACATCGAGGAAGGATATAGGTAGGAAAATAATGCATCACTTTGAGCTATATAAGATGCATGTCTGTGCATCCATTTAGGTATTAAAAAAGAAAAAGACTAATTTACCCTATTATTTTTGTGTGTGGATATTTACAGGCGGTTTTGGATGTAGGGATTGAAATCCTAGCAGCTGTAGGAGACGATGGTATTACACGTTGGCTTGATTAGGTTGGCTGATTTTATTTATTTATTTATTTTATATTTTTTTTTTCCATTAAGTATTAGTATATTTTTGTGGCTACCTACTTTAAAGACACTTTTGTTGTTGTTCAAAGGCTATAGTTTACTTGGTTGAATGGGGTGATGTGAACATGTAAATTTATAATCTTTAGATTGTTACAATTATTGGGTGATTTGTGTGTTTAAGTTCATAAGCATTGATATTTGGGAGTATCATGTTGATTTATGCTACTTCTTTTCCTTACCGATGAACAAATTTTACGATACAACCATTCATTTCTAACATCTCACATACGATAAAAATGTATTATGTGAAAGAAAGTAAAATATAAAGACTCCGATATATGTTATTTGGTATAACCTTTTTACAATTGTTGTGCATACACCCACTCAAATTGGAGTTATACACACAAACATATCATCGCTTTACTGAAAATGCGTTAAACTATATGTTGGGCGCTAGCCTTGTTTTTTCAGAGGTACTCCCTCTCCGATCTTCCGATGTTAAAATCCCTTTTTATTGTCCATAGAAACATGAGAGGAGAATTTTAACAAAGAACTATATATGTATCTTTTTTTATATATCCATAAAAACTCTAATATGTTTACGTTTACGATTTTTTCCGATCAGTTTTTTTTAGCACTAAAATAATAATAACACTAGTATGAAGACGCACTTTGATAAGAATCAGGGGTTAAAAAAAAGGTTCCTTCCCTGTCCCCCTCCCTCCTAAATAAACAGAAGAAAAAACCCAACACTAATCAAAACCTTGACAATGGACATGTCTAAAAGTTTTATCAAGTAATCTATTGAATTAAAATAAACATTTGCTTTCTTTTCTATTTAATGTCTCACACACACACACACACACACACACATATATATATATATATATATATATATATATATATATATATATATATATATATATATATATATGTGACATTGAATAGAAAAAGGAAGCTTTCACAATAGCCATTCATGCTGACATTGAAGTATTTTCAAAACCTTGGACGATTGAATCAGTTTTTCATTTAATTAATAAATATAACTAAGATTAAAAAACACTGAAGTATTCGAATATGGTTCTTTTTAATATTTTTTTAGACCAGTTCTTTTTAATATCGACCTCAAGAGAAATAGTATTTTCTTATCTTTTTTTTTTGTTTTTTTTTTTGAGGGGTAATATTTTCTTTTCTTAAGCATTGCAAAAACACATAAAATAAAAAACACCAAGAAATGACCGGCGGCAATGTAGATTGTAAAGAAAAATTACATATAATATTATATTTTTACTTGTTGTAAACAACTATGTACAGGTTTGGGTGCAGGTTTGGGTGCCCGGCCATCGTTTCTATGGAGGAGTATCTTGGAGGGCCGGGACCTGTTAGTGCAGGGGCTACGGTGGCGGATAGGAGATGGCAGTACATTTTTTGTTTTTCATGATCCTTGGGTTGCTCGGCCGCCTTCCTTTCGCGTAGCGCATTCATCGCACTCTCTGCCTACTGACTGCAAGGTTCAGGAGCTGCTTTTACCGGGTACAATGCAGTGGAATTTGCCACTCCTAAGGCAGGAGTTGCAGGCATGGGAGGTAGATGCGGTTCTTCAGACTCCTATTGCGGGGAGTTCCCACCCCGATAGATTGATATGGCATTATGAACGCAGAGGCAGATATACTGTAAAGTCCGGTTACTTTCTCGCACTGAGCTTATTTGGTGGCTTGCCTGACTCGCAACGTGCGTCTTCATCTTCGGGGCCTGATAAGGTGTGGCGAGATATATGGAAGATTGGCGTTCCGCCGCGAGTTCACCACTTTCTATGGCGATGTCTGCAGGATTGCTTGCCGATAGGAGAACAATTTACTAGGCGCAACATGGGTTTAGGGCTTTGTTTGGCATGCGGTGGGGAGATGGAGTCTCTGCGTCATGTGCTTTTTGAGTGTGCTTACGCCAGAGAGATTTGGTCATGCCTCGCCCTTTGGCGAACAGCAGCTGAGCCGCGGGTCGAGCTTTAAAGTTTTTTTCAGTGAGGCACTAAGACAATATTCTCTGGAGGAGGCATCTACTTTCTGTATGTTGCTCGGTAATCTTTGGAAAGCCCGTTGTAGTGCTTTTTTGATGATGCGCCTATCTATGTCTCTCGTGTGGTTGCGGCATCTTTAGCAGGGGCAGTGGAATATTGACAGGCTATGGCAGTCTCATCGGATGTGTTTGACGGCTTAGCCCACCCAGTCATATGGAGCCCACCTACTGCAGGTAGTTGGAAGTGCAATACTGATGCCTCCGTCACGGAGTCGGGCTCTGGGATTGGTATACTATTTCGAGATGCGGTAGGATCGATTGTAGCTGCCTTCTCATTCCACTTTGACCCGGGCATTGCGGCAGAGATTCTTGAGATGCAGGCGATTCTATTAGCGATGAGGGAGGCTGGGCATATCGGGCTATCTATGATTACCTTTGAGACGGATTGTTTGACTTGCGTACAAGCCTTGTTACGGCCGGATGATGATTTGTTTGTTCTCAGTTGTTTAGCGCGTGATTGCCTAGAGCTCGTCTCGTCTTTCTAGTCTTCTTCTTTCTCCTTTGTTAAGCGGTCTGGGAATTTTCCAGCACATTTGCTAGCTAGACATGGTCTAGGCCACTCTGGTCGTATTTCTTGGGGAGCAAACCCCCTCGTGATGTAATTTCTGCCGCTATTGCGGACTTGGCTTGAGTTAATATATTCTTTTTTATTCAAAAAAAAAAAACTATGTACAGAAACAGTCAATCTTATCGAGTCTATAAATAAATAAAGGGAGAATTGTTCTAAAGGACAAAAATATTTGTGAAATTAGCATTATGAACATGCACAATTTTTTTTAGTAAAAAAGACAATTTTTAGATGCTAAGTACCAAAATACCCCTTAAATCAATTTAAAAAAAAAAATCCCAAACTACTTCTACCCACTATCATGCGCACTAAAAGAGATGAGTAATTATTATTATTATTTTTTTTTTGTGTGTGAATGAACATGAACTACACGAGATATATATATATATATATATATATATATATATATATATATATATATAAATCACACAATTTTTTTACTCGAAAATTAGTAGTGACTATCGACAGTAGTGGCAATAATTAGTGTAAGACAATGTGTCACTACTAATTGTCACATCAATTCACCGAAATTACATAATTAGTTTCATTTAATTTGTCAATACCAATTGACACTACGACAGTTGTGACAATAACCAGTGTGAGCCAATATGTCACTATTAAATGTCACATCAATTCATAGATAATACACGACTAGTGTCATTTAATTTGTCACTACCATGACACTACGACAGTAGTGACAATAAATAGTGTGATTTGTCACATCGATTCACATATAATACACAACTAGTGTCATTTAATTTGTCACTACCAATTATCACTATGACAATTAGTAGTAACACATTGTCTGACATTGATTATTGTCACTCTTGTCACAGTGAAAATTAGTAGTGTTAAAGTGATTGGATAGTATCAAAAAAAATATCAAAATCGAGGATAATAATTGAAAACGTACATTAAAATATACGATTCATTAAAAAAAATTAAATAAGATATATATATATATATATATATATATATATATATATATATATATATATATAAATGAAAATGTAGCAATGATAATTAGATGAATTTAATTTCTTGAATTCGTGTCGAAAATAAGGAGTCTGGAAGAAAATGGACATAAGGAGCATGTCTTATCAATAATGGATTTGACAGACATTGTTGAATAAAAAGTGGATCACCACATGTGTAGACAATACAGTTCAACAAAAAAAACATAACATGATCTCCATTTCCATAAAAACCAATCACCCACAACAATTCAACTCCTTACCATTCATCTGCAAAAAAAAAAAAAAAAAAACACAAAAAAATCCAGAATTATGATTGCTCTAAATGGAGATTTTATGAACCCAAGCTTCTACAACACAGTAAAAACAACTTGATTATCACAACCAACCCAGGACAAACTGTATGCAAGTATAAAGAAAATGTGGGGGAGTTGAGTGTATGAGGGAGTTGGTAACAATGAAAAGCGAATAGCAAAATGTACTTCTCAGACAAATGTAACATCCACCCACACTTAATTCAAGTCTTCAACTTTTTCTACTCCTGTGATCCAATCAATAAAAGTCCCTCATTCGCATCAACAAATATACCCCCGATCACTCATTAAATGAATCCATTCTCTTTCCAATCTATAAAACAGTCAAAGAACATCTTACAACTTTCAATTAATGTGTTTGACAGAGCTGTTTGACACATTGATAAGTTTTCTACAACTTTAAGAGCTGTATTAAAAATAAGTTTTTTAAAAACTTAAGTTTAATGTATAGTTTTTAAAACATAAGATTTTAAAACATATGATTGTTTCAAGAACCTATATTCCATTCCAAACACCTTTCTTCTATTTAAGGTTTGAGTTTTATTTTCTAGGCTTCTTCGACAATCTTTCATTAGACAAAATCTCTTTTCTTGTTTCATATATATTCAGTATCATCAAATAACTTCAAATTTCTTAATTCAAAAAATGTGGGAAATCTCAAGATGGAAAAAAAAAATCACTCAAAAACAAAGAAAAAATTGATAATGCACAAATGATGTTGAAGCTAAAAGTCATACTCGTACCATAATATTTTGAGGTTCTGTGAACTCCCTTAGCATGACCTTTGTAAGCCATAATCAATCAAGGTGAAAGGTGAATCTTGATTTCTTTCGGTTATCACGAACACAAAAGGTCAACGATTCTTTAACTGCAACATCAAGAAGTTCACATCAAAACCAACTCGATAGCCTTTATCCGTGAGACGGTGCATTAAATATTGATAAAAAACGTCTATTGCCCTGATCAACCACCTACCAAATCATGGGCTGCCATAAATTTGAATCTTGTAGTGTAGCTGGCATTAAACACGTTGAAACAGAAATTTCACATCTTTTACTCATGTTCAACAAAACTACCACTCCTACGGCGTCAAAAAGGAAATGTCCTAGACGCAAACCTTTTACTCACGTGAAACACGACTGCCAATCTTCAATATGTAGGATGCATTACGGGTGGCACGCTCACCAGCCTTCATGTTGGATACTCCGATGGCCAACCCTGTCAATTCTTTTTTCTCTGCATATGCAGAAAACTGAACGCATAAACTTGAGCAGCACAACTTTGACTGGAAATCTATTATTTTTAAGCAACGCTCCCGTGGTACTACTTTATCGAAACATCACCATTATCACTCTTATGAACTGAATTTGTTAACTAATACCTTAGCAACTTATATGAGTGAAATTGTCTGAAATCATGTTCCAAATAGAGAAAATTATATCAGTCCCACGACTATAACACGTACACAGTTGCTTTTTATAGTGAACAAAAATGTCAGCAGCCGATTTACACATGTAGATTAAAGGAACAAAATTCAAACATGAGGCTTCGCCATTTAATATGCCATAAATGAACTTGAGAATTGAAGAGAAAAACTTAAAATTCCAGTGGTTGCCGCTCTTGCCATGTATCTTCAAACATGTGTTTGGTGCTTTCAATCCATGCCTTAGAGTGCACTGCAAGCAATAAAAAATAAAAAAATAAAATCACACCAATAGCTTGCTCAACCCTATACAGATAAGCAGAAAAGAATGATTTCAAAAAACCAAAGTAAAGTATTCCTCCTTCATAAAAACTTGTAACAAAGCTTGCAAAGTGTGTGTTCATCTTGTTAACATCTTATGGAGCATAACTACCATCTAATGCTCTTTACTTATTGAACCCCAATCAACTGGAACATTGCAAAGTTTCACTAAACCAACATGAATCTAAGCTGAAAATGAGAACCGCACAAACAAAACGACATTGAAATTGAACAAATTACCTTCTGCATGGTTATCTCATTGAGGTCGCTTCAGTTGAGTAACGTCAATATGTAGGATGCATTACGGGTGGCACTCCACCACTGAGGGCGTAAACCTATCGAAAGCAACAACAGATATCATAAAATTTTCGAAGGTATAAAAGAAGAACACCAACAGAAATCATAAATACAATAAAATAAAATAATTATAAAAAATTAGGTATGACTTGGAACAAAATTTGACATGGATAGGAAAAAGAAATAGCAAAATGGCTTAATTGTCCGTACGTAATAGATAGGGAAGAATCAACTCACAGCAGGCTGGCAATCACCATCATCTTCAACAAATTGCCCATGGGCCGGATGCATCAACTCCATCGATCTGCTACCATGGGAAGAATTTTAGAGGTTGAGTGTGTCCCATGATCATGATTCACATGCTCCAACGCTTCCCATTCCTCCAGATTAGGCACATTTGATCCCCAGCTAGGCATGTCCTTTTCTGGAATCCTTTTTCACATTAACTGGGTGTATAGGAGGAGGACTGGCCCTTAAATGCTGGGTCCTATGGATCTGAGCATCCAACGTGTAAGTTGGAGCAATAAGCTTAAGATCCACATCTGAGAGTGATTGGATATCACCGGTAACCCTTGAAAAGTTAATAACTGCACAACAATATGAACAATGATTGATCAAATAGAGCTTGAATATCAAAAAAATTAAAGAACAACACATAGAAGCAGACAACACAAATTTGGCTGAAATTGCCATTTCCGTAGAAGAAAATCAAATTAAGTTAACCACCCAAGTTTCAATTAATCAATTCAACCTGTCAAACACACACATAGCTTCATCATCCTTTGTTTGTTTAATTGTAGATAGAAAGAGACACTAAAAAGAATTAATTACATATCTATATATCATCGTGAAATAGTAGACTTACAAATTTATTGTCGTGAAAGAGTAGAGAAAATGATCATCATTGTCAATCCAGTTCATCATGTAAGAACCCATATGGACTTTCGGTTGATACACTGAAACGCCGATTTGAAATGAATTGAAGAAGAGAATTCGATTGGAATTGGAGATGATCAGGATGAATAAGCAAAACGATTATGAGAGGGTGAGTTATTTTAGAAGAAAATGGGTTAGGGCGTTACTTATCCCTGTAAACGTGGGAAGTTTTTTATTTTTATTAAATTTTTAGGGTTTTATTCTTTTGGGTGAGTTATTTTGGGAGCAAGTGAGAAGATAAATATGCAGTTTCAACGTAGATGGGAAGTTGGGGGACGTGTGCTGGTGGGTTTTTTTTTTTTTTTTCCTTTTTCTTTTGAGAACGTGGGATAAGCCAATAAAAAAAACCGTAAGATATGATTTTTTTTTTTTTTTTTTTTTTTTTGGAAAGCAGATATTAAAGGAGCCTAAAAAAAGATATTAAAGGAAATGGGTCGTGGAGCGGGTCAATTGGCCTATTGCGGGTCAATTGACGGTTTTTCGTTCTGAAATCTATACTATATATATATAGAGGAAGAGTTTTAACCCAATTACCCGTTAATTGACCCGGAAAAAACACTACAAAACCCGTTTTCCATACCCGAAAACCTGGAAAAAAATAAAAGAAAAATATTATTAAAAAACGGATCATGGGATAGTGGGGAGTTAGAATGAGAGTTGTGGTAATAGTGGGTTGGTTAATTTCTTTTTATTAGTGGTGATAGGTTAAAATTTTTTTTTAATTTCTTTCACTCTTATCTCTTTTACTGCTTTGCTATTTTAATTTTTTTTTCATGCAAATTGGGTCGTGAGAACATGGGAAATGAAAGTGTGGCAGTTATAATTAGAGTAGTGTTATAATGGGAGTGGTGTCGGATAATAGTATGAAAGTAGTGTTAAAAAAAAAAAAACACGGCAAAAAAATGGGAAAAGAACTGCCCACGTCAAAAAAAGGAAATATATTCTGCAAACAAAAAAATATTATGGAAAAATAAATAAATAAATAACAAAATTCAATATAACTACCCACCATCACTATCACTATTCCCACCTTCCCACAACTTCTTCTATACACGCTTTGATTAAAAAAAAAAACATAAAATCTGCAAACAAAAAACCTACCCACGTACCCACCCCCTTTTTAAGGAACAAACACACCATTTACACAAATACAACACATAACCGTCCACCCTCATCTCTGGCTATTATCTCCCATATATTCTCACCATCTTATCACATCAAACTACCCCTCTTGCTGCGCATTACTTTTCAAATATTCCTCTGCATTCCTTTCCATTCCATCCTCCCTTCCTTTCCAACACGCCATTTACACAATTATTGTACATCTTCCTGCAACAACATTTCAGGCACATTTACAACAACATTCATTAGTAGAAACACAGCAAGACAGGTGCAGAAACACAGCAATACAGGTGCAGGTTTGTTTTCCATTTCCCGAACTATTGCGTTGTCAATGGCTTATGACACAGCATATTGCATATTTGCAGGAAAATTCCTACCTCCACAGTCTACACCATTTTTGGTGTTTTTTATTCCACCTAATAAGTTTGTGTTTCCATCTATTTTGCAGATTCTACTTGAGTGTTAGGTACACAAATTAGTTCCAAACACCTTCAATTGCAGAAAATAGTCCAGGTACACAAATTAATCCCTACATTCGATTTACACATGCTTAATCATTTATCAATTTAACACAATTCTCAGCTTCAAATCACATATTATGTCTACACCATTTGTTGCATGGTCTTATTTACACCAAATAACATTTTTGGTGCTTTTTATTCCACCTAATAAGTTTGTGTTTCCATCTATTTTGCAGATTCTACTTGAGTGTTAGGTACACAAATTAGTTCCAAACACCTTCAATTGCGAGAAAATAGACCAGGTACACAACTTAATCCCTACATTCAGATTTACACATGCTTAATCATTTCTCACTTTAACACAATTCTCAGCTTCAAATCACATATTATGCATTGGGATGTAATTACCTAAACAAAGACTGTAAATACCACGACTTTTTACTCTCAATTACTATTAATGTTGTTTTTATCTTACTTATGTACACTTCATACCATGTTAAATACATCACTCTACACACATTGTCTTAAACCATTTTTACACTACTGCGTTCAATACCATGCACCTCACTGCCCCATTTACCGCAATATCAGTTAAAATATAAATTACAACAAATATTTTTTAGTCATCAAATTTAATGATAAACATGCCTGTACAATTTTACAATTTACTCATCACTTATAAATCCCTCATCAAAATTAAAAACAAATACAGCCTTAATAAAAGTAAAAATTTTCAGCACTTCTTCGTCACATAACGGTTATGTAAAATTACACTTTAATGAGTAAACCATTTTAACAGCCTTCGAATATAATGACAATGCCGATTCAAATTTAATATTTTTTTCCAAAACACAGACAATCATTCACTTTGAATAAAACAATATAACACCACTTATCGATTTCATTCATTATGGATTACATAAAACTTAATTTTGACAAACCGACATACTACAAAGCCGAGAAGAGGAATTACAGATGATTAAACCTACTGCTAACAACGAAATGAAAGAGATATTACCCGATTAAGTTATTCTGAGTTCAGATTTGTAGATATAGCCTTCATACGCCTCAGATCGATTCATCAGATGCCCGATTAAGGTATCACGAGTTCAGATTTGTATATAAACACATCATAGGCCTCAGATCGAGTCATCATAGGCCTCAGTAGTAACGAGATTTGTTGAAATGGACATCATCGGCCTCAGAGCTTCCTGCATACGCCTCAGTTGCATGTATTCTTCAAACTAAAACTCCCCCATTCAGATCGTCACAGCTCTTTATACGTGAGCAAGAACAGCTTTTTATTTTTCCGATCTCATATTTGAAGCATATGGACCGGGTTGAGTGAAAAATCGGTGATGAATCAGGCAGTTATTTGTTTTTGGAGTGACGATCCGACTCTCAGAAAAGAAGAGGAGAGGGAGAGGGAGGGAGAGGGCGAGGGTGAGCGTGAGATAATGCGGCTGAGGATGGTTATTTTTTAGGGTTGAGGGATTTTATATGGTGAGGAATGGGTCGGGCTGAGCTTGCTGTTTGAATAAAACTCGGTTCACATGATTAGTAAATAAGCCCAACCATTTTAATTTGTAGAATGGGTTAATTATATCATAAAAAAAAGTTATATAATAACCTTTGCTTTTATATCATTTTTTGGATATTGTATTTTTTCAGGAAATGGCAACTCCACTGAATATTGGTTCAACAAACAGACAAGCTAAACCAAAGAAAAGGGTGGGGGCGATCAGGACCTTCCCCCCAAATATAAACGGGCCAATGTGGAAGCATGATCAAGCGGGAACTTCTATGGAACTTACTAATGAAGAGCCCCACAAAGATCTGTCTGTTGATGTCATCGTGGTAGAAGACGATGATTCGAGCGAAGTACACCCGAAGAAGAGGACCCGGAGAGGAGGAAGACCACGAAGAAAATGAAAATCGGGGGTAGAAGCAAATGCGGAGCATGAAGACACGCCAACCCCGGAGTATGTTCCGGAACCCCGGCCCGGACCCGATGATGGAAGACCATGCCTCTCGATATGGGAAGCAACACCATTAGAGATTGTTTATCTCCATAACCCCTTGATGATCCGGGGTAGAGAATACCAGGGCCAATGGATACGAAAGGCGGGTCTAGGGATGAGTGTTTAGCCTACGAGAGGAGATTCGGGACTTGAAGGTTGCATTGTGTGATGCAAAGAGGAAGATTGAGCACATGAAACAGGGGATCATGTGATTGGCTCATTCTTTTGTGATGTTTTTTTGTTTTGTTTGTTTCACTTAAATTCCTACATTGCAGATCATTGTAAATATTTCATTCATGTTTTTTTTTTTGGTTTCATCTACAAATTCCTACATACATATATATCATTGTAAATATTTCATTAATGCCATTTTTTTTGTTTCACTTAAATAGGCTTCTTAAATTACTACAATATCTACATATTTCTACATACACAACTCGACTTTTCAAATAAAATGTTCTCCGTGCATCACGTACGCGGTTTTAAACTAGTATATATATATATATATATATATCTTCTTATTATATATTTTCAAGGAAAAAACTGTCAATTGACCCGTTTTATCCGATTGACCCGCCCCATACCCGCCCCTTCTACTCATAGTGTCATTAAAAAAAATCAAACTGCATCGCCCACGTCCTCCTCTCAAGCTCCCCACTATCGTACGGCCCTTTTCCATGCCTGAAAAAAAAAACGGAATCCCCTCATCTATTTTCAATCCATAAAGTCCCTCTTCTCCTCCCTCAAGGTGGTAATTCTTTTTACTCAGGTATTGTGCATGTTTTTTTTTTATAATTTATTTTGATTGATATTTTTCTTTCCATATTTGAATTGGGGATTATATGTGTAATTCTTAGCTGTTTCCGTATGCAACCGAGTGGCGGGGCACAGTGGGGCAATGGCCGTGTCCGGAGCAGAGCTGCTTCGCCTATGTGTCCGTCATGCATCAACAGCACAGCAGCTTAGGCTTGAGCAGCAGCAACAGCAGCGACATCAGAGAGAGGTTAGGATTTTTTTTTTTAAATTTATTGTGTGTACTTTGTATTATTATTGTCAATTGAGGTCATTTGCTTAGGATTTGGATGCGGATATGAGGTCAGTGCAACCATATAATATAAATGTGGTTGTGAAAAGGGGAACAATAAATTGCTTGATAATTCTTTACGTAATTTGGTTGATCTTGCCAGATTGCTTTGATCCTTCCTTTCCCATTCCACTCTCTGATTTGTGTGGCTGACAATTTGTTTTTCACTTTTTCTTTATTTTAGAATATTACTAAAGTGCGAGCTAAAGAAGTTCTTGAATTTGTCCAGAATACAGATAGGTAATTTTTCAATCTTCTAATCACTATGATTTACTGGAACAGTACTATGTATTGAGTATTTATATGTTGAACTTGGATACTCTGCTTTTGTGGTTCTCCTTGGCTTTCTGTTAGCATTAATGGTTATAATTTTTGCATCACCATTTTACAGGGTCCAAAGAATTGTCTAGAGATCAGGTGTTGGAGCACTTAGGGTTGAGTGTTGCTGGTGCAGGCCGGTGAGGTGGGATTCAGAAAGTTGGGATTATTCATATTGGAATGGGTTATAATGAAGTTACCAGGTTTTTCTTGCCTGCATCCGACTGCTAATATGGCATTCATTCGGTGCGGTTTGTTGATCAAATAATTGATCATCTTTTTTATTCTTCATTGATGATAGTTGTGCCATGAATATTGAATCTTTGTTGAATGTAGTTGCTTGATGAGTTGCCGACAGATCAATGGCCGGTGCCTCCAGGAAACAGGGCTTTAAAGTGTACCGGTGTGGTGTTGACTGTGGCAGCCGGTTTGCTCGGGGCCTTTGCATCAAATACCGGTGCTAGGATTACCACTTTAGTTGGAGGACCTTCCACAGAAGGGCCAGCAGCTGTAAAACTCTTGCCTTTTTGGTTGAAAATATCATGTTATTCATGCTTTTGGTAGTTTACTTTGTGAATAGTGTTACCATGGCCATATGAACTCTATTATTCTGGTTTATGTGTATCAAATTGTCATATTCGCATTGATCTTCATTGTGGAGGTTATGGTTTTAATGAGTGTCGTGTATATGCATATCTTACGTTATTTTATTGCATGATTTTGAAGTTTTTGTTGCTTCCATCTTCATGTGTTACCAATACACGAATGCTTGAAGTTGAAATCGAATTGTGGAATTATTAGAAATTCAAAATGCAACTATGCAAGTTTATTTAAATAGATTCAAAGGCAATAGGATAGTCACATTTTTATTTTGGAAAATTAGTCTCAGAATATATTTTGTTAATTAAACGTGAGTAATCTGAAGTGCATGCTATTTGTACAGTTTGACTTCAAGTGATGTTATGGTCACTTGAAAGTGATTTCTATTGCTCATCAAGAAGCAGCGACAAAATCAAGGTCCGTAGATTTTTTTAAAATTTTCAAGATTTGAAGAATAAGAGCTGGTGGTGGATTGGCGCCATTGGAGCTGCCAAGGCAAGTTAGTTAGCTCAATATTTTCATTTGTCATGGTGAAATTTTCTTCAATTCTATTTGAGTTTTGATCTTTTTTTTCTGAATTTATTATTGTGCGGAAAAAGTTGGATGAACACGATGCGCCGCCGAAATACCAGAGCGTGGGCATAATAGTAGGTGTCACCGGTATCGTCGGAAATGTTCTCAATGTGATTATCCCTGATTCTCCCAATTTGCAGCATATTTGTTTACAAACAGGGCGTAAGCATTATATTTGTCTCTTTGAATCTTGGGGAATGACACTCCCACATGATCCTCTATTGCACGAGGATTTACCCCGTCTTGATGTGCCGAATTTTTACTACGTTTTGGAGGAGATTTTATTCGAGGAGACTGCGAAAAGTGAGGGATTAACATGGTTTGTTCTTCGGCCCGGGAATATATTTGGGTTTCCATGCTTAGCTCTGCAATATATACACAATGCTTTAAGGTAAAAATTTTGTATTCAAACGAAGAAGGCATTGCTTTGAATGCGATACCGTCTTTTATGATTCAGTTTTTGATTAATAATGAATACTATTTGTTACAGGTGTTTGTTTCTCAAATGAATGGGAATAACTATTCTTCACATTCTGCACATTCATTCCATGTCGGTAAAACGAGGTTGAAACTTAGTAAAGGATGGATTACAAAGGCAAGGGACTCATATTCTGGATCAATGCAGGTACTGCAACAATTATACGCGTATCTACAGATCACTTATCGATATAGTCTATACATGATTGTATGAGGAAAAAACTCGGTTCTTACCTGTTTTTCGTGTAAAACAAAAACAAAAGAATCAGAGTCTTTTCATGATATTTAAAAGTGTTGTTTTTCTTTAAATTCAGCTATGCGGATTCCGAGGATGGGGGAATTCAGGTGCAAATACATTTCAGTCCAATTTGGTACAACTTGAATATTAGTTATTTTTTATCACTATATGTGGTTTTACTATATGTTCAAAATTCTTGAGTTGCTCAATGTTTAGAAATAATGTATGATGCTGTGTAGAGTTTATCATAATAACAGTGCTGTTTCACATTATGCTCATATATTTACAATGGTTCACATATTTTCTTTTTCATTTGCTTACATATTTTTAGTTACATTTTTGTACCCATTGAACTTTTGTGCATGCATTTTCCTATTGAGTAACTAATCTAACATTTTGAATTGTCTATTGTATAGTTGCAGAAGAGATTGCTACTCACTCATCTCAACTTGCTGAATTTGGGTTACCGGGTTAGTGTCTTAGATTATGTATGGAGGAAGCTTTGAATGACAATAAGACTAAGGTTCCAATATGATGTTTTTTTTTTGGAATGAAAACATAGTTTAATTAGTTTGGATAGTGGATATTTTCTCATGGACATGAGTACCATTGCAGAGTACATGATTGTTATGAAAAAAGAATCAAGTACTACGATATTTATTTGGTTCATATATGAATGAAACTCTACATAGGTATGATTGTTATGAAAATAGAATCAACTACTACGATATTTATTTAGTTTATATATGAATGGAATTTTAAATGAGAATTCAAATCAGACAACATGACCTCTTATTAGTACGATATATTATTCACTACTTTTACGTTACACGTAAGAATTATAAACATGCATGATGTACATATTACCTCATCATAAGTTTCAAATATAAACACAACATTTTTGTAACATATCATTTTCCTTTAATACTCATTTTCAAAGCTTACGTCCTTCCGTGCATCGCACGGGTTTCCTACTAGTATATATATATATATATATTTTCAAGGAAAAAACTGCCTAATTTTTTCCCAATTGATCCGACCCAAACCCGGTTTGCTGGAATTAAAATTAAAAAAAAAAAAAAACCCAAATACGTTCGTAATCTCTTCCCACGTTCTATTTTCGCCCAACTTCCATGGTCGACTAATCCATCCCTAGCTCAACCTCCCACGTTCTCCTCAACCCAAAAAACTCCGGTACATAATTTACCACCCATGTTAAGTGAATCCGTATTCCTTCCATCCATCTCCAGTCTCCACTTCGAAAAAACAGGTTGCAGAAATTCCCGGTTTCGATTCCAGAAAGTTTGAATCCGATCTGATGGCCGCCGATAACAAGGGATGGGATTGATTGCTGGTACTAAGGTCTTATTATTTTATGATATCGGTTTTATTGTATCAATTCACTACTCCTAAAACACTTTAATTCCCGTTTCATTTTGATATTATTCACGGATTACTATGCTTTCTAGGGATTTTCTATTACATCAGATTAGCTTTTCCTCTTCTTACAGAGGATTGCTGTAGGAAACTGTCTTTTGGAGCTCATAGTATGAATTCAGATTGATGAATTCTATGGGGATATAAGGTTCTGTAGGTGATCCAATTTTTTCATGTAGCACCTTTCTCTGCAATTGTATAATTTTTTTAACATGAAACTGCAGTAGGTTGATATAGGTCAGAAGATTATTCGATTGAAAAGGGAAACTATATCAACAAAAGGAAGAAACATCAACATCGAAGAGGCAAATCATATGATCTTTGGACCGTTTAGAATATTTTATTATTATTATTTGTCTTTTTTGTCTTTCTGTTTCGGTTCCTTCTTCTCATCACGTTTTATACTGTGTATATTCCGACAACGAAGAAACTCCCGTGTCGAAGAATGGAGTACGCACGATCTGCCGAGTATGGCAATGCGAATTGGGTATTTGGGTTGGCATCAAGCTCTCTGCGAGATTTATTGTGGATTTATTGTGTTTGTTACATCATTGCCCGTGAACTGTGATGTTTTGATTTTTTTGCTTTATAAAATTACCTGTGACATCGATTGATGGCGGTTTATGGGTTTTCAGGCATATGATTCGTAGTCATGTTCGTATCAACAATTTATCCGGCTTCTCGACTTCTCCACGTGGTCGGTCTTATTGCAGGTTCAAATATTTCTTATGATTTTGCGGTGACATATTTCTTATGATTTTGCAGGTACAAATATTGAGTATAGTCATACAAAATTGTCTATAAGCAGTCTCATTAGTCATCTTATTTGAAAATTACCCCTTCTCAGTAAATTTTTACGGCATTGTTGCTTAAGTGCATACCTCATGTAATCATATCCCTTTGTTTTTGAAGGAAAAATGATAAAAACAACATCTTTGTTTAATTGAAATGAAGATCATAGGAGCTACAAACAACTCAGTTCACTGGCATTGTTTCGGTCAGTGCCAACATCATTTTGTTTACGGAAGTAAACTACCGGGATTTATGCGGGTACTCCATCTTCAAGCCAAATGAGAAAATAAAACAGAGCTTTCACCGTCAAGTTGGTTTCTTACACCTTGCTCTGTTATTTATGTGCAATATATATTTCTTTTTACTCTTCAGACTTCACTTGCATTGCTGACTCCGTTTCTTTGGATATGCTTTTGAGTCAGAGGTATGCACTTATTTGTCTTTTGTCCTTTATATTATTTTTTGTCATTTCGAGTTGCTAATTTAACCTTGTTACCTCTGGTTGGTTGATGTTTTTTCTGTGTTTTTAGTGGCACACTTCATTTCCCAATTTACGCTTCATCACGAATTTGTTATTGATTTGTCCTCCAGAGTCTCTTATTCTTACATCTTACATATTTTCTCCCAAAGGCAATTCTCTTTTTACTTACTATTTTATTGGACTGCATAATTTGTTGTGTGGTTGTTGAGAATTGCTTTTGTTTTAACCCTTATTAACTCTATAATGTGAAGAAGAGAGAGAGGGTTGATACCTGCTTGCAGAGGTATAAAATATAGTTTCTGTTCAGTGGTATTTACTCAGTAGTATTCAGTTTTTATGTATATACGATTCAAAGTAATCAATTTTTCAGTTGTATTTAAAATACTCATTAATTATATTGTTGGAATATATAGTCTCATCATATGCCTTTTAAAGAAAATTAGCAGATGCTATTCTACATACGGAAAGAAATGTTCACATAATGGCTTCATGATACTTTTTTGCTATGAATAATTCTTTTTCTGCAACTAGAAACATAGCAGAAACTTGCAGCATTTGTTATGCATTCTCACTTTTGGTAGGTTGATTTTTTTTTTTTTTTTTTTTTTTTTTTTGGATTTGCAGCTTATTGAATCCTTGAAAAGAATTTTTGTGATCGGTTTTTTCCCTTTGTAAATGCCTTAAGAAAACATTGATTTGTTAAGTTGGTAATGGCGGTTTAGCAAATTTAGAAAGGAAGTTGGACAATGCCATTTACATTCAAGTACAAATTATTTCTGGTCTAATTTTTCATAACTGATTATTTTTTGATGCGGTTGTTAGGGCAATTCTGGGAGGATGAACCACACAAATTTGTTTTCTGTTCTTTTTCAAGTATTATTATATATAGTCAACTGGGTTGCATTAATTTTGCATCTTTTGTATTTTTTTTTTTTTTTATACATTTTTATGATTTTATTTTCATTCCATATTATGTAGGTGAAAGTCGTCTGGGCAGAAGACAGCTCTACATGAGGATAGAGTGCAGTGTATTGTCAGGTTAATGTTGGGAGGTGAAGTCCGTCTTGAACGGACTGTGATTAACAATAATAAGCCTATAGATTTTTTTGTCATTTGTGAAATTTGCGATTATTGAATTTGCTCTGGCGATGGACTGACACGAATGCCTCTATTCATTGTCGTGAAGATGCTTGAAAGCCGGGTGAAGCTAAAGGTTAGATTTTCAAATTACTTTACTTTTCAACAATTTTGTTGAACCCAATTCGACTCTAATTCAGCTAAATCACCCTTCTAATTCAGTTTTGTTTGTGTTTTGTCCAAGCTTAACACATTGCTCTACATTTAATCATAGCAGCTAAGTATAGTAAAATTGTTGATGTGTTTCAATGGTGATGCAAAGAGTCGCACATGGGAGACTGTGGCATACGATATACTAGACATTCCATCCACCTTTTGTTTTTTTTTGTTTTTGTTTTTGTTTTTTCTTTTTTGTTTGTTGTTGTTGTTGTTGTTGTTGTTGTATTTGATGCATAAATCATACTAAAAGGAAGGTGCTACTATATAGACAGTGAAGCTCTCATAAAGGTGTTGAAGTCACGAGCTCCAGCTTATGGTGGGGTCATCACATGAAATTTGTTTCAACTAAGGTGTTTCTACTAAGGCATCACATGAAAGTTGGTCGACGAACGTTGGTTGCTCTTCAGGTACTCAACATTTCCTGATGAACATGTTCATCCATGTTTTAATATATATTTTTAAAAAATAAATTTTGTCGAAAATTTCATATCAAGTAAATAAACAATATTTTTGGTTCAAATTTATCAAGAGCACATGGTGTGGTTACGAAAACAAGCATCTTTCAAGCAAGATTTTGGAACTTCGGACACTTAGCAATGAAATGCATGTGTATATTTCTGCTCAAATTTTTGGATCATACTGCTAAATAAGTTTACTAAAGTTATAATCTCCTATTTGCTAATTTATCATAATTGCATGTTGCTAGATTATCTGTGCCTTACTGTTGCTTCCTTTTGAATGGTACTTTCATTCATTTGCCTTTTGGTTCATTGTGTGTTTGAAAGCATATTGTCATCTCTGCATATACCTGGTTCTCATGGTTAGAGCTTGCGGCTGCATGTCTTATGTGTCATGTGATCTGTAAATTTCAACCTGATTCCTTAGGCAGCGTTACGATTTCTTTTAGGTTGTCTCATATAATTACATATTTTGCAGGCATAAGGAAGAAGGAAGATGATTTTATGTATCAACAAGCTAATTCTTTATCCGACTTTTTTTTTTCCAGGAAAGATATGTGGATTCTCATGTTGTTACAATTAGATGCTCTAGAAGGCTATTAATGTAGTCGCGACTCGAGTTATATATCATCTATTTATAGGCTTACTAGATGATTTGGGTTGTTTTTTTAATTTTAGTGAAAGCTTGAATCAAATACTTTGATCCATGTCAATATCATTCTGATTGCTTCAATGTGCTTGCATCACTGTTCCAGTTCCTATTGTTTCACAGCATGAAGGTGAGAATCATAAAGCAGATATGGTATCAAGCATCGCCATTTTTTTAATTATTTTGGATTCACTTAAATAGCTTTTAAATTACTACAGTATCTATAAATTTCTACATACACAGATCGACTTTTCAAATATAACGTTCTCCGTGCATCGCACGGGTTTCCTACTAGTAAATAATATATACACGAAGCAATTTAGTCTGTTTCTCCTCAATTACCCGACCCAAACCCGAAAAAATACCAAAAATGTCAACCCTGCATTAATTAAAAAATTTAAATTTATAATAAATAACCTCTCTCCAATCACACTAATTACAATTCATACTAATTACAATTTTTGATTTTCTAATAAATACGCTCTCTTTCCAATCACTAATTCTCTTGCAAAATTTGATTCCCACGTGCTCAGAATCGTATATTTTGATTTTCATTTTCCTTTTGGCTGTAATATTGTCTAATTTTTTAATAATGCTCATATCCATCTCATCACATTCACATATTCATTTCACTTGATTGAGTTGATTCATCCATTTGCATTCAACGGGTTTTATATTGTCGTTTCTTTTATAAAGTCATCTCATCTCATTCACATATTCATCTCACTTGATTCATCCATTTGCATTCAAAGGTATTATATTGTCGATTTTTTTTTTATAATGCCGAATCTCATATTCATCCATTTTGTTTTGCCATTCTTTATTTGTGGTTGAATTGTGCAGAAATCTAGTTCGGTGCGAGGTAATAATTTTTGGCTTTCGATTTTAATTCCTTTTTGTTTTTACATTCTTTATTTATAGTTGATTTGTGCGAGAATCTAAATCGGTTCGAGGTATGAATTTTTGGCTTTCTATTTTAATTTTATTTGTAGAAATGTCTTATTCTGTTCCAAATTCATACAATCCATCTTTTGATATAAAAGATGAGACCTTTGTTGCATGAAACATCAGAACAAAAAGAAATAAAGACTTAAAAAGTCTACCTGTTAAAGTAGAGATATCGATATTTTTTCAATAGGCGATTTTTTTAAATGAATAAAATGCATGACACGCTTTGTGACATACGAGTATTGTTATTTTTTTATAATGCCGAATCTCATATTCATCCCTTTTGTTTTGCCATTCTTTATTTGTGGTTGAATTATGCAGAAATCTAGCTCGGTGCGAGGTAAGCATTTTTGGCTTTCTATTTTAATTCCCTTTTGTTTTTCCATTCTTTATTTATAGTTAATTTGTGCAGAAATCAAGCTCGGTTCGAGGTAAGAATTTTTTGGCTTTCTATTTTAATTTTATTTGTAGAAACTTTTGTCTTATTTTGTTCCAAATTCATACAATCCATCTTTAGATATAAAAAATGAGACATTTGTTGTATGAAACATCAGAACAAAAAGAAATAAACACTTAAAAAGTCTACCTGTTAAAGTAGAGATATCGATATTTTTTTCAATAGACGATTTTTTTAAATGAATAAAATTCATGACACGCTTTGTGACATACGGGTATTGTTATTTTTTGTTACCCTATCAGAATGTTCTATAACTGCTTATTTTTGTTATTTTTTGTAAATAGTCGGATTATTTTACCGTGTTAATGGTTTTTTATATTTACGAGGTAAGTATTTTTGGTTTTCTGTTTTAAATTTATTTGTAGGAAATTTTGTTTTATTTTGTTCAAAATTCATACAATCTATATTTAGATGTAAAAGCTGCGACCTTTGTTGCAGGAAACAATAGAACGAAAAGAAATGAAGTCTTAAAAAATCTACATGTTCAAGTAGAGATATTGATATTTTTGTTAAATATGCGATTTTTTCAATGAATAAAATGCACAACACGCTTTGTGACATATAAGTATTGATATTTTTGTTATTTTTTGTTAACCTATCAGAATGTTCTATCACGGCTTATTTTTGTTATTATTTTGTAAATAGACGGATTATTTTTTCGTGTTGTTGTTTATTTTTATTTTTTATTTTTAAAGTTGGTGGTTTGTTATTGTGTAAGATTATTTTATATGGCTGCATATTTTTCTTATTTTTTTTAAATACCTGGATTATTTATTTGTAAATATTCTCACAGTAAATATATCCCTATAAATTAGTCATCCCAGAATAATATCGAATATTCTTAAATTTATGGCACTTAATGCGAAATATCACATTAAGTTATAATATTTAAAAAGGATAAAAAAAAGAGTCAAACATGCACTAATTGCAAAATTTGAATTTCTAATAAATAACTCTCTTCAATCACACTAATTACAATTCATACTAATTAAAGTATAATATTTAAAATAAAGTGAAATTCTATTATTATCATTGTGGTTCCTTGCTTAATGCACAGTTATGATAAAATTTAATTTATTAATAAACCGCAATAATCATTTCCTAGAAATCAGCCATCCCAATTAATACCAACATTTTTAAATTACAATTTTCACAATGAATGCATAATATTCTAACATTAAATACATTTTCAAGAATATCTAAACTAAACTATGTAGACATTAAATATATCCTTATAAATTAATGAAAAATATTCTCATTTTAAATATATCTCTTATAAATTATCCATCCTAGAATAATGTCCAATATTTTGAAATTTATGGCGTTTGATGGAAATATTTTTGGCTTAAAAAAAATAAGAAATTCCATTTCCCAATTAATGCAAAATATTCTATAACTAAATTACATTTTTCAAAATATCTAAACTTAAATATGTCATTTAATGCAAAATTATGTATTTAATTGTAATATTTAAAAAAATAAAATTCTATTTTACAAATTAATGCAAAATATTCTAACATTAAATTACATTTTAATATATATTTAAACTCAAATTTATACACACTAAATACATCCCTATAAATTAATGAAAAATATTCTCACATTATGTACACCCCTTATAAATTAGTAAACAATTTCAAATATTCTGAAATTTATGACACTTAAGGGAAATATTTTTTTCATTAAAGTAAATTATTAAAAAAATAAGCAATTCAATTTTACCAATTAGTTCAAAATATTCTTACATTAAATTCTTTCCCCGCAAAATAGCCACTTCATTTAATGTCAAATATTCATACAATCAATTATATTTTCATGAATAACTTAATTCAAATGTTTGTGGTGTAACGTGAAATGTTTTTAGATTAAATAAATATGTTATTCAATGTGAAATATTCTTACATTAAATTACATTTTCAAAAAAAAAATCAAATATGCCAAAAGAAAATAATCCTCTAAAACAATTTTAAATTAATTATATAGAAATAAATAAATTCAAATATTTTAAAAAAAAATTCATTCCGTACAAATGAAAGTCCTCTATTGACACAGAATATTCAGAAATTAAATTACATTTTGAAAAATAACTAAATTCAAACATATCAATTAATACGATATATTCTTAAATTAGGCCATCCTCTATGAATTAGCCACCTCATTTAATGCTAAGGAAGGTAGGAAGCGTACTGAATAAGGTGGTGTGGTGGGTAAGGTAGGGTATGATGGGGTGGTGGGTAGGGTAGGGTAGGGTGATGGGTAAGTAGGTAGGGTTGGGTGGTAGGTAGGGTATGTAGGGGTAGTGGTGGGTAGGGTTGGGTAAGGGGTGGTGGTGGGTAATGTAGGGTATATAAGGGGTTATGCTGGGTAACGTATGGTAGGGTGAAGTGGTGGGTACGGTAGGGTTGGTAGGGTAGGGTAGGGTAGAGTAGGGTAGGGTAGGTTGGGGTAGTGGGTAAGGTAAGACGGGGTGGTGTGGTGGGTAAGATAGGGCAGAGTGGAACGGTGGGTAGGGTGGGAAGGGTAGGGTGAAGTGGTGGGAAATGTATGGTTGGTAGGGTGGGGTAGGGTAGAGTAGGGTACGATAGGTTGGGGTAATGTGTAAGGTATGGTAGGGTGGTCTGTTGGGTAAGATAGGGTAGAGTGGAATGATGGGTAGGGTAGGGTAGTGTACGGTACGGTGGGGTGTTGGTAGGGTAGGGTAGAGAAGGGTGGGGTGGTGGGTAAGGTAGGGTGGTATGGTGGGTAAGGTAGGGTAGAGTAGGGAAGTGTAGAGGGATAGGATGTCGATGGTATGATATGGTGATATAGGGTGGGTAGGATAGGGTGGTGGGTAAGGAATGGTAACGGTGGGTAAGGCATGGTGGGAAGAGAGGTAAGGTGCAATGGGGTATGGCATAGAGCTACCTCACCCCTTCACTCATATCTTACCTTATCAATCATACCATACCCTACTCCAGTCAACCTTAATTCACTACCCTGCTTTACTCATCACTCAATACGTCATGCTTTATATAATTTTTTTGATTCCAGTCTTGCATATTCCAAACGTAGTAATATAATTAATTTATTACATTACATTCCATTCGCTCCTATTATTTTATTCCATTCAATTTCATTCCTGCATAACAAACATGCCAATAAAATCTTCTCTTCATCATTAAAAAAAAATCTTCTTATAAAATATACGTTCTCCCGTGCACGTCTTAAAGCGAAAAATATAACCATAATTATTGACATCATTATAACTTTTGGACGTATTTGTGTTGTTCGTTTTTTACTCTATGTGACATTGATCTCAAATAACACAATTTTAACTAGCATTACAATAAGTTTGAAGGGTCTTTATTTTGTAGTACATATTATGCATATTAATAGAATGTAATCACATACGTATATATATATATATATATATATATATATATATATATATATATATATATATGGGGAAACGTGATCCCTCCAAAAAAAAAAAAAAAAGGGGTGGTTTCTTTTTTTTTTCTTTCAGGAACGTGGGTTTTTTTTTATAATTTTTTTCTTATAAACTTGATTTTAAATAGAGGGGCAAAATTGTCTCAATAAAATATGTTTTGTCCTTTTTACTCAAAAAAAAAAAATACATATACATGTCCTTAATACTAATTTCATAAATGTTTTTGTCCTTTTTCATAATTTTCTCATAAATAAAATAATGATATTTTTCAGAGAAAAAAAAAAAAAGAAAATTATAGATAAGACATAAAGATCTAAATCATCGAATCTCTCTTTTCCTTTTCAACAAAAAAAAAAAAAATATACTCCTCCTTTCACTTAAAAACAAAACCATAGTATAGTATCATCATGTATTTTTTTTGTTTTTGTTTTTGTTTTTGTTTTTATCATCTTGTATTTTAGAACCTCGATGAAAGAATCTGTTTATAAGTTTAATAAACTTGAAATATGGTATCCTCCACTCATGTATCTCTGTCTAATCAACACGTACATATTCTAATACGGGTTCTTTTTTATATTGATTATTACCTCCATCCTATAAAAAGTGTCCATTGGAGGAATGCAGACTAGTGAATTGCAGACTAGTGAATTGCAGAAACCCCTTGGTAAGGGCACCACACTAAATGTATTGGGGGCACCACAACAAGGTTTAAATATAGGCATGTGCTAGGGATGCCCTAAAGGGCAATGGTGAGAAAAGAGTAATAATAGCCGATCTACCTAGTGGGAATTCGGCATGAGTGTTGGATTTGGGCTTGGTAGTATTGTCAGAGTAGTTGTGCTAATGTCAGAGCAAATATGCTCTGGCATTAGCATAACTGTTTTGAAAATATACTAAACACAGAATTGCCATGGCAATAATGGTAGCCTTGTGGTTTTAATCCCAAAAGGTTATGGGAAACTCTTTCACCTAACCTTTTTTATTTCCTAGGCATAAAAACACTTTTATTTCTTTTTGTTTTGTAATTTCTGCATTTGTATCCCCCATTGTTTCATCATCTTGACACTTTCTGCCCCTTATGTATATTTTCTTGGGCGTTGTTATTGGGCAACCCATTGAATCTATAATGACACCAAGCATCAGGCTAGGTTCAACTTTAGAGTAGTTGAAAATTTGACATTCGATCTCTGCAAAGTAAGTAGAATGTTGAGTATATATTCGACTTTCTATTGGTCGAATGTCGGTATGGTGTTCCGAGAGTAGAGTCAATGTGGTAGCATTAACATTCGTTACGTGCTATCATTTTTATTGGTCAGAAGGTTGTCGTACCGGCTCCTTCAATGTTGGTTCTTTCACACGTGTCTTTTTAGACTAAAAAGAAAAAAGAAGTAAATAGATCAGGGTTAAAAGTGTCAATATGAAACATCGAGGATATAGAGGTAGGAAAATAATGTATCACTTTGAGCTATATAATATGCATGTCTGTGCATCCATTTAGGTATTAAAAAAGAAAAAGACTAATTTACCCTTTTATTTTTGTGTGTGTGTGGATATTTACAGGCGGTTTTGGATGTAGGGATTGAAATCCTAGCAGCTGTAGGAGACGATGGTATTACACGTTGGCTTGATTAGCTAGTTGGATGATTTTATTTTATTATTATTATTATTATTATTATTATTATTATTATTATTATTATTATTATTATTATTATTATTATTATTATTATCAATAATAATAATAATATTTTTTTTTTTCATTAAGTATTAGTATATTTTTGTGGCTACCTAGTTTAAAGACACTTTTGTAATTGTTTAAAGGCTATAGTTTACTTAGTTGATTGGGGTGATTTGAACATGTAAATTTATAATCTTTAGATTCTTATTATTAAGTGATTTGTGTGTTATGTTGATTTATGCTACTTCTTTTGCTTTAACCAATTGACAAATTTTACCATACAACCATTCATTTCTAACATCTCACACACGATAAAAATGTATTATGTGAAAAAGAGTAAAATATAAAGACTCTGATATATGTTATGTGGTACAACCTTCTTACAATTGTTGTGCATACACCCACCGGTTCTCACTCACTAAAATTGGAGTTATACACAAACATATCATCGGTTCACCAAAAATGCGTTAAACTATACATTCGGCGCTAGCCTTGTTCCTTTAGAGGTACGCCCTCTTCCGATGTTAAAATCCCCCCCGATGAGAGGAGAATTTTAACAAATAACTAGCATCTTTTTATTGCCCATAGAAACTGCTCTTACAATTTTATCAGTTTTTTTAGCAATAGCCATTCATGCTGAAGTATTTTCAAAAACTCCTACGATTGAATCAGTCTCTCTTTCATTTAATTAAGAAATATATATAAGATAAAGTTTGTACTGAAGATAATTATCTCATTAGATTTCTGATGTGTACAACTGTGCCATTACATAGAATCAAATCTAACAATAATCTAACTTATTACACATGGCACCAACACATAGTGACACATGTCACAATACTAACACAATCACAATTATGTTATAGATATATCTCTAACAGCCCCCCTCAAACTCAAGGGGGTGGAGACCACATTGAGTTTGTGTCGAAAATCTTCAAACTTGGAGCCAGAAGTAGCATTGGTAAACACATCAGCAACCTGATCAGCTGAAGGTACAAACTGAACCTGGAGCTTGCCTTGAAGGACTTGATCACGAACAAAATGAACATCGAGTTCAATGTGCTTTGTCCTAGCATGAAAGACTGGATTATACGCTAAGGACTGAGCACCAATGTTATCACACCATGCTATAGGTTTGGAAGTTAAAGGCATCTTAAGTTCCTGTAGCAGGGATCTAATCCACTGCATTTCTGCTGCTAAATGAGCTAAAGCCCGATACTCAGACTCAGTCCTGGAACGAGAGACAACTTGTTGTTTTTTAGAGCACCAAAAAACAAGAGACCCCCCAATATAAACACAGTAACCAACAACAGATTTTCTCTCAACAGTGTCACACCCCCAATCAGCATCCGAGAAACCAATAAGATTAAGAGAGGAGTGAGGACTAAAATGCAGGCCATAGTGTAAAGTTCCTTTAATGTAACGCAACAAACGTTTAAGAGCCTGCCAGTGAATGACAATGGGACGTTGCATGAACTGGCTGAGAGTGTTAACAGAGTACACAATATCTGGCCTAGTGTACGTAAGATATTGGAGTGCCCCAAGAATGCTCCTATAAAAGGATGGATTGTGCATAGCAGTACCTGTATTGGTGTAGAGTTTTGTACCAACAGACATTGGTGTGGCACAAGCTTGAGATTGGACAGCCCTATTTTATCCAGAAGCTGCATAGCATACATGTGCTGGGACAGATAAAGTCCAGTATCATCTCTGTGAGCTTGAATGCCCAGAAAATGACTGAGCTCGCCTAGGTCCTTAAGAGCAAATCTGGAGTTCAGAAGATGAATAAACCTTTGAATGCTTGATGAGTAATTCCCTGTTGATAAGATATCATCCACATAGACTAAAGCATACAAAAGAGTATTGTTATTGTGGAAAACAAATAAGGAGGAATCAGATTTAGCTTGTGTAAACCCCCAATGTAGCAGCTGTGATCTGAGCTCTTCAAACCATGCCCTAGGGGCCTGTTTAAGGCCATAAAGGGCTTTCTTCAAGTGGCAAACATATGTAGGTTGATCCTTAGAGACAAAACCTTCTGGCTGAGGCATAAACACAGACTCATAAAGAGTACCATTTAAAAAAGCATTATTTATGTCTATTTGGTGAATTTTCCAGTTTTTAGCAACAACCAGAGCCAAAACCACCCTAATGGTGGAGGATTGAACCACAGGACTAAAGGTTTCATTATAGTCCAAACCAGGGGTTTGTAGGAACCCCTTAGCTACAAGCCTAGCCTTATACTTTTGTACTGTACCATCAGGTTTTAGTTTAACCTTGAACACCCATTTGTTGCCAACCAATCTTTGACTGGGACAAGAAGGGACAAGATCCCAAGTATGGTTCTTTATGAGAGCTAAATATTCCTCTGCCATGGCTTTGCTCCATTCTGGATGGGCAAGAGCCTCTGAAACCTGTGTAGGTTCTGTTGGATAGGGTGAGGGAACCTTAGAGGCAATAAAAGAAAAGGTTTTAGGCTTATAGATGCCAGACTTAGATCTGGTTTGCATATGATGAACAGGAGGTGGAGAGGTGGGGGGAGGAGAGGGTGAACTAGAAGTAGAACCTGATGAGGATGGAGAGCTGGAAGGATCGCAGTGTGTTGGAGGTGTTGTATGAGAAGGAGAAGGAAACAGGGGTGTAGGAGGAATAGATGAAGTAGGTGTATGAGCAGTTGGTGTATGATGTGGTGTGTCAGGGCACACAGAGACCCCAGAACCAGGGAAAGAACCAGGCCTAGATGAAACATGAGTTGATGGTAATAGAGAGGAGAGAACAGGAGGGGAAGTGACAGGTTGTAACATGAAGGAAGTAATGGATTGGGAAGGGGGTGGCACATGAGATTGAGAAGTGGTACACTTAAAAGGGAATAAAGTCTCATCAAAGGTAACATTGCTAGAGATATAAATCCTACCAGTAGGGGAAAGACACAAGGCTCCTTTATGATTGGGACTTTGACCTAGATAGGTGAACCTCTCAGTGTGAAATTGAAACTTATGAGTGTGATAGGGTCTAAGGAGAGGGTAACAGGCACAACCAAAGACCTTGAGACCGAGATAGTAAGGGATTTTGTGATACAAGGCTTCAAAGGGAGAGATATTTTTAAGAACAGGAGTAGGGAGAATGTTGATTAACCTGATAGCATAATGAAAAGCATGCCACCAGTAGGTTAAAGGTAAGGATGCCTTGGCCAAAAGGGTAAGCCCTTTTTCAACTAGATGTCTGTGTTTCCTTTCTGCCTTACCATTCTGAGGATGTTCATGAGGACAAGAGTACCTGATTTGAATGCCATGTTCTTGGAGAAATGGGATAAAGGTTCTAAATTCTCCACCAAAGTCAGATTGCAAAGCCTTAATGTGAGTGTTAAACTGATTTTCAGTCAGAGCCTTAAACTGTTTAAAAGCAAGAAAAGCATCAGATTTGTGTTTAAGAGGGTAAACCCAAGTGTACCTAGTGTAATCATCAAGAAAATGAATGTAATATAGATAACCAGATTTAGAATGAACAGGAGAGGGACCCCACAAATCAGTATGAATCAATTCAAGCACGAAACAAGTATGAGAAATAGAAACAGAGGATAAGGTCTAGCATGATGTTTGCCAAATTGGCAAGATTCACAGAAATCCAGGACAACAGAAGTAAAAGACATATTACACAATCTTTTGATTTGATTTAAAACAGAAACAGAGGGATGTCCTAGTCTTTGATGCCACACATTTGCATCATACTTAGGAGACAAATGAGCAACTAAAGACATACTATTATTAGAGGAAAGTGAAGGTGACTTCTCAGCAGAATGAGTCTTGGAGTGAAGGGATCTGACCGAGACACTGATTTGATAGAGGCCATCCTTAAGCACTCCTTCCAGAATGATTTTCTTGGTGAGGGTATCCTTCACAAAACAAGAATTAGCATGAAATTCTACAAACACAGAATTATCAGTAGTTAATTTGGAAATGCTTAACAGATTCTTAGTGATAGAGGGAACATGAAGAATGTTGTGAAGATAAAGATGAGAGTGATTAGATGTGGGAAGTTTAGAATGCCCTATGTGATCAATTTTCAGGTTCTCACCAGATCCAACAGTCAAGGATTCAGAGCCCTCATATCCAGAGTTGATGTGCAGGTTGCTAAGATCAGATGTTACATGGCTAGTTGCTCCACTATCAGCATACCAGTAGGGATCATTCACAGTATCAGGAGTGGCCAAATAAGCTGCATTTTGTCTAGGACCATTAGCTTGATTTCCACCAGAACCAACATTAGAGTTTGGATTGGAGTATCTGAAGTAACACTCCACAGCAGTATGACCAACCTTTTTACAAATTTGACAAGTAGGTCTGTTGGAATTGTTATTGGTGGTATTATTCCCAGAATTTGCATTATTCCTGCCTCCCCTACCACGGCCATTTCTACCTCCTCTATTGCCTCTACCACGATCTGAAGGCCCTTGCCCTTTAGAGCCATTGTAACCAGATTGCAGTCCTGGATGTCTAGTTGTAGCAACACGAGCTGCATTTTGTCCCAAATCAGTGATGGTAGAGGAGTTAAGTCGAAGAATCAGGCGTTCGTGAGTAAAGAGCTGTGATTGAACCTCCGTCCATGTCAGTGAACCAACCCTAGACGTCAGATTGACGATGACTGATTCATATTCTTTCCCAAGACCACAAAGGGCAGCAAGAATGAGCTCTGAGGATGTTATGGGTGTTAGGTGTAGTGCCCGAAAGACAATTTGTGTAATTGTTTTTAACAATGGATGACATATTTTATCTCACCTTATTACTTGCTTTGTGCTTGTAAATAATACACTTCGTCGCAAACCCTAAGTATATCGGTATGTAACCGCTTAACTCGGTGTATGGCATGCACGTGAGGATTGAGTTAGTGGTGATATACTTAAATCGTTAGTCCGTGGTGAACTTAATCGAGTTTAGGGTCTCTTGATTAAAACACCAATAATGCGCCCGAACACCTTAGGGTGTGATAGTCTTATCCGGACTGTCGGTAGAGGGTACCTACGTGGGGCATTTATATATGATGGCATTCATATAGGATCGGACCGATTTAATCGAATTTCTCGGTATAATTCCGTAATCGAGGAATCTTATTAAATCATTAGATGATCATATATGGATCAACCTTAATCCCGAGGTGATCACGGGTGCTTTGCTTGTCCCGGAGTAGTGTTTGATGTGTTAGTTACGGTTCACTTAAATATGTGTTCCAAGCCACTTCTCATTGGCACTATCTCCGGATGAGTGAGTAGTTCGATTTTCACGTACATGGAATCCATTCCTTCCGCGGGAAGTAGAGAGTCGATCCCTTATTTGTTAGCCCTAAGAAAGTGATCGATCCCGGGAGTTCACATTTGACTAATTAGCTACTAGTCGGATATGTGTACTAATTGATCATCGGGGGTTGATGGTAAATAAGGATAAGATATTCGAGTCGGGTTCACGGAGACTTCCCACTCGTAATGGACAATCCTATGGAGGGTTAATCCGTATGTAGTGATTATATCAATGGACGCTTATTTACTCTATGGGTTGAGTATAAGTATACATCTATAATCGGTAGAGTTCAATTTCGGGTTTATGGTGGCGTAATCCCGGAATTAATAATTAATGTACTTATTCTGTTCGATGAATAATTAATTATTGGAGCTACTGGTTATAGGTCCATGGTCCCCGATGTGGCTTCTGTAATTCGGAATGATATTCTTGTTATTTGGGCCTCAGTGATAATTAATTGGCTGTGATAATTAATTGATATGCATGGATATTATTTAGTTGGAGTAAATAATATAATATACAGAAAAGACATTTTATGTGGGCTTGAAACCCTACTAGGTGGCGCCTCCTACCTCTTAAAATGCAAGAATTGATTTTCTTGTGTGATTAATTATTTACTTGGTAAGTGATTAATTAATAAAAGATAATTGATTTGTAATTGATTGATTGATTAATCACAATCTTTTATAAATGGAATTATCCTTTATTGTGATTTCTTTTTAATTATTTATTTAATTAATTAGAAACTTGGAGGCCAAGGATTTACTCTCCTATAAAAGGAGAGTTATTCCAAGGGAAATTGCAAGGGCATAATTCGACCACCACCTTAGAAAAAGAGAGAAAAATTTGTTTTTCTTGTCTAGGGTTTTAGAGGAAGAAAAACTTGGTGTTGCATATCAAGGAGGTTCGTGTATCAAGAAGGGTGTCCACCAACCGCCGTTTGGAGAACACATCGGAAGATCAAGGCTTCTCTTCCCGTTATTGGTAACATGATCTTAAACCCCCTTGTAGTAGTTTAAGTCCTTTAATTATGTGTTTTGATATATAAATCGTTGTTCCATCCGTTGTGCGTAGATCTAATTCGTTTAGATCTAAGAACCTACATCCTTCAATGGGGTATCCTGCTGCAGCAAGACCGTCGGAATAGGATTTTTTCTTTGACAAATAATCAAGCATAGAGGTTGATCCTTTTTTGGTTTTCGCTAAGACACCCTTAAATTCGAGCATACGGGCCTCCGATTGACTATTAAAGAGGGCTTCAAGAGTTCTCCAAACTTCATGAGATGTCTCACATCCCATAACTTCAAGTAACGCCTCCTCTATCATTGAGCTTTTCAACCACCCCAGAAGAAGTTGATCCGTTTGATTCCACAACTCGACGGCCGGACCAAAGACTGGGTGACCAGGAATAGACGGAGGTCTAGCATTAGTGCCAAAAAGAAACCCATCCAAGCGGTGACCACGAATGACAGGCAGAATAGTGGAACGCCATAGAAGATAATTAGATCTGGTGAGTTTGACAGTGCATGTCTGACTCAGATTACTTCCAAACGGTGGTGTCACCGGAGGAGCAGCAAACAGAGAGTTGGGAAGGATAGTTGAAACTGTGGAAGGCACACCTGTAAGTGGCAAGGAAAACCCAGATCCCAGAGATTTTAGAGAAAACGGCGGTGCTGAAAGGTGACCGGAAAAATCAGAGGTGAACGGGAAGGAAATAGGAAACGAGAATTGTGGTAGAGAAGAAGATAAAGTAATTTGTGGTGAAGTAGTAATAGTTGATGAAGAAGACACAGTTGTTGTAACCACTGAGGTCTCCACGGCGGAGGAGGGCGGTGGCACCGCCTCATCGGCATTAGCCATAATGGCTCTGATACCAAGATAAAGTTTGTACCGAAGAGAATTATCTCATTAGATTTCTGATGTGTACAACTGTGCCATTACATAGAATCAAATCTAACAATAATCTAACTTATTACACATGGCACCAACACATAGTGACACATGTCACAATACTACCACAATCACAATTATGTCATAGATATATCTCTAACAATATACAACACACTGAAGTATTCTAATATGGTTCTTTTTAATATTTTTTTAGACCAGTTGTTTTTAATATCGACCTCAAGATAAATAATATTTTCTTATCTTAAGCATTGCAAAAACACATAAAATAAAAAACACCAAGAAATGACCGGTGGCAATGTAGATTGTAAAGAAAAATTACATATAATATTATATTTTTACTTGATGTAAACAACTATGTACAGAAACAGAAACAGTCAATCCTATCGAGTCTAAATAAAATAATGATATTTTTTAGAGAAAAAAAAAAGAAAAGAAAAGAAAATTAAAGATAAGACAAAGATCTAAATCATCGAATCTCTCTTTTCCTTTTCAATAAAAAAAAAAAAAAAAAAGAAAAAAAAGGTAAAAGACCTTTTGGCCCTCGTGGTTTCTCAATTGAAGCTTTTGCCCCATCGTCGTTTAAAAATATATAGTTCACCTTCCTTGGGTTTTAAACAAACCATCAATTCTAAATTCCGACAAATTTAAGAGAATATTCCGTCGGAATATTCCCTTTTTAAATAATATACCATTTTTACCCTCGGATTTCCAAGCTCGTTGCTAATGATCCCGTGAGTTCAAATTTCAAAATTTCAATTTTCTTTTCCTTTCAATTTCGGCCGTTTGAAGGTGATAAAGAATTTCAGGTTCTGGGGGGGTTCTATTCTCTTGTTTTTTCTGATGGAAAGACTTTCTTGGTATATAAAAGAAAAAGAAAAAGATAAATATAAGACTGAGGGTAAAAATGGTATATTATTTAAAATGTAACATTTCGACGGAATATTCTCTTATGTTTACCGGAATTTAGAATTGATGGTTTGTTTAAAACCTCGGGGGGTGAACCATATATTTTTAAACGACGAGGAGACAAAAGTTTCAATTGACAAACCACATGAGAGAAAATATCTTTTACCCAAAAAAAAAAAAAAAAAATACTCCTTTCACTTAAAAACAAAACCCATAGTAGATGTAATTTAGAATTTCGATGAAAGAATCTGTTTATGAATTTAATAATAATAAACTTGAAATATGGTCTCCTCCTGCTCATGTATGGACAATGATGTAGACACATATGTGATCTCCCGAATTCATCCCCCGATCTTTTTTTAGCCACACAGTTATATTAAAAAAGACAAAAAAAAAATACAAACACAGGAATATTTTGGACTACAAATTATACATTTTTGGGGGATGTATATGTACTTTTTACGTGCCAAAATCATTTTCCCTCATGTATCTTATATTCACGATTGAGTTATTTTTCAAATCAAATCACACATATAAATTTTTTTTTTCCTTAACTAATATTTTTTTTATATGGTAAAATATATATTAATATACCATAAGAGAGTAAAAACTTTATATGCTAAACTACAAGAGGCAAATAATATATTATGAAGATATGCTAAACTACATCAAACCATATATTAAGATACCATAAGAGATCAAAAGGGTTATGTAAAACTAAACGGGGGGGAAAGTGTCATTTCTCCTTAAATAAAAAAATTAAATAAAAGAGTATTTTATATGCCTTATAACAAAAAAATGACCGGCAACAAGAAAATATTGCTTCTTGTCACAGGCCTATAAATTTAGGCTCATGAAATACTGTAAATCACATCATTTCACCTCTCAATATTATTTACTTAAAAAGCAGAACAAAACTGAACAGAACCTGATGGCCAGAGTTGCTTGCTTTTTCCTATGCTTTCTTTTTATCATGCCTGGTATATATATACATATGCTTCTTCTTCTTCTTGTTTATTCTTTTTTATGCCCCCTCTGTTCATGAGGAGGGAGCATTGGAATAAAAAAATACGGGGTCTTTAACGGAATCCTGTTTATTTATATATTTTGGGCACCACAATAATGAGAAAGAATAGTAGGTGGTTATTCAAGGCATCACACGTTATGTTTGCAAACCTGGATTGTTTCTTACCACACCTGAAATCGGTATTTTGAAAATCAATAATCCATAAGAAGAAGGTAAAAGGTGGTGGAACAAAAACTTATTAGATACCGGAATCAATGGTATAATTCTAGCAACTATTGGATTTGAACCAATGATTCTTGCCATATGAAAACAATACTCTAACCGTCGAGTTGAGTATGAACATCTGGTCACACAAATTGCATAGTATTTTTCGCGATGCTGGGGCATTATTATTCAACCGTACGCTTGTAATTTAAAAATCAGGTGAAGCCTATGCTATCTACAATGGTATCGCCTGAAGGATCGACTTTGGGATGGTGACCCTTCGAAAAGTTGATATTTACGTAGGGTGTAAATAATCGTAAAGTGTGGTGCCATAGATATATGCATGATTAAATTAGTGTTATTTCATAGGTAAATCAGCTGAGACAAGTGGTTGTAGATAGAACGAATAGAATATCATAATAGTGACAGGAAAATGTTTTTCATTGATACCAACAACCAGCATTACATCTTCATATAGTGTTAACTACACATAGTAGTTACACACACTAAAACAAGTGGCTAATACTAGAATATGACAAGTGTCACTCTTATGGATAAGATAAATCTATCTAGTAAATATTAGATATGCCAAATCTATCTATTTCTTAACTTCCCCACCACAAACTGAATGTGGGAACAACTTCAACATTAAGTTTGTGTCTAAAAACTTCCAACTGAGGGCCTGGAAGGGCTTTAGTGAGTGCATCAGTTATCTGCATTGAAGATGGCACATACTGGACATACAGTTTCTTGTTGATCACTTGATTCCTCACATAGTGGACATCTACTTCTATATGTTTAGTCCTAGCATGATAGACAGGGTTGTGAGCCAAGTAAATAGCACTGAGATTATCTGACCAATCAACTGGAATTGTTGACAGAGAGATGCCCATTTCTGACAGAAGCTGTTTAATCCAGAAAAGTTCAGAAGACAAATTATCCAGTGACCTATATTCAGACTCAGCTGAGGATCTGGAGACAACACTTTGTTTCATAGAGCTCCAAGAGACCAAAGATCCACCAATAAAAACACGGTAACCTGCAAAGGATTTTCTGTCAGCAGGATAGCAGGCCCAATCGCATCACAAAATCCATTCAGTTGTATAGGTCCACCAGCTTTAAACAGCAAGCCATAGTGCAGAGTTCCTTTAACATATCTGAGAAATTTCTTCAGAGCATACCAATGAACTTGAGTTGGTTTTTGCATAAACTGGCTGAGGTAATTGATAGAGTATGCAATGTCTGGCTTGGTACAAGTCAGATATTGTAAGCCACCAATTGTACTCCTGTACACACTTGGAGAATTCATGAGTTCACCTTGATCTGGTAGAAGATGTTCACCAGGCACCATAGGGACAGTACATGGCTTAAGATGCTCCAGCTGTAGCCTCTTTAAGAGTTGTGAAGCATAGTGGCCTTGAGTTAGATATAGACCATCAGCATTCCTATGTGCTTCCATCCCAAGAAAGTGTGTAATGGAGCCAAGGTCTTTGAGAGAAAATTTGGAATGAAGTAGTTGCACAAACTCCTGAATCAGATCTTGTGAATCACTTGTAACCAAGATGTCATCAACATAGATAAGTACATAAAGTAAATTAGTGCCAGTGTTTAAAATAAATAGGGATGAATCTGAGGCTGATTGATGAAAACCCCAACTCAGCATCTACAGTTCCAGAGCTCCAAACCAAGCCTTAGAGCTTGTTTAAGACCATATAGAGCTTTCTTGAGCTTGCACACATAATGAGGTTTCTGTGTATCAACAAACCCTTCTGGTTGAACCATATATACATCTTCCAGCAAGGCTCCATTAAGGAAGGCATTATCAATATCCACTTGATGAATATGCCAATTTTTGCTAACTGCTAGAGCCAGTACAACGCTGATAGTAGATGCCTTGGCTACAGGACTGAAAGTTTCTGTAAAATCAACACCATAAGTTTGATGGAAACCCTTGGCCACCACCCTAGCTTTATGTTTAAGAATGGTCCCATCAGGTTTTAGTTTCAGCTTAAAAACCCACCTACATCCAACTGGATTTTGACTAGTGCTAGGTGGTACAAGTATCCAAGTTCCATTCCTTTGTAAAGCATTATACTCAGCAGCCATTGCAGTCTTCCACTCAGCACAAGCTAATGCTTCTGAGACCTTAGTAGGTTCAGAAAGATGAACAGGAAGAACAGTGGATTCAAGTTGTGCAGAATAGGTTTTAGGTTTGTATATACCACTTTTGGTTTAGGTTTGCATAGGATGACCATGGTTAGGTTGTGGAGGAGGTGGTGAGGGTGACACACAGTGTGGAATTGCAGAGCCTGAACTTGACTCAGGAGAAACAGTGAACTCTTGTTGATCATGTGTGGCCAGTGGAGAAAAGGAATTATGTGTAGGTGTATTCTCAACAGAAGCAGTAGGTGAGACACAAGGTGTACTATAGATGAGAGGGTGAAGTATGTACCTCTGGAGATGAGACAGCAGCAGGAACACTTTGCTCCACAGAGATAGGCACAGATGCATCTTGTACAGTTTGAGACTCAGGAATGGTGTTAAAGAACTAGAAAACAACATCAGGAGCAGTTAGCACTTCTTTATGATGTCCTTGAGTGAAACTTTCCTTAAAGGGAAACTCAGATTCATTGAAGACAACATTTTCTTGTAATAAAGATCCTTCATGTACTGTCAAGACACTTGTAACCTTTATGAAGAGGACTGACACCTAGATAGGCATATTTGCTAGTATGGAATCTGAACTTAGGATGAAGAAAAGGTCTTAGGTGTGGAAAGCAAGCACATCCAAAAACTTTAAAAAACTTATAATCATGTGAATTATTGAATAGAGTTTCATAAGGTGATTTATTTTGTAAAACAGGTGTAGGCAAGACATATATGACAGTAATAGCTTCCACAAAACTATCCCACCAAAAACTAAGTGGAAGAGATGCTTGAGCAAGCATGGTCAGACCTAGTTCTACTATATGTCTATGTTTTCTCTCTGCTCTTCCATTTTGTTGGTGAATGTGAGGGCAAGGATGCCTAAATTGAATGCCTTGTTCTTTAAGGTAAGACTCCAGTGGTCTGTATTCTCCCCCCAATCTGATTGGAAACACTTAATTTTTGTAGAAAATTGGTTTTCAACAAGAGTTTTAAACTGAACAAAAGCAGAGAAGACATCAGATTTAGCTTTTAGAGGGAAGATCCATGTGTACATGGACCAATCATCAACAAAATGCACATAGTACATGAAAACAGAACTGGATTTAACAGGGGATGTCCCCCAGACATCAGAATAGACTAATTCAAGAACAATTTGAGCATGAAAATCAGACAAAGGGTAGGATAGGGCATTTCCTTACCAAATTGGCAAGCATCACAGAAATGTAAAATTTCATTAAGATCAACATTACAAGATTTCAAAATAAGTCCTAAAACTTGTTTGGAGGGGTGACCTAGTCTCCTATGCCAAACATTAGGATCTTTGTTAACATTGACATAACTTATCTGAGCGGTACATGACTCTAAGACACATTTACTAGGACTAGACATCATCTGAGGAGAGAAGCTGGCATGTTTGGAGTGAAGAGAGGTTTGAGTGGAGTGTGGAGCCTCAATCTTATACAAGCCATCACTGAGGATTCCTGTGAGCAATAGTGTCCCTGTTTTCTTGTCCTTCACACAATAGGAGTCAGGAGTAAAAATAACATCAATAGGATTATCAGCAAGAAGTTTAGAGAGACTAATTAAATTCTTAGCAATTAAAGGGACATGAAGTAAATCTTTAAGTAGAAGTGTAGTGTGTGGATGATTTGTAGGAAAGAAAGTATGACCTATGTGAAGTATAAGACACTGCTCACAATTCCCAACTGCTAAGGACTCTGAACCATTGTATCCTGCACCAAGATGAAGATTGTTCAGGTTTGAGGTCAGATGATTAGAAGCTCTACTGTCTAAATACCATGCTGGATCATTTAATGATTGAGAGGTAGCAACATAAGCAGACAATTGTTTGGGATTACCACTGTTGTTGTTGTTGCTAGGAGGCACAAAATCTTCCTCAAATCGATGCCAGCAGGAAGTGACAATATGACCATTTTTTCCACATAGTTGACAGACCATTTTATTGCCAGAATAGCCTCTTCCACCACTGTTTCTGTTGCTCCTTCCTCTACCTCCACGTCCACCTCTAGAATTTCCTCTACCTCAACCAAAGTTATAGTTGGAGTTAGGTTGCCTGTTATTTGGACGAGGGCCCTGTGCCAGGTTTGCTGATGGATTAACCATACTAGTTCCAAAACCAGTTCCAGAAGTAGGATTCAATCTAGCAATCAACCTCTCATGAATCATCAGTTGAGATTGAACATCCTGCCAACTAAGAGATCCTACCCTGGAAGTAATATTAACTATAGCAGACTCATAATCACGATCCAATCCTCCCAAAGTGGCCAATATAAGCTCAGATTTTGAAATGGGGTACCCAGCAACAGTCAGATTATCCGAGTAAAACTTCATTTGAGCCAAATAATCCGACGTAGACTTAGAACCTTTGGAGGCCTTGGCTAATGTATCTTATATTCAAGCATACGAGATTCTGACCTGCTGTTAAACAAGGTTTCGAGGGTAGTCCAGATTTCATAAGCAGTGGCACAACCTACAACTTCAGACATGGCGTGTTCAGTCATAGAACTGAGCAACCAACCCATCAATAGATTATCCTTAGTAAGCCATTCTTCTGTCACAGAAGACCCAGAAATAGTAGGAAACAACAATCGTGATGAAGATTCAGAAACATTGGACATGGGACTAAGAAGATAATCCTTTAGCTTATGACCATGAATTATAGGCAAGATGGTGTAACGCCAAAGCAAATAATTTGTTCGATCCAGCTTCACAGTACAGATCTGGTTAAGATTTCCAGAGAAGGGTGGACTGAGAACAGAATTAGGGTAGTGAGGACTTACAGAACCCAAAGGAGGTGGAGCTGGGCCTAGAAACGGTGGATTTGAAAGACTTGACCGGAAACCAACAGGATTTGGTGAGAACCCAGGTTGAAGAGTTACAGGCTCTGATCAGCCAAAATGCATGCCGGAGTAGGAAGGCAGAGAGATGATATTGGATGAAGAAAGACTAGGTACAGGTATCCCTGTAACAACTCTGGCCGGCCAACTTGATGGCATAAATGGCGAACTACCGGCGGAAACAAGTGAACCAGTGGTTGAGCTGGTTCCAGCTCCAGGATCAACACCGATGTGTGAAGCGGTGCCACCAGTTCTAGGTGGTTGATCGGAGGTGGCCATAAATGCCAACCTTGCTCTGCTACCAAGATAGAACTAACAGAATATCATAATAGTGATAGGAAAATGTTTTTCATTGATACCAACAACCAGCATTACATCTTCATATAGTGTTAACTAAACATAGTAGTTACACACATTAAAACAAGTGACTAATACTAGAATGTGACAAGTGTCACTCTTTTGGATAAGATAAATCTATCTAGTAAATATTAGATATGCCAAATCTATCTATTTCTTAACTGTTGTGCCCCCCAGTGCCACTGTAGATTTTGAATCACCGGGATGCTTTCAAAGGCTCCTGTGATATGCCTCACGGATAACTTTTGACCGTTGTTATTGGCAACACGACGAATCTACTATTGGGGCAACGACCGACATTCGATTTCTTAAAAGTCGTCTGATGTAAGCTCTAACATTTGACTTTACTGAGGTTGAATCCCCATTTTCAATCTTTGTAAAATTGAACCTTTCCTGAAAAATGATGTCATGATAGATAGATTCATTGTGGTGTCAATAACAATCACCGTAATTTTTTTTTTTTTTTTTTTTTTTTTTTTTTTTTTTTTTTCTGTCCTTTGTTTTTTTATAGTTGCAATGATGTTTTTACTTTTTCTTTTTATTGCAGCCGAAGAATTGGTGATTATGGTGGCACCGACAAGGATCATTCATGCATCGGATCAAGATCCTTGTCCAGCAATAAATGGCTCTTGTCAAGATAAAGACGATGGAAAAAAAGACGATTCCTTATGTGAAGATTACAATCCCAGCATTGAAGTCGATGAAGAGGAAAGACTCATTTGCCTATGTGATCCGGTGACATTTAGATGCTTTGACTCCTCACCATAATAATATGACTCCTCATCGTCGGAAGAGTAATGCTGCTGTTACAACCATTCAACCAACAACGACTGACACAATCTTGATTTTACATCATTGATTATCATAGGTCTATATCATAATCATAAGTGCTGCATGTTGATTGATAATGTAAAATCAAGTTGTATAATTCGTTGTGACTGAATGGTTGTGTCACTAGCATTACCGAATCATAAGGACAATGGAAGAGTAATGCTCAATGCACAATCAACCAGACACAACGAGTGACACAACCTATGTTTTCATCCTTGATCATGACGAGCCTACATTGTGATCAATTGTGTGTCACCCGTTGTGCCTGAGTGATTACGCGTGTAGCATTATTCATAATGGAAATGCTTATGGTGGTTGAATTTCCCCAACAAAATAGTCACAATAAAAATTTACAAAACATTTTAATTGATGTACGTCATATCATGATCAATGATGTAAAGTATGTCATATATATATTTGATTGTGACTATTTTATTATGTGATATCTCTAAAATAAAATAGTTATAATAAAGTATCACAACATATTTTTCCACATTTGATTTTCAATGTATCATACAACGTAATCAATGAAGTGAGATTTGTTATGTCACTTTATTGTAGAATTTATGTTAACTCTAATATATATGTCATATCAATTGTATTATAATACTCAGTAAAACAATGGTGGTTTGCATAATAATATAAGTGGATATTAGTTATAAGGTCATCGTTAGAGAATTAATGATCATTTAGGACACTCCGAAATCTTATTTAGTTATAAGGACGATCTAATTTTACTTCCTTCAAATATTTACATTAATGAAGATTCAGATTCTGATTCACTATTTAATTCTCATTAACACACGACATAGATCTGATTCTTCTACCTCGATTTCTGCATAATTTTGATTTACTCAAGAACGGATCTTCTTTTCGCTCATCTGTGAATCTTTCTTCATCGTTTTTTTTATCTACAATCATTCAATTCTGCTGCCTTTATGCGATTTTGACATTTTCATTGCAGCTTATTACATCTTCGTTTTTGCGTTTTCTGCCATTTTCATTGAATACTTGTTCTGCTTTTTCGGAATTGGTGCTTTTAATCTCTTAACGATTGGTGATCTGCGTTTTTTTGATTCAAATCGGTGCAATTGTTCTTCGTTTATGCTCTTTACTTTAGAGATTCATTGCAGCTGATTCGATTCTTTCTATTTTGTAGTTGGTATTGTATTACATCCTTTATTTTGCTCTTGTTGTCGGTTCTTCCAATTTGAGATGATTTATGTGCAATTTTCTGCTTGTTTTATCATTTTGTTACTAATTTTTTTTGTTATTTGTTCTGTATTCTGATTTAGTTTGAGTGTTAAATAATTCAGTTGCAGTGACATAAGTTTATTTTGCTTTGATATTCTTGTTTTATGCAGTGACATTGTTTGCTTTATGATGGAATATTTTGCTTTTTCTTGATGTTTTAAGTTGATTTATTTAATATTCAGGTAGAGTGTAAGTGTATGATGATGATTTCCTTTTTTCATGTCTATTTTTCATTGACTGTTTTTTTGTTTTGCATTGACATTATGTGTTATGAAATGGTTTCTACTCTCTCTTTGCATTTTTGAGTTGAATTATTTCATATTCGTTTATAGTATGTGGTTTTGTTACTGATTTGTTTAAGAAATGTACTTGATTCTGATTTGGAATTACTCTTTTTTTGTGATTTAGAGTATGCAGTGACATAGATTTGGTATGGAGTGTCAATGTGTGCTATGTGAATGTGCTCTATTGTTTTCTTCTTCAATTCTCTTGTTTTTAGATGTTTTATTTGATATTCAGATAATGTATTCAGATATTATGATGATATTGATTTTTATTTGATTTAGTGAAGTTTGTTTAGTATTTGCAGTGACATACTATTTGTTTTGTTTTTGTGCAGGGTTACAATGTTGCTTCTTGTGTGTAGTTATAAGTCAGATATGTGTGTTGTGATGGCGGAAGCTAATTGTACGTTGAAGTCTATTCATGATAAATTTTCCAATCGGTGGTCAGATTTGAAGGATACGGTTTTTAGTCTTTATTACGTGTTGAAGGATAATCCAAAGTGTTTGTTATGTTCTGATGAATACGTCCACGCCATGATATGTCTTGCTGAGTCTTATCCTGTTCAGCGTGTTAAAGTGGATGTTGTAGTTGATGTTCTTGTTGGTTCTTTATCTTCATCTTACAATGTTGGTGGTAGTGGATGTTCAATGGGTCTTGTTCTTCATGATGCTTCTTCTGTATTATCCTGTGTTTCTTCATCTAATGATAAACAGGTTTCCACTTTTGGTTGGGATAGAGTTGTACTCCATCATGGTCAATGTTTTTCTGGTTGGTGTGGTCCATTTTAGGGAGTCCCTTCAAAAGCTTTGTATACAAACTGGGTTCAAGTATGTGTACAAGAAGAATGACCGTTGTAGGATTCATGCCGTTTGTGCTATGAAGGATTTTGCAAATTGTGGTTGGTTTGTCCGTGCTAAAAAAGAGATCTCTAGTGGATATTTCTATATATCTGAGTTGTGCAATGTTCATACTTGCGGTACATGCTCGAGATGTATTGCGGGGTCTTCTGAGCGAGATCGCCGTATGAGTTCGGATCTTCTTTCAAGGTAGTTGTTCGTAAGGCCCGTGGAGATCCAAGCTTTTCAGCATCAGACTTTCGTCTTTTGGCATCAACAGATCATGGTTATGAGGTTCCTTATTTAGTTGCTTGGTCTGCGGTGATCAAAGCGAGGGATTCATTATACGGGGATGTTAAAACGTCATTCAACTGTTTACCTGGGTTTGTTAGTAGTGTGCTTGAAACAAACCCTGGTTCTGTTATATCATTAGACGTGAATGCTGAGACACGGTGTTTTAAACGGATGTTTATTGCCTTTGATGGTTGTATTCGTGGTTTTAAACATTGTCGACCGATGCTTTTTCTTGATGGTGCTCATTTGAAGTTTGATCAGAATGGTCATTTGTTGGCTGCCACTGGGAAAGATGGTGATGATGGTATGTGTTTTTTTATGCAGTGACATTGATGTTTAATGCAGTGACATTTGTGTTTTTGCAGTGACATTTGAGTTTGATGTAGTGACTTTTTGAGTTTAATGATTTGAAAGTTTATTAATTTTTTGAAATGATGTAATGTTCTTGTTTATGTGAATTGTTCATTCATTTTTTGATTTATATGATTTTTATGAATGTGTTCTTTCAATTTCTTGTTTATGCAGTGACATTGTTAGTTGTTTCTTTTCATTGTTGTGTTTTCAGGTTTATATCCTTTATGTTATGGTGTTGTTGATTCTGAGGATTTTGATAATTGGAAGTGGTTCTTATTGCATTTGAAGCGTTTGCTTATACCGGTTCGTCGTATTACATTCATGACGGATAGGAATCCTGGTCTATTGGATGCTGTTCGTGAAGTTTTCCCTGATGCATTTCATTCTTATTGTATTTTCCATTTGATGAATAACTTGAAGACTCATTTCAGTGGTAGAAATGTTGGTAAGTCTTTGCGTAAGAGAATGTTGCATCTGTTTTACCAATGGGTGTTGCACCGACTGTTGAGGAGTATGAGAGGAACATGGAAGATATGTTACATGAAGGGGTTGATCGTGTAGAATCTTTCTTTCAGAATTTGCATCCGATGAATTAGGCAGCTGCTCACTTTGAAGGTTGTCGCTATGGTCATATTGCTTCTACTTTGGCTGAGTCTTTTAATAGTTGGATATATAAGGAGCGGCATCTGCCCATGTTGAATATGGTAGATGGTATTCGTATCAATATTATGATAAGACTCTCGGAAAATCGTCATGCCTCAGCATTATTTAATTCCTTGATTTGTCCAAAAGTGGATGCTATTTTGTCTAATCTAATGGATTTGGCAAGTTTCTTGGGTGTTGGCAGTTCGAGTTATTCAAGGTATGAGGTTTTTTCATTCCCAGCTGCAAGTGTTGATCTTGAATCTCGGGTTTGCTCATGCAAGGTGTGGCAGCGTAATGGATATCCGTGCATTCATGCTATGGCGGTGATTAGGCGTACATCATTCCCTTTGGATCAGTATGTTGATCCTTGTTTCTTGTCACAGTCTTATGCCGATTCATACTCTTTTCCAATTCATCCAATTCCTGGTCCCTTTTTGAATGCATCTTGTGAAGATTCTGTTGTGCTTCCTGCTATTCCGAAGAAGCAGCCTGGTAGGCCCGGTACCAAGCGGCTTCGTTCTCACGGTGAATCATCGAAGCACCCTTTTCAATGTGGTTGTTGCCATTACTATGGTCATCATAATAAGAAGACTTTTCGTGTTCATATTGCTGGATAGTTGGTCTTTTGTTCCCAAGTGACATTGTGGTCTGTTGCAGTGACATTGTGGTCTGTTTTAGTGACATTGTGTTGTTTTGCATTGACATTGTGGTTTTTTGCAGTGACATTGTGTTGTTTTGTAGTGACATTTTGATGTGATGGAGTGACATTATGAATATTTGTAATCATTTGTATTGCTTTTAAACATGAAGACATATTCCTTTTACTTGGAGTATTTTGATCTTATTATATAATACCTATTTTCAAGTTGTATATTTTGTAATGTGTTATGCATATTTTCATGTCATTGTCCATTTTATCATTGTATTCCTATTGAATTTAATAAGTAATGAATTCTATGTTTGAATTTTTATTGTTTTGAATATATTTACCATATTCTTTTTGTATGTTCTTTTTGTATGCGTTTGTTTATTTATTGATTTCATTAACTATATAGGTTGAAAATAAAATGAAAATATGAATAAGTTGAAGCATTAATCATATAAAATGTCTCAAAATATAATGGATAATAATTTTTAGTAGAATTGTAGCAACTACCACAACCATGAAAGTATTAATGCTTTGTGGATAACGTCAAAACATCGTCACAAAATCAAAAATCATCAAAACATCATCATCACAACCTATCGTCATCAAAACATTTGTTCGCCCTATCACCATCACAAAATCACCTATCAATTTTCAAAATCAACCATCACTTGTCAACTATTACTTGTCCCTATCACTAGCTACGTTTTCATTCTAATGATGAATTTCATTCAAGACAAGGGAATTTACAATCATCCCTTTCATCCTCTTAATTTCTTCCTCTTCAACTTCTATTGGAATTGGTAACTCTTGTGCCATCTTATATATGTAGTATGCCACATAAACACTGCAGTTCCCTGCATTAGATTAGAATGATTTGCGTTAGTCTTCTCTGTGTGTGTGTGTGTGTATATATATATATATATTTATATATATATATATATATATATATATATATATATATATATATATATATATATTATATTTGATGATGATAAGTATTTTTATCGACACTTACGTCATATTATGTTGGAGTGGTATGTTTTGCACCTTCTCGATTGTTCTTGCTATTTCTTCCCGCTTGGTTATCTTCGATAAATGATTGTGAAATTATTGATACCTACGAAATAAGAGGTAGCCGATGCAATGACATTATGTTAAATTGCGTGACATGACATCCTTTTTCTTTTGAATTTTATGTTAAATGCGGTGACATGACATCCTTCTTGTTTTGAATGCAATGATATTATGTTAAATTTATGTGAGATGAAATTTAATTTGTTAGATAACTTACCGCAGTTTCAAACTCGGGAATTAATATGTCTTCTTCTTGTATCATTTCTGCTGAGTGATACATTTTCCAGGTGGGTTCTCCATTGGTGTAGGTTAGGAGTACCCAATGGTATGGCCTGTCATTCAAACCCTTGCAACATAATGGGAGTAAAACCTTTTTCCCTTCATGTATGATCTTCAACATGTCGCATGTTATGTTATTTTTGAATGTTCCATCCCGCTCAACTTCTTCAAATACTCCCTGCACACATTGTATGGTAATGATGTTATGTTTTTCTTAATGTTAGGTTCTTTCAAATTATTTTTGTATGCGTACCCATGAGCTTGTGCTGTATATGTGGTTAGTATCCTTTACCAAATCTTCACGTCTCATCGGCTCAATGAATCCTTCTATGATCTGTTTCAAAATTCGATAAATGTGTTATAATTTTGTCTAGTGTTTTTCATGAAATAATGCAGTTACATGAAGCCAGACTAGATGTAAGTTGCAGTGACATTAAGTCTTTACCGTTTCGTCTATGAAGAGTTCATTTAGAACTTCCATGATTGAGTTGATAGTGACATATGGGTAGTCTCCCAGCGATTTTGACCATACTAATTCCCTGCAAATTATGTAATTTTCCATGTTAGTATTAAAGATTTTGCATGAATAGTCTATGTTATTGTTTTAGTGATTTATGCTTACCCTTGTCCACCTTGTTCATGCAATTCATTGATTCTTTTGAATACTTCTGGTGGAATGTATGCTCCACATGTGTATGCTTCATTGTCTTCCGCAATCAACAGCCTCCCATCCTTCAACTTTTTATTTTCTTTATGTAAGTTGGATTTTTTCCCTTTTACTTTCCCACCTTTCTTTTTCTTTTCTGGATGGTCATAATGGTAAGCATAATCTTCTTTTCTCCCCCGTTTTCTTGCATTTTTCTTTACACCCCTTTCAATCGAGTAGTCCGGGGTCCGTTGCTGACCACGAGGTCGTAGTTGGCATCCAACAGGGGTTGCTTCCTTTTTATCCTTGCTTTGTTCCACATCTTGTGTGACTTGATGTGCTGCATTGCTATCTATCTCATCTCTTAGTTCTTGCTTCTCTCTTTGCAGTTGTTCAATCTGTTCTTGATTGATCTTTTTGATTTCCATCAATTTTTCATACCCCAATCTCATGTTTTTTCAGTTCATCTTGCAAAATCTCATGTTCTATTGCATCTTTTAATTCTTGATTCTCTCTTTTCAATCGTTCAATCTCTTCTTCTTGTATCTTTTTGCTTTGCTTCAAGCTTTCATTCCTCTCTCTCATGCTTTGCAGTTTAGCTTGTTGAATACCCTCCCTTGTTTCACTCTCAAATAATCTTTTCTCAATTGTTGTTGCCCTTTCTTCAATTGTTTGCATCTGCTTTCTCATATTCTCCTGCTCCTGCAGCATATTAGATATCTGTTTATACGGTTCTCCTTTTTCATCCATTAGTTCTAAAATCTTGCTGTTGTATTCATCTTTCCTTAGCATTTCATGGCTTTTTTCCCGAAGGACAGCCTTTGCATCAGAAATACTATTTTCCCAGTTTTGTTTTTCAATTTGCAATTCAATTTTTTTCAGCGGTGAGGACATCTATTACCTCATTCGTGCTTGCCACACTGTCTTCAAGTGTTTTAATCTGCATTTCTAAATCCTCATTTTGCTTCTGTATTTCCAGCTTTTCCTTTTCGATTTCCAGCTTTTGCCTTTTCAACTGTTCCACTCTTTTTCCTCGTTCTCGAGTCTCATCAAGTAGGTCAACAATCATTTTTTTGGTCAAATCAGCAGGTGATTGTTGACTTTTCAGTTTCTCCTGCATGTATATTTGAACATATTATCATTTAGTAAAGGGGGAACTACTGTGTATATCAATGTTCTAAAAATCGCTAGGCGAAGACGACGCGCTACAGGGGCGCCTAGGGCCCAGGGTGCCTAGGCGGCGCCTAGGCGGCGCCCAGGCGCTTTTAGGGTTTTTAGGGGTTTTTAGGGTTTTAAGGGGGGGTTTTAGGGTTTTTACGGGGGGTTTTAGGGTTTTACGGGGGGTTTTTAGGGTTTTAAGGGGGGTTTTAGGGTTTTATGCCTCTTTCTTGTCTAACACTTGGGAAAACTTAGATGTTCGCCCGGATGAAAGTCATGAAACCCTAATTGCCTAGAAGGACCCAAGAGGGCCTGAAGGGCCTGAAGGGGCCTAGGAGCGCCTAGAAGGGCCTAGGAGCGCCCGTGCAGGGCCTAGGAGCGCCTAGGGGGCCCGTAAGCGCCCGTAAAATCGCCCAAAGACCCCGTCGCCCGGCGAGGTCGCCCGAGCCAAGGCGAGACGCCCGGGTGCGCCTGGGCCTAGGCGAGCGCCTAGGCGGCCACCCAGGGCAATTTTTAGAACATTGGTTTGCCGTGCCATCGCATAATGTCACTGCATGTTTGCAGTGACATTGCATAATGTGACAGCATTATTGTTTTTGGTGCTTTGTGGTTACTATGGCTTTCATGAGTTCTTGAATGTGGCTGTTTGCATCTTGTAATGCTTTTGTCAACCTGACATTTTCTTCCTGGATCTGTTTCTCTTCCAAATCCTGCATCATTTTTATTTAATGTGAGTTTGGGTGTCGTTAAGTAATTTATTTTGCATTTTTTGTGTTTTGTAAAAATGGAAGTAGTAGTTTTACCTTTGCTGGTGGTGGTGTAGGTGTCAGCAATGTGAATGATGGAGTTCTTCCCAATTTTTGCTCATCTTCTTTTGATCTTTTCTCTTTCCCTTCCCTTCCTTTTGCAATGTACTATCTTCATACTCAATATCTTGCTGGTGATGATCATCATCATTCTCAGTTTCTCTTTCTTCATCATGATCATCATCCACATCTGCAGCCTCAGTTTCTTCTTGATTATCATCTTCATCTCCTCCTTCACTCTTTCCTCTTTCATCATCATTATCATCAACATCTTCTACTCCAATTTCTTCTTCATCATCATCAACATCAACATCTTCACTATCATCCTCTTCTTCTTCATCCTCATTGTCTTCCGATTCATTCTGATCATCTTCGTCTTCATCCTCCGTGCATCCTTTAATTCTCATGATTTCAGGCAATGTTGCTTTCAATTCTCCAACTTTGAACTGTTTCATGTTGTATAACCAAACTTTATGAGTAATATTTTTTTATGATGCCTCAAAAGTTCATTGTTATGCCTTGAAAGTGTAGTGATATGCTGGAAAATTGCGGTTACATGTGATGAAAATGCAGTGACATGTGCTAAATTGCAGTGACATGGGATGAAATTGCAGTGACATGGGCTAAATTGCAGTGACATTACTTGAAAATGCAGTGACATTACTTGAAACTACATTCACATTCATCAAAACTACATTGACCTTGAATTATATGTCACTTTTAAGTTATTAGTGTATTATTTACCTCATGTTCTCCTCTTTTTTTAAGCTTTGCAATTGTCAGAACATTCTTCAGTTGCCTGATATCCCACTTTGTTATCCTTGGGATCCATAGCTTTTGCTTTGTTTTGTTCTCCTCTGATGTTCTTTTTTCTTCTTCTTATTGTGCAAGATCCGTTATCATATCTGTGTGCTCGCAGAACTAGTACTGTAACATAAAATTATATAATTTGTATTAGAATGCATTGATATTACTTTAAAACATTATGTGTAGCACGGTACAAATAGAATGAAATGTGTTTGTAGGAAACATACCAGCAACATCACAGTGCATCCATTTACTGTTCTTGGTTGATCGGAGCTTTTGTCAAGGCCTTTTCTTTCAGTTCTTTCACTATATGGGATGACTAGTTAAATGATTTGCATGTACTTATGTCATCCACATAGTTTAGGAATGACCAGGGTACTTTCTGGCCTGATGTGGCACAAAAAACTGTTGCAATCAATAGAAGACACAATAGTTTTACTGTGTCTTCAACTGATGTTCCATCGGTCTCTTTCACTTTTACCTTTTTCAGCTCCTTTAGGCTGCTTATGCTGATTCTGTCAATCTTATCAAACAGCCTTGTTTTTATTGGTATCTCCTTTGTTGCATCATATCTCATTACTGGCATCTCTTCTTTCCCATCTTCTATTCCAAATAATAGTTTGACATCTTTGGCTGTTGGAAAGTGATAGCTCTTTCCAATCTTGAATGCACCATTTTGTTTGTTGTATGTGCTTATTAGGTCATCAAGCATTCTATTTCTTTTTTCTGTCATTTCTAATCTTTTGCTTGTGGAATGCTTCAAACATATGCTTGAATGGTGTTTCTCTAATGATTGTCCAATGTTTCTCTCTTATTTGCTTATTTGTCTCCTGCATCATTTGGACGATGCTGTTCAGTGTGGATATGTATTGTTCTCTTGTCCTGTAAAGATTAGAATATTTTAGTTAAACATAAATGCAGTGAGATGATTTTTGGATCATCAATTGGCGCTAGAAGGAGGGCATTTTTTTGTGAGTAATTTGTCCATGGAATTTGCCTGAACATGAAGAACGTAAACACCATCTCCGGTAGCTACGGCGGCCACACCAAAGACCCTATTCCTTTGGTGATTAACAACGGTGGCCCCATCGAAGCCGTGGTGGATCGAAATGGACGATCGATTGACTCCGATACCACAACACCCTTTACGGAAAAGAAAGAGATTTCCTCCAAAGAATTGGCGAACATGGCTTACTACACCAAAGACCCTATTCCCTTGGTGATTAACAATGGTGGCCTCATCATCGAAGCCGTGGTGGATCGAAATCATCGAAGCCGTGGTGGATCGAAATCCAGCGTATTTGTATTGACACCGGAAGCGCGGTTAGCATTTTATACTACTCTACTTTACGTTTGATGCACTTAAATAACTTTGAGTTAGCCCCAGCCACTACACCCTTATTCGGCTTTGCCGATCCGCCTGTGTATCCTGAGGGCACCATTGTCCTCCCTACCACCTTCGGCCAACCTCCCCTAGGCCGAACTCTCATAGTTGAGTACGTGGTGGTTAAGGCACCATCCCCTTATAATATAATTTTGGGGCGACCCCCATTGATCAGTTTACAGGCAGTCGTGTCACTCACGCACAATAACCTAAGATTCTTGGTCCAATGGAGGCCTTGGAAATCGTGGGCAACATGGATCAGGCGAGAAGCTGCTGCGCGTCCGGAGCAGATGGAGCTGTCGAGTCTGGACCACTCCCTATCGAGGAATTGCTACCCGAGGGAGAGGAAACTTGGTCCTCTGATGACAAAATAGAAGAAGTATGCATGTGGGTAGATCGAAAGGATCGGACCGTCGCGGTAGGATTATGGATCCCCGACCTACACAAAGAACAGCTGGTAGACCTGCTAAAGGAATTTAAGGACGTGTTCGCCTGGACTACGGAAGAGATGCCTGGTTTGTCCCCCGCTTTAGCTATGCATCAGTTGAATGTCGACCCGAACCGGAGACCAGTCCGCCAGAAAAAGAGGTATTTTGCACAAGAGCGGATGGACGCCGTTAAGAAGGAAGTGACCAAGCTGCTCCAGGCCAACATCATTCGAGAAGTAAGTTACCCCGACTGGCTGGCAAACCCGTCTTAGTAAAGAAACCTGACAGAAGTTGGAGGATGTGTGTAGACTTTACAGACCTCAACCAAGCTTGCCCCAATGACTGTTACCCCTACCCAATATAGATCGAATGGTGGATTCGACCATAGGGTTCGGAGTCTTTGGTTTCCTAGACGCTTACAGGGGTTACCATCAGATTGTCATGGACCCCCAGGACGCCGCAAAAACCTCGTTCATCACTGAATATAGGACGTACTTCTACAAGACTATGCCATTCGGCCTAAAAAGTGCTGGAGCAACCTACCAAAGGGCCGTCAACAAGATATTTGCAGACCAGATTGGGAAGTGTATGAAGGTGTATGTGGATGACCTCCTAATCAAAAGCAAGACCCTGGAGCAATACCTGATGGACGTAAAGGAAGTCTTTGAAGTACTCAGAACTTCACAGATGAAGCTTAATCCAAAAAATGCACATTCGGAGTTCGAACCGGAAAGTTCTTGGGCTATATGATATCCAAGGAAGGTATCAGAGCTAACCCGGACAAGGTAGAAGCGCTAAGAACCATGCCAACACCAAGGAACGTCAAAGAAGTCCAGAGGTTAATAGGAAGGATGGCCGCGTTCGGACGCTTCTTGTCTAAGTCGGCTCAGCGACACCTCCCATTCTTTAAGATCTTGAAACAAGCTAGCCCGTTTAAATGGGACGAAGAGTGCCAGCAAGCCTTCGAAGATTTGAAAGCCTACCTAGCCGAGCTGCCCACGTTAACCTCACCACAGCCGGGAGATACATTATTCGCCTACTTAGCAGTATGTGGCGAGGCCATAAGCGCTGTCCTCGTCAAGGAACAGGGCAGAATGCAGAAGCAGATTTTCTACGTCAGTAAGGCCCTTCGCGGTCCAGAGGTCAGATACTCAAAGTCCGAGAAGCTTGTATTAGCCTTAGTACATACCTCCCGAAAACCGAGACCTTATTTTCAGGCTTACCCGATAGTTGTAATTACCGACCAGCCTCTTCGATAAATATTAGCTCGTCCAGAAACATCAGCCAGGTTAACAAAATGGGTGGTAGAATTAGCTGAGTATGATTTGGATTTCCGCCCCCGAACGGCTATCAAAGCTCAAGCACTAGCAGATTTCCTAGCAGAAGAATCAACCATAACCGCCGATCAGGGTCAATCGAGCGCCGAGGTCGGGTACTGGTCACTGTATGTCGATGGAGCCTTTAACAAAGATGAGACCGGGGCAGGACTCCTTCTCATCAGCCTAAAAGGTGAGGAATTCCCCTACGCACTCCGATTCAACTTCCCGGCCACCAACAATGAAGCCGAATACGAAGCTCTGATCGCCGGACTCACTTTAGCATCTAAGTTGGGGCAAAGAGTTACATCGATTCTCAGTTGATCGTCAATCACGTAAAAGAAGAATACGAAGCCAAGGAAGAGCCTATGAAGAAATGCCTAGCTGTAGCCAACGATCGGCTGATGGCCTTTCACACAGTCATTATTGAGCAAGTACCCCGATCTCAGAATCGACGGGCCGATGCCCTCTCCAAGTTAGCATCTAATTTCGTTTCCAACAAAAAAGTGTTAGTGGAACTATTGCAGGAAAGAAGCAGTGACGCCCATGAGGTCCAACCGATCATCCAAAAGGATATATGGATGGACCCCCTAGTATCATATCTCCGCAATGGAATATTGCCAGAGGATAAAGTATTGGCAAGAAAGATAAAATTCTGAGCTACCCTCTACTCACTCTTTGACAACATACTTTATAGGAAATCTTTCGTGGCGCCCTGGCTCAGGTGCACGACCGACGAGGAAGGGAATTATCTACTCCGGGAAATCCATTTAGGGATTTGTGGAAACTATCCCGGGGCTCGGACGTTAGCACGAAAATGTCGACTATTCGGCTATTGCTGGCCGACCATGAAACAAGATGCCGAGGACCTTGTTCGCAGGTGTAATTCTTGCCAGGTACACGATCATATATCCCATCAAGCTTCTCATCAAATTACCCCTTTAATCGCAGCATGGTCTTTCGATCGGTGGGGGGTCGACCTGGTCGGACCCCTACCTCGGGCGCCGGGAAACCTCAGATTTTTGGTGGTCGCTGTAGATTAATTCACCAAGTGGGTGGAAGCCGAAACCCCTCACCACAATCACCGCTAAACTCATTCAGAAATTCCTCTGGAAAAACATAGTTTGCCGGTACGGGATTCCAAATATTTTGATATATCAGACAATGGCACACAGTTCGAGAATAAGGGAGTCCGATCCTGGTGCGCCGAATTAGGAATTTCCCAACACTTCACTTCGGTAGGCTATCCCCAAGCAAATGGCCAAGTTGAACAAACCAATCGACAGATCAAGGTCGGCCTAAAGAAAAGGCTCGAAGAAGAAGGAGAAAGTTGGGTAGAACATCTACCGAATAATCTATTTGCATACCGAACGACCCCAAATACGGCCACAGGCGAAACACCTTTCTCCCTGGCCTATGGAACTGAATCCGTTATACCTGCGGAGATCGGATTACCCTCACCAAGGCTCGAGCTTCACGCAAAGACAAATATGGAATTGGATTTCAGACACGCCAAGGATGACCTGGAGGAGAACAGGGAGATAGCATTCATCCGAATGGCCAAATACAAGCAAAAGCTTTCTCAGTACTATGACAGTAAAGTGAAACACTCGTACTTTAAGGAAGGAAACTTGGTACTTCGAAAAAAACAAGTTAGCAAGCAAGGTCCCGAGGGCAAACTAGACCCGAACTGGGAAGGACCTTACAAAGTGGTCAATGTGCATGGAAAGGGTGCTTATCAGCTGGCCGACTCTCGGGGGAAGACCATCCCAGGAGTTGGCACACCAACAACTTGCGAAAGTTCTATCCGTGGAACATATCTCTTCAAACAGCCCCTACAGGGCTGGTCCTTTCTTTTAAAAGCTTTGTTTTATCTTTTTGCCATCTGAATAAAATTGCTTTTATCATTTATTTATCGGCAACATTTATTACAGATTACAATACTCATGTTAAGCGTCAGTCCGAACTGACCCCGCTCTCCGCATCTTTAAGACGAGAAGTCAGCACTAGCTTGGCCCTGCTCATCCTTCATACACCACGCGAGACGTCAGCCCCGCCTGACCCTGCTCACCAAAAATTCATATGACATGTCGACCCAATCCGACCCTTACCGCGGTGCCTTGTAACAAAATTTTAACTATTTGCACAAATAATACATAATATACACTAGTATGCCATCCCTGAATAATCATAGGCATGACATACTAGGGGGCAACTACATCACTCACAAAATACAAATACAAATCACGGTGGTCAATCACGGTCAAACAAAACAAAAGTGTCAATCACGGTCAAACAAAACAAAAGCTTCAAAATTTCATTAACTCCAAAAGCGTAATTACAAAAAAATTACCGAACTACAAAATCTACACTATCAAAATATAAAAACTGAGCCTGCATAGGGTACTTCGCCTCGAGATCCACCCCCGCTTGAAATTCCTTCACCCAAAGAGAGTACATCGATTCGGCGTCAGGGCTATGCAAGTCGGAGTGAGCCAAGATGTCAATTGTAAGGTCCGGATGAAGGACCCTACAATCGTTTACCCCTAGTGTGTAGCTAGTTCTCACAACAGGGCTCAGCAGCCGCTTTAAGGATTCAATAAAGGCAGAGGATGCCTTGTAATCTTTAACGGCTTGAGCCAAGGCCTCTTGTAGACGAGCAGGGAAAGCTCGGACAATTGCCTCGGATGCCGAGAGCTCCCCCGAATCCTTCCGACATGACCGTCTAGCTCAGCTTCTTTTTCTAAGTGTTCGTTCATGAACTCCTGGAGACGAGCGTCATATTCAGACCTTAACGCCTTCGCCATTTCCTCTTGTAACCACAACTTCTCTTCAAGTTCTTGTATTCGATCATCTTTGGACTTTAGATCGAAGCCCCCTTCTCCATTTCAGCAGACGAACGCGCAAGACGTCAAAAAATCTCTTCACCTATGACCGACCCCTGAAATAGCGCGACGTGCAATCAAGATCACTCAGAAAGAAAGTACTAAGGAAACAAAGGACACTTACGTATCTCATAGCTTCGAAGCCCGCTTCGATTAAGTCCAGGTCGGACATCTGAGAAACGTCTCGCACATAATCGGCTGCATAAGGCGAAGTCTGGAGATCGCCCCTGTGTTCTGGATAGCATCTACGGGAGCCGACTCCGGGAGAGTCGGGCACTCGTCCTTTTGGAGGGAGCTTGTGTTCCACCGTCCTAACAGAGAATCCCCACCGTCTCGAACAAAGAAGAAACGCCCCTGCCATGCATTGTACTTGGGACCCTCGGGCATCATTTCCTTCACTCCCGATCGACGGGAGAAGTGGTACCATCCTTTTAACCCAGGGCTCTGGGCTATACGATAAAAGGTCCGGAAGAGACCCGCCGAAAACCGTACCCCAACTGCTCGGCACAGTATTGCGAAACCTATCACCGTTCTAACTCCAGAGGGAGCTAGTTGAGCCACTCTCAAGCCGTAGTGCCGCAAGACAGATACAACAGCAGGGAACAATGGCAGCCTTAGACCCGCAAGACCGATACAATGAACTCCCGACGGACGTTTTCTAAGCTATCAATCCTTACAAATTGTAGTGCTATGAGCGGAGTCGTATCCTCGTGGAAATGAAGGCATAATTCAAAGTGTGGTTAAACACCAAGAAGCTATTATTAACTCGATCTAGACCCGTTAGCTCTCAACTAAGCCTCGTAGATCAAAAATATCCATTCGGAGGACGAGATGCAAATGGACGAGGGTACTCCTAAGAAAGACAACTACACGAGGTATGAAATGAACTCCCATACGGCCAGCTTTAAGATATCAATTAAACAGGTGATTTAACGTAATAATATCGTGAGCACAATTTTAATAAGATTTATCTCTCCCAAGACAAATCTGCCCCCGGGTAGGAAATCGGATTCCGTTGTCACGTTTTCACTCGGCCAATTTTACCCTCCGGTCTTTCTATTACGATCTCGTATTCTAATCGCGAGTTGTCAATTCATTAGATTACGTTTCTAGTAAAAATCGAGTGGCTAATTCAATTTTTACTTTCATTAAGTGCAAACAAAAAGAGATTCATTATAATTGATTTTAATCATTATTACTAGAGTCGATCATCCATTTTACCAAACAGATTAACTAATTCAGATTCATATCTTGGCTAGATATATTTTTAACTTAACATAATTAACATATATAATATATAAATAGAAATAGAAATAGTAAACATAATAATATTAGAATATATTACCGATTACAACTGCTGAATCGGGGTCGTTTCCACCGGATGTAGTATAACAAAGCTTCGATTTTAACAATCTTCGATAATTATTCCGCCATTACAACGTACTATAACTACTTTATTTATATATAAAAACATATATATACATACATAGACATACGTATACATACGGGCCCCAAAAATAAAAATAAAAGAAGATAGATGAAATATATATATATATATATGGATGTATATATATATTTTGGGACGTGTGTGTGTGTGTGTGTGTGTATATATATATATATATATATATATATATATATATATATATATAAAGTGTTTGCAAAAAATAAAGAAGGAAAGAAAAAAAGAACGGAGAAGGGGGAAAAGAGGGGACATTTATTTAGTCTACTTTAGAAAATATATATAGCCTACAAAAGGGGGGCCGGACTGGGCCGGGTAAGGGCCGGACCGGGCCGGGCTAATCATTACATTCATCCCTCTTAATTATTCAATTTTCTGGATATAATTTTATATTTTGAAATAAAACTTCTAAAATTCATATCTTGAGTTCTAGATCAAAATGTCGTAATAATGATCATTAATTTGTCTCCCGACGTATCCCGTATTCTTGACAAATATATTCCACACTGCTTTGGGCCAAAATCGAGGCCAACCCGTGACTCCTCATGATATCCTGAGTAGCCTTCTGAATCTTATACCTAAAGAGAGGATCAAAGGTGTTTGACGACGGGGAAGATGAGGAGGCAACGGATATCGGTTGGGGAGGAGCCCAAGGGATTTCTTCAAACACCACGGGTCTGGTCCAGGATTCCCTGAGGAATGCTTCGGTCCTAGGAGAAAGCGGTTCCTCTCCAGAAGAATCGGACATATGGGAAGCAGGAGCAAAACCAAAGAAAGGATAGCTATACGAAAGTAGTAGTGAAAAATGGGAAAACAACCAAGAATGAAGTGACGTTTGGAGTGGCGTGTTTTTAACCCCCCACTTGCCTCGATAAAACAGCCTCAGTGGGCAACGATGCCTCGTTTCCCGAGATAGCCATAAATACGTCATAACTAGCCTTGCTATCTGGAAACTTCACATTAGTTTTAAAATCCGCAAGTTAAACCTCCGTGCCGAGCCACCACCTCGATAGATCCAAACTGACCAACCAAGGGTCGGCTGGATCTAGGGGGCGTATGACGATGCCAAGAATTGTACCTACCTACGTGGTACCTCCTTAGTGGCTCAACGATAAATGTGGAGAGAACAATGCTAAGGACCTCACTAGTGTAGCTCGTCCACTCGCCCTTTTCCTTCTAGGTCGGTCGGTGCCCAGGCATGACTTTTGGTGCTTACGGGTACATCTTGCACCCAGTTCCGACCTCCTGAGGTTGGTTGGTATAAGTTCTCTAGTCTGACCGCGACTGGCCTTGGTGCTCGGTGTAGGTCACCATATCTATAAACCAGTTTTAGTCGGTGTTAGTCCGGCTATGCTCCCCGACCTCCATAGGTCGGCCGGGCAGCGTTAGTCAGTTTGGACTGTGTCGTCAGCCCGAATCCATTTCTCGTCCTATTCCCATTTAGGTCGGCCAACCCTTGTGCTTTACTCAACCCATATCCGATCCTCGTGGTCGGTTTGGTCCCTCTCCAATCCACCATAATTACACCTAACCGAGCGGTTTCTAGTTCGGCTCCCTATCCCTCGGAACGGCCCATGCATAGAAGGTTTGACCTGTCTAGTCCAAGTCGTCCAAGTTGGTCAGAGTAAATCTCTTATCATATTTCCCACGTGTTTAATAGATACAGATACCTATGGAAAGAATCCTGAGCCATAAAGGCTCCAATCTCTACCATTTAATACAAATATTCGAATACTATAATTATCTCCTAAAATTGAGGAGATAAGCCAACCATAATCTATTTTCCTTAGGGAACACGGTAATCAGTGTCCATCACAGACACGGCACACGCTAACCCTAGGGCACAAGTCCCCCTATATAAACAACTCCCTAAGGAACTACGAAGATTTGATTCCAATCCCACCATTGGATACGTAGGCAGCTTGAGAAACACCTCAAGTGCAGTCTAAAACACCCCAAGAATTATCCCCTCGTTTTGTTCTTCATATTATGGGAAGTTTCTTCAATTTTTGGATCATCAACCAGTTCTTTTTAATATCGACCTCAAGAGAAATACTGTAATATTTTCTTATCTTAAGCATTGCAAAAACACATAAAATAAAAAACACCAAGAAATGACCGGCGGTAATGTAGATTGTAAAGAAAAATTACATATAATATTATATTTTTACTTAATGTAAACAAATATGTACAAAAACAGTCAATCCTGTATCGAGTCTAGAGATAAGACATAAAGATCTAAGAGCATTAATACTAGATACTCTAAGTTCTTCTACATCTCTAGAATAGGGAGAAAAGTTAAAGATATGGCTGAAAATAAACAACACCAGCCACCCTATCCCCACCCTATATTAGAGTAAATGAACAGTTCCACCTTATATTTGGGGTGGAACTGTAGCTATCCTTACATATTTTTTTATTGCTTTTATTTCCTTCTCTCCTCTTCCTCGACAATTTCCCTCCATTCCTTCCCTCAATTTCCTCCCTCCATTAACGTCTCAAATTGTAAAATATCAGCTAGCAGTGCTCTGAAAATTTGGACAGGGCTTCACAAGTCGATTATTCAGCGAAATAAAGAGGTAATTTTTCTAAAATTTGGACAGGGCTTCCCAAATTGATTATGGGGTTTGGCGAATTTCCCTGAAATTTCTGTGCCTACGCCTATTTTCTTGATACACTTCTAAAACACTCAACTTTGAGTTCTTTGCCAAATGAAATTATTTCTTGTGAATGGTCTCTTTATTCTTGTGAATGGTCTCGTTATATTTCTGGTAGAAAACTTTGAGGGTAGAGATTTTGAATTAGAATTGTATTCGAATTGAATTGCATCGGAAACTCCTGCCATGTTTTACACTTGTGATTTTCCTAAATTTGTGTTCCCACTTTGATCATTCCTCAATATTCAAGCTTTTGTCACATTGATCTAATGTGAAAGCTCAAAGGTAAGATCTTTGGCTTTCTTTTATTTATTATTGTAATGATGTTTCTGATAAACTAATCAATGATCTTAGTTACAGTAGGTAGATTATCAAATGACTGATCTGACGTTCTTTGATTTCTTACGGGCCGGTTGCGTTTTTACTTTACAGGAAGGGGATTGAGTAGAGAATTGTATAGTAAATAAAACATGGCATGTACTTGACTTGACATTCTTAACCAAGTCTGAAACTGGATCAGAGCTTTTGATGGCACATATAAACATCCTTGGTTTTGCTTGATATTATTGAGCACAATGAGTTCATCATGCTCTAGATTCTGAAAAATTATATGAACACTACATCATGCTACTATGCACTTATGTACTAATGATCAATAACGGAGACATATTTCGGTTTCATCATAATCAATGTTCTACGAATGTGTACATATACAATGTTGTAACTGCATAATTCTCGATTCTGGAAAGCTGTAAGCCAAAACAGGGATATGTTCAAGACAAAATCTTAACACATGCATTTGCATACATAGCTAAACCAGATTGAAACTTCATACCTTATTGAGACAGAATTGAAAACAAAGGTGAAAACAAAATAGATAATAATAGAACTTCATATATATTATTGGAGGAAAAAGCCTAAAGTCTAGCACAAATTAATACATTATATTATTGGATAATACATTTCTTGCAACTGAATGATAGCCATGTTGCGGTGGTAGCTGTTTGTTTAGTTGGCGTATGGATGTTCACGTTTTCATCAGTCGTTCCTGTTCAAACTTCAAGTATATCTACAGAACAGGGGAATAATGATGTTGTGAATGAGAATACACGGGTGAGTGATACTAGTGGTACCGCGAGCAATGCTGTAAAAGATGATACTAGTGAGACTAGTTCAAATGATAATAATGACTGGAATTCAAAGCAGTTTGAGGATAAACATCTTAGTTTTCACTATTTCTTGTGAATGGTCTCGTTAAACATCTTTATTTTATTTCAGGCTTGAAAGAAACGACTTTTCATCTCGATTTCTTTGTGTTTTGGACAAATTCCCTCTGTGCTTTTGCTTTGAATCTTGTTGTGTTTCTTCATTTTTATGGTTCCTTGCTTAATCCAAAATTATTAGATTCAACATGTTTGAGCTTCTATCTCATGACAAGTTTTGGTAAGGCCCTGCTTGTGATAGATCTTTTATCTCAGCTTGTTGTCTTTTACATGTTTATTTCTTGTTGGAAGACTATCAAGTGATGAAATGTTGGGGATTGATAGTGTTAAGTACACATATGGCTGGGGAGGGGCAAAGTTAAACTAGAGCTTGGACATTAGTTTGGAAATTTGGGGACAAAAATGGCATGGAGGAAATTTGTAAAAATGCAGGAAGTAGCAAGACTTCTACCGTATGTTATGTGTTTATATATGATGGTTGAACTTTGTAGTCATCCGTTGTGAATTAGTTTTATTAGTTGTCTTTGGTTATTTGTTGATCCCTTATGAAACTAACAATCCATTTGATAACCTACACGATAATAGGTATGTTATGTTCTAAAAAAATTACATTATGTTCTATTTTTTTATTTTTATTTCAGGTATGGATGATGATATTTCAGGAATTTAGCGCATGGCGGAAATGGGTGGCGATTACTCCCAAACAAGTGGTTACTCTCAGGTTACACCAATACACGATCTAGACACTCATATTGATTTGGAAATGGATGATAATGGTAGAAAAGAAGATCGAAAAAATTTCACAGTAGATGATTCTCTTGTTGGTTTTTGCTTTTCTTAACACAAGTCTAGATCCAATTCATGGCACCGATCAAAAGGCAGGTCAGTTTTGGAGTAAGATTGGTGCATACTAGAAAGAGCACAGTGCGGGAAAGTACGTTGCACGTTCAAATAAATCCCTTCAAAATCGATGGAGCAACATTCAACTAGGGGTAAACAAGTTTTATGGATTTCTCATTCAGACGGAATCAGGCGCTACATCTGGTTTAACCCAACAAGATTTGGTATGTGTACTTCCTACTATATATGAATTAAATAAATGTTTCAATATAGATAGATGTCCGCATAGCTCACATACTCTAGTATCGCTTGACCCAACAATATTTAAATTGTATTCATTTTGATATTTAACTTTTTTTCTTGCAGATTGACAAGGCCAAAGCGATATACCGAACTCAGGTAGATAGTCCATTTAAATACGAACACTGTTGGAATAAATTGAAGCATCATGTAAAGTGGATGAAATATGTTAGTCAAGGATCATCAAAAAGAAAAACATCTTCACATGACACAATTAATCTAGATGACGGGGAGAACACTAGTGGTGATTTTTCCAACTTAGTCAGACCACCGGGAAATAAGCAATCAAAGGGTGTTCCGGAGGAAGCTTCAAAGAAGAAAAAAGGTAAAGCATGTGACACAAGCCAATTCGACCTCACCTTTAATAAATGGACAGAAGGAAAGGACAAGAATGATGATGTCAAAATGCAGTTCTCCAGGGAACGTTTTGAGACGCAAAAGAGTAACTTTGAAAGACAAATGGAGATGCAAAAAAGTAAACTTGAAATTGAGATGAAAAGAGAAGAAGCTGATCACATAAGAGCAGAGGCAGAGCATGCAAGAGCAAAGGCAGAGCAAAGATAAAGAGAATGGTAATCGAACAAAGGAAGAGACTGCAATTATGATGATGGATCTAAATTCATTGAGTGGCTATCAACAAGACTATTTTAAACGACTTCAGGCTGATATTTTATCTAGTCGTGGCTTTGATCGGTAGTTTATGTGGTATTTTTTATTTTTTTTTATCTAACTTATCTAGCCTTTTTTTTACCGAAGCATGAAAGACTATGCTTGTTTTTGTGTTGTGTGACTTTCCTTTTATGTAGTCTGACGACTACTTGGAAAAATATCATTTTGTCGCTAGGCTTTTTTTATTGGATTGATCTATGCTAAATCAATCGAGCAAATGCATTTATCGGATGAATATTTCTTGTACCCTTTGACACTTTAATTCAAGTTATTCAATCCAAATAGAAAATACAACAAAAACAACATAACAATATTTTTTTAACATAATTTTTTATTAACGAAAACTGGAAAAAAAAATTACAATAGACGAACCAACTTGCTTTTATAAAGTAAACACCTTTGTACCAAATCCCGCCTCATTAAAACCTCTAAGAGGAAAGAGTACGGCTATTCAGTGCCGAGTCAAATTCAAAAGTAAAAACATATTGATTTCTAAATAACAAAACACATAATTATAAAATATCGGAAGATATTCAAAACCACCAAACTTTACGTTTGACTATATAGATTCCATAGATGCTCGACTAGATCTTCTTGAAGTTGGCTATGCACGGTTCTATCTCTGATATCACTAACCCTCTGAATGAAAGAACTAAATTCTGGAATACGAGTTTGTGATACAATTGGAACTGGAGGACTTGCAAAAATCTGTTCATATTCGGAGATATCGGGTTGTGGGTGAAGTTCTCTCTCATCCTCCACAATCATATTGTGCATTATAATACATGCCAACATGATGTTATTGAGAGTGGCGTGGTCAAAATATCATGCAGGACCACGGACAATTGCGAATCTAGCCTGAGCACCCCGAATGCGCGTTCAACGTCCTTTCTCGCAGATTCTTGAGCCGCACTAAAATATTTGGTCTTTCGGTTCATTGGTAAAGGAATTGATTTGACAAATGTTGCACATGGGGGATATATCCCATCAACTAGATAATACCCCTTATTGTAGTTGTGACCATTAATGGAGTAGTTAACCTGAGGACCCTCACCTCTAGTTAATTCAGAAAATACATGCGACCGTTCTAGCACATTGATATCATTATGTGACCCCGGTAACCCAAAGAATGCATGCCAAATCCATAAATCATTAGATGCTATAGCTTCTAAGATGAGTGTAGGTTCATGACAATGACCAGTGAACATACCTTTCCAAGCAGTTGGACAATTTTTCCACTTCCTATGCATACAATCTATATTGCCCAACATTCTTGGAAAGCCACGAGCTTCACCGATTTGAAGTAATTTTGAAATATCCTCTGAGTTTGGTTTGCATAGATACTCAGGACCAAATACATCAATGATTGTTTGAACAAAGTACCTCATGCTTTTAATGGCAGTGCTTTCTCCAATTTGTATATATTCATCCATGAAATATGTTGTTACCCCATATGCCAACATTAGCAGTGCTGCAGTTGTTTTTTGAAGAGACGACAAACCTAATTTGCCGGCAGCATTTCTTTTTTGTTGAAAGTATGACTCGTGTGCTTCCACAACATTGTGTATCCGCATGAATAGATCACGACTCATCCGAAATCTCCTACGAAACATGTGAGCTGGAAAAACGGGTTGAGTTGCAAAGTAATCTTTGAATAAACGTTCATGCCCTTGTGAAATGTCACGATCAATAGATGATCGTGGTCTTCTAGAGCTTTCCCCTTGGGCCACAATCTCTTCCCTTGCACGTTTGAAAGCTAAAATCTGAAGCATTCGTCGTTGTCTTCATCGATTCCATACAAAAAATCGTCCAAAAAGCTATCACAATCGTCGCTTGCACACAAAAAATCGTCATCACTCATTGTGTTAATAATATTTTTTTTTTGAGTGGAGTGTTGGCAGGACTTCTTAAAAATGAACTAAAAAATTCAATTGTGATGAAATGTAACGATGAAGTGAGTTCTATTTATATATATGTGACCGGTGGAATATAGCCGTTGGAATATAGTCGTTGGAGTAAATTTGAATTTTGAATTTTAAAAGTTAGTTGAAAAGTTAGTTTTGAAAAAGTTATTTGTAGATGAAGAATGAATATTTTAATGGTGTAGGGATAGAGATAGGGATGTTGATGTAGAGTATTATAAACTTAGTTGTTGTAAAGTAGGGATATGTATTTTTTAATGGTATTTTTGGGGATAGGATAGGGAGACTGGTATTAAGCATTGCAACCCTTGTGCTCTTGGGGATAGGGATAGGGAGACTGGTATTAAGACTGGTATTAAGCATTGCAACCCTAGTATTAAGCATTTCTCATCTTATTCCCATTTAGGTCGGCCAACCCTTGTGTTCTGCTCAACCCGTATCCAATCCTCGTGGTCGGTTCGGTCCCTCTCCAATCCACCATACTTACACCTAACCGAGCGGTTTCTAGTTCGGCTCCCTATCCCTCGAACGGCCCAGGCATAGGAAGGTTCGACTTGTCTAGTCCAAGTCGTCCAGGTTGGTCAGAGTAAATCTCTTATCATATTTTCCACGTGTTTAATAGACAGATACCTATGGAAAGAATCCTGAGCCATAAAGGCTCCAATCTCTACCATTTAATACAAATATTCGAATACTATAATTATCTCCTAAAATTGAGGAGATAAGCCAACCGTAATCTATTTTCCTTAGGGAACACGCTAATCAGTGTCCATCACAGACACGCCACACACTAACCCTAGGGCACAAGTCCCTCTATATAAACAACTCCCTACGGAACTACGGAGATTTGATTCCATTCCCACCATTGGATACGTAGGCAGCTTGAGAAACACCTCAAGTGCAGTCTAAAACACCCCAAGAATTACCCCCTCGTTTTGTTCTTCATATTCTGTGAAGTTTCTTTAGGCTGTCATCAAGAGAAGGAACCCGAAACTGAAGGAGACGATTTTTGGATCAATAACCAGTTCTTTTTAATATCGACCTCAAGAGAAATACTGTAATATTTTCTTATCTTAAGCATAGCAAAAACACATAAAATAAAAAACACCAAGAAATGACCGGCGGCAATGTAGATTGTAAAGAAAAATTACATATAATATTATATTTTTACTTAATGTAAACAAATATGCACAGAAACAGTCAATCTTGTATCGAGTCTAAAGATAAGACATAAAGATCTAAATCATCGAATCTCTCTTTTCCTCTTCAACCAAAAAAAGAAAAAAAAAAAAAAGATGCCCCTTTCACTTAAAACAAGGGGCAAGAACCCATAGTATAGTATCATGATGTATTTTTAGAACCTCGATGAAAGAATCTGTTTATAAATTTAATAAACTTGAAATATGGTATCCTCCTGCTTATGTATCTCATATTCAAGATTGAGTTTTTTATTAAATCAAATCACGCATATAAATATGTATTTTTTTTTCCTTTACTAATATTTCTTTTTCCCCATTGAATATGAGGTTTTAATGAGACATATCATATTAGTTAAGATACCATAAGAGATCAAAAGGGTTATGTAAAACTAAACGGGGTAAAGTGTCATTTCTCCTTAAATAAAAAAATTAAATAAAAGAGTATTTTATAGAGAGATTGAGGGAAAAGGACAAAAAAAAATTACAAAATGAATAAGTAGGACACACTCATTTTTTTAATTGCAAAAAGGACAAACAATTTCAGACAGACAAAATTACCCCTTTTATTAAAGGGACGCGTGCCTATGCATTCTTCCGCTGTTTCAGGTTTGTTTTGTTTTTTTTTTTTTGTTTTTTTTTTTTAAACATCTGTAACTTTTGATTTATAACTCCGATCATCGAAATTTTTTCACCAAAATTCATATTTTTTTTCGCTCTTTAATTTGGGCCCAAATACGATACCCTTCCGACGTAAATTTTGAAAGCCGAAAAAATATTTCCATTAACCGAAGCGTTTTTTTAATAAATGACCGTAACTTTTGATTTAGAACACTGATAATCAAAATTGTTTCACCAAAGTTCATATTTTTTTTATCTTCATTTTGAGATCTCATTTGATATCTTTTCGACGTAGTATTTGAAAGCCGAATTTAATCACATCATTTACACTAACACAGTATCAGTAAACAATATCAGTATCAGAATCAGTAAATAGTATCAGTATTACTATCAGTAAACAATATCAATATCAAAACAGTATCAGTATCAGTAAACGGTATCAGTATCGGTATCAGTATCAATAAATATTATCAGGCTCATTTAAGGCTTAATTCAAGTGACTACATCAATGCACACATATCTGGCTCATATAAGGCTCATTCAAGGGGATCATGATATACTCAAAGCTTCAACCATCCAGATGATAAAAGGCTCTTACAACAGAACTTTAAAGGTACAAGTCTCAGCCAAGGGTTCAGCAAGAATAGAGGTAGCAGATATACAGCAGCAGGTGTTCAAATGTAGATTAGGTGAAGTAATTCAGCTAGAGATCAAATGCAAAGAAGTAGGTTTTATGCACAAAAAGGTTCAGCACTTAGAGATGTGATAAATCACAAAATCAGCCAATAAAACGTAGAAAATAAAGCAGGTTATGTGCACTATAAATTCAGCAAAATATCAAGTGCAATACAATGTGATATTAGGGAGTGCAAGGCAGCTTGACAAGATAATCAATTTCACACAGCCAAGCACAAAGATACATACACTGAATTTCAGCCCTTGTACTGAATATCACATCTGGCTTATATAAGGCTCATATAAGGCATACAATATCACTAACAATATCATATAAGGCACACAATATCAGTAAACAATATCAGTATCGATATCGGTATCGTAAACATTACCGCATCGCAAATCAAGATCGTTCATTTAAGGCTTAATTCAAGTGACTACTTCAAGGCACAAATATCTGGCTCATATAAGACTCATTTAAGGCTTAATTCAAGGGACACAATAAAGGCTCATTTTCTTGCTTTAGACATTGAGGTACCTAGATTTGGTTCATTAACAGAGCTGCCACTTGGGTTTGGCAAAAAAAAAGATAAAAGAAGTATTGAAATTGCATTTTTGTTTGAAATTCTGCTTCATTTTGGAAGAAATTGTCCTGACTTTTAAAAGACGTTTGTAGTGAAATGCATAGCTCTGATACCTGAATCAACACAATGTTTTCCAAACAATAAGACAACTCTTAGTATGTTCCAAACAATAAGCATATTTAAGTCTTATGTTTTGCTTGATGTCAATATCACCCTTGCCCTCTCCAAGAGCACCATCTATTTCATCGATAATCAAACACTTTGGCTTCAAACCGACGATTACAGAGTCCATCTAAACTGTATCCACGATTTTGCTCTCAGCCATCACCAGTTTTTCTTTCGATTCCATTTCCTCAAGCACAAAACAAACCCTTCAAATCACATAGCAATAAACACAGTACAACCAACATCACCATGTCCCCATGGACTTTTATACTAACAAACAAACAATCAAACAGTTAGTACCTAATTCACATACTCTTTCTAGACAATGAATCAACTAAGCACTCAATACCTCATTCAAGCTTCGCATTGTTGAATTGAAGCATAGACATGTAAAGCTTGTTGATTTCTCAAAAGTTAATTAGCTAATGAAGATTATCTCATAATTCTAAGTAAGAAAACTGGAATAAAATTAAGCAATACTTAAACAGCAGAAAAAATAAATGCATACCTTATTCTTTTCCCATTGAGCTTTCTCAGGACAATTTTTAGCAATATGATTGTTACCTTTGCATATAAAACAGCTTTCACCGGGCTTCACCATTCTAAGCGGATGCTTTTTACTGCTGCCAATCAATTTCTTCATTTTGGTTGCATCTTTAGGCGGTGCAGCTAATTTCATCTTCAATTTAGCTAATTTCTTCTTCATCTTAATCGGATCATTGCACGGTTTTGGCTCTGGCTTTCGGAGTAGCTCATGATTCGATTCTCTGAAATGTTTCTTAGCTTCTCATTGTCGTTTGCTCACCATTTTTACTCCGCGTTCGTAGCTTTTTGAAAGAATGGAGCGGGGAAGAAGAAACGGCGTGTAGATAAGGGTAATTTAGTCCGGCTGAAATTATTTGTCCTTATTGCAACTAAAAAAGATGTGTGGATTAATGCTTAATTAAGGAAGGAAAAGTGGACTATAAACTAATTTTTCCTATTTTATATGCCTAATAACAAAAAAATGACCGGCAACAAGAAAACATTGCTTCTTGTCACAAGCCTATAAATTTAGGCTCATGAAATACTGTAAATCACATCATTTCAACTCTCAATATTATTTACTTAAAAAGCAGAACATAACTGAACAGAACCTGATGGCCAGAGTTGCTTGCTTTTTCCTGTGCTTTCTTTTTATCATGGCTGGTATGTATATGATGCTGCTTCTTCTTCTTGTTTCCCTCCCTGCCACTGGCGGATCCAGGAATAAATTCGAGTGGGGTCACCGGAGTCTAAAACTACATCTTCAATCCAAAAAAAATTTCAGTGGGGTCACCGGGGTTTAAAACATCAATTTTTATCGATAAAATGACACTTTTTAACAACAAAACTATATAGTTTTAATACTAAAAAAAAAATTAAAATTCAATGGGGTCACGTGCCCCCCGGGGCACGTGGGTCCGCCCGTGCCCCCCCCCTTTCCCTCTGTTCATGACCCCCCCCCCTTCCCTCTGTTCATGAGGAGGGAGCATTAGAAAAAAAAATATGGGGTCTTTAACGGCACCCTATTTATTTATATATTTTGGGCACCACAATAATGAGAAAGAATAGTAGGTGGTTATTCAAGGTATCACACATTATGTTTGCAAACTTGGATTTTTTTTCCCCCTTTGTTTTTTGATAGTTGCAATGATGTTTTTACTTTTTTTTTTTTTTTTTATTGCAGCCGAAGAATTGGTGATTATGATGGCACCGACAAGGATCATTCATGCATCGGCTGAAGATGGAAAAAAAGATGATTTCTTATGTCAAGATTACAATCCCAGCATTGAAGATGAAGAGGAAAGACTCATTTGCCAATGTGATCCGAAGACACTTAGATGCTTTGAGTACTCCTCGCCGTAATAATATGACTCCTCATCGTCGGAAGAGTAATGCTGCTGTTACAACCATTCAACCACAACGACTGATACAACCTTGATTTTACACCGTTGATCATCATAGGTCTATATCATAATCAATGAGTGATGCATGGTGATTGATAATGTAAAAATCAAGTTGTATATTCGTTGTGACTGAATGATTGTGTCGCTAGCATTACCAAATCATAAAGACAATGGAAGAGTAATGCTCAATGCACGACCAATAAGACACAACAAGTGACACAACCTATGTATTCATCCTTCATCATGACGAGCCTACATTATGATCAATTGTGTATCGCCCGGTGTGTCTGAGTGATTACGCGTGTAGCATTATTCATAATGGAAATGGTTATGGTGGTTGAATTTCCTCAACAAAATAGTCACGACAAAAATATACAAAACATTTTAATTGGTGTACGTCATATCATGATCAATGATGGAAAGTGTGTCATATATATTTGTTTGTGATTATTTTATTATGTGATATATCTACAATAGTTATGATAGTTATTAAAGTATCACAACATACTTTTCCACATGCATTTGATTTTCAATGTATCATACAAGGTAATCAAAACACGTGATCGGATAGGTATCCGGCCGAACCACCAAAGTAGCGCAGATCTGACCCACTTGTAAAGCAGCGTCAGACCTTGGGGGCTTATGATGATACCCGAGTCGAGTTACGCCACGTGTTAACTTTAGGGGTGCTTAATAAATGATCTGTCCTTAAACTTAGGGCTTCAAGGGCCAAAGGCCCCAAGGACCGAACAGAGGGAAGATCGTCTACCACAAGAGATCGGTCTAAGCTCCTCCTCCAGCCACCGCAGGACGGCCAAGGTCTAGTGAAGAGGAGCTGCCCAGTTCGTCCACTTTAGTTCAGGGGGCTGAGCGTGGGACAACTCAACAAAGCGCCAAAAAAAATTACCCGCTACTTTTTTCATGATGAAAAACAATATATTATGTGACGATTGGTGTCAGAATAATTTAATAACCCAAAAATTTAACATATGTGACGACTTAAAAAAATTCCTCACGTAACATGTAAATATGTGATGAATTTTTAGGCGTCACATTTTATTTCGTCACAAAAGGTCAATTTTCTTGTAGTGTCAGGTTGTTGGACCTTAAGAATGATGATCCAATAGGACTTGAAATGGCCTGAAGTTTGCCTTTGGATAGCTATCCCGACACTCGAGTCACTTCGGTAATAGAGTAATTTCTATAGACTATGAATTCAACATGTAATTGTACATCACAATTCCAAGAGCTAATAGTTCTTGTGTAAAATAAAGAGCATCATATAGAGAGTTGGAGAGAAGGGAAAAAGGCCGGTCTAGCAACCGGAGTTTTCCAATAGAAATCCATGATGTGATTCCAGCGAGCTGTTCGTGTGGACTAGCGGTAGAGGCCGAACACTCGGGCGGCTCTATGCAGAACTACTCTCCTTAGACGGTCAAAGCGTCGATCTTTTAGATCAACTAAGGTAATCACCGTCTACTAGCTTATTTGTTTATTGCTTAAACGAAGTCGATCCTGGTCAAAGGAAATTAATTTTTGAATCCCGCTGCGTTTCCGCGTAGATTTCCTAACAGTATGATGGTTGTACTAAGTGATAGACATTACAACCTTTTTATTTATAACTTCGCATACACGATAAAAGTGTATTATATGAAAAAAAAAAAAGAGATAAAATTATAGCCTCTAACGATACAACATTTCTACAACCTTTGCATTTTAAAGCATTTTAAAGGGAAATTTTATGGTGGTTAATGATTATCAAACTCAATATTGAATTCAATGATTGAGAATTAACACATGATCACAATCATTCTTGTGACGACATGTGTCTATTGAATTTGTTGATCATTGACCAACATAAAATAAACACAAAAGAAAACTGTCTTACGATCTTATCACTTATTTTAGCATTAAAATAATAATAATAACACTAATATAAATACACACTTAAAACCTTGATAAAATCAGAGTTCGATTCTCATCACCACTCTAAATATAAAAAAATCATACCCCCAGCCCTCTCCCTCTCCCCCTCCCCCTCCCCCTCCCCCTCCCCCTTAAATAAACACACAAAAATAAACCCAATATTATTCAAAATTAACCTTGACCGGTGTATATGTCTAAAAGTTTTATCAAGTAATTTATTGAATTAAAAGTAGGAAAATGATATGTGCACTACATAATAAGTGTAGTGCACATACACTATATGCTTTTTAGCATTTGATAAAAGTGTTGGGTCATTAATTATATGTATTTTATTAATGATCAACGGATAAAAAACGTGTAATAAATATGTATGGTAATTATTGTGTGGTGGGTATATTACCACACTTAAAAGAAACATTTGCTTTATTTTCCTTTCTATTCAATGTCACTGCCACGTATAGACGATTGACCCTGACATTGAAGTACTTTGAAAATATTCCACTTTTGAATCATTTTTTCATTTAGTTAAGAAATATCTAAAAAATTCCAGAATCATTTTTTCAATTAATTAAGAAATAAAACTAAGATTAAAAAACACATTGAAGTATTTTAATATGGTTTTTTTTAATATACACTAGCAAAATGTACATGTGTTTAGAGGTGGCCAAATGGTGTAACCGCCGGTTTGAAAAACCGGCGGTTTGACGAACCGCCGGTTTGAAAAACCGGTGGTTTACTGTTCAAAACCGCCGGTTGCCGGTTTGGGCCGGTTCCGGTTTGCTCCCGGTTCAGATCACGGTTCAGATCACGGTTCCGGCCACGGTTTTAAAATTTCATATTTTTTTTTTCTTTTCATTTTTATATAACACTTATTATTTTCACTACAATAACAAATTATTATTATTTTAATTATAATTATTAAAGCGAATGTAATATATATATTATTTTAAATAGATTTCTATTCGGTTTTAAAAATAATATTAATATTGTGTTATTTTATTTATATGTAAATAATGTTATTTTAAAAAATTATGTTGTTTTTCTTATATGTAAATTGTGTTATCTTTTCAACGCTTGTACCGGTAATTCGGTACATCTACGTATTTTTTATGTGTAATCGTGTCGGAGGCACAACACATATAAAAAAATCAAAGCGAATGTAGTTCTAATTGTTTATGTTTTTAGTATTTTATAGTTTGTTGTAATGATTTTTATAGTTATTTAAGTAGGTTTTAAGTATACTTTGATTATAAATGTTGTTTTATAGTTTATTATAGTTTTTTTTTTATAGTTTGTTATAGTTTTTTTTAGTTAAAGGTTGTGGAGGACTGTTTTTAATCTAAAATGAGAAAAAGGACAAGAAAAAAATATAGTGGTTGAGAAGGACAAAAACGTGCATGTTACTACATGTGTTACTACATGTGGTTGTAGCAACATGTAGTAACACATGTAGTAACAGACGCATTTTTGTCCTTCTCAAACACTATCTTTTTTTCTTGTACTTTTTTCCCATTTTGTATCTTATTTTGTCCTTCTGGCCCGCGACCCCTTTTTTTTTATAGTTTGTTATTGTAGTATTTTATAGTAATCTTATGTGTTTGTATTACATAGTTTCATATAATTTTTTAGGTTTGTATATGGTTTTTTTTAGGTTAGTATATAATTTTATAGTATTTTAGGTTTATAATTTTTTAGGTTTGTATATAATTTTTTAGGTTTTTTTTTTTTAATTTTTTTATTTATAGTTATTATGGTTTATTTGTTTAAATTGTTTTTATTGCCGCATCCGAAAAAAAAAAAAAAAAAAAAAACTGTTGGGCCGGTTAAACCGGCGGTTCCGGTTCCGGTCCGGTTCCGGTCATCCGGCGGTTCCGGTTCCGGTTCCGGTTACCAATAACACAAACCGGCGGCAAACCGGCGGTTTTCGAACCGCCGGTTTGACGAACCGCCGGTTCCGGTTTCGGTTTGGCCACCTCTACATGCGTTGCACGTGTTAGTTAAATTGATATATTTAAATGAAATTTAACAACGTACTTTGATGTATACATTGTTAACTACGTGTTTAACTTATAAAATGATAATATAGTGAATCATGATAAACTTGTATAAGTTGATTGTATTAATGTAAATTCAATTGTGGAATAAATATCAATACAAATAGAATCTAAACAACGTAGTATTATTAACACGTCTGATAGCGCTAAATAAATCATAAAGAATCTAGTCAACTTCTTAAAACTCCATCCTCGCTTGGTTTAAAATGACTAACCCGAGTTGGCAAGACATTTATACATTGTTATGTATGTGTATAAAAGAATGGATATTGAAAAAATCTCTGGACATGTATGAGTGCAAGAATGAAAGGAAATTGGAGACTCCACAACTTCTTAAACCTCCATCATTGCTTGGTTTAAAATGACTAACCCGAGTTGGCAAGACATTTATACATTGTTATGTACGTGTATAAAAGAATGGATATTGAAAAAATCTCTGGACATGTATGAGTGCAAGAATGAAAGGAAATTGGAGACTCCACCAATTGTTCTTTGTAAATGGTAATAAAACCTTCAAAAGGTTTATTGGCCCTCTTATCGAAAGACGAAATACTTTCAGGTCAATATCATTAGTCTGACAAATCTCCTCCATGGCAGTGTTAGTGGGGGAGGATCGAATATTCTCCACACCAAGAAGTACTACCACCACCTTATATGAGTTTGTACATTTTTTTTGAGCGGGTTAAGAACTTCAGATAGAATTGAAACTTGTAGAATTGAAGTACCTTGATCTTCAATAGAAGCCATTGAGATTTCGGGTAAGATTTTGGTTCAATTAGAAGAATAAGTGTGAATGACTTTGTTGATAATGTGCATTCTCCAAAAAACAAAAGACTCTGATTATAATAGAAAGCAAAGAAAGATTCAGATCGAAAGAGTTCTTATTTTATAATGGTGAAGTAACCAATACGTTTGATTACAAGATTTAATGATTAGCACGTATCACAAGGTTCATATCAATTAGGATCTCAAAATTTGATAATTGAGATATGAATTTCATGTCAAAGACATTTGGGTTCCCGTCTCTTAAGAAGTGCCACACCATCTCCATTCAGATCTAACCTGTGACCTGCGTTTTAGATCAAGTCATTGGGTCTTTTGATGTGTGTATGAGCCGACGTCATACACGTGGCACCTAATGGGCTACATCAGATCCTCTTACCATATGGGCCACAGAAGTCAAGCCCAGTTCAAGGCCTCATACTCCAAATAATTTTGATGAATGTCTCAGTCCAATATGCAGTCCGTCCCAGTCCTCGTTCTGCGATTCGGTGCAGGATCACCTCGGTCCTGAACTCTTAGCTTGGGGCAAATCATCATCGCCGACTTCGGGTTTATGAGTTGAGCGGTCAGGTCATTTAGCTGACTATAATTCCACAAGAATGGCTCCATGATTTCATCTTCATTATGGCACGAATCGTAAGTCGTCCCATAATCTCAGTCATATCCCCAATCATGTGCTCTAAGGCATCTTCTCCGTAAAAGGATCATATAAAAATGATTCACTCTTAAAAAATTCAGAACTGCATTAATAGCTTGATCCAAAATCATCTGGGTATGTAGGTAGTAAATCACATTGGCTTAGATATAATTCAACACAAAATACACCAGTCAAGTAATTGAGTTTTACAAAGCCTAATTACCCGTATAAAGATCCAGTTTCATCAGTGATGATTTCAGACATCGTCCGATACTACTGTGGATTTCAAGATAAACATAAAAGTGTAATATTTATAAAATAAAACAATAGCAGTTTATACAAATACAAAATTTTGCTTTGGAACACAATGCTTAATGATTTAGTTGTCGATACCGTGTTCTTTCATTCTTCATGTGCCATCCTCTTCCATAGCATAAATCCGGTCATTAATAAGTGTAAAAACTTTGTGTGCTTTCATTCTTCATTAAGAAGGGTTACGTACCAGACCGTTAAACTTGTTTGTATACTATATTTATTGTACATTTGATGGTGTTGTCTAGTTGATCCTTGGGTTTGATCAACACCTTAGTTGTTGATATTGAAGTTCCCCTTGATATTTATCACTATCTCAATATGAACACATCTCCTTTCTCTCATACAGAACTTTCAGCCTTTTACAAAAACCAATGCAATTCAGTGGTAATGGAAGTTGGTTCCAGTGTCCAATGGAAATATATCAACGACAGTTTGGTTCATTGGATCCTATATTCAAGAGCCATTGCCCCATCACTTTTTCATACAGAATCAAAATCCTACAAATGGTTAGTTTTCTATGAAAGAATGCAAATAAACTCATACAAATGGTTTCGTTTCTCCTTGTGCTTTATGGATCATCATTGCAAAGCAAAAATGGATAAGATATTGCTTTCTTGTAAGACGAAACATGTATTTTTCTACGTGGGATTAAAATATGCTTTCCACAATGTCGCCTAATTGTGACTTCAGCATGAATATCTTTTTCCTTTGAAAACTTTACATATCATCCATGTACCATTGCATAATCTTCATGCTGGATCTAAGTTCCTTTACAACAATTTCACTGACTACTTTTTCAACATTAATTTGTGAGGAGGCAATCCATTTAGTATCAAAGTGCTGAGAAATTATTCTTGATAATAATCATTATTATCATCAATTGCCTTATCAAAGCTGTTAAAACAATACTTTTCACTTGGAAATGTTGATATCAAATTTTCATTAACTCATCACAATGTTAATTAGTCGTGGCCAGTATTATTCTGTTTAGAATGTGTTCTTCTGTATAGATGGAAATATAATATAAATGAATTTTCGGAACCTCGTCATTGTTTTCATCATACTCAATGACCATTTTTTTGGTAACTATATGTCTCATTTAATGTTTGTTGGTACTTCTCCACAACTCACCCGTAATAATAATTGACTGAAGTGTATATCTCTTCTTTCTCTCATTGTTTGGAAAAGTATAATTTATTTATCATTGGCCACAGATATGACTTCACCAACTGATGTAAGGCAACCTGATGATACAATTTCCGATGATTCACCCATTTTTTCTAAAGCAATTAGTGATATTTTGACATCAACTTGAGCAGATTTTACGATGATTTGAACCATTTTGTGTACATATAAACTTTCGAGTCACGCTTTTACTATTATTTTAGTAAGTTATTAGCCAATTTTGTTATCAGATTTACGCGTGGTATCTCTGTGTCTATTTTGCAGCACAGGTATCACGGCGGGAGCGTGGATTTTTGACTTTATAGTGCCATGGATTATTGAGTGATGATTTTGCTGATTGAGGCAAGGATTTCAACCCACGAGGATCGCTGACACACGTTAGAAGGTTCGATCCATGCCAAGTGAAGAATAAAGTTGATCATAGTGCTTTCAGTTACAAATGACGTGCGCTATATGACCTTGACCCGCGCCAAGTGAAGTTACACATTCTGCTGAGCATTTAATGCGAATGTCATTCACCAACTACTGTATATTGGACTTGACTCGCGCCAAAGATCAATGACCTACGCCAACACCACAATTGCACATGACGCGCGCCAGTTACCTTTGACCTACGCCAAATTTGCCGAGTCAGCAAGGATTGGTCTCTTTTATCCTTCCATTCACACAAAATAAAAGATACACTTCATCTTTCTCAACTTCTCCATCTTGAAGGCACCCCCCCCCCCAGGCTCTTATAGCCGAATTTTAGTAGAAATTAGCTATTGAACTTGATTGTAAAGGCTAAGGATTCTAGTTTAACTCTATCACTTGATTGGATTCAGCACACTAGTGTTAGTCCATTGAAGCTTTTGGAAGTTGGATGAAGAACACCAACTCGAAATTGTACTCTTTGGTTTGGTAATCCTTAATCTTTATTTTTAATTCAATTGTTCTCATGGTTATGAATATTAATTTTGAGATGTTGATATTTGTAGACATGAGTGGCTAGACTTATCTAGCCAAGATTATGTTGTAACTCTAGTTTATCCTCTTATGTTGATTGAGAATGTTTGTTTGTGTTGCTAGTTTTGATTGTCATTAAGCTTTTCCTACTTGTGTTGTATTGATTGCTTGCATTGGAGTAATTGCCTAGTGTTAGCATTTACACATTTGACGGAGACCGAAAGGAGATGTTAGTCGTGGGAAGAGGGCAGGAAAACCGGAAGGTAAAATCGACCCTTTGTGGCATTCGATTTCTTATCCGGGGATAGTTGACATTGTCATTTAATTCAGGTGCGTAGCATACCAATTAATCAGGTTTAGGACCCCTAAACTGAGGAGGAGGTAAAGAGTAGTTTCGTACACTCGTATGAGGGGAAACTACTTGCTTAGGAATGCACCGTTTCACACTTTCGAACACCAATGGTAGGAGATCCTTCCCTTGATACTACAAGAGGATGGCTAGGTTACATATTGTCTTGGTTAGTTACTTTTATCATTTTACCATCTCTATTATCACAAGTACTTTGTTCATGCATTCAATCACCATCTTACAAATTGTGACCTAAATCGAATTAATATTAGCTTTTTAGTGTGTAACCTCACAAGTGTTTTCCCCGTGAATTCGACCTTGACTCACCATACTAGACTACAATTGACCCGGTACACTGCCGGTTAAATTGGACACCTAGGATTTGGCCATCAAGCTTTCTGGCTCCGTTGCCAGGGACTTCTTCTTGAGTAACGGTTACTACTTGTACTAGTTTAAAATTTTCGAGAATATGTCAGACTTTTCTAATCTCATTTCTATTTTATTTCTTTGGTGCTTGCCTCTTGGTGAGTCACCAAGTGTTATTTTATTGTGTTTTTGTTGTTTCTATTTTGTAGTGGATGACCAAGACTCGACGTTGTAAGGCACCACTTACTCCTCTCATTCTGGATATCAACACATATATTAAGGAACGAGTAGCTAAGAATAATGTTGGTCAAGCTCGTCGTGGTTTGGAACTTAGTGGAGATTCCTCCCAAGGATCATCTACCCAAGGCATAGAGATGGACGGAGACATAGCAAATGCACAAGTTGATCAAGGGCATGAAGACGCCCCAAACCAAGAACAAAACCAAAACCTCCATATCCTTAATCCACCAAATCCCAACAATCTGAATCCACCACCAAACAATAATCAACAAAACTGCAACCAAAACCGAAACCACAATAAGCGGAACAACAAAAATAACAACCCCCAAACCCTAAGGCCAATTTGTGATCAATCCGTGAGAAGAAACGAAACCAAAAATCCAATTCGTTTACCAAATGCGGGAGCAAATAATTTTAAGGTTAAAGCTCATCTTTTTGGATAGGTTAGAACAAGAGCTCAATTTCATGGGCGCGATGACGAAGATCCACACCACCATCTTTACAACTTTGAGGAATTGTGTAATACGGCCAAGAGTCAAGTTGCTAATAGAGAGTTCACGAGAATGTCTATGTTTCCTTTCTCCTTGGATGGGAAGGCTAAGGATTGTTTTATGTCAATCCCTCACCACTCTTTGACAAGTTGGGAGGAAATCCAAAATGCATTCTTGAAACAATACTTCAATCCGGGCCAGAATTTGGAATTGAAAGTTGATATTACTAGTTTTAAACAAGGTGAACATGAATCCCTTGAAGTTGCATGGGAACGGTTTAAGAGGTTGTTGAGAGCTTGTCCCGACCATGGTTATCCGTTGGACATGCAAATTCAGTTTTTTTGTCGAAAGCTTAGAAAGGAATCCCGAGCCGATGTAGACCAAGCATGCAATGGTTCGTTGATGATGAGTGTAGCTCAAGATGTGTACGATGCTATTGAGAAGATTGCACAAAACAACCGCATGTGGGAAACTGGTTCGAGCACAAGCAAAGTTGCTTTTGTAGGAGAAGCTACCGCTCAAACCGAGGTGTTAGCTCAATTAGCCTCTCTCGGTAAGAAAGTTGATGAAATAAAGGGAAGTAAGAGTTTGGAAGGCAATACTTCCAATGACACGAGTAGTGGAGAAATGAAAAATGAAGACTATGCACAATTGGAGACAAGTGACTCCGGTGATTATTCTAATGAAGAAGTGAGCTACATGCAACAACACCGAGCACTACACAATGCTTACTCCAATGCATATAATACATTGCAACGAGATTTTCCTACTCAACGTTGGTCTCCGAACCCGAAGAAGCAAGCATCACCTTTCATCCCTCAACAAAAGACTTCCTTCAATACCAACTCTCAAACCCAAAATTTCCAAAACCATACTTCATACCAACCGCCGCAACAACCTACACATTCTTATCAACAACGTCCTACACAAAAACATCCCAATCACTCAAACTTCAAGTTCAACTACGGAAAAGGAAGAAAGATTGGAGAAGTTGATGGAGAATCTTATGGGTGTTGTTTCGACTCAAGCTGCAATTATGCAAACGATGATGTCTTCTATAGGCACAGTGACCAAGGATGTGGGTACTTTGAGAACGTCCATGAGCGGTCATGATATGAGAATGAAAAACATAGAAGCATCCGTGTGTAACATGGAAGAGCACTTGAGTAGAGAAGGTGAGAGGAATGCTAGTAGACCACCGGGCGGTTTGCCAAGTAACATAGAAAGAAACCCGATGGGAGTGAATGCCATTATAACCCGAAGTGGAAGAGTTTGTGGAAATCGAGAGTTTTATGAAAATCAAGTGGGGAATGAGGTTGAGAATGATTTGCACAACACCGATGAAGAGAAGGAATTGAGTGAAGAAGAGGAGGAAATTGTTGATGAGTTTTTGCAGAAAGACGGATATGTCAATGTAGATAAAGAGGATGAGGATTGGGTGAAAGTCCCGAGGATTTTGAAGAATCCGAGAGCAAGCAATTTGAGGACTCTTTTTAAGGAACATGTATCATTCACGCCCGCCGAGGCAGATTTGGCGCACGCCAATGATCACTGTAGACATTCAGAGAGTTTTGGGCAAAAATTGACGTGCGCCAATCAGGACCCGGCGTACGCCAAAAGAGAACCCAATGAAGGTATGACGAATGCCAAAGATGTTTCGGCGCGCGCCAATACCCAGCAAACCAACTCTAAGAAAGGCAAGGAAAAGGTGGTACGTACCGAGAATGAATGGCGACCACCGGCAGCTCAAACATTGAGGAAAGCGTCCAATGATTCATCTAGCGACAAAGGTAAGGAAGGTATGAACTCCACTCCTAAATTTATTGATATTGAGTCATTACCTTACCCTCCTAGGGAAGAAATAAAGAAGAAAAAGCTAAATAAGAAGTATGCTCGCTTCCTTGACACGTTTTGACACTTAAATGTTAATATTCCAGTCATAGAAGCACTCACTAGCATGCATGTGTATGGTAGGTTTTTGAAAGACATTCTCACTAACAAGAAGCGATTAGAGGAATATGAGAACACTTGTCTCAATGAGGAATGCTCCGCCGTGTTGCAACATAAGCTTCCACCTAAGCTTAGAGACCCCGGGAGTTTTACCATCCCGTGCAAAATTTGGGGCTTTTTGTTTAAGAGGGTGCTTTGTGACCTTGGCGCTAGCATTAAACTCATGTCTTACAAGGACTTTATCAAACTAGGAATATGAAAGTTGAAGAACACTGAGATGACTCTACAATTAGCAGACATGTCAATAAAACGCCCTAAGGGAGTCATAGAAGATGTGTTATTGAAGGTCGATAAGTTCTACTTCCCAGTTGAATTTGTGGTTATGGATATGGAAGAAGGGTATTTAACACCCCTTATTCTTGGTTGTCCATTCCTAGCCACGGGAAGGACGATGATCAATGTTCAACGTGGAGAATTAATTTTGAGAGTTAATGAGGATGAGGTCACATTTAATATTTTCAAAGCTATGAAGCATCCGTACAATTCAAGAGAGTCGTGTTCCTTTGTTGATGCATTGTCTTTTGCTTGTATGGAGAATACTAACGTGCAGATCTTTGAAGACAAGCTTGAGGAATGTTTGGCCTTGTCTGTCTTTGACTGTGAAAGTGATGATGAGGAGATGCAAGTAGTGATTTCTTATTTGGATGCCGCTCGTACATTCAACAGACAACCATGGCATTGATATCTGGAATTGGAGCATGATGGCCCACTATTGAAACCTTCAGTAGAGGAGCCGCCAAAGAATCTTGAGTTGAAAACTCTACCAACTAACTTGAAATATGCTTTTATTGAAAGTGATAATCTCCATCCTGTTATTATTTCTTCATCACTAACCGATGTGCAGGAAGACTTGCTATTGAGGATGCTTAGGAAACATGTATAAGTGAGCATTTGGATGGACTGTAGCTGATATTCGGGGAATTAGTCCTGAGATTTGTGTTCACAAGATTATCCTCAATGAAGATGCCAAGCCATGTGCTCAACCACAACGTCGTTTGAATCCCAATATGCAAGAGGTTGTCAAGAAAGAGGTCATCAAGTTATTGGAGATGTGTATTATTTTTTTGATATCTGACAGTGATGGGTTAGCCCTACTCAAGTTGTGCCCAAGAAGGAGGATTTACCGTGAAGGAAAATGATAAACATGAATGGATTCTGACACGGGAAGTCACAGGTTACCGCATGTGTATAGATTTTTGACGACTCATTGACCATACCAAGAAGGATCATTATCAACTTCCGTATATCGTCCAGATGTTGAAGCGGTTGTGTAGGCATAAATTCTATTGCTTTCTTGATGGTTATTCGGGCTATCTACAGATATTCCTTACGGCAGGAGATAGAGAAAAGAAGACTTTCACTTGTCCTTACGGAACGTTTGTCTACAAAAGAATGCCGTTTGGTTTGTGCAACGCTCCGGCTACATTCCAAAGATGTATGACTGCTATTTTTTCGGACATGGTAAAGAGATTTTTGGAAATCATCATGGATGATTTCAGTGTTTTTGGGGATTCTTTTGAGGAATGTCTCTCTCATTTGGAGCGTGTGTTACAGCGATGCGAGGACACGAATTTAGTGCTCAATTGGGAGAAGTGTCATCTTATGGTATCAGAAGGTATTGTGTTAGGCCACAAAGTTTCTAATGAAGGTATAGAAGTGGACAAAGCAAAGATCAAAGTGATTGAGAAGTTGCGCCCACCGGTTAATTTGAAGGCTTTGAGAGGATTTCTTGGGCATGCTGGTTTCTATAGACGTTTCATTGCCGATTTTTCTCATATTTTCAAACCTCTCAGTCATCTTCTTGAGAAATAAGTACCGTTTGTTTTTGATGAAAAGTGCATAGAGGCTTTTGAGACTTTAAAGTGAAAGCTGGTTAGTGCACCCGTTTTAGTAGCACCGGATTGGAATCTACCTTTTGAGTTGATGTGTGATGCAAGTGAGTTAGCAGTTGGGGCCGTGCTTGACCAATGTCATGGCAAGGTACTTAAGGCCATTTGTTATGCTTCTCACACGTTGAACTCCGCTCAAATTAACTATGCAACAACCGAGAAGGAATTACTTGCAATAGTGTTCACCCTCGACAAGTTTAGATCTTATCTCGTTGGTTCCAAGGTCATTGTCTATACCGACCTCGCATCTTAAAGTACTTATTGAACAAGAAAGATGCTAAACCGAGATTGCTCCGATGGATTCTCATACTCCAAGAATTCGATATCGAGATTAAAGACCAAAAGGGTAGTGAGAATGTCGTGGGGGACCAATTAAGCCGGTTGGATTTCATTGAAGAAGAAGGGAAACGAAGAGGATTCACGACTATTTCCCGGATGAACAACTCATGATGGTGGATGCTCCCCCAACAATGCATATCATTCATGCTGGTTCAAAACCGAACGAGAGCTCACCATGGTTTGCTAATATTGTAAATTATTTCTCGTGTGAGTATGTTCCACCTACTTGGACATGGCAAAAGAAGAAAAAATTCTTTCACGATTTGAAATTCCACTATTGGGAGAAACCGAACCTTTTTAGGAGGTGTTCGGATGGCATCATTAGGAAATGCGTTCCCGATTGTGAAATTCGAGCATACTCTCTTTTGCCATGGTCAAGATACCGGAGGCCACCATGGAGGGTGGAAAACAACATACAAAGTTTTGCAATGCGGATTCTATTGGCCTACACTTTACAAAGATGCACATCGTTTTGCACGATCATGTGTTGCATGCCAAAAGTGGGGAAATGTATCCAAGAGGTATGAAATGACCTTGATAGCAAAATAACTAGCCGCTAACCTTAACCGACAAAGTATCGGGTCAATGGTAGTATAGTGGTCTCAAGGTCGAATCCACAAGGAGTAATGTCTAAGTACCAAAGTCAACTTAGAACTTAGTTCAGGTCAAAATAGTGGTGGATGATGACGGTCAAATTGTACCCGTAAAAGTCATCAACGTTGACCTTAAATCGGGATTAATAATATATATTTTATAGTTAAATCACATGTTATATTGATTATTTAATGTTATGTGATTTATATTATATAATTTGGTATTTATCCATTTATAAGATATAAATCGGTATTTATCCGTTTTTATTATATTTATCCATTTTATTTAAATATGATTTATTTTGGGATAAATATTTATTTTGTAGATTGAGATAAATTTTGGAGGATAAATACAAATGGAAGAATTAAATCTCAAGATAAATCAAAGGAAATTCAAGATAGAGACTGGATAAGCACGAAAAGAGGAGTAAGCCAATCCAAGTTCGTGCCAATGGACACGCATGAAAGAAGGGGGGACGGGGGGGGGGGCATCTTGATTTTGAGATCGGCCGAGAGTTATCTCTTATTTGTTTTGATATTTTGATGTATATCTCTTAATTAGCTTGAACCCCTATAAATAGAGTTGTACCATACACGCACAAAAACACCACGCACGACATACATACAATATATAATAATGTTCTCGATTTTTCTTAGAGCAGTTTTTATGCAAGTTCTGCAATAATGTAAGTTCTTGTATTTATTTGTTCTTAGTTCTTTGTAATTAAGCCCCCAATTATTGTTTATCGTTTGAGGTTGTTCGTTCTTCACCGGACGATGTAGATCTAAGGATACGATATGAGGCAGTGGGGATTCCTTGTCTATAAGGATCCGCACGCCCAGATCTGTCATCCGGTGACCTATAGATGACTTTGGTATGATCGACAACCGTGTTTTTAGTAGATCTATATAATTGCTTTATGAGTCTCTATTTTATCCGTTACGTATGTAGAAACGCTAAGATTTAGTTGTTCGTCGCGTCAATTTAGCCACGTCTTTATGGTGTGATTGTCCACCTAGAATTTCTTATCTTAGTAGGTATGGCTACGGCTACGTTGCTCGTCTGTTTTAATTAGCGTATGATTAGGAAATACCAATATAGGGCTCCTAGGTCGGCTCATGAATTGATCTTCCGGGACTTTCAGCGAGATCTAGATATGTTCTGTATTAGGGAATTGAGCTAACCTAGTTATACGTACTTCGTAGATTAACATGATACCTAAAAAGTTAGTGTTAATGGGACAGAGACTGATGCGATCGCTTAGGAAGTACGCCTGTCAAAGGAATGTTGCCTAGGTGAGGAATACGGTTAATATCGGCATCCCTAGTTTTGTAAGCGTGCGAGTCATATGAGATGGAGGCCGAAAAAGCGAAGTCACGTGATGTAGCATAGTGATCTGGATGGCCTACCCGGAGCTAGATCTAGTTTAGGGGATGACTCCCGTAGCCAATATAAAAAAGAAATACGAATCGGATTAATAGTTCTCGAGTCTAGCTTAATTATATAGAATCTCTAGATCCAAACGATAACTTAATAATTGGGGAGGTTAATTGCGTTATGTGTTGTGTCGAGTCGTGTCCTTTACTTTTCTTGTCCTTCGTTGGTCGTAGACCGCCTTTGTGTCCTTGACATGAATAATTAATTGTTTGTATATAAATGATCCACAATTGGTTCCCTGTGGGATCGACCTTGATTCGCTATAGCTATACTACGATGGACCTAGTCCTCTTGCTAGTATTGGTTTATGGTGGTCAAGTATTTTAATTTCACTTGATCTACGCCATCAAGTTTTTGGCGCCGTTGCCGGGGAACCAACGGTCAATTTAATATATAAATAATTTTTTATTCATGTCGAGTTTTCTGTTTTAGAGTATGTTTTTATGTTTTTTGAGTCCTTCTGGTTTTCTGCTCTATGAAAAAAATTCCAGAATCTGGAACAGCTGGTTTCGCTCCCAGCGAGACTGCCTCTCGCTGCCAGCGAGCCTGGTTTTGTTTTATGGAATTTCGCGTGTCTGTTTATCTCCGTGTGTTTAATCCGTAGGTCTGATAGCAGCATGGGAAACCATGTTAAAATCAGTCTACGGTCCGTTTTGTTTTTCTTCTGTTCGCAGAAACCAGAGAAGAAATAATCTGAGTCAGTTATTTTTCGTGGGCACTGAAAAATAACCCAGCAACATGTGGAGCTACGAATCTGCGATGGGAAAAGCGATGGAAGCAATACCTTTAAAGCACCAAGATGGCTCCGAAAAAATTTTAAGGTTCGAATTACTCGTGGTACAATGTTGAAGGCAAGATATCACCCTTTTTGCTTATGATGTACTATCTTTTGGTCTTTTGAGCATAAGTTAGCCTATACATAAACCTGAGTATGAATCTTAACCCGGAGTTGGTTTGTAAGATTAATTTTACTAGTGTCGAAGGTTCTGCCCCAAATCTGTCTCATCTAGAGGGTGTAAGGAAACATGTAGTAGTTGAAGGAAGCAGTGAATAAAGAGTTCATCGTTGTTCTGTCAAAATCTCATTGTCCTATGCATGAGATTGCTTCTACTGGCCAGGGGAGCAACAATTTGTGTAGTTAAGCATTCGTAATCTAAAGAAGACGTTGAGTTTAGAGAGAGCATAATGAAGCAGCATTATAGAGGATGTGATTAAAATGGGTCCCTAGGACTAAATCTGCCTAGAATTCACTAATTCCTAAAACGAGAGCCGAGGTAAGAACTTTGTATAAATGGTATGGATAGATGTCGTTTCCTAGGTCTCACAACCAAGGGAAGGATCGCAAAAGCGACGAGCCCACCTCATATAATGCTCAAAGGGTCAACATCTAGCGATCCAAGAAGGATAACTAACAAGGTTATTTTTTTTGGAAAGTCGAGCTGAGGACTTTAAACTCAGAACTACTTCTTTAAAACCCTTAGGATCTCTTTTTAGGATTTTAGGTTTAGTTTTCTTTGTGTCAAATAAGAGTAACGTGACATATGTTGAGGTTTTTTATTTTGCCGTGTTCCGATGGCCATTAGGCTAAGGATGTGCAAAACTTTTTTACTCAATATAGGCCACGTGAATTAGAGTTTCTTAGGAGAGTTGAGAAATTGCTAAAGAAAAGGAAAACTACAACAAAATAGAAAAGGAAATTTAGCAATGATATCCATGTATATTTTACCTTTCATTTGCAGCCGTTCTGTTTCTTTTTCCTTTTCGTTGCTTTATCCTACATCAGGGGAGAAGAAAACAAACAATTGTTCAGAACAACAAATATTATATGATTTTTTTCATGTATTAATTTAATAAAATATTAACATAAAAATAACAAGTAATTTTTACAAATAATTAGAATAAAACACAAGTGAGAGTTACAGTTGAATGGGAAGATGTACTATTTTCAGCAACTTTTCTGAGAATGAAAAATGCGATAAATATACCACATGTTGAATGCATTAAAGATAGTCATATTGCAATAGCAGATGTTCATTTGCTATCAAATTATAATCTAAAAAATAAAAATAATAGACAGATAAGGCACATACATCATGAATGAGGACGGTATCATCCATGTTGCAAATATCTTCATTCGCTATATTTTCTTTTTCTAATGGAGTGATGGATGTGAACTTGTAGATTCACACACCTTTAAATTAAAATACAAGATAATTAGCAAACATTAGAGGTCACAATATAGTGCATCAAAAATCTATATTGATAAGAAAAAGGGAGAGAAATTATTCTTCTTTAAAGAAACAAGATATGACTAACGTCTTTTTCATTCGGAGATTTGGGTCAACACATATTATACGTTATGAATTTCTTTTGTTGGAAGAGGTACCAGATTTTCAAAGGCATCTATACACATAAAAGGAAAAAAAAAAATTAACAAAAAGATATCACGATAATGATAGTCCGGAGAAACTTGACTGGCTGGCTGGCAAAAGGAAAAAAAAAGTGTCTCGTAAAAAAGCATCAATATTGATTAATTCAGCAATAGCGGTAGTATAGTGCGTCCAAATAAGCCTTTGAATATAAGTCGCAATATAAGTCTAAGACATTGAGCCTTTGAACATACTAACATACTCAGGTATGCTAACCATTTCCGACTTACAAAAAATATCTAACAATCAAGTGATCAACTTGATGCGCAAAAGAGTGTAAATAAGTTAAGAAAACAAACCTGGTCGTTAGCAAAGTAGTTTTGGATGAAAAATTACTACATTTTTCCATTAAATCCGGTAATCTTTGCTCCATCATGTCTAGAACTTTTTTTCTATCTCATATTTTGTTTCTACAAAAAAATTTGTAACTTTGTCTTTTAAAGAATCTTCAATGCACTTTTTCCATTCTACAGACATTTGACTTGAAGCTCTCGTCACTGGATTAGTAGTAGCTTCTATTCCATATGTGCGCAACTGCCGCCAGGTCATTCGGGACCCAAAAGTGTGTGTGGTAAATCTCATATTTTTACGAACATCATTTCTATCATCTTCGGGTAGTTGTTCTTTCAATTCACTAGTCATATCCTATTAAAGGAAGAACAAAATAGAAAATTACATAAAATCATTATAATACATAAACATTTGTGAATTAATGTTATCAAATTTCAACTTACAATCATCTTTGATGTAGTCTCATCAAGTGATTTTGAAGTTCCTTTTTTCTTTTTTCCTTCCCTAGATCTTATAAAAAACATCAAGCTTGGATGGTGCACCGCTCAATTCTTTCTTTACCTGCAAAGAAAGGTTATCTTCTCTTTTAACAAGTAAAGATGATTGTAAAGTTGACACTAATAACTAGTAATTATGATTGTAATGTTGAAAAATCATTCATTACTAATATGATATAAAATGTAAGAAAGAAATACCTCTTGTCGAAAATTTGAAGTCTAAAATCTTAAAATTGAAGTCTGAGATATGAAGTCTACGTGACTAAACTTTTTTAGTGTTGGAAGACTATTAGATTGTCTGATAACATCACTATTTGAAATGTAAAAAGTGCGTAAGTTTACTATAGTTCCGTCGTCCATCTTTTTCATATATTAAATGCACAGACAATATATACGGACCATACATATATTATACAAAAAACACAATTGTTCTAAAGTTTTTGTTGAAAAAATAATGTAGACTTCAGTAGAATAAATATATCAGGATGAATACGATAAAACAGTGCAACCTTGCAACATACAATAACAAGCAGCAACATTCAATAAAATAATACCCAGAACCACAAACAGGGTTGGCATCACCTACACAAAGGAAGCTGTGTGAATTTATAAAACGGAAGGTGCTGAAGAACATAAAGCAGATTCTATGAAAACAATTTGCAACAGCAAGGCAAGGCAAAAAAAAAAAGCTGCTAACGCAATGAACCCAAAGTCTATTCTCTCTCTCTCTCTCATTGCAAATTTAATTTTGGAGAAAATTTCATGGCTGAATATCGTTGATTACTTTTTGCAAAAAGAAAGCGGCGATTGATTTATTGAATAACATAACAGGAAACGGAGAAGAAAGAATAGCAAAAGGAATATCATAGTGAAATTGAATAAAATGGTTTAAGAGGGCACGGGTTTTCAACGATAAGTTGATAATAACAGAATTTGTTGGTAGTAATATTCAGATGTACATGATTAAATAAGATGTTTCATAAATCATAATAAAACATCTCTTAATCTAATCCCCTCTTATTCTTGTAAGAATAAGTGTTATTTTGTTTAACAAACGACCCCTTGACAAATTTAAGGCATACATTGTAGGATTTAAGCAACACAGACTCATAAAATAAAAAGTGCGAGTTAAAGCTGATATATATTTGTATGGAGATGATGAAAGTGTGTAGGGTATCAATATTAGAAAGAGAATAGCGTAGGAGCATTCAGATAAAAAGATCAGGAAAAAGATATGAATGCTCAAACACGCTTATAAATTAAAGGACAACACATATGCAATTGGAGCAGGTAGCAAACATATACTCCCAGCTAAGCATGTTTCTTATATGTCATATCATATTCAAGAAGCAGTTAGAGACAAAAACCATAACTTCATGACTCAAACACAGAACCAAACATCAACTTCACAAATCAATCATGCTGTCAAAACAGATTAGCAAAAGCATATGATATTCTAAGAACATAATAGAGTCTTAAATCAGATTTTCAAAACAACAAGTCAACTTTACAAAATAGGTTGTTTAGAAAAATAGTTCTAATAACAGAGTTCTTGGTTCTCAACAAAACAAGTTACAGGTACACAAGCTCCTCACCATTTACTGATTCTTAACAAACAGATAGCATGCTGACTAAGGGCTTTAAGCTAACCTTATGTTGAACAAGTTCTCAAGAAGCTAATAAATTAAAGAACTAAAGCTCATGCAACATAGCATGTATTTAATCTCTCAGGCATATACTCAATCAATGCATATCAGATAGAATTATAATAATGTATACACTAGGATCAGACAAGTACTCAATATAACACCTAAGCACGATCACCGACTAACTGATTTCACGGGTGCATACTGCATACCTAAACTAAACTGATTGTAGAACTCGACTTAATCATGACTGATGGCAAAAAAAATACAGATCATACATACAAAGAATACATACATGGACTCAGCGTCAAATCATATTCAAAACCAGAACGGTTATTTTGTTTTAATTTAAACCCAGAACAACTTGGACAGTGAACATGCAAACTTAGACTGAACCAGATTCTTAAAAACAAATGCCATTCATGAGTGTTGTACCAAACCACAATCAAGAATCAATTGGATGGGATTCACTACACAAAAGCAGGAAACAAATGGTTTTTTATGAGATTGTTAAGAGCTCATATTCAGATCCTCCGGACATTAATTTTTTTTGAAGCACCGGTAGCATTAAATTTAGCACATCATAATAGAATGGATTCTTGATAAACCTTGGCAAGTCCATCAATTCATTCCAGAACAATATATTGTTTATATGATTTTTTAAATTAAAAAAACACAAAATGAATCAAATGTACAATCAATTAAATTCGCCAAAAATAAAAAACTTTACCTGTATTACGCAATTCAGCCTTGATGTGGCGCTCACCTTTAGAAGATCTTAGTTATGAAGAGGTCTGAATGAAGAAATTTGTGGTTTCTTTTGTTTAATAGGAGAACCCAACCTTAAGATGGAAGCATTAAGAGATCTTGAGAATTACTGAAAATGTAACAGAGAATGATTGGTGCGAGCAAGAACGCTTTTTGGTCAACTCCCAAAACTTTTTAGAATGACGATCAGAGTAAAAATCCAAAGTTGTGTGCAATTCGTTCTGCAACTATCCTTATCCTTTCCTTTATACCTTTTCACCCTTCAACCTTTTCTATTCTCTCACCAATCTGCCTCACAATTCACATTTCCAACCATTCTTTCATCCCCTCTCTTTCTTTCCATCTATTTCACTCTCCCACCCTAACCCAATCCCTTACCCAGCACCCACCCAACAATTTCTTACCCACCCTTTATCTTTTCTTACCATCTTTTTGTATATCTTTTTCTAAACCCATCATACTCTAAACCTCCATCTTGTTTACAAAATATCTTTGTGTTGCGGAATTTGAATATTGCTAAGTTTTAATGATTATCTTTTATCATTTTGGTTTTCATGATCCTAGCTGGGGTACGTGTAGCTCTGACCCTAGCTAGATTTTAAAAGTTTTCGGTTCGAACAAAATACAACTTATCTTTCTACCGGAAGTTTTAAATTTCACACTTTTACGCCTATTCCGGCATTTCGAGATGATGAGTTTTGTTCTACATATCGCACCGATCCGACCTTGTTGATGACGGTGATGACTTTTACGTGATAAATTGGGTTATTAGTAATTTCGAGGAGAAGCTACATCTCCCTAGGTTGTTGATATCAAATCCAAGCGTGAAGAGTCTGCGCCGAGTTTCTGATCCTATCTTCAGCCGATAGGTCACATTGAATCTGTTATACCTTACCAAGTGTCTCTTTTCCGCTAGATTAAATACCTTATCAATCCGGTAAACCTCGTGTTTTCGGACATGGGGTAATGCTTTTTGATCTTTGTCTTCTCCACCCGGTTTTAAGACTATTTCAGCGGTGGAGATTATAGATGAAGACTACCTTCTTTAGTTGCTTGTTTATTTTTCTTTCTATTTAGTATTTTTCTTTTTGCGTCTGAACGAGTAGTTTTAACTCTTTCGTTTTCCTTGTCATTGGTTATATGGAATAAAGTGGCTTAATTTGTTTTTGGATATTTTATATCTAATTACTGCCACATTATTTTATAACTTCCATTGACATGTTATTAACGATTTTGTGGAGTTTCTGTTTGGTTTGCTTAAACAGGTTTTTGTTTGCTTCTCCACGACGTGCTTAGATTACTCCGATGTTTTGCATTTACTTGAGAGCCGTTTCCAGAGCTAAGTCTTTTTCTTAAATTCTCATTTTTCTTTGTCATTGGGGACAATGACATGTTTAAGTGGGGGGTAGGAGACTTAGCTATGATATGTTATAATTGAAAATTGAATGAAACGGTGAAAAATTGAAAAAATTGAATAAATGCCATATTATTTATCTCGTACCCTTAGAATTGTGAGTTCCTAGCTAAGAATTGATAGGAAAGGAACCAAGTTGCATGAGTACGTGATCATTTTATACTTATGTGAATGTAAATTTAAGGATATTCATGCCAACTAGTGCAAGTAGCTATTTATTATTTGCTTACTCAATTTGAATCGACGAATTCCGCACAAATCATAATAATTGAGAAGAATTATGTGTACATTGCATAGATGATTGGTTATGTAGACTTAGTGTCGATATTTATCTGCTAATGTATTCCTATCTTCTGGCCATCAATGCGGAGTAATAAGCTTGATAATAATCTGTGTTTTGACAATGCGTTAAACACTGGGCTTGTAGTAACATTACCAAAGTAGCCTCGCGCTTGTGGTAATATTCAATGCTTCCACTAATCCGTGAGAGAGGGATTCTTGCAATGCATACTTTACTTTTAAAGCAAGTTTCTTTCTTGAGAGGTGTTAAAGCTTGAAACTACGGAAATGCTGAAAAATTCAAATTTTTAAGAGGCTTGAGTATTTTTCTCGGTCTCCAAGTCCAAAATACTTCTGGATGACGCTCTTGCTTATTGCACCATGTCTTTACCCATGCGAGGCTTAAGAAGTGGGAATACTGATGTTGGTAGGTTGAGACTGCGAAGTTAGCATAAACTTTAATCTTACCATGAATATATAAAACTTAATGCACATGCACACATCACTTCGATTCATAGCGAGTAGTGAATAATGGATACCTTATGAGCATGAATGGTATGAGTTGACTCGAGTTTCTTGCGTAAGTATGATTTGACCACGGGAAATGTTGTCTTGGGGAATGACTTATTGATGCTTTGTTCGGGACGATCAAAGTCTAAGTGGGGGGTAGTTGATGACGGTCAAATTGTACCCGTAAAAGTCATCAACGTTGACCTTAAATCGGGATTAATAATATATATTTTATAGTTAAATCACGTGTTATATTGATTATTTAATGTTATGTGATTTATATTATATAATTTGGTATTTATCCATTTATAAGATATAAATCGGTATTTATCCGTTTTATTTAAATATAATTTATTTTGGGATAAATATTTATTTTGTAGATTGAGATAAATTTTGGAGGATAAGTACAAATGGAAGAATTAAATCTCAAGATAAATCAAAGGAAATTCAAGATAGAGATCGGATAAGCACGAAAAGAGGAGTAAGCCAATCCAAGTTGGCGCCAATGGACACGCATGAAAGAAGGGGGGGCGCATCTTGATTTTGAGATCGGCCAAGAGTTATCTCTTATTTGTTTTCATATTTTGATGTATATCTCTTAATTAGCTTGAACCCCTATAAATAGAGTTGTACCATACACGCACAAAAACACCACGCACGACATACATACAATATATAATAAAGTTCTCGATTTTTCTTAGAGCAGTTTTTATGCAAGTTCTGCAATAATGTAAGTTCTTGTATTTATTTGTTCTTAGTACTTTGTAATTAAGCCCCCAATTATTGTTTATCGTTTGAGGTTGTTCGTTCTTCACCGGACGATGTAGATCTAAGGATACGATATGAGGCAGTGGGGATTTCTTGTCTATAAGGATCCACACGCCCAGATCTGTCATCCGGTGACCTATAGATGACTTTGGTATGATCGACAACCGTGTTTTTAGTAGATCTATATAATTGCTTTATGAGTCTCTATTTTATCCGTTACGTATGTAGAAACGCTAAGATTTAGTTGTTCGTCGCGTCAATCTAGCCACGTCTTTATGGTGTGATTGTCCACCTAGAATTTCTTATCTTAGTAGGTATGACTACGGCTACGTTGCTTGTCTGTTTTAATTAGCATATGATTAGGAAATACCAATATAGAGCTCCGAGGTCGGCTCATGAATTGATCTTCCGGGACTTTCAGCGAGATCTAGATCTGTTCTGTATTAGGGAATTGAGCTCACCTAGTTATACGTACATCGTAGATTAACATGATACCTAAAAAGTTAGTGTTAATGGGACAGAGACTGATGCGAACGCTTAGGAAGTACGCCTGTCAAAGGAATGTTGCCTAGGTGAGGAATACGGTTAATATCGGCATCCCTAGTTTTGTAAGCATGCGAGTCATATGAGATGGAGGCCGAAAAAGCGAAGTCACGTGATGTAGCATAGTGATCTAGATGGCCTACCCGGAGCTAGATCTAGTTTAGGGGATGACTGCCGTAGCCAATATAAAAAAGAAATATGAATCGGATTAATAGTTCTCGAGTCTATCTTAATTATATAGAATCTCTAGATCCAAACGATAACTTAATAATTGGGGAGTTTAATTGCGTTATGTGTTGTGTCGAGTTGTGTCCTTTACTTTTCTTGTCCTTCATTGGTCGTAGACCGCCTTTGTGTCCTTGACATGAATAATTAATTGTTTGTATATAAATGATCCACAATTGGTTCCCTGTGGGATCGACCTTGATTCGCTATAGCTATACTACGATGGATCTAGTCCTCTTGCTAGTATTGGTTTATGGTGGTCAAGTATTTTAATTTCACTTGATCTACGTCATCAGTGGAGAGATATTATACTAATGCAAAAGTAAAGATTATACTAATGGTTTAACTTATATAATTAAAACGTATAGCCGAACTATGATCCCACGAGCTACTTTTACCCCTAAGGATGGACTTGACAGGGAGCGTGTCTTAACCGACCAACCTATCCAATGTAGTTCAACGACATCCACGGATGCCAACTCCTAATTCTAGCGATTAGGCTGAACAACTCGATCTAACCACCCTATGTGAAGTTAATTAATTCTCCCTTTAGAAAACTGATTAACCTAACATGATTACGTGCTAGAGTCGCTCGAACAACGATGACAAACTTCTATATTGGAAACGGACCTAACAACTAGGCCGAATCTACGCAACGATCCTAAAACCCTTTATCCCACATCTCACAGCAAAATGCATCTATAAGTTCGATGTGTGTGACAATGAACTAGGTGATCAATCTAATTCAAAGACGTTAAAATAAGTTTTAGAACATGGATTAATCGTTTAAACAATAATTTACGCACTACACAACTCCCAATCTCATCCCCCTTAGGGTTTTCGCTCACTTTCACATAATTCAACTTCACATGAATTTAGCTACTCATAATTATGAAAATAAATGAACTAGAAATGAAACCAAACTAATAGAAACAAATAAAAGAGCTATCATTACCATATAACTTGCAGAAAATCTGATCCAGAAAATACCAACAATAAAAGCAATCCCAAAGTCGAATATTTTGTTCTTGGAAAGTAAATCTAAGCTATAAAAGTTGTATAGAATCAAAGGATGTTATCTAGGGGGTCAAAGGATCAATGAGGTGTTTAAAATACTCCAAACCGCACACAAATCGCCTAAGAAAAGTCTAAAGTCAGCCAAAGATGAGTAGGGGCTGAATGAGCTGCGTATTTATAGAGTAGGTCGAAATTCTGCTACTGTCGGTCACGAACGCCCGTCCAGGTCATGTCAGAAGCCCGTCTACCTGGAGAATATGAAGATATTAGGGTTCCATCTTCAGTGGACGGGCGTTTACAGTCCTCTGAACGCCCGTCTGGTGAATCATGACTTGAGGGCCAAACGCCGTCCGGAATCCCGGACGCCCGTTTGAGATGTATGAGCTTCTTGAATCGGGCTGAACCCACCCAAACGCCCGTCCGGGGGTCATTTGGATGCCCGTCCAGCTGAAAACATAACTTTCTGAATGATGTATCAATTCTGTGGACGCCCGTCTGACTTTGCCAAACGCCCGTTTGAGGTGGCTTTCCTTCAGACGCCGGTCTGAGGTATAGCAAACGCCCGTTTGCCTTGTCTCCACTCCAAACTTGGCTTTTCTTCACTTGTATGCCACATTCATGCTATGATCATGTCTTTCATTCCAAAACATCGCCTTCCGGGTCCTCGAGTCACCCAAGTCCTGCAATAAACACACGAACAAGACACCACGCATAATTCCGCCAGACAAAAATGCTCGGAAATAAGGTAAATATTGCTAAAAAGGCGGATTTTACTATCGATGTGACAGTTTAAGTCCCCGTGCATATAAATCTCGATATTACTCTCAATCAGGTCTATATCTACCCAAAACATGCCAATAAAGTGATAAACGGGGGTTAAACTGCACACCAGAGTACAGTAAAGTTGACTCCCATCAACCACCCCACACTTAACCTTTGCTCGTCCTCGAGTAAATTAGGCGCTCTAAAACAGACCATAGGATCAACTTTACGAAACATGCATAGCGCTCACGACATCGAGGCAAAAGTAAAATAGATACTGAACGTACACCGCTTGACTCTATCTTACCACGAAAAAGAAGTGTGTGTGATATAGACCGAGGACTATACTCAAAATGATCACCGGCTTTGAATACCGGCCAAATGACTACACGCAGCTCATACCGGGCTAGAATCTCCACTAATCGAGGCAACCGAGGCTAAATACGGTCAAGTAGGACTTGAAGGGTTATAATGTCAAGCTCGGGACGGGGTTAATCGAAAGGAAATTTTGGGACTGGAGAAAGAGAAAAACATGAGTGAACCTAATCATTTCATGTATTCTTGTTTTGAAAACATACCAAACCACACCAAAACTCTTTCGATTCTTTCTGTACTCATTGATAAACAACCACAACTTTAACATCATACTTTCATCTACTCATTACATCCTCCCTTGACCTTGTTTCCATCTTTATTCAAACTTTCTTTTTCTTCTTTTTCATTGTTTTTTTTTTTTTTCATTCTTTCAACTTTATATTTTTCTCGAACCAACAAGCCTCACAATAGATTCCTCGAGCTCCTCCCCTTCATTATATTAGCTCGTACTAACCAAATCCTCTCGAAACACGCACCATCTCCCACCCCACACTTGATTCAGAAAGTGTGTCTAAAGCAACGACTAAGTCCACTCGTAGGGTGATCAAAAGAAACATGACCAATGATTAAGCTCAGGGTTAGGATAATACAGGCTAAGTAACCAAAACGGCTCATTTCGGACGGTGGTCGGACCGTCCTATTCAAGGCTTAGAGGGGTTACAAGGGTAAAATATTGGGATTTTGGCTTATTTGGCTCTGGCTAGGTCAAAGAAGCGCCATGACTCTCATCCCGTATCTGGCCTAGGTCAACCTTTCTATTTCGCCTCGAAACTAGTGGTATAAGTGTGTATAGCAACCAGACTAAGTACAACCAAGGTCTACGTGCATTAAAAAGGGTTCGTATCGTGACAAAACAAAATTGCCCGGCATACATTACTCGTCTACTAAGACATCTACCAAATCCATCGTGAGAAACAAGCATATAACGCGGTGTCAAATCATTAAAAGTTTTAAAATTTTAAGCCACGAACTGACTCGAAAACGGACATTAACTAAGCATATCACAATTAACGGCACATTTATCAATCGAAACAATACAGCTAAGTCGTCTCCACCCCCCACTTCGAATGAAGCACTGTCCTCAGTGTGTGAATGAGAGAGAAAAGAAGACTTAGCGTGAGACCCGGTAGAAAGGCGCTATCGAATCCCGTGACACCTGTGAGAAAGCACGACCCAATCCTTATATCAAATCCAAAACAACCAAAGCAAAGCATGCACGGGACATGGCCCTCGTGCCAAAATATCGGGTAGGGAGGGGGAATAACTAGAAAACGGCCCTGTCACGTCAGAAAACTCGATATGCAATTGTAACGCACACAGTGGATCGCTATAGATGGATAAATGACCCAAACGGTTAAAGCACAGAACATCTACTCGTAAAAGAAAACCACAGAGGATTGACATATAGAAATGATCCAAAATGTGTACATATAGAAACCAAAATCCAAACGAAAGTATGAATGTGCCTTAAGGCTTACAGAACCCATCATAAAAGTAGCAACTCAGAACCGACAGTAGCATCAAATCAAATATAGACGCGGCAAATGAAATCAACAGCTCCTAAACAACCCTAACACCCTAGACAGACTGTGAAAGGAACAACATAAAACAAACAAAATCACGTCTGGCCGGGTGCCACATCATCACCAGCAGTGGTGGCACCGTCTGTAGTAGCATCAGTGGGAGCTCCGATCTCTGCATCCTTAGTCTCCTCCGTCTCCGCGTCAGACGACGATGCATCCGCAGCCACGATCTGTGTGATGGCCCGCTCAATATCATCCGAAAAGCGGTAATCCATGCTGCTCGGGGCAAATGCTTCCGGATCCTTCGGTAGTCGACCCTCACTCATCAGCATCAGGAGAGTCAGAATATTGTCCTGTGTTTTCTTTTGATCCTCCGTCAAGTTCCTGAAACTGTTAGCCATGCTCAACCTCATCCTCCCGAGGGAGAAATAGAAGGAACTGGTGGTGCCGGAGTCGGGGCCGAGGACGAACCGGGCTGTTGTGACGCCATACGCTCTAGTTGGGCCGGGGTTCGAACCTTCTCTCTTTGCAAAAAATGAGGATTCTTAGGCCGTTGATCCTCCTTATACTCTGGTACCCTAGCGTCCTGACATAAGCTGTAAATCAAATAGGGGCAAATCAGACAATGGGTGTAGACCTTCTGGTTCGTGGCCAACTCATCATAAATGGCCTGACCCACGTCCACATTCAACTTAAAATTGAGGGCATACATCATCCCTATATCACCGATGTGGAAATGAGTAAAGTTGTTCTTCGGCAGCAAACGGTTCTGGATAAAATGACATTGAATTTTCCAATCCTCTTCCCACGTCGACGTGACCAACTCCTTTCTCACCCCACCGCCTTCAAGGGTCCAAGGTACATCCGGGCATACCAACAATCGGAGATCCTCTAACGGGTCCTCACCCGCATCCTGTTGCGCCTTTATCGCCTCCTTATAATCCAAACCCTAGAAAGGGGCCAGTCCATACTTAACATTGATCGCCTTGGCACTAAATGGGACTTGGACTCCCCGAACCTTAACCATTTCTGTCTCTAAGCTCGACTCAGAAAAATTTGCATAGAACTCTCGCACCAAAGTTGCATTCACTTTTACCTCCGGGGTTGTCATCAAAGTTTTCCACTTCCTATCAGTCAGGTTTTTCACGAAGTTCTTGTCTACATTATACTCATGGAAGGCTCGCTCTGTAAGCATCGTGCGGGTCAAGTAGTGTTTGTTATAGACCTCTAAAGCCTTGGAGTTTACAAATCTCCTCGCAAACGGGATTGGGGGTCCGCCAGTTCCCATTCTCTGGGTTCTGACAGGTTCCACAATCGGCTCAGCCCCTGCAACCCTAACCTCCGGTGTAGCCCTAGGCTCCCTTACTACGTGCTCAACCCTAGGTCCCGGCTCAGCTGGTTTCTTTCTCACCAACGGCTTGTAATCCATCTCAGACTCCGATTCATCTCTCAAGGATATCCTGGCCTGACTCTAGCTGCCCTAGGGGGGTTTTGTCTCTCTCGGATCTCAATCCCTTGGTTGGGATTTACCGGTCTAGGTTCAACTACATTTTTCTTCTTACCGGCATCCCGAGCTATTTCCTTACCAAAACGTTTCTGCCCCGAGGCCCCCACTTTACCACCAGTATGCACCATTATATCTCACACTAAACATCCATAGCAAACCCAAGCACAAACAACACAAATCACAACCCGATTATCGTCCAAACGGGATTTCCCAACAAAATGCCACCCAAACCACACCAAAACCGACCCAAAACCATAATGCAGACGTCCATAATCAATAAACAGCACCCTCAGATCATCATCAAAGCAAAAACACAACAAAACCAAGAAAAACAAGCCCAATCAGTGGCAGTTCATTTAAGGGCCGACTTGAAAATCGAACCCAAAAAAAAAACGTAAATTAAAACATGAAAAGCTTATAGATTCTTACCAATAAGGATGTTAGGATGATGATAGAGGTGAGTAGAAGTCCGAACGATGCACGATATGGCCAAAGTTTGGATTTTTGTAATTTGAAAACCGCCCAAGCTAGGGTCTCGAATCCGGCCAAACGGTGTTTGTGGGAGGATTTGAGTTTGTGAAATGAAAAGAAGAGGTCTTGGGGTGTTTGGGGGACTTTGAATCGCTCCGATCGGGTCAAAAACGAAGATTTTAGGTGAAAAAGGGCGTGAAGAGTCGGGTTTTGCGAGTTTGAAAATTGATTCAAAATGATATGAAGAGGCTGGGGTATTTATAGAAGGAGAGGCAGACGGGCGTCTGCCTCAACCGGACGGGCGTTTGCCTAGGCATTGAAGAACTGGACGAGCATTGCATCAATCCAAACGCTCGTCTAGTGATTCAAAATGTGTACGAGTTTGCGCCCTTTTGGACGAACGAGCGTTTGCCTAGAGCAGACGCCCGTTCAAGTACCAACTCTTCTGGACACACGTTCGCAGAGGGCAAACGCCCGTTTGACCCAGCCTAGTGCAAAACATAGAATTTTCGATCCCGTTTGATTCCAACCTTGGTTCCAACACCATTTATTATCAAAACCTCGAAAACTTAGATAATGGTGGGTTGCCTCCCACCGAGTGCCTTTGTTTTACGTCGTTGGCTCGACAAATGACTTATACTGTACCGGTTTTTGCAAAGTTATACTACCGGCACGAACGAGGAGGCGAGGATAGAAAGATGTGAAGGTGGAGTGATTAGAAGCAGAATTGTCAAAGTTTAAAGTCCATGACGAGACTCAGAACAGATTGATCAAGGCTCGGGATTAGTCAAAGGCACAATTTCGAGAGCCTCATCGAATGGTAACTTCTCATACTTTTTGAGACGAAGGCCGTTTGTGATGAACGTCCCGTGCTTTGGATGAGTTACCTCGATGGCTCCCGAGTCGAAAACTCGCAATACCTTATATGGTCCCGACCATCTCGACTTAAGTTTGCCTTGAAACAAATGGAGGCGAGTGTTATAGAGAAGGACCTCATCACCTACGTTGAAAATATGCGGTTTGATCAACTTATCGTGAAGCAACTTGGTCTTCTCCTTGTATTTCGCCGAGAAATCGTAAGCTTGAAGGCGAAACTCATCTAACTCATTCAATGGGCCATCCTTCTCTCACCGATTAATGCGTCATCCATATTTAGATTCTTTATTGCCCAATAGGCCTTATGCTCTACCTCTACGGGGAGATGGCAGGCCTTGCCAAAAACAAGCATGTAGGGTGACATACCTATGGGTTTCTTGAACGCAGTTTGGTGTGCCCAAAGTGCATCATCCAACTTCTTTGACCAATCCTTAAGGTTGGAATTGACTGTCTTTTCTAGGATTCTTTTGATTCCACGATTGGACACCTCTACTTGCCCACTAGTTTGGGGGTGGTAGGCAGTGCCTAACTTATGAGTGACCCCATACTTCATTAAAAGATTATCGAATTCTCTATTTGCAAAGTGACTTCCATTGTCACTGATTATCGCTCGAGGTACTCGAAACCGGGATAGAATATGTTTCTTAAGAAACCGGATGACTACATGTTTGTCATTAGTGCGCGAAGCAATTGCCTCAACCCACTTTGAAACGTAATCACAGGCGACAAAAATGTACTTATTCCCGAATGAAGACGGATACGGTCCCATGAAGTCTAATCCCCCATATATCAAAAACTTCACACACTATTATCGGTTTCTGGGGCATCTCATTTCTCTTGGAAATCCTTCCTGAGCGTTGACAGGCGTCACACGTCTTAACATACGCATGTACATCCTTGAAGATTGTGGGCCAGTAGAACCCACTTTGTAACACCTTCAACGCTGTTTTCTTGCCCGAGAAGTGGCCACCGGCCTCTTTATCATGGCAGAACGAGAGAATACTCACTATCTCACTGTCATCAACACATCTCCTCAGGATTCCATCTGAACATAACCTAAACAGTAAAAGGTCTTCCCACACATATCGATTCAACTCACTATAAAACTTCTTCTTCTGGTTCTCATCAAACTCAGGATCTACGAATCCACACTCGTGATAATTAACAAATGGAGCATACCATGGGTTCCCTTTCTTCCCTCTCTGCATAAAATTCCCTCGCTTAATCCGGGAGCATAGTATCCACTACGAACAACTGCTCATCCCGAAAATGGTCATCAATCTCAACTTTTGTAAAACATCTCTCTTCACCCGGCTCCATTCTACTCAGATGGTCCGCTACTACATTCTCACATCCCTTTCTATTCTTAATCTCTACGTCGAACTCCTGAAGGAGCAAGATCCACCTCAACAAGCATGGTTTTGCATCCTTCTTGACAAATAGGTATTGCAACGCAGCATGGTCAGTGTGAACTATGACTTTTGACCCAACCAAGTATGACCGGAACTTATCGAAAGCAAAAACGATGGCTAAAAGTTCCTTCTCACTTGTGGCGTACTTTCGTTGAGCCGAGTTCAAGGTATGGCTCGCATAGTAGATAGGTCGAAACAGCTTGTCGACCTTCTGACCTAGGACAACTCTTACGGCATAATCACTCGCATCACACATTACTTCGAACTCCTTGGACCAATCAGGTGCCACCAAGATAGGGGCCAAAGTAAGAAGTTTCTTAAGAGTTCAAAAAGCATCTAGGCATGCCGCATCAAAAACACCGGGGGCGCCCTTCATCAATTGAAGAGTAAGAGGTCTAGCAATTTGGGAAAAACCCGGAATGAATCTACGATAAAAACCTGCATGACCCAAGAATGTCTTTAGATTTGTAGGCATAGGGAGCTTAGAAATTGCCTCTATCTTGGCTCTATCAACCTCTATTCCCTTCCCCAACACCTTATGTCCTAGCACAATCCCCTCAGTTACCATGAAATGACACTTTTCCCAATTTAAAACCAAGTTTGTCTCCTCACAACGCGCAAGCACCTTATCAATATTAGACACACTCATCAAAAGTACCACCAAAAACACTAAAGTCATCCATAAAGACTTCCATGAAACGCTCTATCATATCAGCAAAGATGGCAACCATGCATCGCTGGAATGTCGCGGGTGCATTACACAACCCAAACGGCATTCTTTAAAATGCAAAGGTGCCATACGGACATGTGAAAGTAGTCTTATCCTGGTCATGTATATCGATGTGGATTTGATAATAGCCACTAAAACCATCCAAAAATCAGTAAAAAGCATGACCACTCAGATGCTCTAGAATTTGATCAATAAAAGGGAAGGGAAAATGATCTTTCCTAGTCTTATCATTCAGCATGCGGAAATCAATACAACTCTATGACCAGTAACTAAACGAGTAGGAATGGGCTCACCTTTATCATTAAGCTCAACTGTGATGCCTCCTTTCTTGGGTACGACTTGTGTGGGGCTCACCCACTCACTGTCTGAGATCACGTAGATTATCCCCAATTCAAGCATCTTTACCACGTCTTTCCTCACCACCTCTTGCTTATGGGTTCAGCCGTCTCTAAAATACCTGACCGCCTTGGCACCCTCTTCAAGGATGATCTTGTGTTTACATATATCAGTACTTATCCCTTTTATATCAACCATCTTCCATCCGAAAGCCTTTTTGTGTTTCTTCAGAACGTGAATCAACTTAGCTTCTTGCAAAATGGTTAGTGCAGACGAAACAATAAGAGGAAGTAGTTCATTAGGTTCCAAAAACACATACTTTAAATGCTCAAGAAGTGGCTTCAACTCCAGATCATTAGATGGTTCCTCGATTGACGGCTTTGGGCTTGCCAGTCAAACCGAGCTCCAGCTTCTTGTTCCAGCTTGCATTGACAAAAAGAGTTGCCTCCAAATGGTATACTTGAGCTCTCATTCGTGGGTCATCATCCTCCGCGGTGCTTGACTTCATCAAGAATTCTTCCATCGGTTCTTGGTATCCCTGCAGGTTAGTGTGCTCCAGAATACAAGGATATATAGCATCAATAGAAAAACAATCACTCTTTTCATCATCAGGATGCTTCATCGCATTATAAACATTTATTGCCACACTCTCTTTCCTGACTCGTAGTATGATCTCTCCCCTTTTTACATCTATCAAGGTCTCTCATGTGTTCAAGAAAGGCCGACCTAACAAAAGCGGGGTTTTGGCATCCATATCCATAACTAAGACTACGAAGTCAACGGGGAAAACAAACTTGTCAACCTGCACTAACACATCTTCAACTACCCCCATAGGTTTCCTAACAGACCTATCTGCCATCTGTAGGGTCATCTCTATTGGTTCTAGCTTACCCAATCGCAACTTCTCATATACTCCTCTAGTCATCAGGCTAACAGAAGCCCTTAGATCACATAACACATTTTTAAACACGGTTTCTCCAATGGTAATTGGGATGGTAAAGCTCCCTCTATCCTGTAACTTGGGGGGTATCCTATTCTCAAAGATTGCAGAACATTCCTCACTTAAATGCACCATATGTTGCATCCTCTCCTTACTCGACAACATTCCTTTCAAAAATTTAAAGTATGGTGGAATGCTCGAAATTTCCTCCAAAAGGGAATATTCACCTCTACCTTTCTTAAGAGATTCAGAAATTTCACCTGACCTTGGGTCTGTATGTCCTTTCGGGTCCCTTAGGAGGATAGGGTAAAGTATTTACATCAAAATCAGGGGGAGGGGGAGGAATTCTGTTTTTCTTACCTTTTTCTTTAGGCGGTGAGGCTTCTTCTTCTTTGATGTCCAAGACCACATAGTCTTTCTTCGGTGCTGGCCCTTCCAATGCTTTCTTGTTCGCCTCAGCCAATGCCTTTTTCGTGGCTTCCAATTCCTTCCTCATTGTAGCCATTTCTTTGTTGACACTGCCAATTTCCAAGTCTTCAATCTCGACTTCACCATACATAGCCCCTTCAGGATCAACTGCTTTCTCTTCCTCAGCCTTATCAGTTTCTGCTTTCTCGGCCCATAATTCCTTCTTCTTGTCATTCAGCCCAACCTCTTTACCACTTTGTGTGAACACAGCATTCACACCCTTTGGGTTTCTCTCCGTGTTACTCGGGAGTCCCCCACTCAGGTTTGTCTTCAGAGTGTCGGTTATTTGACCCACTTTGGTGTCCAAGTTCCGAATGGCAGAATGTGTGGCCACGTTTTGCTCTACGGCATTCTTGTTTAACTCAGAAACAGTCCTGTCTAATCTCTCCAGGATTATCTCAGCAGGCGTCTTCTGAACACCAGAGTTGTTTGATTGCTGACTGTTTTGGTTGTTCTGGTGCAGATGAGCATTCGGATGTTGGTAGGTGCCAGAATTTTTATTTCTCGATGGTTGGCTCACTTTTTGATTCTAATTGTTTTGCTGGCCCTGATTCTGATTCCAGCCTTGATTTTGATTCCAGCCTTGATTCTAGCCCCAATTCTGCCCTTGTTGTTGATGTTGGCCCTGTGACTGAGACTGCGGATTCTAACTATTCTGATAGTAGCCTTGGTTCTGATTCTGGTATGAACTCTGATTCTGGGGGTTCTGGTTCCAAGGTCGGTTGTACGAGCTTTGGTTTGTCTGAAACCTTGGTTCTGATTATTGTTCCGATTCCAATTCTGATTCGCCTTGGTTCCAACCCTGATTTTGCTGATTTTGATTCCATTGCCCCTGATTCCCTTGTCCAACATAATTCACATTATATTGTTGGGAGTCATCACCCATACCATAATTCATTTGCGGTGCTTGCTGGTTATCAAAGTTTTGATTCCACTATTGCTGGCCAAACTCTTGCTGATTCATATTCATCTACCCCATCGTATAGACATTCATTCGCTGTTGGTCATTCTGATTGCCAGACTGTTGTTGTACTGTAGTAGGTGTCAACTGTTGTGGATAAGTGGGTTTTTTCGATGATGCACACTCCATAGCAGAATGTCCACCTCCACAAAGGTGGCACTGCTGTGCCTTCTTTCTTTCTAACTCCATTCGATCCATCTTTAGTACCATTTCTTGCATCTTGTCGTGCATGGCCGATTCTCGATCGAGTTCCTCTTTCAGCACTTTACACTTTCCATTGGGGCTTTCTTCTTCTTTCTTCTCGACCCCCATTGTCCTTCTCCCTCTGCCGCATTCTCTATCTGTCTCATAGCTTGTTCTGGCGGCAGATTCATAATATCTCCGCCGCTTGCTGCATTCAGCTTGTTTTGGTCCATTGGCTCTAAGGCCCTGAACAATATAATAACTTGCTCCACCGTAGAAAAACCGTGAGGATGGCATCTCTTCAGTAGACCCCTAAATCTCTCATAAGTCTCTTTTAATGTCTCTCCCTCGAGACCGTCAAACGAAGAGATTTCTTCTTTCAGATCTAAAATCTTTGCCGGAGGAAAATACTTTTTCAGAAACACTCTCGTTACATCCGCCCAAGTATGAAACGAATCATTGGGCAGCAAATCATACCAATCTCTTTCAGATCTCTCATAAGTCTCTCATAATGTCTCTCCCTCGAGACCGTCAAACGAAGAGATTTCTTCTTTCAGATCTAAAATCTTTGCCGGAGGAAAATAATTTTTCAGAAACACTCTCGTTACATCCGCCCAAGTATGCAATGAATCATTGGGCAGGAAATCATACTAATCTTTAGCAGCTTCTCTCAGTGCAAACGGGAAAACTATCAGCTTTATTGCCTCATCACTAACCCCATTATATCTCATCGTCCCACAAATTTGAAGAAAATAATCTAGAAAGCTTTTTGGGTTCTCAGTTGATTTCCCGTGGAATAGGGCATGTTCCCCCAACATATTCAGAATGTTCTGCTTTATATCCATGTTGTTCGCATTAATCGGGGGCACTCTAATTGGATTGTGCCCTATAACTTCCTGAGGAGTAGTGACGTAATCTCGGCAAACCCTCGGTCGCTTACCTGCTGAGCCATCTGTGGCTGATAATCCTATTGTTGTTGCTGTTGATAATACTGTTGCATAGGTGGTTGCTGATTATATGGGTTTTGGAATCCCTGTTGAGCATGCTGGTCATGGAATCCCAGTTGATTTCCCTGATTCTCTAGCATCTGCAGTACTCGATTTACCGTCTCTTGGTCTAATTCGGGTCCGAAGTTCTGAGTATTCTAAGCATTTTGTCATCCCCTGTACTATCCAATCCCTGTCCTCTGATTAAACTGTGGAGTTCACAACTGACGTAACACCGTGTTGTCCTCTCTTAATGGTTCATGACGAGGGGTCCTCGGTGGAGTTTGCAAAGGCACAGTTGCATTACCACCAGTAGTGGTCGAGGTTTGCCCTTGTAGATTATGTTCATCAATGGGATCTTTGCCGTTCCGTCTAGTCGTTATATCATCCATTTCCGCAGAGGTATCTAAAGAGAGGGTAAGCTTTCTACTGTCCCTTCTTCTTCAAAAAAAGGGTTCGGACTAGCAATTAGAGGTTCTCCTTGACTATTTCTATGACGTGCAAAAGCTTCAATCTCTTCAATTGGCTCGATGAGAGGTTCTTTGGAGCTTCGGGTCATTCACTGACATACAAGAAACAACAAGAATACTGACGTGGCCTTTTCTAGTGCTAAACTAGTCCTTAACCGACAGTGTATCGGGTCAAACTGTAGTGCTAGTGTGGTGAGTCAGAGTGTCGAATCCTCAGGGAAACTTGGTAATTCTTCTAAGTGTGGTTAAACACCAAAGAGCAGTTATTAACTCGATCTAAACCGCAATTTTATAACACAGATCACTACTATTCTAAATAAATGCATAATTTAAAAGTTATTCTAATATAATATATATAGATATATAAATATATATAGATGTACATAAATTGCAAAATATATATATAGATATAAATATATAGATACCAATATATAGTTTAGACATATAAGTTTATAGAACTAGCCAAAGTTTATATAATTGATTTATACGATCTTTTCCGATGGCGAATGTGCTCGATCTTTCCTTTATTATTAGGTCCAATTGAGTAAATGAAACGGTGCACTCCTGAAGTTAACAATTCCTCCTCACACGAGCGTATGAAATTGTCATATGTCATTGTCATCGGTTCAATCTCCACAACTGCCCCATGCTAATCTCAGTTAGTCTGAACAGGTACCGAGTACAAATCTACCCCGGATAAAAGAGGTTATTCCATTTGTCAGACGGCCGATGTTATTCAAAAGGCTCCGGTTGTCAGGCGGATCGATTTAACTTTCCGGTGTTAGTTTCAATTAAACTGTTGATTTTAACATTATTATGATCTCGAGCATAATTTTAATAAGATCCATCTCTCCCAAGACAAATCTACCCCCGGGTAGGAAATAGGATTCCGTAGTCACGCTTTCGCACGGCCAATTTTACCCTCCGGTTTTTCTATCTTTTATCTCATATCCTAACTTCTCTGATCAGTTCATCGTTAGGTTATATGGTGCGATTCATCTTGGTTAATTACGTCAATCCGAATATTATCAATACGTTACAGAATAGAAAAAGATTCAATTAACTCAATTTTAGTCAATTTTAATTAGACAACATTCCTTTACCGAAAAGATCGAAATAAAACGTTTACATAACTTTGGCTAGTTATTAGATTTAGCCTAATATCATTATAAAGACGAAAAAGATAAAAACAAACATAACAAACATAGATACTTAAGAAATTTTACCCGATTACAACTGTTGAATCAGAGGTCGTATTCTTCCGGACATTACAACGACTTCAACAACACTGATCTTCTGATAATTTCTCGAGCATTACAACGATACTACTATTTATGGCATAAGTCCTATATACATACATACTACTACTAAGAAAAAGAGGTTAAGAAAATATATTGGTACCCTCTTACATGCTGTATGAACTGCCCCCTTTTATAGGCAGAATTTGCAGGGCCGGATCGATCCGAGGTGATGCCGGATCGATCCGGGAATAAAAAATCTTATCCCCAGGATTATTCTCTGCAGGACCACATGCTGGATAATCATTATGTTTCCTCGGTTCGATCCGAGGTAAATCCGGATTGATCCGGGTAGCTTTTTATTCCATAACTTGATCTGAAACTTGATAAAATCATAACTTGAGCTCTGGATCTCCAAATGACATAATTCAAGAAGCGTTGGAAAGCTCTTGAAAAGATCTATAACTTCCATGAAGTACTCTTCTTCATATAATGTCGTCTTGATGAGCCATTCGTTTGTCGAAGCTATTTCTCGATTACCACTTAATCGAATCAATTAGCCACTTGACCACTTAAGCAATTCGATTGACCATTTAAGCTCGTGACATTCTCTAAATCCTTCCAGAGATATGATTATACTTCAACATGTCGATTCTCGGGGTCTTGGTTTATAAATCTGCAATAAAATACCACAAATACCCACGTAAATCTGACATGACACTCCGGTTATTGAACCGGTACAAAATTTATATCTTTTTATTACTTTTACTGGATTTTTATAGTATTTAGATTTATTCATAACTATTAATATTTCATAAGATTATCGTTATAATTTCTTATATTTTATATAAAAAGAGTTAATAAAGTATATATAATATCGTAATTTTTATCATATAAATGTTATACATCAAATACAAAATAAAAACGACCTAAGCCCAAGCTTTCGGTCAACTTACAAGATATCAAACGTTACTCCCCGGCAACGGCGCCAAAATTTTTGATAGCAAAATAACTAGCCGCTAAGCTTAATCGACAGAGTATCGGGTCAACGGTAGTATAGTGGTCTCAAGGTCGAATCCACAAGGAGTAATGTCTAGGTACCAAAGTCAACTTAGAACTTAGTTCAGGTCAAAATAGTGGTGGAGAGATATTAAACTAATACAAAAGTAAAGATTATACTAATGGTTTAACTTATATGATTAAAAGGTGTAGCCGAACTATGATCCCACGAGCTACTTTTACCCCTAAGGAAGGACTTGACAGGGAGCGTGTCTTAACCGACCAACCTATTCAATGTAGTTCAACGACATCCACGGGTGCCAACTCCTAATTCTAGCGATTAGATTGAACAACTCGATCTAACCACCCTATGTGAAGTTAATTAATTCTCCCTTTAGAAAACTGATTAACCTAACATGATTACGTGCTAGAGTCGCTCGAACAACGATGACAAACCTCTATATTGGAAACGGACCTAACAACTAGGCCGAATCTACGCAACGATCCTAAAACCCCTTATCCCACATCTCACCGCAAAATGCATCTATAAGTTCGATGTGTGACAATGAACTAGGTGATCAATCTAATTTAAAGACGTTAAAATAAGTTTTAGAACATGGATTAATCGTTTAAACAATAATTTACGCACTACACAACTCCCAATCTCATCCCCCTTAGGGTTTTCGCTCGCTTTCACATAATTCAACTACACATGAATATAGCTACTCATAATTATGCAAATAAATGAACTAGAAATTGAAACCAAACTAATAGCAACAAATAAAAGTGATATCATTACCATATAACTTGCGTAAAAATCGATCCGAGAAAATACTGATGACGGTCGATTTGTACCCATTATTACGCAATCTTTACCCTTGATTTTGATGTGAAATAACCTTAAGAGAGTGATAATAAGTCATTAAGTGCCTAATTTAGATATACCCCGTGTTACGATTTATTATTATGCATTTCGGTAATTTATCAAGTATTTGGTATTACAAACTATGTTTTTGTATGATAAATACGGTGAGCATTATGGACGGACTACGGAGAAGGAATTAAAGATCCGGGACAATGCGAGCCCGGCGAGAAGATAGAAGACGGAGCCCGAAGCGGTGAAGGCTCGGTCGACCGAGCCCGGCTATTCGGTCGACCGAGTGGACTTAAAGCCCGGCGAGTCCGGCATATTACTTAAGTCGGTTAGGGTTTAGGGAATCCGATCCTTAGTCGGTTTCTAAGTCGGTTTTGAGCTCTATATAAACACATTGTCATTAGTATTATGTAGACATTCATACATTGATTCAATCATTCATAAAAGAGCACAACAAATTGAGAGTTTTTCGGCAAGTTAGGGGCTTTTGCAACAATGTAAGCCCTTAATCTTCATGTTTTATTTTCAAGTAATTAATTCTTCCAATTACGTTCTTATCGTTTGAATTAATTAAACATAGCTAGATGATGTGATTCTCGGCTATGACGTTAGGTGGTGGTGACACCTTGTCAATGAGGATCCCGCTGACCTACGTCATAATCTAGATTTATTCATGACTCTACTTGATTTAATTAATGTGTATCTATGATAGTTTATATAAGTGATGTATGAATTCTTTGTTTAATACGTTACGTATAAGGAAACAACGAGAGGTTATTTCTAGGATGTAATTAGGGTTGAATTCGTCCGGGTGACCGAGCAAAGTCGTTCGGTCGACCGAGCCCCTTTACTCGGTCGACCGAGCCCTAATTTTGTCGATTAAGTACGCACGTCTTTATGGTGGGTTTAACCTAGTTGAATTTACTTTCTCAGTAGGTATGGCTACGGCTACGTCGCTCGTCAGTTTTTCATTAGCGTATTATTAGGAAATACCAATATAAGACGTCTAGTTCGGCTCATGAACGATCTTTCGGGACTTTCAGCAAGATCTAGATTAGTTTTGTATTAGGGAATTGTCGACACCTAGTCATACGTAAATCGTAGATTAACAAGAAACTATACCAAGTAATTGTTAATAGGACGAGGGCTTGAGCGATCGTTTAGGAAGTACGCCTAACCATAGGAATGTTGCCTAAGCGAGGTGTACGGTTAATATCGGCATCCTTAGAGTAATGAGCGTGTGAGTTATATGAGATGGAAACCCAAAAGGTGAAGTCACGTAACAATACCACAGTGATCTAGTAATCTAACCGGTGCTAAGTCAAGTTAAGGGGATGACTCCCGTAGCCAATTAAGTATGAATACGGCCAGGATTGACGAGTTAATGAGTTAAGTTATTTTATATAAGTTGTCTTGGTCCGATCGATAACGTTGGTAATTGGAAGGTTAATTACGTTTGTTTTTTTTAGTTTGAGTTTGTTTATCTTATTTTGTCTTTTATGTTGGTCTTAGGCTTGTTGTCCAATAACGAATTAGGTGAGTTAATTATTTAAACCTAGGGTCCACATTTTGATTCCACTGAGGGACCGACCTTGATTCACCATCGCTATGCTATGATGTACCTAGTGCTATTGCTAGTATTTGGTGGTCAAGTAAAATAAATTTATAACACGATCGGACCGCAATCAAGTTTTTGGCGCCGTTGCCGGGGAATCAATGGCCCAATGATTGTTTAAATAATTATTTTTATCTACTTCGTTCTTTCTTTATTGTTTTTAGTTGAATTATTTATTTTTCTTTTGACGAATTATACGTACTTGTATCTTTGTTAAAGGATTAAAGCAGGAATGGGGAAGATATTCGTTCGGTCGACCGAACGTATTCACTCGGTCGACCGAGCCTTTTCCGCTTTAATTTTATATACAGTGTCGTTTCCCCAGTGTTTCTGTTTCCCCCTGTTTGTAGGTTGTAAGTTTGACAACAGTATGAGCAATCATACTGTTTGTCAATTTACTAATTGTTTATTGTTTTTCAAATATTGCGGATAATTCGACGTAAATCACTCACATAACTTTGCTCAAGATCGGCAAAATGTCATCAAATGATTTTATCAAAGGCCAAGAAGAAGTCAAGGTTTTACGAACCAAAACTACACCAAAAAAGCCGTTAACACCGAAGCTCATGGAAAGGATAGAAAAGATGAAAGCGAAAATCCGAGAGGCAAGGAAATCGAGGGAGGCTAAAGAAGCCTATTGGCAAAGAGGTATGTCTATTTCGAATCCGGAGGAAATTTCTTCGGATTCCGATTCGGCTTTAGATTATGATGATTACATGTCCGAGATAGAATGCGAGTCGAGGGTAGCGCGGCTAAGGAGAGCCACTATTGTCATACGTTCTAGAGATGAAATATTGGTTAAAGACGAGTCTCGGCGATGCAAAAGTTAGCGGACCCGGGAGCTTTTATGGTTGGAGTAACCACAGAACAAACCCACTTAGGTTTAGCCTTGATTGATTCCGGTTCGAGCCTTAATATCTTTCCTAAAAGCCTTTGTGATAGGAATTCCATTTTAACACCCACTAACACCCCGCTCCAAGTTAGATTAGCGGATGGAACTAGGACAATCATGGTAGGAGGCGAACAACATGATTATTGGTATGGGGCAATTACGGTTTAAGATAGACATAGTGGTAATGGAAATCGAGGAACATCACGAATGCCCAATCATTTTGGGTAGATCGTTTATCAACACCGCTAGAGCCTTCATACGGATGACCGGACATGAGATAGTATTGTTTGACGCCAAGGGTTACGAGTGTTATGGGATAACAAATCCGAATTTCCCTGCACCGGCAAGTGTGAATGTGTTAGAAGTAGTTGGTTCGGAGAAGCTTGATGCCACTCAAGGTCTAGGAAAGGATGCTGATGATAATGTCGATGATAAAGATGAGAGGGAAGTCCTTACTATTCTAAGTCGGAATAGGTCGGTTCGGCTGCACCGGCCACGACCAATATTGAAGCTGTAGACCTACCTAAGGATAGGAGGACCAGAGCGAAGAAACGAACTAGGAGAGTTCGTAACAAAAGCTCATCAAAATCAGAGATGAATCCAAAGTCGGCGCTTGTCTGGATGGTCAATTCGGCTGTCTTTTCATTGGACTAAAATCCAAAGGAAGGGCACTCGTAGAAAAGGACGGTAAAACTTTTTCGGTGAAAGCTGGCCGGGTGAAAACCTGGCAAGTCAAGGGCAGTGTTTAGGAGTGATGATTTTGGGAAGTCGAGCTATAGACTCAAAAATTTAGAATTCTTTCGTTTCATTTATTTTATTTTATTTCATCTTTATTTTTAGTATGAATAAAAGTAACGTAGAATGACGAGAGCCTTTTTTATTTTTGCCGTGTTCCAATGACCATTAGGTTACGGATGTGCAAAAAGTTTTTTTACTCGAATCATTTTAACGTGAAGTAGAGTAGGAAGAGAAATCATTATAAAATGTATTGATGATGAGAATTTGGTGAAAAGATGCTTAGTTTCAAATTTGTATTATTTGGAAAAAGTGAAGATTTATATGTTAATGGATTGTGGTTGGATTATTCGATTTTTGAGGTGAGGATTTTTCAAATTGTGACATGATAATTTTGATAGACTTATGTGTTCTAGCTTGAAAATTTCGTGTGTATCAAATTGAGGAGGTCAACTATCATTTATTTTTACACATCCCCATTTTTCATTTCCCAATCCACCTTTTCATTTCCCCCATTAATTTATTCCTCCAACAAAACCATTCCACTCCTCAATCCTTACCTTCCTATCTCCACCAATCACCTTCCACCATTTCAATCCTTTCACTTTCCACATCTTTCTATTTAAACTCTCCTTTTTCTATTCATCATTTCCACACCACAAAATCTTCATCTTCTCCAAATCCCCAATTTTCTTCTTCTTCTTCTCTCCATTAATTCCCATTTCCAATCTTTCTCATAACTTCCATCCACCCAAGATTGGGGATAGTAATCTAAATGATCCCCTCCATATCACAAGTTGTGGCTGTTCATATCTACGATCTCGAAGAAGGATTATCCGATCCACGGTATCACGGGGAAGACACGAACCTCGGCGGCGAGCTTCCATCGGTTCGGTCGACCGAACCTTTACGCTCGGTCAACCGAGGCCATTCTCTCGGTCGACCGAGAGCTTCATCTTCTTGCATCTATCTGTCAGCGTTGCTCTGTTCCAGTTCTGCAATTATGCCACCAAGACGACGATCCTCCGCACAGTTTGTAGCAATCAACGATGCCATACCCTTGATCAACGGGGTACCGCAATTCGCTAGCCAAGAGGTATTTTCGGTTTATCGGAATTTCTTCAACAATTCGCCGGTACACCGGGCTCGGGGATTAGATTTGACCAAGCGTGGTCAAGAGGCATTCGATCTAGTGGAGTATTATCGGTGGCAAGAGGTTGTTGCGCCACACAGGCCAAGTTAATGTCGGCCCAGGTAAGAGAGTTTTATTCTTATTTACGCGTGCACCCACACACGAATTTAGTCCGGGTTCGTGGCAAATCCATTGTAATTACTCCGGGGACTCTTAATAATTATTATGGTCTCGATACCCCGGAGGAGGAGCCGAGTACACGGTGACGTTTGATGAGTCGATGCATGGTTGGAGGAGGTTGGTGCCCATCTCGGGATAGCATGGACAATAGGGGAAGTTGCTCGCACTTTTGAGGAGCCATACTTTAGGCGGTGGGAAGATAAGTGCTTACATAGGCTTATCCGTTCTAACATTATTCCGGCCAAGCATGTGTCTACGGTTTATTATGCACATGCTACGGCGATGTATTGGTTGAGCGAGAGGATGGCTGTTAATATTGGGGCAACGATGCGTTACGAGATGACGCCGATGCCCGCAAGCCTAGACACATGTTGCCTTATGGTTCATTGATCACTTCGTTATGTGAGGCGGTGAGTGCCCGGTGCTAGGCGGTGACTCCTGTGTCGGGCCCATGCCTATCCTATCTTTGGATTCTGTTGCACCACCTCTTGTGCAAAATGATGATCACGGTCCGGTGATGACGATGCGCAATTCCAAGATTTTCTGAAGCGGATCCCAATGTTCTTCATTAGCTTTCGTTGATCCGAACGATATACCTTCGGACTAAGCATACGTGTTAATCTATTAATTTTCTCTTTATCAATGTGTTTTTATTTTTGATTTCGGTGTACCAATAAGTTAAGTCGTGTTGTATGGAGTTCGTTTTGAATTTCCCTAATGAATAAAATTTGTCTTATTTAATGTGTTGGATATTTGTGCATTATTTTCACTATAATTATTAAGTATGGGCTTAAATATGTTTAAGGCAATTATTATACCTTTTACGAGTCCATTTGATATGATTATATTTTTACGGACTAACCACATAACGAGTTCCAAGTTTTTGTTAAAGATGTATGTTGCAGAGGTTGCATTTTATTGCGGTTGGTAAGTGTATTTGTCTGTTAAAATTCTCCGGAGTTCATCAAGACTTGTTCAACTCCCGCACTTATTCCAGAGCTAAGTTCCTTGTTCTTATTTTTATACATTGAGGACAATGCATAGTTTAAGTGGGGGGTATGAGTCACTTAGCTCATTTAGCATACTTGAATAAGTTTGTATATCAAATAATGAGTAAATTTAAAACTTTTACACTTACAATCACACTTATCTTTTGTGAATTCCCGAATTTTGTATTTAATAAGGTAGGAACCATATTTCGTTAGTACGTGGTCATGTTATACTCTTGCGATATAATTTCAGTAAGCTTAAAGATATTCATATTATAAGTTGCAAGTAGTTATTTATTATTCGATTACTCAAAATATGAATCAACGTTTACCACGCTTATCAAAAAATGGAAATATATGTGTACATTGCATAGATAATGGGTTGTGCACACTGCACAGTAATCAATACTTATCGTCGATGTATTCTTAATCTTAGCTACAAAAGCGGAATAATAAGCTTGAGATATATCTGTGTTTTACCAATGAGCTAAACAACGGGCTTGTAGTCAATTACCAAAGTAGCCTTGCGCTTGTGGTAATATTCATTGCTATATTTGATCTAAGATAGGGGGATACTTTAAAAAGTTTTCTTCCTTGAGATTTGTAGTATTTGAAAAATGTGAAGAATTGAAAAATTCAACTCTTAAGAGGCTTTGAGTAGTACTCGGTCTCCAAGTCCAAAAACCGTATAGATATATTCTTGCTTATTGTTCTAGTGCTTTACCCGTTGCGAGGCTTAAGCGAGAGGAATGCGATGATGGTGGGACTTGAGAATTCAAAGTTGGCATAACCATTAATCATGCCACATTTATAAAACCAATGCATGTGCACACATCACTTCGATTCATACCGAGTAGTGAATAATGGATATCTTATTAGCATATATAGTATGAGTTGATTCGGGTTTCTTGTGTGAGTATGGTGTGACCACTTTGGAAAATGATCATATGGGGAATAACTTGTTAATACTTTGATCGGGACGATCAAAGGCTAAGTGGGGGCGATTGATGACGGTCGATTTGTACCCATTATTACGCAATCTTTACCCTTGATTTTGATGTGAAATAACCTTAAGAGAGTGATAATAAGTCATTAAGTGCCTAATTTAGATATACCCCGTGTTACGATTTATTATTATGCATTTCGGTAATTTATCAAGTATTTGGTATTACAAACTATGTTTTTGTATGATAAATACGGTGAGCATTATGGACGGACTACGGAGAAGGAATTAAAGATCCGGGACAATGCGAGCCCGGCGAGAAGATAGAAGACGGAGCCCGAAGCGGTGAAGGCTCGGTCGACCGAGCCCGGCTATTCGGTCGACCGAGTGGACTTAAAGCCCGGCGAGTCCGGCATATTACTTAAGTCGGTTAGGGTTTAGGGAATCCGATCCTTAGTCGGTTTCTAAGTCGGTTTTGAGCTCTATATAAACACATTGTCATTAGTATTATGTAGACATTCATACATTGATTCAATCATTCATAAAAGAGCACAACAAATTGAGAGTTTTTCGGCAAGTTAGGGGAACAACAATGTAAGCCCTTAATCTTCATGTTTTATTTTCAAGTAATTAATTCTTCCAATTACGTTCTTATCGTTTGAATTAATTAAACATAGCTAGATGATGTGATTCTCGGCTATGACGTTAGGTGGTGGTGACACCTTGTCAATGAGGATCCCGTGACCTACGTCATAATCTAGATTTATTCATGACTCTACTTGATTTAATTAATGTGTATCTATGATAGTTTATATAAGTGATGTATGAATTCTTGTTTAATACGTACGTATAAGGAAACAACGAGAGGTTATTTCTAGGATGTAATTAGGGTTGAATTCGTCCGGGTGACCGAGCAAAGTCGTTCGGTCGACCGAGCCCCTTTACTCGGTCGACCGAGCCCTAATTTTGTCGATTAAGTACGCACGTCTTTATGGTGGGTTTAACTAGTTGAATTTACTTTCTCGGTAGGTATGGCTACGGCTACGTCGCTCGTCGGTTTTTCATTAGCGTATTATTAGGAAATACCAATATAAGACGTACTAGTTCGGCTCATGAACGATCTTTCGGGACTTTCAGCAAGATCTAGATTAGTTTTGTATTAGGGAATTGTCGACACCTAGTCATACGTAAATCGTAGATTAACAAGAAACTATACCAAGTAATTGTTAATAGGACGAGGGCTTGAGCGATCGTTTAGGAAGTACGCCTAACCATAGGAATGTTGCCTAAGCGAGGTGTACGGTTAATATCGGCATCCTTAGAGTAATGAGCGTGTGAGTTATATGAGATGGAAACCCAAAAGGTGAAGTCACGTAACAATACCACAGTGATCTAGTAATCTAACCGGTGCTAAGTCAAGTTAAGGGGATGACTCCCGTAGCCAATTAAGTATGAATACGACGGATTGACGAGTTAATGAGTTAAGTTATTTTATATAAGTTGTCTTGGTCCGATCGATAACGTTGGTAATTGGAAGGTTAATTACGTTTGTTTTTTTTTAGTTTGAGTTTGTTTATCTTATTTTGTCTTTTATGTTGGTCTTAGGCTTGTTGTCCAATAACGAATTAGGTGAGTTAATTATTTAAACCTAGGGTCCACATTTTGATTCCACGAGGGACCGACCTTGATTCACCATCGCTATGCTATGATGTACCTAGTGCTATTGCTAGTATTTGGTGGTCAAGTAAAATAAATTTATAACACGATCGGACCGCAATCAAGTTTACTATCGATGTGACAGTTTAAGTCCCAGTGCATATAAATCTCGATATTACTCTTAAGCAGGTCTATATCTACCCAAAACATGTCAATAAAGTGATAACGGGGGTTAAACTACACACCAGAGTACAGTAAAGTTGACTCCGATCATGCCCCTCCAACCTATTTTGGAGTGTGAAATATTCGATGTTTGGGGCATCGACATCATGGGCCCATTCCCTCACTCATTCGGTAATAAATTCATTTTAGTAATGGTTGATTATGTTTCTAAATGGGTTGAAGCGCAAACCTACCCCACTAACGATTCTAAGGTAGTGTTGAAATTCTTAAATAAAAATATTTTCATTAGATTTGGCACTCCCCGAGCTATCCTTAGTGACACTAAACTTTTTGAGAGTTATGAAGTGAAACACAAAGTCAGCACACCGTATCACCCACAAACAAGTGTGCAGGTTGAAGTGTCAAACCGAGAGGTAAAACGGATTATTGAAAAAACAGTGGACACTAACCGTAAGAATTGGTCGGTTCGGCTTGAGGATGCACTTTGGGCCTACCGCACCGCTTTTAAGACAACTATCACCATACAGGTTAGTTTTTGGCAAATCTTGTCACTTGCCCATTGAATTGGAGCACTGAACTTATTGGGCTATTAAGTTTCTTATCTTTGACCCTAAGCTTGTAGGTGATCATCGGTTGCTCCACTCACCGAGCTTGACGAGTTTCGCCTTGATGCATACGAGAACGCCCAATTTTACAAGGAACGAACCAAGTCATTTCATGACAGGAAAATCCTTGATCGAGAGTTCCATGTAAATGATAAAGTGCTCTTGTATAACTCACGATTGAGATTGTTTCCAGGCAAGCTTAGATCCAGGTGGACAGGTCCATTCATTGTTACAAAGGTGTATGCGTCTGGTGCAGTTGAACTTACAGATGGAAAAACAACTTTCATAGAAAATGGTCATCGTATCAAACATTTCATTGAAGGAGAGAGCATACCTCAAGAGGAGGTGATGTTTCTCGAAGATCCCTCATTAGACTAAAGAATTGCATATTCTAGCTATAGACTATAAATTTAGCACACCACGGGTACTATCTTTCGATTTATTTACTAAGCCTTATCTTTTGGTTGGTTTATTTGCTTAATTGCTATGTGCTTATGTGGGTAGTTGTTAATAGTGTCTCAAGTTGATAATTTGTATAATTCCATTCTCTCTACCGTATAATCTCGTCGAGCCACCGATGTAAAACAACAGTGCTAACGGGAGGCAGCCCGTTATTTGATAAATTGCAATCATTTCATTACTATTTTGATCAGTTTGGTGAACATTGGTAGTTTTTAAACTTGGGAACTTGTGGAAACTATTTGACTCACACCAATGCACCCTTGGCGAGCGCCAAAGGTTACTGTATACATACTAAGAGTTTTAGGCATTTTGGTGGCGCGCGTCATTTGGTCCTTGGCGTGAGTCATTAGGTAGTTGTTTAAGGATTGGCGTGCGTCAATATCCCTTGGCGTACGTCATTGTGGCGGTTTTATAATTTAAAATGGTTCTTCTTTTATCTCTCTCCTCCATAATTCCCATTATCATCGAAATTTCACCCTATTTTTTCCATATTTGATCAGTTTTTCCATCACCATCACACAATTTACTCCATTCATCAAAACCCCTCACACCCTTCTACTTTCTCCATTCTTTCTCTCCTGCTTGTTCATTAGTGTGAAGGACTCTATTTTGGTTTCAAGGCATCTTCTGCAATTCCGGCCAACTCCATATTTTCCGGCGACCTCCATTTCTTGCTTGCGGTGTTTTTAAATCCAACAAGGTACTTTGGCTTAGTCCTCATCTTTCAATTTCATTTCTTTTGATTATTTTATATTTTGAGTTGATTGAAACCGGAGGAAGGGCTTATTGTTGTTTCTGCTGTATTGTTGGATTGTCGTGAACCCGTTGATGTATTATTTTTATATGATTAAATATACGTTATATTATTATGTTTTATTAACGAATTCTATATAAAATATATGAAATTATGGTATAAAATGTTAGTCTTTATAATTTAGAGTATTTAGTAATAATAATAATAAAAAGTTGTAATTTTGTACCGATTTTAGTAAATCGGAGTGTCGTGTCGATTTACGTGGGTATTTGTGATATTTTATTGCGTATTTATAAACCAAGACCCCGAGAATCGACATATTGAAGTTTAATCATATCTCGGAATGATTTAGAGAGTGCCACGAGCTTAAATGGTCAATTGAATAGCTTAAGTGGATAAGTGGCCAACCAATCTGGATAAGTAATAATAAGAGAAATGTCTTCGACAAACGAATGGCTCATCAAAACAACATTTTCAGAGAAAGTGTTCTTCACGCAAGTTGTAGATTTTTCCGAGAGTTTTCCAATGCAATTTAAATTATGAAGATTGGAGGTCTACAACTTAAACAGTGATCAAGTGGCTAATCGATTTGAATTAATAAAAATTCCGTAAAAGCTTCGGAGGAACACGAGGTTATCAAGAAGGCGTTATCTGAAGAAGAGTCCTTCATGAAAGTTGTAGAGTTTCTCGAGACCTTAATTTTGGCATTTCGTTTGCAATTTTTGGAGGGCCAGAACTCGAGATATGAATTTTACAAGTTATATATAATTATATATAAATATAATTATATCAACGCACATGCTGAGTTAATCATGGAAGTGGGAGTAATCATTATACCGGACCGATCCGGCTTAATCTCGGACCGGTCCGGCCAAGGATCCAACTTCTATATAAAGAGCTCATTCAGAGAACAGCCGAGGGTACCAAATATATATACACAATATCATATATATATTCTCCTCTCTTCTCTTTTCTTTTTTTAATTTTTAGTAGTAGTTGTAAATAAGGCCTTACGCCGTAATAATGTAGTTTTAGTATCGTTATAATGCTCGGGAAAATCTCGGAAGTCGGTTTTGCTAAAGAAGTTGTAATGTCCGGAAAATACGATTTCTGAATCAACTGCCGTATTCGGGTAACTTTTCTTAAGTATTTATGTTTGTTTTTATATTTTTCGTTGTTATAATGTTTTTAGGCTAAATATAATACTGGCCAAAACTATGTAATCAGTTTTATTTCGATCTTTTCGTTAAAGAAATGTTGTTAAGTTAAAATGACTAAAATTGAGTTAATTGAATCTTTTTCTATTTTGATCGTATTCGTATTAACATATTTAATCGATCCGAGGAATTCATAATCTAATTATGAATTGACGCCTCGTAGTCGTGGATATGAAATAAAAGATAGAAAAACCGGAGGGTAAAATTGGCCGTGTGAACAACGTGATAACGGAATCCGATTTCCTACCCGGGGGTAGATTTGTTTTGGGAGAAATGAATTTTATTATAATTTGTACTCGAGATCGTAATAATGTTAAATCATCGCTTAATTGAAACTTAAACCGGAAGGTTAAATCGTCCGGCTTTGACAACCGGAGCCTTTAAAATAAAATTGACCGTTTGACGAACGGAATGACTCCTTTTTATCTAAAGGTAGATTTGTACTCGGGACCCGTTCGATTAATTCGTTTACCGTAACAAGCTTGTGGACCTTGGACCGATGCAATGGACATATGACAATTTCATACGCTCGTGTGAGGAGGAATTGTTTACCTCAGAGTGCACCGTTTCACTTACTCAATTGGACCTAAAATAAAAGGAGAGATCGAACACATTTCAATTAATCGAAAAGATCGTATAAACCAATTATATAAGTTTTGGCCAGCTTCTCTAAAATATCCGTTTAATATATTGGTATCTATATATTTATATCTATATATATACTTTGCAATTTATGTACATCTATATATATTTATATATCTATATATATTATATTAGAATAACTTTTAAATTACGTATTTATTTTATGTTGACTAGAATAGTAGTGATCTGTGTTATAAAATTGCGATTTAGATCGAGTTAATAACAGCTCTTTGGTGTTTAACCACACGTAAAAGAAATTACCAAGTTCCCTGTGGATACGATACTCTGACTCACCATACTAACACTACAATTTGACCCGGTACACTGCCGGTTAGGATCGTTTAACCCAAGAAACGTCTGTCAGATTTCTGGCGCCGTTCTCAGGGATAGGTTTAGGCGGTATCGGCATTTTGGCGCCGTTGCCGGGGAACGTCGCTAATTTCTTTTTATGTGTCTATGGTTACTACTTGTATTAGCTTAAAATTCTCGAGAATAAGTCAACACTTTTCTTATCTCATTTCTATTTTATTTTTCGTTGGTTGTTACCTTTTAGGAAAATTACCAATTTTTACTACTATCAATTTCGTGTTATTTTCTATTTTCGTTAGTTGATGACCAGAAGTGGTAAGGCCCCTCTCACCCCTTATAAGCCTGACATAAACACTTACGAAAGGCAAGCTTAAGAGTAGAGAGTAAACGCGGTCATACTAGTCGTGAAATCCCGACCAAGAATCATCTTCAAACGTAAATACGAGAATGGTCCGAAATCGGTGATGAAACACCCGAACAAGTGGCCGGAACATGCTCTAGGGCATGGACAAAACCCCGTTAACCCTAATAATAATAATAATAATAATAATAATAATAATAGAAATAATCAAAATAGGAACCGAATAATCGTAATAATCCACCAAACCCGAGACCTATCTCGTGATCAAACCGTAAGAAGAAACCGTACTAATAATCCCATCCTTTTACCTAATGAAGGAGCGAATAATTTCGAAATTAAGTCTCATCTTTTTGGTTTAATTGACGCAAGAGCCCAATTCCTAGGAGAGGATGATGAAGATCCACATCATCATCTCTATCTTTTTGAAGAACTCGTGCAATACAGCAAAAGTCAAGGTGCTCATAAGGAATTAACGAGAATGACTATGTTTCCTTTTTCTTTAAAAGGACGAGCCCGAGATTGGTTTATGTCTCTTCCACATCATTCACTTACTAGTTGGGAGGAGATTCAAACTGAATTTCTGAAACAATATTTCACTCCTGGACGAAATTTGGAATTAAAAGTCGAGGTTGCTAACTTTAGACAAGGATCTGAGGAAACTCTTGGGAATGCGTGGGAAAGGTTTAAAAAATTGTTAAGAGCGTGTCCCGATCATGGTTATTCCTTAGATATGCAAATTCAACTCTTCTGTCGTAAATTGAGAAAAGACTCACGTGCGTATGTAGATCATGCATGTGGTGGTTCGTTAATGATGAGTGAAGCTCAAACAGCTTTACGATGCTATAGAAAAGATTTCCAAAAATAACGAATGTGGGAAACCGGTTCTAGCACCGTAAAAGTAGCTTTTGCGGGAGAATGTACGTCTAATACGAAAGTTCTAGCACACTTGGAGAATTTGAGTAGGAAATTTGATGGTTTACAACGAGAATAAGAACCAAAATTCGAAAATAGTACACCAAATGAATACTCAAGTCATGATAATGTGGCATTAGGGAGTGAAGAACCAACAGGATATTCAAGAGAGGAGGTGAGTTTTCTTCAGCAGCATAGGAATTTGAACAATGCATACTCAAACTCGTTTAATGCTATTAAAGAGATCATCCTACTTATCGATGGTCCGAAAACCCTAGTAAGCCAGGACAACCGCCATATCCAAATCCATATAGGAATAATAACCAAGTTTATCAAGAAAATACATCTAATCGAATTTACAATCATTACCAAGATCCTATCCTCAACATACCACTCAAAGTATACCAAGAACTCGAGTCCAACTCAACCCGTGCAAGGAGTTGAGAAATGGGAAAAACTAATGGAAAATATGATGGGTGTAGTATCTACTCAAGCTAAGAATATGGAAACAATGATGACTTCTATTGGTACAATCACTAAAGATATGAGTACAATAAAAACATCTATGAGTGGACATGATACCGTAAATGAGAACAATAGAAGCCTCATTGAGAAATATGGAAGATCATTTGAGTAGGGAAGGTGAACGTAACAACAAGTAGACCCCGGGAGGATTACCAAGCAACACCGACGTTAAAACCCAAGAGAGGTAAATGTTGTAGTTACGAGAAGTAGGAAGCTCGGTGGAAGCAATGGAGTAGAAAATTTCGGGAATAATGAAGTAGAAAATGATTTAGATGGAAAGAATGATGAAACCGAAGATGAAATTGAATTCAATCGATGATGAAGAAGAAATTATAGATAATTTCTTGAAAAGGAATAGAAGTTTGGAACCTGAAAATGAAGGTGAAAATTGGGTAAAAATCCCTAGGATTTTGAAAGACCCTATGGATAAAGATTTAAGGAATTTATTCAAGGAACATGTTAGAATAAATGAGAAACAGGAAGAACCGAAAAAATCTGAAGTAGAGATTGATTCAGGGAACAATTTAAAGGAAAAAATTCAAGAACCTGAAACATGGCGACTAAGTAATACTCAAAGGTTTAAGGAAAAAGGAAAAGAGAAATTGACTAAGGGGCCAAAGGTTATAGATTTAGAATCTTTACCTTACCCTCCTAAAGATCAAATCAAAAAGGCAAAAACGGATAAGAAGTATGCTCGTTTCCTTGATACTTTTCGTCATCTTCATGTTAATATCCCTGTTATTGAAGCTCTGATTAATATACCTGCCTATGGAAAGTTTCTGAAAGAGATACTATCAAATAAGAAAAAATTAGAGGAATATGAGAATATATGCCTAAATGAAGAATGTTCTCGCAATTACTGCAAAGATAAGTTACCACCTAAACCGAAAGATCCCGGAAGTTTTACGATTCCATGTGAAATTGGAGGATTTCTCGTTTAAGAAAGTCTTATGTGATCTTGGAGCTAGTATAAATCTCATGTCTTATGAGGATTATAAAAAGCTAGGCATAGGAAAGCTTACTAAGACTGAAATGACTCTGCAAATGGCAGATAGATCGATTAAGTATCCTAAAGGAATGATTAAGGATGTACTGGTTAAAATAGACAAATTCTATTTTCCAGTAGATTTTGTAGTTATGGAAATGGAAGAAGGATATTCAGCGCCTCTTATTCTAGGTCGTCCATTTCTAGCTACAGGAAAAACTTTAATCGATGTTCATAAAGGAGAGTTAATTTTGAGAGTCAATGAAGATGAAGTTGCTTTCAATATTTTCAAAGCTATGAACCATCCATATACATCACCGAATCATGTTCTTTTATAGAAGATATTCATTCCGTCTATGATAATCGCTTACCTTTTGAAGACAGATTAGAAGAATGCTTAACTCGTCTATCTATAAAGAAGATGAGGAAGACATTGAAATGAAAGAGATAATCCTTTCTCTAGATAAAGGAAGCTTTACTTTTAAGCCACCATGGCATAAGTATTTGGAGTTAGAACTAGAAGGACCAGCTCTTAAATCATCAATAAGAAGATCCGCCGAAGAATCCGGAATTGAAGCCGTTACCTTTAAATCGAAATATGCTTTTCTTGAAACTCGATAATCTATTACCGATTATTATTTCATCAACTTTAACTGAGCAAAGAAAGAAGATCAATTAATAAGAATGTTAAGAAAGCATAAGAAAGCTTTTGGATGGACAAGCTGCCGATATTCGAGGTATTAGCCCCGAGATTTGTGTTCATAAGATAATTTTGAAAGAAGATGCTAAACCTTGTATTCAACCGCAACGCCGCCTCAACCCGAATTTACGGTTAATCGTTAAGAAAGAGGTGATTAAGCTATTAGAAATGGGAATAATCTTTCCTATATCGGATAGTGAATGGGTGAGTCCAACTCAAGTTGTACCAAAGAAAGGAGGTTTCACAAAGGAAAGAGAATGATAAGAATGAATGGATTCCAACAAGGGAAATTACAGTTATCGAATGTGCATTGACTTTAGAAAACTAAATGATCATACTAAGAAAGATCATCATCCGCTTCCATTCATATTTCAAATGTTGGAACGTTTAAGTGGTCATAAGTATTACTGTTTCTTAGATGGTTATTCAGGTTATTTACAGATTTTCATTGCGAAGCGGAGATAGGGAAAAGACTACTTTCACTTGTCCTTATGGAACTTTTGCGTATAAAAGAATGCCGTTTGGTTTATGTAATGCTCCCCGCTACGTTTCAAAGATGTATGATGTCTATATTTTCTCGATATGGTTGAGAAATTCTTAGAAATTTTTATGGACGACTTTAGTGTTTATGGAGATTCTTTTGGTAAATGTTTGTCGCACTTAGAAAGAGTTTTACAACGTTGTGAGGATACCAATTTAGTTCTAAACTCGGGAAAAATGTCATTTAATGGTATCGAAGGAATTGTTTTAGGTCATAGAATCTCTCGAAATAGGAATTGAAGTTGATAAAGCTAAAGTCGAGGTGATTGAAAAATTACCGCCACCGCTTAATCTAAGGACTCTAAGAGGATTTCTTGGACATGCAGGATTTTATAGGAGATTTATTGCGATTTTTCAAAGATAGCAAAGCCTCTAAGTCATTTACTTGAAAAAGAAGTACCTTTTAACTTTGATAGTAAATGTATGGAAGCATTTAAGACCTTAAAAGCGAAGTTGATTACCGCACCGCATTGGTAGCACCAGACTGGGATTTGCCTTTTGAGATTATGTGTGATGCAAGCGATTTAGCTGTAGGAGCTGTTTTAGGTCAAAGGTATAACAAAATTCTCAAAGCTATTTACTATGCATCCCACACATTAAACGCAAATTTCGGCTTAATTATGCAACTACGAAAAAAGAACTCGTTGGCTGTAATTTTTGCCTTAGATAAGTTCGGATCTTATATTGTTGGTTCTAAGGTAATAATCTACACGTACCATTCACTCAAGTATTTACCGAGTAAGAAGGATGCGAAACCACGTCTTCTTAGATGGATTCTCCTACTTCAAGAATTTGATATTGAAATTAAAGATAAAAAAGGAAGTGAAAATGTAGTAGCAGATCATCTAAGTAGAATGGAGACTGAGGAAGAGATAGGGAATGAAATTAAAGATTCATTTCCTGATGAACAACTACTTAGAATAGACACTCCTTCAACAATGCAATTATTAAAAAATAGAATTCCTTCTAAGGAAATCTCACCTTGGTTTGGAGATATCATTAATTACTTAACCTGTGATTATATTCCGTCTCATTGGACTTGGCAACGAAAAAGAAATTCTTTTACGACTTAAAATTTTATTACCGGGAGGAACCAGACCTTTTCCGTAAATGTTCGGATGGGATAATCCAGAAAATGTGTGCCTAATAATGAAATTTTAAGTATTTTATCGTTTTGCCATGATCGTGAGGCAGGAGGTCATCATGGAGGATGAAAAACTGCTTTTAAAGTTTTACAATGTGGTTTTTATTGGCCTACACTATATAAAGATGCTTATAAATATGTTAAATCTTGTGAATCTTGTCAAAAATGGGGAAATGTATCTAAAAAACATGAAATGCCTATGCAACCTATTTTAGAATGTGAGTTATTTGATGTTTGGGGTATAGATTTCATGGGACCTTTTCCTATATCGTTTGGAAAAAGATTTATTCTTGTAATGGTAGATTATGTTTCAAAATGGGTAGAAGCTGAAGCTCTTCCCACTAATGATACCAAGGTTGTCATACGATTCCTTAAAAAGAACATATTCACTAGATATGGCAATCCGAGGGCGATCATTAGCGATAGAGGTTCACACTTTTGTAATAGACCATTTACTAAGTTAGTTGAGAAATATGGTGTAATGCATAAACTAGGAACGCCCTATCATCCGCAAACCAAAGGTCGTAGAGGTGTCAAATAGAGAGATCAAAAGAATCGTGGAAAAAACAGCTTGATTCAAATCGTAAAAACTGGGCAATTAAATTAGATGATGCATTATGGGCGTACAGAACAGCTTTTAAAACACCAATTGGTTGTTCTCCCTATAAGCTAGTCTTTGGTAAGTCATGTCATCTCCCAGTTGAGTTAGAACACCGAGCCTTCTGGGCTATTAGATTTCTAAATTTCGATCCTAAGGCTGTCGGTGATCATAGATTGCTTCAATTGACGAACTAGAAGAATTTCGTCTCGATTCTTATGAAAACGCTCGAATCTACAAGGAACGCACGAAGTCTTTCCATGATAAGAGAATCTTTAAGCGTGAGTTCCATGTAGGTGATCGAGTGCTTTTGTACAATTCACGTTTAAAGTTGTTTCCGTAAGCTTAAATCAAGATGGACAGGTCCATTTAAAGTAACACGGGTTTACAAAACTGGAGCTGTTGGACTAACTGATGGAAATACAACTTTTATAGCCAATGGACACAGAGTAAAGTTATTTGTGGAGGGAGAAGGAATCACACTGAAAGAAGAAATAATGCTACTGATTGATCCCCCGACAAACTGAAAAAGCAGAGGAAAAATGAAAAACTCGAAAAGCGAGAAACCGGAATCACCGAATACCGTGTGCTATCTATCTTTACTCTACTTTTCTGTAATTTTAATTATGTTTAAACTCTTTTCGTCTTTTACCGGATAGACGTAAAAGAACTGGATGTCTTTTTTAGATAGAATAGGAGTTTTTATTTTACTTTTGAAATTAGGCCTTGATAAAGATGTCGCGTTTTCTATGAAGCTTTAGTTTTTGAACAAAACAAGAAATTGTTGAGAGAGATCGATTGAGAGAAGTATGTAATGGAACATCAAGAAGTGCGATAAAAAGAAGGGCAAAGTTTCTAATGAGATGCGTAATCTGTGGAAAAAGTGAACATGTTGGACGCTCGTGGGAAAAACACAACCAAATCCCGGATGAGTGTTTGAATATTGTAAGGAAGGGAACGATTAGGTGGTTATCCGAAAATCCCGATGGAATTCCGAGAGATAATTCAAATGCCTCGTTTTTAGGAGTTAGGTTGATTGAGCGTTATATCAGAACTTTGGAAGATTTAGAAATCGAAGAATCAGGAACCCCTTAAGTTTCGAGTCCTTTATTTTATTTTATAAAATTTTCGCATAACTTCTGAGAATTTTATAATTGGATCTTTATGAAAATTTGAGGAGTTTTATAAAAATTTTATAAAAGTTGTTTTTTTTTAGTTTTAATTTAAACGTTTTATAAGAGTTGATATAAATTTATTAAATTTTTATAAGCTTTTTATTAAAGTGTTATAAAGATTTTATTAAATTTTTAGAAATTGTTATAAAATTATAAAAGTTCCTTCAAATTTTATTTTAAGAAAATTTTATAAACTTATTTTTAAGACTTTAATTAAGTTTTATTAGAATTTGTATAAGTTTTATTCAAAAATCATAAAAAATAGAAAAATTTGTTCACGGACCGATCCGGCCTTAACCCGGACCGGTCCGGGGTCGAAAATCATAAAAAAAGACGGGGACCTCTTTTTCTTCTTCTTTTTCTTCCCTAATTCTTCCAACAGCCGCACCCCACACACCCAAACCCCACCACTCGAAATTTTTTATCAATTCTTCCACAAAAATTCACCTCTCACACTACCACTACTTGATTTCTTCCTCTTTTCATCTCTTCTCTTCTACACAAATTTAAAAAATCAAAAGGGAGCAAAAACAAGCTTCATTCATTCCGGCGACTTTAACACTTTTCCGGCCTACTTTTCAACGTTTTCTACACTATAAGGTATAATCTAGTTTATTTAGTTGTCAATTTCGTATTTTTCATAATTTTTTAGATTAATTTCAACTGTTTTGATTTTTGAGTGTGTTGTGACATTTTTATTTTTTTTGTTGTTTTTATTGTTACTTTTGTTGTTGATTGGCATTACCAATATCGTAGAATGGCTGAGTCGAGTACTAGAGTCTCTAAAAAGAGAAAATCAAAAATTCCAATTTCAACTCCTGTCGTAGGCACAGTAATTTTATCACCTGAGGAGGAAGCCGTAAGCTTTGAAAGAACCGCATCACCTGAGGCTAAGAAAGCGTATAAGAAAATTTATAGTAAGTGTGATGTTCTGGTTGAAAAAGGATTAGACTTGGATGACTTAGGTGATGAAGTTAAGAATATCTTTAGAAAGCGTCAGTGGTTAGATTTAGCAGCCAGAAGGGAAGGGGAGATTAACACGACTATAGTAGGCGAGTTTTATTCGGTTTTATCTACTTTGTCGGAAGAACGCTTACTCGGTCGGAAACCGTACCCTTACGAGCCGTAAATATTCCTTTTAACCCCGCCGTCATTAATGCAATCTTAGGAGTTGAGGTTTTTCCCGATGAGGAGGATTACGGGGTAGTTTATAATTTAGATGATCCCGCTAGTTTTGAGCGATCGCCCGAGAGCCCGATCGTTTTTGACCCGACCGCGGTGTGGGTTGAAAATCGGTTTAATTACGGGAGTCGTTTTTTTAGAGGTTTGAGGGCAATTAAAAGATTTATTAGCCATAATCTCTATCCTTCTAGTAAACATACCGCTTTTGGAAAAGAAGATGTTTGTATTGCCTGGGCAATGGTAAATGATGTTAGAGTGGATGTTGGAAAGGTCATGTTTAAAAGAATTTTTGAGAGTATTGTCATCGCCAGACCAGGGAGTCATCTATACTTCCCTTGTTTTATCTCTGATTTATGTCGTAGGTTGGGAGTACCATTCCTACCTAATGACAAGTTATCTCTGGCTGATGGAAATCTGATTGGACCTAGTTTGACTAGTCTTCCGGATGGTAGTATTAGCTCTTTGCTTAGAAGACGTCAAACTCAGCCAGCTCCACCAGTTTTTACATCTTCTTCTTTTCCATCTTTTTCTAGTCAGCCTCAACAAACTCCTTTCTCCAACACTATCACATATGACATGTTTCAATCTTTAGTGACAGATGTTGCACGTGGTCAAGCCAATGTGGCTTTATTCGCTGAGAGTACTAGGCAGTGGTGTGATGATATTCGTAGAGGTTTAAGAAGGAACGAGCAGTTGCTTCGTAATCCTACTTTTGATGATCCTGCCTATCCACCTTGTCAGTCTGCTTCTTATACCTTACCACAATGGGAAACACCTATTCCACCACCGTCGAGCTTTCATCCATCGTCATATCCTTTTGGAAGCCAATCTAGTGGGACAGGTGTATTTTCGACAGTGTTCAGAGACCAGCGATGTCGAGTTGGGGAGGATTCACTGAGTTTGCACATGTCACGACCGGCATGAGTTCGATGGGTCTTGATAGTTCGGTCGGACCACGACTACGCTCACCATCGGCTTCTCGCCGTTTCCGAGTTCGAGTTTTCAAGTTGATCCTGAGGAAGACTACAATGAAGATTGAATTTAATAATTTTTGATTAAAACATTTTTATTGCACTCTTTATTTGACATTTATCATTTAGATATTGGTTTGTTTTCGTTTAGTTTGATTTTATAATCGTTTTTATTAAAATGTGGTTTGTATTTTAAATCGGTTTAGTTTTTATAAAAACTATAAAATATCACAAAAATAATTTTTGTAGAATTACTACGTCGTTTTATAAAAAATAATGTGTCGTTTTATCCGTTCATATCAAAGATAACATACTCTTTGTGAAATATCTTTAAAGGCATATGCAATGTTTCACACGTGAAGTAAAAAACCAAAATACAAGTTGTCTTTCACCTCTGTCCCTCAGTAAAAGCAAGATGAGGCCGGACCGAGCCGGCATTTTCCCGGACCGGGCCGTGAAGAAAAGAAGGTGAGTCATTCTTGAGTCCGTCTAATGCATCCACGTATGTACACTTTTTCATCTATTAAAGGAAGTAAGGGCATGAGTAAGCATTCATTCACTGCCTTTCCTTTTACTTTCAACTCTGTTTTTATATAATTTTAAATGTCGAACCACTCTTCACCATCGGTTAATTCTTACGAGCCTGATACACCGGATCATCCGGAATCTCAAGCTTCTAACGAGAATATCATTTTACACAATCGTTTTGCAAATTCTCCAATCCTATTGGAGAAAGGTTTAAATTTAGATAAGCTTGATCAATGGGGAAAAACTATGATCCGTAGTTGTGGCTGGAAGAAATTTGTCGGTACACCGAGAGGTAGGATAAATGTCTCAATAGTGCGAGAATTTTATTCTGCACTTATGACTACATCTATGATCGATATCACTCAGATTGTTCTAGTAAGAGGAGTGGCTGTTCCCTTCTCTTCATCTGTTATCAATCAACTTTTTGAAATACCACCAGTTTCGATGCAGCACTTTGAAATAAAATGGGGACAAGACAATGCATACAATCATTTGAATAAAGTACACGAGTCTTTCCAATGTCTGTTCCCGCTTTTTGATACAAATCACGACATGTCAACACGAGCTTTACTTCCACATCTAAAGGCGTGGAAGCATTTTATAAATTCTAGAGTTTATCCCACCTGGGATTTTGCTAGCCTTTCTGAAGAAGAAATGCTTCTACTCTATGCATTGGCATTCGGTGTATTTGTTGATTGGGGTATATTGATTCAAAGGACAGTGTTGGACTTTGCAATAGCCAGAGGTAGTAGGGGGAAACCTATGCCTAATTCATGGATGATCTCGCGTTTGTGTATTCTTCTGAATGGAGTGGAAGAGTTGGAGACGGATGAGATTTTTCCGTCTAGAGATAGTCGGTTTGGTTTGCTACCGGTTGATACACCGGGTTGTTCGTCTACTATATAGAGAGTTGTTTGTTGGTGTTATTTAAGTTTTAATAAGTTAAGTTAAAATTAAGTTTGAAGTTAATTTAGTTAAGTTAAGTTTTTCTTTTAAGTTTGTAATAATGTATCTTGTTTAATATATATGTCTTAGTTTTTTAAGTTGTTTGTTTTTTATTTAATGATATAATTAGTATACGCTAAAATAAAATCAGAAAAATAACGTTAATAGATAATTTTAATTTTATTTTCAAACCTACTTCTTTACTACTTATTGAACATCGGGACGATGCCACTTCGTAAGTGGGGAGTAGAGTTAGGTTAGAAAATTCATTAAAATTTTCGAAAAATAGTCAAAAATAATAATTATATTATATGTCTAATTTAGATTTTAATAAGATTTTAAGTTTATATAATTGAGTAATTAATATTAGATATTGTTTTTATAAAATTATATAAGTATGTTGATATTTATAAGTAAAATTTTTAGAATCATTGTCAATATGACTTATGAGTTTGGAATTGGATTAAGTTTATTGATTTTTGGCACCACAAAAATATAACTATAGCCAAATAACCTACCTCAGCCTTGATTAGAGTGATCAAGACCTCACTCGAAATTGTCAATTGTGATTAAATAACCGAGCTTTAGCTATTTTGGTCTACATTTCCTTGAAATACCGCAAGTTTGTACGTACTTATAAAAAGAGATGGAGACATAAAAGCTAAATTTTGGTATATGCTGAGATTGGAAAGATTAGATAAATAGTAGTATATTCGATCTTACCTCATGACACTTGCAACATAGCCGATTTTGGTAATAAGTTCGGATATATTAATATTCTATAAAAGAATTAAGAACGAAGTACCATATTTACACGAATTAATCAAATATCGTGTATCTTCCTTATCTCGTGATTAACAACTTAAAAATAAAAATAACAAATCGGTTGTAGCTACCAATGATTGGAGTGAGTAGGGTATTATCACGAAATGTCCTATATCACTATGAGGTAATTAAGCTCCCGATTGCCGATGATAGTAGTCCGGCCTAGGGTATTATCACGAAATGTCCTATTGCTTTGGGAATGAAGGCACAAGATAAAATGAAAGAGGAAAAGTTGAATCATAAGATCTCAGGAATTATTACAAGTTTAAGGAAACCGGACTTGTAATTTTCGATCGAAAGAGTATTACTCCGATCAATCTTGATGAAGCAATGCCTGTAAGTTTGATTTTCTACACACACTCACGCTTTTAGTTCTTAATCTTGAAAAAAAAAAAAAAAAAAGAAGAAGAAAAAGAAGAAGAGAGAAAATCTGAAAAAAGTGTTATTAATCGATGATTATTTTTGATCAAGAATATAAAGATGTAGGTACGTACGACTTGCCTCTTTCTCTTTTTGATTTCCCTTTTTTCCGATTAACCAACATCTTGAACCTAAACTCTATAAGCCATTTTTGTCGACTACCTGACCGAGTTTCCGATTCCAGAATTTCATAATAGTTGCGATTAAAAATAATTCTGAAATTTTATTTATACTTTTTAAGTATTACATATATAATTTTATCTAAATAATATTTAATGTTTAAGTTATTTCAGTTATATACTCTTTCTGTCTTCTTAAGATTTTAAATTAAGATAGATAATATATTTATAATATTGACAATATACAATATAATCGAAAAATTATACTATCTTTTATTACCGCTTATTTTTGCTCGAGGACGATCAAAAGCTAAGTGGGGAGTAATTTGATGTATTATTTTTATATGATTAAATATACGTTATATTATTATGTTTTATTAACGAATTCTATATAAAATATATGAAATTATGGTATAAAATGTTAGTCTTTATAATTTAGAGTATTTAGTAATAATAATAATAAAAAGTTGTAATTTTGTACCGATTTTAGTAAATCGGAGTGTCGTGTCAGATTTACGTGGGTATTTGTGATATTTTATTGCAGATTTATAAACCAAGACCCCGAGAATCGACATATTGAAGTTTAATCATATCTCTGGAATGATTTAGAGAGTGCCACGAGCTTAAATGGTCAATTGAATAGCTTAAATGGATAAGTGGCCAACCAATCTGGATAAGTAATAATAAGAGAAATGTCTTCGACAAACGAATGGCTCATCAAAACAACATTTTCAGAGAAAGTGTTCTTCACGCAAGTTGTAGATTTTTCCGAGAGTTTTCCAATGCAATTTAAATTATGAAGATTGGAGGTCTACAACTTAAACAAGGTGATCAAGTGGCTAATCGATTTGAATTAATAAAAATTCCGTAAAAGCTTCGGAGGAACACGAGGTTATCAAGAAGGCGTTATCGAAGAAGAGTCCTTCATGAAAGTTGTAGAGTTTCTCGAGACCTTAATTTTGGCATTTCGTTTGCAATTTTTGGAGGGCCAGAACTCGAGATATGAATTTTACAAGTTATATATAATTATATATAAATATAATTATATCAACGCACATGCTGAGTTAATCATGGAAGTGGGAGTAATCATTATACCGGACCGATCCGGCTTAATCTCGGACCGGTCCGGCCAAGGATCCAACTTCTATATAAAGAGCTCATTCGAGAGAACGACCGAGGGTACCAAATATATATACACAATATCATATATATATTCTCCTCTCTTCTCTTTTCTTTTTTTAATTTTTAGTAATAGTTGTAAATAAGGCCTTACGCCGTAATAATGTAGTTTTAGTATCGTTATAATGCTCGGGAAAATCTCGGAAGTCGGTTTTGCTAAAGAAGTTGTAATGTCCGGAAAATACGATTTCTGAATCAACTGCCGTATTCGGGTAACTTTTCTTAAGTATTTATGTTTGTTTTTATATTTTTCGTTGTTATAATGTTTTTAGGCTAAATATAATACGGCCAAAACTATGTAATCGCTTTATTTCGATCTTTTCGTTAAAGAAATGTTGTTAAGTTAAAATGACTAAAATTGAGTTAATTGAATCTTTTTCTATTTTGATCGTATTCGTATTAACATATTTAACTGATCTGAGGAATTCATAATCTAATTATGAATTGACGCCTCGTAGTCAGGATATGAAATAAAAGATAGAAAAACCGGAGGGTAAAATTGGCCGTGTGAACAACGTGATAACGGAATCCGATTTCCTACCCGGGGGTAGATTTGTTTTGGGAGAAATGAATTTTATTATAATTTGTACTCGAGATCGTAATAATGTTAAATCATCAGTTTAATTGAAACTTAAACCGGAAGGTTAAATCGTCCGGCTTTGACAACCGGAGCCTTTAAAATAAAATTGACCGTTTGACGAACGGAATGACTCCTTTTTATCTAAAGGTAGATTTGTACTCGGGACCTGTTCAGATTAATTCGTTTACCGTAACAGTTGTGGACCTTGGACTGATGCAATGGACATATGACAATTTCATACGCTCGTGTGAGGAGGAATTGTTTACCTCAGGAGTGCACCGTTTCACTTACTCAATTGGACCTAAAATAAAAGGAGAGATCGAACACATTTCAATTAATCGAAAAGATCGTATAAACCAATTATATAAGTTTTGGCCGCTTCTCTAAAATATCTCGTTTAATATATTGGTATCTATATATTTATATCTATATATATACTTTGCAATTTATGTACATCTATATATATTTATATATCTATATATATTATATTAGAATAACTTTTAAATTACGTATTTATTTTATGTTGACTAGAATAGTAGTGATCTCGTGTTATAAAATTGCGATTTAGATCGAGTTAATAACAAATTCTTTGGTGTTTAACCACACGTAAAAGAAATTACCAAGTTCCCTGTGGATACGATACTCTGACTCACCATACTAACACTACAATTTGACCCGGTACACTGCCGGTTAGGATCGTTTAACCCAAGAAACGTCTGTCAGATTTCTGGCGCCGTTCTCAGGGATAGGTTTAGGCGGTATCACCCGTAGCTATGTCTGAATCATCTACTGGTAGTGGTAGTCATCAAGGTGACCAAAATAAGATAAGTAAAACTCCAGCCACTAGTGACCCTAATGCACCCGAGCGACCCCGAACACATACCTCGCCTGAGTCAGTTATTTCTTTCCCCTCGACCACCTTTGGCAGGAAGGCCAAGAAACACTTTGTCACGTATTTCAGTCAGTGCGCATTGCATTTTGAGCGAAGAATAGAATTTAAGTCGGTGAGTGCTAAGATTCATAAAATCATTAAGGATCGTAAGTGGGAGAATCTAGCAACCAATCGTACTTCTAATATCAACGGCACCGTTGTGGCGGGATTTTATGTCAATCTTGCCGCCGACCCTGCTGAGGCAACCAAGGGTACAGTCCTAGTTTGTGGTAAGGATGTCCCTTTTTCGGTTAAGGCCATCAATGATTTTCTTTGGTATTCCCGACGTCACGGCTGAGACCACTTTTTCAAGCGTGTGGAAACTAAGTGAGGAGGGCAATCTCTTTGCCAAGGCCCAGGAGGCTAAGACTTACGTGTGCTCATCTGCTACTTGGGTAGACAAGAATTTTAAGTATGGCAAAGCAATCAAGGATGTGAGGGTGATGAAGCATTTCATTAGTCAAAATATCATTCTTTCTCATAAAATCAATACTTTCAATTTTCCTGAGGCTTGCCTAGCCCTTTCCATCTTCGCTGGCGTGCATGTGGATGCTGGGTACTATAGATACCAGAGAGAGGTGGACTTTTCTCTGAATCGCCGTGCAAATGGCAATATGCCCCTTCCTTAGCTGATTCATGAGCTTTGTGACCGAGCTCAGTCCCTAGTTGGTCCAGTGATACCTTGTTTCCTCCTGTCAACCTCTTGATTGGCCCTAATATCTCTGAAATTGTCAAGCAGCCCACTCTCTCTCCTGATGTTCCTCTCCCGGCTAGTGGTCCATCTTCGGTTTACGTCCCTACCTCCGGTCAGCCTGTCCCTTCGCATCCTCCTATTCATGATTCCGCTGTGAGGGCTAGGTTTGAGTTCTTTGAGTCGAGATGGCGGCTATGCGTGGAGCATTGGTGGCATCCAAAACCAATTCTAGATTAGGATTTGAGAGTGTGTTGAGAGGTTTGAATGATTTGCGAGTCGGTTCCCGTGGTCACCGTTCTTTTGATGAGACCTGTAATCCCAAGTATGCGGATCGGGATGAGGACTTTGATTAGTGTGCTGAGGATCCTTACCCAATCCCTACTTGAATTCCACCTTTCCATGTTCCCGCTAGGACCCCACCGCATTCCATGGCTCCGGGTAGTGTTTCTGCTTTTTCGTCTACAGGTACAAGTTCGGTTAGCACTGGTTTTGTTGTGTTTGCTGGGCAAAGTTTGACAAGTTTGATGATTAAGTCCACTGGTGACGGGGCTGGTAGTTCAACTTTCCAGTCTATGCTTTCTTCTGCTTTCCCTGATGATCCTATCCAGATACTGTCCAATCCTTATGCTGCCGAGTACCAGGGCACTAGCTTGTTCCATCCTACGACTTTTCCTTCTCTCAGCTCACTTTCTCCTTTGGATGCCGGTATGCTACTAGATGAAGACGATGATGATGAGGAGCTCATTCCTGCTTCTACTTCTGTTCCTACCTCCACTACCGATGTTGATTAGTACTTCTGTCCACAAAACTTTATTAGTAATTTTGTTTTTAGCCGCATGTGGCTATGGTACTTTTGTAGTCTTTTGTTGTTTTGCTGAACTATTTTGTTATTTGGTACCGTTTGAATGGTGCAAGAGTTGTTTTTTTTTAGGAATGTTGCATTGTACTTAGTTTGTGATATCAGTATGACTAGCACTCTTTGTGTTGGAAATTGAATTTGTATTCTCCCCAATCTTGTGTGATTATCTATGCTTAGCTCCTTGTGTAGCGATAGTCTATCCTTGGGTGATTTTCATACTTCCTGAGTTACAGTCCGTTTCTTGGCACTTTTGCCCTGCGTTAGTATACTTCTGGCGTGAGTTAGTAATTTCTGTACTTTGGCGTACGCCATCCCCTCTTGACGCACGCCACTTCGCTTCAGCACACTTTGCACACAAATGACGAAACTGACGTGCGTCAGAGTACTTTTGACGCAAGTCAACTAACTTGACAACAAGCTGTCACGCCTCTGCCGCCACAGAACCCTAGCCTTCAGCTTTTGTCCCCTTGTCGCACGCCAATGTCGGTTTGGCGCTCGTCACTAACGCGTTTTCTGCCACATACTGTCCATCAAACCCTAATTTTATTCTTTTTACCCACCCCTCCTACTCAAATTCATTCACCATCATATTTTCTCTCTTTTCCATATTCCCTCTCTATACTTCTTATTCTTCTTCTTTCACTTTTACCATGTCTTCTCCTCCGGAAGACCGCCCCATTCTTTTCTACGATGTAGCCGGTGCTGACGCTGTGCACAACTATATCGAGTTGTTCATCCGTCGCCCTATTCTTTTTGAGCGGGGTATCGACTCTAAGAAGCTAGAGGGGTACTCAGACTACCGCATAGAGTGGGGAGGTTGGAATCGATTGGTCACACCACCTCGGGGACAAGTCAACAAAACTGTCGTTCGTGAGTTCTTTGCCATGTTATCCACTGTGCCCGAAGAAAGGTCTACTTATACTGTTATGGTTCGTGGGATTGAGGTTCCATTCCATTGGATGGACATCAACAATGTTTTCCACCATTCTTCCACCACCGTCGCACCCCATCAGCACTATAAGATCAAGTGGAACCTCTCCAACATTGGCAGTTTCATCGCTCATCTCTCTACTGCTACTGCTGCACTTTTTCTGGGACGGGAAGGCCCTCATGCGGACTACTCGGTTTCTGATCTTTTCCCTGATATGCGGGCCTAGAAACGCTTTGTCAATAATCGCATTCTCCCTACTGATAATTTTGACTTGCTCACCGACAATGAGATGCTTTTGCTTTATGCCATCAAGTGCAGGGAGTACATCAATTGAGGTAAGTTGATTCATCAGGCTGCATGGTCTTGTGCTCAGCCCACTTGTACCCTACCCTTCATCCCCTTTGCATGGGTCGTGTCAGGACGAGTTCTTCCCCAGTCTGGTTCCACGTCGTGGCCTTATTCCGTGGGATATTCCTGGTGTTCCCCCGTCTTCCGATGAGTCTGAGTCTTAGTAGTTTGTGGTGTTGGTTGGTTGTTGGCTGGGATGGTTTAGTGTTTATCTCTTTTCGTTTATGCTGGTTGGTTTATATAATTGTTGCACATTTCCCTTGATTGTTTCTAAACAATGCTCTTGCACTTTCCCTTTCAATTCAATAATGTAAAATATTTGCTGCTTTTTATTTGGTTGGTGTTGCTTTGTTTTGTTATCTTGCACCCTTCCATAGCTATTTCTTTTACCCCCTACATGAAAACCATCACTTTTTTGAGTTTCCTGCACCACTGACCTACGCCAAAGTGGTTTGACGTGCGTCATTACCCTTTCTTGGGGCATGGCGTGTTCCAAGACTCTTTCTGGCGTGCTCCAGTTTTTGCAGGCAACTCTCTGTATAGCAATAGTGTTTTTTGCATGAATCAATATGCCTTCGGCGTGCGCCAACATGCCTTTTTGTCAAGATTTTGCCCTAATTTTGCGTATCGTCGTATCGTTATTTTTGCTCATGCTGATTCCCTGTTGTTCCCCTAACTATATTTTTTCATTCTTCACTTCGCATTGAGGCCAATGCAAGCTCACAAGTGGGGAGTGAGAGTACAGTTAGTCAAACAACGGGTAATGCATTTAATTGCTTGAGAAAAACCTTAGCTTTGGTCATTTCCGAGAAATTTAGAGCTGCATAAATTATCTTTTGACATGAATTACGACCCTGTAATTGATAGAGCGAGCACTTCAATTAAATGAGTAACTCTGATGGAACATAGTACATGTTATTCACTATCTTTGTCGGTGGTGTGACCCATTGTGACAAACAACTCTTCATGAAATTGTGCATGCATACTCTAGCTTACAACTTGAACATAGGAATGTTATTCTTTTGAGACAAATAATAGGTACTTGGAATCGGAGTAGGGATGACGATTTTAGTCATTACTTTGACTAGCCCAAAGCCAAACGGCCTTCTTGAACGCGGATGAGAGTCAACTTTACTATGTTTTGGTGCATGTTTTAACCCCCGTTTATGACACTCTTGGCTTGTTTTGGGTGGTTTTAGACCGATTATAAGGTAAAAACGCTTTGAGCACTTACTTAGAGGTAATCCATCAAATTGATGGAAAACCTTATCATTTTACGGTGTTTTGGCCCTATTCGAGTCCTATTTATCTTTCGGGATTATGCTTGGTATATTGTGCTATGGAAATGCAGGAAATAGGTGACTCGTATGCCCGGAAGATGAGGCATGAGACTTAGAATAGCGAAACCGAAGCCCGGGGATGGAAACGGATAAAAGGTGGTTGGTGCTTTTACCATTTGTTCACTTTATCTACACTTTTCTCCCATATACATGCATTTTCTGGACTTGTGGTCTTCATGAAAGTTGTAGATAATTGAATGAGATTTCCAACGCAATTGAATCACTCAAATCGGATCTACGCACAAAGATATTTCCGGATTACTGAAGGAATATCTGTCCTGGAATTTTGGTGCGTGCCGAAGACTTTGGGGCGCGCCAAGTTTGAACAGAGAGCTCCCAGAATCATAGAACCATTTTTGGGGCACGCCAAACACTTTGGGGCGCGCCAAAATCACTTTTTCTGCACATTTTTGGGCGCTTATAAATAGATTTTTTCACCCCCATTTCAGAAAACTGATACCTAGACTTAATTGGACTCTTTTAGGCCGATTTTCTTCCCTTTTCTCCTTAGATTAGCTCTTCTTTCACTCTTTCTCTTAGATTAAACACAATTTAGCATAGATTTCTCTCTTTCTTGTTGGTGTTTTGAGGTCTTCTTCCCCAATTGACAATGTGGTTTGGATGAAGATTGATGTAACCACAAAATCTCTGCGTTTTGGTAATTAATTTCATTTCTCTTTCATTTTTGGCTTTAATTCTAGCTTTGATTGTTGTTTTTAGTTTTATTATGAGTAGCTAAACTTATCATAGCCAAATTATGTGAAAATTGAATAAATCACCCTCTAATTGATGAAATTGGAAATGGGTAGTGCTTAATTGTTGTTATATTGACGAATTCATGTCTTAAAACTTGTTCGTAATGCTTGAATTAGCTTGTACACCTTGTTCATGAACACACACACCACTTTTATAAATGTATGTTGCAAAGGGGTATGGGAAAAGGGGTTTTAAGATCATTCCTTATAATCAACTGAGTTGTTTAGATTGATTAGGGAGTGAGGTTCAATCGGTTGTGAAATCGAGCAACTCTAGTGCGTTAATCTTGTTTCGGTCAATCAAATCCTTAAAGGCGGACTGTTGAACCGGGCAAAGGGTACTAGGTTGTTGCATGGCGTCTAGTACTATCTTAGGAGTTTGCACCCAAGAACGAGTCGATATAAGCATTAGGATGGTTGGTTGGTAGTCTCCATTCCCAAATAATCGATTAGAGGGGCGAAAGTATTCAATTTGATCATGATTTGGCTATGTCTCTTTCTCTCTTTATCTCTCGTTTAAATATCGTTTTAGTATAAATTTCCATGAACAAACATTTGATTGACCTAAACTAAGTATGAAAATGACTTTGGTATTCGATTGATTCCTCGTGGGATACGACCTTGCTCTCCACTATAGTGCTTCCGACCCGGTACTCTGCCGGTTAAGGTCGGTCGTTACTATTTTGGCCATCAAGTTTTCTGGCGCCGTTGCCGGGGAATTAATCGATATCTCTTAAGTCATTGGAAGACTTAGGCTTAGGTTGTTTTATTTCTTTTGTTTTTTTTTCTTGATGTTGGTTTTTTGTTGAAGAGTCACACCATCTACTACGGCAGTGGTGGTGACTAGATACCGTGATTGTGTTCTTGTTTTTTCCCTTGAATCGCAGTGTATGGATTCGTATGGCCATGAGGGCTCTCCTCCCTTCTCATTTGGAAGCTTTAATTTTGGTGCTATGGGTTTTGGATTCCAACCATATTATCAGTTCAACCCATACACATCACCATACAACAGTAAGTGGGAGAGTCCTCCAAGTTCTCAGTTTCAACACACCAATGCCTATTTGCAATATGCTCAACCTTCACAAATACCTCCTCCTCCAAAAAAGAGTACGACCGATATGTTATTGGATGAAATCAACAAGACTTTTCAAGAGCAAGGCCGAGCTTTGCAAGAGCAAGGTCGGGAGTTGATGGATATTAAAACAAATGCTACTACTCTTCAATCGGCATTAAAGAACTTGGAGAATCGGGTAGAGCAATTGATTGTGAAGAGGAAGGTTGAGATGAGAGATAAAAATGATGAAATTTCAGTTACTCCACCGTCGACTCTTGAGGTAATTACCCATCATGAGAGTTGTGAAGAATGTTTGAAACATGCTACTAGTGAATCATTTATTCCTTCTCATTTGAACCTTATTGAAAAAGTTGTGGTGGTGGATCACATTGAATATGTTGATGTTGTGGTTGAGCCAAAATGTTATTGTTTGGTGTTTGAATCTTTGTTAATTGGCATATGCACTCTTTCGGGGAAGTTGAATTCATTGTGTTGCATGGTAAATTTCTTGAACCAATCATGGTGGTGGGATTGAGCCCCTTGTTTTTTTTGCTCTATTTTAAAGGTGTGCTCAATTCTTATGATGTGTGTAGGGAGATGCAACGGTTTGCTCTCCTTTGGTATAATTATCCTTAGAATTGTTGGGGACAGAAAGTCGAACTAAGGACTTTAAACTTAGAATGTTTTAGGTAGATGTTTTTATTGTTGTTCTAAATAAAAATGGATGAAAGCTTTTTTTTTAATTGCCATGTTCTTGAAGCTATTGAGCAAAAGATGTGCAATTTTTTTCTTTCATTCCACTCGTGCTTTGTTGCTTTTCTTTTAGTTTCTTAATAAGTCAAGCCAATGACATAAAACAAAGGCGCTTGTGGAAGGCAACCCACTTTTTCTTTCTTTGGGAGTAGTAGGAGTGAGTCTTTGGTAAACGAATGGAGAATTTTGGCCTAGGAAAAGAGCTCTTGGGTGAATACTTCCTTTCCATTCCCATACCGTACTTGGATTGTTATCATTTTGGCACATATTTTATGCATGGATGATGCTTCTCTTTTTATTTTTCATCTCATGTGATCCAAGTTTGGTACTTTTGGTTTCGTTATAACAGTGTATGTGACATTGATTCTTTTCCTTATATCTCGTTATCTATTGCCTGCTTTTGGCACGGTGGTTGTTCCCCGTGCATGCGTTTACGTGTTTCTTGGTTTCATGGCTTTAGGTGTATGAGATGGAGCTTCGTGGATATGTCATATGCACTCATTTGCGCCTTTCTCCTGGGTTAAGCTAAGTCTTCTTTCCTTTATCATTCATACACTGAGGACAATGTTGCATTTAAAGTGGGGGGTGGTAGGCTTAGTTATTTGATGTGCTTCGTCGTTATTTGAGCCAAAGTGTTGTATGCTTAATGTTTGGTCACTTCTTTAGCAAAGTTTGAGCACTTTTTAAAATTTTCCATAGTATTGATGTTGCATTCGCATGTTGAGCCTTCACATTGATATAATAAATGGTTTAGTGGATGTTTTAATGCATGCTACTTGGCTTACTACCTTATCTTGAAAATGGGATTTTCACGCACGTATAGCTTCGATTTCATGAGCCATGGTAACTAGTGACCGATTATGGTAGACTTAGACCCAATTCGGCTACCTATAACTCATATCATTAACTTCGAGATGAAATAGAAGGGCCGACCTTGGTAGAGTTTGGGATGACAGTTATGGCGTTTATTTGACCAAACTAGAGCCAAATAGCCATCTCGTGACATATTCCACAGTAACCCCTCTAAGCCTTGGTAGGATGGTTAGACCCCTATCCGACACTTAGCCTTCGTTATTTAGCCCGTAATTACCCGACCCTTGAGCCTTATTTGTGGTCTACATTCCCTTGAACACCCTACGAGTTGAGCTTAATCGTTTCATTAATCACACTTGCTTAGGCAAGTGTGGGGTAGTAGAATGGTTTGTATTCTTGATAGGAGTTGGTGTGTTTTACGAGCTATTTCATGATATTGGAGGGTAGGAGCTCGATTCATTTTATGTATATGTGATGGCCTTTGACTCAAACCTAATAAAAATTCAAGTTCAAAATCAAAAAAAAAAGAAAGAAAGAAAAAAAAAGTCATGAAAGGAAAATAAAAGGTTGAGTCAAAGAAAGCCAAGTGTTTTAGGACTCGTGTATTGATTTGTATATGATGTTGGTGTTTGAGATGAGTTTTTAGTGGAGAAACATGATTTCTTATACATTTTTGCCTCGTTACACTTGAGACATAGTGCGATATGGCATTTTATTTCTTGGATCATGTTTCTAGTTTCTTTTTGAGCTAGAGAAGGATGGAGCTAGCTACATTCTGTATTGTTATACCCCATGATTGAGCTTGCTCATTTTATATCTTTGTTGATTATTCCCCAGAAATTCCTTTCGGTTAGCCCCGTCCCGAGCCTAATGTTACAACCTTTCAAGTCCTACTCGACCTTGCTTAGCCTCGGTTTGGCCCTGATTAGTGGAGATGCTTATGAAGTATGAGCCTATGGTGTAGTCCCAATGACCTAGCATCCATAATCCAAACCGGTAATCCGTGGTAAATGTAGGAGAAGCTATTCACAGACACACATCCCGTTTGCTCGATAAGGTAGGGTTAAGTTTTATGCATTTACTCACGTACTTGTCGGTTATCTTTGGTATGTGATTGGATTGACCTACGCGTGTAACGTTGACTCTTTGGATTCTTTTAAAATGCTCATTTTGCTCGTGGGCGAGCAAACGCTAAGTGGCGGGTGATTGATGAGAGTCAACTTTACTATGTTTTGGTGCATGTTTTAACCCCCATTTACGACACTCTTGGCTTGTTTTGGGTGGTTTTAGACCGATTATAAGGTAAAAATGCTTTGAGCACTTACTTAGAGGTAATCCATCAAATTGATGGAAAACCTTATCATTTTACGGTGTTTTGGCCCTATTCGAGCCCTATTTATCTTTCGGGATTATGCTTGGTAAATTGTGCTATGGAAATGCAGGAAATAGGAGACTCGTATGCCCGGAAGATGAGGCATGAGACTTAGAATGGCGAAACCGAAGCCTGGGGATGGAAACGGATCAAAGGTGGTTGGTGCTTTTACCATTTATTCACTTTATCAGCAATTTTCTCCCAGATAAATGCATTTTCTGGACATTCTTCATGAAAGTTGTATATAATTGAATGAGCTTTCCAACGCATTCTGAATCACTCAAATCGGAGCTCTACACACAAAGATATTTCCAGATTACTGAAGGTGTATCTGTCCAGGAATTTTGGCGCGCGCCGAAGACTTTGGTGCGCGCCAAGTTGGAACAGAGAGCTCCCAGAATCACAGAACCAGTTTTGGGGCACGCCAAACACTTTGGGGCGTGCCAAAATCACTTTTTCTGCACATTTTTGGGCGCTTATAAATAGATTTTTTCACCCCCATTTCAGAAAACTGATACCTAGACTTAATTTGGACTCTTTTAGGCCGATTTTCTTCCCTTTTCTCCCTCAGATTAGCTCTTCTTTCACTCTTTCTCTTAGCTTAAACACAATTTAGCATAGATTTCCCTCTTTCTTGTTGGTGTTTTGAGGTCTTCTTCCCCATGTAACAATGGGTTTGGATAAAGATTGATGTAACCACAAAATCTCTGCGTTTTGGTAATTAATTTCATTTCTCTTTCATTTTTGGCTTTAATTCTATCTTTGATTGTTGTTTTTAGTTTTATTATGAGTATCTAAACTTATCATAGCCAAATTATGTGAAAATTGAATAAATCACCCTCTAATTGATGAAATTGGAAATGGGTAGTGCTTAATTGTTGTTATATTGACGAATTCATGTCTTAAAACTTGTTCGTAATGCTTGAATTAGCTTATACGCCTTGTTCATGAACACACACACCACTTTTATAAATGTATGTTGCGAAGGGGTGTGGGAAAAGGGGTTTTAAGATCATTTCTTATAATCAACTGAGTTGTTTAGATTGATTAGGGAGTGAGGTTCAATCGGTTGTGAAATCGAGCAAATCTAGTGCGTTAATCTTGTTTCGGTCAATTAAATCCTTAAAGGCGGACTGTTGAACCGGGCAAAGGGTACTAGGTTGTTGCATTGCGTCTAGTACTATCTTAGGAGTTTGCACCCAAGAACGAGTCGATATAAGCATTAGGATGGTTGGTTGGTAGTCTCCATTCCCAAATAATCGATTAGAGGGGCGAAAGTATTCAATTTGATTGTGATTTGGCTATTTCTCTTTCTCTCTTTCTCTCTTTATCTCTCGTTTAAATATCGTTTTAGTATAAATTTCCATGAACAAACATTTGATTGACCTAAACTAAGTATGAAAACGACTTTGGTATTCGATTGATTCCTCGTGGGGTACGACCTTGCTCTCCACTATAGTGCTTCCGACCCGGTACTCTACCGGTTAAGGTTGGTCGTTACTATTTTGGCCATCAAACGCAAATTTTCCTTTCTGTCCCCATCTCAGCCTTGTAGAGTGGTGAGACCCCACTCGAGCTAGCCGTTCATATTTAGCCTCATTATGATCCAACCCTTAGCCGAAATTTTGGTCTACATTCCTTTGGCCTCCTGCAAGCAAAGCAAGAGTCTATTAATTGTGTGGGCGGTGGTTGGGAACTAAGAGTTGGATGAGTATGTTAGCAGGTTGAGATGGCATCTTGTGAAGTTTGGTTCGGAAACCATTGATTTGGAAATCTTTATTTTCAATAAAAAAAAGTACAATTTCCTTTCTATTTTGTTGTACATATTCCAAGAGTTGAATAAAGGCTTCTACAATTCAAAAACTCAAGTTAAAAAGAAGCGTACGAGTTGTAAATACTTAATCGTCGAATAATGAGTCATTGAAGGCAATTTTTAAGCAAATTGTAAGATCCTAAGTAATGTAAGGATGGGAAGTGACTAATTTGGGAGTTGATTTCAATAAGACGAGGGTGCGGATTCTTGCTATCTTTCCTTATTCTTTGGATTATCCTCTTATCCCCTTCGGTTAGCCACTACCCTAGCCTGAACGTTACAAGCCGATTTGTCAACTACCTGACCTAACTCTTTGATTCTGAGTGCCTAATTAGTGGAGATTGATATCATTCCTATGCTTAGGGTTGCAATTTTGAGTAAGGCTTGCATGATTTGATGATCGTCAGTTTGGTAGCAAACTTGAGGATTATTAACTCACACACTCCACTACCGCTTTTGATCATGGGGAACATGTTCTTGTGATTTTGATAGGTTACATCGTTTGATTGGGTCCTCAATTCTTGATGCTGCATGATCGTATTTTTGTGACTCTAGAAAGCCTTATCGCTCTAGTTGATCGAGGACGAGCAAACGCTAAGTGGGGAGTGGTTGATGTAAGTCAACCTGATAACACAATTTCTGATGATTCACCCTTTTTTTCTAATGCAATTAGTGATGTTTTGACATCAACTTGAGCAGATTTTACGATGATTTGAACCATTTTGTGTACATTGAAAATTTTAGAAAAACCACGCTTTTACTTTTATTTTAGTAAGTTATTAGCCGATTTTGTTATCAGATTTACGCGTAGTATCTCAGTGTCTATTTTGCAGCACACGTATCACGGCGGGAGCATGGATTTTTGACTTTATAGTTCCATGGATTATTGAGTGATGATTTTGCTAATTGAGGCAAGGATTTCAACCCAAGAGGATCGCTGACACACGTTAGAGGGTTTGATCCATGCCAAGTGAAGAATAAATTTGATCATGTGCTTTCAGTTACAAATGGCGTGCGCCATGTGACCTTGACCCGGGCCAAGTGAAGTTACACATTCTGCTGAGCATTTAATGTGAATGTCATTCAGCCAACTACTACATATTGGACTTGACGCGCGCCAAAGATCATTGACCTACGCCAACACCACAATTGCACATGACGCGCGCCAGTTATCTTTGACCTGTGCCAAATTTGCAGAGTGAGCAAGGATTGGTCTCTTTTATCCTTCCATTCACACAAAATAAAATATACACTTCATATTTCTCAACTTATCCATCTTGAAGGCACCCCTACCCCCCAGGCTCTTATAGCTAGTAGAAATTAGATATTGAACTTGATTGTAAAGGCTAAGGATTCTAGTTTAACTCTATCACTTGATTGGATTCAGCACACTAGTGTTAGTCCATTGAAGCTTTTGGAAGTTGGATGAAGAACACCAACTCGAAATGGTACTCTTTGGTTTGGTAATCCTTAATCTTTATTTTTAATTCAATTGTTCTCATGGTTATGAATATTAATTTTGAGATGTTGATATTTGTAGACATGAGTGGCTAGCTTATCTAGCCAAGATTATGTTGTAACTCTAGTTTATCCTCTTATGTTGATTGGGAATTGTGTTGCTAGTTTTGATTGTGGTGAAGCTTTTCCTACTTGTGTTGTATTGATTGCTTGCATTGGAGTAATTTCCTAGTGTTAGCATTTACACGTTTGACGGAGACCGAAAGGAGATGTTAGTCGTGGGAAGAGGGCAGGAAAACCGGAAGGTAAAATCGACTTTATGTGGCATTCGATTTCTTATCCGGGGATAGTTGACATTATCATTGCAGTCACGTGTATAACATACCAATTCATCAGGTTTAGGACCCCTAAACCGAGGAGGAGGTAGAGAGTAGTTTCGTACACTCATATGAGGGGAAACTACTTGCTTAGGAATGCACCGTTTGACACTTTCGAACACCAATGGTAGGAGATCATTCCCATGATACTACAAGATGATGGCTAGGTTGCGCATTGTCTTGGTTAGTTTCTTTTAGCGTTTTACCATCTCTGTTATCACAAGTACTTTGTTTATGCATTCAATCACCATCTTGCAAATTGTGACCTAGATCGAATTAATATAAGCTTTTTAGTGGGTAACCACACAAGTGTTTTCCCCGTGGATTCGTCCTTGACTCACCATACTAGACTACAATCGACCCGGTACACTGCCGGTTAGATTGGACACCTAGGATTTGGCCATCACCAACCTTGCCTCAATTGTTTGTAGTATCGTGTATTTTGGAAAAACAGGAAGCACTTGTCTAAAATCATCTCTAGATACAACCATCTTTCCTCCAAATGCGTAAGAATTTCTCATGATGTCCTTTAAGCTTCTATCAAGTGTCTCAATTGCCTATTTCTTTATTGTTGGTGTTTCATCCCATACAATTAGACTTGCTTTTTCGTAGTAATTCTTCATTTCCACTCCGCATTGGAATATTGCACATACTTGTATCAAGCGCATTAATGTAGAATTTTAAAATGTGAATGAGCGGTTATTTTAGTTGAAACTCTTAATGTGGTTGTTGCTATAGCTATCTATTGTCTCCTTCTTACATTTGCTACTTGCTAGCAGGGCTCTATATAAATATGTTTTTTCAGTGCCACCAGGCCCATCAATTGTGGCTGTTGCTATAGTTATCTATTGTCTCCTTTTTAGATTTGCTAGCAGAGCCCTATATATATATGTTTTCCAGTGCCACCAGGCCCATCTCTATTGTGGCCATTATCAGCCTTATAGAGAATTTTTTGGAAGATACTTTTTTGTTCAGGATTATACATTTCTTCTAAAATATAATCTTCTTAAGGGAATCTCTATAGACATTTAATCATGAACACCTCTTTGTATATTTTCTGCAATGTTGTTGCAGTCTTCTTGTACAAGGCAAGACATAAGATGTCTTTACCAATGCTTTTTAGAATATAATTTATGCATTCCAAAGTTTTGGCAATAATTGATTTGACTGACTGTTAAGGGTGATTTTATACGATTCATAATGCTATATTCTATGATATTTTTCCCCGTATTCGTACTAAATTGCATAAGAAACATGTGTTTAATGAATATATTGAGTAAATAATATTTCAAAGGAGTTAATTGCAAAATAGGTTGATTTATGTGCTTTAATTATGTTTTTGCGATTATTTGAGCGATATTACATTTTGTGGTGTTTTTATATGATGTAGATGCATTTTTCCAAGGCTCAAATGATGATCAAAAGAGATAAGAGTCGAAATATATGATGATTAAAAGAGATAATGAAGGAATTGACAAGAGAAAAAGAGATAGAGATCAAGAAATCGAAATTCAGTCATATTGGACTGGCGTCCAGGTCCCGTCCAGTGGACGGGCGGTTGCTGAAACTGAACGAGCGTCCAGGGATGGAAAGTTGATTCAGGAAGTTTGGACGCTGAGGTGGACGCTGGTTGGACGAGCGTCCGATCATGACTCGGCCCGATTTGAAGTTCATATGAAGAATGGACGGGCATTCAAGGATCCAGACGGGCGTCCGGTAGCCGACTTGCTGAAACCGACTTTAAAATCTATATATAGTCGGCTGTTTCTCCACACAAAGGATACCATACATCATATATTCAAAACCCTAAACCTAGGGGCGGCTTTAGGCTGCGTTTTTCTTCCTTTTGTTCCAGTTTTTATGCACTTTAGTTTAGATTAAAACTAGTTACTTTTTATGCACTGTTTATACAAATTTGAGTTGCTGAGGATGTCCAGAGGCTAAAAGCTTCATCAAACGAGTATTGTGAAGCCATCCAACGATTGTTGATTTCGTTTTCTTCGGTTAAACTGTGAGTTTTTATTTAAAGGTTGTTTCTTATTCATGTTTATTACGTTTAATTGCTTTTATATCGGAAGTTCTGCATGTGTGATTGTTTATTGTTGATGGAAATCTTAATAAACCCTAGATCATCATGAATAAGAATAGTAATTCGAATCTATCATAACGGAAGTTAATAGGTTTAATTGCTAGATTACAACCATAAAGTTTACACCTTTGGTTAGAAAACGCGTTAATCTTGCATTGGAAGATAATAGATTAATAGATGAACTTTCTAAGGAATTAGGGTTCATGTTTAGATAAGGTGAATCACAACCTAGATAAAAACCACAACATAATCGAGATATGAAATCAATGCTTGTTGGATAGGTGGATCAATCCTCGTTTGTTCATTACACACTTGAATTAATCCTTAAAACTTGAATTTGTTTAGTTAGTTTACTTTTATTTGCATCTTAGTTTAGTTTAGTTAGTTGAATTGGTTCGCAGCCCGTATCCTTCCTAGCTTTGGATTATATCCTCTGTCTAGTTGTATTTTCTGTTTTGATCGATGTTTATTCACTGTTTAGATTAATTTCGTGACATAGTTTAGGTTAGACAAAAGCTAGAACCACAATCGTTTAGTTCCCCGTAAGATCGACCCGGTATCAACCTCTTTACTACGATCCTTACACTTGAGGAATACCGGATTTATAAATTTTATTACTTGTTTGTTTTGTTAGATAAAATCCGTGACAAGTTTTTGGCGCCGTTGCCGGGGAACCGGACGGTTGTCTAGTTTTTGTTTTTCGTTTTTTTTTTCTGTTCTGTTTATTTCTATTTTGCTATTTTTAGTTCGTTTTAAATTCCTGTTTTTAGTTGATAATTGTTTTAGGTAGTTGTTAAGTAGATAATTAGGGTTTAAGACTTTCCCTTAGTAGTTTCCTTGGAGATTAGATCGTCTGTCTTTCTGTTTTTTCTGTCGTTCTTTCTTACCTTCTTTTCTTTTCTGCAAATTTCGCCTCTGTTCTAGTTTTCCCGCTACCAAACGGGCGTCTGGGATATTGGACGCCCGTCCGCTGGAAAATTATCAATTCCGTTTTGTTTTTATTCACTTAGACGAGCGTCCATAAGATTTGGACGCCCGTTCAGGTATTCTGTCTTTCAGACGAGCGTTTGGACCACTAAACGCCCGTCCGATCTCAATTCCATCTGGACGCCCGTCCAAACTTTTGGACGTCCGTCTTGTCCTGTTTTTTCAATACTTTTGTTTCCTTTTCTTCTTTCCCATTCTTTTCTTTAGGCTTTTAATTTTTAGTTTAGGCTTTTACTTTCTTAGCTTTTAGGTTTCGTTCCACTTGTTTTTGGTCCGGTTTATGCAAACTCGGAGTCACAAGGGACCGTTATTATACACCCCGACCCCGAGCGAACCGTAGTCCGGCCAAACGGGCGGATTTTCCGTTCGCGGTTCGCGCGTACGAGCCGAGCGAGATCTTGAAGAACAACTAGCTAGAGAAATCACTGATTTCGTGATAATGGCCGCTAATAATAGACGTACGTTGGCAGACTACGCCATGCCCGGCGAAGTCAAAGTCAACCCGGCTATTGTTATTCCAGCCATTACTGCACAAACCTTTGAGCTAAAGCCAGGACTTATCCAGATGATGCAGCACGCATCAATTTTTCACGGCTATCAATAAGAGAATCCGCATACCCACTTACACACATTCTTAGAGATATGCGGTACTACACGCATCCAAGGAGTAAGTGAGGATGCTATCAAGCTAAAGCTTTTTCCTTTTTCTTTGAAAGGATAGGCTAAAGAGTGGTACACCTCTCTCCCTTCTGAATCTATCACCACCTGGGCAGAACTCGAAAAGGAGTTCTTGAGTCAATATTTTCCACCTTCAAAAACTGCCGAGTGCTTAAATGAAATATTCACCTTCTACCAGAAAGAGAATGAGTCCTTTTTCGAATGTTGGAAGAGATTCAAGTCTCTTCTTAGAAAGTGTCCTCACCATGGCTTGCCAATGGAAAGGCAAGTCAACACCTTCTTTAGTGGATTGACCGAGCTTACAAAAGGCATGGTCAATAGCTCTTCTGGTGGGGCATTTCTGAAGAAAACGCCTGAAGAGGGATGGGCACTGTTTGAGGATATTGCAAAGTACAACTATGCTCCCTCTTATCAAGCAATTCAAGCTCCTCCTCCTCCCAAGGTTGAGGAAGTCAATTTGCAAAGTTTGATCGCCATCTTTGCGAAGCGAGATGGCACCATCTCCAATTCCAAATCCTATAAATCAAACTTCTTCTTTTCCACAGAACCCTCAGGTTCTGTATTGCGAAAATCGTCTTTGTCGACCGGCCATATGAATGGCCAATGTCAATTTAATCCCCCTGCACCTTATCAAGTGAATGATGTTCATGATTATGGACAGTACAATCAAGTCACATGTCAGAATTGTGACGAGGTGGGGCACACTTCTAAATTCTGCCCTATGAACGGACAGAATGCGGAAGTGAATGCATTCTATGGCCAGAACAATCAAAGGTTCAATCAGTTTCCTGGCCAGGGCAATTTTCAAAACCAAGGGTTTAATCCATCTTCGAATTTCAATCCTAATTCGAATTTTAATTCGAATCAGAATTTCAATAGAAACCCTGGGTTTACTCAGAACCAAAACTCGAATTTTTCCAATCCTGCGCAAAAATTCAATCAGAATTGGCCTTCCAATTCAAACTCTCAATTTCAAAGTCGGCCCAGCCAGCCCTATGCTCCAAATCTCCAAAACTCTCAAGGCCCCTCCCAATCTACCAATCTTGAAGCTAAGTTGGAGGAGCAAAGTAGATCGATGAAGAATCTTGAGAGACAAATTGGGCAACGGGTCCGAACAGCTTAGCTTCTAGACCCCCGGGGCCGCCCGCCACCGAGAAGAATCCAAAGGGTGGTCAAGTTGCTCGGCCGACTTGAACAAAGGCCCATGTACTGACCTCGTGCCATCAATTCAATACGGTAAAGAGGAAGCCAGTGCAATGAATCTGAGAATCGGTACTCAAGTTAGTGGTCCTTCCCACCAGGGAAACCACTAGCCCCTCCTGCCATTGATAAGGCAGGAGGGGAAGCTGAGCACCTACACTCCCCTCAACTGCAAGAGAAAAATCAGGTGGCTGATCCCCTGAGAGGTGAAGAAGTTGGTGATCCTCAAGTGGCTGATCCCTTGAGGACTGAAGAAGCAATCGAAAGTCAGGAGGCTGATCCCCTGACTACTAAGAAATCTGAGAAAGCTGTTCGATGGAAGGATCTGGAAGACAGAGCTGTTAATGCATCCTCAAAGAAGGTTTTCTCTGAGGATGACCTTAAGAAACTTCCATTTCCACCGAGAAAGAGCAACATTCCCTTCATTGAGGATAAGAAGTATGAAAAGGTGCTAAACCTTTTGAAAAATACTCAGGTGAATCTTCCATTATCAGATGTCTTGGTCGAAATGCCTAAGTATACAAAATTTATCAAGGATGTTGTGTCTTCGAAAAAGAAGTTAGCAGGCATGGAAAGGCAAATTGGTGAGGATTGTTCCATGATTAATTATGAAAACTTACCAATTAAAAGAGGTGACCCTGATAAGTTCGTACTTACAGTGTTAATGGGAGGTCTAGTCTTCCCTAATTCTTTGTGTGATCTAGGTGCCTCTATAAGCCTTATGCCAATGTCTGTATGCTAACAGGTCGGTTTACAAAGCCTTCTAGAACCCACTACTATGAGTTTACAATTCGCTGATAGATCTTCTAAGAAAGCTTCGGGGATCCCGAAAGACGTTTTGGTTCGATTGATAGATTTACCTTTCCGGTTGATCGGTATGTCTTAGACATGGAGAAAGATGAAAACGTCCCCCGATTCTTGGAAGACCTTTCTTATCTACAGCTAGAGCCCTCATCGATTGCGATGGTGGGCAAGTGACTATCCGAGTTGGTGATCAAGAGGTGAGTTACAATGTCTTAAAGTCCATTCAAGTACCCTCTGGACCCCCAACCGGCTTTTCCATTGATTATATGACGGATGATTTTACCGATTATATGGATAAGCAAGTCATGGCTGTAGAAGCGGAATATGAGCGATTGGTCGATAATTTAAATACTCATGGTGTGGTCAATCTAGATCAATTAGCAGCTGATGTTGAGGACGAGTTGTTGGAAGGAGAAGCTTTGGCAGTGGGACCACAGAGTAAACTCAGCGATATTGAGTTGAAAAGTGGAGATCTCAAGTCTAGTTTAGAAGACCCCCCTGCAGATTTAGTGCTAAAGCCGTTGCCTAAACATCTCAAGTATGTGTTTTTAAGAGAAGGTGACAAGCTTCCACTGATTATATCTACCAAGCTTTCTCGTTTAGAGGAAATGAAACTTATCAACGTCTTGAAAAAGAATGAAAAAACCTTTGGTTGGCAAGTAGGAGATATCGAGAGGATATCTCCGGACATCTGTATGCACAAGATCAAGACGAATGAGGGTGCAAAATGTGTTAGACGCCTCGAGAGAAGGCTCAACCCTCATATGCAAGAGGTGGTTAAGAAAGAAATCATTAAACTTCGGACATGGGAATCATTTATGCCATCGCGGATAGTGAATGGGTTTCCCCAACTCAAGTAGTTCCCAAGAAAGGTGGAATTACGATTGAGAAGAATGAGAAGGGAGAGGAGATAGCATTGAGACTTGTCACTGGTTACAGAGTCTGCATCGATTATCGAAAGCTCAATGAGGTCACAATGAAAGATCACTTTCCCCTTCCATTCATTGATCAGATGCTTGAGCGTCTGGCGGGGCACGCATTCTACTGCTTCCTAGATGGATATTCGGGATACTTCCGGATACCCATTGATCCAAACGACCAAGAAAAGACCACCTTCACCGCTTCTTATGGTACATTCGCTTACGTACGAATGCCATTCGGTCTCTGCAATGCCCCAGCTACATTTCAACGATGTATGCTAGCTATCTTTGACGGGCTTGTAGAAAAGTGTATGGAGATTTTTATGGACGATTTTTCGGTTTTTGGTCAGTCTTTTGATGATTGCCTTGACAATCTTGATCAAGTGTTATCCAGATGTGTGGAAAAGAACTTAGTACTTAATTGGGAAAAATGCCATTTCATGGTAGACGAGGGAATATTTCTTGGCCACAAAATCTCCGCCAAGGGTATAGAAGTTGACAGGGCAAAAGTAGAAGCTATTGAGAAAATGAGCTATCCTAAGAATGTGCGTGAAGTTAGAGGCTTTCTTGGACATGTCGGTTTCTACGAAAGATTCATTCAAGACTTCTCCAAGATAGCCAAGCCCCTGTCTACTTTACTGAAGGAAGACGTTGAATTCAATTTTGATGAGAGCTGCAAGCAAGCGTTTGGGGAGCTTAAGGATCGTTTAATATCTGCTCCAATTCTTATATCGCCTGACTGGAACCTACCATTTGAGCTTATGTGCGACGCATCAAACTATGCTGTTGGTGCTGTTCTAGGACAAAATATCAAAGGGAAATTCCAGCCTATCTATTACGCCAGTCACACATTGAACCCCTCTCAAGTTAACTATACTACTACTGAAAAGGAACTACTGGCCGTAGTCTTTGCTATGGACAAGTTTCGTAGTTACTTGTTGGGAGCTCAAGTGATCGTGTGGACTGATCATGCTGCTTTGCGTTATCTGATGACTAAGAAAGAGGCTAAACTGCGCCTACTGCGTTGGATACTGACCCTACAAGAGTTTGATGTTCAAATTAAGGACAAAAAGGGCAGTGAAAATGTAGTGGCGGATCACGTTTCTAGAATGTTAAATGAGGGAAAGGATGAACCAGATGATATAGATCTTTACTTTCCTCTAGAAAACATTATGTTGATAGACGGTTGTCCTCCTGATGTTCCATGGTATTCTTCCATTGTGAACTACCTTCATGCCCGTTATCTCGATCCCGAAATGTCTTATCAGGAGAAGAAAAAGTTCTTCTCTGATTTGAAATATTTCGTTTGGGATGAACCTTATCTTTTTAAGATTTGTAAAGATGGTTTGCTTAGGAGATGTGTTCCAGAATCCGAGCAACGCGATATTATTGAGCAGTGCCACAGTGGACCCACTGGGGGTCACTTTGGTCCGTGGAAAACCGTTGCTAAGATCTTCCAATCTGGTTTCTATTGGCCTACGATCTTTAAAGATACATAAGCTTTCTGTAAAGCTTGTGATAGGTGCCAAAGAACCGGTGCTCTGACAAGGCATTTTGACATGCCTTTGAAACCCATCCTAGAGTGCGAAGTCTTTGATGTATGGGGTATCGATTTTATGGGACCATTCCCATCATCTTGCGGTAATAAATACATCTTAGTCTGCGTAGACTACGTGTCTAAATGGGTGGAGGCTCAAGCCACTCCTCACAATGATCATAAGACGGTAATGAAATTTCTAAAGAAGAATATCTTCGTGAGGTTTGGATGTCCGCGCGCCTTGATCAGTGATGAAGGGACGCATTTCTGCAACCGACCCCTAGAGAAAGTACTTGAAAAGTATGGTGTTCGTCATAAAACTGGCACACCATATCATCCAATGACTAGTGGTCGGGTTGAGAGAAGCAACCAAAGTATCAAGAAAATCCTGGAGAAGACAACAACGGTCATAGAAAAGACGGAGTTTGAAGTTGGATGATGTACTTTGGGCATACGAAATCTGCCTATAAAACCCCTATGGGGACATCTCCATATCAAATGGTCTACGGGAAACCATGTCATCTGCCTGTCGAGTTAGAGCATAGAGCTTATTGGGCTACAAAGTTTCTGAACTTTGATTCCCAATCTTGTGGAAAACATCGACTACAGCAGTTACATGAGCTAGACGAATTCAGACTCCAGGCTTACGAGAGTGCCAGGGATTAGTAAAGATAAGATGAAGCTACTCCACGATGCTAAGATTAAGAAGAGAGAGTTTCGAGTCGGAGAACAAGTCCTTCTTTACAATTCCAGGTTACATCTGTTTCCTGGAAAGTTGAGGACACGTTGGTCCGGCCCCTTCGAGATTCTCCAAATCATTCCTGGAGGCGTTCTAGAACTTCGTGGTTATAGTGGTGACCCGTTTCGAGTGAATGGCCAGAGGTGCAAGCACTACATTGGTGAACCTAAAGAAACATCTTTGACTGTTCGTTGCCTCGATATCCTCGGGTGTGGTGCTACACAAGTCGATGAATTTGACGTGTTTTCACCCGACCTATTTTCCGAGGATGACGGTAATAGTCAATCTGAAGAAGTTCTAGCTGGTAGTTGGGATATGGAAGAATTGGAGAGGGAGCGTCAGTTGAAGCGCCATCAGAGGGCTCAGAGGATGAAGAGGTCACCCATGGGGAAGTTCAAGCGTATTTGGAAAGCTATAAAAGATTTCACCCCATGTGTGAGATGCTGTTTCTGCAGCCACACTACTGATCAGAGCTTACACGAGGTAGTGGCTGGCAGAAAAGTCAAATGGCCTGATCCAGGCTGAGTTTTAAACGGTGTCGAGCTAACGACATTAACCAAAAGCGCTACTAGGAGGCATCCTAGATATCCCTTATTATATTAGTTAAATTCTGTTCATGCTGTTAGTGTTATATTTATTTAAGTTTTAGTTTAATTAAGTTTTAGCTGACTAAGTTTTTCTATTTATATCTGTCAGTTAGTGTGCTTTTTAGATATGGATTACGGAATTCTTCCCGAGGAGTTCCCCATCATTAGTCGGATCCCACCGATTACGAGGGCGATGGACCGGGAGGCACTATAGTCTTGCACGTAGATTTTGAGCTTAGTACCCGTACGAAGACCATCACCTATGTTCTCATTGTCCCCCGCTGTTCGGGAGGTAGTGACTTCACTACCGAGGAGCTACGGGAAGCTATAGGACGTCCATATACGTTCCTAAATGACCCTATGCCGACGGATCTAGCGCCGGTACTACGGATTCACATTTTAGAGGTTTAGAGGTAGGCGGAGATGACCGGGGCGTACAAGACGACTATGATTTCCCTCCTGCTATTGATATGCTTCGTCGTCTCATCCGTTTGGTGGATTGGGACGAGATTTATGCAGACTAGCGTTAGTTAGGTTTGTTTCGTCGAGCAAACGACGTAAAACAAAAGCGCTTTGTGGGAGGCAACCCACTGCTCTCTATTTGTTTTTATTTATTTTCTAGAAATTTTATGTACTTCGTTTGATTTTTACTTGTATTTTTGAAGCTTTATTTAAGTTTAATAAGAGATGTACTTTTGAATTTGGGTTGTATGGAATTTTATGATTTTTGCACTTTTGCCTTCTGGGACGCCCGTCCAGACAACCGGACACCCGTCCGCTTTGACCAATCCTTAGACGCACGTCCACTGAGACTGGCCGCCCGTCTGGAAACACAGTTTTCAATCCTGTATTTCTCTTTTTAACCAGACGTTCGTCCACAAGGTCTGGACGCCCGTCTGGCCAATTCCCTCCAATCCTGTATTTGATTTTAGATCTTGGACGAGCGTCTACTAAACTGGACGCCCGTCCAGTTCATCTGATTTCCCAGTGGACACCCATCCACTGAGTCGGACGAGCGTCCAACATCTGCCTATATATACTCCCTCAACGCATGAACCCTCACTTTTCAGTTTTTCAAATCGCAAAACCGTTTCCTCTCCCTCTTTTTGGCCTAAAATCTTCATTTCTAAACCATTTTGAGCGATTCCAAGTGCTACAGGCCGCTATTGATCCCTTCTCTTTGATTTTCATAACCAAATTCCCCAACAAACCATATTTTTGGAGAATCGGGCCCCATTCAAGTCCGACTTTTCAGAGAAAAAATTCGATTTTGGAGCCCATTTTGGTGTTGTTTGGATTGATTTTCGCCTCGATCAACATCTACTCACCCTACTTGGTAAGTTCGTAGCAAAATTTCTAGTTTTTATTCACGGTTTTGCGAGTACGATCTTCGGGTCGGCTCGTTCACTTGAATATTGCCTTAATTCGGTTTTTTCTGTTTTTTTTGTTTCTTGTTGCTTTGTTTTGGTGATATGGTGTTGTGATGGGTGATGCATGGGGTTGTTTGGTGCTGGTTGTGGTTGTGGTTTGGTTGATTTGAAATCCCGCTTTGGATGTTAAACGGGTATCTTGTTGTGAATTGGGGTTGTTTTGGTTAGTCTAAGCTTGAAAATGGTTCATAAGAAAGCAGTCGTGAAAAGGCACGGGAAGGAAGTGGCTAGGGAGGCGGGGAAAAAGCGAAAAGAGTTTGATCCGACCTTGGTTGATCCTAACCGGGGTGTGAGTATTCGGGAGCAACCCCCGAGAGCCACCCAAACTAGGGCAACCTTAAGAGATAAACCAACCTCCGACTCTGAGACGGACGATGATGTTCCTTTAGTACGGATGCCTAGAGCTTAGAAAGGCGGAGCCCCGTCTAGGGTTGAGGAGGTTGTAGAAGCTACACGGGAAGATGTGCCGGTTGAACCTAGGGCTGCTCCACCTAGAAAGAGAGCCAAAACCGTACCTCCTATGCCCTTACCTCGTAGGTTCGTGAACCCTAGAGCTCACGATGTGTATACACAGCACTATTTCTCGAGGACGATGTTGATAGAAAGGGCCACTTTAGAGGCAAAGGTCGATCCGGGTTTCGTTAAGTTGCTTAAGGATCGGAAATGGGACGCTTTGATGACGATTCCAACTACCCCGGTCAATAGTTCCTTGGTTCGGGAGTTTTATGCCAATTGTTCAGAAACCGACTTGGAAACGAAGGTAGTTGTGGTTCGAGGAGTCCAAGTTCCGTTTACGCCGGAGGTGATCAATGCAAAGTATGGGGTGGCGGCTTTTGAGGGTAGAGATTATAAGGAGGAGATTTTACATAGGCAGAGTTTGGGGCAGGATCCCTTGGAGGAGTTGAGGTTGCGAGTTTGCCCGGATGTGGCATGGACATTAAGACCGGGAGGCGACCGGAAGGAGTTGGTTACCACGACCTGGACAGAGGACTGGAAGGTCCAGTGTCGATTTATTCAGAGTCGGTTGTTGCCTAAGAACAACCTGACGCACTTTCACATTGGTGACCTAGGCATGTTATATGCATTGACGTTAGGCTTGAACGTGAATGTGGGGCAGGCGTTATATGATGAGGTGGCTATTAATCGAAGATCTATACCCGATGCTTGATTATCCCTCACTTAATCCACGATCTCGTATCGACGCCGGTGTGCCCGAGTATGGAGCCGATCACAAACCGAAGAATCCGAGGCCGATACGGCGAGAAAAGGGTAAGCCTTCGGGTCGGTCCTCCGAGACGGAGACACCACGAGCCCGGTTCATCTTCGGCACCGCCTCAAGCATCTACGGTTACTGCTTTATCGCCTTCGGTCCGGATGCGGCCGAGTATGGCCAACGGTGTGCGGGACGGTCCGGGAAGACATCGGGACGTCTCGAACAACATTTTGACGATCCTGAAGTGTATAAGTAAAGGCCGGCAACCGAGGGATGACAGGATTTTCAATCCAAGCCTCATTGATTTCCATTATTCTTCTGAGATTGAGCAGGCCATTGCCGATGTTCTTCACGAGTCTGAGTCTTCCGATGAGGAGCAGCCTGATTCGGCAGCTAGGGCTACGTCACCACCTTCTGGACCTCCTTCTGATCCTCCGGCTGATGATACTCCGGCTCCGGGGCAATCTTGATTTTCTTTGTCTATTTTTCGATTTGATTTGCCCTAGATACTTTCATTGTATATTTTTACTACTTTTTACTTAGATGATCCGTTGTAATTTTGATATTGCTACTGTTACTTTTCCCGATGGATCATGTAAGCCATAAGGCACCCGTACTTTCATTTCGACTTGGTTTCTACTTTTTGGTTGTATTGGATGCTTTATCTCTTGTTGATTTTGCTGTATCTTTTCATTTTGGTATAACTCCCCGTTTTCCCCGAGATGGTTCCATGTTTGTCAAGACGTGCAGGTATATTTTTAGCGGTTTCGTTGAGCTACATTGTCTGGTTACGCGTTCTAAGGTGTCATTATGTAGGCTCCGGCCTGACCGACGATTCGCGTTTCGGTTTAAATCAGCTAAGTCTTTTCCTTTTTCTTTCGATCTGCACAACATGAGGACATGTTGATTTTTAAGTGTGGGGGAGGGGAATGTTTCGATAGGTATCTACACATTTGCTTAATTCGTACTGTTTCTATGCAAATGAGCTAAAATTTTTGAAATTTTTCGACACTTTTGTTTTTGTTTTGTCCCGAGTAGGCAATTCGATTCAATGTTCGCTATTTTTTTTAGTCATTTAAGCTGTATATCATATGTTTGATAAGTTAGTTGTTTCACCTGAGATCGATTTTTCACGAGCCATAGTAAATGATGAGCTATTATAAAGTTATACCCCTTTTGGACGAGTGATTTTTGATTGTCTTATAAGTCATGTGCTTAGTGCTACGTATATATCTTGAGATTTATGATAGTTTGTATTTAGTTCCGAAGTATGACATACTGTGAATATCTGAAGGTTTGAATGTGATAAGTAACACGTAACTTATTGTCGAATGAAAAAGTTGAAAAAATATGAATTAATTGGGTGTGTCGGAAGCTAGTCGATGAATAGAGTGCGATAGGGTATACCACGTATGTCCTATACCACTATGATGACCAAAAGCTCACGACGATCGAAAGAAGCTGCCTTATGATTTGAGTAAGGTAGGGTATATCTCGAATATCCTATTCTGCTATGACAGGGCAATAGCTCATTCTGATGTGTGTTTAAAAGTGAAAAAGTTAAGTTAACTAAAGAAGTGTTACGAAATGTATATAAGACTAAGTTATCGTCTATCTTATCCCCAGTAGAAACTGACAGATATGTTGTAGGGATTATCCTCTGAGTATTTCAAAAAGGCCCTAGATTCATTCGATCATCTCTTTCGGGATATATCACGTTTGTAGGGTGCATCTTATGAGTGTCATTTATTACTAGTCTACGAGGGGGTATTAGCTAGTTTTGCTTTGAGTTTCCCGAGTTTGGATTTAGTGGAAGTTTTCTATGGCTATGCACACACAATGGTGAACTTCTGATTTATTGGATATGTGCTATGTATGTTTAGATGTCTGTTCTTTTCTCGAGCCTAATTTTTGTTTTGTTTTGCTCAGGACGAGCAAAAGCTTAAGTGTGGGGGAGTTGTTAAGGGTGATTTTATACGATTCATAATGCTATATTCTATGATATTTTTCCCCGTATTCGTACTAAATTGCATAAGAAACATGTGTTTAATGAATATATTGAGTAAATAATATTTCAAATGAGTTAATTGCAAAATAGGTTGATTTATGTGCTTTAATTATGTTTTTGCGATTATTTGAGCGATATTACATTTTGTGGTGTTTTTATATGATGTAGATGCATTTTTCCAAGGCTCAAATGATGATCAAAAGAGATAAGAGTCGAAATATATGATGATTAAAAGAGATAATGAAGGAATTGACAAGAGAAAAAGAGATAGAGATCAAGAAATCGAAATTCGGTCATATTGGATCAAGGCGTCCGGAGTCCCGTCCGGTGGACGGGCGGTTGCTGAAACTGAACGAGCGTCCAGGGATGGAAAGTTGATTCAGGAAGTTTGGACGTTGAGGTGGACGCTGGTTGGACGAGCGTCTGATCATGACTCGGCCCGATTTGAAGTTCATATGAAGAATGGACGGGCGTTCAAGGATCCAGACGGGCGTCCGGTAGCCGACTTGCTGAAACCGACTTTAAAATCTATATATAGTCGGCTGTTTCTCCACACAAAGGATACCATACATCATATATTCAAAACCCTAAACCTAGGGGCGGCTTTAGGCTGCGTTTTTCTTCCTTTTGTTCCGGTTTTTATGCACTTTAGTTTAGATTAAAACTAGTTACTTTTTATGCACCGTTTATACAAATTTGAGTTGCGAGGATGTCCGGAGGCTAAAAGCTTCATCAAACGAGTATTGTGAAGCCATCCAACGATTGTTGATTTCGTTTTCTTCGGTTAAACTGTGAGTTTTTATTTAAAGGTTGTTTCTTATTCATGTTTATTACGTTTAATTGCTTTTATATCGGAAGTTTTGCATGTGTGATTGTTTATTGTTGATGGAAATCTTAATAAACCCTAGATCATCATGAATAAGAATAGTAATTCGAATCTATCATAACGGAAGTTAATAGGTTTAATTGCTAGATTACAACCATAAAGTTTACACCTTTGGTTAGAAAACGCGTTAATCTTGCATTGGAAGATAATAGATTAATAGATGAACTTTCTAAGGAATTAGGGTTCATGTTTAGATAAGGTGAATCACAACCTAGATAAAAACCACAACATAATCGAGATAGGAAATCAATGCTTGTTGGATAGGTGGATCAATCCTCGTTTGTTCATTACACACTTGAATTAATCCTTAAAACTTGAATTTGTTTAGTTAGTTTACTTTTATTTGCATCTTAGTTTAGTTTAGTTAGTTGAATTGGTTCGCAGCCCGTATCTTTCCTAGCTTTGGATTATATCCTCTGTCTAGTTGTATTTTCTGTTTTGATCGATGTTTATTCACTGTTTAGATTAATTTCGTGACATAGTTTAGGTTAGACAAAAGCTAGAACCACAATCGTTTAGTTCCCCGTAAGATCGACCCGGTATCAACCTCTTTACTACGATCCTTACACTTGAGGAATACCGGATTTATAAATTTTATTACTTGTTTGTTTTGTTAGATAAAATCCGTGACACTGACTATGTACGATCTCGCATGAAATCTTCCGACATTGGTTCCCATAATTGTCGAATATTTGTTGGTTGACACTAAACAAATAGAGTTGTAGGCAATCTTCTTAATGCATTAAGCGTTTGAAAGGCAATAGCTTCATTTAAGCATTTTTGGATGCTCTAGTCGGATTCTAATGAACCTCTTTTCTGTGCAGCGTCTTTGAAATTGTTGTAATTATTGTTGTTTACTTGTAGTAAATCATCAAATATGTTGGTCCTTTAACATGATTAATTAATAACAATCTAAGATAATACATTTCCTATTTATCCAATTATTTGTGTGCACATCCATACAAAAATTCTTGAATTTCACAATATATAAGTTCTTTTTGTCTATTTGATTTGATTCTTGCTTGATTGATTTTTTTAGTGGAATTTTATTGTGTTATTGTTGTTGTTGAATACTTATTGTAAAATTCATTTGATTATAAATAATATTACATTTATTTAGTAGGATTTTTAGCGAGTTATTATTGGATGAATTTAGCGTAATTAATTTTTGGGTTTTTTTAATGATTATTTCGTTGAAATATTTTCATTATTTATTTTATCATTAATAGTATTACAATTGAGTAGGATTTTTAATTTGTATTTATTTTGTTGAAAATTTATTTTAATATAATCTATGGTTTTTAACTTATATTTATTTTGTTGAAAATTATTCTAATATGATTTATGATTAATAATAATTCATTTATTGAGTAGGATTTGTTTTGTATTGGGTTGAATAATTAGAATTGTTTTCTAAAGGATTTTTTGGTAGGATTTTCTATTTTTTTTATGCTCTGACTACGATTTTTTTATATGCTATTATCTTTTTTTTATTTATCTTTTTTGATTTAATTGTTTCTCAAAATATTTCTAACGTGAAATATTTGGGGTTAACGTGATTATGTTTAGGATTTTCTAAGATTTTTTTTAAACTATTACATTTTACCTTTTTTTATTTTTATTGAAATCTTTTTTAAGAGATTTCTAACGTGAATTTTTTATTTAGGGGAGCGTGTATTATTATTATTATTTTTTGGTTTTTGGTTAACGTGATTTATAATGAATATTAAATTACGGGAAACACTTTTTATGGGAAACAACCAAAGGAGAAACACTTTTGATGGGAAATAACTGGCTTTTTTTTTATTGAAATTAAAATCTTTTTTAAGAGATTTCTAACGTGTATTTTTTTTTGAGGGGAGCGTGTATTATTATTATTTTTTTCGTTTTGGATTAACGTGATTTATAATAAATATTAAATTACGGAGAAACATTTTTATGGGAAACACCCGAAGAAGAAACATTTTTTTTTATGAGAAACAACTGGTTCTTTTAATATAGTAGAGATTTTTCTGAGACCGGTTCTTTTTAACATTAACCTCAAGAGAATTTTTTTTTCTCTTTTTTATTATTTTTTGTGAAAGGAAAATATTTTCTTATCTTACGCATTGCAATAACACAAAAGATTTTTTAATTTACATAATGGTGCGGAACTGAGGCGGCTAAACGAGACTTACATCTCCCTTATCCCGGAGGTGGCTACGCCTATGGTTATGACGGAGTTCAAGTCGATATGTTTGTGTAATTCGATCTACAAACCGATCCCCCGAGTGATCATTAACTGGCTGAAGAATGTCATTGGGGATGTTGTTTTCGGAAACCAGAGTGCTTTTATCTCGAGGAGGCTGATTACGGATATTACGATCATGGCTTTTGAATCCTTTCATTCCTTGAAGGCCGGAGCGCATGGATGCCCCAACCATGCAGCACTAAAGTTGGATATGGCAAAGACTTTTGATAGGGTGGAGTGGCAGTATCTTTGGGAGGTGATGGGGAGGATGTGGTTCCCGCCTTTATTCTTGGGCTTGATTTGCAGATGTGTCACGTCAGCTTCATATAGGGTGTTGATAAATGGCAGGCCGAGAAAGCAAATAAATTCGACTATAGGGATCAGACATGGAGATCCTTTATCACCATTCATGTTTATCCTTTGTGCGGAGGGCTTCACGGCGCTTCATAATGACTATGTTAGCAATGGGGCCCTTCGAGGCATAGATTTTGGGAGAGAGTCGGTGGTGTTGGTTTCACATCTCCTGTTTGCGGTGTTAGGAAATCTACGCGGGAACGCAGCGGAATTTAAAATTGTATTTCCTTTTAACTAGGATCGCCTTCATTTAAGCAATAAATAAATAAGCTAGAGACGTTGGTTACCTTGGTTGATCTAAAAGATAGGCGCTTTGACCGTCTAAGGAGAGTAGTCCTGCATAGAGCCGCCCAAGTGTTCGGCCTCTACCGCTAGTCCACACGAACAGCCCGCCGGAATCCCATCATGGATTGCTATTGCAAAACGGTTGCTAGACCGGCCTTTTTCCCCTCTCTCTCCAACTCTCTATAGGATGCTCTCTATTTTACACAAGAACTATGAGCTCTTGCAATTGTGATGTACTAAAAAGATTGACACCCACTTCTAATTTATAGTAGAAGGTGGCGCCATATCAAAGTGTGGAGGAGAAGAAAACATTTTTCCAATAAAATAAGAAAAATATAATTGATTGATTTATCTCATTAATTGTAATATCTTATATTAAATAAATCTAGGATATTGTCAATATCTTATATTGAATATTTCCAAGATATTGTCAATATCTGATATTGACTATATTTCTTTTATTACCATAAATCAATTTACACATGTGTATATATCATATATATATTATACAAATATATATATATATATATATATATATATATATATATATATATATATATATATATATATATATATATATATATATATATATATATGTGCACACTACACTAGTGCGCATGTACATCTCAAATGCACCTCACACACGCATGTGTGTATAAATATATATAAATATTAATATCTTATATTAATATATGGTAACACCATTAATTAAATTGCATAATCCAAGTGTATCTTATACACTTCAATGTGGCGCCCCATATTCCCAAATATTGGCTTCCGGAATATTCTTTAATTAATATAATACTATTAAATCTTGTATTTAATTTATTCATAATAAATAAATACCACCATATTAATTTACCGCTATAACCTTTATAGTACGAGATAAATTCTTTCCTTATTTGGTTATCACCTATAACCACATTTTAATCCGGCTAGATGTTCATATGTGTGTGACCTGATAGGCTTCCGAATATGTTGGCCGTAGTCACAAAGTGCAAATTACTAAAACGCCCTTCATACCTAACGATCACGGGATAGCGTCTAGCAACACACCATGACCCCCAATCATCGGAAGAGTCAAATGCAATGACTACTACCTTTCATGTGAAACAGTTACCATGTAACTTACAATCCTATCGCTGTAATAATATCCATACGATCGTATCTCGAGTGTCGATACATTAACGATCGTATCTTATAATCTGGATATCATGCTCTCTCGAAGTAACTCATTTACTCCTACTTTGCAAAGATTCATGAGAATAAGACATTCCTTATAAGAAGGCCATTTCGGATATTCGATCCCAATCATATGATACGCGATTCCCGGACGACCAATCATGTATACTCCGCATGCTTCAGTATCACACCCAATCACTACCGTATGATCGCCCCGTGGTTATGGGAAATCTCAATAGTGTCAAAGCATGACAATCCACACCGTGATACCATGAAGACTCCGGTCTAAAGGATAATTACACAACCGCCACATAGTGTGACACTTAATGTAAGTGGTTCAGTTTAACGTACGCATTCTCTAATACACGTCCACGTATAGACCAATTGTCTCTACACTTCGATAGACAAGATCTATCCCTGCCCTTAAAGACAAAGACATCTAATACGTGCTAGCCGCTTCATACTATCAATGCCTTGTTTAATAGTACATCGGCTAGAGATATTTAAGTATCAAACTTATTAAAGTGATTAGAGATCTCATCAACCATAATCGCCTATCATGGTTTCTCTATCACAGTTTAATACTAAGGACGTTATCATATAACAATTCATAATTGGTTCTTTAAAAGAACAAATACGTGACAATAGAAAAGCCATTTTATATATGTATAAACATAGAGAAATCGTAGAAATGATCCGACCCGGTCGGATCCGGTCCAACCCAATTGGATTTAGGACACTATTTCAACAATCTCCCACTTGGCCTAAAACCAATCACTCACACACACAAGACCAAGTTGAAACACAAGAATCTCATGCAATAATCGCAACCAACCCTAGCCATAAACGGATCGCTATCCGTGGGGACTCAGACTACCTTCATACCATGCTCCAAATGACCAAGTCAAAAGAACTGCCTCAACACACACATGAATCTCCGACGAAACCCAGGTCCTTGCTTCAATCAATGAATCCACTTACTATATCAGCTATATAGAAAAGGTGGAAGAACCGTACAAGGTTCAGAATGAACCTTCTAGATCCATGTATTGCTCCCGCTGCGCCTCTAAGGCACTACTGTATTTTGGATAAGTTGTAGAATATACAGTGACCCATAGCTAAGAACATTTCCAGCTCACTGTATCACTTAATCAAAGTGACTTCAAACCCAGACAATAGCTCCCACTTGCCTTCATAAGACTCGGGATATACGTCTGTATAACTATATTTATCTAATTCCAAGTTTTGATAAACTAGGAACTCTTCCTTAACTTGCTTAAGGATATTCTCGACATTCACCAGATTTACTTTCATACTTGCTCATGACTATTCATGGACTATGAACATCCGGCATTACCTTTATGATGGTTCCAATTGCCGTAGCAAAGGAAACGTTTCATAATCATCATCTTTCACCTTATCTTTAGGACTAACGTCCTAACATAGATAGATCATGAGAACACCGGCTAGCAGTATCTCCTATTGCGATCTATGCTAAACTCTTTTAGCATCACATCTATATAGGTAAACAATAATCTAACAGCAGTTAAATCTATCACTATAGATTCTTATTTCTAAAAATAAGAACTGCTAATCCAAATGCTTTCATAAAGACCTTGAACTATCAAACGTTAATTGAATGTGACATGGGGTGATAATTCTCGAGAGAGATATCCAATACCTTACTCAAAAATCGTAACACACTCCCACTATCCATATTGCACATGGGGCATATCCTTCTTTTGACTAAATCAAACTCCTTTGATTATCAAACAAAGAAATCGTCTAGAGAAACTTGTTTGAGTCCATAAATGGATCTCATAGGCTCACATATCATGTTGTCGTCTATGAACATCGAGCTATTTTCCCAACGTCTTCAACACTATCATATAGTCATGATACGAAGTTACAACAAGCATAGTCTGAATAGAACTGGGCTCAGCCTTACAGGGACATTCCCTCTAGGTAAGACAGACTAGGTTCACAACCTGGTTGTCACTGATGGAATCTTATTCAGATATTATGCTCCTGGCCATATCTCTCAATCTTGCCTCTCAAACATTCCTTCATAAGTCGTGAGATATTCATTCTTCAAGATGAACTTACCAGCAGCCTTTTCAGGCTTGAGGTTATCCAAAGACTTACAGAACTTTCATGTGCACTGAGCAGTGTTCTACACCTCATCGCTATACGGCGTCTGCTCACGTTCCTATGGTTGAATAACTCCTTGTGGTTCTCAAACTACCTTTGAGATCTAAATCTACTCTCACTGTTTCTTTTGGAAGAAACACTTCCTCTAGAAGACAGCATATTTGGAGACAAACATTTTGCTCCGCGGACAAGTAAATAATATCCAGCGTGCTAGCTAAGACATTCCACAAAGTTGCATATGTCGTACTTGTTAGTAATACCATCCGCAATAGAAGCGATTTAAGGATCTTGATCTATAAATTACACGTAATAAAATAACTAGATCTACTCTACAAGGGGGTTGTAGAACATACCTCTTGGATCTCAAAATCCAAGTAGAAGAGCCGCAATTGAAAGAACGAAAGAAAGTATGAAGAGCACCACGATCTTCCGCACGTGTGATCCAAGCAACTCCCGGTGGAAGGAAATCCTCGACTCGAATCCTCCCGATATGCTACCCGGAAAAACCTCCAAGATTTTCCATTATTCTCCCCTTGGCCGAATTTTATTCTTCTCCTCTCTAAGAGGTGAAGTCGAAATTATATCTAGTGTATTAGGCTTGGGAGAACTCTCTTTATATAGGAGAGTAATCATTGTCCTCCAAGGATTTTATTTTGCAAATAAATAAATCCAATAAATAAAAGATAATCCCATAATATTCTAGAACAAATCTAGAATAATATTTATCTTTATTTCTTACCATAAATATTTATCCAATAAATATTTTGTGCACATGTCTTATTAATACACAAGAAAAATAATTTCTTGTTGACTAAAACACATCCTTGGCCGAAAATTTACTTATTGACCTAATCAATATTATTTTCGGCCATAAAACTAATTTTGTCAAGATTATGAAAAATGTCTTTTTCACATATTTAATTATTTAGCCCAACTAATTTAATAGTCCACTAAACAATTAATTCACATATCGTTTTAATTAAATTCTAATTTGAACTAAATTAATATTATTAGGATTCGACGTCCGAGAATAGCTATGCTATGTTGGAGGCACGTCGGGGACCATGGACTAATAATCAGCGGCTCCGATAAATCAAATAAATAATTATCTTACGAACAGAATAATTATATTCGATAAATCAATCACAGGAATATGCCATAATCCCATGACTGCACTCCTCCGATTATGAGATTATATTTATCTCCTCACGAGAATGATAATAAGCGTCCATTGATATAATCATTACATATGGATTAATCCTCCATAGACTGTTCATTCTAAATCGGGAAGTTACCGTTAACCCTTTTTAGAATCTCTTATCCTTATTTACCATTAACCCCCTAGTGATCAATTAATTCATACAACTCACTGGTAGCTAATCAGTGTAATATGAACTCCATGGATCGATCACTTTCTAGGATTAACAAATAAGGGAACTGTCTATCTACTTCCATAAATGGAAGGAATGGATTCCGTATCCGTGATAACACGGACTACTCACTTAATCCAAGGTACAATGCCAAGATGGGGTAATTCGGATCACGGACTCGGTGTAATCCTTAACCGTCAAGTCAAACCTCATACCGATTCAAGCGGTTGACTCGTGATCACCTCGGGATTAAGATATATCCATAAATATGATCATCGATTGATTCGATAAGACTTCTCGATTTCGGAATTATATCGTGAACTCTAATCAAATCGGTCCACCCCTATATGATATATCTATCATATATAAATGCCCCATTAGGTTCTCTTAACCGAAAGTCTGGATAAGACAATCACACTTATTGTGTTCTGAGCGCATTATTAGCACGTTAAAGGAGAGACCCGATACTCTCGATTAACTTCACTACGGGCTAATTGTATTTTAAGCACATCTTCACTAACTCAATCCTCCCGTGTATATCTCATACACTGAGTTTTCTGTAAACGATATACTTTAGGGTTTTCTGTAGTGTAAATACTATTGTCACATCGATGAATATGAGAATAATAAATATGAATAATAATATCATTTCATTTATTAAATAAAACAATTACAAAATTGTCTTTTGGGCATCACACCTAACAATCTCCCACTTGCACGAAAGCATGTGATTAATTGTTTTAGAGCACACCCTATTATTTAAAATACAACAACCTACATCTCCCACTTGCTCTAAAGCAATGGAGACCCATCCCGTATTCTAGTACCCATTAAGCATATCATAACCATTGTAGATGAGAAAGTACACTCCGAGTGTGCCGTCGTAGGATATGTCAGTGACTCGGGGAGTACCTACATCTAAATATCATGGGTCTTAATGATTAGTCTGGTTGTCGGCTCGAGACGATCCGTAGAATCGAAACGTTACCGGTCCATCTAATCATGTGGTACTTTCCCAATATGCTTTTGACCTTTAGTGATTTCGAAAAACCTTATAAGCTACCCCTTCATCGTTTGCACAATGATGTGGTATCGGCTTCCAAATCTAGAATCACTCCCAGATATGAAAAGGAAATACTTAAGCTATATCGCCTATCTAGCTACTACACCAGCCGCTAATCACCCAACTTGTTAAAGTCAAGTTGGCGTTGCTAGATTCCTCCAATCAATAGCTTCAACACAAGAGTAAACACTAAGCCCGAGATCGACTTAACGATCATCCTCAATCTGACTTAAAGTCAAAATCAGTGTATCACACATATCCAAGTTCACACATGAATATGTCCGCATATTGTTTCTCGTTCTCTTCAAGATACTAAAGGAAATACTAAACTTGCTTTGTTAACCGCTGAATCTAAGATTTGATCAAAGTTGACGTTCAATAACCTGACCATCTCTTACTAGAAAGAGAATCTATCCCATTTCTCTTGATCCGAAGATTTAGAGAGTCATTCTTGAGGCATAGGGTAGAACTTCCTCGTTGAATGTTGCATACACAGATGCATCATCTTAACCAATAAGATGGATGGGAAACCGAAGTGGATCGACTCTAATGAATTCGACCGAGTCAAACTCTTTAGGATGTTGTCCAAATCTCTCGTAGCGAGAGAATTGTGGCATTGTCGTTTCGACTTCAAATAACACACCCATGTTGATTCCAACTCGGTGCGGTGTTATCCTTCACAAACACTAATATATGTATATATTCACTACTATACTAAAATTGATATCCAAATACAAAAGACTTATCAATATTCGGTCAAATCCACATATTGTAGAAATATATGACTTTCGGTGACCGAGAGGTTTGCTTTTTATCCACAAAGGACATAAGCCTTGACGGTCATCCCGTCATAAGTTCATAAGGCAATACCCTTTTGTTCCGAATGAATCCGGACTCCGTTTGTTTGGCAAGAAAATCTCAGGGAATCACCCCTATTTTCTGCTTTTGAACGAAATCATGCAATACTAAGTGGTAAGAGAGTTCAAGGTCTGATTAACTCTCTACTTCTTAGGGAATTACCCCTAGACCACTCAAGCTTTGCTCTGAAAGATAAACTTTCCTATTCATTCTACTCTTTTCCGTGTAGATCCAATTACTCCCACTTGGGGCCTGAGACGCTCAGGTGTTCTACAAGAGCATGAACAGAACTGGAGTACCGAACTCCATTCACAGGGTTATGGCTATTAAACCAACCTCTATTATCAGAATCCTATACTGCTCACAAAGGAGCCATAGGTCAATCGATCCTCAGACTACAAAGTCCGCAGAACCTATAATGGGTAATGGATAAAACCATACTCCCAATACTTACTGGGTGGATCGAAATTCTGATCTAGTTTAGTAGTATTTAGTGTTATCACCAACAACCGATGTTGGATGTGGTCTTGATTTTAATCAGTTAGTAACTACCTTGAGTAAACGTACTTCAAGGTTCAAGGTTTTGCTGTTCATGGACTCTATCAGGAAAGATGCAACAGTATAACTGTCCCTTCCCGATTTCAAGAATCTTATAACAAACCTTTTTCTCAATGCTACAAGATAAATAACGATTGGTCACTGACCGAACGTGTGCGCGAAATTTCCAGACCTACCTTCAAGCACCGTGTGCTAAATGCTTATATTTATGGAACTGGGGTGAACCGAATCCACACCTTATCCATAAATTCCAAAGTATATCCTAGGTAGACTTCTCGGTCTTATATTTCAATATAGACCGTTATTTCGCTTCCAATATCTTTATTGAATTAAGCAGTGTATTGTAGCACATCTAAAAACTATATAAGGCAATTTAACGGTTTCTTACTTAGTGAGAAAATGTCACAATGAGGCAGGCTGAGCATCAGTCTCGAGGACTATGAATGGCCTATTCCGAGTATAGAATACTCTATCTCTGTTGAAAACAGAGAAACCTCAAAATATTTTGGATAAACTTACCGGAATGTTTGAATAGTTATCAGACAAGAAGTCACTACTCGGAAGCTCCTACTAGCTTGTAACTTTCATCAGACCCCGAAGGTCGTCATGAACAAGCTATGTTACTTCTTTATAACCATTATCCTTTCCCGATTGAAAGGAAACTTAGTCATTGAACCTTTGAGACAATATAATCAGACTGGGAGAAAGGAATCACCCTGAGCCAGTCTTCAGGTCTTGTCTTTTAGGGACTATGCACTAACTACGGAAGAAGCGTTTATCTAAATATCGAAACCAATTGCTTTTAATAGTACTTAAGATGTGTTTTATATACATATTTCAGCAGTTCTAAATGGTTTTTGACTTTATCAAACAAAAGTCCGAGTCTTGGATTCGTACTACAAATGGTATATTCACTTTCTATACGACAAACAAATTATCGAATAGAAGGTAAATCCATTCGTTCCACCTAATCTTAAACCGAAAATAAAATTTCCGCGATATCCAAGGATTGAATCCGAGATTCATTTCCTTATATCACTCCCACTATTCTCGCTAAAATTAACTGCCCGTTGTTTACTCCTTTAATCGTTAAATGCACTGCTACTTTGTTGCCAAAGAACTTAGTTCGAGAAAATCGCCAAGGATTCATAGGTTGGTGATCCAAAATCACTGTCCTAATCCTATGATTTTCAGTTAATTAATTTTCGGTTCAGCCTTAAAGTTTTCTCAGTTTAGATGACTAACACTTTTTGGACATATTCTCCCATTCTTTCCGTGAATGGAAACAGTCTTGAACCAGCGGTTCGTTTGAGTAGACACTACTCTTGAACCGTGGGATGTCTATTTTGAGTGTTACTCGTCGGGACTTCTCGGATTTTCTAATATACCAGAAAAAACAACAAATCATAACATTAAAGCTCCCACTAGTTTATCGGTTCCAAATACCGTCTAACGAGCAATGCTTTATTTTTTATGATTTTCCGATTTTTTCGATTAGAAAATCTTTTGTACATAGTTCCAATGTTTCCAGAAAAACAACAAATCATGGAACTCCCACTAGTTCATCGATTCCAAATATCCTCCAACTAGCGACATTTCATGACTTTCCGGTTTTTCAATTAGAACGGTTACGTGTGTAGTCAGTTACACTTTTCTAATGTTCTAGAAAAACAACAAATCATAAAGCTCCCACTAGTTCATCGATTCCAAATATCGTCCAACTAGTAACACTTCATGATTTTCCGATTTTTCAATTAGAAAATTACTCGTGTAATTACTACACACTGAAAATTCACTAGAAGAATTTCAAAGTCCTAAATCACCTTTGACCAAACTAAGTTTGTCTTCCGTTTGACACGAATGACACTAGTGACATGCCTGTATGTCACTCTGGTTTTTAAAAGGCTTAAGAGAAAATATATCTTCCGAAAAATAATTGCATTATCGATTAACTAGTTCAACGTCCTAGTTAGTTTCCACTTTTTAACGAAGTCAATACTAGTCAATTATAAATTTTTAAGCAATTTAGTAAGAGATATAATGTTGTAAATAAAATGACATATATTAATTCAAGTTTAACACTACTATATAAGTTTATTTTAGGAATTGTAAACTAAAATTAAGTCTACTCTATCATTCCAAGGTTTTAACCTCGCATCTCAGTGCCGCCGTAGGGTAGGTCAAAGAGATGATGGTTAAATCGAGACAATCTCATCAATGAATAACTTGTGAGAATCGAACATCCCACGAGAATCGAACATCCCTTTATTCATTGACTACCTTCCTTTTTTAGCCTAGATATTATCAAGAATACCCTTGATGAGTGTGACCTACTATATCGGATCTCTTAGGTACGCCCCGAGTGTGCCGTCTTAGGATAGGTCAGTGACCCGACAAGTACCCGGAAATCCTATCCTTTCGGAGACCAAGCCATGAATGTTGATAGGGGTGAACACCATCCTTAGGGGGACGAAATCAAAGCGCCGCGAGGCGTCACCCTTATCTCACTTACTTGTATCTATAGTAGAGGCCGTGGGGTTGGCTGTCGCCTCCCCCGCTCCCACTCAATATTTTGGAAATGGTGGTGGGTTAACTAACCACGTCTATTTGATGTTAACATAAAAGCACATCAAATCAAGGATTCCGAATGGTGTCGGTAACGTAGGCAAGCCTACCCGTCCTATTCGTTGGAACATATGTGACAGTCGGATGAAATCGTGTCAAGACAGCCCCATTGAGATAAGAAGGAATCACCCCCTCCGCTCTCCAGTGTAGCTTAGTCTTGCCGGACCCCCGTGCATACATCACACTAGGAGGGTTAAGTCGGTCGAGCCGAGGTCAATTGACCACCCAACCTATAGGCGAACCGTTTTTATTCAAGATTTATTGTTCTTTTACCATCATTCAATCTCGTAGACACTACGAATTGAAAACGCGATCTCGTTTGGGCTTTTAAGGCGGTTCACCGAGAACACACACCGAAAAGGCTTAACGATTTCATAACCCGTCCTCGGATCTTTAATTAGTTACTAAATTAATTAATTACCATGTATTAATTAAATTTCAACTAATTACGCGAGTTTGTATACATGCCTATTTTAATTACCAAAATTAAAATTCTACATGTATGCATGGAGTGGATTTATGATATGATGCATGTCATGGCAATTCCGATTTTATATCTATTTTATGATCAAACACATAAAAAATAAATTGCGGAAAATTTAAACACCGAGATGGATTGTTGGTACCCCCGTATCTAATCTATCCTAGGAAAGCAGTAAATTACAATATTGTTGTCTTCATGTCTTCGATCTTCGAACTTTGAACCACGAACCGCGAACCCGAAAGGAGAATGGGCCTTTATTTTATAAAATAAAATAAAATTTATTTTTTTTTCATCGATTTTTTTTATTAAAATCCTGCTGTATCTTTTTATTCCATAAAATTTTATTTTTTTTAATAAACAGCCGAAAAAAAAAATAGGATTGATAAGAAAAAAATCAAACCCTAGCCGTGTCTTGCAAAAAAAAATAACAAAAAATTTTCCGCCCCGATTCATACCTCGAGTTCCGTCTTCATCTCGTGTTCTTCATCGTTTTTCCGGAATTACAAAAAAAATAATAATAAAAAAATTGCCGAAAAAATAACAACAATTTTTACATCAATCCTATGCTCAAACGATCTAAATCGAGAGAGCTTACAATAGATCTAACGAGTAAACGGTACCAACCCCAATCCATCTCTTCAAACCACAACAATCGCAACATAAAAAAAATATAAATTTCGGCCCCTATAAAAAATTGGGACAAAAAATCTACATGTTTTCAACTCCTAGATCTAATATTTTATACGTATAAATATAGATCACCAGGCGACTGATACCACTGTTAGTAATACCATCCGCAACGGAAACGATTTAAGGATCTAGATCTATAAATTACACGTAATAAAATAACTAGATCTACTCTACAAGGGGGTTGTAGAACATACCTCTTGGATCTCAAAATCCAAGTAGAAGAGCCGCAATTGAAAGAACGAAAGAAAGTATGAAGAGCACCACGATCTTCCGTACGTGTGATCCAAGCAACTCCCGGTGGAATGAAATCCTCGACTCGAATCCTCCCGATATGCTACCCGGAAAAACCTCCAAGATTTTCCCTTATTCTCCCCTTGGCCGAATTTTATTCTTCTCATCTCTAAGAGGTGAAGTCGAAATTATATCTAGTGTATTAGGCTTGGGAGAACTCTCTTTATATATGAGAGTAATCATTGTCCTCTAAGGATTTTATTTTGCAAATAAATAAATCCAATAAATAAAAGATAATCCCATAATATTCTAGGAAAAATCTAGAATAATATTTATCTTTATTTCTTACCATAAATATTTATCCAATAAATATTTTGTGCACATGTCTTATTAATACACAAGAAAACTAATTTCTTGTTGACTAAAACACATCCTTGGCCGAAAATTTACTTATTGACCTAGTCAATATTATTTTCGGCCATAACACTAATTTTGCCAAGATTATGAAAAATGTCTTTTTCACATATTTAATTATTTAGCCCAACTAATTTAATAGTCCACTAAACAATTAATTCACATATCGTTTTAATTAAATTCTAATAAGAACTAAATTAATATTATTAGGATTCGACGTCCGAGAATAGCTATGCTATGTTGGAGGCACGTCGGGGACCATGGACTAATAATCAGCGGCTCCGATAAATCAAATAAATAATTATCTTACGAACAGAATAATTATATTCGATAAATCAATCACAGGAATATGCCACCATAATCCCGTGACTGCACTCGTCCGATTATGAGATTATATTTATCTCCTCACGAGAATGATAATAAGCGTCCATTGATGAAATCATTACATATGGATTAATCCTCCATAGACTGTTCATTCTAAATCGGAAAGTTACCGTTAACCCTTTTTAGAACCTCTTATCCTTATTTATCATTAACCCCCTAGTGATCAATTAATTCATACCACTCACTGGTAGCTAATCAGTGTAATATGAACTCCATGGATCGATCACTTTCTAGGATTAACAAATAAGAGAACTGTCTATCTACTTCCATAAATGGAATGAATGGATTCCGTATATGTGATAACACAGACTACTCACTCAATCCAGTACAATGCCAAGATGGGTAATTCAGATCACAGACTCAGTGTAATCCTTAACCGTCAAGTCAAACCTCATACTGATTCAAGCAGTTTACTGTGATCACCTCAGGATTAAGATATATCCATAAATATGATCACCGATTGATTCAATAAGACTTCTCGATTACGGAATTATATCGTGAACTCTAATCAAATCGGTCCAGCCCTATATGATATATCTATCATATATAAATGCCCCATTAGGTTCTCTTAACCGAAAGTCCGGATAAGACAATCACACTTACTGTGTTCTGGGCGCATTAATAGCACGTTAAAGGAGAGACCCGATACTCTCGATTAACTTCACTACGGGCTAATTGTATTTTAAGCACATCTTCACTAACTCAATCCTCCCGTGTATATCTCATACACTGAGTTAAGTGATTACATAAACGATATACTTTAGGGTTTTCTGTAGTGTAAATACTATTGTCACATCGGTGAATATGAGAATAATAAATATGAATAATAATATCATTTCATTTATTAAATAAAATAATTACAAAATTGTCTTTCGGGCATCACACCGAACAGTACTAGGCTCCAAGCCTTTCTGACTTTGCCTCTGACAACTTCAAATTATCGGTTAAGATAGATTCGACATTATCCTCTTCCATATCTAATATGGAATTTATTCAACATTTATTCTTTGGAAATTGGTTAAGTATAAGGGCATTATCTCGAAACGGGTAAGGGATACTTCGCATGGCTTGCGTCACACCTTTATCATATAAAGTGTTGTTTCCATTTTGGGAGCACAATTTAATTGTGTATCCCAAAGATGGTATTCTTCAAAGGAGAATCTTATTCCTTTTCAGACGACTTCTGAAACACCCTTCAGGTATTAATTACTTCAATCCAATTGAAAATTAATTCCTAAGTAGCTCATCAATCTCAAATTCATACTAGCTTGAACTTTTCGGGCTTTCCGAATTATGCACTTCACTGAGTACACTTGACTATTTCTAAAAACAGTCGTAGAGATTAATAAACAATTATTTGTGGCATTAATTGTCATAAGCCAACAAACATCGGTATGTTTAGGCTTTAGACAAATTTTCTAGATTTTATAACCTTTTCATAAAAGGGTATTTTAGTCATCTTTAAATAAGATACGTATTACCCACATGATTCATAATCATATGGTTCAACATCATCAGAATGACGTTTAATTACACGCTTCCGCTCTAGAGAGACTATGTCCAAAACAACCACAAATATTAAGGATAACATCCATTCAAATATTTAGTTGAGATCTCATCACAAATATCAACTATATATTGACATCAATCTAGTATGTTAGATTCAGTGACCTTCCAACTTTATCGGAATAACATATATTCTTTACAACTGAATATGTCTACTAAATCCAAACAAATAACTGAAAGTATGTTCTTCATAAGATCCGGAACACAATAACATTTATTTAGTTCCCTTATCAGTTTACTAGATCCAGAATATGGTAAGTGTCACAACGTTTGCTTCACTTTCCATATCTGCATTTAATCTTTCTAATTTAATCACACTCGTAAGATATCATATATCTAAGAGTTGACTTGAACTTAGATAGATTTATCTCAACTCACTTGCCTAGAATAGAAGCTTCAATAAGTTCTCTATTTAAGCACAAGCCCTAACTTTCCTTTTTAATCCTTTAGGCACTTGAAAAATGTTTCTTATTGTAGTCTTCATAAGACTTAAGAAAGATCACAAGAGCAATGTCTTTGATTTCCTTTCATAAAGAAAATCTAAAGTTTATTAAATAGTTTATTTAACCTTTTGAGTCGTATTCAAAACATCAACTATTTAATTAACCTTTAAGCAATGATTAAAGAATTAAGTCAATACTTAAATCTTATAATTTTGAAAACAACCTTTCCAGAATTCGGTCTGGTCATTCTTATACAACGTTTGAATTAATTGTCATCGTATGACTGAATGATCATATTGGATTGTATCCAATGTCATGAGCTTCCGCCTTTCATTAATTATTAAAGTCTTGGAGTACTGCATCAAATATGTAGTCTCCTTGTCTCCAACTACTACAACGGGATCGCTCGTGTCATTGCTTATTTTAAAAGGATTAAAATTACTTAACCATTTTTGAGAACGTTTCTCAAAAGGTAACAGTCATAATTTGGTTTTACTAATCGATAATAAAACATAAATATAAAGTTTGCTAAAACTACAACATAAAAAAGAAAATAAAAGAGTGTTGTTTATACACGTAAAATCAAAAATGGTCTTTTGATTTATGATTTTGCTCCCACTAGTCAACTACTTCCTATTGACTTTCAAGAATCTTTCAAGATTCTTTAGTGGCCAAGATCCCATCTGGTTACCCCGATTCCCGACGAGGGCCGATCAACCGGAATAATTCGAAAGGTATGTAACATTTACCAATCACATCTCTATGTGACTCTTGGTGGTTGATTAGTGCTAAGGCCATATTTATATGATTATTAAGGGTTATATTTCATTATTATTTCCCCACATTTGCATATTTACATGAGAATTAAGGATTTAAGTGTAATTATTTAGTAAGGACGATTTTAATATGGTTATTTGCAAAATTGATTATTTTATGTGTTAAATTAATGGAATTATTATTATTTGAGTTTTATTACATTTTGCAATGTTTATTTATCCTTTAGGAGGCTGAATTTCGAGTGCTAAAGAGGATAAATGAAGCTCAAGTCAAATTATTCAAGATAGAGTTGGAATTGGCTTGAAGAAAGTGGATAAAGATGAAGAGATCAAATCCTAAGCATTGCAAACGAGCGTCTGCGTCCCGTCCATTCCAGACGGGTGTCCACTGATCTTGGACGAGCGTCCAGAAGTGAACTGGCGTCCATGCAGCGTCCAGAATCGTATTTTACATTCAGAGTCTTCAGACAGAAGCCAAACGCACGTTCATGCTCCGTCCAGGCATTCTGGACGGGCGTCTGTTTGTTCAAACGAGCGTCCGGTGCCGACTTAAACCCTAACCGACTTAGCATTCTATAAATACAGCAGCAGCCCCAACCCTAATTTCATACTTTTCATAGCTGCAACTTTCGCACCAAAAAGCTGCGGCCAGAACCCTAATTCTATAGAGATGAATTTCTCCAATCCAACAATCATATTCAACATGATTGTTGGCTAGAAACCTTGCAGTGAGTCGACGGAGGAAGCCCATCATCAACACAACCAACTAGAGAGTTCGATGCTTTATGATTAGTGAGTTTAATTTATAGTTTTTCATCACTTTGGATGTTGTTTTGTATTGTTCATGTTTTGTTTGAATTAACGATTCGATGAAACGATTTATTTTTATCTATGTGCTTGGATCTATGTATGAAAATATATTGGTTTAAGTTTTATTTCGTTCATGTGATGCAATTAATTGTGTTATAAGAGATTATGCATAGTTGATTGAGTAGAGTTTGGGAACAATCTCGTGATCATGTTTGGTATCTTTGTTTAGTTTGTTTGAAAAGATAAACGAAACCCTAGAATTTGGTTGTAGAAATTCAATTGAATTCGTGAAAAATCACTACTAAAAACTATATCTTTAAATCACAATCTAGTTGGGATTGTTGGTTGATGGGTGGAATCTAGTTGCCTCGCTGTGTTTTCCTTTAATTGTTTGAATCAAATCGTTTAGATTAAGTTTAGTTTAAGTTCTAGTTTTATAAATCCTAATTTCCTGCTGTTTTCCTGCACTTTTCTGTTTATGTTCGTAGTTAGACGCTCGTCCGAAATATCGAACGAACGTCCATTAGATTAAGCTTTCAGACGCTCGTTCACTTTGGTGAACGCTCGTCCATCTTTCTGTTTCTATTTTTTTTAAGCTGTTTTCATTCCCGTTTTAGTTTTAATTCTTAGGTTTAGGTTTTAGTTAGTTTCAACCCTAGTTTAGTTAATAATTGTGACATAATCGATATAGATTTATACTTGAATTCGATAAACATTCCATTCCCTTAGGACGACCCGATAACATCCTATACTACGATCCTTATACTTGGGGTGTTTCGGTTATAAATTGTAAAACTCGTTTTTACCGAACAAGTTTTTGGCGCCGTTGCCGGGGAATCGGTAACGGTTGTCGGATTCTTTTAGGTATAAAGTTTTATATCGATTCTAATTTTAATTCGTAGGTCTAAATTTTAGAATTACGTTTATTTTTGTTTTCATTTTACCTTGTTTTATTTAATTTTATTTTCCTTCAATTATTTTCTTTAATTTTCGATAGTTATATTAGTTTCTATAATTTTAGATTTGTTTTTTTTTTCGTGATTTTAGATTAGCCTTTATTTATTTCTGTACGTTCTTTTTAGTTTCCTTAATTATTTCTATTTCGTTTTTAAGTTTTAAGCCTTAATTTAAGATTTTCGAAGTCTGGACGAGCGTTTAATAACTTGAACGACCGTCCACTTCAATCATGTTCCCCCGAACGACCGTTCATAAATCTGAACGAGCGTTCAGCTCTGAACGAACGTCCACTAACACTGCCAGTTCAGTTTGTTCAATCATCACTTCTTTTCTATCTTCTCTTCTCTTCTCTTTTCTTTTCTCCCTCTAAACCATCAAACCTTTTCTAAACCTGTTCTAATCAACCCTAAGGTTGATTTTTCCTTTTCTTTTCTTCTCGGTTTATGCAAACGAGAAGTAAGAAGGGACTTCGATCTTCGATCCCGAACACCGAACGATCTATCCTAAGAAGGAGACTTCTTCCCCGATCTTGACGCCATGGCGAGATCAAGATCTAGTTCAAAATCCTCCTAATCCAAACCCGGACCCTCAAGCTCAATTAGCTCTAATTCGCAACAAATGCAAGCTCTGCGGCAACGACGGCGGAATCAACAAGGCGGCATAAATCAACAACTTCAACAATTTCGCCGAACCGGCTTAATCAACGAACCGGGACCCCTACACCCCATATCTAAATCAAGACTTTCTCGAGGGGCATAGACCTATTCGTCCTCCCGACATGGGAGGAGTGAACTTTGATCTAAAGAACGGAGTAGTTGCTCTAGTTCGAATAGCTCTTTCCATGGTGCGCTCGGGAAGATCCACACGACTTCTTGTCACATTTGTACAAATCGTGAAGCGAGCCATTATCCTGGTGTTGATTACGAGATAGTCAAGTTAAAGCTATTTCCTTTTGCTTTGAAAGGTGAAGCAAGTCGGTGGTTTAAATCGTTGGCACATCATTCTCTCCATACATGGAATGATGTCAAAAGAGCCTTCGCTCTTAAGTGGGTTTCACCAGGCAAGATTATGGAGATGAAACGGGAAATAGCTACGTTTGAGCAGTTGGAGGATGAGACTATTGGCAAAGCTTGGGAGAGATTGAATCTCTTGATGAGGAAATGCCCCAATCACGGATATAACAGACATGAGTTGCTGGAACTGTTCTATAGAGGTGTCTCTCAACCTAATAGAGACTATCTTGACTCCACAGCTCATGGATCCTTCTTAGGGGGAGGTGATGAGACTACCTACAGAGTGGCTGAGACCATCGCCAAGAACAATATGTGGTCGACTCCCAAGAAGACCAATGTTGTTAAGAAAGAAGGTACGCAAGCGATCCCCGATACAAAGCCGTTGGTTGCTCGGATGGAATTGATAAGCAAGCGGTGGCCAATCTTCGACGCGACCTTCGATCTTGCAATGCAGGTAGGGACGGAGATGACAGAAAAAATAAATCTAATGGATAATCAAAACCAACCCTTCCGAAACTTCAATCAAAGCCAGAACTACTCAGGATTTCAACGACAAAACTTCAATCAAGCCAAGTTACCACCTGGCCCTTCAAATTCGAATTCTTTCAACTCAAACTATCAAAGGACGGCTCCTAACTCCCAAAGGCCGCGGGGTGAATGGAACCAAACTCAAAATCATACCACCTCATGTGTCCCTCAACACAAATTCGATGAGTGGTAGACATGGTGAAGACCTTGTCTACTAGCGTTAAAGCTATTGAGAGACAAGTTGGTCGGATGGCGGACCGGCAAAAGCGGACCTCACGGTAAACTTCCGAGTTATACCGAGAGAAACCCAAAAGCGATGTGAATGTTTGCACTGCCATTACACCACAATGGGAGTATGGACAGGAAGAAGAGCTCAATGAAGAAACGTTGAGAAGTGGTAAAAAGGCTGGACCCGGGAAGATGTCGTGAAACGAGTAGCCCCTCCTGACGCCATGAGTTCAGGAGGGGGAAATCAGAAACCACATAGCAAAGAAAGCAACGATGAGGAGCTTAGTGACAATTCTTTGGAAGACGAAAATAATTCTGATGATGAGGAAAGAAAGGAAAGTCAAGGGGCGGTACCCCTGACTAAAAAAAAAGAAGAAAAGTTCGTAAGATGGAAGGATAAGGAGGATGAGGCGATAAAGAATCAAGCTACAGGGAATGATAAAGCCCTTCCTTATCCACCAAAAAGGAAAGAGAAAGCCCTCACTAATGACAAGCAGTATGCTGGAGTGAGGAGGATGCTTAGAGACACTCAAGTTAGTATGCCCTTAGTCGAGGTATTAACTGAAATGCCTAAATGCTCTAAGTATCTTAAAGAATTCTGTGGGAGTAAGAGAAAGCTTCAGGGGATGGCTGAAGAAGTGCTATGCGAAGATTGCGCGATGGTTTCACAGAAAGTCGCTGTTAAGCGAGGTGACCCTGGCAGACCTTGAATCTCCTGTGAGATCGAAGGCCATTTGTTCGAAAATGTCTTATGCGACTCAGGGGCCTCTATTAATGTGATGCCATTAAACGTATGCAAAAAGCTCGGGTTAGATAAAAGGATGCGAGAACGCCCGATTTCTCTTCAGATGGTAGACGGATCTAGGCGGTCCGCGCCGGTTGTGTAGCTAATGTTCTCCTTCAAGTTGAACATTTAGTCTTCCCTACCGACCGGGTTATTCTAGACTATCCACTCGATAAGGAGATGCCTCTAATTCTAGGCCGAACCTTTTTAGACACTTCTAACGCTCTCATCGACTTCTGCAAAGGACAAATTACTCTTAGAGTCGATGACACATCCGTCACCTTCACACGAGGGACAAGTCCTGAAAGAACCATAACTGATGAAATATCGTTTGTTGAAGCAATTTACGAGGATGAAAAAGATGCCTACTCTGAAGAATCAGAGGAGTTGACAGAGATAGGTGTTTTTGAAGTCATGGACATTGAAGATCAAGCTAACTGCGGACCATCTTCTAATTCATTTCAAGCCGTAGGCATTGACGAGTCATCTTCACTCGCTCACACTGAGCCTGTTATTGAGTTAGAAGCATGGAGATGCCCAGCAACAAACGATGATCTCAAAGAACTGAGTCAAGAAGACTTCATCCCTGGTGAAGAAGAAGCTCTGATGGGTAGTTGGGACGAGGTAGACTTTTGTAGAGAGACTACTCATTAGGAAATAGATGATTGGGAAGAGCTGGCAGAAGAGCTTAAAGATGAAGAGTTAAGAAAAATGACCGATCACAAGAAAAAGGAAGCAAGTGTTGACCGGTGGATTCCGATGGATGATTTGATCCAGTACCTTTCTGGGGTTGAGCCTCGGGAAGATGAGTTATTCTTTAGTCAACCACTCCAAGCTCATAAAGAGAAAGGTGGCCCGTTAAAGTCTAGTATTGAGCAACCACCTACTGATTTAGAGCTCAAACCGCTTCCGAAACACCTTAAGTATATCTTTCTTAAGGATGGAGATAAATTGCCTTTGATCATTTCTTCGAAACTCGACCACGAGCAAGAAGCACGGTGATAGAAGTGCTTAAAAAGAATATCCTCGCGTTCGGATGGCAAGTGGGTGATATCCGAGGAATCGGCCCGGATGTATGCATGCATAAAATCCGAACGGATGAGGGAGCTAAAAAGGTTAGACAACCTCGAGAGAAGGCCGAATCCGCATATGCGGGAGGTTGTCAAGAAAGAAGTGATAAAGTGGCTTGACATGGGCATCATCTATGCAATCGCCGATAGTGAGTGGGTCGCCCTACTCAAGTTGTGCCAAAGAAGGGCGGAATCACGGTCGAAAAGAATGAAAAAGGGGAGGAAGTTGCCTTACGACTCGTGACAGCTACGTAGTCCGTATTGACTATCGTAGACTTAATGAGGTTACTGCCAAGGACCACTTTCCCCTACCCTTCATTGACCAGCTTATTGAACGACTGAGTGGTCATAAGTATTATTGTTTCCTTGATGGCTATTCTGGCTACTTCCAGATAGCCATTGATCCTAATGACCAAGAGAAGACAACTTTTACGTGTCCATCTGGTACTTTTGCTTTTCGCAGAATGCCATTCGGCCTATGCAATGCACCCGCGACTTTTCAACGGTGCATGTTAGCCATTTTTTATGGACTTGTGGAGCAATGCATGGAGGTCTTCATGGATGACTTCTCAATCTACGGCGATAGCTTTGATGAAATCTTAAAGAATCTAGATATGTACTCCAACGGTGTGTTGAGAAAAATGTGGTGCTTAACTGGGAAAAATGCCATTTTCTAGTAGACGAAGGAATCGTTTTGGGACATAAGGTGTCCAATGCTGGTATTCAAGTGGATAAGGCTAAGGTAGAAGCCATCGAAAGGATGATGTACCCTAAGACAATGAAGGAGGTACGAGGTTTTCTAGGACACGTTGGCTTCTACAGGCGGTTTATTCGAGACTTTTCTACTATTGCCAAGCCTTTATCAAATCTTTTGAAAGATGATGTAGATTTCTTGTTCGATGTGAAGTGCAAAGAAGCTTTCAATTGTCTGAAAGACAAGCTTATCAGTGCCCCTATTTTAGTTGCACCTGACTGGACCAAGCCTTTCGAGTTGATGTGCGATGCCTCTAATTACGCCGTAGGCGCAGCTTTAGGTCAAAGAGTTGATAAAAGGTTCGGGCCCATTTTTTATGCGAGCCGCACCTTGAACCCGGCTCAATGCAATTATACCACAACCGAGAAGGAATTCTTAGCCGTTGTTTTTGCCATTGACAAGTTTAGAAGTTATCTTCTAGGGTCTCAAGTTGTTGTATGGACCGATCATGCGCAGCCTACGCTACCTTATGGACAAAGCGATGCAAAACCAAGGTTACTTCGATGGATTCGATTTTACAAGAGTTTGACCTTGTGATTAAAGATAAGAAAGGTAGTGAGAATATTGTGGCTGATCATTTATCTCGCTTAGTAAATGAGGGTGCGAGAGAATCACAATGATATAGGCATTGATTTTCCGACTGAGCAATTGATGAAGCTTGAAACGGTTAGGCCGTGGTATGCTGACTACGTCAACTATTTAGCGAGTGGTCATTTAGAGGACATGACATATCAGGAGAAGAAAAAGTTCTTTTCTGATCTTAAATATCTCGTATGGGAAGATCCTTATTTGTTCAGAGTCTGTAAAGACGGATTGCTTCGAAGGTGTGTTCCGGAGCATGATCGGTGGGATATCCTAGAACAATGCCATAGCGGTCCTACCGGAGGTCATTATGGAACACCGAAGACGGTCGCAAAGATCCTTCAAGCCGGATTCTACCGGCCGACTCGTTTAAAGATGCGAAGCCTTTTGTAAAGGTTGTGATAGGTGCCGAGAACCGGACGGCGAGTAGTAGGATGGAAATGCCACTTAAGCCCATTCTTGAATGCGAAGTTTTCGACGTTTGGGGCATAGATTTTATGGGACCCTTTCCATCTTCGTGCGGTAATAAATATATCCTCATCTGTGTCGACTATGTTTCCAAGTGGGTTGAAGCCATAGCTACCCAAACTAATGATCATAAAGTCGTGAAGAAATTCTTGCAAAAGAATATCTTTACCAGATTCGGCTGTCCGAGAGCACTCATTAGTGATGAGGGTACCCACTTTTGCAATGCGCCACTTGATAAAATCCTTGAAAAATATGGTGTCAAACACAAAGTTGGTTCACCATATCATCCCCAAACCAGTGGCCAAGTCGAGGTAAGCAACTAGAGCTTGAAAAGAATTTTAGAGAAGACCGTGAACAATAATCGATCTAATTGGAGTCTTAAGTTGGATGACGCGTTGTGGGCTTATCGTACTGCATTTAAAACCCCGATGGGCACGTCACCCTTCCAAATGGTCTATGTCAAAGCTTGTCATTTACCCGTCGAACTTGAACACGAGCTTTCTGGGCAATTAAATTCTTAAATTTCGATAGCCAACTCTGTGGGGAGAAACAGTTGTTACAATTGAACGAGCTCGACGAATTCAGACTCAGAGCGTACGAGAATGCTAAGCTTAGTAAGGAAAGAACGAAGATACTCCATGACGCTAAGATCAAGGACCGAGAATTCAAAGTTGGTGAAATGGCTTTACTCTATAATACTAGACTTCACCTGTTTCCGGGTAAACTCAAGTCTAGATGGTCTGGCCCCTTTGAGATTCTCGAGGTTAATCCAAGTGGAGTAATTACTTTGAACGGGTATGGTAATCAAGCTTTTAAAGTGAATGGTCATCGACTTAAGAAATATTTTGGGCAACCAAAGGAAAAGCCTGAGACTCTTTATTTCCAAAGAAGAGATGAGAGAACAGATGTCCTGATTTGTGAATAGATTCCATCTTATTTCTTTGAGTCAGATGATGACATTCCTACCTCTACCTGTGAGGAACCTTCTCCTGAGACTCCTGAGCATGTTAGCACACCTACGCCTATCATCCGCAAGAACACGAAGAAGAGAGTCAGTGTAGTTTGGAGAGAAAAATTTAATGATCTTATAGCACACTTGACTTGTTGTTGTGGTGAAAATCATTTCCGCCCCAGTGCTCCTGATTCTGATACTGAGGTGGCGGTAGTCAAACCAAAGTGGCCCGATCCGGGTTGATCTTTTGAAATCTGTGTCAAGCTATTGACATTAAAAGAGCGCTCCTAGGAGGCAACCTAGTTATTTGTTTTTTTTTCTTAGGTTGTTTTATTGTTTTAGAAGTAGTACTTTAGTTGATTATGTGTTGATGGTTATTCCTCCTACATTCATTGTAAGTGTTTTGTGTTATGTGTTGCTCATATACCCCGTGTACCCCGAGATTATATGGTATGTCGAGTGTGGCGTATACTTTTGAGCGTGTTCGCAAGCTTTTATGTCCAAGTGTTGTCTATTCGAGTTGTCGCGGTACATTCATGCTCCGGCCTCGACCTCTCGCCAACTTTCATCCGACAACCACTTTATTGAAACCAACTAAGTTTTCTTTTTCTTTTATTCTGCACATTCTGAGGACATAATGTGATTTAAGTGTGGGGGGGTAAATTGGGTATGTTTTTATGCTATATCCTTTGAAATATGAGTGAATGTTAAATTTCCACGAAATTTAAATTTTTGTGAATCTCGAGCATGTGGTTGAAACTAAATGCTTGCTAGTTGTAGTTTTCTAACGATGATAGTATGTGACTTAGTGAGATAATTATAGCATGTCTTTACTTTCATGGAGCTAGTATTCATTTCACACGTTCACGAGAGCCTTTGATATTGAAGCAAGATTTTTGAACTATATCCTTTCATTGTTTTAGTGATTTATCTTAGGAAGGTCAGTATAGTAACACCTTAGTTAGACCGTGTGCTGTGAATATCATAAAGTTTGAATGTGATAAGTGAGATGTAACTTATGTCTTGAAAAAAAGAATGAATAAGTAGTGAATTATTAATAAATACGTTTGTCGAAAGCTGGTCGATGATTGGAGTGCGGTAGGGCATTATCTCGAAAAGTCATATACCACTATGATGACCAAAAGCTCACGACAGTCAGGAGAAGCTACCTTATGATTTGAGTAAGGTAGGGTGTTATCACGAAACATCCTATTCTACTATGATGGGTAAGAGCTCATTCTGATGTGCGTAAAAATAAAATAAAATAAAATAAAAAAGAAAAGAGAAAAAGCAATTAAACTCAAGACTTTGTTATCATTGAATTTATACCCAGTAGAACCGCATGATATGCTGTAGGGATTATCCTACTGAGTGCGTGGGAAGGCTTTGAGTGGAGCTATTACTGCCTATATCTAGGATAGTCATTGGATTTTTGAGAGGATATTTCTTTGAAAGGCTTGTTAAATTTGAAAAGGGCTTGTCACACATACACTGAATCTATCTCGGTGATGGTATTGTTTGCTATAGTTGTTGTATCTTTTGTTACGTGAGTTAGAGATCTATGTGGATTGCATGAAAGTTGAGCTATAGTTTTGATTGTTTTGTCCGAGGACGTACAAAAAGCTAAGTGTGGGGGTGTTGTTAAGGCCATATTTATATGATTATTAAGGGTTATATTTCATTATTATTTCCCCACATTTGCATATTTACATGAGAATTAAGGGTTTAAGTGTAATTATTTAGTAAGGACGATTTTAATATGGTTATTTGCAAAATTGATTATTTTATGTGTTAAATTAATGGAATTATTATTATTTGAGTTTTATTACATTTTGCAATGTTTATTTATCCTTTAGGAGGCTGAATTTCGAGTGCTAAAGAGGATAAATGAAGCTCAAGTCGAATTATTCAAGATAGAGTTGGAATTGGCTTGAAGAAAGTGGATAAAGATGAAGAGATCAAATCCTAAGCATTGCAAACGAGCGTCTGCGTCCCGTCCATTCCAGACGGGTGTCCACCGATCTTGGACGAGCGTCCGAAGTGAACCGGTCCATGCGGCATCCGTAATCGTATTTTACATTCGAGTCTTCGGACGAAGCCAAACGCACGTTCATGCTCCGTCCGGGCATTCGGGACGGGCGTCCGTTTGTTCAAACGAGCGTCCGGTGCCGACTTAAACCCTAACCGACTTAGCATTCTATAAATACAGCAGCAGCCCCAACCCTAATTTCATACTTTTCATAGCTGCAACTTTCACACCAAAAAGCTGTGGCCAGAACCCTAATTTTATAGAGATGAATTTCTCCAATCCAACAATCATATTCAACATGATTGTTGGCTAGAAACCTTGCAGTGAGTCGACGGAGGAAGCCCATCATCAACACAACCAACTAGAGAGTTCGATGCTTTATGATTAGTGAGTTTAATTTATAGTTTTTCATCACTTTGGATGTTGTTTTGTATTGTTCATGTTTTGTTTGAATTAACGATTCTATGAAACGATTTATTTTTATCTATGTGCTTGGATCTATGTATGAAAATATATTGGTTTAAGTTTTATTTCGTTCATGTGATGCAATTAATTGTGTTATAAGAGATTATGCATAGTTGATTGAGTAGAGTTTGGGAACAATCTCGTGATCATGTTTGGTATGCTGTTTAGTTTGTTTGAAAAGATAAACGAAACCCTAGAATTTGGTTGTAGAAATTCAATTGAATTCGTGAAAAATCACTACTAAAAACTATATCTTTAAATCACCATCTAGTTGGGATTGTTGGTTGATGGGTGGAATCTAGTTGCCTCGCTGTGTTTTCCTTTAATTGTTTGAATCAAATCGTTTAGATTAAGTTTAGTTTAAGTTCTAGTTTTATAATTCCTAATTTCCTGCTGTTTTCCTGCACTTTTCTGTTTATGTTCGTAGTTAGACGCTCGTCCGAAATATCGAACGAACGTCCATTAGATTAAGCTTTCAGACGCTCGTTCACTTTGGTGAACGCTCGTCCATCTTTCTCGTTTCTATTTTTTTTAAGCTGTTTTCATTCCTGTTTTAGTTTTAATTCTTAGGTTTAGGTTTTAGTTAGTTTCAACCCTAGTTTAGTTAATAATTGTGACATAATCGATATAGATTTATACTTGAATTCGATAAACATTCCATTCCCTTAGGACGACCCGATAACATCCTATACTACGATCCTTATACTTGGGGTGTTTCGGTTATAAATTGTAAAACTCGTTTTTACCGAACAATTAGTCAACTCTTTGACAATTCACATATTTATGTGGTAGTCAACCCCTTGCCTCTAGAATAAGACAGTCCTGACGAGGGCCAATCACCGCAATACTCTAGTCAAGTCATAACCCAATATTCGCGAGATCTCATACGATCATATCTCAATAACGACGATATACCCGTGGTAGGTCAACTCCCGACGAGGGCCGATCAGTTGGATCCGAACAAAGGCTCTTCACCATCGCTATAATGTTGGGAGACAATATTTCGACTTGATTTTTTTTGTGGAAGTATGTACGTAAATTAATTCACTTAATTAATTTAATTACGGTCTCATCAAATATATTTGTCTCTATAGATATACATCCTACACATTTATCTAGATCGTGTCTAGTCATGCATCTTTCGTATCATATAAAATAAATACAAGCACAAAATAAATAAATGCGTAAAGTAACCGGTATGATCATGGACTTTTCCTAGGTGCGGTTTCGAATACAAACTGACGAAACCGCGGGTCACAATCTAAGGTAGCTGCAACCGCCAATAGGATCTTTAATGCTCCATTCTCCAATGAGATCTTTATTTTTCGTCTTTCTTTGGTCTTTATCTTCTGCTCCATTCTTGTTACATTTAATTCTATCTAATAAAATAAATACACTCGCCGCAAATGGGGGGGAGCGGACGGGAATGGGATAAATGCAGAAAATAAACTAGGTCACGTTCTACATAACGGCCTAGGACAATTTTTAAACCAACATAAAAATTAAATCATTCACATCTATCCTATCGGTCGAGCCCATGATCAATCGGAGTCCATATAATCATATTATATCTACTATATCTAATCCATACAATAAAATCTTATGAAAAAAATGAAAATAAAATTTAACTACTTGCGTCTTAATTAATCAATTAACATTTAATCTATTAAATAATTTTATCCAATCAATTAACTAATTAACATTTAATTAATTAAATGATTTTAATTGAAATAAAATTAACGATTAATTTTAAACCGATTTTAATTTTAATTTTAATTAATTAGAACTATTCCAAAAATAAATCAAAATTAAAATTAAGTCTCTTTTGTTTCTTTCCTTTTGATTCATAATCAAAAGGGATGCCTTTAGTTTCCTAAACAAAAAGCATCTTCCTAAACCAAATTTGGTTTAGGCCTGGCCACTTTTCAAAATTAAAATTTTGGAAGTGGCCTAGGTCTTTTACAAATAAAATATTTAAAAAGGGCCTATGACTATTCCAAATCAAATATTTGGAAAGGCCAAATATTTTTGGTTTAGGCCTGACCACTTTCTAAAATCAAAATTTTGGAATTGGCCTAGGCCTAGGCCTTTTACAAATCAAATATTTGAAAAGGGCCTAGGCCTATTCCAAATCAAAATTTGGAAAGGCCAATATTATTTTAATGTCATGTGGCATCGCAATGGTCCAAACTATTTGAACCATTGGTTAGCCACATGACACAACTAAACAAAGAGATATCAATCACAACTATGAACAATATTGAATCAGAAATACACAAAACAAAACCGGGGACCACCGCATCACACTAGCAGCCGCCGCCGGCGATCGCACGGGGGTGGTGCCGCCGCCGATCGGCCGAGCACCACCATGGCCGCCTCCCCCCCCCCCCCTTTTTTTTTCTTTTCGTGTATCAATTTTGCAAATCAAAAATCTTTCATCGTTTAATTTCATGATTTAAACGATAAAATTAACTACGCCAAATAACACGAAACTCGCTCTGATACCACTGTTAGGAAGTCTACGCGGGAAAGCAGCGGAATTTAAAATTTTATTTCATTTTAACCAGGATCGACTTCGTTTAAGCAATAAACAAATAAGCTAGAGACGGTGGTTACCTTGGTTGATCTAAAAGATCGACGCTTTGACCGTCTAAGGAGAGTAGTTCTGCATAGAGCCGCCCAAGTGTTCGGCCTCTACCGCTAGTCCACACGAACAGTCCCGCCGGAATCCCATCATGGATTGCTATTGCAAAACTCCGGTTCCTAGACCGGCCTTTTTCCCCTCTCTCCAACTCTCTATAGGATGCTCTCTATTTTACACAAGAACTATGAGCTCTTGCAATTGTGATGTACTAAAAAGATTGACACTCACCTCTTATTTATAGTAGAAGGTGGCGCCATATCAAAGTGTGGAGGAGAAGAAAACAATTTTCCAATAAAATAAGGAAAATATAATTGATTGATTTATCTCATTTATTTTAATATCTTATATTAAATAAATCTAGGATATTGTCAATATCTTATATTGAATATTTCCAAGATATTGTCAATATCTGATATTGACTATCTTTATTTTATTACCATAAATCAATTTACATATGTGTATATATCACATATATATTACACAAATATATATATATATATATATATATATATATATATATATATATATATATATATATATATATATATATATGTGCACGCTACACTAGTGTATCTTACACACTTCAATGTGGCGACCCATATTGCCAAATATTGGCTTCCGAAATATTCTTTAATTAATATAATACTATTAATATCTTGTATTTAATTTATTCATAATAAATAAATACCACCATATTAATTTATCACTATAACCTTTATAGTACGAGATAAATTCTTTCCTTATTTGGTTATCACCTATAACCACATTTTAATCCGGCTAGATGTGCATATGTGTGTGACCCGATAGGCTTCTGAATATGTTGGCCGTAGACACAAAGTGCAAATTACAAAAACGCCCTTCATACCTAACTATCACGGGATAGCGTCTAGCAACACACTGTGACCCCCAATTATCGGAAGAGTCAAATGCAATGACTACTACCTTTCATGTGAAACAGTTACCGTGTAACTTACAATCCTATCGCTGTAATAATATCCATACGATCGTATCTCGAGTGTCGATACATTAACGATCGTATCTTATAATCTGGATATCATGCTCTCTCGAATTAACTCATTTACTCCCATTTTGCAAAGATTCACGAGAGTAAGACATTCCTTATAAGAAGGCCATTTCGGATATTCGATCCCAATCATAGGATACGCGATTCCCGGATGACCAATCATGTATACTCCGCATGCTTCAGTATCACACCCAATCACTACCGCATGATCGCCCCATGGTTAGGGGAAACCTCAATAGTGTCAAAGCATGACAATCCACACCGTGATACCATGAAGAATCCGGTCTAAAGGATAATTACACAACCACCACATAGTGTGACTCTTAATGTAAGTGGGTCAGTCTAACGTACGCATTCTCTAATACACGTCCACGTACAGTCCAAGTGTCTTTACACTTCGATAGATGAAATCTATCCATGCCCTTAAAGATAGAAGACATCTAATACGTGCTAGCATGTTCATACTATCAATGTCCTGTTTAATAGTACATCAGCCTAGAGACATTTAAGTATCAAACTTATTAAAGTGATTAGAGATCTCATCAACCATAATCGCCTATCATGGTTTCTCTATCACAGTTTAATACTAAGGACGTTATCATATAACAATTCATAATTGGTTCTTTAAAAGAACAAATACATGACAACATAAAATCCATTTTATATATGTATAAACATAAAGAAATAGTAGAAATGATCCGACCCGGTCGGATCCAGTCCAACCCGATTGGGTTTAGGACACTATTTCAACATGCGGATGATTGTATGGTCTTTTTTGAGCTTCTGGAGGGTGCAATTGAGGCACTGATGGATCTTTTCCTTAGGTATGGCTCGCTCTCATGTCAAGATATTAATTTCCACATGTCGAGTATGTTTTTTTCGGATGCCAGCCTTATGGAGAGGCGTGAGATCATCACTGATTTGCTTTAGGTGTCGTTGGGAGACGGCACTGGAAAGATTTGGGGCTGCGGTATTTGACAAAGCGGAATAAGCGCCAAGTGTTTGGATATCTAAAGGAGAAAATATTGAAGATGCTGTCCGATTGGAAGGACAAGCTACTATTTCCGGTAGGGAAAATGGTATTCATTAATTCAGTTCTACATGCTATACCTACGTTCATCATCCAGTGCTTCAAGGTTCCTGTTATTTTGGTCTGAGAATTAGAGATGGAGATTTGGGGGTTCTTTTAGGGGGACACGGACAATAAGAAGAAGGTGCATTGGAAAAATTGGAAGACTTGTTGTCTACCTAAAAATTCGGGAAGGGGGGCTTGGCTTCGGGACTTGGAGTAGTTTAATTTAGCACTGTTGGGCAAGTAGGCTTCGCGGCTTATGCAATCCCCTGCTTCTTTCATGGCACAGGTTCTACACGGAAAATACTTTGATGATGGTATTTTTCTAGCAGCTCGCTTTGGGACGAGGCCATCCTACCTGTGGCGAAGTATTCTGGAAGGCCGGGACTAGATGATCAATGGGATGAGGTGGTGTGTGGGGGACGGTGATTTAGTTTTTGTCTTCCACTATGTTGGGACGGTGCGGCAGCCATCATTCCGAATACCATTAGCCGGACATGAGCTTCCAACGGATGTGAAAGTGTCAGACTTATTCCTTCCCCATATGCGTCTTGGGATGCCCCCTATATTAGGGAGTTGTTTCATCCATGGGAGAGTGATGCAACCTATAGCCCCGGGTAATCATCGAGACAAGCAGATTTGGCATTATGATCGTTAGGGGGTTTACACGGTGGAGTCTGTGATGTGATCCCGGGCAAGATTAATGGTGGTTTTCAAGGGAAAAAAAGAAGAAAAAGAAATAGAGTGAAAGAAGCTGGCATTTTATCCCACATTGCAAATTTGACAGATTTTCTTAGAATTTTATTATTATTTATCTCTTTTATTTTTATTTTTATTTCTATTAAATAACTTTGCCCCACATCGCTTTGGGAGTAGTTTATTTCCTTTATTCCAGCCTATAAAAGGGCATCATATGTAACTTTTATAAATAGTTAACTTTTGAGTGAAAATTATTATTTGAGTTTTTTTGAACTTGTGAGTGTTCTAGGTAGAGTACTCAAACCAGAACTTATCAAGGTCGTGAGCATACCTTGTGGCGTTCGTAAACCGAGGTTCTTAGATACAAGGATATCTAGGGGTCGAGATCCTTAATCCAAGGTTCTTAGGTACACGGATACCTAGGGGTCGCGGAGTTCATTTTCATTGTTCCTACAATCAAATCTTTGGGCAAATTCAGAATTGAGCCTCCTCGGTTCACTTCAGTTGGTATCAGAGCTAGTATTGTAGCTAACAAATATCTAATTTTATTTATTGTTCTTTATTTCGATTATCCAAAAAAAAAAAAACATTTTTTGTTTAATTATTTCGTCGTAGCTCCAGCCAAGAACACCATAAATATTCAAACATTCATCCATCCTACCCGGAAAACTTGAAGATTCTTCAAACCTTCAAACTTTTCCCAAGAACCCTAATTTTCCAGAATCCTAATTTTTCCGAAACCCGTTTTTGTATCAGGTCGTTTAATACCCAAACCACCTCCAAACGATCTGAAATTTTAACCACATCTAAATAAACCTGTTATCTACGTTTTCTCTCTTTACCAAATCTTGTAATTCTGAGCTTATCCTTGTCAAAATCGCCCCACAACAGCGACCGTCCTGTCTGAAATTCTGCAGCCGTCGATCTGTTTACGTTTTCGATTTGAGTTGGTTACACAACTCCAAATCCCCTAAAAAAATTCGGTATTATAGGAAATTCTCTGTTCTACAACTTTCGTCTTTTGAGTCTTCCCAGATTCGAAGTAGTTTGAGCACAATCTGTACAAAATTTCACTGCTTAAATTTTGGACTTTCTGACAGCATCATATTTAGGGTTTGCTCATTGTTGTGGTTCGTTCTATGTTGATCTCCTTATATGAGTGAGCGTAAACATGAATGAATTGTGAGAGACATGTCTTTCTTTGAATATTATGAGAGACGGGATCGTAGGAAGGAACAGAGAGGGCGGAACAGAGGCGTCAAAATGAGCTCACAACTCGAAATGAGAAATTGTTAGCACGGAAGGAAAGGATCCTTGAGAAGCATGCTCGTGCATTCGTTGAGGACTATAAACAAGAAACTACAGTTAGAATACCAGCGCTTTGGGATAGATGGAAGAAGGAAGATGAACATTTTGGAAGAATTATTGAGAGGATGATGTCAAAAGGAGGGCTGAACGTAAGAAAGCACAAGAATTAGTCGAAGAGAAAAATGAAGAGGTTGTTAGTATTCGTGAGGAGGAGTTGAAAGAGGAGGAAAGTGAGAGTGTGGTGGAGGTGCCTGAGCCTAAATTTGTTGATGGAAGAGTAGAGGTGTTTGAGGTGTCTATTATGGAGGAAGAACACGCGGAGTTGTTTTTGGTTGAGGCAAAAGAAGATGCTATCGTCCTCATTCTTGTTCTGTTTTTGTTGAATCTTCTTTACAGGTCCATGATGATCAGCCTCATGAAGAGGACACCGGGCTGTTGGATACATCCAATCTAGCCCCTATATTTCCTTTGGATACTCTATCCCCGGTTGATAATGGTGGAAAACCGGCGCACACTTTTGTTGATCCTTTTGTGGCGCATGTTGTTGTTTGTTCCCAATTATATTGCTATGACTACGTTGCTACCACTACGAGCTTCATGCACATCTATATCAAGCCAAGAGATTGTTCTTATGGTCCGTTGAGAAAGCATAGATCACCATGTACACCTGCTATTGCTTTGGAATCATATTTATGCATTGTATTTGATCCCGGTATACCATTGATGATTCTTGAGGGCTGTTCATGCTTTGTACATGTTGCCGAATTCTACGACATTAGACATCCTTTTGATTCGAGGACGAATCCTTTCCAACCGGGAGGGAATGATGTGATCCCGGGCAATATTAATGGTGGTTTTCAAGGGAACAAAAAGAAGAAAAAGAAATAGAGTTAAAGAAGCTGACATTGTATCACACATTGCAAATTTGACAGATTTTCTTAGAATTTTATTATTATTTATCTCTTTTATTTTTATTTTTATTTCTATTAAATAACTTTGTCCCACATCGCTTTGGGAGGAGTTTATTTCTTTTATTCCAGCCTATAAAAGAGCATCATATGTAACTTTTATAAATAGTTAACTTTGAGTGAAATATTATTATTTGAGTTCTTTTGAACTTGTGAGTGTTCTAGGTAGAGTACTCAAACCAGAACTTATCAAGGTCGTGAGCATACCTTGTGGCGTTCGCAAACCGAGGTTCTTGGATACAAGGATATCTAGGGGTCGAGGTTCTTAATCCAAGGTTCTTAGGTGCACGGATACCTAAGGGTCGCGGAGCTCATTTTCATTTTTCCTACAATCAAATCCTTGGGCAAATTTAGAATTGAGCCTCCTCGGTTCACTTCAGTCTGCCTACTTCCTGACGCTTTCACTTTATCGGCCTTCTCTCACGGTCTTACGACCATCATCATCGGGAGGACCTGACAGGGTTTGGAGGATGTGTTGGCAGGTTCCTTTGCAACCATGTATCAACACTTTTTATTGCGATGCCTTCATGATTTCCTAGCCATTGGACAGGGCTTGTTGTGGCGTGGAATGAGGGATGGTGTGTGCTTGGCTTGTGGGGAGACGGTTGAGACGTTGAAGCATTGTTTATTTGATTCTGAGCTGGTAGAGAGAATTCGGGAAGCATCTTCTTTTGGGGCAGCTGACGTGGACTCATCTCTCATCTTATGTTGAGGATCTCTTTATGCGTTTGATTGAAGAGAGAGTAATGAAGGGGTGCGCAGTTTGCGTGGCTCTTGTGGGGTATTTTGAAGACGAGGTGCTCTGCTGTCTTTGAGGTTCAACCGGTTCGAGTCTCAGCGGTTTGTACATACACTCGGATTACAGTGGGAGAGTATGTGAATGCGTTTGGTGTCCAGGGGCCGAGGCAGCAGTACAGGGATAGGTGGGGGAAACCACCACATGGGACAATAAAATGCAATATGGATGCGTCGGTGTTAGAGATATGGGCAGGGGTTGGTCTCATCTATATGGATAGTCAGGGAGCATACCACTTTGACACAGGGGAAGCGGTTGATCTTATGGAGCTGAGAGCTATATACATGGCTTTGGTGGAAGCGGAACATTTGGTCATTCAGGGTTTGGAGGTGAAGAGTGATTGTTTGTCTTGTGTCCACCGCCTCTCTCGGCCCGTGGAAGATGTCAATCCGTTTGGTCGCTTGACACAAGAGTGCTTGGCCCGTCACTCTAGGTTTACTTCGGTTGGTTTTTCATTTATTCGGCGCTCCAAAAATGTCGCAGCGCATCTTTTGGCACGTCACGCCCTTTTGATACCTGATGTTTTTCTTGGGGCACCTCTCCCTCAGTGGATGTTGTCTCCGTCTGTTTGGCGGATTTGATTAATAAATGGCTTTGTTCCTGAAAAAAAAAAAGATTTTTTTCATTTCAAATAAGAAAGAAAGAGAAAACACCGAGAAATGAAGGGCGGCAATGTAGATTGTAAAGAAAATTACATATAATAATAATTATATTTTAACTTAATGTAAACAAATATTTACAGAAAAAGTCAATCTTGTATCGAGTCTATAAATAAAATAATGATAATTTTTAGGGAAAAAAAAAATATAGATAAGACATAAAAATCTAAATCATCAAATCTCAATTTTCTTTTCGATAAATACTCTCCTTTCACTTAAAACAAAACCCATAGTATAGAAACTTGATGTATTTTTCAAAAACCTTGGTGAAAGAATCTGTTTATAAATTATATAAAAAAAAACTAAATTATGGTATCCTCCGGCTCATGTATCTCATATCCACGATTGAGTTCTTTTTCAATATTGGCCACAATATACTTTTCAAACGTGTTCTCATCCAATAAGTTTTAATGAAGCATATTATATATGCCGTGTGATAAGGGTCGGACTAACCCTTGCCACGCGTCGTTAATAGAGTAGCTAAGTAGTAAATGAAGACAGATAAATAATAGCATTAAAGGCCAGGTGCCTTATGTCGAACTTGAGTACAGACAATGGCCCCAGGTGGGAGGTCTGATCCGCCCTTCCGAACAGACCACTGAAGGTCGGGTCGGTCATAAGGGATGTCGGGTAAAGGCAGTTCGGGCCGAGACGGCCTAGGGGGGCTCGACGCAGGTCGACCAGAGCCTTCCATATCTGTTATTCACACACGTGTGTATATTTATAAGATAAACATGGAATGATCCTTTCGTCATTAAGACTCTGATCGTATGCTTTTGTAAGAAGCTTGTACAGTCTGGGAAGGGGTTTTGATTGATCAAAAAGAAGAATCTACTTCAACCGATATGCCCTTAGGCACAGCCATACATAACATAGAAATCACACTTGGAAGGGGTGGACAATTAGCTAGAGCAGCGGGTCCTGTCATTTAAACCACCGTGATTATCTCCTAAAATTAAGGGATTGACACGCTAAGCAAATTCCTTAGCGGTTACGAAATAGAGTCCTTTAAGGACAAGGCACAGGCATGCCATGGACGACATGTGCTCTATTTAAACGATCACAAGGAACTGCGATAGACTTGATTCCTGAACAATTACAGGATACGTAGGCAATTTGGGATTCAATATCTCAGGCTCAGTCTAAATCACATAACAAATCTTCTTATTTTAGGGTTTGATTCTTGTTATAATTGTCGGTAATTTCGGCTTGCGTTATATCACAGACGTTTTCCAGTATCGTCACCGTGTTTATTTAACCGACATCCAATAGGTAATATTATTTACTACAAGAAAATTGGGTAATTACGACACAAAATTTACAGCATGCATTAAATGCGCGTTGTAATTTTAACAATTTACAACATTCTTTCATAAAAATCGTGCAGTAAAAATGACATCATTAGAATTTACTACGCGCATTTAAAGCCCGTCGTTAATTATATGTAGTAAAATTTTATTAAAAACACTATTTCTCTATTATGTTGGCTGTCTTTTTCTTTCGATTAAAATGTTTTCCTAAAAAAAAATGTTTCAGTATTTAAAATGTCCGCTCCCTTTCTAAACCCTACACAATACTGAAGCTCTTCGCCTCCATTTCTTGCGTTCTGTAATGGCTCCCCCTGTTCAAAATTAAACTTGAATATTCTTTTGTTCGCCGGAGAAGCTGAGCATTGTAGCCAATTGACTCGTTTCTTTTGCTTTGTTCTTCGAGGTTTGTCTTTGGCATTCTAAGCGTCTTCGGTAGGTAAGCCCTAATTCTTTCAATTCGACTTTCCATTTTCAACCGTGATAAGCTGCTTTAAGCTTTCAGATCAACGAATTTCGACTTGGATCTGGTTATTCCGGCCATTTTGTAGTGCAAGCATCTGGTTATTTAACCTTACTCGCTCGTTTTTTTCTTTCAGAGTTGTGCTTTGTGTTTTTTAGACATATGATTGCATTTTAGAAACCTATTTGGTGATGCATGTTAATCGGTCAGCAGATTTTTCTCAATTGACATTATGTTCAACTTATTATGAGGTTAAAGGTTCAATGTTGTATGAAAAGCGTGATTACATTATGTCCACTCTGGATGTGTTTTCTGCTGTTGTTGTATGCTCCTTTTTGGGCTCTGTTGATTCCTTTAATGCTATGCTAAATATGTAGATGAAATTCAGTTGATTTTGGGCTCTGTTGGATATTACAGTACTCTTAAAGCAATGTACATAGAGTTTTAAGGGATTCATGATTAAGAATCTGATATGGTTTTGCATACTTTAGAAAGAACTTCTCTGTGTATGGCTTGCTTGCATTATTTTTGCGTAAAGATGGATGTGAAATATAACCAAACTTGCTTTGGCTATCTTTTAATGTCACTTTCAACTTTGAAGCATCTGCTGTTGGATATATTGGATAGTGGGTTAGTACAGATAGCAAGTTAAAGCTTTAGACATCACTTTAATTAATATCGGATTTAGCTTCCTTTGGCTCATATTTGTTGTTTGAAGGGCTGTTGATAAAAGATGCAGATAGTGACACAGTTTATGGATTAAATAGGAGCATTATATTGTCGAAAAATGCTACAAGAAACAGATTTTCCAGAGATTGGCTCGCCGATGGAGTGATCATAAAAGTAGAACAGTAACAAAATTCAAGAAAGCGGCGCGGTTAAAAGGCTTTGACACTGCGGCATCCAATTCCTTACCTAGAAATGTCCATAGTCTTGCTGCATTGGAAAAGTTTCTAAAGTCTCAGATGACTGCCCAGGCATTGGTAAGCTTTTTATAAAAAGTCTTATGAGCTTGAATAGTAATTTATAGTAAATAAGCTTAATTGATTTTATTCTCTACTTCATTATATTTGATCTCCTTTAGTGCTCCAGTGCTCCTGAGATTATACTTTATATGTTTCGTAGGAAAAGTCTAAAAAATTCAGAAACTTGAGAAGCAAAAGAAAGTTGTTGCATAAGACCAGTAGAAAAAGTATGTCGCAAGTCGAGTACGAGATGGTAAGTATAAACATATTATGCTACTTCAACTAGATTAACAACTTTGATAATTAATTTTTTTGGTTTTTAGAAGGAACGAAGTTTGGACCCTGATTCAATAGGACGGAGTGATGTGTGGCTTGAGACATATGGATCAAAAAACAAGGATGGTGTTGAAGATGTTGAAGATGCAGAAATAGTGGTGAGCAAATGCTTAAGCACTTAAGTAGATTTCATTTTATTGTTTAATTCTTCTTTTGCATTTTGCAAAAAAATCGTTTGATTTTAAGATTTTGTTAGTAATATAGAAATCACCTTTTAAATTTGGGAAGTAGTTGTGTTTTTCCAGCAACAAGTCAAAAAATTGAAGTTACATGAGGCATCTTCGAGTGTTACGGACGATGCTGTAGCCAAAGTAGTAGGACCTGAACGTCGATGGAGGGTACGAGGACTCGGCTTTGGAGCACTGCCTTCAAAAGTAGATGGCCAAGCCCATGCAAGCAACAAGTATTCTAAATTGGAACAAGAGGTGAATGGGTTGAAGTTATCGGTGCAAAGGATATTGAGCAAATTGGAAAAAGAAGATGAAAACAATGTAAGCTACTTTATGTTGAAAATTTATCATTTGCTAGTTATTATAATTATGGTAATGTGTTTGATTTTTTTTTTTTTTTTTTTTTTTTTTTTTATGTTGTATCTAACTAGGGAAATGACAATATTCCGTTATCTTCTCGGTGAACATTCAAATAACAAAAACAAAAATGCACCTGTTCAAAGTGCGAAAAATGTCAGTGTATGTGGTAAAAAAAGAAAAGAACCGGGCAGCAGTTTTGTAGGTAATCACCAAGAAGCTAGCCAAGTTCCTTCAATGAAAAAATTACACTTGTTAAGTTGGTTGGATGCATAAAAAAAAAGGTCGTTGCAGCTGCAGATCTTCACTCAAAAGATCCAAAAGAGACAGTACATTGTGTTCCTATTGGTCATGGCATGTGGAAGGTTTGGGTTCGCAAAGTTTATCATGATGTACCTTTGATTCGGTCAAATTCGGAATTCAATATGCTTTCTCAGGCTATGGGAAGCAAGCACTGTGGCATGGCCCGTCAACTTCATTGAGGAACTTTGAGGTAAATATATGGTTGTTGATTCACATGCATCTGTTCCTTCCTTCTGTATATAAAAATATCAAGTAATCGAAATATTGCACAAGACCATGAGGCCTTTGGTTCGATCACCACCGGCTTAATGATAGTTGAATTTCTTTTCTTTGTAATATCTTAGTTAATTTTATATAATATTTGCAATTCAAATTTGAGGAGCTGTGACTAAGCAATGTTACAGAAGTTAAACAATATGTAGAAGATTGCTAGGAAGTTACTTTGTTGCTGCTCTATTTTTGGTGCATATTTTATGACAGATTTTTTCTGAAATTTTTGCTAGATTAGTTTTTGGTGCATTACCTTTTACGAAAACCTATGGCATGAGTGCGTGAATTCTTTGAATGGCTATGATGCTACCATCTAATTGAGTATGGCATGAGGTCTTGTACTAGCCAGTGGCGGACGCAGGATCTCGGGTACTAGCTGTATGTAGGTCCGCCACTGGTACTAGCCCTGGGATGCATCGATACTCTTGTAGTTTGACTACCAGATTAGTATGGAATGTAGGTTACAATTGGCATCCTCAAATTAACAAGTTGTAACTGAACTGAAGACTGAGTTCTTATCCAAATTGAATAACATTTTGTGGGTTTACTTGTTCATTTTGGTTGGCTACATTACCACAAATTTTGAAGGCTAGATGTTGTGATAACACTATAGTTGAGGATTCAGAGTTGAATTTTACTTCTTTTGAGATTGTCTGTCTGTCTATATATGTTTGTAAATGGATGAAGTTTTTGGATTGTAAGAAATGAACCCTCTCATGCATGGTTAGCTGCTTTTTCATCGTCTGTGTTAATATGCTTATTAATATGTTTAGTTTTATGAAAAAACAATGTTTAGTTATGTGAATGAGTTCAATAGTACTCACTCTGTGATTTGTGTTTTTAGGCTCATATGTTCAAGGGAAAACTGTGGGTGACATGACAAGGGAGATTCCACAACAAGGTTATTGCTTAGCATATTCTGATGAAAAAAATCCAGTATTTGTTCATTGCTCAGGTTATTGTATTTAAGGTTATTTTCGGTTAAAAATATCATGAAGTTGATACTGGTTAGTATGTGAGGTTATTAAATTCTAGTAGTTATGGTTTTATGTGACAGTAGTGGATTTTATTAAATATGGCCTTTTTTTGGTGAATGTCTTGTTTCATATTAGATAACATTAGTATGGTTATTACGACATGCGTATAAAAGAATCACTACGTGCAATATAAAAAAAAAACAACTACTTGCTGAAGAAAAATTAAAACACAACGAGCAGAACATAAAACTCACAACGTGCATTCCTACGGTTACTACGTTCATAAAGAAGCAAAAAATTACGACGTGTGTAATGTTCATTTACGGAGTTCAAAGCACTCTATGATTTTGTTAATTTAAAGGGTGGGAAACATTTTACGACGTGCATTTTCTTGTTTACGACTTGCATTTTCTTATTTACTACGTGCATTGTGAACCTCGTGAAAGTTATGGTTGTTTAACGACGAGGGCTACAACGACGTTTTAGTGCACGTCGTGAACATGCATTTACGACGTTCTTTGCACCTCGTTATTTCCCAGTTTTCTTGTAGTGTTATAATTAATCCCATCATTAACCGATTGTCTTGTTAAAGTGTCCCACATTGGGAACTTGTGGTTGTTTCACCCACCATATTAATAGATGGACTTCCCTCACCTCACAACTTAGGTTTTGGGGATGAGACTCCTACTCTTATATGGGTTTCGGCCTATGTTTTCTACATGGTATCGGAGCCACCCTTTATTGTGCAAGTGTTGGGCCTATTTGTTGGCCTTGTGTGCCCGGCCACACTTGAGGGGGCGTGTTAAAGTGTCCCACATTGGGAACTTGTGGTTGTTTCACCCACCATATTAAGAGATGGACTTCCCTCACCTCACAACCTAGGTTTTGGAGATGAGACTCCTACTCTTATATGGGCAACCAATTGGTGTTAGTAAATGCGCTACTATATTTCCTTATATCACTTTTAACACGCCCCCTCAAATGTGGGCCTATAACAAGCCCGGGCCAACATGGCACACAAAGGCATAAAGGGCACACAAGGCCAACAAAGAGGCCCAACACTTGCACAATATAATTGGGGAAAAAAATGTTGGAAGCAAGGATTGATCCCATGACATCCCGCTCTGATACCATATTAGGATCAAGCGCTTACCGTTGTACTAAAACCAATTGGTGTTAGTAAAGACGCTACTATATTTCCTTATATCACTTTTGGGCCTATGTTTTCTACATGTCTATTGATAGTAATTTATTTTTGTTTACCTTATGATTAAAAAATGTGTTCTATTAACTTTTGTTAACGAGCTGAGTCGAATCGAATATCAGTTGTTCAAATTATTGTTCGTTTAAGCCACGAACTTGTTCGATCGTTTAATAAAATAAAATAAAAAATTTGCTATACTTTAGGGTAGTCGGTGCATGGAAACATCCTTCCATGTAAAGTCGAAGAAGATTTAGGCATACTCAACCTTATACTAGTTTATTATGAAACTGTAAAACCCCGATTTTTAAGAAGGGTAAAAGTGTAAATAGGAAATTTATTTATTTATTTCCTATTTTATGTTTTAACCTAATAAATTATTTAAAAAGGATTAATTAATTAAACGGATAATATCTATTATAAATATACAATATGTTTGTGGGTGCATCGTGTGTCAAAAACAAATAGGGGAAACGGCGGACGGCGGCAGCAAGGAGGGAAAATTCTATCCTAGGGACTCCCTACTAGGGAACTGTCTACGTGGCAGCATCCGGACCACACAATTTCCACACATGGAGCACTGTGTATTCCACCTTAGGAAACTGTGTGGTCCAGATCCTGCCACGTAGGCAGTTCTCTACTAGGGAGTCCCTACAGTAGAACGACCCAGCAAGGAGGGTCTTCACCCATTGAATGAAACTCATGGCAATGGTTTAGAAAGGGAAACATGGATGCATGTATGTGGTTATTGCTATCATATCAAGGTATCCAATATGGGGAAATAAGTGCTGTGGGTGCGACGTGTTCAAATGAGAAGCAGAGAAGGTAATTATTTTGTTTGGTTTATATTCAAGATACGATGTTAAACTTCCATGTTTGTTTGATTTTCTACATCACGAGGAGGACATGGAAGTAGGAGAGGCCGGATGAAATAAAAAGGGTATGACCGAACCCTGGAGACAAAAAAAAAGAAGAGAATACATAAAGTTTGGAAGAAAAGATTAAACAGAATTTTCAATCGCAAGGCCAATCCGATAATCTTTTCAAGATTCCGTAGTAGAGAAAAGTGATCACCGCGACGTAACACACTTTGCAAGACAACATTTCCCAATTTCGTAAGTTTTCAGTTTAGCCCTAGTTTTTCGTAATCGTCGAGTTCGATTCTTCAAAAATTCGTATCTTTTAATCCGTAGCTCTGTTTTTCTGCCATGAGTAGTCAAAACGATCGTCTTGGAGCGTAGATCATTCTAAAAATATGTTCACAGCATTTAATTCAGGTAACATTCAGTTTTACACACACTTTCAATTCGGGTTTTCAAGGAAAATAGAATTTTTAGGTTTACTTGTTGTTTAATTAGGTTACAAGTTAAAGGCTTAGAAGTTCAGCGTTTTCTTGAAGGTTTTGGATCGGTTTTGCTGGAAATTAAAGTGAGAGACTCTTCCTAATGAGTAATTATAGTTTTATAATGATAGGTTGAGTTTTGGTGAAATTTGGTGTTGTTTGGTGATAGAATTCATGCTAAGTTGTATTTAATGAGATGTAATATGTTTTGGTATATTTGTGTTGAGTTTTCAATTTCTATTTTTTTATTCAATAACATTAATTAAACCTAAACAACCCTCGATTGAGTTTCTAATCTGTTTAGTTCCGACACCGGACGTACTCTTAAAGAGAGTTGAAGTTCGGGACCGTCGGAAAGCCATGAAAGGGCTTGTGCTTTGATGAACTAGAGTTCATCAATGTCTGTGTATGTGCTAGGCCTTGTCCGTGTCTAGTGATCTAGGAAAGAGAGTAGTGTATGTGAGGGAGCTTACTTGAAAACATTTAAGTGGCTAGTTAATTCACAATAATAATTACATAAGTGTAGTAAAAGATGAAACATCATTTATTCTCCGTTAGGCACTGATTTATATCGGCGATGTGATACGTTCAGTAAAAGCGAACAACGCTGCTGGCCTATAAACGGCTGAATGGCAGTGGAGGAAATTCGCCGAACGTATACGCATACCGGGGATATCCCGGGACTATCGGTGCTATTCACCGTAGTTGACAAGTAAATCTCGTGGTGGAATTTTCATCATGCATAGTGCCCTTGAGTAATAATGTAACCAAGATAAGCTAAGCTAGAAATGTATAGTCATGACATTGTTAGGTGTGATGCCCGAAAGACAATTTTGTAATTGTTTTATTTAATAAATGAAATGATATTGTTATTCATATTTATTATTCTCATATTCACCGATGTGACAATAGTAATTACACTACAGAAAACCCTAAAGTATATCGTTTATGTAATCACTTAACTCAGTGTATGGTATATACACGGGAGGATTGAGTTAGTAAAGATGTACTTAAAATACAATTAGCCCGTAGTGAAGTTAATCGAGAGTATCGGGTCTCTCCTTTAACGTGCTATTAATGCGCCCGAACACAATAGGTGTGATTGTCTTATCCGGACTTTCGGTTAAGAGAACCTAATGGGGCATTTATATATGATAGATATATCATATAGGGGTATCGGACCGATTTGATTAGAGTTCTCGATATAATTCCGTAATCGAGAAGTCTTATCGAATCAATGGATGATCATATTTATGGATATATCTTAATCCCGAGGTGATCACGCTCAACCGCTTGAATCGGTATGAAGTTTGACTTGACGGTTAAGGATTACACCGAGTCCGTGGTCCGAATTACCCCATCTTGGCATTGTACTTGGATTGAGTGAGTAGTCTCGTGTTATCACGGATACGGAATCCATTCCTTCCATTTATGGAAGTAGATAGACAGCTTCCCTTATTTGTTAATCCTAGAAACCGATCGATCCATGGAGTTCATATCACACCGATTGATCACCAAGTGAGTTGTATGAATTAATTGATCACTAGGGGGTTAATGGTAAATAAGGATAAGAGGTTCTAAAAAGGGTTAACGGTAACTTCCCGATTTAGAATGAACGATCTATGGAGGATTAATCCATATGTAATGATTATATCAATGGACGCTTATTATTATTCTCGTGAGGAGATAAATATAATCTCATAATCGGAGGAGTGCGGTCACGGGATTATGGTGGCATATTCCTGTGATTGATTTATCGAATATAATTATTATTTATTTGATTTATCGGAGCCGCTGATTATTAGTCCATGGTCCCCGACGTGCCTCCTAATATAGCATAGCTATTCTCGGACGTCGAATCCTAATAATATTAATTTAGTTCTTGTTGGACTTTATTAAAACGATATGTGAATTAATTGTTTAGTGGACTATTAAATTAGTTGGGCTAAATAATTAAATACGTGGAAAAGACATTTTCCATAATCTTGGCCCCATTAGTGTGTGTGGAAAAAAATCATATTGACTAGGTCAATAATGAAGAATTTCGCCCCTCATGTATTTTAGTCAACAAGAAATTAGTTTTCTTGTGATTAATAAGACATGCGCATAAAATATTTATTGGATAAATATTTATGGTAAGAAATAAAGATAAAGATTATTCTAGATTTGTTCTAGAATATTTTGGGATTATCTTTTATTTAATAGGATTATCATAATTGATTTTGTATTAATTATAAAATCCTTGGGGCTTAAGTTTTACTCTCCTATATAAAGAGTTCTCCCAAGCCAAACAACACACATAAATTTCGACTTCACCTCTTAGAGAGGAGAAGGAAAATTTCGGCCAAGGGGAGTCAAGGGGAAAATCTTGGAGATTTTTCCGGGTAGCATATCGGAAGGGTTCGAGTCGAGAATTTCCTTCCACCGGGAGTTGCTTGGATCACACGTACGGAAGATCGTGGTGCTCTTCACGCTTTCCTTCGTTCATCCTATTGCGGTTCTTCAACTTGGATTTTGAGATCCAAGAGATATGATCTACAACCCCCTTGTAGATATAGATCTAGTTATTTTATTACGTGTAGTTTATAGATCTAGATCCATAAATCGTTTCCGCTGCGGATGGTATTACTAACAGTGGTATCAGTCGCCATGGTGATCTATATTTATACGTATAAAATATTAGATCTAGGAGTGGTAAAACATGTAGATTTTTGTCCCAATTTTTAAATGGGGCGCATGCATGATTATTTTTTATGCTTATGAATGTCGTGGTTGAAGAGATGGATTGGGGTTGGCACTGTTTACCCGTTAGATCTATTGTAAACTCATATAAACGATGAAAATTCGTCCATATGAGTATAGGAAATTATGTAATTCTTTTTTTATTGCAATTTTAATTTCCAGAAAATAGATCTGTTTAGTAGCTGTTTAGTTATTTCGTGTTTCCCGTTGATCGAACCGTTGAAACGAAGATCCCTCCGGTCAGAATCAAGATTAGAAGATGATGATCAACTCCACAAATTTTAGCGTCGATCAGAGTCCGTTTCGATATCCGTTTGATGCTGCGAAGAGGCTGCTGTAACAGAAAAACGCAGGATTCACAGAAACACTATCTGTGACTTTCTCGATTTTCTGGGAGAGTTTGGACCGTTGAAAAGAAAATCCGACCGTTCAGATTTATCAAATGTGAGTTTTGGACGCACCATAAAAATTTCAGGTCGATCGGGATTCATCTCAATTCCCGATCTGCCTCAGGAAGTCCTTGATGCAGTGCAGTCAAAGTCAGATTCAGCAGCAAGTTTGGAGGTTTACTGGAGAAAATTGGTAAGTCAAAGCACCGATCCAACCGTCCATATTGAAGTTCAAGGAGTGAAGATAAGATCTGGAAGGTTTCGTCCCGATCCGAGTTCGTTTAGTATGCCGATCGTCAAAGAGTTCGAACAGCTGCAGATTTAGTTAGAAAGTAGTAAACCCTAGTTAGGGTTTTGGTTTTTATTTTCTAATAGATTAGATACGGGGGTGCCAACGATCCATCTCGGTGTTTAAATTTTCCGCAATTTATTTTTTATGTGTTTGATCATAAAATAGATATAAAATCGGAATTGCCATGACATGCATCATATCATAAATCCACTCCATGCATACATGTAGAATTTTAATTTTGGTAATTAAAATAGGCATGTATACAAACTCGTGTAATTAGTTGAAATTTAATTAATACGTGGTAATTAATTAATTTAGTAACTAATTAAAGATCCGAGGACGGGTTATGAAATCGTTAGCCTTTCGGTGTGTGTTCTCGGTGAACCGCCTTAAAGCCGAAACGAGATCACGTTTTCAATTCGTAGTGTCTACGAGATTGAATGATGGTAAAAGAACAATAAATCTTGGATAAAAACGGTTCGCCTTTAGGTTGGGTGGTCAATCGAGCTTCGCTCAAACGACTTAACCCTCCTAGTGTGATGTATGCACGGGGGTCCGGCAAGACTAAGCCAAACCGAGAGCGGAGGGGTGATTCCTTCTAATCTCAATAGGGCTCTCTTGACCCGATTTCGTCCGACTGTCACATATGTTCCAACGAATAAGACGGGTAGGCTTGCCTACGTTACCGACACCATTCGGAATCCTTGATTTGATGTGCTTTTATGTTAACATCAAAAAGACGTGGTTAGTTAACCTACCACCACTTCCAAAATATTGAGTGGGAGCGGGGAGGCGACAACCCAACCCCACGGCCTCTACTATAGATACAAGTAAGTGAGAGAAGGGTGACGCCTCGAGGCGCTTTGATTTCGTCCCCCTAAGGATGGTGTTCGCCCCTATCAACATTCATGGCTTGGTCTCCGAAAGGATAGGATTTCGGGTACTCGTCGGGTCACTGACCTATCCTAAGACGGCATACTCGGGGCGTACCTAAGAGATCCGATATAGTAGGTCACACTCATCATGGGTATTTTTGGAAATATCTAGGCTGAAAAAGGAAGGTAGTCAATGAATAAAGGGATGTTTGATTCTCGTGGGATGTTCGATTCTCACAGGTTATTCATTGATGAGATTGTCTCGATTTAACCGTCATCTCTTTGACCTACCCTAAGGCGGCACTGAGATGCGAGGTTAAAACCTTGGAATGGTAGAGTAGACTTAATTTTTAGTTTACAATTCCTAAAATTAATATAGTAGTGTTAAACTTGAATTAATTTATGTCATTTTATTTACAGCATTATCCCTTACTAAATTGCTTAAAAATTTATAATTGACTAGTATTGACTTCGTTAAAAAGTGGAAAGTAACTAGGACGTTGAACTAGTTAATCGATAATGCAATTAATTTTCGAAAGAGATATTTTCTCTTAAGCCTTTTAAAAACCAAAGACATATAGGTATGTCACTAATGTCATTCCCGTCAAACGGAAGACAAACTTAGTTTAAAGGTGACTTTGGACTTTGAAATTCTTCTAGTGAATTTTGAGTATGTAGTAATTACACGAGTAATTTTCTAATTGAAAAATTGGAAAATCATGAAGTGTTACTAGTTGGACGATATTTGGAATCGATGAACTAGTGGGAGCTTTATGATTTGTTGTTTTTCTAGAAAAGTGTAACTGACTACACACATAACCGTTCTAATTGAAAAACCGGAAAGTCATGAAATGTTGCTAGTTAGACGATATTTGGAATCGATGAACTAGTGGGAGTTTCTATGATTTGTTGTTTTTCTGGAAACAATAGAACTATGTACGAAAGATTTTCTAATCGAAAAAATCGGAAATTCATAAAAATAAAGCATTGCTCGTTAGACGGTATTTGGAACCGATAAACTAGTGGGAGCTTTAATGTCATGATTTGTTGTTTTTTCTGGTATATTAGAAAATCCGAGAAGTCTCGACGAGTAACACTCGAAATAGACATCCCACGGTTCAAAAGTAGTGTCTACTCAAACGAACCGGCGGTTCAAGACTCGTTTCCATTCACGGAAAGTCAAGAATGGGTGAATATGTCTAAAAGTGTTAGCCACCTAAACCGAGAAAACTTTAAGGTGAACCGAAAATTAATTAACGAAAATCATAGGATAAGGAAAGTGATTTTGGATCACCAACCTATGAATCCTTGGTGATTTTCTCGAGCTAAGTTCTTTGGAAGAACAAGGTAGCAGTGCATTCAACGATTAAAAGAGTAAACAACGGGCAGTTAATTTTAGCTAGAATAGTGGGAGTGAAATAAGGAAATGAATCTCGGGTTCAATCCTTGGATATCGCGGAAAATTTATTTTCTGTTTAAGATTCGTTGGAACGAATGGATTTACCTTCTATTCGATAATTTGTTTGTCGTATAGAAAGTGAATATACCATTTGTAGTACGAATCCAAGACTCGGACTTTTGTTTGATAAAGTCAAAACCACTTAGAACTCGCCGAAATATGTATATAAAACACATCTTAAGAACTATTAAGAGCAATTGGTTTCTATATTTAGATAAACGCTTCTTCATATTCCATAGTTAGTGCATAGTCCCTAAAAGACAAGACCTGAAGACTGGCTCAGGGTGATTCCTTTCTCCCAGTCTGGTTATATTGTCTCAAAGGTTCAATGACTAAGTTTCCTTTCAATCGGGAAAGGATAATGGATATAAAGAAGTAACATAGCTTGTTCACGACGACCTTCGGGGTCTGATGAAAGATACAAGCTAGTAGGAGCTTCCGAGTAGTGACTTCTTGTCTGATAACTATTCGAACACTCCGGTCAGTTTATCCAAAATATTTTTGAGGTTTCTCTCGTTTTCAACGAGAGATAGAGTATTCTATACTCGTAAATGGGCCATCACATAGTCCTTGGGACCGATGCTCGGCTCGCCTCATAGTGAAATGCTTTCACTAAGTGAGAAACCGTTAAATTGCCTTACATAGATTTGGATGTGCTACAATACATCGCATAACTCAATAAAGATATTAGAAGCGAAATAACGGTTTACATTGAAATGTAAGACCGAGAAGTCTACCTAGAATATGCTTTGGAATTTATGGATAAGGTGTGGACTCGGTTCACCCCACTTCCATAAATATAAGCATTTAGCACACGGTGCTTGAAGGTAGGTCTGGAAATTTCGCAAACACGTTCGGTCAGTGACCAATCGTTCTATATCTTGTAGCATTGAGAAAAAGGTTTGTTATAAGATTCATGAAATCGGGAAGGGACAGGTTATACTTGTTGCGTCCTTTCGATAGAGTCTATGAACAAGAAAACCTTAAACCTTGCAGTACGTTTACTCAAGGTAGTTACTAACTGATTAAAATCAGACCACATCCAACATCGGTTGTTGGTGATAACACTACATACTACTAAACTAGATCAGAATTTCGATCCACCCAGAATGTAGTGAGAGTATGGTTTATCCATTACCCATTACGGGTTCGGCGGACTTTATAGTCTGAGGATCGATTGATGACCTATGGCTCTTTTGTGAGCAAGATAGGATTCGATAATAGAGGTTGGTTTAATAGCCATAACCCCGTGAATGGAGTTCGGTACTCCAATTCGTTCATGCTCTTGTAGAACCACCCGAGCGTCTCGGGCCCAAAGTGGGAGTAATTGGATCTACATGGAAAAGAGTAGAATGAGTTCGGTATTGCATGATTTCGTTCAAAAGCGAAAAATAGGGGTGATTCCCCGAGACTTTCTTGCCAAACAAACGGAGTCCGGATTCATTCGAAACGAAGGGTATTGACTTATGAACTTATGACAGATGACTGTCAAGGCTTATGTCCTTTGTGGATAAAAGGCAAACCTCTCGGTCATTGGAAGTCATATATTTCTACAATATGTGGATTTGACCAGAATATTGATGAGTCTTTTGTAGACTGGATATCAATTTTAGTGCAGTAGTGAATATATAAATTAGTGTTTGTGAAGGATAACACTGCACCAGTTGGAATCAACATGGGTGTGTTATCTAAAGTCAGAATCTGACGATACCACAATTCTCTGCAACAGAGATTTGGACAACATTCTTAAGAGTTTGACTCGGTCGAATTCATTAGAATCGATCACATCGGTTTCCCATCCATCTTATTGGTTAAGATGATGCATCTGTGTATGCAACATTCAACGAGGAAGTTCTACCCTATGCCTCAGGAATGACTCTCTAAATCTTCGGATCAAGAGAAATGGGATAGATTCTCTTTCTAGTAAGAGATGGCCAGGTTATTGAACGTCAATTTTGAACGAATCTTAGATTCGGCGGTTAACAAAGCAAGTTTAGTATGTCCTTTAGTATCTTGAAGAGAACGAGGAACAATATGCGGACATATTCATGTGTGAACCTGGATATGTGTGATACACTGATTTTGACTTTAAGTCAGATTGAGGATGATCGTTAAGTCGATCTCGGGCTCAGTGTTTACTCAGTACCACATGATTTGATGGACCGGTAACGTTTCGATTCTACGGATCGTCTCGAGCCGACAACCTGACTAATCATTAAGACCCATGACATTTAGATGTAGGTACTCCCCGAGTCACTGACCTATCCTACGACGGCATACTCGGAGTGTATTTTGGAATCTGAAATGGTTATGACATGCTTAGTGGGTACTAGAATACGGGATGAGTCTCCATTGCTTTAGAGCAAGTGGGAGATGTAGTTTGTTGTATTTTAAATAATAGGGTGTGCTCTAAAACAATTAATCACATGCTTTCGTGCAAGTGGGAGATTGTTAGGTGTGATGCCCGAAAGACAATTTTGTAATTGTTTTATTTAATAAATGAAATGATATTGTTATTCATATTTATTATTCTCATATTCACCGATGTGACAATAGTAATTACACTACGTAAAACCCTAAAGTATATCGTTTATGTAATCACTTAACTCGTGTATGGTATATACACGGGAGGATTGAGTTAGTAAAGATGTACTTAAAATACAATTAGCCCGTAGTGAAGTTAATCGAGAGTATCGGGTCTCTCCTTTAACGTGCTATTAATGCGCCCAGAACACAATAGGTGTGATTGTCTTATCCGGACTTTCGGTTAAGAGAACCTAATGGGGCATTTATATATGATAGATATATCATATAGGGCTGGACCGATTTGATTAGAGTTCTCGATATAATTCCGTAATCGAGAAGTCTTATCGAATCAATGGATGATCATATTTATGGATATATCTTAATCCTGAGGTGATCACAGTCAACTGCTTGAATCAGTATGAAGTTTGACTTGACGGTTAAGGATTACACTGAGTCTGTGGTCTGAATTACCCCATCTTGGCATTGTACCGGATTGAGTGAGTAGTCCGTGTTATCACGGATACGGAATCCATTCCTTCCATTTATGGAAGTAGATAACGCTTCCCTTATTTGTTAATCCTAGAAACCGATCGATCCACGGAGTTCATATCACACCGATTGATCACCAGTGAGTTGTATGAATTAATTGATCACTAGGGGGTTAATGGTAAATAAGGATAAGAGGTTCTAAAAAGGGTTAACGGTAACTTCCCGATTTAGAATGAACGAAATATGGAGGATTAATCCATATGTAATGATTATATCAATGGACGCTTATTATTATTCTCGTGAGGAGATAAATATAATCTCATAATCGGAGGAGTGCGAATACGGGATTATGGTGGCATATTCTTGTGATTGATTTATCGAATATAATTATTATTTATTTGATTTATCGGAGCCGCTGATTATTAGTCCATGGTCCCCGACGTGCCTCCTAATATAGCATAGCTATTCTCGGACGTCGAATCCTAATAATATTAATTTAGTTCTTGTTGGACTTTATTAAAACGATATGTGAATTAATTGTTTAGTGGACTATTAAATTAGTTGGGCTAAATAATTAAATACGTGGAAAAGACATTTTCCATAATCTTGGCCCAATTAGTGTGTGTGGAAAAAAATCATATTGACTAGGTCAATAATGAAGAATTTCGCCCCTCATGTATTTTAGTCAACAAGAAATTAGTTTTCTTGTGATTAATAAGACATGTGCATAAAATATTTATTGGATAAATATTTATGGTAAGAAATAAAGATAAAGATTATTCTAGATTTGTTCTAGAATATTTTGGGATTATCTTTTATTTAATAGGATTATCATAATTGATTTTGTATTAATTATAAAATCCTTGGGGCTTAAGTTTTACTCTCCTATATAAAGAGAGTTCTCCCAAGCCAAACAACACACATAAATTTCGACTTCACCTCTTAGAGAGGAGAAGGAAAATTTCGGCCAAGGGGAGTCAAGGGGAAAATCTTGGAGATTTTTCCGGGTAGCATATCGGAAGGGTTCGAGTCGAGAATTTCCTTCCACCGGGAGTTGCTTGGATCACACGTACGGAAGATCGTGGTGCTCTTCACGCTTTCCTTCGTTCATCCTATTGCGGTTCTTCAACTTGGATTTTGAGATCCAAGAGGTATGATCTACAACCCCCTTGTAGATATAGATCTAGTTATTTTATTACGTGTAGTTTATAGATCTAGATCCATAAATCGTTTCCGCTGCGGATGGTATTACTAACAGACATGTTGATGGACATGAAGTGAACCCTAGATTGAGTCGGTATCATAAAGATAATTTAATAATAATCACAATAATAACCTTTTGTTGTAGAACTTAGTTATTCATTAGCTTCTCACTTTTACTAAGTACTTTGTACTTACCTCCTTTGCATTTTCCTTTGTATGCATTGTGGGGTGAAAAGACGAACAGGCTAACCATGAGTTTGTTGAGGACTACGAGGAAGACTTTCGACGATGCTTTGTTTTACTTATATTTCTAGATTTTGTAGACAAGTTGTACTTTCAAGACACAGTACTTTGTAATCTTTGGAGAATCGTTGTTGTAAGTTAATTATTTCCATCTTAATAATGGTTACTTTCTATTCATAGTAGCATTTATGGTTTTACCCGAGTCTTTTGGGCTTCCGTTTGCTTTTATTTGATACGACTAAAGAAAAACAGAATAGGCGAGACAGAAGAAAAGCCTCTTGTGTTTTATTGAATGATTATTCAAATATTACAATGCTTACTCCTTTATATAGGAGATAAACTGAGATAAAAATAAATTCAAAATAATAAACTAAATTCAAAATAATTAAAACTAAAGATAATTTTTTATCTTATACTAATTTATTTAAACCATAACATTATCTATAACAATAACAATCATATCTATCATTTTGGCATTTATCCATCAATTTGACTTTTATGATTGTTATTGTTATAGATAATGTTATGGTTTAAATAAATTAGTATAAGATAAAAAATTATCTTTAGTTTTAATTATTTTGAATTTAGTTTATTATTTTGAATTTATTTTTATCTCAGTTTATCTCCTATATAAAGGAGTAAGCATTGTAATATTTGAATAATCATTCAATAAAACACAAGAGGCTTTTCTTCTGTCTGCCTATTCTGTTTTTCTTTATGGTATCAGAGAGAGGGGCGAGGGTTCGGGTGCCTTAACATTGGTGAACCCTCGCCCGATCTTTTTTCCGCTGTTAAATTTTTTTGTTTCAATTCCACTATGATCGTCCAATCCTCTCCCATATTCTCAAACAATTTTCATCGTTCTATATCATTTTGCATTCATCATACATTGGTGACCCCTCGCTCCATCCCGATCCGTTTTCCGCCTTTCAACATTTTTTTTTCTTCTCCTTATCAATTTTATATTAGCCCAAGCATATCAATCTGCCGTAACATCGATTTGCAGCACCGCAACGATGAAGATGAGGAGGATACTGCAAATTCAAAATATTTGGAAAATAGATGAGAGCTTAAGGAAGAAAAATGATGCCGCGCTTGCATTGAGTGTGCTTGATTTACAAAGGGCCGATTGGGTTGAGATTGTTGGAGGATTTTTGCTGAGAGAGAAGAAAAAGGAATGGGGAGAGATCGTCGAAAAAAAAAAAAAAAAAAAGAAGAAGAGAGAAAAGGAGAAAAGACTGAGAAAGCATTATTTAATTTATTTTTTGACTCAAAGTGTTTTTTTTAATTAAAAAAAAAACAAAAAAAAAAAAAAAAAGAAAAAAAAACGGAAAAAAACACACACACACACACATACTATTTGGTGTCTATTATATCTCTTTTTTCAGGTGTTATGCAAGTCAACAACAGCCGTCAATTGGAGATCGATATCATAGTCATTATCAACCTCCAACAAAATATCACAACTATGGTTTCGGGAAGACAACCGGAGTGGAGATGCCCTCCATAAATACCACAACTATGGACTCCGGAAGACCCGCCGGAGTGGAGATGCCCTCCAAAACAACAATACTATGGACTTCGGAAAAAACCGGAGTGGAGATGCCCTCCAAAAATCAAAACTATGGACCTCGGAAGACCATCTGGGTGGAGATGCCCTCCAAAAATATCACAACTATGGACTTCGGAAAAACAACCGGAGTGGAGATGCCCTCCAAAAGACAAATTCGACCTCCAAACCTGGCCTCGTTTGAGGGAGGGTATTAGAAGAAAAAAAAGTCAAATTGATGGATAAATGCCAAAATGATAGATATGATTGTTATTGTTATAGATAATGTTATGGTTTAAATAAATTAGTATAAGATAAAAAATTATCTTTAGTTTTAATTATTTTGAATTTAGTTTATTATTTTGAATTTATTTTTATCTCAGTTTATCTCCTATATAAAGGAGTAAGCATTGTAATATTTGAATAATCATTCAATAAAACACAAGAGGCTTTTCTTCTGTCTGCCTATTCTGTTTTTCTTTAACGACGACGTAGATGCTTACGTATAATATCAAATTTATTTAATGATATACGCGTCGAACGTTCTCTTCCAGATATAGGCTGGGTATCCGGGAGCGGGGCGTTACAGAAACTGTTTTCATGACTTGAACCCATGACCTTTAGTCAAATGATGACAACTTTTATCGCTATATATGCCGCAGGTCGGCAGCTTTTACTGTTTTCCTTGTATTCTAATAGCTATGTACCTATCATCGGATTGATGTTGCATTGTATTATTTAATTTATTTGATATTTTATTATTTATAAAATTTAATGTTAATTCTTTATGTTACATAGACCATTTCCAAGAAAGTATGTTTTCATCATTTTCCATAATTTTCAGGTGCGAGAAATGCCAAATGTCTTGATACTACCACGGAGCGCTGATTACAGTGAAGAAGTATGGATGGAGATAAGGGAGAAAGCTGTTACAGTATTGCAGTCATTCTTTGTGGACGGTGTTATGCCAAAGGATGCCGTATCTGATGAAGAAGAGGAGGAAATTAGTGAGGTAAATTATGAAAGTGAACAGCGTGAAGTACTCGAAACTGAAAGGTCATTACATAGTTCAGTTGGTCAGCAACTTATTGAAGACGTTCCCTTAACTGCTGATAGCCCCGAGACAAAGGTTTCAGATAAATCAAATGTATCTCCTAGCCCGATCATGCAGCAAAATGACTTAAGTAGAACAGAAACAAAGCGGAGTAGATCAACTAAAAAAAGGCATGCCCGTCAAAAATCACAGCAGAAAACCGATGGTCATCTTAACTTTGAGAAAGTGAGTACTTCACATCATGAAGATGATGCAGCAATGAGCGGCACCGATCAAGTTTTGAGTTCTAATTCACGTTTTGCTTCCCCAGAAGACGTAAAAAGTAGAAAGGAAGCTGCTGAATCAACGCCTGAATCATCTTCAAAGCGCCAGTTGAATCCGGGCATGGAACATATAACCAGATATCTAGTAAACAGCTGAAAGATGGTTGCATTATAGCTTTACATGCAAGAGATCATCATGCTTTCCATGTGTCTAGGCAAAGAGTCCAGGGCGGCGGTTGGTTCCTTGATACTGCACACAACGTAACTACAAGAGATCCAGCTGCCCAATTTCTCGTTGTTATCCGAAGCAAGGTTTGTCTGCCCTAGCTTCATATGATGATTTTCCATTTGTTCTTTTAATGGCTTTTATTATGATTGGTTTTAGTTTCTAAACACTTAGTATTCTGTGATTGCAATGACTTCCCGGAATGTCTAATGGATTTGGTGAACTCCATGTCTGTAGGACTCAATCGGCTTGCGGTCATTGACTGCTGGAGGAAAGCTGTTGCAGGTATGAAACGCCATTGTGAATGTGGTGATTGTGAATGTGACCATATGTTACATAAGCCATGCCATGGTGTTAGCTACTGTACTGTGTGCTACATCATGTTGAGTTGTTGACGCATTAGGGCTTAATGGCTATTTGGTATCGATATTTTTTTTTTTCGTTTTGAATTTTGATGACCATATTTACACAGTTTTTTCCTGGGTAACTTTACTCGGAAAGTTGCCATAACGAATATCGAAATTTTCTTTGTTGTTCATAATCAATCTTTTCATAATTTTCTCGGTTTCCTCCTTGATACGTAACTTCGTTATTAGATGGATTAGTAGAGTTATATTTCGGTCTTTGAGTTTCACAATGTCATTTGAATCTTACGGATAAACGAAAGAATGGAATTCGTATTTGCTAGTCACGGTTTTGATGTATGGGAAAGCCGGACTTTTGAAGGCCGTTTGGAGGAATGCGGACTAGTGAATTGCGAAACCCCTTGGTAAGTGCGTGTGTTTTTATTTACTCGGACCTTTAAGGGCACCACACTAAATGTATTGGGGGCACCACAACAAGGTTTAAATATAGGCATGTGTTTGGGGATGCCCTAAAGGGCAATGGAGAGAAAAAGAGTAATAATAGGCGATCCACCTAGTGGGAATTCGGCATGAGTGTTGGATTTGGGCTTGGTAGTATTGTCAGAGCAGTTGTGCTAATGTCAGAGCATATTTGCTCTGGCATTTGCATAACCGCTCTGACAATATACTAAACGGAATTGCCTTGGCATAAAAACACTTTTATTGTTTTGTAATTTCTGCATTTTTATCCCCCAATGTTTCATCATCTTGACACTTTCTGCCCCTTCTATGTAGATTTTTGGGCGTTGTTATTGGGCAACCCATTGAATCTATCATGACACCACGCATCAGGCTAGGTTCAACTTTACAATAGTTGAAAATTTGACATTCGAACACTGCAAAGTAGAATGTTGAGTTTACCTTCGACTTTCTATTGAGTTTACCTTCGACTTTTTATTGGTCGAATGGCGGTATGGTGTTCTGAGAGTAGATTCAATGTGGTAGCATTAACATTCGTTACGTGCTATCATTTTTAATGGTCAGAAGGCTGTCGTACCGGCCCCTTCAATGCTGGTTCTTTCACACGTGTCTTTTTAGACTAAAAAAAGAAAAAAAGAAGTAAATAGATTAGGGTTAAAAGTGTCAATATGAAACATCGAGGAAGGATATAGGTAGGAAAATAATGTATCACTTTGAGCTATATAAGATGCATGTCTGTGCATCCATTTAGGTATTAAAAAAGAAAAAGACTAATTTACCCTATTATTTTTGTGTGTGGATATTTACAGGCGGTTTTGGATGTAGGGATTGAAATCCTAGCAGCTGTAGGAGACGATGGTATTACACGTTGGCTTGATTAGGCTGGCTGGTTTTTTTTTTTCTTTTTTTCTTTTTTTCCATCCAGTATTAGTATATTTTTGTGGCTGCCTACTTTAAAGACACTTTTGTTGTTGTTCAAAGGCTATAGTTTACTTGGTTGAATGGGGTGATGTGAACATGTAAATTTATAATCTTTAGATTGTTACAATTATTAGGTGATTTGTGTGTTTAAGTTCATAAGCATTGATATTTGGGAGTATAATGTTGATTTATGCTACTTCTTTTCCTTACCGATGAACAAATTTTACAATACAACCATTCATTTCTAACATTTCACATACGATAGAAATGTATTATGTGAAAGAAAGTAAAATATAAAGACTCCAATATATGTTATTTGGTATAACCTTTTTACAATTGTTGTGCATACACCCATTCAAATTGGAGTTATACACACAAACATATCATCGGTTTACTGAAAATGCGTTAAACTATATGTTGGGCACTAGCCTTGTTTTTTCAGAGGTACTCCCTCTTCCGATGTTAAAATCCTCCGATGAGAGGAGAATTTTAACAAAGAACTAGCATCTTTTTATTGTCCATAGAAACATGGGCGGCTCCATGTGTTAGAAAATGGGTCACCCGACCCGCTAAAAAAAATATTACAGTGGAATTTTTTTTAATATACACATTTTATATATGTACCGACCCCCTTATTTTTATATATTGATCCCTATTGACCCGTATTGAACTATAATATGTTTACGTTTAGTAATTGTAAAATATGATAAATTTCCGACCCGTATCATTAAATTCTTGGAGCCGCCCTACATAGAAACTCTTACGATTTTATCAGTTTTTTTTAGCACTAAAATAATAATAACACTAGTATGAAGACGCACTTTGATAAGAATCAGGGGTTAAAAAAAAAAGTTCCTTCCCTGTCCCCCTCCCTCCTAAATAAACAGAAGAAAAAACCCAACACTAATCAAAACCTTGACAATGGACATGTCTAAAAGTTTTATCAAGTAATCTATTGAATTAAAATAAACATTTGCTTTCTTTTCTATTTAATGTCATATATATATATATATATATATATATATATATATATATATATATATATATATATATATATATATATATATATATATATATATATATAGTGTGACATTGAATAGAAAAAGGAAGCTTTCACAATAGCCATTCATGCTGACATTGAAGTATTTTCAAAAACTTGGACGATTGAATCAGTTTTTCATTTAATTAATAAATATAACTAAGATTAAAAAACACTGAAGTATTCGAATATGGTTCTTTTTAATATTTTTTTTAGACCAGTTCTTTTTAATATCGATCTTTTCTTTTTTTTTTTTTTTTTTGAGGGGTAATATTTTCTTTTCTTAAGCATTACAAAAACACATAAAATAAAAAACGCCAATAAATGACCGACGGCAATGTAGATTGTAAAGAAAGATTACATATAATATTATATTTTTACTTGTTGTAAACAACTATGTACAGGTTTGGGTGCCCGGCCATCGTTTCTATGGAGGAGTATCTTGGAGGGCCGGGACCTGTTAGTGCAGGGGCTACGGTGGCGGATAGGAGATGGCAGTACAGTTTTTGTTTTTCATGATCCTTGGGTTGCTCGGCCGCCTTCCTTTCGTGTAGCGCATTCATCGCACTCTCTGCCTACTGACTGCAAGGTTCAGGAGCTGCTTTTACCGGGTACAATGCAATGGAATTTGGCACTCCTAAGGCAGGAGTTGCAGGCCTGGGAGGTAGATGCGGTTCTTCAGACTCCTATTGCGGGGAGTTCCCACCCCGATAGATTGATATGGCATTATGAACGCAGAGGCAGATATACTGTAAAGTCCGGTTACTTTCTCGCACTGAGCTTATTTGGTGGCTTGCCTGACTCGCAACGTGCGTCTTCATCTTCGGGGCCTGATAAGGTGTGGCGAGATATATGGAAGATTGGCGTTCCGCCGCGAGTTCACCACTTTCTATGGCGATGTCTGCAGGATTGCTTGCCGATAGGAGAACAATTTACTAGGCGCAACATGGGTTTAGGGCTTTGTTTGGCATGCGGTGGGGAGATGGAGTCTCTGCGTCATGTACTCGAAACTGAAAGGTCATTACAGAGTTCAGTTGGTCAGCAACTTATTGAAGACGTTCCCTTAACTGCTGATAGCCCCGAGACAAAGGTTTCAGATAAATCAAATGTATCTCCTAGCCCGATCATGCAGCAAAATGACTTAAGTAGAACAGAAACAAAGCGGAGTAGATCAACTAAAAAAAGTAAACGAAGGCATGCCCGTCAAAAATCACAGCAGAAAACCGATGGTCATCTTAACTTTGAGAAAGAGAGTACTTCACATCATGAAGATGATGCAGCAATGAGCGGCACCGATCAAGTTTTGAGTTCTAATTCACGTTTTGCTTCCCCAGAAGACGTAAAAAGTAGAAAGGAAGCTGCTGAATCAACGCCTGAATCATCTTCAAAGCGCCAGTTGAATCCGGGCATGGAACATATAACCAGATATCTAGTAAACAGCTGAAAGATGGTTGCATTATAGCTTTACATGCAAGAGATCATCATGCTTTCCATGTGTCTAGGCAAAGAGTCCAGGGCGGCGGTTGGTTCCTTGATACTGCACACAACGTAACTACAAGAGATCCAGCTGCCCAATTTCTCGTTGTTATCCGAAGCAAGGTTTGTCTGCCCTAGCTTCATATGATGATTTTCCATTTGTTCTTTTAATGGCTTTTATTATGATTGGTTTTAGTTTCTAAACACTTAGTATTCAGTGATTGCAATGACTTCCCGGAATGTCTAATGGATTTGGTGAACTCCATGTCTGTAGGACTCAATCGGCTTGCGGTCATTGACTGCTGGAGGAAAGCTGTTGCAGGTATGAAACACCATTGTGAATGTGGTGATTGTGAATGTGACCATATGTAACTTCGGTTATTAGATGGATTAGGAGAGTTATATTTCGGTCTTTGAGTTTCACAATGTCATTTGAATCTTACAGATAAACAGAAGAATGGAATTCGTATTTGCTAGTCACAGTTTTGATGTATGGGAAAGCCGGACTTTTGAAGGTCATTTGGAGGAATGCGGACTAGTGAATTGCGAAACCCCTTGGTAAGTGCGTGTGTGTTTTATTTACTTGGACCTTTAAGGGCACCACACTAAATGTATTGGGGGCACCACAACAAGGTTTAAATATAGGCATGTGCTGGGGATGCCCTAAAGGGCAATGGAGAGAAAAGAGTAATAATAGGCGATCCACCTAGTGGGAATTCGGCATGAGTGTTGGATTTGGGCTTGGTAGTATTGTCAGAGCAGTTGTGCTAATGTCAGAGCATATTTGCTCTGGTATTTGCATAACCGCTCTGACAATATACTAAACGGAATTTCCTTGGCATAAAAACACTTTTATTGTTTTGTAATTTCTGCATTTTTATCCCCCAATGTTTCATCATCTTGACACTTTCTGCCCCTTCTATGTAGATTTTTGGGCGTTGTTATTGGGCAACCCATTGAATTTATCATGACACCACGCATCAGGCTAGGTTCAACTTTACAATAGTTGAAAATTTGACATTCGAACACTGCAAAGTTGAATGTTGAGTTTACCTTCGACTTTCTATTGAGTTTACCTTCGACTTTCTATTGGTCGAATGTCGGTATGGTGTTCCGAGAGTATATTCAATGTGGTAGCATTAACCATAGTTATCAGTCCCGGCCCGGCCCGGCGGTCGAACCGTTGGTTGGCCCGGCCCGGGACCAAAACCGGGCCGATTCAAGAGTCTGACCGTTCAAGGAGTTGACCCGCCCAGACCCGGAAAACCCGGTGGTTGGACCGGTGAACCGCGACCCGGCCCGGTATGAATCAACCCGGTCTGGTTTTTTTTTAATTGCCACAGGATTTTTTATTATAAAAAAACATCATTGCTGTGACTTGAACCCAGGTCCCTCAGGTAAGAGTCGAATATCCTAACCATCATTTCTTATTTCGTACTCTATCTTTTGGCAGAAATGAGTTCTTACATTTCTATATTTGTCAAATTAAACACCACAAACTAAAGTCGAAATTCAATACAACTTCCAAAATTGGCAAGTAATAAATTAACATTGTTTATAAACAAACTTGTTGGGAACGAGGACTAGTTTTTATTTGAATTAATAATGTTACAATGCATGGACCAGCTCTTTTGTAAGAAATTTTGATGGTTTTTCACTTGTATCGTCATGTGTTTTGGTATCAAAAACGCTTTTCATTTGTATTTATTATGATTTGGATGTTGAAAACTTGGAATATTTTGGAATTGATTATTATTATCAATTTTTTTTTATATTGTATGAAAATATTATTTTTAACCTTATGTTGTGACCCACCGGTTGAACCAGTGACCCACCGATTGAACCGGTGACCCGGTGACCCAGTTTTCCGGGTCGATGACCGGGCCGGGTCTGATAACTATGACATTAACATTCGTTACGTGCAATCATTTTTATTGGTCAGAAGGCTGTCGTACCGGCCCCTTCAATGCTGGTTCTTTCACACGTGTCTTTTTAGACTAAAAAAAAAGAAAAAAAAAGTAAATAGATTAGGGTTAAAAGTGTCGATATGAAACATCGAGGAAGGATATAGGTAGGAAAATAATGTATCACTTTGAGCTATATAAGATGCATGTCTGTGCATCCATTTAGGTATTAAAAAAGAAAAAGACTAATTTACCCTATTATTTTTGTGTGTGGATATTTACATGCGGTTTTGGATGTAGGGATTGAAATCCTAGCAGCTGTAGGAGACGATGGTATTACACGTTGACTTGATTAGGTTGGCTGATTTTATTTTTATTTTTATTTTTATTTTTATTTTTTTTCCATTAAGTATTAGTATATTTTTGTGGCTACCTACTTTAAAGACACTTTTGTTGTTGTTCAAAGGCTATGGTTTACTTAGTTGAATGGGGTGATGTGAACATGTAAATTTATAATCTTTAGATAGATTGTTACAATTATTAGGTGATTTGTGTGTTTAAGTTCATAAGCATTGATATTTGGGAGTATCACGTTGATTTATGCTACTTATTTTCCTTACCGATGAACAAATTTTACAATACAACCATTCATTTCTAACATCTCACATACGATAGAAATGTATTATGTGAAAGAAAGTAAAATATAAATACTCCGATATATGTTATTTGGTATAACCTTTTTACAATTGTTGTGCATACACCCACTCAAATTGAAGTTATACACACAAACATATCATCGGTTTACTGAAAATGCGTTAAACTATATGTTGGGCGCTAGCCTTGTTTTTTCAGAGGTACTCCCTCTTCCGATGTTAAAATCCTCCGATGAGAGGAGAATTTTAACAAAGAACTAGCATCTTTTTATTGTCCATAGAAACAGGGGCGGCTCCATGTGTTAGAAAATTGGTCATCCGACCCGCTAAAAAAAATATTACAGTGAATTTTTTTTAATATACATATTTTATATATCTACCGACCCCCTTATTTTTATATATTGATCCTTATTGACCCGTATTGAACTATAATATGTTTACGTTTGGTAATTGTAAAATATGACAAATTTTCGACCCGTATTATTAAATTCCTGGAACCGCCCCTGCATAGAAACTCTCTTACGATTTTATCAGTTTTTTTTAGCACTAAAATAATAATAACACTAGTATGAAGACGCACTTTGATAAGAATCAGGGGTTAAAAAAAAAGTTCCTTCCCTGTCCCCCTCCCTCCTAAATAAACAGAAGAAAAAACCCAACACTAATCAAAACCTTGACAATGGACATGTCTAAAAGTTTTATCAAGTAATCTATTGAATTAAAATAAACATTTGCTTTCTTTTCTATTTAATGTCATATATATATATATACTAGTGAAATCGCGACTCCGTGCAACGCACGGAGTGCCCAAGCTATAAGTTTTAACTTATTTGAAGATATTAAATACTAAGAAATATAGCATGTAACGAACCGTTCAGAACGCAATTTTTAAGCGCAACAATGAAAAATAAAACATTTTACGCCGATCTCCTTTCGGATACCACAACCTACCACACAACTCTACCCTAGTCAACACACTCTTTCTTATCTACTACACACATTATCAATCACCCAATCGCATCCTATCCCAACATTTTTTAACACTCACCTATCCAATCCTACCTCACCATGCCCTACACCACATTATCTTACCACATATTATCTTACCACACTACCCTATATTACGTACTTTATTCAACCTACCAAACTTTACTTAACTTACGCCACATCATCCAACCATACCATCCTACTCTACCATACATCACCGCATTACATTTCATACCTCGCCTCACCTACATTAGCACACCGTACCGCACCCTACCTCTCTACATACCTACAAACCTTAACCTACCTCCCAACCTACATATTAATTCACTATCCTAGCAAGCCTATTACACCCTATTTTATCTCATCCCACCCTACCTTACCCTACCCACCACCCCATCCTACTCTACCCTACAACTCCCTACCCTACCGTGCCCACCACCCATCTTACTATACCCTACCCTTCCCACTACCCCAACCCACCCCACCCCACCCACCACCTACCTAACACCACTTTCCTCTTACACAGCACCACGTGTTTTATCGATTTTCATTTCTTTCCATCCGATTTCATCCTGGTCAATTTTCATTTTATGAAAAAAAAATTTAATTCTACAATGTCAGGCCTTACAAACCAGATGGTCCAAAATAACAAAAAGGGCCGAAACACAAAAAGCAACAAATGGGAGTAGAAGAGATGATTTTTTGGTGGTTTATACAGGTGAGGAGCCGGGAGGAAAAAAAAAGGAGGGTGCCACGTGGCATATCCTTTCCTTTCTTATTTAGATAGGAAAGAAAAAAAAAAGATATGTTTTTTACAAAAAAAAAAATTCATTTCAAGAATTTTAATATTTCATGTAATCGTCAAACCAAATATTTTTAAGCATAAAGATCGTGTAGAAAGCGATGTCGTTGACTTATATATTGAAAATAGTCATATCGCCGTGTACAAACGATATGTTTTTTTATGAAATGAATTTATTTAAAAAAATTTATAATATTTCATGTAAACGTCAACAAAATTGTTTTGGCATGATACAAAGATCGTGTCGGCAACAAGTCGTGGCCTTATATTTTGAAAATAGTCATACATTTGCTACATATATTCACACATTAAAAGGTGATACAATTGAGTCCTCCAAAATGGAACAATTTAACTCAAACCTACTTCTAAAAAAAAATAATATTCTGGGCTGGGCCTGCCATGAACAGTAATAATAAAATTAAAAAAAAAAAACTGGGCCGGATTTCTGCGCCATGAACAGTAAAAAACGGGGAACCAATAAAAAAAAACAAGTGTCACTCAAGGACACTTTTTCCTTTCTTATATATATATATATAGTGTGACATTGAATAGAAAAAGGAAGCTTTCACAATAGCCATTCATGCTGACATTGAAGTATTTTCAAAAACTTGGACGATTGAATCAGTTTTTCATTTAATTAATAAATATAACTAAGATTAAAAAACACTGAAGTATTCGAATATGGTTCTTTTTAATATTTTTTTTAGACCAGTTCTTTTTAATATCGACCTCAAGAGAAATAATATTTTCTTTTCTTTTTTTCATTTTTTTGAGGGGTAATATTTTCTTTTCTTAAGCATTGCAAAAACACATAAAATAAAAACACCAATAAATGACCGGCGGCAATGTAGATTGTAAAGAAAAATTACATATAATATTATATTTTTACTTAATGTAAACAACTATGTACAGAAAAGGGCAATCTGTATCGAGTCTATAAATAACTAAGATAATGATTTTTTTAGGAAAAAAATAACAAGAAAATTAAAGATAAGACATAAAGATCTAAATCATCGAATCTCAATTTTCCTTTTCAAGGAAAAAAGAAAAAGTGCTCCTTTCACTTAAAACAAACCCATAATATAGTATCGTCATGTATTTTTTTTGTTTTTGTTTTTGTTTTTGTTTTTATCATCTGTATTTTAGAACCTCGATGAAAGAATCTGTTTATAAGTTTAATAAACTTGAAATATGGTATCCTCATGCTCATGTATCTCTGTCTAATCAACTCGTACATATTCTAATACGGGTTCTTTTTTATATTGATTATTACCTTCATCCTTTAAAAAGTGTCCATTGGAGGAATGCAGACTAATGAATTGCAGAAACCCCTTGGTAAGTGCTAGTGTGTTTTATTTACTGGACCTTTAAGGGCACCACACTAAATGTATTGGGGGCACCACAACAAGGTTTAAATATAGGCATGTGCTAGGGATGCCCTAAAGGGCAATGGTGAGAAAAGAGTAATAACAGCCGATCTACCTAGTGGGAATTCGGCATGAGTGTTGGATTTGGGCTTGGTAGTATTGTCAGAGCAGTTGTGCTAATGTCAGAGCAAATATGCTCTGGTATTAGCATAACTGTTTTGACAATATACTAAACACAGAATTGCCATGGCAATAGTGGTAGCCTTGTGGTTTTAATCTACCAAAAAGTTATGGGAAACTCTTTCACCTAACCTTTTTTATTTCCTAGGCATAAAAACACTTTATTTCTTTTTGTTTTGTAATTTCTGCATTTGTATCCCCCATTGTTTCATCATCTTGACACTTTCTGCCCCTTCTGTATATTTTCTTGGGCGTTGTTATTAGGCAACCCATTGAATCTATAATGACACCAAGCATCAGGCTAGGTTCAACTTTAGAGTAGTTGAAAATTTGACATTCGATCTCTGCAAAGTAAGTAGAATGTTGAGTCTATATTCGACTTTCGATTGGTCGAATGTCGGTATGGTGTTCCGAGAGTAGATTCAATGTGGTAGCATTAACATTCGTTACGTGCTATCATTTTTATTGGTCAGAAGGTTGTCGTACCGGCTCCTTCAAAGTTGGTTCTTTCACACATGTCTTTTTAGAGTAAAAAGAAAAAAGAAGTAAATAGATCAGGGATAAAAGTGTCAATATGAAACATCGAGGATATAGAGGTAGGAAAATAATGTATCACTTTGAGCTATATAATATGCATGTCTGTGCATCCATTTAGGTATTAAAAAAGAAAAAGACTAATTTACCCTTTTATTTTTGTGTGTGTGTGTGTGAAGGTGGTTTTGGATGTAGGGATTGAAATCCTAACAGCTGTAGGAGACGATGGTATTACACGTTGGCTTGATTAGGTTGGGTGCTTTTATTATTATTATTATTATTATTATTATTATTATTATTATTAACATATATTTTTCATTAAATATTAGTATATTTTTGTGGCTACCTACTTTAAAGACACTTTTGTAATTGTTTAAAGGCTATAGTTTACTTAGTTGATTGGGGTGATTTGAACATGTAAATTTATAATCTTTAGATTCTTATTATCAGGTGATTTGTGTGTTATGTTGATTTATGCTACTTCTTTTGCTTTAACCAATGGACAAATTTTATTATACAACCATTCATTTCTAATATCTCACACACGATAAAAATGTATTATGTGAAAAAGAGTAAAATATAAAGACTCTGATTTATGTTATGTGGTACAACCTTCTTACAATTGTTGTGCATACACCCACCGGTTCTCACTCACTAAAATTGGAGTTATACACACAAACATATCATCGGTTCACCAAAAATGAGTTAAACTATACGTTCGGCGCTAGCCTTGTTCTTTTAGAGGTACGCCCTCTTCCGATGAAAAAATCCCCCGACGAGAGGAGAACTTTAACAAATAACTAGCATCTTTTTATTGTCCATAGAAACTCTCTTATGATTTTATCAGTTTTTTTAGCAATAGCCATTCATGCTGAAGTATTTTCAAAAACTCCTATTGAATCAGTCTCTCTTTCATTTAATTAAGAAATAGGGGGAAGGGGCCAGAAGGACATTAAATCTCCATAATGGGTTTCAGTGATTAGAAAAGACAAAAAAATAATAGATTGACCGAAATACCAATGGTAGTTTTTATTTTTAATCTCTTTTATTCCAAGCTAAATTAAATGCGTTGAAATGAAGTAACGGTTCACGACTACATCCGTTCCTAAGAATCTGCTACTGGATTTATTGGACATTTTGAAAAGGAATTTAAGATGAGGATATTGGTTCTTACCGGAAAATAAGGCGCACATCTTACGTTTCACTCATTAATGTTTCTGACTTTACTGGTAAGTGGTAAATCTTGTTTGAACAAAAAAAAAAAAAAAATACAAATATAATTACTTTAAGAAGAAATGTAGTAACACTTTAAGAAGAAATGTAGTAACATTTTTTTGTGTAACACTAATAATAAAGATGTAATTAAAAAAATGCAGTAATAAAAAAAAAGTAGTAACAACCTATAAAATAGATGTGGTTGCAGCCAAAAGAAATGTAGTAACACTTCAAGAAGAAATGGTAACAGAAAATAACATGTGGTTGATGAAAGCAGTGTTAACTTTACATCCGATAGGAAATGCATAGTATGCTCTTGTGTGTTAGTGTTACTTCATATATATTTTTTGGGATGTTATATCATGGAGTGTTACTTTATAAACATGTACTTATGCCAAAACCGTCCTACAATTGTCGGGAGAAAAACCCTAGAGCAACACTATCCTGGGTAGCACGACATGGACTAAAAAAGATGTAGTTACAGCTAAAAAAATATGGTTACAGACAAAAAAATATATAGTTACAGTAAAAAAATTATGGTAACACTGGAAAAGAGGTAGTAACATGCAATGGAGTAGATGTAGTTACAAAACTGTAGTAACAAATAATGTAATAACACTAATAATAAAGATGTAATTCAAAATCAGGTAGAAATAATGGATATCTAGATTAAGAAAAAATGTTACATGATCAAAAAAATTCATGGAAAGTGGCAATTTTTTTTGTTTAAGAAATAACTTATTTTTATGGTAAATAGCAATTTGTTCTTGTTTAAATAATTCCTCCCTCTCTTTTGCTTATATTAATCGTTTATGAAACTTTCCCGCCCATCTCTTGGCAGGGATATGATCCTCGCTTGTTTCTTTCAAGGATTGGGGACTTTTGCCTCACCCTGATGTAATAGCTGCCTGCACAGCTGATATTGCTTAATAATAAAATTCCTTTTTTCTTCAAAAAAAAAAAAAAAATTTACAACCGGCAAAAAAAAAAAAAAAACTAATAACAACGTATGATTTGTTTTCCCCTCAAAAGTTATAATTTGTTTTTTTATATTTAAGAAATCTCCTATTTTCATGGATATTGACGATTTGTTTTTTTCTTTCTCTTTGATATAATATCATTAAAAATGAGAGATCTGATTTGGATCGTAACTGAATCGGCACCAAATCAGCGCATTAAGTGTGATACTCGGCGGTTTATTAGACCTTGTTTTTAAGAATTAGTAAAAAGGGTATTTTGGTAAGTTTAATTAGGTTTTGTCCTGATTAATAATCCGTTTCTTTGGAGCCTAATAAATATATTAATTTTTCCTTCTAGACAAAAACCTATAAGAAATATACAGCTAGGATTAAAAAACACACTGAAGTATTCTAATATGGTTCTTTTTAATATTTTTCTTTAGACCAGTTCTTTTTAATATCGGCCTCAAGAGAAATAATATTTTCCTATCGTAAGCATTGCAAAAACACATAAACTAAAAAACACCAAGAAATGACCGGCGGCAATGTAGATTGTAAAGAAAAGTTACATATAATATTATATTTTTACTTGATGTAAACAACTATGTACAGAAACAGTCAATCTTATCGAGTCTATAAATAAATAATATAATGATATTTTTTAGAGAAAAAAAAAATAAAAGAAAATTAAAGATAAGACAAAGATCTAAATCATCGAATCTCTCTTTTCCTTTTCAACAACAAAAAAAAAAAACAATATACTCCTTTCACTTAAAAACAAACCCATAGTAGATGTATTTTTAGAACCTCGATGAAAGAATCTGTTTATGAATTTAATAATAATAAACTTGAAATATGGTCTCCTCCTGCTCATGTATGGACAATGATGTAGGCACATATGTGATCCCCAAATTCATCCCCCGATCTTGTTTTAGCGACACAGTTATATTAAAAAGGAAAAAAAAAAAAAATACAACATATAAATATTTTGGACCATAAATTGTACACTTTCGGGGGATGTCTGTGTACTTTCTATGTGCCAAAATCATTTTCCCTCATGTATCTCATATTCACGTTTGAGGGAATTGAAAATATATATCTTTGAGTAAAAATAGTTTGTTTTATATATCTTTATTTTTAATTCTTACAAACATAACCCATCAAAATATTCGATAGGTCGGGCAATTTGGCATTTAGGACGGGATATACTATCATGAGGCCGGGTTAATTTTAATTGAGACTGGACTAAAATAACACGTCCCGACCAACTTTTCTCACTCGGACGGGCTAAAAATTCTGCATATATTTTTTCTTTTTTTATTTTTCAAGACCGACGTTTTTTTATTTATTCTGGGGCCGAATTTTCGTTTTATTTTTATTTTTTATTTTTATTTTTAACCCTGTCTATTTTGTTTCAATTACATCGTCCTGATTGGAAAAAAGAAACGGAAACCATCGTCGACTGCAAAACCCTTTCTTCTCCGACGAATTCTTCTCCGATGTTGCAGAAACATAAAAATACAACATCAAACATCAAACCAACATGTACATGTATTTGGTTATTATCGGGACGGCCTTATTTTCATTTGTAGATCTGAAAATTCTCCTGGGGAAAATGACTGATTCTTTACTGTTGTACGTCATCATGAAAACATAAATCTGTCTGCTATGCTTTCGGTGTTTCTCTTTGTGCTTGCATATATTTTAAACAGTCCATGAAAACATAAATCTATCGGAGAAGAAAGGGTTTTGCAGTCAACGATGGTTTCCCTTTTTTTTTTTTCCAATCAGACGATGTAATTGAAACAAAATAGACGGGGTTAAAAAAATAAAATAAAAAACAAAATAGACGAAAATTCGGCCCCAGAATAAATAAATAAAACGTCGGTCTTGCAAAATAAAAAATGAAAAAAAAATATGCAGAATTTTTAACCTGTCCGAGTGAGAAAAGTTAGTCGGGACGTGTTATTTTAGTCCAGCCTCAATTAAAATTAACCCGGCCTCATGACGGTATATCCCTTCCTGAATGCCAAATTGCCCGTCTGACCGAGTATTTTGATGGGGGTTATACTTGTAAGAATTAAAAATAAGGGTATATAAAACAAACTATTTTTACCATAAACTATATATTTTGAATTTTCGTCTATTTTGTTTATATGGTAAAGTATTTATTAATATACCATAAGAGAGTAAAGAATTTATATGCTAAACTAGAAGAGGCAAATAATATATTAAGAATATATGCTAAACTACATCAAACCATATATTAAGATACCATAAGAGATCAAAAAAACTAAACGGTGGGGGGGGGGGGGGGGGGGGGGGTTTATAAGTGTCATTTCTCCTTTTATAAAAAAATTAAATAAAAGAGTATTTTATATGCCTTATAACAAAAAAATGACCGGCAACAAGAAAATATTGCTTCTTGTCATAGGCCTATAAATTTAGGCTCATGAAATACTGTAAATCACATCATTTACTTAAAATATTATTTACTTAAAAAAGAAAATATTATTTACTTAAAAAAGCAAAACTGAACAGAGAACCTGATGGCCAGAGTTGCTTGCTTTTTCCTATGCTTTCTTTTTATCATGGCTGGTATATATATGCTGCTTCTTCTTCTTGTTTATTCTTTTTTTGCCCCTTCTGTTCATGAGGAGGGAGCATTGAAAAAAAATACTCTAACCGCCGAGTTGAGTATGAACATCTGGCCACACAAATTGCATAGTATTTTTCGCGATGCTGGGGCACTATTATCCAACCGTACGTTTGTAATTTTAAAATCGGGTGAAGCCTATGCTATCTACCATGGTATCGCCTGAAGAATCGACTTTGGGATGGTGACCATTCGAAAAGTTGATATTTACGTAGGGTGTAAATATTCGTAAAGTGTGGTGCCATATATATATATATATATATATATATATATTAGTGTGATGTCGTAGGTAAATCAGCCGAGACAAGTGGTGGTGCCCCTTAGTGCCACGGTACATTTTGAATCACCGGGATGCTTTCAAAAGGCTCCTGTGATATGCCTCACGGATAACTTTTGACCGTTGTTCTTGGCAACACGACGAATTTACTATTGGGACAACCACTGACATTTGATTTTTAAAAGTCGTCTGATGAAAACTTAATTCGACTTTACTGAAGCTGAATCCCCATTTTCAATCTTTGTAAAAATTGAACCTTGCCTGAAAAATGATGTCATGATAGATAGATTCATTGTGGTGTCCCCATTTTCTTTTTTTTTCTTTTCTTTTTTTTTTTTTTTTTTTTTTTGATGATGATAGTTGCAATGATGTTTTTACTTTTTCTTTTTTTATTGCAGCCGAAGAATTGGTGATTATGGTGGCACCGACAAGGATCATTCATGCATCGGATGAAGATCCTTGTCGAACAATAAATAGCCATTGTCAAGATGAAGATGGAGAAAAAGATGATTCCAAATGTGATCCTTACAATCCCAGCGATGAAGAGGAAAGACTCATTTGCTTATGTGATCCGGTGACATTTAGATGCTTTGACTCCTCGCCGTATGGATCTGACGTCGACCCCGACGATGAGATGCCGATCATTCATGCATCGGATGGAGATCCTTGTCGAGCAATAAATGGCTTTTGTCAAGGTGAAGATGGAGAAAAAGATGATTTCAAATGTGAAGCTTACAATCCCACCATTGAAGTCGATGAAGAGGAAAGACTCATTTGCTTATGTGATCCGGTGACATTTAGATGCTTTGACTCCTCGCCGTAATGATATGAACCGGAAGAGTAATGCTACTGTTACAACCATTCAACCACAACGACTGACACAACCTTGATTTTACACTGTTGATCATCATAGGTCTTTATCATAATCAATGAGTGATGCATGGTGATTGATAATGTAAAAATCAAGTTGTATAATTCGTTGTGACTGAACGGTTGTGTCGCTAGCATTACCGAATCATAAAGACAATGGAAGAGTAATGCTCAGCTCAATGCACGATCAACCAGACACAACGAGTGGCAGAACCTATGTTATCATCCTTGATCATGACGAGCCTATATTATGAGATCAATTGTGTGTCGCTCGTTGTGTCTGAGTGATTACGCGTGTAGTATTATTCATAATGGAAATGGTTACGGTGGTTGAATTTCCTCAACAAAATAGTCACGACAAAAATATACAAAACATTTTATTGATGTACGTTATATCATGATCAATGATGTAAAGTGTGTCGTATATATTTGTTTGTGACTATATTATTATATGATATCTCTACAATAAAATAGTTATAATAAAATATCACAACATACTTTTCCACATGCATTTGATTTTCAATATATCATACAACGTAATCGATGAAATGAGATATGTTATGTCGCTTTATTGTGGTATTTATGTTGTGAACATAAGATTACTCTAATATATATGTCATATCAATTGTATTATCATACTCAGTAATTTGTCAAGTCACCAAACAATGGTGGTTTGCATAATAATGTAATATATATTCTACGATGATCAAATCTATAGATTTTTGTTCAGAAAGACAAAATTATCAAAAAATCGGGATAGAAGGAAACTGTAATTTAATTAGGAAGTAACAATTATGAAGTAACAAATATGAAGTAACAAATATAGAATAGAGTAAATATAAAGTAACAATGTGAAACACAAAGAACATTAATACGCAAGTAACGATTTTAAAGAATAATTGTGATTTTTGTCCTTTATAATCACGAAAATGTTACTTTTGTCCTTCCGCACCAATTTATTAATTTTTTTTATCCTTGTGGCCCCTTCCCCTTAAATCTATGACATTCATTGTTTACACTTTATACACTATATTTATCTATTTTCCTTAAATATAAATTCTTATGTTATTGCTTTATTCAATTTTCAATCAAATTCTAGAGTCATCGATATTATTTATCTTAAGAAAGTTTTAAAATATATTCGTAATCATCTATCTTATTTTCATGATTTCTCACAAAAAAGTTATATAACTTAAATTTATCTCGTCTTGCATGCTGGGAGAGAGGAAGCTTGCGGACTACCTGGGTCATTACAGAAAGATATACTCCTCCGTCTAAATTTGCTTAGGATATTTTGGACCTCAAAATATTTAAAGAGACATCATTTAATAGGTTTTTTGTCTAGTCATATAAAACATGGCTAATTTACCGTTTTATCTTTTTTATGTGTAGTACCATTTTCATTATATATATATATATATATATATATATATATATATATATATATATATATATATATAAACTTTAAGTCTAATTAGAGTTATGAGATTTATTTTGGGACAACCATAAATATAATAAGTCCAAACAAATTGGGACGGAGGGAGTAAAACAATAATAATAAAATAAAGAAAAAAACAAGAGACATTAAGGAATAATAATAATAATAATAATAATAATAATAATAATAATAATAATAATAATAATAAATAGGAGATCGAATTTATAATTTCTACAAGATTGTTATGAAAAATATAAAATGAATTATCTATTATTCAAATTGATTTACGTAATTTTTTTGGTCCAATCCAATTATTGTGTTCACGCTTGCAATTTATACTATAAATACCTTTTATACCTTTAAAATAAGACAAGCGATTGTCCTTCTTTACTTTGTCGTCTTTTCTCTCTTTTCTTTCCTCTATTATTATTATTAGATTTACAACACGAGTCTCTGATTATTTACATTGATAAAAGAGAAAATGAGTCTCTGCCGATCAACACTATCACAAGATTCTCTATCATCTATATTCATGTGGATATCATGAGTCTTTGCCGATCAACACTATCACGAGATACTCTACCATCTTGTGGATATCTCCATTTGTCAATCATCGTTCTGAAGCCTTCTGGAAAAGAAGCCACAAAAATCACTATTAATGGATTGCCGTAAAGACTCAAGCATATCAATTGGTACATTCTATATCCCCATATCTCAATGTAGGCAAACATTAAGGTCTATTTATTTAATATTTTTCTCAGTACATAAGGTCAGACAATAATAAATAAATGCCCTTTTCTCTTCTAGTTCACCCTACAAATGGGAAGCTTATATATATATAGGAATCCAAATTGAATTTAGGGGAAGGCGCACAAGACAAAAAAAAATTAATAAATAGGTTTGAAGGACAAAAGTAATATTTTCGGGATTATAAAGGACAAAAATCACAATTATTCTTTAAAATTATTCTTCACGTGTTAATGTTACTTGTGTTTCACAATTTACTTCATATTTACTTTATTCCATATTTATTCTTACATAATTATTCTTTTCCCCGATTAAATTACAGTGTCCTTCTATCCCGATTTTTTGTTAATTTTGTCCTTCTGGACAAAAATCTATAGAATTTAAACCCATTAAAACCAATATCAGAAAGACTAATTAAACACATACAATTAACAATGGAAAGAACCGAAAGATTACGAACAAAAGTTCGATCAGACAATAAAGATTACCGTCAAAATCACAATTTCCAAGCCAATATTATTTCAAGCGAAAAATTGATTAAAATGTCTCATTATCCTAGCTAATCATGTTCATGATCATTTCTATATAAACCATTAATTAATTGTTCCTTAGAAAATCAAACAAACAGTTTCGTTACATACTACTACAATATAAAGAAACTCACACAGAAGTCCAACTCGCTATCTAAAATTCTAATTCTAACCAGCTGCAGGCCAACCTTACTTTTTAAAGAACCCATTGGTTTTCTTTTAAAAAAATCAGGCCAAAACATATCATAAATCTATAAAGTAGAACCTCTGATGCACACTAACCCATTAAAAAAAATCCAATCGTAGACTTAAATCTTGGTAATAATATATAAATCTTGTAACAATGGTAATAATATATAAATCTTGGGTCTGAGACACAAATTGCTCGATTCTTAGTTTTTATTTTTGTTGGGCGTTGTTATTGGGCTGCCCATCGAATCTATCATGGCACCACACATCAGGCTAGGTTCAACTTTACAGTAGTTGAATATTTGATATTCAACATCTGCAAAGTCAAATGTTTAGTACGTTTACAATTCCGAAAGTAGATTCCATGTGGTGGCATTAACAATTGCCATTATGTGCCATCTTTTTTTATTGGTCAGAAGGTTGTCGTACCTTCAATGCTGGTTCTCTCACACAAACACGCGTCTTTTTGGACTAAAAAGAAAAAGAAGAAAAGATGAATAAATTAGAGGTTAAAGTGTCAAGATGAAACATTATATAAGAGCACTTGCAGTAGTGTCTCTAAATGATGATAAATTTGTATTTTTATAGATTTAACATTCAGATTTACCTAATATAGCAATGCATTAGAATCTGTTGGATGGATCTGAAACTCTCAGATCCTGTAGCTATTTCGCTGGATATACAGCATGAAAATATGATCTGTACTGTACATCCAGAATTTTATTTCCATCCCCACTTGTTTTATCTTCTGTGGCTCTATTGCTCGACTCCTCTTTCTTTTTTCTTTTTCTCCTTTTGACGATGATAAATGGTTTGTTGCCTAATTCTATTTTTTTTTTTTTAATTTGTTCAAAGACCTTCCTAAATAAAAAAAGAAAAGAACGAAGAGAGTTCTTTTATATATATATATATATATATATATATATATATATATATATATATATATATATATATATGTATGTGAGAATATGTCTTTAAAATGGTTTTTAATTATTTTAATGTTGTACGTTATAGAATGAAAATAATGTATCCTTTTGAGCTAGGGATGGCAATGGGCACGAGTGAGTAGGGGTTTGACATTATCCATACCCTACTCATCATAAATCTTTCATACCCATACCCTACCCATTACCCGTACGGGTAGTCATTTTCAAATCCATACCCCTACCCTTGCATATGTCCGCTACTCGTCATATTTGTCGAAGGCCGCTGAGTGCTGATCGCTGCCCGCCAACCTTATCAATCCAGCTAGACAAAACAGCTGGCCAAACGTGACAGCTGGCTAGGACACTTGTATTGCATGCAGAGTTAACTTAGCTATGTACTCTCAGTTGTCTTATCATTGAACAGTAGACCGACTTACTTTTTAGCCTATAAATATGGGATCACATTGTAACAAGAAAGGGACTGAATCTCTCAAGCTTCAAGCTATTTATATAATACAAGCAGAAACTCTGCCAATTTGTCGACTAATTAACTTGTTCATCATAAACACTTAAATCGCCACCACCGTTTAAAACGCAACCGTGCCCTCACCGTCGAAATCATACGTATCAGCCTTTTATCCTCAAGATAAACACTGTTACCGCAAATCTGGTGTTCAGCGCAACATCACTTACGTTTAAACGTAAGGAACCTTACGTTTACCTGATTTTTAATGTCAGAAAAGGTATGACCTGATTTGCAAGTCAAAGGTCTGACACAACCTGATTTTCCAATTTCTGGCCGAAATAAGGAGACGTCCTTTAACGCCGGCTGTTGCAATGGGACCAACCAAAACTCACGCAGAATGATCAATAAAGTTAAGGGCAATTTTGGAATATTTCTCTGGCAATAGCACCAGCCTTTTGCTTTTATTAATGGACAAATTTTACAATATGACCATTGTTGTATGATGGTTGTACTAAGTGATAGACATTACAACCTTTTTATTTCTAACTTCTTATACACGATAAAAATGTATTATATGAAAAAAGAGGTAAAATTAAAGCCTCTAACGATACAACATTTCTACAACCTTTGCATTTTAAAGCATTTTAAAGGGAAGTTTTATAGTGGTTAATGACTATCAAACTCAATCTTGAATTCAATGATTGAGAATAAACACATGATCACAATCATTCATGTGACGACATGTGTCTCTTGAATTTGATGATCATTGACCAACATAAAATAAACACAAAAGAAAACTGTCTTATGATTTTATCACTTATTTTATCACTAAAATAATAATAATAACACTAATATAAATACACACTTAAAACCTTGATAAAATTAGTGTTCGATTCTCATCACCGCTCTAAATATAAAAAAATCATACCCCACCCCTCTCCCCCTCCCCCTTAAATAAACACACAAAAATAAACCCAATATTATTCAAAACCTTGACCGGTGTATATGTCTAAAAGTTTTATCAAGTAATTTATTGAATTAAAAGTAGGAAAATGATAAGTGCACTACATAATAAGTGTAGTGCACATACACTATATGCTTTTTAGCATTTGATAAAAGTGCTGGATCATTGATTATATGTATCTTATTAATGATCAATGAATAAAAACGTGTAATAAATATATAGGTTAGATATTGTGTGGTGGGTATATTACCACACTTAAAAGAAACATTTGCTTTATTTTCCTTTCTATTCAATGTCACTGCCACGTATAGACGATTGACCCTGACATTGAAGTACTTTTAAAAAATTCCACTTTTGAATCATTTTTTCATTTAGTTAAGAAATATCTAAAAAATTCCAGAATCATTTTTTCATTTAATTAAGAAATAAAACTAAGATTAAAAAACACATTGAAGTATTTTAATATGGTTCTTTTTAATATCTACTAACAAAATGCACATGCGTTACACGTGTTAGTTAAATTGATATATTTAAATGAAATTTAACAACGTACTTTGATGTATACATTGTTAAGTACGTGTTTAACTTATAAAATGATAATATAGTGAATCATGATAAACTTGTATAAGTTGATTGTATTAATGTAAATTCAATTGTGGAATAAATATCAATACAAATAGAATCTAAACAACGTAGTATTATTAACACGTCTATAGCGCTAAATAAATCATAAAAATCTAGTCAACTTCTTAAATCTCCATCTTTGCTTGTTTAAAATGACTAACCCGAGTTGGCAAGACATTTATACATTGTTATGTACGTGTATAAAAGAATGGATATTGAATAAATCTTTGGACATGTATGAGTGCAAGAATGAAAGGAAATTGGAGACTCGACCAATTGTTCTTTGTAAATGGTAATAAAACCTTCAAAAGGTTTATTGGCCCTCTTATCGAAAGACGAAATACTTTCAGGTCGATATCATTAGTCTGACAAATCTCCTCCATGGAAGTGTTAGTGGGGGAGGATCGAATATCCTCCACACCAAGAAGTACTACCACCACCTTATAAGACTTTGTACATTTTTTTTGAGCGGGTTAAGAACTTCAGATAGAATTGAAACTTGTAGAATTGAAGTACCTTGATCTTCAATAGAAGCCATTGAGATTTCGGGTAAGATTTTGGTTCAATCAGAAGAATAAGTGTGAATGACTTTGTTGATAATGTGCATTCTCCAAAAAACAAAAGACTCTGATTATAATGGAAAGCAAAGAAAGATTCAGATCGAAAGAGTTCTTATTTTATAATGGTGAAGTAACAAATACGTTTGATTACAAGATTTAATGATTAGCACGTATCACAAGGTTCATATCAATCAGGATCTCAAAATTTGATAATTGAGATATGAATTTCATGTCAGAGACCTTTGGGTTCCCGTCTCTTAAGAAGTGCCACACCATCTCCATTCAGATATAACTTGTGACCTGCGTTTTAGATCAGGTCATTGGGTCTTTTGATGTGTGTATGAGCCGACGTCATACACGTGGCACCTAATGGGCTACATCAGATCCTCTTTACCATATGGGCCACAGAAGTCCAGCCCAGTTCAAGGCCTCATACTCTAGATAATTTTGATGAATGTCTCAGTCCAATATGCAGTCCCTCCCAGTCCTCGTTCTAGCGATTCGGTGCAGGATCACCTCGGTCCTGAACTCTCAGCTTGGGGCAAATCATCATCGCCGACTTCGGGTTTATAAATTGAGCGGTCAGGTCATTTAGCAGACTATAACTTCCACAAGAATGGCTCCATGATTTCATCTTCATTATGGCACGAATCGTAAGTCGTCCCATAATCTCAATCATATCCCCAATCATGTGCTCTAAGGCATCTTCTCCGTAAAAGGGATCATATAAAAATGATTCACTCCTCAAAAATTCAGAACTGCATTAATAGCTTGATCCAAAATCATCTAGGTACGTAGGCAGTAAATCACATTGGCTTAGATATAATTCATCACAAAATACACCAGTCAAGTAATTGAGTTTTACAAAGACTAATTACCCGTATAAAGATCCAGTTTCATCAGTGACGATTTCAAACATCGTCTGATACTACTGTGGATTTCAAGATAAACATAAAAGTGTAATATTTATAAAATAAAACAATAGCAGTTTATACAAATACAAAATTTTGCTTTGGAACACAATGCTTAATGATTTAGTTATCGATACCGTGTTCTTTCATTCTTCATGTGCCATCCTCTTCCATAGCATAAATCCGGTCATTAATAAGTGTAAAAACTTTGTGTGCTTTAATTCTTCATTAAGAAGGGTTACGTACCAGACTGTTAAACTTGTTTGTATACTATATTTATTGTACATTTGATGGTGTTGTCTAGTTGAGCCTTGGGTTTGATCAACACCTTAGTTGTTGATATTGAAGTTCCCCTTGATATTTATCACTATCTCAATATGAACACATCTCCTTTCTCTCATACAGAACTTGCAGCCTTTTACAAACCAATGCAATTCAGTGGTAATGGAAGTTGGTTCCAATGTCCAATGGAAAGATATCAATGACAGTTTGGTTCATTGGATCCTAGATTCAAGAGCCATTGCCCCATCACTTTTTCATACAGAACCAAACTCCTACAAATGGTTAGTTGTCTATGAGAGAACATCGGTCAAGGCAAATAAACTCATACAAATGGTTTCGTTTCTCCTTGTGCTTTATGGATCATCATTGCAAAGCAAAAATGGATAAGATATTGCTTTCTTGTAAGACGAAACATGTATTTTTCTACGTGGGATTAAAACATGCTTTCCACAATGTCGCCTAATTGTGACTTCAGCATGAATCTCTTTTTCTTTGAAAACTTTACATATCATCCATGTACCATTGCATAATCCTCATGCTGGATCTAAGTTCCTTTACAACAATTTCATTGACTACTTCTTCAACACTAATTTGTGAGGAGGCAATCCATTTAGTAACAAATTGCTGAGAAATTATTCTTGATAATAATCATTATTATCATCAATTGCCTTATCAAAGCCGTTGAAACAATATTCTTCACTTGGAAAGGTTGATATCAAATTTTCATTAACTCATCACAATGTTCATTAGTCGTGGCCAGTATTATTCTGTTGAGAATGTGTTCTTCTGTATAGATGGAAAGATAATATAAATGAATTTTCGGAACCTCGTCATTGTTTTCATCATATTCAACGACCATTTTTTTGGTAACTATATGTCTCCTTTAGTGTTTGTTGGTACTTCTCCACAACTCACCCGTAATAATAATTGACTGAAGTATATATCTCTTCTTTCTCTCATTGTTTGGAAAAGTATAATTTATTCGTCATTGGCCCCAAATATGACTTCACCCACTGATGTAAGGCAACCTGATGATACAATTTCCGATGATTCACCCATTTTTTCTAATGCAATTAGTGATATTTGGACATCAACTTGAGCAGATTTTACGATGATTTGAACCATTTTGTGTACATATAAACTTTCAGAAAAGCCACGCTTTTACTTTTATTTTAGTAAGTTATTAGCCGATTTTGTTATCAGATTTACGCGTGGTATCTCTGTGTCTATTTTGCAGCACAGGTATCACGGCGGGAGCGTGGATTTTTGACTTTATAGTGCCATGGATTATTGAGTGATGATTTTGCTGATTGAGGCAAGGATTTCAACACACGAGGATCGCTGACACACATTAGAAGTTTCGATCCATGCCAAGTGAAGAATAAAGTTGATCATAGTTCTTTCAATTACAAATGGCGTGCGCTATGTGACCTTGACCCGCTCCAAGTGAAGTTACACATTCTACTGAGCATTTAATGCGAATGTCATTCAGCCAATTACTACATATTGGACTTGACTCGCCCCAAAGATCAGTGACCTACGCCAACACCACAATTGCACATGACGCGCGCCAGTTACCTTTGACCTGCGCCAAATTTGCAAAGTCAGCAAGGATGGGTCTCTTTTATCCTTCCATTCACACAAAATAAAAGATACACTTCATATTTCTCAACTTCTCCATCTTGAAGGCACCCTCACCCCCCAGGCTCTTATAGCCAAATTTTAGTAGAAATTAGCTATTGAACTTGATTGTAAAGGATAAGGATTCTAGTTTAACTCTATCACTTGATTGGATTCAGCACACTAGTGTTAGTCCATTGAAGCTTTTGGAAGTTGGATGAAGAACACCAACTCGAAATTGTACTATTTGGTTTGGTAATCCTTAATCTTTATTTTTAATTCAATTGTTCTCATGGTTATGAATATTAATTTTGATATGTTGATATTTGTAGACATGAGTGGCTAGACTTATCTAGCCAAGATTATGTTGTAACTCTAGTTTATCCTCTTATGTTGATTGAGAATGATTGTTTGTGTTGCTAGTTTTGATTGTGGTTAAGATTTTCCTACTTGTGTTGTATTGATTGCTTGCATTGGTGTAATTGCCTCGTGTTAGCATTTACACGTTTGACGGAGACCGAAAGGAGGTTAGTCGTGGGAAGACGGCAGGAAAACCGGAAGGTAAAATCGACCCTTTGTGGCATTCGATTTCTTATCCGGGATAGTTGACATTGTCATTGCATTCACGTGCGTAGCATACCAATTCATCAGGTTTAGGACCCCTAAACCGAGGAGGAAGTAAAGAGTAGTTTCGTACACTCGTATGAGGGAAAACTACTTGCTTAGGAATGCACCGTTTCAAACTTTCGAACACCAATGGTAGGAGATCATTCCCATGATACTACAAGAGGATGGCTAGGTTACATATTGTCTTGGTTAGTTTCTTTTATCGTTTTACCATCTTTATTATCACAAGTACTTTGTTCATGCATTCAATCACCATCTTGCAAATTGTGACCTAGATCGAATTAATATAAGCTTTTTAGTGTGTAACCTCACAAGTGTTTCCCCGTGGATTCGACCTTGACTCACCATACTAGACTACAATTGACCCGGTACACTGCCGGATAGATTGGACACCTAGGATTTGGCCATCAAGCTTTCTGGCTCCGTTGCCAGGGACTTCTTCTTGAGTAACGGTTACTACTTAAAATTTTTGAGAATAGGTCGGACTTTTCTAATCTCATTTCTATTTTATTTCTTTGGTGCTTGCCTCTTGGTGAGTCACCAAGTGTTATTTTATTGTGTTTTTGTTGTTTCTATCTTGTAGTGGATGACCAAGACTCGACGTTGTAAGGCACCACTTACTCTTCTCATTCCGGATATCAACACATATATTAGGGAACGAGTAGCTGAGAATAATGTTAGTCAAGATCGTTGATGAGCTAAAATTTACCCCAACAAAAAAATTTATAAAGACTCGAAACCGTGGGCAAACTAACTCTCTAACCGGCAGTGTACCGGGTCGTTTGCTAGCATAGCTACAGGAGTACGAGGTCGAACCCAAAGGAATATGGATGTGAATGTTAGGAAATCTACGCGGGAACGCAGCGGAATTTAAAATTTTATTTCCTTTTAACCAGGATCGACTTCGTTTAAGCAATAAACAAATAAGTAGTAGACGGTGGTTACCTTGGTTGATCTAAAAGATCGACGCTTTGACCGTCTAAGGAGAGTAGTTCTGCATAGAGCCGCCCAAGTGTTCGGCCTCTACCGCTAGTCCACCCGAACAGCCCGCCGGAATCCTATCATGGATTGCTATTGGAAAACTCCGGTTGCTAGACCGGCCCTTTTCCCCTCTCTCCAACTCTCTATAGGATGCTCTCTATTTTACACAAGAACTATTAGTTCTTGAAATTGTGATGTACAAAAGAGCTTGACACCCACTTCCTTTTTATAGGCAAAGTGGCGCCCCTGACTAGAGTGGAGGAGAAGAAAACCTTTTTCCAATAAAATAAGGAAAATATATTTGATTGATTTATCTCATTTATTATAATATCTCATATTAAATAAATCTAGGATATAGTCAATATCTTATATTGAATGTTTCCAAGATATTGTCAATATCTAATATTGACTATCTTTATTTTATTACCATAAATCAATTTACACATGTGTATATATCACATATATATATTACACAAATAAATCTATATATATATAATTATTACACAAGTGCACATGCATATCACATATATGCACACACACGCATGTACACAAATACATATATATATTAATATCTAATATTAATATATGGTAATACTATTAATTAAATTGCACAATCCAAGTGTATCTTATACACTAATCATATGCGCCCCATATGCCAATTAATTGGCTTCCGGAATATTCTATAATTAATCAATATAATTAATATCTTGTATTTTATTTATTCATAATAAATAAATACCACCATATTAATTTACCACTATAACCTTTATAGTCTCGAGAACTTTCCTTATTTGGTTATCATCTATAACCACATTTTAATCCGGCTAGATGTTCTTATGTGTGTGACCCGATAGGCTTCCGAATATGTTGGCCGTAGACACAAAGTGCAATTTATGAAAATGCCCTTCATGCCTAACGATCACGGGATAGCGTCTAGCAACACACCGTGGCCCCCAATCATCGGAAGAGTCAAATGCAATGACTACTACCTTTCATGTGAAACAGTTACCGTGTAACTTACAATCCTATCGCTGTAATAATATCCATACGGTCGTTAGTCGAGTGTCAAAACATCAACGACCGTATCTTATAATCTGGATATCATGCTCTCTTGAAGTAACTCATTTACTCCCACTTTGCAAAGATTCACGAGAGTAAGACATTCCTTATAAGAAGGCCATTTCGGATATTCGATCCCAATCATAGGATACGCGATTCCCGGACGACCAATCATGTATACTCCGCATGCTTCGATGCTCATACCCAATCACTACCGCATGATCGCCCCGTGGCTGGGGAAACCTCAATAGTGTCAAAGCATGACAATCCACACCGTGATGCCATGAAGACTCCGGTCTTAAGGATAATTACACAACCGCCACATAGTGTGACACTTAACCGTGTAAGTGGGTCGATCCTAACGTACGCATTCTCTAATACACGTCCACGTACAAACCCAAGTGTCTCTACACTTCGATAGACGAGATCTATCCCCGCCCTTAAAGACAGAAGATATCTAATACGTGCTAGTCTGTTTATACTATCAATGTCCTGTTTAATAGTACATCAGCCTAGAGACATTTAAGCATCAAACTTATTAAAGTGATTAGAGATCTCATCAACCATAATCGCCTATCATGGTTTCTCTATCACAGTTTAATACTAAGGACGTTATCACATAACAATTCATAATTGGTTCTTTAAAAGAACATATATATGACAACGAAAAAGCCATTTAATATATGTATAAACATAAAGAAATAGTAGAAATGATCCGACCCGGTCGGATCCGGTCCAACCCGATTGGGTTTAGGACACTATTCCAACAGTGAATACCAATGCAAACTTGAAACTTAGTCTAGGCGATCCAGATTTTAAAGTGTTTTATAACTACAACGACAATTAAGAATTTCAATTAACAAGTCTAAAGATAAGAGAAGAAAAAGAAACTACTGAGAGGATTAGATTAAGGATTACGAGCCTAGCCGAACCATGATCCCACTAGTTACTTATGCCCCATCGAGTGACTAAACCGGGAGTGTGCATATACCGACCAACCATAACCAAAGGTGCTTAACGATTATTCAAGGGTAACGGTTTCTAAACTGGTGATGCTATCTGAACAACTCTCCTTCATCACCCTATGCTAGGCTAACCAATTCCCCCTTAAGGAAATTGGCAACCCTAACACGATAAGCTCTAAACCGATTAAACGTTAAAACGAGTAACCTCACTTTGGGCCCGGGCTTAACAACTAAGCCGGGTTTACTCCGCGATCCTAGAACCCCTTTTCCCACATCTCTCTATCTGAAAAACCCTTTAGATTGATGTGTGTGACTTTGACCTAGATGATCAATCTAGCCCAAATATGTTAAAACAAGTTCTAAGACAAGAATAATCATTAAAGCGTGAAAATAAGCACTACCTACACCCTATTTCATCAATCTGGGGACATTTCACTAGTGTTCACATGATTCGACTATGTTAAGGATTTAGCTACTCATCATAGATGTTAAAGCATACAAGGAACAGTAAATTAAAGACATAATAAGAGAAAGAGAAGAGAAATTTACCAGAGAACTAAATAATTTGAGATTGAAATCCAAAAAGTACAACTTAAGGAAGTAATTAAAAGGTGGTCTCGTAGTGTTTGGAATAGAAATCTAAGCTAAGAAATGGAAAGATTGAGCTGAGATTATACTACTTTAAGCTAAAAGAGAGTATTCCAAGCTATTACAAAATTCGGAGTCAAATGGGGTAGGGTTTTGCTAGGAAAAAGACTTGGATGTTGAAATGGTCTAAGAGTTGGTATTTATAGGTGGGAAAAAACTGTAGATTTCCGTCTTCAAACCGTACGTTTGGCTGCTGTAAACCGGCGTTTCGCTTGGTCAAACGCGTGCTTAGCATAGGGCAAACGCGCGTTTTGCTTCATTTCTGGGCAGGCTCTGGCTTGGTCATCAACTGGAACGCGCGTTTAAGGTGGCTTGAAACACGCGTTTAGAGGGCTTGAACTCTGTCCAAAATCGTGCTTTTGAAACGCCAGTTTGGGGGGTTCAAACGCGCGTTTGACCCCCAATTGTTCCAAAACTTCATCTTTTCTCCCTTTTGATCACTCTTATCGCCTTGATCATACTTCTCACCATGAATCCTCACCTTCCGGGTCCTTGAGGCACTAATACCCTACAACATCATGAACGACCAAAACAACCAAACGATTCCGGAGGGTAAAAGTGCTCGGGAGTAGGGTTAATATCAACATAAAGGGGTAATAAACCATCAAAGTGACGGATTTACTCCCCGTGCTATAAACTCACGATATTACCCCTAAAACTATCTAAACCACCCAAAAACATGCTAAACGTGTGGTAAACGGGGGTAGAAAATGCACCGGAATCACGTAAAGTTGACTCCTATCAACCACCCCACACTTAGCCTTTGCTCGCCTTCGAGTAAAATAGGCATTTTAAACAAACTAAAGGATTCAACATTGTGACGTAGGTGCTACTATTCACACCCTCGAGGTGTTCACAAAGTAAGAAACACGAACATACACGCACCGGTGTAACATTTATCAAGAAAATGGAGTGTGTGTGGTGCCAAGCTAAACACAAGTGCCCAAAAATGATTGTCGGGTCTTGAATCCTGACCAAAGGTCTACCAACCGTCTCATACCAACTAGCCTCTCCACTAATCAAGTTCACTAAGTCTGGACACGATCGGGTAGGACTTTAAAGGTTATAACGTTAGGCTAGGGTATTGGGGTTAACCGAAAAGGATATTTAGGAACTGGAGAAAAAGAAGTACGAGTGAACCTAATCAACAAGTGTACCACTTCATATCTACCATACAAACCATCCAAACTCCTCTTTGATTACTTAAGCACTTGGGAACTATAGGATACTAACATACCCGAACTTATTGCCCAACTCAACTATGTTTCAAGCGTCATGAGGCGAGATCGAATACATTAGCACCTATCTAAATATCCCAACTCCAACATCATAAAGATCACTTTTAAGCTCATCACTTTGAATCCAACCTTTTATTTCTATATACTTTGAGCTTTTATTCATTGAGAACTTCTCAATTTATTTTGAACTTTGATTTTTTTTGAAAGAGAAGAGAAAATGGACCTCTTTTTGGGCTTTTGGGCCAACCCAATACAAAAATTACCAACATAACCTCCACTCCGCCTTATAGCGCCCCCAGAACAAGAAGAACACTAACCCAACATCGATATCACAAAACCTACCACCCTATACTTGACTTAGCAAGTGTGTCTCATCAAAAGACTAGATCCACTCGTAAGGTGATCAAAGGGAACGCGACCAAACATAAGGTTTAGGGTTAGGGTTTTCTGACTGCGTAACAAAAACGGCTATCAAAACGAATGGTGGTCAGACCATTCTATCAAGGCTGAGAGGGGCTAAGAGGGTCTAATGTTCGGATTAGACTTATTTGGCTCTGGTCGGGTCAAAGAAGCGTCAGGACCGTCATCCCGTATCTTACTTAGGTGAACCTTTCAATTTCGCCTCGAGACTAGTGGTATGAGAGGTAGTAGCAATCAAATTGTGCACAAGTGTAGCTATACGTGAAATTAATAATCTCCCTTCTCAAGATAATATCAAACCGTAGTGTATACGTTCGAGGTCCCCGCTAAGGTGGTCACCACTCGAATGTGAAAATAACACACATAACCGGTGCTAAAAACCCTTGAAAAAATTTAAAAATTGCCCAAAATCGACTCGAGCCCGGTCATAGGCTAAGCATACCGCAAAAATAGCACATTTAACAATCAAAACAAGAAAAACGGCTAAGTCTCCCACCCCACACTTAAACGAAACACCGTCCTCAGTGTGTGAGAGATAGAAAGAGGAAAAAACTTAGCTGTTTTACCAAAACCCGGGAGAAAGGCGCACTCGTAACTCGAAACTTGTGATATCCTCGTATAAATCCATCCCGAAACCTAAAGCGAGATCAACAGAAACAAAGAAAGCGCATACACGGGACTGAGGCCACGTGCTAGAAAGCAAGCAATAGGGTAAGCGGGTGCGTAAAATAATGAGGCCATGCCACAATAACGGGATCAAAGCATAAATAGGGGGACACGGGGACATGCAATGGAAGGATAGAAAAGAATCCTTGAAAAACAGAACATCCATGCATTTGATAAAAAACTAAAAGCATCCATGTCATCCCAAAGTGTCAATCAAAGAAAGGAAGAACATACATGGTCAAGCAGGCCTCGGGGCTAAAAATAAGTGCGTGCACATGCTGAGTGAAGTGTATCAACAAAATAGTGAAAAAGTATCAGAAGTAGGTGAATCAGACTAGCAAAATAGATAGAAGCATAAAAAGTGCATGAAAACATGCTAGTCTGCTCCGTGTCCCTGTACATCTGTGATGGAAGCAGGTGTGCTTGATGACGGTGCAACCACAGTAGCTGCACTCTCAGTCTTTGTAGTCTCGGCATCGCCTGTCCCATCTGGCTCTGTCCCTTCCCCGCCCCGTCTCGCAATCAGATCATCCAACAGAATATCATCAAACCCCTCATCAACCTTGTCAACAATCAAATCCTCGGATACCCTCTAGCAAATCTGCCTCTATCTCTGGGGTGTACTGAAACGGCGATGTGTCCAAAATCAAGTCAGGGAGGTCAATCTGTCTAGCCCGAGCAAATACCCTCTGATTCTCAACAATCCCATTAAGAGTCAACCGTAAAGAGTCCATCCAATCCCTTTGTTTGTGAGAAATCAGTAACCCCTGGTGCTCACTAAGCCATGGTCCCACGGATGTCGAGGTAAAATGTGGAGGTGAAGGTGTAGTGGAGGGTTCAGTAGTGAATGGTGGAGGTGGGGGTATTGTGGTGGTGGTAGAGGAAATGATACGAAGAACTGTGTGAATAGGTCGTGGGGCGGGCCTAGGTGGCTTTTGACCAGGGCGGGCATTGAATGGCTTTGGGACCAAAGGCTGATTTTTCTTCCGCAAAATGTGATCATCGGGATATTCTTCAACCGGGACTTTCTTGCACAACGCGTAAATAAGGTAGGGGCACATGAGTTGTCGGCGCTTGACTTTCTGGTTGTCCCTGAATTCCTCAAAAATCGTCTTCCCTACATCCACTTTAAGGTCATAATAGATAGCATACAACAACTGCAAATCCTTGATGTGAAAATGCATGATGTTGTCTTTCGGTAGTAGGTGGTTTTGGGAGAACTTAGCCTCAACTTTCCACTCGTTTGGCCAGGTAGTAGTCACCAGATGGCTACGTGCATTGCCCCCCTTAGATATCCATTGTAACTCGGGCTGTATCTCCCTCCTCATATTCTCTTAAAGGATTATCGAGATTGCCCCAGTGCTGCTTCTCCTCAAAACAACTAACATAGTCTTGGCCCTCAAAAGCCGGTATCCGATAAAAGTCATTTATCGCCTTAATAGAGCATGGCACATCGACACCTCGTACCCTTATAAACCCGGACTCCAAATTGGCAACACTGAAATTTGCATACCACTCCCGAACAAGTGTGAGATTCAAGTGCCCCTCCGGCTCACAAATCAAATTATTCCACCCTCGCTTCATCAAGTTGGCTACGAAGGGTTTATGAGCCAACTTAAGATCTAACCCCCATTCAAAGCACATGTTCTTCGTGGCAATATATTCATTGAAGTTGGTTAAGGCCATGGGGGAATTGAAACGTTGTTCAAGAGGGATAGGGTCTTGAGGTGGAGGGTTTTGTGGAGGATCTTGCTCTGGGAGACTGTGTGGTGGGAGCGAAATATGTGTTTGCTTCATGAGTTTAGCTTGCATCTGTGCTAGGGGTAAAGTCTCACTGTCATAGGTTGCTGTCCCCCCGCTATCACTGTCACTGTTCGAGTTCCTCCCATCACTATCTGGCTCAAAATCCTCATCAGATGTCTCATCACGTAAGTGTCCTATAGGCCTAAGAGCTCTAGGGTTTCTACTCTCAGCACGGCCTTGATCACTAATCCGGATACCACCCTTAGGTATTTTAGGAAAGACAAGGGTTTTCTGTTTCTTAGTCATATGTTTCACAACCGGTTGCTTCCCTTTTCCCTTATTCTCAGTCTCCTTCCACTTGTTGCCTCTCATTCTGTCTATACTCACCAAAACAACACCAAACACCCGAACATAACAGCCCAGACCAACCCGGTTAACATCCAACCGGGATTTCACAACAAACCAACCCAAACAACACACCATCCCACGATGGCCACACCATTCATCATCATCAACAAAACAAACAAAACAAAGCACAAACAAGATATATGATTAATAACAATTAAAACGGGGTAGGGGTGTTAAACCAAAAAGGCCAAAACTAACCCTAACCGAAACTTAAACTTAAAAATCAAATTATACCTGTACTATGCTTATATACGATGAGATGAAGGATTTGGAGCGAAGTACGAGTCCCGAATGTTGAATTGAGCCCGAACCGTCCTAGGCAGAAAGTTGCCCAAGGTCAAGATCGAATCGAGAAAACTGGGATTTCATTGATGGAATGGGTTAGTGAAAGCAAGAGAAGGGATCGAGTGGTGCTGTTTGGCATTTGAATCACTAAATTTGGAGTTGTTTAGGGTGGTTTTCGAGTGAGAGAGGAGGAAAAGGGCCGCCGGCGGTTTTTAGGGTATGGGGGGGGGGGTTCTGAAATGCCGGTGCAAAGAGGGGGGGTATATAAAGAAGAAGGTCCCAAACGCGCGTTTGAGGAAGCGAAACACGTGTTTGATGTCTGAAACGGGCGTTTGAAAAAGGGCTTTATAGACTGAAATTTAGGGGCTGAAACGCACGTTTGAAATGCACTAAACGCGTGTTTGGATGGACTGAAACGCCAGTTTGAAGTTCTAAACTGGCGTTTGGAAACAGGAACAAGGCCAACTCAAGTTTTCACCCCACACTAGAATTTAACCACCCTGAGACCACTAAGAACACTTTATTCACTCAAAAACTACGAAATGGCGGGTTGCCTCCCCCAAGCGCCTTTGTTTTACGTCATTGGCTCGACAAGATGGATTATACGGTGCCAACTTTTTCAAGTTATACCGTTGGCACAAGGAGAGACAAAGTGGATAGAAAGAACGGAAGATGGAGTTCAATATTTTGAAGACCCAAAATTTAGAGTCCATAGCAAGACTTGCAAGATAGGTCACAAGGTACGGGGTCTTTGAGATCCACTATTTCTAGTGCTTCATCGTAAGGCAACCGCTCATACCTCTTCAAGCGTAGGCCATTCGTGGTAAACGTACCTAGCTTGGGATGCTTAATCTCAATTGCACCGGACGGATAGACTTTGGTCACGACATAAGGTCCGGACCATCTAGACTTGAGCTTTCCTTGAAAAAGATGCAGACGAGTATTATAGAACAAGACCTCTTCACCCTCATGAAAGACACGAGGTTTGATCAACTTTTCATGTAAAAGTTTGGTCTTTTCTTTATAATTCGTCGATATATCATAGGCACAAAGGCGGAACTCATCTAGTTCATTCAATTGGGCCATGCACTTTTCACTAACTAAAGCGTCATCAACATTTAGCATTTGAATGGCCCAATACGCCTTGTGTTCCACCTCTACGGGAAGATGGCAAGACTTGCCATACACGACCATGTAGGGGGACATACCTAAATGCGTCTTAAAAGCGGTCCTATGAGCCCATAAACGTCATCTAGCTTAAGAGACCAACTCTTGACATTCTTATCCATTGTTCGCTCTAAGATACGCTTTATTCCTCTATTAGTCACCTCTACTTGACCACTCGTTTGGGGGTGATAGGTGGTGCCTAGCTTACGCTTAACTCCAATCTTAGCTAGAAGATTATTGAAAGGTCTATTGGCAAAATGGCTTCCATTGTTGCTAATTAAGGCTCGTGGCACCCCAAAACGAGAGATGATATGCTTTTTCAAAAACCGGATAACTACATTCTTGTCATTGGTAGGGCAAGCTAAGGCCTCAACCCATTTAGACACGTAGTCGCACGCGACAAGAATATACTTATTACCGCAAGAGGTAGGGTAGGGTCCCATGAAGTCTATACCCCAAACGTCAAAAATCTCACTGATGACGTGGTCAATCAGGTTATAATATACTTGACCACCATAAACCAATACTAGCAAGAGGACTAGGCCCATCGTAGTATAGCTATAGTGAATCAAGGTCGATCCCACGGGGAACCAATTGTGGATCATTTTATATACAAACAATTAATTAAACATGTCAAGGACATAGAGGCGGTCTACGACCAACATAAAACAAGAAAAGTAAAGACACGACTCGACACAACGTAATTAACCTCCCCAATTATAGTCTTCATCGTTTGGACCTAGATAATTTATATAATAAACTCGAACTTATTAACTCGTCAATCCGTTTGTATCTATCTTAGATTGGCTACGGGAGTCATCCTCTTTAACTTGACTTAGCACCGGTAGGTCACTAGATCACCGTGGTATTGTTACGTGACTTCGCCTTTTGGTGCCTCCATCTCATATAACTCACACGCTTACGACTCTAAGGATGCCGATATTAACCGTACACCTCGTCCAGGCAACATTCCTTTGGTTAGGCGTACTTCCTAAACGATCGCTCAAGCCCTCGTCCAACTAACAATTACCTTTTAGGTCTCATGCTAGTTTACGAACTACGTATAACTAGGTGACGTCAATTCCCTAATACAAAACCTACCTAGATCTCGCTGAAAGCCCCGGAAGATCATTCATGAGCCGACCTAGGAGCCCTATATTGGTATTTCCTAATCGTACGCTAATTAAAAACGACGAGCAACGTAGCCGTGGCCATACCTACGAGATGATAAATTCTATTAAGTTAACCTAACCATAAAGACGTGGCTATTTAACGGATGAAAACGGGGCTCGGTCGACCGAATAGGTGGGCTCGGTCGACCGAGTGAACTCATTCGGTCACCCGAGTGCTTAACTCCCCGCATTTACATCCCTGAACGTATCTCTCAGCGTTTCATCATACAGAACAGATTAAACAGAAAACTCGTAAAGAAATCATATAAACTACTTAGATACACATTAATTAAACCAAACAGATTCATGAATAGACGTTAAACATATGACGTAGGTTATGGGATCCTCATAGACAAGGCTTCGCCACATCCCTAACGTCATAGCCTAGATCTACATCATCTAGCTATGAATTAACTAACTCAAACGATAAAGCATAATTGGGAGGGATTAATTACTTGAAAGAAAGAGACGGAAAATAAAGGCTTACATATTGCAGCCCTTAAATTGCTGGAAACCTTCAATAAACTACATTGTATCAAAGCTATAAAATTGAAGAAAGAATGAAGGGATATGTTGGTGTATTTGGTGTGTATTACAATTCTCGTAGCTGCTTGCTTATATAGAGGTTTTTGCCGACTTAGGGTGGTTCTAGAAGATAAGCACGATTAAAGCCGAAAACCGACCCAAACCCGAGGCTCGGTCAACCGAGAGGTGACACTCGGTCGACCGAAGCATCAGGCTCGGTCGACCGAACCTAACTTTTCACGCGTCAATCGTTTTTCTCGTCTATCTTGTTCCCCACTGCACGCTTTCGTGTTGATCTGATTAATCTCTCATTTATCTCTTGATTAATGCTCCGATTTTCTTCCTTCTTTATCTTGATATAATTGATTGAATGACATTAATCCTCTCGAGTTGTTGTGATCTGCAAAATCAATAATTATCACACAATAAATCGGCTTTAAATAATAAAAACAGCTAAATACCAATTTACATAATATAAATCACATAACATTAAATATTAAATATAAACATGTGATTTAATATGAAATATATATTATTAATCTCGATTTAAGGTCAATGTTGATGACTTTTACGGGTATAATTTGACCGTCATCAACTACCCCCCACTTAGACTTTGATCGTCCCGAACAAAGCATCAATAAGTCATTCCCCAAGACAACATTTTCTATGGTCAAATCATACTTACACAAGAAACTCAAGTCAACTCATACTAGTCATGCTTATAAGATATCCATTATTCACTACTCACTATGAATCGCAGTGACGTGTGCATGTGCATTAGGTTTTATATATTCGTAGCAAGATTAGAGTTTATGCAGAATTCGCAATCTCAACCTACCAACCTCATCATTCATACTTCTCAAGCCTTTAAATTTTTTAAGCACTAGAGCAATAAGCAAGAGCGTATCTATAGGGTTTTTGGACTTGGAGACCGAGTACTACTCAAAGCCTCTTAAAGAGTTGAATATTTTTTCATATCTTCATATTTTTCAAATACTATAAATCTCAAGGAAGAAAACTTTTTAGAGTATCCCCCTATCTTAGATCATGTATAGCATCGAATATTACCACAAGCGCGGGGCTACTTTGGTAATGTTACTACAAGCCCAGTGTCTAACATTTTGCTAAAACACGAGTACGTCTCAAGCTTATTACTCCGCTTTTGTTGGCAAGAATATAAGAATACATCAGCCAATAAGTATCGACACTAAGTCTACATAACCAATCATCTATGCAATGTACACATAATTTCTTCGATTATTATGATTTGCGCGGTATACTCGATTCACGGATTGAGTAATCGAATAATAAATAACTACTTGCAAAAACGAGGCATGAATATCCTTAAATCTACTTAACATAAGTATAATATGATCACGTACTCATGAAACTTGGTTCCTTTCCTATCAATTCTTAGCTAGGGACTCACAATTCTAAGGGTACGAGATACATAATATGGTATTTATTCAATTTTTTCAATCATGTGCCGTTTCATTCAATTTTCAATTATAACATAACATGGCTAAGTCTCCTACCCCCCACTTAAACATGGCATTGTCCTCAATGACAAAAATAAATGAGAATTTAAGAAAAAGACTTAGCTCGGAAACGGCTCTCAAGTAGATGCCAGAACATCGGAGTAATCCGCAGCACGTCGTGGAGAGACAGACATATCCTGCATAAGCAAACAAACTCCACGAAACCGTAAAATATCATGTCTATGGAAGTTATAAAATAATGTGGCAGTAATGAGGTATAAATACCTAAAAACAGTTTAAGCCACTTTATTTTATACAACCAATGACAAGGGAAACCAAAAAGAAAAATACTAAATAGAAAGAAAAATAAACAAGCAACTAAAGATGGTGGTCTTCATCTACAACCGCCACCGCCTAAATATTCTTAAAACCGGGTGGAGAAGACAAAGATCAAAAAGCATGACCCCATGTTGGAACACAAGAGGATGACTGGCTCACTATGTAATCAGTACAGTAGAAAAGAGAAACTTGGTAAGGTATAACAGATTGAATGCGACCTATTGGCTAAAGATAAAATTAAACACTTAACGTAGAAACTTCCCGCTTGCATTGGATATCAACAACTCAGGGAGATGTAGCTACTCCTCGAAATTACTAATAACCCAATGTATCACGTACAAGTCATAACCGTCATCAACAAGGTCTGAGTGGTGTGATAGTTCAGAACAAAACTTATCATCTAGAAATGCCGGAATAGACGGAAAAAATGTGAAAATTAAAACTTCCGGTAGAAAGATAAGTTGTACTTTGATCGAACCAAAAACCTTTAAAATCTAGCTAGGTTCAGAGCTACACTTCCCCCAACTAGGATCATGAAAATCAAAATGATAAAAGATAATCATTAAAGCTTAGCAATATATCAAATTCCGCAACACATAGGTATTGTGTAAACAAAATGGAGGTTGAGAATGTGATGGGTTTAGAAAAAGATACACATAAGGATGGGAAGAAAAGATAAAGGATGGGTAAGAAATTGTGTTTATGGGTGGGTTGAAAATGGTTAAGGCATTGAGATTGGGTGGGAGAGTGAAACGGATGGAAGAAAGAGAGGGGATGGTTAGAAATGTGAACTGTTGGGGCAGATTGGTGAGAGGATCGAAAAGTTTGAAGGTGAAAAAGTGTAAGGGAAAGATAAGGATAGTTGCAGAATGAATTGCGCACCACTTTGAATTTTCACTTGGATCACCATTCTAAAAGATTTTGGAAGTTGACCAAAATTGTTCTTGTTCACACCAATCATTCTCTGTTACATTTTCAATAATTCTCAAGCTCTCTTAATGCTTCCATCTTAAGATTGATTGCTAAATTTCCTTTTCTTTAGCAATTTCTCGACTCTCCTAAGAAACTCTAATTCACGTGGCCTATATTGAGTAAAAAAGTTTTGCACATCCTTAGCCCCATGGCCATCAGAACACGGCAAAATAAAAAACCTCAACATATGTCACGTTACTCTTATTTGACTCAAAGAAAACAAAACCTAAAATCCTAAAAAGAAATCCTAAGGGTTTTAAAGAAGTAGTTCTGAGTTTAAAGTCCTCAGCTCGACTTTCCAAAGGTATCCTTGTCAGTCATTATTCTTGGATCACTAGACTTTGACCCTCTGAGCACTATAAGAGGTGGGCCCATCGCTGTTGCAGATTAATACCCTTCCCTATGTTGTGAGACCTAGGAAACGACATTTATCCATACCATTTATACAAAGCTCTTACCTCGGCTCTCGTTTTAGGAATTAGTGAATTCTAAGAAACTCGGCTAAAATTATGGTTTTGGCCTTGACAATAAGAAACAATGAATCAAAGTACTCCGAATAAGGTCGGTTATGTAGGCAAGCCTACGCCGTCTTATTCGTTGGAACATATGTGACAGTTCAGGCCAATCCGTCAAGATTAAGCCCCGTTTAGCCCGAAAGCTTATCGGCTATGCTAAGTCTTGTTGAACTGCTGTAACGTACATCACACGTGGAGGGGAGTTGATTGAGCCGAAGCTCGTTTGAACTCGCCCAGCCATGGTTAAACCATTTCCGAACCTATGTACAAAGATTCTTCGATTTCTAAATTGTCACCCAAAGCGTAATCTCGTTTCTGTTTAAGGTGGGTTCACCGAGAAGCCATCACCATAAACATCAACGAAAGCAAAATATGGTGTTCTCTCAAAACTCAACGTCTTCTTTAGATTGCGAATGCTTAAACTACACAATTTGTTGCTCCCATGGCCAGTAGAAGCAATTTCATGCATAGGACCATGAGATTTTAACAGAACTACGAGGAACTCTTTATTCACTGGCTTCCTTCAACTACTACATGTTTCCCTACACCCTCTAGATGAGACAGATTTGGGGCAGAACCTTCCACACTAATAAAATTATTCTTACAAACCAACTCCGGGCTAAGATTCTTACTAAGATTCATGTATAGGCTAACTTATGCTCAAAAAACCAAAAGGTAATAAAACATAAGCAAAAAAAAGGTAGTACCTTGCCTTCAACATTGTACCATGAAGAATTTAAGCCCTAAAATTTATATTTTTCGGAGCCATCTTGGTGCTTTTAAGGTATTGCTTCCATCGCTTTTTCCATCTTAGATTCGTAGCTCCACATGTTTGCTGGGTTATTTTCTCAGCGCCCGCGAAAAATTATTGACTTGGATTATTGCTTCCCTGGTTTCTGCAAACAGAAGAAAAACAAAACAGACCGTAGACTGATTTTAACATGGTTTCCCATACTGCTATCAGACCTACGGATTAAACATACGGGGATAAACAGACACGCGAAATTCTAGACTCGAAAAACACAAATCAGAAAGTGTGTAAACAAAACAGAACAAGAACAAAACAAAACAAAAACAAAAAAAAAAAAAAAAATTATAAATTCTCGGTCGACCGAATGAGGTCTCTCGGTCGACCGAATAAATTTTTTATTTTTATTTTTTTTATTTTTTTTTTTATTTTTAGAATCTGGAATTTTCAGACAGAGCAGACAACCAGAGGGACTCAAAACGTAAAACCTGACTCTAAAACAGAAAAATTGACATGACTAAGAAAATTATTTATATATAAAATTGACCGTTGGTTCCCCGGCAACGGCGCCAAAAACTTGATGACGTGGTCAATCAGGTTATAATATACTTGACCACCATAAACCAATACTAGCAAGAGGACTAGGCCCATCGTAGTATAGCTATAGTGAATCAAGGTCGATCCCACAGGGAACCAATTGTGGATCATTTTATATACAAACAATTAATTAAACATGTCAAGGACATAGAGGCGGTCTACGACCAACATAAAACAAGAAAAGTAAAGACACGACTCGACACAACGTAATTAACCTCCCCAATTATAGTCTTCATCGTTTGGACCTAGATAATTTATATAATAAACTGAACTTATTAACTGTCAATCCGTTTGTATCTATCTTAGATTGGCTACGGGAGTCATCCTCTTTAACTTGACTTAGCACCGGTAGGTCACTAGATCACTGTGGTATTGTTACGTGACTTCGCCTTTTGGTGCCTCTATCTCATATAACTCACACGCTTACGACTCTAAGGATGCCGATATTAACCGTACACCTCGTCCAGGCAACATTCCTTTGGTTAGGCGTACTTCCTAAACGATCGCTCAAGCCCTCGTCCAACTAACAATTACCTTTTAGGTCTCATGCTAGTTTACGAACTACGTATAACTAGGTGACGTCAATTCCCTAATACAAAACCTACCTAGATCTCGCTGAAAGCCCCGGAAGATCATTCATGAGCCGACCTAGGAGCCCTATATTGGTATTTCCTAATCGTACGCTAATTAAAACTGACGAGCAACGTAGCCGTGGCCATACCTACTGAGATGATAAATTCTATTAAGTTAACCTAACCATAAAGACGTGGCTATTTAACGGATGAAAACAGGGCTCGGTCGACCGAATAGGTGGGCTCGGTCGACCGAGTGAACTCATTCGGTCACCCGAGTGCTTAACTCCCCAGATTTACATCCCTGAACGTATCTCTCAGCGTTTCATCATACGAACAGATTAAACAGAAAACTCGTAAAGAAATCATATAAACTACTTAGATACACATTAATTAAACCAAACAGATTCATGAATAGACGTTAAACATATGACGTAGGTTATGGGATCCTCATAGACAAGGCTTCGCCACATCCCTAACGTCATAGCCTAGATCTACATCATCTAGCTATGAATTAACTAACTCAAACGATAAAGCATAATTGGGAGGGATTAATTACTTGAAAGAAAGAGACGGAAAATAAAGGCTTACATATTGCAGCCCTTAAATTGCTTTGGAAACCTTCAATAAACTACATTGTATCAAAGCTATAAAATTGAAGAAAGAATGAAGGGATATGTTGGTGTATTTGGTGTGTATTACAATTCTCGTAGTCGCTTGCTTATATAGAGGTTTTTGCCGACTTAGGGTGGTTCTAGAAGATAAGCACGATTAAAGCCGAAAACCGACCCAAACCCGAGGCTCGGTCAACCGAGAGGTGACACTCGGTCGACCGAAGCATCAGGCTCGGTCGACCGAACCTAACTTTTCACGCGTCAATCGTTTTTCTCGTCTATCTTGTTCCCCATCGCACGCTTTCGTGTTGATCGATTAATCTCTCATTTATCTCTTGATTAATGCTCCGATTTTCTTCCTTCTTTATCTTGATATAATTGATTGAATGACATTAATCCTCTCGAGTTGTTGTGATCTGCAAAATCAATAATTATCACACAATAAATCGGCTTTAAATAATAAAAACAGCTAAATACCAATTTACATAATATAAATCACATAACATTAAATATTAAATATAAACATGTGATTTAATATGAAATATATATTATTAATCTCGATTTAAGGTCAATGTTGATGACTTTTACGGGTATAATTTGACCGTCATCACTCACACACTACTATCGGCTTTTGGGGCATCTCACTCCTCCTCGAAATCCGCCCGGCTCGTTGACCAGCGTCACAAGATTTCACATAAACATGTGAGTCTTTGAATAAAGTAGGCCAATAGAGACCACTTTGCAACACTTTCAACGCGGTCCTCTCTCCCGAAAAATGCCCCCCCACCTCTTTGTCGTGACAAAACGAGAGGGCACTCAACATTTCTTTCTCCGGGATGCATCTCCTCAAGATGCCATCCGTGCATAAACGGTATAGGTAATGGTCCTCTCACACGTATTTGTTAACCTCACTCAGAAACTTCTTCCTCTGGTTAGCATCAAAATCAGGGTCTACGAAACCGCACTCATGATAGATAACAAAAGAAGCAAACCACGGACTCCCCTCCTTACCAACTTTCAAGAAATTGCCTCTCTTTACCGGAACGATGGCATCTATGGCACAAAGTTGTTCATACGGGAAGGAGTCATCTATCTCTTTTTGAGCCCTAACCAACTTCTCACTAAGCTCCATTCTACTCAAGTGGTCCGCCACCACATTCTCACAACCTTTTCTGTCTCGGATTTCTAAGTCAAACTCTTGCAAGAGCAAGATCCACCTCAAGAGGCGGGGCTTGGCATCTTGCTTAGGAAAAAGATACCGCAAGGCGGCATGATCCGTATGTACTACCACACGAGAACCTATAAGATGAGATCTAAACTTATCAAAAGCTAAGACAACTGCCAAAAGCTCTTTCTCGGTGGTTGTATAATTCTGTTGGGCCGAGTTGAGAGTATGACTGGCATAAGCAATGGGCTTGAAGATCTTATCAACTTTTTGACCGAGCACCGAACCAACTGCGGTGTCACTCGCGTCACACATAAGCTCAAACTCTTGTTACCAATTTGGAGCAACCAAGATAGGCGTGGATATAAGTAATTGCTTGAGCAACAGAAATGCATCAATGCAAGCTTGGTCAAAGATAAATGGGACGTCTTTTCCTAAAGAAGGGTAAGAGGACGAGCTGTTTTAGAGAAATCTTTGATGAACCTACGATAGAACCCAACATGACCTAAAAAACCCCTAAGAGTCTTTAGGTTAGTAGGCATAGGGAGTTTAACTATCGCATCTACCTTAGCCTTGTCAACTTCTATACCCTTGCTAGATATCTTATGTCCTAAGACTATCCCTTCCGTGACCATCAAGTGACATTTCTCCCAATTTAGCACCAAATTCGTCTCCTCACATCTACTCAACACCTTTTCTAGATTATCTAGACACTCCTCAAATGAATCACCAAAAACGCTAAAATCGTCCATAAAGACTTTCAAGAATCTTTCAATCATATCCGCGAATATGGCAACCATGCACCGTTGGAATGTCGCGGGTGCATTACACAACTCAAACGGCATTCTACGGAAGGCAAAGGTGCCATAAGGACAAGTGTAGGTAGTCTTTTCTTGGTCCTCTAAGTCCACATGTATTTGGTAATACCCACTAAACCCATCAAGAAAGCAATAGTAAGCGTGACCACTCACTCTTCCTAACATTTGATCAATAAAATGGAGGGGGAAATGGTCTTTACGGGTTTGGTCATTCAATTTTCGATAATCAATACAAATTCTATGACCACTTACCAAACGCATAGGAACCGCCCCACCTTCTTCGATGATTTGGATTGTGATGCCTCCCTTCTTTGATACCACTTGAGTGGGGCTTACCCACTTGCTATCCGAGATGGCATAAATGATCCCAAACTTTAACATTGTGACCACATCCTTCCTCACAGCCTCTTAGAGATGTGGATTAAGTATTCTTTGAGGTTGCCTTACCGGCTTCGCTCCATCCTCTAGAATAATCTTGTGTTGACAAATGGTGGGACTTAGTCACACATCTTCCACCTAAAAGCACGCTTGTGCTTCTTAAGCATTTTCACCAACTTCTTTTCCTGCAAAGCCGTTAGTGTAGCAGAAATAATCAAAGGAAGTAAATCATCATTTTCAAGAAAATCATACTTCAAATGAGGTGGGAGGGCTTCAATTTCAAGTCTGTTTGTGGGTCTTCAATTGATGGCTTCTCTAGTTCTCCTTCAAGACCAAGATCAAACTTTTTGCTCCATTCTTCACCAACGAAAGCCGTCTCTTCTAGCTCCATTGCTTCTCTTCTCAACTCTTCATCTTAATCAAGCACCGTGCTCGCTCTCGCCACGCATTCATCAAGCTTATCCTTATATTCCTGCATGTTAATATGTTCTACAACGCAAGAATATACATCATCAATTGAAAAACAGTCCTCGGTCTCATCCTTTGGATGTTTCATGGATTTATAGACATTTAAGGTCACTTTCTCCTCACTAATTCTCAAGGTAATATCACCACTAACAACATCTATTACGGTTCTCCCGGTATTTAGAAAAGGACGTCGTAGCAATAAGGGCGTTTTGGAGTCCATCTCCATATCAAGCACCACAAAATCTATCGGGAAGGCAAATTTATCCACTTTCACTAAGACATCTTCTATGACTCCCATAGGCTCTCTTATAGATCTATCCATCATTTGTAGGGTCATACCCATTGGCTCCAATTCTCTTAGGTTGAGGCTTTCATATATAGCCCTAGGCATTAGGCTTACACTAGCCCCTAGATCACACAAAACGCTAGGGAACTGAGTCATACCAATGGTAATGGGGATAGTGAAACTACCTTTATCTCTCACCTTTGAGGGAATCCTAGACTTAGCATCAAAGATAGCGGAGCACTCCTCATTCAAGCATACAACCTCTTGCATCTTATGTTTACTTGCCAACAAACTTTTTAAAAACTTGCAATAGGCGGGCATATTGGCGAGTGCTTCCAAGAATGGGATAGTCACATCAATTTTTTGCAATATTTCAATGAACCGGTTTTGTGCTTTATTCAAGCAACTTTGCCTATGGTTCTTTGGGGGATAGGGAAGAGTGCTCAAATCGAAATCTTTAGAGGGGGAGGAATCATACCTTTCTTACCTTTGGCACGTGGGGAAGACGGTTCCTTCATCGGCTCTTTCCCTTCTCTTCTCATAGGCTCATCCTCTTTAATGTCAAGCACTATGTAATCTCCTCTCGCTTGAGCCTCTTGTCTCTCAACCTCCTTTTTCTTCACATACTCTTCATTATCTTCACAATCCTTAACTTCTTCAATGTCACCATCCATTGCCCCTTTTTCATTCTCAATATCAACTTTCCTTGCTTTAGTTCCCATAGGGCCTTCTTTTCACCACTAGTGCCTAACTCCTTACCACTCCTCGTTGTGATGGCGCTTACATTCTTTGGATTTCTTTCGGTGTTGCTCGGTAAGCCACCCGTTAAGTGCACATTTTCAACCACTTGGCTTAGTTGATTCTCAAGATTCTTGATGGCGGAACCATGTTTGAAGTTCATCTCAACCATTGCCTTGTTCAACTCCGTAAAATTCTTGTTCATTAGTTTCGTAAGGGCGTCGTTTGAGCTCTTTTGAGGTAGTGGGGCCAAAGGAGGAGGGTGTTGATAAGTGTTAGATCCTTGTTGATAGTTCCCTCCTTGTTGCCTTTGGTGTGGCGGTTGGTAGAATTGAGATTGCCCTTGAGATAATTGGCCTTGCCATTGTCCTTGGCCTCGATTTTGATTGTGCTTGTAATCTTGATTTTGGCCTTGGTTTCGGTTCCAATTCGAGTTATTATTCATCCAAGAGCCTTCATTTTGATTTCCATAGTTCCCTCCTTGACCTTGACCTATAAAGTTAACATCTTATGGTTCCTCATACGGTACCCCACCTTGTTGTTCCCCTATATGTTGGCTTTGGTGGGCGCTTTGCAATTGAATTTGACTTTGATCTTGGGGTCCCGCATTCCACGGTTCAAGAGAACAGACATTCATGTGATGATTGGTGCTTTTTGAGTGCTATACTTGCTTAACAACCCGCATTCTTTAGCCGAATGCTCACATCCACAAATTTGGCATACTACCGCTTTCTTGCCTTCTGTCTCAAGATTCTTCATCTTTACTTCCATTTGCATCATCTTATTGTACAAGTCGCTCTCTCTTTCTTCGCTTACCGACTTAACCTCACTAAGTACTCTTAGGAGCTCTCCTATTTGCCGAGACGTATTGCCTTGACGTTTCCGCAATCTTCTCAATTTGGTTCATAGCTTGGTCGGGCATTTGATTCATAATGTCTCCATTACATGAGGTATGTAGGGTGCCTTGAGGTCTCGGCTCTAATGCTCGGAAGAAATAGTGTACTATCTCCCACGTTTGAAATCCATGGCCCGGACACTCTCTTAGAAAAGTCTTGAAACGGTCCCACGACTCAAATAACGGCTCTCCTTCATAAGAATTGAATGTTGAGATGGCTTCTTTCATGTCAAGGGTTTTCGAAGACGGGAAGTATTTGAGCAAAAATATGTTCACCACTTCTTCCCATGTATGCAAGGAATCATGTGTTAAAGAATCGTACCAACTCTTGGCTTGGTCTTTTAAGGCAAAAAGAAACAACATGAGCTTCAAGGCTTCTTTACTCACCCCATTTATCTTCGTTGTATGTACCACTTGGATAAAATGATCCAAGAAACTATGAGGGTTTTCCGTTGCGGTTCCCCTGAAAATTGCATTGTCACCAAGTAAGTTGATCACGCTTTGCCTCAACTCCATATTGTTTATGGAAACTAGAGGAACTCTTATCGGACTATGACCCGCTCTACCGGCCGGCGTCATAACATAATCCCTACATGTACGAACTCTCGCATTGGATCCTTGGCCTTGAGCTTGAATATGCAACCCCGCTTGATTGCCAACATTCTGATTCATTTGATTAAACCCTTGAGGATTATAAGCTTGATACCCCTGTTGAAACTGAGGCGCTTGTTGATTCGGATTAAAACCTTGAGCAAAGACTTGTTGATATGGGTTGATTTGTCCCATTTGTGCCATCATATGGTGGTATTGATTCATAAAGTTTGGGTCCATTTGCAGGAAATTATTGGCTTGGAAGCCACCTTGATTCTGTGGAACACCATTAAACTGTGGAACTTGACCATTACCAACTTGAGCATTCGCTTGATGGACTTCATTACCATGTTGACCATTTCCTTGGCCTTATAGATTGACTTGAGGAAGACGACCTTGATTTGGCAATTGACCATGCTCTAAATCATCATTATTCACTTGGTTACCATCGTTGACCAATGGTGGGTTTTGAATAGCTAACCCATCCAGTCCAATAACTGTAGTTTGAGCACCTCCTTGATTATTATTTGAGGTATCACCGGTGGTGTCTTGATTCAAGAACCCTAAGATTTCACCTCCACTAGGTGATTGAGCCATGTTCAACTCCGCGGAACGTAAATTTTCCCTTTCAAAATACGATACCAAAGCTCCTACTCTTTGACCTCTTCTTCGTTGTCCGTTTCTTCTTCTAGCGTAGGCTACAATATCTTCAAAGTATGGTTCAAGTGGTACCCCGGAGCGTCGGGTCATACGCTATAAAACTAAAACAACAACAAAAATAGTTAACTAAAACCTAGGCCTAAGCCTTCGGATCACTCGTAAGATATCACAAATAGCACACAATCCCCGGCAATGGCGCCATTTTGATGAGCTAAAATTTACCCCAACAAAAAAATTTATAAAGACTCAAAACCGTGGGTAAACTAACTCTCTAACCGGCAGTGTACCGGGTCGATTGCTAGCATAGCTACAAGAGTACGAGGTCGAACCCAAAGGAATATGGTTGTGAATACCAAAGCAAACTTGAAACTTAGTCTAGGCGATCCATATTTAAGGTGTCTTATAACTAGAACGACAATTAAGCATTTCAATTAACAAGTCTAAAGATAAGAGAAGAAAAAGAAACTACTAAGAGGATTAGATTAAGGATTACGAGCATAGCCGAACCACGATCCCACTAGTTACTTATGCCCCATCGAGTGACTAAACCGGCAGTGTGCATATACCGACCAACCATAACCAAATGTGCTTAACGATTATTCAAGGGTAAAGGTTTCTAAATTGGTGATGTTATCTGAACAACTCTCCTTCATCACCCTATGCTAGGCTAACCAATTCCCCCTTAGGCTAACCAATTCCCCCTTAAGGAAACCGGCAACCCCAACACGATAAGCTCTAAACCGATTAAACGTTAAAACGAGTAACCTCACTTTGGGCCCGGGCTTAACAACTAAGCCGGGTCTACTCCGCGATCCTAGAACCCCTTTTCCCACATCTCTCTATCTGAACAACTCTTTAGATTGATGTGTGTGACTTTGACCTAGATGATCAATCTAGCCCAAATATGTTAAAACAAGTTCTAAGACAAGAATAAATCATTAAAGCATGAAAATAAGCACTACCCACTCCCTATTTCATCAATCTAGAGACATTTCACTAATGTTCACATGATTCAACTATGTTAAGGATTTAGCTACTCATCATAGATGTTAAAGCATACAAGGAGCAGTAAATTAAAGACATAATAAGAGAAAGAGAAGAGAAATTTACCATAGAACTAAATAATTTGAGATTGAAATCCAAAAAGTACAACTTAAGGAAGTAATTAAAAGGTGGTCTCTTAGTGTTTGGAATAGAAATCTAAGCTAAGAAATGGAAAGATTGAGCTGAGATTATACTACTTTAAGCTAAAAGAGAGTATTCCAAGCTATTACAAAAATCGGAGTCAAAAGGGGTAGGGTTTTGCTAGGAAAAAGACTTGGATGTTGAAATGGTCTAAGATTTGGTATTTATAGGTGGGAAAAAACTGCAGATTTTCGTCTTCAAAATGCACGTTTGGCTGTTGTAAACCGGTATTTCGCTTGGTCAAACGGGCATTTAGCATAGGGCAAACGCACGTTTCGCTTCATTTCTGGGCAGGCTCTGGCTTGGTCATCAAATGGAACGCGCGTATAAGGTGGCTTGAAACGCGCGTTTAGAGAGCTTGAACTCTGTCCAAAATCGTGCTTTTGAAACGCCAGTTTGGGGAGTTCAAACGCGCGTTTGACCCCCAATTGTTACAAAACTTCATCTTTTCTCCCTTTTGATCACTCTTATCGTATTGATCATACTTATCACCATGAATCATCACCTTCTGGGTCCTCGAGGCACTAATACCCTACAACATCATGAACGACCAAAACAACCAAATGATTCCGTAGGGTAAAAGTGCTCAGGATTAGGTTTAATATCAATATAAATGGGTAATAAACCATCAAAGTGATGGATTTACTCCCCGTGCTATAAACTCACGATATTACCCCAAAAACGGTCTAAACCACCCAAAAACATGCTAAACGTGTGGTAAACGGGGGTAGAAAATGCACCGGAATCACGTAAAGTTGACTCCCATCACTCGTCGTGGTTTGGAACTTATTGGAGATTCCTTCCAAGGATCATCTACCCAAGGCATAGAGATGGACAGAGACATAGCAAATGCACAAGTTGATCAAGGGCATGAAGACGCCCCAAACCAAGAACAAAACCAAAACCTCCATATCCTTAATCCACCAAATCCCAACACGATAACGAAGATCCACACCACCATCTTTACAACTTTGAGGAATTGTGTAATACGACCAAGAGTCAAGGTAATAGAGAGTTCACGAGAATGTCTATGTTTCCTTTCTCCTTGGATGGGAAGGCTAAGGATTGGTTTATGTCACTCCCTCACCACTCTTTGACAAGTTGGGAGGAAATCCAACTTGCATTCTTGAAACAATACTTCACTCCGGGCCGGAATTTGGAATTGAAAGTTGATATTACTAGTTTTAAACAAGATGAACATGAATCCCTTGAAGTTGCATGAGAACGGTTTAAGAGGTTGTTGAGAGCTTGTCCCGACCATGGTTATCCGTTGAACATGCAAATTCAGTTTTTTTGTCGAAAGCTTAGAAAGGAATCCCGAGCCGATGTAGACCAAGCATGCAATGGTTCGTTGATGATGGGTGCAGCTCAAGATGTGTACGATGCTATGAGATGTTTGCACAAAACAACCGTTTGTGGGAAACCGGTTCGAGCACAAGAAAAGTTGCTTTTGTAGGAGAAGCTACCGCTCAAACCGAGGTGTTAGCTCAATTAGCCTCTCTCAGCAAGAAATTTGATGAAATAAAGGGAAGTAAGAGTTTGGAAGGCAATACTTCTAATGACATGAGTAGTGGGGAAATGAAAAATGAAGACTATGCACAATTGGAGACAAGTGACTCCGGTGATTATTCTAATGAAGAAGTGAGCTACATGCAACAACACCGAGCACTACACAATGCTTACTCCAATTCATATAATACATTGCAATGAGATTTTCCTACTCAACGTTGGTCTCCGAACCCGAAGAAGAAAGCATCACCTTTCATCCCTCAACAAAAGACTTCCTTCAATACCAACCCTCCAACCCAAAATTTCCAAAACCATACTTCATACCAACCGTCGCAACAACCTACACATTCTTATCAACAACGTCCTACACAAAACATCCCAATCACTCAAACTTCAAGTTCAACTACGGAAAAGGAAGAAAGATTGGAGAAGTTGATGGAGAATCTTATGGGTGTTGTTTCGACTCAAGCTGCAAATATGCAAACGATGATGTCTTCTATAGGCACAATGACCAAGGATGTGGGTACTTTGAGAACGTCCATGAGCGGTCATGATATGAGAATGAAAAACATAGAAGCATTCGTGCGTAACATGGAAGAGCACTTGAGTAGAGAAGGTGAGAGGAATGCTAGTAGACCACCGGGCGGTTTACCAAGTAACACAGAAAGAAATCTGATGGGAGTGAATGCCATTATAACCCGAAGTGGAAGATTTTGTGGAAATCAAGAGTTTTATGAAAATCAAGTGGAGAACGAGGTTGAGAATGATTTGCACAACACCGATGAAGAGAAGGAATTGAGTGAAGAAGAGGAGGAAATTGTTGATGAGTTTTTGCAGAAAGACGGATATGTCAATGTAGAGAAAGAGGATGAGGATTGGGTGAAAGTCCCGAGGATTTTGAAGAATCCGAGAGCAATTGATTTGAGGACTCTTTTTAAGGAACATGTATCATTCGCGCCCGCCGAGGCAGATTTGGCGCACGCCAATGATCACTGTAGACATTCAAAGAGTTTTGGGAAAAAATTGACGTGCGCCAATCAGGACCGGCGTACGCCAAAGGAGAACCCAATGAAGGTATGACGCATGCCAAAGATGTTTCGGCGCGCGCAAATACCAAGCAAACCAACTCTAAGAAAGGCAAGGAAAATGTGGTACGTACCGAGAATGAATGGCGACCACCGGCAGCTCAAACATTGAGGAAAGCGTCCAATGATTCATCTAGCGGCAAAGGGAAGGAAGGTATGAACTCCACTCCTATAATTATTGATATTGAGTCATTATCTTACCCTCCTAGGGAAGAAATTAAGAAGAAAAAGCTAAATAAGAAGTATGCTCGCTTCCTTGACACGTTTCGACACATAAATGTTGATATTCCAGTCATAGTAGCACTCACTAGCATGCCTGTGTATGGTAAGTTTTTGAAAGATATTCTCACTAACAAGAAGCAATTAGAGGAATATGAGAACATTTGTCTCAATGAGGAATGCTCCGCCGTGTTGCAACATAAGCTTCCACCTAAGCTTAGAGACCCCGGGAGTTTTACCACCCCGTGCAAATTTGGGGGCTTTTTGTTTAAGAGGGTGCTTTGTGACCTTGGCGCTCGCATTAACCTCATGTCTTACAAGGACTTTATCAAACTAGGAATAGGAAAGTTGAAGAACACTGAGATGACTCTGCAATTAGCAGACAGGTCAATAAAACGCCCTAAGGGAGTCATAGAAGATGTGTTATTGAAGGTCGATAAGTTTTACTTCCCAGTTGACTTTGTGGTTATGGATATGGAAGAAGGGTATTCAACACCCCTTATTCTTGGTCGTCCATTCCTAGCCACGGGAAGGACGATGATCAATGTTCAACATGGAGAATTAATTTTGAGAGTTATTGAGGATGAGGTCACATTTAATATTTTCAAATCTATGAAGCATCCGTACAATTCAAGAGAGTCGTGTTCCTTTGTTGATGCATTGTCTTTTGCTTGTATGGAGAATACTAACGTGCAGATCTTTGAAGACAAGCTTGAGGAATGTTTGGCCTTGTCTGTCTTTGACAGTGAAAGTGATGATGAGGAGATGCAAGTAGTGATTTCTTATTTGGATGCCGGTCGTACATTCAAAACCATGGCATCGATATCTATAATTGGAGCATGATGGCCCACTATTGAAACCTTCAGTAGAGGAGCCGCCAAAGAATCTTGAGTTGAAAACTCTACCTCCTAACTTGAAATATGCTTTTATTGAAAGTGATAATCTCCTTCCTGTTATTATTTCTTCGTCACTAACCGATGTGCAGGAAGACTTGCTGTTGAGGATGCTTAGGAAACATAAGTGAGCATTTGAATGGACTGTAGCTGATATTTGGGGAATTAGTCCTGAGATTTGTGTTCACAAGATTATCGTCAATGAAGATGCCAAGCCATGTGCTCAACCACAACATCGTTTGAATCCCAATATGCAAGAGGTTGTCAATAAAGAGGTCATCAAGTTATTGGAGATGTGTATTATTTTTCCGATATCTGACAGTGAGTGGGTTAGCCCTACTCAAGTTGTGCCCAAGAAGAGAGGATTTACCGTGAAGGAAATGGATAAACATGAATGGATTCTGACAAGGGAAGTCACAGGTTACCGCATGTATATAGATTTTCGACGACTCAATGACCATACCAAGAAGGATCATTATCCACTTCCGTATATCGTCCAGATGTTGGAGCGGTTGTGTGGGCATAAATTCTATTGCTTTCTTGATGGTTATTTGGGCTATCTACAGATATTCATTGCGGCAGGAGATAGAGAAAAGACGACTTTCACTTGTCCTTACGGAACGTTTGTCTACAAAAGAATGCCGCTTGGTTTGTGCAACGCTCCGGCTACATTCCAAAGACGTATGACTGCTATTTTTTCGGACATGGTAGAGAGATTTTTGGAAATCTTCATGGATGATTTCAGTGTTTTTGGGCAATCTTTTGAGGAATGTCTCTCTCATTTGGAGCGTGTGTTACAGCGATGTGAGGACACAAATTTAGTGCTCAATTGGGAAAAGTGTCATCTTATGGTATCAGAAGGTGTTGTGTTAGGCCACTGAGTTTCTAATGAAGGTATAGAAGTGGACAAAGCAAAGATCAAACTGATTGAGAAGTTGCGCCCACCGGTTAATTTGAAGACTTTGAGAGGATTTCTTGGGCATGCTGGTTTCTATAGACGTTTCATTGCCGATTTTTCTCGTATTACCAAACCTCTCAGTCATCTTTTTGAGAAAGAAGTACCATTTGTTTTTGATGAAAAGTGTATAGAGGCTTTTGAGACTTTAAAGTGAAAGCTGGTTAGTGCACCCGTTTTAGTAGCACCGGATTGGAATCTACCTTTTGAGTTGATGTGTGATGCAAGTGATTTTGTAGTTGGGCCGTACTTGATGTTAAGGGTGATTTTATACGTTTTATAGGGATATATTTGATGTCAATTTCCCCCATATCTGGATGTTTTTCATAGAAATCGAGCTTTATATCGAATTATTGAGCAAGTGAGGTTTTAAATGGTTTATTCGCAAAATTAGTTAAATTATGCGTTTTATTGTTGATTTCATGTTTATTTGGATATTATTACATTTTGCGATGTTTTTGATGTCATGTAGATGCATATTCTCGACCCAAAGAATGATCAAATGAAGATCAAGTTCGAATTATATGATAGAGAGGAGATAAAGTTGGAATTTGATAAAGGATAGAGAAGGAAGGAAAGGATAAAGATGAAGAAATCAAGTTGTTGATCCAGCTGAACTGGCGTCCAAGTCCCGTCCAGGATGGACGGGCGTCTAATCATCCAAACGGGCATCCAAGGGAGGAAGTTGATTCAGAGAGTTTGGATGCTGAAGTGGATGGGCGTCTGAAGCAAGTCCAAGGCACCTCGGACGGGCATCCAACAAGACGGACGGGCGTCCAACAAGACGGACGGGCGTCCTTAAGCCGACATCAGCACAGCCGCCTCAGTTTTCTATAAATATCAGCGCGTATTTCAACCTTAATAATACATTATTGAGACCTATTGATACACAATCATTAGGAGAAAACCCTAGGCGGCCCCAGCCCCCTTTGGGGAGGCTAGGGTTGCGATTTTTCTTGTTTTTATTTCCGTTTTCTTTTGTTTTGTTGCTGTTTTATGCTGAATGCTTGGAGGCTGAGCAATTGTTCAAACCATGTGAATCCGTTTCAGCAGGTTCTTTATTTTCAATCGAGATTTGTTTTGTGAATTTGGTTAAAGTTGTATCTTTTCTATGATTATATGTTTATGCAATCGATATCGAAAGATGAATTGTTATTGATGTTTACCGTATGACGAGAGTCGGTGTAAACCTTAGATCACCATAGGAAAGATGGGATTTTTAATCTTGACATAACGAGAGTTGATAGGTTGAATATCTAGGTTGCTAGATTGAGAGATCTTACACCTTGGTTTGAGAGCGTCAATCTTATATATCGAGAGATGAGAGATTGATAGGCGAATTATCTACGAGAGTAGAAATTCATACCTTTGATAGGTGAACCACATTTTTAATTAGATCATCACAAGACAACTTTAGAGAGGAAATTAAGGGTTGCGGGATCGGTGGATAATTACTTGTTCAATTGTTTAATCACCATGATCATCGTTTTTATTGTTTTTTCTCGTTTATAGTTTTATTTATTTATTATCGCTTTTATCCTTCCTGGCTTTGGACTGACAATCCTCTGTCCAGTTTATCTTTTCGTTTTTTTTAGTTTAGGTTTAGTAATAATTAGTAGTAACAATCTTAGGAAAATAAATGAACTAGATACCCCGATTCCCTGTGATCGACTCCGGTATTAATCGCTATACTACGATCCCTACACTTGGGGAATACCGGATTTATAAATATTATTACTTGTTTGTTTTGTTAGATAAATCCGTGACACTTGACCAACGTCATGGCAAGGTACTTAAAGCCATTTATTATGCTTCTCACACGTTGAACTCCGCTCAAATTAACTATGCAACAACCGAGAAGGAATTACTTGCAATAGTGTTCACCCTCGACAAGTTTAGATCTTATCTCGTTGGTTCCAAGGTCATTGTCTATACCGACCTCGCAGCCTTAAAGTACTTATTGAACAAGAAAGATGCTAAACCGAGTTTGCTCTGATGGATTCTCCTGCTCCAAGAATTCGATATCGAGATTAAATACCAAAAGGGTAGTGAGAATGTCGTGGCGGACCAATTAAACCGGTTGAATTTCATTGAAGAAGAAGGGAAACGAAGAGAGATTCACGACTATTTCCCGGATGAACAACTCATGATGGTGGATGCTCCCCCAACAATGCATATCATTCATATTGGTTCAAAACCGAAGGAGAGCTCACCGTGGTTTGCTAATATTGTAAATTATTTGTCGAGTGAGTATGTTCCACCTACTTGGACATGGCAAAAGAAGAAAAAACTCTTTCACGATTTGAAATTCTACTATTAGGGAGAAACCGAACCTTTTTAGGAGGTGTTCGGATGGCATCATTAGGAAATGCGTTACCGATTGTGAAATTTCGAGCATACTCTCTTTTTTCCATGGTCAAGATACCGGAGGCCACCATGGAGGGTGGAAAACAACATACAAAGTTTTGCAATGCGGATTCTATTGGCCTACACTTTACAAAGATGCACATCGTTTTGCACGATCATGTGTTGCATGCCAAAAGTGGGGAAATGTATCCAAGAGGTATGAAATGCCCCTCCCACCAATTTTGGAGTGTGAGATATTCAATGTTTGAGGCATCGACTTCATGGGCCCATTCCCTCACTCATTTGGTAATAAATTCATTTTAGTAATGGTTGATTATGTTTCTAAATGGGTTGAAGCGCAAGCCTACCCCACTAACGATTCTAAGGTAGTGTTGAAATTCCTAAAGAAAAATATTTTCACTAGATTTGGCACTCCCCGAGCTATCATTAGTGACCGTTGCTCACACTTTTGCAACAGACCATTCACTAAACTTTTTGAGAGTTATGAAGTGAAACACAAAGTCAGCACACCGTATCACCCACAAACAAGTGGGTAGGTTGAAGTGTCAAACCGAGAGGTAAAACGGATTATTGAAAAAATGGTGGACACTAACCGTAAGAATTGGTCGGTGCGGCTTGAGGATGCACTTTGGGCTTACCACACCGCTTTTAAGACAACTATTGGTTGTTCACCATACAGGTTAGTTTTTGGCAAATATTGTCACTTGCCCATTGAATTGGAGCACTGAGCTTATTGGGCTATTAAGTTTCTTAACTTTGACCTTAAGCTTGTAGGTGATCATCGGTTGCTCCAACTCACCGAGCTTGACGAGTTTCGCCTTGATGCATACGAGAACGCCCAAATTTACAAGGAACAAACCAAGTCATTTCATGAAAGGAAGATCCTTGATCGAGAGTTCCATGTAAATGATAAAGTGCTCTTGTATAACTCACGATTGAGATTGTTTCCAGGCAAGCTTAGATCCAGGTGGACAGGTCCATTCATTGTTACAAAGGTGTATGCGTCTGGTGCGGTTGAACTTACAGATGGAAAAACAACTTTCATAGCAAATGGTCATCGTATCAAACATTTCATTGAAGGAGAGAGCATACCTCAAGAGGAGGTGATGTTTCTCGAAGATCCCCCATTAGACTGAAGAATTGCATAGTCTAGCTATAGACTATAAATTTAGAACACCACGGGTACTATCTTTCGATTTACTTACTAAGCATTATCTTTTGGTTGGCTTATTTTCTTAATTGCTACGTGCTTAGGTGGGTAGTTGTTAGTAGTGTCTCAAGTTGATAATTTGTATAATTCTATTCTCTCTACCGTATAATCTAGTCGAGCCACCGACGTAAAACAACAGCGCTACCGGGAGGCAGCCCGTTATTTGATAAATTGCAATCATTTCATTACTATTTTGATCAGTTTGGTGAACATTGGTAGTTTTTAAACTTGGGAACTTGTGGAAACTATTTGGCGCGCGCCAAGGGTGCAAAGGTTACTGTAGACATACTGCGAGTTTTAGGCGTTTTGGTGGTGCGCGTCATTTTGTCCTTGGCGTGAGTCATTCAGTAGTTGTTTAAGGATTGGCGTGTGTCAATAGCCCTTGGCGTACGTCATTGTGGCGGTTTTTGAATTTAAAACGGTTCTTCTTTTCTCTCTCTCCTCCATAATTCCCATTATCATCGAAATTTCACTCCATTTTCTCCATATTTGATCAGTTTTTCCACCATCACCACACAATTTACTCCATTCATCAAAACCCCTCACACCCTCCTACTTTCTCCATTCTTTCTCTCCTTCTTGTTCATTATAGTGAAGGACTCCATTTTGGTTTCAAGGCATCTTCTGCAATTCCGGCCAACTCCATATTTTCCGGCGACCTCCATTTCTGCCTGTGGTGTTTTTAAATCCAACAAGGTACTTTGGCTTAGTCCTCCTCTTTCAATTTCATTTCTTTTGATTATTTTATATTTTGAGTTGATTGAATCCGGAGGAAGGGCTGATTGTTGTTTCTGCTGTATTGTTGGATTGTCGTGAACCCGTAGCTATGTCTGAATCATCTACTCGTAGTGGTAGTCATCAAGGTGACCAGAATAAGATAAGTAAAACTCCAGCCATTAGTGACCCTAATGCACCCGAACGACCCCGAACACCTACCTCGCCTGAGTCAGTTATTTCTTTCCCCTCGACCACCTTTGGCAGGAAGGCCAAGAAACACTTTGTCACGTATTTCAGTCAGTGTACATTGCATTTTGAGCGAGGAATAGAATTTAAGTCGGTTAGTGCTAGGATTCAGAAAATCATTAAGGATCGTAAGTGGGAGAATCTAGCAGCCAATCGTACTTCTACTGTCAACGGCACCGTTGTGGCTGAATTTTATGTCAATCTTGCCGCCGACCCTACTAAGGCAACCAAGGGTACATTCCTAGTTCGTGGTAAGGATGTCCCTTTTTCGGTTAAGGCCATCAATGATTTCTTTGGTATTCCCGACGTCACGGCTGAGACCACTTTTTCTAGCGTGTGGAAACTAAGTGACGAGGGCAATCTCTTTGCCAAGGCCCAGGAGGCTAAGACTTACCTGTGCTCATCTGCTACTTGGGTAGACAAGCATTTTAAGTATGGCAAAGCAATCAAGGATGTGAGGGTGATGAAGCATTTCATTAGTCACAATATCATTCCTTCTAATAAAATCAATACTTTCAATTTTCCTGAGGCTTGCCTAGCCCTTGCCATCTTCACTGGCGTGCCTATGGACGGCGGGTACCATATATACCAGGGAGAGGTGGACTTTGCTCTGAATCGCCGTGTAAATGGCAATATGCCCCTTCCTTGGCTGATTCATGAGCTTTGTGACCGAGCTCAGTCCCTAGTTGGTCCGGTGATACCTTGTTTCCTCCTATCAACCTCTTGATTGGCCCTAATATCTCAGAAAATGTCAAGCAGCCCACTCCCTCTCCTGATGTTCCTCTCCCGGCTAGTGGTCCATCTTCGGTTGACGTCCCTACCTCCGGTCAGCCTGTCCCTTCACGTCCTCCTATTCGTGATTCCGCTGTGAGGCCTAGGTTTGAGTTCCTTGAGTCGAGATGGCGGCTATGCGTGGAGCATTGGTGGCGTCCGACACCAATTCTAGATTAGGATTTGATAGTGTGTTGAGAGGTTTGAATGATTTGCGATTCGGTTCCCGTCGTCACCGTTCTTTTGTTGAGACATGTAATCCCAAGTATGCGGATCGGGCAGAGGACTTTGATTCGTGTGCTGAGGATCCTTACCCAATCCCTACTTGGATTCCACCTTTCCCTGTTCCCGTTAGGACCCCACCGTATTCCATGGCTCCGGGTAGTGTTTCTATTTTTTCATCTATAGGTACAAGTTCGGTTAGCACTGGTTTTGCTGCGCTTGCTGGGCAAAGTTTGACAAGTTCGATGATTACGTCCACTGGTGACGGGGTTGGTAGTTCGACTTTCCAGTCTATGCTTTCTTCTGCTTTCCCTGATGATCCTATCCAGATGCTGTCCAATCCTTATGCTGCCGAGTACCATGGCACTAGCTTGTTCCATCCTACGACTTTTCCTTCTCCCAGTTCACTTACTCCTTTGGATGCCGGTATGCTACTAGATGAAGACGATGATGATGAGGAGCTTCTTCATGCTTCTACTTATGTTCCTACCTCCACTACCAATGTTGATTAGTACTTCTGTCCACCAAACTTTATTAGTAATTTTGTTTTTAGCCGCATGTGGCTATGGTAATTTTGTAGTCTTTTGTTGTTTTGCTGAACTATTTTGTTATTTGGTACCGTTTGAATGTTGCAAGTGTTGTTTTGCTTTTAGGAATGTTGCACTGTACTTAGTTTGTGATATTAGTATGACTAGCACTCTTTGTGTTGGAAATTGAATTTGTATTCTCCCCATTCTTGTGTGATTATCTGTGCTTAGCTCATTGTGTAGCGATAGTCTATCCTTGGGTGATTTCATACTTCCTGAGTTTCAGTCCATTTCCTGGCACTTTGGCCCTGCGTTAGTATACTTCTGGCGTGAGCCAGTAATTTCTGTACTTTGGCGTACGCCATCCCCTCTTGACGCACGCCACTTCGCTTCAGCACACTTTGCACACAAACGACGAAACTGACATGCGTCAGAGTACTTTTGACGCAAGTCAACTGACGTGACAACCAGCTGTCACGCCTCTACCGCCACAGAACCCTAGCCTTCAGCTTTTGTCCCCTTGACGCACGCCAATGTCGGTTTGGCGCGCGTCACTAACGCGTTTTCTGCCACATACTGACCATCAAACCCTAATTTTATTCTTTTTACCCACCCCTCCTACTCAAATTTATTCACCATCATTTTTCTCTCTTTTCCATATTCCCTCTCTATACTTCTTCTTCTTTCACTTTTACCATGTCTTCTCCTTCGGAAGACCGCCCCGTTCTTTTCTACGATGTAGCCGGTGCTGACGCTGTGCACAACTATATCGAGTTGTTCAGCCATTCCCTATTCTTTTTGAGCAGGGTATCGAATCTAAAAAGCTAGAGGGGTACTCAGACTACCGCATAGAGTGGGAGGTTGGAATCGATTGGTCGCACCACCTCGGGGACAAGTCAACGAAACTGTCGTTCGTGGGTTCTTTGCCATGTTATCCACTGTGCCCGAAGAAAGGTCTACTAATACTGTTATGGTTCGTGGGATTGAGGTTCCATTCCATTGGATGGACATCAACAATGTTTTCCGCCTTTCTTCGACCACCGTTGCACCCCATCAGCACTATGAGATCAAGTGTAACCTCTCCAACATTGGCAGTTTCATCGCTCGTCTCTCTCCTGCTACTACTTGCACTTTTTTTGGGACGGGAGGGCCCTCATGCGGACTACTCGGTTTCTGCTCTTTTCCCTGATATGCGGGCCTAGAAACGCTTTGTCAATAATCGCATTCTCCCTACTGATAATTTTGACGTGCTCACCGACAATGAGATGCTTTTGCTTTATGCCATCAAGTGCGGGGAGTACATCAATTGGGGTAAGTTGATTCATCAGGCTGCATGGTCTTGTGCTCAGCCCACGTGTACCCTACCATCCATCCCCTTTGCATGGGTCGTGTCAGGACGAGTTCTTCCCCAGTCTGGTTCCACGTCGTGGCCTTATTCCACGGGATATTCCTAGTGTTCCCCCGTCTTCCGATGAGTCCGAGTCTGAGTAGTTTGTGGTGTTGGTTGGTTGTTGGTCAAAATGGTTTAGTGTTTATCTCTTTTCGTTTATGCTGGTTGGTTTATATAATTGTTGAACATTTCCCTTGATTGTTTCTGAACAATACTCTTGCACTTTCCCTTTCAATTCAATAATGTAAAATATTTGTTGCTTTGCTTATTTGGTTGGTGTTGCTTTGTTTCGTTATCTTGCACCCTTCCATAGCTATTTCTTTTACCCCCTACATGAAAGCCCTCACTTTTCTGAGTTTCCTGCACCACTGACCTACGCCAAAGTGGTTTGGCGTGCGTCATTACACTTTCTTGGGGCATGGCGTGTGCCAAGACTCTTTCTGGCGTGCGCCAGTTTTTGCAGGCAAACACTCTGTATAGCAATAGTGTTTTTGGCGTGAGTCAATATGCCTTCGGCTTGCGCCAACATGCCTTTTTGTCCAGATTTTGCCCTAATTTTGCTTATGGTCGTATCGTTATTTTTGCTCATGCTGATTCCCTATTGTTCCCCTAACTATATTTTCATTCTTCACTTCGCATTGAGGCCAATGCAAGCTCATAAGTTGGGAGTGAGAGTACAGTTAGTCTAACAACGGTTAATGCATTTAATTGATTGAGAAAACCTTAGCTTTGGTCATTTCCAGAAATTTAGAGCTGTATAAATTATCTTTTGGCATGAATTACGACCATGTAATTGATAGAGCGAGCACTTCGATTAAACGAGTAACTCTGATGGAACGTAGTACATGTTATTCACTATCTTTGTCGGTGGTGTGACCCATTGTGAACGTATATTCCAATCTTTCGTTAACAAACAACTCTTCATGAAATTGTGCATGCATACTCTAGCTTACTGCTTGAACTTAGGAATGTTATTCTTTTGAGACGAATAACAGGTACTTGGAATCGGAGTAGGGATGACGATTTTAGGCATTACTTTGACTAGCCCATAGCCAAACGGCCTTCCTGAATGCAAATTTTGCTTTCTGTCCCCATCTCAGCCTTGTAGAGTGGTGAGACCCCACTCGAGCTAGCCGTTCATATTTAGCCTCATTATGATCCAACCCTTAGCCAAAATTTTGGTCTACATTCGTTTGGCCTCCCGCAAGCGTAGCAAGAGTCTATTAATTGTGTGGGCGGTGGTTGGGAACTAAGAGTTGGATGAGTATGTTAGCAGGTTGAGATGGCATCTTGTGAAGTTTGGTTTGGAAACCATTGATTTGGCGATCTTTATTTTCAATAAAAAAAAGTACAATTTCCTTTCTACTTTGTTGTACATATTCCAAGAGTTGAATAAAGGCTTCTACAATTCAAAAACTCAAGTTAAAAAGAAGCGTACGAGTTGTAAATACTTAATCGTCGAATAATGAGTCATTGAAGGCAATTTTTAAGCAAATTGTAAGATCCTAAGTAATGTAAGGATGGGAAGTGACTAATTTGGGAGTTGATTTCAATAAGACGAGGGTGCGGATTCTTGCTATCTTGCCTTATTCTTTGGATTATCCTCTTATCCCCTTCGGTTAGCCACTACCCTAGCCTGAATGTTACAGGCCGATTTGTCAACTACCTGACCTAACTCTTTGATTCCGAGTGCCTAATTAGTGGAGATTGATATCATTCCTAAGCTTAGGGTTGTAATTTTGAGTAAGGCTTGCATGATTTGATGATCGTCATTTTGGTAGCAAACTTGAGGATTATTCACTCACACACTCCACTACCGCTTTTGATCGTGGGGAACATGTTCTTGTGATTTTGATAGGTTACATCGTTTGATTGGGTCCTCAATTCTTGATGTTGCATGATCGTATTTTTGTGACTCTAGAAAGCCTTATCGCTCTAGTTGCTCGAGGACGAGCAAACGCTAAGTGGGGAGTGGTTGATGTAAGTCAACCTGATGACACAATTTTCGATGATTCACCCTTTTTTTCTAATGCAATTAGTGATGTTTTGACATCAACTTGAGCAAATTTTACGATGATTTGAACCATTTTGTGTACATAGAAAATTTCAGAAAAACCACGCTTTTACTTTTATTTTAGTAAGTTATTAGCCGATTTTGTTATCAGATTTACGCGTAGTATCTCTGTGTCTATTTTGCGGCACACGTATCACGGCGGGAGCATGGATTTTTGACTTTATAGTGCCATGGATTATTGAGTGATGATTTTGCTGATTGAGGCAAGGATTTCAACCCAAGAGGATCGTTGACACACGTTAGAGGGTTTGATCCATGCCAAGTGAAGAATAAAGTTGATCATGTGCTTTCAGATTACAAATGGCGTGCGCCATGTGACCTTGACCCGCGCCAAGTGAAGTTGCTGAGTATTTAATATGAATGTCATTCAGCCAACTACTACATATTGGACTTGACACGTGCCAAAGATCATTGACCTACGCCAACACCACAATTGCACATGACGCGCGCAAGTTACCTTTGACCTGCGCCAAATTTGCAGAGTCAGCAAGGATTGGTCTCTTTTATCCTTCCATTCACACAAAATAAAAGATACACTTCATATTTCTCAACTTCTCCATCTTGAAGGCACCCCCACCCCCAGGCTCTTATAGCCGAATTTTAGTAGAAATTAGCTATTGAACTTGATTGTAAAGGCTAAGGATTCTAGTTTAACTCTATCACTTGATTGGATTCAGCACACTAGTGTTAGTCCATTGAAGCTTTTGGAAGTTGGATGAAGAACACCAACTCGAAATTGTACTCTTTGGTTTGGTAATCCTTAATCTTTATTTTTAATTCAATTGTTCTCATGGTTATGAATATTAATTTTGAGATGTTGATATTTGTAGACATGAGTGGCTAGACTTATCTAGCCAAGATTATGTTGTAACTCTAGTTTATCCTCTTATGTTGATTGGGAATTGTGTTGCTAGTTTTGATTGTGGTGAAGCTTTTCCTACTTGTGTTGTATTGATTGCTTGTATTGGAGTAATTGCCTAGTGTTAGCATTTACACGTTTGACGGAGACCGAAAGGAGATGTTAGTCATGGGAAGAGGGCATGAAAACCGGAAGGTAAAATCGACCCTTTGTGGCATTCGATTTCTTATCCGGGGATAGTTGACATTGTCATTGCATTCACGTGCATAACATACCAATTCATCAGGTTTAGGACCCTTAAACCGAGGAGGAGGTAGAGAGTAGTTTCGTACACTCATATGAGGGGAAACTACTTGCTTAGGAATGCACCGTTTCACACTTTCGAACACCAATGGTAGGAGATCATTCCCATGATACTACAAGAGGATGGCTAGGTTACGCATTGTCTTGGTTAGTTTCTTTTATCGTTTTACCATCTCTATTATCACAAGTACTTTGTTTATGCATTCAATCACCATCTTGCAAATTGTGACCTAGATCGAATTAATATAAGCTTTTTAGTGGGTAACCTCACAAGTGTTTTCCCCCTGGATTCGACCTTGACTCACCATACTAGACTACAATTGACCCGGTACACTGCCGGTTAGATTGGACACCTAGGATTTGGCCATCACCAACCTTGCCTCAATTGTTTGTAGTATCGTGTATTTTGGTAAAACAGAAGCACTTGTCTAAAATCACCTCTAGATACAACCATCTTTCCTCCAAATGCGTAAGAATTTCTCATGATGTCCTTTAAGCTTCTATCAAGTGTCTCAATTGCCTATTTCTTTATTGTTGGTGTTTCATCCCATACAATTAGACTTGCTTTTTCGTAGTAATTCTTCATTTCCACTCCGCATTGGAATATTGCACATACTTGTATCATGCGCATTAATGTAGAATTTTAAATGTGAATGAGCGGTTATTTTAGTTGCAACTCTTAATGTGGTTGTTGCTATAGCTATCTATTGTCTCCTTCTTACATTTGCTACTTGCTAGCAGAGCTCTATATAAATATGTTTTTCAGTGCCACCAGGCCCATCAATTGTGGTCACATTGCTGATAGTTATCTATTGTCTCCTTTTTAGATTTGCTAGCGAGCCCTATATATATATATATATATATATATATATATATATATATATATATATATATATATATATATGTTTTCCAAAGTGCCACCAGGCCCATCACTATTGTGCCATTATCAGCCTTATAGAGACTTTTTTGGAAGATACTTTGTTGTTCAGGATTATACATTTCTTCTAAAATATAATCTTCTTAAGGGAATCTCTATAGACAATTAATCATGAACATCTCTTTGTATATTTTCTGCAATGTTGTTGCAGTCTTCTTGTACACTTGGCAAGACGTAAGATGTCTTTACCAATGCTTTTTAGAATATAATTTATGGATTCCAAAGTTTTGGCAATAATTGATTTGACTGACTATGTACGATCTCGCATGAAATCTTCCGACATTGGTTCCCATAATTGTCGAATATTTGTTGGTTGACAGTAAACAAATAGAGTTGTAAGCAATCTTCTTAATGCATTAGGCGTTTGAAAGGCAATAGCTTCATTTAAGCATTTTTGGATGCTCTGGTCGGATTCTAATGAACCTCTTTTCTGTGCAGAGTCTTTGAAATTGTTGTAATTATTGTTGTTTACTTGTAGTAAATCATCAAATATGTTGGTCCTTTAACATGATTAATTAATAACAATCTAAGATAATACATTTCTTCTTCTGGTGGATTCGCAGCATTTATTCGGCCAATCACATCTTTTTTTCCTATTTATCCAATTATTTGTGTGCACATCCATACAAAAATTCTTGAATTTCACAATATATAAGTTTTTTTTTCTATTTGATTTGATTCTTGCTTGATTGATTTTTTTTAGTGGAATTTTAATGTGTTATTGTTGTTGTTGAATACTTATTGTAAAATTGATTTGATTATTAATAATATTACATTTATTTAGTAGGATTTTTAGCGAGTTATTATTGGATGAATTTAGCGTAATTACTTTTTGGGTTTTTTTAATGATTATTTCGTTGAAATATTATCATTATTTATTTTATCATTAATTACAATCGAGTAGGATTTTTAATGTGTATTTATTTTGTTGAAAATTTATTTTAATATAATCTATGGTTTTTAACTTATATTTATTTTGTTGAAAATTATTCTAATATGATTTATGATTAATAATAATTCATTTATTGAGTAGGATTTGTTTTGTATTGGGTTGAATAATTAGAATTGTTTTCTAAAGGATTTTTTGGTAGATTTTTTTTTTATTTTTTTTTTATGCTATGACTACGATTTTTTTATATGCTATTATCTTTTTTTTATTTATCTTTTTTGATTGAATTGTTTCTCAAAATATTTCTAACGTGCAATATTTGGGGTTAACGTGATTATGTTTAGGATTTTCTAAGATTTGTTTTAAACTATTACATTTATCCTTTTTTTATTTTTATTGAAATCTTTTTTAAGAGATTTCTAACGTGAATTTTTTATTTAGGGGAGCGTGTATTATTATTATTTTTTTGGTTTTGGGTTAACGTGATTTATAATGAATATTAAATTACGGGAAAACACTTTTTATGGGAAACAGCCAAAGGAGAAACAATTTTGATGGAAATAGCTGGCTTTTTTTTTTTATTGAAATTGAAATCTTTTTTAAGAGATTTCTAACGTGTATTTTTTTTTGAGGGGAGCGTGTATTATTATTATTTTTTTGGTTTTGGGTTAACGTGATTTATAATAAATATTAAATTACGGAGAAATACTTTTTATGGGAAACACCCGAAGAAGAAATATTTTTTTATGGGATACAACTGGTTCTTTTAATATAGTTGAGATTTTTCTAAGACCGGTTCTTTTTAATATTAACCTCAAGAGAAAAAAAATTTCTCTGTTTTATTATTTTTTTTGAAAGGAAAATATTTTCTTATCTTACGCATTGCAATAACACATAAGATCTTTTAATTTACATAATGGTGCGGAACTGGGGCGGCTAAACGAGACTTACATCTCCCTTATCCCGGAGGTGGCTACGCCTATGGTTATGATGGAGTTCAGGTCGATATGTTTGTGTAATTCGATCTACAAACCGATCTCCCGAGTGATCATTAACCGGCTGAAGAATGTTATTGGGGATGTTGTTTTCGAAAACCAGAGTGCTTTTATCTCGAGGAGGCTGATTACGGATATTACGATCATGGCTTTTGAATCATTTCATTCCTTGAAGGCCGGAGCGTATGGATGCCACAACCATGCAGCACTGAAGTTGGATATGGCAAAGACTTTTGATAGAGTGGAGTGGCAGTATCTTTGGGAGGTGATGGGGAGGATGCGGTTCCCGCCTTTATTCTTGGTCTTGATTTGCAGATGTGTCACGTCAGCTTCATATAGGGTGTTGATAAATGGCAGGCCGAGAAGGCGAATAATTTTGACTAGAGGGATCAGACATGGAGATCCTTTATCACCATTCGTGTTTATCCTTTGTGTGGAGGGCTTCACGGCGCTTCATAATGACTATGTCAGCAAAGGGGCCCTTCGAGGCATACATTTTGGGAGAGAGTCGGTGGTGTTGGTTTCACATCTCATGTTTGCAGATGATTGTATGGTCTTTTTTGAGCTTCTGGAGGGTGTAATTGAGGCACTGATGGATCTTTTCCATAGGTATGGCTTGCTCTCAAGTCAAGCTATTAATTTCCACATGTCGAGTAAGTTTTATTCGGATGCCAGCCTTATGGAGAGGCGTGAGATCATCATTGATTTGCTTCAGGTGCCGTTGGGAGACGGCACTTGAAAGATTTGGGGCTGCGGTATTTGACAGAGCGGAATAAGCGCCAAGTGTTTGGATATCTAAAGGAGAAAATATTGAAGATGCTGTCCGGGTGGAAGGACAAGCTAGTATTTCCGGTAGGGAAAGTGGTATTCATTAATTCAGTTCTACATGCTATACCTACGTTCATCATCCAGTGCTTCAAGGTTCCTGTTATTTTGGTCTGAGAATTTGGGAAGGAGATCTGGGGGTTCTTTTAAGGGGACACGGACAATAAGAAGAAGGTGCATTGGAAAAATTGGAAGACTTGCTGTCTACCTAAAAATTCGGGAAGGGGGGCTTGGTTTCGGGACTTGGAGTAGTTTAATTTAGCACCGTTGGGCAAGTAGGCTTCGCGACTTATGCAATCCCCTGCTTCTTTCATGGCACAGGTTCTACACGGAAAATACTTTGATGATAGTATTTTTCTAGCAGCTCGCTTTGGGACGAGGCCATCCTACCTGTGGCGAAGTATTCTGGAAGGCCAGGACTAGATGATCAATGGGATGAGGTGGTGTGTGGGGGACGGTGATTTAGTTTTTGTCTTCCACTATGTTGGGACGGTGCGGCAGCCATCGTTCCGAATACCATTAGTCGGACATGAGCTTCCAACGGATGTGAAAGTATCAAACTTATTCCTTCCTCATATGCGTCTTGGGATGCCCCCCATATTAGGGAGTTGTTTCATCCATGGGAGAGTGATGCAACCTATAGCCCCGGGTAATCATCGAGACAAGCAGATTTGGCATTATCGTTAGGGGGTTTACACGGTGGAGTCTGTGATGTGATCCCGGGCAAGATTAATGGTGGTTTTCAAGGGAAAAAAAAAGAAGAAAAAGAAATAAAGTGAAAGAAACAGGCATTTTATCCCACATTGCAAATTTGACAGATTTTCTTAGAATTTAATTATTATTTATCTCTTTTATATTTATTTTTATTTCTATTAAATAACTTTGCCCCACATCGCTTTGGGAGTAGTTTATTTCCTTTATTCCAGCCTATAAAAGGGCATCATATGTAACTTTTATAGATAGTTAACTTTTGAGTGAAATATTATTATTTGAATTTTTTTGAACTTGTGAGTGTTCTAGGTAGAGTACTCAAACCAGAACTTATCAAGGTCGTGAGCATACCTTGTGGCGTTCGCAAACCGAGGTTCTTAGATACAAGGATATCTAGGGGTCGAGGTCCTTAATCCAAGGTTTTTAGGTACACGGATACCTAGGGGTCACGGAGTTCGTTTTCATTGTTCCTACAATCAAATCCTTGGGCAAATTCAGAATTGAGCCTCCTCGGTTCACTTCAGTTGGTATCAGAGCTAGTATTGTAGGTAACAAATATCCAATTTTATTTCTTGTTCTTTATTTCGATTATCCAAAAAAAAAATGTTTTTTGTTTAATTATTTTGTCGTAACCCCAGCCAAGAACACCATAAATATTCAAACATTCATCCATCCTACTCGGAAAAATTGAAGATTCTTCAAACCTTCAAACTTTTCCCAAGAACTCTAATTTTCCAGAATCCTAATTTTTCCGAAACCGTTTTTGTATCAGGTCGTTTAATACCCAAACCACCTCCAAACGATCTGAAATTTTAACCACATCTAAATCAACCTGTTATCTACGTTTTCTCTCTTTATCGAATCTTGTAATTCTGAGCTTATCCTTGTCAAAATCGCCCCACAACAGCGACCGTCCTGTCTGAAATTCTGCAGCCGTCGATCTGTTTACGTTTTCGATTTGACTTGGTTACACAACTCCAAATCCCTAACAATTTGCGGTATTATAGGAAATTCTCTGTTCTACAACTTTCGTCTTTTGAGTCTTCCTAGATCCGAAGTAGTTTGAGCACAATCTGTACGAAATTTCACTGCTTAAATTATGGACTTTCTGACAGCATCATATTTAGAGTTTGCTCATTGCTGTGGTTCGTTCTATGTGTAAATTGGAATGATTTCCGTATCTCTATTATTTCCCAGTATAGACAATATATACAATTGGTTTCCCACTCCTCCGTGCTACAATTACGGCTAGCTGTCCTTACAAATATTAGCTACAATTATGGAATGAATATTGACTAATTAATGGCTATAATTAATTACAAAATATATACACTATCACACCCCCGCAGTCGAAGCGGGAGGACCGCGGACGCTAAGACTGTCTCGAAAATCTTCGAATAAAACGAGAGGCAGGCCCTTGGTAAAAATATCGGCAACCTGGTAGCGTGATGGTACATGATGAACCCGCACCTCTCCTCGGGCGACTTTTTCACGAACAAAAAGGATATCCATCTCAATGTGTTTGGTTCGTTGGTGTTGAACCGGGTTCCCTGAAAGGTAAACCGCGCTTACATTGTCACAATAGACGATGGTAGCCTTGCGGACCGGACACCGCAGCTCAAGAAGTAAATTTCGAATCCAACATGATTCTGAAACAACATTAGCGACCCCTCGGTACTCAGCTTCGGCACTGGAACGAGAGAGAGTAGGTTGCCGTTTAGACGACCAAGAAATCAAGTTATCACCCAAGAAAACACAGTAACCCGACGTAGACCGGCGAGTGTCGGGACAGCCACCCCAATCCGCATCTGTATATGAAACAAGGTCCCTAGCCGGGGAGGAATAAAGATGTAATCCGAGTGCAAGAGTACCTTGAATATAGCGAATGATCCGCTTTAGAGCATTCATGTGTTCAACCCGGGGATCATGCATAAATAAGCACACCTGTTGTACCGCATAAGAGATATCGGGACGCGTGAATGTGAGATATTGAAGAGCACCTGCAAGACTACGGTATAGCGTAGGATCTGAATAGGGAGCGCCTTGTGCCTTACTGAGTTTCGGCTTAGTGTCAACAGGGGTTTGGGCCGGTTTACAGGAGCTCATACCGGCACGCTCGATAATTTCAGCTGCATATTTGCGTTGAGATAAAAATAATCCACCCTTATGACGAGTGACCCGGATACCCAAGAAATAATTCAATGAACCCAAATCTTTCATAGCAAACTCGGAGCTAAGACGGGTCATGAAATGATCACGAAGTGACGTAGATGACGTGGTTAGGATAATGTCATCAACGTATAATAGTAAGTATGCCGTGTCGGAACCATGCTTGTAGATGAACAAAGATGTATCGGACTTGCTATTAACAAATCCAAGAAGAGTAACAAAATCCGTAAACCGCTTATACCACGCCCGTGGTGCCTGCTTCAATCCATATAAAGATTTTTGTAACAAACAACCATAATCAGGATGTGTTTTGTCCCGAAAACCCATAGGTTGGTGCATGTAGACAACCTCATTAAGCTCTCCATGTAAGAACGCGTTCTTGACATCTAACTGATGAATTGGCCAATTCTGAGATAAATAAATACTAAGCACCGTCCGAATGGTAGCAGGTTTGACAACAGGACTAAAAGTCTCACCACAATCCACACCAACCTGTTGAGTTTTGCCGTCACCTACAAGTCGAGCCTTATGGCGCTCAAAAGAACCGTCAGAATTTTCCTTATGAGTAAAAATCCACATAGAGCGTATTACATTCACATTAGACGGACACGGTACTAACTCCCACATTTTATTTTTAATAAGGGCATTAAACTCATCGGTCATGGCCATTTTCCAATTCGGATCATGGAGGGCCTCTAACGGTGTACGAGGAAGAGGAGATTTGGAAACTTTGTGGAGATGAGCTTGGTCAGAAACATATTTGGGATTGGGCCGATAAATCCCGTGTTGACTACGGGTGATAGGACGGGAGCTAATGAGGGGATGGGCCACGGACTGAGAGGTAGAACTCGGCTGGTTGTGCAAGAGCTGGTCGACCGACTAGGAGAGAGAGGTGGGCTTGGAGTGTGGACTACATGCTGGGTATCCTGCTGGGCCGGTGGTAGTAAGGCCTGCTGGAGTTGAGGAATAATGTGATGGCTAAGTCCATGGTCCAAGAAGTCATAGGCATCAGTGGACGGGCGATGAAGCTGTGCAAAAGGAAAAATAGTTTCATCAAACTGGACATGTCGACATGTAATGACTTTATTACTGGAAATATCGAAACACTTATACCCGCGGTGATTCGATGGATAACCTAAGAAAACACAAGGGGTAGACCGAGCTTGGAGTTTATGTATGGTGGTGGAAGGGAACAACGGATAGCATAGACATCCAAACACCCGTAAATGGGAATAAGAGGGTTCCTTGTGATATAAAATTTGCATGGGGGAAGTATTTTGTAATAGGGGGCTAGGGAGAATATTGAGAAGGTAAGTCGCCATTTGTAACGCATGTGGCCAAAAAGTTGGTGGAACGGAAGCATGTAATAGCATGGTGCGTATGATATTATTAATGGACCGGATTTTTCGTTCGGCTTTGCCATTTTGGGAAGAAGTATGGGGACACGAAAATCGAAAAGAAATACCATTGGTTTGACAAAAATCCCGAAAGCGATTATTATCAAATTCACCACCGTTGTCACATTGTAAAGATTTAATAGTGCGCTCAAACTGAGTATGAATATGATTTTTAAGCGTAGTAAATATAGGTAAAACTTGGGATTTTCTAGCAATGGGAAAAGTCCACAAAAACTTTGAAAAATCATCCAAAAAGCACGTAATATCGATCACCGGAAGAGCTTAAGACGGGAGACGTCCACAAATCACTATGAATAATATCAAACGGAAAATAAGTTTGAGATAAAGACGGAACAAATGGCAATTTAACTTGCTTCCCCAAAACACATGAGGGACATCGAAAAGGTTGAGAAACAGGATTACATGAAAGTAATTTATTTCGACAGAGAGAATTAAAAACATGAGTGCCCGGATGACCCAAGCGATCATGCCACAAAGTTGGTGTGACCAACGCAGAAAAATGAAAAGCAGGACGTGAAACAGTTGATGTAATGGGATAGATATCCCCAGTGCTATCACACCTCATCAGGCGCATCCCCGTCTGTATATCAAGCACAGAAAAGCCAAAAGGATCAAACATCACAGCCACATTATTATCTTGTGTAAACTTGCGCTCAGAGACTAAGTTTTTAACAATTTGGGGAGCATGGAGGACATGATTTAACGAAAATGGGGGGTTAGGGGGAGGCAACGAGGTATGACCATAACCACGAATAGGAATTTTCTGACAACTCCCGACCATGATGCCATTATTAATGCCCAAATTAAAGTAAGACGTAAGGGTACCTTGTGCCAACGTCATGTGAGACGTAGCGCCCGTGTCCATGTACCAATGCGGGTCCGGTGGCGAGAGCGACATAGTATGCATGGCCGACTCAATATCAGTCGGAGTCCAGTTGGAATCAGCTGCATATGCTTGCTGGGGACGGGGGCCAAATAGCCCTGGCTGATTCTGTGGTGCCGGCCGAACCCAAGGCTGCGCAGGATAGGGGCATGGGGGCATCACCCAAGGCGGCTGCTGATAAAACCACCAAGGGGCCGAATTCCATGATGGACGAACAGGAGGATTGTGTCCGACATGTTGAGAATGAACTCCACCCCCGCGATGCTGACCCCGGCCACCCCCTCGGCCGGACTGAGCTCTACCTTGCTCATCTTTCCTATTACGCTGCCGTGGATTGTTACGATTTCCCCCTTGTTTACCACGAGCCTGATGTGGAGTGTTTGCACCCGGTGGACTGGAAGAGGAGCCGTCAGCAGCTGCTGCCAAAGCAGTAGAAACAGAGTCCTGCTTGGTACGTTCAATCAAAGTCGTCTCTTCTAAGGCTAACTTTGAACGAGCAGTCGCAAACGAGGGGAGAGTTTTCTTATTCTGCATAACGGTAACAAAGTTGGAGTATTGCTCGGTTAAACCTTGTAGCATCTTGAGCACCAACCCATGCTCTGTGACCGGTGCCCCCACGTTTTTCATCTGATCAGACAGGGTTTTGAGACGATTACAATAGGTAGTCGTGTTGGGGAAATCGGCAAGTGATGTATTCGTGAATTCTTTATTAAGGAACATTGCACGAGAATTCTTGTTGTCATGAAACAAATTAGCAACCCGTTGCCATGCCTCCGCCGCCGAGTTATCGTCAACAAGAATCGAGGTTAAGATGTCAGGAGAAACAGTAGCGTATATCCATTGGAGCACCGCCGCATCTAAACGGTGCCAGAGGGTGGGGTTCGCAGCTTTCGTCTTCTCATATGCTGCCTTATCCGCCGTATCAGTAGGGGGAGGATGTGGTGGAGAACGTCATGAATTTTTGCCTGAACCTTGAATAAGGCGGCCCAGGAGTGGTATTGACCAGTTTCAAAGTCGAGAGTGATTGGGAGAAGAGATTTGACATTGTGAATGGATAACGCTGCAGGGAGTTTCTGATCGTCGGCCATAGTGAAGAAGTAGGCCGGAAAAAAAAATCGAAGGAGGAGGTTGGAGGCGACGGAAAAACAAAGGACCTAATGCTCTGATACCATGTAAATTGGAATGATTTCCGTATCTCTATTATTTCCCAGTATAGACAATATATACAATTGGTTTCCCACTCCTCCGTGCTACAATTACGGCTAGCTGTCCATACAAATATTAGCTACAATTATGGAATGAATATTGACTAATTAATGGCTATAATTAATTACAAAATATATACACTATCACTATGTTGATCTTCTTATATGAGTGAGCGTAAACATGAATGAATTGTGAGAGACATGTCTTGCTTTGAATATTATGAGAGACGGGATCGTAGGAAGGAACAGAGAGGGCGGAATAGAGGCGTCAAATGAGCTCACAACTCGAAATGAGAAATTGTTAGCACGGATGGAAAGGATCCTTGAGAAGCATGCTCGTGCATTCGTTGAGGAGTATAAAAAAGAAACTACAGTTAGAATACCAGCGCTTTGGGATAGATGGAAGAAGGAAGATGAACGTTTTTGGAAGAATTATTAGGCGGATGATGTCAAAAGGAGAGCTGAACGTAAGAAAGCACAAGAATTAGTTGAAGAGAAAAATGAAGAGGTTGTTAGTATTCGTGAGGAGGAGTTGAAAGAGGAGGAAAGTGAGAGTGTGGTGAAGGTGCCTGAGCCTAAATTTGTTGATGAGAAAGTAGAGGTGTTTGAGGTGTCTATTATGGAGGAAAAACGCGCGGAGTTGTTTTTGGTTGAGGCAAAAGAAGATGCTATGGTCCTCAATTCTTGTTCCGTTTTTGTCGAATCTTCTTTGCAGGTCCATGATGATCAGCCTCATGAAGAGGACATCGGGCTGTTGGATACATCCAATCTAGCCCTTATATTTCCTTTGGATGATCTATCCCCGGTTGATAATGGTGGAAAACCGGCGCACACTTTTGTTGATCCTTTTGTGGCGCATGTTGCTGTTTGTTCCCAATTATATTGCTATGACTACGTTACTACCACTATGAGCTTCATGCACATCTATATCAAGCCAATAGATTGTTCTTATGTTCCGTTGAGAAATCATAGATCACCATGTACACCTGCTATTGCTTTGGAATCGTATTTATGCATTGTATTTGATCCCGGTATACCATTGATGATTCTTGAGGGTTGTTCATGCTTTGTACATGTTGCTGAATTCTACGACATCCAATGTTCTAAAAGTCGGTAGGCGCTAGTCGGGCGGCCGGGTGGGGAGTTGGGACTAGTCGGCTAGGCGGGGGACTAGGCGGCTTTGAGTTTTTTTTAATTAATTACGATAATAATGGAATTGACAAAAACAAAATACTACTAAAACCCCCTAAAAATAATGATACTACTACTCTTGTAATACTAAGTACTAACATACGTGATACGTCCAAAATAAGCACATAAAAACATACGTGATACGTCCAAAATAAACACATTCAAAGTCAAGCACTCAAGTTTAAAAACAAAATCATAATACAGACCACCTAGGCCGAGTTGAGCCCGACTATCCCGCCTTGAACCTGAATTTCCGCCTAGAGGCCAACTAGGGACCGACTAGAGACCAGCCCGCCCTGACAGGTCCGATTAGTGTCTACTCGGATTGGTGGAGGGCCGACTAGTGCCTAGTCGGCCGACTTGGCCGACTTTTAGAACACTGACGACATCCTTTTGATTCGAGGACGAATCCTTTCCAACCGGGAGGGATGATGTGATCCCAGGCAAGATTAATGGTGGTTATCAAGGGAAAAAAAGAAGAAAAAGAAATAGAGTGAAAGAAGCTGACATTTTATCCCACATTGCAAATTTGACATGATTTTCTTAGAATTTTATTATTATTTATCTCTTTTATTTTTATTTTTATTTCTATTAAATAACTTTGTCCTACATCGCTTTGGGAGGAGTTTATTTCTTTTATTCCAGCCTATAAAAGGGCATCATATGTAACTTTTCTAAATAGTTAACTTTGAGTGAAATATTATTATTTGAGTTCTTTTGAACTTGTGAGTGTTCTAGGTAAAGTAATCAAACCAGAACTTATTAAGGTCGTGAGCATACCTTGTGGCGTTCGCAAACCGAGGTTCTTAGATACAAGGATATCTAGGGGTCGAGGTTCTTAATCCAAGGTCCTTAGGTACACGGATACCTAAGGGTCGCGGAGCTCATTTTCATTGTTCCTACAATCAAATCCTTGGGCAAATTCAGAATTGAGCCTCCTCGGTTCACTTCAGTCTGCCTACTTCCTGACGCTTTCACTTTATCGGCCTTCTCTCACGGTCTTACGACCATCATCATCGGGAGGACCTGACAGGGTTTGGAGGATGTGTTGGCAGGTTCCTTTGCAACCATGTATTCAACACTTTTTATGGCGATGCCTTCATGATTTCCTAGCCATTGGATAGGGCTTGTTGTGGCGTGGAATGAGGGATGGTGTGTGCTTGGCTTGTGGGGAGATGGTTGAGACGTTGAAGCATTGTTTATTTGATTCTGAGCTGGTAGAGAGAATTCGGGAAGCATCGCCTTTTGGGGCAGCTGACGTGGACTCATCTCTCATTTTATGTTGAGGATCTCTTTATGTGTTTGATTGAAGAGAGAGGAATGAAGGGGTGTGCAGTTTGCGTGGCTCTTGTGGGGTATTTTGAAGACGAGGTGCTCTGCTGTCTTTGAGGTTCAACCGGTTCAAGTCTCAGTGGTTTGTACAAACACTCGGATTACGGTGGGAGAGTAGGTGAAGGCGATTGGTGTCCAGGGGCCGAGGCAGCAGTACAGGGATAGGTGGGGGAAACCACCACATGGGACAATAAAATGCAATATGGATGCGTCGGTGGTAGAGATATGGGCAGGGGTTGGTCTCATATATATGGATAGTCAGGGAGCATACCACTTTGACACAGGGGAAGCGGTTGATCTTATGGAGCTGAGAGCTATATACCTAGCTTTGGTGGAAGCGGAACAGTTAGGCATTCAGGTTTTGGAGGTGAAGAGTGATTGTTTGTCTTGTGTCCACCGCCTCTCTCGGCCCGTGGAAGATGTATTTTTCAAAAACCTTGGTGAAAGAATCTGTTTATAAATTTTAAAAAAAAAACTTAATTTAAAGAACTTCAAATATGGTATCCTCCGGCTCATGTATCTGATAACGGTCATTTTGTGCCCGTTATTCTATGACCTTTATCCCCGATTCTAGTTTAAAGGAGCTATAATAGAGTAATAATAAGTCGTAATACGCCTAATTTGCATATGCCGAGAGTTACGATTCATTATTATGTATTATGAAGTTTTATTATATTATTTGATATTACAGACTGTATTTCATGTGATATTTGTAGTAACTCATTTGGGAGCACAAGGATGAACTTCGGAGAAGCTTTGATGGATCACGTACGAATTAGGAAGGCCCAAGATAAAAGAGAAAAGAGCCCAGAGCATGTAAGGCTCGGTCGACCGAGCCCGTGCATTCGGTCGACCGAGTGGGCCTACAAATTCGAAGAAGTTCGGCACATTATTTGAGTCGGTTAGGGTTCGCAGTGTCGGTATTTTAAGTCGGTTTTCTATGACGGCCGAGGCTCTATATAAACACAAGTCCTTTGTATTTTTTATTATGCATTCACCACTCTTCATTCATAAAAACATATAAGCAAAATAAAGCTTGTGGAGGTTGCTGTGGTTGCAAACATGTAAGCCCTAGTTTATTTTCTCGTTTTCTTTTTAGTAATCAATTTCCCAATTATGCTTTGATTGTTTGAGTAGTTATTCATATCTAGATGATGTAGATCTAGGATATGACGTTAGGGCGTTGGTGATACCTTGTCTATAAGGATCCCATATCCTACGTCCTCTACCTAACATCTACGGATGAATCTCGTGTGTTTAATTTACGTGTATTTAGATTAGTTTATATGATGTCCTGATGATTCGCTATATAATCTGATTCGTATATGAAACGCTGAGAAATATGTTCGGGGATGTAAATCTGGGGAGTTAGATTCTCGGGTGACCGAGAGGTGTCACTCGGTCGACCGAGAGCACCTATTCGGTCGACCGAGAGTTAGCAAGCCTCGTTTTCATCCGTTAATCGGTCACGTCTTTATGATTAGGTTAGCTTAATTGAATCTATTATCTCGCAGGTATGGCTATGGCTACGTCACTCGCTTAATTTAATTAAAACGTGTGAAAAGGAAATACCAATATAAGACTCTTAGGTAGGCTTAGAATTGATCTTCGGACGTTCAAATAAGTTATCTAGGTAGATTTATATTAGGGAATTGCGCGCACCTTGTTACACGTAGATCGTAAACTAGCATGAGACTATAACTTGGTAAGTGTTAGTTGGACGAGGGTTTGAGTGATCGTCTTCAGAAGTACGCCTAACCAAAGGAATGTTGCCCGGACGAGGTGTACGGTCAATATCGGCATCCTTAGAGTGGTAAGCGTGTGAGTTATATGAGATGGAGGCACCAAGAGGCGAAGTCACGTAACAATAACACGTTGATATAGTGACCTATCGGTGCTACATCAAGCTTAGAGGATGACTCCCGTAGCCAATATAAATAGATATGAACGGATTAATAGTTGATGAGTTTTGTTGTCATATAAATTGTCTAGATCCAAATGATTATGGTTATAATTGAGAAGTTGATTACGTTATGTGTTTACATGTTGTTTATATGTTTGAGTGTGTCTTTCTTTTCTCGTACTTTATGTTGGTCATAGACCATATTTGTCAGACGAAATAAATAGGTTGACTATTTAAGTTAGGATCCACAAATTGATTCTCTGTGGGATCGACCTCGACTCTATCTAGCTATACTGCGATTGAACCTAGTTCACTTGCTAGTGGTTATTTAGGCATCGAGTTAGTAATTTAACTTGACCTCAATCAAGTTTTTGGCGCCGTTGCCGGGGAATCAATGGTCCAATTGCTTAAATGATCAACTTAATTATTTCGTCTTTCTGTTTTCTGTTACAGTGAGTAATAAAAAAAAATATATATATATATATATATATTTTTGTATATTCGGTCGACCGAACTATGGTACTCGGTCGACCGAGCCCTTTAAATGTTTAATCTGATAGTTGTTTTAACCTGTGATTCTGCTAGTAGGTTATAAGCCTAGCAAAGCAGTATGAGTAATCATACCGCCCGTTAGTTCAATAACCGTTTATTGTTTTTCCTATGATGCAAGAATCGTAGGGAATCACTAAAGCGAACCGTTCAAAAAATGTCATCACGTCGCCTTCCGAGGTTCAAGGGGAGGAAGTCATGGTGTTGAGAACCAAAACCACACCTAGAAAGCCGTTGACACCTAAACTCAAGGAAAGAATAGCAAAGATGAAGGCAAGAATTCACGAAGCCAAGAGGTCAAAAGAGTCTAAAGATGCTTACATATACGAGAGGTATGTCCAAGTTAAACCCCGAAGAGATTTCTTCGTATTCGTACTCGTGATATGACTACATGTATCATATGTCAGATATAGAATCTGATTCTGAGGATAGCGTAAACATAAATCGCCCTTTAGTCATCGGTCCTAGAGACGCAGCGCATATTGAGAATGAGGCTCGGTTGATGCCGAAACTAGATGACCCAGGAGCATTTATGGTAGAGGTTACCTTAGAAGGAGCATACCTAGGGTTGGCTTTGATAGATTCTGGCTCGAGTCTGAACATTTTTCCGAAAAGTCTTTGTGATAGAAATCGATCCTTACTCCCACGAATACTCCGTTGCAAGTTAGATTTGCGGACGGGACCGTACAACATGTCCGGGAATATGTATAATATGATCATTGGCATAGGACACTCAAAGTTTAAGATAGATATAGTTGTGATGGATATAGATGAGCACCCTCACTGCCCGATCATTTTAGGGAGAGCCTTTATCAACACTTCGAGAGCCCTAATTCGTATGACCAGGCGTGAGATCACATTTTTCGATGCTAGAGGTTCTGAGACCTATGGGACAAGGAATTCAGATTTCCCTACTCCGGTGAGCGTGAATGTTATAGAAGTTGGTAGTTCAAAACCGATATTACTCCAAGCCTAGAAAAAGTGTTGATGACACCCTTAAGGAAGAGATGAGACCCTTACGCTTTGAGTCGTGAGAAAGTCGTCGAGCCTACCCCTCGTTCTAGAAAATCATAATCCCGAAGGCCCGCCTTTTCCGGCACCCAAGAATAGAAGGAAGCAGACAAAGAAACGAACTCGTAGAGTTCGAACTAAAGAGAGCTCATCTAGTTCTCGAAAGCATTACGAAAATTGGAGCTTGCTTGGATGGACGCTCGACCGTCTTTTCGTTGGATTCACACCTCGCGGAAAGCACTCGTGGAAAAGGACAAGAAGACATTTTCGGTAAAGGCTAACCGGGTGAAAACCCGGCGAGCCAAGAGCGCTTCGTAGACAAGGATGTTTTTTTTGGAAAGTCGAGCTACCGACTTAAACTGTAGAACTATTTCTATCCTTCGTTATTTTTATCTCTATTTTTATTTTAAATAAAAGTAGCATGAAACGATAAGGAGTTTTTTTTTTTATTTTGCCGTGTTCCGACGACTGTTGAGTTAAGGATGTGCAAAATAATTTTTTTTATTCGAATCGTTTTTATGTGAAGTGAAGTGTAGTAATTGAATCTTTGTAAAAAAAATTTGTTGATTAAGGAAATGGTTATGCGTTATTTTACAAATGCTTAGACCAGATTGTTTGATTTATTCAAGATATGAATGAGGTTGCTTTTGTGCTTAAGACGATTTATTGGTTAGAGGAAAATTTATGAGGTAGGAATTGCAAGAGTGAAATAATAAATTTTGGCATGGTTATTTGTTTTAGATAATTTACGGTGTGTCAAAATAATTAAAATGGTCAACACCATTAATTTCTACATATCCCCATTCACCTTTCCCTCTTCCCAACCATTCACCTTTTTCTCTTCCCAACTTCTTTATTATACCAATTCAAATTTTCAAATTCCACCTTTCCACCTCATCAATCCCCAACAACTTTTCTCCACCAATCACATTCCATTTTTCAAACTCCATTCTTTCTATTTAACCCACCATTCTCTCTTTCATTTTCCTCATCCTTTTCCCCAATTCCTTTATCCCACTTCTCCATCTCTCTTTTTCCCCACACCCTAGTAGAAATCAAATGGAAGTGTTCCAAAAATCTTCATCCAATTAACCATTTTTTTCCCTCACCTTTGAAATTCCTGTCGAAGGATTTTGCTTCAGATCAACCAAATTCGTCACTGGGACAGTACAGAGCCGGAAATTCTCCATTTCAGCCGTTTCATCACTCGGTCAACCGAGTACTTACTCTCGGTCGACCGAGAGTACCCCTGCCGCCGCCGTCCTCTTCTTTGCCAAGATTCTGTGAGGATGCCGCCAAGAAGCAGAGCCGCTCGCCTTGTGGTCGTGGAAGGCGATATTCCAATAATCAACGGGGTGCCACAATTCGCGAGTCGGGAGGTATATTCTTCGTTTACTAATCATTTCGTTAATGCCCCCGTACATCGAGCTCGAGGTCTAGATTTGGACAATTGTGGGGATGAGCTTTTGGAGTTGGTGGAAAGTTATCAATGGCGTGATGTCGTCGCACCCCCAGGCCGGGTCAACGTCAATTGGGTGAGAGAATTTTATGCTTATTTGCGCATACACCCCGACACCAATGTCGTTATTATTCGTGGACGACCTATTGTAGTTTCTCCGGGTACGATTAATACTTATTATGGGTTGGATATCTCGGAGGACGGGCCAGAGTATATGGCAACGTTTGATGGGTCCGATGCTTGGTTGGAGGAAGTTGGAGCCTATCTGGGAATAGAATGGACAGTAGGGGAGGTTGCCCGCACATTTGCGGAAACAGACTTTAGGAGATGGGAGGATAAGTGCCTCAATCGGCTTATTCGTTCCAATATCTTCCCGGCTAAGCATGTATCTACGGTTTACTATACTCATGCCACTCGCTCTATTGGTTGTACATGGGATGGCCCGTGAACGTGGGGGCATTGATACGCAAGGAGATGACGACGATGCTCTCAAGCCTCGGCATACCTTACCTTTTGGTTCACTAATCACTACATTCCGTGAGGGAGCCGAGTGCCCGGTGTTAGGCGGCGATTCCTATGTGGAGCCAATGCCTATCCTATCTTTGAGTTCTCGTCCCACCGCCTCGTCGTTCACGGCCACGACCCGAGGGAACCCGAGGATGATGCCGACGAAGCCGACCCGAACAATTTGCAACTAGCACCATTCAATCCAGGGTGGGATTAAGTATTTTAATTTGAGTGTTTGCATTTTCAATAATTAACGAGTTTTTATTTTGATTCAGTTCTACTAGTATGTCGTGTTATATAGAGCAAGTTTCTCTGTTTCCTAAATTCGAACTTATGTAATGTTTTGGACTTGTTGAAATGTATTGAAATGTAATCATTAATTAATGGACTTAAAAATGTTTAAGGAAATTGTTATACCTTTTACGGTCCCATTTTTCCGATTATTACGCTTTGGACTAATCCCGTAACGAGTTGCGAGCTTTGTTTAAGATATGTGTTGCGTTGATTATTTTTTGCCCCCGCTATGGAGCCAATGCCGTGCCCGTTGAACCGCGCCGAAGTCCTACGACTTGTTCAAACTTCCACGCTTATCCAGAGCTAAGTTCCTTTTTCTGAGCGTGTTATTTCGGTTTTTATACATTGGGGACAATGCATGGTTTAAGTGGGGGGTACAAGTCACTTAGCTCAAATGAGTAATTCCATATATCAAATAATAAATAAAATGATGAAAAAAAAATTTATTAAAACTTTTAATTTTAAACTTAGAATCACATTTACTTTTGTGAGTTCCTGATAATTATATCTAATAAGAAGTAAACCATATTTCATGAGTACGTGATCACTTTATACTTCTGCGATTTCTTGATTAGTAAACTTAATGATATTCATATTGTCCGTTGCAAGTAGTTGTTTATTATTCACTTATTCAATAATTGAATCGGGATGTACTACGCTTGTTATAAAAGGTAAAATTATAATGTGTACATTGCATAGATGATTGATTATGCTTACCTAGTGTCAAATTTATCGTCTGATGTGTTCCTAAAGATTCTAGCCACAAAAGCTGAGTAATAAGCTTGAGACGTACCTGTGTTTGACAATGTTAAAACACTCGGGCTTGTAGTAAATTACCAAAGTAGCCTCGCGCTTGTGGTAATATTCGATGCTAATATTTGATCTAAGATAGAGGGATGCTCTAGAAAGTTGTCCTTCTTGAGATTGATAGTATCTCGAAAAATATGAAGATATGAAAAGAATATTCAACTCTTTAAGAGGCTTTGAGTAGTACTCGGTCTCCAAGTCCAAAAACCTTATAGATACGCTCTTGCTTATTATTCCGGTGCTTGAAAAATTAAAAGGCTTAAAAAAGTGGGAATACTGAAGTTGGTAGGTTCAGACTACGAAGTTTGCATAAGCTCTAATCTTGCTACGAATGTTTAAAACTCAATGCACATGCACACAACACATCGATTCATGATGAATAAGTGGATAATGGATATCCGATGAGCATAGATGATATGAGTTGATTCGAGTTTCTTGTGTCGATACGGTGACCACCGGAAAGTAGTTCATGGGAAATAACTTGTTGATATTTTGATCGGGACGATCAAAGGCTAAGTGGGGGTAGTTGATAACGGTCATTTTGTGCCCGTTATTCTATGACCTTTATCCCCGATTCTAGTTTAAAGGAGCTATAATAGAGTAATAATAAGTCGTAATACGCCTAATTTGCATATGCCGAGAGTTACGATTCATTATTATGTATTATGAAGTTTTATTATATTATTTGATATTACAGACTGTATTTCATGTGATATTTGTAGTAACTCATTTGGGAGCACAAGGATGAACTTCGGAGAAGCTTTGATGGATCACAGACGAATTAAGAAGGCCCAAGATAAAAGAGAAAAAGAGCCCAGGAGCATGTAAGGCTCGGTCGACCGAGCCTGTGCATTCGGTCGACCGAGTGGGCCTACAGTCCAGAAGAAGTTCGGCACATTATTTGAGTCGGCTAGGGTTCAGAGTGTCGGTATTTTAAGTCGGTTTTCTATGACGGCTGAGGCTCTATATAAACACAAGTCCTTTGTATTTTTTATTATGCATTCACCACTCTTCATTCATAAAAACATATAAGCAAAATAAAGCTTGTGGAGGTTGCTAGGGTTGCAAACATGTAAGCCCTAGTTTATTTTCTCGTTTTCTTTTTAGTAATCAATTTCCCAATTATGCTTTGATTGTTTGAGTAGTTATTCATATCTAGATGATGTAGATCTAGGATATGACGTTAGTAAGGCGTGGTGATACCTTGTCTATAAGGATCCCATATCCTACGTCCTCTACCTAACATCTACGGATGAATCCGTGTGTTTAATTTACGTGTATTTAGATTAGTTTATATGATGTCCCGATGATTCGCTATATAATCCGATTCGTATATGAAACGCCGAGAAATATGTTCGGGGATGTAAATCGGGAGTTAGATTCTCGGGTGACCGAGAGGTGTCACTCGGTCGACCGAGAGCACCTATTCGGTCGACCGAGAGTTAGCAAGCCCGTTTTCATCCGTTAATCGGTCACGTCTTTATGATTAGGTTAGCTTAATTGAATCTATTATCTCGCAGGTATGGCTATGGCTACGTCACTCGCTTAATTTAATTAAAACGTGTGAAAAGGAAATACCAATATAAGACTCTTAGGTAGGCTTAGGAATTGATCTTCGGACGTTCGCCGTTATCTAGGTAGATTTATATTAGGGAATTGCGCGCACCTTGTTACACGTAGATCGTAAACTAGCATGAGACTATAACTTGGTAAGTGTTAGTTGGACGAGGGTTTGAGTGATCGTCTAGTGAAGTACGCCTAACCAAAGGAATGTTGCCCGGACGAGGTGTACGGTCAATATCGGCATCCTTAGAGTGGTAAGCGTGTGAGTTATATGAGATGGAGGCACCAAGAGGCGAAGTCACGTAACAATAACACGTTGATATAGTGACCTATCGGTGCTACATCAAGCTTAGAGGATGACTCCCGTAGCCAATATAAATAGATATGAACGGATTAATAGTTGATGAGTTTTGTTGTCATATAAATTGTCTAGATCCAAATGATTATGGTTATAATTGAGAAGTTGATTACGTTATGTGTTTACATGTTGTTTATATGTTTGAGTGTGTCTTTCTTTTCTCGTACTTTATGTTGGTCATAGACCATATTTGTCGACGAAATAAATAGGTTGACTATTTAAGTTAGGATCCACAAATTGATTCTCTTGTGGGATCGACCTCGACTCTATCTAGCTATACTGCGATTGAACCTAGTTCACTTGCTAGTGGTTATTTAGGCATCGAGTTAGTAGTTTAACTTGACCTCAATCAGTATCTCATATCCATGATTGAGTTCTTTTTCAATATTGACCACAATATATACTTTTCAAACGTGTTCTCATCCAATAGGTATTAACGAAGCATATTATATGTGCCGTGTGATGAGGGTCAGACTAACTCTTGCCACGTGTCGTTCATAGAGTAGCTAAGTAGTAAATGAAGACAGATAAATAATAGCGTTAAAGGCCAGGTGCCTTATGTCGAACTTGAGTACAGACATAGGCCCTAGGTGGGAGTTTTGACCTGTCCTTCCGAACAGACCACCGTAGGTAGGCTCGGTCATAAGGGATGTCGGGTAAATGCAATTCGGGCCGAGACGGCCTAGGGGGGCTCGACGCAGGTCGGCTAGAGCCTTCCATATCTGTTATTCACACACGTGCGTATATTTATAAGATAAACATGGAATGATCCTTTCGTCATTAAGACTCTGATCGTATGCTTTGTAAGAAGCTTGTATAGTTTGGGAAGGGGTTTTGATTGATCAAAAAGAAGAATCTACTTCAACCAATATGCCCTTAGGCACAGCCATACATAACATAGAAATCACACTTGGAAGGGGTGGACAATTAGCTAGAGCAGCGGGTCCTGTCATTTAAACCACCGTGATTATCTCCTAAAATTAAGGGATTGACACGCTAAGCAAATTCCTTAGCGGTTACGATTTAGAGTACTTTAAGGACAAGGCACAGGCATGCCGTGGACGACATGTGCTCTATTTAAACGATCACAAGGAACTACGATAGACTTGATTCCTGAACAATTACAGGATACATAGGCAATTTGAGATTCAATATCTCAGGCTCAGCCTAAATCACATAATTAACAAATCTTCTTATTTTAGGGTTTGATTCTTGTTATAATTGTCGGTAATTTCGGCCTGCGTTATATCATAGACGGTTTCCGGTATCGTCACCGTGTTTATTTAACCGACATCCAATAGGTAATATTATTTAATCCCATCATTAACCGATTGTCTATTGATCGTAATTTATTTTTGTTTACTTTATGATTAAAAAATGTGTTCTATTAAATTCTGTTAACCGAGAATCGAGTATCAGTTGTTCAAATTATTGTTCGTTTAGGTCACGAACTTGTTCGATCGTTTAATAAACAAAAAAAAATTGCTATATATTAGGGCAGTCAGTGCATGGAAACATCCTTCCATGTAAAGTCGAAGAAGATTTAGGCATACTCAAGCTTATACTAGTTTATTATGAAACTGTTTTCACGACTTGAACGGTTGAACCCATGACCTTTAGTCACATGACGACTTTTATTGCTATGCCACAGGCCCACAGGTCTGCAGTCATTCTTTGTGGACGGCGTTATGCCAAAGGATGCCGTATCTGATGAAGAAGAGGAGGAAATTAGTGAGGTAAATACCGTAAATTATGAAAGTGAACAGCGTGAAGTACTCGAAACTGAAAGGTCATTACATAGTTCAGTTGGTCAGCAACTTATTGAAGACGTTCCCTTAACTGCTGATAGCCCCGAGACAAAGGTTTCAGATAAATCAAATGTATCTCCTAGCCCGATCATTCAGCAAAATGACTTAAGTAGAACAGAAACAAAGCGGAGTAGATCAACTAATAAAAGTAAACGAAGGCATGCCCGTCAAAAATCACAGCAGAAAACCGATGGTCATCTTAACTTTGAGAAAGAGAGTACTTCACGTCATGAAGATGATGCAGCAATGAGCGGCACCGATCAAGTTTTGAGTTCTAATTCACGTTTTGATGTATGGGAAAGCTGGACTTTTGAAGGCTGTTTGGAGGAATGCAGACTAGTGAATTGCAGAAACCCCTTGGTAAGTGCGTGTGTGTTTTATTTACTGGACCTTTAAGGGCACCACACTAAATGTATTGGGGGCACCACAACAAGGTTTAAATATAGGCATGTGCTGGGGATGCCCTAAAGGGCAATGGAGAGAAAAGAGTAATAATAGGCGATCCACCTAGTGGGAATTCGGCATGAGTGTTGGATTTGGGCTTGGTAGTATTGTCAGAGCAGTTGTGCTAATGTCAGAGCATATTTGCTCTGGCATTTTCATAACCGCTCTGACAATATACTAAACGGAATTGCCTTGGCATGAAAACACTTTTATTGTTTTGTAATTTCTGCATTTTTATCCCCCAATGTTTCATCATCTTGACACTTTCTGCCCCTTCTATGTAGATTTTTGGGCGTTGTTATTGGGCAACCCATTGAATCTATCATGACACCACGCATCAGGCTAGGTTCAACTTTACAATAGTTGAAAATTTGACATTCGAACACTGCAAAGTTGAATGTTGAGTTTACCTTCGACTTTCTATTGAGTTTACCTTCGACTTTCTATTGGTCGAATGTCGGTATGGTGTTCCGAGAGTAGATTCAATGTGGTATAGGGGTGTAAACGATCCGAGCAGCTCGCGAGCCGCTCACCGCTCGACTCGGTAAATGCTCGCTCGAATATGGTTTTAATCGAACTCGAGCCGAACTCGAGCAGCTCGTCATAGTTAACGAGCCGAACTCGAGCACTTTAATGCTTGACTCGATCTGCTCGCGAGCCTAATCGAGCATTACATTACATTATATATATATATATATATATATATATATATATATACACACACACACACACTTATTACTATTTTTTAAAATTAATTTTTATCAGTAATACTTAATATAGAAATAATGTTTGGTATTTCTATATTTTTATTGTTCTTTGTTTTCAGGCGTTGGGTAGTAATCCTTCAAAACCCGAGTTTTCTTTTGAGGTCAACATGAGCAATGCCAATGATGAAGATTAATGACTATATTTTGTTTGATATCTTGCACTTTACTGTCGGATGTAATTAAAGTGCACAAATGCATTTGACATTGTGCCACTTAATTCTATGCATGTTGATATTTAAGCATTAGCTATGTAATTTGATTATTATTGTTTTGCTGCTAGACTTGATATTTTATGTTCATATCTTTAAATTTGAAATTGAATCATTTTTCCGAGCTTCTCGAGTTCGAGTTCGAGTTCGAGTTCGAAAGCGCTCGAATTTTATCGAGCAGAATCGAGTCGAACTCGAGCAAGATTAATGTGTTATCGAACCGATCTCGAGCATTTTTTTTCATGCTCGATCGATCTCGAGCCGAGTTCGAGCAGCATTGTTTTATGGGGGTTGCTCGACTCGATAAGTAAATGCTCGATTCGGATCGGATCGTTTACACCCCTTGTGGTAGCATTAACATTCGTTACGTGCTATCATTTTTATTGGTCAGAAGGCTGTCGTACCGGCCCCTTCAATGCTGGTTCTTTCACACGTGTCTTTTTAGACTAAAAAAAAGAAAAAAGGAAGTAAATAGATTAGGGTTAAAAGTGTCAATATGAAACATCGAGGAAGGTTATAGGTAGGAAAATAATGTATCACTTTGAGCTATATAAGATGCATGTCTGTGCATCCATTTAGGTATTAAAAAAGAAAAAGACTAATTTACCCTATTATTTTTGTGTGTGGATATTTATAGGCGGTTTTGGATGTAGGGATTGAAATCCTAGCAGCTGTAGGAGACGATGGTATTATACGTTGGCTTGATTAGGTTGGCTGATTTTATTTTTATTTTTATTTTTATTTTTATTTTTATTTTATTTCCATTAAGTATTAGTATATTTTTGTGGCTACCTACTTTAAAGACACTTTTGTTGTTGTTCAAAGGCTATAGTTTACTTAGTTGAATGGGGTGATGTGAACATGTAAATTTATAATCTTTAGATTGTTACAATTATTAGGTGATTTGTGTGTTTAAGTTCATAAGCATTGATATTTGGGAGTATAATGTTGATTTATGCTACTTCTTTTCCTTACCGATGAACAAATTTTACAATACAACCATTCATTTCTAACATCTCACATACGATAGAAATGTATTATGTGAAAGAAAGTAAAATATAAAAAGACTCCGATATATGTTATTTGGTATAACCTTTTTACAATTGTTGTGCATACACCCACTCAAATTGGAGTTATACACACAAACATATCATCGGTTTACTGAAAATGCGTTAAACTATATGTTGGGCGCTAGCCTTGTTTTTTTAGAGGTACTCCCTCTTCCGATGTTAAAATCCCCCGGTGAAAGGAGAATTTTAACAAAGAACTAGCATCTTTTTATTGTCCATAAAAACTCTCTTACGATTTTATCAGTTTTTTTTAGCACTAAAATAATAATAACACTAGTATGAAGACGCACTTTGATAAGAATCAGGGGTTAAAAAAAAAGGTTCCTTCCCTGTCCCCCTCCCTCCTAAATAAACAGAAGAAAAAACCCAACACTAATCAAAACCTTGACAATGGACATGTCTAAAAGTTTTATCAAGTAATCTATTGAATTAAAATAAACATTTGCTTTCTTTTCTATTTAATGTCATATATATATATATATATATATATATATATATATACTAGTCAAAAACCCGTGCATAATGCACGGGATGCTTCAACCATACAAACCAACACTGAAATATCTAACTCCACACCAAAGATAATACGTTGAAGAAATCGGTAAAGCTAAATCTGTATTGGTACACAACTACGAAATATGTTTATGATAAGCATCACTTGTCGTCAGGAAACATAAAAATTTAGTACATAGTGTTGTCGTATTATAGTTGTAAAACAAATCAACTATGTCTTCATGGCATAACTCAATCGTAACAAAGCAAGGTGCTATAGTGACAGCATTGTCATTGAGATGTAGCAGCCTTGCCTTTGAGCAGTGACGGATCTAGAATGATTATCCAAATAAGGGTTCGTAAATATTTAACACAGTAAATATTTTTTTTCACGAGGTCCGAAATATTTTTCTATAGGTAGAATGTAGAGTATTTCTATTTTTAACGGGGTCCGTGGACCCCCCTATAGTAAAGGTAGATCTGCCTCTGCCTTTGAGCCTCTGTGTGGAAGAAAAATAAATTGCACACACCCCTGCAAATTGTATCATTGAGGCACATACGTTCTTTACGAAACTCTAGGGAAGAGGCAGTACAATCCTTATTTTACGTCCATTGAGGCACACATTCTTTATGAAACTCTAGGGAAGAGGCAGTACAATACTCGATTTACGTCCTTTATAGAACTCTAGGGAAATTGGGAACCCTTTGGATTGAGGTTCAACCTTTTTTTAAAAGCAAATCAACTCTTTTCCATTATGTACCGTAGTTGAGCCATTATTTGTAGTGACAACACACCAATACTAATATTAAAAGTATGAAGATTTAATCCCTCGCTCCACTTAACAACCCCCCCCCCCCCCCCCCCAACAAAGATCCTAAATAAAATTTACCTCCAGCTTTCTTACATAACAAACTAAAAAACATATTATCATCATTCATACATCAATATGTAAAAGAGTCGAACCTTCATTATCCTTAAAAATACAATAACGTTCACTAATCATACTATTTAATATTAATCACAAATGTCCTCTTCGCTAAAAATCTCATGAACTTGAAAGGACTAAATCACATAAATATCCGTCTTTCTACTAATAGAGTCCCAAGGTGGAATCATCTTGTAGACATTGAACCTCAATGTCTTTCGCAATGAACCGCACTACCAGATATGAACATGTTCGCCATATTTTACCCTGAAACTTAGAGAATGGAATTCTTTATCAAATGGTCAGTACCAAATCAATGGCATGTTATTTTGACATGACCTTTAAACATAACCAACTATCCAATATTGGAATCCGCTTACCAAACTGGAAACTAAAAATTGGCGAACGCTATTTTGCTCTTCATGTGATCCACAAAACCATTATTACCGCATAGTCATTTTCATCAATCATGGATTCCAAATATTCGGTGTATTGAAATTATCCTTTCATTTAATTGTAAAATGCCCTCCTTGTAAGCTGAAAGTACGTGATTTAGCAACTTGACTGAATAGCATCTCGTAGATCTCTAGAAGATATTTACGAAACACAACATCCAGCCTAGCATCCAAAGTGTTGATCTTTGACCCCATAGATGCTATTATTTCAACATTGAAAGGCAACGGACAATGCGTAATGAGCTTTAACGCACATCCCACTGGTTTTGGTATAGACTACGTTAGCTCTTTGCTGAAAAAATCTAACCGAACTTTCCATACCCATTCCAGCATGAACCGCAATTGTATCTCTGTCAAATTAAAACCATTTAAAAGCAAATGGGTTCCAAGAAAAGCTCAACGGCTTCCAACACTTCCCAAAGCATAAATGGGATGCCATCTGAGCCTTCTTTACCATCTTGGGCCTTCCCCTGAGGCACATTGCCATCACATACTTCATTAGCAAACATGGTGCAAAATTCCGTGAAACATCGGCATCGGCATCGATAGCTTTTAAGCAAGCAATGAGAGCATCATACATCCTCACATCAAAAGGAGCACCATACATCCTCACATCAAAAGGAGTATTAGAACAGGTCTTCCGAACCTACGGCCCCGAAGCAAGTAAAAATAAAACAATGTATCAAACTTTTCGAAAAAATATAAGATCTAACAACTAATCCGACATAATGAACAAAAAGTGACCGGATCAAAAAATTCAATTACAAAAAACAGATTCATAACCAAAACTCACCAAATTCTAGAAGTCGAGGATCATTGAGATCGATGACGAACATTTTTGCACATTGCTTTCCATAGTACGTGTTGTGATGAGATATTAGAAGGGAAATGGATAGGCGCTCAACAACCTACTTGGATGGAGACAACAATTTATTGATATTGGTGAACAATCGACCTTGATTGCATCCCTTGTACTACAACACAGTATTCAAGAAACACACACACACACAAAAAACCCACACCAGTCACAAAATAAATAGAGGACCCGTAGGTAGAAAAGGTATCGAGATGAAAATGCAATGAGTTAATTAGGGGGAGAAGTGAAAAAAAATTGGGCAAGCGGCAACATACCAACAAATGAGATGGTCACCAACTTCAGAATAGGCTAGAATATCCACAAAATTGGACAATCCTCAACAACAGCAGGGTGTTAAAATTCATTCCCTCATCCAACATCAACATGACAAAAGAAATCAACAAAAATAGAAGAAATGAGGTCACAACATCCAAGCCACAAATAAATAATCTCCACAACATTTTAGATCATTACACTAATACTTACTTACCCATTGGTTGAGAGTTTTATCATTCACGCTTTACCCACAAAACATCTAGAGTAACAAAGGCTGAAACATGAAAAATATGAAATCATAAAGTTGCAAGTAATTCAAAATCATAACAAAGTTAATTAGTACATTATTATGAAAATGATCAACATATAAAATGTACCAACATAGAAACACCTGACCCAACCTGCCAGACACACTTAGTCGCGCTTTATTGCTCCGGTGAAGCCGTTTAGACAAAACAACTCACCGTCAGAAAGAAATATAGCACCGTTTCCTTTTGTGTCAAAAGAAATACGTGTCATTTCCTTTTGTAATTGTCGCTTCTTGTCCCTTCGAAGACCATTTTGGGTTTCCCATATGAAAATCAGAGGATCCATTTTCACATCCCATAGCGATGGGGCTTCTGACTTTTGTACGAAAGCATAAATATTTTACCATTGAAGGATTACAAAGCTTAAAAACAATATTAATATAACAACAACAAAAAAATGGCCTTGAAAATTACCTCCCCGAAAACAATCAAAAGCAACACATAAAGCTCACTCCAAGCTTAGCCAACAACGCTTATTGTTCTTGATTGTAGAATGTGATACTCAAATAAAAAAAATTAGCCTGCAGTGAAAACGTCTCGGTTAAGATTAATAAAAAAAATCGAATTATTATAGGCATTAAAAACCCTAGATAAATTTCCAAATAATATATTGTTAATGAATATTTCATTTTCAGACATCAAGGGCAATTATATTTTTGAAGCAAATTAAATAACATAACCTCGTTGAGCAGATCAGATTTGTCACATCTTTGAAATTCAAAAGCTGATGAAAATTGTTGGAGGGGGTGGTCGTTTGAAACGTATGAAATGAATCCAATATGAATCGCGACCGAGCAATATGAATCCAATATGAAACGTAATCCGGATTGGGTTTCTTCCCTAATTTCCCCAGCCGAGCAATTCCCTAAAATGGCCATAATTGATAATACGTGCACAAATCGCAAGCGTGTTTAAGTGGGTTTGGAGACCCATAATATGAATCCAAAAATCAGACTAATCGAAGAAGTTACCTTATGATTCCCACTTATCATCCCATATGCATAAAACGATGAGGAAACCGTTGAAACACCATGGGCCGTTATTAAGAACTCTGAGCATGTCCGTTTCTGTAGTGAAAATGAACTGATATATATTTCTCATCAGGCGAATCGGTGTGAAGGATTTGCAAGCCCAAGACTTCGATAGCTTAGGGTTGAGGCCCCGAAGTTTAACGGGGACGTGGAGATGGTGGTTCATGTATCAACTGCCAATCACGTACGTAAATGGGAAATTGTCCGGGATATTTAATTTTTTTATTTTATTTTTAGTTTTGATGTTTTTTTTCATTGGTTATAAATGTTAAATGAGGTAGTTTTTGTCTGCAATATACCCGCCCCCCTCCCCCCACACCCACGTAAACTGCAATATACCTAAACTGCAAATTCATTTCCCATGTTCCCACGTCCCACGTTTGCCTGGAAAAAAAAAATTCAAATACCAAAGTAGTAAAAGAGATAAGAGTGAAAGAAATTAAAAAAGAAATTTTAAGCTATCACCACTAATAAAAAGAAATTAACCAACCCACTATTACCACAACTTCCATTCTAACTCCCCACTATTCCATGATCCGTTTTTTAATAAGATTTATCTTTTATTTTTAGCGGGTTATCGGATATTAAAAACGGTTTTTGCAGTGTATTTTCCGGGTCAATTAACGTGTAATTGGGTTAAAACCCTTCCTCTATATATATATAGTATAGTATATATATATATATATATATATATATATATATATATATATATATATATATATATATATATATATATATATATATATATATATATATATATAAAAATAAACATTTGCTTTCTTTTCTATTTATTTTATTTCAATAGTATATATATATATATATATATATATATATATATATATATATATATATAGTGTGACATTGAATAGAAAAAGGAAGCTTTCACAATAGCCATTCATGCTGACATTGAAGTATTTTCAAAAACTTGGACGATTGAATCAGTTTTTCATTTAATTAATAAATATAACTAAGATTAAAAAACACTGAAGTATTCGAATATGGTTCTTTTTAATATTTTTTTTAGACCAGTTCTTTTTAATATCGACCTCAAGAGAAATAATATTTTCTTTTCTTTTTTTCTTTTTTTCTTTTTTTTTGAGGGGTAATATTTTCTTTTCTTAAGCATTGCAAAAACACATAAAATAAAAAAACACCAATAAATGACCGGCGGCAATGTAGATTGTAAAGAAAAATTACATATAATATTATATTTTTACTTAATGTAAACAACTATGTACAGAAAAGGGCAATCTGTATCGAGTCTATAAATAACTAAAATAATGATTTTTTTAGGAAAAAAATAACAAGAAAATTAAAGATAAGACATAAAGATCTAAATCATCGAATCTCATTTTTCCTTTTCAAGGAAAAAAGAAAAAGTGCTCCTTTCACTTAAAACAAACCCATAGTATAGTATCATCATGTTTTTTTGTTTTTTTTTTTTGTTTTTGTTTTTGTTTTTATCATCTGTATTTTAGAACCTCGATGAAAGAATCTGTTTATAAGTATAATAAACTTGAAATATGGTATCCTCCTGCTCATGTATCTCTGTCTAATCAACTCGTACATATTCTAATACAGGTTCTTTTTTATATTGATTATTACCTTCATCCTATAAAAAGTGTCCATTGGAGGAATGCAGACTAGTGAATTGCAAAAACCCCTTGGTAAGTGCGTGTGTGTTTTATTTACTGGACCTTTAAGGGCACCACACTAAATGTATTGGGGGAACCACAACAAGGTTTAAATATAGGCATGTGCTAGGGATGCCCTAAAGGGCAATGGTGAGAAAAGAGTAATAACAGCCGATCTACCTAGTGGGAATTCGGCATGAGTGTTGGATTTGGGCTTGGTAGTATTGTCAGAGCAGTTGTGCTAATGTCAGAGCAAATATGCTCTGGCATTAGCATAACTGTTTTGACAATATACTAAACACAGAATTGCCATGGCAATAGTGGTAGCCTTGTGGTTTTAATCTTCCAAAAGGTTATGGGAAACTTTCACCTAACCTTTTTTATTTCCTAGGCATAAAAACACTTTTATTTCTTTTTGTTTTGTAATTTCTGCATTTGTATCCCCCATTGTTTCATCATCTTGACACTTTCTGCCCCTTCTGTATATTTTCTTGGGCGTTGTTATTGGGCAACCGATTAAATCTATAATGACACCAAGCATCAGGCTAGGTTCAACTTTAAAGTAGTTGAAAATTTGACATTCGATCTCTGCAGAGTAAGTAGAATGTTGAGTCTATATTCGACTTTCTATTGGTCGAATGTCGGTATGGTGTTTCGAGAGTAGATTCAATGTGGTAGCATTAACATTCGTTACGTGCTATCATTTTTATTGGTAAGAAGGTTGTCGTACCGGCTCCTTCAATGTTGGTTCTTTCACACGTGTCTTTTTAGACTAAAAAGAAAAAAGAAGTAAATAGATCAGGGTTAAAAGTGTCAATATGAAAAATCGAGGATATAGAGGTAGGAAAATAATGTATCACTTTGAGCTATATAATATGCATGTATGTGCATCCATTTAGGTATTAAAAAAGAAAAAGACTAATTTACCCTTTTATTTTTGTGTGTGTGTGGATATTTACAGGCGGTTTTGGATGTAGGGATTGAAATCCTAGCAGCTGTAGGAGACGATGGTATTACACGTTGGCTTGATTAGGTTGGCTGATTTTATTATTATTATTTTTTTTTATTTCATTAAGTATTAGTATATTTTTGTGGCTACCTACTTTAAAGACACTTTTGTAATTGTTTAAAGGCTATAGTTTACTTAGTTGATTGGGGTGATTTGAACATGTAAATTTATAATCTTTAGATTGTTACAATTATTAGGTGATTTGTGTGTTATGTTGATTTATGCTACTTCTTTTGCTTTAACCAATGGACAAATATTATCGTACAACCATTCATTTCTAATATCTCATAAACACGATAAAAATGTATTATATGAAAAAGAGTAAAATATAAAGACACTGATATATGTTATGTGGTACAACCTTCTTACAACCCTTGTACATACACCCACACCCACCGGTTCTCACTCACTAAAATTGGAGTTACACACACAAACATATCATCGGTTCAATAAAAATCCCCCGATGAGAGGAGAATTTTAACAAATAACTAGCATCTTTTTATATTGTCCATAGAAACTCTCTTATGATTTTTTTTAGTTTTTTTAGCAATAGCCATTCATGCTGAAGTATTTTCAAAAACTTGGACGATATATTGAATCTGTCTCTCTTTCATTTAATTAAGAAATATACAGCTAGGATTAAAAAACACACTGTAGTATTCTAATATGGTGCTTAATTTTGTCACTTAATGTAAACAAATATGTACAGAAACAGTCAATCATGTATCGAGTCTGAAGATAAGACATAAAGATCTAAATCATCGAATCTCTCTTTTCCTTTTCAGCCAAAAAAAAAAAAAAACAAACTCCCTGTCACTTAAAACAAATTACCATGATAAAATATTTTTACGTGATGATGTGGACCATAAAAAAAAATTGTACATGACGTGCTTTCGAGGGATGTCATCCCCCCATAAATATTTTGTACTTTTTTCGAGGGATGTCTCGTATGCCAAAATCATTTTCCCTCATGTATCTCATATCCACGATCGGGTTATTTTTCAAATCAAATCACACATATAAATATGTTTTTTTTTCCTTAATTAATAATTTTTTTATATGCTAAAGTATATAATAATATACCATAAGAGAGTAAAGATTATATGCTAAACTACAAGAGGCAAATAATATATTAAGAAGATATGCTAAACTACATCAAACCATATATTAAGATAGCATAAGAGATCAAAAGGGTTATGTAAAACTAAACAGGGGTAAAAAGGTAAAGTGTCATTTCTCCTTAAATAAAAAAATTAAATAAAAGAGTATTTTATATGCCTTATAACAAAAAAATGACCGGCAACAAGAAAATATTGCTTCTTGTCACAGGCTTATAAATTTAGGCTCATGAAATGCTGTAAATCACATCATTTCAGTTCTCAATATTATTTACTTAAAAAGCAAAACTGAACAGAACCTGATGGCCAGAGTTGCTTGCTTTTTCCTATGCTTTCTTTTTATCATGGCTGGTATATATATGCTTCTTCTTCTTCTTCTTGTTTATTCTTTTTTTGCCCCCTCTGTTCATGAGGAGGGAGCATTGAAATAAAAATACTCTAACCGCCGAGTTGAGTATGAACATCTGGTCACACAAATTGCATAGTATTTTTCGCGATGCTCGGGCACTATTATCCAACCGTACTCTTGTAATTTAAAAATCAGGTGAAGCCTATGCTATCTACAATGGTATCGCCTGAAGCATCGACTTTGGGATGGTGACCCATTGAAAAGTTGATATTTACGTAGGGTGTAAATAATCGTAAAGTGTGGTGCCATAGATATATTTATAATTAAATTAGTGTGATTTCATAGGTAAATCAGCCGAGACAAGTGGTGGTGCCCCTCTCACCGCCACGGTAGATTTTGAATCACCGGATGCTTTCAAAGGCTCCTGTGATATGCCTCACGGATAACTTTTGACCGTTGTTATTGACAACACGACAAATCTACTATTGGGACAACCACCGATATTCGATTTCTTAAAAGTCGTCTGATGTTAGCTCTAACGTTCGACTTTACTGAGGCTGAATCACCATTTTCAATCTTTGTAAAATTGAACCTTGCCTGAAAAATGATGTCATGATAGATAGATTCATTGTGGTGTCAATAACGATCACCGTAATTTTCTCTCTCTTTTTTTTTTTTTTTTTTTTTTTGATAGTTGCAATGATGTTTTTACTTTTTCTTTTTTAATTGCAGCCGAAGAATTGGTGATTATGGTGGCACCAACAAGGATCATTCATGCATCGGATGAAGATCCTTGTCGAACAATAAATGGCTATTGTGAAGGTGAAGATGGAAAAAAAGATGATTCCAAATGTGAAGCTTACAATCCCAGCGATGAAGAGGAAAGACTCATTTGCCTATGTGATCCGGTGACATTTAGATGCTTTGACTCCTCGCCGTATGGATCTGACCCCGACCCCGACGATGAGATGCTGATCACTCATGCATCGGATGAAGATCCTTGTCGAGCAATAAATGGCTATTGTCAAGGTGAAGATGGAAAAAAAGATGATTCCAAATGTGAAGCTTACAATCCCAGCGATGAACAGGCAAGTCTCATTTGCCTATGTGATCCGGTGACATTTAGATGCTTTGACTCCTCGCCGTAATGATATATATGAACCCCGGAAGAGTAATGAAGATGGAAAAAAAGATGATTCCAAATGTGAAGCTTACAATCCCAGCGAGGAACAGGCAAGTCTCATTTGCCTATGTGATCCGCTGACATTTAGATGCTTTGACTCCTCGCCGTAATGATATATATGAACCGGAAGAGTAATGCTACTGTTACAACCGCTCAACCTCAACAACTGATACAACATTGATTTTACACCGATGATCATCATAGTTCTATATCATAATCAATGAGTGATCGATGCATGGTGATTGATAATGTAAAAATCAAGTTGTATAACTCGTTGTGACTGAACGGTTGTGTCGTTAGCATTACCGAATCATAAAGACAATGGAAGAGTAATGCTCACCTCAATGCACGATCAACCAGACACAACGAGTGATACAACCTATGTTTTCATCCTTGATCATGACGAGCCTATATTATGATCAATTGTGTGTCATCCGTTGTGTCTGAGTGATTACGCGTGTAGTATTATTCATAATGGAAATGGTTACGGTGGTTGAATTTCCTCAACAAAATAGTCATGACAAAAATATACAAAACATTTTAATTGATGTACGTCATATCATGATCAATGATGTAAAGTGTGTCGTATATATTTGTTTTGTGACTATTTTATTATGTGATATCTCTACAATAAAATAGTTATAATAAAGTATCACAACATACTTTTCCACATACATTTGATTTTCAATGTATCATACAACGTAATCGATGAAATGAGATATGTTATGTCGCTTTATTGTGGTATTTATGTTGTGGACATAAGATTACTCTAAAATTAAGTCATATCAAATGTATTATCATACTCAGTAATTTGTTAAGTCACCATACAATGGTGGTTTGCATAATAATGTAATTTTTATTCTACAATGATTAAATCTATGGCAATCATTGTTTACACTTTATATACCATCTTTATCTATTTTCCTTAAATAAAAATTCTTATTCAATTGCTTTATTCAATTTTCAATCAAATTCTGGATTCATCAATATTTATCTCAAGATTTTTTTTTAAATATCTTCGTAATTATCTATCTTATCTTCGTGATTTCTCAAAAATAAATAAATTATATAACTTAGATTTACAGGCCATTACAAAAAGATATAAAATAAAAACAATGAAATTAAGAAAAAAACAAGAGATATTACGGAATAATAATAATAAATAGGAGATCAAAAATATAATTTTCTACATTATTGTTATGAAAACTATAAAGGGAGAAATGCTGATAAGGACATAATTATATTTTCAATAGTCATTAAAGACAAATATATTTACATAAGACTATAAAGACAGTAATTAGCTAGAGTGATTGGACAATTTTACCCATCCATACAAAATTAAACCCATCTCCTTTTAATCTATTTCTCCTTTTTCAGTTAAAAAAAGTTTCCGTCGCCGGAAGAAAAAAATCCACCGAACTCATACTCCATGGCTGTCTGTCTCTGCCATGAATTCTTTCAAATTCTATGGCCGATTCCGACCGGCGTGAGACAACTCCCGTCGATCCAGACTGGACTCCTTCCAATTTGAGCCCCCGTTGGAGATTCAAGGAAACAATCTCATCGGCAGAATTTCCTAAATGCCAGCAACAATGGCCTCTCCGGCCTTCTCCCGGCGGCGTTTCAGTCGGAGCTAATTGAGCTTTTAAATTGAACGATTTTTCTTTCTTTTCAAGCTTATCGAATTTTTTTTGTAAACTAAGGTACACATTATTTTGATTCTAGTTGATTTTTGGGAGAAACGCTCATAAGGACACAATTATATTTTCAACGGTCATTACGGACAAATATATTTACATAAAATTATAAGGACAGTAATTAAAGTGATTGTAGTTCACTATTGTAGTCAACCAAATTTCACTTTTAGGAGTTTATAATTGTAGTTCACTATTGTAGTCAACCATTGGAAGTTTACTATTGTTAGATTACTTATTGAGTTCTTTTTTACGAGTTCACTTATGTAGTTCACTATTTTACATTGAGCTCAAAACACTCTAGTTCACGGTTTCACACTTAAGCATAAATGACAGCATGTTATTGTCCACTTTCATGATTGGGTGTATTGTTTGAATGTAGTTATACAATGTTATTGTGTAACTTTGATCCCTAAATCAACTTGCTCTATAAGCTAGAAAAAAATTCATGGTTCACTGTTTTTCATTGAGTTCAAAACACTCTGCTTCACTGTTTCACACCTATTTCACATTACTAATTCACTTCAAACGAAAATTCACTTTTAGGGGTTTATAATTGTACTTCACTATTGTAGTTAACCAATGGAAGTTTACTATTGCTGGTTCACTTTTTGAGTTCACTTTTAGAGGTTTACAATTGTAGTTCACTATTTGTAATCAAAATACTCTGATTCACTATTTCACACCTACTTCACATCACTAATTCACTTCAAACCAAAGTTCACTTTAAAGAGTTTATAAATGTAGTTAACCATTGGAAGTTTACTATTGTTAGTTCACTTTTGAGTTCATTTTCGTGAGTTCATATTTGTAGTTCACTGTTATGGTTCATAATTGGAAGTTCACTATTGTTAGTTCATCTCAACAATGATGCGAACTCTATTCTTACCAATCCAGTTGCAACAAAGGTTGTGACTTAGCTTTAGCAAAATACTCTGGTTCACTATTTTTAATTGAGTTCACTTCAAATCAAAATACTATGGTTCACTGTTATAGATAACTATTGAAAATTTACTATTGTAAACTCGGTCATGAAAGATTGCCAACAAAACCATGTCTGAAGACAAACTATGTACTATTACACATACATACAACAATATACAAAGGCAGAAATCAAATATGCCAATGCATGCAGATCACATACAGATCTTAGCACACAGAATGCTGCTCACCCTAATAACAATTAAAATGATGATTAATGCCAAAACACAAATCATAGAATGGAAACAATAGTGTAACATCCCGACTTTTCAGAAAAGGTTAAAAGAGCCTTTTAACTAAAAGTCAGTTTTTCGTGTGATTTAATTAAACGATTTAAGGTATATACGTAAATATATATATATTCGAAACCTATATAATTAAAAGGAAAATCAGTTTTGTTAAACAAGGGCATTAAAGGAAAAGCTAAGGTTAGGGGAGTGGGTATATAAACGGATTTGTTTGCAAAGGCTAATCACTAACCTAATTAAAAATCGAATTCGCCCCTTCCCCTTACCCTTGGGCGGCCGTGAGAGGGGAGGAGAGAACAAGAGAGAGTTCAACACAATTCTAAGAGAAAGACTCATCTCTTTCGGATCGAGTTTAAGGCTTGGAATCGTTGCGAAGAGGGCTACGGATTCCTATCGGTTTGGCGGTGTTGCGGCGACTTTCCTCGAGTTTTGGAGCGGTTTTACGGGCTGCATTAGGTAAGAAAAGCTATTCCTATGATTTCAATTCTTAGTTGTAAGGATTAGATCTTTTCTCAAGAAGTTTTGGTGTTAGAGGGATGAGGGTTGCATTGGTTAATGTCTATAGAGTATATGGTGTCTTTTGATGAAGATTTTACGTACTTCTTGTGTTAATTTGCTTTGCTTGTTTTGGTTGAAATACGATCCGGAAATCGCATGGTGATGATATTAGGGTTTTGGTCGAATCCGGGTGGACGGGCGTCCGGTTATCCGGACGGGCGTCGCGCTTAGGTTGTGTCTCATACGGGCGTACGGCTTAACCGGACGGGCGTACGAAGTGCTATTTTTACATTCGGGATTGAAAGCGTGTTAGGTGGACGGGCGTCGGGTATAGTGGACGGGCGTCCGGCTTTGGACGGGCGTTCGGTAAGATTCGGACGGGCGTCCGGGGGCTTAAACGGGCGTCTAGCTTGTTTTGTCCTTCTTTCTTTGTGGGTTGTTGTTCAGCCTTATAAACATGATTTATCTTTATGAAACCTTTATATATGATATGTTAATATGGTATAAATATAGACAAGCCTGAATTGAGCTTCTGATTCGTTCAGTTAAAACACCGAATGTACTCTTAAAGGGAGTTGAAGTTCGGATCCGTCGGAAGAGCATGATAGGCTTGTGCTTTGATGAATTAGGATTCATCAATGTACGTGTATGTGCTAGGACTGGTCCGTGTCTAGTGGTCTAGGAAGAGAGTAGTATGGGTGAGGGAGATTATTTGAAAACACTTAGGTTGGCTAGTTAATAACTTAATAAACAACGTATGTGACTAGTAAAAGATTAAACAACATGTCTCTCTTGGCTAGGCACCGAGGCTAAATCGCGATGCATGTGCTACCTCTGAAGGTGGAAGAACTTCGTAGGTCAAAAGACCCTAAGTACGGAGGGACTCGCGAGGTGTGCGTGCTATCGGAGTCTACCTTTTCTAGACTTCGTGGATATTGGTGTGATCCACTAATATGTTGCAATAGAGTGTTCCCAAGGTAGAATAACTCTGTAGGTCAATGACCCTAAGTACAGAGGGACTCTGCTGAGGTGGATGCGCGTAGTGCCCTTGAGTGCGGTTGTAACATAGATAAGCTAAGTTAGAAACGATTAGTCACGACGTGTTGATGAGCATGAAGTGAACCACTAGATTGAGTCGGTCCCGCTTAAATAACTAATTAAATAACTATCTTTTCTTTATAACAATAATTGTTATCATAGCTTCTCTTTCTTACTAAGTACGTTGTACTTACCTCGAATGCATATTTTTCTATGTGTTTGGGGGTGAGAAGACGAACGGGTTGATCGGGTTTTCGTTGAGGAGTTCGAGGACGTTTTGATGGCATTGAAGCCCTCGATGTTTTCCTTCACTTTTCTTTTAAAGGTTGTACGGTTTATCTTGTAGATTCTCTTATAAGTTTGTTGTACTTTTATTTCAAGTTTGTAAGACTAGCTTTGTATCTTCTCTTTGGGACATCGTACGTTGTAAGCTTGTTACCGTTGTTGTAAGCTTTTCCTTTTTACCCCTAGACGGTTTGTTTTCTATTCTAGTAGCATTTATGGTTTTTACCCGAGTCATTTGGACTTCCGTTGCTTTATTTTTGATACGATGACGTAGAGGTGGCGTATAATTTTAGATTTATTTAACGTTATACGCGCCGAACGTTCTCTTCCGGATAAGGGCTCGGTATGCGGGAGCGGGGCGTTACGGTTGGTATCGAGAGAAGCGTTCCTTGCTTTTCTAGGCTTCCCTTTCTTAAGATAAGACCTTTAAGATCGCTTAGTAACCATTCGACTTCTTTGATCTTTCGAATTGCGGGAATTCATAGAAGTTTCTTTCTTGACCTAAACTTTTGTTTTAAGATAAGGTATCTTAGATCTTTTAGAACCTTTCGACTTCTTTTGTTCTTGGTGGCAAATCGTAAAACTAAGAATCTTTAGACCTTGGTCAAGTTTCACTAGGACCGGTGAAGAGTCTTCCTTGGCAAAGGTTAGTTAGAGTTCCAAGCTCACATCCTTTATGTGATGCCCTCTAGTGTTCCTTCTAGGATCTTTAGCGAGAACCCTTCTCTTCTTTTGGAGCTTCTAGACTTTTCTCCTTTTGCCCTTTCCTTGGAGGATTTAAAGTTTTCTTATTGCGACCTTTTGATTCAATCATTACCTTGATTTTGTATTTTGGTGTTATGTAAAACGAGTAAAACAACTTTGTTCACGTTTCTATATGTCTTTTAATATTACCTCTGATGTTTCAAAAATTCTATAAATTTGCAGTCACTTAGGAAATTTCCTTATCTACATTTTCTATTTTGGCATCAACTTAGTTTTCAATATGGATTGTTCATAAATTGTTTAACAAGGAGGAGTACTCTGTTCAGAAAATTCTGCAGCGGTACTCTTGCTTACGAGTCTGTTTTGAATAAGTTAAACATTTTCAAATGACTTGAATTTTTGATATGTTGTAGAAAACTCTCTGATCTGAAATTTTTGTTTTGGAGTCAAGTGCTAATTCTTTCTAATTTGAGTTCAATCTGCAAAATAATGTAGATTATAAATTTCTGAAAGTTTTGACAGCTTGCGCAGTAGACAAAAATAATTATTTTTAACCAACTTATGCTTTTCCATAAATTCTGAATTTTGTGTAGCATATGTAAAGCTTGTATACCTACAACTTTTCTTTTTACATCATGTTCAAAATTAGTTTGGTTTGTTTTGTACAAGTCAATCATTTCATGGTTGACGTACGTACTTAAACTTTTAAAATTATTTAAGTACTTGTTCATGAAAGGCTAGACAACATTCTTTCACCTTGGAAGTTTAGGTGTGGGGTAGTATGTGTTGGGAAGGCTTTGAAGCATAAGACCCTAACTTACTTGTTATCCAAAATAAGAAGTTTAGTGAGTAGATATTAAGTGTTGTAGATTTAATACCCTTTTGTGACAAGAAACACTTACATGGTGACTTTCCAATCCCATGTTTTCTTTAACGAGGTACTTTTTATAATCATTTGGATTCACACTTAGTTACCTCTAATTTCAAATGTTTTTCCCCTTGCATACTATTTGTGACCAATGTGGTAGCTTTGGATCATCCGTTTGAAACTTTTTGAACTCGGTAAGAGTTCTTCCATTGCGAAGTTTTGTTCTTCAAGTGTGCACATACTTTGATGTTTATTTTTTTTTATGAAGATGTTTTCATAGTGTCAATGCTTGATTTAAGGAAATGAGTTTCTCACCCTTCGAACTATTTGACCAGCAGCAACTGCATACCCTTTCATTGCATCATGTTTAGCAAATTTGGGTCAATACACTTTTGCATCCTAGTGATTACCTTCAATGCATCCCATACACGATGTTTTAGTGCGAAAACTTTTGTTTAAGGACTCAACTCTTTTATTAGAATTTTATAAATTTCGAAACCGGGTGGAAAGATCAAACTTCCTCATAACATCCATTTTAAATACATATTCTTTTGTCTTCCGGAAAGAATACGTGAACAACCATTTCTTACCTAAGTGTCTTTAAATAGCTTCAAACTACTTTTAGAAAATTTCATATATACATATGTTCAAAAGCTCTATTGATAATTCCTTTCAAAGTACTATATCCTTTACTTCCTTATGAAATTTTTGTTTTGAATAAGCGAGTAGTTGAACCTCCTTTACAACTCATGCACGTCTTTTAAAGCTACGTTTGATGAAGGATTTTAGCATGCAACTTATTTTGTTAAGAGTTTTCCCTCGACAAAAGAAAAAAAAAATTTACTACAGGTGTTAAGTCGTTTTGTTTTATTCCAAACCTTCTTTCTTCAAATTGGAAGAAATGACTTTCTGATTTTTATTTTTTTAATTTTTTTTTTTTAAAAAAAAAAAACAAAGGGTTGTCCTTATCCTTTGAACACTTTCATCTTCGATTCAAAACTTTTTAACAATATCACAATAGTTCTTATTGTGTTAATCTTTGAACGACACAAAAACATGTACTATTCGAAACTCTTGTGTTTTCTTTACTCAGTCGTTACTTATGATTTCTTCACGAAGCACTTCTCCGGTTTACCTTTATCCTTGAACCTTTGGAGAAGATGTTTCCCCGCTTTCAAAAAATAATATTTTAACTGCAACGGTTGTAGAAAGAAATAGAATATGCATTTTCTGAATTCTTTTGCTTTCTTTTCCACGTAATCATTCATGACCCCTTTCACAACATTTCACCAATTTACTTGGATTTTCAACATGAAATCTTTCGAGAGAATATCAGTCGTCTTCAAATCTTTATATACATTTATCATATGTATAAGTACATATTTGAATAATATTTGAGACTTCTTCCACTTCTAGACCTTTCTATTGAACTCTTTAATAGCAAGTTTGTCTTTCTTTTGCATTCAATCATACCAATAATTTCAAGAGAAAGGAAAATGTTTCAATCTGGATTTTGTAGAATGACCTCATTTGTGATAAATGTCTCGGTCGAGTACTTTTGTTTTTAGTGACTTATCACAAGTACCCTCATATAGGCAAATTTTATATATCATCCATTTTGCATTATCTAAACAAATGTTTTATCATATACATGTGAACCAAGTTCAATCCGTCTTCATTCTGTATTACACACCTCAAGATTTTCCTATTTGCTATCTCCCTTAGTAGTTTCAAATTTTCAAAAGATTTGCATAACCATTCTTACCCTTCTTCTGGAATCAAGGTGAGGACAAATTTAAAACTTTGTTTCTTATAGATGTGTTGTTTAAAAATAAACTCTTTCACAACTCCAATATTCTGTTGGACTATAAAGTTATGGTTGCTGATAAACTCACTATCAAAGTTGTATTCTTGTCTATAGGAAATCCTTGTAAGTACGGTAGAAGAAGTTTATGTGGTTACCTTTTTTTTTGGAGACTAGTAAAGATTGAAGTTGTCTAGGGTTTGGGTGTTATAGATGGTTTAGTGCTGAATTGATAGCAAGGCGGAATTGAAGTTCCTTAAGTTAATAGTCAGCTCTTGAGGGTAAGGCGAATGTATAGATCAGAGTAACCTTTGCGTAAGTCTGGAAACTTCTGTAAGGGTGATGAATGGACAAAGAACCTGGAAGAATTCTACTGTTAATTAGTGGATGGATGTATGACTCTTGGGACACAGGGTTCTAGGAAGAGCTTAAGAAGTTGGGTTAGAAGAGTTGAGTATAAGGTAGATGTTTTGTGTGTGGATAAGATAGAATGGTGCTTGGGTCTGAAGTACTAGATTAGTTGTGATGGACGCGTCGAAGTCTTGATGTTGAAAATAATAAGGTTCAAATCAGTTGGAGATAATGTTTGTTTTTGAAAGTGAACTAGAAAGTGGGCAAGCCGGGTATCTAAGATGAAAGTGGAGTTGGTTCTGTCAAGTTTCGAGGACGAAACTTCTTTAAGGGGAAGAATGTAACATCCCGACTTTTCGGAAAAGGTTAAAAGAGCCTTTTAACTAAAAGTCGATTTTTCGTGTGATTTAATTAAACGATTTAAGGTATATACGTAAATATATATATATTCGAAACCTATATAATTAAAAGGAAAATCGAGTTTTGTTAAACAAGGGCATTAAAGGAAAAGCTAAGGTTAGGGGAGTGGGTATATAAACGGATTTGTTTGCAAAGGCTAATCACTAACCTAATTAAAAATCGGGAATTCGGCCCTTCCCCTTACCCTTGGGCGGTGTGAGAGGGGAGGAGAGAACAAGAGAGAGTTCAACACAATTCTAAGAGAAAGACTCATCTCTTTCGGATCGAGTTTAAGGCTTGGAATCGTTGCGAAGAGGGCTACGGATTCCTATCGGTTTGGCGGTGTTGCGGCGACTTTCCTCGAGTTTTGGAGCGAGTTTTACGGGCTGCATTAGGTAAGAAAAGCTATTCCTATGATTTCAATTCTTAGTTGTAAGGATTAGATCTTTTCAAGAAGTTTTGGTGTTAGAGGGATGAGGGTTGCATTGGTTAATGTCTATAGAGTATATGGTGTCTTTTGATGAAGATTTTACGTGCTTACTTGTGTTAATTTGCTTTCTTGTTTTGGTTGAAATACGATCCGGAAATCGCATGGTGATGATATTAGGGTTTTGGTCGAATCCAGGTGGACGGGCGTCTGCTTAGGTTGTGTCTCATACGGGCGTCTGGCTTAACCGGACGGGCGTCTGAAGTGCTATTTTTACATTCGGGATTGAAACTGTGTTAGGTGGACGGGCGTACGGGTATAGTGGACGGGCGTCCGGCTTTGGACGGGCGTTCGGTAAGATTCGGACGGGCGTCCGGGGGCTTAAACGGGCGTCTAGCTTGTTTTGTCCTTCTTTCTTTGTGGGTTGTTGTTCGGCCTTATAAACATGATTTATCTTTATGAAACCTTTATATATGATATGTTAATATGGTATAAATATAGACAAGCCCGAATTGAGCTTCGATTCGTTCGGTTAAAACACCGAATGTACTCTTAAAGGGAGTTGAAGTTCGGATCCGTCGGAAGAGCATGATAGGCTTGTGCTTTGATGAATTAGGATTCATCAATGTCCGTGTATGTGCTAGGACGGGTCCGTGTCTAGTGGTCTAGGAAGAGAGTAGTATGGGTGAGGGAGATTATTTGAAAACACTTAGGTTGGCTAGTTAATAACTTAATAAACAACGTATGTGACTAGTAAAAGATTAAACAACATGTCTCTCTTGGCTAGGCACCGAGCTAAATCGCGATGCATGTGCTACCTCGAAGGTGGAAGAACTTCGTAGGTCAAAAGACCCTAAGTACGGAGGGACTCTGCTGAGGTGTGCGTGCTATCGGAGTCTACCTTTTCTAGACTTCGTGGATATTGGTGTGATCCACTAATATGTTGCAATAGAGTGTTCCCAAGGTAGAATAACTCGTAGGTCAATGACCCTAAGTACGGAGGGACTCGCCGAGGTGGATGCGCGTAGTGCCCTTGAGTGCGGTTGTAACATAGATAAGCTAAGTTAGAAACGAGTTAGTCACGACGTGTTGATGAGCGTGAAGTGAACCCTGATTGAGTCGGTCCCGCTTAAATAACTAATTAAATAACTATCTTTTCTTTATAACAATAATTGTTATCATAGCTTCTCTTTCTTACTAAGTACGTTGTACTTACCTCGAATGCATATTTTTCTATGTGTTTGGGGGTGAGAAGACGAACGGGTTGATCGGGTTTTCGTTGAGGAGTTCGAGGACGTTTTGATGGCATTGAAGCCCTCGATGTTTTCCTTCACTTTTCTTTTAAAGGTTGTACGGTTTATCTTGTAGATTCTCTTATAAGTTTGTTGTCTTTTATTTCAAGTTTGTAAGACTAGCTTTGTATCTTCTCTTTGGGACATCGTACGTTGTAAGCTTGTTACCGTTGTTGTAAGCTTTTCCTTTTTACCCCTAGACGGTTTGTTTTTTATTCTAGTAGCATTTATGGTTTTTACCCGAGTCATTTGGACTTCCGTTGCTTTATTTTTGATACGATGACGTAGAGGCTGGCGTATAATTTTAGATTTATTTAACGTTATACGCGCCGAACGTTCTCTTCCGGATAAGGGCTCGGTATCTGGGAGCGGGGCGTTACAAATAGTTTCATTTATCTTCCAATGTATAATACAACCGTTGAGAAATTTTATAATAAGTGACATTTATTACATGTTTTTCATTTACACTTTCTTCCACCATACACACCCTATATTGAAAGAGATTAAAAATAAGATGATATGATTCATGTCGACTAGTACATCCTTCTACGTTTTTAGACAACTCACTAATCATCGCTAATCTCCAATCGTGTTCAGACAGCTTCCTTAATTGATCCTAAGCAGGGACATCAATTGGTGCTTTTCCATTCTAAAAATGAGCCTTTGCTAAACTATCATAGCATTCAAGCAATACTTTCCAACCACCTGGGCACATATATCCATCTTGAGGGTTCTCCCCATTCTGTGCAAACACAATACCATCAGAAAAAAAAAAAAAAAGTCCATGTTGAGTCAATAAAAATAAAAATACACAATGTCATTTTACTTACCAAAAAAAGTCCATGTTCCCTTAACTCTGCTTGAATCCTCCATTATTAAAGTCAAAAAACATACACATGTCATTTTACATACCAAGGAATCTTCAATTCTTTTTGAATTAAATACACTCCTATACTCCTACTTTGTTTCTTTGTTTCTGAATACTCATCATCTCCTGAATTAGCAAAGATTTATCCTCCAAATCCTGTATATATAGTTCACTTCATATTAGTACTAGGCACTAGCAAAGCCACGCTAAATTAAAAAAACACTAGCGATTTGGAGAGTTAAAGGGAAAATAGTGCGTAATAGCTCCGGCGACCGGCGGTGTTAAGAAGCTCACAAATTCCGTCATGGAACAGTGGCTTCACTTGAGATACAGAAGTATCAAGAGAGTATTGAATTGTTGAACAACAAGCTACCGTTACAGAGACGAATCAGAAATCTTTCTTAATGATTTGTCCGGTGGGCGGCGGGGGAGAGGAGCAGGAGCCTAAAAAGTGATGGTGGCGGCTCTGGGGTTTACAGAATTGTAAGTAAAACTATTAGGTTTTTATTTATTAAACGAAGAAAGGAGGTTAAAAATGGAAGGGTACATTTCTCCCAATAAATATGTATTGTCCTTAATGCCTTATGAAAAAGTAAGGTGGACTATTATTTGAATCAAATTGTCTAAATGTCCTTATTGACATTTAACTAAAATATAAAATGGATTATCTATTATTCAAATTGATATAGGTAGATTTTATAGTTTAATTAAATTATTGTATTAATTTACAGTATAATTTATATTATAAATACCCCTTATACTTTTGAAATAGTACACAAAGAATTCTCATCCTTTACTTTGTTGTCTTTTTTCTCTATTATTTCCTCTAATATTATTATTACATTTACAACACGTTATCATCACGAGTCTCTAACTTATTGACATTTACTTACTTTGATAAAAGAGAGACATGACACTACAAGAAAAACACTCTTTTGCTATTGTGGCTAAAAGTTATATATCAACACTTTGTGTGTGTGTGTGACAAAAGCTAGTGTAGCAAAAGAGTGCTTGTCTTGTAGTGTGAGTCTCGAGTCTCTAACTTATTAAGATTTACGTTGATAAAGGAGAAACATGAATCTCTACCGATCAATACTATCACAAGATTCTCTACCATCTATATTCGTGTGGATATCTCCATTTGTCAATCGTCGTTCCGAAGCCGTCGAACCCCCCCCCCCCCCCCCCCCCCAGAATCACCATTCATGGATTTCCGTAAGGACTTAAACATTTCAATTGGTATATTCTATATCTCCAGATTTTAATGCAGACAAAATTAAGGTAAAATTTTATTTATTCAACTTTTTATCGTGATCATTTAAATTATTATATAGAATCCACAAGAATCCCCATTTATTGATTACCGTAAGGACTCAAGCAGATCAATTGGTATATTCTATATCTTCATATCTTAATGCAATATTTACATAAATTTTTATCGTGATTAATTATATTATTCTATATTTCTATAGATGTATAGAACATTGATTCTAGTGTATTGACACCATCAAAATAATGATGGATATGGAACCTTCGATGACTCAGTATTTCACACAAACATGTTTTGTCAATTAGACAATTATTGAAAATTAAAATGATCAAATGTTCAATTTTTGAACAAGCATATAGATGGATTTTATGTTAATCAGATAATGTCAAAAGCTCGTAAAAATGAATATGAAATTCACATAAATGGACATGCTACAGTGATAAAAATGAATATGAAATTCACATAAGTACTCATAAAACTCAATAGGCAAGTTTCAAAAAAAAAATCAATATGATATTCATAGAGAAAAAAAAGTGGACATGTCATTTACAGAAAGAATTAAGGACCTGAAGTCAATTGAATAAGACATGTTTCCACGAGTGATCTAAAATCTACAATAAAGATTCTACTAAATATATCTCGTTATAAAGAATATTATATTCCGCTACTTAATGACTCTAACAACAACCTTTTTTATAATTTAAGACTCTAGTGGATTTCATCAATAAATACATGCAAATTATTAAGTTGCAAATGTCTTTATATGGCCTAAATATTCATGTTGAATGTATTATATGTTGAGTAAAATCCTCTTGACAAAGGAATATATGAATCATTAAGGATAATAATGTGAGTTATATGATATTACACCCTATAATTATAATCGCAATACCGATTGTATTGCATGTGTTGCATGACATTGTTTAGCCTCTTTATTCAATTAGCTACATGTAAACAAGCTAGAAGAGACGTGATATACAAAAATTACGCTTCAGTGACGATCTGTCAGGTTTGTTCGCTAAGAACATTCCTACATCTGCTTTGGAAAATGTGTTTATAGTACTGAATTGTGTACATTTGAAAGATTGTTGTTGTCAGGGGGAACGACAATTTCAAAACTATTTTGAGCATTTGATCCTAAAAACCAATGACTATTTTTTTCTCCTTTTAACTAAGTTTTTTCCCATAGAGTTTTCTTTGTCAAAATTTGTATAATGAGGCAGTCAGTGCAATGCATTAAAAAGCATATGATATTAACTATTTGTCTCATCTAGTTTTTTTTCTCACCGGGTTTTTTTCTGAGAAATTTGTAGTAAATGACATATTCGTTATGCAACTTAGATCAAGATAATCAATTCAGCGATTTATTTATTGAGACATTGTATACTATCACATAAGAAATGAAATCATCCAACTGTATTATATGAAAACAATGCATCTTGCATATCTCAATTGAAGTGAAAATATATTAACGAGGATAGGACCTAATCTATTTCACCGTCAAGTAGGAGCGTGGAGATCCCGAACGCCCAACTTTCGGAGAAAAAAAATCAAATTGCTGTTTCCCCAATGCTTTCATAAAAATATCGGCCAACCGGACTTGTGTGGGCACATATCCGGGAGCAATAAGTCCCTTCATGATTGCATCACGAACAAAGTGGCAATCTGCTTCAATATGTTTGGTCCGCTCATGAAAGACCGGGTTTTGTGCAATATGTAACACGGCCTGACTATCACAAATGAGAGGAATACCTATTGGTACGCGAACACCTAAATCGCCGAGAAGTTGTTGAAGCCATTTCAACTCACATGTAATGTCCTCTATTGAGCGGTATTCAACTTCTACGGATGAACGGGAGACCGTTTGCTGTTTCTTTGTCTTCTAAGAGACCGGAGAAGTCCCAATTAACACAAACCACCCACTCAAAGACCGTCGGGTGACTAGGCAACTCGCCCAATCGGAATCACACCACCCTTGGACAATAGGCTATCTTCCCGCAAAAGCACACCCTGACCTGTGTTTTTCTTCAAGTAATGAACCACTCTCAGTGCTTAACTCGCGGTGCCTGCATATTTGAGAATGAATATGGACCTAATACGCCAAATCGGGACGTGTAACTCCAAGATAAATAAGACGTCCCACCAATCGCCGATATTTTCCAGGATCATCCAAGAAGTCACCATCCGCAACCGCCAACTGGTGATTCTGTTCCATAGGGAATTCAGCGAGACGAGCTCCGAGCAGTCCGGTCTCCTTTATTATATCTAGCGCGTACATCCGTTGAGAGAGAAAAATTCCCCGTGGATTCCTAGCCACCTCCAATATGAGAAAGTATTTTAATATCCCCAAATCCTTCATTTTGAAGAACTTCCCAATTGATTTTTGAAAACCTGCAAAGTCGTTGCATCGTTTCCAGGAAGATCATATCATCAACATATACTAATACATTCAGCCGTATGTCTCCACGAACAAGTGTGAATAGAGAATAATTCGAGTAGGTTTGCCTAAAACCATATTCTTTCAATGCCGACGCCAGTTTCACAAACCAACATCGGGGTGCCTGCTTCAACCTATACAGTGATTTTCGCATACGACACATCATATTCTACTTGTTATGTTCAAATCCTGGAGGAATTTTCATGTAAATTTCTTTATTCAGGTCTCCGTGGAAAAATGCATTGTGCACATCCATCTAATGGATCTCCCACTTTTTAACTGCCGCCACAGCAAGAAAGGTCCGAACTGTCACCATCTTTGCTACGGGAGCAAAGGTTTCATTATAATCAATGCTTTGTACCTGGTGATTTCCAAATGCCACTAAACATGCTTTCAAGCGTTGGAGGTTTCTCAGTTCATCGTATTTTTCTATATACACCCACTTACTACCAATGGCCTTCTTTCCCGGGGGTAGTTCCTGTAGTACCCACGTCCCTTGTTCTTCCAAAGCTCGTATTCCTTCCACCATAGCTTTTCGCACCCTTCATGTTTAACTTCTTCTTTAAACGATCGTGGAGGATTTCCTGCAGTCACATTTGCTAGATAACTTCTATGTATGTCAGAAAAATGAGAATAATTCGCAAAATGCATAAGAGGATATAAACTACCTGAGGCAGTCGATGGAGCGGAAGAGTGCACCGAAGGACTTTTCTTATCCACAGTTGTATGTGTCACAAACTCTCGATATCTGGAATTAGGGATTTTCTGTACGTTTTCCTCTTCCCAACTCTGTTGTTTCTCCGGATGACGGTTCACTCACAACCACCTCATCTGTTGGTAATTCATCAACCCCCTCACTAGTCGCCACCACCCCCTGCACTAATGTCTACAGCATCTCTACTAGGTGGGGGTGGCTCCACAATCTGGTCACTAACATCAGTATAAATACCGTCTTCAACCTCCAGAAAGATAATCTGAGAAGGGGTAGTGTGTGGAGATTATTTCATAGGGAATATATGTTCAAAAAAATTCACGTCCCCAGACATAGATTTCTTCAATTTCCAAGTCAAAGAGGGTCCATTCCTTCTTAGCAAATGGATACCCCAAAAACGCACACTTCCGAATCCGACTCTCAAATTTGTCTCTCTTATGCCGTACATTATGTGTATAACATAAACAACCAAAAAACCCACAAGGCATCAAGACTCGGTGGTTTACCAAACAAACATTCATAAGGTGTCTTATAGCTCAATACGCTTGACAGAGTATGATTAATTAAATAAAAAGCGGTCATGACACACTCCTCCCAAAATTTGAGCGGAAGGTGTCCCTCAAATGCTCTCGCCACATTCAAAATATGTTGATGTTTTCTCTCGACTCTACCATTTTGTTGAGGAGTTCCCACACAGGATGTTTCAATAATTATTCTCTCTTTTTGAAAGTGCGGAAGTAAACGTTTAAATTATGTTCCATTATCACTCCGAACTCACATGATTTTACACCAAACTGACGATCGATCAACGCCATAAAATTAAAAAAAAAACAGTCTCAACTTCCCATTTATTATAGAGTAAATAAACCCACACAGAACGAGAGTAATCGTCCACAATCATCAAAAAATAAAGGGCCCCGCATGTAGATTGAGTCCCATATGGTCCCCACAAGTCACAGTGCACGAGCTCAAAAATCCTACTAGCCTTACTATCACTATTTGGGAAACTTTCATGAGGTTGCCTAGCCCGAAAACACACATCACAGCAACTCTTATGTAAAGTACTAGACTTACCCACAATAGGAACGTGTTTTAGCACTCTTTCCGAAGGATGTCCCAACCGCTTGTACCACAAATCCATAGTATTTTCCACCAATCGCCATAACTTTCACGTGTGGAACTCCTGGAAAAAAGAAAAGTCCATCTTCATGCTCACCCACTCCAATCAGCCTCCTCGTCGTTCGGTCCTGCATAACACACAATGAGGGAGTGAGTTGAACTAGACAATTAAATTCATCTAGTATCTGCGTTACATACAACAAATTGTACGCCAAATTAGACATATTTTTAAGTTTCAATCCCCCGTTCAATGTAATGCTGCCTCATGCGTGGCATGTGACGTCCGACCATCCGGAAGCCCCACCTTATGGCATGCTGCATGTGACGTCCGACAACAAATTGCACGCCAAATTTGGATTTTTTTCCCTTCAAGTGATGGAACTTGTGTTATCTATTCTACATGTAGCTCCGCTTAGATTAGCTAGAAAATATATACGTGATGTTTCCACTTTTGTCAAAGAATATCATCAGTGCCAAGTACGCAGTGCTTTATTTGACTGGGAACGATGTTCGATTCCTGAATAATTGTTAATTTCGATTTTAAAAAAAGGTTCTTCAGAATATGATGACCCTTTGCTCCGGCCTCTCTTCCCAATATGGACGAATTCCGGCGATTGGGAGATGCTCCCCATAGCCTACCTGTTCCGACCGGTGTTGTTTTTTTTGTTTTTTTCTTTCAAGTAATACAACCTGGTTTTGATACCATGCATGACAAAATATGATAACCGAATAACCTTTCATTCATCATTACATTGGGTATTTATACAATATAGAGGGAAATCCTACGCCTCATAAATTTCACACTATACCCCCAACTTGCTAAATATACATTCATAATAAAAATATTACAATTTCCGCAATATCCGCAATAAGAAGTAAAACACAAAGCCAAAACACACATAGCTTAGTCCATGACATACAATGGCCCAAAATAGTACGTAGCTTTGTTGGAACATCAGCTGCGAAACGTATTGCAGCAGGTAGTCACAAACAAGCTCTTTCTCATCTAGTTGTTCACCGTACAAATGGGAAGCTTATATAGGAATCCAAATAGAATTTAAACCCATTAAAACCAGTATATGAAAGACTAAACACATGATACAACAATGGAAATAACTGAAAGATTACGTACAAAAGTTCAGACAGTGATGTTTTGCCGTCAAAATCACATTTACCAAGCTAATATTTCAAGCGAAAATTTGATTAAAATGTCTCATTATCCTATTCATGTTCATGATATTTCTATATTGATGACGCTTAAAATAACATATCCTACGACATCAACATTCGATCCATTGGGAGCTAAAAATATTTATTTCGACCTATAATTATGAACCATTTGAGTTGAATGTCATGTGTCGGGTTCGTGAGTCGAGTATTTTGCATTTCACGTTTATTTTCCCTTATTCGATATTATTTCGTGTGTTATTTGATTATTTTCAGGATACGAAATATTGGGCTAAGCATTGCGGATGATTCTGGAGCGGACTGAACAAAAGGATTGGGCCTAGGGTATTCCAGAACCTTCCAAGTTAAGTCGGCAGAAGAAAAAGGACAAAAATACCCCCGATTAATCGGGGGTTACCGCCGATTAATCGAGCTACCAGAATCTTCCGAAACGCGTTTTCTTGGATGAGGGGTAGTTCTAGGACTTTCTAAGCCGGTTTACTTAGCTATAAATAAGAGGCCTCGCCCTCAGAATTGATTGTACCTCAAAACTTACAATTATTATGCAATAAAAGTTCTTTGTTCTTTATTTATTTATTTTATGAGTTCTAGTCGCGGAGTCGGCGGATTCGCCTCCTAGGAAGAGAGCCGAGGGAGACCTACACTCATCTTCGAGGGTATGATTTTATGTCTTTTCCAAGATGTAGATCTGTCGTTGTTCTATTTGACTAGTATGTTTTAATTGTTTATTTAGTTTAATTATGTAGTAGTTGATTTATTTTACCCCATGAATGTATAGATCTGATTCGTTGGTGAAGAAATCATGAAATAGTGATTGCGTTCTTCAGATCTGCAACGGTCTATATCGCTAGATCTGAATACCTAGTAAATTACTAGTTCATGATAATCGGCGCCAGCTACGTTGATCGACAGATTTAACTTACATGTTAGTAGCCTGATCAACTATTTGCATGTCATCGTAAATTAGGATGAATGACTGTTAGTGAAGTGTTAGTTTGGACATTGTCTTGATGAATCCTTAGGAACGTGCTAGTCATAGTCGATAGCTTGCCTAGGGAGGTTTCGGTCTTGAGCCGGCAACCAACGAATGATGTTAGTTGCACATAGATTGTCTACTGTCCTTACAGGGGAAGTAGATAGGGTTAGGAGATTGCACCCGTAGTAGTCAATGAATTATAATTACCAATGGGAATGATTAATGCATGTTATGGGGGGAATAACTAATAACTCATAATTAGACTAATACATTAGAAACTCTTGTGTTCTCCGTTTGAACTTGCATAATCTTGTTTGTTTATTGGCACCACTTTACTTCTTTCTATATTATAGTGGGTCGTAGACCGTTATTGTGACAATTCAATCTTGTTTAATTTACGTTCTTACGAGTCTCAGTGAGATTCGACCTTGACTCGCCAGTACTCTACTACGATAGACCTAGTCCTATTGCTAGTAAGTGCTTTGCACGCGAACATATATAAACCATTGTTCCTTAGAAAATCAAACAACCAGTTTCGTTATTGTTGGGAAAGTGTATCGTGTGCGGAGTGATTTACGGAATCTATCCGCAATTACCGGAACTATTTATGGAATAAACAACACAATAAAAATTGAATCAAACGATGCAAAAAACAACGGAATAAAAATCAAACAGAGGCGAGTGTAAATACTCTTTCCTTAAGACAAATTGCCCCGGTCTCGTGCCCACTGTTGCACCAACTGTCTCCCAAGATACAATGGTTTACGTCTTGAGTTTAGCGGCACTTCAAAAACTCGAGTTCGAGCGAACTACTCGGATGTTCCGACTTCTCTTCGACACACCGTGACTCGATGAATGCACAATGATTTTATATGTAGTAGAGGAGAAAATTCGATGTTCATTCTCATTCATCGTGGCTCTTAATATAGTGGAGAGGGTGAGTCAATACTCAATTCTTGTTGGCCGAATGACACAATATTCTTGTCCCTCAAGACAAGACACAATAGCCAAATTTTATTTCACACAATTAGATCAGCCGACTTAATCAATAGTCGGTCTATTAATAAATAAATACGTTAAAGTCGATCGGCTTTTCGGTTCGCACGTATTTTACACCAACTTTAAGCATTTATTTCTCATTCACCCGATAACCGAATCGAGCGATTCGAATGCCCATCATTATCTACTTCGTGAGTAGAATGTAACCATATAAAAAACTCTCAATGATATACATCGGAAACTATCCAAAATTAGTACTAAAGTTGACCGTTCGACCTTGTCGATTTGGCTTTTCTCCAACAGTCCCCCACATGAATGAAAATTAATGCAAGTGCAAATGCAGACTCTGAAGAGAAGTCAGACGGAAAAATATTGCATCAAGAGAGGTAGCTTCTAGCTTTAAACCTGCCTTAGTGAAGTACTATCGGGTTTACTCGGCTAATCAGTGAACTGGGTCTTGAACTATTCAGCCTTTAGTGTAAACCAAGACAATAGCACTCACACAATATTTCCCCTAACATCTTTCGATTCTCATGGTTGTGTCTATCTCGGCCCTGGACAACACTTGGTTTCACAAAGTGCTTTAGAGAATTCAAGCCTCAAAATCCTCACAGAAGCGGCTCCACTTCGCACTTACATAGGTGACCTCCTATCAAGGGTATTCGGCCCTACCCCACTTGAATATCAAGCTATATGAATCATTAAAAGCTTTGCTTATCCTCACACCCTCTGCAAATAGCACTTTATTCTCTCAGAATGGGTAAGTGATGGACTGTTCCTTATAGCTTAGTTGTCCTTTTTGAACCATGATCTTGGGATCTCTAGTCAACATGGTTGGGTTTCCACTACAAGGAAACATGCATAGTAGGCTTCAGTCCCATTCCGGTTTCAAGATTGACATATGATCTCTAGCTAAACCTTTTGTAAGCGGATCCACAAGATTCTCCTTCGATCTTACACAATCGATGGAAATCACGCCATTAGAGATCAGTTATTTAATGGTATTGTCTCGACGGTGTATGTGTCGAGACTTACCATTATACACACTATTCTGTGCCCTTCTTATAGCCAACTGACTACCGCATTGTATGCTGATAGAAGCCATATGCTTAGGCCAACATTGAATATCCTTAAGGGAAATCATAATCCATACAATAACATCTTATGAAAAAGATAAAATTAAAATTAACTACTTTGCGTCTTATACTATCACATCAAATAATCAATTAACATTTAATTAATTAAATGACTTTAATCGAAATAAATTACATTTAATTTTAAAATGATTCCAATTTTACTTAAGGTATGACGGCTTCACAACACTAGCTATCGTAGTAAGGTGCATGTCACGTATTTAATAGTGTGACGTCCCGTTTTTAGACACCGAGTCCTTACCGGAAATGAACGCCCGGCACGTATATAACTAGTATTTATACTCTGATTTTATATATGTGCTGGGCGTTCATTTCCGGATAAGGACTCGGTGTCTGGAAACGGGGTGTCACAAATAGTGATCTGATAAGTTAGAGAAAAATGATTGTTCCTGAAGGATACCATCTTTGGGATACGCAATTAGATTGTGTTCCTGAAATGGAAACAACTCTTTATATGATAAAGGTGTGACGTAAAGCCATGAGAATTATCCCTTGCCTGTTTTAGGATAGTACCCTTATACAATACATATACTTAACCGAGTTCCAAATAATAAGGTTGGATAAATTCCATATTAGATATGGAAGGGGATAATGTCGAATCTATCTTAACCGATGATTTGAAGTTGTCATAGGCAAAAGTCAGAAAGGCTTGGAGCCTATTACGATATATGCAACTTTGTGGAATGTCTTGGCAAGTACGCTAGATATTGTCTACTTTCCTGCTGAACAAAATGTTTGTCTCCAAACATGTTTTCTTCAAAAGGAGGTATTTCTTCCAAAAGAGATAGTGGGAGTAAGTAAGATCTCAAAAGAGTTTGAGAGCCACAAGGAGATATTCAACCATATGAACGTGAGCAGACGACACATAGTGATGAGGTGTAGAACACTGCTCAGTGCACACAAATGTTTTGTAAGTCTGTGGATAACCTCAAGCCTGAAAAGGCTGCTGGTATGTTCATTCTTGAAAAATGAATATCTCACGACTTATGAAGGAAATTTGAAAGTCAAGATTGAGAGATATGGCCAGGAGCCATAATATCTGAATTAGATTCCATCAGTGACAACCAGGTTGTGAACCTAGTCTGTCTTACCTAGAGGGAATGTCCCTGAAAGGCTGACATGGATAGTAATATGATTACCATAAGGCTATAGTGACGGCTGAAGGGTATGGGGTGTAAACCTTGTAATTATCTTTATGCTGCCAGCTGAGCCCAGTTCTATTCAGACTATACTTGTTATAACTTCGTATCATGGCTATATGATAGTGTTGATGACTTTGGGAAAAAAGCTCGATGTTCATAGACGATAACATGATATGTGAGCCCACGAGATCATTTATGGACTCAAACAAGTTTCTCTAGACAATCTCTTTGTTTGATAATCAAGGAGTTTGATTTAGTCAAAAGAAGGGATATGCCAATGTGCAAGAGGGATAGTGGGAGTATGTTACGATTTTTGAGTAAGGTATTGGATATCTCTCTAGGGAATTATCACCCCATGTCACAGTCAATTAATGTTTGGTAGTTCAAGGTTTTTACGAAAGCACTTGGATTAGCAGTTCTTATTTTTAAATAAGAATCTATAGTGATAGATTTAACTGATGTTAGTTTATAGTTTACCTATATAGATGTGATGCTAAAAGAGTTTAGCATAGATCACAGCAAGAGATACTGCAAGCCGGTATTCTCGGGATCTATCTATGACAGGACATCAGTCATAAAGAGAAGGTAAAAGATGATGCTTATGGAAGGTTTCCTTAGCTACTGCGATAGGAACCTTCATAAAAGTAATGCCAGATGTTCATAGTCCATGAAGAGTCATGAGCAAGTATGAAAGTGATTCTGGTATATGTCGAGAATATCCTTAAAGATGTTAAGGATGGTTTCCTAGTTTATCGAAACCTGGAATCGAATAAACGTAGATACCTAAATCTTATGAAGGTAGTGGGAGCTACAGTCTGGGTTTACAGTCACTTTGACTAAGTGATACAGTGAGCTGGAAATGTTCTTAGCTAGAAATCACTAGAGGTTCAACAACTGGGCCAAAACACAGTAATGCCTTGGAGGCGCAGCGGGAGCAGTACATGGATCTAGAAAGTTCATTCCTGAACTTGTGTGGTTCTTCCACCTTTTTTATATAGCTGATATAGTAAGTGGATTCATTGCTTAGGCAAGGACCAGGGTCTCGTCAGAGATTCATGTGTGTTGAGGCGGTTCTATTTTGACTTGGTCATTTGGAGCATGGTATGAAGATAGTCTGAATCCGCACGGACGGCGATCCGTTCACGGCTAAGGCTGGTTGCGAGTATTGCATGAGATTCTTGTGTTTCAACTTGGTCTTGTGTGTGCAAGTGATTGGGTTTAGGCCAAGTGGGAGTGTCGTAAACTCAATCGGGTTGGACCAGATCCAACCGGGTCGGATCATTTCTACTATTTCTTTATGATTATACACGTATAATAAATAGCTTTTCTGTTGTCATATATTTATTCTTTTAAAGAACCAATTATGAATTGTTATATGATAACGTCCTTAGTATTAAACTGTGATAGAGAAACCATGATTGGCGATTATGGTTGATGAGATCTCTATTCACTTTAATAAGTTTGATACTTAAATGTATCTAGACTTATGTGCTATTAAACAGGGCATTGATAGTACAAACAGGCTAGCACGTATTAGATGTCTTCTGTCTTTAAGGGCATAGATATATATCATCTATCGAAGTGTAGAGACAATTGGACTGTACGTGGACGTGTATTAGAGAATGCGTACGTTAGACTGACCCACTTACACTGTTAAGTGTCACACTATGTGACAGTTGTGTAATTATTCTTAGGACCGGAGTCTGCATGGCATCACGGTGTGCTTTGACACTATTGAGGATTTCTCTAGCCACGGGGCGATCATGCGGTAGTGATTGGGTGTGATACTGAAGCATGCAGAGTATACATGTTTTGTCGTCCAGGAATATCGTACCCTATCAGTAGGGGTGAATATCCGAAAGGGCCTTCTTATAAGGAATGTCTTACTCTCGTGAATCTTTGAAAAGTGGAAGTAAATGAGTTACTTCGAGAGGGCATGATATCCGGATTATAAGATACGGTCGTTAATGTTTGACACTTGACGAACGACCGTATGGATATTATTACAGCGATAAGATTATATTTACACGGCAACCGTTTCACATGAAGGTAGTAGTCATTGCATTTGACTCTTCCGATAATTGGAGGTCATGGTGTGTTGCTTGATGCTATCCCGTGATCGTTAGGCATGAAGGGCATTTTCGTAATTTGCACTTTGTGCCTATGGCCAATATATTCGGAAGCCTATCGGGTCACACACATAAGAACATCAAGTCGGATTAAAATGTGGTTATAGTTGATAACCAAATAAGGAAAGAATTTATCTCATACTATGAAGGTTATAGTGGTAAATTAATATGGTGGTATTTATTTATTATGAATAAATATACTGCAAGATATTAATTGTGTTGATTAATTAAATATACACATAATGTATGTGCAGGTTGAATATATATATATATATATGTGTGTGTGTGTGTGTGTGTGTGTGTGTGTGTGTGTGTGTGTGATATACATGTATTTTACAAATTAATTAATCATGGCATTATATTAATTAAAAAATATTCCGGATGCCAATTTATTGGTTGAGGGTGGCGCCATTTTGAGTGTATATATGATACAATTGGATTGTGCAATTTAATTAATGAGATTACCGTATATTAATATTGGATATTAATTGATTTTGGAAAAATAGATTTATGGTAATAAGATAAATATAGTCAATATAAGATATTGACAAAATATTGGAAATATTTAATATAAGATATTGAATATTAATGAGATAAATCACTCAAAGGTATTTTTCTTATTTTATTATGAAAATATTTTTCTTTCTCCTCAATCTACTAGGAAGTTTCTCCCAATCAGATTGGGATATGAAAGAGGCGCCCCAACACCTATTTAAGGGAGGCTTGGCTAGCTCTTTTACACAACATAATTCCAAGAGCTAATAGTTCTTGTGAAAAATAGAGAGCTTCTTAGAGAGAGTTTTGAGAGAGAGAAAATGTCGGTTTAGCAACCGAGTTTTCTGGTACCAATCCATGATGGGATTTCGGCGGGCTGTTCGTGTGGAACACCGGTAGAGGCCGAACGCTTGGGCGGCTCCGTGCATCACTACTCTCCTTATACGGTCAAAGCATCGATATTTTAGATCAAGCAAGGTAACCACCGTCTACTTTTTTATGATTGTTGTTTAAACGAAGTCGATCCTGGTTAAAAGGAAATAAAATTTTGAATTCCGCTGCGTTCCCGCGTAGATTTCCCAACAATAAGTGCCGGAAGTAGGGATCTGGGGTCGTATAATCTCTTGTTTATGCCATACTTCTTGCAGACGGAGGTCAGGTCACTCTTGGTTAGCCTAGAATCGATGCCATGACAGCCGGCTTGCGATCTCAAAGCCATATGAGCTTTTAAAAGTAAAACAAAACTGGATGTCCCTGAAGAAGAGCGGGGAGCAGGGAATGAAGGATCAAACTGGGGGGGGGGGGCTAAGACTATGTGTTCAAATCCCCTACGGTTGATTAAATGCAAAGAAGCCGGAGTAAAGGAAGAAAACCTAGGATTGGAATCCTCAGAATCGGACTCAGAAATGGACTCAAATAACCTCTCGATAGAATTATCAGTATGAACCACCTCACTCATCAACAAAAAGAGAGTAAAAAAGAAAGGAACAAGATGCTTACTTTTAATTGAAGAAGGTGAGGAGAGGAATGGCAGCCTACAAATGACTTCATTCTCGGATTTAATAGCAAAGTGTTGGAAACGTCCTTAGAGACGTGATACGACGAGGGGTTATAACCCTCAAACACTAACTAGGGGAACGATCCCACTACACCAACGTGGACGTAGGGACGGTTATGACAGAGTCATAACGGTAACCTTTCCACGTGACATAGCCAATCCTGATAATTTGGACAAGTGTAAAAAGATAGAGTTGAGCTCCCTCCGAGTCAGATATGGCCCACCCCAGGGAGCCTGGATAGATCTGGGGGGCTTATAACGAGGGTCGGACTAGCCTTGCCACGTGTCATTCAGAAATTGGCCGCATAATAAATGAGTAAATAGGAGAGTAATAAATATAAGGGCCAGGAGCCCCACATCATTTAGAAGACCAGGCCTAAACCCTAGGTGGGAGGTCGGGTAGAGCTTTCCTTATCCAATATATGAAGGTGTTCCTATATAATAGGATAAACGTGGGAAGAATCCCTGGATATAATGAAATCGATCCTGTCATTTAAATATAATCATAATTGTCCCTAAATCAAAGGGATTTATACGAAAAAAATCCTTAGGGATTAAGAATCAGAATCCTTGTTGGATAAGAAATAGGGCGAGATGTCCCTATATAAACAATCCCGGAACTACGAAGGACTTGATTCCAATTACACATACTAGATACATAGGCAACTTGAGAGAAATAACTCTCAGGCTCGGTCTAAAACAAACAACCATCCCCATCGCAATTTACCTTCACAATATTCTTGGAGTAATTGTCATAGGAGTTAATTTTACCCGGATTTATTCATAAACGAGATCATGTATCGTCATGTATCAAACTGTATATGTAGTGACATCAATGTGACTGCATCAAAAAAAATCAACACAAAAAACAGATAAAACCATCAAATAAACAAATCTTCAAACAACTGACCTGCAATCGAATGTTACGAAACCTCTCTTGCGAATCTCCGACACAAAAAGTGTGGTACCTCTTGGAAGAAATCTCCCATTTCTGAAGCTTCTTAACCCACCCTTAACAACCCCATCTGTTCCACCTAAAGGCCTTTTCTTAGCTAAAACACGTCTTCCAGAAGAACAAGGACGAGGACTCGCTGTTATTCTTCTACCATCATCCATTATTAACCCTAAGAAACCAGCTCAATTTATAAAACCCAGAATCCTAAAACAATCTAAACAAGTTTCATCACTCACACCATTCTTGTTCATTGAATTTTGAAGGTAATGATGATGCTAATTCAACGAAAGATGCAACTTGATTCCTCGGGGACTTCAAGCTACTACTGATTCTCAAGTGATAATTACGACGGAAGATCAAATTTCTCTTATCTTTGGGCGCTGATGCAGGCAGATAGCAGAAAGATGAGGGAAACCACGGCTTAAGGAAACGATAATAGGGTTAATCTTGTCCAAGAGGTGTATTTTTGTCCTTAGAGTATCTCCGGCCATGGACCTTTTAAAAGGTTCATTATTGCGTCACGTCATCAAACTTGTAAAAATTGTCACTATAAACCTTTTTCTTTTACGATCATAAAACGTTTTGCAATGCCAGATCATCCATTATAAACCTTTTGACAAACCTTTTACAACGCTATAACATGGACCCGCTACACTAATATTTTATTATTTCTTAACATAAATTTAACTTATTTTTAAACTATATATAACATTATCGAACATAAAAATTATCTTTACCGAACAGTTAACACGGGTATAACCTTTCGGGCACAACGGGTGACACAATCTGAATTTATATTTTTGATTATGATGTGTCTACATCATTATCAATGAGTCAATCTTCATCATAATCAATTATATAGACACACGTTGTGCCTCGTTATCACCGAGTAGTTGTGTTCGAATCATTACTCCTTAAAAAAAAAATACAATCAGCGTTTATCCAAAAAATAATAATAAAAATATACAATCAGCTATATATAATTTGATTTCCGGAAGTCTATGAAAGAAAGCAAACGAAAAAAAAAAAAATGTAAGCGAAGTAAAAGATTATAAAGAAAAATATAATATCTACTTGACATTTTTGAACTGGTTGATGCAGAACAACCTTTCGGAAAAACAAACCTATGCACAGTCATAGGTCTACAATGGTAACAAAGCTTTTACGGTGGTTTTATGGTGGTCCGGATCATCCTGTTATATTTGTCCACCAATGAAATTGTTTATAAGAAGGGTAAAAACGTAAAAACATTGGATATATATTTTATACGGTGGGCCCCTGTGAATTTTTTTGTTTTTCTATTGATCCTGGATCACCAAGTCATACTTGATCCAGGACCATAATAAAATTTCCGAACCTTTTATCTTACTATATGTAATAAGAAAGCAAGTGAAGCTTGTGACGTGTTCAATGGGAGGGAAACCTGCCGCATTTTTTCCATTTTTTTTCTGGTGACGTGTAATACTTATCCACTTTGGACGTAGAAAATGCTATTTTTGGGTGGGCTTTTGGCTGTTTTGGATGGGCTTCTGGGTGGGCTTCTGTTATAGTTAATTTATAAACTATATAATTAATAAATGATATATAATTAGTATATAGATAATATAGAAATTTTATTAGTATTATTATACTCCTCTTGATATATATTAAAATACACGAAGAATGTCCCAAAAAAAAGGTGTGATTGATTCTTTTATTGATGTGCCAAACAGATTTTAATTAATGTTAGTTACTAATTTCTATGTAACAACCTTTATTAAAAAGGTATTGACAACGTGGAAGAGGTGTGATCGTGAGATAATCATGTTTTTTAATAATATATTATGTATTATTATATAACTACGTAAGGTAGTAAAGACGTTATGGAGGTCTAAAAAATGAAATTTTTATTAGTGGCTTAATTTAAAGTTGGTTACTAAATAGTTTGAATGGATGAATATCAAATTTTATAGGAAAGCATTATTTCATTATAATAAAAGGGTGAATCCGACTCGATAGAACGGTGATTATAACGGTGAATCATTATATGTTTTGTTGGGGTGGGCTTTAAAGTGTTTGTCTGTTTAAGTTAATATATGTATGTTTCTAATTCAGATAAATAATATATTGCTCCGAGCTATGGGCTTTGGTTTTGGGCCTGGCCTCATCAAGTTTATTGGGGTGGCTTTGAATCATTATATGTTTTATTTTATATTATTATTATTAGGGTAGGCTTTAATTTGTCGGGTGGTTTACGTTTTCATGTTTCGGTTATTGATAAATAATATACCTCTTCCGTTTCAATTTGTTTCCGGATATATTTCTTTTACCGATGGAGTATTTAATATATCTTATACGCATGGCGTAGTGTATAGAGATGTATTGATATATTTGAATCATTAAATGTTTTGGTCCGTTTAGGTTATAATATATGTATGTTTCTGATTCAGATAAATAATATATTCCTTCAATCCAATTTTTTTGGCCGTATTTATTTTATATCTGTGTAAAAAGACGTCTTATTACTAATGTTTACATTTAAAGTTGTTTCGTAAATGTTAAACAGGACAAGATATCCAAATATGTTGAAAAATATAAGGAAAATATAGATGGATATAATTGTAAAGTATTCATGTTGTTTATAACTACACAATGTAATAAATGATGTTTTATTATTTGTATAAAACTTTCCAAAATATCTCAAAACATATAGTAAGATATATATAATATATAATAAATATAATATAATATAATGAACAGTGGGGATACGGGGGTTTATGTATATTTGGGGGATAAATAAATTGAAAAGGCCAAACAAATTAACTGGAAGAAAAAGGAAAAAAAAGGTCAGGCGGTGGTTAAGGGCTGGGATGGCGTTTTCCTCCGGCCCGTACGGTGGACGTCCATTCAACTGTGCGGGCCGGATTTTCCAAGCGGGTAGATAGGAGGTTATAGCTAAACACAGTTTATTTGAGAATTTGTATGGTGGAGATGAAGGCAAAACAGTAATCAAGTCCAGCTACTCTCGGTTGTTGGCTGAATTCATACTGCAGCCGGGTATGGAATGGCAGATTTTCCATGGGCTCAATGATGCATGTCATCTACTAAGAAGAAAATCGGGTATAAATGTATCATTTTTATTGTTTTATATTGATTAGATGATGACCTGAAATCTGGAATTTCTTTTCCTCTGTTAAAAAATTCACCTATAAATACATAAATTCATGGAGTTGGTCTGTTAATTCAACCAGCACTTTTATTTGTTCTGTGACCCAAAATTGTTTGCTTTCGTATCCTATTCAGGTTTGTGAAGCTATTATGTATATATATTTATTATTGCATGTTTACTTTGTGTTGTTATCTTGGTTAATTGAGTATACATGCTAAGCTTCCTGTATGAATTTTCCTTCGATTTTATATTCAGGTTAAGAATAGAGTTTGATTGTTTGGGTATTGTTGGTTTTGTGCTTTGAAATATTAAATATGATTCTGAGCTTGTAAGTTGCATTCAATTGTTCATTCCAGTTTTTTAGGTAGGAGATGACTATTTCATATGCTTATTGTCTGTTGGTTCTGGGTGTTGTTTCTTGATTAGCTTTCTGCTATGAAATACATGTGGTTGCGTGTTTGAAGATGTTGACTGAATTTGGGAAGATCATTAGAGGATTTATGGCTGCAAATTAGGAAGGTTACTTTTACACTGTCTAATAATACTTGTTCTAGCATGTTTTGAATGTAAAGGTGTGTTGGTTAGTATGGTTTATCAAGCCTGTTTTGTGTTTTGGTGGCTACAAAAGGAAATATATAAATATGCTGGTTTCTGTTAATGTGTTTGCTTGTTAGTTGATGGGAGTCAAATTGACTATCATTTACTATGTGATTATACCCCGTTTATACCTCGTTTTATGTGTTTCCGGAGACATTTGGTTGTATTTTGATGTATTTACACATTGGTTATCATTTCGGGACCTAGGACGTAAAGTCCGGGATTCTCGGTCTTTTTCGGTGTAATTTACTATACTCTCGGTCACCCTAGTGTCCTGTAGGGATTACGTGTGGTATTTGTTGTGATTAAGTACAGGTATTAGGTGTTCGAGAAGGCTGGAATGCGAGTTACGAGGATTGGAACGTGTGCCCGAAGCTTAAACGTTCAAACGGATCAAAACGTGTTGGTACTACAACCACACCTTCCACTGATCTGCATTTTGATTCACCTTAGAGGCATATTTTGGGCTGGACATCTTCATGAAAGTTGTAGACAATTGAATTATCTTTCCAACGGATTTTGAATCACTCGATTTGGAGGTCTACACACAAAGTTATGCCCGTTTTCCTGAGGGCCTGTCACCTCAGAAAGTTGCTGATCGAGTTTGTGAAGGAAATAATCTGACGGGCGGGCGCCCGTCACCACAGGCGCCCGCCTGTGAGTCCAGATCTGAAAAAACACCATAAATACCCCCTCATTTGATCTAGATGAGAACCCCCCCTTCTTTTAGATCGTTTTTTCTGCGTTTTTCTTCATCTTTCCCTTAGATTAGATTAGTTTAGATGTATATTAGCTTAGATTAGTTGTAGATCGTTGTAATCCGGAGGATCTCGGTGATAGCTTGACACGTTATTGACGGGATTTCGTTTGGTGGATCGATTTTCTACGACATAATATATTCGGTATTTCATTTTCATTTCTTGTTCTTGCTTTCAATCGTGGTTTATGTTAACTATTATTGTTGATTTCTTGTTGTTTTTCTTGTTATGATGAGTATCTAGTTTCCCGATAGTCGAGTTATGTGATAGCCTTCGAAATCGAATCCTTAGCTCGTTGATTGAAGTGTTTCGATGTTATGATTGTTAGATTCTCGGTGTTGTTATTGTTCTAGAACTTATGCCTAATGCCAGAAAACTTGATCGGCCTTTCCTAAGTGTCCAATCTCACCGGCAGTGTACCGGGTCAACTGTAGCCTAGAATCGGTGAGTCAAGGTCGTATCCCACAGGGAATCTGGTCGAGTACCAAAGTCGGTCTCGTCCCTAGTTCAGGTCAACACATATATTGAACGTGGTGATTTGTCAGATCACCGGTTCTAACACTAAATATGCACAAAAGAAAAGGGTTTAAACTACGAAAAACAAGATAGCCGAGCTATGATCCAACCAACTACTCTCTAACCCTAACTCATTTCCGGAAGTGTTTCAACAAACTCTAATGTTCTCGGCATCGTTGAAGGGTGTCGTCTCCTGTTTCCGAAAATAGACATCAGATCAATAACTACCCTCTTATGTTAGGTTCAACAGTCCACCTCGTTGTCACTCGAGGGGTGTCGATTCCTAATTCCGAGACTAGGCATTAATTCAATAATCTACCCTCCTATGTCAGGTTCAACAGTCCGCTGACCGGATTTAACTGACCCGACACGGTCTACGATCTATGAGACGCTCATTAACAATGATATAAACCTCACACACGAAACCGAATCTGAACAACTCAGCCGGTTTTACACGGTGATCCTAGAACCCCTTTTCCCGCACCCTCTCGCAAAATACATATGTAAAGAAGCCACGTGTGATACGATTATCGAGTCGCGAGTTCAATAAACGTCATTAGGCATAAGTTCTAGAACTTAAACAACATCGAGAATCTAACAATCAACACATCAAAACACTTCAATCAACAAGCTTAGGATTAGGTCGTTTTCTTATTTATTTTCTATGTATAGTTTGTTTTTATTTGTTTTTGTTGAAGTGTCACACCATCTACTCCGGTAGTGGTAGTGACTTGATACCGTGACTGTGTTCGTGTTGTTTCCTTGGTTTGCAGTTAATGGATCCTTCGGGGAAAGTGAGTTCGTTGTTCTGTGCAATGGACTCATCGAACAAATCGTGGTGGTGGGGATTGAGCCCCGTATTTCTCATATTTCATTTTCAGGGGGTGCTCAATTCTTACGATTTGGTAGGGAGATGCAAAGGTTTTCTCTCCTCTGGTACAGCTATCCTTGACCTAGTTGGGGGTAGAAAGTCGAGCTGAGGACTATAAACTCAGAATGTACTTTTATTGCTTTTCTCTCCCCTCGTGTTTCACTGTGTTTCTTTAGTTTGTATTTTGATACTTCGGGTAAGTTTTGATGTAATATAACCCGAAGAAGTGTGTTTTGGGGGGGCTACTTTTTGGTGTTTTGGTTTTGATAAGCTGTGGTGATCCGTCAAGTTTCATTTCGATATCTCCATACCTGTGTATTCTTGGATGTTGTTGTTTCTGTTGATATTAGCACAGGTACCCTGGGAGGACTTTTTACGGATGCCACGTGATCGTACTCGCGCTTTTTCCGGTTGTAAGCTAAGTTTTCTACCCTTATCATTCGTGTTTGGTTTCAATGTAGGGGGTGGTTGGTTTAGCTTCAATGTTTCGTTTTCATGTCGAATGAGTTATACTTAGAGATTGCTATCCCTTTGGTGTAAATGAGTCGGTTTTTAGAAATTTTGATGGCTTTGACATTGTTGATGATGCATTGAGCCTATAGTATTGCTTTGATTAAACATCTAGTGATTGTACGAATGCATTTCATTTGAGTTGGGATCTTGTATTGAGAATGGAATCGTTCTATCACGTTAGCTTCGACTTCATGAATCACCTTGACTAGTGAACGATTATGGTAGCTATTAATGACCCGGTTACCTAGAACTTATATAAGTAACTTCGAGGCGAAATAGAAAGGTCGGTCTTGGTTAGGTACGGGATGACGGTTTTGGCATTTCTTTTGACCCGATCAGAGCCAAATTCCATCCCTTATATGTATATCCTCAGTTCCCCCTCTAAGCCTTTGTAGGGTGGTTAGACCGCCACCCGAACTAACCTTTTGTGCCACTAACTCATAATTACCAATGCCCTTAGCTTTTATTACGGTCTACGTTTCCTTGACCACCTTGCATGATTGAGCTTATTGTTTTCACATTTTCTGATATGGTGTGGGGTGGTGGAGTGGCGTGTCTTTCGAGTGGTGTCGGTAAAAATGAGTATATCCCGGAGGAGGTGGAATTATGTGGCGTTTCGGCCTTTGATCGTTTTTGTGGTGTTGAAAAAAGAAAAAAAAAAAAAAAAAAAAAGGTTGTACATGTATATATAAATATGAGTTCAGAAATTGCCATAAATGGCCTTGTGTTTTGTAGTTGTGATGTTAGCGATGGGAAATTCTTCTAATCTAGTACGGAGAAGGAGATGTTGTTGTGTTCTGAAGTGGTTTGTTCCTGGTTGACGAGCTTAGGTATGAACTAGACTTGGATACGACGTATGTCTCCAGCTTGTGGAATGATGTGGAGAGGTGGAAGGTTGGATGAATTATAGGTTGAAATTCGTTTGAAGGTTTGTACTATTCGAACGAGCATCCTTATGAGGAGTTGAGTCTTCCGTTGCTACGAAGGGAAGAGCTTCGGTTTTAGTGTTTGATGTCTGATTAAGCTCACTTGCACTTTCTACTTTCTATTTTATCGTAAATATCCCTTTCGTTAGCCCCAACCCTAGCCTAACGTTATAACCCTTCAAGTCCTGCCTGACCCTACTAGACTTTGATTGACCTCGATTAGTGGAGATGTTTATGAAGTATAAGCCTATGGTGTAACCTCGGTACATTATACGTCTATAATCTAAACCGGTCGTTGGTGATAAATGTCGAAGAAGCTTTATACACACACACACACACACACACACATTCTTTTCTCGATACAAGGTAGAGCTCGAGTTTTATGCATTTATATCAATTACTTGTGTTTTATCATTTCAATATTATAGACTTGATGTATGATAGCAATGTTGACTCCATCTTTATTTTTGAATCGCTCATTTTTGCTCGAGGGCGAGCAAACGCTAAGTAGGGGGTAGTTGATGGGAGTCAAATTGACTATCATTTACTATGTGATTATACCCCGTTTATACCTCGTTTTATGTGTTTCCGGAGACATTTGGTTGTATTTTGATGTATTTACACATTGGTTATCATTTCGGGACCTAGGACGTAAAGTCCGGGATTCTCGGTCTTTTTCGGTGTAATTTACTATACTCTCGGTCACCCTAGTGTCCTGTAGGGATTACGTGTGGTATTTGTTGTGATTAAGTACAGGTATTAGGTGTTCGAGAAGGCTGGAATGCGAGTTACGAGGATTGGAACGTGTGCCCGAAGCTTAAACGTTCAAACGGATCAAAACGTGTTGGTACTACAACCACACCTTCCACTGATCTGCATTTTGATTCACCTTAGAGGCATATTTTGGGCTGGACATCTTCATGAAAGTTGTAGACAATTGAATTAGCTTTCCAACGGATTTTGAATCACTCGATTTGGAGGTCTACACACAAAGTTATGCCCGTTTTCCTGAGGGCCTGTCACCTCAGAAAGTTGCTGATCGAGTTTGTGAAGGAAATAATCTGACGGGCGGGCGCCCGTCACCACGAGCGCCCGCCCGTGAGTCCGTCTGAAAAAACACCATAAATACCCCCTCATTTGATCTAGATGAGAACCCCCCCCCCCCCCCCCCCTCTTTTAGATCGTTTTTTCTGCGTTTTTCTTCATCTTTCCCTTAGATTAGATTAGTTTAGATGTATATTAGCTTAGATTAGTTGTAGATCGTTGTAATCCGGAGGATCTCGGTGATAGCTTGACACGTTATTGACGGGATTTCGTTTGGTGGATCGATTTTCTACGACATAATATATTCGGTATTTCATTTTCATTTCTTGTTCTTGCTTTCAATCGTGGTTTATGTTAACTATTATTGTTGATTTCTTGTTGTTTTTCTTGTTATGAACTCGAGTATCTAGTTTCCCGATAGTCGAGTTATGTGATAGCCTTCGAAATCGAATCCTTAGCTCGTTGATTGAAGTGTTTCGATGTCCTATGATTGTTAGATTCTCGGTGTTGTTATTGTTCTAGAACTTATGCCTAATCGACTTTGTGTTGACTGAACTAGGAACGAGACCGACTTTGGTACTCGACCAAATTCCCTGTGGGATACGACCTTGACTCACCAATTCTAGGCTACAGTTGACCCGGTACACTGCCGGTGAGATTGGACACTTAGAAAAGGCCGATCATAGCTTTTAGGAGTCGAACCTTGTGTTCAGTCTTTAACAAGTGCAGGCTTGATAATCTGGTGTCTCACCTTGATTATCACCCTTGAACTTGGACTGATAGTTCGGCCTTCTTGATGTCTTGATTATTTTGTTGAACCTGTATTTTGGTGTACTTTGCTGAACATTGTAATAGCTATATAATTGTTCTTAAAACCTGACCTTGGGACTGCATATTAGTTTTGTAATAATTTGTTTTTGTAGGTTGTTCTTTTTGCTTTGATCTGCTGCTGTAATAGTATAGAATCTTTCAAACACTAGCTTTATAATTAATATATCTATTGCACCAGTCCTGTGTTTGCTTTGCTATATTAATAGTGCGTAGTCATATTCAGCTTTTGTGTTTGATCCTAAATGATGATAATAGTGTTTGTTTTTATGTGTCAGAATGCCTTTATTGTTGTTTACATTTTCTCCCAATCTGTTGTTCCTTAGATAGGCATACCTTGAAGCCAATATGTTGGCTTGACCGGTCCTCAAGCCAACAAATTACATTGTGCTTTGATCAGTATAGTATCACTAAAAACATGCCCATTTGTGGTTCTGTGGTTGGGGTGTTCTATTACACACAGTGTTAACGTTCCCTTTCTGCTTTTACAGGAAAAGTCTTTATGGCCAGGATGGATGCTACAGGTGGGGCTAGGCAAAGCTTACCTTCAGGTTCTCAGGTATGTTGCTTCTAGATAATCAACTCAGTTCTACATCTTTTCAGCCTGTTTAGAACTAGATTCAACTTAGTTCTATGATTTCTCAGTCTGCTTAGAAATAGAAACTGTCTTCCTTGGGCTCATTTAGTGCAGTATATTTCTTACTATTTAATTAGATTATTATTTGGGTTGTGCATTGTGTGTGTTTGCCTTCGTTTCACGCTATTTAGATAATGCGGACTACAGACAAAGGAAAGCCAAGTCCTATTATGTGTTTAGGTAGATCTAAAAGGTTTGTAGACGAACAAGCTGAGGACAATATAACAAATGAAATCCCAACGTCAGTTTGTTCTTCTCCAAATCACCCCCTAGGTTTCGTTTCAGCTTCGACTACCCTTGCACACAAAGATTCTGATGTCCAACATAGAACATGCGTACACGTTCACGATGCAGAGGTTCTTAAGAAACAGAAATTATGTAAAACTTTTAGGCAGGCTGTGCTTTTACGACTGAAACAGAAACAATTACGATCAAGAACAAAGGCATCATGCATTACGGGTGAAACCGTATTTAGAACTGAAATTCTACCATCCAATAATGAAATAGATAGACCAGCCTTGTTAGCTTTGCCGTTAAAGGGCAGGGCTCTTCTAGGTAATATACCAACACAGTCATTTGTTGTACCCAGTAGACCTGATTGTGCTTACTGTGATGCTAAAAAAATAGCCTATGAAACTGACAATTTCTATTGCCAGCAGGGTTCCATAGTCTAAGCAAATAATAAATTACCTGATGTCCTCAAAAGTCTGTTGTTGTTCCAAACACCCGAGAGTAAAAATTTCCGCAACTGTGTCCGTACCTACAACAATCACTTTGCATTTACGTCTTTAGGTGTACGATGTGATAAGGAACTTTTAAAAGGAACAAAGGCGTTTACACGTTTAGGGTGCAAGGGCAAATGCACCATTTTATTAACAGTCTGCATACAAATGATGCCCATTTGAAAAACTTGCAACTTTATTTCCATGATACTGACTATGAAATCCCACGTAGGCTTGAAAGCTGTCCACGGTTAGTAGAGAATATTGTTCAGCAACTAATTTTAATATTAGACATAAACCCGTACGCCAAGTTTTTCAGAACTTTGAGATGCCACGACAACCTAGATGAGAAAGAAATATTATTGTTTTGTAACCCCACAGTGGATCAAACGGTTTACAACAAACCAACTGTCTCACAAGTAGCTGCCATAGTCGATCTGACAGATGATGCAGGCACATGTAGGGAAAGAAATGTTCAGGTTTACACTCATAATGAACAGCCACGAACAATTCCTTATTACTATGGTTGCTGTGATTCTTTGCAATATCCTTTGATGTTTCCATACGGAGATATTGGGTGGCATCAGGGTATTAGTAAAAGAGATAGTAATAAAGGTAAACGCAAACGTGAAAGAGCCATAAAGATGTTTGCGGGAATAGACCCATGTAGGGCTACAAATGTTGATGAGCTCCTAGAGCATGAACATGAAGGTACGTATAGTTAGGTTTTTGTTAGGATTTTGCTTACTCTTCCTTTGGAGATTCTTCTGACATTTCCCCTTTCTGCTATGGTTATATTCCAGTTATGGGATTGCGTGATAGTGATTCAAACAATGTTTCAGTCCGTGAGTACCATGCTTACAAATTCCAGATTAGGGATAAAGATGAATCAAACATCCTTAACTTTGGTAGGCTATTTCAGCAATATTCTGTAGACATGTATGTTAAAATGGAAACACAAAGATTAGATTGGTTTAGTTCTCAACAAGATAATATACGAAGTGATTACTTACAGGGTCTCGCTGATGCGATGGCCTCTGGTGAAAACCAATGTGCCCAGGTTGGTCATAGAGTCATATTGCCGGCATCGTTTATTAGTGGTCCAAGACATATGAAACGCAAGTATTTAGATGCTATGACTTTGGTTAGGAAATTTGGAAAACCGGATCTGTTCATAACAATGACATGTGATCCAAATTGGCCAGAAATAAAACAGTACCTACTGAAAGGGAGCAGGCCCAGGATAGACCAGATTTGGCTGTAAGAGCCTTCCACGGTAAACTCGAGGAACTTAAAATGGATCTCTTTAAACGAAATATATTTGGTGAGGTAGCCGCATATACTTATGTTATAGAGTTCCAGAAAAGGGGTTTACCACATGCGCATTTTCTGTTAATATTAAAACCTCAATTTAAGCTTTTTAGGCCTGAGGAATTCGATCAAATTGTTTCAATTGAGTTACCCGACAAATCCAAAAATCCACATTTGTACTATCTGGTCATGAAACATATGTTGCATGGTCCGTGTGGTAAAGCAAATCCTGACAACGTGTGTATGAAACGAACTGGAATATGTTGGAGTTCATATCCCAAGTTATTTTGTAATGAGACTATTAATACAGCTGATTCTTACCCTACGTATAGACGTAGGTACGACGGCAATAAAGTTAAGGTAAGGAATGTTTGGTTAGATAATAGATGGGTAGTCCCTTACAATGCTTATCTATTAGCTAAATATGATTGCCATATTAATGTAAAAATATGCTCAAGCATTAATGCGATCAAATATATATACAAATATGTTTGTAAGGGAAACGATAAAGTTATGTACAATGTTAGTGATGGTCAGAATACTGAATTTATAGACGAAATTAAAGAATATGTGTCTGCTAGATGGGTGGCTGCTCCAGAAGCTTTATGGAGAATATTTAGGTTTCCAATGGGTGAAATAAGTTATTCATTTACAAGTTCACCTTCCAAATCATCAACCAATTACGTTTAATAAAAAACAAAACCTTGCAGATGTGTTACAGAACAGTTTCCTAAGGAAAACGATGCTCACTGAATTCTTCTCCATGAATACCCATAGTAAAGATGCACAAAAGTTAGATTGCACATACAATAACTTTCCGGATCAATTTGTCTGGTTGAATGATAAAAAAACTTGGAAATTAAGGCAACGTGGTAATTCCGTAGGTAGAGTAATCATTGTGCAACCGAATGAAGGTGAGCGCTACTTTTTACGGCTTTTACTGACCAAGGTACGGTGTCCAAAATCTTTTCAGGATTTGAAAACTCATAATAATAAATTGTTTGAAACGTTTCGTGAATCGGCTTTAAGTTGTGGTTTTTTAGAATTAGATGACAGTCAAGAAAAATGCATGCAAGAAGCCTGCACTTTCTCTATGCCATATGAGCTGAGGCGTTTATTTGCTACCCTCTTAGTTTATTCATGCCCCAACGAACCTAAAAAATTATGGGAACAGTTTGAAAATGACATGTCTGAAGATTATATTAAATCTTCAGGTCTTTCCCTATTAGCGACTAGAAATGCGGTTTTACACCAAATCAATGGCTTCTTACGCTCAATGGCTAAAGACATAGCATTATTCGGTATTGTACCGGCTTCATGTGTTACTGGAATTTTTCAAGATTTGAGCCGAGAATCGAGAGCTGAAAAAAGTATTCTTGTTAGTCAGTATGATCTAGAATCAGTAAAACTTCTTAATAGTAGGCAAAAGGATGCGTTCACTACGATAATGAATGCAATAACTTTGAATAAACCGTGTTCCTTTTTTATAGACGGTCCAGGTGGTACCGGTAAGACTTTTTTGTATAAAGCTTTGTTGGCTGCCATTAGATCAAAGGGCGATATAGCACTAGCTAATGCTACTTCTGGAATTGCTGCTTCGTTATTGCCAGGTGGCAGAACGGCACATTCCAGATTCAAGATACCAATAGAACTTTCGGAGAGTAGTACATGTAGAGTAAACAAACAATCTTCACTAGCTTGCCTTATCAGAGAATGCAAATTAATTATCTGGGATGAGGCACCGATGTGTAAGCGTAAGGCTATTGAACTATTAGACACTATGCTACAAGATGTACTTAGTTCCAAAGAATTGTTTGGTGGTAAGATTGTAGTTCTAGGGGGAGATTTTAGGCAAACCCTTCCTGTGGTATCAAATGGTACAAAAAAATGAAACTATTAACGCATCGTTGATAAGTTCTCCATTATGGCCTAAGCTAATTCATTTCACACTTACTGAAAATATTAGAGCTGCTTTAGATCCAGCTTTCACAGCTTTTCTACCTGAAATAGGCAACGGTTCTTTTCACAAAAATGATACAGAGTGTATTAAGTTACCAAGCTCCATTGTAATACAACATAATAATGTTCAGAACGGCTTGGAAAAATTAATAGGCTTTGTTTACCCTAATATTGAAAAAGGCTTGCCAGTAGTTGCTGAAAGCATTAACACGGCTATTTTAACAACTAAAAATCAATTTGTTGATGAGGTGAATGAACTTATGATTAACAAATTCCCTGGAGAATCAACTGAATATCTGAGCTATGATCAGACAGTTAATTCATCAGATCAAGCGCAGTATGAAGATCTTTTAAACTCTCTCTCACCAAACGGTTTACCGCCACATAAGCTTCACTTAAAAATAAATGCACCGATTGTGTTACTAAGGAATCTTGATCCAAGTGAAGGTCTGTGCAATGGAACTAGGCTAATATGTCGTGCTTTAAAACCCAAAGTCATACATGCTGAAATTCAAAGCGGAGATTTCGCAGGAAAACATGTATTCATTCATAGAATACATCTTTTCCCAAATAATGAAGATTACTATCCAGTGCCTTACAAACGCATACAATTTCCAATTAGGCTTTGTTTTACGATGACGATCAATAAAGCTCAAGGACAAACACTTGATTTAGTCGGTATATATTTAAAGGAACCAGTATTTTCGCATGGTCAGTTATACGTTGCATTATCTCGCGCAAAAAAATCAGCTTATGTTAGAGTATTAATTAGTCCTTCCTATTTTGATACACAAACCATAGACAGTACCAAAAATGTTGTGTTTAAAGAAATTATGCAAATGAAAGCATGAATAAATATTTTTTCCAATAAAATATTTGCAGATTACAGGCAAATTCTTTTATTTGACTACGTGATTATATCATATTTACCCTTTGAAAATAACGCTTTTGCAACAAACTTGCTACTCACATGTAATTGTGTTTCTCAACTTGCTGTTATGTATAAAGGTCCGAGGTCAACGGTTCATGTACACTGCTAATGAGGTACCCGATATGAAAACCAAATGGACTGTGCTAATCCAAGTCATTGAAAGGCGTCCAGTTGAGACAAGTAAATCGATCACTAATCCAACGGCATACCGAAACTACTGGATGACAGATATGATGGTATGCTATTAAACTACCATGTTTAATTTATATTATTATTCGGTTTCAGATTACAAGTGCAGGATATAATGTTTTTTTTTCCATTGGTGTACCAGGGCACAAAAATCCCAGCTATTGTGTTTGGTGATGACGTTGCCTTCTTTGAAAGGATTCTGCTTCCGTACAGGCGATACTACATATCCAATGCATCTGTACGCCCCACGAAAAAGGAATATCAAGTCGGGGATTACTTATACACCTGGTATCTTAACAGTTCAACACCCATTCAACCACTTATGGATGATGTTCCAATGAATCTGCCATGTATCTTCCACTTCACGCCGTTTGCTGAGTTCAACCGAGACGCCGATAAAGAGGCTGATCTTAGTAAGTTGCTTAAAAATTAATTATAACAGTCTTCATTACACTTTACATTTTTTCATTCATAACTAACAAATGGTTGGCTTGCCAACAGCTGTCAAGGGATTGGTGCTAAAAAGCTTTCCGATAAAGCTTTCTCGCCGTGGTCTTTGGTCAAGAGATTACATACTCGTGAACCATGAGTAAGCTAATTTCATTTCTTTATTTCTGCCATTGCATTAAATTTCATTATGTATTCAGTTTATGGAATAGGTACTTGATGGCTATAATGTTACACCCTTCGTGTGAGGTCCTTATAGTAAAATGTTGTCTGATGCTAGGAAAAAACTTGTTATCCTAAGGACGTGGAAGTATGGGGAAGAGCCTGTCAGTGTTGAGCTTCAGCATAGCCTGCATGATCCTCCATTGTTGATCGCAGAACACGTCAAAGTGACTACATTTAGCGGTAATAACTTACATCACTTGTGTTCAAATTTTGCATTACTGATATTCCATTACCGATATTCTAGATAATGAAAGATTGGTTCACCGACTTGCTAAATTATTGTGCAAGGATGTCACATGTGCATAAGAAAAACATACCAAAATGATAAGTTTTGAAATTCTCTTTTCACTCATGTTATTCTTAGAAATGTATAAATCATTAGTTCTACTATATTTTTGGGGTGTTTCGCAGGCATTTCCATATCCACCAAGAACTCAGCACTGTTTCTTCAAGATCCACTAATAAATGAAGATGTTCCGCTGAAACAATGGTATGCTTAATTGCTGTGTCGTTTCCTTATCGTTTCAGTGCTTCACTTTTTTACTACGTTACTGTACGCTTTAGATTAAAAGACTGACAATACCGATAAGCTAAATTACACTTTAAACAAAACAAAATGTACAACTTTAGTCGAATATACTTACAGTTTTAACATACTTGTATTTGGTTTTCCCTTCAAACTGATGTTGCTCTTTATCCACCTTAGGTATAGGAACAATGCTGCTGCCATTGAACAGTTGCTCAACGCTCGGAAATTCCACGATCCAACTCAGTTTTTGGAATTGCCGCAGCACGCAGACCTGATTCCAATCCAAATGGCTATGAATTCAATAGATACGGTAAGGTCGTGCTTTCAAATAGAAAACCAGTTTCAGTGTTAACTGAAATTTTAAGCTAGCTTTTGCTTCAAACACAGATGAAAACATGTTGGGTTGCTGGAAAGATCCGACTTATTTTAGGCCAAAGGAGCTTCTGGTTTCCTTCCTGCTCCTTTTGCAACAGGAACAAGAACGCTGAGCCTGGATGAGAACAGTGGTGCGTCCCGTGTCAGGAGAATATGGTGGTCCAATATAGGTATGTTTGAATGAATATCAAGTTAACAGTTGGCTTTCCTCATTTAAAAAAGAAGCTCTACATATTGATTAATACACCTATTACTTTAAGTAGCCCCTTTGACGTAACGCTGTCGGATGAATCTGGCTCCCTCCCTGCTGATTTGTATAGCCCAGATGCTGAGATGTTGCTAGGATGTGATGCACTACAACTTGAGGAAAAAACATGCCGGTGAGTCACGCAAGAAACCAGTAGAGTACAATTTCTTTGAGATACCTTTTAATGAACATTGTTTAGTTATCGCAAATTCTTGATCTAAGTGTGTTCTTTCATTATACATGTACAGCTACCTTTCCTTGAGCGTACAATAAAAAATGCTATAGCAGATAAGCATGTAGTGTTCTTCATCAAAGCTTATGATCGGCTTGTCAGGGGGGTAAATATGCGGACTTTTCCAATTGTTAAGTTGTATGCATTTGAAGATGTATACCCACCCACCAAACTTGTGCAAGCTCAAGATAATGCTGAATCTTCAGCCACGGGACTTGATGCTGTTGTCTCTGACTGTTCATTGGCAAAAATGAAAGACGACCACGGTGAATTCTTCACCCCAACTACCAAAAAAGTTCTGGCTGAGGTGAGTCAAGAACTTCTGCAGCAATCAGACGAGTCTCAAGTAACAAGTTTAAAAAGGACTTTGTTTCCCGAAGACGGTGCTTCATCAGGTGCAGCTGCTGCAACAATCAAGACTGCAACAAAGCCTGCAGAAAAAGAAGTGGATGCTTCTTCAAGGCTTGACATGGAAGCAACTACTCCGGTGAAAAAGAACCGGAATAAAGAAAAGATGAACTGATAGTGCAAGTTGAAGTGGTTATTTTGTGAAGGTCTGTTCAAAGCACTGGAAAACCTTAAATTCCCTTTTGTTTTTGCACAATATTGTGTGGCATTAGTCAAGACATCATGGTTTGATTAATGCACGATAATATGTGTATTTTATATAATGTATGTTTCGGCTACACTGCCTATGGAACAACGGAATGTAGTATGCTTATAAGCTACTTTTGGTATTGCAGTATTAACATAATCTGCTTTTGATGTAAGATAAAGAATATGTTCCCGTACTACTTTTCAGGTTGTGACTTGAAGTTATGCTATGTTGTATAATATAAATATGATGGTTTCCATATCTATTTAGTTGTCCATTCTTCAGGCTTAACATTTTCATTACATTTTACGTATATCAACTATGCTGAAAAATATTATATAAGCTTGCAAATTTACAAACCGGAGCAACGGAAGTACGGAGCACGGGTGTTTCTTTTCCTAGTAAAGTTTAACAAAAGTCTCAAACCTCACCCTCTTATAAACAAACATTTTTTTTTAAAGTATTTTAGATTCCTAATTAAGTCTTCAAATCAGTTCATTTAAACAAATACTTATATATTCAATCCATTGAATTAAATGTCAATTAATATGAATTTTGTCGGTTTTTTTAACATTTGTTCATTATTATTATTAGATTTACAACATTTTCTACGTTGTTAATTTATTATTGGCTTTTGCTGCTTTCACTTTGTCGAACTATCCGACAACCCGAACGCCGTATACGGCTGAGCTCCACCTCCCTCCCATCCCTGATATGGCAACTCAACTCACTTATGCTTCCATTTCTCCATACTCTCCTCCTTCTCTCCGCTGTCGATTTCCTCAAAAATCAACCGTCCACCTCCGACGTACTAGCAGCAGACTGAAGAACAATCCGACAGGAAAATCTTCACCATCATCTGAAGATTCCGAATCTCAAAATTTGTTGCTAAAGATGGCATGGTATAGCTCGGAGCTTCTCGGTATTGCTGCTTCTCTTATTCGTCCTCCTAAAAATGATGTGGAATCACCGCCGGTGACTTCGCCGGAGCTTTCTGTTGACGACTCAGGGTTTATTGATCGTGCTATAATTACGGGAACGATTAAAGAAGATTTTCAGAGATCCTATTTTGTTACAGGTTTGTCACCAATCACCAGTAACTTTAATTTACACATACATAGATTCTTGTATGCATTCTAGCATTTAAACGATCCGAGCTGCAACTTGAAGCTCGACTCGTGAAATGTTGGCTCGAATATGATTTGAAAGAAATCAAGCAGCTCGTGAAGTTTCATGAGCCTAAATTGGGCATTTCAAAGCTCAACTGAATGTTTACGATCCTTATCGAGCATTTTGATAAGCCAAACTAAACTCAACGTTTTTTCGAGCTACTCATCAAAGCTTGAGTTTGATCTTGAAAGTACCAAAATGTTGTCTGAGCATAAGTAAAACTTAATCAAGCCTATCTCGAGCAATTCTTTTCCCTCTTGAAACAAACTCAAGCCAAGTTCATTCTGAGTGGTTACTCAATTTGATGTATGAATGCTTGATAAGTGTTCGCTCAAATACGATTTCAAAGAAATCGAGCAGTTCATGAAGGTTCACGAGCTGAAACTAAGCATTTCAAAGCTCGACTCGGAATGTTCACAAACTTTATCAAGCAATATTATATATATTGTATTAGAAATATATATTTGGAGTCGTTAATGTCACCACATTGAATGTACTTACGGGTCACCACATTGAGTGATTTATGTAAAGTCCAATCTAAGGTCAACATTCGAGGTCGAATATCCATTTTCAACCTCTGTAAAGTCGAATCTATCCCGAAGTGTGGTGCGACGGTAGATTCACTGTGGTGACCATTACATATTCTTTTGTATTCTTTGACTAGCAGAACTCGAGCAGTTTAAAACTCGACATTTTTTATAGCTATTGAAAGCTCGAGTTCAATTTTGAAAGTGCTCAAAATCTCGTCTGAACTTAATCGATGTATTAGCCATGCCGGTTGTTTACATATAGATATAGTGATGTATCATTAACCTAATGGCATTACTTGCTGTATTATAATTTTGGCAGGCAACTTGACTATGGATGCATATGAAGAAAAGTGTGAATTTGCAGATCCAGCTGGATCTTTCAAAGGCCTTAATCGATTTAAAAGGAACTGCACTAATTTTGGATCCTTAATTCAGAAATCAAATATGAAACTTCTTAAGTGGGAAGATTTTGAGGTACATTCATATGGACTCTTCTAAAAAATATATATATATATATATATATACTGGAAAACACGAGCGTTTTCTGGTGTTGTTGCTAAATACATAGGAAAACGACGCAAGTGTTTTCCGGTTGTTTTGAGTCCGCCTTGCAGTAGAATTTCCTTAATCAATGGGTGTCACTGTGTAATATGTAGTGACGATATTTCTTGGGTGCCATTAATGGTACCCCCTTAACATTGAATGCAGGGCACCACTCATCGAACTATATTCAGCTTTTTTAAAAGTTGGATTCTGTAATCCCAAGTCGATTCTGTGTTTGAAAAAAATTGATGATAGATGTGGTATCACAACAGTAAATTCGGTGTGATGCCGTTTGTTCATAGGGATTCCTTTTGGTTACAACAGGAAAGTCGATTGGACATTGGCGTTTCAGCTGCACATTGTCATTCCCATGGAAGCCTATTCTTTCAGGTGCCAAAAAGTGTTCCAACTTCTTCTTTTGTTTGGTTGTGTGTCTCTTTAATATGCATTTTTTTTGTGTTCTTTTTATTCATTAACCTCACACACAGTGAGCGTGTTGAAGTCAACAGTGTTCTAAAAACCGGTCAAGGCGATAGACGCTAGGCGGGTATCAAATATCCAGATTATACCTTAGGCGGGTCCTGGACGGGTATAGGTGGTTCTGTTAAGTCAAAGAATGACAACAAACAGGCCTTTGAAGAATAAGGAGGACAAATATAAGCTTTATACTTGACATAGTGGATAATATGTCGTCGGCTTACTTGTTGAATCCAATGAAATGTCTAAATTACTTGCACCCCTTTTGTCAAAACTTTCGTGAGAAATGATAATTCAAACATATACATGTATATTGCATCAGCATTACATGATTGTGGGATGTCTCTTTTTTTTTTTCAGCCACAGGATACACAGAATATTATTATGATGATAAATCTGGAAAAGTATGCAGGTACGCTATTCTTTCTGGCAAATCCTTCCCACCCCAAACAACCCACCACCACCACCACCCCACCCCCACCCCCTCCCCCTCCCCCTTCCCCTTCCCACACACATTTTCATTAGCCGTAGTTTGTTATGTTGCAGGCATGTAGAGCACTGGAATGTTCCAAAAATGGCATTATTGAAGCAAATCTTTAGACCTAGCAGAGGCTTTACATTATAAAAACCATAAATTATTAGTACATCTTTTTTTTTTCTTCTTTTTTCCCATTGAGAACCGCTACATATTCAACATACATATCTTTTTTGTATAGTTCTATACTATTTTTATGAATTTTTTTTTTTTTCAAGATTCATATATATTCATATAATAACATTATTCAAGATTTTGAAATTCCTTTTCTTACGTCCTCGTTTAGTGCGATTAAATTCTGGAAATCGAGAGTTATGTATGTATTGGTGTGACTCGAATTCCTGGATATTGTATCATTAGTGTTGTCTAAAAAATGGCAGGTTCTATTGACTATTGGCACCCAAGCAATTCCTTCAAACAACGATTGTTTTTTTAATGAAAAGAAACATCATTGCTACCAACTACCAACGTTACTTCTTATAAAAAAAAAAAAAAACCGTTAGCTGCAGTGGCATTTTTTATCTCACAAAATAGCTGCAATGGCGTCAGTGACACCGATATACCTTGTACAAAAGTAATTTTACTCAAAATGTGGTGTCGGAATGTAATATTCCGATTTTCGGGAAAGGGCAGACGTGTCTTTTTGCGAAAACGAAATATTGGGTTTGGTTCCTTTTATTTGGAGTTTAAATAATTGGATATTTATATATATAATTTTTAAGAAAATTATGTATATAATAAAAGAGATTTTCTGATTTTATAATAGAAAAATGATTTAATTGGGATTAACTATATAAGGGATCTATTATACACATTAATCTCATAACCTAGATCTTTTTTTCACAAAAAAAAAGGGGGCAGCTGCATATTCCTTTTTATGCGTGCAAGAGCAAAACTTTGGGCTGAAGGATTTCTCATCGATATCTAAGTCAATTCTAAACCGTTTTCAGTTTCGAGAGAAGCAACGGAATCGTCATAAGGAGAGCGTCGTTCCTGTAGCAGAAAGTTGGAGCTTTTCTCAAGGTATGAAACTCGAATTTACCTGTTGTTTTATGAGTTTTGATGGATCAAAACTCATACCTTTCGTAGTTTAATCGTTTGGAATCGTGTGATCGATTTGTGATGCAAATTCGGATTGATCATATAGGTTTGTTGCGAAAAAGAGATCGTTTTTTCTTTGTCTTTTTCGAGCTTTGGATTTTGGAATAGCTTTCTTAAGGTAAGAAGCTCTTCCTACAATCTAATCATGGTTGAGAGTAGTTAGATCAAGATTTAAGATGTTTTGGTGCAAGAAAGATGTATCTCTTTTGATTGGTTAATGATCCTAGATGCTATGATACGGTTAGATATGCGTTTAGGCGTTTTGTCTGAGTTAAAGTTGCTGCTGTTTATGTTAGAATCGGATTAGAAATCGAGTTTGAAGATTTGGGGTTTTGGGAAAAAACGCAGGTGGACGGGCGTCTGCATAAGCAGACGGGCGTCCGAAAGCTTAGAAACTCAAACGGGCGTTTGCCTTAAGCGGACGGGCGTTTGAGGAGTGATTTTACATACAGGTTGTAGCGTTTTTAGGTGGACGGGCGTCCAGTTATAGTGGACGGACGTCCAGTCCTAGACGGACGTCCATAGGGTTGGACGGGCGTCCAGTAGGGTTTAAACGAGCGTTTAGGGTTCAGACGGGTGTTTGTTCGGGTTACCTTGTTTTATTGATCTTAATCGATTCAGTTTTGTTCAGGCTTCAATGTTATGTTTTCTATTGGTTTGAGCTTTTAATTATGATGTATTAAGATTAATTAAAAATTGAACTAGCTTCGATTGTACTTCTGATGCGTTCAGTTAAAACACCGAATGTACTCTTAAAGGGAGTTGAAGTTCGGATCCGTCGGAAGGGCATGAAAGGGCTTGTGCTTTGGTGAACTAGAGTTCATCAATGTCGGTGTATTTGCTAGGACTTGTCCGTGTCTAATGGTCTAGGTACGAGAGTAGGAGATGCGAGGGAGCTTACTTGAAAACACTAGGGATGGCTAGTTAATTCTCATCAATACTTACATAAGTGTAGTAAAAGATAAAGCATCATCTATTCTCGGTTAGACACTATTCCATATCGGCGATGTGATACGTTCATAAAAGGTGGACAACACTGCTGGCCTTAAACGGTCGAAGAGTAGTGGAGGAAATCCATCGGACGTATACGCATACCGGGGAGACCCCGGAGCTAATCGGTGCTAATCACCGTTAGTTAGCAAGTATATCTTCGGTGCCGATGAACGCCATGCGCGATGTCCTTGAGTAATGACGCAACAAAGATAAGCTAAGTAGAAACGTATAGTCATGACATGTTGATGGACATGAAGTGAACCCTAGATTGAGTCGTTTTCATCAAGATATTCTATTAATAACAAACCTTAATTAAATTGTAGCTTCTACCTCTTACTATGTACATTGTACTTACCTCAAATGCATGTTTATTTATGTGTTTGGGGGAGAGAAGACGAACAGGTTGGTGATGATTTCGAGGAGGGCTTCGATGATGACGTTTGAGGACGCCGGAGTTGAAGACCTTGTTTACTATTTATCATTTATTTTATTTATGCCTTAGACTTGGATTTTATTGGATTCTGTAGTTTGTTTCTAGTACTTTTGGATTCGTTGGTTTCTTTTGAATGTAATAAGCATTACATTTTCTTTCTACCTTTAGTGACTCCTATTCTTGAATGTTTGGAAAAAAATTACCCGAGTCTTTTGCTTCCGTTTGCTTTTATTTGATACGACGTAGTAGAGGCTTACGTGTAATGTTATTTATTTAATGTTATGCGTGCCGAACGTTTCGATTTCCGGATAAGGACTCGGTGTCCGGGAATGGGGCGTTACACGGAAGTAAAAGGGTGTCAATAAATACTACTAAAACACGTGACATAGAACAATTTTTTTTAGCAACTTCCTTCATCTTTCGTGGTATATTTGGACAGTTTTTACTCATTCTTTGGCAAGTTTTAATCGATTTTGAATGTGCTTATATTCATATTGGAATCTTGTATCCAACGTTTCAAAATTGTAAATGCTCCGAAGTATTTTATATGTATTTATGTCATATACGTATCAGATACAAGACACACTAGTAAACAGAAATATTCATGCATCATAGTTACCATGACGATCGTTAAATCATATCATCATAATATGAAACTCTATATACATTGCCTAAATTTCAAAAATTGGAATAAATCGATGTGACAAAAAAAAAAACAAATGATAAAAATAATGAGATTTAATTTGCAGCTATGCTACAATTCAATTACTTCACCATCTTTACATTCTCCCACATCAACTTCCATTGTGCCTTCTTTCTTTGATGACAAAACTCTACAACAATTTCTTCTAGGTGCCTGATAAATCAAAATGTCATAACCATTAGTTAGTTAGTATGTATTAGATTGCATCGTTTGAAACGAAGGTTGATCCGTACCAGTGAATTTGGTTCAACGATCCTTACACCCTAGGGATCAATGTACGTAGCTATTTAGCCCAATGATTGTTACCCTGAGTCGTTATAACGTTAAATTCACCATAGGGATCATTGTTTAGCTATTCAGTGTATTGATCCTTACAGTGAACTAGTACAACGTTAAGTTCACTGTAGGAATCATTGTAGGGACCAAATTAAGTATCAAATTCACCGGGGAGGATATCTAGAGAATGAAAATCTGGGATATCTTCCTTACCTTTTCCCATAAAAAAGGATTAGGCTTCTTGTGAACGTATACTCTTCGTATACGCGAAGGATCGGGAATCTTCGGGTCACATTTAGGGTTCGGGTTCGGATGGTAAGTGTAGTCACTAATAGTCTGATTAGTGAGCACATTGTAAGAAGCATCTTTCAACACATAAACAAAAGGAGCATGGTGGCAATCACTTCTATTCCACGGCCTCGTATTGAATACAAAGGAGGTTTCATCGTTCTGTCTGTACCAGTTGAGGAATGTTCTTACAGGGACTTCCATCTCTCGAGGTGGGATGATCCCACGAACTATCTGCACGACGAAGCCCCAGGAGACGGAAACGGTCCAGTTTCTGGCTTTGTCGTAGCAGATTGATTGTTGAAAGAGCGCGGCCGAGTCGAGCTTGATTGGTTTAGTGAGCTTTTTAAGAGCTTGAAGTTGGTTCATATTAGGGAAAATAGGTTGGATCACATCCAGATGATGGAGAGATACTAGAGGTGCTATTGGATGTGCTGCTAGTAGCCCAAAGACATTATTAAACAAGTCAAACTGCCATACACACACACACACACACACAAAAAAAAAAAACATGTTTTGTTAGCAATAATAATGCACTTAAAATGTATAGATAGAGAATTTCTTTATAAAAAATTGAAGTAAAAATGATCTAAGATATTATAAACAGACACAACATTATTATTATATAACTTCTTCAAATTCATAATAAAGAGACACACAACCATATATATATATATATATATATATATAGACAGAGAGAGATGTAAAACTGTGGTTTATATTTTTTGAATTTTGCTTCAAACTCAACTGTGGTTTATATTTTGTCAGTGAGATACATGACGAGTTAATAGTTCATACAGCGTAAGTAGTTGTCAAATTACCAATATTTATCACCTTGAAAACGACAATCGAATATTAATTACGGTTATGATTTAGAGAATCCGTAAAAATACAGATTTTGTGACAAATTTGTCCAACTTCATTTTTTACGTTCCAGATACTAAATCCCACATTTCTCCATGCTCTTCTTGCCTATTTTGTTCTTTTGTTTTCTAATAGGAAAGAAGTACTACTACCATCGTCCCAAAATATAATTCTGGTTAATTTTTTGAATTTTGTATTCAGTCGTCTCCAACCTCTTTGAATTCCAATGTTATTTATCTCATAATAATAATAATAATATCGTCCTAAAACGTAAGTCTGTTTAGATTTTTTTCACATGGATTAAAAAAGTTGTTATATGTCATTAATTTTAATGATAAAAATCTAGATACCATATCACTCTTATTAATATAATACTCTTGTAAAGTAGGTGCATGTATAAAAAAATAAGGGGTATAAGGAAGAAAAATATAATAAATGCCTATTGGTATTCTAGATGGGCTTATATTATGGGACAAATTCAAAAAATTAAGTAGACTTACATTTTGGGACGGGTGAAATTTTAGGGTGGTCCAGGTGCAAGTTTTGGACCACCAAGTCAACACTTTCAAAGGGATACATTGGTGGAAAGTTTTTACAGGTAGGCTCATTTTAGAATGTTGGATTCCTATTGGTTTTGGTGCACCAACAAGGATTTGCACCAGGTCCAACATAAAATTTGTGTTGGGACGGAGGCTCCGTTTCAATTTATCTGAGGCATTTATCAAAATCATTTGTTCCTTTTATCTGAAACAGTTGATATTTCCAATGCAACATTTATATTACTTTTCATTGCTTTACCTTTTTTTTTTTTTTTTTTTTTTTTTTTTTTTTTTTAAAGCCTCCTGGTATCCGGAATCAACTGGTCCGACTAATTTGATGACTTTTTAGTCATTTCATTTTAAAGCCAATGCTTCAACATACTTTCTAAATATACGTGATTTTGACAATTGCCTCAAATAATTATTTTCTTAATATGCGTGATTTTGACAACTGTCTCAGATAATTAAGAACGGATGGAAACAAAAATAACCGATACCAGTGTGCAAAATTAAGAGCACATCACATCCTCTTAATGAAAATTACTCTGTTTTGCAGTTTTAAATATACGTTTTTCTAGTTTATTATATCTCTATCAAAGTGAAATGTATCAAATTCTCCATTTTATATAAAACGGTAGATATAAAGGAAAAAAATTACAGAATCTAGCAGTAAATGTAAAAGAAATTTTACAGAATGTATTTTAAACTAAAGCATAGTCTCCAAAATAGAGTTTTAATGAGATTTACCGTATCTACTGCAACTGCACTAAGATTTATATTAAAAAAAAAATAACTCTATCATGTTGAATATATATATATATATATATTCTTTATCAACATAGATCTATCAAAGGTATGATTTTCGAAGAATTTGTAATTTAAAATTAGTGAGTTTTCATATTTGGTCTTCAGATATTCAACACACTCAAAGATAATATTTATGCCAGATATGTAAGATTCTCACGTGATTTGCAGCTAAAAATTGGGGATAATATCTCATTTTCAGTTTTTTTTTTAAGGGATATCTACAGATTCAATATCTCATTCAATATCTACAGATTCACCTATCCTAGTAATATCTAAACCTTTTTAAATTTGATAAACTATCATTTCAAATTATTTTCTTCTACTTTCTTATTACATTTTACAAAAATAATCTCAGAAGTTGTTTATATTTATTTTAGTAGTTTTTATACAATTCATTCAAAATATATAAATACTAAAATCAAACCATAAGGGTGTTTTTTTTTTCTTTTGTGTGAAGAGTATAGAAATTGTTGATTCTACTTGAAAAAAAAATGTTGTTTCAATGTATATATATCAACACATAGATATGTCATACGCAAATATACATATAATACAATATTATACGTACATACACATTTGTGAATACATTCATACCTATAGATACATAAATTAAAACATTATATTTCTAAAAATATAATAGTGTACATACATACGCATTTGTGAATAATTTATTTATTTTTTATGTGAGATGCATAAATTAAAATATCATATATTTATAATGATGTAATAGTGTTTTATTGAGTCATTATTTACATCATAACGATTTTATCGATTCACTATAGTATACTTATAATGCAATACATTGAATTGACTTTTTAACAAATCGATTCTTGAGTCGTTTGAAGGTCAAATTATCACTTTCGACCTTTAAAAAATCGATAAATTACTAAAATATACTACCTCGGTCCCAACATAAGTGTCCATATTTTAAAAAATAATTATCCCATAAAAAGTGTCACTTTACATTACCAATGCATCATTTAATGTTTATTTTCCAAAGATAACCTTAATCCAACATTTATTTATGGCAATCATTTCATATCCCAAAACAAACATTTATTATTTATGAGGGATAAATATGTCCAATGTAGTATAAAATACAATACATTAATTACATTTCTTAATATGTGTGAAACCTAAAAATAGGACATTTATTTTGGGACGGAGGTAGTAGATTTGAATATGGTGCGTAATTTTAAAAAATTTCTTTTTCATTAAATCACCGTTTGACTTTTGAAACCTTAAAAAGAAAACAAAAATATTGTTACACTATCCGACACAATCAATTAATTTTTTATTTTTTTTGCATGCATATGCATATCATACTAATTTAAATAATTTAATTATTTCCCTCAAAAAAAATTAATTACTGTAATAAATATGGATATAATTGTTCTGAAAAAAAGGACTAAAATTGAGTTTTTTTCGGCAAAAAAAAAAAACCACTAAAATTGAGTAAAGGTCGACAGAAAGCAAAACCTGGTGAAATCCAATCTCCTTGGTCAACGGAACTCCGACCTCCGACATACACGCCTGAATCCGATCATCGGAGCCGTACAATTCCGAATACCTTTCGATACATCGGTCCTGCATTTTCTCAAGCGCCACCGCCAACGGATAGCTAATAGCAAATCCGCCACCGCCGTACGCCATGTTAAACGAGAACCGAACATTCTGTAAATGCGTTTCAGATATGCTCCCGATATAATAGAACTGATTGTGGTCGTACTTCCTCAAAACCCTAACTAAATTCTCCGGCACAAAAAAGGTATCGTCGTCACCTAAAACAATCCATCTCACATCGTTATCCAGATTCTCCTCCCCCAATCGCAGTGTTTCAGATACGATTCGCGTCAATCTGATCGCCGATCGGCTTCCTTTTTTGTTCCTGTACTTGAATCTCGATGTATTGCTTGAGATTCTCACCGGCGGGAGATTTGAACCGCCGCCGGATTCCTTCCCGGCGGAATCCAGCCAAACGTAGCCTCTCATTCTCTCTTTCTGCCACCATAATTTCACGTAATTTTTTCGATTTTCCCATAGCTTTGATGATGCTGCTATGCCAAAAACAATGTGATTGAGCTCTGTTCTTCCTCTTTTTATACTACTCCGTTCTGCTGTACAGTTTTCAATCCGTTCTGCTATTTGAGCAGAACGGTTTTTGATCCGTTCTGCTGTTAAGAGGTGAACAGCAGGACGGTTTTCTAAGAGTAAGGATTGTTTATCTCTATATGGTTTGAGATTGTTGATATAATGATGAAAAAGAAAAACAAGTAAAGAGAAAAGGATGAAATAAATTATGAATTTTGTGAACACTGTCATAATAGAAGATGAAGAAGTTGAGTTCTTCACTGTATTTTTAAAAGAAAAAAGTAATAAATAAAATAAAATAAAAACTGGAAATGGATGATGAGAGGATAAATAAAATACTAATATGATTTTTGTATGAGGAAAAAAAAATGAAAGGAAAATGAAAATGTGAGGAGTGAGAGTGACAATTGATTGTGAAATTCTGCTCAAGTGCAATGGAGGTACGAGGTTATCTTGTATTTATTGGTGTTTGGTAAATTTATTAGAAATTAAAATTATACTGCCTCCATCCCAAAATAAAATTATACTACCTCCATCCCAAAAAATATAAGTATCCTAAAAGTGATTTGATTGATAATAAATTAGAGGTGCAGAGAAAATAGTAATAAATATTGCATTGGTAATGTAGATTAAATTATATTATGTGACAAATCTAAATGTGTATGATTACTTATATTTTAAGACGGAAGTAGTAAAATCCTAAATATGTGGGGGAGGGAAAAATAATCACTACCTCCGCATCCTAAATATGTGGGGGGAGGGAAAAATAATCACTACCTCCGCTCCAAAATATAAGTCTATTAATGTAAGTCTATTTGGGTTTTTCAAATAGATTTAAAAAATTGGTTAAATTAGTTATGTGTCATTAATGTTGAAGGAAATGTCTAAAATGACCTTTCATTTTCATTAATGTAAAGTAATAAAAATGGATGAATAAATAATAAATGAGGAACTTTCAAAAAATAATAATAAATGAAGAATAAAATAAGAAAAATATAATAAATGTTTCATTGGTTATCTAAATATATTTACATCATGCGACAAAATCAAAAAATTAAATGGACTTACATTTTGAGACGGATATAGTATTTAAGTATAAAAAAAAAAGGAAATTGTGATGAAAATAAATGAAAAGAATTATGGTGCTACTGTAGTAGTACGAAATGAAATGTCATGATTAATCCAGCTCACACTTCGTTCAATTCACACATACACATTCCTACCGTGTAAGAGAGAAAATTCATGGCCCAAGGTATAAACTCGAAAATACCTGCAGCCGCTGCACCATAATATATATATATATATATATATATATATATATATATATATATATATATATATATAATTTTTTTTTCAGGACTATGCTTATGCACCTTACGGATAAAAAAACTATTACCAACATCAAATATTTATAGGTAATTGTACATCTAATTTGTATATATATATATATATATATATATATATATATATATATATATATATATATATATATATATATATATATATATGTTGGTTACTCGTACATCACGAATCTACTCTATATTAATTTCGGGTTCGATTTTACAGAGCTCGAAAATAGATATTCGACCCCTTCAAAGTAGAATGTTGAGCTGATATTCAATTTTACAAAGGTCGACAGTCAATGTGATGTTGAGCTTATATGCAACTTTTCAAAAGTCGACACTCAATGTGGTACCCGAAAGTAGATTCGTTGTGATGTCAATAACAATTTTCATATATGTATTTGAGGTTCATGTTTTATTTGTGTTATTTTTATCATGATAGAACCATATCAATCCATTAGGCGTTTGAAAACAAGGTACGTATGTCATTTTACACTTAACAATTTGAAAACTATTCTTAATAAATTTAGAAAAAGATATACCATTTTCCATTCATTAATTAATTCAATATCAAATACCTGGCAAGATTATTCAAAAAAAAAAAATACATGGCAAGAAATGAAAGGAAATATTATGTTCACTAATCATTACACATTTTTCAATTGTTCTTTAATGAATAATGAGGTTAATAATTTTATAGGGTGTGGGAATGGAGGTACTTTTTAATATTATTTTATTTGTCTGTGGTTTTTTTAATTTTTTAATTTAGCGTTAATTATGTATATTGTATCTGTTAATCGTGACGGCGTCATGGAAACTTAAGGGTCGCTTTTTAAAAGTGAAATTTAAAACCAAACTTAATTAACTAAGTATCTGAATAATTTGAGTGTTAAACTTATAATTATGATACCTGATTCTCTATACTTAAAATGATTAAGATTTAAACAAAATGAAATATATACACGATAAGTAAATTTGATTGATGAAAACACATTAAAATGTTGTCGTTTATTTAGTCATAATTCCATTTAAATTAAGTGACGGTCTTAAGTGTATCAAACACGTAAATATAATAGTTACATAATTCATTCAAATTTAAGTAATAAATTGTGTAAACAAACAAAAAGACGTATATCTAACATTCATTTAATCTTCCTTAAGAAAATTGTCCTTTTTAATCAAATCCTTCTTAATTTTATTGGCTCTAACTAATACTAATTATTATACATGATATTTAGCTACTTCTCTAAGAAAGTTACCAAAAAAATTCCATATTCATTCATTAATATTAGAGATTTATAAATGGCAACAAATCAGATTCAGGATTGTTCCACATATTGGTGAAAAGATGCTTGTATATACATATTGAGCACTTCTTTACTTTATATTGGATCATTGAAAAGAATGTGAATTTTTATATATTGGAAAATAATCTGTTTTTTTTTTTTTTTTTTTTTTTTTTTTGAGTGGGTTAAGACAAAAAAAAAAGTGGAAAATATGAATCAGGACCGTGGAATATATATTGTGTGATCAAGACAAATACTATGTTTATAACTCTAAATCCACTGCTCGCTGTCGTGGAACTGACGTCAAATCCAATGTCTCATTATTCTACTGTTTTTAAATAAATTTTAGACCTCGAAAATAACGTTGTAAAAATATCAAATGAGATGCCACTAAATAAAAAGACGAAAAGAGAAAAATTGTGATTAAAAAATTACAATATTTCGACAATCAGATCAAAAGTTATATTCGTTTTTATAGTTAAATACGAGAAAATTTAAATTAACATGTCATTTTTACCCAAAAAAAAATATTTCACTGTCCTATTTGCATATTTTTATATTCAAATTGACTTTTTATTAATGAACTTTTTTTTTCAGATTTTATATTTGAAAAAAAAAAAAAAGGCATTTTATCTCACAGGCCTTCATTTTCACCCAAATAAGATTTAGTTACTTTCCTATAAGATTTAATCTGTTTTTTTTTTTTTTTTACTTACTTTACTATTAAAAAAATAATAATTACATATTATTAAATCACTTAAATGTAGCTCTTTCTCTATGTTTTGAGATCATAGTTTAATTATATGTCATTTCCTTTTTCTCATTTTTGGTATTGTTATTTATTAGCTTTTTAATTTCCCAATGGCCATTAGGGTGTTAAACGAGTCGAGCCGTTCACAATAAGCCTGATGCTCGTGTAAATATGATTTAATCAATCATAAGCTAAACTCAAGCAATTCGTCAAAGTAAAACGATTCAAACTCGAACACTTGAATACTTGAATCAAAATGTTCACGAATTTCATCAAGCATCGTTAAATAATGTTAACGAGAATAATAAAAAAACACATCTCGTCCCTCCATCTGAATAACCTACAAAGAGTTGGAAAATTTTATAATACAACCGTTGTATGAAGGTTGTACTAAATGTCATACATTACAATCATTCATTTCTAAAATCTCTCACACAATAAAAATATATTATGTGAAAAATAGTAAGAATGAAATGCTCTAATTTATATAAGTTGGTACGACTTTTCTACAACCGTTTGTATCATAAAATCTTTCGAAAGAGTCATACTACCAGATGAAGAGTGACACGTGTCCAACTCACCAAGTGAAGAGCAACACGTGTCCAACTATGTGAGATGTGAGAGAATGATCAAAATGGCAAGGCACACATTTCTGCAGAAATTACATAACATAGTATAACAATAATGGCAAGGCATTTCATTGGGGTTTTTCATAACATATATAAATATCACAACACCACATATATTGAGTCTCAAGATTCTCATAAAATACATTAGTCTATTAATCTCGACTAATAAAACACATAAATCCCCATAATACTTACACCACCACCCATGAACCCTAATAATCCCCAGTCACCTTGCAAGACAACCTTCTACACGGCCGCCACTTCGTAGCGTCGGATCACACACTTTGGTCCCAACTCTAAGGTTAGACAACAACGCATCCCGTCCCATTAGAACGATCTGGAAAAAGAGTCGACTTCCTTTGCAAGAACATCTAATCCCTGTGAAAGTTTGTTGTCTGTTTCAGACAACTCGGAAACCGAGTTCTTGAATGCTTCAACTTCAACATTCACCTTACCATTTTGTACAATGAAGGGATACAGTTTCTTCACACTCGTGTCAACGGCTTCAAGTTCTTTCAAAACCGTAGCTTTTCCACTCGAGTATAAATCCCTGATCTCTACGTTTACGAGGCTCTGCAGATTAGTAAAAGCTTCGGACCACAAAAAGGTCTCGGAAAGATGTAAATCGGTTACGTTCTTGGCAGAACCCGAGAATCCGGCAGCAAAAGCGTTACAAACGAAGATAGTTACCACTTTTAGTCCATACATAGCCCTCATCAAAACCTTACCTTTTGCGGAATTCTTGATCTTGGGAAGATCTAGTGTTGTAACAAGATTGTCCAAGATCTCGAAACAGTTTCCCAAACTCGAGTTTTTCGAGTTAATATGCTGCTTCCAGCTGTCCAGTGAGGAACGAGCACGAATGGATTGATTCGAGTCAGAACCCGAAAGGCTATGAACGGCGTACTGAAGATGCAGATGGCCTTGACTGAGTTTCGAGATCTCTGAGCTAAAAGCAATGCAGATATCGAGTAATTTTACACTGTTGTCCAGGTAAACGTGGACCCATTTTTCGTCCCAATCGGCTGAGGGAAGCTCGAGTGAAGTAATGAGGCTTTTGATGTCCGTATGGATCATACAAAGCGATTCCATTGCACGTTTCATCCACGATAAACTCAATACCTCTTCCTTGTTTGCTGGCACGAGTTTGTGAAGCGTTTCAGAAATTGTCCTCTCGAAAGAGTTCGATAGCTCGAGCAATCTTGGAGACAAATATGAACCTTTTGGTGATAGCTTCTTGAATGGATTTCCAAAGGGAAATAGCGGTTTATGTGGGTCCTGTGCACGACTCATCTTGATATATTAACTGCAAAGATCATAAAAAAATCACAAGATTATCCACCAAAGATATAAAACGAGGTGTGGGTGCTTGACGATATGCAAAGTACATCGTATACAATGAAATACGCCAAAATACTAAGAACTAGTTTTTTCCTGGAGTAGGCTAAATTCTAAGGGTCGAGTGTTCTTCCACCTCCACCCCCACCCCCACCCCCCACAATGATTAATTATCTCATGCACATATCAAAACAGCAGTAAGATCTTCCATAAAACTGAAACTATGATGTAAAAATGAAAGAAAATTAGTGTTTGAACATTTCTTTAGAACTCATAACCGTTGAAGGCACGTGCTTTTTACGCAGTGATACATGAAATGCTAGCACGTGCTGATGCCTCTGAGCCTATTTAGAATATGACAAACAGTATTTGTAGAGTTTTACTTCAAGCATAAAATTGCAACGATACCGTTAAATACACGCAAGAAACCAGTTAACATCATGAAGAATCATATCAAAAATCATTCTAATAATAGTATAATTACGGTATAAAAATACCAAATACAGATACCTAGAAAGATAGGTGAACGTTCATTTACGAATAAAATCAAGATCATGATGGGACCCATATCAATCACAGAAGTTCCACAAGAAAATGACAATACAGACTCTTTTAGACCATCGATCATGACGGGACTCGTATCAAGCAATGGTGTAAAAGCGCCATGTGTCACTTTGTTGTTACTCTAGGAAATGCGTTGATTACGCCACTCTAGGGAATTGCACACATAACTGTTTTGCACGATTTTCACATGTCAAGCGTCTAAGCCCGATTTCCATGTGCAAAAATCTTTTGACTTGTTTTTTTTTATATACTACATCAGTTTCTAGTATCCACATATATATTACCATCGTAATCCCGACAACCTAGGAAACAAACAATCAATAACCTATGACTTACAAGACACGTCAACAGCAACGAAACCCGACAGCAACGACAAAAACTGAAAAAGAGAAACACGTATTTTATCGTTACACGACCATGACCCTGGATAATATAATACTCGTATTATCCAGTTCCAGTGGCTGCGGTGATAAACTAGCTCAGTAAACATGACAGCGAAAAACACATGGCCAACATTATGGTTAGAAAACAACAAACAAAACTAATCACAATAACTATAACTAAGACACGTCATCAGCAACGGAAACAACTAACCTCAATACCTATGACTAAAACACGTCATCAGCAACGGAAACCCAACACCAACACAACAAAAACTGAAAAAGAAAAGGGAAAAAAACAAATATTTTCCATGCCTGCATGTCGAGCAGCACGTAACAAAGCCATGCCCCTGGATAATGTTCATATCCCGAGAAAGCACAGCCTTTATTACCCGTGTACGTCTACACATACACGTGATATGATCATTACTCATGTCTCGCAGCAGCAGCAGCAAGCTGTTCCCCAACTGCGAAGAGGGGTATCGAAATCCCCCTTCTCTGCTAATTGTGAGAAACAAGCTCACTGAACTTCACTGCGAAAAACACTTTTCTAGCATCAAAGCTCGAAAACAAGAAACAAAAAATGCTTATTTTACCCGAAACCTTCAAAGTATGGATCAAAATCACCAAAACAAAACAAACAAAACAAATCTCAGAACTCATGAATAAGTCAAAAGTAACAAATTGAACCCTTTCAATACTCTTTCTTTTGCTGTAAATGAGCTAAATAAACATCAAACTCAACAAACAAACAAACAAACAAACAAAAAAAATTGGAGCATAAAATCAAATTTCTGACACAGTAAAACCGTCCTTCCTCATAAACAAGTTGCAGCTACAGATCTAGAATATCAAAAACAGGTCAATCAACAAAAAAGAAAGCAAATAAATAGAAGGTATTCACCAGATCTACGACAATCTAATAGCAACTTAGCATAAAAGTGAATCAAAAAGTCCTCAGATGCAACAAATACACAATTCAAACACCGAAATGCAAAAGTCAAATCACAAAAAAATTACCTCCAAGAAAACCAAATCACAACACCAAAATTCTAGCTTTTTAACACACGAAAATGTGAAATAAAAGATTAAAAAGGAAGTTCGTACCTGAAAGTAATAATATGATGAAACGAGAAAAAGTAGGGTTGGTGAAGGATTCAAGGCGCGTTGGTTTAATCAGCAGAAATTGCGGTTTTTGGGCAGGTAGGACTCAGCTTGTATTTTGACCGTTGATTTGTTTGATTCTGTGTGCTTATAGTGGTGAATTGACGTTGAAGGATAATTAGGTGGAGAGTTGATCTGTTGAGGGTGTACGAAAAAAAGGGTAAGGACGCATGTATGGGATTAAAAAGCACACTTGATTGGACCACTTTGTAGTTTGTACTTGGTACGCTCACGCAATCGAGTGGTTTTGGTGAAAGCGTCGAGAAAATGTCTTATCACTCCCCGACTGATACGCGAGTCGAGTCCGTTTGAGTTCGTTTTGTTTTATTTATTTTTTTGTTTCAAATTAAGGGTTTATGCTTCAATGATCTAATTCGCAAAGAATCTTATTATTGAGAGAAGTCGGTCGTATATGGAATTAAACTCTCACACTCTAACTCAAAGACAATAATATCATTAGGGATGTGAACAATTCAAGTTGAATCAAATATTTACTAATCGAGTCAAGAACCAATCAGAACAGTGATGCTTCAAATTTTGCTCGAGTTTGTTCGAACAAATAAAAATTTTGCTCGATTGAGTTTTTATTATTATAATGCTCCACAAAATTTTAAGCACATTCATGCTCAAACTAAAGTTTGAGTATCTCCAAAGTGCTTGAATTTAGCTCGTAAAAATTACTAAAGAATACATACATATATATACTTAATACCATATAATATTACTCGATAAAAGTAATAAACATTTCGAGTTATGCTTTCGTGTGCTTGAGTTCAGCTCGTTCACTTTGAATTGCTCGAGTTTGGTTTGAATTCGATTAAATAATATTTTAGCGATTCACAGAACCGAGCATCAAATTGCACATTGCAGCTCAGCTCATTTTACACAATTACACACCTAGAAGTCACTAGAACAAGTATTGATTCAACTGAGACGAGACTGTATTTGTACTAGATTCCACTAGATGTCACAACAAGTATTAACATGAAAATTCAACTGAAATGAAAATTGAGACTGTGACTCGAATTCGAATGCTACAAAATGTATAACGTCAAATGCTTAAACAATCATTTAAAACATTACAAGTTTAAAATCTAGTATTATTAAATAATAAAAAGCATTAAAAAACATAAGAAAAATTGGACACCTAAAATGGGACAAAAGAAACAGTATATTCACAGATCAAATAGTGAGCCATTTCTAGACACCAATAAACACAAAATCTTGAACAACTTTGCCAGGTAATTCTACCGTAGAAGACTCCATATTAGAACATACTGTCGGATGAGCGTATGTATAAACAAACAAAACAATTATATCTTTCGGTACAAGTGTCAGTCATCCGACGGTCAGTTTTAATAAGAAGTCTCTGCAGCAAAATTTTCCCAATTGTGCCACTCTTGAATGGATGATGACTTAAATACAACAAGATAAACCACAGCAAGCTGCAACACTAACAAATTTACAAAAACTCAAGATTCCCAGGTCAGCATCAATCAATCAAATACCGAGGATGAAGAAGAATAGAGTCGGGATTCCTCTCAAGTACTAGCCTTACGTGATCTATCATGTACAAGTGATCTAACCACACACCCAAAAATATGAAAATGATCTAGCCGTAATTTTTTTTTCCTTTCAAAACTACTTCGTTTTGTTGATAATGTCTAAAAACACTTGTACGTATTGAGAGATCACTTAAGGCTAGTACTTGAGAGTATCCTTGCTCGAAGAAGGGGCTATTCTACAAATAATACGACTGACAATCAATACTTGATCAGGTAATGACGCAGCCAGAAATCATACATGACCATATGAAAAGCATCATGCTTCACTGGAGGCGTATTCCACTGGAAATGCTTTTGAATCTGCATTCAGAAAAAGCTCCATTAGGCGCACATGGAGATTAAATCTAAATAATGATCTCCAATGGCCCTATGAGGCTCTTAGGATCCAACCATAGAATAAAACACAATTTATATAACTGGAAAAGTGCACAGACCTTGACAAGATTATTGTGCAAGACAACAAATTCTTCCTGTGTGATGTTCTTCAGAATTTGCTTAAGCTGATACACGTCTCTCTCCCTCAGAACTACTGCAAATTTCTTCCAGTCCAATATGTCATTGAAGGGCAGATAATAATAATCTGACAATATCACTGCACACATTTGAAACGATCAGGAAGACGGCTAATATGAACTATGAACCAACTTTTTTGGCCTTAAATCGGCATAGCAAGAATGTTGGCCTCACCAGGAATGCATCCATAATGAATGGAATCAGCAATTCGAGCACTGTTAACTTGGGAGCCACCAGGGCAGATGCAGAACTTAGTTTTGTAAAATTGTTTTTGATATAATAGCTCTCCTTGAGCCCTGTTTATTCTATTGTTAAAAACAACAAGTTCTGTGTCGTTTTCCCATTGGCGTGCAAGAATAACCCGTATTTTAGAGTTCCTATGACCAGCCCAGAATCCGAGGGTTGTCCTGCACATCACAACGTAAGTCCAATTTCAGAAAAATTATCTATCAGACCAAGATAAGATGAAAAGAATATCAAATCAATAACCTCTGTGCAAACTATTGGTACCTGTTCTTTATATCATTACCTCCAGCAGGAAGGGCAAATGGCTGCAGCACCTGGGGAAGAGCGACATCCTTGTGTGGAATAAACCCCACGTCATAGCTAGGAGAACACACAGCACGGATTGAATTCTTCACAAGAAGGGGAAGCCCTTCAGTTGCCCTTACACCGACGTCATGACAGGTAACAAAAAAGTGATCAGCACCAAGCGTTCTATTCCAGTACGGGTACTTTGCTATCAAACCCTCCACATAATCTTGAACGATTATGGTCATGTTCTCATAAGAAGTACCCTGCAAGTCACCAAACTTTAATTGACTCATTGAAATCAAGGAACTTTGATGCACTCTAGTATTTATGTTATTATTTATGTATGAAGGGGTATTTTAGTCCTTGTTTACCTTGTTTGGGGCAAGTATTTAAGGCAAAACCCTCACAAGAGAACGGTTCTTTTTGCTAAATTATCAAATCAAAACCCTAGATGCGTTAGCTAGTTGTTTCTTTCATCTTCTTTGCAAATCTTTACATCAAACTTGTTCATCTTAAGGCACACATTCTGAATGTAGATATTCATGTTTCATTCTCAAACAGAATAACAGTAACGCCAAGCATGAGTTGGTCGTCAACAAGATGTAATATCAATCTAAAATCGTCTTAGATGGAAATGTTTATATAATAGATGCAATTGTCTCCCATCTCCAACAAATTCCTAAAGATAGAAGTCAGGCATCCATGATTTAAGACAGTATCAAGAAAGCAACAACAGCCCTTGAACATCATCTACAGCAAGAACATTCCAAGAAAAAGAAACCCCTTCACTACCCTGATATGCTCATTCACGTGAAAAGGGGAAGCAATATAAACGGTTTCAAAAAGAAAATGTATCCATACTGTTTTTTATGATGACCAATCAGCCGGAAATGAATCCGGCAACCCCTCATCCTCCATTTTGCTAACAACACAAAGGCTCAATGGAAAAAACTACCTAGAATGGTCACAAACCATGCGGTTGGCCATTGATGGTAGAGGAAAACTAGGATATTTGACCGGAGAATGCGTCAAACTGCTTTGGAGATCCCAAATCCGCAACATGGAGATGCGAGGACTCAATGGTGAGAGCATGGTTGCTCAACTCCATGGAGAACTTTGTAGCAAAGCCTCATATGTTCTTGCCCACAACAAAGGACATCCGGAAGATGGTTAAAGACATGTATTCGATGCGGAGAATACATCCCAAATCTATGAACCGAAGACCAAGATGCGGGCACCGCAAGCAAGACAATAGAGAAGTCACCCTATACTACACAGAATTGCAGGGATTGTGGCAGGAATTGGATCTGTCCTATGACAATTCTTGGGAATGCTCTGGAGATGGAGTAAAAGCCCAGAAAAGAGAAGAAAATGAGAGGGTTTATACCTTCTTGGCAGGATTGGATCTGGAATTGGATGAAGTCAGGGGAAGGATACTAGGAAAATCTCCCCTGCCTTCACTCAGTGAGGTATTTGCTGAAGTTAGGAGGGAAGAATCCAAAAGGAGAGTGATGCACAGGTTGCCTTCATCTGGAAATCCTGGTGGGGCAGAAAGTTCTGCCTTGGTAGCAAACAGAAATGATCAAAAGGGAAGGAGACAGAAACCATGGTGTGATCATTGCAAAAAGCAAGGTCACACCAAGGAAAATTGCTGGGTGATACATGGCAAACCGGCAAACTGGAAACCTAGGGGCAGTGGATCAGGAAACTCAGAGGCAAGGCAGGCTAATCAGGTTTCATCTGACCAAGGCACTGGCTCTACTACACAACAGCTGTTCTCCCAAGAACAACTGGATCAGTTGACTAAACTGATTCAAGCCCAAATCATGCTAAACAAAGGTGATTCTTCCTGCTCCTTAGTGGAGAAAGGTAACTACCCTTCCCTATCTTTTCTTGGAGTCCACCAGTCCTCCTTTTGGGTCATTGACTCAAGAGCAACCGACCATATGACAAGTTATTCACATCTTTTCTCAACATATAAATCTTGTGCTGGAAACCAGAAAGTTAAGATAGCTGATGGCTCTTTTTCTGCTATAGCTGGGAAAGGATCCATCACTATCTCCCCTACTTTAACCCTCCATAATGTCCTACATGTACCATCTCTATCATGTAATCTATTGTCAGTCAGTAAACTCACATCAAATACTAAATGTAATGTTGTGTTTTCTGTTAATGGCTGTGAAATTCAGGGTATTCACAAGGGGATGGTGATTGGCAGTGCTAGGATGATGGGAGGCCTATATCTCTTTGAGGAAGAAGGAGAATCTTGGAATAAGAAGAATCCTGGAAATATCTGTCTTCGGTCTACCTACATTGATAAGAATAATATCATGTTGTGGCATCTTAGGCTTGGCCACCCTAGTTTTTCTTATTTAAAGAAACTGTTTCCAAATCTATTTATCAATAAAGATCCATCTTTATTTAAGTGTGAAATATGTGAATTATCTAAACATACAAGATCATCTTTCCCACCTCAACCTTACAAGCCAACAAAGCCATTCACTATGATTCATAGTGACATTTGGGGGCTGCAAGGAGGAGTACACCACAAGGGAAAAGATGGTTCATCACTTTCATTGATGACCACACTAGAGTGTCTTGGGTTTACCTATTAAAAACCAAAGTTTGAAGCTAAACAAGTTTTACTGTGAATTTTATGAAATGATCTTGACACGATTTCACTCTAAGATAGAAGTTTTTAGAAGTGATAATGGCACTTGAATACTTTAATTCTATCCTTGGATCTTACTTCCTCAAACAGGGAATTGTCCACCAAAGCTCACGCTTTGCACGACACACCCCAACAAAATGGGGTGGCGAGAGAGGAAAAACGGAGACACATTTTAGAGATAGTTAGGGCTCTCGCTGATAACCTCTAACGACCCTAAATATCTCTCGGGGAGGCGATCTTAAGCGCCATATATCCGATCAACGAGGCTCCCCTCAAGGATCTTAAATTATCAGACCCCTATAAGTCAGCTAAAAACCTTCTATCCCACCACTAGGATAATCCAAGATGTGTCTCTTAAAGTTTTTGGATGCACTGCATTCACACATAATCATTATCAAGGGAAATTGGATCCCAGAGGTAGAAAGTGTGTGTTTGTAGGGTACTCCCCAACACAAAAAGGGTACAAATGTTTTGATCCTCAAACACAAAGAGTGTATGTCAGTAGTGATGTGTCATTTTTTGAAGGTCAAATGTTTTTCAAAACTCATGTTCAGGGGGAGAATTTTAAGGAACATGAGTCTTTTTCACTTACACTGTTACACAACAAGACTTCTCACAGTTTTTTGTTAATGAACTTGACAACACTTTTGACAACACTTCTCCACAATCAGATAAGGAATTAGGAGATCAGATGAACAATAGTCCTACTGAGGGCAATGCACCTGATCCATCAGATAATCCTAGTCCCAGGACTAGAATACAGAAATTTCCAGGGAACACTTATTCAAGGAAAGGTCTATTACTCAAAGAGAAAGCTCCTTCTCCAAGCACTGAGAAACTACCCTCCTTGAGTGCAACTCCTAAGAAGAACCCAGAGACAGGTAATACAACAGACTCTGTGTCATCTGATTCTGAATCTGACAATCACAGTCCCTCAGATTCACCAACTATGTCTAAATCACCCGATCACTCAAACCAATCTGACCAACTTCTTGATGTCCCAATTGCCATAAGAAAACCTCCAAGAGAATGTACCAAGCAACCCCTCTATCCACTTAGCAGGTATGTCACCTATGACAAACTGTCCCCACAATATCAAGCCTTTACTACTAGCCTATCTAATGTCCAAATCCCTAAAACCATCCATGAAGCCTTGTCCCATCCAGAATGGAAGGCTGCTGTGTATGAAGAAATCGGTGCACTTGAAAAGAATGGCACACAGGAAGTTGCTAGCCTACTGCGGGAAGACCACGGTGGGGTGTAGGTGGATTTTCAGCCGTAAAATACAACTCGGATGGATCCATACGAGAGGTACAAAGCAAGATTGGTGGCCAAGGGGTATACCCAAACTTATGGGATAGATTATTCGAAACTTTTACACCGGTGGCTAAGCTCAATACTTGTGAGGATAATTTTGTCCATAGGCGTGAACTTGGATTGGCCCTTGGAACAATTTGGATGTAAAAAACGCTTTCCTACATGGAAATTTAAAGGAAGAAGTGTACATGGATATGCCTCCTGGTTTCTCTGGCAGAGACAATGGTAAAGTGTGCAAGCTGAAAAAGGCTTTATATGGATTGAAGCAAAGTCAAAGAGCTTGGTTTGAGAGATTTATGAAATTCCTTAAAAAGGAGGGTTTCAGGCAAGGACAATCAGATCACACACTATTCACCAAAAAATCAGAAACAGGCAAGATGACAGTTCTGGTAGTATATGTAGATGATATCATCCTCACTGGGGATGACATGACTGGGATCAATCTGACAAAGAAGAGCTTGGCAAGAGAATTTGAGATTTCCTTGGAAGTATGAGATACTTTCTAGGTATGGAGGTTGCAAGATCAGACAAAGGATTGGTACTGTGTCAGAGAAAATATGTGCTAGACCTCAGGGATGAGTGACTGCAAACCTGCCAGCACTCCCACGGAAGCCAACATCAAACTCTGGGAAAAGAAAGATCAAGTCCCTGTGGACAAGGGAAAATATCAGAGACTTGTAGGAAGATTAATATACTTGGCCCATACAAGACCTGACATATCCTATTCAGTGGGTGTTGTGAGCCAATTCATGCTTGAACCTCATATGGAAGCTGTGTTCAGAATATTGAGATACTTAAAGGGGACAGTTGGTGAAGGTTTGTGGTTCGGAAAAGACACTAACGCGGAGCATTGAAGTTTACACCGATGCTTTGATTGGGCAAGGAGAAATTGACGGGCACTTCAAAAAAGCTTACATAAGACTATGTGTGCTATTTAAAAACTAAGGAAGGTCATTGTCCGAAAAATCATTAAGCGCTATAAGGCAGGACTAAGAAGCAGGTACATAAAAGCATTACATTCAAATATGGGTAAGGGGCAATGGAATCATGACACAGTCCCAAGCAAGCTTCCTATGAGCTCAATGTAAAATCCAAATTCCCAGACTAACACAACAATCTTTAGAGAAAATAGTGAAGATCTACAGCACTAATTTTACAGCCACTTATGCTCATTTATGGATCAAAAATATAAATGGACAAGTGAAAAAGCACCTATCATGAGATAGGGAAAAGAATGAAAAAACAGACAAACAGAAAATGGCTGAGAAACTAATCAAACACACCTTTCCTCTCATCTTATGACAAGAAATTGGTATGAAGAACAAATGAGCCTCCTCAGGATCCTTGGTACGAAAAATACTCTCCCTTATATTCTGAAAGAAATAACCTTCACTGGCATACTTCCCTGTCAGCTTCCTGGGCGTTTGATAATAGGTACGTGGATCTCCATCTGGATATATATAAACCTTAAATTTCCTTTCCATCTCTGCATAATTCAACCGAAAAACCTCCGGAGAATGGTATACGTCAGACAACTCTTCCTTCTCCTCCATTTCCTCATGATTCAATTGCACTGTCTTCTCAAATGATTTCTACACAAATTAACAGAGGAAAAAAGGGGTGTTAGAAAACGAGTTTCTTCACAATGGAAAGCTTTTATTCAGCTTTACTCGTTGCACCGTACTGATAAAACCGTAAAATTGTAATAAAAATGCAATATTTATTCTTGTATGCATATTAGACTTGAATTCGACAAGTACAATGAGACTCCCCTAGTGTAACCACTTCCCTTGGGTGAATGCTAAACCAAGACTATACATTGCATAGGACCGGACCAATGAGAAATACATGTAGAAAGGGAAAATTTTGGAAAAGACGTTATTTACCTGATCAGAGGAGCTGAGAAGTACAGTGGATGGTGGAGGAGATGCAGAGATAAGAGATTGAGAGCTGAGTGATCTGAGAGAAAGGAGTGTAAAAGAGAGGAGAGTACATATGGCGAGAGTAAGAAGAGATCCTTGGAGAGAGCACAGTGTGGTTGACAGTGGCAGTTGTGGGGATTTTGCTGCCGACATACGCTCTTGCAGCGGCTGGTGTCCTGAGGCCGATTAGGGGTACTAGCAGCAACGGAAACAACTGACCTCAATACCTATGACTAAAACACATCATCAGCAACGGAAACTCAACACCAACACAACACCAACACAACAAAAACTGAAAGAAGAAAAAAAAAAACAAATCTTTTCCGTGCCTGCATGTCAAGCAGCACGTAACAAAACCATGCCCCTAGATAATATTTGTATCCCGAGAAAGCACAGCCTTTATTACCCGTGTATTTCTACAAATACACGTGAAATTATCGTTACTCATGTCTCGCAGCAACAGCAAGCTGTTCCCCAACCGCGAAGAGAGGTATCGAAATCCCCCTTCTCTGCTAATTGTGAGAAACAAGCTCACTGAACTTCACTGCGAAAAACACTTTTCTAGCATTGCCAGAAACCTTCATGTATGGATCACAATCACCCAAACAAAACAAAACTAATCTCAAAACTCAAAGAAAACTTAAGTCAAAAGAAACAAATTAAACCCTTTCAATACACTGTTTTTTGCTGTAAAAAAACTAAAATTTAGCTAAATACACATCAAAATCAACAAACAAAAAATGGAGCAAAAAAATCAAATTTCCGACACAGTAAATCTTCCTACCTCATAAAAAAGTTGCAGCTGCATATTTAGAATATCGAAAGTCGATCAACAACAAAGAAAGCAAATAAATAGAAGGTATATACCAGATCTACCAAACTCTAATAGCAACTTAGCATAAAAGTGAATCAAAAAGTCATCAGATGCAACAAATACACAAATTAGACACCGATCTGCAAAAGTCGATCTCAAAAAAAGTTACCTCCGAGAAAATCAATTAACACAGCAACATTCTAGCTTTTTTTAACACACAAAAAAAAAATGTGAAGTAAAGATTAAAGGAAGTTCGTACCTGAAAGGGATACTACGAGGAAACGAGAAAACTAGGGTTGGTGAAGGATTCAAGGCGCGTTGGTTTAAACAGCAGAAAGAAATTGCGTTTTGGGCAGGCAAGAATTCAAGACAAGAATGCTAGTATTTTGCCTAAAACGAATCGAGTCGAATCGAGTTTTTTTTTTTTTTTTAATAGTTTGAGTTCTTTTTTTTTTCTTCCTCTTTTTAAATTGAGGGCGTAGGAAAGGTCGTAAGAAATCGACTATTTAGGAATCAAACTTCCACACTTTAACTCAAAGACAAATATATCACTAGGGACGTAAACAATTCAAGTTGAATCAAACATTTACTTATCGAGTCGAGCAATCAATCAAAACACTGATACTCAAACTTGACTCAAGTTTGTTTGAGCAAGGAAAAATTTGCTCGAGATCGGATCGATTGAGTTTTAATTATGATCATTATCGATAAAATTTTAAACACATTCAAGCTTGAACTAAAGTTTGAGCAGCTTTAAAGTGCTCGAGTTCAGCATGTAAATAATTCCTAAAGAGTATATATTCTTAATATCATATAATATTACTCGATAAAACTCGTAAACATTTGAGTTAAGTTTTCAGTGCTCGAATTTAGCTTGAATTCGATTAAATGATATTTGTACAAGCATTTCACGAGTTGAACGTCAAGTTGTTCGCGAGCAGCTCGGCTTGTTTTACAACCCTAGATGTCACTACAACACATATGTTCTTTTACGAATTTGTTATCCCCTTGAGAGCTTGAATTGTTTTACTTGATAGGACTTGAGACTGTACTTGTACTTAAGTTAATAACATGATGATAAATATTCCCAATATGAAAAACTCCATCCTTTTTCTTCTACACGTTGTTGTAACAAGTTCGGAGCATCAGAGTCTTTGTATACTGGTTTGGTGCATCGAGTCGTTGTATACTTATTCGGTGCATCAAACTGTATGATTGAAGGCCAGCATGGTGTTTTGAAAAATCGACATGTAACAATCTTTCAAGAATGGTTTATAATAAACCTCATTAAAAAAAAAAAATAAAAAAATCAAAATCAAAAAAAATGTAGAAAACATGACTCGTTTCCTAATAAATCTTCTCATGTTTAAAATTAAATATAAAAAAAAGCTCGAAAGTGTACTAGTGTCCCCGGGCATACCTTAGTTTAAAATTAAATATAAAATAAAAAAAAAATGCTTGTATTAACAGCCTTGTCTTTGAGTTGGGATATACACCGATAAAAAGGCAAAGAGTGTTGTATTGACAGATTTGTTTTTGAGATGGGGTGTGAGAGTTCGATCTCTTGGATCGACTTCTCAGGCAAAAAAATATGAACTTCATCTATTCCATTATATAAGGCATTTTTAAAAAAACATAATAAACGAATTACTTTTTAATATTTCATGCACTGACTAATAATATTACATTATTTAGTATGAAAGTGAAAACAAGGGAAATTTATTTATTTAGTGTGATTCTCAAAAGCAATACATTTAATATTGTATTGTTTACGTTAAAAGGGTTTGATTTTGTGTGCGAATTAAAAAGGGTTTTTAAAAAACTAATATTACGGGACGGACGGAGAAAGTACATACAGCCTTTAAATGAAGACGCAAAAACAATCATTTAATATTATATTGTTTTGTGAGAACTGACTTATATTTTGGGCGCCTTTGTGTTGGGATCAACCTTTAGAAAGTAATATTACGGGACTGCCTAGCAAGACCCACAACACGAAGAAAAATTTAATGAAACATGAAGTTGTCGACTTACATTTTCCTTTCATTTCTAAACTCTCACACACGAAAAGTGCAGGGCAATAGGGGCCTTTGTGTTGGGATCAACCTTTAGAAAGTGTACTAGTTTACTGCCTAGCAAGGCCCACAACACGAATGTGAAAGGTCAGATGTAAGATGACACGCCGAAAAAAAAAAAAAAAAAAAAAATTACGAAAACAGAAAGAACTAAAAATGTACCGATTAACCGAACAACCTCTTGCAAACTAAACCAACCTTTTACAAACTAGACCAGTGAAGCATGACTCTTGATTGACGTGCTCCACGAACTCTAAAGCTGGAACAGTGGGGCCCTTCAGACTGGGCTCAACCTTTCGAAAGTGTACTAGTCTACTACCCATCAGGGCCCACAACACGAATGTTATTTGTTGTTGTGTTGTGTTGTTATTTCGGTCAAATGCAAGATGACGGAAACAAAAAGAACTAAAATCAAAGATTAACTCTTGCAAACTAGACCAATTAAGCATATAACCCTTGATTTACATGCTCCACAAAGCTCTAAAGGCAGAACAGTCTGAGCTCAACCTTTCGAAAGTGTACTAGTTTACTGCCCAGCACGGCCCACAACACGAACCTTGACCTCGGTCAGATGTAAGACGGCAAAAGATCATACGTCCAAAAAAAAAAAAAAAAAAAAAAAAAACGAGACGGAAACAAAAAAATAACTAAAAGTGCCTCTAATTATGGTCAAAATGATACAAAAAAAAAGGGGTCAACTACTATCTCTCTCTACAAATAAATGTTCCAAATATCCTCTTCCTAGTGTAACTTTCAACAAGTAAAAGTCAAAATGCAAAAACATATTTAATGAAAGAACACACAGCCACTGTCTGCAAGCATATCTGCAGCAACACAACAAAAACGAGTTCTTTTGTGTATTCACGTGTGCGCCCCCCGAACCCGAACGTACCCGAATTATATTTCTTCTCTTAATCAGCCTTTTTATCGGGTTCATCAAGAGCAGCTAGTCTTTCAACTAGAGGAGGATGCGAGTAGTGATACGCAGAATACCATGGATCTGTGTTCATTGCTGATAAGTTCTCCTCCTGTAAAAGTTTTACCCAAAATGAAATAAGATATACATACTCCCACAATCATTTAGTAATACAATATCTGTCACGTATATTTACGTCTTTTCAGATGTTTTTACACGTATTAAGAAAGTGACTGAATGTTACTTTTGGTCCCCTATCTTTTTTTTGTTCTTGAACTGACCCTTACTATTTCTATACTGACAGTTTCACCCCTAACTATACATTTTAGGACACTTAACGTACACGACGGCTGGGTCAGACGTTAGTCAACAGGTTGGATCGGTCAAGTGTCCTAAATGAGTACCAAAAATGTATAGTTAGGGGCTGAAAAGTGTCATTATAGAAGATTGGAGCTTACTTTTAAGACAATGGTAAAAGATATTGGACCGAAAGTATCATTATCCCTACATTGATATCCTAAAAAGACTAGTATGTTGGGGTAAAAAGAGATGCAAAATGACAAGTATTGCGAGACGGGGTTAGTAACTTTTTAGAAATACACAGACATTCAAAATCTACTCACCTGCAATTTTACGAGCCCAGCTCGAAGTGCAGTAGAGTAACCAAGCTTCTTAGCAAAAGCATCAGCCTTTCAGACGGAAAAAAAAAACGAATCAAAAAGTTACGAGAGCAACTTTGGATACTCTAACATGTCAATTTAGCATTTATAAAAGAGAGTTACCTGAAACTCGAATGACCGACTAACAATATTGAGGGCCAAGCTTACAAGATGATGGAGAGGCATCACAGTGTGCTGCAATTAATAAATCATGTAATCAATGTCGAACAAATTGCCTCAGGAAATGATATTCAACTACTAAATGCGTATGCAGGAGATTTTAAAAGGCATTTTTGGAAGAGATTATCCATGGATTTCCAACAGATGCAACAAAGCACTTCTAGACAGAACATTGTCAACATAAAGGTTTGACGATTTATGGGATTATGCATTCGAACTCCATTTATATCATCTTGTAATTTTTTGACATACTTGAGAACTATTTACGAGTTTGACTTGCTGAAAACCATATAAAAGCCTAGACGCAATAGCACAGACAGCGTAAATGGATTGAATCCACAACCTATACAGTATACATTTAAAGCTTCTTTTACAAAACTTGTTACAGGTAATATACATATATTATATATATATATACACACACACAATCTACACGCTCCATTCCAATAACTGCCGTAGTTGACATCACAAAATTATAATAAAAAAAAAGTTTTAAAGATAAAAAAATCAAGTTAACAATAGAATTTACCATTAGTTTGGGAAATGAAATGTAATATCTAGTACCTACTATCCATACGGTAAAAGGTATAATTACAATATGCCTATTAGCCATATCGTAATTAGTTCAAGGGTAGTGTGAATAAATCAGATCTTTCATTCAAGTGTCATTTTTACATTCCTTACGGAAACCGTTTTTTAATGTATGCATCTATTATTGCAACAAGTCGTTTTTACATCATTGCTGCTGCTGAATAGCATAAGCTTTGATTCCATCATGGATAGATGAAATACGCCGTTTGTGTCATTTCTTAAATTCAAGTAATGATATATGGACAGCCTTACATTTTTTTATTTCATTAACGAACAGGAATGAAGTTTTTTTTTTGTAGTTTTAACGAGAAGAAATGAAGTTAATTAATGCAAAGCCATCATTACCTGAAATATGATAAGCCCAATTAGTACAGGCTGAGTATCAAATCCGAAACTCTGAAACAAATCTTTTGAGTTCCTTACAAGAGTGTATCCTCCAAATTGCAAGAAAGTTAAGATCTGAAAAAATAACAGAAAAAAACATGGACTCAAGACAATTTAGAGTAGAAAATAACACAATGCTCGTCTAATAAAGGGAGTAAACGGATAACCATAACCTCAACAGCAAATATGATAAAAACACAAGCAAATAAAACTACAGATGAGAAAATCCTTCAAAGATTGAAAACAAACATGCTGTAATCTCTCGAGTGATTTCCTTGTTATGCAAAGTAAAAACAACCCCAAGCAGCAGCTTCTTATAAGTATTACACATTTAAAAAAACATTCACATCTAAAGACGAGAAATGCTAAGTTTGGGGAACAAGCGACTATATGATAAAAGAAGGACATTCCACACAACTCAGAAGGCACAGGCTCCTAACATGCTAGCTAGATGACAGAAATATCAGAATCTGCTGTAAGAAGGAATGACATGAGCCAAAAAGAAGGGGAGCGGGGGATATAAAGCACAAGGAACTCTCTCTCCCCCCCCCCTCCCCCCTCCCCCCCCCCCCCTCCCTCCCCATGAAGATCAGACACCACACTTTTATGTCTTTAAGTCTTAAAAATTATATCAAAAAGGCAACAGACAGTTTTATTCAAAATAAATAATTTTACAAAGTTGACATTGCTCCAATGCTGGAAAATGGAAAGAGGACCAAACCAACTTCTTTTGCACATCCACCGAACATTTTATCTATATTGTTACAAAAAATTCAACAGACAAATAAGCACACACTCCAGGCCTTGCAAGCAAATCACATATATTTATCTAAAACAGATTCATAAATAACACAGAAAGTTGTGATTATTCAGCAACCAACCTAAATACAATGAAATAATACCGTTGCACAAATAACAAGAACAAAGAGCTTTCAAAAGGAATTTATTGCCATACCTGGACAGCTATGAAAGAGTACATTGTATGGTTTAGTTTCCAATGTCCCAGTTCATGTGCAATAACAGCAACAACTTCCTCATCGTTCTTGCACTATTTTAATTCCATCAGCAGGCATGTGACAAAAGTTAGAAACATGGGTGAAACAATAATTGAGAAGAATGGTGCTTAGAGAAAGGAAGTGGATGTGGATTCAACAACTAGAAAGAGCTTTTTTTTAATACAGTCCCAAAGAAAAAGAAGAAAAAAATAAATAGAAGATCCAATGCCACCAAATTGCTCACGTTTTTTTTATTGGAGAATATTGTTATGTATGATTCATTATGTATGATACATATATTATACTAATTATAAAGTATAATATATGTCCACTACCTTAGGCATTTATTCCGCTGCTGCTCTTTTGTTTTATCCCTAGATAATTAAACCCTGCCGTCCACTAGACAAGATTATAGTTACATTTATTACACTGTCTTCTAGCTGTTGTAGTTAATTCCTTGTACTCAATTCATCAGCCTTTGGCTCAACTAAATCAATAAGATAATTCTTTTATTCTTCCATAGAAAACTACAGAGAGCATTGATAAGAGATACATGAAATCTGATTACATGTTAACAACTCAATCTACCCGTGCTAGTAAAGTTCACGACCAGTAAGTTGAGGTTATTTATGAAACACTGACATATGCAATGAACTGATTAAACCAAAAACAGAACAATCGTTCTATTAACTCTGTGATGTGATGACATGACCGTAAATAGCTGAGCAGATTCATCATACATGAAATACCACCATATTAGCAAAACAAATGGAGTTGATAACAGAATGAAGAACAAACCTACGCAGTAAAGCATTGGAACACCTTACCAACATACATGTAAAGTGATCTAGAAACCCTTTTCTATTAGGGTACAGAAGAAAAAACAAAGGTAGGTACTGACAATAAATTTGATGATTACGGAAAAACACCAACCACCGCCCTCCCTCCAAAAAAAATCCCTGCCAAGCACCACAAACTAATCCAATTCCAACAGAATACATATTTGTGCCAACTAGCAACTTAGATAATGAAAGCAACACCTCCATACCTGCTGAACCAGTGTGTCGTAGAGAACAATTCGTTTGTTGTTAAAGAATCCGTACATGTATGCCTGCAGCACAAGTTCATAGCATATAACTCCATAGATAAAGAAGAATGTCAAGAGAAAAATGCCATTATAAATTAACAGATACAGGTTTAAATCAAGGATGAACAACATTAGATATGCCTTAAAGAATGAGGTAGTGATATCTGTTGTGATGTGCTAGTTTTCTATACAATTTCTACAAAGGATTGGCTTAATTGCTTTGTGTTCCTAAAGCTAAGGTAAAACCACCAGCTACTGCGAAAAATAAGCAGCTGCAAAGACAAAGTTTGCAAAGCTCAATAAATTAAATCTCACAAAATTATGTATTTTCTCTTGTGGAAACTCTAAGCAAACATATGCAACCTACCCAGATAAATATATTTAGTTCATTAACATCACAGGCCCTTTCAAAAAAAAAAAAACATCACAGGCTAGGCATAAAATACTCACATAGCCTTGCAAACTTACGTGGATTTTATAATGTGTTGAGGCATATGACGGTAAAGATTCAAGCTACACGAACCTTTTTTTTTTGTTTTTTTGTTTGGTGGGGGGCTAGAAAAGCATGGTAAACAGGTAAAGTAAGACGGAACAAACCACTTAATTTGCAGAAACAAGTAGCTAGCGTAGTAGAACCTTCCTAAAAATCATGCCCATGCAGAGTGAAATTTCAAGACATAATTACTCAATCATTCAACAAAAGGATAAGAATTCTTACATTGCTATGGCTTGACCTTGTAGATCCATCAACAACAAACAACTTCTTCAAAGGAAATTTGAGAGATGACGCAAGCTTTTCAATCTTTGATCTTAGCTCTCCCTCAGGAAGCTATACATACATAAGATGAAAATGACATATAGTATTAAAGGTCAAAGACATTGAAATGTGTATCTATAGTCTATACAGCTTTAGAAGACTTACTGGGGTGAACTTGTTGAAGAGTGGTGCAATCAGAATGGGGTAAAGAGTCATCATCACAAGGGAGAGAACCAACATAAATGCCCATAAGTAAATAGCAAGGTAAGGGCCTCCTTTCTGCTTACAAAACCGGAATTAAAATCCTTCATGAACGAATAGAATTAATTGTGTATGACACCAGCCCTTTATTGAAGTGAGCTTATCAAATGAACTAATAGTGATGAAAAGGCAGTACCTGCACAATCACTATGATAACAGACACAATCGGTGGGCCGATCACTACAGCCAAGGCAATTCCTTTTATCATGTCTCTGAAGAATAACCACATGGTTTGCTGTCACACAGGCAACAATCAGTGTTACTCAACAAAGCAAAACAACCATTTGAGGGTTAAATATTGAAAACAGGAATGATCAGGGAGATAACCAAAGACACAAACAAATGAACCAGTACAATAACCAAAGTAGTCTACATACTTTGTTGAAACCATGGCGCTCCTCAATCACAAAAGTTGAGTACAAGGAAAATGGCAAGTCCGTTATCTGTACATAAATTGTGTCAGAATTCAGAACATGCAATACAATGCTTGTCCAACATAAATCCTTAAATCATAAAGCATAAAAATCAAGTAAATGTGTCTGGGGGGGGGAGGGGGGCGCGCGGCTCAACAAAGGGGAGGGGGCTGCTGGGTTTTTTTAATGTGTTTGAAATGATTTTTTATATATATATAATGGAAGCCCTAGCCGCCTGGGACGGAATCGGACCGCCTAGACTGCCTCAGACCCGCCTAGATATGACCGCCTGGGGCAAAATCGAGTTGGACGGAGGCCGCCTAGCGCCTAGGCCAATTTTTAGAACACTAAGAACATGTAGCAAATGTTCGGAGAAAATATAAAAAATAGCAGTCTATCTGCCAACACTTTGATTTTGGAGAGTGTCCCATACAAAGGAAGCTGGTTATTAAGAAGAGCAAGACAAATCAAGAAGCACAACCCCACCCAAAAAAAAGGGAACCCTGTCATGCAGCCCTTCAACATGTATTTGAACACATTCTACATTTTAAATATTTACAAGAATCGTGAAATCAAACATTGGAAGTTCACCAGACACATATATCCATATACAAAAACAAAAGCAATAAACAGAATCACCTGTGACCAAAACATGACACCAGCTAAAAATGCAAGGGTGTGTAGTATTTCATTCTCTGTGTTGAGACCAAGAAGTACCAAAGAATTTCCTGATTTCTGCAGTCAACCAAAAAGGTCACTGAGAGTTGATAATTGAGATTTAAAAAAATACACACACACACACACACACATATATATATATATATATATAATGTAAATACTAAAATAGTCACCTTCCAAAACCAAGGCAAAATGCCAAAGAACAGAATTGCAGAGTCCATAAGTATGGTCACAAATTCATGAACAAAATGGAAGTGGCTGAAATCAAATAACAAAATAGAGATCAACAAATCTAGTGCTGGTATTGCAGTTCAGATTTGAGAAAGACAAAAAAAAAAAAAAAAGCCAAAATAATATTTGGTTCATAAGGAATCAATGTATACACACCTTTTGTCCAGACTATAGGCTCGAGACTTCTCGAACTTCTCTTGGCTAATTACTCCCTCTAAGGTTTTTGGCAGTGTAGGCAGCTTTAGTGCACCGTGTTGTCGTATATCAAGATAAGTTTCAAAAATGTACACCAATATCATGAAACCTGGATGTTGTCAGTTATAACATTACGGTTTAATCCATTCCAAAAGAGGGGAGAACAAAAGATTTTGTGATTAATAAAAAAAAATCATGCATGATGACATACACATAACAGCAAATGATGAAATACAAGGCAGACAATACACTCAGGTAAACATTCTTTAGGTTAAGCTACTGTAGCAGAAGCAAGAGTTATCAAACAAAACTTATGTTACAGATTTTTGCTTCCCCCTCACTTGACTAGTCATATCACTGACTGTAAATTCCACAGGCACGCTTAGCTTATTGAAGCAATCACAAAAACTATCCTTGAATATCCAATATCCAGTCACTGTTCAAATAAACCTACAAGCTGAATCTGCTCTTACTGTCATACAAACTCACAGAGCTGCAAAACTCTACCCATAAAAACATGAAAAGGCCCTAGAGGAACAGTTTTGAGTCACTTCTTGACGTAAGCAATCAGAGAAAGCCCTTTATAATATAGTCATGTTTATAGCTCAATGATGACATCACCTTATGTCAAACGCTCAAAACAAAATATTTTAACAAAAAACACAGACAACGAGAATTAATATAGCCTAAGACAAAAATTAATCAATCCCTAAAAAGTAGCACACTGTCAGTATGCTATAGCTAACCTCGACGTAAGAATTCATGTGAATATGCTTAACTTGCCTCTCAAATAATTCACAGCTAGAGACAATCAAGTTAAGAGACTACTGTCCTTTCTCAGAAACGAAACCTCCCAAGCTCAATACACACACAACAAAAAAAACAAAAACAAAAAAACAAAAACATGCGATATGCCTAGTTCTTCAAATACAGATAAACGATTCAAGAAAATAAAAGGGAAAAAACAACGAATTGTTCCACTATATTCATGACCGCCGTGAAAAGCGAAAACGAAAATCCGTCTAAATACAATTAATATTACAGCGAAATACAGAGAAAAGGTAAGAAAAAATCATACCAACAACAGCTTCCATGTAAGGAAAAGCCATGGCGTCCTCCGGAAGCTGTGGATTGGCTACTCTGTGGAGAAGACGATTGGAAAACAAGGGTTAACAGGAGAGGGTTTTTTTTTTTTTACTTCGTGAAATTGTTTTATGTTTTTTTCTATTTATTTATATTTCCTAATATATGCAGAACGTTTCATCACTTTATTTTAACAAAGTCGTTATTTTGCTTATTTAACAGGATTTCTATTTGTTCTTAAAAAATAATAAATTAATAACCGAATTTCTGTTTATGGTGAAATGTATTAAAATCTTCATACCGTGATGAGAGTCGATGATTGCATCATACGAATTATTTTTATGGCACCACAATGACATCTGGTTTTTGAAGACTCGAATATAAGATCAGCATTCGATTTTGCATGTGTCGAATGCTTATTTTCGACCTCTATAAAATCGAATGGCTCAACATTATAACTTTAAGTCACCGTATTGACATTTGACTTTTGTAAAGTCGAAGGTAGGCCTAACATTCGTATGAGCCGAATGTCTATTTTCGATCTCTATAAACCATAAAAAAAACTATAAACCATAAAAAAAATTAACATAAACCGAAAAATAAAATTATAAACCTAAAAAATATATAAAATTATATACTAACCTAAAAAAAACCATTACGTGTTATATGAAACTATGTCAATCACGCCCATAGATAGTATACTGTAGTGCAATAGTTTTAGATTCCCTATATATAACATGTTTGAATAAAGACACTCTTGTCAACAAATTATTTTTTTTTTTGGATTTGAATAGTTATTTTACGTATATTATTTTACTATTTACTCAAAAGCTATATTTCTAACCGGCGGTTTAAAATAATATATATATTACATTCGCTTTAATAATTATAATTAAAATAATAATAATTTGTTATTGGTTAATAAGTGTTATAACCAAAAGGTTTTAAAAACCGTGATTCGGTTTTGTTCAAAAACCGTCCGGTTGCCGGTTTGGGCCGGTTCCGGTTTGCCTCCGGTTTGCTCCCGGTTCGTCATCACGGTTCCCGCCACGGTTTTAAAATTTCATTTTTTTTTTCTTTTCATTTTTATATAACACTTATTATTTTCACTACAATAACAAATTATTATTATTTTAATTATAATTATTAAAGCGAATGTAATATATATATTATTTTAAATAGATTTCTATTCGGTTTTAAAAATAATATTAATATTGTGTTATTTTATTTATATGTAAATAATGTTATTTTAAAAAATTATGTTGTTTTTCTTATATGTAAATTGTGTTATCTTTTTAACGCTTGTACCGGTAATTCGAACCGCCTACGTATTTTTTATGTGTAATCGTGTCGGAGCGCACACACATATAAAAAATCAAAGCGAATGTAGTTAAATTGTTTATGTTTTTAGTCTTTTATAGTTTGTTGTAATGATTTTTATAGTTATTTAAGTAGGTTTTAAGTATACTTTGATTATAAATGTTGTTTTATAGTTTCTTATAGTTTTTTTTATAGTTTGTTATAGTTTTTTTTATAGTTTGTTATTGTAGTATTTTATAAGACTTTCTTATGTGTTTGTATTACATAGTTTCATATAATTTTTTAGGTTTGTATATGGTTTTTTTTAGGTTAGTATATAATTTTATAGTATTTTTTAGGTTTATAATTTTTAGGTTTTTTTTTATTTATAGTTTTTATGGTTTATTTGTATAATTTTTTTATGGTTTATAAATTGTTTTTATTTACATGCATCCAGAAGAAAAAAAATTAAAAAAAATTAAAAAAAAAAACCGGCGGTTCCGGTTCCGGTGCACCGGCCGGTTTACCCGGTTCCGGTCCGGCCGGTTTGACCCGGTTCCGGTCATCCGGTTTGAACCGGCGGTTCCGGTTCCGGTTCCGGTTCCGGTTACCAATAACACAAACCGGCGGCAAACCGGCAAACCGACGGTTTTCGAACCGCCGGTTTGACGAACCGCCGGTTCAAAAACCGCCGGTTCCGGTTCGAACCGCCGGTTCCGGTTTCGGTTTGGCCACCTCTACCTCCTACCGACCTATAGTGAGTTGGTTCTTCGGTGAATTGGTTCTTCGTTGGTTACCCATGAGAAACTCGTATTTGATTTATAAAATTACACACTCGAATAGGCAGGGCCGGCCCTATGCTAAGGCCGGCGAGACCCGGGTCTTAAGTCCAATTGTGTCGGAGGACCCAACGGTACATGTTTCGCTAAAAAAAAAAAATCGTGTAGATTAATCCGATCCAATCTAATATAATATGTTAATTTTCTTTTTTGATAAAGGCCTTTTTTTTTTTTTACTCAAATAGATAAAGCCCCCAATAAAAAAAATTACTTGACCCAAAAAAAATAGATATATACAAACAAGTTTTTTGTTTTTTTGTTTTGTGACTTTATCTATATTATTAATTTATTATATATATATCTATATTATATATAAAAAAAGCACACACAAAAATAAATAAAACAAACAAAAATAGATATAACTCATTTTTCACTCCTAAGTTCCGGCTCTCCCCTTCAGTCCTGCCTTCGTTTCTAAGTTCCGGCTCTCCCCTTCAGTCCTGCCTTCGTTTCCCCAGCTCCCCTGCCGCTTGAGCTGTTGATTTTTTTTTTATTTTTTTTTTTTGTTTTCATTTCCTTCTTTCAATTTCTCATTCATAAGTGATAAATTATATTCTCAAATTCTCAATTGAGAAGAATATGGTTAATGAAATTGACAATTCTACTTTGATTAGTGATTTCGTCTCTAAATGTGTTGCAAGAGCGATCTTGAAATAGTAATATGTAAGTATGTTTTATGTATACGTATGAATTTGGTTTTTGTTTCTAAATATGCTAGAAAAGACTACTTTGTAGGCATGTTTTGAGACTATCAATAATGTTAGAAAAATGTGATAAAACAAACAAATTGAATGATCTCCAAGACACGGATAAAATGTTTCTTTAAAGAGATGTTTTAAGATCTCTCTCGGTATTCAATGGAGTACTACTTTAGAGACACAATATGTTTCTACTAATGATGCTTCTAAAAAAACTTCATTATCTTTCACACCGAATGTTGATGTCTCTCTTGTTGGAATAGTGTCCTTAACCCAATCGGGTTGGACCGGATCCGACCGGGTCGGATCATTTCTACTATTTATTTATGTTTATACATATATTAAATGGCTTTTATGTTGTCATATATATGTTCTTTTAAAGAACCAATTATGAATTGTTATATGATAACGTCCTTAGTATTAAACTGTGATAGAGAAACCATGATAGGCGATTATGGTTGATGAGATCTCTAATCACTTTAATAAGTTTGATACTTAAACGTCTCTAGGCTGATGTACTATTAAACATGACATTGATAGTATAAACAGACTAGCACGTATTAGATGTCTTCTGTCTTTAGGGCAGGGATAGATCTCGTCTATCGAAGTGTAGAGACACTTGGACCGTACGTGGACGTGTATTAGAGAATGCGTACGTTAGGCGACCCACTTACACGGATAAGTGTCACACTATGTGGCGGTTGTGTAATTATCCTTAAGACCGGAGTCTTCGTGGCATCACGGTGTGGATTGTCATGCTTTGACACTATTGAGGTTTCCCAGCCACGGGGAGATCATGCGGTAGTGATTGGGTATGATCGAAGCACGCGGAGTATACATGATTGGTCGTCCGGGAATCGTGTATCCTGTGATAGGGATCGAATATCCGAAATGGCCTTCTTATAAGGAATGTCTTACTCTCGTGAATCTTTGCAAAGTGGGAGTAAACGAGTTACTTCGAGAGAGCATGATATCCAGATTATAAGATACGGTCGTTGATGTTTTGACACTCGACTAACGACCGTATGGATATTATTACAGCGATAGGATTGTAAGTTACACGGTAACTGTTTCACATGAAGGGTAGTAGTCATTGCATTTGACTCTTCCGATGATTGGGGGTCACGGTGTGTTGCTAGACGCTATCCCGTGATCGTTAGGCATGAAGGGCATTTTTGTAATTTGCACTTTGTGTCTACGGCCAACATATTCGGAAGCCTATCGGGTCACACACATATGAACATCTAGCCGGATTAAAATGTGGTTATAGATGATAACCAAATAAGGAAAGTTTATCTCGAGACTATAAGGGTTATAGCGGTAAATTAATATGGTGGTATTTATTTATTATGAATAAATTAAATACAAGATATTAATAATATTGATTAATTAAAGAATATTCCGGATGCCAATTTATTGGCTAAAGGTGGCGCAATTTTGGAGTGTATAAGATACACTTGGATTGTGTAATTTAATTAATGGTGTTACCATATATTAATATAAGATATTAATATTATATATATTATACACACATGTGTGTATGAAGTACATTTGAGATGTACATGCGCACTAATTTAGTGTGCACATATAATATGTATAGATTTATATATATGTGATATATACACATGTGTAAATTGATTTATGGTAATATAATAAAAGATAAATTGAAGAGAGTTTGAGAATGTGATACACACAAGAGTAAACTTCAACTTAGTTTATTCATTGAGTAAAAAGATGTATAAATAGATACAATTGAGATTGAGAGACTAGCTAGCTAGCTTGGGCGGCCACTTGAGTATGTAGATGTGGGCGGCAAGCATGCAAAAAGTAAAAAGTAAAAGTTATGTCTATGACATAAAGTGAACTAGAGTTTGACATATTAATTGTTTATATGACTCACAATTAATATGTCTTTTACAATTAATTTTACAATTAAATAAGGTGTACGAGAATATTATGCACGAAATCCGAGGCTCGGCAATGCTCGCCGAGCACCTGTGAAGCCTCGGCGGACCCGAGTCCGTCGAGTAATATTTCCACACCCCCCCTCAAACTGGGCTGTATATGTTGATGCAGCCAAGTTTGCTACTTAGTCTGCTGAACATAAGAGGTGGAATAGCCTTGGTAAGAATATCGCATTCTGATCTGCTGAGGGAACATACTGGAGTTGAATAATCTTGGCATCAATCTTCTCCTTCGTAAAAGTGTCTGTCAATGTCCACATGCTTGGTTTTATCATGATGGATGGATCTTCTCGCCATGCATAAGGCTGAATTATTATCACAACGAGTGTGATAGGTTGCGATACGGTTGCTTGAAGTTCGCCGGTACCACTTTTTAGCCATAGAGCTTCACAAATGCCAAGTACAAGTGCCCTTAGTTCGGCTTCGGCCAAGATCGCTTCTTGACACGGTAGGTTGTTTCTTGCTCCTCCAAGTAACCGGGTTCCCCCATATATATGAGCAATAGCTGTGGTAGACCTCACCCGTCAATGTGACATCCAGCCCAATCAGCATCAATATAGACCTTGATTGATCTATCAGTAGACTTGGTGAAGAGCAGACCTTGGCCAGGAGTGGATTTTAAATACCTCAGTATCCTATTCACTGCATCCCAATGTTGCTCAGTAGGGCAATGCATGAATTGACCGACCGGCCCGACCCCATATGCAATATCGGGTCTTGTGTGAGAAAGGTATATGAGTTTGCCTACAAGCCTTTGATATTGTTCTTTCCCCGACAAAGAATGTCACCATGCGATAGGGTATGACCGGGGTCTACTTTGGAGATACGACGGTTTGCATCCCAAAGATGCCGCTTTCCTTCGGTAGGTCCAGACATACTTCCTTTGGGAGACCGAAATGCCATTGGTGGTTCTAGCTACTTCCATACCAAGAAAGTATTTAAGGTAGCCCGCATCTTTAACTTGGAACACCTTTGCCGGTAGAGTCTTCAAGTTCGGATCTCAGTAGAGTCATCTCCAGTAAGGATGATATCATCCACATATACAATTAGAATGGACCTCCTCTGGTTGGTTGTCTTGACAAACATGGTGTGATCGAGTTGCATTGATGATATCCAAATAGCTTTAACCACAGTAGTGAGTTTTCCAAACCATGCCCTTGGGGATTGTTTCGGGCCATATAGAGATTTCCTCGGTTGCACACCTTGCCTTGAGTATGAGGATTGATAAAACCGGGGGGTACGGTCATATAAACCTCCTCGGTGAGGTCCCCATTTAGAAAGGCATTTTTTATGTCCAATTGGTGAAGAGGCCGAGTCAAGTTGGACGGTAGGGAAATCGGTACCACTGACAACAGTGTTGAGCTTTGCTACCGGTGCAAAAGTTTCCTTATAGTCAATGCCATAAGTTTGAGTGAATCCCCTTGCTACCAATCGGCTTTATACTTGTCAATTTTACCATCAGCATTGTATTTGATAGTGAATAACCATCTGCAGCTAACTGTTTTCTTGCCTTTGGGAAGAGTTGTGAGGTCCCAAGTATGATTATCCAAGAGAGCAGTCATCTCTGTTTTAACAGCAGCCTTCCACTTATCATTTTGAAGGGCCTCCTGAATATTTCTAGGGATAGAGTGAGAGTCCAGGTCCTGTGTAAACATGGCAAAGACAGGAGACAACTGATCATAAGATAAATAAGTATGAATAGAATGATCAGTGCATGATCTTTTCCCTTTCCTTAGAGCAATAGGTCTGTCATCTACTTCAGTTGACTGCTGAGAGTCAGTAAGCTGAGGGTTAATGGTTTGCTGAGGGAACGGACTTAGTTCAATCTCAATCAGGTTTCCATCAGTGACTGGCTCAGTAGGTTTGCTGTAATATGGAGTCCTTTCAAAGAATTTCACATCCATAGAATTGTAAAATTTCTTTTCAGTAGGAGAGTAACACTTGTAACCTTTCCTGTCCTGTGCATATCCAAGGAAAATGCACTTATGAGCTTTAGGATCAAGTTTACTTCTGTGTTGAGCATGGATATAAACAAACACAGTACAACCAAAGATCTTTGGAGGCAATTGGGTAATAAGATGAGAGCAGGAGTGTGTGGTCAGAAGGGTTTGGAGAGGAGTTTTGAAACCTAACACTCTGCTAGGAAGTCTGTTGATTAAATATGTAGCAGTCAATATAGCTTCACCCCACATGTATTTAGGAACATGTGTAGTGAACATGATTGATCTCGGCCATTTCCGACGGATGCTGTTCTTTCTTTCAGCAACCCCATTCTGCTGAGGTGTTTCCACACAACTACTGATATGAACAATTCCTCTGTTTGTCAAGAAGTTACGAGGTTAGACTCATAGTATTCCGAGCATTATCGGTCTTTAAGATCTTGATCTTAGTATCAAATTGGGTGGAGACCATGTGATAAAATTCTTGGAAGATAGGTCCAACTTCGATTTGTCTTTCATTAAGAACGACCAAGTGTTTCGGTATGATCATCAATGAAGGTTACAAACCACCTTTTTCCCGTTATACTTTTCACTCTTGAGGGTCCCCATACATCACCGTGAATTAGGGTGAAAGGGGAAGAGGGCAAGTGAGGTAACTTAGCATACACGAGATTTGGTGAGTTTAGCAAATTGACAAATATCACATTGAAGATCATTAAGATTACATCCTTTAAACAATTCGGGGATTAAAGACTTTAAATAACCAAAACTTGGATGTCCTAGTCTATAATGCCATAACATGATATTGTCTAGGTTTTGAGTGCGAGTGTGCCGCCGAGGCGGATTCGTCTTCGCCTTCGTCTTCGACGGGGTTGATCACAAACAATCTGAGCGAGGGTTTAGCTTGCCCAATCACTTCTCGAGAAGAAAGATCCCGGAATGTACACCGATTCTTATTAAAAACAACGGTCAATTCGGATCTTTAGTGAGTTTACTTGACGTATATAAGGTTACGCCTAACTTTGGAACAAACGGGACATTCTGTAGATATATCTGATTAGTAAGTTTAACCTTCCCAACACCTTTTGCATAAGAAACAGAACCATCAGCAGTCTTAATTCTGTGAATTTGGTTGCATGGCATATATTGGGTAATAAGGTTTTTATTACCGGTCATATTGGGAAGAAGCCCCAGAATCAACAATCCAGTCTCATTACTAAGAGGTGAGTAAAATATACCCGTTTTAGCATGAGTGGCCATTTCAGTAGGGGAGCTACCTTCCTGATGCTGAGCAATAAAGGCTCTAAAGGCAGCAAACTGAGCATTCAGCTTACTGTCATTCTCCTCTTCACTGATAAGTTTGCCTTGACTTTCCCTGGTTGGTTTTGAGGTTTTAGAGGGGTTAGGTTTGCCATGTAGCTTCCAACAATTGTCCTTGGTGTGATTTGTGCGTTTGCAGTGATCACAAAACAGCTTTCCGGCTTTCTCAGTAGGCTTCCTGTAAGTCTCATTAACCTTCGACGGGCGGTACCTTCGGTAGGGTTGTCGGCGGGGGGTTCGGCGACATCACTTTCCTCCTCGCTTTCCTCATGTTTGACCTCGGCAAACATGGATTTGAGATTTGGAAGAGGTTTAGTAGCAAGAATTCTACCTCGACATCATCAAGAGTAGGATTCGATCCGGTAAGGAATTTGAATACTCTCTTTTTCTCGATAATGTCTTTAAAGAGTGCGGCATCTTTAACATCATTCCAGGGGTGAGTTTCCAACATATCTAGGTGTTGCCATGCCTTAGATAGTTGATTAAAGTATTGAGTTACAGACATATCCCCTTGTCTGCAATTTTGAATCTGAGCTTCGAGCTGAGTTCATAGACTTCAGATGTATTGTCCCTTTTTGAGTAAAGGTCTCTGGCATTGTCCCAGATTTCCTTAGCAGTGTCATACATCATAAAGTTCTCACTGATCTCTTTTGTCATAGACCTCGTGAGGATGGTCATGACTTGGTTATTTTCTGTGTCCCATGCTTCAAACTTGGGGTCAGTTTCAGCAGGGGCAGGTTTGGAACCAGACAGATATCCCATCTTGCCCTGGCCGGAGATATACATTTTCATAGACCTTGACCATAGCAAGTAATTGTTACCATCAAGTTTATGATTTGTAAAAGAAGAGTGTTCAGTTATCCCAGTCTGCTGAGGCAGCTGTGAGTCTACTGAAGAAGATGAAACTTCAGATAATGTTGACATTTTTCTGAAAAAGAACTGAGTTTTGCAGCGGATTTTAGAACTCAGTAAGTCTCTGATACCATGAAGAGAGTTTGAGAATGTGATACACACAAGATTAAACTTCAACTTAGTTTATTCATTGAGTAAAAAGATGTATAAATAAATACAATTGAGATGGAGAGACTAGCTAGCTAGCTTGGGCGGCCACTTGAGTATGTAGATGTGGGCGGCAAGCATGCAAAAAGTAAAAAGTAAGAGTTATGTCTATGACATAAAGTGAACTAGAGTTTGACATATTAATTGTTTATATGACTCACAATTAATATGTCTTTTACAATTAATTTTACAATTAAATAAGGTGTACAGAATATTATGCACGAAATCCTGAGGCTCAGCAATCTGCTGAGCACCTGCTGAAGCCTCAGCAGACTGAGTCTGCTTGAGTAATATTTCCACATAAATATTGTCAATATTAGATTTTGACAATATCTTGGGAATATTCAATATAAGATATTGACAATATCCTAGATTTATTTGATATAAGATATTATAATAAATGAGATAAATCAATCAATTATATTTTCTTTATTTTGTTGGGAAAAGGTTTTCTTCTCCTCCACAACTGTTTGGGGCGCCACTTCTACTATAAATAAGAGGTGGGTGTCAAGCTCTTTTGTACAACACAATTCCAAGAACTAATAGTTCTTGTGTAAAATAGAGAGCATCCTATAGAGAGTTGGAGAGAGGGGAAATGGGCCGGTCTAGCAACCGGAGTTTTCCAATAGCAATCCATGATGGGATTCCGGCGGGCTGTTCGTGTGGACTAGCGGTAGAGGCCGAACGCTTGGGCGGCTCTATGCAGAACTACTCTCCTTAGACGGTCAAAGCGTCGATCTTATAGATCAACCAAGGTAACCACCGTCTACTACTTGTTTGTTTATTGCTTAAACGAAGTCGATCCTGGTTAAAAGGAAATAAAATTTTAAATTCCGCTGCGTTCCCGCGTAGATTTCCTAACAGATATATAGACAACGAAAAGATATTGTCTCTATTCACGAAAGAACAAACCAGTTCGTCTTCAAAGGATGTGTCTCAATGACCATGCACAACCTAAATGATGTGTCCCAATGAAAAATCTCTTCTACGAAATCACGTGTCATTCGCATAGGTTCGTTCAGGTTTTGGGGGCGTTGCCCCCGAGCCCCCACAGGTCGAACCCCGTTTCTTTTCGGCGACACCTGTCGCACTCAATGTGCAACAACACATTCAAAACAAAAATAAAAACAGACTTTGTGAATAAAACATCTAACAAATAACTTGAATTTTGTACTTACGGATGTTAAAAACGCGATAAGTATGTTTTTCAAACCAAAAAAAGACAACTTCAACTAAAATGCCCAATTCGGGGACTTGGTCTTAAGCCCAACAAATGCGATGGCCGGCCCTACGATTAGGTATTAAAATATGTACATCATTTTACAATCAACACATTCACACTCAAGAAGTTCACTCCCATGCACTACACAGTGCAAGGTACAGAGGACTTGAATCGTAAATTTGTTAGTAATATCATCCGCAGCGGAAGCGATTTTAAGGATCTAGATCTATAAAATACACGTAATAAAATAACTAGATCTACATTTACAAAGGGGTTGTAGAACATACCTCTTGGATCTCAAAATCCAAGTTGGAGAACCGCAATGGAAAGAACGAACAAGGTGTGAAGAGCACCACGATCTTCCGTACGTGTGATCCAAGCAACTCCCGGTAGAAGGAAATCCTCGTCTCGAATCCTTCCGATATGCTACCCGGAAAAATCTCCAAGATCTTCCCTCAACTACCCTTGGCCGAAATTTCCTTCCTCTCTCTAAGAGATAGAAGTCGAAATTTTATTTGTGTGTCTAAGGCTTGGGAGAACTCTCTTTATATAGGAGAGTAAAACTTAGCCTCCAAGGATTAAATAATTAAGAGATAATTATTACATTAATCCTTTTTCCAAATAAAAGATAAATAAAATAATTATCCCAAACAAATTAAGATAAATCATATTATTATCTAATATTCCATTAATTATCATTTAACAAATAAAAGATAAATCACATGTCAAATAATTATCCAAGAAAACTAATTTCCCAATAATTAAATAATAACACAAAAATGCGCCATATGCAAACCCCAAAAAAAGGTTACACGCATTTTACTACATTTGACCAATTTGGTCAAAAAGTCAACACACCAATTCGGGCCGAGTCCACGAAAAATGTCTTTTTCGTGTATTTAATTATTTAGTCCAACTAAACAATTAATTCACATATCGTTTTAATAAAGTCCAACAAGAACTAAATTAATATTATTAGGATTCGACGTCCGAGAATAGCTATGCTATATTAGGAGGCACGTCGGGGACCATGGACTAATAATCAGCGGCTCCGATAAATCAAATAAATAATTATAGAATAATTACATTCGATAAATCAATCACGGGAATATGCCACCATAATCCCGTGATCGCACTCCTCCGATTATAAGATTATATTTATCTCCTCACGAGAACAATAATAAGCGTCCATTGATATAATCATTACATATGGATTAATCCTCCATAGATCGTTCATTCTAAATCGGGAAGTTACCGTTAACCCTTTTAGAACCTCTTATCCTTATTTACCATTAACCCCCTAGTGATCAATTAATTCATACAACTCACTTTGGTAGCTAATCGGTGTAATATGAACTCCATGGATCGATCGGTTTCTAGGATTAACAAATAAGGGAACTGTCTATCTACTTCCGAAATGGAAGGAATGGATTCCGTATCCGTGATAACACGGACTACTCACTCAATCCAAGTACAATGCCAAGATGGGGTAATTCGGATCACGGACTCAATGTAATCCTTAACCGTCAAGTCAAACTTCATACGATTCAAGCGGTTGATCGTGATCACCTCGGGATTAAGATATATCCATAAATATGATCATCCATTGATTCGATAAGACTTCTCGATTACGGAATTATATCGTGAACTCTAATCAAATCGGTCCAAATTTATATGATATATCTATCATATATAAATGCCCCATTAGGTTCTCTTAACCGAAAGTCCGGATAAGACAATCACACCTATTGTGTTCGGGCGCATTAATAGCACGTTAAAGCGAGAGACCCGATACTCTCGATTAACTTCACTACGGGCTAATTGTATTTTAAGTACATCTTCACTAACTCAATCCTCCCGTGTATATACCATACACCGAGTTAAGTGATTACATAAACGATATACTTTAGGGTTTTACGTAGTGTAAATACTATTGTCACATCGGTGAATATGAGAATAATAAATATGAATAATAATATCATTTCATTTATTAAATAAAACAATTACAAAATTGTCTTTCGGGCATCACACCTAACAATCTCCCACTTGCACGAAAGCATGTGATTAATTGTTTTAGAGCACACCCTATTATTTAAAATACAACAAACTACATCTCCCACTTGCTCTAAAGCAATGGAGACTCATCCCGTATTCTAGTACCCACTAAGCATATCATAACCATTTCGTATTCCAAAGTACACTCCGAGTATGCCGTCGTAGGATAGGTCGGTGACTCGGGGAGTACCTACATCTAAATGTCATGGGTCTTAATGATTAGTCGGGTTGTCGGCTCGAGACGATCCGTAGAATCGAAACGTTACCGGTCCATCTAATCATGTGGTACGAGTAAACACGAGCCCGAGATCGACTTAACGATCATCCTCAATCGACTTAAAGTCAAAATCAGTGTATCACACATATCCAAGTTCACACATGAATATGTCCGCATATTATTCCTCGTTCTCTCAAGATACTAAAGGACATACTAAACTTGCTTTGTTAACCGCCGAATCTAAGATTCGATCAAAGTTGACGTTCAATAACCTGACCATCTCTTACTAGAAAGAGAATCTATCCCATTTCTCTTGATCCGAAGATTTAGAGAGTCATTCCTGAGGCATAGGGTAGAACTTCCTCGTTGAATGTTGCATACACGGATGCATCATCTTAACCAATAAGATGGATGGGAAACCGGTGGCGATTCTAATGAATTCGACCGAGTCAAACTCTTAAGAATGTTGTCCAAATCTCTTTGCGAGAGAATTGTGGTATTGTCGATTCGACTTCGGATAACACACCCATGTTGTTCCAACGGGTGCGGTGTTATCCTTCACAAACACTAATATATGTATGTATATATTCACTACTTTGTACTAAAATTGATATCCGATCTACAAAAGACTTATCAATATTCTCGGTCAACTCCACATATGTAGAAATATATGACTTCCAATGACCGAGAGGTTTGCTTTTTATCCACAAAGGACATAAGCCTTGACGGTCATCCTCGTCATTAAGTTCATAAGGCAATACCCTTCTTTTTTGAATGAATCCGGACTCCGTTTGTTTGGCAAGAAAATCTCGGGGAATCACCCCTATTTTCTCGCTTATGAACGAAATCATGCAATACTAAGTGATAAGAGAGTTCAAGGTCGATTAACTCTCTAGACCACTCACTCAAGCTTTGCTCTGAAAGATAAACTTTCCTATGCATTCTACTCTTTTCCGTGTAGATCCAATTACTCCCACTTGGGCTCGAGACGCTCGGTGGTTCTACAAGAGCATGAACGAAGCTCGGAGTACCGAACTCCATTCACGGGGTTATGGCTATTAAACCAACCTCTATTATCGAATCCTATACTTGCTCACAAAAGAGCCATAGGTCATCAATCGATCCTCGGACTACAAAGTCCGTAGAAACCGTAATGGGTAATGGATAAACCATACTCCCACTACTTACGGGTGGATCGAAATTCGATCTAGTTTAGTAGTATTTAGTGTTATCACCAACAACCGATGTTGGACGTGGTCGATTTTAATCGCTTAGTAACTACCTTTAGTAAATGTACTTCAAGGTTTAAGGTTTTGTCGTTCATGGACTCTATCGAAAGGATGCAACGGTATAACGTCCCTTCCCGATTTCAAGAATCTTATAATAAACCTTTTTCTCAATGCTACAAGATATATAACGATTGGTCATTGACCGAACGTGTTCGCGAAATTCCCGGACCTACCTTCAAGCACCGTGTGCTAAATGCTTATATTTACGGAAGTGGGGTGAACCGAATCCACACCTTATCCGTAAATTCCAAAGCATATTCTAGGTAGACTTCTCGGTCTTACATTTCAATGTAAACCGTTATTTCGCTTCCAATATCTTTATTGAGTTAAGCAGTGTATTGTAGCACATCTAAAAACTATGTAAGGCAATTTAACGGTTTCTCACTTAGTGAGAACATGTCACAATGAGGCAGGCTGAGCATCAGTCTCGAGGACTATGAATGGCCTATTCCGAGTATAGAATACTCTATCTCTGTTGAAAACAGAGAAACCTCAAAATATTTTGGATAAACTTTCCGGAGTGTTTGAATAGTTATCAGACAAGAAGTCACTACTCGGAAGCTCCTACTAGCTTGTATCTTTCATCAGACCCCGAAGGTCGTCATGAACAAGCTATGTTACTTCTTTATAACCATTATCCTTTCCCGATTGAAAGGAAACTTAGTCATTGAACCTTTGAGACAATATAACCGGAGATCGGGAGAAAGGAATCACCCCGAGCCGGTCTTCGGTCTTGTCTTTTTGGGACTATGCACTAACTATGGAATATGAAGAAGCGTTTATCTAAATATAGAAACCAATTGCTTTTAATAGTTCTTAAGATGTGTTTTATATACATATTTCAGCGGTTCTAAGTGGTTTTGACTTTATCAAACAAAAGTCCGAGTCTTGGATTCGTACTACAAATGGTATATTCACTTTCTATACGACAAACAAATTATCGAATATAAGGTAAATCCATTTGTTCCAACGAATCTTAAACAAAAAATAATTTTTCCGCGATATCCAAGGATTGAATCCGAGATTCATTTCCTTATATCACTCCCACTATTCTAGCTAAAATTAACTGCCCGTTGTTTACTCCTTTAATCGTTAAATGCACTGCTACCTTGTTCTGCCAAAGAACTTAGCTCGAGAAAATCGCCAAGGATTCATAGGTTGGTGATCCAAAATCACTGTCCTTATCCTATGATTTTCAGTTAATTAATTTTCGGTTCAGCCTTAAAATTTTCTTAGTTTAGATGACTAACACTTTTAGACATATTCTCCCATTCTTGACTTTCCGTGAATGGAAACAGTCTTGAACCGGCGGTTCGTTTGAGTAGACACTACTCTTGAACCGTGGGATGTCTATTTCGAGTGTTACTCGTCGGGACTTCTCGGATTTTCTAATATACCAGAAAAAAACAACAAATCATATTAAAGCTCCCACTAGTTTATCGGTTCCAAATACCGTCTAACGAGCAATGCTTTATTTATGATTTTCCGATTTTTTCGATTTAGAAAAAATCTCATAGTTCCAATATTTCCAGAAAAACAACAAATCATAGAACTCCCACTAGTTCATCGATTCCAAATATCGTCCAACTAGCGACATTTCATGACTTTCCGGTTTTTCAATTAGAACGGTTACGTGTGTAGTCAGTTACACTTTTCTAATGTTCTAGAAAAACAACAAATCATAAAGCTCCCACTAGTTCATCGATTCCAAATATCGTCCAACTAGTAACACTTCATGATTTTCCGATTTTCCTATTAGAAAATTACTCGTGTACACACTCAAAATTCACTAGAAGAATTTCAAAGTCCGAAATCACCTTTGATCAAACTAAGTTTGTCTTCCGTTTGACACGAATGACACTAGTGACATACCTATATGTCACTGGTTTTTAAAAGGCTTAAGAGAAAATATCTCTTTCGAAAATTAATTGCATTATCGATTAACTAGTTCAACGTCCTAGTTACTTTCCACTTTTTAACGAAGTCAATACTAGTCAATTATAAATTTTTTAAGCAATTTAGTAAGGGATATAATGCTGTAAATAAAATGACATATATTAATTCAAGTTAACACTACTATATTTATTTTAGGAATTGTAAACTAAAATTAAGTCTACTCTACCATTCCAAGGTTTTAACCTCGCATCTCAGTGCCGCCGTAGGGTAGGTCAAAGAGATGACGGTTAAATCGAGACAATCTCATCAATGAATAACTTGTGAGAATCAAACATCCCACGAGAATCGAACATCCCTTTATTCATTGACTACCTTCCTTTTTTAGCCTAGATATTATCAAAAATATCCTTTATGAGTGTGACCTACTATATCGGATCTCTTAGGTACGCCCCGAGTGTGCCGTCGTAGGATAGGTCAGTGACCCGACGAGTACCCGTAAATCCTATCCTTTCGGAGACCAAGCCATGAATGTTGATAGGGGTGAACACCATCCGTAGGGAGACGAAATCAAAGCGCCGCGAGGTGTCACCCTTCTCTCACTTACTTGTATCTATAGTAGAGGCCGTGGGGTTGGTTGTCGCCTCCCCCGCTCCCACTCAATATTTTGGAAGTGGTGGTGGGTTAACTAACCACGTCTTTTTGATGTTAACATAAAAGCACATCAAATCAAGGATTCCGAATGGTGTCGGTAACGTAGGCAAGCCTACCCGTCCTATTCGTTGGAACATATGTGACGGTCGGACGAAGTCGGGTCAAGACGACCCCGTTGAGATAAGAAGGAATCACCCCTCCGCTCTCCCGGTGTAGCTTAGTCTTGCCGGACCCCCGTGCATACATCACACTAGGAGGGTTAGGTCGGTCGAGCGAAGCTCAGTTGACCACCCAACCTATAAGCGAACCGTTTTTATCCAAGATTTATTGTTCTTTTACCATCATTCAATCTCGTAGACACTACGAATCGAAAACGTGATCTCGTTTGGGCTTTAAGGCGGTTCACCGAGAACACACACCGAAAGGCTTAACGATTTCATAACCCGTCCTCGGATCTTTAATTAGTTACTAAATTAATTAATTACCACGTATTAATTAAATTTCAACTAATTACACGAGTTTGTATACATGCCTATTTTAATTACCAAAATTAAAATTCTACATGTATGCAAGGAGTGGATTTATGATATGATGCATGTCATGGCAATTCCGATTTTATATCTATTTTATGATCAAACACATAAAAAATAAATTGCGGAAAATTTTAAACACCGAGATGGATCGTTGGCACCCCCGTATCTAATCTATTAGAAAATAAAAAAAAAAAAAAACAAAACCCTAACTAGGGTTTACTACTTTCTAACAAAATCTGTAGCTGTTCGAACTCTTCGACGATCGGCATACCAAACGGACTCGGATCGGGACGAAACTTTCCAGATATGTTCTTCACCTCTCGATCTTCAACATGGACGGTTGGATCGGTGCTTTGACTTACCAATTTTCTCCAGTTAGCCGCCCAACTTGATGCTGAATCTGACTTTGACTGCAGCGCATCAAAGACTTCCCGAGGCAGATCGGGAATCTACATGAATCCCGATCGACCTGAAATTTTTATCACACGTCCAGAACTCCAATTTTATCAATCTGAACGGTCGGATTTGCGTTTCAACGGTCCAAACTCTCCCAGAAAATCGAGGAAGTCACAGGTAGAGTTTCTGTGAATCCTGCGTTTTTCTGTTACAGCAGCGTCTTCGCAGCAACGAACGGATATCGAAACGGACTCTGATCGATGCCAAAATTTGTGGAGTAAATCAACATCTTCTGATCTTGATTCTGACCGGAGGGATCTTCGTTTTAACGGCTCGATCAACGGGAAAAACTAAAATACTAAACAGCTACTAAATAGATCTATTTTCTGGAAATTAAAATTGCAATAAAGATAAATTACATAATTTCCTATACTCATATGAACGAATTTTCATCGTTTATACGAGTTTACAATAGATCTAACGGGTAAACAATGCCAACCCCAATCCATCTCTTCAAACCACAACAATCGCAACAACATAAATATATATAAACATGCATTGGCCAAATTAAAAAATTGGACAATAAAAGCTACATGTTTTCCACTCCTAGATCTAATATTTTATACGTATAAATATAGATCACCATGGCGACTGATACCACTGTTAGTAATATCATCCGCAGCGGAAGCGATTTTAAGGATCTAGATCTATAAAATACACGTAATAAAATAACTAGATCTACATTTACAAGGGGGTTGTAGAACATACCTCTTGGATCTCAAAATCCAAGTTGGAGAACCGCAATGGAAAGAACGAACAAGGTGTGAAGAGCACCACGATCTTCCGTACGTGTGATCCAAGCAACTCCCGGTGGAAGGAAATCCTCGTCTCGAATCCTTCCGATATGCTACCCGGAAAAATCTCCAAGATCTTCCCTCAACTACCCTTGGCCGAAATTTCCTTCCTCTCTCTAAGAGATGGAAGTCGAAATTTTATATTGTGTGTCTAAGGCTTGGGAGAACTCTCTTTATATAGGAGAGTAAAACTTAGCCTCCAAGGATTAAATAATTAAGAGATAATTATTACATTAATCCTTTTTCCAAATAAAAGATAAATAAAATAATTATCCCAAACAAATTAAGATAAATCATATTATTATCTAATATTCCATTAATTATCATTTAACAAATAAAAGATAAATCACATGTCAAATAATTATCCAAGAAAACTAATTTCCCAATAATTAAATAATAACACAAAAATGCGCCATATGCAAACCCCAAAAAAAGGTTACACGCATTTTACTACATTTGACCAATTTGGTCAAAAAGTCAACACACCAATTCGGGCCGAGTCCACGAAAAATGTCTTTTCCGTGTATTTAATTATTTAGTCCAACTAAACAATTAATTCACATATCGTTTTAATAAAGTCCAACAAGAACTAAATTAATATTATTAGGATTCGACGTCCGAGAATAGCTATGCTATATTAGGAGGCACGTCGGGGACCATGGACTAATAATCAGCGGCTCCGATAAATCAAATAAATAATTATCTTACGAATAATTATATTCGATAAATCAATCACAGGAATATGCCACCATAATCCCGTGATCGCACTCCTCCGATTATAAGATTATATTTATCTCCTCACGAGAATAATAATAAGCGTCCATTGATATAATCATTACATATGGATTAATCCTCCATGCATCGTTCATTCTAAATCGGGAAGTTACCGTTAACCCTTTCTAGAACCTCTTATCCTTATTTACCATTAACCCCCTAGTGATCAATTAATTCATACAACTCACCGGGTAGCTAATCGGTGTAATATGAACTCCATGGATCGATCGGTTTCTAGGATTAACAAATAAGGGAACTCGTCTATCTACTTCCGAAAATGGAAGGAATGGATTCCGTATCCGTGATAACACGGACTACTCACTCAATCCAAAGATAATGCCAAGATGGGGTAATTCGGATCACGGACTCGGTGTAATCCTTAACCGTCAAGTCAAACTTCATACGATTCAAGCGATTGATCGTGATCACCTCGGGATTAAGATATATCCATAAATATGATCATCCATTGATTCGATAAGACTTCTCGATTACGGAATTATATCGTGAACTCTAATCAAATCGGTCCACCCCTATATGATATATCTATCATATATAAATGCCCCATTAGGTTCTCTTAACCGAAAGTCCGGATAAGACAATCACACCTATTGTGTTCGGGCGCATTAATAGCACGTTAAAGGAGAAACCCGATACTCTCGATTAACTTCACTACGGGCTAATTGTATTTTAAGTACATCTTCACTAACTCAATCCTCCCGTGTATATACCATACACTGAGTTAAGTGATTACATAAACGATATACTTTAGGGTTTTCTGTAGTGTAAATACTATTGTCACATCGGTGAATATGAGAATAATAAATATGAATAATAATGTCAATTCATTTATTAAATAAAACAATTACAAAATTGTCTTTCGGGCATCACACCTAACAGAAACGTCGGTAGTAATGACGTTCGTTTTTCGTGAAAATAATCGCGGTTTTCAAAGTAATATTTTGGATGCTAAGCACTGATGATGCCGAAGTAATTTCGTTGTGCCAATAGAACTGTATTTTATATAACCAACAAATAATTGTTACACCATATAATAAAAGGGCAATGTTAATGGCACCACACCCAATATACTCGGGCACCACACCTGTGCAAAATTCGATTTTTTAGAGGCCGAAATAACACATTTCGACTTTCCGGGAGTTGAAATAACACATTTCGACCTCTAAAAGTCGAATTTTACACAGGTGTGGTGCCCGAGTATATTAGGTGTGGTGCCATTAATAATGCCCATAATAAAACTAAGAGTAATTAACGCAAAACACCCATATCTATAGGTCAATTTTGGGACTTGCCATATAATAAAACTAAGAGTAATTAACGTAAAATACCCCTATTTATTTGTTAACTTTAGGACTTGCCATATAATAAAACTAAGAGTAATTAGCGCAAAACACCCCTATCTATGAGTAATTTTGGCACTTTTACCTTCTATCTTATGTAATATTTTACAACTAACACCCTTTTATTAGCGCAAAACACCCATATCTGTGGGTCAACTTTGAGACTTGTCATGTATCTTTAAATTTAGCACTTTTATCCTCTATCTTGTGTAATATTTTGCAATAAACACTCATTTTTGAATTTGACGCTAAATGAAACGGAAAGTACGCGTTTGTCATTCACTCGCCATCAACATTTCACGCGCTTTCACATTTTTACTTTTTATCAAATAAATCCTTATGATGAAGTTTGTAGAATTACAAACAAACAAAATTAAAATCCGGAATTATTGATCATGTAAAAGTTACAATGTGTTTACAATGTGGCTGGTCATGGGGTATTTATAACAACATACACCTCATAAATCAATTATAAGTAAGTTACAAACGGTTATAATAGATTATAACTAGATAACCGATTTTTATATTATACATTCTATCAAACGATCAGCGGGCTGCTGAGTCTTCGTACCATCGGCCAGGCCGGGTCTTCATCTTGTCGTCGGCGCCGATATCTTGGATTGATCAGCAGAGTGCACTCAGTATTTCCATCAGCTTTTATACTGTAACACCCCCCTCAAGCTGTGAGTGGTTCATGAACAGCTTGCACTCAGCATTCTCATCAGCTACTTGAAGTCTGAAAGATCTTTGAAACTCCCAATTTATCTAGTAGATAAGAGAAAATAGGTGCATCTAAGGCTTTGGTGAGAATGTCAGCTATTTGTTCTTTGGTGTTGACTGAAAGAAGTTTGATGAGTCCTGACTTTGTCTCTCACAACATGGCAGTCAGTTTCAATGTGTTTGGTTCTTTAATGGAAGACATGATTGTGAGCAATGTGCATTGTACTAGCATTGTCATAAAATAACACAGCATGCAACTGAACTGGAATTTGTAAGTCCTCTAGTATATAAATAAGCCAAGCCACTGGATTTCACAAACTGCATTTGCCATGGCCATGTACTCAGCCTCAGAGGAGCTTCTAGCAATTGTTGTTTGTTTTTTTGCCTTCCAGGAGATTGGAGCATCTCCTAGGAACATCATATAACCTGATACTGATCTTATAGTTTCAGGACAACCAGCCCAATCACTATATGTAAACCTTTAAGTACAAGATTATTGTCTGCTGGAAAGAAGATTCCTTGGCCAGGATTGGTCTTCAATTACCTCACGCCTATAAGCTGCCTTCATATGATTTTCAGTGAGAGTGTCTAGAAACTGACTTAGTTATTGTACTGCAAAGGCAATATCTGGTATGGTAAAAGTGAGGTAAATCAATTTACCCACTAGGGATCTGTATGCAGTGTTATCTTCTAAAAGTGGTGAATCACCATGTTGCAAAGTCTGCTTGGACTCCATAGGTGTCTTAGCAGGTTTGGCTCCTAAAAACTCATATTCTTCTAGGAGGTTAAGTGTGTACTTTCTTTGTGAAATGGATATACCTTTGGGACATCTGGCAGCCTCAATGCCTAGGACATATCTCAATTTTCCAATATCTTTGATGGTGAACTTTTGATGTAAAGCATTCTTAACTTGCTGAATCAACTCTTCACCAGGACTGGCAACTATGATGTCATCTACATAACTAGTAAGGCAATAAATGAATGTCCTGACCCTTTTGTGAATAAACTGTTGTCATGTTTGGATTGAATGAATCCTTGAGCCTCCAATGATTCAGTCAACTTGCAATTCCATTGTCTGCTGGCTTGTTTGAGGCCATATAGTGATTTGGTAAGTTTGCAAACTTGGTTTGGTTTAGTTGCTGCACAGCCTGGTGGTAACTGCATGTATACTTCTTCATGTAGATCTCCATGTAGAAAGGCGTATTGACATCCATTTGATGTAAATGCCGGTTGTTGGTTCTTCTTCTTCTTGCAAAGTAAGGTTCGATTTGTAGTGACCTTGACAACAGGGGAAAAGGTTTCTTGATAATCAATCCCATATGTCTGAGTATAGCCTTTGGCTACTAATCTTGCTTTGTATCTCTTTACTGATCCATCAGGATTATATTTGATTCTGTATACCCATTTTCATCCTATGGGTTTCTTGCCTGGGGGCAGATCAACTATCTCTCAAGTATGAGTCTTTTGTAAAGCTTCAATTTCTTTGTTCATTGCCTATTTCCATTCATCATGCTTGATAGCTTGATTGTAGGTCTTAGGCTCTTTAACAGCATCAATAGTATTAATGAATCTGGCATAATCTGCTGAGAGATTGTCCAGACTAATTACTTCACTCAGTAGATGTGGGGTATACTGAACATTATAAGCACCCCCTTGATAAAATGTGGGTGATTTCCTTGTTCTTGCGGACCTTCTTAGTTGTGTGGGTTCAGGTGCCTGATGTACTGGTGCATGCCTTTCATTGGATTGATCAACAACTGCTGATCCCGTTCTGGTTGGTCTGCTGACTCATTCAGCAGGTCATCAAAACTGTCCATCACTAGCAAAGTAATATGCATGTCAGCAAGATATATAGGCTTTCCTAAGACCTGTTGAAAAAGAGGAAAGTAAGTTTCATGGAATTGAGTATTTCTGGCAACAAAGATGTCTTTGTTGGTAATATCTAAGAAAATAGCATCCTTGGAGGTGGTTGAATTCCCAAGACAGACACAAGTCCTGCATCTTGAGTCAAATTTGGTTCTATACTGCTGAAGTGTGCATGAAAAAACTAAGCAACCAAAAACTTTAAACACGGAATAGTCTGGTTTGGTGCCAAAAAGATTTTCATGTGGAGTGCTTTCTTTCAGCAGTGGTGTAGGCGTGCATTGATCAATTTTACAGCATGTAAAAGACAAAATCCCCAATATTCAATGGGTAGATTACTCTGGAACCTCAAACATCTTGCAACATTTTGCAGATGCTGATGTTTTCTTTCAACAATACCATTATGCTCAGGTGTACTGACACATGATGTCTGATGTTTGATACCCTGCTGAGCATAAAAGTCAGTAAGTTGAAATTATGCACCATTGTCAGATCTATTCACTTTAATAATTTTATGAAACTGGGTAGAAGTATATTTAACAAAAGATTTAATAAGGTCAGAAGCTTCAGATTTATGCCTCATAAGAAAAACCCAAGTAAACCTAGAAAAATCATCTACAACAGTAAGAAAATATTGTTGTCCATTCACAGTATGATGTTTTAAAAGACCCCAAATATCCATGTAAACAAGATCAAAAATAGTGTTTACAGTAGTGGTACTTAAAGAAAAAGGATTTTTCTTCAATTTTGCCATAGGACAGACATAACAAAGATCATGATTACAAAATTGGACATCATCAGACTGTGAACTGATGACTTGCAGTCTCTTATCAGGCAAGTGTCCAAGTTTGTAGTGCCATAAAAGTGCATCATCTAATCTATCAGATAAGGTGTGATTCTCTACAGCATTGGTAACATAAAGTCTTATTGGCTGCATGACATAAAGTCCTCTCTGTAACTCAGCTGAACCAATCATGTTCTTGTCTTGCAAAACACACTTGTTAGCAGAAAAAATAGCTGCACCTTTTGTAAGATTAATAAAATAAGGTAAGATAAAAGGTTACACTTAAAATCAGGAATGTAAAACATATCATGTAGGACCAGTTGAGTGTTGATCCTCACTTGGCCTATGCGTGTGACAGAGATATTATTTCCATTAGGTAATCCCATTTTTTTCACTAGATAAAGGTTTATGATTACTTAATATATCTAATAATCCTACAATGTGATCTGTGGCACCAGAGTCCAAGATCCATTGTATTGATCTTACTAAGTTTAGGTCACTTGTTCCTGTGGCAGGTGACTGAGGTGAGTAATGTGTAACAATGTCAGCAGACTGACCAACAGCAAATCCTGCATGTCTCGGAGGGTCACTCAGCAGAGCCATCAACTTGTCAAGTTGTTGTGCAGTAAGATTGGGAAACCCTGGGCTAGCAGACATGCTTGGTGCCTGATCATCTTCTGCTGATTGCTCCTCTTCTACCATATTTGCCCTTTTTGATTTAAAACCGGGGGAAAACCATGTTTCTTGTAACAGGTCTCCTCAGTATGACAATTGAATCCACAAAAGCAACATTGCATCTTTTTGGGATTTTTGGGCCTAGGATTTGCAGCAGAGTTAAGTCTGCTGACAGTCTGGCTTTGTCCTTGTCCATTCTTTTATGACAATTGGACCATGGAATCTTGATTCTTGGCCTTGTTAGCCACATATAAATTCTGTCTCAAACTTGATTGCCATTGCAAAGACATCATGAATTTCTGGGAAAGTCCCCATCAACATTGCCTGTGAGACCATTGGTTCAAATTAATCCCTTAAACCTTTAAGGAATTTAATGATATGTTCAGCTTCCATATGATCCATCATATTGCTGATTGCATTGCAGTGACATTGAGGATCACAAGAACAGATTGATAAAGGCCTGATGGTCTTGATTTCTTCCCAAAGAATCATCATTTGTAAAGTATTAATTGACAGAATATGTGCCTTGTTTCAGTAGATGCATTTCTTCAAGAAGATATGAAAGTCTTAATGCATCAACATTTGAAAACCTTGCTGCAAGATTCTTCCATACTGCATGTGCATTATTGAAGTACATCAAACTTTGTGCAATGGTGTTCTCAACAGAATTCAAGATCCATGATCTCACCATTGTATCATATTGCCTCCAAGCATGAAAGTCTACTGAATCCGCTTCTGGCCTTTTAATTGTTCCGTCTACGAAGCCAATTTTATTCTTGGTGATCAACACCATCTCCATGGACATTTTCCAAGGATTATAGTTATTTCCATTCATCAATGAACAAGAACCAGAGAAGGATTCTCATTAGGATGAACATAGAATGGACTGAAGGGACTTATTTCTTGTTTCTTAGCTGCCATGACTTTCAAGAATTTCAGAATTGATTCTCAAATCAACGATGATATTAGAAAAATTGATCAAGAATTGATCAAAAAACAGAGAAAAGGATGATAGTTACTCTAAAGAAACTGAAAACCCAGAAAAAATGAAGAACACTCTCAAGTTTCTCCAAAAAAATGCAGGAAAGCTTTTAGAAATTCTCAATTTCTGCTCTGATACCATGATGAAATTTGTAGAATTACAAACAAACAAAATAAAATGCGGAATTATTATTGATCATGTAAAAGTTACAATGTGTTTACAATGTGGCTGATCATGGTGTATGTATAACAACATACACCTCATTAATCAGTTAGAAGTAAGTTACAAACGGTTATAACAGATTACAACTATATAACCACTTTCTATATTATACACTATCAAATTGATCAGCGGGTTGATGAGTCTTCGTACTGTCAGCAGGCTGCCGGTCTTCATGCTGTCAGCAGGCTGCTGATATCTTCGATTGATCAGCATAGTGCACCTAGCATTCCCATCAGCTTTTATACTGTAACACCCTAAACCATTTTCTTCCTCAACGTAAAATTAATCAGCTTTTTTTTTCTCAATTAAACCCCCCTCTCCTATTAAACCCTAATTTGTTGACCAACAATTGCCTCCTCCATTTTATTTCCCATCTCTCTCTCAAGTGAATTGTTGTTCGCCATTTTCTTCCTCAACTTTCAAATGGTGTTTGAAGCAATGGTTCCATAAATATGTTGCTCAACACTCATTCCTGGAAGTGCCATCTTAAGGACAATTCTCGCCGGCGCTAGTTGACACTCGGCGGTGTTGACAGAAAGTACTCACGATTAATTAATATTCTATTGATGGAAGGGAATTAGATGTTTTTGTAGATGGGGAAAGGAAATTAGAAATCGGGAATGACAAGGCGTTGGTATTCAACAATTGGGTTGGGAATGAACGACGATTTTGGGGAAATAATAAAAATAAAGTTTATTTTTATTTTTATTGTTAATCCGTGAAATGTTGATGGCGAGTGAATGACAAACGTATTTTCCGTCTCTTTTAACGTCAAATTCGAAAAAGGGTGTTTGTTGCAAAATATTACACAATATAGAAGGTAAATGTGCTAAATTTAAAGATACGAGACAAGTTTCAAAATTGACCCAAAGATATGGTGTTTTGCGCTAATTACTCTAAAATTAATAATTTGGGGTAACTGATTTTTTTTGCCAAGCTAGCATATGCTTAAATACTTATTGGACTCATTATGACGCAAGTAATGCCACCAGACCCATTTTTTGGAGCGCATCGTAGGTTGTATCAGAGCTGATTATCAAACAAAACTATGTATCGCTCAATGAGAGATGATGAGTGCATATTTAGAATCATATGGTAGGGTTATGGCTAGGACAACCGGTTATTTAAGAAGGGAAGAATGTAATATTTTCATGTTTGGAAAGTGGAAGAAAGACTACAAAGATATAAAGTTGGAACAAAATACTTTGAAACTTAAGTTAATCATTTTACGCCAAGCAATGACGATGAATCTAATTAGTTACTCAATTGATTATAATTCCATTTCCAATAACATCGCTAAAGTCAAGTTCTGGTAGATTACCTCTCCCTCGAAACATCATAAAAGCCTTTTTATTTTGAAGGCCTTTATCCCCCCCCCCCCCCCCCAACCCACACACACACACAATAATTATATCGGTACATCGCATTTCCTTTTACAATACCACACTGAATTGATATTTCGAAAGTTGATTCTTGATTAAAAAATCGACTTTTCGAATGTTAATTGTCAAGTTCGACTATCGGACAATTAATTATTGACTGAAGAATTGACTTTCAAAGTGTCTATCGGTGGTACCACACTTACTATACACAATACTAATCAACATTTTGAAAATAAATTCAATCCTCAAATCGATTTTCAAAGGTTGATTAAATCTTTCGACTATGGCAAAATGGATTCTGGTGTGATACATATATGTAAATATGTAAAGCGGTGTAAAGTAAATTAGATGCTACCCGCTTGGGTAGCTCAGTTGGTTCCGGATGACAGATTGCACCTCGAGAATGCATATTCGAATCCCTGCGGCGCAGTGTGAGAGTTTTACTCTTAGAGTAACTCCTTGTGGGCACCGGGTTCAGTTCCTCCCACCTAAAGAGGCTGTTGAATCACCATAATTGACCTCCTCACCATTCTATCGGGTCGGGATGGAGAGGTCATATGGTGAGGGATATCATGTTTGCATGTGGATATACAGGGCCGGCCCTGACATATTTTGGGTTTAAGGCCAAGTCCCCGAATTGGGCCTTTTAGTTGAAGTTATTTTTTTTAAAAACATATTTATCGCGTTTTAACCTCCGTAAATACAAAATTCAATTTATTGATAGTCTCAAAACATACCTACAAAATAGTTTTTTGGGCCAAGTAAATTTTTTTATTGGGACATTGTGTTAGATATTTTTTTCATAAATATTTTTTGCAATCTCTTGCATACGAGTTGCTGAACGAAATAATGTTATCGCAACGAAACGGGGTTCGACCTGTCCGGTCAGGTCGCGGTGGGTCGAGGGGGCAGCGCCAACTCGTGGGGGTTCGGAGGCAACGCCCCCGAAACCTAAACCAATACATGCATCAGTTCATGAAGGGAGTAAAAAAAAAATTTGGGCCTTTATTAAAAAAAAAATTAACATATTATATTAGGTTAGATCAGATTGAATATACACGGTATTTTTTTTTTTAACAAAACATATATCGTTGGATTATCTTGAACCGACCATTTTCTTGACCTCACGGGCCGGCCTTGCGACTTAAGACGATAACTTTTAAATTAGATGCTAATTAGTATTTTTGTTGGAGCCAAACACGTTTAAGTAAGGTTAAAAAGGCCACTTGTGGATATACCACCCAATAACTTGTCGTAAATTAGATGCTAATTAGTATTTGTATTTTTGTTGGAGCCAAACACGTTTCTAATCTAAAACAAATATAGGAATCAATGTTGAACCATTTTGGGAAAAGATAAATTGACAAGAAACGTGTGGCGACACCCATAATCCAGCACTTCACAGCCGGACCACCGTACGCGGCGACGATTTTCTCACCCCCTACCTATACCACCGCCCTCACAATTTTCAATAAGCGCGTTTTCCTCTCAATGATTTAGCTCACAATCTGCTGTAATTAACAATTCCAAGCACAATCATGAAGAAATCCCCTTTTCAATTTGCTCCATTCTGTTTGTTCTTCATCAATTTCGTTTCTTCCACTTTCATTCCCGCCGATCACTACCTTATCAGCTGTGGGTCACACGATTCCACAGTAAATGACGTTTTCCACCGCGAATTCATCGGTGATGGTTCCGAATTTGGGTCGAATTTGTTAGCATCGTCAAGAGGGACGAAAACCCTAAGTACAGATTCCTCTGAATCATCATCACCTCTATATCGCACTGCTAGAACATTCAATCGGCCGTCAAAGTATGTTTTCCAGATTAAAGACCAAGGTGTTCATCATTTGGTACGCCTTCATTTTAATTTCATTAATTCCACTGTATTAAGCTCTTCTTTAGCTCAATTTCACGTTTTGGCAAATGGGTTTTTGTTGTTACGTGATTTTAATGTGAATGAATTACAAGAAGGTTTGTTAATTAAGGAGTTTATCTTAAGGATTGATGATGAACACCTTGAAATCACGTTTGTTCCTTCGGAAAGATCGAATCTTGCTTATGTTAATGCAATTGAAGTGATTTCTGCTCCTAAAGATTTGATTAATGATCTAGGGTTGTATGTTGATTCGGATAAAAATGTAGGATTTAGTGGATTAAAGAAGTACGGTTTCGAAACTGAGTATAGGGTTAATGTGGGAGGTTTAAAGGTAACTCCTTTTAATGATTCTCTGTGGAGGACATGGGTTCCAGATGACAAGTTCTTGAAATCCGATAAGGGCTCGTCTAGTATACGTTTTAGTGGTCGGATTAACTATCAAACGGGTGGATCTAGCCGAGAAGTTGGCCCGGATAACGTGTATAATTCAGCTCGGGTGATCAAAAGCTTGGATGATTCGATCCCTAAATCGAACATGACATGGATATTTTCAAATATTGAGCAGTATACGTATTTGGTTCGTCTCCATTTCTGTGATATAGCCAGCATTGCAAATTACATGCTTTACTTCAATGTATACTTGAATGGAAATCTAGCTTACGAGAATTTGGACCTATCGAGAGAAACAAACGGATATCTTGCATCGCCTTTCTATACCGATTTTGTAGTAGATGGAAGACTACTTTCCGGGTTTTTAACAGTTAGTATCGGGCCATCTAATATGAGTTTACCTCGTGCTGTTGATGCTATACTTAATGGGATTGAAGTGTTTAAAATGAATAACCGAATGGGTAGCTTCGACGGTGAGGTTTGTGCTGGGACAGTACTGAAGAAATCAAGAAGCAGAAGCACGGGCGTGTTTTTTATCCTGTTAGCTGCGGTTTTGTTGTTGCTTGCTGCATCTGTGATATTGCAGAGAAGAAGGAATAATGAGGCATTAGGGTTCACAAGATTGCCTGTGGATGTTTCTGAAGTCATTGGTAAGTATGAAAACCAACTTTCTACTAGTAAAGTGTGATGTTTTTGATTGGGTAGTTGTTATTGGCGCCACATCTAATCTATTTTCGGGTCACTACAGCGATATTCGACTATTAAGCTCAACATTCGACTTTGCAAAGTTCATTTGGCCATTTTCGACCTTTGTAAGGTCGAATCTTGCCCGAACTGTGGTGCAACGATAAATTAATTCACCGTGGTGCCAATGAAAAGGCAGTTGTTATTGGCGCCACGGCGAATCTACTCTCGTGGTGCCACAATGAATTTGATCTCTGGAAAATCGGATGTAAGCTCAACATTCGACTTTGCAGCAGTTGAATATCCAGTTTTTACCTCTGTAAAGTCGGATCTTGCTCAAACTGTGGTATCATAATAGATTCATTGTGATGTCAATAACAAGGGTTTTTTTTTCTTTTTCTTTTCAGTCCAACGGCTTTTGTTGGACTTGAAAAAATCATGGGTTTGTTGTTTCACTTGTTTGTACTTAATAGTTAATACTGATAATATATGAAGCAAAAACATTTTGATGAGTGAAAATGTTTGTTTATATTTGTAATTCAATCACTTGTATTGAGATAGATATGTTATAGATATTGTAATATATTTGGCTAATGTGGGGATTTTGTTTTTGAGAATTTGTTCCTCTATTCATCATTCTAAATAAGTTTTTGATTCTTGAGGAGTTTTCATACGTGGACGAATTGGTACCATACAATTTCATTATGAGTTGAATTGTGTGGTCCAAATTCGTCTATATGCCGTAATGGAGTTACCGCTTAAGAATTTCCCACATGCATTCACACATTCTTTGTTTTTCTCCCCACCATTTACACCCTTAAGAAAAATAAGATACATGTTAGAATATGCTCTTCTATTATTTCTATTATTTTAATATTATTTTATTATTATGTAAATCTTTTGTCACTTTTATTACACTTAATATTTTATCTATTAAGATGTAATTAAGTGTACAAAAGAGCTGTTAGTTTGGCTCTTTCCTAACTAGTTGCTGATGGAACACTGTCCATTGTTACCGTTGGAACAGTGTTCCCAGCTTTACCTTTATCCAACTAGCCGTTGGATCTACCCTCTTGGTATTTAAGGAAGAGGGTTGTTGTAATACTCTTTAATGAGCTTTCTATTCTAATAATAAAAAGAATACTTTCCTCATTGCTTTATTTCTTACATGGTATCGGAGCCTTAGGCTTTTTTCTGGGATTCCTTTTGTTCAAATTTCAAATCTCAGTTTCTTCTTGATCAATGGCTGAATCATTTGCAACTAGTACAACTACTGATCCTACTTCTTCTTCTTCTGAAAACCCCATAATCTCTGGGGAACTTCAAAACATTCAAGCTATTTATAAGCTGAATGGTAAGAACTATCTTAAATGGTCTCAGTTTGTCAGAACCTACTTAAAAGGTAGAGGCAAACTGAGCCATTTGCTGGGAATTGGACCTGCTCCTACTGATCCCAAGTTTACCAGCTGGGATGAGAAGGATTCGATGGTGATGTCCTGGCTGTGGAGCACAATGATCACGTAAATCGTTGATACCGCATGTTTCGAATTACGCCAAGGAGATATGGGACCATGTGCAACAAACCTACTCTAAGGTTAAGGATGCAGCTCAAATCTATGAAATAAAGGTAAAAATTCAGAACACTAAGCAGGGGAATAAATCTATCACTGAATACTCTAGCCTTCTACAAGGGCTGTGGCAAGAACTTGATCACTACCAATGCATCAAAATGAAAGATAGTGATGATGCCACTACCCTTAAAAGAATGGTTGAAGGGGAAAGAATCTTCTCCTTTCTGGTTGGTTTGAACCAGGAATTTGATCCTATAAGGGTGCAAATTATTGGTAAAACTGAATTACCCTCTCTGAATGAAACCATGTCTATGGTAAGAACAGAGGAGGGTAGGAGGGGTGTCATGCTGGACACTACCAATACTGAGGGTTCAGCTCTTTATGCTGGACAAAACAAAAACAACTATCCTAAGACCAATGAGTCTAAGGAAAATGGGGATAAAAAATTCTCAAATCAGAGGCAAGTTCCTAAATCTGGAGATAGGGACAATCTCTATTGTACTCACTGTAAAAAGAGCAGGCACACTAAGGAGTTCTGTTGGAAATTGCATGGGAGGCCAGGGAAAACCAAAGAATCCTTGGCTCACATAGCAAATTCTGGCAAACCTGAGAGTGATACACAGGGGATGGATCAAATCTCCAAGAATCGAACCCCGCCTCTTGGACGATCCGAAATTGAGAAGTTAAGGAAGTTTCTGGATACCTTGGAAAACCCCTCATCATCTATGGTGTTTTCAGGTATGGCTTCCCTAAACCTCTTGAATCAGAATGTCACTAAAGATTGGGTTGTTGATTCCGAGCTACCGACCATATGACCCTAATATCACTTGTTTCTCTCGTTTATTTGCCCCGTACCACCGAGAGGAGCATTACCGTGGCTAATGGCTCCTCAATCAGGGTTGCAGGCATTGGCAATGTAATAATAAATGATAACTTGACCTTAAAGGATGTTCTGCATGTTCCAAATCTTTCTGCCAGCCTTTTATCTATCAGAAAACTAACTAGAGACTATAAATGCTATGTTATGTTCTCTACTAATTTCTGTGTGATACAAGGTCTAGAAACAATGAGGAAGATTGGACTTGCTAGGGCTAAAGAAGGTCTTTATATTTTGAAGAATGAAGATGATAACAAGACTAGCTGTCAGATATCATCTTTTTTGTCTAGTTTTAATCATGATAAGATTATGTTATGGCATAGGAGACTTGGTCACCCCTCTTTTCAGATTCTTATGCATTTGTTTCCTACCTTATGTAAAGAGTTGAATTCTGAAGATTTCAAATGTAATGAATGTGAGTTTGCTAAGCATAAAAGGGTGCCTTATCCTATTTCCTCTAATCTTTCTGTTTCTCCGTTTAATCTTATACATAGTGACATTTGGGGTCCATCTACTAACCCTAATATCAATGGAGCACACTGGTTTGTCACCTTTATTGATGACTGTACCAGAACCACCTGGTTATACCTTATGAAACAAAAATCGATCTTGCTCAGATTTTTCCCGTTTTTTACAACATGATAATGACTCGCTTGATGTGAAAATCAAGAAAATCAGAACTGACAATGCAAGAGACTACTTCAACAAGTTCTTAAACCCTTTTTTGGAAGAAAAAGGGGTTATACATGAATCATCTTGTGTTCATACACCCCAACAGAATGGGGTGGCTGAAAGAAAAAATAGGCATCTTATGGATACTGCTAGGGCTCTTCTCTTCCAAATGAATGTACCAAAACATTTTTGGGGAGAAGCAGTCCTAACAGCTGCTCACCTGATTAATAGAATGCCTACCAAAATTCTGGACAAGAAAAGTCCAATTGAGACTCTTACTAAACTATTTCCAGATTTTTTGAAGACTGAAGGGGTTCACCCTAAAGTTTTTGGTTGTGAGGTGTTTGTCCATATACACCAACCTAACAGGGGAAAGTTAGATCCCAGATCTGTTAGGTGTGTGTTCATTGGATATTCCAACACACAAAAGGGATATAAGTGTTATCATCCTCCTACAAAGAAAGTGATGGTGTCAAAGGATGTTACTTTTTATGAAATGCATTCGTACTTCACAGGAAAGTCTCTCATTCAGGGGGAGAAGATCATGATAGACTCTGACAAAGACATGTCTCTTCCTCACTTCAACTCTGTTTCATCAGATAATAATGAGGAAGAACAATGTCCTATCATTGATCATAATCATGAATCCTCCACCACTGAGCAAGAGGCAAATACTCCAACTACTGAACAAGATTCTACCACTATGAATAAGAATAGGGAAAAAACTCCAATAATCTATTCCAGAAAAAACTGGATTAGATTAAAGGACATGATTCCTATTGAAACAGAAACTAGTGATAATGATGTTCCTAGTCCTAAAGAGGACACAGAATGTGATAATTCTGAAAATTTCTCTTCCACTAATAGGGAAGATCCTACCTTTGATATGCAAGAATCAGGAGGCAATAGTGGCACTCCTGTTGAAGAACTTCCTATTGCCCTAAGGAAATCGACTAGGGCTTGCACTAAGCATCCTATAAAGAATTTTCTTTCATATGAGAAAATCTCAAGCAATCAAAGGAAATTTATGAAAAATCTTCTTGATGGCTCTGTTCCTAAGAAGCTATCTGAAGCTCTAGAGGATAAAAAATGGATGAAAGCCATGAAAGAAGAGATGAATGCTCTTGAGAAAAATAAAACATGGGATTTAGTCACCCTTCCACAGAATGCTAAGACTGTGGGATGTAGATGGGTTTTTACCATCAAATATAGATCTGATGGATCTATTGAGAGATATAAGGCAAGGCTTGTTGCCAAAGGGTATTCTCAAACCTATGGCATTGACTACTTTGAGACCTTTGCCCCTGTAGCAAAAATGAACACTGTCAAAGTCCTTCTGTCTTTAGCTGTTAACTTTGACTGGAATTTACATCAATATGATGTGAAGAATGCCTTCTTGCAAGGGGAATTAGAGGAAACCATATTTATGGATATTCCTCCTGGATTCCAAAATGAGAAAGGAAAAGTATGCAGACTAAACAAGGCTCTATATGGCCTTAAACAGTCACCTAGGGCCTGGTTTGGGAGATTTGCTAAGGCTATGATCACTCTGGGCTATAAACAAAGTCAGGGAGATCATACCTTATTTATAAAACACAACAACTCTGGGAAGGTCTCTATCCTTCTAGTTTATGTTGATGATATCATTATCACTGGAAATGACACTGAAAGTAATAGTGAATTAACCAACTTTCTGTGTACTGAGTTTGATATTAAAGAACTGGGAAGGCTCAAGTACTTCCTAGGAATTGAAGTAATGTACTCAAAAAGGGGAATATTTATATCCCAACAGAAATATATACTTGATCTCCTTAAAGATTGTGGCAAGTTAGGTTGTAAACCTATGACCACCCCTATTGAACAGAATCATGGTTTGAGTCTTGCTTCTGAGGATGAATCTGTGGATAAAACCACTTATCAGAGACTGGTGGGTAGACTCATATATCTATCCCACACACGACCGGATATATCCTTTGCTGTGAACATTGTCAGCAGATATATGCAAGATCCTAAGAGATGTCACCAGAGGGCAGCAGAAAGGATTGTAGAATATCTAAAGACTTGTCCAGGACAGGGGATTCTTTTCAAGAAAACTGATCACAAGAGGCTGGAGGCATTCACTGACTCAGATTATGCAGGATGTATAGATGACAGAAGATCTACATCTGGACATTGCATATTCTTGTTTGGAAACCCTATAGCATGGAGAAGTAAAAAGCAAAGTGTTGTGGCTAGATCTAGTGCTGAAGCTGAATTCAGGGCACTAGCTATCGGGATGTGTGAATTGTCATGTGGCTAAAAATCATCATGGATGACCTCAAAATACGAGACAAGCTTGCCTATGATTCTCTATTGTGATAATCAATCAGCCATTGACATATCACACAATCCTGTTCAACATGACAGAACTAAGCATGTGGAAGTTGATAGGCACTTCATCAAAGAAAAGCTGGATGCAAAACTTATCACTCTTGCCTTTATCAACTCTCAAAATCAGATTGCAGATGTTCTTACCAAAGGGCTTCCTAAAAAGGCCTTTAATTATCTCCTCAGCAAGCTGGGAATGCTAAATCTTCATTCACCAGCTTGAGGGGGAGTGTTAGAATATGCTCTTCTATTATTTCTATTATTTTAATATTATTTTATTATTATGTAAATCTTTTGTCACTTTTATTACACTTAATATTTTATCTATTAAGATGTAATTAAGTGTACAAAAGAGCTGTTAGTTTGGCTCTTTCCTAACTAGTTGCTGATGGAACACTGTCCATTGTTACCGTTGGAACGGTGTTCCCAGCTTTACCTTTATCCAACTAGCCGTTGGATCTACCCTCTTGGTATTTAAGGAAGAGGGTTGTTGTAATACTCTTTAATGAGCTTTCTATTCTAATAATAAAAAGAATACTTTCCTCATTGCTTTATTTCTTACAATACACACTCGCGTTTTCTAGTACAAATAAGAATATCCGCACATCGTGTTTTTCCCAAGGTAATCATTGACCATCAAACTCAATAGACACGTGCATTTGTAAAACATCTTATTAATTTATTCTCAACATTGAATTTAATACTTGGTGACCGCCATAAAGCATAAGCTATCGAGGAAAAAGATTAACCCCTCACTTTTAAAGGGAGCATTTCTTTTACCCAAACGATTCTACCGGTATACCATACAATCTATAACCCATAACCTATACACCACACTATAGCGATCTTCCGAATGTCGAGTCTCACATTTAACTGTATTAACGACGTCGATTCTCGACTCAAAAATCGACTTTTAAAAAGTCGATTCGTGTGATATACATATAAAAATTAGAATAAGGTGTAGCGATAGAATCATTGGGAGGAAAATAAAGACCCCTTTTTTAGAAACTAATAACACGTATAAGAGCACCTGCAATAAATATCCTAAAACCAAGTAAATCCGTAAAATAAATATCACTAAAAAAAAAAAATTAAACCACCCGGAATAGATTAAATATTCAGAATTGTAAAACATAGTACTTCAAATTCTACACTAGTACATGTTAAAGATTCCGAGGTATTTCACACTGAAATAAAATACTCAAATAAAAAAAATAAAAACACCTTTAATGGGCACCATTATGTTTTCACCATGACACCATACCGAAAACACTCGACCGACGTGAAAGTCGATTCTCAGCTTTAGAATCCCACTTTCACCTCAATTTGTGGAAAATCGATTCTCAGCTCTAGAATCGAATCGACTGTAAGAAAAATAAAAAATTGATCGTCACTTTGGCGCTACAATGGTAGATTCGGTGTAGTACAAAAAAAAAAATAAAAAAAATAAAAAAAAAAAAACAAAAAACACAAGTGTATCCATACTTATATCTATCCTCTTACAAAACCAAATGCAGACAGAGAATATTATTTTTGTGATCAGAGAAGAATACTACACCGGCGCTGCTTTTTTTCTTTTCTTTTTTTCTTTCCCTCCCTCTTTGCAGTGAAAAAGGCGGTGAAATGCATCAGAATCATCTGTCGCTTTTACGTGCCAAGATCATAATGCAAACCGATGCAACCAACTGATTCCGTCGCCTTCTTGAAATTTCTGGTTCTTAGCGGTTAAAACACGGTTCATTTTTCATCATCTTCTGAATACTTAGAGGCAGAATCATAAGAAAGTCTTTCCTCCAGGTTTTCCACCAAATTTTGATATTCAATAAATGCAGGATGTGACTATATTATAGAACAAGAATAAAACCCACTGTCAGCCCACAAACTGACATTATTTGATGACTTAAATCAACATATATATATATTAGTTATCATACCTGTAAGGTCAATCTATAAGCTGTCCATAATCTCAAATCATGTTGGAACAAATCAAAAAGAACCTGTGGTAGAAATTCAAAGTTGAGTGTACATAAAACAACAAAGGGACAAAGACGATTTTGGTCCTTTTTATTTCACGACTTTTACACTTTTTTCCCTTTTGTCATGTGATGGATAATACGAGAATAACATAAAAGTGACGGATAAAACGAGACAGAAGGGTAGTAGAAGGAAAAGAGAGAATGTTTGTTTAACCTCGGATCGCCGCAAAAGTGTGGCCAAGACAACTATCCACTCTTTGAATTTGACGGAGCACATATGTGCCAGCAAGAATTCGGCATCCAACCGGCTTTGTAATGTATCCATTTGAAGCTAGAATCAACGAAACAATCAGGTCAATACAGGTGTCCTCCCCCAAAAAGAAAAGAAAAAAAACGAGATAAAAAACCTGACCTTGTAAGACCTTCACAGACGGAGGATGGCCCGTTTGGACTGCTAAAATGGAATGAAACGGAATGAAATGAACTCGATTCCATTCTTGCGCTTGGTACGCGATAGAAAGAAGTTGAATGAAATTGACGCAATAGAATGAGGCAAGTGGTGGTGGTGAGGTGAGTGGGGGCGATGGGTGTACGTGGTGGTGGTAGGGTGTGATGGCGGTGGCGGTGGGACGGTGGTAAGGTGTGTGGTGGCATGCGGTAGTGCAGTGTATTGCGACGGGTGGTGGGGTAGGCAGTGGCGTGTGGTGATGGGTTGGATGGATGTGCTGGGTGGTCGTGGACTGGGCCGTGGGGTAGGATGTGGCAAGTGGTGATGAGCTGGGCAATGGGTGGACGTGGGTGGTAGGATGTGACGGAAGTGTTAGGGAGGGCAGTGGTGGGGTGGCCATTGAGTGGATAATTACGGGTGATCGTGGTAGGGGGTGGTAATGGGTGGAGTGGGTAGAGGTGGTTTTTATAGACTACTGGAATTCCTTCGCTTCGTATCCAAACACGTCAAAATGATGGAATGGAATGACAATACCATTCAATCCCATTCCAACAATCCAAACGACATAATTTCACACTTTAAAAACAAACAACCCATGTCATTACCTTCTGCCCAATCAATTCGAGGCCTGAAGAAAAATTATCCAACCGAGCACATCCATATCTTTCTCGTTGAAGAAAATCCTGAAAAAAAAAAAACCAAGCTTCAATCATACCTGATCCTACAACGACAGGAAATATGTATGCGGAATAAAAAGTTCGAAGACTAACCACTATATCAAACTGCGTGCCTTTGACGAACGCAACAAGCTTTGAAAGCTCTTTGCCTGACATCAAGTAGCTGGCATGGCTTTCTAGAATGTTCTTGACAGATGCAACATGAGCATTTTGTTCTTTAAATGAATTGCTGCTTCCATTTAGTTGGGTATTTAGAGCAAGCAAGACTTGTATTAGTTTATATCGAAGAAAGACATAACAACCTCAATTCTTTGAAGGGAATCCATGTCCAGAATAGGGGTGTAAACGATCTGAGTCACCCATGAGCAAATCAATACTCGGCTCACAAAATGCTTGCTCAAATACGATTTAACCGAATTCGAGCACTTAAAGCTTGAGCCGAGCATTGTCGAGCATTATTATATTATATTAAAAATATTTACTTTTGCATTATCATCTTATGCTAAAGATTTATATTCTTTTGTATTTGTTAATAAGCCAAACTCAAACACTTTAATGTTTTGTAAGTTGCTCGAGTTTGAAAGTGCTCAAAATTTTGTCAAGCATAATTGAGCCAAACTCAAGCACAATTAAAACTTAATCAAACCAATCCCAAGCAATTTTTTCCCTGCTTGGACGAACCCAAGCCTAGTTTAGGCATTGCCATTTTGAAAGGTTGCTTGACATGATAAGTAAATGTTTGATTTGGCTCGGATCGTTTACACCCCGAAGTCTAGGATCAACTTCGAAAAGATTGATTGTGTGTGGGGTACCCCACAAGGGTAAGTTTGGTGTGATGCTACTAAAAGGTTGCGCATATAAATATACCTCTTTAAGTCGGAATGCTGCCTTCTATAACTAGAAGGAAAATTAAGAAAACCCAGGAATCTAGGTGAGAGCTTCTCGTCACTTTCGGTGTTTGAAGGTTCGTAGTCTCTACCAGATCTAAGAAGAAACCTCACCTGAGACGAAAATTATGCCAAATATTAACTAGACGGATCAGTATATAAGTACAATCAGTTAATCAGAAACGAAGAAATCGAGAAAAAGTCATACCAGCTCCCCAGCAAGCTCATACAAAGACTCGTCTAGTGTTGCCTGTCAAGCATGAAAATTCCTCGTGAAAAAATAATTGAATGCAGATGATGAAAGTAATAAAGAAAAAGGCAGTATGTTATAGTATGGATAAAGAGATAAAAACAATTTTAATCCCTTTTTATTTCACGATTTTTGCACTTTTATCCCAGTGTTTTATCTTGACACTTTTACCCCTCTTCTATGTATTTTGTTTTACATTTTTAGTCCAAAGTGCCATGTGTCAAAAAACCAGCATCAAAGGTATGAAATGCTTTGACCAATAGAAACTTGACACGCGGCAAAAATGGACCAAAAAAGTAAAAAAAAATAAATCATAAATAACGGGTGGGGTGAAAGTGTCAAAATGAAACACTCAGGCTTGCTCTTCCACTGTTTCTATAGAGATGTTTGATCATCCTTGCACAGATTCATTGAGAAGGAAAGTGTTAAAAGTGCAAAAATTATTTTATCAGAAGACAACCTGCAACAGCCGTAACGCAGAGTATTGACTGACAGCTACACCCTCAAGTTTTGCAATAACCTGAACAATGGGCACAAATAGAATAAGAACATATCACAATAACAGGAAGCGATCATGCCATATAACACGTATTATCATACCGACTTGACTCTCCATCGAATATCAGTAAAAAGGGATATATTAAAAAGTTGACTACAAATTCGGTTTTGTAAATCCGTCTTGACAATATTCATTGCAGAGAAACATCTTTCCACGCTTCTTGTTGCTACCAAAAAATCAACGCTAACTTCAAAAGCCGATACACCAATGAATACTACAAGTATTATTTGTTTGGACTAGTAATTTGGATTGATTACAAAGCCCATTCAATTATTTGAATCTGTCATTTGTCTGCCCTATGTCTGAATTTTTGAATTAAATAATGATGAAGATGACTTGTGATACAATTTTTTTTCCAGTGGGGTCATGGACCCCATTGTTCATAAGATGCGTACGACACCGGTTGCCCTCATACCCCCTCCCCCCCTTCCCCCCCCAAAAAAAAAGAGAAGACTTCACTCGCAGTCATTTTTCACGAAATTTGATCTTGAAAAAGTAAACAATGTTTATGGCAACGACAAAACCAAAAAAAGGACCTTCCACTACAGTGCTAATGACCTAGAAACTGTTTGGATTGAAGAAAAGGGATAAAAAGAAAAGAGAAGATGATGAAAGAAAATAAAGGAAATGAGATGGAAACATTGTGAAGTCTATTTAGGGTGTTTGGATTGAACTGAACAGAAATGAGAGGAAAATGAAAGATTGTGAAGTATATTTTACTAAAAATAATCGTTTCCTTCCATTTCCCACCGATTTAGGAGGGAAAACAGGTTGTCGAAATTGTATTGGACCTTTTCCTTTGGTTTCCTCTCTTCTCCTTTCTCTTTCTTCGTCCAAGTTTACCAAACATCTAAAATCATATCCCTCAAAATCCCTTCTTTTCTTTTCCCCTAGTTTCTCTCAATCCAAACAGGGGCTTAAAATGTACACCAACTTTTTTATATTCAACTTACAAGTATATAGCAAGCTGCAGTGCGATACCATCTCCGCTGGAAGCATTCCTCGAACAATCTAAAAAGTCAAACAATCATTTACCTTAAGAGAATCCCACAACCAAAAAAATGAAGGTAAAATGACGTACTCTGTGGATCTACCAGCAGCAGAGAATAAATCCGCCCAGTGACGACCATCGGTTTTTCTGGCAACACTAACAACCACATCAAAATACTCCGGAAAATTCCTTATTAGCTCACACGTCTTCTCTAAAAGGGAAGTGCTGTTCAAATTATCGGGACCAGATGGCTGATTCTTGCTTGGATTTTGCCTGCAGAGCACAATAGTCCAATAATGCAAGGCTAAAAGCATATGGAGATTAACAACTATTGGAACAGCACAAAAGATGAATATCATATGTTCCGAAAAAAAATATAAAAAGATTATATTATCATAATAAGATATATGTGATCTTTTAAGAAAATTTCAGTTGAAACACAAGTCAGGACAATTCGATCCGTAAATAGCATGTCATAGTCAAGAGGCAAATCTCGCACAGCAGAGGAGTTCCCATTTACATAATAACCTATAACAGCACTGATTTTTTTTACCCTTTGAGAAAATAATTAGATCAAAGTTTAAACTAATCATAAAGCAGACTGTTTCAAACATGCAATTCTTTTGACTCAAACAGAGTGTCCGTTGTTGGATCTAAGCCTCATACGAGTTCATATATACTTCAAGCCTCGTCTCTACGAATACATTTACTAGCATCCTTCACCATCAAAATACACCCATTTCTCACTGAACAATGATAAAACATGTTTGATTTAAGACCAAGGAATACGTAACACAAAAAATCTAAATTCAATCATTCTCTCACAATGGATAAAACCAACACTCGAAGCATCAAATTTAGGAGAAATTACCAGGATATTTCAGCTTCAAACACGGTGAAAAGAAGCCACTCTAGGCAATGAGAGAAATGAGGCTTCTCAGTTGACAATTGTGCCAGCCGTAAAGCCTCTACACGCTTGTTCCGCTGCCAATGACACAATAAATGGTTTTCTCAAAAAAGAACATGAGATGAAAATATAGCAGCGATATTCTTCTTTTAACTACACCCTTGCCTAGAAAGAATGAGTGTTGTAGTTATTAAAGGGGCACCTCTTTTACAACCTCGAGGCGATTAAAAAGAGAATACATGAAAAGAAATGGAGAGTACACATTTAAGCCCTTTAAAATGCTTCCTCCCAATTGGGATCTGCTCGAGGCAAACATAATCTCTGATCACAGACATGATACAAATGGGGTCAACAAATAACTAAAACTCTTCTCTCAGTGAAATTCCGTATGTAGGACCTACTGCTTTCTTTGAATATTGCATCACCACTGATCTAACAGATTTAAACATCTATCAAAGATTATAACGCACGACTAGGATCCTCCAATAATAACAAGTGATGACAAGACATGGCAAATAATGTGTGCGTACACTAAATGCATAGCTTTCCTACCAAGGGAAAATTTACAGATTCTAAGGAAACCATGCGGGGCCTAAAAAATCTGTGCTTCCTTTCAAGTTTCATCCATTCATATTTGTTAGATGAGTAGTAAAGTTTTGGGGAGATTCAACATCAAAACCTAAAGTGAATTCAACCCAAGATTGGTCCTATCCAGAAAGTAACTAAACCAATGCCCTTCCTTTAGGTTCAAGTCTTCAAGATGGATGTGTTACTACAACACCTTAAAAAATGATTTGTACCTGAAGAAGATGCCTCAGTAGGCAATGCAATATGGTTTGAGCTTGAGGGGTTGGCTCAAAATACGGGAACTCTGTGCACGCTGAAAATGACATTCTCTGGGAAACACCAACAACAACGCCGGTGCTAGGAAGTAAACCCAACGGATACACCTCCCGATCGAACTCCAATTCAGGATCCAACTAACAATGCATACGACAGATGATTCAATACAAAATCCATCAGAAAACAGGAAGTACATCTCAGAAAGAAGAAAGATAAAAATAACTCAGAAAAGAATGTTGTGACTCATTCATAGGTATGACTTCGTAATTTCACATTGTTGACTTGTTCAGAAAAGAAAATTGTATAATTCAAAGACCATCAGACATATCATCCAGTGAGGAAATAAAAAACACAGGAAGAAAGTCACAAAACCAATTCAAGTCACTAGACAATATCACATTAAAAAAGCTTGCACTATTATTTTTTTGCAAAACAATACTATGCCCAGTATATTGGTACAATTTATAAACTAGTGAGACCCCAAAATGGAACTTTATTGTAATAAAAACACAAGAAAATTAGTGATTATCAAATAAATAAGGGAATAGTCAATTGATTTAAATCACCCTGTTTTGTCCAGACATTAAATGACAGCCTTGAAATTATGGCTGGTGCAGATAAAAAGGTTAACATTGGCACATTGGTGTCTTAACAAGAGGCAACAATCCTACTCATTCGGCCATTGGTACCAAAACACTGCCCAATTTCAACTCTTAAGTCATTCATTAAAAACAGGCACAATTTTGAGGTCAATTTATCTGAGATAGATGTGAAAAAAAACATAAAATGCACAACAAAGTACGACATATTAGCTAAATTATCAAGTCAGATAATTTCCGATGTCCTACAACTTTTAAATATATAAAGAAAGAAGGGTGCGCACAATTACAACACATTAGTCACCAAAGAAAAGTAAAATGCTAATGGATTGAGCATGAAAATTCTCAAACATGTGTACCTGCAAGAAATCCTCCTGTTTAAAAGGTTCCACACCTGGAGATGGATACCAAACCTGTAATGATGCACAATCTTTAAAATCAAAACAAAGAAGTCCGCCAAAGGACTCCAAATACTACTGAAAGCTTGCCTGCATCCCCTTGTGGCCATAATCCAACCATGAAACTTCCTCAATTAAACTTGTTTTTTCCTCTTTCTGACCACAGGTCACCCAGAATAATTCTACAGAGTCTGTGAGCTCTCTTTCCCGGCCGTCATCCAAATCAAGCAATGAGAGCTCGCCATTTGTCCTCAAAATTAAACATCTGAAATCACATGGAAACATTCAAGGTCTTGCAAGTACAAATCTGGAAATTCACTCAATCCTCCAGATAGACAACACATACCGAGACGGTTCTCTGGCTAACATATCTGGTGAAGAAGAAACATCCTCTCCCAACGCAGATTCCACAGGATGTTGGTCCGGGATAAAACGCATAGCAGCAGGGTGGCTCTTTGCTGTCATAATTGACAGTTCTCGTACTGTAGAAAGCTGTTTGTCATTTTATCACTTATATATGGATGAAGAGCAATTTTACGACAATATTCATTTCAAAATAAACTCTCTGGCGCAGATCAATAACCAGGAGCCTTCTGAGTGTTTCTGACCTAATATCATGAAGAGAATAAAGTGGTATACTTGAAAAAAAAAATCTTTACCTGTAACTCTGGATTACTAGTGGGTGTCAGTTCACCAGATAATTTCACGTGGAAAATATGGACATCAAATGGCCGATATGTTATGAGTAAATAATCCTGATAAACATCCATGACCACTGGCTTTGTAAGCAAAGGCTTCCGACAGAGTAACGAACTTTGGTCAAGGTGATATCTTGGATAGAACAGCAGTTCATACCTGATATCATAATGTGTTAAACAGCATAGAGTTGTATTTATTGGACCTATAAATATTAACTTGCACTAGCACTTCCTCCCAAAATAATCGCTCTATGATCAGTGACCTAATTTTGGAAATGCTGACAAAAGAAATAAAGAAGAACCCGAACAATAACAAGGTCTCCCATTGAAACTCACGTGTTTGATGACTCGATGTAGTTGCAAACCACCACAATTTTTCCCAGCCATAACAAGCCTCTGCACTGAATCTTCTGTTCCTGAGTAACATCTCCGAAGACTCGCCACTTTTTAAGTCTTATGTCATATAAAATTAAACCATGAAGCCCAGCAACTGCTAAGTATGTCCCATCTTTGCTGGCAGCCACATGTGAAACAGGCCAGTTTTGTGACATATAAGAAACCTATTAATAACATAAAAGTAAAATTAGAACTAACAATAAGGGTGTTACCGACGAAATAAAAAATCATATTATTTGAAGCACGGATTTTGCATCAAGATGTAAACCTAACTGGAAGATTGAGATGCATGATTTTAAGTTCATCAGTATCTTCAGACTGTACAAGGAGCAACCGATCTTCACCATAAATAACTTGGCGAGCATAAGTTGTACCAGACACTCCACGGTTAAGACAGCATTTGCCGAATGAAAATGAAAGAATCCTTTCTGAAGATCTTTCCTCAACAGCATAAAGCCTATAACCAAACTCATCCCAGTGTATAAATGAGGCTCCTCCCATCATCGGCTCATATTTGAATTCCTGGTTCGGCTTACTTACTGGAGATGATACTGAGCTTAATCCAATTTGACGAATTGTACTCATCAAGCGGCAGCCAGAGACAGACCAAACTGTCAGACCTCTTAGCTTCCACCCAACTGCAAAAGCAGAATTATCAGGAGTCCAAGAAATACAATTGACAGGTCCAGTGTAATCAGCCGTATATCTGCCAGGAAGAAATAAGAAAAAAATATGAAAACTAAGAATTACGTCAATATATGTACCCTGTGAAAATTTAAAGCTCTTAACAGAAGACCACTAAGTGGGTCATTAACACTCCTGTCATCATTCCATAGCACAAACCCTCATAGTTGGGAAATCTTCCCAGACCATTCTAATTGTACTACTACACGTGATGATATTTTCCACCTCAAGAAATGGAATCAATTGCAAAATCAATGGTCCTATCTCTAATAGAAAATAAAAGTTAACGGACCTCTCCTTAGACTAATGGTATCATTGAGAGACTTTAGAGAACAACTCAAATACAGCCTTGGCACTACACATTAAAGGATCCAAAAAAACACATAGTACAATGCTAATTGACACTTACCCCCAATCATATAGGGATACAGAGCGTATGAGGGAAGCAGAGTTCACTAAGTCATATAACTCAATTACACCTCTCTTAGTACCGACAGCAAGAATCTGCTGATCAGAAGCAACAGCGGTGCAAACAGCATCACCACAATCCACCTTCCTCTCAACTTTAATATCATCTGCCAGCTTTAGCCCTTTCTTGCTTACAGCACATAAAATAATTTGTCCATCGGAATATAGAACAGAAAGTAGCTTCAATTGCAGGGAAAACTCCAGCTGAACTACAGCAGATCTTTTAGGTACCCCATTGGAAGGAACACCATTTTCCATAACATGAGACCGTCTATTAGCATCATTTCCATCTTGAAGTGGAAAATCAAGAAAAAAGGCTCCAAGAAACTGCATCAGTTGACAACAACTAATATGTTTGATATATTTCTAGTTCCAAAAAAAAAAATTGGAATTGGACATAAATACGTAGGAACTCTTAACAAATCAAATCAAAACAAAAATTGAAGTATTACTTTAATTATTATTTTTTTAGCTAACTTAGCTTTACCTCCCCTTTCCACGAAATGCTGTATATTGATCCATCAGAAAGTCCAACCAGCATATGTTTACTATCACAAATAACATTGCTCCTGAAGAACACAGACACAAAAACTGGAATCAAACTCTGCCGGACTAGACATAAAAATCTACAACACTGTCTCTTTTGGCCCAAAAACATAAATAAATAAAATAAAACTAACTATTCTTTTCAGATGGCACTTTATTTAGAATTTAAAATTATTACTCAGAATCAATTGTCGATTAGAAGAAGCCCGGAACAGAGGGCATAACACAATATACCAAAAATCTCACTGTTTCTTGCTAAATTATGTAAGCCTAACATTCAGAAGAGTGAGACACTCATTGCTGGTGTGAGGTTCCAAGTAGAATGGACCCGGGGTGCCTCACTCGGTAAGATTCATCTGTAATATCTTGGAGTTCCACCTATATCAGCTATATTATATCTACACAAATGTGCCGCCTTATCGACAGAATCAGAAAAAGGTACCATTATTTGTCTTCTTCAAAGCTTACCAACGATGGAACCAAGGGAAACTTCAAGTAATTAAATCAGTTGTAGCCAGCATTCACAGCTGCTAGGCTAGAATATTATTGTTACCCAAGGGTGAGGTCAGAGTGGTGGAGAAATTGATTTAGGAATTCCTAATGTGTTCCTACTAGAAAGCTAATTCCAAATGGACCATGGCATTTAGTCCTAAAATGAAAACGGGCAATGGACTTAAAACCTAAGGTCAAACACATAATGGTTATGTTACATTTGTAATGAAGATTACAAAAGGAGTAATTGTGTGTTAGGTGGGGGCATAATGTAAATCTACAGGGTAAATCTCTTTGACGCGTGAGGCAAGGACTGAAGACTCTTAGATGAGGGAGAATATATTACATATCGGAAACAATAAAAGGGATATCGGCAGTGAAAAGTTTTTCCCTTTTGATTTGATCGTCGGCATCATTGTTGTGATTTTGGCTCATTAATCCAGTGACAGGTTCCAAAGGATATCAAGAAAAGCATGCAAGCCCCGATGTCAGAGGTAATCAAGCACGGTGGATGGGGTGGCATCAAGGCAGAGGTTCGGATGGTGACTTGGGAAGGCGTTTGTCAATAGCTGTTCCAAAGTTACATTAAGTACACGCAAAATGAGGATTATTGGTTTGGATAACAAAATTCAATAACACAACACCACTCTGCACCCAACTCATTGGCATAAGAGGTATATGCTCATTTGGCATAAGAGGTACATACTAAAACTGGTTGTCATAGTGTGATTTGCGTGTTAAAACAGACTAGTGATACCGGGGACGCTCAGCAAAAAATTAAACGGAACTTCCCAAAATTCTAAATTTATACAATATCAGAGAAATTAAGAACTTACAATTTAATATCTTTGTCTGTAAAAGGGACCTGCTCGCTGTGGAGTAAAGAAATGCTACCAAGAGATAAGCCTGTAGGCTGCTTTCCTCCAACGTGTATCTTCTTTCCAGTGAACTGAACCTTATAGATATGAATATACAAGGAATATGTCTGCACGGATACCCCAAAAAAAGCAACCGACTTTAACATGCAAAGCCTTTGCAAAGGAAAACTACTTGAACTCAAACCTACGGGTAGTTCAACTATATTCCTTAAGTTATTCTTCCAGTCAAATTACAGACACTCCCACTACCCAACAGTCCCAACCCCATCAAGAAACCCATCACGTTTCATTTCTATCTAGACCAACCTGTAAAACCAGGGGAGGCGTGACATTGAACACATGTGGGGCAGCTGGCCCGCTAAAAGAATCATGCTATAGAAAAAATAAACACACACACACACTGTGTGTGTGTGTATATATATATATATATATATTTGAGGTTGACCCGCTAATTTTATATATCGATCGACTATTTTATGTATTGAACTGTCATATAATTTTATATACTGATCAACTGTTTTCTGTATTGAACTATCATGCACTCCGTACAAGCCAAAGTTCAAAAGACAAAAAGTCCCACAAACAATGTAAAAGGGAGTCAACAATGTGAAATACTATTACTAATCCAATGCAGTAAACGTGTATAAAAGGATGATTAGAAATGGGGAAAAAAATAAAGGGCAGATACAATATAACAATGGACTTACAATAACAGCAATCAATTTAGTGTCCGGGCTCCAAACAGCACGCAAATTCTCGCCTTCTTTACGTACAGAATCCGAATCTCTTTTAAACTTAGCTAATCTCACCCTATGCTGTAATACATTGCATACATTCAGCTAAATAAAACACTCCAAAAAACTAAAACGAAGCTGCAAAACCGGTTCCATACAATACACTACCTGAGTAGAAGACCAAAGCTCAATATGAGATGGAGAAACAACAAGCAGCAAACGATTAATCACTTTGAGGTAAACAATCTGGTCGGATGAAGTGGGTCCCAGTCCTGATTCTAACGGGATCACCTGCGGCCAGCCGTATGCCATATACATCTTCGATCAATTTTGGATAAAGAAAACAATCAAAAAAGGTGAATTGAGCTATCAATTATTGAAATCGATTCATAGAAATTGGGGAATTAGGGTTTATGGGGAAGAATTAGAGATCTCGATGTCCCAATTTTTCGCCGGGGAATTTGTTCTCCTCCTTGAAGATGAACTGAGAAGAACACTGCTCCAACACAGTGAGATCCATTGCGAATTTTCTTTCTATTTTCCCTTCAGGTGTTACTATTTATGTTCTATTATTATTTCTCTTTATTCGAAAAATCTAACTTTTTTTTAATGAAAAATCTAACATTTTGGTTCGGTTAATAAATTTTATTATCAATTAGGTTTCAGTTTGTAATAATAATATATAGAAATCAAAATTTCCATCTCTTTACGGTCAACCACGCTATGATATATTTGGAATGTGTATTATGTGTTGTGTGCATGCATGACTTTAGGATAACATCGCTCCCTATCTTCGAGCGTGTTGTTGAGGTTGTCATTTATACTCGATGGAGTATATGGAGGCGCTTCAGGTCCTCCCTAATAGCTCGAGTTATGCCACATTGGCCATTTGCCTGGGTGTGGCCCCTCTAGGAACTTACAATGCTTGATAGAGTGTATTGAGGCGCTTCGGACCCTCCCTACTAGCTCGAGTTGTGCCACATTGGCCGAGTGCCTGGATGGGGCCTCTTTGATGAGCTTTTTATGTTTATCACATATACGGCTTCAACAAAAGGATTGGGCGCTATTGGGGTGATCATTCGAACGGATGATGGTAATGTCATGGGTGATATTACGCAACAAATATGTTGTTTTCTAGATGCATAGGTTCTTAAACTTCTTGCAATTCTTCAAGGTCTTTACGTGGGATCCGTAACGTGATAACGGAGACCGACTCCATGGCATGTGTTCAACGTCTTCAGCATCATAGGGACGATATTTTGTCGCTCGGTTGTGGATGGCTTAAGTATTGTTAGGGGTTTCATATTGTATTCGTTTTTTTTTTTTTGTTAAGCGTAGCAGTAATAAACCGGCGCATTTACTTGCAAATGCAGGTTTGGCTGCTACTGGTTTAGTTTCTTCCCTCCGATTTGCTTTGTTTAGCTGATTTGGCACACTAAACGATCTTGGTCCCTCAAAGAAAGAAACTTTCAAATTATTCATAATCAAATTGATCCTTACCAGAACCGTACATAATTGCATTTAAATGTGTAACCAAAACGTTAATAACCAATATTTCATAATTGTTTATAGAAAACCATTTGTAATTGAACCGAGTAAAATATTTAATTTTATGGTTTTCCAACAAAAAAAAAAATAAAAAAAAATTTATTTGACAAACAAAACCACATTTTAGAACTAACTTTATTCTCTTGAATTAACGAATACGGTTTCTATCGGCATCACGAATTTATTATTGGCACCCTTTTTTATATTATTTTTCATTTACTTGACCACTACCCCTAAATGACTTTTCGGCACCGCGATACGCGCGTCAGTGCCACTGACGTTGTGTTTCACTTACAACATCGGTAGGTCTGACGTTTTACATCAATGAAACATTTATAACCGTAATATCACTGCCAGTGACGTTGATATTGAAAACCAACGTCAGTGACACAGATTTTGTGTTGGATAAAAATAATAAAAATATTATGGTGGTGTCAAAAGTAATTTTAAAGGTGTCAAAGGATGGCAATAGAAGGTGCCAATAGAAGCCGCCTAAATGAATTTTGGTGGCCCTTGAAGATGGCTATGAGGCGATTCTTGTTGATGCTGAAGAGTAGTCTACTCTCACCTCTCGGCCCGTAATATTTTGATTTTTTAGAGGTCAAATGTTCGCGTTCGACCTCTAAAACGTCAGAACATAAGCCTGATATGTGGTGCCTTTTGTTTTCTTTTCTTCTTACTAAGTTACTGTACATTACATATGTTGTTAAGCCTGACTGTTGTTCTGCTGATGATTTATGTAGGTTACTGAATTCTGAAACATTTTCTTGTGATTTTCGAGAACCTGAATTTTTAACGCATTTTTTATATTTTAGATAGATATCCTTAACAACTGCGTATATTTTGACGCGCCCAAATGAGTAAGAAATGATTATAACATTTCATTTCATTGTTGTTTTTGCAGAGGAAGGTGATACTAAAATATACTCACAAGTATAGACTTGGACAATGAACGAGACGAGCCGACGCTGTGAAATCTTAATTAATGAGGGATACAACAACCTTCTAGATCAATCTCTATTGTAGCTTCTTTCCCAACATTTTATTTCAAAATTGATTGACTGTATCTGCTTTATGTTGAAATGCTGGAAGTTTAGATTAATACAGTTACTATTAAGACTTGTACCAATAGTACTTGAATTATTATCGGATAAGTTCGTACAGCGTAAAACTAAACGAGAGGCAAGAAAATCGTAAAACGAAAAGAGGCACAAAAAAAAAAAAAAAAAAAAAAAAAACATGCAGTGTTAAACGCAAAAAAAAAAAAAAAAAAAAAAAAGAACCATGCAGCTCAAACTAAACAAGAGGCAACAAAATCGTAAAACTAAACGGCAAAAAAACACACCGTACAGCGTAAAACAAACAAGAGGCATAAAGAAAAAATGGCCCATGCAGGTCTCGAACCTGCGACCTTCGCGTTATTAGCACGACGCTCTAACCAACTGAGCTAATGGGCCTATATGACTACTTTACAATCATCAAATATGTATTTGTAAGAGATCTCATGTTTTTTCACCACACCTAACCCGAAACCAAGAATGCCAAAAACCGAATGCTTGGTTTGGAGTCAAGGTACCAGCAAGAAGGTAAAACAGTTCTCCCTGTTTGACTTGTCAAGTTCACAAACTACATTTATTTTTTGAACACTGGCTCGGCTCACACAGTGTGTTGTTTAATCGTGCACATATTAAATGACTGCTCCAAACCTTTAATTACCTTTATGGATGTGGATGACCTACTCTGTAAAATGGAATACAAACAATTTCCTATCATCTGCTATGAATGTGGCACTATGGGGCACAAAAAAAAAAATTGCCCACTTCTACACAAAATGCAAAATGATCTTAGTTCCAAGGAAGATGTAATGGTGGGAATGTTGTCTCTAAGGAACCTTGGACCTCCTCTTATGGTCTTTGGATACAATAAGAAGAAGAGACCCATATCTCTATGGCTCGTTTGTTACGCATGAATGGAATGGAATGGAATAAAATGACAGGAATAGAATAGAATGGAATAAAATAATTGATTTCATTCCCGCGTTTGTTATGTAAGATAATAGAATATCGCCATTCAATTCCAACGTTTGTCATGGTATAGTAGAATGAAAATTTACCATTCCTTTGTTTAGAAAAATAGAAGGTTTGATGGAAATAAATTTAAATTTCAATGTTTTTTTTATAATAAAATCTCCAATTATGTATGTCGCAGGAATAGGATGGAATGAAATGATTTTTCCAGTGTTTGTGTATGATTATAAGGTAACGGAATAGAATGAAATTTTGTTCCAACGGAATGAAAACAGTCCATTTTCATTACCTCAGAAAATGTACGGAATGAGATGGAATGGAATGAAAATTGACAAAACACGTGGGTGGTGTGTCTGAGCGAGGTGGGGAGGGTGGTGGTTGGGGTAGGGTGGGTAGGTGTGGGGGTGATTTTTTTTTTTTTTTTTAAAAACCTTGCAGATTATTTTCCCCTCATCACATGCCATTATATTCGAAAGGTCAATATCCACAAAAAATAAAGATCGTAAAATTTGTCATTAGCCAACATAGTACATCAAATATCATAATTCTACTGGACATCAACCATTATACATCTTTTTACATTACATTCAAAATTACATTTCATTGAAAAATATATCACGTTATACATCATTGCATTACATAATTACATTCCGTTGGAAACATAACCACCTTATCGTACCACAATATACACCATGTGCCGAACAAAACTATTTTCACTTGCTATGCTTAGAACTAGCCTAACCAAAAATAAAACATAGTGCAAATTACCAAGCAAAATAACTACCATCACAAAAAATTATGTAACATAAGGTGACATATTGACATGTGTCTATGATGGGTGGCTTATGTTCCACATCTCCTGAGCGATTTGGTCACGCCTATCAGTCCATTGCTGTGAAGGTTCGACTTGATTGATTATATCATCTTGATCATCCACTTGACCATCTAAAAATGCATCCACTTCATCTATGGGCATTTCCCTCCTGATGAGGTTGTGAAGAAGACAACATGCATTAATAATACGGCTGTGGACACACAGAAAAAAGAGGAATGCAATGTAAGAAGTTAAACACACAGCAATGCAATCTAATATGAAGAATGTTTAAACTCACATAAAATGCAAATAGACTAAAGAATGCTTAAAACTGAACAACTTTATGCATGCATAGACCCGAAGTTATGTGAAAGAGATATCAAAACAAACTAACTTGAATTAACTGAAGTGCACAAATACAGTGGTAGAAACACACACATCATTGTATTCCTGTCTTCTTACACAACTACTCGTGTACATTTTATAAAGACACATTATTGATAACACATTCATTCCCAAATGGAGTCACAAGCACAGAATTAAAACAAAACACAAACAAAGTTGAACTAAATCGGGCCCTATTGTTACGGTCTCACCTTAAGGTAATATATTGTATGCATTTCTTTCTACACTATCTTTTTTTTTCCAGACTCATCTTCATTTTGTCAATAATATATATATATATATATATATATATATATATATATATATATCATAGCAAGATCAAGCAGAACAAGATGTTCATCAGACTTTGCTATTGTGAACAAATTTTTGCTATTTTTCTGGTCTCCAAAAGTATAGCTGATCATAATATTCTCTATCATTTCCTTCTTATTTTTGTATAATGAATAATTAAGCTTATCAAGACAATAATAACCTAGAATTCCCAGCAAGGAAGGAACCCATACAAACTACGATGCTTTCAAATCAATAGGTTCTGAGGTTCAACTTCAAGGTTTTCCAATGCATCTCTTCAAAGAACAATATAAGTTGATCTAATCCATGATAATCAGTGAGCCTGATAAACCAGTCCATCTCAAACAAAAGCATTATGATCCTATGTTCTGCTTTGATCAAAAAGCTAAAAAGAAGCTCTTTACATCTAATGGCAATACTGTCAAACATGAAATTACTTGGTACAACTACAAGCTCAAGCAGCTAGCAGAACGCTACCGTAAATCAGTTTCGGTAAGAGGTTTTGAGAATGGGTAGATCTTCATTGATAACCATAGTAGCTGGAGGTCACTCACATTCATTACAAGGCCAGTAAAAAGATGAAAACAAGGTACACACGAACAATATTCACGAATACATAGATACATAACCTCAGTGATCTAAGTAGACTCTTTTGCTAAGGATAGCTAAATTCTAGATATGGATAAATGTGGTAAAATACTTCCAAGAAGGAAATTGTAATATATATATATATATATATATGTATATATATCCAACTAGAACTTCACAACAGAGGATTATGCTTAAAAGCAAAGAGCACATGATATGTACAGTTATGAATTCCTTTTACTCTAGAAGCTCTCTGCATCAATTTTAATCTAAAACAGAACAAGGACCTGTCCCAGAACATATAACCAAACAAGTTGAACTTATCCACTCATAGATTCAGGTTATTACCTTAGATGCAAATACTCAGCAGATTGAATACTTATCAAACATGAAGCATACATTCAAACATGAAGCATACATGAACATAGACTAAACAAACTAACATCAGCCACGTATCGGAAATCAAACAACATAATACAATCAGCATGATTCTAACAAGAATAGAGCCATCCTTATCAAGCTGAATCAATGCTAACCTGAATTATTGTGGTCCGGTTGATTTGGGTTATTCTGGTCCTGCCTTCACTTGGAGTAATAATAGGGTGGGCTTCTCCAACATACAACAAAGAATTGACAGGTTTACTGCAAATGTGGAATGGAGACTTTTGTATCACCAAACAGAGGTAACTCATTTACCCAAAGTCTACTCTGACCACCACCCTGAATTACTTAATACTTGCAATGCTTCCACTCCTTTGAAAAAACACATTTTTTAATGTGAACATATGTGGGTTGCTCATCCTGGATGTGGTGAGATTCAGATAGTTGGGGTAAGGATGGTCTGGACAACATCCAAGCCCTAATTGAAGTTACATAGAAGTTGATTATTTGGAATAAAGATTGTTTTGGCAATATTTTTTTATAAAAAAAAATATTTCTTTTGGCCAGACTTAATGGGATACATATTGCCCTTTTCAAAAATATCGATCTTTATCTCTTTAAACTCCAAGAAGATCTTACTAAAGAATATGATTGTATTCTTTTTTTGAGTAGAATGATTGTATTCTTAAACAAAGAAGATATTTTTTCGTACCAAAAGACCATAGTTATTTGGTTAAAGTTTGGAGACCTAAATACCTTCTTCTTTCACCTATCTACTGTAATTAGAGGAAGGAAGAAATCTATTTCCCAATTGGTTAACAATGATGGGGAATAGATTTCTAACATTTTGGTGATTAAGAATACGGTGAATAGCTTCTGTATAAACCCTTTAGATAATGTTGTTGGTAATGTGCTTTATCCATTCCTGAAGGTGCTTCCTTGTCTATTAGTAATTCTGATTCTCTCATTATGAATATTACCTTTGAAGAGATCACTAATGTTGTTTATAATCTTAAAAGCTTCAACAGTCAGTCCTTATGGCTTTCAAGTTGTGTTTTTGAAACTTTCTGGAAAGATATTGGCATGAAAGTCTCCATTGATTAGTTTGTTGGTCAACTCGTCCCTGCTGAGGTTAATGCTACTTACTTTGCTTTGATCCTCAAAGTCGTTTCCCCCTCCGGGGTTCAATTTAGACCTATATCCCTATGAAAAATTTACACTAAGGTTTTGGCTATGAGAATGAAACCTTTATCGGCTGATTTTATTAGTCCTCTTCAATGTGGGTTCTTTCCCAATAGACATGCTAGAGACAATATTCTTATTGCTCAAGAGATTCTGCATAGATTCAGATACTTTAAGAGCAAAATGTTTATTTTGTGATGAAAATTGGCATGGAAAAAGGCTTATGATAAGGTTATATGGAGGCTGCATAATTTCATGCATGCTTATTTTAAGTTTTTCGATAAGTGGATTCATAATATTATGCAATGTGTCGCCTCTTCTACATTTTCTTTCTTGTGGAAAAATGAATCTCTTCCTCATTTTTCCTCTAAAAGAGACCTTAGATAGAGGGATCCTATCTCCCCTTATCTGTTTGCCATCTATATTGAATATTTGTCTATCCTTATTACTAATGGTGCTCTGAAAAATAACTGCAAAGCCTTTCCAACTTCTAAAAATGGTCCTCAAATCTCCCACCTCATGTTTTCTAATGATATCCTTATTTTTTGTGAAAGCCAACAGAAAGAGTATTAGTAATGATATGAGAGTTCTCAATAACTTTTGTGAGTCTACTGGGCACACTTTTAATTAACCTGGATAAGTCCAAGGTTTACTTTCATGATAATATGGACAAAGACATGGCTAGAGACATTTCCTCTACCACTGGCATGAGTAGAACCTCTTACCTGGGTATGTATGATTTTCTTGTGCAAAGGCAAAAGGTTCAAAACGAACTGCCTGGATGGAAGGAGAAGGTGTTTATCAGAGCTGGAAAGCCCACTTTGATCACTTCTGTTGACGCTCCCCTTTCTGCCTATGTCATGCAAAATGTTTGGATCCCTCAAAGAACTTGTGGTAGCTTGTACATAAATTTATTTGGAACACTATAAATAGCTCGAATGGGACTCATCTTATTAACTAAGACGACCTCTCAAAACCCAAAAGCTTAGGAGGCCTTGGTATCAGGAAAGCTAGGGACAATAACATAGCCCTGCTTGCCAAAATTGGTGCTGACACTACAAGAAAAATACTCTTTTGCTATGGTAGCTTTTGTTGAAATAGTGTCCTAAACCCAATCGGATTGGACCGGATACGACCGAGTCGGATCATTGCTACTATTTCTTTATGTTTATACATATGATAAATGGTTTTTTGTTATTATATATTTGTTCGTTTAATGGACCAATTATGATAATGTATATATGATAACGTCCTTAGTGTCAAACTGTGAAAGAGAAACCATGATAGTGATTATGGTTGATGAGATCTCGACTCACTTTAACCGGTTTGATACATAAATATCTCTAGCCGCATGTGCTATTATATGGGACATTAATAATAACAATACGATTAAACTAGCACTTATTAGATGTCTTCTATCTTGTGAAGATAGGGATAGATCTCATCTATCGAAGTGTATAGACACTTGGACTGTACGTGGACGTGTATTAGAGAATACGTACGTTAGACTGACTCACTTACTTTATTAAGTGTCTCACATATGTGGAGGTTGTGTAACTATCCTAAGACCGGAGTCTTCATGACATCACGGTGTGGATTGTCATGCTTTGACACTATTGAGGTTTCTCCTAGCCATGAGGCGATCATGCGGTAGTGATTGGGTGTGATCCTGAAGCATGCGTAGGATTAATGTTGTTCGGCCGGAAATCGCGTATCTTATGAATATGAATATCTGAAAGGGCCTTCTTATATGGAATGTCTAGCTCTCGTGAATCTTTGCAAAGTTGGCGTAAATGAGTTACTTCGAGAGAGCATGATATCCAGATTATAAGATACGGTCGTTAATGTATTGACACTCGAGATACGACCGTATGAATATTATTACAACGATAGGATTGTATTTACACGGTAACCGTTTCACATGAAAGGTTGTAGTCATAGCACTTGACTCTTTCTTATGATTGGGGGCTGTGGACGTGTTGCTAGACGCTATCCATGATCGTTAGTTATGAGGGGTATTTTAGTAAATGCACTTTGTTCCTATGGCCAACATATTCGGAAACCTATTGGGTCACACACATATGAATAACTAGCCGGAATTAATTTGTGGTTATAGCGATAACCGGATGAGGATTTGTTTATGCCTACTATAAGTGTTACAGTGATAAATTAATATTGTGGTATTTATTTATTATGAATAAATTAATTACAAGATATTAAATTATGTTGATTAATTAAATATATATATTATATGTATGGGTCGAAATATATATATGTATATATGATATACATGGATTTTGTAAATTAATTAATCATAATATTATATTATTGTGTATTAATATTAGATATGAATGTGTGCATCTATGTATATGCGTGTGGGGTGTATATTTGTGATATACATATGTACATGTGTAATATATATCTCGATTTCGCTTCTACGCGACCACTTTCAATTGAACAAATTGCATCTCATATAGATGCAAAATCTATCCACTCGATTTCGCTTCTACGCGAAATCCATTTTATATTTTTTTTAAGAACATATAGATGCAAAATCTATCCACTCCCCGCACAGGTCTTTATCGATACACTCACTCGCCTACCAAGGCTCGCATCGTTACTCTTGCGTAAGCGAGTGTAACGAGTTCTTAAGTTCTTAGAGCTTTTACACGATGTTGCGAGTTATTATAAACCACTCGATGTGAGAGGTACGGAGTAGTTCGAACGAATATATATATATATATATATATATATATATATATATATATATATATATATATATATATGTGTGTGTGTGTGTGTGTGTGTGTGTGTGTGTGTATGTGTATATATATATGTGATATATATATATATATATATATATATATATATATATATACACACACACATATATATATATACATATACACACACACACACACACACACACACACACACACACACACATATATATATATATATATATATATATATATATATATATATATATATATATATATGTGTGTGTGTGTGTGTGTGATATATATATATATATATATATATATATATATATATATATATATGTGTGTGTGTGTGTGTGTGTGTGTGTGTGTGTGTGTGTGTGTGTGTATATATATATATATATATATGTGTGTGTGTGTGTGTGTGTGTGTGTGTATATATATATATATATATATGTGTGTGTGTGTGTATATATATATATATATATATATATATATATATACACACACACACATATATATATACATACACACATATACACACACACACACACATATATATATATATATATATATATATTATTTGTGATAATATAATAAAGATATATTCAATATTAGATATTGACAATATATATCTTGAAAAATATTTAATATAAGATATTAAATATATGAGATATATGATTTTAAGGAAAATCCTTAATAAGATTAAGGAAAGTATTTAATTTTTTAGTGTAACATTTTTCTTTCCCGGGTGGGCTTAGCCCCCCTTAGTCTATTAATAGATCCGCCCTTGGTTCCCGCATAGATTTCCTAAAAACTTTTGCCACACACATATGAAAAGTGTTTTTATATACTTACTTTAGCCACAGTAGCGTGACAAATGAGTCTAACTAAATATATATTAGCCACATTTTTTTGTGTGTGTAGCAAAAGCTAGTGTAGGAAAAAAATATTTTTCTTGTAGCGTGACATTGGGGAATCATGATGGTCTTTGGTCCAAAATGCTATCTAATATTTATTCATGCAATACTGATTTATTTCACTGCAAGATAAACTCAGAGACTCCCCTTCTTGGATAGGAATCATGAAAGATTTTGTTCAGATTAAAGAAGGTTATGGATGGCATATAGAAGATGGTAATAATGTCTCATTATGGTTTGACATCTGGTTGGGGGATTCCACCATTGATTCCAGACTTAATAGTGAGATATGTCTTAGTAATTTAAATCTATGTGTTAATGATATTATTGATAGTGATAGATCCTAGGATATCTCCGGCCTTGCCACTCCCCTTCCAAGACAATGTCAGTTAGTATCCTAACTAGGATAACCTATTACTAGATTTTTTTAATGACTTTGTGTTAAGGGTGAAATTTATGATTTATATGACGTTATTCCCGTAACAATATCCTTGGTATTTTAGTACTTTTTATAGAAAAGTGTTGGTTTTATCGAATTATTGAGTAAACGAGTTTTAAATGTGTTTAAATGCAAAATCGAGATATTTACGTGATTTTATCGGTGTTTTATGTTTATCCGTATGATGTTACATTTTGCATGTTTCTATCATGTTGCTAGGTACGTTTGCATGATGAGTAAGGAGCTTAAACGATGATCACATGAAGATGGAAGAGTTGAAAGATGTTTAAGTGAAGAATCATTGAAGAAACCGGAACCAGGCACTTCATGGGAATTTTGTCCACACTTGTAGGCACTTTCAGGGAAAGTTGTCTTGATGAAAGTTGTAGAGGATTGAAATATCTTTCCAACGCATGTTGAATCACCTCATTCGGAGCCCTATAAGTGAAGTTATGAGCAAAATACTGGAGCTGGGTCCTGGACGGGCGTCCATGATTATGAACGAGCGTCCGGAGCGGTTACTTGTAGCAACCGACTTGATTTTCCTATAAAAACAGCGTGATCTTTACCCTAATGACACATTATTCGAACCCTAAACCCTAGGGGCGCTTGGCTGCGTTTTTCCTTCAGCTTTTCTCTAGTTTTATGCACTTAAACTTCTAGATTAGATTAGATAATTTCATGTACTTTTATTCATCAATTCGAGTTGTCAAGAAGATGCTAAGAGGCTAAATCCTCTTGAACAAGCGTTGTGAAGCCGTCCAATTCAACAGTTGATTTCTAGTTCGTGATTATTTTGTGAGTTCTATTTCAAGTTCGTTTCTTTTATCATGTTTTGTATGTTTTATTGCATGTTTAATCGAAAGATGCTTGCTTTGATGATTGTTTATATGATGAGAGTCGTGTCAACCTTAGATCACCATGATAAAAGATTGGATCTTTGATCTAAATAAAACGAAAGTTATTAGATTGATTTTCTAGATTAGAAATCGAAAGATTTCACGCCTAGGTTAGAAAGACGTAATCTTTAACATCGAAAGATAAAAGATTAGAAAACGAACTTGTCTACGAGAGTAGGAGTTTATGCCTTCGATTAGGTGAATCACGACTTGAGTAGAGATCACGAAGTAATCCGAATTAGAATTGAATGTTGATAGGATAGGTGGATCAATTGCTTGTTCGTTCGTTATACTTGATTTAAATCCCTTAAAACTCGAGTTGCATAGTTTAGTTTACTTTTTGCACTTAGTTTAGTTTAGTTAATAAGTTCGTTACCCGTATCTTGCCTAGCATTGGAGTAATCCTCTGTCTAGTTAATTTTCTCGCATATTTGGTAGTTTAGTTCTTCGTTTAGTTTAGCTTCGTGACATATGTTAGTTTAAACAAAAACTAGGATTCACAACATCTAGTTCCCCGTAAGATCGACCCGGCATTAGCCTCTATACTACGATCCTTGCACTTGAGGTTAACCGGTTTTATTACTTGTTTATTTTGTATTAATAAAATCCGTGACATTATGTAAAATATCGTGTTTTTAGTGTTTTTATAGTTTTTGTACCGGTTTAGTAACCGGTGTGTCGTGTCGGATTTACGTTTGGTATTTTGGTGGTTTATTGCAGAATCATAAGTAGACCAAGATCCTACGTAACGACATGTTTTGAGCCCTAAAAGAGGTGTTTAGAGGGTTAGAAGAAGGTGCCACAAGCTTACGAGTTCAAAAGGGTCGTTTTTCCTAAGTACTTGAATCGTTACATATTTTCGACGGAGATTTGACCCAGCTTAGAGGCATTTTCAGGGGATGACTTCTTAATGAAAGTTGTAGATCTTCACATAAGCTTTCCAACGCACTTTGAATCACGTCAATTGGAGTTCTACAACTCAAGTTATGGTCAATTGACTAATCAATTCGGATTAGTAGAAATCCCGAAATATCTTCGTAATACGAATGGCTCATCAAAAAGACATTTTCTGAAGAAGTTTCCTTCATAAAAGTTGTATATCTTCAAGAACGCTTTCCAATGGATTTTGAATCAAGTCAATCGGACTTCTACAACTCAAATGGTGGTCAAGTGGCTAATCGATTTGTATTAGGGAAAATCCCGAAAAAGACCGGTAATACAAATGGCTCATCAAAATGACGTTTTCTGAAGAAGAGTCCTTGATGAAAGTTGTAGAGTTTCTCGAGATCTTAATTTTGGCATTTCGTTTGCAATTTTTGGAGGTCTACAACTCAAGATACGGATTTTACAAGTTTTAATTACATAAATATAATCAATCGATCCTTCGAGAATCATGCTGAGTCATATGCAATAATGGTACCCGGACCGGTCCGGCTCTTTCCCGGCCCGGGTCGGCCTTGACCCATTTTCTATAAATAGAAGCATTGCAGAGCTATGATCGTTTGCCCCTCTTCTCCTCTTCTTCTCATCTTTCTTCCGTCTATTTTTTTATTGTCTTGGGGGGCCTATATGTAATATATATGTCGTTATAATGTCGGTGTAATAACCCGACTAGTTATAGTTTTAATATAATTATTAGTTTGTGTACCGGTTTAGTAACCGGAGTGTCGTGTCGGATTTACGTTTGGTATTTTGGTGGTTCATTGCAGGATTATACATTGACCAAGATTCCACGTAACGACATGTTTTGAGTCTAAAAGATGTGTTTAGAGGATTAGAAGAAGGTGCCACAAGTTTATAAGTTCAACGGAAGCAAATTTTCTAAGTACTTAAATCGTTACATATTTTCGACGGAGATTTGACCCAGCTTAGAGGCATTTTCAGGGGATGACTTCTTAATGAAAGTTGTAGATCTTCACATAAGCTTTCCAACGCACTTTGAATTACATCAATTGGAGGTCTACAACTCAAGTTATGGTCAATTGACTAATCAATTCGGATTAGTAGAAATCCCGTAAAAGACTCGACATACGAATGGCTCATCAAAAAAACGACATTTTCTGAAGAAGTTTCCTTAATAAAAGTTGTATATCTTCAAGAAAGATTTCCAATGGATTTTGAATCAAGTCAATCGGACTTCTACAACTCAAATGGTGGTCAAGTGGCTAATTGATTTGTACTAGAGAAAAATCCCGAAAACGTTCGGAGTATGAAATGACTCATCAAAAAGGCGTTTTCTGAAGAAGAGTCCTTCATGAAAGTTGAAGAATTTTCCGAGAGCTTAATTTTGACGTTTGAATCATAATTTTTAGAGGTCTACAACTCAAGATATGAATTTTAGAAGTTTTATTCCAATAAATATAATCGAAGGATCTAGAATTTCGCTGAGTTGTTATGTAATCATAACCACCGGACCGGTCCGGCTCCTTCAAGGACCGGTCCGGCCCTTCCCCAATTGCTTATATATACATGCTTCAGGGGAACATTTCATTTGCCCCTTTCCTTCCTCTTTCTTTTCTTTCTCGTCTCTGCTTCTCTTCTTTTTATTCTTTTTATTTTATTTTGTTATATATATATATATATATAAATATATATATATTTTGTAGATCATGTATATATATATATATTATGTATGAATATATATGTGTTATATATATATAGATCTAGATCTACTTTCTTTTTCATCTCTTCTTCCCGTCTTTTTATTTTATTTTCGGGGCGTATATACATATATATGTCGATGTATGTATGTATATATGTTTTTCACATATATAAATAAAATGGTTATAGTATCGTTGTAATGACGGAATAATTATCGAAGATTGTTGATTTCGAAGCTTTGGCATGTTAGATCCGGTGGAAACGACCCCGATTCGATAGTCATAACCGGTAATATATTCTAAAATTGTTATGTTTATTATTTCCATTTCTATTTATATATGATATTAAACTAAAAATATGTTCAAGATATATGAATCGAATTAGTTAATCTTTTGGTAAAATGAATGATCGACTCGGTAATCGTGATTAAAACTAATTATAATTGAATCTTTTTCTATTTTAATCGTATTCGTATTGACGTATTTAATTGATCTGAGGAATTAATAATCTAATTATGAATTGACGCCTCGTAGTTAGGATACGAGATAAAAGATAGAAAAACCGGAGGGTAAAATTGGCCGTGTGAATAACGTGACAACGGAACCCAGTTTCCTACCCGGGGGCAGATTTGTCTTGGGAAAGATAAATTTTATTGAAATTTGTACTCGAGATCGTAATAATGTTAAATCATCAGTTTAATTAAAACTTAAACCGGAAAGTTAAATCGTCCGGCTTTGACAACCGGAGCCTTTTAAATAAAATTGACCGTTTGACGAACGGAATGACTCCTTTTTATCTAAAGGTAGATTTGTACTCGGGACCGTTCGAAAAACCGTAACAGATTGTGGACCTTGGACCGATGCAATGGACATATGACAATTTCATACGCTCGTGTGAGGAGGAGTTGTCTAAATTAGAAAGAGTACACCGGTTCATATAAAATTGAGCTCCTTGCATCAAGGAAAAGACCTGTCTCATTTATTAACTAAAAAGAGATATTGATTCAGTAACGTATTCTTGGCTAGATCTCAAAAATATCTAGGTCGATTGCTAGGATAGCTACAGGAGTACGAGGTCGTCCCAAGAGAAATGTGGTTGTGAGTACCAAAGCGAACGTGGTTCTTAGTCTAGGCGATCAAAGTTTTAGGTGGAGTTTTTATACTAATGCGAAAAATAACTTTTAACTAACGAGATTAACTAGGTGATTAAAAAGCATAGCCGAGCCATGATCCAACAGGTTATCTCCCCACAGGAAAAACTTGATAAGGAGTGTATTTTATCTGATTCAGTTCATATGACATTCACGGGTGTCAACTCTTTATTCTTGCGTTAAGATCTGAACAGCTCTCGCTTAACCCCCACATTAGGCTTATTAACCCTCCCTTTAGAGAGATAACTTACCTAACATGGTTGACCAAAATAAAATACCGCTGAAAAACCTCACAAAAGCATAGTCCTAACATGTCACTTAAGTTGTCAATCTAACGATTAAGGCTATGTTTTAATGACTTTAATACCTGTTTCTACATCTCATAGCAATGAACAAGGTTGTCAATCTCATTCAAAACTATGAAAATGATCAAAACAAGTTTTAGAACATGATTTTATCATAAGAACGTTTAATTAAGCACACACAACTCCCATCTCGTTTCCCGATGGTTGATTTTACCCGTTTTCACATAATTCGGCTATGTTGAATTTAACTACTCATATTAACGAAAATAACAACGAAAATAACAAAACGAAAGAAAACAAAATGAAAAATATAACTACAGCTATATAGATATACGTATAGATGTATATATAGATATATATAGATATAGATATATATATAGTATACGTATATATATATATATATTTATACTAATTGCATAAAATAAAAGAAAGCAATAAAAAGCGAAAACGAAATTATATTAAAACTATAACTAGTCGGGTTATTACACCGACATTATAACGACATATATATTACATATAGGCCCCCCAAGACAATAAAAAAATAGACGGAAGAAAGATGAGAAGAAGAGGAGAAGAGGAGAAGAGGGGCAACGATCTACTCTGCTGAAGCTCTCATATATATAGGCAATGAATAACAGCCGGACCAGGCCGGGTAAGAGCCGGACCGGTCCGGGTACCATTATTGCATATGACTCAGCATGATTCTCGAAGGATCGATTGATCAGATTTATGTAATTAAAACTTGTAAAATTCGTATCTTGAGTTGTAGACCTCCAAAAATTGCAAACGAAATGCCAAAATTAAGGTCTCGAGAAACTCTACAACTTTCATGAAGGACTCTTCTTCATAAAACGCCTTTTTGATGGGCCATTCCCATTACGTGTCGTTTTCGGGATTTTCCCTAATACAAATCGATTAGCCACTTGACCACCATTTGAGTTGTAGAAGTCCGTTTGACTTGATTCAAAATCCATTGGAAAGCGTTCTGGAAGATATACAACTTTTATGAAGGAAACTTCTTCAGAAAATGTCGTTTTGATGAGTCATTCGTATTACGAAGATATTTCGGGATTTCTACTAATCCGAATTGATTAGTAAATTGACCATAACTTGAGTTGTAGACCTCCAATTGACGTGATTCAAAGTGCGTTGGAAAGCTTATGTGAATATCTACAACTTTCATTAAGAAGTCATCCCCTGAAAATGCCTCTAAGCTGGTTCAAATCTCCGTCGAAAATATGTAACGATTCAAGTACTTAGGAAAAACGACCCTTTTGAACTCGTAAGCTTGTGGCACCTTCTTCTAACCCTCTAAACACCTCTTTTAGGGCTCAAAACATGTCGTTACGTAGGATCTTGGTCTACTTATGATTCTGCAATAAACCACCAAAATACCAAACGTAAATCCGACACGACACTCCGGTTACTAAACCGGTACAAAAACTAATAAAAACTTCTAAAAACACGATATTTTACATAATAGTTACTACTTATATATTTTTATGAAATTTAGGAATTAATGACTTTAATTGATATAAAAGTGCTCGAAATGATATCAAAAGTGGGGTAAAAAGTTATAAAAATAACGGTGAATTTTTCCGTTATCACAACCCCCCACTTAGCTTTTGGTCGTCCTCGAACAAAATAAGCGATAAAATAAAATGAATGAGGAAAAATTCATGAAGATGTAAAATATAAAGGCCAACCGGATCATGTAACCAATCGAATCATAACCACACGTTAACCTTAATATAAATGTATAACAGAGTGTGTGTGTGACAAGCCTTTTCAATTTCCACTATCCTCTCTTGAATAATTCAAACAAACGTACAAATATCCATTCAGACAGTCCTAATGATTTTCCTAGGTATAGGCGATAATGACTCCACACAAAGTCTTCCCGTGTACTTATTAGGATAATCCCTAAAGCATATCATTCAGTTTATACTGGGGATAGTCAGAAGATAACTTCTCTCTCTTTTTTTTTTTTTTTTTTTTTTTTTTCATAGGACACTAACATATCCGAACTCATTGCCAAAATCGACTATCTTTCAAATGTCATGAGGTGAGATCGAATACATTAACTCTTTTTTTTTTTTTTTTTTTTTTTTTTTTTTTCACATGTGTAGCGTATGCCCTCATTCCCAGCAATAGGATGTTTCGTGATAACACCCTAGCTGGACTACAATCATCAGGCAGTCGGGAGCTTTTAAACCTCATAGTGGTATAGGACGTTTCGTGATAACGCCCTACCGCACTCAAATCATTGGTAGCTACAACCGACATGTATATAGTTTATCTTATTTTGACATTCTTTCTATCACATTCAAACCTTCAGATATTCACAGTACATGTTCAGAAGTTAGGTACTAAGTTACTGCTATTTCTAGGATAGACCACTAGAATGCTGAATGGATACAGTTTAAAATTTTCGCTTCAATATCAAAGGTTTACGTGAACAAAGAATTCATGTTACACAAATAAATTTGGGGTTAAAATGCACTTACGGTTCAAATTAGTTATACATATCAAATTGATCATTACATCTTTAAATCCATGAAATATATACCTTATACAAATTATTTTAATCAACTAAATAATGTTTGAAAAAAATCAAAAACTAAGGGTTTAAACACTTACTGCCATTTCTAGACCAACCACGACTCTACCCCCCACTTACGATTTTGCATTATTCTCAGAGTGTAAATGAGATAGAGAGGAAGACTTAGCTTATAGACCAAGCAGAAAGATGCTATCGAATCCCGTAACAGCCATGAGAAAGCACATCCCGAATCCCTATACAAAAATAACCAAAACAAAGCAAACACAGGACATGGTCCTCGTGCCAAAGTATGCAATAGAGATATGGGAATAATAAGATAATGGCAATCGTCACGTCGAAAAATTCGATAGGCTATATAATAGCTTTAGATGGAAAAATAACCATACTTGGTAAAGCACAAAACATCTAAGCATATACGTATCACATATATCATAGTCAAGTAAATTATTCCTAGATTCATTTTTATTACACACAGTTTTATTAAAGCGGGAATACTTACCACTATACTACAACGACCAGAAATTTGAAACAGACTAGATCATAAAATGAAATGTGTGAAAGAGTATTGAGTCTTTTATACCCAGATCCTCAAGGGTTCAACAACCTAAGTCCAAGAAATGATGTATTTGAATGTTTTCTTTGTATTCTACCTCGGGATTTTCGGATAACCACCTAATCGTTCCCTTTAAATGACATTCAAACATTCATCCTGAGAATTGGTTGTGATTTGTGTTCATCTTTCATACAGATTCTATATTTCATTAAGACTAGGCTTATTCAAATTATTATTTAACGGGCTGCCTCCCGGTAGCGCTTTTGTTTAACGTCGTTTGCTCGACAGGTGACTCTAAACAGACTCAATCAACCAAAATCCGAACTCAAGAAGATCAATAGCTTAAGAAAAATTAACAATGCGAGAACCATCGAAATTAAATTGTCTAGAAACGTACCTCGTTTGACCCTCGATGCTACCTCCTCCCAGCCAGAGAATCTTCTTTTATCAGACTGTCGAACCATCTTCTTTTGAAAATTACCATAAAGTTCATCCATTGGGGAGTATATGAACTGAATCGCAGAAAATTCATCCTCACAGAGTGGACGAATGTAGTAATCCGGGACCGATATATTAACTATTACCAACTCTCCCAGTGGCTTTACTAAAGATGGCCAATCAATCTCTCGCTCCTCTAACTCTGTCATCTCCAAATCTTGCACTTTTTCTTTGCAAACTGAATTATCAACCTTATTCTCACCCTGAACTTTTTCAGTGATAACATTTTCATCCCTAACCACCTCTATTGCACTTGTCTCTACCTCTTTCACATACCTCACTAATTCAATCAATTGCCCCACCTTGTCTTGAAGATTTCTTATAGCGGAGTCAGTACTTACCTTGAACTCCTGCATGTCCAACAATCGCTCTTCCAAGATCCGGTTCAATCGTTCTAGTTGCTCTATTTGTTGTCGGTGAATTCTTCTTGTGGCATGGGGAAAACGATCGTATTGACTTTGATTCATCGGAGGTGAGTAGTAGTCCTCTTGCCATTCCGGACACCGATCGGGTGGTGGTCGAATCAGTTGAAGCTATCAACGCATTGAGTATGAACACTGTAATCCTGAGAAGCACCAGGGTTAGGACAACCCTCGTAATATTGTGGCTCATAACTCGAATAACCATAATTCTGGTCCTGGTATGCATTCGAGCACTGATAATCCCATGAACCTTGGTTATTCTGCTGTTGATATTGAGGCTGAGGCACGAACTGTTGTTGATAACATTGTTCAGGTGCTTGAGGTTGGTAGGAGTATTGTTGTTCAGGTGAGTAGTATTGATTGAAAAATCCATCCATTTAAGCTCAATCTGCAAGATCTCAGAAAACAACACGAAAACAATAAAAAAAATTTCTTTTTTTTTCTTTTTTTTTTCGGTTTTTTTTTTATGGTAGCTGAAGGCCCTAAGCCTCAGTTCTAGCTGGACTTACAAGATATCAACCTAATATAACAACCCCGTAAGGAGATTGGGTTGAGTACCAAAGTCGTATTCAAACCGAGTTCAGGACAATATCACTTCGGCATCCCAAGACTCTTATCGAAAGTAAAATAAAAACCTAGGCCCAAGCCTTCGGTTCACTTACAAGATATCACAACAATATCACACATTTCCCCGGCAACGGCGCCAATTTTTTGATGAGAGAAAAATACACCCACTAAAATATTGGTCCCCGGCAACGGCGCCAATTTTTTTGATGAGCGAAAAATTCAACCACTAAAAATACATTTATAATGACTCGCAAAACCGTGGGTAAACTAACTCTCTAACTGGCAGAGTACCAGGTCGATTGCTAGGATAGCTACAGGAGTACGAGGTCGTCCCAAGAGAAATGTGGTTGTGAGTACCAAAGCGAACGTGGTTCTTAGTCTAGGCGATCAAAGTTTTAGGTGGAGTTTTTATACTAATGCGAAAAATAACTTTTAACTAACGAGATTAACTAGGTGATTAAAAAGCATAGCCGAGCCATGATCCAACAGGTTATCTCCCCACAGGAAAAACTTGATAAGGAGTGTATTTTATCTGATTCGCTTCATATGACATTCACGGGTGTCAACTCTTTATTCTTGCGTTAAGATCTGAACAGCTCTCACTTAACCCCCACATTAGGCTTATTAACCCTCCCTTTAGAGAGATAACTTACCTAACATGGTTGACCAAAATAAAATACCGCTGAAAAACCTCACAAAAGCATAGTCCTAACATGTCACTTAAGTTGTCAATCTAACGATTAAGGCTATGTTTTAATGACTTTAATACCTGTTTCTACATCTCATAGCAATGAACAAGGTTGTCAATCTCATTCAAAACTATGAAAATGATCAAAACAAGTTTTAGAACATGATTTTATCATAAGAACGTTTAATTAAGCACACACAACTCCCATCTCGTTTCCCGAGGGTTGATTTTACCCGTTTTCACATAATTCGGCTATGTTGAATTTAACTACTCATATTAACGAAAATAACAACGAAAATAACAAAACGAAAGAAAACAAAATGAAAAATATAACTACAGCTATATAGATATACGTATAGATGTATATATAGATATATATAGATATAGATATATATATATAGTATACGTATATATATATATATTTATACTAATTGCATAAAATAAAAGAAAGCAATAAAAAGCGAAAACGAAATTATATTAAAACTATAACTAGTCGGGTTATTACACCGACATTATAACGACATATATATTACATATAGGCCCCCCAAGACAATAAAAAAATAGACGGAAGAAAGATGAGAAGAAGAGGAGAAGAGGGGCAACGATCTACTCTGCTGAAGCTCTCATATATATAGGCAATGAATAACAGCCGGACCAGGCCGGGTAAGAGCCGGACCGGTCCGGGTACCATTATTGCATATGACTCAGCATGATTCTCGAAGGATCGATTGATCAGATTTATGTAATTAAAACTTGTAAAATTCGTATCTTGAGTTGTAGACCTCCAAAAATTGCAAACGAAATGCCAAAATTAAGGTCTCGAGAAACTCTACAACTTTCATGAAGGACTCTTCTTCAGAAAACGCCTTTTTGATGGGCCATTCCCATTACGTGTCGTTTTCGGGATTTTCCCTAATACAAATCGATTAGCCACTTGACCACCATTTGAGTTGTAGAAGTCCGTTTGACTTGATTCAAAATCCATTGGAAAGCGTTCTGGAAGATATACAACTTTTATGAAGGAAACTTCTTCAGAAAATGTCGTTTTGATGAGCCATTCGTATTACGAAGATATTTCGGGATTTCTACTAATCCGAATTGATTAGTAAATTGACCATAACTTGAGTTGTAGACCTCCAATTGACGTGATTCAAAGTGCGTTGGAAAGCTTATGTGAATATCTACAACTTTCATTAAGAAGTCATCCCCTGAAAATGCCTCTAAGCTGGGTCAAATCTCCGTCGAAAATATGTAACGATTCAAGTACTTAGGAAAAACGACCCTTTTGAACTCGTAAGCTTGTGGCACCTTCTTCTAACCCTCTAAACACCTCTTTTAGGGCTCAAAACATGTCGTTACGTAGGATCTTGGTCTACTTATGATTCTGCAATAAACCACCAAAATACCAAATGTAAATCCGACACGACACTCCGGTTACTAAACCGGTACAAAAACTAATAAAAACTTCTAAAAACACGATATTTTACATAATAGTTACTACTTATATATTTTTATGAAATTTAGGAATTAATGACTTTAATTGATATAAAAGTGCTCGAAATGATATCAAAAGTGGGGTAAAAAGTTATAAAAATAACGGTGAATTTTTCCGTTATCAGACGCCCGTTTGTTCCTCTTTCTTTCTTACTCTTGTTCTTCTCTTTTCTTGTCTTTTATTTAGGTTTTTGATCTTAGAATTAGGTTTTTAATCTTTTAGTTAGATTTTAAGTTCTTAGGTTTCCTTTTCTTAGTTTAGGTTTTGAATTCTTAGTTTTAGATTTTATTTCCTCATATTTAGGTTCATCTCAACTTGATTTGTGGGTTCGGTTTATGCAAACTCGTAGTCACAAGGGGCCATTACTTTACTCCCCTGACCTCGAGCGGACCATAGTCCGACCCAATAGGCGAAGACTTCGTTTTGACGAAGAAAACGCAGAAGATCAAGAGTTTGAGCAATCTTTAAGAAGGGAAATCGAAGAAACTGTAATTATGGCCGCCGAAGATAGACGTACATTGGCGGACTACGCTATGCCCGGTGCGATGAATCGTCAACCCGGCTATCGTCTTACCAGCCATTACGGCACGTACCTTCGAACTCAAACCCGGTCTCATTCGGATGATGCGATGCATCAATGTTTCACGGGTCCCCTTCGAAAACCCTCACACACACGTACACACATTTCGGAGTTATGTGGTACGACACGCATTCAAGGTGTGAGTGAGGATGCGATTAAACTTACACTTTGTTTCCGTTCTCTTTGAAGGGAGAAGCTAAAGAGTGGTATAGCTCTCTCCCTCGCAGAATCCATTACCACTTGGGCCGCATTGGAAAAAGAATTTTTAAGCCAATACTTTCCACCCGCCAAGACGGCCCGAGTGTTTAAGGGAAATATACAATTTTTATCAAACGGAAACAGAATCATTCTTTGAGGCATGGAAGAGATTTAAGGCTCTTCTTCGTAAATGCCCCCACCACGGGTTAGACTTGCGAGAGGCAAATCAATACTTTTTTCGGTGGGTTGACCGAGCTCACCAAGGGCATGGTCAATAGTTCATCGGGTGGGGCATTCCCGAGGAAAACGCCTCAAGAGGGTGGGCATTGTTCGAAGACATTGCCAAATATAATTATGCCCCTCCTTTCAAGTCGTTCGAGCACCACCTCCTCCTCCTAGGATCGAGGAGGTGAAAATGCAAAATGAAATCGCCATGCTTTGAAACAAGAACTGGCTACTCTCACGACATCTCCAAATCCGAGTTATCGGACTCTTCATTTCTACGTAACTCTCAAGTTCTCGTACCGCGAGAATTGCTCTCAGACTGGCCATATGGTTGTCCAGTGTCAATTCATCTCCCATGTTCCTTATCAAGTCAATGCTGTCCAGAATCATGGACAGTATAATCAAGTCGCATGCCAAGTATGTGACGATATGGGGCACATCGCTCGTTTCGTCCTATGATTGGACGAACGCGAGAGATCAATGCCTTCAATGGCCACCGAATCAGAGGTTTGGAAATAAATTCTCTGGCCAGGGCAATTTTCAAAACCAGGGTTTCCGTCAAAGCTTCAATCAAAACTCGAATCTCAATCGAAACCCTAATTTTAATCAGAATCCGAGCTTGAATTCCTCCAATCTAAATCAAGGGTTAAATCAAAGTTGGCCTAACAATCCAAATCCCGCATTTCAAAGTCGGTCTAGCCAACCTTTCTCTCAAAACATTCGAACTCTCAAGGCCCTCTCGCGTCGATGATCTTGAAGCTAGATTTGACTCCTATCGAAGGAGTCAAGGAGCGAACAATAACTTCCGGAGGGAGCAAAATAATAATATCCAAATGTTGATGAGCACAATCAAGAACCTTGAGAAGCGGATGGCCGACCAAAGCAAGCTTCTAGACCATCGTGGCGCTTGCCCGGTTTATGGAGAAAAATCCGAAGGGTGGCCTAGTAGCCCAAACTGATTTCAATTGTGGCCAAAGCACTGACCTAGTTCCTTCGATTCCTTATGGCATACCAGAGGCCAGTGCAATGAATCTTAGAAGCGGTACTCAACCGAGTGGTCCCTCTCACCAGGGAAACCACTAGCCCCTCCCCGGTGATAAGGCGAGGGGAAGTTGAGCATCTACGTTCCCCCGTTCGCAAGAAAAGACTCGGTGGCCGATCCCCGAGAGGTGAAGAAGTTGTAAGTCCTCGGTGGTCGTTCCCCCGAGGAATGAAGAATCAAGTGAAAGTCGGGAGGGTGATCCCCCGACTAATAAAAAGTCTGAAAAAGTTGTAAGGTGGAAGGACATGGAAGACAAAGCTGTCAGTGATTCCTCAAAGAAAGTATTTTCTGAGAGTGAGTTGAAGAAGCTTCCATTTCCACCTAGGAGAAGCAACATTCCCTTGAGTGAAGATAAGAAATATGAAAAGGTGCTTAATTTGCTGAAAAATACTCAGGTTAATCTTCCATTATCTGAAGTTTTGGTTGAGATGCCTAAGTATACCAAATTCATCAAGGATGTTGTTTCTTCGAAGAAGAAGTTAGCAGAAATGGATCAGGCAATTGGTGAGGATTGTTCAATGATCAATTATCCAGACTTACCAATCAAAAGAGGTGACCCCGGAAAATTCGTGCTCACATTGCAGATGAGAGGCTTAGTCTTTCCAAATTATTTATGTGACTTGGGTGCATCCATCAGCCTGTTGCCATTGTCTGTGTGTGAGCAGCTGGGTTTACAAAGTCTTCTAGAACCCACTTCCATGAACCTTCAGTTCGCCGATAGATCTTCTAAGAAAGCTTCAGGGATTCTGAAAGACATTTTAGTCCAGATCGATAGATTTACCTTTCCCGTTGATTGGTACGTCTTAGATATGGGAAAAGATGAGAAAGTCCCCCTGATTCTTGGGAGACCTTTCCTATCCACAGCTAGAGCCCTCATTGATTGCGAAGGTGGGCAAGTAACTATCCGAGTTGGTGACCGAGAGGTGAGTTATAGTGTTACTAAGTCTATCAATATGCCCTCTGAAGTCCCAACCGGCTGTTCCATAGAAGAGACATCTGACGATTTCGATGATTTTATGGATAAGCAAGTCATGGTTGTGGAAGCTGAATATGAGCGACTGATCGATAATTTGAATAATCATGGTGTGGTGCGTCTAGATCAATTAGAAGCTGAGATCGAAGATGAGTTGTTGAAAAGAGAAGCTGCAGCGGTGGGGCCACTAAGTAAACTCACAGATGTTGAGTTGAAAGGTGGGGATCTTAAGTCAAGTCTAGAGACACCCCCTGATGATTTGGTGCTGAAGCCATTACCTAAACATTTAAAGTACGTGTTTTTAAGAGAAGGTGACAAGCTTCCACTGATTATATCCGCCAAGCTGTCTCGTTTAGAAGAGACGAAATTGATCAACGTCCCGAAGAGAAATGAAAAAGCCTTTGGATGGCGGTGGGAGATATCCGAGGAATATCTCCCGACATCCGCATGCACAAGATCAAGACTAGTGAGGGTGCTAAATGTGTAAGACAACCCCGGAGGAGGCTTAACCCTCACATGCAAGAAGTAGTCAAGAAGGAGATCATCAAACTTCTAGATATGGGTATCATATACGCCATCGCCGACAAGTGAATGGGTTTCCCCTACTCAAGTAGTCCCCAAAAAAGAGGGATTACTATTGAGAAGAACGAGAAGGGAGAAGAGATAGCATTGAGGCTCGTTACGAGCTATATAGAGTCCGCATTGACTATAGAAAACTCAATGAGGTCACAATGAAAGATCATTTCCCCCTTCATTTCATTGACCAGATGCTTGAGCGTCTGGCGGGGCACGCCTTCTACTGTTTCCTAGATGGATATTCAGGATACTTCCAGATACCATCGACCCTATTGACCAAGAGAAGACCACTTTCACCTGCCCTTATGGTACATTCGCTTATAGGCGGATGCCATTTGGTCTCTGTAATGCCCCAGCCACCTTTCAAAGGTGTATGATGGCTATCTTTGACGGGCTAGTTGAAAAGTGTATGGAGATTTTCATGGACGATTTTTCGGTCTTTGGTCAATCCTTCGATGATTGCCTCGCTAGTCTTGATCAGGTGTTATCTAGATGTGTGGAAAAGAACTTAGTACTCAATTGGGAGAAATGTCATTTTATGGTAGATGAAGGAATAGTTCTTGGCCACAAAGTGTCGTCCAGAGGTATTGAGGTAGATAGGGCTAAGGTGGAAGCTATCGAAAAGATGAGTTATCCTAAGAATGTTCGCGAAGTCAGAGGTTTTCTCGGACATGTCGGCTTCTATAGGAGATTCATTCAGGACTTTTCAAAGATCGCCAAGCCCCTGTCTATCTTACTTAAGGAAGACGTTGCTTTCGCCTTTGATGATAGCTGCAGGCAAGCGTTCGAGGAGCTTAAGAGTCGATTAATCTCTGCTCCAATACTTATATCGCCTGACTGGAACCTACCCTTCGAGCTTATGTGCGATGCATCCAACTACGCAGTTGGTGCAGTTTTAGGACAGAGGATCGAAGGAAAATTCCAGCCTATCTACTATGCCAGTCACACACTGAATCCTTCTCAAGTTAACTACACGACCACTGAAAAGGAATTATTAGCCGTAGTCTTTGCTATGGATAAGTTTCGTAGTTACTTGCTGGGTGCTCAAGTGATTGTGTGGACTGATCACGCTGCTTTGCGGTATCTAATGACTAAGAAAGATGCTAAACCGCGTCTGCTACGTTGGATACTGACCCTACAAGAGTTTGATGTCCAAATTAAAGATAAAAAGGGCAGTGAGAACGTAGTGGCGGATCATGTTTCTAGGATGTTAAGTGAGGAAAAGGGTGATCCTGATGATATAGATCTTTACTTTCCTCTAGAAAACATCATGTTGATAGATGGCCGCGCTCCAGATGTTCCTTGGTACTCCTCCATTGTCAACTACCTTCATTCCCGATATCTCGACCCTGAAATGTCTTATCAAGAGAAGAAGAAGTTCTTCTCTGATATGAAATCTTTCGTTTGGGATGAACCTTATCTTTTCAAGATCTGTAAAGATGGTCTGCTTAGAAGATGTGTTCCTGAGTCTGAGCAACGGGATATTATTGAGCAATGCCACAGTGGACCCACAGGTGGTCACTTTGGTCCTTGGAAAACGGTTGCGAAGATCTTCCAGTCCGGTTTCTATTGGCCCACGATCTTTAAGGACACGGAAGCTTTCTGTAAAGCTTGTGATAGGTGCCAAAGAACCGGTACTCTAACAAGGCGGTTTGACATGCCATTGAAACCCATTCTTGAATGCGAAGTCTTTGATGTATGGGGGATTGACTTTATGGGTCCCTTCCCATCTTCCTGCGGGAATAAATACATCTTAGTCTGCGTAGACTATGTATCGAAATGGGTGGAGGCAATAGCCACTCCTCGCAATGATCATAAAACGGTCATGAATTTTCTGAAGAAGAATATCTTTGTGAGGTTTGGATGTCCACGTGCTTTGATTAGTGATGAAGGGACACACTTTTGCAACCGACCTTTGGAAAAAGTCCTCGAGAAGTATGGTGTTCGTCACAAAACCGGCACACCATATCATCCGATGACTAGTGGTCGAGTTGAGCGAAGCAACCGGAGCTTGAAGAAGATCCCGGAGAAAACAAAGTGAACGGTCATAGAAAAGACTCGGAGTCTAAAGTTGGATGATGTACTATGGGCATATCGAACCGCCTATAAGACCCCCACGGGTACATCACCCTACCATATGGTTTATGGTAAATCGTGCCACTTGCCGCCGAGTTAGAGCACGAGCTTATTGGGCTACAAAGTTTCTTAACTTCGATTCCCAAGCCTCGTGGAAAACATCGACCGCAGCGAGCTGTACGAGTTGGACGAGTTTAGGCTTCGGGCTTACGAAAGTGCCGGGATCGGTAAGGATAAGATGAAACTCCTTCATGACGCAAAGATCAAGAAGAGAGAATTTCAAGTTGGAGAGCAAGTGTTACTATACAATTCCAGGTTACATTTGTTTCCCCGGGAAGTTAAGGACACGTTGGTCCGGTCCATTTGAGATTCTCCAAATCATTCCTGGAGGCGTTCTAGAACTGCGCGGTTATGGTGATCAACCGTTCCGAGTGAATGGTCAAAGATGCAAGCACTACATTGGTGAACCCAAGGTAAAGCCTTTGATTGTTCGATTTCTCGATATCCTCGGGTGTAGCACCCCTAAAGTACACGAGTTTGACGAGTTTTCACCCGATTTGTTTTTTGAGGATGACGGTTGTGATAAATCAGAAGAAGTTCTAGCTGGTAGTTGGGACATGGAAGAGTATGAAAGGGAGCAAAAGTTGAAACGTCATCGGAAGAAGAAGAAGTCAACCATGGGGACATTTAAACGTGTGTGGAGAGCTATCAAAGATTTAACCCCATGTGTTAGGTGTTGTTTCTGCAGCCACACTACGGACCGGAGCTTAAACGAGGTAGTGGCTGGTAGAAAAGTCAAATGGCCTGATCTAGGCTGAGCTTCAACGGTGTCGAGCTAACGACATTAACCAAAAGCGCCACTAGGGGGCTTCCTAGATATCCATTATTTTTCTTTTGTTTTTGTTTATTTTCTAGTTTTTATTTTCGGGCTACTGTCGGTTTCTCGTAGGCTCGGATTTTATCGTTTCTTAGTTTTTGTATTTGAAGTTTTTCTGTTTGAGTTGGTGTTTTGAATGGAATTTGTTGTTTTTAGCATGAGAGACTACTGTGGCTGTTTTTCACTCTCGATTTTTTTTTCTTTGTTTATCTCTACTCTATGATATGGTATAATCCCTTGTTTCCCCCGAGGTATTTCTTTGTTTTTCATGAGTGCGTGGTATTTGCATTAGCTTTTATAAGTTTTAGACGATATCGCTTTTACGGTGGATGGTCCACAATCTATCGATATCCTCGAGCATTCCCGGGTGATGCGCATCATTCCGCAGTTGCTCCCTTTCGGAAGACAATCGCTAAGTTCTCTTTTCTTTTATTTTGCACAACATGAGGACATGTTGTAATTTAAGTGTGGGGGAGGGGAATGATCGTTATGTATCTACCATTTGCTTAATACATGATGTTTTTATGAAAAATGAGCTGAATTTTAAAAATTTCCACGTTTTTGTTTTTGTTTTGTCCCGAGTAGGCAATACATGTTAATGTTCTTTGTTTTCGATAGTCATCTATGCTATATATCATATGTTTGGTAAGTTAGTTGTTTCACCTGACACTATTTTTCACGAGCCATAGTGAACGATGAGCTATTTTTATAAAGTTATACCCCGTTTGGATTAGTGATTTTTGATTATCTTGTAAGTCATGTGCTTAGTGCTACGTATGTATCGTGAGACTTATGATAGTTTGTATTTAGATCCGGAGTATGTTATACTGTGAATATCTAGAAGTTTGAATGTGATAAGTAAAACGTAGCTATTGTCAAAGTGAAAAAGTTGAATTAATGAATTAATCGTGTGTGTCGAAAGCTAGTCGATGATTTGAGCGAGGTAGGGTGTACCACGTATGTCCTATACCACTATGATGACTAAAAGCTCACGACAAGTTAGGAAAAGTCGCCTTATGATTGGAGTAAGGTAGGGTATTATCTCGAAATGTCCTATTCTACTACGAGGGCAATAGCTTATCCGAATGTGTGTTTAAAAGTGAATAAGTTAAATCAACTAAGATATCGTTACGAAATTGAATATAAGGCTTAGTTTTCGTTAATCTTATCCCCAAGTATAAACCGAAAGATATCTTTTGTAGGGATTATCCTCTCGAGTATTTCGTAAAGGCCCTAGATATATTCGATCATCATCTTATTAGTGTCATTTATTACTATTCTACGAGGGGTATTAGCTAGTTTTACTTTGAGTTCCTCAAGTTTGGATTTAGTGGAAGTTTTCTATGGCTATGCACACACACAATGGTGAACTTCTAAGTTATTGAATATATGTTATATTTGTTGAGATGTCTATACTATCTCGAGCTTGATTTTGCTTTGTTTTGCTCGGGACGAGCAAGGTTTAAGTGTGGGGGAGTTGTTAAGGGTGAAATTTATGATTTATATGACGTTATTCCCGTAACAATATCCTTGGTATTTTAGTACTTGGTTAGTTTAAACAAAAAACTAGGATTCACAATAGTCTAGTTCCCCGTAAGATCGACCCGGCATTAGCCTCTATACTACGATCCTTGCACTTGAGGTTAACCGGTTTTATTACTTGTTTATTTTGTATTAATAAAATCCGTGACACGTTGATTACAGGATATGGAATATTAAAGTCCCTCACAAAATCAAGTTCTTTCTCTTTTTAATTTGCCATAGTAAACTCCTAACCAATGTGGAATGAAGAAAAAGACACATGACTGATGAGGAAATCTGTGAAAGATGTTCCACTCTCTGTGAAGATCTGGACCATTTGTTTCGTCTCCCTAGGTTTTAATTTGTTCTTTTCTAGGTCTTTGACCTCCTTTTGTATTAAAAAAACTTTCCGTTATCACAAATTTCGGTGTTATAAACACCGGCTGTTAGTACCAGTTATTCAGAAAGTCATAAAATAGCAGTACTGCAATTTAGTTATAATGGATGATCGATGATTTGTAAAAAAAAAATATTATATAACATTGTTGCACAACGACAACATTATTTTTCTAATTTCTGCGCTTTACCAAATAAACAAACCGTAAAATCACAAATCAAACTCGTTGTGAGTGAATAGTGTATAAATGATCTGAACCGAATCAAACATTTACTTATCACATCAAGTAACCACTCTAAATAGTCTAATTAGCTCGATTAAATTTTCATTATACTTGAATTATTTTAAGCACTTTCAAGCTCGAGGTAGAGCTCGAGCAGCTCTAAGAATGTTGAGTTTAAAAGTGTTTGAGTTGAGTTCGTTCAAACATACAAAAAAAATGAAATTTTTTATATAATATAACAATGCTCGATAAAACACGTGAACATTTCAAGTCAAACTTCAAATTGCTCGAGTCTGGCTCGTTAATCTTGACGAATTGTTCGAGCTCAGCTTGATTTCAATTAAATCATATTAAGCGAACATTTTACGACCCGAATATCGAGCTTCTTATGAGCAGCTCGATTTATTAATCCCATAACTGAACCATGGTGGCGCCACCTTATACTAGGTTGGGACTACCGACCCGTTAAAACAATATTCAATAGAATTTATTTGAAAAAACACACACATATATATATATACACACACGTATTTACCCGTATCGGGAAATTCATGCCGTTGTCCCTGACCATACTCCGAAAAAAACAATTGGGAGGTAAGGGTGTGCATTGAAACTTGTACATAGTGGGAGTTACAGTTATAGGTGAAGAAACAATTAGATGAGTTACCACCACAAATAGAACACTAAAAGTCCAAATTGAATGGTCAAATGAAAAGTTAGATGCCCACATGATTGTACAAAGATATAAATGCAAAGTTTGTGGGTGAGGATGCACAAAGCATGTGACAAAAGGGAACCACATACCTAACATATTTGGTGAATTATAACGACCTTTTTTTTCTTAACATGGTTTGAAAAAAAAAACCTCAATTGTCAAATCTATTATAAAGGTTTATATATAGTAAAGGGTTTTATAATTACCTTGTAAATGAATATTTGGTGAAGTATAACGACCTTTTTAACATGGTTTGAAAAAAAAAAAAAAATCAAAATAAATAAATAAAATAGTTTGGAAAAAGAAAAAGAAAAAACTCAATTGTCAGATCTATTATAAAGGTTTATAAAGTAAAGTGTTTTATAATTACTTTGTAAATGATTATTGATCAATACATTTACCGTAAAAAGATTGGACTAACCGTCATTCGTCATTTATTTTCATTTGAAAAACTTGAAAAAATATGCTTTAAAAAAATAACATTCCTGAAAATATACTTCAAAAGATAAAATTAAAAAATTATGTTCCCTTCGGTTCCGCGTCGCTACGTAGCTCATGCGTGTTGGAGCATATTTTTCCAAGTTTCCCTTTCATTTTTACCCTATTTAGTACAATAATTTTTTTCTTCTTTTCATTTTTACGGAAACGAAAGATACGCAAATCCTTTTTCGTCCAAAGTGAGACTCGATCTCTGGTTATTGCCGAGTTATGACCTGATGTTAACCACTAGGCCGATACTTTGTTGGTAAAGTTTATTATGTGACAGAGGGTATATATTTTTTTATTTTTACCCTATTTTGTACTATATAATGTATGCTTATTAAGTGAAATACAGTTAAAATAGAAAGGTATAATAAATGTCAATTTTAAAGGGTTGATTAGAAATGAAATATAAAGATGAATATTGTTACTGACACAACATCCAATCTAAGGATACAACATTTTTGGCGAAATTCGATTCCGAGTGGTGGAATTTTGCATTTGATATTCTCAAAGTTGAATTTTGAACTTAGATCCGACTCCGGAAAGATCGAATGTCATTATGGTATCTCAAAAATAGATTGGATGCGATGCTAATAACAACGCCCTATAAAGATACAATTTATAGGGGAAAATGTGTATATTCAAACAATATACACTTAATCACTGAAACGCGTCACTCAATTTACATATTCCACATAGTTACATATTCCACATCATCAATCATTTCTTACAAGGCGGGACACTAAGAGGCTATTACCTTTTTTACCATTATTTTATTCATTATTCTACCCTTTTTATCTAAAAAAACTCCCATTAGAGACAAACAACTTTTTTTGGATTCATATTCATATAGATTCAGCCTAAAAAGACGTGTTAACCCACTATCATTGAAAGTAAAAATTTGACATGTATCAAACAAGGACTCAAAACAAAAAAACCAAAAACATTGCGATATAAATATAAATATCGTGAAAAAAATTTGATTAAACATACCCAAGAAGTTAGGTGAGTCCCTTAAAAAAAAAAAAAAAAAAGTTAGGTGAGCGGTTACAACAATCCGTTGAGGTAAAAATGAATTTGAAAGAGGGAGCTTTTATTGACATCCGATTTTTGCTTCGAGCATCAAAAAATTATTTCGAAAACTATACTATTTTTCTCGGGAAAAAAAAACACTAGCGTTTTCTACTTAACGAAATGTCACTGATTGTGACGTTTCTTGTACATAATATGGATGATAGTGGGTAAATAACACTACTGACATTGACGTTTCTTGTACATAACGAACGTCAGCGACGACTACGACGTTACTATCAACCTCAATAACAATGATGTTGGGGAGTTGAAGTGTGGTTCCATACAAAAAATAAAAAGCAATTTTTAATCAAAATAATGGATTCTCGATACAATTTTGTGGTGCCAATAGAATCCTCCTTGAAAGATTGATCGACGTGAAAACAATCGGGCCCAAGGTGTCTCGGCTTGATTAGGAAATAAGGCCCATACTACTAACATTGAAGCTTGAGTCAAAAAAATGGTGGCCCACTTTGTAACACCCATGATGACGAGGGGGCGCACCACCGACAACAATTGTCCTGTCTTCCACTATTCACAGTTAAAGGCCCTAAACTTATCATTAATTACGCGTGGACCCCTGCAATAATTCTGCAATGTGATTTTTGGATTTCTGAATTCACATGTAAAACAATACAATATAGTACATTTAATCATGAGACCATCAATTCTATCTTAACTATTTTCTTTATAATTTGCACATTTTTAGGGAGCCTCCGCAATTGAGGCCGCTCAGATAAATTTTTGTCGCAACAGAACGAGAATCGACCTGTAGGTCAAGGAGACAACGACCCTTAATGGGTATCGAGGGGGCAACTCTCTCGAAACCTAAATTAACGTCTACAAGACCGAGAATACATGACTCTCCATGCGAAGAGTGATGTATGTTGTCTTTACAATGTTTCACAAAGACTTGCAACATTTCGGATGAGACACGTTCAGTCTATAAAAGACACTGATTGCAAAGTCCAGAAATCCGAAAAGCATCATCATTTCATTTTTCGATTGATCATGTTTGATCAATGAGTAACCGTTTCAATTAAACACCTTACACTGTATCATGATAGAGGTTTTCGATTATTTCCCATAGTGTTGTTTGTTATATGTGAAGAGTCGGATGCCCTAGATCGATTTCTTTCAATAATAAAAAGACGTATATACAGTTTAGATAATTGAGACATAACCATCGATTTATCTAATTCACGAAAGTTTAAATACAAGACAATGTGGTCATTTGAGTTGAGAAAAACTAGTACAAACCGTTCAAATACAAAGGAAAAAAAAATGTTCAATGGAACCAAGTAGGAAGGTTGCTAAGTGGATAAGGATTCAACTTATAACACAAAAATAATACAATAATTAATCATGTTTTTATGCTTTAATCAAAAGCAAGTGGTACAATTATAACTATAAGTATTACTCAGATTATAAAAAAAAAAAAAATCCAAGAGGACAAAGTATATTATAAAACAATCATTGCACGTGATGTATTCAACTTTGTCTATTCCTATCTATTGGAATCATATGCTTGGCTCCTCCCACCTTCACAAACCACCACACACACCCCACCCCACCCCACCCCACCCCCACCCACAAACCCCAAACAACACCTCTACCCCTACCCTACCCAGGGGCGGAGGTACATGTTGTTGTAGGGTGTGATCATGTGATCCCACTGACATTTGAGATTTTTTTTAATATTAAAACGATATAGCTTTGTTGTTAAAAAATATAATTTTATCGATAAAAAAAATAATGTATTGGAGGTTATTTTGGTACATCTTTAAGTTAGTTTATGTTCATGTTTACCGCTGAATGGTAGTGATATTTATTTGTCGAGGCCAACTCTTTTCGGGATAATTCCCTTTTATTTTATCGTTTTTTTTATTTTTTTATTTTTTCAAGTCGTATTGTTTGAGTGCAGCAGCCTATGAAGCACGGACACGGACACGGGAACGGCGCACGACACGACACGGACACGGCGACACGGTTACTTTCGGGGTGAGGAACGACACGCCGCCGACACGTTTTAATATATATATATATGTATATTAATATATATATTATTAAAAAAACATAGACGTAGGTTGATGCGGTCGCGGGACGGATTGCGTTCGCTCGCGCGTCCCTTACGCGTCCCCAACGTGTCCCGCCGTGTCCCTTGCGTGTCCCCGCCTTGTCCCGCCGCGTCCCTCGCGCGTCCCCGCCGTGTCTCCAACGTGTCCCGCCGCCCCAACGTGTCGGGCCGCGTCCCGCCGTGTCCCCGGCGTGTCGGGCCGCGTCCCCGCGTGTCGGGCCGTGTCGGAATTCAAAATTTGAATTTAACATTATTTTAATCGAGCGACACGTTTCCGACACGCGTGTCGGGGCCGAAAATGTGTCGGACGCGGCGCGCGCGACCTAATCGTGAAGTGTCGGTGCTTCATAGCAGCAGCTTTAGGCTGTTGGGAGTCCAACGTAAATCAGATGGGAGGGAGTCAAATTTAGAACCGGCTTTGTGCTTGTTTGTTAATGTTATTTTTTTATTTTGATAATAAAAAAAAAAAAATGTAAAGATAAGAGGTCATTAAAGAGCTTGAAATATTTTTCCATCTTTTTAAAAAGAGTTTCAAATCATTTGCAAATGGGCTGGCCTTTTTTTAACTTTTGTTTCGACCCCTTTAATCTCACCGTTCGTGACGTGATTATATATATTTTGGTCGTCTTTTAGTGCAATATTATATACTGTGGAGAAGCGATTGATTTTCACTGACCTTCATATAAAAAGGTTCATGAATAATGTAAATTAAGAATTATGTCTCAGTAGAAGTTGATGATATATTTTTTTTGGCTTGTGAGAAGTTGATATATTGTATTGAAATTGAACTTGAACTACCACATCCTACGCCCTATCTCAAAAGCAATATTGACTCCACAACGCTTTCAATCTTTTGCCATTGTTCTTAAATGAAAAAAAAAAAAAAAGTTTCTAACTCAAAGGACATCCACCGTCACGCCCTTTGAGATGTGTCTTAGTGACCCAGTTTGTAAATGCTGCATGTACTCACTTTTTTGCTGTGAGAAATCGATACATTATATAAAATTCTCACATCCCGTTCAAAAGCAAGACAGACTCTACATCACAACCCCTCTTTTTCCACGAGTTACCCCATTGGCCCTTCCTTAAATAAATAAATAAAAAAGCGTTGACCGCCAACTCAAATGGCACACCACCACCTCGTCCCTAAGATTAGTGTATAATATAAATCGAGTGATATGCCGCAGTGATTCATTGTACTAAGATTGGCTTTAAACCTATTTCCTAAAATGTGTTCCCTTATACATGATTTGAACCCCACATTTCAGCTAGGTTAGACCGTCACTACAAAACTAAGCTTTACGCTAGACTATCACCACGACACCAAACTTCCAACTATGTTAAGCCGTCACTTCAACCCACAAGCTCTCATCTACCCCGTCACTAGCATCTAAACGCTTTAACAAATGAGCTATATACCTCTCAAGAGACACCTCTCCTTACACAACAACGAATAAATATAAGTTGGTTTTCGGACGGCAGATTGCACCACATAACACATGATCGAATTATATCAGCCGTACACGGTGACTCTTTATGTGCAAGAATTCTAATCCTCCACCTAAAATCCACCGAGTCACTATAACTAACATCCTCACTATTCTTTCGGGTCACGTATGCGAGAGAAATCGTCTTCTTGCACCAAAGATTATATATAATAATAATAATATAATATATGATTCATCATCTTATTCAACGTAATCCGTACTCTAAGCCGCCGTATAAACTTTAACTTGTCTACCTCCTTTCTTCCTCCAACTCATTCGCAAAACTCTCTTTCTCCCTCTTTCTTTCTCTTTATTTATATCTATAAATTCACTTTCTTAAACCAAATCTTATTAATTATATATTTATTCTTCTAAAATTTCAATCTTTTTTTCTTGAATTTCTGTAATTAATAAACTTACAACAAAAAAACATTTCCAAAAAAAAATGGGTTTTCCGGTGGGTTATACAGAAGTTTTCCTCCCGAAAATCTTCATCCATTTACTTACTTTCCTCGGTTTACTACGCTCAGTTCTCCAATCCCTTTTCAATTTCCTCGGTCTACCCGATTTCCTCGAACCATCCGAGATTCATTACTCGGAAAACCCGACCCAATTGCCTGTAATTCCACCCATATCCGCTTTCCTGATCCGGGAGCTTCTCCCGGCGGTTAAATTCTCCGACTGTGGAATCCCTTCCGGTGAGCTGCCGGAGAGCTGTGCGGTTTGTTTGTATGAGTTTGAAGGCGGAGAAGAGATCAGGTGGTTGAACAACTGTAAGCATATTTTTCATAGAAGCTGTCTGGACCGTTGGATGGATTATGATCAGAAGAACTGTCCACTTTGTCGGACGGCATTGGTGCCACGTCATCTACAAGATGAGTTTAATCAACGGCTGTGGGCGGCTACTGCTAGTGCTCATGGGATTGAAGATGATGATGACTACCATGATGATTTTAATATTTCTAACATGTAAATTTCTTTTTTTCATTATAACTTCTTTTTTAAATTTTTTTTATACAATTAACCAAGAAATTTTATGATACCCCGGCCGTAAAACCACATATTTCTACTCTTTTTTATAACAAAAGAGGGTAGAAACATGTCGTATTAACCGTGCATGTTTTATAATCACACATTTCTAATCTCTTTAGCGGTAAAGAAAATATAAATATGTGATTATAAAAATGCTACTATATATAATCAATTTATAGCCGGTGTATTATAAAAATTTTCCGATTACGGGTGGATTCGATATCGAGAGGTTTTAAGGGCATCTGACAACTTCTGCCTCCGTGGCATCTGATCGGATTGTGAGATTCGACTTTTCAGAGCTTAAATGAGGATTTGATGTCTGCTCGTGTAAGGTTTGATTTTCTAGCGGTTAACGCAAGTAAAAGTAAAATCGATATGATACAAATTGAGTATGCATTCGACACATATGTACACTGTATATGTATATGAAAGGAGATTTTCTTACGATAAATTTTATCGTAAAATGCGTATAAGAATTAAGACGGTTATGTTAAGTATTTATTTATTATAACTTATTATTTTTCCATAATAGGGTCCATAATAGGGTTGCGTATGGTGATAGAGAATATAAATGTGGGACATTTCTACTATGTTTTACGGTTTACAAGGTGCTAGTGTGTAGGTAAAATAGAATAGAAATATGTATAATTAACAAGTCATTTTATATCCCCTCAAAAAAAAAAAAAAAAAAAAAAGTCATTTTATATAATAATAATAAGTATACATGTTATGTTAATTAATACTAGTATTATTGTTATTATTATATCAAATGACATGTTAATAATACTACTTAAGTACTACTATCATCCGTTCCATAAAAAATATTTATTTTTTTGAGGTACACACAGATAAGAAACAATTAATATGCTGTATTTTAACATTAATGAACATATTTACCTTTATTTAATAATAAATGCTGTTTTGGAATATTAAAAGAATATACAAACATTAAATGCATGATATGTGTATTTTGGAAAATATGCATTAAATGATAAATTGATTTTCTAAATGAAAATTTTTTATTGGACAATTCATTTTTTAAAAGTGGACACTTTTTTCCCAAAATGTAAATTCATTTAGCTTTTTTTTCTTTTGTCTCCTAATGTAAGTCCATTTATATAACGAATGAAGCATTTATTACATATTTCTCTTTTTACCCCTATTTATTACTCCCTCCGTTTTTTTAACAGTTACTTTTCAGAATTTGTTTTGTTTTTAACTATCTGTCATTTTATATTACCAATGCAGGATTTATTATTTTTTCCTCTCTTATCCTTCATTTCAATAACCTAAATTTTAGTTCAATTTTCCATACACAAGGAATGAAGGGTAATTTTGTTATTTTATACTATATTTCAGTCATATTAATCACTTTCTTAATCTGTGTCATTTTTTTCTCTACGAGAGTTAAAAAACGAAGGGAGTATTACTCATTCACTTTTCACTGTTTTACATTAATAACAATCAAATATTATTTTAAACATTTCCATCAAATTAATGACATATAATTAATTTAACTAACATTTCTAATCTGTATAAAAAAACCTCAAATTGATTTACATTTTGGGAACCTCTAAAATATTGATTCCCCTAAATAAATAAATAAAACACTAAATAATTGATTTCGGTGCTCATTTATGAATGATGGTCCCACTTTTTGCACGGAAAATTAAAGATACCACAACATAGCCGGCACCCAAAAAAAAAGGAGAAATATTTGTGTGGTGTCTCCACATGGTGTGGAAACACCGTGTGGCATCGTACAGATCATACAGTTTTATTGTGTATTTAAACTGTGTATTTCTGATCGTTTCACCTGTCACTTCATCTCAAATTCTCTCACCACACAAGTATTTCCCCCAAAAAACGACCGGCCTCAGCTCAAAAAAAAAAAAAAAAAAAAAAAAACAAACAAACAAACAACGGCCGGCCCAATTATTATTATTATTATTATATATTACTGTTTTTCTTTTAAAAAATAAAGATTCTATAGATATTACGTTTTTATTTCTGGCTCAGAAAATCATTTTAAGTAGTTAAAAAATTAAACGAGCACCACAACTATTTATCATAAGAATATGCACTGGAAAAATTACTTTGAGTATCATAATTATTTATTATTATGAGAATAATTACATAAGTGTCACAGGTGAGTAACGTCGGATCTACTGACGTTATTTTAAAAAGTAACGTCGGTAGCTTTGACGTTCAAAGTGTAGTGCTGGAAGTGTTTTTTTAAAAAAACACATGTAGTGCATGAAGTAAAAAAAATACATGTGTGGTGCCAGAATTAAAAATAAAAAATTAAAAAGTGTCGATAAGTAATAAAAGTGTGTGCCAATAATATCCGAGACCAACTGACTGCTCATGATCGTAAATCATACGATCCTGATCAAAGGGAAAGCCATGACCCAAAATTGTTCTGACATTGAGATTCAAAAAAAATCAAACATGCTATCCCTTACACAATCTCGGGTCAGTACCCTTACACATTCTCATGTCGGTAACCACACGTACGATACTTTCAAACTATTCGAGAGAGTGATATGTATACTTTAAAAATGCCCTATAATAATCTCAGAGTATTGATTCATGACGTTAAAATACTCATTATTCATCATTAATCTTAATTTTATCGATACTCTTATTGTTTTCCATTGCAACTATCTAGCTGATACAAATCTAAAATACTAAAAAAAAAGAGGCATTCAACTCTTACAATTTCACACTTTAAAATGGGAGTTTAAGAACATCGGAATAAGTTGTAGAGAGAGAGTTGAGTTCGAGCAATAGATTAAAGAACAAAGTTCAAATAAAAAATTAAGTTTGTTTATTACACAAACAAACTCGAACTCATTCATGTATCAAACAAACACAAACTCAAACATCATTTATTCGAATCGGCTCGAATTGTTTACACCTCAGTTTAAATTAATAATAATAATAATAATAATAATAATAATAATAATAATAATAATAATAATAATAATAATAATAATAATAAAGAATAATAATAAAGAGAAGACAGGGGCCAAAGAGGTAACGACACAGTAGAGGATCTAATTTGACAGCGGGAAATAAAAATAAAATTGACATATTTCCATATTTAGCGGGGGGGGGGGGGGGGGGGAATAAAAATAAAATTGACATATTTCCAACACAAGTTGAGGTAGGCAAAATATTGATAAATGCTATTATTTTTTTATCATTTAGCAAAAGAATTAAATGCCAGACCATGAAACATCATGTTGAATGATCATGACTAGATTGGACATTTCACCTCCATTGATCGGGAAGTTTTTGTGTAGTGTGTACCTACGTGCGGATACACGCCGTGGCACACTACACATCACACGATTTCATTCTGCACTTAAACTGTGTGGTTCTGATCGTTTCAGCCGTCACATCAGCTCAAAATCTCTACACCACACAAGTATTTCTCCCATTAATCTGTCTTCTCTTTCTTCACTGTTTAAAAAAAATAAAAAAAAATAAACCACATAGTAGGAGTGATTCTTCGTTACTAACTCAAAATTAAGTGAAACCGATCTGTAAAACGATCATAATCATATAATTTATATCATACATATGAAATATGTGGTCTGGTCATCTCACAGGACATTTCACTCGTGGAGTTACCAACTATTTGATAAAGTGATCCGTAGGATGATCAAAACAACGTATTTTATGTTTTACATATAAAATTTATGGTTTTGATCATTCATACGAGGAGGTGTTAGCAACTAAAAAGTTCTGTGATTTTAGTTGCTAACTCCACATAAGGTGAAATGACCTGTAGGAAGATCATAACTACACCGTTTATATCCTACGTATAAAATGCATGCAATTGATAATCCCTATGTGGAGTTGACAACTAAAATTTATGTGATTTTTAGTTACTAAGTTCACATAAAGTATAGTGATCCGTAAAATGATCAGAACTACAGTGTTATTGATTTCTCTCCGATTAAAAACCAATGAAAAACTCACACTAATTAGAATCTTTATGATCAAAGATCTATCAATGTATAGTCAAAGATGGACGTACATGTTGGAAGGAGGAAGGTGCTAAGTCCACCAAAATTTATTTATTTTTTTGAAGGGACTTTATTTGGTAGCCGCCAAATGGAGGGTGAACTACTGAAGTAGGGCCAATTGGCAAAACTTTATTGATCCGATTTTTTCGTTATAGGAGTTTGTCATTGAGACCACATTGAATCGATTTTTGGGACATTTAAATGATTTTCGATCTATTTAGAATCGAATTTAATCTCAAATTTGATTCTGGGAAGGTCAAAAACAAAATCCAACTTCTACAAAATCGGATTTGACCTAAAGTGTAGTGTCTTGTCCTCCGAATGATTCAGTGTGGTTCCTATAACAGCATCTTTGATTATAACGTAGGCTATACTATTCCAATAACATGATTCCTAACCAACACTCTGTAAAACTCATTGGCGGGTCCATATATATATATATATATATATATATATATATATATATATATATATATATATATATATATATATTATATATTATTGTGAATAAACCATATTTCTTTTTAAGTGAGCAAAAATGACGATCTATTGAATCACTTAAGGTATTTTTCAAAATTTCAAATGCAAAACGAAATTGTTTCAATATAAAAAAGTTAAAAATTCAGCTTTTATTGGCCCCTCTGCCGTACAGGCTTGCGCATGAATATACTTCAATGAACACAATAGCTTATGCTTGATATTGTTGATTGCCATAAAAAAATTGTTGATTGCCTTTTTTTCTGAGGAAAATATAATTTTTATTATGCTAAATCCGTAATTACGGCATAAAGTACATCATGATGAGGAAAAATGCCCCAAACCATACGACCAGTGGCCTAACTCATGTCTAGCCAAAAGATGAGCTGGAAAATAAACAAAACTGAAAGTGGAAGAAAAAAAAAGAAGGCACAAGCAAAATCGCGCTCTAAGCAACTAAAGACAGATAATATTACAGAATTCGACATGATAATATTTGAATTTCTCATATGATAATATTAAAGAATTCTAGACGTAACCTCCATCGTATAACAATTTGCCATGTCTATGGGTTCAACAAGTGGCTCCCATGGCGTATGATGATGGCCAGGATAGAGCCTGCCACGTGTCATTCAGATGATGGTGTTATAGAAAAAGTGTATTTAAAGGCACCGGGGTCAGGAGCTCCGTCTCGGGTTGACCTGACCCCACAAAGGAGGCCTTCCCTCTATTTCCCCGATCCGACCACTGCAGGGCGGCTCGGTCAAGGAAGTCGGGAGAGCCTAGTCGAGACGACTTGAGGTGCCCGATACAGGATGTCGGGACTCATCTCTCCAAGGGGAATTCAGGCACAAGCCTATTTAATTAGATAAAGAGGGTGAATCCCGTGATTGTAGGATGCGGGTCTGCTAATTTAAACATAATCACAATTATCTCTTAATAAACGATTTACACAAAATAATACTTAGGGTTTAGGAGTCTTAGACTTGTCAAACAAGAAAAGAGGCTAGACGTCTCCATATATAAACTACCCTAAGGAACTACGGAGACTTGATTCCAATTGCATTCATTGGATACGTAGGCAACTTGAGGAAACTAACTCTCAAGCTCAGTCTAAATCACATCCCAATTCCCATCTCCATTGTTATTAGTTCTTGGTAAGTCGTTCTAGAGTATTTAGATCCGGATAATATACGTGACGAGATCCAGCATCGTCAATTGGCGCTAGAAGGAGGGTCTTCTATCAACGATCTCATCAAGAACAAAGCAATGGCACCACCAAAGAACACAGGGAAAAAGACCCAAACCCAAAGGGCTAACCCTACAACAACTGCGGCTGGGCAAATTGGTACCGGCGAGGTGGATCCAAACGCAGCCACCAGCCAAGACCAGACTCATCAAGAAGAAGTCCTGGAAGATCCTGCACAACAAGCCTTGCTAGAGGCTTTACGTAATCTCGACACGGCAGTGTTTAAAAGCGTGCTAGGTCTAGCCCTGAAAGGGCGAGAGGAAGAAAATCCAGAAAATAACGCTCCTAAGAATAGCACACCGCGCAAGGACGATAGAGGGGACACCCTATCCTCCACCTCTGATGCATGGAAAAAACAAGTTAACACGCAGGCACAGGAAGCTGCCGAGCAAAGCTCGAGGGAATTTTGGGCCGAAGAACGGACGATCTGTCGTTCGAGTCACCTTTTTCAGAGCAGATCTTGAACTATCCACGCCTCGACAGATTCAAGATCCCCAAGTTGGAGCCATATGATGGTACAAAGGACCCTCAGGATCATTTGTTTCAATACCTGACACACATGAATCTTGATTGTGTTGCCGAGGAGATGAGTGCAAAGCCTTTCCAGCCCTACTTACTGGCAGAGCCCGTGAGTGGTTCCGGAAATTACCCCTTCACTCGATCCCCACCTTTGAGACTCTAGCAAAAAAGTTTTTACAAGCGTTCGTCACTGCAAAGCCTTTTCAAATGAACGCCACCTACCTTCTTACTATTCGTCAGAGGAAGGATGAGTCAGCATTACAGTACCTGAGAAGGTTCAATGAGAAGTCAATGCAGGTCAGGGATGCTGAGGGACACACTTGTTGATTACCTCCTTCGTGGCAGGCCTACGAGAGGGTCGGCTATATGCCAAGCTCAACAGCAAGCTCCCACGATCTATGGAAGAGTGCATGGACCACGCTTACAGATTTTTCCAGGGAGAAGAGGCTAACCACCTAAAAAGAGAAGCAGATGGGGCCAAGAAGGATAAACCTGACGACAGACCTGATAGAAAATGCAGCCAGTATGGGACCGAGTCGCTGCGCCTGTATCTGACCGACTGGGAAAGAAAGGAGCACTTCAGGAACGGGATTTCATCCCGTTAAACAGGTCATGCGAGCAGGTTCTCTCTATAATGCAAAGGAAAGGCATTGCCCGAGTCCCACCTCCCCTAAGAGGTCCTCGGGAGAAGAGAGATCAGACCAAATTCGGCAAGTATCATGAAGATATTGGACATGATTCAGAGCGTTGCAGAGACTTGCAAAGGGACATTGACGCTGCAGTCATGGAAGAGAAGTTAGACGAGGTCATACATCGCTCTCAGAACGCAGATCCCAGAGGGAGAAGGGAGTTTAAAAGAGGAAATTTTGGTCAAGACCGGGACGACGTGACGACTACCGACGTAGAATGGATTAGTCCCCGGGCCCCGATGGACAGATCGACAATCGACCCGTCAACACAATTAACACCATCTCCGGAGGCCTGAATACCTCCCCTCGACCCGGCGAGAAGGAAAGTAGCAAGTCGACTAATCCTTCTGACTCTAACAAACGACAGAGATTGACCGGAGAGGTAATATACGGTCCTCGAGACCCCTTGACTTTATTCACCAATAATGAAGGATTAGTTATCCAGGTGATAATTAACAAGTTTACGGTGAAGCGTATTTGTGTCGATATAGGTAGTGCGGTCAATGTACTGTACTACAATGTTTTTCAATCAATGAAGATGCAGGATGCCGAACTGATACCGGTCTCGGCTCCCTTGTTTGGGTTCGCAGGACCTCAGGTCCACCCTATGGGTATGATTCGTCTACCAACCACTTTTGGACAGGAACCAAGGGGCAGGACCCTTATGGTAGACTATATAGTTGTTAAGGCACCTTCAGCCTACAACGTCATCATGGGACGACATGCGCTTATAGATCTGAGAGCGGTGATCTCTCCAGCTCATATAAGTATGAAATTCCCAACGTTTGAGGGGTCAGTAGAAGTCAAGGGTAATTTAGAAACAGCCAGGAGCTGCTACACAGCCACCGTTAATAGAAAACTAATGGTGCAACAGGTGTCTATTGAAGAATTACTCCCAGAAGAAGAAGAAAGTTGGTCCTCAGACGACAAAATTGAAGCAGTTGGCCTATGGGAAGGGCAGAAAGATTTAACTGTGAACGTGGGATTGTGGATCCCAGAACAACAAAATGAGGAACTCATCAACATACTGAAAGAATTCAGAGATGTGTTCGCCTGGAAAACAGACAACATGCCGGGTCTATCACCCGAGCTAGCTCTCCATAGGCTCAATGTCGACCCGAGCAGAAAACCGGTTAGGCAGAAGAAGAGACAATTTGCTAAAGACCGAATGGAAGCCATTCAGAGAGAGGTAGAGAAACTGCTCCAAGCGGGAATAATACGGGAGGTGGTTTACCCAAGCTGGCTAGCCAACCCCGTATTGGTAAAAAAGCCAGATGGGAGCTGGCGTATGTGCGTAGACTTCACTGACTTGAATAAAGCCTGTCCTAAGGACTGCTATCCGCTCCCTAAAATTGATAGGTTAGTCGATTCAACTGTGGGCTTCGAAATATTTACATTTTTAGATGCGTACAAAGGATATCACCAGATAGCCATGGACCCGGAAGACGCAGAAAAAACGGCGTTCATTACCGAGCAAGGTACTTTCTGATATGTCACCATGCCATTCGGGCTAAGAATGCGGGAGCCACTTATCAGAGATCAGTGAACAAAATCTTTGAAAAATAGATTGGAAGATGCATAGAGGTCTATGTGGACGATCTCCTTATCAAAAGCAGGACCCTTGATCAATACATGCTGGATGTTAGAGAAGTGTTTAATGTGCTCAGACAGACTCAAATGAAGCTAAATCCCAAAAAGTGTACATTTGGGGTCAGGTCGGGAAAGTTCCTGGGTATATGATTTCCAGGGAAGGAATCAAAGCAAACCCCAATAAGATTAAGGCATTAAGGTTAATGCCACTACCAAAGAGCATCAAAGAAGTGCAGAGACTGACGGGACATATGGCATCCTTGAATAGATTTCTATCTAGATTGGCATAGCGTGCCCTACCATTTTTCAAAGTCCTCAGGAAGACAAATCCTTTCCAGTGGAACGAGGATAGCCAGAAGGCGTTCGAGGATCTTAAGGCGTACCTAGCCGAGCTGCCCACACCGACGTCTCCTCAGGAAGGAGAAACTTTGTTCATATATTTAGCCATCGTGGACGAGGCAATCAGCGCAGTCCTGATCAGAGAGGAGAACCAAGTACAGAGACCGGTGTTTTATGTCAGCAGGGCTTTACATGGACCAGAGGTCAGATATACCAATGCCGAAAAATTAGCTCTGGCTTTAGTTCACGCTTCAAGAAAGCTCATGCCATACTTTCAAGCACATCCAATAGTCGTCGTGACCGACCAGCCACTACGGCAGATACTGACACGGCCTGACACCTCTAGCAGGTTAGCCAAATGGGTCATCAAACTCGCTGAATATGACTTAGACTTCCAGCCCCGAGCTGCCATCAAAGCTCAAGCTCTGGCGACTTCTTGGCCGAAGGGATATCGATAGACATTGAAAAAAGCCACCCGATTGGGCAAACCGATCTATGGACCCTTTATGTGGATGGGGTGGCAGGAAGAGAGGGGGCAGGAGCAGGTCTCCTACTCATAAGTCCCAAAGGAGAAGAGTTCCCCTACGCTCTGCGTTTTCAATTCAACGCCACCAACAACGAAGCAGAGTATGAAGCTCTAATTACTGGACACCGACTAGCCACCAAGCTTGGCGCAATCAACCTACAAGTATTCAGTGACTCTCAATTGGTGGTTAACCATGTCAAAGGAGACTATGAAGCAAAGGAAGAACCCATGAAGAAATATCTGGCAGTGGCCAAAGCTTTACTCAAGAACTTCCAATCGATTCAAATCGAGCAAGTCTCTCGGTCTCAGAATAAAAAAGCCGACACCCTCTCCAAATTGGCCTCCAATTTCTTCTCAGATAAAAAAGTGCTAGTAGAACAGTTGGCCGAGCGCAGCTACGTCCGGAACGAAGTGCATCCGGTCAGTCAACAGGCCACGTGGATGGACCCCATAGTGTCCTATCTCAAACATGGTATTCTACCAACTGACAAATCTCAGGCCAGAAAAATGAAGCTTCTGGCATGCATGTATTCTCTATTCAATGAAATTCTATACAGGCGATCCTTTATATCGCCTTGGCTCACATGTGCCTCAAAGGAAGAAGGAAATTATCTCCTTAGAGAAATTCACCTCGGTATCTGTGGAAACCACGCGGGTGCTCAAACTCTGGCCAGAAAGTGCCGGCTATTCGGTTACTATTGGCCCACCATGCAAGCCGATGCAGTTGAGTTGGTTACAAAGTGTAAGTCGTGCCAGGTGCATGACAAACTAACCCATCAACCTGCACTGGAAATGGTCCCCATAGTGTCCCCTTGGCCCTTTTATCAATGGGGAGTAGACCTGGTCGGACCTCTACCCCGAGCTCCTGGTAACCTAAGGTTCCTTGTCGTGGCAGTCGACTATTTTACCAAATGGGTAGAGGCCAAAGCTCTAACCACTATCACAGCAGGGCCATTCAAAAGTTCCTATGAAAGAGTCTTATTTGCAGATACGGGATACCCAAAATCTTGATCACAGATAACGGAACACAGTTTAAGGACGGGATGGTTAGAACTTGGTGCGCCGAGCTGGGCATTACTCAACATTTTACGTCTGTCGGCCACCCCCAGGCTAACGGCCAAGTCGAACAGACAAACAGACAAGTCAAAGTCGGTTTAAAAAAGAGATTGGAAGAAGAGAGGGAGAATTGGGTTGAACACTTACCCAACATTCTTTAGGCGTACAGGACTACGCCGAATTCAGCGACCGGTGAAACACCTTTTTCTTTGGCCTATGGATGCGAGGCAGTCATCCCAGTCGAAATTGGACTCCACTCCCCAAGGACCGAGCTCTATAATCAGTCGGACCAGGACAATGAACTCATGCAGATCAAAGATGACTTGGAAGAAGCCAGGGAAATAGCCTACATACGAATGGCTAAGTACAAGCAGAAGATATCTCAGTACTATAATTCCAAAGTCAAGCACTCCCACTTCAAGGAAGGAGATTTGGTGCTGAGAAGAAACGAGGTCGGTAAGCAGGTTCCTCAGGGTAAACTCAACCCGAACTGGGAAGGTCCTTACCGAGTAGTCAGAGTCCATGGAAAAGGCTCATACCAGTTAGCTGATGCGAGAGGTAAGACCATACCTCGCAGTTGGCAAGCCAACAATCTCAGAAAATTTTATGTCTAGGACAGGTGCCAGAATGATTACTTTACTTTTCACTTGATTTTTATTTCCAATAAATGATGTAACCAACCTTCACTGTGAAGTTTAATAAAATTTTTCTTTTGGCGAATGTTGTATTGTTAAATTAACTTCCTTGTAAGGATAGGCTGAAATTTAACTGAGTCATGCAGGTCATACTCAGAAAGTTAGAATTCCACTAACTTCCCGAGTCTGCAAGGCGGTCAAATTTAATCGGCTCATGCATGTCATACTCGAAAAGTTAGAATTCCCACTAACTTCCCGAGTCTGCAGGCGGCACCGAGTCATACAGTCATAACTCTCGAAAGTTAGAATCATACTCGGAAAAGTTAGAATTCCACTAACTTCCCGAGTCCGCGGACGAGGTGAAATTTAACTCTTGAAATTTAACTGAGTGACACCGTATGCACAACATACTCATAAGGTTGAAAGTCCAGAAAGGATCAAGTCAAATAAACAGCATGCCATCCACCTCCAAGAGAATGCATGCCATGCTGGGGGACGCAAGGGATACCAGGTAAGTATTTAAGTCAAAATAAATTGCAAAGTAGAGACAATAGTACTAGAAATAAAAGTACAGTGGGGCATAAAAAATTTTAAACATTCAAAAGCATAAAAAAGCTTACCACAAACATCCAAAAGCATAAAAAAAAAGTTTTCAGAGAAAAATGTTGTTCAGGAAGAAGAGCAGTCAATTCGGGCCGTCATGGTTTTGCTCTGTCGAGGAGGGATCCAGTTCAGTGCTTTTAGGGGCAGGACGGCGTTTAGCATATTTTGTCCCAATGTCCTCCCCTTCTTTGAACTCTCTCAGTGAATCATCATAAACCTGGCCAGCTCCCGCCTTGTACATAGTCTTGGAATACGGAAGTTGGGGGAGAACCGGCTCTGTATGTTGCTCTTTCGCCTCATCGACCCCGAGAGTGTATCCGTGCTGCATGACAGGATTCAGTAAAACCTTCAGAGCCCGAGCCAGGTGGTCGGAAAACTTGTATTCATGCACAGCTTGATTAAACCGAGCAGGGATGGAGGCTTCCAGGGCATCCCTCACGCCTCTCGCCTTGACCAGAGCCTGACCCAGTTCAGAGTTCTCGGCGGTGTACTTGTCATAAGCAGTCTGCAGCTTTGCGTGCACCGACTATTGACTTCCTCGAGTTGCTCCTTTAAGGCTGCAATCTCCTCATCTTTAACCCGAGAAGACTCTTTGTGTCTTTCCCGACTAGCTCGCATCTCCTCGATTCTCTTCTTTTGAGCCTCTTTGGATGCCGACGACTCGACAAGTCTGTGTAGAAACTCTTGACCAATTTGGGCTCCCTGAAAGTTAATCAATTAAATAAAGGAAAAAGTGTGTAGCACATAAAGCCAAGGCACAAAAAGGGAAACTTACCACAGCGGCCATGTCCTGGTCAGACAGCTCGGCTAGACGTCCTTGGCCCATTGTTGGCTCATCTTCGGAGTTAATCTCATCAACCCCCGCAGTCGGACGGTGAACTGTCTTCTTCTTTTTCGACTTACCCCGTCGAGGGGTATCGGCAATCGTTACTTGTTTTCTCTTTTGGAGTCAGAACTCCTCTGCCCCTAGCCCGCCCTCCTCGTCCTCTTCCACCTCAGTCAGAAGGACCTGGGAAGAAGAGGCATGAGTATCATCGGGATGACCAGATAGGATCCTCAATGCTCAGGATCCAATACGTTTCCAGCCGACCGAGAGGCAACATGGTCGGTACTCACCGTTCTCTAAGAATCCTGCTCTTGAGGGGCCTCAGTGGGGACTTCATCTTCTTCATCCACTGTTAACAAAACAAGAAGAGGATTAGCACAAAAATTCCATAAATGTACCACGAGGGAGCACGATCAAGGCAAAAGGCCTACAAGTTTTATACTCCGCCCTGGTTAATTCCCTATAAGGATCAGGTCCAGCAGTTGGCAGTTGGGCCGATTCGATCAACTTGGAAGAAAATTTCTTCACACTAAGGTAAACACCACTATTTCGGATGTCATCTAACAGTTTTTTGTCAACATCCGTACGCCGGGGATCGCCACCCAGGTCGGCAGAATTCCACCTACCCAAATCGACCTCTACCTCCGAGCAGAGAAAGAAAAACCTAGTCTTCCAACCCTTGTAGGAAGTTTCCCCCGGCTCTGTAAAATGAACATCGGACATAAAATCACCTCGGCGAGGAAAGAAATAATATCCAGCCTGCCCAGGGACCTGCTTGAGCTGGTAAAATAGCCGGAACGTCTTGACTGAGAAAGGGATGCAGGCACATCGGCACCAGAGGGAGAATCCTACTATCGCCCTTATACCATTCGGAACTATTTAGGCTAAAGCCAACCCATAATGCTCTATTAGTGCCAATAGAGCCAGACACATGGGAAAACTCAGGCCGCAGAGGAGTTGCTCCTTGTAAACAGAACAATAGCCTGCCGGAGGCCGGTAGGCGTAGACACCTGGAGCCGGAACTGTAGGTTTAAACAACGGGTTCTCCAATTTGTATTGTTTGCAAAGAGAAGCTACATCCCTCTAGGTCAATTTGGTATCAATACCATGACAGGCTGCCTGAGATTTCAGAGCCATGTGTGCCTTCAGAGTTAGGACGAATCTAGAGGATGAGGAAGAAGGCGGAGGTTTGAAAAAGGAGAGTTCGTCCGGTTGGGGAACAGGTTTCTCACAATTGACTCCGGCGGAGGTGATCTCGTTTTCTGGCTCCGATTCCGACTCGAATAAGTCTTCTATGGAACTATCAGTGAGAATCACTGGCCCACTCATTCACTACACAGAAAGTAAAAACGAAAAAGGTCAAAAAGAGCTTACTTGTGTGGAGGAGTTAAGAACTGGGATGGCAACCGGTAGCTTCAACCTTGGTTATAAATGTCTAGCGTAACGTCTGAAGAGACGTGACACGATGGAGTGGTTATAAGTCCCAAAAAGTAATCTGGGAAAAACCGTTTAATTATTGTAAAGGACGCTTCGTTTCCCGTGTCCGTCATCATAGTGTGATAACGGTAACGGGGCCACATGTCAAGTCAACCCTAGAACCATCCAGTTCTGCTTCATTATTAAGGTCTACCCGGCCTCCATGGAGTCCGACCAGACCTAGGGGGCTTATGATGATGGCCAGGAGAGAGCCTGCCACGTGTCATTCAGATGATGGTGTTACAGAAAAAGTGTATTTAAAGGCACCGGGGTCAGGAGCTCCGTCTCGGGTTGACCTGACCCCACAAAGAAGGTCTTCCCTCTATTTCCCCGATCCGACCACTGCAAGGCGGCTTGGTCAAGGAAGTAGGGAGAGCCTGGTCGAGACGACTTGAGGTGCCCGATATAGGATGTCGGGACTCTTCTCTCCAAGGGGAATTCAGGCACGTGCCTATTTAATTAGATAAAGAGGGTGAATCCCGTGATTGTAGGACACGGGTCTGCTAATTTAAACATAATCACAATTATCTCTTAATAAACGATTTACACAAAATAATCCTTAGGGTTTAGGAGTCTTAGACTTGTCAAACAAGAAAAGAGGCTAGACGCCTCCATATATAAACTACCCTAAGGAACTACGGAGACTTGATTCCAATTGCATTCATTGGATACATAGACAACTTGAGGAAAACTAACTCTCAAGCTCAGTCTAAATCACATCCCAATTCCCATCTCCATTGTTATTAGTTCTTGGTAAGTCGTTCTAGAGTATTTAGATCCGGATAATATACGTGACGAGATCCAGCATCGTCAGCGTAATATTTATTTTTGTCCCATAATCGATTCTGATAACATATGTAAAGTCTCAAAACTTAAATCAAACATAGTTAATAGTAACTTTGATGTAATGCATTCAATCAACATTGGTTCAGTTAATAGTTCTTTTAAAAAAGATGAATTCCTTTCCCACAAGAAAGAAAGAAATACAAATGACAAGAACTCAATTTTTTTTCCAGATCTGTTGCATAAACCGGAAAAAAAACAGAAACCACATATGGAAATTGAGAAATACATATGTGAAAAAAATGCTCAAGAATAAAAGCCATTAACAAAAATAGCTGGAAAATTGCAAATTTCTTTTGAAAAAAAAAAAAATCGAACGTATGGAAATTGATGCAGAAAATTCAAAAATCATAAATAAAAAAAAATTACAACAAAAAACCACACCAAGAACTCAATAATTGCTGGAAAAAACACTTTCAAAATTGCAAATCATATGAAAATAAAACACAACAATCAAACATCTCAGATCTATTCTTTGAATCTCAAATCATAAGGGAAAAAAACTGCTATTATGGAATTTGTGGTTCAGATTTGGTGTTCACATCTTAAATAAATAAATAAAAACCACCTTCACCATAGCTGCCGGTGGATGAATCCTACAAGTATATGAAAGAAACAGGGGAGAGAAACAATGATTTTTCTTTTCTTTAAACTGATACCTGATTTTTCTTTTCTTTAAAAAAAAAGGTAACCGAAAATTCAACAATAAATGCGAGAAAAAAGAAGGAGAGATGGGTTAAAAATCTAGAAAATAAAACAGAGGAAGAGAAAGAAGGAGAAGCAGAGGAAATAGGTTTGGAGTATAAATAATCTGAGGATAAAAAAATCGCGGGAGTTTTATCAATAGAACTGAAGGAAAATGGAGGGAAAAAGCTAGGGAGCTAGGGGAGAGGAGATAGCCATGATGAGAAAAAGCCAGTGATGGCCATCACTGCCGGCGGCCACAAATGGCGGGGGGGTGCGATGCTGTATCTGAGATGGGCCTCTATTTATCAACCATTATTTTATATTACTGTAGAAAAAAAAGCTATTTTCTGAATTAAAAAAATAGAAGCCAGCCACAGTGGTGCCACTACGGTTGCTCTTAATGTTTTAAATTAGTAGATAGCCTTATGGGGTTTCTGAGACCGATTTTACCTAATTGAGTTTTTATAGCCTATATGAGCAATTTTATTAATAATTTTTTTATCAATACATATGAGTAAATTTGAGCTTCATTTGAAGTGACACTACAAAATGTGGTCTCCTATGTAACAAAAGTCTTGTCATACCATCCTAAAACACGTGAAGTTATTGGGTGCACCCGTCATATGCGGAGTGCACGAATGTGGCAAATGTAGACATTTTATTTCTAAACTGAATTCAAACGGTGTGGTCGAGATTTGTTTACATGTCAAGTCGGTGCAAATGGATATAACACCCAATAACCTCCCCTAAAACACAGTCCAAAAAGTAAGGCAGCGGTGCTCCCAGAAAGATTAGATTAGTAAAACATGTTTATGTGAGTTCAAGTTCAACAACCATAACTTCTCAACACGACATGCTAATGATTATATGGTATAATCTATACACAATGATTATAGTTGGTACTAAACTCATACGATGCATTGTACAATGCACGAGGTATCGAGGTATCGAGGTATCGAGGTATCGAGGAGAGATTTCATGATACAGTTGTAGAATGAATGTTGTACCAAATGACATACATTATAGCCACTTATTTTTATCATCTTTCACATAATACACACTTAGTGTGTGTGAGTGAATAGAAATGTGTAGATATAATGCATGTCACATGGTACAAACTTCATACAACGGTTGTATTATAAAAAAATTCATCTAGAGTGCTAAAATTTGATCTTAATCTCAATTAGACCTTGTTAAAGAGCTTCCAAACGAGATTCTTTTTTACCATATATAACCATTGCAGGAAGATTATATGAAATGACACACTTCATATCATTTCGTTTATATTCTCTTTCGTATATGCACGTGTATAGTGAAAGAGAATAAAAATAAAAACATATGATAAATGTCACTTGGTACAACCTTCCTACAATGACTGTGCCATAAAGATTCTCTCCAAACTGAGCATGACTCCAAACCACTTACGAATGGCTTATAGCTCATTCACACCTTTTTTTATCAAGGTTTTTTTTGGGGGAGGCGTTGGGGGGGGGGGGGGGGGGGGGTTTGGGCATGTGTGTAGGCTGATGCAATTCATTTCGTCGGAGAAGAAGGGGGATAAGGTTTCGGCGGAGAAGAAGGGGGGTAAGGACCACTAGGAGGAGGATAACTCACCGGAGGGTAGCCGTGGGGAGGTTGTGGATATGGTTGGTGGCCTTGAGGAGGATGTGGATATGGTGGGTGGCCTTGAGGAGGAGACTGTGGATATGGTGGTTGGCCTTCATGATATTTTGGATATGGTGGTTGGCCTTGAGGAGACTGTGGATATGGAGGGTGGCCTTGGGGAGGAGATTGTGGGTACGTTGGATGGACTTCAGGAGATTTTGGATATGGTGGGTAGCCTTGAGGAGGAGATTGTGGGTACATTGGGTGGCCTTCAGGAGATTTTGGATATGGTGGGTAGCCTTGAGGAGGAGATTGTGGGTACGTTAGGTGGCCTTCAGGAGATTTTGGATAAGGTGGGTAACTTTGAGGAGGAGATTGTGGATACGGTGGGTAACCTTGAGGAGGTTGTGGATACGGTGGTTGGCCTTGAGGAGGTTGTGGGTATGGTGGATAGGAAGACACAGGATATCCCGGAGCTGGTGGAGGTGGATGAGAAGCAGAGGGTGGTGGTGGTGGCATAGGCTGATCCATGCGAGACATTTGCTGAGTAGGAGGCACTGCCATTACTGGTGTTATTCCATGTTGTTCATCTCTTTTATCAAGTTCAACTTTGTGCTGTGTCTGTATAATTAATAGACATAAATCCGATGATTAAGAAAGGATTAAAACCCAGAGAATTTTAATCATGAACATGCACAAAATAACACAGAGATTCAAGTAGTAACATACCTGCATACAAGGGCAAACCCTGAGAAGCAAAAAAAAAAAAAAAAAAAAAAAAAAAAAAGGGGGACTGTAAGTAAACAAAATGTTCTTGACATATTAAACGAAAAACCAACCGTGTCACTACAAAATGCTTTTAGTCCCTTTTGTTTAACGATTTTTGCATGTCTACCTGTATGTTTTATTTTGATACTTTTACCCATCTATGCATTTACCTTTTCAGTTCATTTTTGCCGCATGACAAGGTTTTATTGGCTAGAACATATCGTGTCTTCAAAGTTGATGTTTGACACGTGGCACTTTAGACTGAAAATGTAAACAAAATGCATACTTGAGTGGTGAAAGTGACAAGATTAAACATTGGGGATAGCAAAAATCGTGAAATCAAAGGGACCAAAAGTGTCGCTATCCCTTTATCACTATGGGATCATTTGACTCATAGGGGTCATATTCATTGATCAATGTGTATTGACACAATGCAGGGTCTTTATCATTTTCCACCATAAAAACAAAGAATTACGAACACACTACATACTTATTGATCATTGATCATGACAGATAAATTGATTTATATGGGTCATATTCATTGATCTACGTATTATGCAGCAATGTAGTGTTTTCTATCATCAAAACATAAAATTACAGACGGTATCTTACGTGCAATAAACCAAGTCAGCCAAGCATTTAAGTAGATCAGCAGCCTCTGCAATGTCTTCACTTCCTAAGATGCAAGCAATGATGGAAAATATGCAGGCCAGTTGCTGTAAGCAGAACATGAATCCCTGAAACAAAATGCGTTTCAAACGAGTGCTAAATATAAGAAAAGCAAGATGAAAAAAAAAGACAAAGAGAATGAAACAATACAATGATGCAGTTATCACATTCTGTTGTCTGTATATTGAACTCGTCTTGTAACATGAAGCGCGTTGAGGCAACTGAAGTGTTAAAGCAACAGAACACCTGAACAAAAGAGAAAACTCACCAAGATGTTAGAAAGTAAAGAGATAAGCAACCAGAGAGATAAAGACATGTTTAATCCCGTTTCACGATTTTCGCACTTTTACACCTCATCTATACATATTTTGTTACATTTTCAGTCCAAAGGGGACACCTAGTATTGAATTTCCGGCCAATAAAAATTTGGCAAGTGGCAAAAATTGAGTGAAAAGGTAAAGCAATGCATAGATGAAGGGTAAAAATGCCGATACGAAACATAGGAGATAGAAAGGTGAAAAGCAAAAGGAGGCAAAAGTGTCTTTATCCCTTTGAACTATAATAACTAACCTCACTGCAGAGACAGAGTTCAGGGCATTCGCTCTCTCCACATCTGCCACTGCACGGCATATAGCCTCCACAGCAAGTGTACCTGTCTCAAATGACGTCATGAAGCTAACTTTCATCGGATTCTTTTCTTTGAACGGAGACAGTTCTCGACAGAAAAAGCGTCACAAACCTCGATAAGTCATTGTAAAGAGCTCGCTTCCGTAGCAGGTATGAAGCACAAGGACCACTGAACCATCAAAAAAAGAAGATGGCTGCATTAGTTTATATTTATACGTAATTTTATGCATAATAAAACTAGCATTCACACGAGCTGAAAAGGTAGGGCAAAGAAAAAAACGGCGTCAATATAAGCAATTCCTTACTCTTCACCTAAGATTCAAAAGCTACCAGAGCTTAGACATTAAAAACGGTAGAACAGAAAAATCTGTATAGTTAATGAAAAAAGTCATATCCTAAAAGCAATCCTAGAGAGTCGCATGCCATAGTAAGAATCACATTAGTACTGGATAATTGGGTTTAAGAGAACTAGGGATTAGATAAAACTAGTTGATACGTGGATAATCGATGGCATTCCACCTACTATTCCAATTTCCATTTGTCTTGAGATTGGCAACTCCTGATTAGATATCTCAATGGAAAATTGCATCAAACTTATCAGGATCTAGGAAAATGCAGGGTATGATGGATAAGATGGATGAACTGCATAAATTCTACTTTATTTCCTAACATTTATGAATGTTAACGTCAAGTATGACAAATCAAGAATATGGTTAAGAAAACCATGTAATCTGATTCCAAGTGTAGTATCCTGAAGATCGTGAAAAATTCTGCATTGACATTTGGTTCCTATATCCAAACAGCCAGCATTAAGTCTTCAAGTCACAGGGGAAAGAAATGATTTACCAATATGTTCCACATGTCCTTGCATAATTATTCGCCTACTTGATTAGTTTAACAGCATACTCATCAAAATCTTCAAACGAAACTGCTGTCAAGTTTATGTTATGATGTCGGACATATTATCAAAAAAAAAAGGATGAACCCCAACCCAGGTCCCCCCTCCCCACCTCGTCCCTAAGATTAATGGAGAATGTAAATCGAGGGATTTGCCTCAATGGTTCGGTGTACTCAGGCTGTCTTTGAACCTTTTTGCTGAAAGGGGTCGCCCCATACGAGAATCGAACCCCCACACTCAAGCTAACCTAGGCTGTCAATACAATACCTAAGCTCTATAACCAGTGAGCTATGCCCCTGAGAACGTAGGACATATTATCACTACCTTAGATGCAGCGCTGTCGTCCTTATGTGCCAGCCAAGTAGACAGTGAGCTAGCTATGATAGTACTGTTTGATAGCTTAATTTCGGCTGTTTCTTGTAATATGTTCAGAAAGGGGGGACCAGTGGGGACCGGTTAGGTGGTATATATTCTAAACCTTCCCCATTGTGAAAGGCACTGTATCATTTCACAACTTTTTTTCTTTGAAAACGGTGTTTCTTCTCCTCTTAGACTACGTACCTCAAATGAAAATAAGCAGCAGACGTAAAGGAAAAGCAATAGCTTGAATGAATTAGATTTTCATATTTCATGGATTCTCATTTCCATCCGATTAAACACCTACTAATAAGGTGAGCAAATTTCAGAACTTAGCTTGGTTCGATTACTTCCTACTTTTTCCAACCTATGATTCTAACAACATGTCTTTCCATTTACATCTCAGCAAACCGATACATGAAGAAGGAACAGCAAATTAACACAAAGTAACAAAAACTTGCAATTTGAAACAATATATCTGATACTAAAGCTCAACTAAAACGCATGTATCGCGTCGAAAATGCAAACATTTTGCAGAATCAAAATCTTCGAATTGCTTAAGTAACATAAATAGTAACTCACCACAAAAAGGAGAAGAAGCAAACTGCAAAAACAAAAAGTACGAAAAAAAAAATACGATTAGTTAGATAAACATTCGTCGAATGCATTAACAGAAATTCAAAATTAAACAAACTAATTCGTCGATTCAAACAACAAAGAAAAGAGGATATAAAGACGAATCGAAGCATACAGATCGGATCCGCAGCAGTGGCACCCAACAGATCGGTACGCCATATGTTCCGATAATGCTGACGCGCCTCCATTTTCTCCATTAACGCCTGCGACGACATCTTTCCGATCTCCGATCAACCAAAACTGAAGAGGAAAATCACAACAGAGGTACAAATTATAAAGATGAGCCGGAAAAAAAAAAGAGCGGTTTGAAACAGGGAAAATGATAATTTATACTATTAGTATGAGGGCCCCACTGGTTCGCGCACTATTTTGACCGATGCGTTACATTTGTGATAATCGCGGGTATTTTGATACGGAGGATGGCGTAGTGCGGGGTACGTGGAAACGATCCACCACAATTTCTATTTCTTATTTGAAAAGGTGAAAAACTTGTGTTGTTTCTTAACTGGTCCAGCTTACAATATATATGTATGTGCATAAGACTTAGGATCAGGCTAATAGCATGTGATGTAGGAGAGATTATTGTGTGCGGAGACACCGCGTGGAGACACACACAATAATCTCCCACACCACACAATTTTATTTTGTATTTAAACTGTGTTGTTTTGATCGTTTTACCCGTCACTTCACCCTTAAATTCTCTCAACACGAATAACTTTCCGTGACCCATGTAACCCAAAGGTTACCGCCTGAATATAACGGCTACGGATAATTATTTTAGATAATCATCTAACGTAGTACCGTTTAATAAAAACACGACATATTACACGTTGTTTTATGGTGTGACAACATCCGTCGATCATATCTTATAATTAGGATGTATTATATCCAATGGACATCCTCTCGGTTCCATTTTGTTCCGAAAGTTACATAATTAATTGATGGTTCAATAGACTCCCCAGGGTCTATCATTTTAACGCTCTTCGGGATCTCATAATCAATTTTAGAATCATCGGTTTTGATCATTTTGATCAATTTGTCCTCTTTTCTTTCGAGGTTTTTATCTTTCGCACCAACCGGTCTACCACGCTTCAGGTGCGGTTTATATTCACTTGCAATAACATTCTTATCAAGTCCTTCTAGAATTGATATACGAGCTGGAACATTCGCAGCTTCTATATATGGTTGAGTGACTCTACTGGAGTCATTAAATGCATCGGGCAATTGATTTGCTATTTTCTGCAAATGAATAATTCTATGAACCTCCAATTCACATGCACTAGTACGAGGATCAAGAAATCCTAATGTCGTTTTCCAAGAGATTTCATTATCTTTCTTATGAACATCGGGTTCATTTTCTCCCCCTAATCGCGAGAAAACAGTTTCATCGATATGGTAGTCCGCAAACCTTGCAGTAAACAAGTCACCCGTCAGGGGTTCCAGATATCTAATGACCAAAAGCTAATTGATAAGGGGAGAATTTATTGTAGCTTGACGGTCTAATGAGCAAAAGTGCTACCCCGTGCAATATAGCATGCCCCCATACAGACACAAGTAGTTTTGTTCTCATTAACATTGGTATAGCAATCAACTGTAATCTTTTAATACACGATTCAGCTAGACTAATTTGCGTGTGAACATGAGTTACTGGATGTTCCACGGTAATTCCAACAGACATACAATAATCATCAAACGCATGTGATGGATATTCCTCAGCATTATCCAGACGAATACTTTTAATCGAAAAATCTAGAAATTGTGCTTGTAGGCGGATTATCTGCGCAAGAAACTTTGCAAATGCCATAATACGAGTCGATAGAAGTGATACATTCGACCATCTACTAGATGCGTCGATTAGGACCATAAAATATATGAATTGTCCACTTGGTGGATGAATAGGTCCACATATATCACCTTGTATTCTTTCTAAGCATGCTGGTGATTCTGTTGCCACCTTCACAAAAGATGGTTTTATAATCATTTTTCCTTAAAAACAAGCAACACGTGAGAATTTGCCTGCACTTAAAATCTTCTGGTTTTTCAACGCGTGGCCATGTGAATTCTCAATTATATTTCTCATCATATTAGATCCAGGATGTCCCAGACGATCATGCCATATTTTATAAACATTAGAATCATTAAACTTCTGGTTTATTATATGGTATGTTTCAATCGCACTGATTTTAGTATAATATAGCCCCGAAGAAAGTGATGGAAGCTTTTCTAGTACATGCTTCTTTCCCAAAACATTTATCGTTATACACAGATATTCAATTCTGTTTCATTCTTAGTTTCAATATGGTATCCATTTCGACGGATATCCTTGAACTTAATAGGAAGAATACTCAAAAGTATGAGCTCTCTAGCTCAGCCTCCGTAAAGTTTGTAGACCAAACTTCCTTAGTTCGTAGACGACCTCAAACCGAGCTCGGCGTAGGTCGGACTCGTCGGAAAACCGGTCCGCAGGACGGTCTCGAGCAATAATCCTCAGGACGGATCCAAATTTCAGAGCTTTGCAGGGCAGACTCATTAAGTTTGCAGGACAAAGTTAGATCACAGATGAACTCAAAACGAGCTCCACGGGTCGGACTCCTCAGAAAGCAAGTCCGCAGGACGGACAGAAATTCAGAGCACTAGATGTCAGGCTCAATGTGTTTGCAAAGCTAACCTCCGCAAGTCGGACTAACTATAAACAGCCGGTCTACATGTTAGACTTGTGCAAGTCCGCATGTTGGAAAAAATATTCGGGCTCCACATGTTAGGCTCGCTAACTTTGCGAAGTAAACTTCCTAAGTCCCCAAAAGGACCCGAGTTGAGCTACGCAGGTCGGTCTCATAAAAATAAAACAAAGCATAAACGAAATGCAAGTTTAAAAACATAAGAGCACTCGCATCAAATACTCTTAACGAATACTCTATTATACAGCTTTAAATACACGTTTTTTCTAGTTTACAGAATCTTTATTTAAGATAAAATACATAAGACTCTTTATTTTACATAATGCGGAAGATATAAAGAAAATTTTACAGGATATGGATAAACGCGGTAGATGTAAAGGAAATTTTACAGAATCTGTAGTTTACAGTAAAAAATAAAGTATCTGCTGCAGTGTTATTTTTTCTGTTGAAATATCTACAATAGAATTTTTAAATGATTTATAGTATATACTGCAAGTGCTCTGAGAAGCATTAAGGGCTGAGTTCGCCGTACACCGTAGCGGAGTAAGATTCTCCACAGAAGCATTGACCTGGGGCGGCTCGGCAGAGCCGTTGAAGCGAAGCGACGGCCGCGGGGGCACTAAATAAGAAGCTGCAACAACATTCTCAAAAAGCGTTCCACTTGAGAAGACATGGGCACGAATGACAGTGTCATAACAGTAATTATGCCACCTGGCAGAGTAGATCATTGAAAGATTCTACAAGCCTAGATGACAGTGACCGGCGCAGCACCTCTAATAGATCCGACCTCACAACGAATGGTTCAACCAGATATGGGGGGCTTACGACGAGGGTTGAACTGAGCCTCGCCACGTGCCATCTTCTAATTGATCAAACATTAAATGAAGACATAAAAACTATAACATTAAGGGCCAGGAGCCCCACTTCACGTCTAAGGGCAGATCCGAACCCCGGGTGGGGATCGGTCCCACTCTCCCGACCATCGCAGGTCGGCTAGGTCGCAACAGAGCTGGGCCAGTGCAGTTCGGGCTGACATGGACTGGGGGGGCTCGACGCAAGTGGGCCAGAGTCTCCTTTATAGATAATTAGCCCACGTGCTTATGAGACAATTATGGGAAGATCTTAATGATTATTTACCCATTAAGACTCTGATTTTGATATTTAAATTATCCATAATTACCCATAAGTTATAAGGATATACACGTAATAATCCATAGGGATTAAAATTAGAATCCTTGCAGGACAAGACTTTGGACGAGACGTCCTCTATATAAATAACCCCTAAAGAACTACGAAAGACTTGATTCATGAACAATAAAAGGATATGTAGGCAACTTGAGAGAAATAACTCTCAAACTCAGTGTAAATCCACCCAAAAAATCATCACTCGTTCATATTATCCTAGATTAAATGGCCCAAATTGATACCGACGATTTTCAGTATCATCAAATGATATAAGAGATATTTATAGTATTTCTAAGATGTGTGAATAAAATAAATAAATAAAATCGTAATATTATAAAAAATCAATACAATCAATCAATATAAATAGACAATCCAAAATATACTTACGTCAAGGGCTTTCCATTACGACAAGTCAAAATCCCGATTGTCAGTTTCCTTAGGAAAGGAGAAACTACTGGCGGGGTTCTGCAGCTCCATCAACGGCGAGGAACGGCGACTCCATCATCGGCGAAACCGGGAAACACAGCTTGTCTGATTTCCTTTGAAGACAGCTATGGCCCATTAACTAATCGGATTTGAAAAACCATAATCGCAATCCCAATCGACTCGAACACGATAACTCTGTGAGTTTAAACCCTAATCAGTAATCTCTATAGCGTTTTAACGTGCTGTTCTTAGTTTCGAAGTGTTATGTTTTGCTTTTAGAGCTGTGAGCTGTCTTATGATTAGTAAATAATACACTGAGCTTAATCGAGCTAAATCTTTTGGTTATGTGTAGAGAATAGTTCATCAACAGCGATTTTCTGGAAAAAGGTTACTGCTTTAGGTCCATAATTCCATGCGTATTAGTTTTCCATGACATACTATCTTATTTGTTTTGTTGTATGCATTGTGTTTAGGTAAAGTATACTGTATTTATGTATTGGCACTGCCTGGTGCCTTGCCATTTATGAATTCTAATGATGGTTTCATTTTGGTTTATCTGATTATGCAGATTATAGCTCTGTAAGATCTCGATCATGTCTAAGGAGGAAGCAGTCACTACTGTGAAGGATGCAGTTCATAAGCTTCAACTACATCTTCTAGAAGGCATTGAAGATGAGGAGAAGCTGTTTGTTGCGGGTTCAGTCCTGTCCCGAGGTGACTATCATGATGTAGTCACCGAAAGGTCCATTGCCAATATGTGTGGTTATCCTCTTTGCAAGAACACTTTGCCGTTAGACCGCCCTAAGAAGGGCCGTTATCGAATTTCTTTGAAGGAGCATAAAGTTTATGATCTTCAAGAGACGTATATGTACTGTTCTACGGGATGCGTTGTAAACAGTCTAGCTTTTGCTGGGAGTATACCGGAGGAGAGATCATCTGAGCTGAATCCAACAAAGCTAAATCAAGTGTTGGGTTTTTTTGTTAAGTCGAGCTTGATAGATTCTAAAGACGATGTGAGGGTGGAGGACGGAAAATCAGGACAAAGATCGGATTTAAGAGTCAAGGAAAAGTTTGATGTTAAGGATGGTGGTGAAGTGTCGATGGAAGAGTGGGTTGGTCCCTCAAATGCTATTGATGGCTATGTTCCACAAAGAGAACAGCATATGAAGCCTGAACAGATAAAGAAGCGTGAAAAAGGTATTGTATATAGGAGCGCTCTTTTATGTATTTTTCTATTGTTACAGGGGATTTGGGTTCAGGTTATATAACGTTGTGTGTTTGTTCGTGTTTTTTAGTTTTATTTGTGATTTATTCTTGTGGTTTTTCTAGGACTATGCTTATTATCATTGATATGAGCTTCAAATGCTCTATTATGCACAGGGACAAAGCCCAAGCATCAGCAGCTCGATAACCAAAGTCCCGTTCCATTTAATGTGACGAACTTCACAAGTACGATTATTATTACTCAAGATGAGTACAGTGTATCCAAGGGCCCCGGTCTGACAAAGAGTGCTTCTGATGACAATACCAAAGATTCCAAAAAGGTGGTGAGTTCTGTGGTTTCAAAGAAAAGTTGTCGAGCACTGAAGAAGAATGATGAATCAGATATACCACCAGCAAAGAATGTTGTTTCAAGTCAAGTGCTTAACGATATGTCGAACAAGATGAATGATAAACTTAGGATCTCAGATCCGGCTTCTGCTGTCAGCCCTAGTAGTACTTCTAATGATGCCAGAAGACCTGAATCTGAAATCAATGCAGAAAATCCATCTGGATTGGTTGCAAATGGAGTAAAATCTTCTTTAAAACATTCGAATATGAAGAAGAATGCTACTCGTTCTGTAACTTGGGCCGATGAGAAAAGTGATGGCAGTAGCAGCAGTCAAAGTCGTCTTTGTTCATTTAATGAATCAATAGACGGCGCAGAAAGTTCTAGCAGAATAAAATCTGGCTTGGAGGAGGAATTGGAGGCAGACGGTCGATACGCATCTGCTGAGGCATGTGCATTAGCACTTAGCCATGCCGCTGAGGCTGTCTCTTCCGGGAGTTCTGATGTCTCAGATGCTGGTATGAAGCATTTTTTGCACTGAAGAACAAAATTCTGAAATATTTGGTTGAATTCGTTTTTTAATTTCTTTTTTTATTGTACACAGTGGCTGAAGCTGGAATTGTCATATTACCACCTGATGAAGTAGACAAATCTGAAATTCAGGAGGAAGAAGATGACTTGCTTCAAACAGAACAAGTTCGTTTAAAATGGCCAAGGGAGGCCGGTTTACCGGATCATAATGTTCTAGACTCTAATGATTCTTGGTACGATACTCCACCAGAGGGCTTCAATTTGACTGTAAGTTTATTCCCTAATTGATTTTTTTCCCCTCCAGTTGCATGTAATTGAATTGCTAAGCATATTAATGTTGATTTTCAGCTGTCACCATTTGCAACAATGTTTATGGCGCTCTTTTCATGGATTTCATCATCATCACTGGCGTATATATACGGTCATGATGAAAGCTTTTCCGAAAATTATTCTTGCATCAATGGCCGAGAATATCCCAGTAAGGTTGTTCTGTCAGACGGTCGCTCGTCTGAAATTAAACAAGCTCTTGCTGGCTGTCTTGCTCGGTCATTGCCAGGACTTGTAACTGATCTTAGGATTCCCATGCCAGTATCTACTCTGGAGAAAGAATTGGTACTGACCGTCCCATTCTTTATTTTCTATAAATTTTGAATGCCCTTATGCCTTTTTAACCGTGAGTCTGGCTTTTGAGTTATGCACGTTTGCTGGTTGTCTGAGTGAAGTAGATTAACAACCTCCACCTTTTTTTATCCTAAGTGCCCCCCCTCCCCCTGCCACAAGAGGGTGGAGGGGAGGGTGTTTGTGTGTGTATGGAAATGTTAAAAGGTTAAAAGGTGAAAGTGCGGTTGCACTGTATGGACTTTGAATTGTGATGAATTTGTGAAAGCAAGTTACGGTATATAGACGTTATCATAATCAGGATGCTATATTTTTGGGGGGTTTTGATTAAATAATCTTACTTCAACTTCTTCTTTTTTTTTTTTTTTTTTTTTTTTTACCCAGATAAGCTTTTAGGATCTTAAATCCCGTTAAACCCCCACTTAAACCCCCTAAACCCCTTAAACACCCCCTTAAAACCCACCTTAGACCGTTATTTCTATATTGCTGTTTTTTCTGAAAAGTGTATCTAAGAAAAAAATAGTTTCAACCTGGCTTATTGGATGTAATTTCCCACTATTTTTGTACGTGGTTTTGTTTTTCTTCCGTAGTAAACCAGTTTTGGTACTCTCTATAGTTCTCATGATTTTGCAAGGCTATTTTAGCAGGCACGTTATATACATGTATAGTGTTGTGTGTGTGTGCTTGAAATGTTGGCTGGTATTCCAATGTCTGAAGAAGTTGTTGTTGTCCTGAGTTTTTCTCTCTCAGGGCCATTTGCTCGATACCATGACCTTCATGGACGCGCTTCCTCCGTTTAGGTTAAAGCAGTGGCAACTTGTGGTTCTCTTGTTTTTAGATTCTTTATCTGTTTCCAGGATCCCTGACCTAAGTCGTTACATAACATCGGGTAGAAGAATCTGGTTACCCAAGGTGAGAACATACATACATTTCGGATCATCATCATATCCCTTTTATTCTAATTAAGCATTTAAGTGATTTTTTTTGCCGATTCTCGCGTAAACATTGTTTTAGTTTAGTTGATTCATTTTTTGATTCTGTAAAAATTTACAGATAATGGAGGGAGCAAGGATAAGTGGTGAAGAATTTGAGATGTTGAAAGATTTATTGATTCCACTTGGTCGAGTGCCTCAAATTGCATCTCAAAGTGGTGGCTGATATTACTTATAATGAGACGTAAAAATGTTTTATAAATTTAAAATGTTGTTGTCATACGAGATTGTTGTTTTCCTGTATTGATCTGGAGTTAGTCTTTTTTTTTTTTTTATTTATTTATTTATTATTTTAGATATTTTTTTTTGGAGTCCCAAGACTTATTTTTTCTCTGTCTCTCCTTAATGCGATCAATGACATGCTTGTTCCGTAGGAATAGAGTGAATGGAATGATATCATCAAAAGAATAAGAATAAGATGGAATGAAATAGAACCCATTCCTTTCTTGTATTTGGAACGTGAAAGAATAAAATGAAACGAAAATGACACAAAGAATGATATTATATGATAGTGGATGGTGAGAGGTAAGATACGGTGCATGTGGTAGGTGGTGGGGTGGGGGGAAAGAGTGGGTTAGGTGGGGTCACGATCAATGAGTCGTAAATAATGATCAACGATACAATTATATGGGTTTATTAGAAAATACGGTACAATTATATGACTTTTTGCATTTAAATGTAAAACCTGTGAAAATTAGGCTAGAGGTCTTGATCATTAATCTTAAGTGATAATTTAATCATGATCAATGAGTCATAAATAATAATCAACGTTTTGCATCTAAATGTAAAACCCGTGAAATAAATTAAACTAAAAAGGTTTTTATATCATTAATTGTATGTGATAAGTGATAACTTAACATGTAAGAGAAATGCAATTAGTTAAATCCATGTCACAATCAATGAGTTATACATCATGATCAATGATGTAAAAATAAGACCATTAACATGTAAGATAAATGATATCACAAAATACGTTTATATCATTAATCATATACTGTGCCTACCTACATCACGATCACTAAGTCATACATCATGATCAATGATGCAAAAATATGAATATAATATTGTAAGAGAAATGTTACTATGACTATAACAGTTATGACAAAAATATTTTTACATCATTGATTAGATACTAATGCTATTAACTACTTAGACACAACATGATTTTACACCGTTGATCATTGATCATATGATATAGGTCCATGATAATTAAAGATATAAAATCAGATTTTGTCAGTCGTTAAGGCTGTAGTATTATTAAGTCATACATCATAATAAATGATTAAAAAAAACATGTCTGAATAAGTAACATAACAATTATGGTAATAATATCACCAAACACAAATCCAATACTTTTCTAAACAAGATTTTTCTATACATTACTTTTAAAAGAATTGTTAAAGACTGATAGCTGAAAAACAACAGTCAACTAACAGATCTAAAATAATCGATTAATATACTCCAATTTCTTCATGCTTTCTTGCATACGCCATCTTTAGACCGCCGTTTTTTTTTGCTTACTGACACAACAGCATTTAATCCCATTCCATTCCCCTGTGCTCCTAATTTTTATTTTTTTTATCTTCATTAACTAAAACATTCTGCAACTATATTTATTCCTTGATTCTGTAGAAATTAATTATGACCCATAATTTGATTCTGGGTTTATCATATGTAAATCAATTATTTGGATACTGTTTAGTATATATGCTTTTATGCTTCGGTGTTCTCAGTTCATTGTGCGGTCAAGTGCAAGGAGATGGAAGTTTCAATAATACCACTTTCACCATTTCTAGCTTTGCTTATGAAAATACTGTGATTAAACCTTATGGTTGGCGATATATCAGAGGTATATTAAGTTAACTAATATTTTCTTTTTTGTCTTGCTGGATTATTATTGATAGCTCAATCATCCCTAGTTAGTTTTGTTCTTTGTTTGATTGTTTCTTGTTTTTGGATTTTGTGAATATGCATGTTGGATAGTTAGATGGGTCAAAATCAAAATTTGAACTTTTTCCCTTGAATTTGAATTTGCTCTGAATTTTGCTAGGTTTGGTGGGTTCGCTTCAGAAACTTCATATTTTTCTGCTGTTTATGTATTGGTATATATTGCATTAGTGTTTGATTTGGGAAGCTATGTATAATTGAAATGAGCATTGTTATCAAATTATGAAGTTAGTTTTAGTTCTCCATGGCGTAAAGTAGATTCTTAGTTGTAGAATCGACTGTGATAAAGTCGATTATCAGCTCTAGGAATGAATGTGAAAAAGTCGTTTGTTATTGTGTGCAGCAACGGTAGATTTGTTTTCCGATTATTCGAGGTGTTTCAATTTTCACTTGAAAGATTTATGAGTTATTCGACCACCTGCATATACAGAACAAAGAACTGGTTTTCGGTATTCATTGTATTGTGAGAAAGACCTTTGTAATACTCCTGTAACGATCAGTTTCGTCTCTCTACGAAGGACACCTTTAGTAACGCCACTGTGTCTTCACGGTGGTACCACACACACACCGAAAACATTCGGCTGGCAGAAAGTTGATTCTCATTAGAAGCCGTTTTTTTGTTGGATGCATATCTTGGTTACGTAATACCTTCTCGTTTACGGGGTCTTTAAGGGACCCTTGCTCTTAAGGGCACCCCAGTACATGCCTATTTCTAAACCTTGCTAGGGTGCCCCTAAAAGCCCCCTATCGATTAATACCAACGGAATTGTAGCTGAATTTGCAACACTTCTCCTCCCCTCCCCTCCCCCTGTTTCATGGTTTAATCTCAAATCATCTAGCCATTTGATGTTTTTTTCTCCAATATATATTTTTGACTTACTTTTGATGGTGCATCATTCTTGAATCTTCATTGTAGTTTTACTCTTTTCGTTTTTCTTGAATCCAACAATATCATGTCTGAGTTTTTACCTCAATTTTGCAGTTGATCTGCCACCATGGTTCTCTTCGGTATCTATCGTTTTAGAATCTGACGTGGACTTTGTAAGTTTGCTTTCGGCTCTAGAATTGACTTTCTGTCGGTTGATTGTTTTCGGTGCGGTGCCACGGTTAAACACTGTGGTGCCACTAATGACACCCAAAGATATAGGTGTTTCATGTGTTTTGTTATAGTTAATTGTTTGTTTGTTTGTGGCATTTGGCCATTTCTTATGAGTAAAATTATTTTTGGTTTTGCAGAACCCGTTGAAAGCATCGAGAAGCAGTTTTCCTTTGATATGTTTTCGAGAAGGAAGTCCCCCTTTGCCTGATGTATATAACACTTCTTTAACAAATCAAGGTAATTTCTCAGTCCTTAAATGTCATTTCATTCGAAACTGAGTAAATATCGTACAACAATGGATGTATATAGCCTACCATATGGCAAGTAGAAAGGTTCCTTGCGATTCTCGAGCTTTTACCGGGGGCTCAATGTGGGTGAAATTCTTACGTGGGGCGTTCGCAGTGTGAATATCAATGTGGAGCTTTACATGTGTTTACAAAATACACGTAAAGACTCGCATGCCTCTACGTGCTTTTAGGGGTGAAATTGCAAAATTAGTCTTGTAACTTGGCCTACTTAGCGTTTTAGTCCTATTTTTGCTCCCGTTACAAAATTAGTCATGTACTGAAATTGGGGGAAAATCAATTTTGGCGGGAAAATTGCAAAAAATAAGAGAAATATTAGCGAAATTTGTCTTGTAACTTGGATTAATTTAGGTGTTACGTCCTTTCTTAATCAAGTTAAAGGACAAATTTTGCAATTTTGGTGTGAAAATCGATTTTTTTCGCCAATTTCAAAGGCACGTCAGCAAATCTTGTCAGAATTTTGCCACGTCAGCCGCCTCCTCCGGCACCGGAGGACTAAAATTGCCAAAAAAAAAATCCAAGTTACATGACTAAATTTGTAGCGGAGCAAAAACAGAACTAAAACGCTAAGTAGGCCAAGTTACAACACTTAAAAAACATCTGATTTAGTCATTTGCATAAAATTTGTGAATTGTCTTTTGATTTAACAGTGATCCAATAATTTTGAACCTTTTTTTAACTTTCTAATTATTACCTCCATATTTATATGGTGCAGTGTTTGATCATATATCCAATAATACTTTTGGAGGGTTTCATGGCCTTCAGATTGTAGACCAATGCTATCCTATGCAGAAGATTTTGTCTTTAAAATGGACAATTGAGCAGGTTTTTAACTTCTATGTTTTGGTGTCGGCCTGTCGGGCGCTGTTACTGGCACAACAGTGAATCTACCGTGGCAGTGTCAGTGTGGCACCACACTTCAGGCTAGGTTCGACTTTACAAAGGTCGAAAACAGACCTTCGACCTCTGCAAAGTGGAATGTTGAGCTTTACATTCGACTTTCCATATGTCGATTGTCAGTGTGGTGCCCCAAAACTAGTTTCGCCGTGGTGTCCTGAACGTGTGTGTGTGTGTGTGTATATATATATATTCTATTGACATTTTGTTGACCTTATTTAATTTATGCAGATTTCTCCAGGTACATGGTATATTGGTTTATTTAATGGAATTGGGCCTGTTAGAACACAGTCAAAAATGGTACTACATCTTTAAAAGCTTGTTCTTTTTCCTCTTATTCTTTTAGCCATCTTTTTATCCAACAAAACGTGCCGTAGTGACTCTAATGTTTATTCATTTAGAGCACTTGCAGTAGCTACTGCAAGTACATTTGTAAAATAAAGATCCAAATTATTCGGATCCATAAAAAATCATCTTGGACAGAATTTTGTACACAAATCTGTAAAATACAGAATCTCTAAATTATGCACTACTTATACTACACGAAATGCATATTCTCTATTCAAATTATACGTTGTAGAGATTCTGATGCATTTCATTTTGAATAGAGGTTTTGTGAAAATGGATAAAAATGATGTTTGAATCAACAAAAAAAGAGAATTTGTTATAATATGCTGATCCGAGTGCTCTTAAAGCACTTCCATCGGTTCTTTGTAATAAATTTTTCAATTTTACAGTCTTAAACACCCACTTTTCTCTATTTTGAAGAATCAATGCATTGAAATCTCTACAACGTATAATTTGAATAGTGAATCTGTATATTTGCAGTGCATGTGCTGCAGAATTTAGAGATTTTGCATTTCACATATCTGAGTAGAGATATTGCTATTAATGGTTTTTACGTTTTTACGTTTTAACGGATTTGGATGATTTGAATATCTATTTCACAGATTTACCTTCATTTTAAGGTATTTAGTGCAAGTCTTCTTACAGATCGAAGTCTTTAGTCTTTTAACTCGATGTTTGTACATTTTACCGGTTTTCAATTGCAGATTAATCGAGGCCGATCATACTCTTTCGGTGGAAACATAAGTGTTGAAGGATGTATAACTCCATTAACGTCGGGCCAATTTTGCAACCAAACAGTTCAGGCCCTTTTATGTACAGACAGATCTAATTATTCAGACAACGGCATACAAGGAAGCACCGTTTCTTGCAGTACTGATGCTTGTCTTGAAGACGATAATAAACCGAACCTTTTCTCCTTAAACATTTTAGGGTTGTCTGAAAATCTAATAATCAAAGCATCAAATGTCACCAATGGGATTGTTTTGATGGCGTACGCGCGCCATGGCGCCGTACCTTCTCTCGCGTTACATGATTATGCCGGGAATCTAAGTGAAAACCCTTTTGTTATTGAGTTGCCAAAACTTGGTGACTGGTTTGTTATGGTCCAACCGGCTGGTTCGTTGAACATAGATGGCGGGAAAGTTTGTTATTCGTTAGAATGGCAAGTGATTCAGTGTCATTCGGGTTTGACCGGACCAAATTGTACTTTCAAGACATACATGCTTCAGGTAAGCTCTTCACCGGTTACTTGACGAAGAACCATGTTGAAAATTGAGTTAAAATTATCACATAATGAATGGAAAAACTCCCTAAAACGATGAAAAACTACACACAAAAAAAATAGGGCCAAATTGTACTTTCAAGACGTTTTTTTGTTGGACTTCTTAAAGTTGTTGCCTTTTTTGCAGGCAGTTCTTAGGAGGAACCCTACTACACCATTTGAAGCTTTTTACTTACCTATGACACAAGGCTCCAATACCGCTAATTTTCCATTAGAACCATTTCTAAGTAACGCTTCTTACGTGGGCAATCGTACTTTTTCTTGGACGTTTTTTGTAGTAGACGTTCCTTCCGGTGCTTCCGGAGGAAACATCCACATTCAACTCGTATCTGATCAAAACATAAACTATGAAGTATATGGTAGATATGGTGGATTTCCTTCCGTTAATATCTGGGATTATTACGTATCAAATAGCTCGAGCAATAGTAACGGTTCGATGTTCTTCAAGATGTATGATTCGTCTGAGAAATCAATGAATTTTTACGTCTTGTATGCTCGAGAAGGGACTTGGTGTTTCGGGTTGAAGCATTTAGGGTTTGATGGTCATACTAGTATGGCTATATCTTTAGAGAGGTGTCCACAAAAGTGTTCTTCACATGGAGCTTGTTTACATGGTTTGGATGCAAGTGGATTAACCTTTTACAGGTTACGATTTTTTGCGGTTTTTAATTTTCATGTAATTTTTTTTCTACTCGTTTTTTATGCTAGGTCTTGATACATTGATATGGAGATGGATCATCTCGTGTAAGGGCCGTCCTGTGATTCTGATGTTACTGCGAGTCAGAAGACGGGCCCTCGTCATTGGACGAGCCTCACTGGAGAGGATTTAGATTCCATTAACATGGAGACGCATCCTCTCCTGTAAGGCCCGTCTTGTGATTTCTCTAATGACATCATTAAGTAAGCTTATTTTGTGCTTTGTGATGTCACTAGACGAATCACAAGATCGGCCTCATTAAAGAGGATCCCGATTCGATTCGTCTAGTGATATCACTAAGTAAGCTTACTATGTATTTTGCACATCTGTCATATCCTCCACAGGAGAAAAGTAAGCTAACATTGCACGAAGTATGCTTACTTTGTTCTTTGTGATATCACTGAACAAATCACAGGACGAGCTTTAGTGAAGCGAATCCCGACTCCGGTAACTTGTTAACATACTATCCGATTCTTCTTTGTCTTCTCAGTTACTGTGATTGTGATCGTAATCACGGAGGCTTCGATTGCAGTATTGAACTTGTGACACACAAAGGTACTCTGGGTTTGAATTTTCATTAACTAGCAAAAAAAGAAAAAAGAAAAAAACAGCTTCCTTTGCCCTGTGAAATGCTAGCTTATTTGCTTACTATAAAATGGAGGTTATTACTTGCACCACACCCAATCTACTCGTGCACTACTTTACCTGTGCACCACAGTAGAACCGACTTTGTGAAAGTTGGTTCTGGAGCCTAGAACCGACTTTTCGTATGTGCATTGTGAGAACCGGCTCCTTAACCTACGAAAAGTCGGTTCTGGAGCCTAGAACCGACTTTTCGTATGTGCATTGTGAGAACCGACTCCTTAACCTACGAAAAGTCGGTTCTAGGCTCTAGAATTCGGTTCTACTGTGGTGCACAGATAGAGTGGTGCACGAGTAGATTGAGAGTGGTGCAAATAAAGACTCCCTTACATAATAATACAACTGTCTTCAAGAATAGGATGGAATTTTTGTTATTACTCTCTCCGTCTCGTAATATAGGTCATTTTTTGCTTTCTCTTATTGTAATACAAGTCTTTAGAGAATGCCTTTAAAGTTTTGTTACATTTCTTCATCTTACTCTGAATATATTATTCATTCATCAATTTTTCATTACTTCACGATTTTTGCATTAATCTTTTTTTGCTTAAAATTTCTGACATTCGTTCACATTTTAATCTGTGTGGAAACCTTTAAAAAATATGTATATTACGGGACGGAGGTATTATATATATTATTTGACATGTTCTAGTATGATTATCTTAATTGAAGGAAAATTTATGAAATCTCATTCAGGGCATATATGGCAATCCATTGCTCTTATTGCATCCAATGCTGCAGCCATACTTCCTGCTTATTGGGCCATCCGCCATAAGGTAATGTTAAACTCATGTTTACTAATAATGTAGGCATAAAAGATATTTTCGGTCCATTTTGTTTTACGGTTTTTACACTATTATCCCCAATGGTTCATCTTGACACTTTTACCCTCGTCTGTGCATTTGTTTTATGTTTTCTGTCTAAAGTATCACGTGTCAAGCAACCAGCATTGGAGGTGCATCATGGTCTAACCATTTAAAACTTGACACGTGGCGAAAAATAGAATGATTAGGTGAGAAAATTGTATAGACGAGGGGTAGAAGTGTCAATATTGGGGATTCAAATGCAAAAACCGTGAAACTAAAGGGACCAAATGTGTCATTAATCCTTAAATAATTGATAGACAAAAATAATGAATTTTACATCTTGCTTCAGGCCTTTGCAGAGTGGGTTATTTACACATCTAGCGGTATCTCGAGCGGGCTATATCATGCTTGTGACGTCGGAACGTGGTGTGTGCTACCGTTTCACGTTTTACAGGTTTGCTCCGGCTTCTCATGTATATTATCGGCTAGTAGGTTGTATGGATACAGATACGTAGGTGCGGATACATGGGTACCAAATACGCGGATGTCGGATTTTTGAAACTTATACAGGTGCGAGGGATTTGTCTAAATATTAAAAATATAGGGTCCACGTTGTACATAACAGAACTGTAAGGGCTAAACTATAAAATTTATGATATGCAGGTGGGATTGTGGGATACAGGTGCAGGGGGGGATTCTTGCAAATACTTAATAGAACTATCATCAGGGCCAAACTATAAATATCAGAAATGAAAAAAATAAAACGATTTCTCTGTGTTTTTCTTCATTTTTTCGGTGTTTTTCTTTCATTTTTCCAGTTCATGGATTTCTGGCTTTCATTCATGGCGGTTGTCAGCACATTTATATACTTAGCTGCCATTGATGATACTTCGAGGAGGACGATCCACACCGTTGCCGCTATATTAACGGCGTTGATGGCTGAAAACGGGGCCACTAGGTATTTTATCTCGATTCGAGGCATCCCTTTTCATTAGAACATTTTTATCAGTTCCTTTTCACATATTTTCTCTTTTACAGACTCGAGCATCATGTTTATATATTTTAGGGCAAAATAGATTGGAGGCCCCTAAATTATCTTGATCGTAACATTTTGGCCCATAAACTATATTTTTTTTAACAAAATTACCCCTGATCAGTGTTTGAGTAACAAACTGGCCCTTAATCAAATTGTGTTTTGACATATTAGCCCCTAATCAGCTAAAATGTTATGTTTTGGCCCCGACGATATGACAAAACAACCAATTTCGAATCACACCACTGAATAACTCTCATTTACAGAAGTTCAACGCAACAGACGACATAAAAAACAGACTTCAAAAATCAACTAAATTTTCACGATCAAACTTGTTCACTTGGCAAGGATTATGAAGTCCGTCTTTATGACGTTTGTTGAGTTGAACTCCCTATAATTTTTTTAAAGGGCCACTTTGGTAAAAAAATAAAGTTTGATGACTAAAATGTTACGAACGTAATAGTTTAGGGGCCTCTAATGTCTTTTGCCCTATATTTTATAGAATCTCTTTTCACTTTGCTCTGCAAGACATATTTTGAATAGAGAATCCGTATTTTGTGCAGTACATATAGTGCAAAATTTCGAGACTTTATATTTTACAGATCCGAGTAGAGATTCTGCTGCAAATGATTTTTATTAGATCTGAACGATTTGTATCTCTATTTTACGGATTTATTTTGTTTTGCAGATCTTCAAACATCGTTCTTGTTATATCTATCGGCGCGTTAGGTCTTCTAACCGGTTGGCTTATTGAGTTATGTACTCACTATCGATCATCGTGTTTTAGATTGAATTTCAGCTTCAACATGGTCGACGGGTAAGCACGTTTTATTTTATTCAGAAACGATATTACCACATAAAATGAACAGTTAATCCACTCGTGCGTGTTGTTGCCAAGATTTGAAACACGCCCTAATACACCGAATTTCATCTTCAACATGCTTGGGAGTTATGAGTTTTATTTTATTCTGGATAATTACACTTTTTAGTCCCTCATTTTCCAGTTTTTCTAAACTAGCCCCTATCTTTTGTATTGACATTTTTTGTCATCTAACTATATACTTTTTTTGTTACACTTTTAGGACACTTAACGGAAGCATAACATCTGACATTTAACCATAGTGCAACTGTGCACGTGCCACACGTCACAATTACTATCGGATGAGAAGTAATTAATTACAACACTTTTAATCCCTTAATTTCTTATTGTCTCAGAAATAGTCCTTATTTTTTCGTAATAACATTTTTTTGTCCCTTAATTATATATTTTTGTTACACTTTTTGGACACTTAACGGATCCAACTTGGGTCAAGTGTTTAGTTTCCTTAAAAAAAAGTTTGGGGTCTAAAATTGTCAATATGAAAGATAGGGGCTAGTTTTGAAATAATGAACAAAAGTAAGGGACCAAAAGTGTAATTCTCTCTATTTTATGCTATACGTCATCTTAACTCTTTTACGTGTCTATTCTTGCCCATGTGTTAGTCACGCTCACGTATTAAAGACATGTTACATACAAGTAATTAAATTACACTTCTCCTTAACAGTTTGAGCTTTTAGATGACGTTGTAATTTAATTTAATTTTTTTTTAAATCGAATTAGATGGCCAAGAATAGGTGAATGGTTACGGAAATTGTTCCGAACGTTCTTGAAACGTTACCGATGGGGCTTTTTAGTGGCGGGTTTAGCTGCATTCGCAATGGCCGCTATAAGCTGGACGCTTGAAACTACGGAAAACTACTGGATTTGGCATAGGTTTGTGTCCTTAAAACCTCTCTATTTTCAAAAACAAATATTGGCACAGGAAAAGTGCACATAATGCACGCTAAGTCACGTTACTTAGCGTGTATTCTATGCACATTTCTGTTCCTTTATCACTCTTAACCCTTTTTTTTGGTATAAAGAAACTTCATAATTAGCGTGTATTTTGTGCACTTTCTGTATCTCTATCACTCTTAGCACTATTTTTTTTTTTTTTTTTTTTGAGAATCTTTATAGTAAAACTGTTGTAGGAAGGTTGTATCTATCAGGTGTCATGCATCATATCTTTCCATTAGGATTATTTGATGGCACCACAACGAATCTTATCTCGGGGCACCACATTGGTATTCGGCCTCTGGAAAGTCGAATGTTGAAGTCGAATGTAAGCTCAACATTCAACTTTGCAGTGGTCGAACGTCCATTTTTGACCTTTGCAAAGTTAAACCTAGCCCGAAGCGTGTGGTGCCACAGTAGATTCATTGTGGTGCCATTAATAGCGCCCTTTTCCATTTATACCCTCTTTCACCATACATAGAAAAAGGAGTACAAATGAAAGGATATGACCTGATACAATCTTCCCCCAACGGTTTTATTCTCGAAAAAGGTCCTTCTCTTTCCTTTCCTTTCCCTTTTTTTTTTTTTTTTTGGTAGATGAAAAACTGTCTTTTTCTGTCTTTCAGCTTATGGCATGTCTCAATATATACATCTTCCTTCTTATTCCTCTGTTCAAAAGCCAAAGCTTTGAACTGCGAGGAAGACGAAGGAAGACAACCTTCTCCAGACGGGGTTCCAGACGAGCAGTATGCTTTAACTCGACAAGATTCATCCTCTGGTCCTCACCAATAGGTTCGTTTTTCAGGAAAAATAATGATACAAATGTTGTAGCACTGGTTGTACAGAAAAATATATATTGATTTTGTGCTTCAAAGTCACTAGGTGTTATGTAGTGTAGCTCAAAAGCCCATTTGATAGCATTTTTTTTTTTAATTTTAAATTTTGTAAATTGATTTGGTGTCTTGAAATAAGAGGTGTTGTAATTTGGGAATTTTCATCTCCTCAGAGACGATATTTTACACTTTTTACTATTTACACTAACAAAAACGTCAGAGTTTATAAGTGTAAATAACGTCTCTGTGCAGAACGAAGACATTACAGAAAAATTACCCTGTAATTTGTAATTAGTAGAAGCCAAAAAAGCTATAGAATAAGACAGAAATAAGAAAACAGTCTTCTGTATATTATGAGCAAAAAGCTTCTTTTCAAAGTTTATAGTACAATTTTGATATCCTAGTTTTGTTTCAATTTATCTTTCTAGCGTATTGTTATTAAAATGTATAATTTTTTTTTTTTTTTATAACAATAGTGGCTTGGAAATAGTTTCCGTTTTCAGACATGAATTTATTCGTCTTTATTTTGATCAGTGAATAAATTTTGGTTCAGGTATTGTTTGGATGGTGTCGGGTTTTGTATTTTTTTACTAAGAAATATCGATAACGGGTATCACAATTCTACACCTCAATTCAAAAAGACAAAACTGCCACTACAGCACTCCGGTAAACACTTTTACCACTGAGCTATACCCGAAGGGCAAGTATCCATTTGTAATGTATATGTGAGGTTACATAAGAACTACATGACAAAGTCAAAGAAAATTACAATACAATATTTACTTGTTTATGTAAGTACAAGGCTCCAAAATAACAATATACACCATTGATGAATGAGTGAGAAACACATTAATCGACGAGTCCCATCACGATTCACGGTTTACTTACACCACACCGAATCTACCAATGCGGCACCACATTTTCTCATAATCACGGTTGATCGTTTTTCGATGTGATGCTTGCGGTAACAACACTCTGGTGCCACTAAATGCACCCAAATATAACAATAATTGTCCTTTATAGTTTATATACAAAACACTGATCTAAACCGTCACAATCGACTTAGTGAATGTCGATTCTAGAATTGAGAATCGACTTTCCGCCTGGTCGATTGCTTTTTGATGTCATATTGTGGTAAAAACACTATGATACCACTAAATGACGACGTTGAAAGATAAACATATTGTCCTTTACATATAAATGACACTCGTCTGACTGTTTGGTATCGTCCTTTAATATATCAATGACACTCACCTGACTGTCTGGTGCAATAAAGACTTTGTAACCAACCGAGAATCTCCCTCGGTACTAGCTTATTCTTGTTCCCGGATCGAACTATTTTTGTCATGTGAATTGGAAGAAGAGAGAGATTGATAATCTGAAATGTAATGTTCTCTGTAATCTTTTCGAATGCTCCATAGAATCTCGGCACATTTCTTCATCGAAGGACGGTTAGGCCGATTAGAATTCAAGCAACTTAAAGCCAATTCAAGAATTTTTTCAATGGCTAAATTGTTAGGAGCAGATCTATCAAGCTTTGGGTCTAGTATCATTATTGCATCACCAGCATTAAACTTCTTCATGGCCTGCAGAGTTATAACCATTGGTCAATTGTAATCGAGTCGAGTCGAATCAATACTTTCCGAGACTTGAGTTTGACTCGACTAAAAAACCTGAGCTCAAATAAAAAGTTGAGTAGGTTTTTTCTTACTATGTGAAAACACAAAAATGACATATATATATATATAGAGAGAGAGAGAGAGGGGGGGGGGGGGGGGGGGGGGGGAGATAGATATTAGTATAAGTTATATACTCCCTCCGTCCCAATATCTATCAATCTAGAGTTGTCACATAGTTTAAGAAAAGTGTTAAGTGTCATAAATTTATAAAGATTTAATGAATTCTAAAATGTTGTTTAAGCTTACGAGTCGACTCAAAAAACTATTATTATTTGAGTAGCTCGAGCTCGAACTCAAAAAAAAAAAAAAAAAGAACGAGTAGACTCAAAAAGCTCTGCAAGTATCCCGGTTCACTCACAGTCCTAGGTCATTAGAAGCTATTACTTGATCAATGACTGTAGATGATAATTGTGTATCTAGAGTAATGCAAACATCATTTTAAAAGCAGATGTTATTGGCATCACAACGAATCTACTCTCGGGGCACCACACCGACATTCGACCTCTGGAAAGTCGAATGTAAGTTCTAACATTCGACTTTGCAAAGGTCAAATGTCCATTTACGACCTCTGTATGAAAGTCGAACCTAGCCTGAAGTGTGGTTCTAGTAGATTCACTGTGATGCAAATAACGGTGCCTCGTTTTTAAACTAATAGCATTTGGAGGGACGGAAACATACCCATCTTGCTGTAATCCGTTCCTTTAGGTCCCGTTTCGGCTCGATGGGACGCCGTCCCGTGACCAATTCTACCAACAAAACACCAAATGAATAAACATCACTCTTCTCTGTAAGTTGATAGGTCTTGAGATATTCAGGGTCTAAATAACCAGCAGTTCCTTTAACTTGAGTAGAAACATGTGTAGCTCCTGATTCACTCTCATCTACCAAACGCGCAAACCCGAAATCGGCTACTTTCGCTCGAAAGGTTTCGGTGAGTAATATATTTGAGGATTTAATGTCTCTATGGATGATAGGACGATCTGCAAAAATGAGAAATTTTCGTTTTGCTGTTAGAGCATTTGCGGTAGATGCCGTAAAGTAAGGTAAATCTGTGAAATAGAGGTTTCAATTATTCAAATCCACTGAAAACCATATGCAGTGGAATCTCTTAATTCTTGCACTAAAACAACATGTAATGCACAAAATACAGATTCTCTATTCAGATTATGTCTGGTAGAGATTCTAATGCATTTCATTATGAATAGATAATTTATAAAACACGGAAGAATAGTGTTTGACTCTATAAAAACAAAGAATCTGTTAAAGAGAACCGATGCGTTGTAGATTCTGTAAAATAAATTATTCAGATCCACTAAAACCATCTGCAACGGAATCTTGCACTACAAAGGGCATTTCAGATTAACATTAATGCAAAGGTTTAATATTTAAAGGGTTGTTAGGTGGGTAATAAATTAGGGGTAGAATGAAGAAAAAAAACTAATAAATGATATCTTGATATTCTAAAGTGACTTATATTTAAGGACACATCTTTTGAGCTAAAGTGACTCTTAATTCGGGACGGAGATAGTATTTACATCCGAATCTCTACCCAAATCTGTAAAATACAGAATCTCTGGATTATGCACGACATTTGCTGCACAGAATATCATTTCAAATTATGCGTTTTAGAGATTCTGATGTATTTACTATAAATAGAGATATTGTAACATCGACAAGAATAGCGTTTGAGTATGTAAACAGAGAATTTGGTTAAAGTAACTGATGCAGGTGTTTCTAGTTGCATAATCCTAATATTTAATGGTCCAGGTTAAGGATCAACAAGAATTTCATGACTGAATGATCACTCTGAACACTTACGGTCAATACTGTAAAATAAAATTAACCTGTAAAAGTAAAATAGATATTCAAATCATTCAGGTCCAACAAAAATCATTAGCAACAGATAGTCTACTAATCTACTCATACATATGAAATACAAACTCTGAATTCTACGCTACTTGTAGCACACGATATATAGAATCTCTATTCAAACTACGCGTTGTAAAGATTTCGTAAAATAGAAAAAATGGTTTTAAAAAAAGTGACGGAGAATGTTTTCAGACCTGTATACATGTGAAGATATGTTACAGCATGAGCTACATCAACCGCGATATCAAGCCGGACACCAAAGTCAAGAACAATTCCATGCATACCTACATCACATAAAAAGTTTTTCTAGATTAAAGAGCAATCAAGGGCACTACCCTAAAAGATTAAGAAGACAGAAACAAGGGAAAACAAATTTAAGCACTGCAACTAACAGAGACAACACTTGGGGGGTGTGGGGTGTATGTGTGTGGGGGGGGGGGGGGGGGGGGGGGGTGTTATGTGGGGAGAAAAAACTCACAATCGAGATGCTCTCTAAGTGTTCCGTTGGAAACATACTCGACAACGATAATCCTTTCTTCTCCGTCCTCCAAATATCCGTAAAGCTTGACAAGATTTAGGTGCTCCACCTTTTCCAAGGTTTGGACTTCACTTTGGAACTCAGCTCCAGCATGCTTGTCATATTCACTCTGCAACCAGTAATAAGCCAATTATAAGTAAGGGTGCAAACTATCCGAATCGGGCCAAACATTAGACTTATCGAGTAAAGAAGACTTCAAATTTAATGAACTCGAACCCTAGCATGAACTTAACATGACTATCGAACTCAAATTCCGTCAAGCATAGTTGAGTCGTACTCGAGCAATTTTTTTTCTTGCTGAAACGAACTCCAGCCAAGTTCAAGCATCACTGTTTTGAGTGATTGCTCAACTCAGAAGCAGATGCTTGATTCGGCTCAGATCTTTTACACCCCTACGTGAGACCTCTTGTCCCAGGGCATCAGCTCTAACTAATAAGGTTATAAGCTTAATTTGCACACTGCAGCCAGTTATAATCTCTTTGGTCTTATAAATGGAAAAAAAAAAAAAAAAATTCATGCTTTTTATCCGTATGGAAAATTCTTGGCAGGGGCTAAAGACAATAGAGAACTAACCTTTTTAGCTCGTTTGATTGCAACAACCTTTCCATTTTCAAGCTGGCCTTTGTAGACAGTCCCGAAACCACCTTGTCCAATTTTCAAATTCGGGGAGAAATTTTTCGTGGCTTTACAGATCTCTTCCAATGTGAGTTTTCGAGGCTCTTTAGAATGTATTGAATTGTATGAACTAGTATAGATGCCTCGATTGGCGCCCCGTCTCTTTTCCCCAGTCAAACCATCTGGCTTAACTAAGCATTGAACTCTTAGAAATGATTCCAAGTGAATTGATATATAAATGGATTAACTAGCCTTTGAAACTAGACAGAATAAGTGTAAAACTAGGAACATATAAGTTAAAATCAGTGAGATCTTCAAGAAATAACTGCAAATTATAAGGCACGAGGTATAGAATGTGCTAAAATAAAAGACGTAAGACAAAACGAACATGAATTTTATTCACATAATTCAAACATATACAATCACAACAGATGCAATCCGGAAAAAAAAAACTGATGCGAAACGAAAATAACGCAAACAGTAAACAATCTGTCTATTAACACAATTTGCTTCAGTATAATGCCCACGTTGTCTCCCAGGATACACCAATTTTACCTGTTCAATGTATTGACACTTCAAACTTTGACTAGACGGCGAACTCTTCCGGTGTTCCAGCTTTCTCTTCAACAGATGCAAAATCTAACTACTATATAAAGATGGGTTTTTTCTATACCACCACAAGAACTTGTAATGCTTGTTTATATAGGTGAAAAACGAAGCTCCCACATTTGACTAACTCTCACTTATGGCCAACACATAAGGTTACTAACCTAAATCTAAGGCCAATAAGCCAATCATTCATGGTCATTTTCTGCCAGCACAAATGAGGAAAAAACACGACGCCTTGAGATTATGTATAAATTACAGAGGGCAGTTCTTGTAATCTACTCTATATTGATGCATAAAATCCATAAAATGTTAAATCTATCATTGATTTCCTTTTTCCTTCCTCAACTTTTACTGTCGTTTTTTTTTCTTGTATATTCACAATCTACAGATATAGTCATGTTCAATTAGAGGAAATGAATTATGTCAAGAGTAGGTGGTCCTTTTTCATGCCTAATAAATTACAGTACCATATTTGAGTAAAACCTTCACAATTTTTTCTATATGGTAAACAGCCAAACAAAATATCCCAAGAAAACAGTTCTCGCGGTGCAGTTGGTTATCACGTCCTTCTAACACACTGAAGGTCTCCCGTTCGAGTCCGGGCGAGGACATTTATTCCAGTTTGCATTCTTAAAAATAAGAATCATAATAACATTTTTCTTAGATGAGATGGTTTTGTACAAAAATAGGATTGCACCTATTGTTCCAATGAACACCAATTCATATTAATATCCCTATAAAAAAACAACATAATTATGCCTAGATCTTGTATATACTTCTTCCTATTTGCCAGGATCCAAGAAAAATGGGAAGTGAAAGAATCCAAACCAATAAAGCTTCCGTTGTCATCAACACACAGTCATTTTTTCCCCCTTGTATTATGGAAATTATAGAAGGCGAATCGCTAAACCTCGAGTCACATTCGTAATCGGGTCCTTGTTTCACTTAGCTCAAGAAATCAAACTTCCAATAGAGTTTCTCAAAATTTTAATAATGCTAAAACATTAGTAAATCGACATGAATGTCAAGTAAATAAACTTTAATTGCGCAATAATATCAGCAAGGGAAAGATTAACAGATTAGAAGCCAAAAAATTAGCAGAAGTCGGTTTATACGAACCAGAACTCTCGGTCTCCGGGGGAGTGAAGCAAAACACAAAAGCTCCGGTGACAGAGCGAGCAGCAATCACGGCGACGTTTTTGCTAGAATTAGATTTGTGTGAGGATGAAGAGGAGAGAATCGAGCTTGGGGAGTGGCTCAGCCGGTCTATACCGGAGGAACCGGAGCTCGGGTGGTCCCCGAGCTCCCGCCGGAGATGAGTAGATGACGTGAGAATACACTCTTGTTTTTAGGATTTTTCATAGTCCTCACTTCAACGTATTTAATTTTAACTCCGCCGGAGAACGAGAGTTCCGGTATACTTCACAATTTTCATGCTAAAACATCAGCAAGTCGACAGAAATTTCAAGTAAAATAACTTTAATTGCACAATAATATCAACCAAAATTGCATCCAAGGGAATAACAACAGATTTCAACAAATTAAAATCCAAAACCTGAATGAGAACGTACTCAATTTTCCAGAACTCGCGTTCTCCGGCGGAGTGAAACAAGCCACAAAAGCTCCGGCGACAGAGCGAGCAGCAATCACCACAACATTTTTGCTAGAATTAGACTTATGTGAAGATGAAGAGGAGAGAATTGAGCTCGGAGAATGACTCAGCCGGTCTATCCCGGAGGAACCGGAGCTCGGATGGTCCCGGAGCTCCCGCTGGTGATGACGTGAGAATGCTGTTTTGTTTGGACTTTTCATAGTCATCACTTCAACATGTGACGGTGTAACAAAATGGCGGGCAGTTGTCTATATGTGTTAAAAAATATAACTTTTATTTCAACGACAACGACTTGTGTTTTTTTTTTTTTTTTTTGTTGGTAAATTACCATAGTGCCCCCTATCCTTTTTGAGGAGGTACGTCCAATTTTGTCTATACAACAACGATACTAAAAAAATATATATAATTCAGAGTTGTCTTGAATGAGACTTGAACACACGATATCACATATTTCGTTAGGGGTACACGTTTGGTTTCGCTACGATTAATGATCGTAACCGGAACAAAAAAAAAATGGTTATTATTATTTTTTTTGAAAAGGGGTTTTGGTTATTTGAAATCAAAAATCAAAATTAAACCGATTGTTTTAGTTATTCAAATCGAATCAAAAATATGGTTCGGTTTGTAATGATTAACCCAAACCGAAATAAATTTTAACATTTTGGTGAAGAAAAGTAGTATAAATACTTTGTTATAAACGGAACGGTTTCGGTTTTATATCCAGTTATACATGATTCAATTTTTAATGTGGTATGGTTTTCACTTCGGTTACAAACAATTTGTAGAGTTAATCGTTACCAAACCTGAAAATTTTGGTTGCTCTGTATTTCTAACCGTAACTGAACTAAAAACAACTATTAACTGAACCTAATTGCCTCAATTCTGTTCGAATTAATTGTATCCATGTGCCCTTCTATATTTAGTAAATGATTGTTTATTGATACTCTACTCTTTAAGGTTAATTTTAGACCATAAAATCAATTTTCATTCGGTTGATTATAATAATCGATAGAGTTAATTTTAATGTCTAAAATAGTATTTTGAAAAAATCAATTACCATTTTTTTTCCTTCCCTTCTTTTGAGAACTCGATCTTGTTTTTTTAATGTTCTATTTCTTGGTTGATTAGAACTTGTGTTATTAATTTACTTGCAATGTCCACGTCTGGAATATTAATAAACTATTTTAAGATTCGCATTCATAACATTTATAACATGTCCAAGAGCATTAGAAGATAAATATATGTCAGTATCACAAATTTTAGTTAAATCAATTAATTTGAATGTTGTTCTTCTCAAAAAAGTAATTTTAATTTGAATGTTTTTATTTTTATTTTATTGACATCAATGAATGATTTTACATGATTGTTTTGTTTTCTATAAGTTGATATTCTTGACGATAGATTTGATATGATGTCAATAACAAATATCAAAATCAAAATATTAGGCCGTTGTTTTTAATTAAGTCAAACGAATAATATTTTTTACTAGTTTGAAAAACTTTAACGCTTCAGGGCAAAAATTATAATATTTTTTTATGAAAGGGCTTAAAATGTAATTGTACCTAAGAATTAAAAAGATGGAAAAATCTAAAAAAACCGAGTGGGGCCAAGGGAATGTGGGGTTACCTTACTAAAAATTGAATATTTGTACACCTATGGGTACCATGTGTGATTTGGTGTTATATATTAAAGATATTATTAAATAGGGACCCTAGAAAATGATCCACTAATCAACTTGTTTATTTTCATTGGAAGATATCTCTATGGGGGTGCGTTGTTTGGTGGGGGTGGGGGTGGGGTGGTGGGGTGGGAGTTTTGGGTTTTTTAGGTGAAATTTTTATGCCAATCTGGGGTGACCTAACACCTAAATTGATCTGAACCACACGGTTTGAATTCAATTTAAAAATATACAGTGTAGATCATGTCAAATCTCATTCATACCTCCATATATGGAAGGTGTAGGCAAGAACTTCTTGTTTTTCAATGGTTAATATATCGGCCCTATATGGGTCTAACAACATCATTTAAATTATACAGAACGCAATTACATTAGACTCATAGTTGTCGTTTGAACTAAAAAATAGTCAACTTAGTTACCAAACCTATAATTTTACTTAGACTATGTGTTTGATTAACAAATGATATAAGAGATTTACCGTAACCATTCGATGTGTTACGGTCGTTGTGTTAGTAACATTTTCTCATTGATTATGATTTAACACTCGTTGATTTTTAGTTTCAGAAGAATACTCGTTGATTGATACATGACCTATCGTAATCAAGAGTGTAAAAGTAGGGGTGTAAAACCATCCGAACTGCTCGCGAGCAGCTCAACGCTTAGCTCGTGAAATACTCGTTCAAATACGATTTAACTAAACTCGAACTAAATTCTAGCAGTTCATCAAAATCAACGAGTCAAACCCGAGTACTTGAAAACTTTGACTCGAATTTCACGAGTTTTATTGAGCATTATTATCGCTTTATTAAAAATACATCTTCTTTTGTATTTTTTTTTTTTGACGAGCCAAACTCGACCATTTTAAAACCTAATAATTTTTTCAAGCTGCTCGAGCTCTAGTTCGAGCTTAAAAGTGCTAAAAAATTTATCAAACATACTCTAGCCGGACTAAAACAAAATTGAGCCGATCTTGAGCATCATTTTCCTTGCTCGAGATAATTTGAGCCGAGTTCAAGTATCACTGATTTGATTGGTTGCTCGACCTACATAAAAGTTTGTTTTATCCCTTATTGTGACTCAGCCGTTATGACGATAATATTATCTATCTTTATATTTCCATACAAAATCCAATTTATTAATTTGTTGATAATTATTTTAATTGGAAAACATCAACCCAACTTTTATGTTAAGCAATGATAATATAAGACAATCCCAATTAGGTAAATTCATTAATCACTAAATTAATTTTCACTTTTCCGGTGATGTAAAAACTAATCTCTTTACTTTGAAGTTCATATAGTATTGAAGACCACCCTCCATGACAGAGAGAGGTGGATTTACTTGGCTCAACCGATAAGAACGAGTCATTTTATCTATAGACTGATGTGAATCTAGAAATCGGATTTTAACAACGAAACTACATCATTTTCATACAAGTTTATTTTTAAGAAAATCCACTGAGAGCACATGTCCTCACAATTCGACCCGTCTTTATACATAAGGTCATGAGTTCGATTTATAACACCAACGGTAGCCTAGGAGGGCCTTCGCCCTTTAGAGACAAGTTCCTCTCAACTACTAGTTTTAAGTAGTATTGATCTAATCACACACTAAAAGTAAGTAAAAATGATCTAGCCATAGATTTTATTTTCAAAACAACGTCGTTTTGTTGATATTGTCTAAAAACACTTCTACTTGAGAGATCATTTAAGGCTAATACCTGAAAGGATCCTTACTCTCCTTTTTTAGGGCTCACAACGCCTAGACGCGTGCCATGGCACAAGATGATGAGTAGTGCCGAATCCATCCGAATTACAGTACCGCACAAAAGAAAGATTCGATATTCAAACAATACCTTGCAAAGATTTCGATGCATTTCATCTTTTTTTGAATAGGGGGATGAGACACCTGTTGGAAGTGATCTTTTGATTTCCAACTCGTTGGACCCGAGTATTCTAGTTTGATTCCTCAGGATCTCCTTTCATTCACAAGGTTTGAACTCGAGACCTTCTGAATAAAAGTCTAAGCGTGGTGTCTAGAAACATTCCTCAAGCCCGTGTTGTACGTAGCAAACTCGTCATCTTCGTCCTTCATTGCAATGTAAAGAACCCTCAACACGAAAGACACCTGTCCATAATTCGGATGAGACACGTCGCCAGAAACAAAAGAGAAAACATTTCCACCAATGTGTGTCCAGCTACGACCAGGACCTTCATAATCACTACAATTTTCCTTCATAGCTTTACGTGTATACGAAACACCGGACCATAAACCGGACGAAGCATACAGATTCGACACAAGTCTGTAATTCACCGCCCTTTTCGGGTCCAAAACCATAAGTTTCTCAACTGCCCAGTTTGCATATTCCACATTTCTATGAACTTTACATGCACCAAGAAATGCCCCTAATGCATCCGAACCAGACTCCAACGACGTTGATGTCAAAACATTAAACGCCTCTCTTAACAGCCCAACTCGCCCGAGCAGATCAACTAGACACGCGTGGTGCTCTGTATCCGGTGCAATATCGTAAACCTCAAGCATTAACTTGTAGTAACGTAAACCTTCATCGACTAGCCCACCATGGCTACAAGCAGAAAGAACCTCAAGAAAAGCAATCTTGTCTGGTTTTACTCCTACATATAACATCCTCTCGAAAAGTTCGGTAGCTTCTTTAGGAAAACCATGGAAACCGTAAGCAGCTATAATAGACGTCCACGATACAATGTCCGGTTCTAAAACCGAATCAAAAGCTTTCGATGCACATGTAAGGCTACCGGATTTAAAGTATGAATTTATAAGAGCATTACCGAAAGATAAGAATCCCGAAAGACCGTTCTTGAAACCATAAGCATGTACTTGTGAGATTTCTTCAAGCAAAGCTAAACTACCACATGAGCTAAGTACACTAGACAAAGTTAGTTCGTCGGGATGAAAATCTTTCCGCAACATTTGAATAAGAAGCTTAAAACCTTCAATCCCGTTCCCACATTGTCCGTAACCAACAATCATCGTTGTCCAAGAAACGACGTTTTTGTAAGGCATTTCATCAAACACTTTACGAGCTGGTGCTAACTTTTCGTTCTTTGCATACATATCAACAAGTGAACTTGCCAACACAACATCACAACCAAAGCAAAGTTTAATGACAATTCCATGAATCATTTCACCTACATTACTATATCCAAAACAGGCACAAGATTTAAGCAAACTCGTAAAGGTGAAGTCGTCGCCTATGAATCCCTCGTGTCTCATCATATTCCATAATCCGAACCCCTCTTCCACCAAACGATTAGTCACGTAACAAGATATCATCACGTTACACGACATCAAGTCTCTTTCTTTAGTGTGATTAAAAACGTGCCTAGCCTCTCTAACAAGCCCAAGCTTTCCATATGTATCCACAAGTGCAGTACTTACACGACAATTTTGCGAAAATCCCAACTGAATTATCAAACAATGCAAAACTCTGGTCAGCTCAGTTTCATTAGTATCAATACATAACCGAAGCAAACTCGTGAATGTAATCCAATCCGGCCTCAAAGATTCTCTCAAAATTGCCTTAAAACACCAAAAACCCAGATGAATATCAGATGATAATCCACAAATTAAAGTATTCCAACTCACAACATCCCTCACAGGCATTTCATCAAACACCTTGAAAGCATCATTAACTCTCTTGCATTTTACGTAAATATTCAAAAGGTAATTCTGCAAAGAGAGATTATCATGATTACGTGACTTAATCACATGAGCATGTAACTGCTGCCCTTGATGTGAAAGATTCAATTTTGCTGCAAACTTCAAGCCATTAGAAATAAATTTGCAACTTATCTGTGACCCAGTTGAATAAAGTTTTGATTTCATAATCCAGCCGCGAAATCCATATCCTCCTTACATCAAGAAATCTCACGTTAACACCAGAAATACATCTGTGCTTGATGATCAGCAATGGGTTTACGCACCATCTCTGCAATGCAATTCAAGAAATCTACAAATTAGTAGAAAAACATCAACTATTGTTAACTAATTGTTTGCATGAAAATAAACACGGATGTTCTCGTGGTGTAGTCGGTTATCACGTCAGTCTAACACACTGAAGGTCTCCGGTTCGAGTCCGGGCGAGAACATTTTTTTTTCCAATTTTTGAACTATTTTTGGTTCCATCTTCCATTGATGCAACATTGCAGACGAAGCACAAAAGTTTTCCATACAAATGGGACCTCAAATGATTTTTTTTTCTACTCAAAAGTTGTTACAAAGCTCCAAGTAAAAGCTTTGAATTGTTGCTTGTGGTGGATTCGTGGGGCGCTTCTATCGTACCCAATGTCTTATCTTTTTTAAGGTTAAAGCTCTCAAATGGGGCAGCTTTAATGACACTTGCTGCTGATTTTTTGGGTTCGGGTGTTGTATATTGTTATGGCTGGTTTGTAACACGATAACGAAATGAAAGTGATTTCTTTGGCTCGGGTGGTGTGTATTGTTATGGAATGTTTGTAACACAGATATGAAATGGAATAATTTCATTTTAATATTTATGTATGATTGTAAGATAATAGAATATAATGAAATTTTATACCTATTGAATGAAATTGACCGTTTTCATTAATAGATGGAATGGATCGAAAATCGAAAAAACATGTGGGTGGTGGGTAGGTGGTGGTGAGGTGGGGTGGGATAATGTAAGGTTGGTGGCGGGATGGTTGGATAGGATAAGTGGGGTAATGTAATATCGCGAATTTTGGAAAATGCGAGACGTGTCAATTTGTAAAGTTCGGTATATTATATTTAATTAATAATGGATTAAAGTACTATATATATATGTATTTCCGAGATATATATATAATTAAAGGGGAATTAAGTTGCAATTAATGAAAACAAGGGTGTTTTAAGATCTAATGGTAATTAAAAGAAATTGATGGATAATTAGAAATTAGTGTGGAAGTTATTTTTCCCACTAATAGAGAAGTTGTCAAAATCCCAAAATTTACTGAGCTTTGTTCGAACTCTGAGATGAAAAATTGAGAAAAAACAGAAAGCAAAAAAAGGAGACTTTCTTTAGTTTCTCACCGGATAGTTGACGAATTCAGAACCGATTGAAGATTCAGAATCCGTAGGGAAAGGGCTTCGTGGTGATACTAAAAGTTCAGAGTTTTGAGAAGGTATGAATTTAGCTCTAATCTTGGTTTCTTCAAGAATCAACCAAGTTTCAGAGCATCGTTTGGTTTGATTCGTAGTTCCCGTTGTTTAGAGACTTTGATCACAATCAATTGTAGTTTAATTGGTGATCAACATAGATTTTGGTTGAAGCTTGTGAAAGTGCAGCAGTTGCTTTGAAGGTTTTGTTTGGATTTTGCTTTAATCGAGTAAGAGGCTCTTCCTAATGTATGGTTATAGTTTTATGATGTTTAGGTAGAGTTTGGTGTTGCTTTGTGGGTAGAAAACATGTATATATGTTGTTGTGGTGATATGTTATGTTATAGTATGTTTAGAACCTGTTTTGCTACTTTTTGGATGTATATTTTGATGATGATCATGTTTGGGATAGGTTAGAAATCGTTTTGTGCATAAAACTGTATGTTTAGAGCAGTTATGCCCTTTTTGGCGCGCCCTAAAATTTTTGGAGCACGCCAAAGTGTATCAGAGGCCAACCGGAACTTTCTGTTGTCATTTTGGCACGCCCCAAAGGCTTTGGCGCCCCCCCCAACCTGAACAGAACTCTCTGATGTACTTTGGCGCACGCCAAAAGTTTTGGCGCCCCCCAACACTTTCTGAATGCTATTTTAAGTGTTTTAAGCTACAAGATGAGTTTTAAATGTTATTTCTTGATCTAATAACATTAAATGAACATGAACAAGCCTTGATTAAGCTTATGATGCGTTTAGTTCCGGCACCGAATGTACTCTTCCACAGAGTTGAAGTTCGGGACCATTGGAAGAGTGTGATTGGCTTGTGCTTTGGGGAATTAGCATTCACCAAGGTTTGTGTATGTGCTAGGGATTATCCGTGTCTAATGGTCTAGGGGAGAGACTAGGAAATGTGAGAGAGCTTACTTGAAAATATTTAGGTGGCTAGTTAACAACATAATGACAAACATACTTGTATAGTAAAAAGATTATACATCAATCCATTCTTGGTAAGGCACAAGTCTATATCGTGATGTGTGGGCGTTCAGATAAAGTGGATAACTTCGTAAGTCTCTAAGACCCTAAGTACAGAGGAACTTAACCCCGTAAGTTTGAGACCCTACGTACGGATGGACTTCACCGAACATGTACACTATCGGAGTCTACCAGAATAGACTTCCGTGGTTATTGGTGTTATCCACCAATATGTTGCACCCAGTTACTTCATGGTGAGTAGCACCATGCGTAGTGCCCTTGAATGCTGATGTAACAGAGATAAGCTAAACTAGTAACAGTTAGTCACGACATGTTGATGAGCATGAAGTGAACCCTAGAGTTTGAGTCGGTCTCACCAAGATAACTTAATAATAATAATGTAAGCCTTCTTCGTTGCAAGACTTAACTATCCATTAGCTTCTCACTCTTGTTAAGTACCTATATACTTACCTCTTTTGCATGTATCTTTTGTATGCATCGTGGGGTGAGAAGATGAACAGGTTGTCCATGTGTTCAATGGCGAGGATGTGTGTTGATGATGATGCTATGAGGATGTTATCATTTTACCTTATTTCTTTTCAGAGTTGTTCTAAAATATGTTGTAATATCGCTTGTTCAAGACCTGTTGTACTTTTATTTCCAGACTTTTGTAAGTTAAGTGCTGTACTCTTTTAATTAAGACATCGTATGATGTAAGTTTCTTTTGTTTAGTGGTTGTAAGATAAAATTTCCTTCTTTAATCAGCTTGTAATATATTCTTAGCAGCATTTATGATGCTTTGACGAGTCTTGTTAGCTTCCATTTGCAAAAGTCCATACGATGTAGTAGAGGCACACGTATAATATTGAATTTATTTGATATTATACGTGCCGAACGTTTCTTTTTTGGATAAGGACTCAGTATCCGAGAATAGGGCGTTACATGTAAGGTAATGTATGGTTAGTTATGGTAGGTTATATGGTAGGGTAAGGTAGGCTGAGACAGGTTAGGCGGGATTGAGTCAGGCATGGTAGGGTAATGTTGGGTGGGTGGTGAGATGGGTAGGGTAGGTTAGATGGTGGGGTAAGGTTGAGTGGCAAAGTGGATGTCTGAATGGGTAAGGTGGGGTAAAGTGCGATGATGAAGGGTAAGATAAGGTGGGGTGGTGGATAATGCATGATAGGGTTGGGTAAGGTAGCTGAGATTGGTTGGGTGGAGTCGGGTTAGGTAGGGTGGGGTAGGGTAGGGTGGGTGGTGAGAAATGGTAGGTTAGGTTAGATGGTGGGGGTAAGGTTGAGTATTGCATGATGGATGCCTAGATGGGTAGGATAAAGTAGAGTACGATGAGTAAGGGTAGGGTAAGGTAAGGTAAGGTGGGGTGGTGGATAATGTATGATATGGTAGGGTAGGGTAGGGTAGGGTGGGTAGTGATAAATGTTAGGTTAGGTTAGATGTGTTGGAAGTAGCGCCCGAAAGACAATTATGTAATTGTTTTTATAATTAATAAATGACAGATTTATTCTCATCTTATTATTTGCTTTGTGCTTATATTTAATACACTGTTGAAAACCCCAAGTCGTATCATATGTAACCATATAACTTAGTGTGTGTCACACATGAGGATTAAGTTTATGGTGATACACTTGAACTATTAGTCCGTGGTGAACTTAATCAAAGTATGTGGTCTATTGATTAAACCACCATTAATGCGCCCAGAACACTTTATGGTGTGACCGTCTTATCCGGACCGTCGACATTGGTTCTAAGTGGGGCATTTATATATAGTCATATAAGACTTGACTGATTTAATCTACGTTTCTCATATAATTCCGTGATTGAGAAATCTCATTAAATCACAAGATGATCATATATGGATTAACCTTAATCCTGAAGTGATTGCATAATCCTACTGGTTTCAGGATAGGGTTTGATGTGTTCGTTAAGGATCGCTAAGAGACGCGGTCCGAATCACTTTCACGTTTGCACTATTTTGGAATGAGTGAGAAATGTGTGTCTCACAGATATGGAATCCATTCCTTCCTGCGGGAAGTAGAAAGACATCCCATTATTTGTTAATCCTAGAAAATGATCGATCCGCGGAGTTCGTATTGGTTATGAACTAATTGATTACTAGTGGGTTAATGGTAAATAAAGATAAGATGTATTGAATAAGGTTTACGGAAATAATCCCGCTTCATTATGGATAGTCTATGGAGGGTTAGTTTGTATGTAATGATTATATCAATGGACACTTATCGACTCGACGTTTTGAGAATAAGTTATATTTGTAATCGATAGAGTTCAGTTTCGGATTTATGGTGGCGTAATTCTGGAATTAATAAGTTGAGCAAGAATATTCTGTTCGATGAATATTTTATTCAATTTATTGTAGCTACTGGTTATAGGTCCATGGTCCCCGGGTTGGCTCCTAACACGCAAGTGTTTTCTCGTTTTATGGAACCTCGAGAATAAATTAAATAGTTGGTCTATTTAATGAATATGTAATATTATTTATTTGGTAAATAATATGTAAAATAGAAAATACATTTTCTATTAAATTAATGACAATTGTGGCGCCTACTTTGTGATAAATTAGGAAAAGAAACTTTCCTAGATTATGTCACATGTGTATTAATTAATTATTTATTAGATAATTAATGAAAAAGAGATAAGAGATTGATTTTTTGAGAATTATCTCTTATTTTATGGCAAATATCTTTTCCTCATGGAAATAGGTAATTGTATTGTGAAAATGATAACTCTCTCTTTACTAGTTATTTTCCTATATAAAGAAAGTTAGCACACAATAATCTGTGCCACTATTCACCAAAATAGAAGAGAAAAATTAGTTTCTTGTTATAGTCATTAAGAGAAGAAAATTCGAGGAGGTTTTGCGGCGAGGATCGACGTCCACCGGTCGTCGCTAGGAGATACGATCCGGAAGACTGCGGCTTCTCCCTCTCTGTCGATTTACTATCCCTCTTCATTTAGGTAAATCTTCAACCTTCTCGTAGTTGTATTAATTATTTATGTGGATCATATCGTAGTAAAATTGCATGCCAATTTATTCGTAGCTTCCGCTGTGCAAGATCGAGTGTCTCGGTCGGTGCTGTGAATCATATCTGACGATCCAATTATAGATCGGATCCGGATTCGGGTTTCTGTATATCCAACATGTGGTATCAGAGAAAGGTTAAAGTGATTTTGCGATCTTGATCGCATAATTAATTAATAAGGAGTGGAATTGAATAAATATTGCGTCTTTTAGATGTTTTTTTTATATTTAAATGCGTGGTTGAATGATTTGGTTGACGAGACGGATTGGGGTTGGTACATATTTACCGTTAGATATATTGTAAATCCAAAATTTTGTGAGTATAGGAAATTATGTAATTTATTTTGTTGTAATTTAATTTTCTAGTAGCTAGAAAATTTTTGGAAGCAGCGGCCGAGTTGTTTTTATTATTTTTAGAAGCAGTTCAACAACCCGAATCAATATCCTGGTGGTTAAGGCTCTGAATCACCAAAGTGTAGAGCCAAGTTCGACTCTGCCTTCCCCCTAGCTGACGCGAATTTTTTTATATAAATTTTCAAAGAAGAAGGTTGCATTTGAAGGGAATGGAACCCATGTTGCCACACTAGAAGAATGAGACTCTCACCAACTCAGTTGGAGCGGTTTTTTATAAAGGAACGGAGCAGAAAATTCATATATTGCGGCGGCGGCGGTTGTACATTGAAGATTAGTAAATTCTTGAACCTAGGGTTTATTTATTTAGTTTATAGAGTAGATACGGGGGTACCAACGGTGGTTTATTTTTTCAATTGTTTATTTTTAATAAATTCTCAGTGGTTTGTTTTTCGTATTTATTTTCTCAGTGGTTTATTTTCGCATTTATTTTTCGCAGTGGTTTATTTTCTTAGTGGTATATTTTTAGTAAATTCTCAGTGGTATATTTTTTGAATTTATTTTCTTTTGTGATTATTTATGCGATATAACCATGCCATGCATCATATTCATGAATTCCACTCCTAGCATATGTATACATGTAGAAAATTAATATTGACATTAATTAGACATGTATGAACACGATAATTAATTTAGATTAAAAATAAATTAAATTAATTAAAGGAAACATAATTTTATCGGGATATAAAATTCACATGATAAACTTATTTTAGGATTATTAATCCTTCGGGGTTTTATTTATGTAGTGACTACATAAATTAGAATTTTGATAATCAAAATTGGAAAATCATGAAAAGATAGGACAGTAACTAGACGGTATTTGGAACCGATAAGTTGGTGATTGCTTTTCATGATTTATTGTTTTCGATTATTGGAAAAATTCTGAGATCCTAAATTTTTATCATGACAAGTTAGGACTTTAAAATTCTTTAGTGAATTTTAATTGTGTAGTGTCTACACAAGGATTTTCTATCGAAAAAATTGGAAAATCATGAATATAGTGTCGCTAGTTAGACGGTATTTGGAACCGATAAACTAGTGGGAGCTTTAAATTTTGTGATTTATTATTTTTCGAATTATTGAAAAATCATAAGTCCTAGTGTATTAGGATTACGAAATTCATGATGAATTTTATTTGTGTAGTGTCTACACAAATGAATTTTAATCAATAAAAATTGGATGATCGTGGATATAGTGACACTAGTTAGACGGTATTTAGAACCGATGAACTAGTGGAAGGATTATATTAAATATTCATGATCTATTGTTTTTGGATTATTATAAAAGTCTAAAATCCTAAAGAGACTACCTAATTTTCAAAATAACGAGTGGAAGCGGGGAAGGTGACAACCGACCCCACGGCCTCTACTGTTGACACAAGCACGTGAGAGAATGGTGACGCCTCGTGCCGCTTTAATTTCGGCCCCCTACGGATGGCCTTCACCGCTATCAAAATTCAAGGCTTGGTTTCCGAAAGGATAGGATTTTGAGTACTCGTCGGGTCACTGACCTACCCTACGGCGGCATACTCGGGGCGTACTTAAAAATCTGAAAAAGTAGGTCACACTCACAAGGATGTTTTTTTTGGAAATATCTCGGCTGAAAAAGGATGGTAATCAACAATTAAATAAGAGATGTCGATTCTTAAATGGTTTAATTGTTGAGTGAGATTGTCTCAATTTAATCGTCACCTCTTTGACCTACCCTACGGCGGCACTGACGTGTGAGATTAAATCCTTGGAATGGTAGGATAATCACGTTTATAATTCCTAAAATCATTATTTGTTATGGTGTATAATTTGATTTACATTTCTGTCATAATTTATGTTAGCAACTACATATCATCTCATGGTAACTAAACTGCTAAACACGATAAATTGACTGGTAACGACTTCGTAAAAGTGGAAAAGTAACAAGAACGTTGAACTCATTAATCGATAATGCAATTAATTTTCGGTAGAAGATTCTCCTCTTGAGCCTTCAAATTGAAGTGACATTGATAAGAATGTAATTGCTGTCACTCGTGATGAGTGAGAGACAAAACAGAATTGGTTCAAAGATGACGAGAAAGATTTGGATTCAGTCTCACTAGACATCCCACAGTTCATGAGTAGTGTCTACTCAAATGAACTGCTAGTTCACGGCCATTTCCTTTATAGAAAGCCAAGAATGGGAAGGTAAATGTCTACAAGTGTAAGTCATCTAAACTAAATAAGTTACAGGCTAAACCGAAATATTAATAAAAGAAAATAAATGATAAGGAAAGTGATTTCGGATCACTAACCTATAAATCCTTAAAAACTTTCTTAACCGGGATTATGACCCGGAAGCTAAGTTCTTTTGTAAGAACAAGATAGCTGGGCATTAATGATTAAAGAGTAGACAACGGGCAGTTATTTTAGCTGAGATATTGGAAGTGATATAAGGAAAGAAATTTTGGATTTTAATCCTTGAATATCGCAGAAATTTAATTTATGTTTTCAGATTCGTTGGAACAAATGGATTCACTTTCAAATCGATAATATAGTTGCCTTAAAGAGAGTGAATATGACATTTGTAGTATGAATTTGGGACTCAGACTTTTGTCTGATAAAGTCAGAACCACTAAGTAATGCTGAAAATGTATATGTAACACATCATAAACTATTAACACAAATGGTTTCCGTATTTAGATAAACGATTTTTCAGCATCTATTAATTAGTGCATATATCCTAAATATAATATCTGAAGACTGGCTAAGGGTGATTCCTATCTCCCAGTCTAAGAACACTATCTCAAAGGAAAAATGACTAAGTAACCTTTCAATTAGGAAAGGGTAATAGAGCTAAAGAAGTATCATAGCTTGTTCATATTGACCTTCGGGCTCTCATGAAGATACGAGCTAGTTGGATCTTTTGAGTAGTGGCCTTTTTTTTGTCTGATAGATGCTCGAAACACCGATTAGTTTATCTGAATATCTTGAGGAATCTCTGATATTACCAGAGAAGCGAGTATTCCATGCTCAGATATAGGCTAAAGCATAGTTTTTGACACTGATGCTCGGCCTACCTCCGAGTGAAATGATTTCACTGAAAGGATAAACCATGGATTGCCTTATATAGTTATTGATATGTTACGATACACTGCTTAACTCAATTAAGATATTGATTACAAAATAACGGTTTACATTGTTATGTAATACCGAGAAGTCTACCTAAAAGATGCTTATGAATTTATGGATAATGAGTGAAGTAAATTTACTCCACTTCCGTAAATAGAGGCATTTAGCATTTGTGCTTGAAGGTAGGACTGGAGATTTTGCATGCACATTCAGATGTTTACTGTTCGTGAAATATCTTAATACAATGAGTGAAGGTTGGTTATAAGATTCTTATGATCGGAAAGTGACAGTTGTACTGTCACTGCTTTTCTGAAAGAATGTTAAAAATAACAATCTTGGACCTTGAAGTAAAGATACTCATGAGGAGTTACTATCTGATTTAATCAGACCACATCCAACATTTGTTGTTGGGGTTACACTGATAAATACTATTATACTATATCAGAATATAAATCCACCCAAATGCAATGGGAGTATGGTTTAACCATTGACCCGCTGTGATTATGCAGACTTAACAGTCTGCTGGGGGTAATTGATAACCTATGGTCTTTTGCAAGGACTGTATAGGATTCTGAGAAAAGAGGTTGGTTTAAAGCCATAAAGCCTAAAAATGGAGTTTTGGTACTCCATGTCTGTTCACACTCTTGTAGAACCGCCTGAGTGTCTCAGGCCTAGTGGGAGTAATTGGATCTACATGGAAAAGAGTCGAATGTATAGGAAAGTTTCTTTTCAATGCAAAACTAAGTGGTCTAAGGGTAATTCTCTGAGAAGCAGAGAGTTAACCAGGGGTGATGCCCTGAAACTCGCTCGCCACTCGGCCATGCTTGATTTCTTGGAAAGCAGAAAGTTCAATAGGGGTGATGCCCTGAATATTTTCTTGCCAAACAACGGAGTCTGATCTCATTCGGAACATAAGGGTTTTAGCTTAAAGCCAATGGCAGATTGATGCTTATATCCATTGGTAGATTAAAGCAAACCTCTAGGTCATTAAAAGTCACATGTTTTAAATGGGTGGGCTTGACTTGAATATTGATGAGTCTTTTGTAGACCAGAGAATCGATATTGGTTAAAGTAGTAAACGTTAGTGTAAATAAAAGATAACACTGCAACAGTTGGAAACAACATGGGTGTGTTGTCTAAAGTCAGAAACTGACAAGCCAAAGATTCTCTGAATTAGAGAAGTGGGCTATATTCTTAGAAATCGATTCGGTCGAATTCATGAGAACAAGTTTTTGGCCGTATCCCATCCATCTTATTGTTAAGATGATGATGCATTTTCGAATGCTTGATCCAACGAGAGGTTTCCTACCCAACCCCTCACGGAATAATTCTCTCAAATCTTCGGATATAGAGAAAATGGGATAAATTCTCTTTTGGATAGAGAAAGTCAGGTTATTAAAGTCAATTGTAATCAAATCTTGGATTCGAGTATTGATAGCAGTATAGTGCATCCTCAAGTATCTTTAGAGAACGAGGAATCATATGCTTGTGTATTCGGGTGCAAACCTGAGTGTTGTTGACTACACTGATTCTGATTTTTGTCTGATTAAGGATGATTGTGAATCGATCTCAGGCTCAGTGTTTACTCATAGTGATGGAGCTATAGTCTAGATCAATCCAAAACTTCCAATTTGACTCTGTTAGTCGAATACTAAGCAGCTTTCGGAGCAGCTAAAGAGGCAGTGTGGCTTGAGAAGTTCTTTGTTGGACTAGGTAGTGATTCCAGGTCTCGATGAGCCGATACCATTTTACTGTGAAAACAGTTGAGAGGTAGCTCTTGCAAATGATCTTTGCAGTCACAAGAGGACAAAAGCATATTGAGAGAGAGTACCACCTGATCAGACAGACCGTGCAGAGAGGCGACGTTTCGGTCCTAAAGATCACCTCGAGCCGACAACATAACTGATAAGTTTACCAAGTCATGTGGCATCTATTGTCACTGATAAGCGCTTGGCGGGTATAAAATTGGGAGATATGTCTCATCTGCTTTAGAGCAAGTGGGAGAATGTTGTGGATAGATAGAATAAGGGTGTGGTGCTCTAAAAACAATTGTTGCTTGTCTTTATGGGCAAGTGGGAGATTGTTAGATGTAGTGCCCGAAAGGCAATTGTTGCTTGTCCTTACTGGCAAGTGGGAGATTGTTGGAAGTAGCACCCGATAGACAATTTATGTAATTGTTTTTATAAATAATAAATGACAGATTTATTCTCATCTTATTATTTGCTTTGTGCTTATATTAAATACACTGCTGAAAACCCCAAGTCGTATCATATGTAACCATATAACTTAGTGTGTGTCACACATGAGGATTAAATTTATGGTGATACACTTGAACTATTAGTCCGTTGTGAACTTAATCAAAGTATGGGGTCTATTGATTAAACCACCATTAATGTGCCTAGAACACTTTATGGTGTGACCGTCTTAGCCGGACCGTCGACATTGGTTGTCTAAGTGGGGCATTTATATATAGTCATATAGGACTGAACCGATTTAATCTGCGTTTCTCATATAATTCCGTGATTGAGAAATCTCATTAAATCACAAGATGATCATATATGGATTAACCTTAATCCTGAAGTGATTGCATACTCTTACTGATTTCAGGATAAGGTTTGATGTATTCGTTAAGGATCGCTAAGAGGCGCGGTCCGAATCACTTTCACGTTGGCACTATTCTGGAATGAGTGAGAAGTGCGTGTCTCACAGATATGGAATCAATTCCTTTCTGCGGGAAGTAGAAAGACAATCCCCTTATTTATTAATCCTAGAAACTGATCGATCCGCAGAGTTCGTATTGGTTATGAACTAATTGATCACCAGTGGGCTAATGGTAAATAATGATAGGATGTATTGAAGAAGGTTTATGGAAATAATCCCGCTTCATTACGGATAGTCTATGGAAGGTTAGTTTGTATGTAATGATTATATCAATGGACACTTATCGACTCGACGTTTTGAGAATAAGTTATATCTATAATCGATAGAGTTCAGTTTCGGATTTATGGTGGCGTAATTCCGGAATTAATAAGTTGAGTAGGAATATTCTGTTCGATGAATATTTTATTCAATTTATTGTAGCTACTGGTTATAGGTCCATGGTCCCCGGGTTGGCTCTTAACACGCGAGTGTTTTCTCGTTTTATGGAACCTTGATAATAAATTAAATAGTTGGTATATTTAATGAATATGCAATATTATGTATTTGGTAAATAATATGTAAAATAGAAAATATATTTTCTATTAAATTAATGACAATTGTGGCGCCTACTTTTGTTATAAATTAGGAAAAGAAATTTTCCTAGATTATGTCACATGTGTAACTAATTAATTATTTATTAGATAATTAATGGAAAAGAGATAAGAGATTGATTTTTTGGGAATTATATCTTATTTTTTGGCAAATATCTTTTTTCTCATGGAAATATGTAATTGTATTGTGAAAATGATAACTCTCTCTTTACTAGTTATTTTCCTATATAAAGAGAGTTCCTCCAAACACAATAGCACACAATAATCTGCGCCATTATTCACCAAAATCGAAGAGAAAATTAGTTTCTTGTTATAGTCATTAAGAGAAGAAAAATCTTGGTTTTTCTTGGACATATTCGAGGAGGTTCTGCGACGAGGATCGACGTCCACCAGTCGTCGCTAGAAGATACGATCCGGAAGACTGCGGCTTCTCCCTCTCTGTCGATTTACTATCCCTCTTCATTTAGGTAAATCTTCAACCTTCTCGTAGTTGTATTAATTATTTATGTGGATCATATCGTAGTAAAATCGCATGCGAATTTATTCGTAGCTTCCGCTGTGCAAGATTGAGTGTCTCGATCGGTGCTGTGAATCAGATCTGACGATCCAATTATGGATCGGATCCGGATTCGGGTTTCTGTATATCCAGCAAGATGGTGGGGGTAAGGTTGAGTATTGCAAGATAGATGCATGAATGGGTAGGATAGATTAGAGTACGATGAGGAAGGGTAAGGTAAGATAAGGTAAGGTGGATAATGTATGGTATGGTGGGGTAAAATAAGGTTGGTTTGGTGGTGGGTAGGGTAAGGTGGGCTAGGGTTGGATAAGAGAGTAGATTGGTAGGTTGGGGTGACAAAGTATGGTAATGTGGGTATGTGAAGAAGTAGGGTGCGTTGGGGTAGGGTAATGGTGGTGGGATGTGGTCAGGTGAGGTGAGGTGAGTTGTGGTGGTGTAAGATGAAGGATGAGGTAGGGATGAAATAGTGTGGGATTGTGTAGGTTAAATGAGACTAGGCTAGGTAGGGTAAAGTAGGATATGTATATATGGTGGTAAGGAAAGATCAGGTAGGGTATGATAGGTATAGTAGCTAGGTTGTGGTGAGGTAATGTGGGTGGTGGTGTAAGGTGGATTGTAAGGTAGGACTACTGATGAGAGATAAATTTATGATCATTATTACGACCTTTTACCCCAATATTGATACCATTTTGAGCATTATTGTACCAATTTAAGTCAAAAATTACTAAGTTTTATTCAAATGTATAAGTAGTAGTTATTATATAAATTATCGTATTTTTATTAGTTTTTGTACCGGTTTAGTAACCGGAGTGTCGTGTCGGATTTACGTTTGGTATTTTGGTGGTTCATTGCAGGATTATATATTGACCAAGATTCCACGTAACGACATGTTTTGAGTCTAAAAGATGTGTTTAGAGGGTTAGAAGAAGGTGCCACAAGTTTATAAGTTCAACGGAGCAAATTTTCTAAGTACTTAAATCGTTACATATTTTCGACGGAGATTTGACCCAGCTTAGAGGCATTTTCAGGGGATGACTTCTTAATGAAAGTTGTAGATCTTCACATAAGCTTTCCAACGCACTTTGAATCACGTCAATTGGAGGTCTACAACTCAAATAGTAGTCAAGTGACTAACCGATTCGGATTAGTAAAAATCCCGAAATATCTTCGTAATACGAATGGCTCATCAAAACGACATTTTCTGAAGAAGTTTCCTTAATAAAAGTTGTATATCTTCAAGAAAGCTTTCCAATGGATTTTGAATCAAGTCAATCGGACTTCTACAACTCAAATGGTGGTCAAGTGGCTAATTGATTTGTATTAAGGAAAATGTCGCAAAACGACACGTAATGGGAATGGCCCATCAAAAAGGCGTTTTCTGAAGAAAAGTCCTTCATGAAAGTTGAAGAATTTTCTGAGAGCTTAATTTTGACGTTTGAATCATAATTTTTGGAGGTCTACAACTCAAGATATGAATTTTAGAAGTTTTATTCCAATAATTATAATTATAACCGAAGGATCGAGAATCAAGCTGAGTCATTATGCAATGATGATTCCGGACCGGTCCTGCCCCTATCCGGACCGGTCCGGCCTCAACATTTTGCTATATATACAGAGCATCAGAGAACAGAGACTCTTGCCCCTTTCTTTCCCTCTTTTCTCGTCCCTTTCTGCTTCTTTTTTTATATTTTGTTGTAGATCACACATATATATAGATATATCTATATATATACACACACACGTCCTAATATATATATATATATACATCCATATATATATATATTTCATCTATCTTCTTTTATTTTCGGGCCCGTATATACATATATATGTCTACGTATGTATGTATATATGTTTTTCACATATATAAATAAAATGGTTATAGTATCGTTGTAATGGCGGAATAATTATCGAAGATTGTTGATTTCGAAGCTTTGGCATGTTAGATCCGGTGGAAACGACCCCGATTCGATAGTCATAACCGGTAATATATTCTAAAATTGTTATGTTTATTATTTCTATTTCTATTTATATATGATATTAAACTAAAAATATATCTAGCCAAGATATGAATCGAATTAGTTAATCTTTTGGTAAAATGAATGATCGACTCGGTAATAATGATTAAAATGAATTATGATGAATCTCTTTCTTTCTCGCGCTTAATGAAACGTTAAAATTGAAAGACCGGAGGGTAAAATTGGCCGAGTGAAAACGTGACAACGGAACCCGCTTTCCTACCCGGGGGCGATTTGTCTTGGGAAAGATAAATTTTATTGACATTTGTACTCGAGATCGTAATAATGTTAAATCATCAGTTTAATTGAAACTTAAACCGGAAAGTTGAATCGTCCGGCTTTGACAACCGGAGCCTTTAAAATAAAATTGACCGTTTGACGAACGGAATGACTCCTTTTTATCTAAAGGTAGATTTGTACTCGGGACCTGTTCAGAAAAACCGTAACAGTTGTGGACCTTGGACTGATGCAATGGACATATGACAGTTTCATACGCTCGTGTGAGAAGGAACTGTTGAGCTGAGGAGTGCACCGTTTCACATAATTTACACCTTGAATAAAGGAAGATCTGTCTCATTTATTTCTACTAAAAAGATATCGTAATTCAGTAAAGTATTCTTGGCTAGATCCAAAAATATATATATTATCTATTTTTATATTTATATATTTATTTACTGCTTTGCTAACATCTAACTAATCTAACGATCTAACCCGATAAAACTGATAAAATTGCGACTTAGATCGAGTTAATAATAGCTTCTTGGTGTTTAACCCCACTTAAAAGAGTTACCATGTTTTCCCTGAGGAATACGACCTGACTCACCAAACTAGAGCTACAATTTGACCCGGTACACTGCCGGTTAGGATCTGTATAGCCTAGGTAATGTCCGTCAGCTTTCTGGCGTCGTTTCCAAGGTTAGGTTTAGGTCTGTCAGCATTTTGGCGCCGTTGCCGGGGAAAACGTCGCTAATTTCTTTCTTTGTGTCTAGGGTTACTACTTGTATTAGCTCAAAATTCTCGAGGATAAGTCAACACTCTTCTTATCACATTTCTTTTTTATTTTTCCGTTGGTATCTACCTTCTTTTAGTTACCAATTTTCTTCTTCTACCAATTTCGAGTTATTTTCTATTTTCGATAGTAGAAAGTAAACGTGGTCATAACAGCCGAGGATAAATCAACACTTTTCTCAATCTCATTTCTATTTTTATTTTCATTGGTACCTACCTATTGGTAAGATACCAATTTTTTATAAAAATACTCGGTAAATACCGAGTGGCTTCGGTAATTACCGAGAGAGAGAAAAAAAAAAAAAAAAAAATCGCACTCGGTAAATACCGAGTGAAGTCGGTAATTACCGGGAGAGAGAAAAAAAAAATAATCAATGTGGTTTTTTTTTATCGATTTCGTGTTATTTTCTATTCGATATTTTCTATTCCACAAGAATTGTCAAATCGAGTTATGAAAACGGCCGAAATCAGTAATGAAACACCATCTGATTCAGGTTTTATCTTTTTCAAGTTATTTTTCTATTTTTCGATAGTTGATGACCAGAAGTGGTAAGGCCCCACTCACTCCTTATAGGCCTGATTTAAACACTTACGAAAGACAGTTAAGAGTAGAGAGTAAACGCGGTCATATCAGTCAGGGAAATCCTGACCAAGTATCATTTTCAAATCGAAATACGAGAATGACTAAAACTAGTGATGAAACCCCTGAACGAGGGCTTGATCATGCCCAAGGGAATATTAATAAATAAAATAAAAATAGAAATAATCAGAATTGGAAGCAGGTTGGAAGGAACCAAGTTTGAAAGGGCCAATTCAAACCGAACCTTATCCAGCTCAACCCAAATTCATCTCGGTTCAACCAGATAAGGCAACACCATATCCAATGCATATTTTAAAGAAAAAGGTACAGAATGATGAAACACAGTCATTCGAGGAAGCTTTACCATATTCACCTAATGACAAAGGTAAGGGAGGTATACATTCTATCCCTATTACAAAGATGAAGTTGGATAAAAAGTATGTATGTTTTCTTGACGATTTTAGTAAGGGAGAAGTTTGGGAGTTAATCATGAGAGCGTTGTCTTCAACACTTACAATTCATTGAAATATCCATGCATTACACTAGAATCTTGTTCTTGTGTGTACACTTTGTGTTTTTTTTGCTGTGGATTGTACTAACACACAGGTAATTGAAGAAGATGACTTCAGCAATAATGTGAAAGCTCGCAAACCTAAAGCTCGAAAATCAAAGGAAAAGGTCAAGAATCGTTTGGATTGGTGGGAATTGTCTAATCTATGTTGGAAACCGGTATTAAAGACGGATGCGGTGCGTGAGGATGACCCACCACCAGTGCCTTAAAAACTGAAGCACGGTAAAGTCTGGCTATAGACTATAAATGTAGTCAATGACGGGTACTATCCTTCCTTTTTACTCCTTAAGCATTTATTTTTAGTGGATTATGTGCTTAATTGTTACGTGCTTTTGTGAGTAATTGTTAGAAGTATCCCGTTTTGTTTAGTATATTATATAGTTAATCATTATCATTTTGGTCGAGCAAACGACGTTAACCAAAAGCGCTACCGGGAGGCAGCCCGCAAAAATGTTAAATATAATAATTACTCATACTTTGGATGATACTTTGGTAATACTTCGGATTGATTTTCATTTTGTTTCACCAAGTCTTAGGATGAATGTTTGAATGTCATTATAACGGGAATGATTAGGTGGTTATCCGAAAATCCTGATGGATAACAAAGATAAAATTCAAATGCATCATTTCTTAGACTTAGGTTGTTACAACAATTTGAAATAACCCTTGAGGATCTGGGTATAAAAGACTCAGAGTTAATACTTTGCCATACGTTACATTTCATGATCTAGTCTGTTTTAAATTTCAAATAACGTGTGACATGTATTAGTTCAAATACTATGGAATTGAGGAGGTCATAACTTTAACCCACCCACCCACCCTTTAATATCATCCGAGTATTTGTTTTGACTTGTTTTAGTGCTCCATTGCTTTCCCAACAACTTATTTACACTCACTTTACATTGGGGACAATGTAAGTTCGTAAGTGGGGAGTGGAGTCGTTGGTCTAGCAATGACATTAATGTTTATTTTGTATCAATAAATCCCTTAGTTTTCGATCTTTTTCGAGCATTATTTAGTTGATTAAAATAAACTGTATAAGGTATATATTTCATGGATTTGAAGATATAATAATCAATTTGGATGTGTATAACCAATGTGAACCGTAAGTGCATTGTAATTCCAAATATAGTTGTGTAACATGAATTCCTTCACGTAAGCCTTTGATATTGAAGCGAAAATTTTAAACTGTATCCATTCAGTATCCTAGTGGTTATTCTAGAGAAATAGCAGTAACTTAGTACCTAATTTTTGAACGTGTACTGTGAATATCTGAAGGTTTGAATGTGATAGAAAGGATATAAGTTAAGTGGAATGAAAGGAAGAATACCAAAATAAAGATGAACTATATATATGTCGGTTGTAGCTACCAATGATTTGAGTGCAGTAGGGCGTTATCACGAAACGTCCTATATCACTATGAGGTTTAAAAGCTCCCGACGGCCTGATGATAGTAGTCCAGCTAGGGTGTTATCACGAAACGTCCTATTGCTGGGAATGAGGGCATATGCTACACATGTGGAAAAAAAAAAGTTAGATAGGTATTAATGTATTCGATCTCACCTCATGACGCTTGCAAGATAGTCGATTTTGGCAATGAGTTCGGATATGTTAGTATTCTATGAAAAAAAAAAATTTAAGCGTGGTTGAAAACTTAGTTATCTTCTGACTATCCCCAGTATAAACTGAATGATATGCTTTAGGGATTATCCTAATAAGTACTCGGAAGAACTTTGTGAGGAACTGTTACTACTATACCTAGGAAAGTCATTAGGGCTGTCTGAATGGATATTTGTGTGTTTGCTTGAATTATTCAAGAGAGGATAGTGGAAATTGAAAAGGCTTGTCACACACACACTCTGTTATACATTTATATTGAGGTTAACGCCTGGTTGTAATTCTAATAGTTGTATTATCTAGTTGTTCCTTATATCTTCTATCTTCATGAATTTATCTCTCATTCATTTTGTTTTATCGCTTGTTTTGCTCGAGGACGACCAAAAGCTAAGTAGGGGGTTGTGATGAGAGATAAATTTATGATCATTATTACGACCTTTTACCCCAATATTGATACCATTTTGAGCATTATTGTACCAATTTAAGTCAAAAATTACTAAGTTTTATTCAAATGTATAAGTAGTAGTTATTATATAAATTATCGTATTTTTATTAGTTTTTGTACCGGTTTAGTAACCGGAGTGTCGTGTCGGATTTACGTTTGGTATTTTGGTGGTTCATTGCAGGATTATATATTGACCAAGATTCCACGTAACGACATGTTTTGAGTCTAAAAGATGTGTTTAGAGGGTTAGAAGAAGGTGCCACAAGTTTATAAGTTCAACGGAGCAAATTTTCTAAGTACTTAAATCGTTACATATTTTCGACGGAGATTTGACCCAGCTTAGAGGCATTTTCAGGGGATGACTTCTTAATGAAAGTTGTAGATCTTCACATAAGCTTTCCAACGCACTTTGAATCACGTCAATTGGAGGTCTACAACTCAAATAGTAGTCAAGTGACTAACCGATTCGGATTAGTAAAAATCCCGAAATATCTTCGTAATACGAATGGCTCATCAAAACGACATTTTCTGAAGAAGTTTCCTTAATAAAAGTTGTATATCTTCAAGAAAGCTTTCCAATGGATTTTGAATCAAGTCAATCGGACTTCTACAACTCAAATGGTGGTCAAGTGGCTAATTGATTTGTATTAAGGAAAATGTCGCAAAACGACACGTAATAGGAATGGCCCATCAAAAAGGCGTTTTCTGAAGAAGAGTCCTTCATGAAAGTTGAAGAATTTTCCGAGAGCTTAATTTTGACGTTTGAATCATAATTTTTGGAGGTCTACAACTCAAGATATGAATTTTAGAAGTTTTATTCCAATAATTATAATTATAACCGAAGGATTGAGAATAAGCTGAGTCATTATGCAATGATGATTCCGGACCGGTCCTGCCCCTATCCGGACCGGTCCGGCCTCAACATTTTGCTATATATACAGAGCATCAGAGAACAGAGACTCTTGCCCCTTTCTTTCCCTCTTTTCTCGTCCCTTTCTGCTTCTTTTTTTTATTTTTTGTTGTAGATCACACATATATATAGATATATCTATATATATACACACACACGTCCTAATATATATATATACATCTATATATATATATATATTTCATCTATCTTCTTTTATTTTCGGGCCCGTATATACATATATATGTCTACGTATGTATGTATATATGTTTTTCACATATATAAATAAAATGGTTATAGTATCGTTGTAATGGCGGAATAATTATCGAAGATTGTTGATTTCGAAGCTTTGGCATGTTAGATCCGGTGGAAACGACCCCGATTCGATAGTCATAACCGGTAATATATTCTAAAATTATTATGTTTATTATTTCTATTTCTATTTATATATGATATTAAACTAAAAATATATCTAGCCAAGATATGAATCTGAATTAGTTAATCTTTTGGTAAAATGAATGATCGACTCTGGTAATAATGATTAAAATGAATTATGATGAATCTCTTTCTTTCTGCTTAATGAAACGTTAAAATTGAAAGACCGGAGGGTAAAATTGGCCGAGTGAAAACGTGACAACGGAACCCAGTTTCCTACCCGGGGGCAGATTTGTCTTGGGAAAGATAAATTTTATTGACATTTGTACTCGAGATCGTAATAATGTTAAATCATCAGTTTAATTGAAACTTAAACCGGAAAGTTGAATCGTCCGGCTTTGACAACCGGAGCCTTTAAAATAAAATTGACCGTTTGACGAACGGAATGACTCCTTTTTATCTAAAGGTAGATTTGTACTCGGGACCCGTTCGGAAAAACCGTAACGATTGTGGACCTTGGACCGATGCAATGGACATATGACGAGTTTCATACGCTCGTGTGAGAAGGAACCGTTGAGCCGAGGAGTGCACCGTTTCACATAATTTACACCTTGAATAAAGGAAGATCTCGTCTCATTTATTTCTACTAAAAAGATATCGTAATTCAGTAAAGTATTCTTGGCTAGATCCAAAAATATATATATTATCTATTTTTATATTTATATATTTATTTACTGCTTTGCTAACATCTAACTAATCTAACGATCTAACCCGATAAAACTGATAAAATTGCGACTTAGATCGAGTTAATAATAGCTTCTTGGTGTTTAACCCCACTTAAAAGAGTTACCATGTTTTCCCTGAGGAATACGACCTGACTCACCAAACTAGAGCTACAATTTGACCCGGTACACTGCCGGTTAGGATCTGTATAGCCTAGGTAATGTCCGTCAGCTTTCTGGCGTCGTTTCCAAGGTTAGGTTTAGGTATGTCAGCTACCATACACCTTCCACTCTATCCTACCTTACACATTTTACCCTACCCACCACACCCAACCTTACCCCTATCATGTTCTACTCATCACTCGATTTGTCACCTATTATGAATATTTTATAATTCTATTTTTTCATATTTCAAATACAGTAATGCAATGAGTTTATTTCGTTTTATTGCATTCTATTCTTGTGATTTCATTCGATTCGATTACATTCATGCGTAACAAACGTGTCCTTAGGAGAACAATTATTGTGCTACGACTATAGAGGTATATGTTGAAGTATTTAAATGTTCATTATCTATCTTGTTAATAGCTCAACATTTTTGTAAGATGATAATTTAAAATGATATCAGAGTAGGAGATCATGAGTTTTAAACCCCTCTCTCAACATTCTTTTCCCACATATATTGCTTCATTGTTGGTCTTGTACTATTTTATATGTCCTTGTATGTCATGTTGATCTAGATTTATTAAGACACACATTCGAGAAAGTGTGTTAAAGTGTTTAATTCGCTAATTACTCCCTCCGTTTTTTTATCTGTTATATTTTAGAATTTTTTTCGGTTTTTATTTATCTGTCATTTTATATTTTGGATTCATCATTTATTATATTTTTTCTCCTTTACCAACAAAGCATTTACGTCTCAAATGAAAAATTACATTTCCAATACTAAAAACTCCAAAAATCAATTTGACTCATTATTATTCATGCATATATTCAAAAAATCAAAGGACAATTTAGTCATTTAATAATATATTTTAGACACATTAACTACTTTTTTAATCTGTTTGATTTTTCTCTCCGCGACAGATAAAAAAACGGAAGAAGTATTTATCTACTCAATTGCTTAAGTATTTAAAGAGACGATAATTCAACATATAAAGTGAATAGGTATAATGTTTTTTTTAGTTTACATTATATCACATAGTGTTGTATCTGTCATTTTATATTTTCAATTCATCATTTATTATATTTTTTCTCCTTTACCAACAAGCATTTACGTCTCAAATGAAAAATTACATTTCCAATACTAAAAACTCCAAAAATCAATTTGACTCATTATTATTCATGCATATATTCAAAAAATCAAAGGACAATTTAGTCATTTAATAATATATTTTAGACACATTAACTACTTTTTTAATCTGTTTGATTTTTCTCTCCGCGACAGATAAAAAAACGGAAGAAGTATTTATCTACTCAATTGCTTAAGTATTTAAAGAGACGATAATTCAACATATAAAGTGAATATGTATAATGTTTTTTTTAGTTTACATTATATCACATAGTGTTGTATCTGTCATTTTATATTTTCAATTCATCATTTATTATATTTTTTCTCCTTTACCAACAAAGCATTTACGTCTCAAATGAAAAATTACATTTCCAATACTAAAAACTCCAAAAATCAATTTGACTCATTATTATTCATGCATATATTCAAAAAATCAAAGGACAATTTAGTCATTTAATAATATATTTTAGACACATTAACTACTTTTTTAATCTTTGTTTGATTTTTCTCTCCGCGACGAGATAAAAAAACGGAAGAAGTATTTATCTACTCAATTGCTTAAGTATTTAAAGAGACGATAATTCAACATATAAAGTGAATAGGTATAATGTTTTTTTAGTTTACATTATATCACATAGTGTTGTATCTGTCATTTTATATTTTCAATTCATCATTTATTATATTTTTTCTCCTTTACCAACAAAGCATTTACGTCTCAAATGAAAAATTACATTTCCAATACTAAAAACTCCAAAAATCAATTTGACTCATTATTATTCATGCATATATTCAAAAAATCAAAGGACAATTTAGTCATTTAATAATATATTTTAGACACATTAACTACTTTTTTAATCTGTTTGATTTTTCTCTCCGCGACAGATAAAAAAACGGAAGAAGTATTTATCTACTCAATTGCTTAAGTATTTAAAGAGACGATAATTCAACATATAAAGTGAATAGGTATAATGTTTTTTTTAGTTTACATTATATCACATAGTGTTGGTGTGCAATCATTCACGCAGTGGCGGATCCGGAAATCAAGGGCGGGAAAATGAAAATGATTGCATTGATGATAATTGATTAATGTTTACAATTTATAAAGTCTTGAAGGATAAAAATAGATTTAACTAGAGGTATATGTAAACCTATTATGAATTGAATTCAAAAAGATTTAGCATTTAGGTAACAAACTATCAACCTCCTGTCATTATCCATCACCGTGGTCATTATCGACGGATTATTTCTGGAGTTTCAACCGGTGGAACAAGATTTTCACCGTTCAGATCCAAGGATTAGGAGGGACGAACAAGCCCTCCAAATTTAATGCCAATCGGAGTTATTTTGAGTGTCCGATCGTCGCAATGTATTATAGAAACGCAGCAGAACCCTAATCTGCAGGTTCCAAGTCGGCTGAATATTCCCGACAATTGAACCGTTGGAACAAGATTTTCACCGGTCAGATTCAAGAATTATGAGGACCGAACAAGCTCTCAAAATTTTAGGCTAATCGGAGTTTGTTTGATTTCCTGATTGTGACAAGGAAGTTGCTGCAGGGCACTAAAAAAGCGACGGGATTCGGGACAAAGAAATGCTAGATCGGCGGCTTATTCCCGGAGATTGATCCGTCGAAAAAACAATTCCACCGGTCACATCGAAGAAAAGTGAGGGAAGAACGATCCCTCTAAATTTTGTGCCGATCGGAGTCCGTTTCGAGGTCTGATTGCCACCGGAAAGACACTGCTGTGGCGCCCAAGAAATCTACGAATCATCTACCGTATCTAGCTATCCACGAAGCGAGTTCTCAAGCTCCAGGGATCGAGCCGGGCTCGTTAACTCTTCAGGTTCTTACAATCGTTATTTGAAATTCTTATACACTTTATAAGCCTTTATTATATATGCAATGTTTTTTTATCACAATCACATTGCACCGCAAAGACTCGAGATATCGAGCACCGGCATTCGAGCTCTACGGACTCGTCCTGCCCTAAGACCGAGCTCGGCTCGGCATCATATTCTATAAGACCGAGCTCAACTCGGCGTCATATTCTATAAGACCGAGGTCGGCTCGGCATCATATTTGGAGCTCACCGATGGGCAAATCTTTAATAAGTCCAAGCTCGACTCGGCATCATATTTGGAGCTCTCTCGAGCAAATCTTTAATAAGACCGAGCTCGGCTCGGCGTTATATTCTATAAGACCGAGCTCGGCTCGCCGTCATATTCAATAAGACCGAGCTCGGCTCGGCATCATATTTGGAGCTCGCCGATGGGCAAATATTTAATAAGTCCGAGCTCGACTCGGCATCATATTTGGAGCTCTCTCGAGCAAATATTTAATAAGACCGAGCTCGGCTCGCATCATATTCTATAAGACCGAGCTCGGCTCGGCGTCATATTCTATAAGACCGAGCTCGGCTCGGCATCATATTTGGAGCTCACCGATGGGCAAATCTTTAATAAGTCCGAGTTCGACTCGGCATCTTATCTTCGAGCTATACTACTTTGGAACTCACCTTACCGAACTGGCGGGTCGAGCTATCTTGTTTTGGAACTCACCCTACCGAATTGGCGGGTCGAGCTATCTTATTTTGGAACTCTCCTAGCCGAGCTTGGCGAAACGAGCCTTTTTATTTCGGGAACTCTCCCCACGCCGTGATCGACCTATCTTATTTGCAGTTTTTACATTCATAGTTATTTGTAATAAGTCGACACGACAATTGGTTTTGATGCATTTTATTTGAGTGGTTTTCTTTTCAGATTATGCCTTTCTTACAAGTCCATGTGATTAAAAGATAAAAGAGGCAAAAGTCAACCACAACAACTAATCCTCGACATGATGGAGTTAGAATAAAATAGTGAATAAAGCCAAGTCAATGACAGTGCTTATAATACTCCCAACCAGCCAATAAGCCACGATGCGAGGCAGTTGGAAAATCCCACGATGGATACCTTATTCGACCAGTTCATAAGCACCACGAAGTGCGACAGTCAAATAAGGAGTTATTTAATTCGACCAGTTCATAATCCTGACGAGGCACGACAGTCGAATCGAGCTCCGACCAAATTGACAAGTCAAGCCCATGGTGCAGTACAACGCTAGGTCGACTCATATTCAAGTGTACCATGAGTCATGCACTCATACTACACTTCGAGGGGCTTAAGGGAATTAAGTCCAAAGGACTACACCCTATAAAACAACGTCGCAAGGGAATTAAGTCCAAAGGACTACACCCTAGGCAAATATTCAACAACACAAACAACATTCAAAGGAAGGGTCAGAATTCAGAATTCAAAATTCAAAAGTCCGCAAGTCGGATCCCTCAGTACAGCCAAAAGAAAAATAAGCCTAGTGGGCGAAAAATGCAAAGGCAAAAAGACGGTTCGCAGAGTCGGGCCAAATGTCCCAGCTAAGAGCCAAACGAGCCCAAGAGGCGAAAAAGGCCGAGACAAAGGACGGTTCGCATAGTCGCATAATCGGGCCAAATGTCCCAGTCGAAAGCCAAAACGAGCCTAAGAGGCGAAAAATGCCGAGACAAAGGACGGTTCGTATAGTCGGGCCAAACGTCCCAGTCAAGAGCCAAACGAGCCTGAGGGGCGAAAAAGGCCAAAGCAAAGGGGCAGTTCGCATAGTCGGACTAAAACGCTCTGCCAAAGGCCAAACGAGCTCATGAGGCAAAAAAGGCCAAGCAAAGGCACAGTTCGCAAAGTCGGGCCAAAACATCCTGCGCGTTGACCCGCCCATAGCAAAAATAGTCCAAAGGACAAAAAAATGCCAAGGCAAACGGGTCGATCTCAGCTAAAACACACAAGTGCAATAAGAACCAAAGGTTCATAATACACTTGGGGGGCAACATAGACATCGACACGCGAAAAATAAAGCAAAAGCAAAACAGAGCCAAGGCTCGAAAGCTGAAACGCATCGATGTGGAAAAGAGGATAAAAGAGAAAAGGAAACAAAATACTGCAAAAACTGAAGCAAAATAAAGCTAGGCATCGAGTTCGGATCATGTCCAAATCTCTCGGTAGTCATGTGTCATGAGTCATGAACGACAAAGAAACACAACGACACTGAGATCCGGAGCGACAGTTACGTATTACTAGTCTTTTTAGACAGTAATTACTAGGACATCGTAGCCGGAAATGTATATCGACATCCGAAAGGGCATCGATTTCGACAAATGAAAGGAGGCAGCCAGGGGCATCTCTTCTACTACGCAACAACAAAGAAAAGTCCAAAAAATGCTAAGGCATGGAAGACAAGTTACATATGATCGACAAACGGAACTACTGAAAGTATAACGAAGATGATGAATCTGTATTATACTTAAGGGGGGCTTATAACAACGAGTCGACATTGAATACTCATGAAAAAGCGAGCAAAGAAATGGGAATCGACATGGGAGAAGCCGATGTGCGAATAAGGCCAAAGGCCGCAATAAAGAAAGATAGTCTATATCAAAGACAAAAGAAAAGAAGGATTAAATCAGATTATTCAGAGAAGTCAACTTCAACCGAGACTGTCCCAAGTTGGACATCTCATCATTCCTTCGACAGCTATGGCATCAAAGTCGATGTCAACTTAGCCACACATTATAAGTCCAAGGGACAGAAAATGCTAAGGCAAAAAAGTCTGCAAAGCAGACATGGAAAATCCGTATGTCGGACTCCACGGGAAGTAAGTCCGCAAGGCAGGTTTAAATTCTGATCATTGGACGACAGTGGCCGAGATACACCTTTGACAGATCAGACCTGACCTCAAGAGCTCAGATAGATCTGGGGGCTTATGACGATACCGAATATCGCACCTCCACGTGGCGTCACGAGATAGTCCTCCTGAAACAAGAATAAGTGATAGCCCAAGGGTCGAATTACGATTTGAGGCATCGGCGACCGACGTGATCAGAGAACCGAGACGATAGTGCCCATCTCGATACCGGAAGTCGGAAAGTTCGGGGTGCGGACAAAGTCCACTCTAGACACGCAGGCCCATTATCCATGTGGTTACTTGCATAAGTGGGTAAAGCCCATATAAGCTGGTAAAAGCCCAAAGGGCTAATACCGTATTTTACCCAAACCGACATGGTTTAGGGTTAGGGTAGTGAACTCCCTATAAATATACACTTCCAGAAACTACGTGAGACTTGATTCCTGGACAATTACAGGATACGTAGGCAACCTGAGAGAGACTCTCAGGCTCAGTCTAAAATCACCCCCAAAATCATCCTTGATTCGATCATCCCTAGATTAATGTGACCCGAAATTATACATGACAAAATCCAGCATCGTCATCTGGCGTTTGTCTGGCTTTGTTTGTATCTTTCGGCGTTAGTCCGGTTTAACGAGATATTTTTTCTATACTATATATCCACAACATTTTTAAATTTTGTGTGAAATTATCCACGAAATAAACCCGAGAAACAAATAAATATTTGCCAAAATTTTTCGCCTGGGGTTGAGGGTGCCGGGGTGGTCTGTGTGTTCCACGATAAACGCAAATTTTCAGTAGAGGGAGAGGGTGTTGGATTTGTTTTCTGTTTCTTTTTTTGGTTGGTATTTTTAAGGTGTTTTTTGTGGTTATTTTATTTTTATTTTTATTTTATTTTTATATTTTCTCTATTTTGTTTTTTATTTTCTGATTTTTCCGTTATAATAGGTGTTTTTATTTAAAATGGTGATAAATATGAATATTATATATTTTCTTTTCACACTAAAAAATATGGAAATAATTTAATATAATCCGCCTCCATAGAATCTTATTGCAAATTTTCTCTACTATTTATATAAATATTTAATAAGGAATAGATAAAATCTTTAACTTGAAGGATAAGTAAGATCTATTAAGGAAAATTTGAACTTTTCCTAATTTGACTTGGTATAGGACTAATCCTTGTCTATAAAAAGATAATAACCCTCCCAAGAGAAGCGAAAAATCATATTTTCACAATCTTCAACTATATTTCTTGTTTAAATAAGCATAGTCCGACTTCCCGATAATTAAGCTATTCGAGTAAAAATCTTGTTCTTCCCGATAATTGAGCTATTCGAGTTTTGTATGTTGGATTAGGGAGCTTTAGTCACCCCTGTGTAAGAACTACTAGAAGATTTCGACGTCTACGAATCAATGTGATTATTGGTACGATTTTTTTTTCTCTCTCTTTTAATATGATAAATTTATATTTGTGATTAAATTCTTGTATATACTGCCCGATTATCCCCGTATCAAACTTCATATGTATGCTACATTTTATATATATATATATATATATATATATATATATATATATATATATATATATATATATTTTTTTTTTTTTTATCTCATACACAATTCTTCTACACAAAGTGTTGTTTACGTTATTTTATGTTTTATGTCAAGAACATAAATTTGGCCAAATAAATATATTAAAAAAACTTCATCAAATTTAGACAAATTCCTAGAAATCTTGGCCCTAATAACTCTGCTCCTAATTGAATTAAGGAAATAATTGTATTTTCCAAATAATTTGTGTTTAATGTACAAGACAAAGATAGATATAGTATAACAAGCAATCTAAATATTCTATAAAGATATGATACAACAACTAAAATCTTATCTACAAGAACTTGAAGGTTATCCACCTATTTATTTGTTTCTTAAATAAAAAAAAAACTCCAACCCAACAGGCCCTCTAGAGATTCCAGCCCTACACTTCATCTAATGACTAAGTTATCACTACAACATTTAATATCCTAATGTGATTGTACATTAATGTTTTTTTTTGGACAGTCTTTGATGTGTTTCTTTACGATCGTTTTGACATGTTTTTCCAAACGATTTCACGTTTGCATTATTATGAAATCAACAGCTAGACATGTAAGCCACGTATATAACATATTAATTTCTTCTAGCGGGCAACATAAAGATGTTTATCTTTTTCGCTAATTCAAAAAATTAATCGGTTGGCTTAATTTATATTACAATTGTAAAAATATTCATCACTAACGAATTGATGATAATGGAGCATAAAACGTAATGAAATTTTATTTACGAATAATCTATGAAGAATTAATATGTATGTAACAATTAAATCAATGGGCACTCGTTAAATCAATGACCCAAATACTTTTGACCTACTTTTTTTAAACCTAATAAGTCACACCTAATAGAATAATATACTTATATCAAATTGTAAGTATATGATAATTGGGATTAATCATAGGGATATATACATAATATATTATGCGAGTTGTATTATGATTAAACATTTAAACTACACTAAGTTGTCTTTCCCACAAGAGATTGGAAAAGGTTGTCCACCTATTTAAAAAAGGTTTTCTAGGAAATAAGTTTTTTTTCTTAATATTTTGAAACTCTAAAGTAGAGGCCGCATTTTAGAAAAGGCAAAAAAAAGTTTTTTTTTTCTTTCAAATTAAATCTAGATTTATAAAAGAAAAATCATTAAATCCCGAAAGAGGAAATCATTTAAAGAGTTGGTGTAGGTTACCAATGAAATAGGCTTGACGATCAAAATTTCCAACACACGACAAAAAAAATAAAAATAAAAATCAATTCGTGATCTCATTGGTAAATCTATAAGTTTATTTTATATTATTAATTTCAATTGAATAAATCAAATTTGTCATGCCGTAAACAAATAAAGTTTTAAACTTTGTGCGTAGGAGAAAGTATAAAACACACAAACCCAAACCGAAGACTCAAATTTTAGTGAACCATGGTTAAATAATAAAATATAATAAAAATTACAATTATATATAAATCATGTCTTTTGTTTTCTTTCTCTCTCCTAAAAATCTTTCTCTATTTGCTCTATTCAAATAATCTTATCTTATATATAACCCAAATAATCAAAACCCTCTGCTTTTTTCCTTTTATCTTTTTGCCTCATACAAATTCAACTTATATATAACCCAAATACATCCCAAGAAAATAAATATAGTTAGCACACAACAGGTCTTTCAATTAAGAGTAGATCAAAGATTTCTTTCAAAATCAAATCCAAATCTCAACTTACTGGTATGCTTTCAAATTTTTATATTTTTTTTCCTTCTTTTATCTCTCCCAGAAACCTTAAGGGGTTGTTGTATCATTATGGAAGTATATGATTTTGGATAGACATATGCTGAGAATTTATGGGCAAATTTCTTGTTTAGTATAATAGTAGAAAATCGGATCTGATCTAGTGATACATGTGATTGTATCTCGTGGTTAGATCAGATCTGGTCTAGTGGTATAAGTGATTGTATTTTGTGGTGAGAAGCCGGGCTCGATTCGACTTCTAACTCTCATTGCATATCATATATTTGTGAATTACTCATCAATAGCTAAGATCCAGGGATTAAAGATATAGATCTACTAGATTAGGGAATTTTTAGAATTTATGAAAGAAAAAAAAAATCCAGTCTTTTCAGTTCCCCTTCCCCTGCGCCGTTTGTTTTTCGTTGTCTTACATGTAAGCAGAAGTTTTCTTTAAAGACAAGATTTTTCATGGAGTATTTAGATCAAAACATCTTCCCGCCAATAAACACAAATTTTCTTGGAATCTTAGTTTGGTCTATGTAATTTTTTAGCTGGGATTCATTTGTTCTACTTATGCTTTACAGATTAAATGAATGAATATGCTTAATACTTTTTTATTTCGAGCTAAATATCGATTAAATGAATGATTTGTTTTGAGGGTTTTATATTTACAAATAAATTACAGGGTGCTTGAGGAAAAAGGTGTCTCTTTTGGATCTTGAATCAGTTGCTGATAAAGCTACATCACAGAGATAAATTTTGACTATTTTTCAAAGAAATTTGAAGTGATTTTACTTTTTGGCATCCTATTAATGGTAGTTGGTGGGAAATCCATGGATTTGATTAAACTTTTTGTGAATGTGAAGAAAAATGGTGGGTATAAAAAGGTTACTGAAAATGGATTATGGGATTTTGTGGCTAAAGAATGTGGTTTTTTTGATGTATGTGATGGGTTAGCTTTGAAGTTAGTTTATGTTGAGAATTTGGAAAAAATCTTTGAGTCGTTGAAGAGAGTTTCTGAAGAAAAGATTGTAGTAGAACGTAGCGTTTTGGATACTTGTGGTGGATGCTCGATGGACTTAAGCTCGAATTTGGAACCATTTTTATCTGAGGTTTCGGGTCGTAAAAAGAAGAACGGTGTGAATCACGTGAAAGTGGATTGGGACGAGTGTGATTTAGGTGATGTTTGTGTAGGGAAGTTGCCCGAGATGGTTCATTGTCGTGATCATGTGGACTCAAATGAAGATATAGAGGATTATCATATAAAACACGTTTCTAACGATGTTATTGACCTTGTTTCGGATGTCAATGATGAGTGTGATGCTTCTTCCGGTGGATGCTCGATTGACTTGAGCTCGGATTTGGAACCGTTTTTATCTGAAGTTTCGGATCTTAAAAAGAACGATGCAACCTACGTGAAAGTGGATTGGGACGAGTGTGATTCAGAGAAGTTGCCCGAGATTGATCATTCTTACGATATACAGAATCATCATATAAAACGCGCTCTTTCTAACAATGTTAAAGAAGAGTGTTTAACTTCTGTTGAATTCAAACCTATCAAGACTGCTGCTTTTAGGAAAGAAAGTGTACCCGTTATCGTTAAAGGGTCAGATTCGAAGACAAAGAGGAAGAGGGAGTCTTCCATAGGTATACTAGATTGGATTCATAGGGTTGCTCGGGATCCGTGTGATCCTGCAATTGGATCGTTACCAGAAAGCTCTGAGTGGAAGGATTACGCGACTGATGTTATATGGAAGCAGGCTTTGTTGATTCATGAAGCAATGCTTTTCAAACGGACCGGTTATTCAAATGGCCAACACTTCAGTATGCTGGTACATATACTAATTTTCTCTCTTAAACATTGTGTCGAACACCTACCATTCAATATTCTAAACCTAAAAGCAATTATATTTTCTATGATTTTCTCTATTTTCTTATGAACATAGAGAGGGAGGACTCTAGTATGGGCATTGTTAGTGGTTCCACACACCAGAACTTACTGACGTGGCACCACAGTGGCGCCCTTCTAGTATTTAGTGCCATTTTTTTTTCCTGCAATGTCGATTCTCGGCTACTGAAGTGATTTCACCTGGTCGATTTTCGGTGGAAAATCGATTCTTAGCTCAGAATCGACTGTAAAATAGTCGATTGTCACTGTGGTGTCTTATGGTAGATTTTGTGTTGTGGCATTCATAACGCCCTTTTTATCAGGTACATGCCTAGGTATTATGCCTCTAATCTATTAATTTGTTTAAGTCTTAATTTTCTTATCTCCTCTTTATGAGTAAAATATAGGTATTGAGGCAAGTAGATTCATGTTAAATATAGTATTGCCTCCCCTAAATAAGAGTCGTTTTGATGTAATTTAGAATGACCGCCTTTAGTGTCACCAATGAGCTTTTATCGTGGCACAACATCAAAATCAAAAGTCGATTCTAGACCTGGATTGACTTCCTGCCCGGTTCAATTTTACCATGGTACCACACCGAATGAATACAAACATAGCATTTATTAGGTTTGTTATTCCTCATCCCACCTCTATTTTGTTACCCCTTCAACAACTTTTAGTCGAAGGGTATCATAGACTTTCTAAACATCATTTTATGATATTTATCCACTTTTTTAATCAGTGTGAAAACCTCCAAAATGACTCTTAGTATGATAATAGTAGGGCAATTTTAGTAATGATATTGGTTGGAATGAAATGAGGATGGAAATGAAGGGATAAGTAGATGCGTGTAGGATCCTTATATGATTTGACCGGTTTGTAGAGGAAGGGGTGACCCCCGGTTGTCAAACCATGGGGTTCAGTTCACCAACCGGTGGTTCGGTTCAAGGATGGATGTTGATATTGAGTTACGAGTTATTTCGAGTAGTACGCTAGTCGATGTTGAATAATGCATAGATATGGATATTGTATAATATCCATTGATATTGAGTTACGAGTTATTTTCGAGTAGTATGCTAGTCGATGTTGAATAATGCATAGATATGGATATTGTATAATATCCTTTGATATTGAGTTACAAGTTATTTCGAGTAGTTCGCTAGAGGATGTTGAATAATGCATAGATATGGATATTGTATAATATCTAGTATGCTTGGTTAAAGATCTTTATCCAGAAAAGAGTCGCTACTATCCACCCTTTGTCTGGTAGTGCCATACCTAAGATCCAACGGTCGAGTTTAATCTTGCCTTTTTTTAATTCCAACGAGACTGAGTCTTTTTAGCTGGAGCTTGAAGCTTGATGAGCTCGGATCGGCTCAGCTCGGCTTGATTATACCCCTAAATTAGAGATAATTGTACAATGGAAGATATAGTCTATGAAGGAATGGATGTATGATGAACAACACTTGGTATAAACACGAGTCTAATCGAGCTCTTCTATATATTGTTGAAGTCAGTTGTGTTTAATATGTGATTACCTACCTCCCAAATAACATGGTATTAGAGTGGGGCGTTGTAAGTTCCGCTCTCTCAACATTGTCTTTCCATTATATTGTTCACGTGTTGAGTCTCTTTGTTGGCCCTGTTGTGTCATCTATGTACCTTTGCGTGTCCTATGTTTATCCAGACTCTTTGTTATAGGCTCATATTTGAGGGGGCATTTTGAATTTAGTCGTGTTTAACACAAAGTTTGGGCCTTATACAAAGAGTCTAGACCGGCCTAACGGGTACAAGCAAATAAGGGGCATACGAAGCCAATAAGGTGGCCTTACACTTCTCAACATGGATCGGGGTGAAAGTGGAAGCAAATAGGTTCGAACTTATGATCTCCTATCCTGATAGCATGTTGAACTAAAAATTAAATATTTCAACACGCCCCCTTGAGTGAGTCGAGCTTATAACACTGAGTAAGCCAACATACGAAATAGAAAGACGTATAAAGGACACGACAAGGCTAGTAAAAAGGTCCTACACTTGATAATATAAAGCCCCTTTGAGTGAGTCGAGCTTATAACACAGCGTCAGAGTCTGATCCAACATAAGGCATAGAAAGACGTATAAAGGACACGACAAGCCTAGTAAAAGGGTCTACACTTGACAATATAAAGCCCCCTTGAGTGAGTCGAGCTTATAACACAGAGTTTGAGCCAACATAAGGCATAGAAAGACGTATAAAGGACACGATAAGGCTAGTAAAGGCGATGTGATCTATCCCGAGGACTTGGGCCTAAAAATTTAGTTACTGGACAGTCTGGACTTGTTTGATTTTATTTAGTCTATTTAATAAAAGGACTTTTGGGTCTAGTTGGTAGTAAGGCCCATAAAAAATGTGCCTATATGTAAGTATATTGGGTTAAGTGTTTATTTTTTGCAAATAAAAGCCATTTGGACTTATTAGAGTCAAGTTAGGCCCATTAGAAAATAATGTGGCAAAAATTACTAAGTAATTTATTCAACATTGCTTAGGAGTTTTTTAGTCTTTTATTTTTTAGCCTATATAAAGGCCTTCTACTTGTAATTTTATGAACAACCATATCATATTATTGAAATTTAGTCAAATATTTTCTGTTAAGTCGACTTGACTTAGTAAAATCACTTGTGAGTGAGTTTTCTTTTCGTCGTAGAGAAGATACCCTTAAGAACGAATCATCGTCGTGAACGAGCGCTGTGTGTTCTTAGCCTACGTACTAGATTGGATTCTCTAGGATTATGTTTTCCATAGCTCTCCATTGACCCATTAGTACCTTCCCGGCACAGTATCGCATCAGTTGGTAGCAGAGCACAACAACTAAGGTATCAAATATCCCATTTATTTTCTTTCTTTATTTTTGCATTATATTCAAAAAAATATTATTTTGTTTTTTTTCTTAATTATTTCGTCCCCAGCCAAAAAAATTCTCATATATCTTCATTTCTTCAAAACTTAATCCCAAGAACCCTAATTTTATTTCCAGCTCCGTTTTTGTATCAGTTCGTTTAATGCACAAACAACCTCCAAACGATCTGAAATTTTAGCTGCAACTAAATCAAACTGTTAGCTATGTTTTCTCTCTTGACCTTATCTCGTAATTCGAAGGCGATCCTACTCAAAACTGCTCATCAACATAGAATAGTCTGTTCTGGAATTCTGCAGCCGTAAATTGTCGTTCGAATTAGATTTAAGTGGGTTAGACGATTGCGAATCTCCTAAAAATTGGTGACCTTATAGGAAATTCTCCGTTCTACAACTTTTATCTTTTGAGTTTTTCCAAATTCGCTTTAGTTTTATCGCAATCGGCACCTTCAGTCACTGCTATCAATGTGGAAAAATTTGACAGAATGTACCAATTTCCGAAAAACGATTGTTTGATCGACTTTTATAACCCCCAAAGGTCTGAAATTTTGATATCCCCTATCAAAGTATCTTCTCTACAACCTTTGTTTTTTTGAGTTTTTCCAGATTCGAAATAGTTTGGTCACTATCTGTCCAAAAAGTCACTGCTTAAATTCTAGAAATTCTGACAACATAATGTCTAGGGTTTGCTCATTATTCTGCTTTGTTTGACAAGGGTATTTTCTACGATTTAGTATAAGGGTGAGTGTAAACATGAGTGACTTGTGAGGATATGCTTAATTTTGATTATTATGAGAGACGGGTTCGTAAGGAGGAGCAGAGGCGTCAAAATGACTTAGCAGATTGAAATGAGAAATTGTTAGCAGAGATACATAGGATCCTTGAGGAAGGTTGTTGTAAAGTCGTTGCGCAGGTGAAACAAGAATTTAAGTTTTGGATGCAAGTTAGAAGGAAAGAGTTGCATGATAGATGGGAAAAAGAAGTTGAACTACTACAGGCGGAGGAGTCCAAACGGTGGGCTGAAATTCAAAAAGAAAATGGATGGATTAAAGAGGAAAACAACGAGGTTGTTAACTTTCGAGAGGAGGAGATGAAAAAGGAGGAAAGTGAGAGTGTGGTGGAGGTGGATGAACCTGAATTTGTGGATTGTGCCAGGAAGGTACTAAGGGATCAACGGAAAACCTAGTCCTAGAGAATCTAATCTAGTACGTATGATAAGAACACACAACGCTCGCTCACGACGTTGATTCGTTCTTAGGGCCGTCTTCTCTACGACGAAGAGAAAACTCACTCGCAAGTGATTTTACTAAGTCAAGTCGACTTAATAGAAAATATTTGACTAAATTTCAATGATATGATATGGTTGTTCATAAAATTACAAGTAGAATGCCTTTATATAGACTAAAAAATAAAAGACTAACAAACTCCTAAGCAATGTGGGATAAAGTACTTAATAATTTTTGCCACATTATTTTTTAGTGGGCTTAACTTGACTCTAATAAGCCTAAATGGCTTTTATTTGCAGAAAATAAACATTTAACCCAATATACTAACATATAGAAACATTTTTTCACATGCCTTACTACCACTAGGCCCAAAAGATCTTTATTAAATAGACTAGTAAAAACAAAATCAAACAAGTCCAATTACCAATTTTTCAGGCCCAATAACACAAATAATGGTCTTTATATTCGCATTATGAAAGTCCTCGGGACGGATCACATCAAAAGGGGTCCTACACTTGACGATATAAATGGGTTGAAAGTGGCGATAAATCGGTTGATCAGATAACCTCAGATAATCTCATGCTCCGATACCATGAGAAATTACCATCTCTCTTAACAGTTTAAACCGTTGACGAGACATGAGTAATCTACATACTCATAAACTTCTACAAATATTTAAATACTTCCATAAAAGTGATCTTTTTATTAGGAGATTTAAAATTGATCTAGAGTTATTTGATTTATATGTTTGTAATTTTGTTTCTTTGATTACTACCTCTGTTCTAAAATAGAAGTCATTCTACTTTTTTTAGATTTTTTTTGAAGGGTACATTTTTAGATTTGTCCTATAATATAAGTCATTCTACATTACCAATGCAAACATTTATTACATCTTACTCTTAATTTATTACTACTTCCGTTCCAAAATATAAGTCATCATATCCTTTTAGTTTTGTTACACAATATGAGTCATTATACATTATCAATGCAACATTTATTACTCTTTTATCTATCTTATCCCTAATTTATTATCGATCCATTCACTTTTTATAACTTAACAACTATTGCATTAATGATAGTCAATGGACATTTTAGACATTAACAATCAAATTTATGACATTCAACCACTTTCTTAATATGTGTGAAAACACCTAGGATGATTTATAGTGTATTTTGGAACGAAGGTAGTATCAATCTAACAACTTTTCATTACTTAACAACTACTGCATTAATGATAGTCAATTGATATTTTAGACAATTAATTTTTAAATTTATGATATTCAACCACTTTTTTAATCTGTGTGAAAAATTTAAAACGACTTATATTTTGGAAAAGAGGTAATAAGTATTTTAGATGTTTAGAATGGGATAAGATTTCTTCAAAAAAAAAAGAAAAAAGAAAAAAGAATGGGATGAGATTGTATGGTTATTTTCTTGATTCTAGGGATTTGATTAGATTTCCCTCATTTGATTTTCGGTTTTGATGATAAAAGGAAAAAAAAGTTTTGGCCCACCGGGTATAGTTAGACCTGGCCAAATGGGGCAACCGGACCGGACTGGAACCGGCGGTTTTAAACAGTGCCGGTTTGAGCCGGTTTGACGAACTGGCGGTTTGAAAAACTGGCGGTTGGAGGCTTAAAACCGCCGGTTGCCGGTTTGTGCCGGTTCACGGTTCACCCGGTTTGCTCCCGGTTCAGATAACGGTTTAGACCACGGTTTAAATTTTCATAAATTGTTTTTTTTCCATTTTCCTATAATACTTATTATTTTCACTACAATAACAAATTATTATTCTTTTCACTATAATTACTAAAGCGAATGTAATATATATTTTTGTATAAATAGTTTTCTATTCGGTTTTAAATATAATATTAATATTATGTTATTTTATTATTTATATGTAAATAATGTTAATGTAAATTGTGTTATTTTTTCAACGCTTGTACTGGTAATTCGGTTGCCTACGTATTTTTTATATGTAATCGTGTCGGAGGCACAACACATATAAAAAAATCAAAGCGAAAGTAGTTCTTATTGTTTATTTTTTAGTCTTTTATAGTTTGTTGTAAAGATTTTTATAGTTATTTTTATTATTGTTTTTTTTAAAGTCTTTTATTGTTTTTTTAATAAGTTTTTTGAATCGGTTTTAAGTATACATTGATTAAATAAGAACAACTTAAAAATCGGTATCGTAAAGTAAATTTGATTGTTGTTTTTAACAACTAAACAAACTTGATAATCAAAGAAATGAGTAGAAGATGTAAGAATTGAGTAGAAGAAGTAAGAATTGAGATGTAGAGATTATAGGAATTTTTTTGTGGTGTTTGGGAGAAAAATATATATAAGAAAAAAAAAAGAGCCGTTGCAAATTATAGCCGTTGGGCCGGTTCCGGCCGGTCCGGTTCCAACCGGCGGTTCCGGTTCCAAAAATCTCTAACCGGCGGTTCCACAAACTGGCGGTTCCACAAACCGGCGGTTGACCAATTTGAGTGAAGTTTTTACCGTAGACGACTTTTGGTATATTAAAATGATTTGAAAGTTTTTTTTTCCGTAATATTTTAAGTTGTTTTACGGTATCCACCGCAAACGCGAATAATTCAACCACTCATTTTTGTGCGTGTATTTTATATCCCTGCAGAAAAGGCAAAAGATGCATCCAACGATGTACGATGAACCTGAAAATTTTAGACACAGTCAAAGAATTCATTCTGCAAAAGACCCTCCGAAAAAACCGCATTCTCGAACCGTTTCGAAATCCTCTTCCCCAAAGAGAGACAACGATGAAAATCCCGAATTCCCGGATTATTTATCGAACAAACACCATCAAATACGCGTAAATGTAGGCCAAAAACATCAAGCAGACATTCAAGAATGGACCGAGAAGAAGAAATCCGCGTACAAAGTTGATTCGAAATGGTTCGGTACTCCAATCTGGCCACAACACAACAAGAACCTAATCGAACGAGAACCGATAGGAAAAGGAAGATCTGATTCGTGTGGATGTCAATTCCCGGGGTCCATTGAATGTGTTCGGTTTCACATCTCCGAGAAGAGTAAAAGATTGAAACTTGAGTTAGGAATCGCGTTTTATCTATGGAGATTTAACCGTATGGGTGAAGGAACGTCGGTAACTTGGACTAAGGAAGAAGAAAACAAGTTTCTCGAGACGTGGAAGTTAAACCCGGTGATGTCATTAGGCGGTTTTTTAGATGAAAGTGTGAAAGCTTTGCCTAATAAAACAAGGGCATTATTGGTAAATTACTACTTTAATGTCTACCTTTTACGCCGTAGGGGCGAACAAAATCGGATTAGTCCTAATAACATCACGAGTGATGATGAAGATGAAGATGAAGATAAAAATACTATGTCAGAGCGTGTTAAGCCAACAACAGTTGGTTCCATGAACAAAACATGATTGAAGAAAACCATATAGCGCATGAAGGACCGGATCATGTTAAGCCAACAACGCTTGATTCTAGGAAGAGAACACGATTGAAGAAATCTAGATAGCACGTGAAAACATGGATCAAGTAATGTAAATTCGGGTGGTGGTTTAAATTTTTTTTTTTTTTTTTGGAACTGATTTTAGGGGTTAAATTTGATTTTGATCTCAACAAGAAGATGATATTGGGCATAATCTTTGATGGTTAAATTTTGGTTTTCTAATTTTGAATGGTGGATTTATTTTTATATATGGAGAAGTTGAGTTCTTTTTCAAAAGAAGAGAAGTTGAGTTCAATGTTCAAGTCGTTTGACAATTTTGCCCTTGAAAATAGTACTTGCTAAATGATGTTATTATTGGCATGTGAATCTACTGTGATATCGCACTTCGAGCTAGATTCGGCTTTACAGAGGTTAGAAATGGACATTTGACTTTTCCAGAAGTCGAATATCGGCGTGTTGTCGTGAGAGTAGATTCGATGTGGTGTCAATAACAATTGTCCCACAATTTGAGTAGGAACATTATTGCTCATTGATGCTTCTATGCAACGTCACTACTATCAACGTTCATTTTGTACAAAGAACGTCACTACCATCGATGTTACTCACCATTGTCCACATTCTGTTTAAAAAAACATCACAATCCCTAACGTTTTGTAGAAAAAGTAACGTCGGTCATCACTTGCAGGTAATTTCAGAATGGGTGCGGAGGCAAGCCGTTTCCTAAGCCTTGGAATGATTGCTCACGCTTCTATTACCAAACAAACTTCACCCTTTTTTTTGTAAGTTGTGTAGTGAATAATGATAAATCCTTTACAAACCTTCAGTAGTAACCTGCCAACCCAAGGAACCTTCTAATCTCGGTAACTGAAGATGGTTGAGGCATTTCACCACTGCCCCAATCTTTGCTGGATCCACTGAAATCCGGCATGCTGAGATTACATGACTTAAGAATGCCACTTGGCCTAGCCAGAATTCACACTTGTTGAATTTGGCGTACAACGGCTTCTCTCTCGGTAGTTGAAGCACTGATCGTAAATGCTTCTTATTTTCTTCTTTGATCCTGGAGTATATCAAAATATCATCGATGAATACCACCCCAAACTTGTCTAGGAAAGTGCTACTCCTGACCCGCAAAAGAGCCCACGGATCCGCAATCAGGTCAGTCCAACGGCCCAAACAGTGGATAGGGCCCTCGGCCTAGTGAGTCCGCATCAACATAAGTCGGATCGGGCCGGGTATGATCAAGTTCAATTTGAAGCCTTCAGTCCGCTTCATGCAGCGCGAAACGAAGCAAGGGGCCAACCAGTCCGCCCCTCAGATCAGCAAGTCCGCCTTCCGACCGAGCCCGCAATACTAGGCGAACAAGCTACCACATGACTGTCACAAGATAGAGACTCAGCAAAAGGCCTAGTGTTGGGTCTGCCAAGCCTCAGTCCGCCATGACAGCTGTCTAGTCTAATTAGTGTCACATCACACTTTATTATGTCTTGTCGTCATTAGCCTAACTATAATTAGTAGTTCGTCTATATATAGTGGCTCAATGTAAATCATTTGATCATCAAATAATATACAAATTAGGCAAAACTCTGCCAATTCGTCGAGCCTTAAGTCCGCTAGTTCAATCTTCAAACTTTCTTCATATTGTTCTTCATCGCCGCTGTGCACCACCGGCATAAACACTCACAAATTGCAAGATATCCACCACACAACCACCGTTAACACCACCATGATAATTTCAGCATTATCAGAAAGGTTGAAACACACGGTTCATCAAGTCCATGAATGATGTCGACACATTTGTCAACCTAAAATGCATTACTAGAAACTCATAATGTCCATACCGAGTTTAAAAGGCATTTATTGGTATATCACTTTCCTTGATCTTTAATTGGTAATATCCCGATCGTAGGTTTATTTCATAGAATACCTTGGAACCCTGAAGTTGATCAAAGAGGTTGCTGATTCTAGGAATCAGATACTTGTTCTTGACGGTCAGCTTATTCAGCTCACGGTAATTTGCACAAAGTCGTAGAAACCCATATTTCTTCCGTACTAATAATACGGGCGCTCCCCGGGGAGGTTCTCAGTCAGATAATCTTTCAATCAAGCATATCCTGTAGCTACTCCTTGAGCTCCCTGAGTTCTACAGGTGCCATACGGTAAGGTGGCTTGGATACCGGGGGCCTGCACCAGATAACAAAATAATTTTAAATTCTATCTCACGGTCGGGTGGTAATCCTGGCAACGCCTTAGGGATAGTAGTCACACCACGATCCCACCGTTCATTCTGTTTAGTTACATCACCACAAGAACATAAATACAACCACAATTACAACATAACCATCAATAAAAGCACAACTCCAAAAGACTATATTACACGAAGCAACTTCCAAGAGCGTGATCCTCATAATCCAAAGCTTCAAAACGTACTTCAAAACTTGAACTTAACTTGAAAATGTTGAAGCAAAAACTTGGTTGGTAAAAACTCGTTTTAAATTTATAATTACCGGAACACCCCAAGTGCAAGGCTCGTAGTAAAGGTGTTACCGGGTCGTCCTAAGGGAATCGAACGTCTATCGGATTAAGTACAGTTATTGTATCGATTATGCCACAAATTATTATCTAAAACTAAGGTATATATTAATTATAATCTAGAAACTATGACTAGAAACAGAAAATAACAGAAAATAGAACAAAAAAACGACACTGGACGGGCGTTCACTGATGTGGACGGGCGTCCGATAACGTTCTGGAAACAGAAAATATGCAGAAAACGGCAGGTAAAAACTAGGGTTTTAAAAACAACTAAACTTAGCAACAAAAGTTGATATGAACGAATCGGTTTATCAAATAATTAAAAGAAACGGCAAGGCAACGAGAATCCACCAATCAACCAACCAACCCCAACTAGATTGCGCGCTAAAGATACGATTTTTAGTAATGATCAAATCACGAATTTGATTAAATCTCTTTAATCAATTTCTAGGGTTTCGTTTTCTTTCTCAAGCAAAACTAAACTAGCATGCATAACACGATCATGAGATTGTCTCCAATACTCTACTCAACTAATCATGAACAATCTCTTGAATCACAATTAATTGCATCAATTGAAAAGATCAAAGCTTGAACAATATTCTCATATAAATTCAATCAGAAAAGCAGTTCCATCGATCTCTCGATTCAATAAAACATAAACGATAAATCACAACATTCAATTGATGAAAAACCATAAATTTAACTCACTAAAGACGTAGCTAAAAATCCTCTAGTTGGTGTAGTTGTTGATTGGTTTCCTCCGTTGTCCCACTGCGAATTGCTTAGCCAACAATCATATTGGTGATCATGATTGTTGGGATGGAAGAGTTCATCTTTGAGTTCGCACTTTTGGATATGCGGCTGCTGTGTGTTTTTTTTTGTGTGTTACATGTAGGCGGCTTCTATCGACACCACGGTTTTACTATTGACACATTTTTTTCATTTACTTCAACACACACTAAATCACTCATGACACCACATAAATAATATAACTTTTAAAAAATATACACTTTAGTCCCTTAGTTTTGTAAAATTAATAAAACACTACTTCAATCTCTCTTCCTTTTTTAAAGCCCCCGGTATCCGGAACCCACTGGTCCGACTAATCCGCAGTTCGGCCTGGGTCGTGCCTGCAGAGTCCGACTCTTACTCAGGGGTAAGGCCTGGCCAAGAGCTCTTTCAATATGGCGCCTCAGAGGAGAATCGAACCGGTGATCTCCCTAGGCATTCTCAAGTCACTTACCATTTGAGCCAAACTACTTGATTACATTAATCTCGTTTTAACAAAACTTAACAATAATTAATCGAAAACTACCAACCTTATTTCTTTTCTACTTCCCTCTTTTTTTTTTAATTTGAAAAAACCATCCATTTATTGCATCTTGCCGGCGGACTTGTCTGAGAACCACCGGAGAGTCAAGATATTGCCGGAATAACGTAAAGAGCATCGGTGGAGGGAACATTGAAGCAAACAAGAGCCAATCTTTCAACCAAAACACGTAAGTGATGAATATCTATTGTTTTTCCTTCATTTCGATTTCATTTCGGTTGAAAATGAATGGCTATCGGTTTTTTTTACGATTGTTTTCCGGCGAGTTAGAACCCTTTCGACGAGGGGTTGAAGGAGATGAAAATCGCAGGCTTACTGATGTTGGATTGTTGTTTTCAACGTCAGTAGGTCCGACGTTCCATGTTTCTGGCTGAATTTCCTTCCTCTTCCTTCAACGTCGGCGTTGTTGACGCCAAATCGTAATTTGAACATCATGGTAGCTGGTGTTTCCAAAGGCAAAATAAAAAATGTGTTTAAAGTTCAAACGTCAACTTTATTGACGTTGGTGTTACTTTGCAACGTCAGTTTTGTTGACATTTTAGGCAATTTGATTGGTTATTCGTTAAACATTAAAACGACTCAAAAACCGACGTTAGCGTGGTAGTAACAACGTCAGTTCTATCGACGTTTCCGTCATTTTTTTTCAAATTTGTTTGTTGAGTATGCTTCTTGTTTCCTGAATGTTATGTCTTGTTTTTGTTTAAGGAATCATGGTTAGGACAAGATCTAGTGTTGTGAACGAGCAAACAAGTGATGCACCAACTAATATTGAAGTGGATCAAGTGGTTAAGGATCCACCAATTCCGCCAAGTAATGCACCTGTTGTTGGGGGTTTGAGACAAACTGGTTTGCCGTATAAAAGGAAGCGGAGAAATGAAAAAAAATGTTGAAGATGATGTACTAGGTGTGGAGGCAGATGTACAGGCGGAAGGAACAATTGACACTGATGCAAATGTAGTGCCATTACACTTAGTTAAGGCTATCCGCCCATTTACTTGAAATGGCTCGAGGCCAAAGGCTCAAGAAGCCAAATCCTCCAAAGTCAAAACTACTTGTCCAAAATGGCTTCTAGCAACTACGGCTATTCGCCCATCGGAGCCACCTCGAAGACTAAGAAGGCTACTCCCTACCCAACACCTCGAGATGTCATGGGTATGGAGTAGGGGGCCATTGATTGGTCGGATCCGCCTTACGGCCCGCCGACCGCCGTGTATTGGCGTATGGGGGCCGGAGAGAGGAGCTGCGGCCAGACCCTTACCTTCAGACGCAGCCACTCTGGAAATGGGCCCAGACAACAGGCCGACGATGAGTAGAAGGGTGAGGGATCCGCCAAAGGATCCATACCCCAATACTTGGAAGATACGGACCGACGACCCAACAAGCCTGCTAAGGACACGCGATGGCAACTCGAGGATCCGCACCGCTCCCAGACTGTCGCGGCCCAACTAGCCGCCGCAGATTTAGTCGTACTATGTCCTTAGTTGTAATTATGTTGAATATAAGTCGGTTCTCATCCTATAAATAGGGTCCCATGTAACATTCATAAACAAAGTTGAATATATGCAAAGCAAGGCAAAACTCTGCCCAATTACTTACTGTACTCTTTGCTTGTACGGCACCATCACATTCACCACTCCACTCACATACAAATCCATTGTGAGCCACCCTTATTTCACCAATCATAGCTAGATATCCACCACTACAACACCGCTAACCACATGTGATAATTTAGACGTTATCAGTTGGCTCCGTTATCGGGAAACCGAAGTTTTCAGCCTGCTTTCGACGTACGGCTCATCCGCAGTTCACAGGATTTATGGCGGCTCCAGGAAGAGTTTCATCTTCTCCAGGCCACCCACGGTTTCTTCTAAAAAAAAGCTTTCAGCTCTCACTCGCTCGCGTCCAGATTTTCAACTCAGCGTCGAAACCGTCTCAAAACAAGGTAACCACCCCGATTTCTTGCACAGAATCACGAGTTTGCGTTTGAATCATCACAATTCTTATGACTTTTGCGCAAAGAAACTCGCCGGAGTTGGCATCGTACGTTTCCTTGCCGGAAACTTCGTTTCAGAATTTTTGGTTTGTTGTTTGTTGTCGTCCATCTACGGAAAAAGACTACGGACACGTGGATTTGTCGAGTTTGCTCTTGAGAAATCGACACTCTCGATATTTTCACGTTAAGGAAAAGAACCAGGGTCACGCTCGTTGATTTTAGCAGCTGTTATATCGTTATTTTGGTCTAGCCTTGCGAACGTTCGAAATCTTTGGGAAGTGCATCAAGTAGAGTTCGTTTTCCTGTGTTGTGTCGTTACTTTGGATAAGGAAAAAGAGCACATTGGAATTAGTGGGATATTGGGATTTTTGGGACTTCACGCTTGAAAAGTCTCGGTTGTTCCTTAAATTCTGGTATTCGTACACCGACGCCGTCATCAGATCCGCTGGATAAGTCGCTTTCGACAAAATCCTCGACACGCCGCCTGTGCGCCTGGACAGTACAAGGTTGGTGAGTGTCAGAACGGTTGGAGGTCAGAGTACTTCTTGGCATTTTGTGCAGACACCCTATCAGAGCCTGACATATGGCAGGGACAAAGGATGCTGTTCATGTGCCACCTACCCCTGGAAAGGGGCCCACGCGGGATCTCCCCCACCAAGACAACTTGAATGCCACGCTTGAAAATCCCACCGTAGGATGGGACAATTCTCAGCCGGATAGGTCAAAACTCAATGTTGACGCGAGGACTATAATAAATTAGAGGAGGTCGCTCTAGGGACAACACGGGGAATTCGGCTCAGAACCGCTCCGGACCCTCGCGCGGGAAAGGTATAGAAGGGACATCGAAACAATAAAAACAGAAAGGTCCCTGAAAGAATCCCCGGGGTAGAGGGGGCCCCAAAGGCGATGACCTCAGAGGCAAAGGCAGCACTAGCCTACGCCGAGTATGTGAAGCAGGTATATTTGGCGAAGAAGTTGCCCGTCCCGTCGGGGCATGAGGCCGTGGCTCCTCATAAGGACTCGCCGACCCCCACGCGTGAACAACCAAGTGTTGAAGTAGAAGGGAGTGAATACTCATCGGCAGGACAAAAGAAGAAACATATGCCAGAGAAAAGCGCAGACAGGGGATCGGCCCTAGACCGATTAGGCCTCCCGATAAAAGGACTCTACATCCCTGCTCACCATGAAAGGAATGTGATCCCCCGTCACGAGGTCAAAGATCTCCGTGACGCACGGCAAATCTTGAACGAGAAAAGAGCTGAATAGGACGGAGAGTCAGTCTACTATGCAGATTCGGAGGATATCATCCAAAAGAAATTAGTTCCTATCAAGAATACCGAACCTGAGAAAGACGACAGGTTGGAAGGGATGGAAAAGGAAATTTAGGAACTGAAAAAAGCTAAGCAAGATGGAAAGCCTGAGCCAACTCAGGGGATCGACGTCCTTTCAAACGAAATACTGGAATCGCTGCCCTCCAGAGGTGTACAATACTCGCAATATGTCTACTATAAAGGAACCACCGGCCCTCTAGAATGGATAGCCGTCTTTCAAAGCCTAACGCTGTTGGCCATGAAAAACAAGTCTGCTTGGTGCGTGGCATTCGTAGGGAGCATGCAAGATAGAGCCGCAGCTTGGCTCCGGAACTTGCCCCGCGGATCGATCAAAAGTTGGGATGAATTAAGGGCGAAATTTCTGATAGAATTCGAAACAGCAGAACGGCCCAAAAAATCCTCGAAGATTTGTATGAGGTTCGTCAGGGAGATGGGGAATCTTGTAAGAGTTACTATGATCGGTTCATGAAGGTGTACGAACAGACAAAGAACCTGCCTGATAATGAGGTCTAGAGAGGATTCTTAAATAGTATCGCCAAAGGAGCAACGAAGACACATTTTGCCATGAATCCCCCCACGAATTTGCGTGACCTTCTCAACCAGGCCCACATATTCGGACTGACCGAAGCTGCCCCCTCGCCTCGGGAAAGGGAAAAATCGAAGTGAATCCAAATCCTCGAGGGATGATAAGAGGGAAGAGCACATGGAAGAACGGAATGATGATCGAAAGAGAGGGAAAGATCTAGACAGGGAAGTCAAAAAACCGTCCAAGTTTGACGAATCCGAGTTCGTTCCCATCAATGCAAGCCTATCTGAAATACTGTACGAAATTCGTGACAAGGTGGAGAGGCCGAGACCTTTGAGGTCCAACCCAAGTTCGAGAGATGACACGATGTATTGCGACTTTCACGACACCCTGAGAAAAATCGTCGACAAGATGATCAGGAACTGAGAACTGGACAAGTATAAAAAGCATGGCGGAGGAAACAGAATCGATCGAGGGTCTCGAAGATATCAAAATGAAATCAAGGTAATCATAGAAGTGTTCCCCAGCAATCAGCTGATCAAGAGCCAAATCAACATCAGGGGAAGAGAAAAACCGGTCATTTTGGCTCCGGATGAACAAGCAATATCGTTCACCTGAAGCGAGCTGGCTGGCCCACCTCGGGCAATGGAGCTACCGATTGTGGTGCAAGTTGGACTAAATGATTTTGGCGTGAACCGAGTTCTCCTAGACACGGGAGCCGCTCGGAATATCATTTACCTGGAAACTCTGAAACAGTTGATGATTGGAATTTCAAGATTGAAGCCTTACCTGGGAATGTTGGAGGGATTCTCCAACGATAAATTGACAGTCCTGGGCGTCATCGATTTGGAAGTAGAAATAGGCGACCACCCCTCAATACCGGAAAGAAAAAATTGACTTCCTGGTGGTCGACCTGTATTCCTATTATACGGCGATCCTGGGGATTCCGTCGTAAAGAAATTTTCATATGGTTGTTTCAACCCCTCACCAGAGGGCAAAATTTTACACAGACGAAGGAATCGAGATGGTCGTCAGCCAGCCTCAAACTCTGTTGAACCACGTGACAACAAACCGCAGCGATTACCCTACGAGGGGAATTTACAAAAGGCCCCAGGTCGAGGCGACCGAGTCGGTTTCCCGACGGGCCCGCATGGATACAATTGAGGTAACGAAAGCACGAAACGAGCCGTGCCCGTAATTGAAGATCACTCAAGGGGAGATCGTCGAGCCTAGAGCGGTCATCTGCGACACACTCCAAATGAGGGATGAATCAGATTTCATCGCTGAAGACGAACTGATCGAGATTGTAATAAATGAGAAATATCCCGACCAGAAAGTGAAGATCGGTGGACAGATGGATGAAAAAGAAAGAGAGAAGCTGGTGTCGGTTCTCAAAGAGAACTTGGATGCATTTGCTTGGATAGTCACGGATATGAAGGGCGTGGAGCCCGAGATCGCATTACATCATCTGAATGTGGATCATCATTTCAAACCTATACAACCGAAGGCCCGTCGGTTCTCTAAAGAAAAAGAGGAAGCAATCAAAATCGAAGTGAGTAAGCTGGTTGAAGCCGGAATCATCAAAGAACTTCAATATCTGACTTGGTTGGCCAATGTGGTGATGGTCAAAAAACACAATGGAAAGTGGCGCATGTGCGTCGATTTCACTGACCTGAACAAGGCCTGTCCCAAAGACCCTTATGAGTTGCCTAGAATCGACAGAATGGTTGACCGGGTCGCTGGATTCGAAATGTTAGGTTTCCATGATGCTTACTCCGGGTATCATCAAGTGAGGATGGCTGAGGAAGAAAAGGAGATGACCGCCTTCAGAGCCGCCGGCGGAATGTACTATTATGTAATGATGCCCTCCGGGTTGAAGAACGCCGGATCCACTTATTAGAGGATGGTCAACATGGAGGCGTATATCGACGACATGGTCGTCAAGTCCACCCGAACCAATCACCTGGCCAATCTGCAAGAAACCTTCAACAATGTGAAGATGCATTCTATGAAGTTAAACCCCACGAAATGCACTTTCGGAGTCCAAGATGGAAAGTTCCAAGGTTTTATGGTAACCCAAAGAGGGATTGAAGTGAACGCAGATAAGATCCAAGCCCTGGCCAACATGAGAGAGCCGACCTGTGTGAAGGAGGTCCAGAGGCTAAATGGGAGAATCATCGCCTTGGGAAGGTTCGTCTCCAAATGAGCAGACAAATGTCTTCCATTCTTCAAAATTCTCAAGGGGAACAAAAACTTCGAATGGACCGAAGAGTGTTCACGGGCCTTCAAGGCCATCAAGACATATCTGGCAAGCCCCCCCTCTGTTAGCCAGTCCGGCGTTAAGAGATGAACTTTTTCTGTATCTTGCAGCTTCGGACCGGGCCGTTGCAGCCGTTCTTGTCAAGGAGGACGGGACCCTTCAAAAGCCCGTCTACTACGTTTCCAAGGCCCTCAGTCCCGTTGAGAGCCGTTATCTTAATGCAGAAAAATTAGCTTACTCGCTCGTTATTGCTGCCCGAAAATTAAGGGCTTATTTTTCTTCACACACAATTGTGGTCTTGACAAACGGTCCTTTGCGACAGTTGCTGCATAAGCCGGACCTCTCTGGGCGTTTGCTACGATGGGCCATCGAATTGACCGAGTTCGACATCCGATACGAGCCCAGAAAAGCTATAGAGGCACAGGCTCTAGCGGACTTCGTAGTCGAGACGAGCTTCAATGAGGAAGGACCCGCCGGACAGCTTAGTTCGCCGAACATCAATGAATTAAACACCCCAATAGAGGTCGACCCGAAAAGGCCGGCCCACTGCTGACAGATGTATGTTGACAGGGCCGCGAGCCGAAATGGCTGTGGAGTTGGGATAATACTCTTGGAGCCGGTTTCGTCTGAAGAGATGGAGAAGGCCTTAAGATTCAACTTCGCCGCCTCCAACAACCAGGCCGAGTATGAAGCAGTCATAGCCGGGCTGGAGTTGGCCAAAGCTATGAGCGTTGAAAACTTGGAAGTGTTTTGCGATTCAAAGGTGGTGGCCTGCCAAATTAACGAAGCGTTTGAAGCAAGAGATGAAGTGCTGAAAAAGTACCTCAATCTTGTCAGAATATTCAGAAGCGGCTTCAAGTATTGTGAATTCCGGAACATACCACGAAATGAGCGAGCAGATTATTTATCCAAACTGATCTCCAAAGATGAGTCCAGCGACCCCACGGTCATGTTCGAATACTTGAAAGAACCCGCAGTCTGCCGAGCCGAAATCATGGATTTTCAACCATCGGCTACATGTTGGATAGATGAAATCAAAGCGTACATAGAAAACGGGGCATTACCGGAGGATGCCAAGGAGGCCCAAGCCCTCAGGAAAAGAGAGGCGCGTTACACGATCCTGAACGGAACTCTATATAGAAGATCTTTTTCAAAGCCGCTGCAGAGTTGCGTCAGACCCGTAGAAGTATAGGGCATACTCACATAACTGCACGAGAGGGTGTGCGGGGGCCATCTCTCCAGCCGTACTTTGGCCCAAAAGGCATTACTGGCAGGGTACTACTGGCCAAAGTTGGTTGAGGACACTGAAAGGTACGCTAAGAGCTGTGACAAATGCCAACGCTTCGTCGACATACCCAGGCTACCCTCAGTCGAATAGATCATCGTTGTCGCCGCATGGCCTTCCGACATGTGGGCAATCGATCTTATCGGTCCGCTTAAAAAAGGCCGATCGGAGTGCGAATATGTGGTTGTCGCTGTGGATTACTTCACAAAGTGGATCGAGGCAAATGCGCTTGTAAAAATCTACGCCAAAGACATAATATACTTTCTGTTGGATCAAGTTAGGACTCGATTTGGGTTAGCGTGAGCCATCATTTCCGACCACGGCCCACAGTTCAGGGATGAGTTCGATGAATCATTGGCAATCCTCGGTATGCTACCCCCAAGGAAACGGTCAGGCGGAAAACGCCAATAAATAAGTGTTAAAGGTGCTGAAGAAGAGCCTGGACGAGAAGGCCGGGAAGTGGGTAGATTACCTGCCCGAAGCCCTCTGGGCGCTCCGGACAACCCGAAAGGTGACAATGGGGGAACGCCATTCGCATTAACATACGGGTCAGAAGCGATGGCTCCCGTGGAAATTGCACTGCCAAGTATAAGGGTTTCCCACTTTGAGGAGGCCGATAACTGACGGACGTTTTCTAGGCTATCAATCCTTACCGGCAGTGTACCGGGTCAAATTGTAGTGCTAGTCTGGTGAGTCAGGTCGTATCCTCTGGGAAATGAAGGCATAATTCAAAGTGTGGTTAAACACCAAGAAGCTATTATTAACTCGATCTAAGTCGCAGTTTTATCGGGTTAGATCGTTAGATTAGTTAGATTGTCAGTAAAACAGTAAATAAATATATAAATATAAAAATAGATAATATATATATTTTTGGATCTAGCCAAAAATACGTTACTGAATTACGATCTCTTTTTAGTGAAATTGAATGAGACAGATCTTTTCCTTGATGCAAGGAGGTCAATTATGTATGAACCGGTGTACTCCTAAGCTAGACAACTCCTCCTCACACGAGCGTATGAAATTGTCATACGTCTAGTCATCTGTCCAATGTCATCTTAAGCATGAGTCACACCCGTTTTGTCATTCGGCCAATTTTAAGATTGATTCATTAAACAGGTGATTTTAACGTAATAATATCGTGAGCACAATTTTAATAAGATTTATCTCTCCCAAGACAAATCTGCCCCCGGGTAGGAAATCGGATTCCGTTGTCACGTTTTTACTCGGCCAATTTTACCCTCCGGTCTTTCTATTACGATCTCGTATTCTAATCGCGAGTTGTCAATTCATTAGATTACGTTTCTAGTAAAAATTGAGTGGCTAATTCAATTTTTACTTTCATTAAGTGCAAATAGAAAGAGATACATTATAATTGGTTTTAATCATTATTATCAGAGTCGATCATTCATTTTATCAAAAAGATTAACTAATTCAGATTCATATCTTGGCTAGATATATTTTTAGCTTAACATAGTTGTAATAAGTAATATATAAATAGAAATAGAAATAGTAAACATAATAATATTAGAATATATTACCGGTTACAACTGTTGAATCGGGGCCGTTTCCACCGGATGTAGTATAACAAAGCTTCAATTTTAACAATTTTCGATAATTATTCCGCCATTACAACGGTACTATAACTACTTTATTTATATATATAAAAACATATATATACATATGTATATATAAGGGCCCGAAAATAAAATAAAAGAAGGGAAGAAGATAGATGTTGGGACGTGTGTGTGTGTGTGTGTATATAGATATATCTATATATATAAAAAGTGTGTACAAAATAAAAAGGAAAGAAAGAAAGAACGAGAGAAGGAGGAAAAAGGGGCAAAGAAGGGGCAGCTCCTTTATTCTAATTAGACATGTATATATAGGCTGCAAAAAGGGGGGGGGGGGGGGGGGGGGGGGGGGGGGGGGGCGGACTGGGCCGGGAAATGGCCGGACCGGGCCGGGGTAATCATTACATTCATCCCCCAATTTTCGGATAAAAATTTATATTTTGGAATAAAAAACTTCTAAAATTCATATCTTGAGTTCTAGATCTCCAAATGACATGATTTAAGAGGCATTGGAAAGCTCGTTGAATGATCTACAACTTTCATGAAGGACTCTTCTTCAGAAAATGTCTTTTTGATGGGCCATTCGTTTGTCGAAGATAGTTCTCGATTTCCACTAAATCGAATCGATTAGCCACTTGACCACTTGACTTAATGATACTTGAGTTGTAGAAGTCCGATTGACGTGATTCAAAATGCGTTGGAAAGCTCTTTCAAAGATCTACAACTTTCATTAAGGACACTTCTTCAGAAAATACCGTTTTAATGAGCCATTTGTTCGTCGAAGATATAATTCGTTAGCGGTACCACTAACCACTTGACCACTTAAGTTAGTGGCACACTCTTATATCCCTAAAAATACCTCTTTTAGGCCTCAAAACGTGTCATTACTCGGGATTTTGGTCAACCTATAATTCTGCAATAAACCACCAAAATACCAAACGTAAATCCGACACGACACTCCGGTTGGTTACTAAACTGGTACAAAACTTATAAAAACTTATAAAAATACGATAATTTATATAATAACCACTATTTATATATTTGGATAAAATTAAGTAATTATTGACTTAAATTGGTACAATAATGCTCAAAGTGGTATCAATATTGGGGTAAAATGTCGTAATAATGATCATTAATTTGTCTCTCATCACAACTCCCCACTTAGCTTTTGGTCGTCCTCGAGCAAAACCAGCGATAAAACAAAATGAATGAGAGATAAATTCATGAAGATATAAGATATAAGGGACAACCGATGCTTTAACCATTAGAATTACAACCAGGCGTTAACCTCAATATAAATGTATAACAGAGTGTGTGTGTGACAAGCCTTTTCAATTTCCACTATCCTCTCTTGAATAATTCAAGCAAACACACAAATATCCATTCAGACAGTCCTAATGTGTAGCATATGCCCTCATTCCCAGCAATAGGACGTTTCGAGATAATACCCTAGCTGGACTACTATCATCAGGCAGTCGGGAGCTTTTAAACCTCATAGTGATATAGGACGTTTCGTGATAACGCCCTACTGCACTCAAATCATTGGTAGTTACAACCGACATCATTGGTTTAAAAGCCTTTTCATTCCCTTTTTTAATGACATTCAAACATTCATCCTGAGACTTGGTGAAACAAAATGAAAATCAATCCGAAGTATTCGCAAAGTATCATCCAAAGTATGAGTAATTATTATATTTAACATTTTTACGGGCTGCCTCCCGGTAGCGCTTTTAGTTAACGTCGTTTGCTCGACAAACTTAAACAACCAAAATGATGATGATTAACTAATATACTAAAATAAAATAGGATACTTCTAACATTTACTCACAAAAGCATGTAATAATTAATTTCGTGAACTAACTAGAAAAAAAATGCTTATGGAGTAAATAGGAAGGATAGTACCATGTTTTTACTATATTTATAGTCTATAGCTAGACTTTCTGCTCCGGTTTTCTAATGTACTGGTGGTGAGTCATCCTCATGCACCACATCCTTCTTCAATACCGGTTTCCAACGAGAGGTTAGACAATTTCCACCAATCCAAACGATTCTTGACCTTTTCCTTTGATTTTCGAGCCTTCGGTTTGTGAGCTTTTACATTATTCTTTGAAGTCATCTTCTTCAATTACCTGCGTGTTAGTACGATCCACAACAAGGGGACACAAAGTGTCCATACAAGAACAAGATTCTAGTGTAGTGCATGGATATTTCAATGAATTGTAAATGTTAAAGACAACGCGCTCATCATTAATTCCCAAACTAAGCTCTCCCTTATAAACATCGATGAAAGGGCTATTAATTGTTAAGTGCCGAAAAGTGTCAAGAAAATGTGCATACTTCTTATCCAACTTCATCTCTTTGATTTCCTTTTTCGGGGAATGGGGGAGTAATTCAAGATCAATTAAAGTAGGGTTAGAATGTATACCTCCCTTACCCTTATAATTAGACGAAGATAGTAAAGCTTCCTTGAATGATTGTGCCTTTTGAGGACATTGTGTGTTATCATTCTGTACCTTTTTCTTCAAAATATGCACTGGATATGGTGCTACCCTATCAGATTGAACCGAGGTGAATTTGGGTTGAGCCGGATAAGGTTCGGTTTGAATTGGCCCTTTCAAACTTTGATTCATTCTCAACATGATCATTGGTCAAGGTCCTACTCATTCTTGGATTTTTCAATATTCTAGGAACCTTGACCCATTCCTCATTCTCACTTTCAGGTTCAATATATCTGTTTTGTCTTAGGAAATCTTCAATAATGTCCTCTTCCTCTTTAGATTCCATGTTTTTCTCAAATTTACCATCTAAATCATCCTCTACTTCATTATTTCCGAAGTTTTCTAATCCATTACTTCCACAGATCCTTCCACTTCTAGTAATAACAACATTTACCCCACTCAGATCTCTTTCAGTATTACTTGGTAGTCCTCCTGGGGGGTCTACTGTTTTTACGTTCTCCCTCTCTACTCAAATGATATTCCATATTCCTTATTGAAGCTTCTATAGTTCTTATTCTGGTGTCATGTCCACTCATAGATGTTTTCAACGTACTCATATTCTTAGTGACTGTACCTATAGAAGTCATCATGGTTTCCATATTTTGAGCTTGAGTTGACATCACACCCATCATATTTTCCATTAATTTCTCCCATCTATCAACTCCTTCAGGTTGAGTTGAACTTTGGGTGACTGGTATGCTTTGAGTGGTATGTTGTGAATACGGTCTAGGTAATGATTGTAGGTTCTGATTCGAGGTATCTCCTTGATAAACCTTATTAGTATATGGATTCTTATATTGAACTGGATACGGTGGTTGTCCTTGCTTACTAGGGTTTTCAGACCAACAAAAAGTAGGGTGAGCTCTTCTAATAGCATTAAACGAGTTTGAATACGCGTTATTCAAATTCCTATGCTGTTGTAAAAAACTCACATTTTCCCTTGAATATCCTTCTGGTTCTTCCATCCCTAATGACACATTATCATAACTTGAGTAGTCATTTGGTAAGATATTTTCTGAGTTTATAGTTTTATTAGCTAATAAGCCGTCAAATTTCCTACTCAAATTCTCTAAGTGTGCTAGGACTTCTGTATTCGATGTACTTTCTCCTGCAAATGCTACTTTCTTGTGTTAGAACCGGTTTTCCACATTCGATTGTTTTTGGAAATCTTTTCTATAGCATCGTAAACTATTTGGGCTTCACTCATCATTAACGAACCACCACATGCATGATCTACATCTGCACGTGAGTCTTTTCTTAATTTACGACAGAAAAACTGAATTTGCATATCTAAGGAATAACCATGGTCGGGACAAGCTCTTAGTAGCTTTTTAAATCTTCCCCAAGCATTCCCAAGCGTTTCTTCAGATCCTTGTCAAAAGTTAGCAATTTCGACTATTAATTCCAATTTTCTACCAGGAGTAAAATACTGGCTTTAAGAACTCGGTTTGAATATCCTCCCAACTAGTCAATGATGGATTTGAAGTGACAGAAACCAATCTCGTGCTCTTCCTTTTAAAGAAAAAGGAAACAAAGACATCCTCGTTAATTCCCGATGAGCACCATGACTTTTGGCTGTATTACACAATTCTTCGAAAAGATAGAGATGATGATGTGGATCCTCATCATCTTCTCCTAGAAATTGGGCTCTTGTGTCAATAAAACCAAAAAGATGAGATTTTATTTCGAAATTAATTGCTCCTTTATTGGGTAAACGAATTGGATTATTAATCTGGTACCTTCTCACGGTCTGATCACATATAGGTCTCGGGTTAGGCTGGTTTCGATTATTACGATTATGCTTATTCCGATTCTGATTATTTCTATTATTCTGATTCTGGTTATTAGGTTGAGGTAAATTCTGATTAAGGTTTTGGCCATGCCCTTGAGCATGAGCAATCCTTTGTTCAGGTGTTTCACCAACGGTTTCGACCATTTTCGTAACTCGATTTGACAATTCTTGTGGAATAGAAAATATCGAATAGAAAATAACACGAAATCGATAAAAAAAACCACTTTTTTTTTCTCGGTAATTACCGAGTGTAAATTTTTTTTTCCTTTTTTTTTCTCGGTAATTACCGACTCCACTCGGTATTTACCGAGTGTACATTTTTTTTTCTCGGTAATTACCGACTCCACTCGGTATTTACCGAGTGTATTATTATTATTATTTTTTATATTTTTTTTAATTGGTATCTTACCAATAGGTAGGTACCAACAAAAATAAACGAACCGCGTTTACTTTCTACTATCGAAAATAGAAATAACTCGAAATTGGTAGAAGAAGAAAATTGGTAACTAAAAGAAGGTAGATACCAACGGAAAACAAAATTAGAAATGTGATAAGAAGAGTGTTGACTTATCCTCGAGAATTTTGAGCTAATACAAGTAGTAACCATAGACACAATGAATTAGCGTCGTTTCCCCGGCAACGGCGCCAGAAAGCTGACGGACGTTTTCTAGGCTATCAATCCTTACCGGCAGTGTACCGGGTCAAATTGTAGTGCTAGTCTGGTGAGTCAGGTCGTATCCTCAGGGAAATGAAGACATAATTCAAAGTGTGGTTAAACACCAAGAAGCTATTATTAACTCGATCTAAGTCGCAGTTTTATCGGGTTAGATCGTTAGATTAGTTAGATTGTCAGTAAAACAGTAAATAAATATATAAATATAAAAATAGATAATATATATATTTTTGGATCTAGCCAAGAATACGTTACTGAATTACGATATCTTTTTAGTGAAATTGAATGAGACAGATCTTTTCCTTGATGCAAGGAGGTCAATTATGTATGAACCGGTGTACTCCTAAGCTAGACAACTCCTCCTCACACGAGCGTATGAAATTGTCATACGTCTAGTCATCTGTCCAATGTCATCTTAAGCATGAGTCACACCCGTTTTGTCATTCGGCCAATTTTAAGATTGATTCATTAAACAGGTGATTTTAACGTAATAATATCGTGAGCACAATTTTAATAAGATTTATCTCTCCCAAGACAAATCTGCCCCCGGGTAAGAAATCGGATTCCGTTGTCACGTTTTCACTCGGCCAATTTTAACCTCCGGTCTTTCTATTACGATCTCGTATTCTAATCGCGAGTTGTCAATTCATTAGATTACGTTTCTAGTAAAAATTGAGTGGCTAATTCAATTTTTACTTTCATTAAGTGCAAATAGAAAGAGATACATTATAATTGGTTTTAATCATTATTATCAGAGTCGATCATTCATTTTATCAAAAAGATTAACTAATTCAGATTCATATCTTGACTAGATATATTTTTAGCTTAACATAGTTGTAATAAGTAATATATAAATAGAAATAGAAATAGTAAACATAATAATATTAGAATATATTACCGGTTACAACTGTTGAATCGGGGCCGTTTCCACCGGATGTAGTATAACAAAGCTTCGATTTTAACAATCTTCGATAATTATTCCGCCTTTACAACGGTACTATAACTACTTTATTTATATATATAAAAACATATATATACATACATAGACATATGTATATATAAGAACCCGAAAATAAAATAAAAGAAGGAAAGAAGATAGATGAAATATATATATATATGGATGTATATATATATTTTGGGACGTGTGTGTGTGTATATATAGATATATCTATATATATAAAAAGTGTGTACAAAATAAAAAGGAAAAAATGAAAGAACGAGAGAAGGAGGAAAAAGGGGCAAAGAAGGGGCAGCTCCTTTATTCTAATTAGACATGTATATATAGGCCGCAAAAAGGGGGGGGGGGGGCGGACTGGGCCGGGAAATGGCCGGACCGGGCCGGGGTAATCATTACATTCATCCCCAATTTTCGGATAAAAATTTATATTTTGGAATAAAAAACTTCTAAAATTTATATCTTGAGTTCTAGATCTCCAAATGACATGATTTAAGAGGCATTGGAAAGCTCGTTGAATGATCTACAACTTTCATGAAGGACTCTTCTTCAGAAAATGTCTTTTTGATGGGCCATTCGTTTGTCGAAGATATTTCTCGATTTCCACTAAATCGAATCGATTAGTCACTTGACCACTTGACTTAATGATACTTGAGTTGTAGAAGTCCGATTGACGTGATTCAAAATGCGTTGGAAAGCTCTTTCAAAGATCTACAACTTTCATTAAGGACACTTCTTCAGAAAATACCGTTTTAATGAGCCATTTGTTCGTCGAAGATATAATTCGTTAGTGGTACCATACCACCACTAACCACCGAGCCACTTGACCACTTAAGTTAGTGGCACACTCTTATATCCCTAAAAATACCTCTTTTAGGCCTCAAAACGTGTCATTACTCGGGATTTTGGTCAACCTATAATTCTGCAATAAACCACCAAAATATCAAACGTAAATCCGACACGACACTCCGGTTACTAAACCGGTACAAAACTTATAAAAACTTATAAAAATACGATAATTTATATAATAACCACTATTTATATATTTGGATAAAATTAAGTAATTATTGACTTAAATTGGTACAATAATGCTCAAAGTGGTATCAATATTGGGGTAAAATGTCGTAATAATGATCATTAATTTGTCTCTCATCAATAACATAACTAATCGACAAATCGAACTGGACTTGGCCGAAGAAAAACGCATGAAGGCACGCGCTCAGCTGATTAACTACAAGCAAGCCGCAAAGAGATACCTCGACAAGCGAATCCGCGATCACTCTTTTGCGGTAGGAGACTTTGTCCTACGCAAACGGCAAGCAACATGCCAAAAGACCGATAAAGGAAAGCTGACCGAAAATTGGGAGGGCCCTTGGTAAGTGTCGAGGATAGTCAAAAGGGGGACATACATCCTCAAAAACAAAGAGGGCCACGAGTTCAACAGGCCCTGGCACGCCGACAACCTGAAGAGATATTACATGTAAGGGCTATGACCTCAACTCGTTTTTAGAAGCGTTTTTTGTAAAGGCATTGAGCCCGTTCTGTTGCAATCAATAAAATATTTCCCAAAAACCTAGTCGGGCACAAACAAGTTCTGTTTCCAACAAGCAAAGCTTGTCCGACACAGAAGGGGGCCGCTGGAAATCACTAAAAGAAGACATCCGACAGACACGTGCGGATTCCAAAAAACAAAGCGAAAAGGCAAGATCAAGCCAACAAAGATAAGGAAAAGCAATTCATTACAAAATGAAATAAATTTTACAGAGGAGCACAAAAAAAATCGCTCCGCCTTTCACTCGTCTGCCTCAGGATGGGAAAAATACTGATCCGTAGTGGGGCAAACTAGCATTCCTCGAGTCAGGATGCACATGGTGGAAATCATCTAGGCAAAGGGTAAGTGCAACTCGCCATGCATCAGAGTGGCATACTTGATCGCCTCAAAATGAATCCGACGACCCCTGTTGATGGTCGTCTCGGGGACCGAAAGGGAGTAAAGAAAGAACGCCTCGACATCAATGACCTCTTTGAAATCGGGCAAGTAGAAAACCCGAGTGTATATGAAGTGCTTCCATTCCCTCTCCATCCGGTCCATCATGCTGGCTGTCACATCTGTGCCCTTCACCCACTCGTTCCTAAGCAAAAACTGGAAGACATCGAACCGAGTGGCGTAATAGCTAGTCCTGTCCTCGAGATCAAAAAAGGTGTCATAATCCTTAGCTGGATTTGGAAGGCCATAAAAGTCATTTATGGCAGCCGGGGTAAAGTCCACATTCACCGCACGAACAGAAACGGTGGTGGTGCGATCAACATGGCCGTTCTCAGATAGGGCGGCGTAAAACTAACGCACCAACGTCAGGTTATACTCCCCGGCCGGTGTGGTGATGAAGTGCGTGCAACCATTGGCGTTGATCATAGCCCGATGACCTGGACCAACATGACGAAGGTTAAGCCTTCTTTTCACCAAATGACCATGGTCACGAAAAAAGGTCATGAAGTTGTTCATAGCCACCGGTGAAGCGGTGGCCCGAAAACAAACAGAAGGTTCATCCACGGCAGGCTCAAAGGCATTGGAGTCTTGACTTGAAGAATCAGAAGAAGACATGGCAAAAATAAGGAAAAATCCGAAGAGGAGTGAGAAATTTCTCAAGAGGGACAAAAGATTTTCAGATAAGTTGTGAGGAAGGAGGAGAGGGTTTCTTCCTTTTATAGACCCGAGAAATCAAAAGGTGGGAAGGTTAGAAGTCACATACGTTCGAGTTCGAATTCAAGTCTTTATAGTAACCGAGCCAACGCTTCGAAAAGAGCAGTCATAAATGCATCGGTTGGATAAAGGGTCATAAAGACGTCAATTGAATAGAGTTATGAGGCTTCACGATCCTCGAGAAACCAAACCGTCTGAACCGAGTCCAACCACAAACAGCGGCCCCATCGATATTAGGGGACTGTTGTCGGATACGGAAGAGTTTTCAAAGGCGCTCTCATCTCGCTAGGGAACGGGGGCTGTAAGTAAAAACTCAAAATTTAGAAATGCAAAAACAAGAAAGCAAATACAATATGGGGATAAGACAATTTATTATATAAACAAGAGCCGCCAAGGCCGGTTTTTACAAGAAAGGACAAAAGCAAGGCCTAAAGCTAGTCGAAGTCTGAATCGTCTGTCGGCGAGTCCGGAACGACAAGTGCATGCTCAACATTCGCGCGTGGCGGCACCATCATGTCGTCGTGAGAAACATGCATCCCGGTAGTTCGGACACACAAGCAGGAAATCATCCTAGGAAAGGGGATGGGCCCATGTAGGTTTGTCTGGGTAGCAAATGTAATTATCGCCCGATAAATCAGCAGACCCCAATCAACGTTGACGTTATCATCGGCCCACGTGATCGCGTAGAGGAGATGCGACTCGGCCTCTTATATCTCCTCGGCGTCAAACGAGGGCAACCCCCGAGAGTTGATAAACCTCTTCCACTCCCGGTTGGCCTGGAGCATCTCCGAAGCATAACCCTCTAGTAAAGGATCCTAGTCACCCGGTATCAAGCGCCTGAGTGCCGCGGCCCCATAGATGCGCCTCCTCAACTCACTGCCGAGACCCCAAACCGTCTCATAATGCACGTACGGAGGGTGAACGGACAGTTCAAAGAACTCATTGATGATGGCAGGGATAATGGCAACATTGACCCCCCGGAAGGGAACAATGTTGGGAGTGTTGTCGGTTAAAACTACTATCGATAACGCAGAATAGAACTCCCGCACCACGGTGGCGTTGAACGCCATCGAGGTGCCTTCAGAAAGTTAACCCACATCAGATCAGCAATACGTTCACACTTATCAAAGCAGATTTTCCGAAAGTTTAAGCCCCTCTCTGCTAAAATGGGAAGTTGATTGAAAATGGAGAAAAAAATTAGAAATGGCCAAGGGAGAGGCCGTATGAAACAAGGGAGAATCACCAAAATTGGCCATGGCTATGAGAAAACAAAAGCCCAAAGAAGATGTATTATGGGGAGGAAGAGAAGCAGATAAAAGATGTGTTTGAAAAGAGAGCAAAACTCCCTCCTTTTTATAGCACGAGACAAATGATCAACAGAGGAAATAAAGTTGATCGGACGGCCAGAATTGAAAGTCGGTTCGGATTTCAAAACTTGAAGAAGCATTAATGGCAGAACAGTTATCGGAACCGTCATCATCATTAGCACGATCTCCAAGAACGCCTGAAACGTTCAAAGAGCAGTTATTGATCAGAAGTGAAAGCTTTGCCTCAGAACATGTCAGAAAAAGCCAGCAACCGTTAGACTTTACAGCTGGAGAATCTCGAAGCCACTTTGAACGTGTCCGCCCATAGATATCGTCGGACACGCACAAAGCAGGGGGCCGCACCGAACTTTTAATGCAAGAAAACAGGTCCTATGAGATCCTCGCGCCAGCGGCTAGCGCGAAGTTGATAATTTCGACTCAAATCCACGCGCAACGGCGGCTCAGATCTCACTTGAAACAAGAGGGCACATCGAATCCTTACGATCCAGATTGACTAAAGATTCAACAATCAAAGGACTCAGAACGACCTATCAGACATTATTACTTCAATCGCGCTCGTGTGCGACCCCGTTCGAAGCAAGGGGCCGCAAACTAGGAAATTTAATTTGCGGATTCGATCGAGCAGGTCATTTTGACGACCTCGACTCAAAGATCTCACAACCTCACCAAAATAAGGGGGTTGCAGACCCAAAACTTTAATTCATGGGCTCAACTGGACAAGTCATTTTGGCGACCTCGGTTGAGGAAACAACCTCACCAAAACGAAGGGGCCACACATATATATGCTTCAACGGAGAGAGAAGACTTGAAAATTGGGCGTTTCAAGAAAATACAAAATAAAATAAAAGCCAAACAGCGGCCAGGACTCTTTGGACATCCCGGGCACCAACATGACCCCTTAGGACAGGCGGTGGTATGGGTCGGTGAGGAACAATCGACTCTTTCTGGCCCTCATCACTCGGCTTGCTTGGGCTGCCAGCCAGTTCGACCACATCAAAAGAAACAGATGCCGCCTCAGGGTTCGGCCCCACAGAAACGGGATCGACAGACCCAGACGCGGCCACAGCCACCGCACCACCTTAGTCCGTGGTTTTCTGACTTTTCTAGGGGACACCCCCCGTGTCGATCTCCTCTTCGTCGGCTGCCTTGACCGAAGACTTTGCTCCAGCGGCACCCTTCTTTCTCTTGGGTTTCGATTTTGCAACAACGGTCGAGACCCCCGCCTCAACACTCAGAGGTTCACCAAGAGAAGCAGCATCGCTGGACAGCAAAGACATACTGACAGTCTTGAGCTCCACATCTACGGCTTTAGCTAACAAAGCCTCATTCGCTAGCCTTTTCTCCATGATTTTAGCAAAGCGAGATGCCTATCTGCTGGATATACAAAAACCCGTCCATAATTGGATCGTCAGATTTGATTCTCAACACCGATCGAGACGCTCGATCATGCACAGCGGAAGCTACGAATTAGATTCGTTTACGATTTTACCACGATATGATTCGCATAATAAATTAATCTACAAGAAGGTTTGTAAATTTACCCCAACCGGAGAGAAATAGGCAAATGACCAAAGGGAGAAGCCGTGATCTTCCGGATTGTATCTCCAAGCGACGAATGATGGACGTCGATCCTCGCCGTAGAACCTCCTCGAATATGCTCGAAGAAAAACCTTAGGTTTTTCTTCTCTTAATGGCTAGAACGAGAAACTAATTTTTCTCTTCTTTTTTCTTAAGTGTGGCGCCAATAATTGTGTGTATTGTGTTGGGAGGAACTCTCTTTATATAGGAAAATAACTAGTCAAGAGAGAGTTATCATTTTCACACCACAATTACCTATTCCCGTAAGGAAAAGATATTTGTCATAAAATAAGAGATAATTCTCAAAAAATCAATCTCTTATCTCTTTTCCATTAATTATCTAAAAAATAAACAATTAATTAATTACACGTGTGACATAATCTAGAAAAATTTCTTTTCCTAATTTATCACAAAGTGAGGCGCCACTTTTTCCAAAAATAATAGAAAATTTCTTTTCTATTTTACATATTATTTACCAAATAAATAATATTCGCATATTCATTAAATAGACGAACTATTTAATTTATTCTCGAGGTCCATAAAACGAGAAAACACTCGCGTGTTAGGAGCCAACCCGGGGACCATGGACCTATAACCGGTAGCTACAATAAATTGAATAAAATATTCATCGAACAGAATATTTCTACTCAACTTATTAATTCCAAAATTACGCCACCATAAATCCGAAACTTGACTCTATCGATTATAGATATAATTTATTCTCAAAACGTCGAGTCGAGTCGATAAGTGTCCATTGATATAATCATTACATACAAACTAACCCTCCATAGACTATCCGTAATGAAGCGGGATTATTTCCGTAAACCTTCTTCAAAACATCTTATCCTTATTTACCATCAACCCACTAGTGATCAATTACTTCATAACCAATACGAACTCCCGAGATCGATCAGTTTCTAGGATTAACAAATAATGGGATTGTCTTTCTACTTCCCGCAGGAAGGAATGGATTCCATATCTGTGAGACACACACTTCACACTCGTTCCAGAATAGTGCCAACGTGAAAGTGATTCGGACCGCGCATCTTAGCGATTCTTAACGAACACATCAAACCCTATCTTGAAACAAGTAGGAGTATGCAATCACTTCAGGATTAAGGTTAATCCATATATGATCATCTTGTGATTTAATGAGATTTCTTAATCACGGAATTATATGAGAAACGCAAATTAAATCGGTCCAGTCCTATATGACTCTCATCATATATAAATGCCCCACTTAGACAACCAGTGTCGACGGTCCGGATAAGACGGTCACACCATAAAGTGTTCTGGACGCATTAATGGTGGTTTAATCAATAGACCACATACTTTGATTAAGTTCACCACGGACTAACAGTTCAAGTGTATCATCATAAACTTAATCCTCATGTGTGACACACACTAAGTTATATGGCTACATATGATACGACTTGGGGTTTTCAGCAGTGTATTACTTACAAGCACAAAGCAAGTAATAAGATGAGAATGAATCTGTCATTTATTAATTATAAAAACTATTACATAAATTGTCTTTCGGGCGCTACTTCCAACACTATCATTAACTGCATCACGCATCTTGCCTGAAAATGACAGAGTCCGTTACAAATTGCAAAACGAAAGCAAAGAATTTCCAATAAGTGAAAGCTAAAACGACGAAGAGACAATAAATAAATAAAAGAGAGAGAAAAGCATTACGGTGATCTTTATTTCGGCGCCCTCCGGGTCTTCCAAAACAGACCTGACATCTGGACGGGTAGGTCTTGGAATAATGACACTCCGCATACCAGTCTTTGTTGGATAGCAGAGTCGAAGGTTCGACCACAGCGGCTCTGCCGGTGCCTGAACCAGGGATGCCCGCCAAAGCGCCGTAAGGCTGACGAATATCAATCAAGGACTTCCAGCTGAAAGTACTCTCCTGACTCATGCTATCTCATCCGAGGAGATTGTAAATCTTGTTGATCAACGCCTGTTCATCTGTCTCAAGCGTCTTAGACACCGTGATTGAATTCGTCCTCTTCTCGGACGCACTTCAAACTTAGGAAAAGGCCAACCCACGGTGGACTCAACAATTAAGCCGCGCTGCTCCTAGTCCTTCACCTTTCCTGGGAGCCAGTAGAATAGTCGGCAAGCATTGACTTTACTCCGGACCAGTAACAAATTGCGAGTGTCGCCAGGAATATTCGTCGCGGCCTTCCCAAAAGTGTAAAACCTCAAGAACACAGGGAGGGTAGGCTCATGTTTCAACATTCGGCATAGAATGATGAAAGCCGAGATTATCTTCACCGCCCCGGGGACGAAATCACAGGGCAAGACGGCCAACCTTTCCATCACTTCTACGAAAAAATGGGTCGAAAGGCGGACGCAACCCTGAAACAAAGTGATCATAGAACAGTATGATGCCATACGTCCCAAGGCGCTGGCCGGCTCGATCAACGTCCACAGCAACATCACTCGGCTCAGAACTCCCCTTTGTCTGGCCAGGAACAACGGCCGGATTGTCAGGGAAACTAGTGAAAATATAGTCGGGGGAACTGTTATGACTGATGAAAGTCCCCGAGGCGGCAAGACTTTTACGGATATCTGGCCACTGATTCTCGATATCTTTATCCATGGCAGCTATCGACTTTTCCTCCTCTACGGCCTTAAGATTGTCGGGCCTGGGAGTCTTGTTTCGTTTACCTTCGTCGCCGACATTGTTGGCCGCTACCCTCTGCGTTGAACTCCGGGTCCTAACAGCGCCTTTAAGAACCCTAGACGCGGCCTTCTCAGGTTTGGCTCTCTCGGAAACCACTTTACAAACGACGAATTTTTTGCGCCCACCTTGGGACGATTCGGGCGGGATCAAAACCATTTCCTCACTAATACTAGTTGTCCGGCTGGAGCTCGCCTCCTCATCGTCTCCTGAGGCGTAACCGCGGACATCATCATTTTCATCGTCGCCTCTCTAAGACATCCTGCAAAACCAAAGGACGCAGCGGATAAGCATCACTGAGGACGGTTAAAGTCAGGCCAAGATGAATCGTTTTCATCCTGACGCCCCGTCTTTTGTCTCACATGTAGATGTGCAAAACCCCAGAAGTCATGGGCAAAGGCACTGAAAGAAAATGCTCAAAAACCAAACAACAACATAAGAGCAATGATAAGGGAGGCTGAATTCTGGAAAACTCATACAAGGACCGAGGGCAACCAGAATACCCACAGACTTAAACCCGGCAAGAACACAGAACATACACCACCATCGAAAGCAGCAAAAACAGGGAATTATATGCCAAAAACATGGGAAACAGGAGATAGATGACGGTTTACCTGGTAGTCAGAAGAAAACGCGAAGGAGATGAAGAAAGATGGAACGTGCTTTCGAGAGATTTGCTGGAAATTGCCTCACCGGAACGCCTTCACCGCCGAAATTGCTCGCGAATCGTCGTCAGAGAAAGTTGAGGATTTAGAGAATGATTAGGTCAAGGATCCGCCTCCCTATATAGGCTGGGGGTTGCGGATCCGATGGCGACGATGCCCCTGATCTAACGGATGAGTTTAAGGGTGGGAATTTTGAGTTTCAAAATTCGTAACTGCCATCATTACGGAGCAAGGATCGAAAGGACCACAACCAATCAGAGTAGGCTGCAGGCCGCATCAGTCGTAACGTCAATAAAGGACGGGAAGACACCGCCCAAAATCGACCTAATGAACGACACACTGGCCAGCGGGCCGGCCTCGGACCGCCGCTTCAACCGGCTAGAGGCCAAATCTTACGAAGTCAATGCTATCCGCCCATTTATAACTTCAACCGGCTCGAGGCCAAAGGCCCAAGAAGCCAATTCCTCCAAAGTCAAAACTACTCGTCCAAAATGGCTCCTAGCAGCTACGGCTATTCACCCATCGGAGCCACCTCGAAGTCTAAGAAGGCTACTCCCTACCCAACACCTCGAGATGTTACGGGTAAGGGGTAGGGGTCCATTGATAGGTCGGATCCGCCTTACGGCCCGCCGACCGCCGAGTATAGGCGTATGGGGGCCGGAGAGAGGAGGTTTGGCCAGGCCCTTACCTTCAGACGCAGCCACTCCGGAAATGGGCCCAGACAACAGGTCCACGATGAGTAGAAGGGTGAGGGGTCCGCCAAAGGATCTTTACCCCAATACTTGAAAGATACGGACAGACGACCCAACAAGCATGCTAAGGACACGCGATGGCAACTCGAGGATCCGCACCGCTCCCAGCCTGTCGCAGCCCAACTAGCCTCTGCAGATTTAGTCGTACTATGTACTTAGTTGTAATTATGTTGAATATAAGTCGGTTCTCACCCTATAAATCGGGGCCCATGTACCATTCATAAACCAAGTTGAATATATGCAAAGCAAGGCAAAACTCTGCCCAATTACTTACTGTACTCTTTGCTTGTACGGCACCACCACATTCACCACTCCACTCACATACAGCTCCATCGTGAGCCATCCTTATTTCATCACTCATAGCTAGATATCCACCACTACAACACCGCTGACCACATGTGATAATTTCGACGTTATCAGATAGCATTATACTTCATCATGTAGCTCGTCCGCACTCAATAGGTATGCGTTTGTATTGTTGTTTCGGGGGAAGTGATCAGCTTTTTGAGGTTCTTCATCATTTTATGTCAAAACATTCTCTTCGAGATCTAGTTCTTGACATCTCACTTGTATAGTTTGTGTTTTATTGTGTTGTTTGTCATTCATTTGGTTTCATTTGCTTTGTTAGTCCAGACGTGCCCCCGGCTTTGTCTGGCGTTTGTCTGGATTTGTTTGTATCTTCGGCGTTAGTCCGGTTTAACGAGATACTTTTTTTTTGATACTATTCACAACGTTTTTAAATTTTGTGGGAGTTATCCACGAAATAAACCCGAGAAACAGAAAAATATTTGACAAAAATTTTCGCCTGGGGTTGAGGGTGCCGGGGTGGTCTGGGTGTTTCACGATAAACGCAAATTTTCAGTAGAGGGAGAAGGTGTTGAATTGTCTTCAATTTCTTTTTTTTGTTGCTGAAAATGATCTTTTTATTTCTTTCATCGAGAGGGCCCAGTAAAAAGTTACACATAATGTTAAGATCCAAAAATAAAGTGAAACAGAAGTTTGCATAAAAAATATCTACTCTATTTGCCAAGCAAGCCTAAGGTTTCTTGCTCTTTCTGCAGCATTCGATAGGAAGACAAATGCAGGTGGCCTCTCGTTCACAGTTCTGTGCATAATCTTGTTTCTCCACGTCCACCTTTCTGGCTACTGACTCGTGGCTCCAGCAAGCAGAGAATTTCCGATTGTCGAGTAGCTAACATTTCCTTCAAGCTTCGAAAAAAGTCCTCACATCCCGCTCCACGGCAATTCCAGGTTAAAATACGCATTAAAAAATCAAAGGGGTTGTGGTTGGGCATTCCTGCCCTGTTCATCCACACCATCGGGTGGCTCGTCTCTTAGTCTCCATAGACCCTGATTCCTATTATCTTCTTTTCTGAGGTTGTTTCCTTCTGGAATTAAACTCTGTTTATCAGGTGGCTTTGTTTTATATTGCATTGTTTTTCCATCATCTAATATGCTACTTCTATTTTGGGGAATGTCTCCTTCCCGGGAGAGCTGCATTTGTGGTTCCAGCTCCCTTACATTTGAGATGTCATGTAAAGGGATATTAGGCTGAACTGCAAATTTCGAAATCCCTCCTGAGAATGACGATTTTTTGCTGGCGTTGTGGATGCTGTGTCGTGTACGGTGGGTCCTTTGCGCTTTGAAGTTTCTGGGTGCAAGCTCTTTGTGTTATTACTATTATCTCTACCTCCATTTGTTTTTCCCCTGTCTTTGTTAGAATCGGACTTGTCCTTGGACAAGAGTGAAATTGTGGGTCCCTTGGCATTTGATAATGCTTCCTCGAGTTGTTTCCTAAGGTTTTTTACAACATCCGGTACATCTTCTTCTTCCTGCTCCACCTCCATCACCTCTTCATCAACCAGAACGTTAAATCGTGAGCCCGAAGGGGTCTCACGTCTTTCATTATTTCCATTTCTTTTATTTTGACCGAGCCCGTTTCGAAGCTGTTCTTCTCCGTGTTGCTCACAAATTGCTCTAGAATCTGGTTTTTCAATTCTCCCTTTTTGTCCCATGTTGGGCCGTCTCCTTCTGTTTGTTGCTATCATCCAGGGACCAAACGGTTTCTCTGGTGTTGGCCCTGTTGGCTTCTCCGGCTGCACTTTGTTGCCATTTAACGGTTCTTGATTTGGGTTCGGCGGGTGGTGCACACTTGGGCAATCGTGGGTTTTATGTCCGAACCTCCCACATTCAAAGCAAATCTGTTGTAAGCCTTCATATTCAACTGCAAAATAGTTTCCATTCACCTCTCCCTTTTTGTCCCATCTACTCTAAATTCATTTCCACACATACCCGAGCATACCGTGCCCTAGTAGACCTTGCTATAACTATATCTACCTTGCCTGGTTTGCCTACCCTTCGAGCCAATTTTAGTAGGAAATTTTCGTCTTCAAAGACTTCATGCGGTATCCCCGGGAATCTTACCCAGACCAATGTGGATATTACTCTCTGCTTCGAGGCTGGAAGAACGGTCTCCATTTGGAGACGGTGAGATAGTGACCCTGCACAAGCCATGGCCCCATATTCAAGACTGTTTCGTAGTCATCTTTGTTGGAAAATCGAACTACGTAGTAATTGTAGGATGTAATATCGTCGGATGGATCATGGATCCACCAGATTACGCAGCGGAAAGTACAAGATCTAGATCTAAACAATCAAGGCACATAAAATAATAGATGTAAACCTACGAGGGGGTTTAGATTGCTTACCTGTTTATTGTGAATAAACACCAAGAACAATCTTCAATCCAAGATCCAAGCTAGATGAGATGCCAGGTTGAGAAGCCAAAGTCTTCCAACGTGTGTCTCCAAGCACCACCAGGTGGATGGTGTTTCAAGCCACCAGACCTCCTCGATATGCTACCTTAGAAAACCTGAAGTTTTCCAAAACTCAAACCCAAAGTAAAAGAGCCGAAAATTCTTGCTCTAATACTTACACCAAAACCGAAAATTGTGATGTCAATAAGGCTTGGAAGAACTCTCTTTATACAGGAGAGTAATCATTGTCCTCCAATGATTTAATAATCAAGAGATAATTATTAAATTAATCCTTAATTTAAATAAAAGATAAATATAATATATATCCCAAACAAATTAGGATAAATAAATATATTATCCAATATTCCATGATTTATCATTTAACAAATAAATAATTAAATCATATATTAAATAATTATCCAAGAAAACTAATTTCTTTTTGATTATTTAATGACAAATTTCGGCCACAACCCTAGGTTGTATAGGGCCACACGAAATTTTGACACATTGGGCCGAGTCCATGAAAAATTTCTTTTCCATGTATTTAATTATATAGTCCAACTAAACAATTAATCCACATATCAATTAAATAGTCCAATCCAACTATTTAATTATAATTGAGGTGAAATGACGAGAAAACATATGCTATGTTAGGAGCCACGTCGGGGACCATGGACCCATATTCAATAGCTACAATAAATTAAATAATATTATCTTCAGACCGAACAATAATATTCAATCTATTAATTCCGGGATTACACCACCATAAACCCGAAACTAAACTCTGCCGAATATAGATAACTTACACTCAACCATGAGTTGATAAAATGTCCACTGATATAATCATTACATATGGATAAATCCTCCATAGACTGTTCGTTTCGATTCGGGATATCTCCGTAGACCCTTCTCGAAACCTTTTATCATTATTTACCATTAATCCCCTGGTGATCAATTAGTTCATAACTAATATAGTATGAACTCCCGGGATCGATCACTTTCTAGGATTAACAAATAAGGAAACTGTATGTCTACTTCCCGAGGAAAGGAATGGATTCCATATCTGTGATAGCACAGACTACTCACTCATTCCAGAATAGAGCCAACGAGAAGTGTTGGACCACATACTATGAAGTGATCCTTACTAACACATCAAACTCTACCCTAGTCTAAGCAGTTGTCTGTGTTCACCTCAGGATTGAGATTAATCCATATATGATCATCTTGTGATTCGATAAGACTTCTCGATCACGGAATTATATCGAGAACTCAAATCAAATCGGTACAGCCCTATGATCATCATCATATATAAATGCCCCATTAGGTACCCTATTACCGACAGTCCGGATAAGACTGTCACACCTAAAGTGTTCGGGCGCATTATTAGCATATTAATCATGAGACCCATACTCGATTAATCAACGCTACGGACTAAGTTAATTTTAAGTACATCTCACTAACTCAATCCTCTTGTGTATAGCCATACACTGAGTTATGTGATTACATAAACGAGGTACTTAGGGTTTTCTGTAGTGTCTTAATTATAGGCATACATGCATATAATAAGATGAATTATTAATTCTGTCCTAAAACAATTACATAATTGTCTTTCGGGCACTGCACCTAACAATCTCTCACTTGCACGAAAGGCTAGTGGATTAATTGTTTTAGAGCACACCCCTTTATATCTATATCTACAACATTCTCCCACTTGCTCAAAACAAGCGAGACGTATCCCTCTAATCTATACCCTCCAAGCACATCTTAGTAATTCATCCTTCCAAGCACGACCGGAGTGTGCCGCCGCAGGGTAGGTCAGTGACCCGGCACGTACTTAGAATCCGAATACCATGTGACTGGGTATACTGATCAGGTAGGTTGGCGGCTTGGGTCAATCTTTGGGATCAAAACGTCGCCTTTCCATCTAATCCGGTGGTACACTTTCAATATGCCTTTGAGTCAACACTGAGGACAAGATCTACTTAACGATCATCCTTAATCCGACCTAAAGCCAGAATCAGTGTTATCACTTATATTCTAGTTTGCACCTGAATATACTAGCATATTATTCCTCATTCTCCCGAAGAGACTTGAGGATTCACTAAACATCCCATTTCGTATTCATCTACAAGTTTAGATAACCATTCCTGAGAGGTAGGGTAGACTACATCGTTGAATGTTGCATAAATGCAAGAATATCTTAACCAGGTGAATGGATGGGATTGCCAATGATCGATTCTCGTGAATTTGAGCGAATCAAATCCTTTAGAATGAATCCCGATGGCATGTCAGACTTTGACTTCAGATAACACACCAATGTTGTTTCCAACTGTTTCAGTGTTACCATTCACAAACACTAATCTACATACTACTTTACTAATATTGATGCCCAGTCTACGAAAGACTTATCAATATTCTGGTCAAGTCCACATATTAAAACATATGACTTTGAAATGACCTAGAGGTGTGCTTTAATCCCCAAAGGATATAAGCTATGGCAGGCATCCTACCAAAGGTTCTTTCTGAATAAATTAAGATACCGTTAGTCTCACAAAAAGGTCTTAGGGAATCACCCCTATTTTCTGCTTTGTAACGAATCCGTTATTTGTTCTTTGCTAAAACCCTTCTGTTCTGAATGAATTCAGATTCCGTTGTTCGGCAAGGAAGTCTTAGGGAATCACCCTTATTTCCCGCTTTCTGACGAAATCAAGAAAGACTGAGTGGTAAGAGAGATCACGGTCTGGTTAACTCTCTACCATTTAGGGAATCACCCCTAAATTTTCTTAGCTTTGCGTTGAAAGTTAAACTTTCCTATTCATTCGACTCTTTTCCGTGTAGTTCCAATTACTCCCACTAGGCATGAGATACTCAGGTGGTTCTACAAGTGTTTCAACAGAACTGGAGTGCCAAACTCCATTCACAGGGTTATGGATTTTAAACCAACCTCTATGATCAGGATCCTACATAGCCCACAAAGGACTATAGGCCATCAATCTACCATATAGACCGTAAGGTCCTGCAATGGGTAATGGACAAACCATACTCCAACTACGTTCTGGGTGGATCGATATACTGATCTAGTTTAGTAGTTTTTATTAGTGTTATCACCAACTGCCGGTGTTGGATGTGGACTGAACAAATCAGTTAGTAACATCTTGAGTACAAATACTTCAAAATCTAAAGGATTTTATTTATAGATTCTATCAGACCGAGTTTGACAGTATAACCGTCATTCTCTGATTTTACGAGTTTTATAACCAACCTTTACTCAATGCATTAAGATGTTTCACGACCTGAACGTGTACGCAAAATTTCCAGTCCTACCTTCAAGCACTAAATGCTAAATGTCTATATTTACGGAAGTGGGGTGAACCGAATTCACTCCTTATCCACAAATGCGTAGGCATCTTTTAGGTAGACTTCTCGGTTTTTCATTCCAACGTAAACCGTTATTTTGCAACCAATATCTTAAATGAGTTCAGCAGTGTATCGTAGCACATCAATAACTATATAAGGCAAATTTATGGTGTATCCCTTAGTGAAAACATTTCACTGGGAAGCAGGCCGAGCATCAGTCCCGAAGACTACGCAATAACCTATTTCTGAGTATGGAATACTCTATCTCTGGTGAAATCAGAGATTTCCTCCAAATATTTTGGATAAACTTACCGGAGTCTCGAATAGTTGTCAGACAAGATGTCACTACTTCAAAAGCTCCCACTAGCTTGTACATTTCATATGACCCCGAAGGTTGTTATGAACAAGCTATGTTACTTCTTTAAATCTATTACCTTTCCTGATTGAAAGGAAACTTAGTCATTGTTCTTTTGAGACAGTGTTCCTTTGACTGGGAGATAGGAATCACCCTAAGCCAGTCTTTAGATCTTGTCTTTAGGGAATATGCACTAATTAATAGAATAGAAAGTAGTGTTTATCGAAATACGGAAACCATTTGCGTTTATATTGTTTAAGATGTGTTGCATATACCTATTCAGTATTTCTTAGTGGTTCTGACTTTATAAAACAAAAGTCCGATTCTTGGGTTCGTGCTACGAATGTTATATTCATCGTCAATAAGACAAACAAATTATCCTATTGAAAATGAATACGTTCGTTCCAACGAATCCGAAAACAGAAGATACTCAAGAATTGAATCCGAGATTCATTTCCTTATATCACTCCCACTAGTTTATCTGAAATAACTGCCCGTTGTCTATTTTTTATTTATCGTTTAATGCAAAGCTACCTAGTTCTTCCAAAGAACTTTAGCTTTCGAGAAAATTGCTAAAGATGCATTGGTCAGTGATCCGAAATCATTTTCCTTATCCTCTAATTTCCAATTTATTAATTTTCCGGTTTATCCTTAAAACTACTTAGTTTAGATGACTAACTCGTATAAACTTTTTTTCCCATTCTCGACTTTCCTTAAATGGAAACAGTCTTGAACTAGCAGTTCGTTTGAGTAGACACTACTCTTGAACTGTGGGATGCCTAATGATAGTGTTACTAGCTTGGACTATTCGATTTTTTTAATCGACAAATCATAAGAGCAAAGCTCCCACTAGTTTATCAGTTCGAAATACCGTCTAACTAGCAATACTTTGTATTTATGATTTTTCAAAGATTGGAACATCACCCAGAACTAAGCTCCCACTAGTTTATCAGTTCCAAATACTGTCTAACTAGAAATGCTGTGTTCATGATGTTTCAAAGATTATAAAATCTCTAGAACTAAGCTCCCAATAGTTTATCAGTTCCAAATACTGTCTAACTAGTAACGCTTTATTCTTGTTTTTCCAATGAATGGAAAAACTCTTGTGCAGTCCATTACACATTTCTAATGATTCATAAAAACAACAAATCATAAGACTAAGGCTCCCACTAGTTTATCGGTTCCAAATACTGTCTAACTAGCAACGCCTTATGTATATGATTTTCCAAAATTTTCAATTAGAAATTTTTGCCGTGTAAATACATCTTTTAAAATTCACTAAATGAATTTTATATATAGTCCTAAATTATCTTTTGTAAACTAAGTACGGTCGTTTCTCGTTTTACACGAGCGACATCCGTGACATACCTATACTATGTCATTTAAGTTTTTAAAGGCTCAAGGGAAAAATCTCTTCCGAAAAATTAACTGCATTCTTTTGATAATTACAACGTACTTGTTACTTCCACATTTTTAATGAAGTCCTATTACTAACACATGACAGAAAGTTAAATTCAACATTAAAATTACACTACTAGATTTTTATTTTAGGATAATAAACTATAAAATGTTTATCCTACCATTCCAAGGATTTAACCTCGCACCTCAGTGCCGCCGTAGGGTAGGTCAAAGAGGTGACGGTTAAACTGAGACAATCTCTCTCAATGATTAAGCTTCGAGAATCGAACATCTCACGGGAATCAGACATCCCGGATCTTAATCATCGATTACCTTCCTTTTTATAGCCTAGATATTTCGAAAATATCAATAAAGAGTGTGACCTACTATATCAGATCTCAAAGTACGCCCCGAGTATGCCGCCGTAGGGTCGGTCATTGACTCAACGAGTACCCAAAATCCTATCCTTTCGGAGACCAAGCCTTGAATTGTGATAGGGGTGAACACCATCCGTAGGGGGCCAAAATCAAAGCGGCTCGAAACGTCACCCTTCTCTCACGTGCTTGCATCTATAGTAGAGGCCGTGGGGTTGGCTGTCGCCTTCCCCGCTCCCACTCAATAATTTGAAAAAGTGGTGGGTTTACTAATTAAGGTTTCGGTCTTGACAATAAGAAACAATAAATCAAAGCACTCCGAACAGGGTCGGTTATGTAGGCAAGCCTACGCCGTCTTATTCATTGGAACATATGTGACAGTTCAGCCTGATCCGGCAAGAGAAGCCCCGTTTAGCCCGAAGGCTTATCGGCTATGCTAAGTCTTGTCAAACCACTGTAACGTACATCACACGTGGAGGGGAGTCGATTGAGCCGAAGCTCGGTTGAACTCGCCCATCCATGGTTAGACCATTTCCGAACCCATTAACTAAGATTTTCCGATTTCTATGTTGTCAACCAAAGCGTAATCTCGTTTTTGTTTAAGGTAGGTTCACCGAAAACTCAACGATTTATCTAAGTGGGATTCACCGAGAATCCATCACTAAAATCGTAACGATTGACAAAACCCGGTTCCTCGGTTTTAATAATTAGTTACTTAATTAATTAACTACCACATATTAATTAAAAAAGATTTTAACTAATTATACGAGTTATACATGCCTAATTTATTCCAAATAAACTAGCTACATGTATGCATTGGAGTGGAATCATGATATGATGCATGTCATGGCAATTTTCCGATTTCTATCACATAATTTCGATCATACACGAAAAAATAACCGAAAAAAGAACACCGAGATGGATCGTTGGTACCCCCGTATCTAACCTATTAAAATAACACAAACCCTAACTAGGGTTTACTATTTTCTAATCTGCTGCTGCCGCGTTTTATCGACAATCGGACATCCAAACGAACTTTGATCGTCACGAAACTTTATGGACCTGTTCTTCACTCCTCCTACTTCAATATGAACGGTTGGATCTTCGTTTCAACGGTCCAATCTCTTCCAGAAATTCGACGAACCGACGACAGGGGGCTGCAGGTGCTTTTACGACACAAAGAAGCAACTTTATTGTAACGATTGGACATCGAGATGGACTCCGATCGTCACGAAATTTTGAGGGCCTGTTCTTCAACTTTTAGTCTTCATTTTGACCGTAGGGATTGTCGTTTCAACGGCTCAATCTCCAGGGAATAATTATAAAAAAAAACCGAACAAAAACAAAACAGATCTACTTCTAGGAAACTAAAATTACAAAATTTCCTATACTCATATAAACGAGTTTATATGAGTTTACAATAGATCTAACGAGTAAACAATACCAACCCCAATCCATCTCTTCAACCACGACAATCACAAGGCAACATACATGATATAAAATTCGATGCACATACATACATACGAAATTTATATAAAAAAAACATCTAACACATGCTTTTTCCACACCTAGATCTAAAATTCACATACTTTGATTGATAGATCAAAGGCTTTGATACCACTATAGGATGTAATATCGTCGGATGGATCATGGATCCACCCGATTTCGCAGCGGAAAGTACAAGATCTAGATCTAAACAATCAAAGCACATAAAATAATATATCTAAACCTACGAGGGGGTTTAGATTGCTTACCTGTTTATTGTGAATAAACACCAAGAACAATCTTCAATCCAAGATCCAAGCTAGATGAGAAGCCAGGTTGAGAAGCCAAAGTCTTCCAACGTGTGTCTCCAAGCACCACCAGGTGGATGGTGTTTCAAGCCACCGGACCTCCTCGATATGCTACCTTAGAAAACCCGAAGTTTTCCAAAACTCAAACCCTAAGTAAAAGAGCCGAAAATTCTTGCTCTAATACTTACACCAAAACCGAAAATTGTGATGTCAATAAGGCTTGGAAGAACTCTCTTTATACATGAGAGTAATCATTGTCCTCCAATGATTTAATAATCAAGAGATAATTATTAAATTAATCCTTAATTTAAATAAAAGATAAATATAATATATATCCCAAACAAATTAGGATAAATAAATATATTATTCAATATTCCATGATTTATCATTTAACAATTAAATAATTAAATCATATAATTAAATAATTATCCAAGAAAACTAATTTCTTTCTAATTATTTAATAACAAATTTCGGCCACAACCCTAGATTGTATAGGGCCACACGAAATTTTGACACATTGGGCCGAGTCCACGAAAAATTTCTTTTCCATGTATTTAATTATCTAGTCCAACTAAACAATTAATCCACATATCAATTAAATAGTCCAATCCAACTATTTAATTATAATTGAGGTAAAACGATGAGAAAACATATGCTATGTTAGGAGCCACGTCGGGGACCATGAACCCATATTCAATAGCTACAATAAATTAAATAATATTATCCTTCAGACCGAACAATAATATTCAATCTATTAATTCCGGGATTACACCACCATAAACCCGAAACTGAACTCTGCCGAATATAGATAACTTACACTCAACCATGAGTTGATAACGTGTCCACTGATATAATCATTACATACGGATAAATCCTCCATAGACTGTTCGTTTCGATTCGGGATATCTCCGTAGACCCTTCTCGAAACCTCTTATCCTTATTTACCATTAACCCCTGGTGATCAATTAGTTCATAACTAATATAGTATGAACTCCCGGGATCGAGCAGTTTCTAGGATTAACAAATAAGGGAACTGTCTGTCTACTTTCCGAGGGAAGGAATGGATTCCATATCTGTGATAGCACAGACTACTCACTCATTCCAGAATAGAGCCAACGAGAAGTGTTAGACCACATACTATGAAGTGGTCCTTACTAACACATCAAACTCTACCCTAGTCTAAGCAGTTGTCTGTGATCACCTCAGGATTGAGATTAATCCATATATGATCATCTTGTGATTCGATAAGACTTCTCGATCACGGAATTTTATCGAGAACTCAAATCAAATCGGTCCAAATTTCATATGATCATCATCATATATAAATGCCCCATTAGGTACCCTATTACCGACAAATCCGGATAAGACCGTCACACACTAAAGTGTTCGGGCGCATTATTAGCATATTAATCATGAGACCCATACTCAGATTAATCAACGCTACGGACTAAGTTAATTTTAAGTACATCTCACTAACTCAATCCTTTTGTGTATAGCCATACACTGAGTTATATGATTACATAAACGAGGTACTTAGGGTTTTCAGTAGTGTCTTAATTATAAGCATACATGCATATAATAAGATGAATTATTAATTCTGTCCTAAAACAATTACATAATTGTCTTTCGGGCACTTCGCACCTAACGATAATCGCACTTACGGTCCACTATGTCCAGGTCACCACTGGAGCACCACATGCTTGTTAATTTTTCTTGGAGAATTCGAAATGAACTGTCCGGCCAAGGACCTTGACAAACACCGCCCTACGCCATGGTTGCCAGAGTTCGATGCAGTCTTCAACCGGTATTTCAATTGGATCATCATCTGTAGCCGTACCACGCCAATTTTCTGTAATGGTGATGAAATCAGCTATGTCCGTTTTATCTTCTCCCTCACCAGTATAGTAGGATGAATGCCGCTTCGGTTCTCTGAGTATGTCAATGCCAGATCGAAGGGACCACACCGAATCCCCCTCTTTCCACTTATCGATGCTTCTGCGAAGAATGTCCGATTCTTCTGCTGATTGGCCTAGGCCATCCATGTCCATGGCTGCTGAGTTCTCCATGTGAAGGCAATGGTCAGAAGGATCAATGACGAGGGAGACCGATAGCAATCACCGCCGGCAGAGAAAAAAATGTAATTACTTCAGTTTCTTTTTTTTGGTTGGTATTTTTAAGGTGTTTTTTGTAGTTATTTTATTTTTATTTTATTTTTATATTTTCTCTATTTTGTTTTTTATTTTCTGATTTTTTTTCATTATAATAGGTGTTTTTATTTAAAATGGTGTTGAAATAAATATGAATATTATATATTTTCTTTTCACACTAAAAAATATGGAAATAATTTAATTTAATATAATCAGCCTCCATAGAATCTTATTGCAAATTTTCTCTACGTACTATTTATATAAATATTTAATAAGGAATACATAAAATCTTTAACTTGAAGGATAAGTAAGATCTATTAAGGAAAATTTTAACTTTTCCTAATTTGACTAATCCTTGTCTATAAAAAGATAATAACCCTCTCAAGAGAAGAGAAAAATCATATTTTCATAATCTTCAACTAGAAGAAAAAAATCATATTTCTTGTTTAAATAAGCATAGTCCGACTTCCGGATAATTGAGCTATTCGAGTAAAAATCTTGTTCTTCCCGATAATTGAGCTATTCGAGTAGAATTCTTGTTTTTCGGATTACAGTGCTATAGTACAACGTCCCACAGTTCATGAGATAATCAAGTTTTGTTTGTCGGATTAGGGAGCTTTCACCCCCTGTGTAAGAACTACCAGAAGATTTTGACGTCTACGAATCAACGTGATTATTGGTACGGTTTTTTTTTTCTCTCTTTAAATGTGATAAATTTATATTTGTGATTAAATTCTTGTATATACTGCCAGATTATTCCCGTATCAAACTTCATATGTATGCTACGGTTTTTTTTTTTATATAATTTTTTTTTTATCTCATCTCATACACACAATTCTTCTACACAAAGTGTTGTTTACGTTATTTTATGTTTTATGTCAAGAACATAAATTTGGCCAAATAAATATATATATAAAAAAAACTTCATAAAATTTAGACAAATTCCTAGAAATCTTGGCCCTAATAACTCTGCTCCTAATTGAATTAAGGAAATAATTGTATTTTCCAAATAATTTGTGTTTAATGTACAAGACAAAGATAGATATAGTATAACAAGCAATCTAAATCCTAAATATTCTATAAAGATATGATACAACAACTAAAATCTTATCTACAAGAACGTGAAGGTTATCCACTTCTTTATTTGTTTCTTAAAATAAAATAAAAAAGCCTCCAACCCAACAGGCCCTATGGAGACTCCAGCCTTACACTTCATCTAATGACTAAGTTATCACTATAACATTTAATATCCTGATGTGATTGTACATTAATGTTTTTTTAGCCAGTTCTTGATGTGTTTTTTTACGATCGTTTTGACATGTTTTTCCAAACGATTTCACGTTTGCATTATTGTGAAATCAACAGCTAGACATGTAAGCCACGTATATGACATATTAATTTCTTCTAGCGGGCAACATGAAGATGTTTATCTTTTTTGCTAATTCAAAAAATTAATCAGTTGGCTTAATTATTTTTTGATCAGTTGGCTTAATTTATATGGAGAATTAGGGACAAAGACTAGCTTTTGGAATATTTTTGAGTAACATGACAGTATCACATTTTTTATAGGGAGAATGACAACTTTTATATTTTTCTATAGCCTAAAGGACAAAACCTAAAAAAAATTAAAAAAAATCAAAAAATACGCGTCTTGTTCCTGTACCTTTTTTTTTTTTTTGTTTTTTTCTCTTTCCTCCTTGATTTTCAAACGCTCATATCTTTTGATCTAAATCACCAAACGTGATGAAAATTGCAATGAATTTTTTATTTTTTGATGCTCTTCGTTTTGAGATTTGGTTCGATACAATTACATCGTTTTTCATAAAATTCACTGTCGAAATTCACTCAGTGAATCTCGTCAGTGAATCGTGAAAATCAGTGAATATCGACAGTAAATTTCGAACAATAGTGAATTTCGAAAGCGGATTTTCTGAAACCAGCTCGGAATATGTTGAAAATGGTCTCAAAATAAAGCGCATGAAAAAATAAAAAAATTCGTGAAAGAATTTTTAAATTTGGTGTTGTAGATTGAAAGATATGAGTGTCTAAAAAAATGGATGAGAGAGAAAGTGTATTGAGTTATTTTTTTTTGTTGAGAAAAATGGCGCTCGAAAAAAATATTAAAAAAAATAGTTTTGGCTTTTATGTAAAAGTTTCAAAAAACTGTCATTTTCCTTTATTGATGAAATGTTTGTGTCATTCTCACTCATTACCCCTAATTTATATTACAATTGTAAAGATATTCATCACTGACGAATTGATGATAATGGAGCATAAAACGTAATGAAATTTTATTTACCTACTTTTTTTAAACCTAATAAGTCACACCTAATATAATAATAGACTTATATCAAATTGTAAGTATATGATAATTGGGATTAATCATAGGGATATATACATAATATATTATGAGAGTTGTATTATGATTAAACATTTAAACTACACTAAGTTGTCTTTCCCACAAAAGATTGGAAAAGGTTGTCCACCTATTTAAAAAAGGCTTTCTAGAAAATAAGTTTTCTTTCTTAATATTTTGAAACTCTAAAGTAGAGGCCGTATTTTAGAAAAGACAAAAAAAATGTTTTTTTTCTTTCAAATTAAAATCTAGATTTATAAGAGAGAAATCATTAAATCCCGAAAGAGGAAATCATTTAAAGAGTTTGTGTAGGTTACCAATGAAATAGGTTTGACGATCAAAATTTCCAACACACGATAAAAGAAAAAAAATCAATTCGTGATCTCATTGGTAAATCTATAAGTTTATTTTATATTATTAATTTCAATAGAATAAATCAAATTTGTCATGCCGTAAACAAATAAAGTTTTAAACTTTGTGCGTAGGAGAAAGTATAAAACACACAAACCCAAACCGAAGACTCAATTTTTAGTGAACCATGGTTAAATAATAAAAATTACCGTTATATATAAATCATGTCCTTTGTTTTCTTTCTCTCTCCTAAAAATCCACAACCCTAATCTACAATACAATCTCTCAATTTTTTTTCTTCCTCTATTTGCCATATTCAAATAATCTTATCTTATGTATAACCCAAATAATCAAAAACCCTTTTTTCCTTTTATCTCTTTGCCTCATACAAATCCAACTTATATATAACCCAAATACATCCCAAAAAAATAAATCTAGTTAGCACACAACAGGTCTTTCAATTAAGAGTAGATCAAGGGTTTCTTTTAAAATCAAATCCAAATCTCTCAACTTACTGGTATGCTCTCAAATTTTTATATTTTTTTTCCCTTTCTTTTATCTCTACCAAAAACCTCAAGGGTTGTTATATCATTATGAAAAGATATGATATTAGATAGATATATGCCGAGAATTTATGTGCAAATTTCTTGTCTAGTATAATATTAGAAAATAGGATCTGATCTAGTGATAAGTTGATTGTATCTCGTGGTGAGATCCTAGTGGTATAAGTGATTGCATTTCGTGGTGAGAAGCCGGGGTCGATTCGACTTCTAACTCTCATAGCATATCATATATTTGTGAATTACTCATCAATAGCTAAGATCCAGGGATTAAAGATATAGATCTACCAGATTAGGGAATTTTTAGAATTTATGAAAGAGAAAAAAAAAAATCCAGTCTTTTCATTTCCCCTTCCCTGCGCCGTTTGTTTTTCTGTTTTTCTTACATGTAAGCAGAAGTTTTCTTTAAAGACAAGATTTTTCATTGGGTATTTAGATCAAAACATCTTCCCGCCAATAAACCCAAATTTTCTTGGAATCTTAGTTTGGTCTATGTAATTTTTTAGCTGGGATTCATTTGTTCTACTTATGCTTTACAGATTAAATGAATGAATATGCTTAATACTTTTTTATTTCGAGCTAAATATCGATTAAATGAATGATTTGTTTTGAGGGTTTTATATTTACAAATAAATTACAGGGTGCTTGAGGAAAAAGTGCCTCTTTTGGATCTTGAATCAGTTGCTGATAAAGCTACATCACAGAGATAAATTTTGACTATTTTTCAAAGAAATTTGAAGTGATTTTACTTTTTGGCATCATATTAATGGGAGTTGGTGGGAAATCCATGGATTTGATTAAACTTTTTGTGAATGTGAAGAAAAATGGTGGGTATAAAAAGGTTACTGAAAATGGATTATGGGATTTTGTGGCTAAAGAATGTGGGTTTTTTGATGTATGTGATGGGTTAGCTTTGAAGTTAGTTTATGTTGAGAATTTGGAAAAAATCTTCGAGTCGTTGAAGAGAGTTTCTGAAGAAAAGATTGTAGTAGAACGTAGCGTTTTGGATACTTGTGGTGGATGCTCGATGGACTTAAGCTCGAATTTGGAACCGTTTTTATCGAGGTTTCGGGTCTTAAAAAGAAGAACGGTGTGAATCACGCGAAAGTGGATTGGGATGAGTGTGATTTAGGTGATGTTTGTGTAGGGAAGTTGCCCGAGATGGTTCATTGTCGTGATCATGTGGATTCGAATGAAGATATAGAGGATTATCATATAAAACACGTTTCTAACGATGTTATTGACCTTGTTTCGGATGTCAATGATGAGTGTGATGCTTCTTCTGGTGGATGCTCGATTGACTTGAGCTCGGATTTGGAACCGTTTTTATCTGAGGTTTCGGATCTTAAAAAGAACGATGCAACCTACATGAAAGTGGATTGGGACGAGTGTGATTCAGAGAAGTTGCCCGAGATTGATCATTCTTACGATATTGAGAATCATCATACAAAACGCGCTCTTTCTAACAATGTTAAAGAAGAGTGTCTAACTTCTTTTGAATTCAAACCTATCAAGACTGCTGCTTTTAGGAAAGAAAGTGTACCCGTTATCGTTAAAGGGTCAGATTCGAAGACAAAGAGGAAGAGGGAGTCTTCCATAGATATACTAGATTGGATTCATAGGGTTGCTCGGGATCCGTGTGATCCTGCAATCGGATCGTTACCAGAAAGCTCTGAATGGAAGGATTACGCGACTGATGTTATATGGAAGCAGGCTTTGTTGATTCATGAAGCAATGCTTTTCAAACGGACCGGTTATTCAAATGGCCAACACTTCAGTATGCTGGTACATATACTAATTTTCTCTCTTAAACATTGTGTCGAACACCTACCATTCAATATTCTAAACCTAAAAGCAATTATATTTTCTATGATTTTCTCTATTTTCTTATGAACATAGAGAGGGAGGACTCTAGTATGGGCATTGTTAGTGGTTCCACACACACGAACTTACTGACGTGGCACCACAGTGGCGCCCTTCTAGTATTTAGTGCCATTTTTTTTTCCTTCTGCAATGTCGATTCTCAGCTCTAGAAGTGATTTCACCTGGTCGATTTTCAGTGGAAAATCGATTCTTAGCTCAGAATCGACTGTAAAATAGTCGATTGTCACTGTGGTGTCTTATGGTAGATTTTGTGTTGTGGCATTCATAACGCCTTTTTATCAGGTACATGCCTAGGTATTATGCCTCTAATCTATTAATTTGTTTAAGTCTTAATTTTCTTATCTCCTCTTTATGAGTAAAATATAGGTATTGAGGCAAGTAGATTCATGTTAAATATAGTATTGCCTCCCCTAAATAAGAGTCGTTTTGATGTAATTTAGAATGAGCGCCTTTATTGTCACCAGTGAGCTTTTATCGTGGCACAACATCAAAATCAAAAGTCGATTCTAGACCTGGATTGACTTCTTGCCCGGTTGAATTTTACCATGGTACCACACCGAATGAATACAAACATAGCATTTATTAGGTTTATTATTCCTCATCCCACCTCTATTTTGTTACCCCTTCAACAACTTTTAGTCGAAGGGTATCATAGACTTTCTAAACATCATTTTATGATATTTATCCACTTTTTTAATCAGTGTGAAAACCTCCAAAATGACTCTTAGTATGATAATAGTAGGGCAATTTTAGTAATGATATTGGTTGGAATGAAATGAGGATGGAAATGAAGGGATAAGTAGATGCGTGTAGGATCCTTATATGATTTGACCGGTTTGTAGAGGAAGGGGTGACCCCCGGTTGTCAAACCATGGGGTTCAGTTCACCAACCGGTGGTTCGGTTCAAGGATGGATGTTGATATTGAGTTACGAGTTATTTCGAGTAGTACGCTAGTCGATGTTGAATAATGCATAGATATGGATATTGTATAATATCCATTGATATTGAGTTACGAGTTATTTTCGAGTAGTATGCTAGTCGATGTTGAATAATGCATAGATATGGATATTGTATAATATCCTTTGATATTGAGTTACGAGTTATTTCGAGTAGTTCGCTAGAGGATGTTGAATAATGCATAGATATGGATATTGTATAATATCTAGTATGCTTGGTTAAAGATCTTTATCCAGAAAAGAGTCGCTACTATTCACCCTTTGTCTGGTAGTGCCATACCTAAGATCCAACGGTCGAGTTTAATCTTGCCTTTCTATATATTGTTGAAGTCAGTAGTGTTTAATATGTGATTACCTACCTCCCGAATAACATGGTATTAGAGTGGGGCGTTGTAAGTTCCGCTCTCTCAACATTGTCTTTCCATTATATTGTTCATGTGTTGAGTCTCTTTGTTGGCCCTGTTGTGTCATCTATGTACCTTTGCGTGTCCTATGTTTATCCAGACTCTTTGTTATAGACTCATATTTGAGGGGGCATTTTGAATTTAGTCGTGTTTAACACAAAGTTTGGGCCTTATACAAAGAGTCTAGACCGGCCTAACGGGAACAAGCAAATAAGGGGCATACGAAGCCAATAAGGTGGCCTTACACTTCTCAACATGGATCGGGGTGAAAGTGGAAGCAAATAGGTTCGAACTTATGATCTCCTATCCTGATAGCATGTTGAACTACAAATTAAATATTTCAACACGCCCCCTTGAGCGAGTCGAGCTTATAACACAGAGTAAGCCAACATACGAAATAGAAAGACGTATAAAGGACACGACAAGGCTAGTAAAAAGGTCCTACACTTGATAATATAAAGCCCCTTTGAGTGAGTCGAGCTTATAACACAGCGTCAGAGTCTGATCCAACATAAGGCATAGAAAGACGTATAAAGGACACGACAAGCCTAGTAAAAAGGTCCTACACTTGACAATATAAAGCCCCCTTGAGTGAGTCGAGCTTATAACACAGAGTTTGAGCCAACATAAGGCATAGAAAGACGTATAAAGGACACGATAAGGCTGGTAAAGGTGATGTGATCTATCCCGAGGACTTGGGCCTGAAAATTTAGTTACTGGACAGTCTGGACTTGTTTGATTTTATTTTATATTGTTTTTACTAGTCTATTTAATAAAGGTCTTTTGGGTCTAGTTGGTAGTAAGGCCCATAAAAATGTGCCTATATGTTAGTATATTGGGTTAAGTGTTTATTTTTTGCAAATAAAAGCCATTTGGACTTATTAGAGTCAAGTTAGGCCCATTAGAAAATAATGTGGCGAAAATTACTAAGTAATTTATTCAACATTGCTTAGGAGTTTCTTAGTCTTTTATTTTTTAGCCTATATAAAGGCCTTCTACTTGTAATTTTATGAACAACCATATCATATCATTGAAATTTAGTCAAATATTTTCTGTTAAGTCGACTTGACTTAGTAAAATCACTTGTGAGTGAGTTTTCTTTTCGTCGTAGAGAAGATACCCTTAAGAACGAATCAACGTCGTGAACGAGCGCTGTGTGTTCTTAGCCTACGTACTAGATTGGAGTCTCTAGGATTAGGTTTTCATAGCTCTCCATTGACCCATTAGTACCTTCCCGGCACAGTATCGCATCAGTTGGTAGCAGAGCACAGCAACTAAGGTATCAAATATCCCATTTATTTTCTTTCTTTCTTTATTTTTGCATTATATTCAAAAAAAATATTATTTTGTTTTTTTTCTTAATTATTTCGTCCCCAGCCTAACAAATTCTCATATATCTTCATTTCTTCAAAACTTAATCCCAAGAACCTTAATTTTATTTCCAGCTCCGTTTTTGTATCAGTTCGTTTAATGCACAAACAACCTCCAAACGATCTGAAATTTTAGCTGCAACTAAATCAAACTGTTAGCTAAGTTTTCTCTCTTGACCTTATCTCGTAATTCGAAGGCGATCCTACTCAAAACTGCTCATCAACATAGAATAGTCTGTTCTGGAATTCTGCAGCCGTAAATTGTCGTTCGAATTAGATTTAAGTCGGTTAGACGATTGCGAATCTCCTAAAAATTGGCGACCTTATAGGAAATTCTTCGTTATACAACTTTTATCTTTTGAGTTTTTACAAATTCGCTTTAGTTTTATCGCAATCGGCACCTTCAGTCACTGCTATCAATGTGGAAAAATTTGACAGAATGTACCAATTTCCGAAAAACGATTGTTTGATCGACTTTTATAACCCCCAAAGGTCTGAAATTTTGATATCCTCTATCAAAGTATCTTCTCTACAACCTTTGTTTTTTTTGAGTTTTTCCAGATTCGAAATAGTTTGGTCACTATCTGTCCAAAAAGTCACTACTTAAATTCTGGAAATTCTGACAACATAATGTCTAGGGTTTGCTCATTATTCTGCTTTGTTTGACAAGAGTATTTTCTACGATTTAGTATAAGGGTGACTGTAAACATGAGTGACTTGTGAGGATATGCTTAATTTTGATTATTATGAGAGACGGGTTCGTAAGGAGGAGCAGAGGTGTCAAAATGACTTAGCAGATTGAAATGAGAAATTGTTAGCAGAGATACATAGGATCCTTGAGGATGGTTGTTGTAAAGTCGTTGCGCAGGTGAAACAAGACATTAAGGTTTGGATGCAAGTTAGAAGGAAAGAGTTGCATGATAGATGGGAAAAAGAAGTTGAACTACTACAGGCGGAGGAGTCCAAACGGTGGGCTGAAATTCAAAAAGAAAATGGATGGATTAAAGAGGAAAACAACGAGGTTGTTAACTTTCGAGAGGAGAAGATGAAAAAGGAGGAAAGTGAGAGTGTGGTGGAGGTGGATGAACCTGAATTTGTGGATTGTGCCCAGGAAGGTTGTGCCCAGGAAGGTACTAAGGGATCAATGGAGAGCTATGGAAAACCTAGTCCTAGAGAATCTAATCTAGTACGTATGATAAGAACACACAACGCTCGCTCACGACGTTGATTCGTTCTTAGGGCCGTCTTCTCTACGACGAAGAGAAAACTCACTCGCAAGTGATTTTACTAAGTCAAGTCGACTTAATAGAAAATATTTGACTAAATTTCAATGATATGATATGGTTGTTTATAAAATTACAAGTAGAATGCCTTTATATAGACTACAAAATAAAAGACTAACAAACTCCTAAGCAATGTGGGATAAAGTACTTAATAATTTTTGCCACATTATTTTTTAGTGGGCCTAACTTGACACTAATAAGCCCAAATGACTTTTATTTGCACAAAATAAACATTTAACCCAATATACTAACATATAGACACATTTTTTCACATGCCTTACTACCACTAGGCCCAAAAGATCTTTATTAAATAGACTAGTAAAAACAAAATCAAACAAGTCCAGTAACCAATTTTTCAGGCCCAATAACACAAATAATGGTCTTTATATTCGCATTATGAAAGTCCTCGGGACGGATCACATCAAAAGGGGTCCTACACTTGACGATATAAATGGGTTGAAAGTGGCGATAAATCGGTTGATCAGATAACCTCAGATAATCTCATGCTCCGATACCATGAGAAATTACCATCTCTCTTAACAGTTTAAACCGTTGACGAGACATGAGTAATCTACATACTCATAAACTTCTACAAATATTTAAATACTTCCATAAAAGTGATCTTTTTATTAGGAGATTTAAAAATGATCTAGAGTTATTTGATTTATATGTTTGTAATTTTGTTTCTTTGATTACTACCTCTGTTCTAAAATAGAAGTCATTCTACTTTTTTTAGATTTTTTTTGAAGGGTATATTTTTAGATTTGTCCTATAATATAAGTCATTCTACATTATCAATGCAAACATTTATTACATCTTACTCTTAATTTATTACTACCTCCGTTCCAAAATATAAGTCATCATACCCTTTTAGTTTTGTTACACAATATGAGTCATTATACATTATCAATGCAACATTTATTACTCTTTTATCTATCTTATCCCTAATTTATTATCGATCCAATCACTTTTCAGAACTTAACAACTATTGCATTAATGATAGTCAATGGGCATTTTAGACATTAACAATCAAATTTATGACATTCAACCACTTTCTTAATATGTGTGAAAACACCTAGGATGATTTATAGTGTATTTTGGAACGAAGGTAGTATCAATCTAACAACTTTTCATTACTTGACAACTACTGCATTAATGATAGTCAATTGACATTTTAGACATTTAATTTTTAAATTTATGATATTCAACCACTTTTTTAATCTGTGTGAAAAATTTAAAACGACTTATATTTTGTAAAAGAGGTAATAAGTATTTTAGATGTTTAGAATGGGATAAGATTTCTTCAAAAAAAGAAAAAGAAAAAAAGAATGGGATGAGATTGTATGGTTATTTTCTTGATTCTAGGGATTTGATTAGATTTCCCTCATTTGATTTTCGGTTTTGATGATAAAAGGAAAAAAAGTTTTGGCCCACCGGGTATAGTTAGACCTGGCCAAATGGAGCAACCAGACCGGACTGGAACCGGCGGTTTTAAACAGTGCCGGTTTGACGAACTGACGGTTTGAAAAACTGGCGGTTGGAGGCTTAAAACCACCGGTTGCCGGTTTGTGCCGGTTCACGGTTCACCCGGTTTGCTCCCGGTTCAGATAACGGTTTAGGTCACAGTTTAAAATTTCATAAATTGTTTTTTTCCATTTTCATATAATACTTATTATTTTCACTACAATAACAAATTATTATTCTTTTCACTATAATTACTAAAGCGAATGTAATATATATTTTTGTATATATAGTTTTCTATTCGGTTTTAAATATAATATTAATATTGTGTTATTTTATTATTTATATGTAAATAATGTTAATGTAAATTGTGTTATTTTTTCAATGCTTGTACTGGTAATTCGGCTGCCTACGTGTTTTTTATATGTAATCGTGTCTGAAGCACAACACATATAAAAAAATCAAAACGAAAGTAGTTCTTATTGTTTATTTTTTAGTCTTTTATAGTTTGTTGTAAAGACTTTTATAGTTATTTTTATTATTGTTTTTTTTAAAGTCTTTTATTGTTTTTTTAATAAGTTTTTTGAATCGGTTTTAAGTATACATTGATTAAATAAGAACAACTTAAAAATCGGTATCGTAAAGTAAATTTGATTGTTGTTTTTAACAACTAAACAAACTTGATAATCAAAGAAATGAGTAGAAGATGTAAGAATTGAGTAGAAGAAGTAAGAATTGAGATGTAGAGATTATAGGAATTTTTTTGTGGTGTTTGGGAGAAAAATATATATAAGAAAAAAAAAGAGCCGTTGCAAATTATAGCCATTGGGTCGGTTCCGGCCGGTCCGGTTCCAACCGGCGGTTCCACAAACCGGCGGTTGACCAATTTGAGTGAAGTTTTTACCGTAGTTGGTATATTAAAATGATTTGAAAGTTTTTTTTTCCGTCATATTTTAAGTTGTTTTACGGTATCCACCGCAAACGCGAATAATTCAACCACTCATTTTTGTGCGTGTATTTTATATCCCTGCAGAAAAGGCAAAAGATGCATCCAACGATGTACGATGAACCTGAAAATTTTAGACACAGTCAAAGAATTCATTCTGCAAAAGACCCTCCGAAAAAACCGCATTCTCAAACCGTTTCGAAATCCTCTTCCCCAAAGAGAGACAACGATGAAAATCCCGAATTCCCGGATTATTTATCGAACAAACACCATCAAATACGCGTAAATGTAGGCCAAAAACATCAAGCAGACATTCAAGAATGGACCGAGAAGAAGAAATCCGCGTACAAAGTTGATTCGAAATGGTTCGGGACTCCAATCTGGCCACAACGCAACAAGAACCTAATCGAACGAGAACCGTTAGGAAAAGGAAGATCTGATTCGTGTGGATGTCAATTCCCGGGGTCCATTGAATGTGTTCGGTTTCACATCTCCTAGAAGAGTAAAAGATTGAAACTTGAGTTAGGAATCGCGTTTTATCTATGGAGATTTAACCGTATGGGTGAAGGAACGTCGGTAACTTGGACTAAGGAAGAAGAAAACAAGTTTCTCGAGACGTGGAAGTTAAACCCGGTGATGTCATTAGGCGGTTTTTTAGATGAAAGTGTGAAAGCTTTGCCTAATAAAACAAGGGCATTATTGGTAAATTACTACTTTAATGTCTACCTTTTACGCCGTAGGGGCGAACAAAATCGGATTAGTCCTAATAACATCACGAGTGATGATGAAGATGAAGATGAAGATAAAAATACTATGTCAGAGCGTGTTAAGCCAACAACAGTTGGTTCCACGAACAAAACACGATTGAAGAAAACCAGATAGCGCATGAAGGCACGGATCATGTTATGCCAACAACGCTTGATTCTAGGAAGAGAACACGATTGAAGAAATCTAGATAGCATGTGAAAACATGGATCGAGTAATGTAAATTCGGGTGGTGGTTTAAAATTTTTTTTTTTTTGGAACTGATTTTAGGGGTTAAATTTGATTTTGATCTCAACAAGAAGATGATATTGGGCATCATCTTTGATGGTTAAATTTTGGTTTTCTAATTTTGAATGGTGGATTTATTTTTATATATGGAGAAGTTGAGTTCAATGTTCAAGTCGTTTGACAATTTTGCCCTTGAAAATAGTACTTGCTAAATGATGTTATTATTGGCATGTGAATCTACTGTGATATCGCACTTCGAGCTAGATTCGGCTTTACAGAGGTTGGAAATGGACATTTGACTTTTCCAGAAGTCGAATATCGGCGTGTTGTCGTGAGAGTAGATTCGATGTGGTGTAAAAACAATTGTCCCACAATTTGAGTAGGAACATTATTGCTCATTGATGCTTCTATGCAACGTCACTACTATCAACGTTCCTTTTGTACAAAGAACGTCACTACCATCGATGTTACTCACCATTGTCCACATTCTGTTTAAAAAAACATCACAATCCCTAACGTTTTGTAGAAAAAGTAACGTCGGTCATCACTTGCAGGTAATTTCAGAATGGGTGCGGAGGCAAGCCGTTTCCTAAGCCTTGGAATGATTGCTCACGCTTCTATTACCAAACAAACTTCACCCTTTTTTTTGTAAGTTGTGTAGCGAATAATGATAAATCCTTTACAAACCTTCAGTAGTAACCTACCAACCCAAGGAACCTTCTAATCTCGGTAACTGAAGATGGTCAATTTTGTCTTTTTCTCTGGTAACGAGTTGTCCTTCCAGAAAAAATGTCTTTTTCCCGAATAACGAGTTCACATCGCCGGAAATTTGTGTTTTCCCTTTATAACGAGTAGAAATTTGTGTTTTTTCTTTGGTAACGAGTTCGAATTCATGTTTTCTTCTTATTAACGAGTACAAATTTGTGTTTTTCTCTGGTAACGAGTTGTCCTTCCTGAAAAAATGTCTTTTTCCCTAATAACGAGTTGACATCGCCGGAAATTTGTGTTTTCCATTTATAACAAGTAGAAATTTGTGTTTTTTCTTTAGTAACGAGTTCGAATTCATGTTTTCTTCTTATTAACGAGTTCAAATTTGTGTTTTTCTCTGGTAACGAGTTGTGCATCCAGAAAAAATTTCTTTTTCCCGAATAACGAGTTGACATCGCCGGAAATTTGTGTTTTCCCTTTATAACGAGTAGAATTTTGTGTTTTTTCTTTGGTAAGGAGTTCGGATTCATGTTTTCTTCTTATTAACGTGTTCAATTTTGTGTTTCTCTCTGGTAACGAGTTGTCCTTCCAGAAAAAAATGTCTTTTTCCCTCTTAACGAGATGACATCGCCGAAAATTTGTGTTTTCCCTTTATAACGGGTAGAAATTTGTGTTTTTTCTTTGGTAACGAGTTCGAATTCAGGTTTTCTTCTTATTAACGAGTTCAATTTTGTGTTTTTCCCTGGTAACGAGTTGTCCTTCCAGAAAAATGTCTTTTTCCCTAATAACGAGTTGACATCGCCGGAAATTTGTGTTTTACCTTTATAAAGAGTAGAAATTTGTGTTTTTTCTTTGGTAACGAGTTCGAATTTATGTTTTCTTCTTATTAACGAGTTCAAATTTGTGTTTTTCTCTGGTAACGAGTTGTTCTTCTAGAAAAAAATCTCTTTTTCCCTAATAACGAGTTGGCATCGCCGGAAATTTGTGTTTTCCCTTTATAACGAGTAGGAATTTTTGTTTTTTCTATGGTAATGAGTTCGAATTCATGTTTTCTTCTTATTAACGAGTTCAAATTTGTGTTTTTCTCTGGTAACGAGTTGTCCTTCAAGAAAAAATGTCTTTTTCCGAATAACGAGTTGACATCGCCAGAAATTTGTGTTTTCCCTTTAAAACGAGTAGAAATTTGTGTTTTTTCTCGGGTAACGAGTTCGAATTAATGTTTTCTTCTTATTAACGAGTTCAAATTTGTTTTTTCCTCTGGTAACGAGTTGTCCATCCAGAAAAAGGTCTTTTTCCCGAATAACGAGTTGACACCGCCGGAAATTTGTGTTTTCCCTTTATAACGAGTAGAAATTTGTGTTTTTTCTTTGGTAACGAGTTCGAATTCATGTTTTCTTCTTATTAACGTGTTCAATTTTGGTTTTTTTCTCTGGTAACGAGTTGTCCTTCCAGAAAAAATGTATTTTTCCCGAATAACGAGTTGACATCGCTCGAAATTTGTGTTTTCCCTTTATAACGAGTAGAATTTTGTGTTTTTTCTTTGGAAACGAGTTCGAATTCATGTTTTTCTTCTTCTTAACGAGTTCAATTTTGTGTTTTTCTCTGGTAACGAGTTGTCCTTCCGGAAAAATGTCTTTTTCCCTAATAACGAGTTGAAATCGCCGGAAATTTGTTTTTTCCCTTTATAACGAGTAGAAATTTGTGTTTTTTCTTTGGTAACGAGTTCGAATTCATGTTTTCTTCTTATTAACGAGTTCAATTTTGTGTTTTTCTCTGGTAACGAGTTGTCCTTCCAGAAAAATGTCTTTTTCCCTCTTAACGAGTTGACATCGCCGGAAATTTGTGTTTTCCCTTTATAACAAGTAGAAATTTGTGTTTTTTCTTTGGTAACGAGTTTGAATTCATGTTTTCTTCTTATTAACGAGTTCAAATATGTGTTTTTCTCTGGTAACGTGTTGTCCTTCCAGAAAAAATGTCTTTTTCACTAATAACGAGTTGACATCGCCGGAAATTTGTGTTTTCCCTTTATAACGAGTAGAAATTTGTGTTTTTTCTTTGGTAACGAGTTCGCATTCATGTTTTCTTCTTATTAACGAGTTCAAATTTGTGTTTTTCTCTGGTAACGAGTTGTCCTTCCAGAAAAAATCTCTTTTTCCCAAATAACGAGTTGGCATCGCCGGAAATTTGTGTTTTCCCTTTATAACAAGTAGGAATTTTTGTTTTTTCTATGGTAACGAGTTCAAATTCATGTTTTCTTCTTATTAACGAGTTTAAATTTGTGTTTTTCTCTGGTAACGAGTTGTCCTTCCAGAAAAAATGTCTTTTTCCCTAATAACGAGTTGACATCGCCGGAAATTTGTGTTTTCCCTTTATAACAAGTAGAAATTTGTGTTTTTTCTTTGGTAACGAGTTCGAATTCATGTTTTCTTCTTATTAACGAGTTCAAATTTGTTTTTTTCTCTGGTAACGAGTTGTCCTTCCAGAAAAAATGTCTTTTTCCTGAATAACGAGTTGACACCGCCGGAAATTTGTGTTTTCCCTTTATAACGAGTAGAAATTTGTGTTTTTTCTTTGGTAACGAGTTCGAATTCATGTTTTCTTCTTATTAACGAGTTCAATTTTGTCATTTTCTCTGGTAACGAGTTGTCTTTCCAGAAAAAATGTCTTTTTCCCGAATAACGAGTTCACATCGCCGGAAATTTGTGTTTTCCCTTTATAACGAGTAGAAATTTGTGTTTTTTCTTTGGTAACGAGTTCGAATTCATGTTTTCTTCTTATTAACGAGTACAAATTTGTGTTTTTCTCTGGTAACGAGTTGTCCTTCCTGAAAAAATGTCTTTTTCCCTAATAACGAGTTGACATCACCGGAAATTTGTGTTTTCCATTTATAACCAGTAGAAATTTGTGTTTTTTCTTTGGTAACGAGTTCGAATTCATGTTTTCTTCTTATTAACGAGTTCAAATTTGTGTTTTTCTCTGGTAACGAGTTGTGCTTCCAGAAAAAATGTCTTTTTCCCGAATAACGAGTTGACATCGCCGGAAATTTGTGTTTTCCCTTTATAACGAGTAGAATTTTGTGTTTTATCTTTGGTAACGAGTTCGGATTCATGATTTATTCTTATTAACGAGTTCAATTTTGTGTTTCTCTCTGGTAACGAGTTGTCCTTCCAGAAAAAATGTCTTTTTCCCTCTTAACGAGTTGACATCGCCGAAAATTTGTGTTTTCCCTTAATAACGGGTAGAAATTTGTGTTTTTTCTTTGGTAACGAGTTTGAATTCATGTTTTCTTCTTATTAACGAGTTCAAATTTGTGTTTTTCCCTGGTAACGAGTTGTCCTTCCAGAAAAAATGTCTTTTTCCCTAATAACGAGTTGACATCGCCGGAAATTTGTGTTTTACCTTTATAACGAGTAGAAATTTGTGTTTTTTCTTCGGTAACGAGTTCGAATTCATGTTTTCTTCTTATTAACGAGTTCAAATTTGTGTTTTTCTCTGGTAACTATTTGTCTTTGCAGAAAAAATGTTTTTTCCCTGATAACGAGTCGACATCGCCGGAAATTTGTGTTTTCCCTTTATAACGAGTAGAAATTTGTGTTTTTTCTTTGGTAACGAGTTCGAATTCATGTTTTCTTCTTATTAACGAGTTCAATTTTGTGTTTTTCTCTGGTAACGAGTTGTCCTGCCAGAAAAAATTTCTTTTTCCCTCTTAACGATTTGACATCGCCGGAAATTTGTGTTTTCCCTTTATAACGAGTAGAAATTTGTGTTTTTTCTTTGGTAACGAGTTCGAATTCATGTTTTCTTCTTATTAACGAGTTCAAATATGTGTTATTCTCTGGTAACGTGTTCTCCTTCCAGAAAAATGTCTTTTTCCCTAATAACGAGTTGACATCGCCGGAAATTTGTGTTTTCCCTTTATAACGAGTAGAAATTTGTGTTTTTTCTCGGGTAACGAGTTCGAATTCATGTTTTCTTCTTATTAACGAGTTCAAATATGTGTTTTTTCTGGTAACGAGTTGTCCTTCCAGAAAAAATGTATTTTTCCCTAATAACGAGTTGACATCGCCGGAAATTTGTGTTTTCCCTTTATAACAAGTAGAAATTTGTGTTTTTTCTTTGGTAACGAGTTCGAATTCATGTTTTCTTCTTATTAACGAGTTCAATTTTGTGTTTTTCTCTGGTAACAAGTTTTCCTTCCAGAAAAAATGTCTTTTTCCCGAATAACGAGTTGACATCGCCTGAAATTTGTGTTTTCCCTTTATAACTAGTAGAAATTAGTGTTTTTTCTCTGGAACGAGTTCGAATTCATGTTTTCTTCTTATTAACGAGTTCAAATATGTGTTTTTCTTTGGTAACGAGTTGTGCTTCCAGAAAAAATGTCTTTTTCCCGAATAACGAGTTGACATCGCCAGAAATTTGTGTTTTCCCTTCATAACGAGTAGAAATTTGTGTTTTTTCTTTGGTAACGAGTTCAAATTCAAGTTTTCTTCTTATTAACGAGTTCAATTTTGTGTTTTTCTCTGGTAATGAGTTGTCCTTCCAGAAAAAATGTCTTTTTCCCGAATAACGAGTTGATATCGCTGGAAATTTGTGTTTTCCCTTTATAACGAGTAGAAATTTGTGTTTTTTCTTTGGTAACGAGTTCGAATTCATGTTTTCTTCTTATTAACGAGTTCAATGTGTTTTTCTCAGGTAACGAGTTGTCCTTCCAGAAAAAATGTCTTTTTCCCGAATAACGAGTTGACATCGCAGGAAATTTGTGTTTTCCTTATATAACGAGTTGAATTTTGTGTTTTTTCTTTGGTAACGAGTTCGAATTCATGTTTTCTTCTTATTAACGAGTTCAAATTTGTGTTTTTCTCTGGTAACGAGTTGTCCTTCCAGAAAAAATTTCTTTTTCCCTCTTAACGAGTTGACATCGCCGGAAATTTGTGTTTTCCCATTATAACGAGTAGAAATTTGTGTTTTTTTCTTTGGTAACGAGTTCGAATTCTTGTTTTCTTCTTATTAACGAGTTCAATTTTGTGTTTTTCTCTGGTAACGAGTTGTCCTTCCAGAAAAAATTTCTTTTTCCCTCTTAACGAGTTGACATCACCGGAAATTTGTGTTTTCCCTTTATAACGAGTAGAAATTTGTGTTTTTTCTTTGGTAACGAGTTCGAATTCATGTTTTCTTCTTATTAACGAGTTCAAATTTGTGTTTTTCTCTCGGTAACGAGTTGTCCTTCCGTAAAAATGTCTTTTTCCCTAATAACGAGTTGACATCGCCGGAAATTTGTGTTTTCCTCTTTATAACGAGTAGAAATTTGTGTTTTTTCTTTGGTAACGAGTTCGAATTCATGTTTTCTTCTTATTAACGAGTTCAAATTTGTGTTTTTCTCTCGGTAACGAGTTGTCCTTCCGGAAAAATGTCTTTTTCCCTAATAACGAGTTGACATCGCCGGAAATTTGTGTTTTCCCTTTATAACGAGTAGAAATTTGTGTTTTTTCTTTGGTAACGAGTTCGAATTCATGTTTTCTTCTTATTAACGAGTTCAAATTTGTGTTTTTCTCTCGGTAACGAGTTGTCCTTCCGTAAAAAATGTCTTTTCCCGAATAACGAGTTGACATCGCCGGAAATTTGTGTTTTCCCTTTATAACGAATAGAAATTTGTGTTTTTTCTTTGGTAACGAGTTCGAATTCATGTTTTCTTCTTATTAACGAGTTCAAATTTGTGTTTTTCTCTCGGTAACGAGTTGTCCTTCCGTAAAAAATGTCTTTTTCCCGAATAACGAGTTGACATCGCCGGAAATTTGTGTTTTCCCTTTATAACTAGTAGAAATTTGTGTTTTTTCTTTGGTAACGAGTTCGAATTCATGTTTTCTTCTTATTAACGAGTTCAAATTTGTGTTTTTCTCTCGGTAACGAGTTGTCCTTCCGTAAAAAATGTCTTTTTCCCGAATAACGAGTTGACATCGCCGGAAATTTGTGTTTTCCCTTTATAACGAGTAGAAATTTGTGTTTTTTCTTTGGTAACGAGTTCAAATTCATGTTTTCTTCTTATTAACGAGTTCAATTTTGTGTTTTTCTCTCGGTAATGAGTTGTCCTTCCGTAAAAAATGTCTTTTTCCCGAATAACGAGTTGATATCGCCGGAAATTTGTGTTTTCCCTTTATAACGAGTAGAAATTTGTGTTTTTTCTTTGGTAACGAGTTCGAATTCATGTTTTCTTCTTATTAACGAGTTCAATTTGTGTTTTTCTCTCGGTAACGAGTTGTCCTTCCAGAAAAAATGTCTTTTTCCCGAATAACGAGTTGACATCGCAGGAAATTTGTGTTTTCCTTATATAACGAGTTGAATTTTGTGTTTTTTCTTTGGTAACGAGTTCGAATTCATGTTTTCTTCTTATTAACGAGTTCAAATTTGTGTTTTTCTCTGGTAACGAGTTGTCCTTCCAGAAAAAATTTCTTTTTCCCTCTTAACGAGTTGACATCGCCGGAAATTTGTGTTTTCCCATTATAACGAGTAGAAATTTGTGTTTTTTTCTTTGGTAACGAGTTCGAATTCTTGTTTTCTTCTTATTAACGAGTTCAATTTTGTGTTTTTCTCTGGTAACGAGTTGTCCTTCCAGAAAAAATTTCTTTTTCCCTCTTAACGAGTTGACATCACCGGAAATTTGTGTTTTCCCTTTATAACGAGTAGAAATTTGTGTTTTTTCTTTGGTAATGAGTTCGAATTCATGTTTTCTTCTTATTAACGAGTTCAAATATGTGTTATTCTCTGGTAACAAGTTGTCCTTCCAGAAAAATGTCTTTTTCCCTAATAACGAGTTGACATCGCCGGAAATTTGTGTTTTCCTCTTATAACGAGTAGAAATTTGTGTTTTTTCTCGGGTAACGAGTTCGAATTCATGTTTTCTTCTTATTAACGAGTTCAAATATGTGTTTTTTCTGGTAACGAGTTGTCCTTCCAGAAAAAATGTCTTTTTCCCTAATAACGAGTTGACATCGCCGGAAATTTGTGTTTTCCCTTTATAACAAGTAGAAATTTGTGTTTTTTCTTTGGTAACGAGTTCGAATTCATGTTTTCTTCTTATTAACGAGTTCAAATTTGTTTTTTCTCGGTAACGAGTTGTCCTTCTAGAAAAAATGTCATTTTCCCGAATAACGTGTTGACATCGCCGGAAATTTGTTTTTTCCCTTTATAACGAATAGAAATTTGTGTTTTTTCTTTGGTAACGAGTTCGAATTCATGTTTTCTTCTTATTAACGAGTTCAATTTTGTGTTTTTCTCTGGTAACGAGTTTTCCTTCCAGAAAAAATGTCTTTTTCCCGAATAACGAGTTGACATCGCCGGAATTTTGTGTTTTCCCTTTATAACTAGTAGAAATTAGTGTTTTTTCTCTGGAACGAGTTCGAATTCATGTTTTCTTCTTATTAACGAGTTCAAATATGTGTTTTTCTCTGCTAACGAGTTGTCCTTCCAGAAAAAATGTCTTTTTCCCGAATAACGAGTTGACATCGCCGGAAATTTGTGTTTTCCCTTTATAACGAGTAGAAATTTGTGTTTTTTCTTTGGTAACGAGTTCGAATTCATGTTTTCTTCTTATTAACGAGTTCAATTTTGTGTTTTTCTCTCGGTAACGAGTTGTCCTTCGTAAAAATGTCTTTTTCTCGAATAACGAGTTGACATCGCCGGAAATTTGTGTTTTCACTTTATAACGAGTAGAAATTTGTGTTTTTTCTTTGGTAACGAGTTCGAATTCATATTTTCTTCTTATTAACGAGTTCAATTTTGTGTTTTTCTCTCGGTAACGAGTTGTCCTTCCGTAAAAAATGTCTTTTCCCGAATAACGAGTTGACATCGCCGGAAATTTGTGTTTTCCCTTCATAACGAGTAGAAATTTGTGTTTTTTCTTTGGTAACGAGTTCGAATTCATGTTTTCTTCTTATTAACGAGTTCAATTTTGTGTTTTTCTCTCGGTAACGAGTTGTCCTTCCGTAAAAAAATGTCTTTTTCCCTCTTAACGAGTTGACATCGCCGGAAATTTGTGTTTTCCCTTTATAACGAGTAGAAATTTGTGTTTTTTCTTTGGTAACGAGTTTGAATTCATGTTTTCTTCTTATTAACGAGTTCAAATTTGTGTTTTTCTCTGGTAACGAGTTGTCCTTCCAGAAAAATGTCTTTTTCCCTAATAACGAGTTGACATCGCCGGAAATTTGTGTTTTCCTCTTATAACGAGTAGAAATTTGTGTTTTTTCTCGGGTAACGAGTTCGAATTCATGTTTTCTTCTTATTAACGAGTTTAAATATGTGTTTTTTCTGGTAACGAGTTGTCCTTCCAGAAAAAATGTCTTTTTCCCTAATAACGAGTTGACATCGCCGGAAATTTGTGTTTTCCGTTTATAACAAGTAGAAATTTGTGTTTTTTCTTTGGTAACGAGTTCGAATTCATGTTTTCTTCTTATTAACGAGTTCAAATTTGTTTTTTACTCTGGTAACGAGTTGTCCTTCTAGAAAAAATGTCATTTTCCCGAATAACGTGTTGACATCGCCGGAAATTTATTTTTTCCCTTTATAACGAATAGAAATTTGTGTTTTTTCTTTGGTAACGAGTTCGAATTCATGTTTTCTTCTTATTAACGAGTTCAATTTTGTGTTTTTCTCTGGTAACGAGTTTTCCTTCCAGAAAAAATGTCTTTTTCCCTCCAGAAAAAATGTCTTTTTCCCGAATAACGAGTTGACATCGCCGGAAATTTGTGTTTTCCCTTTATAACTAGTAGAAATTAGTGTTTTTTCTCTGGAACGAGTTCGAATTCATGTTTTCTTCTTATTAACGAGTTCAAATATGTGTTTTTCTCTCGCTAACGAGTTGTCCTTCCGAAAAAATGTCTTTTTCCCGAATAACGAGTTGACATCGCCGAAATTTGTGTTTTCCCTTTATAACGAGTAGAAATTTGTGTTTTTTCTTTGGTAACGAGTTCGAATTCATGTTTTCTTCTTATTAACGAGTTCAATTTTGTGTTTTTCTCTGGTAACGAGTTGTCCTTCTAGAAAAAATGTCTTTTTCCCGAATAACGAGTTGACATCGCCGGAAATTTGTGTTTTCCCTTTATAACGAGTAGAAATTTGTGTTTTTTCTTTGGTAACGAGTTCGAATTCATGTTTTCTTCTTATTAACGAGTTCAATTTTGTGTTTTTCTCTGGTAACGAGTTGTCCTTCCAGAAAAAATGTCTTTTTCTCGAATAACGAGTTGACATCGCCGGAAATTTGTGTTTTCACTTTATAACGAGTAGAAATTTGTGTTTTTTCTTTGGTAACGAGTTCGAATTCATATTTTCTTCTTATTAACGAGTTCAATTTTGTGTTTTTCTCTCGGTAACGAGTTGTCCTTCCGTAAAAAATGTCTTTTTCCCTCTTAACGAGTTGACATCGCCGGAAATTTGTGTTTTCCCTTTATAACGAGTAGAAATTTGTGTTTTTTCTTTGGTAACGAGTTTGAATTCATGTTTTCATCTTATTAACGAGTTCAAATTTGTGTTTTTCTCTGGTAACGTGTTGTCCTTCCAGAAAAAATGTCTTTTTCACTAATAACGAGTTGACATCGCCGGAAATTTGTATTTTCCCATTATAACGAGTAGAAATTTGTGTTTTTTCTTTGGTAACGAGTTCGAATTCATGTTTTCTTCTTATTAACGAGTTCAAATTTGTGTTTTTCTCTGGTAAGGAGTTGTCCTTCCAGAAAAAATGTCTTTTTCCCTAATAACGAGTTGGCATCGCCAGAAATTTGTGTTTTCCCTTTATAACGAGTAGGAATTTTTGTTATTTCTATGGTAACGAGTTCGAATTCATGTTTTCTTCTTATTAAAGACTTCAAATTTGTGTTTTTCTCTGGTAACGAGTTGTCCTTCAAGAAAAAATGTCTTTTTCCCGAATAACGAGTTGACATCGCCGGAAATTTGTGTTTTCCCTTTATAACGAGTAGAAATTGGTGTTTTTTCTCTGGTAACGAGTTCGAATTCATGTTTTCTTCTTATTAACGAGTTCAAATATGTGTTATTCTCTGGTTACGAGTTGTCCTTCCAGATAAAATGTCTTTTTCCTTAATAACAAGTTGACATCGCCGGAAATTTGTGTTTTCCCTTTATAACGAGTAGAAATTTGTGTTTTTTCTCGGGTAACGAGTTCGAATTCATGTTTTCTTCTTATTAACGAGTTCAAATATGTGTTTTTTCTGGTAACGAGTTGTCCTTCCAGAAAAAATGTCTTTTTCCCTAATAACGAGTTGACATCGCCGGAAATTTGTGTTTTCCCTTTATAACAAGTAGAAATTTGTGTTTTTTCTTTGGTAACGAGTTCGAATTCATGTTTTCTTCTTATTAACGAGTTCAAATTTGTTTTTTACTCTGGTAACGAGTTGTCCTTCTAGAAAAAATGTCATTTTCCCGAATAACGAGTTGACATCGCCGGAAATTTGTTTTTTCCCTTTATAACGAATAGAAATTTGTGTTTTTTCTTTGGTAACGAGTTCGAATTCATGTTTTCTTCTTATTAACGAGTTCAATTTTGTGTTTTTCTCTGGTAACGAGTTTTCCTTCCAGAAAAAATGTCTTTTTCCCGAATAACGAGTTGACATCGCCGGAAATTTGTGTTTTCCCTTTATAACTAGTAGAAATTAGTGTTTTTTCTCTGGAACGAGTTCGAATTCATGTTTTCTTCTTATTAACGAGTTCAAATATGTGTTTTTCTCTGCTAACGAGTTGTCCTTCCAGAAAAAATGTCTTTTTCCCGAATAACGAGTTGACATCGCCGGAAATTTGTGTTTTCCCTTCATAACGAGTAGAAATTTGTGTTTTTTCTTTGGTAACGAGTTCGAATTCATGTTTTCTTCTTATTAACGAGTTCAATTTTGTGTTTTTCTCTGGTAACGAGTTGTCCTTCCAGGAAAAATGTCTTTTTCTCGAATAACGAGTTGACATCGCCGGAAATTTGTGTTTTCCCTTTATAACGAGTAGAAATTTGTGTTTTTTCTTTGGTAACGAGTTCGAATTCATGTTTTCTTCTTATTAACGAGTTCAATTTTGTGTTTTTCTCTCGGTAACGAGTTGTCCTTCCGTAAAAAAATGTCTTTTTCCCTCTTAACGAGTTGACATCGCCGGAAATTTGTGTTTTCCCTTTATAACGAGTAGAAATTTGTGTTTTTTCTTTGGTAACGAGTTCGAATTCATGTTTTCTTCTTATTAACGAGTTCAAATTTGTGTTTTTCTCTGGTAACGAGTTGTCCTTCCAGAAAAAATGTCTTTTTCCCTCTTAACGAGTTGACATCGCCGGAAATTTGTTTTTTCCGTTTATAACGATTAGAAATTTGTGTTTTTTCTTTGGTAACGAGTTCGAATTCATGTTTTCTTCTTATTAACGAGTTCAAATTTGTGTTTTTCTCTGGTAACGTGTTGTCCTTCCAGAAAAAATGTCTTTTTCACTAATAACGAGTTGACATCGCCGGAAATTTGTATTTTCCCTTTATAACTAGTAGAAATTTGTGTTTTTTCTTTGGTAACGAGTTCGAATTCATGTTTTCTTCTTATTAACGAATTCAAATTTGTGTTTTTCTCTGGTAAGGAGTTGTCCTTCCAGAAAAAATGTCTTTTTCCCTAATAACGAGTTGGCATCGCCGGAAATTTGTGTTTTCCCTTTATAACGAGTTGGAATTTTTGTTTTTTCTATGGTAACGAGTTCGAATTCATGTTTTCTTCTTATTAAAGACTTCAAATTTGTGTTTTTCTCTGGTAACGAGTTGTCCTTCAAGAAAAAATGTCTTTTTCCCGAATAACAAGTTGACATCGCCGGAAATTTGTGTTTTCCCTTTATAACGAGTAGAAATTGGTGTTTTTTCTCTGGTAACGAGTTCGAATTCATGTTTTCTACTTATTTACGAGTTCAAATATGTGTTATTCTCTGGTAAGGAGTTGTCCTTCCAGAAAAAATGTCTTTTTCCCTAATAACAATTTGACATCGCCGGAAATTTGTGTTTTCCCTTTATAACGAGTAGAAATTTGTGTTTTTTCTCGGGTAACGAGTTCGAATTCATGTTATCTTCTTATTAACGAGTTCAAATATGTGTTTTTCTCTGGTAACGAGTTGTCCTTCCAGAAAAAATGTCTTTTTCCCGAATAACGAGTTGACATCGCCAGAAATTTGTGTTTTCCCTTCATAACGAGTAGAAATTTGTGTTTTTTCTTTGGTAACGAGTTCGAATTCATGTTTTCTTCTTATTAACGAGTTCAATTTTGTGTTTATCTCTGGTAACGAGTTGTCCTTCCAGAAAAAATGTCTTTTTCCCGAATAACGAGTTGACATCGCCGGAAATTTGTGTTTTCCCTTTATAACGAGTAGAAATTTGTGTTTTTTCTCGGGTAACGAGTTCGAATTCATGTTATCTTCTTATAAACGAGTTCAAATATGTGTTTTTTCAGGTAACGAGTTGTCCTTCCAGAAAAAATGTCTTTTTCCCTAATAACGAGTTGACATCGCCGGAAATTTGTGTTTTCCCTTTATAACAAGTAGAAATTTGTGTTTTTTCTTTGGTAACGAGTTCGAATTCATGTTTTCTTCTTATTAACGAGTTCAATTTTGTTTTTTTTTTCTGGTAACGAGTTTTCCTTCCAGAAAAATGTCTTTTTCCCGAATAACGAGTTGACATCGCCGGAAATTTGTGTTTTCCCTTTATAACTAGTAGAAATTAGTGTTTTTTCTCTGGAACGAGTTCGAATTCATGTTTTCTTCTTATTAACGAGTTCAAATATGTGTTTTTCTCTCGGTAACGAGTTGTCCTTCCGTAAAAAATGTCTTTTTCCCGAATAACGAGTTGACATCGCCGGAAATTTGTGTTTTCCCTTTATAACGAGTAGAAATTTGTGTTTTTTCTTTGGTAACGAGTTCGAATTCATGTTTTCTTCTTATAAACGAGTTCAATTTTGTGTTTTTCTCTGGTAACGAGTTGTCCTTCAAGAAAAAATGTCTTTTTCCCGAATAACGAGTTGACATCGCCGGAAATTTGTGTTTTCCCTTTATAACGAGTAGAATTTTGTGTTTTTTCTTTGGTAACGAGTTCGAATTCATGTTTTCTTCTTATTAACGAGTTCAATTTTGTGTTTTTCTCTGGTAACGAGTTGTCCTTCCAAAAAAATGTCTTTTTCCCTCTTAACGAGTTGACATCGCCGGATATTTGTGTTTTCCCTTTATAACGAGTAGAAATTTGTGTTTTTTCTTTGGTAACGAGTTTGAATTCATGTTTTCTTCGTATTAACGAATTCAAATTTGTGTTTTTCTCTGGTAACGTGTTGTCCTTCCAGAAAAAATGTCTTTTTCACTAATAACGAGTTGACATCGCCGGAAATTTGTATTTTCCCTTTATAACGAGTAGAAATTTGTGTTTTTTCTTTGGTAACGAGTTCGAATTCATGTTTTCTTCATATTAAGGAGTTCAAATTTGTGTTTTTCTCTGGTAAGGAGTTGTCCTTCCAGAAAAAATGTCTTTTTCCCTAATAACGAGTTGGCATCGCCGGAAATTTGTGTTTTCCCTTTATAACGAGTTGGAATTTTTGTTTTTTCTATGGTAACGAGTTCGAATTCATGTTTTCTTCTTATTAACGACTTCAAATTTGTGTTTTTCTCTGGTAACGAATTGTCCTTCAAGAAAAAATGTCTTTTTCCCGAATAACGAGTTGACATCGCCGGAAATTTGTTTTTTCCCTTTATAACGATTAGAAATTTGTGTTTTTTCTTTGGTAACGAGTTCGAATTCATGTTTTCTTCTTATTAACGAGTTCAATTTTGTGTTTTTCTCTGGTAACGAGTTTTCCTTCCAGAAAAAATGTCTTTTTCCCGAATAACGAGTTGACATCGCCGGAAATTTGTGTTTTCCCTTTATAACTAGTATAAATTAGTTTTTTTTCTCTGGAACGAGTTCGAATTCATGTTTTCTTCTTATTAACGAGTTCAAATATGTGTTTTTCTCTGGTAACGAGTTGTCCTTCCAGAAAAAATGTCTTTTTCCCGAATAACGAGTTGACATCGCCAGAAATTTGTGTTTTCCCTTCATAACGAGTAGAAATTTGTGTTTTTTCTTTGGTAACGAGTTCGAATTCATGTTTTCTTCTTATTAACGAGTTCAATTTTGTGTTTATCTCTGGTAACGAGTTGTCCTTCTAGAAAAAATGTCTTTTTCCCGAATAACGAGTCGACATCGCCGGAAATTTGTGTTTTCCCTTTATAACGAGTAGAAATTTTGTGTTTTTTCTTTGGTAACGAGTTCGAATTCATGTTTTCTTCTTATTAACGAGTTCAATTTGGTGTTTTTCTCTGGTAACGAGTTGTCCTTCCAGAAAAAATGTCTTTTTCCCTCTTAACGAGTTGACATCGCCGGAAATTTGTGTTTTTTCTTTGGTAACGAGGTCGAATTCATGTTTTCTTCTTATTAACGAGTTCAATTTTGTGTTTATCTCTGGTAACGAGTTGTCCTTCTAGAAAAAATGTCTTTTTCCCGAATAACGAGTCGACATCGCCGGAAATTTGTATTTTCCCTTTATAACGAGTAGAAATTTGTGTTTTTTCTTTGGTAACGAGTTCGAATTCATGTTTTCTTCTTATTATCGAGTTCAAATTTATGTTTTTCTCTGGTAAGGAGTTGTCCTTCCCGAAAAAATGTCTTTTTCCCTAATAACGAGTTGGCATCGCCGGAAATTTGTGTTTTCCCTTTATAACGAGTAGGAATTTTTGTTTTTTCTATGGTAACGAGTTCAAATTCATGTTTTCTTCTTATTAAAGACTTCAAATTTGTGTTTTTCTCTGGTAACGAGTTGTCCTTCAAGAAAAAATGTCTTTTTCCCGAATAACGAGTTGACATCGCCGGAAATTTGTGTTTTCCCTTTATAACGAGTAGAAATTGGTGTTTTTTCTCTGGTAACGAGTTCGAATTCATGTTTTCTTCTTATTAACGAGTTCAAATATGTGTTATTCTCTGGTAACGAGTTGTCCTTCCAGAAAAAATGTCTTTTTCCCTAATAACAAGTTGACAGCGCCGGAAATTTGTGTTTTCCCTTTATAACGAGTAGAAATTTGTGTTTTTTCTCGGGTAACGAGTTCGAATTCATGTTATCTTCTCATTAACGAGTTCAAATATGTGTTTTTTCTGGTAACGAGTTGTCCTTCCAGAAAAAATGTCTTTTTCCCTAATAACGAGTTGACATCGCCGGAAATTTGTGTTTTCCCTTTATAACAAGTAGAAATTTGTGTTTTTTCTTTGGTAACGATTTCGAATTCATGTTTTCTTCTTATTAACAAGTTCAATTTGTTTTTTACTCTGGTAACGAGTTGTCCTTCCAGAAAAAAAGTCATTTTCCCGAATAACGAGTTGACATCGCCGGAAATTTGTTTTTTCCCTTTATAACGAATAGAAATTTGTGTTTTTTCTTTGGTAACGAGTTCGAATTCATGTTTTCTTCTTATTAACGAGTTCAATTTTGTGTTTTTCTCTGGTAACGAGTTTTCCTTCCGTAAAAAATGTCTTTTTCCCGAATAACGAGTTGACATCGCCGGAAATTTGTGTTTTCCCTTTATAACTAGTAGAAATTAGTGTTTTTTCTCTGGAACGAGTTCGAATTCATGTTTTCTTCTTATTAATGAGTTCAAATATGTGTTTTTCTCTGGTAACGAGTTGTCCTTCCAGAAAAAATGTCTTTTTCCCGAATAACGAGTTGACATCGCCGGAAATTTGTGTTTTCCCTTTATAACGAGTAGAAATTTGTGTTTTTTCTTTGGTAACGAGTTCGAATTCATGTTTTCTTCTTATAAACGAGTTCAATTTTGTGTTTTTCTCTGGTAACGAGTTGTCCTTCAAGAAAAAATGTCTTTTTCCCGAATAACGAGTTGACATCGCCGGAAATTTGTGTTTTCCCTTTATAACGAGTAGAATTTTGTGTTTTTTCTTTGGTAACGAGTTCGAATTCAGGTTTTCTTCTTATTAACGAGTTCAATTTTGTGTTTTCTCTGGTAACGAGTTGTCCTTCCAGAAAAAATGTCTTTTCCCCTCTTAACGAGTTGACATCGCCGGATATTTGTGTTTTCCCTTTATAACGAGTAGAAATTTGTGTTTTTTCTTTGGTAACGAGTTTGAATTCATGTTTTCTTCGTATTAACGAATTCAAATTTGTGTTTTTCTCTGGTAACGTGTTGTCCTTCCAGAAAAAATGTCTTTTTCACTAATAACGAGTTGACATCGCCGGAAATTTGTATTTTCCCTTTATAACGAGTAGAAATTTGTGTTTTTTCTTTGGTAACGAGTTCGAATTCATGTTTTCTTCATATTAACGAGTTCAAATTTGTGTTTTTCTCTGGTAAGGAGTTGTCCTTCCAGAAAAAATGTCTTTTTCCCTAATAACGAGTTGGCATCGCCGGAAATTTGTGTTTTCCCTTTATAACGAGTAGGAATTTTTGTTTTTTCTCTGGTAACGAGTTCGAATTCATGTTTTCTTCTTATTAACGACTTCAAATTTGTGTTTTTCTCTGGTAACGAGTTGTCCTTCAAGAAAAAATGTCTTTTTCCCGAATAACGAGTTGACATCGCCGGAAATTTGTTTTTTCCCTTTATAACGAATAGAAATTTGTGTTTTTTCTTTGGTAACGAGTTCGAATTCATGTTTTCTTCTTATTACGAGTTCAATTTTGTGTTTTTCTCTGGTAACGAGTTTTCCTTCCAGAAAAAATGTCTTTTTCCCGAATAACGAGTTGACATCGCCGGAAATTTGTGTTTTCCCTTTATAACTAGTAGAAATTAGTGTTTTTTCTCTGGAACGAGTTTGAATTCATGTTTTCTTCTTATTAACGAGTTCAAATATGTGTTTTTCTGTGGTAACGAGTTGTCCTTCCAGAAAAAATGTCTTTTTCCCGAATAACGAGTTGACATCGCCAGAAATTTGTGTTTTCCCTTCATAACGAGTAGAAATTTGTGTTTTTTCTTTGGTAACGAGTTCGAATTCATGTTTTCTTCTTATTAACGAGTTCAATTTTGTGTTTTTCTCTCGGTAACGAGTTGTCCTTCCAGAAAAAATGTCTTTTTCCCGAATAACGAGTTGACATCGCCGGAAATTTGTGTTTTCCCTTTATAACGAGTAGAAATTTGTGTTTTTTCTTTGGTAACGAGTTCGAATTCATGTTTTTTTCTTATTAACGAGTTCATTTTGTGTTTTTCTCTGGTAACGAGTTGTTCTTCCAGAAAAAATGTCTTTTTCTCGAATAACGAGTTGACATCGCCGGAAATTTGTGTTTTCCCTTTATAACGTGTAGAAATTTGTGTTTTTTCTTTGGTAACGAGTTCGAATTCATGTTTTCTTCTTATTAACGAGTTTAAATTTGTGTTTTTCTCTGGTAACGAGTTGTCCTTCCAGAAAAAATGTCTTTTTCCCTCTTAACGAGTAGACATCACCGGAAATTTGTGTTTTCCCTTTATAACGAGTAGAAATTTGTGTTTTTTCTTTGGTAACGAGTTTGAATTCATGTTTTCTTCTTATTAACGAGTTCAAATTTGTGTTTTTCTCTGGTAACGTGTTGTCCTTCCAGAAAAAAATGTCTTTTTCACTAATAACGAGTTGACATCGCCGGAAATTTGTATTTTCCCTTTATAACGAGTAGAAATTTGTGTTTTTTCTTTGGTAACGAGTTCGAATTCATGTTTTCTTCTTATTAACGAATTCAAATTTGTGTTTTTCTCTGGTAAGGAGTTGTCCTTCCAGAAAAAATGTCTTTTTCCCTAATAACGAGTTGGCATCGCCGGAAATTAGTGTTTTCCCTTTATAACGAGTAGGAATTTTTGTTTTTTCTATGGTAACGAGTTCGAATTCATGTTTTCTTCTTATTAAAGACTTCAAATTTGTGTTTTTCTCTGGTAACGATTTGTCCTTCAAGAAAAAATGTCTTTTTCCCGAATAACGAGTTGACATCGCCGGAAATTTGTGTTTTCCCTTTATAACGAGTAGAAATTGGTGTTTTTTCTCTGGTAACGAGTTCGAATTCATGTTTTCTTCTTATTAACGATTTCAAATATGTTTTATTCTCTGGTAACGAGTTGTCCTTCCAGAAAAAATGTCTTTTTCCCTAATAACAAGTTGACATCGCCGGAAATTTGTGTTTTCCCTTTATAACGAGTAGAAATTTGTGTTTTTTCTCGGGTAACGAGTTCGAATTCATGTTATCTTCTTATTAACGAGTTCAAATATGTGTTTTTTCTGGTAACGAGTTGTCCTTCCAGAAAAAATGTCTTTTTCCCTAATAACGAGTTGACATCGCCGGAAATTTGTGTTTTCCCTTTATAACAAGTAGAAATTTGTGTTTTTTCTTTGGTAACGAGTTCGAATTCATGTTTTCTTCTTATTAACAAGTTCAAATTTGTTTTTTACTCTGGTAACGAGTTGTCCTTCCAGAAAAAAAGTCATTTTCCCGAATAACGAGTTGACATCGCCGGAAATTTGTTTTTTCCCTTTATAACGAATAGAAATTTGTGTTTTTTCTTTGGTAACGAGTTCGAATTCATGTTTTCCTCTTTTTAACGAGTTCAATTTTGTGTTTTTCTCTAGTAACGAGTTTTCCTTCCAGAAAAATGTCTTTTTCCCGAATAACGAGTTGACATCGCTGGAAATTTGTGTTTTCCCTTTATAACTAGTAGAAATTAGTGTTTTTTCTCTGGAACGAGTTCGAATTCTTGTTTTCTTCTTATTAACGAGTTCAAATATGTGTTTTTCTCTGGTAACGAGTTGTCCTTCCAGAAAAAATGTCTTTTTCCCGAATAACGAGTTGACATCGCCGGAAATTTGTGTTTTCCCTTTATAACGAGTAGAAATTTGTGTTTTTTCTTTGGTAACGAGTTCGAATTTATGTTTTCTTCTTATTAACGAGTTCAATTTTGTGTTTTTCTCTCGGTAACGAGTTGTCCTTCCAGAAAAAATGTCTTTTTCCCGAATAACGAGTTGACATCGCCGGAAATTTGTGTTTTCCCTTTATAACGAGTAGAATTTTGTGTTTTTTCTTTGGTAACGAGTTCGAATTCATGTTTTCTTCTTATTAACGAGTTCAATTTTGTGTTTTTCTCTGGTAACGAGTTGTCCTTCTAGAAATATGTCTTTTTCCCTCTTAACGAGTTGACATCGCCGGATATTTTTGTTTTCCCTTTATAACGAGTAGAAATTTGTGTTTTTTCTTTGGTAACGAGTTTGAATTCATGTTTTCTTCGTATTAACGAATTCAAATTTGTGTTTTTCTCTGGTAACGTGTTGTCCTTCCAGAAAAAATGTCTTTTTCACTAATAACGAGTTGACATTGCCGGAAATTTGTATTTTCCCTTTATAACGAGTAGAAATTTGTGTTTTTTCTTTGGTAACGAGTTCGAATTCATGTTTTCTTCTTATTAACAAGTTCAAATTTGTTTTTTACTCTGGTAACGAGTTGTCCTTCCATAAAAAAAAGTCATTTTCCCGAATAACGAGTTGACATCGCCTGAAATTTGTTTTTTCCCTTTATAACGAATAGAAATTTGTGTTTTTTCTTTGGTAACGAGTTCGAATTCATGTTTTCTTCTTATTAACGAGTTCAATTTTGTGTTTTTCTCTGGTAACGAGTTTTCCTTCCAGAAAAATGTCTTTTTCCCGAATAACGAGTTGACATCGCCGGAAATTTGTGTTTTCCCTTTATAACTAGTAGAAATTAGTGTTTTTTCTCTGGTAACGAGTTCGAATTCATGTTTTCTTCTTATTAATGAGTTCAAATATGTGTTTTTCTCTGGTAACGAGTTGTCCTTCCAGAAAAAATGTCTTTTTCCCGAATAACGAGTTGACATCGCCGGAAATTTGTGTTTTCCCTTTATAACGAGTAGAAATTTGTGTTTGTTCTTTGGCAACGAGTTCGAATTCATGTTTTCTTCTTATTAACGAGTTCAATTTTGTGTTTTTCTCTGTAACGGAGTTGTCCTTCCGAAAAAATGTCTTTTTCCCGAATAACGAGTTGACATCGCCGGAAATTTGTGTTTTCCCTTTATAACGAGTAGAATTTTGTGTTTTTTCTTTGGTAACGAGTTCGAATTCATGTTTTCTTCTTATTAACGAGTTCAATTTTGTGTTTTTCTCTGGTAACGAGTTGTCCTTCCAGAAGAAATGTCTTTTTCCCTCTTAACGAGTTGACATCGCCGGATATTTGTGTTTTCCTTTTATAACGAGTAGAAATTTGTGTTTTTTCTTTGGTAACGAGTTTGAATTCATGTTTTCTTCGTATTAACGAGTTCAAGTTTGTGTTTTTCTCTGGTAACGTGTTGTCCTTCCAGAAAAAATGTCTTTTTCATTAATAACGAGTTGACATCGCCGGAAATTTGTATTTTCCCTTTATAACGAGTAGAAATTTGTGTTTATTCTTTGGTAACGAGTTCGAATTCATGTTTTCTTCATATTAACGAGTTCAAATTTGTGTTTTTCTCTGGTAAGGAGTTGTCCTTCCAGAAAAAATGTCTTTTTCCCTAATAACGAGTTGGCATCGCCGGAAATTTGTGTTTTCCCTTTATAACGAGTAGAATTTTTGTTTTTTCTTGGTAACGAGTTCGAATTCATGTTTTCTTCTTATTAACTACTTCAAATTTGTGTTTTTCTCTGGTAACGAGTTGTCCTTCAAGAAAAAATGTATTTTTCCCGAATAACGAGTTGACATCGCCGGAAATTTGTGTTTTCCCTTTATAACGAGTAGAAATTGGTGTTTTTTCTCTTGGTAACGAGTTCGAATTCATGTTTTCTTCTTATTAACGAGTTCAAATATGTGTTATTCTCTGGTAACGAGTTGTCCTTCCAGAAAAAATGTCTTTTTCCCTAATAACAAGTTGACAGCGCCGGAAATTTGTGTTTTCCCTTTATAACGAGTAGAAATTTGTGTTTTTTCTCGGGTAACGAGTTCGAATTCATGTTATCTTCTCATTAACGAGTTCAAATATGTGTTTTTTCGGGTAGCGAGTTGTCCTTCCAGAAAAAATGTCTTTTTCCCTAATAACGAGTTGACATCGCCGGGAATTTGTGTTTTCCCTTTATAACAAGTAGAAATTTGTGTTTTTTCTTTGGTAACGAGTTCGAATTCATGTTTTCTTCTTATTAACGAGTTCAAATTTGTTTTTTACTCTGGTAACGAGTTGACCTTCCAGAAAAAATGTCATTTTCCCGAATAACGAGTTGACATCGCCGGAAATTTGTTTTTCCCCTTTATAACGAATAGAAATTTGTGTTTTTTCTTTGGTAATGAGTTCAAATTCATGTTTTCTTCTTATCAACGAGTTCAATTTTGTGTTTTTCTCTGGTAACGAGTTTTCCTTCCAGAAAAAATGTCTTTTTCCCGAATAACGAGTTGACATCGCCGGAAATTTGTGTTTTCCCTTTATAACTAGTAGAACTTAGTGTTTTTTCTCTGGAACGAGTTCGAATTCATGTTTTCTTCTTATTAACGAGTTCAAATATGTGTTTTTCTCTGGTAACGAGTTGTCCTTCCAGAAAAAATGTCTTTTTCCCGAATAACAAGTTGACATAGCCAGAAATTTGTGTTTTCCCTTCATAACGAGTAGAAATTTGTGTTTTTTCTTTGGTAACAAGTTCAAATTCATGTTTTCTTCTTATTAACGAGTTCAATTTTGTGTTTTTCACTGGTAACGAGTTGTCCTTCCAGAAAAAATGTCTTTTTCCCGAATAACGAGTTGACATCGCCGGAAATTTGTGTTTTCCCTTTATAACGAGTAGAATTTTGTGTTTTTTCTTTGGTAACGAGTTCGAATTCATGTTTTCTTCTTATTAACGAGTTCAATTTTGTGTTTTTCTCTGGTAACGAGTTGTCCTTCCAGAAAAAATGTCTTTTTCCCTCTTAACGAGTTGACATCGCCGGAAATTTGTGTTTTTTCTTTGGTAACGAGGTCGAATTCATGTTTTCTTCTTATTAACGAGTTCAAATATGTTTTATTCTCTGGTAACGAGTTGTCCTTCCAGAAAAATGTCTTTTTCCCTAATAACCAGTTGACATCGCCGGAAATTTGTGTTTTCCCTTTATAACGAGTAGAAATTTGTGTTTTTTCTCGGGTAACGAGTTCGAATTCATGTTTTCTTTTTATTAACAAGTTCAAATATGTGTTTTTTCTGGTAACGAGTTGTCCTTCCAGAAAAAATGTATTTTTCCCTAATAACGAGTTGACATCGCCGGAAATTTGTGTTTTCCCTTTATAACAAGTAGAAATTTGTGTTTTTTCTTTCGTAACGAGTTCGAATTCATGTTTTCTTCTTATTAACGAGTTCAATTTTGTGTTTTTCTCTGGTAACGAGTTGTCCTTCCAGAAAAAATGTCTTTTTCCCTCTTAACGAGTTGACATCACCGGAAATTTGTGTTTTCCCTTTATAACGAGTAGAAATTTGTGTTTTTTCTTTGGTAACGAGTTTGAATTCATGTTTTCTTCTTATTAAAGAGTTCAAATTTGTGTTTTTCTCTGGTAACGTGTTGTCCTTCCAGAAAAAATGTCTTTTTCACTAATAACGAGTTGACATCGCCGGAAATTTATATTTTCCCTTTATAACGAGTAGAAATTTGTGTTTTTTCTTTGGTAACGAGTTCGAATTCATGTAATCTTCTTATTAACGAGTTCAAATTTGTGTTTTTCTCTGGTAAGGAGTTGTCCTTCCAGAAAAAATGTCTTTTTCCCTAATAACGAGTTGGCATCGCCGGAAATTTGTGTTTTCCCTTTATAACGAGTAGGAATTTTTGTTTTTTCTATGGTAACGAGTTCGAATTCATGTTTTCTTCTTATTAACGACTTCAAATTTGTGTTTTTCTCTGGTAACGAGTTGTCCTTCAAGAAAAAATGTCTTTTTCCCGAATAACGAGTTGACATCGCCGGAAATTTGTGTTTTCCCTTTATAAGAAATTGGTATTTTTTCTCGGTAACGAGTTCGAATTCATGTTTTCTTCTTATTAACAAGTTCAAATATGTGTTATTCTCTGGTAACAAGTTGTCCTTCTAGAAAAAATGTCTTTTTCCCTAATAACGAGTTGACATCGCCGGAAATTTGTGTTTTCCCTTTATAACGAGTAGAAATTTGTGTTTTTTCTCGGGTAACGAGTTCGAATTCATGTTTTCTTCTTATTAACGAGTTCGAATATGTGTTTTTTCTGGTAACGAGTTGTCCTTCCAGAAAAAATGTCTTTTTCCCTAATAACGAGTTGACATCGCCGAAAATTTGTGTTTTCCCTTTATAACAAGTAGAAATCTGTGTTTTTTCTTTGGTAACGAGTTCGAATTCATGTTTTCTTCTTATTAACGAGTTCAATTTTGTGTTTTTCTATGGTAACGAGTTTTCCTTCCATAAAAAATGTCTTTTTCCCTCTTAACGAGTTGACATCGCCGGAAATTTGTGTTTTCCCTTTATAACGAGTAGAAATTTGTGTTTTTTCTTTGGTAACGAGTTTGAATTCATGTTTTCTTCTTATTAACGAGTTCAAATTTGTGTTTTTCTCTGGTAACGTGTTGTCCTTCCAGAAAAAAATGTCTTTTTCACTAATAACGAGTTGACATCGCCGGAAATTTGTATTTTCCCTTTATAACGAGTAGAAATTTGTGTTTTTTCTTTGGTAACGAGTTCGAATTCATGTTTTCTTCTTATTAACGAATTCAAATTTGTGTTTTTCTCTGGTAAGGAGTTGTCCTTCCAGAAAAAATGTCTTTTTCCCTAATAACGAGTTGGCATCGCCGGAAATTTCTGTTTTTCCTTTATAACGAGTAGGAATTTTTGTTTTTTCTATGGTAACGAGTTCGAATTCATGTTTTCTTCTTATTAAAGACTTCAAATTTGTGTTTTTCTCTGGTAACGAGTTGTCCTTCATGAAAAAATGTCTTTTTCCCGAATAACGAGTTGACATCGCCGGAAATTTGTGTTTTCCCTTTATAACGAGTAGAAATTGGTGTTTTTTCTCTGGTAACGAGTTCGAATTCATGTTTTCTTCTTATTAACGAGTTCAAATATGTGTTATTCTCTGGTAACGAGTTGTCCTTCCAGAAAAAATGTCTTTTTCCCTAATAACAAGTTGACATCGCCGGAAATTTGTGTTTTTTCTCGGGTAACGAGTTCGAATTCATGTTATCTTCTTATTAACGAGTTCAAATAAGTTTTTTCTGGTAACGAGTTCTCCTTCCAGAAAAAAATGTCTTTTTCCCTAATAACGAGTTGACATCGCCGGAAATTTGTGTTTTCCCTTTATAACAAGTAGAAATTTGTGTTTTTTCTTTGGTAAGGAGTTCGAATTCATGTTTTCTTCTTATTAACAAGTTCAAATTTGTTTTTTACTCTGGTAACGAGTTGTCCTTCCAGAAAAAAAGTCATTTTCCCGAATAACGAGTTGACATCGCCGGAAATTTGTTTTTTCCCTTTATAACGAATAGAAATTTGTGTTTTTTCTTTGGTAACGAGTTCGAATTCATGTTTTCTTCTTATTAACGAGTTCAATTTTGTGTTTTTCTCTAGTAACGAGTTTTCCTTCCAGAAAAATGTCTTTTTCCCGAATAATGAGTTGACATCGCCGGAAATTTGTGTTTTCGCTTTATAACTAGTAGAAATTAGTGTTTTTTCTCTGGAACGAGTTCGAATTCATGTTTTCTTCTTATTAACGAGTTCAAATATGTGTTTTTCTCTGGTAACGAGTTGTCCTTCCAGAAAAAATGTCTTTTTCCCGAATAACGAGTTGACATCGCCGGAAATTTGTGTTTTCCCTTTATAACGAGTAGAAATTTGTGTTTTTTCTTTGGTAACGAGTTCGAATTTATGTTTTCTTCTTATTAACGAGTTCAATTTTGTGTTTTTCTCTGGTAACGAGTTGTCCATCCAGAAAAAATGTCTTTTTCCCGAATAACGAGTTGACATCGCCGGAAATTTGTGTTTTCCCTTTATAACGAGTAGAATTTTGTGTTTTTTCTTTGGTAAAGAGTTCGAATTCATGTTTTCTTCTTATTAACGAGTTCAATTTTGTGTTTTTCTCTGGTAACGAGTTGTCCTTCTAGAAATATGTCTTTTTCCCTCTTAACGAGTTGACATCGCCGGATATTTGTGTTTTCCCTTTATAACGAGTAGGAATTTGTGTTTTTTCTTTGGTAACGAGTTTGAATTCATGTTTTCTTCGTATTAACGAATTCAAATTTGTGTTTTTCTCTGGTAACGTGTTGGCCTTCCAGAAAAAATGTCTTTTTCACTAATAACGAGTTGACATCGCCGGAAATTTGTATTTTCCCTTTATAACGAGTAGAAATTTGTGTTTTTTCTTTGGTAACGAGTTCGAATTCATGTTTTCTTCATATTAACGAGTTCAAATTTGTGTTATTCTCTGGTAACGAGTTCGAATTCATGTTTTCTTCTTATTAACGAGTTCAAATATGTGTTATTCTCTGGTAACGAGTTGTCCTTCCAGAAAAAATGTCTTTTTCCCTAATAACCAGTTGACATCGCCGGAAATTTGTGTTTTCCCTTTATAACGAGTAGAAATTTGTGTTTTTTCTCGGGTAACGAGTTCGAATTCATGTTTTCTTCTTATTAACGAGTTCAAATATGTGTTTTTCTCTCGGTAACGAGTTGTCCTTCCAGAAAAAATGTCTTTTTCCCTAATAACGAGTTGACATCGCCGGAAATTTGTGTTTTCCCTTTATAACAAGTAGAAATTTGTGTTTTTTCTTTGGTAACGAGTTCGAATTCATGTTTTCTTCTTATTAACAAGTTCAAATTTGTTTTTTACTCTGGTAACGAGTTGTCCTTCCATAAAAAAAAGTCATTTTCCCGAATAACGAGTTGACATCGCCTGAAATTTGTTTTTTCCCTTTATAACGAATAGAAATTTGTGTTTTTTCTTTGGTAACGAGTTCGAATTCATGTTTTCTTCTTATTAACGAGTTCAATTTTGTGTTTTTCTCTCGGTAACGAGTTTTCCTTCCGTAAAAAATGTCTTTTTCCCGAATAACGAGTTGACATCGCCGGAAATTTGTGTTTTCCCTTTATAACTAGTAGAAATTAGTGTTTTTTCTCCGGAACGAGTTCGAATTCATGTTTTCTTCTTATTAATGAGTTCAATTATGTGTTTTTCTCTCGGTAACGAGTTGTCCTTCCGTAAAAATGTCTTTTTCCCGAATAACGAGTTGACATCGCCGGAAATTTGTGTTTTCCCTTTATAACGAGTAGAAATTTGTGTTTGTTCTTTGGCAACGAGTTCGAATTCATGTTTTCTTCTTATTAACGAGTTCAATTTTGTGTTTTTCTCTCGGTAACGAGTTGTCCTTCCGTAAAAAAATGTCTTTTTCCCGAATAACGAGTTGACATCGCCGGAAATTTATGTTTTCCCTTTATAACGAGTAGAATTTTGTGTTTTTTCTTTGGTAACGAGTTCGAATTCATGTTTTCTTCTTATTAAAGAGTTCAATTTTGTGTTTTTCTCTGGTAACGAGTTGTCCTTCCGTAAAAAATGTCTTTTTCCCTAATAACCGAGTTGACATCGCCGGAAATTTGTGTTTTCCCTTTATAACGAGTAGAAATTTGTGTTTTTTCTCGGGTAACGAGTTCGAATTCATGTTTTCTTCTTATTAACGAGTTCAAATATGTGTTTTTCTCGGTAACGAGTTGTCCTTCCGTAAAAAATGTCTTTTTCCCTAATAACGAGTTGACATCGCCGGAAATTTGTGTTTTCCCTTTTATAACAAGTAGAAATTTGTGTTTTTTCTTTGGTAACGAGTTCGAATTCATGTTTTCTTCTTATTAACAAGTTCAAATTTGTTTTTTACTCTGGTAACGAGTTGTCCTTCCATAAAAAAAAGTCATTTTCCCGAATAACGAGTTGACATCGCCTGAAATTTGTTTTTTCCCTTTATAACGAATAGAAATTTGTGTTTTTTCTTTGGTAACGAGTTCGAATTCATGTTTTCTTCTTATTAACGAGTTCAATTTTGTGTTTTTCTCTGGTAACGAGTTTTCCTTCCAGAAAAATGTCTTTTTCCCGAATAACGAGTTGACATCGCCGGAAATTTGTGTTTTCCCTTTATAACTAGTAGAAATTAGTGTTTTTTCTCTGGAACGAGTTCGAATTCATGTTTTCTTCTTATTAATGAGTTCAATTATGTGTTTTTCTCTGGTAACGAGTTGTCCTTCCAGAAAAAATGTCTTTTTCCCGAATAACGAGTTGACATCGCCGGAAATTTGTGTTTTCCCTTTATAACGAGTAGAAATTTGTGTTTGTTCTTTGGCAACGAGTTCGAATTCATGTTTTCTTCTTATTAACGAGTTCAATTTTGTGTTTTTCTCTGGTAACGAGTTGTCCTTCCAGAAAAAATGTCTTTTTCCCGAATAACGAGTTGACATCGCCGGAAATTTATGTTTTCCCTTTATAACGAGTAGAATTTTGTGTTTTTTCTTTGGTAACGAGTTCGAATTCATGTTTTCTTCTTATTAACGAGTTCAATTTTGTGTTTTTCTCTGGTAACGAGTTGTCCTTCCAGAAAAAATGTCTTTTTCCCTAATAACCAGTTGACATCGCCGGAAATTTGTGTTTTCCCTTTATAACGAGTAGAAATTTGTGTTTTTTCTCGGGTAACGAGTTCGAATTCATGTTTTCTTCTTATTAACGAGTTCAAATATGTGTTTTTTCTGGTAACGAGTTGTCCTTCCAGAAAAAATGTCTTTTTCCCTAATAACGAGTTGACATCGCCGGAAATTTGTGTTTTCCCTTTATAACAAGTAGAAATTTGTGTTTTTTCTTTGGTAACGAGTTCGAATTCATGTTTTCTTCTTATTAACAAGTTCAAATTTGTTTTTTACTCTGGTAACGAGTTGTCCTTCCATAAAAAAAAGTCATTTTCCCGAATAACGAGTTGACATCGCCTGAAATTTGTTTTTTCCCTTTATAACGAATAGAAATTTGTGTTTTTTCTTTGGTAACGAGTTCGAATTCATGTTTTCTTCTTATTAACGAGTTCAATTTTGTGTTTTTCTCTGGTAACGAGTTTTCCTTCCAGAAAAATGTCTTTTTCCCGAATAACGAGTTGACATCGCCGGAAATTTGTGTTTTCCCTTTATAACTAGTAGAAATTAGTGTTTTTTCTCTCGGAACGAGTTCGAATTCATGTTTTCTTCTTATTAATGAGTTCAATTATGTGTTTTTCTCTGGTAACGAGTTGTCCTTCCAGAAAAAATGTCTTTTTCCCGAATAACGAGTTGACATCGCCGGAAATTTGTGTTTTCCCTTTATAACGAGTAGAAATTTGTGTTTGTTCTTTGGCAACGAGTTCGAATTCATGTTTTCTTCTTATTAACGAGTTCAATTTTGTGTTTTTCTCTGGTAACGAGTTGTCCTTCCGTAAAAAATGTCTTTTTCCCGAATAACGAGTTGACATCGCCGGAAATTTATGTTTTCCCTTTATAACGAGTAGAATTTTGTGTTTTTTCTTTGGTAACGAGTTCGAATTCATGTTTTCTTCTTATTAACGAGTTCAATTTTGTGTTTTTCTCTGGTAACGAGTTGTCCTTCCAGAAGAAATGTCTTTTTCCCTCTTAACGAGTTGACATCGCCGGATATTTGTGTTTTCCTTTTATAACGAGTAGAAATTTGTGTTTTTTCTTTGGTAACGAGTTTGAATTCATGTTTTCTTTGTATTAACGAGTTCAAATTTGTGTTTTTCTCTGGTAACGTGTTGTCCTTCCAGAAAAAATGTCTTTTTCATTAATAACGAGTTGACATCGCCGGAAATTTCTATTTTCCCTTTATAACGAGTAGAAATTTGTGTTTTTTCTTTGGTAACGAGTTCGAATTCATGTTTTCTTCATATTAACGAGTTCAAATTTGTGTTTTTCTCTGGTAAGGAGTTGTCCTTCCAGAAAAAATGTCTTTTTCCCTAATAACGAGTTGGCATCGCCGGAAATTTGGGTTTTCCCTTTATAACGAGTAGGAATTTTTGTTTTCTATGGTAACGAGTTCGAATTCATGTTTTCTTCTTATTAACTACTTCAAATTTGTGTTTTTCTCTGGTAACGAGTTGTCCTTCAAGAAAAAATGTCTTTTTCCCGAATAACGAGTTGACATCGCCGGAAATTTGTGTTTTCCCTTTATAACGAGTAGAAATTGGTGTTTTTTCTCTGGTAACGAGTTCGAATTCATGTTTTCTTCTTATTAACGAGTTCAAATATGTGTTATTCTCTGGTAACGAGTTGTCCTTCCAGAAAAATGTCTTTTTCCCTAATAACGAGTTGACATCGCCGGAAATTTGTGTTTTCCCTTTATAACGAGTAGAAATTTGTGTTTTTTCTCGGGTAACGAGTTCGAATTCATGTTTTCTTCTTAATAACGAGTTCAAATATGTGTTTTTTCCGGTAGCGAGTTGTCCTTCCAGAAAAAATGTCTTTTTCCCTAATAACGAGTTGACATCGCCGGAAATTTGTGTTTTCACTTTATAACAAGTAGAAATTTGTGTTTTTTCTTTGGTAACGAGTTCGAATTCATGTTTTCTTCTTATTAACGAGTTCAAATTTTTTTTTTACTCTGGTAATGAGTTGACCTTCCAGAAAAAATGTCATTTTCCCGAATAACGAGTTGACATCGCCGGAAATTTGTTTTTCCCCTTTATAACGAATAGAAATTTGTGTTTTTTCTTTGGTAATGAGTTCAAATTCATGTTTTCTTCTTGTCAACGAGTTCAATTTTGTGTTTTTCTCTGGTAACGAGTTTTCCTTCCAGAAAAAATGTCTTTTTCCCGAATAACGAGTTGACATCGCCGGAAATTTGTGTTTTCCCTTTATAACTAGTAGAACTTAGTGTTTTTTCTCTGGAACGAGTTCGAATTCATGTTTTCTTCTTATTAACGAGTTCAAATATGTGTTTTTCTCTGGTAACGAGTTGTCCTTCCAGAAAAAATGTCTTTTTCCCGAATAACAAGTTGACATAGCCAGAAATTTGTGTTTTCCCTTCATAACGAGTAGAAATTTGTGTTTTTTCTTTGGTAACGAGTTCAAATTCATGTTTTCTTCTTATTAACGAGTTCAATTTTGTGTTTTTCTCTCGGTAACGAGTTGTCCTTCCGTAAAAAAATGTCTTTTTCCCGAATAACGAGTTGACATCGCCGGAAATTTGTGTTTTCCCTTTATAACGAGTAGAATTTTGTGTTTTTTCTTTGGTAACGAGTTCGAATTCATGTTTTCTTCTTATTAACGAGTTCAATTTTGTGTTTTTCTCTGGTAACGAGTTGTCCTTCCAGAAAAAATGTCTTTTTCCCTCTTAACGAGTTGACATCGCCGGAAATTTGTGTTTTTTCTTTGGTAACGAGGTCGAATTCATGTTTTCTTCTTATTAACGAGTTCAAATATGTGTTATTCTCTGGTAACGAGTTATCCTTCCAGAAAAATGTCTTTTTCCCTAATAACCAGTTGACATCGCCGGAAATTTGTGTTTTCCCTTTATAACGAGTAGAAATTTGTGTTTTTTCTCGGGTAACGAGTTCGAATTCATGTTTTCTTCTTATTAACAAGTTCAAATATGTGTTTTTTCTGGTAACGAGTTGTCCTTCCAGAAAAAATGTCTTTTTCCCTAATAACGAGTTGACATCACCGGAAATTTGTGTTTTCCCTATATAACAAGTAGAAATTTGTGTTTTCTCTTTCGTAACGAGTTCGAATTCATGTTTTCTTATTATTAACGAGTTCAATTTTGTGTTTTTCTCTGGTAACGAGTTGTCCTTCCAGAAAAAATGTCTTTTTCCCTCTTAACGAGTTGACATCGCCGGAAATTTGTGTTTTCCCTTTATAACGAGTAGAAATTTGTGTTTTTTCTTTGGTAACGAGTTTGAATTCATGTTTTCTTCTTATTAACGAGTTCAAATTTGTGTTTTTCTCTGGTAACGTGTTGTCCTTCCAGAAAAAATGTCTTTTTCACTAATAACGAGTTGACATCGCCGGAAATTTATATTTTCCCTTTATAACGAGTAGAAATTTGTGTTTTTTCTTTGGTAACGAGTTCGAATTCATGTAATCTTCTTATTAACGAGTTCAAATTTGTGTATTTCTCGGTAAGGAGTTGTCCTTCCGTAAAAAATGTCTTTTTCCCTAATAACGAGTTGGCATCGCCGGAAATTTGTGTTTTCCCTTTATAACGAGTAGGAATTTTTGTTTTTTCTATGGTAACGAGTTCGAATTCATGTTTTCTTCTTATTAACGACTTCAAATTTGTGTTTTTCTCTGGTAACGAGTTGTCCTTCAAGAAAAAATGTCTTTTTCCCGAATAACGAGTTGACATCGCCGGAAATTTGTGTTTTCCCTTTATAAGAAATTGGTATTTTTTCTCTCGGTAACGAGTTCGAATTCATGTTTTCTTCTTATTAACAAGTTCAAATATGTGTTATTCTCTGGTAACAAGTTGTCCTTCTAGAAAAAATGTCTTTTTCCCTAATAACGAGTTGACATCGCCGGAAATTTGTGTTTTCCCTTTATAACGAGTAGAAATTTGTGTTTTTTCTCGGGTAACGAGTTCGAATTCATGTTTTCTTCTTATTAACGAGTTCAAATATGTGTTTTTTCTGGTAACGAGTTGTCCTTCCAGAAAAAATGTTTTTTTCCCTAATAACGAGTTGACATCGCCGGAAATTTGTGTTTTCCCTTTATAACAAGTAGAAATCTGTGTTTTTTCTTTGGTAACGAGTTCGAATTCATGTTTTCTTCTTATTAACGAGTTCAATTTTGTGTTTTTCTATGGTAACGAGTTTTCCTTACAGAAAAAAATGTCTTTTTCCCGAATAACGAGTTTACATCGCCGGAAATTTGTGTTTTCCCTTTATAACTAGTAGAAATTAGTGTTTTTTCTCTGGAATGAGTTCGAATTTATGTTTTCTTCTTATTAACGAGTTCAAATATGTGTTTTTCTCTGGTAACGAGTTGTCCTTCCAGAAAAAATGTCTTTTTCCCTAATAACGAGTTGACATCGCCGGAAATTTGTGTTTTCCCTTTATAACAAGTAGAAATTTTTGTTTTTTCTTTGGTACCGAGTTCGAATTCATGTTTTCTTCTTATTAAGGAGTTCAAATTTGTTTTTTTCTCTGGTAACGAGTTGTCCTTCCAGAAAAAATGTATTTTTCCTGAATAACGAGTTGACATCGCCGGAAATTTGTGTTTTCCCTTTATAACGAGTAGAAATTTGTGTTTTTTCTTTGGTAACGAGTTCGAATTCATGTTTTCTTCTTATTAACGAGTTCAATTTTGTGTTTTTCTCTCGGTAACGAGTTGTCCTTCCGTAAAAAATGTCTTTTTCCCGAATAACGAGTTGACATCGCCGGAAATTTGTGTTTTCCCTTTATAACGAGTAGAATTTTTGTTTTTTCTTTGGTAACGAGTTCGAATTCATGTTTTCTTCTTATTAACGAGTTCAATTTTTTGTTATTCTCTGGTAACGAGTTGTCCTTCCAGAAAAAATGTCTTTTTCCCTCTTAACGAGTTGACATCGCCAGAAATTTGTGTTTTCCCTTTATAACGAGTAGAAATTTGTGTTTTTTCTTTGGTAACGAGTTTGAATTCATGTTTTCTTCTTATTAACGAGTTCAAATTTGTGTTTTTCTCTGGTAACGTGTTGTCCTTCCAGAAAAAATGTCTTTTTCACTAATAACGAGTTGACATCGCCGGAAATTTATATTTTCCCTTTATAACGAGTAGAAATTTGTGTTTTTTCTTTGGTAACGAGTTCGAATTCATGTAATCTTCTTATTAACGAGTTCAAATTTGTGTATTTCTCTGGTAAGGAGTTGTCCTTCCAGAAAAAATGTCTTTTTCCCTAATAACGAGTTGGCATCGCCGGAAATTTGTGTTTTCCCTTTATAACGAGTAGGAATTTTTGTTTTTTCTATGGTAACGAGTTCGAATTCAGGTTTTCTTCTTATTAACGACTTCAAATTTGTGTTTTTCTCTGGTAACGAGTTGTCCTTCAAGAAAAAATGTCTTTTTCCCGAATAACGAGTTGACATCGCCGGAAATTTGTGTTTTCCCTTTATAAGAAATTGGTATTTTTTCTCTGGTAACGAGTTCGAATTCATGTTTTCTTCTTATTAACAAGTTCAAATATGTGTTATTCTCTGGTAACAAGTTGTCCTTCTAGAAAAAATGTCTTTTTCCCTAATAACGAGTTGACATCGCCGGAAATTTGTGTTTTCCCTTTATAACGAGTAGAAATTTGTGTTTTTTCTCGGGTAACGAGTTCGAATTCATGTTTTCTTCTTATTAACGAGTTCAAATATGTGTTTTTTCTGGTAACGAGTTGTCCTTCTAGAAAAAATGTTTTTTTTCCCGAATAACGAGTTGACATCGCCGGAAATTTGTGTTTTCCCTTTATAACAAGTAGAAATCTGTGTTTTTTCTTTGGTAACGAGTTCGAATTCATGTTTTCTTCTTATTAACGAGTTCAATTTTGTGTTTTTCTATGGTAACGAGTTTTCCTTCCAGAAAAAAATGTCTTTTTCCCGAATAACGAGTTTACATCGCCGGAAATTTGTGTTTTCCCTTTATAACTAGTAGAAATTAGTGTTTTTTCTCTGGAATGAGTTCGAATTTATGTTTTCTTCTTATTAACGAGTTCAAATATGTGTTTTTCTCTGGTAACGAGTTGTCCTTCCAGAAAAAATGTCTTTTTCCCTAATAACGAGTTGACATCGCCGGAAATTTGTGTTTTCCCTTTATAACAAGTAGAAATTTTTGTTTTTTCTTTGGTACCGAGTTCGAATTCATGTTTTCTTCTTATTAACGAGTTCAAATTTGTTTTTTTTCTCTGGTAACGAGTTGTCCTTCCGTAAAAAAATGTGTCTTTTTCCCGAATAACGAGTTGACATCGCCGGAAATTTGTGTTTTCCCTTTATAACGAGTAGAAATTTGTGTTTTTTCTTTGGTAACGAGTTCGAATTCATGTTTTCTTCTTATTAACGAGTTCAATTTTGTGTTTTTCTCTGGTAACGAGTTGTCCTTCCAGAAAAAATGTCTTTTTCCCGAATAACGAGTTGACATCGCCGGAAATTTGTGTTTTCCCTTTATAACGAGTAGAATTTTTTGTTTTTTCTTTGGTAACGAGTTCGAATTCATGTTTTCTTCTTATTAACGAGTTCAATTTTTGTTTTTCTCTCGGTAACGAGTTGTCCTTCCAGAAAAAATGTCTTTTTCCCTCTTAACGAGTTGACATCGCCGGAAATTTGTGTTTTCCCTTTATAACGAGTAGAAATTTGTGTTTTTTCTTTGGTAACGAGTTTGAATTCATGTTTTCTTCTTATTAACGAGTTCAAATTTGTGTTTTTCTCTGGTAACGTGTTGTCCTTCCAGAAAAAAATGTCTTTTTCCCAAATAACGAGTTGACATCGCCGGAAATTTGTGTTTTCCCTTTATAACATGTAGAAATTTGTGTTTTTTCTTAGGTAACGAGTTCAAATTCATTTTTTCTTCTTATTAACGAGTTCAAATTTGTGTTTTTCTCTGGTAACGAGTTGTCCTTCTAGAAAAAATGTCTTTTTCCCTAATAATGAGTTGACATCACCGGAAATTCGTGTTTTCCCTTTATAACGAGTAGAAATTTGTGTTTTTTCTTTGGTAACGGGTTTGAATTCATTTTTTCTTCTTATTAACGAGTTCAAATTTGTGTTTTTCTCCCGTAAGGAGTTGTCTTTCTAGAAAATATGTCTTTCCCTATTAACGAGTTGGCATCGCCGGAAATTTGTGTTTTCCCTTTATAACGAGTAGGAATTTTTGTTTTTTCTATGGTAACGAGTTCGAATTCATGTTTTCTTCTTATTAACGACTTCAAATTTGTGTTTTTCTCTGGTAACGAGTTGTCCTTCAAGAAAAAATGTCTTTTTCCCGAATAACGAGTTGACATCGCCTGAAATTGGTGTTTTCCCTTTATAACGAGTAGAAATTGGTGTTTTTTCTCTGGTAACGAGTTCGAATTCATGTTTTCTTCTTATTAACGAGTTCAAATATCTGTTATTCTCTAGTAACGAGTTGTCTTCCAGAAAAAATGTCTTTTTCCCTAATAACGAGTTGACATCGCCGGAAATTTGTGTTTTCCCTTTATAACGAGTAGAAATTTGTGTTTTTTCTCGGGTAACGAGTTCGAATTCATGTTTTCTTCTTATTAACGAGTTCCAATATGTGTTTTTTCTGGTAACGAGTTGTCCTTCCAGAAAAAATGTCTTTTTCCCTAATAACGAGTTGACATCGCCGGAAATTTGTGTTTTCCCTTTATAACGAGTAGAAATTTGTGTTTTTTCTCGGGTAACGAGTTCGAATTCATGTTTTCTTCTTATTAACGAGTTCAAATAAGTGTTTTTTCTGGTAACGAGTTGTCCTTCCAGAAAAAATGTCTTTTTCACTAATAACGAGTTGACATCGCCGGAAATTTGTGTTTTCCCTTTTTAACAAGTAGAAATTTGTGTTTTTTCTTTGGTAACGAGTTCGAATTCATGTTTTCTTCTTATTAACGAGTTCAAATTTGTTTTTTTCTCTGGTAACGAGTTGTCTTTCCAGAAAAAATGTCATTTTCCCGAATAACGAGTTGACAACGCCGGAAATTTGTTTTTTCCCTTTATAACGAGTAGAAATTTGTGTTTTTTCTTTGGTAACGAGTTCGAATTCATATTTTCTTCGTATTAACGAGTTCAATTTTGTGTTTTTGTCTGGTAACGAGTTTTCCTTCCAGAAAAAATGTCTTTTTCCCAAATAACGAGTTGACATCGCCGGAAATTTGTGTTTTCCCTTTATAACGAGTAGAATTTTGTGTTTTTTCTTTGGTAACGAGTTCGAATTCATGTTTTCTTCTTATTAACGAGTTCAATTTTGTGTTTTTCTCTGGTAACGAGTTGCCCTTCCAGAAAAAATGTCTTTTTCCCGAATAACGAGTTGACATCGCCGGAAATTTGTGTTTTCCCTTTACAACGTGTAGAATTTTGTGTTTTTTCTTTGGTAACGAGTTTGAATTCATGTTTTCTTCTTATTAACGAGTTCAATTTTGTGTTTTTCTCTGGTAACGAGTTGTCCTTCCAGAAAAAATGTCTTTTTCCCTCTTAACGAGTTGACATCGCCGGAAATTTGTGTTTTCCCTTTATAACGAGTAGAAATTTGTGTTTTTTCTTTGGTAACGAGTTTGATTTCATGTTTTTTTTTCTTATTAACGAGTTCAAATTTCTGTTTTTCTCTGGTAACGTGTTGTCCTTCCAGAAAAAATGTCTTTTTCACTAATAACGAGTTGACATCGCCGGAAATTTGTGTTTTCCTTTTATAACGAGTAGAAATTTGTGTTTTTTCTTTGGTAACGAGTTTGAATTCATGTATTCTTCTTATTAACGAGTTCAAATTTGTGTTTTTCTCTGGTAACGAGTTTTCCTTCCAGAAAAAATGTCTTTTTCCCTAATAACGAGTTGGCATCGCCGAAAATTTGTGTTTTCCCTTTATAACGAGTAGGAATTTTTGTTTTTTCTATGGTAACAAGTTCGAATTCATGTTTTCTTCTTATTAACGAGTTCAAATTTGTGTTTTACTCTGGTAACGAGTTGTCCTTCCAGAAAAAATCTCTTTTTCCCTAATAACGAGTTGGCATCGCCGGAAATTTGTATTTCCCTTTATAACGAGTAGGAATTTTTGTTTTTTCTATGGTAACGAGTTAGAATTCATGTTTTCTTCTCATTAACGAGTTGAAATTTGTGTTTTTCTCTGGTAACGAGTTGTCCTTCAAGAAAAAATATCTTTTTTCCGAATAACGAGTTGACATCGCCGGAAATTTGTGTTTTCCCTTTATAACGAGTAGAAATTTGTGTTTTTTCTCGGGTAACGAGTTCGAATTCATGTTTTCTTCTTATTAACGAGTTCAAATACATGTTTTTCTCTGGTAACGAGTTGACCTTCCTGAAAAAATGTCTTTTTCCCTAATAACGAGTTGACATCGCCGGAAATTTGTGTTTTCCCTTTATAACAAGTAGAAATTTGTGTTTTTTCTTTGGTTACGAGTTCGAATTCATGTTTTCTTCTTATTAACGAGTTCAAATTTGTTTTTTTCTCTGGTAACGAGTTTTCCTTCCAGAAAAAAGTTCTTTTTCCCGAATAACGAGTTGACACCGCCGAAAAATTTGTGTTTTCCCTTTATAACGAGTAGAAATTTATGTTTTTTCTTTGGTAACGAGTTCGAATTCATGTTTTCTTCTTATTAACGAGTTCAAATTTGTTTTTTTCTCTGGTAACGAGTTTTCCTTCCAGAAAAAAGTTCTTTTTCCCGAATAACGAGTTGACACCGCCGGAAATTTGTGTTTTCCCTTTATAACAAGTAGAAATTTGTGTTTTTTATTTGGTAACGAGTTTGAATTCATGTTTTCTTCTTATTAACGAGTTCAAATTTGTGTTTTTCTCTGGTAACGTGTTGTCCTTCCAGAAAAAATTTCTTTTTCCCTAATAACGAGTTGACATCGCCGGAAATTTGTGTTTTCCCTTTATAACGATTAGAAATTTGTGTTTTTTCTTTGGTAACGAGTTCGAATTCATGTTTTCTTCTTATTAACGAGTTCAAATTTGTGTTTTCCCTTTATAACGACTAGGAATTTTTGTTTTTTCTATGGTAACGAGTTCGAATTCATGTTTTCTACTTATTAACGAGTTCAAATTTGATTTTTTTCTCTGGTAACGCCTTGTCCTTCAAAAAAAATGTCTTTTTCTAGAATAACGAGTTGACATCGCCGGAAATTTGTGTTTTCCCTTTATAACGAGTAGAAATTTGTGTTTTTTCTTTGGTAACGAGTTCGAATTCATGTTTTCTTCTTATTAAAGAGTTCAAATATTTGTTTTTCTCTGGTAACGAGTTGTCCTTCTAGAAAAAATGTCTTTTTCCCTAATAACGAGTTGACATCGCCGGAAATTTGTGTTTTCCCTTTATAACGAGTAGAAATTTGTGTTTTTTCTATGGTAACGAGTTCGAATTCATGTTTTCTTCTTATTAACGAGTTCAAATTTGTGTTTTTCTCTGGTAACGTGTTGTCCTTCCAGAAAAAATGTCTTTTTCACTAATAACGAGTTGACATCGACGGAAATTTTTATTTTCCCTTTATAACGCGTAGAAATTTGTGTTTTTTCTTTGGTAACGAGTTCGAATTCATGTTTTCTTCTTATTAACGATTTCAAATTTGTGTTTTTCTCTGGTAACGAGTTTTCCTTCCAGAAAAAATGTCTTTTTCCCTAATAACGAGTTGGCATCGCCGAAAATTTGTGTTTTCCCTTTATAACGAGTAGGAATTTTTGTTTTTTCTATGGTAACAAGTTCGAATTCATGTTTTCTTCTTATTAACGAGTTCAAATTTGTGTTTTACTCTGGTAACGAGTTGTCCTTCCAGAAAAAATCTCTTTTTCCCTAATAACGAGTTGGCATCGCCGGAAATTTGTATTTCCCTTTATAACGAGTAGGAATTTTTGTTTTTTCTATGGTAACGAGTTAGAATTCATGTTTTCTTCTCATTAACGAGTTGAAATTTGTGTTTTTCTCTGGTAACGAGTTGTCCTTCAAGAAAAAATATCTTTTTTCCGAATAACGAGTTGACATCGCCGGAAATTTGTGTTTTCCCTTTATAACGAGTAGAAATTTGTGTTTTTTCTCGGGTAACGAGTTCGAATTCATGTTTTCTTCTTATTAACGAGTTCAAATACATGTTTTTCTCTGGTAACGAGTTGACCTTCCTGAAAAAATGTCTTTTTCCCTAATAACGAGTTGACATCGCCGGAAATTTGTGTTTTCCCTTTATAACAAGTAGAAATTTGTGTTTTTTCTTTGGTTACGAGTTCGAATTCATGTTTTCTTCTTATTAACGAGTTCAAATTTGTTTTTTTCTCTGGTAACGAGTTTTCCTTCCAGAAAAAAGTTCTTTTTCCCGAATAACGAGTTGACACCGCCGAAAAATTTGTGTTTTCCCTTTATAACGAGTAGAAATTTATGTTTTTTCTTTGGTAACGAGTTCGAATTCATGTTTTCTTCTTATTAACGAGTTCAAATTTGTTTTTTTCTCTGGTAACGAGTTTTCCTTCCGTAAAAAAAGTTCTTTTTCCCGAATAACGAGTTGACACCGCCGGAAATTTGTGTTTTCCCTTTATAACAAGTAGAAATTTGTGTTTTTTATTTGGTAACGAGTTTGAATTCATGTTTTCTTCTTATTAACGAGTTCAAATTTGTGTTTTTCTCTGGTAACGTGTTGTCCTTCCAGAAAAAATTTCTTTTTCCCTAATAACGAGTTGACATCGCCGGAAATTTATGTTTTCCCTTTATAACGATTAGAAATTTGTGTTTTTTCTTTGGTAACGAGTTCGAATTCATGTTTTCTTCTTATTAACGAGTTCAAATTTGTGTTTTCCCTTTATAACGACTAGGAATTTTTGTTTTTTCTATGGTAACGAGTTCGAATTCATGTTTTCTACATATTAACGAGTTCAGATTTGATTTTTTCTCTCGTAACGCCTTGTCCTTCAAAAAAAATGTCTTTTTCTAGAATAACGAGTTGACATCGCCGGAAATTTGTGTTTTCCCTTTATAACGAGTAGAAATTTGTGTTTTTTCTTTGGTAACGAGTTCGAATTCATGTTTTCTTCTTATTAAAGAGTTCAAATATTTGTTTTTCTCTGGTAACGAGTTGTCCTTCTAGAAAAAATGTCTTTTTCCCTAATAACGAGTTGACATCGCCGGAAATTTGTGTTTTCCCTTTATAACGAGTAGAAATTTGTGTTTTTTCTATGGTAACGAGTTCGAATTCATGTTTTCTTCTTATTAACGAGTTCAAATTTGTGTTTTTCTCTCGGTAACGTGTTGTCCTTCCAGAAAAAATGTCTTTTTCACTAATAACGAGTTGACATCGACGGAAATTTTTATTTTCCCTTTATAACGCGTAGAAATTTGTGTTTTTTCTTTGGTAACGAGTTCGAATTCATGTTTTCTTCTTATTAACGATTTCAAATTTGTGTTTTTCTCTGGTAAGGAGTTGTCCTTCCAGAAAAAAATGTCTTTTTCCCTAATAACGAGTTGGCATCGCCGAAATTTGTGTTTTCCCTTTATAACGAGTACGAATTTTTGTTTTTTCTATGGTAACGAGTTCGAATTCATGTTTTCTTCTTATTAACGACTTCAAATTTGTGTTTTTCTCTGGTAACGAGTTGTCTTTCAAGAAAAAATGTCTTTTTCCCGAATAACGAGTAGACTTCGCCGGAAATTTGTGTTTTCCCTTTATAACGAGTAGAAATTGATGTTTTTTCCCTGGTAACGAGTTCGAATTCATGTTTTCTTCTTATTAACGAGTTCAAATATGTGTTATTCTCTGGTAACGAGTTGTCCTTCCAGAAAAAAATGTCTTTTTCCTTAATAACGAGTTGACATCGCCGGAAATTTGTGTTTTCCCTTTATAACGAGTAGAAATTTGTGTTTTTTCTCGGGTAACGAGTTCGAATTCATGTTTTCTTCTTATTAACGAGTTCAAATATGTTATTTTTCTGGTAACGAGTTGTCCTTCCATAAAAAATGTCTTTTTCCCTAATAACGAGTTGACATCGCCGGAAATTTGTGTTTTCCCTTTATAACAAGTAGAAATTTGTGTTTTTTCATTGGTAACGAGTTCGAATTCATATTTTCTTCTTATTAACGAGTTCAAATTTGTTTTTTACTCTGGTAGCGAGTTGTCCTTCCAGAAAAAATGTCATTTTCCCGAATAACGAGTTGACATCGCCGGAAAGTTGTTTTTTCCCTTTATAACGAGTAGAAATTTGTGTTTTTTCTTTGGTAACGAGTTCGAATTCATGTTTTCTTCTTATTAACGAGTTTAATTTTGTGTTTTTCTCTGGTAACGAGTTTTCCTTCCAGAAAAAATGTCTTTTTCCCTAATAACGAGTTGACATCGCCTGAAATTTGTGTTTTGCTTTTATAACGAGTAGAATTTTGTGTTTTTTCTTTGGTAACGAGTTCGAATTCATGTTTTCTTCTTATTAACGAGTTCAATTTTGTGTTTTTCTCTGGTAACGAGTTGTCCTGCCAGAAAAAATGTCTTTTTCCCTCTTAACGAGTTGACATCGCCGGAAATTTGTGTTTTCCCTTTATAACTAGTAGAAATTTGTATTTTTTCTTTGGTAACGAGTTTGAATTCATGTTTTCTTCTTATTAACGAGTTCAAATTTGTGTTTTTCTCTGGTAACGTGTTGTCCTTCCAGAAAAAATGTCTTTTTCACTAATAACGAGTTGACATCGCCGGAAATTTGTGTTTTCCCTTTATAACGAGTAGAAATTTGTGTTTTTTCTTTGGTAACGAGTTCGAATTCATGTATTCTTCTTATTAACGAGTTCAAATTTGTGTTTTTCTCTGGTAACGAGTTGTCCTTCCAGAAAAAATGTCTTTTTCCCTAATAACGAGTTGGCATCGCCGGAAATTTGTGTTTTCCCTTTATAACGAGTAGGAATTTTTGTTTTTTCTATGGTAACGAGTTCGAATTCATGTTTTCTTCTTATTAACGAGTTCAAATTTGTGTTTTACTCTGGTAACGAGTTGTCCTTCAAGAAAAAAATGTATTTTTCCCGAATAACGAGTTGACATTGCCGGAAATTTGTGTTTTCCCTTTATAACTAGTAGAAATTAGTGTTTTTTCTCTGGAACGAGTTCGAATTCATGTTTTCTTCTTATTAACGAGTTCAAATATGTGTTTTTCTCTGGTAACGAGTTGTCCTTCCAGAAAAAATGTCTTTTTCCCTAATAACGAGTTGACATCGCCGGAAATTTGTGTTTTCCCTTTATAACAAGTAGAAATTTGTGTTTTTTCTTGGGTAACGAGTTCGAATTCATGTTTTATTCTTATTAACGAGTTCAAATTTGTTTTTTTCTCTGGTAACGAGTTGTCCTTCCAGAAAAAATGTCTTTTTCCCGAATAACGAGTTGACATCGCTGGAAATTTGTGTTTTCCCTTTATAACGAGTAGAAATTTGTGTTTATTCTTTGGTAACGAGGTCAAATTCATGTTTTCTTCTTATTAACGAGTTCAATTTTGTGTTTTTCTCTGGTAACGAGTTGTCCTTCCAGAAAAAATGTCTATTTCCCGAATAACGAGTTGACATCGCCGGAAATTTGTGTTTTCTCATTATAACGAGTAGAATTTTGTGTTTTTTCTTTGGTAACGAGTTCGAATTCATGTTTTCTTCTTATTAACGAGTTCAAATTTGTGTTTTTCTCTGGTAATGTGTTGTCCTTCCAGAAAAAAATGTCTTTTTCACTAATAACGAGTTGACATCGCCGGAAATTTGTATTTTCCCTTTATAACGAGTAGAAATTTGTGTTTTTTCTTTGGTAACGAGTTCGAATTCATGTTTTCTTCTTATTAACGAGTTCAAATTTGTGTTTTTCTCTGGTAAGGAGTTGTCCTTCCAGAAAAAATCTCTTTTTCCCTAATAACGAGTTGGCATCGCCGGAAATTTGTATTTTCCCTTTATAACGAGTAGGAATTTTTGTTTTTTCTATGGTAACGAGTTCGAATTCATGTTTTCTTCTTATTAAAGAGTTCAAATATTTGTTTTTCTCTGGTAACGAGTTGTCCTTCTAGAAAAAATGTCTTTTTCCCTAATAACGAGTTGACATCGCCGGAAATTTGTGTTTTCCCTTTATAACGAGTAGAAATTTGTGTTTTTTCTATGGTAACGAGTTCGAATTCATGTTTTCTTCTTATTAACGAGTTCAAATTTGTGTTTTTCTCTGGTAACGTGTTGTCCTTCCAGAAAAAATGTCTTTTTCACTAATAACGAGTTGACATCGCCGGAAATTTTTATTTTCCCTTTATAACGAGTAGAAATTTGTGTTTTTTCTTTGGTAACGAGTTCGAATTCATGTTTTCTTCTTATTAACGATTTCAAATTTGTGTTTTTCTCTGGTAAGGAGTTGTCCTTCCAGAAAAAAATGTCTTTTTCCCTAATAACGAGTTGGCATCGCCGGAAATTTGTGTTTTCCCTTTATAACGAGTACGAATTTTTGTTTTTTCTATGGTAACGAGTTCGAATTCATGTTTTCTTCTTATTAACGACTTCAAATTTGTGTTTTTCTCTGGTAACAAGTTGTCTTTCAAGAAAAAATGTCTTTTTCCCGAATAACGAGTAGACTTCGCCGGAAATTTGTGTTTTCCCTTTATAACGAGTAGAAATTGATGTTTTTTCTCTGGTAACGAGTTCGAATTCATGTTTTCTTCTTATTAACGAGTTCAAATATGTGTTATTCTCTGGTAACGAGTTGTCCTTCCAGAAAAAATGTCTTTTTCCCTAATAACGAGTTGACATCGCCGGAAATTTGTGTTTTCCCTTTATAACGGGTAGAAATTTGTGTTTTTTCTCGGGTAACGAGTTCGAATTCATGTTTTCTTCTTATTAACGAGTTCAAATATGTTATTTTACTGGTAACGAGTTTTCCTTCCATAAAAAATGTCTTTTTCCCTAATAACGAGTTGACATCGCCGGAAATTTGTGTTTTCCCTTTATAACAAGTAGAAATTTGTGTTTTTTCTTTGGTAACGAGTTCGAATTCATGTTTTCTTCTTATTAACGAGTTCAAATTTGTTTTTTACTCTGGTAACGAGTTGTCCTTCCAGAAAAAATGTCATTTTCCCGAATAACGAGTTGACATCGCCGGAAAGTTGTTTTTTCCCTTTATAACGAGTAGAAATTTGTGTTTTTTCTTTGGTAACGAGTTCGAATTCATGTTTTCTTCTTATTAACGAGTTCAATTTTGTGTTTTTCTCTGGTAACGAGTTGTCCTGCCAGAAAAAATGTCTTTTTCCCTCTTAACGAGTTGACATCGCCGGAAATTTGTGTTTTCCCTTTATAACTAGTAGAAATTTGTATTTTTTCTTTGGTAACGAGTTTGAATTCATGTTTTCTTCTTATTAACGAGTTCAAATATGTGTTTTTCTCTGGTAACGAGTTGTCCTTCCAGAAAAAATGTCTTTTTCCCTAATAACGAGTTGACATCGCCGGAAATTTGTGTTTTCCCTTTATAACAAGTAGAAATTTGTGTTTTTTCTTGGGTAACGAGTTCGAATTCATGTTTTATTCTTATTAACGAGTTCAAATTTGCTTTTTTCTCTGGTAACGAGTTGTCCTTCCAGAAAAAATGTCTTTTTCATGAATAACGAGTTGACATCGCTGGAAATTTGTGTTTTCCCTTTATAACGAGTAGAAATTTGTGTTTATTCTTTGGTAACGAGTTCAAATTCATGTTTTCTTCATATTAACGAGTTCAATTTTGTGTTTTTCTCTGGTAACGAGTTGTCCTTCCAGAAAAAATGTCTATTTCCCGAATAACGAGTTGACATCGCCGGAAATTTGTGTTTTCCCATTATAACGAGTAGAATTTTGTGTTTTTTCTTTGGTAACGAGTTCGAATTCATGTTTTCTTCTTATTAACGAGTTCAATTTTGTGTTTTTCTCTGGTAACGAGTTGTCCTTCCAGAAAAAATGTCTTTTTCCCTCTTAACGAGTTGACATCGCCGGAAATTTGTGATTTCCCTTTATAACGAGTAGAAATTTGTGTTTTTTCTTTGGTAACGAGTTTGAATTCATGTTTTCTTCTTATTAACGAGTTCAAATTTGTGTTTTTCTCTGGTAATGTGTTGTCCTTCCAAAAAAATGTCTTTTTCACTAATAACGAGTTGACATCGCCGGAAATTTGTATTTTCCCTTTATAACGAGTAGAAATTTGTGTTTTTTCTTTGGTAACGAGTTCGAATTCATGTTTTCTTCTTATTAACGAGTTCAAATTTGTGTTTTTCTTTGGTAAGGAGTTGTCCTTCCAGAAAAAATCTCTTTTTCCCTAATAACGAGTTGGCATCGCCGGAAATTTGTATTTTCCCTTTATAACGAGTAGGAATTTTTGTTTTTTCTATGGTAACGAGTTCGAATTCATGTTTTCTTCTTATTAACGAGTTCAAATTTGTGTTTTTCTCAGGTAACGAGTTGTCCTTCGAGAAAAAATATCTTTTTTCCGAATAACGAGTTGACATCGCCGGAAATTTGTGTTTTCCCTTTATAACGAGTAGAAATTTGTGTTTTTTCTCGGGTAACGAGTTCGAATTCATGTTTTCTTCTTATTAACGAGTTCAAATATGTGTTTTTCTCTGGTAACGAGTTGTCCTTCCAGAAAAAATGTCTTTTTCCCGAATAACGAGTTGACATCGCTGGAAATTTGTGTTTTCCCTTTATAACGAGTAGAAATTTGTGTTTATTCTTTGGTAACGAGTTCAAATTCATGTTTTCTTCTTATTAATGAGTTCAATTTTGTGTTTTTCTCTGGTAACGAGTTGTCCTTCCAGAAAAAATGTCTATTTCCCGAATAACGAGTTGACATCGCCGGAAATTTGTGTTTTCCCATTATAACGAGTAGAATTTTGTGTTTTTTCTTTGGTAACGAGTTCGAATTCATGTTTTCTTCTTATTAACGAGTTCAATTTTGTGTTTTTCTCTGGTAACGAGTTGTCCTTCCAGAAAAAATGTCTTTTTCCCTCTTAACGAGTTGACATCGCCGGAAATTTGTGATTTCCCTTTATAACGAGTAGAAATTTGTGTTTTTTCTTTGGTAACGAGTTTGAATTCATGTTTTCTTCTTATTAACGAGTTCAAATTTGTGTTTTTCTCTCGGTAATGTGTTGTCCTTCCGAAAAAAAAAGGTCTTTTTCACTAATAACGAGTTGACATCGCCGGAAATTTGTATTTTCCCTTTATAACGAGTAGAAATTTGTGTTTTTTCTTTGGTAACGAGTTCGAATTCATGTTTTCTTCTTATTAACGAGTTCAAATTTGTGTTTTTCTTTGGTAAGGAGTTGTCCTTCCGTAAAAAAATCTCTTTTTCCCTAATAACGAGTTGGCATCGCCGGAAATTTGTATTTTCCCTTTATAACGAGTAGGAATTTTTGTTTTTTCTATGGTAACGAGTTCGAATTCATGTTTTCTTCTTATTAACGAGTTCAAATTTGTGTTTTTCTCAGGTAACGAGTTGTCCTTCGAGAAAAAATATCTTTTTTCCGAATAACGAGTTGACATCGCCGGAAATTTGTGTTTTCCCTTTATAACAGTAGAAATTTGTGTTTTTTCTCGGGTAACGAGTTCGAATTCATGTTTTCTTCTTATTAACGAGTTCAAATATGTGTTTTTCTCTCGGTAACGAGTTGTCCTTCCAGAAAAAATGTCTTTTTCCCGAATAACGAGTTGACATCGCCGGAAATTTGTGTTTTCCCTTTATAACGAGTAGAAATTTGTGTTTATTCTTTGGTAACGAGTTCAAATTCATGTTTTCTTCTTATTAATGAGTTCAATTTTGTGTTTTTCTCTGGTAACGAGTTGTCCTTCCAGAAAAAATGTCTATTTCCCGAATAACGAGTTGACATCGCCGGAAATTTGTGTTTTCCCATTATAACGAGTAGAATTTTGTGTTTTTTCTTTGGTAACGAGTTCGAATTCATGTTTTCTTCTTATTAACGAGTTCAATTTTGTGTTTTTCTCTCGGTAACGAGTTGTCCTTCCGTAAAAAATGTCTTTTTCCCTCTTAACGAGTTGACATCGCCGGAAATTTGTGTTTTCCCTTTATAACGAGTAGAAATTTGTGTTTTTTATTTGGTAACGAGTTTGAATTCATGTTTTCTTCTTATTAACGAGTTCAAATTTGTGTTTTTCTCTGGTAACGTGTTGTCCTTCCAGAAAAAAATGTCTTTTTCACTAATAACGAGTTGACATCGCCGGAAATTTGTATTTTCCCTTTATAACGAGTAGAAATTTGTGTTTTTTCTTTGGTAACGAGTTCGAATTCATGTTTTCTTCTTATTAACGAGTTCAAATTTGTGTTTTTCTCTCGGTAAGCGTTTGTCCTTCCGTAAAAAAATCTCTTTTTCCCTAATAACGAGTTGGCATCGCCGGAAATTTGTATTTTCCCTTTATAACGAGTAGGAATTTTTGTTTTTTCTATGGTAACGAGTTCGAATTCATGTTTTCTTCTTATTAACGAGTTCAAATTTGTGTTTTTCTCAGGTAACGAGTTGTCCTTCAAGAAAAAATATCTTTTTTCCGAATAACGAGTTGACATCGCCGGAAATTTGTGTTTTCCCTTTATAACGAGTAGAAATTTGTGTTTTTTCTCGGGTAACGAGTTCGAATTCATGTTTTCTTCTTGAAGAGAGTTTGAGAATGTGATAAACACAAGAGTAAACTTCAACTTATTTATTCATGTTGAAAGAATGAGTATAAATAGATACAAGAGAGGATCCTTACAAGAGAGGATCCTAGCTAGTAAAGTAAAAGTAACTAGAGCCGGCTACAATAAATGCTAGAGTCGGCTATGTCTATGCTATTACATAATAGGACAAGGATAGTTACTTTATGACTATTAGGACATATTAATTGTTTATTCAATGCAATTAATATGTCTCTTGATAAAAAGTAACACGTTACATTGTAACATGTTATGAGTGTAATAATAATGTAATATTAACCATAATATTTCCACACCCCCCCTCAAACTGGGTTGTATATGTTTATACGACCAAGTTTGCTACTCAATCCGTCGAACATAAGTGGTGGTATGGCCTTGGTGAGAATATCAGCATTCTGATCTGCTGAGGGAACATATTGGAGTTGAATAATCTTGGCATCAATCTTCTCCTTTAGGAAGTGTCTGTCAATGTCCACATGTTTGGTTTTATCATGATGGACTGGATCCTCTGCCATGCATAAGGCTGAATTATTGTCACAGCAGAGTGTGATAGGTTGATGAAGAGGTTGCTGAAGTTCAGTGAGTACCCTTTTTAGCCACATAGCTTCACAAATGCCAAGTACAAGTGCCCTGAGTTCAGCTTCAGCACTGCTTCTTGACACAGTAGGCTGTTTCTTGCTTCTCCAAGTAACTAGGTTTCCCCATACATATGAGCAATAGCCTGTGGTAGATCTTCCGTCAATGTGACATCCACCCAATCGGCATCGGTGTAGACCTTGATTGATCTATCGGGAGACTTGGTGAAATGTAAGCCCCGGCCGAGTGGACTTCGTGTACCTCGCATCCCGTTCACGCATCCCAATGTTGCTCGGTAGGGCAATGCATGAATCTGGCTAACCGGACGACGCCATATGCAATATCGGGTCTTGTATGGGACGGATAAATGAGTTTCCCTACAAGTCTTTGATATTGATCCTTTCGACAAGAATGTCACCATGCGAAGCAGGGGTATTACGGGGGTCTACTCGGGGATACGGCGGGTTTGCATCCCAAAGATGCTAGTTTCCTTCAACGGGTCCAAGACATACTTCCTCTCGTGAAACGAGATATACCCCGGTCGTTCCTAGCTATTTCCATACCAAGAAAGTACTTGAGGTAGCCCAAATCTTTAACTTGAAATACTTTTGCCAGCAGGGTCTTCAAGTGTTGGATCTCAGCAGGGTCATCACCAGTAAGGATGATATCATCCACATAGACAATAAGAATGGACCTTTTCTGGTTTGTTGTTTTGATAAACATTGTGTGATCTGAGTTGCATTGATGGTATCCAGCAGCTTTAACCACAGTGGTGAGTTTGCAAACCAGGCTCTGGGGGACTGCTTTAGGCCATATAGAGATTTCCTCAATTTGCAAACTTTCCCTTGAGTGTGAGTGTTGGAAAAACCAGGAGGCACATTCATATAGACTTCCTCAGTAAGGTCACCATTTAGGAAAGCATTCTTGATATCCAATTGGTGTAGAGGCCGACCAAGTTGGACAAAGAATTGAGATCGGTACACTCGACGGTGTTTAGTTTTGCCACGGGTGCAAAGGTTTCCTTGTAGTCAAGGCCATATGTTTGAGTGAATCCCCTTGCAACCAGCCTAGCTTTGTATTTGTCAATAGTACCATCGGCATTGTACTTGATAGTGAACGACCATTTGCGGTGGTTGTCTTCTTTCCATGTGGGAGAGTGGTGAGATCCCAAGTATGGTTGTCAAGGAGAGCGATCATTTCGGTTTTTTGACACCGCCTTCCACTTATCATGTTGGAGAGCTTCCCGTATATTCTTAGGAATAGAGTGAGAATCCAAGTCCCGTGTAAACATGGCAAAAACAGTGATAACCGATCATAGGATAGATAATTATGAATAGAGTGATCGGTAGTGCAAGATCTCTTTCCCTTCCCGATAGCAATAGGTCCGTCATCAACGTCGCGGTGCCGCCGAGAGTCGGTGGGGTGCCGAGGTTCGGTCCGCCGTGACTCGCAGGTTGCCGAGTGTCGGTAGTCTCGGTTCGGCGGGCTCGGGGTCGCAGACTCGGTTCGGGAGGTTGCCGAGGATCGCAGGATGCCGAGAGTCGGTGGGGTGCTTGAGGTTCAAGAGTTTGCCGAGGGAAAGGATTTAGGTCAAGTTCAATCGGTTTCCATCGGTGATCGCCTCGGTGGACTTGTCGTAGTAGGAGTCCTTTCAAAGAATTTTACATCCATAGAATTGTAAAATCTCTTTTCGAAGGAGAGTAACACTTGTAACCTTTCTGTCCTTTGCATATCCTAGGAAAATGCACTTGTGAGCTTTGGGATCAAGTTTGCTTCGTGTTGGGCATGGATATAAACAAATACGGTACACCCAAAGATTTTTGGTGGTAATTGGGAAATAAGATGAGGGCGAGTGTGTGGTCGGGAGGGTTTGGATAGGAGTTTTGAAGCCTAACACTCGCCGGGAAGTCTCGTTGATTAAGTATGTGGCGCTTAATATAGCTTCACCCCACATATACTTTGGGACATGGGTAGTGAACATGATTGATCGAGCCATCTCCGGTAGGTGCCTGTTCTTTCTCTCGGCAACCCCATTTTGTTGAGGTGTTTCCACACAACCGCCGATATGGCCAATCCCCTTATTCATCAAGAAATTACCGAGGTTAGACTCATAGTATTCAAGAGCATTATCGCCTTTAAGATCTTGATCTTAGTGTCAAATTGAGTAGAGATCATGTTGTAGAATTCCCGAAAAGCTGGTCCAACTTCGATTTATCCTTCATTAAAAACAGCCATGTGTTCCCGGTATGATCATCAATGAAAGTGACAAACCACCTTTTTCCCCGTTATACTTTTTACCCTTGAAGGTCCCCATACATCACTATGAATTAAAGTGAAAGGTGTGGAAGGCAAATAAGGTAGTTTGGCATACACATATTTGGTAAGTTTGGCAAATTGACAAATATCACATTGAAGATCATTGACATTACATCCTTTAAATAATTCAGGAATTACAGACTTCAAAAAACCAAAACTTGGATGTCCTAGTCTATAATGCCATAACATGATATTATCTAAGGTTTGAGTGCGAGCCGCCGAGGCGATTCGCCTTCGCCTCTTCTGTCTTCACGGGGTCGACCACATACAATCCTAAGCGGGGTTTAGCCCTCCCAATCACTTCCCGTGAAGAAGGGTCTGGAAAGTGCACCGATTCTTATTAAAAACAACAGTCAATTTAAATCTTTTGCAAGTCTACCGACGTATATGAGATTGCGGTCTAATTTTGGAACAAATAGGACATCCTTTAGACATATCTTGTTAGTGAGTTTAACATTTCCAAAACCTTTTGCACGAGAGATAGATCCATCGCGCTTAACATTGTGAATTTGTTGACATGGCATAAGGTGAGTTATGAGGTTTTTATTACCAGTCATATGGGAGGAGGCCCCGAATCAACAATCCATGTTTCATTACTAATAGAAGAGTAGAATTTACCTGCACTAGCCTGAGTAGCCGTGTCAGTAGAGGTACTACCTTCTTTTTGTTGAGTGAGGAAAGCTTTGAATGCAACAAACTGAGCATTCAACTTGTTGTCATTCTCCTCTTCATGGACATGCCCGCCCGACTTTCCCCGGTAGGTTTGAGGGATTTAGGCATGCCATGTAGCTTCCAAAGAAGTTTCCTTGGTGTGATTTGTGCGTTTGCGGTGCTCACGAACAACTTTCCGGTTCTATCGCAGGCTTCCCGACGGTCCTCGGTAACCTCGGCGGGCTTCCCGATGGTCGGCGGGTAGCACTCTCGGCGGGGTTGTCGGCGGGGAGTTCGGCGATCACTTTCCTCCTCTTTCCTCATGTTTGACTTCGGCAAACATGGATTTGAGATTGGGGAGAGGTTTTGTTGCAAGGATTCTTCCCCTAACATCATCAAGAGTAGGATTCATCCGGTAAGAAACTTGAATACTCTCTTTTTCTCAATAATGTCCTTATAAAGGGCGATCCTTGACATCATTCCGGGGGTGAGTTTCCAACATGTCTAGGTGTTGCCATGCCCTAGAAACAGTTGGTTGAAGTATTGAGTTACATACATATCTCCTTGTCCGCAATTTTGAATCGAGCTTCAAGTTCATACACTTCGATGTATTGTCTTTCTTGGAGTAAAGATCCCCGGCATTATCCCGCATCTCCTTTGCGGTATCATACATCATAAAGTTCTCACTAATCTCTTTTGTCATTGATCTTGTGAGAATGGTCATGACTTGATTATTAGTAGTATCCCATGCTTCAAAACCTGGGTCATCTTCAGCAGGGCAGGTTTAGAGCCGGACAGGTATCCCATCTTACCTTGTCCAGAGATGTACATTTTCATAGACCTTGACCATAGCAAGTAGTTGTTGCCATCAAGTCTATGATTTGTGTAAGATGAAGAGTCAGTGACCCCAGTCTGCTGAGGTAGCTGGGACTCAACTGAGGGTGAGGAAGCTTCAGATAATGAAGACATTCTTGATTCAACAGGGTACTGAGAATTTGCAGCGGATTCAGGATTTTAAGTCTCTGATACCATGAAGAGAGTTTGAGAATGTGATAAACACAAGAGTAAACTTCAACTTATTTATTCATGTTGAAAGAATGAGTATAAATAGATACAAGAGAGGATCCTTACAAGAGAGGATCCTAGCTAGTAAAGTAAAAGTAACTAGAGCCGGCTACAATAAATGCTAGAGTCGGCTATGTCTATGCTATTACATAATAGGACAAGGATAGTTACTTTATGACTATTAGGACATATTAATTGTTTATTCAATGCAATTAATATGTCTCTTGATAAAAAGTAACACGTTACATTGTAACATGTTATGAGTGTAATAATAATGTAATATTAACCATAATATTTCCACACTTCTTATTAACGAGTTCAAATATGTGTTTTTCTCTGGTAACGAGTTGTCCTTCCAGAAAAATTTCTTTTTCCCTCATAACGAGTTGACATCGCCAGAAATTTGTGTTTTCCCTTTATAACAAGTAGAAATTTGTGTTTTTTCTTTGGTAACGAGTTCGAATTCATGTTTTCCACTTATTAACGAGTTCAAATTTGTTTTTTTCTCTGGTAACGTGTTTTCCTTCCAGAAAAAAGGTCTTTTTCCCGAATAACGAGTTGACACCGCCGGAAATTTGTGTTTTCCCATTATACCGAGTAGAAATTTGTGTTTTTTCTTTGGTAACGAGTTCGAATTCCTGTTTTCTTCTTATTAACAAGTTCAATTTTGTGTTTTTCTCTGGTAACGAGTTGTCCTTCCAGAAAAAATGTCTTTTTCCCGAATAACGAGTTGACATCGCCGGAAATTTGTGTTTTCCCTTTATAACGAGTAGAATTTTGTGTTTTTTTCTTTGGTAACGAGTTCGAATTCATGTTTTCTTCTTCTTAACGAGTTCAATTTTGTGTTTTTCTCTGGTAACGAGTTGTCCTTCCAGAAAAAATATCTTTTTCCCTCTTAACGAGTTGACATCGCCGGAAATTTGTCTTTTCCCTTTATAACGGGTAGAAATTTGTGTTTTTTATTTGGTAACGAGTTTGAATTCATGTTTTCTTCTTATTAACGAGTTCAAATTTGTGTTTTTCTCTGGTAACGTGTTGTCCTTCCAGAAAAAATGTCTTTTTCCCTAATAATGAGTTGACATCGCCGGAAATTTGTGTTTTCCCTTTATAACGAGTAGAAATTTGTGTTTCTTCTTTGGTAACGAGTTCGAATTCATGTTTTCTTCTTATTAACGAGTTCAAATTTGTGTTTTTCTCTGGTAACGAGTTGTCCTTCCAGAAAAAATGTCTTTTTCCATAATAATGAGTTGACATCGCCGGAAATTTGTGTTTTCCCTTTATAACGAGTAGAAATTTGTGTTTTTTATTTGGTAACGAGTTTGAATTCATGTTTTCTTCTTATTAACGAGTTCAAATTTGTGTTTTTCTCTGGTAAGGAGTTGTCCTTCCAGAAAAAAATGTCTTTTTCCCTAATAACGTGTTGATATCGCCGGAAATTTGTGTTTTCCCTTTATAACGAGTAGGAATTTTTGTTTTTTCTATGGTAACGAGTTCGAATTCATGTTTTCTACTTATTAATGAGTTCAAATTTGTGTTTTTATCTGGTAACGACTTGTCCTTCAAGAAAAAATGTCTTTTTCTCGAATAACGAGTTGACATCGCCGGAAATTTGTGTTTTCCCATTATAACGAGTAGAATTTTGTGTTTTTTCTTTGGTAACGAGTTCAAATTCATGTTTTCTTCTTATTAACGAGTTCAATTTTGTGTTTTTCTCTGGTAACGAGTTGTCCTTCCAGAAAAAATGTCTTTTTCCCTCTTAACGAGTTGACATCGCCGGAAATTTGTGTTTTCCCTTTATAACGAGTAGAAATTTGTGTTTTTTCTTTGCTAACGAGTTTGAATTCATGTTTTCTTGTTATTAACGAGTTCAAATTTGTGTTTTTCTCTGGTAACGTGTTATCCTTCAAGAAAAAATGTCTTTTTCACTAATAACGAGTTGACATCGCCGGAAATTTGCATTTTCCCTTTATAACGAGTAGAAATTTGTGTTTTTTCTTTGGTAACGAGTTCGAATTCATGTTTTCTTCTTATTAACGAGTTCAAATTTGTGTTTTTCTCTGGTAAGGAGTTTTCCTTCCAGAAAAAATCTCTTTTTCCCTAATAACGAGTTGGCATCGCCGGAAATTTGTGTTTTCCCTTTATAACGAGTACGAATTTTTGTTTTTTCTATGGTAACGAGTTCGAATTCATGTTTTCTTCTTATTAACGACTTCAAATTTGTGTTTTTCTCTGGTAACGAGTTGTCTTTCAAGAAAAAATGTCTTTTTCCCGAATAACGAGTAGACTTCGCCGGAAATTTGTGTTTTCCCTTTATAACGAGTAGAAATTGATGTTTTTTCTCTGGTAACGAGTTCGAATTCATGTTTTCTTCTTATTAACGAGTTCAAATATGTGTTATTCTCTGGTAACGAGTTGTCCTTCCAGAAAAAATGTCTTTTTCCCTAATAACGAGTTGACATCGCCGGAAATTTGTGTTTTCCCTTTATAACGAGTAGAAATTTGTGTTTTTTCTCGGGTAACGAGTTCGAATTCATGTTTTCTTCTTATTAACGAGTTGAAATATGTTATTTTACTGGTAACGAGTTGTCCTTCCATAAAAAATGTCTTTTTCCCTAATAACGAGTTTACATCGCCGGAAATTTGTGTTTTCCCTTTATAACAAGTAGAAATTTGTGTTTTTTCTTTGGTAACGAGTTCGAATTCATGTTTTCTTCTTATTAACGAGTTCAAATTTGTTTTTTACTCTGGTAACGAGTTGTCCTTCCAGAAAAAATGTCATTTTCCCGAATAACGAGTTGACATCGCCGGAAAGTTGTTTTTTCCCTTTATAACGAGTAGAAATTTGAGTTTTTTCTTTGGTAACGAGTTCGAATTCATGTTTTCTTCTTATTAACGAGTTCAATTTTGTGTTTTTCTCTGGTAACGAGTTTTCCTTCCAGAAAAAATGTCTTTTTCCCTAATAACGAGTTGACATCGCCGGAAATTTGTGTTTTCCCATTATAACGAGTAGAATTTTGTGTTTTTTCTTTGGTAACGAGTTCGAATTCATGTTTTCTTCTTATTAACGAGTTCAATTTTGTGTTTTTCTCTAGTAACGAGTTGTTCTGCCAGAAAAAATGTCTTTTTCCCTCTTAACGAGTTGACATCGCCGGAAATTTCTGTTTTCCCTTTATAACTAGTAGAAATTTGTGTTTTTTCTTTGGTAACGAGTTTGAATTCATGTTTTCTTCTTATTAACGAGTTCAAATTTGTGTTTTTCTCTGGTAACGTGTTGTCCTTCCAGAAAAAATGTCTTTTTCACTAATAACGAGTTGACATCTCCGGAAATTTGTGTTTTCCCTTTATAACGAGTAGAAATTTGTGTTTTTTCTTTGGTAACGAGTTTGAATTCATGTATTCTTCTTATTAACGAGTTCAAATTTGTTTTTTTCTCTGGTAACGAGTTGTCCTTCCAGAAAAAAATGTCTTTTTCCCTAATAACGAGTTGGCATCGCCGGAAATTTGTGTTTTCTCTTTATAACGAGTAGGAATTTTTGTTTTTTCTATGGTAACGAGTTCGAATTCATGTTTTCTTCTTATTAACGAGTTCAATTTTGTGTTTTACTCTGGTAACGAGTTGTCCTTCAAGAAAAAATGTATTTTTCCCGAATAACGAGTTGACATCGCCGGAAATTTGTGTTTTCCCTTTATAACTAGTAGAAATTAGTGTTTTTTCTCTGGAACGAGTTCGAATTCATGTTTTCTTCTTATTAACGAGTTCAAATATGTGTTTTTCTCTCGGTAACGAGTTGTCCTTCCAGAAAAAATGTCTTTTTCCCTAATAACGAGTTGACATCGCCGGAAATTTGTGTTTTCCCTTTATAACAAGTAGAAATTTGTGTTTTTTCTTGGGTAACGAGTTCGAATTCATGTTTTATTCTTATTAACGAGTTCAAATTTGTTTTTTTCTCTGGTAACGAGTTGTCCTTCCAGAAAAAATGTCTTTTTCACGAATAACGAGTTGACATCGCTGGAAATTTGGGTTTTCCCTTTATAACGACTAGAAATTTGTGTTTATTCTTTGGTAACGAGTTCAAATTCATGTTTTCTTCTTATTAACGAGTTCAATTTTGTGTTTTTCTCTGGTAACGAGTTGTCCTTCCAGAAAAAATGTCTATTTCCCGAATAACGAGTTGACATCGCCGGAAATTTGTGTTTTCCCATTATAACGAGTAGAATTTTGTGTTTTTTCTTTGGTAACGAGTTCGAATTCATGTTTTCTTCTTATTAACGAGTTCAATTTTGTGTTTTTCTCTGGTAACGAGTTGTCCTTCCAGAAAAAATGTCTTTTTCCCTCTTAACGAGTTGACATCGCCGGAAATTTGTGATTTCCCTTTATAACGAGTAGAAATTTGTGTTGTTTCTTTGGTAACGAGTTTGAATTCATGTTTTCTTCTTATTAACGAGTTCAAATTTGTGTTTTTCTCTGGTAATGTGTTGTCCTTCCAGAAAAAATGTCTTTTTCACTAATAACGAGTTGACATCGCTGGAAATTTGTATTTTCCCTTTATAACGAGTAGAAATTTGTGTTTTTTCTTTGGTAACGAGTTCGAATTCATGTTTTCTTCTTATTAACGAGTTCAAATTTGTGTTTTTCTCTGGTAAGGAGTTGTCCTTCCAGAAAAAATCTCTTTTTCCCTAATAACGAGTTGGCATCGCCGGAAATTTGTATTTTCCCTTTATAACGAGTAGGAATTTTTGTTTTTTCTATGGTAACGAGTTCGAATTCATGTTTTCTTCTTATTAACGAGTTCAAATTTGTGTTTTTCTCAGGTAACGAGTTGTCCTTCAAGAAAAAATATCTTTTTTCCGAATAACGAGTTGACATCGCCGGAAATTTGTGTTTTCCCTTTATAACGAGTAGAAATTTGTGTTTTTTCTCGGGTAACGAGTTCGAATTCATGTTTTCTTCTTATTAACGAGTTCAAATATGTGTTTTTCTCTCGGTAACGAGTTGTCCTTCCGTAAAAAAAATGTCTTTTTCCCGAATAACGAGTTGACATCGCTGGAAATTTGTGTTTTCCCTTTATAACGAGTAGAAATTTGTGTTTATTCTTTGGTAACGAGTTCAAATTCATGTTTTCTTCTTATTAATGAGTTCAATTTTGTGTTTTTCTCTGGTAACGAGTTATCCTTCCAGAAAAAATGTCTATTTCCCGAATAACGAGTTGACATCGCCGGAAATTTGTGTTTTCCCATTATAACGAGTAGAATTTTGTGTTTTTTCTTTGGTAACAAGTTCGAATTCATGTTTTCTTCTTATTAACGAGTTCAATTTTGTGTTTTTCTCTGGTAACGAGTTGTCCTTCCAGAAAAAATGTCTTTTTCCCTCTTAACGAGTTGACATCGCCGGAAATTTGTGTTTTCCCTTTATAACGAGTAGAAATTTGTGTTTTTTCTTTGGTAACGAGTTTGAATTCATGTTTTCTTCTTATTAACGAGTTCAAATTTGTGTTTTTCTCTGGTAACGTGTTGTCCTTCCAGAAAAAATGTCTTTTTCACTAATAACGAGTTGACATCGCCGGAAATTTGTATTTTCCTTTTATAACGAGTAGAAATTTGTGTTTTTTCTTTGGTAACGAGTTCGAATTCATGTTTTCTTCTTATTAACGAGTTCAAATTTGTGTTTTTCTCTGGTAAGGAGTTGTCCTTCCAGAAAAAATCTCTTTTTCCCTAATAACGAGTTGGCATCGCCGGAAATTTGTATTTTCCCTTTATAACGAGTAGGAATTTTTGTTTTTTCTATGGTAACGAGTTCGAATTCATGTTTTCTTCTTAATAACGAGTTCAAATTTGTGTTTTTCTCAGGTAACGAGTTGTCCTTCAAGAAAAAATATCTTTTTTCCGAATAACGAGTTGACATCGCCGGAAATTTGTGTTTTCCCTTTATAACGAGTAGAAATTTGTGTTTTTTCTCGGGTAACGAGTTCGAATTCATGTTTTCTTCTTATTAACGAGTTCAAATATGTGTTTTTCTCTGGTAACGAGTTGTCCTTCCAGAAAAATTTCTTTTTCCCTAATAACGAGTTGACATCGCCGGAAATTTGTGTTTTCCGTTTATAACAAGTAGAAATTTGTGTTTTTTCTTTGGTAACGAGTTCGAATTCATGTTTTCCTCTTATTAACGAGTTCAAATTTGTTTTTTTCTCTGGTAACGTGTTTTCCTTCCAGAAAAAGGTCTTTTTCCCGAATAACGAGTTGACACCGCCGGAAATTTGTGTTTTCCCTTTATAACGAGTAGAAATTTGTGATTTTTCTTTGGTAACGAGTTCGAATTCCTGTTTTCTTCTTATTAACAAGTTCAATTTTGTGTTTTTCTCTGGTAACGAGTTGTCCTTCCAGAAAAAATGTCTTTTTCCCGAATAACGAGTTGACATCGCCGGAAATTTGTGTTTTCCCTTTATAACGAGTAGAATTTTGTGTTTTTTTCTTTGGTAACGAGTTCGAATTCATGTTTTCTTCTTCTTAACGAGTTCAATTTTGTGTTTTTCTCTGGTAACGAGTTGTCCTTCCAGAAAAAATATCTTTTTCCCTCTTAACGAGTTGACATCGCCGGAAATTTGTCTTTTCCCTTTATAACGGGTAGAAATTTGTGTTTTTTATTTGGTAACGAGTTTGAATTCATGTTTTCTTCTTATTAACGAGTTCAAATTTGTGTTTTTCTCTGGTAACGTGTTGTCCTTCCAGAAAAAAAATGTCTTTTTCCCTAATAATGAGTTGACATCGCCGGAAATTTGTGTTTTCCCTTTATAACGAGTAGAAATTTGTGTTTCTTCTTTGGTAACGAGTTCGAATTCATGTTTTCTTCTTATTAACGAGTTCAAATTTGTGTTTTTCTCTCGGTAACGAGTTGTCCTTCCGAAAAAAAATGTCTTTTTCCATAATAATGAGTTGACATCGCCGGAAATTTGTGTTTTCCCTTTATAACGAGTAGAAATTTGTGTTTTTTATTTGGTAACGAGTTTGAATTCATGTTTTCTTCTTATTAACGAGTTCAAATTTGTGTTTTTCTCTGGTAAGGAGTTGTCCTTCCAAAAAAAATGTCTTTTTCCCTAATAACGTGTTGATATCGCCGGAAATTTGTGTTTTCCCTTTATAACGAGTAGGAATTTTTGTTTTTTCTATGGTAACGAGTTCGAATTCATGTTTTCTACTTATTAATGAGTTCAAATTTGTGTTTTTATCTGGTAACGACTTGTCCTTCAAGAAAAAATGTCTTTTTCTCGAATAACGAGTTGACATCGCCGGAAATTTGTGTTTTCCCATTATAACGAGTAGAATTTTGTGTTTTTTCTTTGGTAACGAGTTCGAATTCATGTTTTCTTCTTATTAACGAGTTCAATTTTGTGTTTTTCTCTGGTAACGAGTTGTCCTTCCATAAAAAATGTCTTTTTCCCTCTTAACGAGTTGACATCGCCGGAAATTTGTTTTTTCCCTTTATAACGAGTAGAAATTTGTGTTTTTTCTTTGCTAACGAGTTTGAATTCATGTTTTCTTCTTATTAAAGAGTTCAAATTTGTGTTTTTCTCTGGTAACGTGTTATCCTTCCAGAAAAAATGTCTTTTTTCACTAATAACGAGTTGACATCGCCGGAAATTTGCATTTTCCCTTTATAACGAGTAGAAATTTGTGTTTTTTCTTTGGTAACGAGTTCGAATTCATGTTTTCTTCTTATTAACGAGTTCAAATTTGTGTTTTTCTCTAGTAAGGAGTTTTCCTTCCAGAAAAAATCTCTTTTTCCCTAATAACGAGTTGGCATCGCCGGAAATTTGTATTTTCCCTTTATAACGAGTAGGAATTTTTGTTTTTTCTATGGTAACGAGTTCGAATTCATGTTTTCTTCTTATTAACGAGTTCAAATTTGTGTTTTTCTCAGGTAACGAGTTGTCCTTCAAGAAAAAATATCTTTTTTCCGAATAACGAGTTGACATCGCCGGAAATTTGTGTTTTCCCTTTATAACGAGTAGAAATTTGTGTTTTTTCTCGGGTAACGAGTTCGAATTCATGTTTTCTTCTTATTAACGAGTTCAAATATGTGTTTTTCTCTGGTAACGAGTTGTCCTTCCAGAAAAATATCTTTTTCCCTAATAACGAGTTGACATCGCCGTAAATTTGTGTTTTCCCTTTATAACAAGTAGAAATTTGTGTTTTTTCTTTGGTAACGAGTTCGAATTCATGTTTTCTTCTTATTAACGATTTCAAATTTGTTTTTTTCTCTGGTAACATGTTTTCCTTCCAGAAAAAAGGTCTTTTTCCCGAATAACGAGTTGACACCGCCGGAAATTTGTGTTTCCCTTTTATAACGAGAAGAAATTTGTGTTTTTTCTTTGGTAACGAGTTCGAATTCATGTTTTCTTCTTATTAACGAGTACAATTTTGTGTTTTTCTCTGGTAATGAGTTGTCCTTCCAGAAAAAATGTCTTTTTCCCGAATAACGAGTTGACATCGCCTGAAATTTGTGTTTTCCCTTTATAACGAGTAGAATTTTGTGTTTTTTCTTTGGTAACGAGTTCGAATTCATGTTTTCTTCTTCTTAACGAGTTTAATTTTGTGTTTTTCTCTGGTAACGAGTTGTCCTTCCAGAAAAAATATATTTTTCCCTCTTAACGAGTTGACATCGCCGGAAATTTGTCTTTTCCCTTTATAACGGGTAGAAATTTGTGTTTTTTATTTGGTAACTGAAGGATGCAGGTTCTTAGATCTAAACGAATTTGATCTACGCGTAGCGGATGGATCACGACTTATACAACACAATACATAATTAAAGGACTTAAACTACTACAAGGGGGTTAAGATCATGTTACCAATAGTAGGAAGAGAAGCCAAGATCTTCCGATGTGTTCTCCAAACGGCGGTTGGTGGACACCCTTCTTGATACACCAGCCTCCTTGATATGCAAGACCAAGAAAAACTCAAAGTTTTTCTTCTACTAAAAACCCTAGGCAAGAAAAAACTAATTTTTCTCTCCCCTTTTGCATAGTGGTCGAAATTTTTGCCATTCCAATAAGGCTTGGGAGAACTCTCTTTATATAGGAGAGTAAACCTTGTCCTCCAAGGATTAAATAATTAAGAGATAATTATTACATTAATCCTTTATTCCAAATAAAAGATAAATAAAATGATTATCCCAAACAAATTAGGATAAATCATATTATTATCCAATATTCCATGAATTATCTTTTAACAAATAAAAGATAAATCATATGTCAAATAATTATCCAAGAAAACTAATTTCTCTCTAATTATTTTCATCACATAATGGCGCCACTTTTAGGTCAATTTAGCCTACATAAAATGTCTTTTATGTGTATAATATTATTTAGCCCAACTAAATAATATCCATGCATATCAATTAATTAGCCCAGCCAATTAATTATCACTGAGGCCCAAATAACAAGATAATTTGTCCGAATTACAGAAGCCACATCGGGGACCATGGACCTATAACCAGTAGCTCCAATAATTAATTATTCGTCGAACAGAATAAGTACATTAATTATTAATTCCGGGATTACGCCACCATAAACCCGAAACTGAACTCTACCGATTATAGATGTATACTTATACTCAACCCATAGAGTGAATAAGTGTCCATTGATATAATCACTACATACGGATTAACCCTCCATAGATCCGTCCATTCGAGTGGGAAGTCTCCGTGAACCCGACTCGAATATCTTATCCTTATTTACCATTAACCCCCGATGATCAATTAGCACACATATCCGACTAGTAGCTAATTAGTCAAATGTGAACTCCCGGGATCGATCACTTTCTTAGGGCTAACAAACAAGGGGACTCGTCTCTCTACTTCCCGCAGAAGGAATGGATTCCATGTCTGTGAAAATCAGAACTACTCACTCATCTGGAGATAGTGCCAATGAGAAGTGGCTTGGAACACATATTAAAGTGAACCGTAACTAACACATCAAACACTACCCCGGGACAACCAGCATCCTGTGATCACCTCAGGATTAAGGTTGATCCATATATGATCATCTAATGATTTAATAATGTTGGACTTATTTTTTAGTTTTGATGATGAGTGCCATACTAGCTGTTATAGTGCAAAGGCAAAAAGATGTCTAGATTAAATGTATAGGTTTATTAGAGTTTGATTCATAAATAGGTTTGATCAAACAAGCACTGTAAAGGCCTGCTGGTTGATATCAGCAGACTGGTCTAGGTCAGTAGGGTAGATAGGTCAGTAGACTAGTTAGGAATCTGCTGAAGACTGAAGACTGAAGGCTGAGGGTTCAAACTCAGTAATTGAAGGCTAAGGGATCAAACTTAGTATTTAAAGTCAAGGATATGGAATCAGACTTTAGGCAAGTCTGTGATGACCTAAACTGATTGCATATACCTTGTGTAGAAGGTCTAAGTTCCATTAGTTGGATGATGTTTGGAACTTGGTTATAATTAAAATGATGTAATCTAACTTCACAAATAAAAGTTAGATAAAAGTAATCAGCTGCATTATATTTTACATACAGAAATATGATGATCAGCAGACTGATAGGTACTTCAGCAGACTCATGAACCTGCTGATGTGTTACCTCGATTAATTCAAGTTATTGGAAGATTACATGGATAAGGACATCCAACTACCTCTGACTTATCAAGAAAATCAAAGGCTGAGATTAAAAAGACGTTGGGATGATCCACATTTTTATCCATTGGATACAAGTCAAAGGGGTGGACAGACTGCACTGTCAAAAAGGAATTCTGACAGTGTCAGTCCTATGAATAGTGACAGACTGCATATCAGATAGGACAAAAACAAAGAACGGTCACATTTGAATTTCAAATACAAGTCACATGCATTCCTAACTATAAATAGAGGACTTTCAACTCAGAAAATGATGATGAAATTTGGATAAACTTTAAGTGATAATACTGAGCTGAAAAACACCCTGCTGAACTTGCTGAGCATAAGGCTGCTGATCTAGTAAATCTCTTCAAGTGTATTCTGTGTTCAAGCCGCATCAAGCATACACACTTGAAGACCGCAAGCCGCCGATTACTTCATCCTAATCAAGCCGCCGCAACCGAATCATTTATTTGATTCATTCTTTATTTTATAAAGAACCCGTCGAAGACAAGAAGCATCTGCCGGGTGTGATAGATCGTTGTTTGTGGTGGAGCCGGTGAAGAGGCAATCCTACCCTTCAAGGACCAGTGGAAGACTAAGGAGCAGCAATCCTACCTGTTCCCAGTTTTCAGTTTGTGAAGCCATAGTCATTGGTGAAGGACAAACAACTTAGGAATCTTTGTAACAGCTACATCAAAGATCTCTAGTGATTTTCCTCCAACATCACAGGAGAAGAGTGGACGTACATGATTACATCACCTAGAACCACTATAAAAATCTGCCTACTTACTTTCTGTTTTTATTTTCTGCACTTAGTTTATTTCACTCATCAACCTACTGAATCTAGCAACTGAAATCACACACTTGCACTACTGAGTATCTAATACTTAGTATCATATTTGACAACAAGTATTAAGGCTTAATTTTGATTTAATTCCGCTGCACAAATTCAGCAAACTCAACTATTAGTAGACTACCGTTTATCGACAGTTATCGAAGTCTCAAAGCAGACTCTGAAGTATCACCGATCGCCGAAGTTGCAGAATTTGTTAACTCCAAAGTTTTAAGTGTTAAGTTTATTCACCCCCCCTCTAAACTTAACCAAAGCCTTTTCAAGGGACCAACAATTGGTATCGGAGCAGTGCTTCTGTTCTGAAGGAATCCTACTTGTTGTGCTTGTGAAAATTCTCTAAAAGTTTCTTTCAAGTTACTGATTTTCAAGACTTGCATCATGGACAATACACAGTATGCTAGAACTATGTTGATGTGTTCTCTTGATAGATTTGATGAGTATAAACGACGAATGCAGGCATATCTTGCTGCAACTGATGGACCACTGGAGATTACAAAGGCAGTAACAGTGGGTGACAGAACTGAGTACATTCCTAAACCAAAAAGAGAATGGAATGCAGAAGACAGAAAAAGAGCAAACCTCAACAACATTGCTATTGATATCATTTACGTAACCTTGGATAGCAATATGTACATGAAGGTTAAAGATTGCAAGACTGCAAAGGAACTTTGGGATAAGATTCACTTGATCTGTGAAGGCACTGATGCAATAAAGAAGAACAAAATCAGTGTGGCCAGAAAGAGATTTCAAAAGTTCAAGATGCTGCCAAATGAAACCATTGAGCAAATGGAATCAAGATTCAATGCAATCTTGGATGAACTTACCCTGCTGAGTGTAAGTTATTCAAAAGAGGAAATAAACACCAAAATCTTGGAAGCTCTACCTGCAAGAGATGTCTAGAAAATGAAGGTGACTGCAATTGAAGAAATGAGAAAGTTGCATGAAGAAGACACATTCAAATTGTTTTCAGATCTAAAGGCTTATAAATTTAGCAAAAAGCTTGTGCCTGAAACTGAAAAGGAAGAGCCAAAGACCACTGCATTGGCTGCTTCACATCATGAAGAAACATCAGGAGGACAGGATGATATGCTGGATGAGATGCAAGAACAGATTGCCCTACTGAGCAAGAAAATCAGGATGATGAAGACTGGAAAGGCCCCTGCAAGAAATTTTACAAAAAGGCCTACTGAAAGAAGGAAAGAAGAACCAAGGAAAGATAATGACTATCTGTGCTTTCATTGCAAGAAACCAGGACACTTCAAACCTGACTGTCCTGAGTTAAAACAAGGCAAGGAACTCGATTATCTTTGCTTCAACCGCAAGAAGCCTGGACATTTTAGACTCGATTGTCCGTACCTATCGAAGACCAAAAGTCAACAAAGAAGACTTGGCAAGAAGGCTATGGTTGCTGAAGATGAATCAGGCTATGAAGTTGAAACTGAAAAGGGAAATGAATCGATGACACCGCACCGGTTGCCGATATGGAGGATTATGCTTTGATGGCTAATATGGATGAAACGAGGAGGTATACAACACTGTGTCTATCAACACTTCTGCTGGAAGTGATTGTGAATCAACTTGTGGTTCAAATCCTAGAAATTCTGACAACAATGAGACTTTGGATGCCATCCTTAATCAACCGAGGATAATACAATCGGCTATGAAGCCGTGAAGGCCGAAAAAGAAACTCTTGAGTTAGAAGTTGGAAGATTGAAAGTCGAATTAAGAGTTCTCAAGGGTAAGGAAAAAGATGTTGACGAATCAAAATAAGTCTCATCGAACATCCAAGAGCCTCTCGAATCCGCCGAACCATCTTGTTCCAATACTGCATACAAATCAGGAAAGCCTTATGGAGATAGAACATGGCTTGGATTTGGAACTCAGCAATCTAGCAAGAGTGGATCCAGTAAGGTTACTGAACCTAGTACCAGAATTGGTCCTAAGTTTGTACCTGCACTAGATACAACTCCCAGTAAGGTTGCTGAAGCAGTGAAACCCAATGAGAATGCTTCAAGGAAGCAAAATCAGAAGTCTAAGAAGTCAACAGCTCCTAGTAAAAAGAATAAATCCAAAAATAGGACTGCTGTGCCTTCTAAGCCTGCTGATAGCAGACCTGCTACCAAGTCTGCTGGACCACAGAAGGGTAAGAAACAGAAATATTCCAAGGATAAGAATCCTAAACCCAAAAATGTTAATCATTCAAGGGATACTTATCTCAGGGGGAAAGGTAGACTATTTCCCACTGATGATGATTGGAATATTCCTGCATCTAATGCTAAAAACACTAAGTATAACCATACTGCTAGGGTAAAACCTATGCAATGGAATCAGCAAAGGGCTGTTGACTATGTATAACCATACTGCTAAGTATAACCATACTGCTAGGGTATAACCATACTGCTAGGGTAAAACCTATGCAATGGAATCAGCAAAGGGCTCAGCAGAGGACTTATACAAGGCCTCAGCAGAGACCTCAGCAGACTCCATATTATAGGGCTGGTTCTAACAGACAACACACCTATGGTTATGCAAATGTTTCTAACAACAAGAATCACTTCAAACAACATTATAAACCAAAAGGCCAGAAAACATATGTGATTCCTACACAACCTACTGTTAGAACTTATGGATGTGTAGAATACATGTATGAACCAAAGTATGAACCAAAGTATGACACATTCGGAGAAGACCTTATGGAGACATGCCAAGGGTCATGCTTACCATCGACCATTATGGACCCAAACAGGTTTGGGTACCTAAAATGCATTAACTTTGTTTTGTAGGGTGTCCGGTACTTTGACAAAGGGATGTTCCAGACACATGACAAAGAATAAGCACTGTCTATCAAACTTTGTGGCAAAAGATGGTCCAAGGGTGAATTTTGGCAACAAAAATACACCTGGATATACAAGAGGATATGGCACACTTATCAGAAATGGACTTACAATCAAGAATGTTGCATATGTGGAAGGACTGGACTACAACTTGCTGAGCACTGGACAATTCTGTGATATGGGATACAAGGTCACTTTTGACAAAGACAACTGCATTGTCATTAGTGAAAGAGGTGATCAAGTTGTACTTGTCGGTAGAAGACAACGAGATATGTATGTTGTGGATTGGTCTACTGCAGCTTCCGAAACTCGCTGATAGTGCATACCAAGTCTGAACTAAATTGGCTATGGCACAAGAAGTTGAATCACTTGAACTTTGATGATATTAATCAATTGGTGAAGAAGAAACTGGTGGTTGGTTTACCTGAGATCACATTCAAGAAGGATGCTATATGTGATGCTTGTCAGCAAGGTAAACAGATAAAGTCAAGCTTCAAATCAAAGACCAAACAATCAACAAATAGAGTGTTGGAGCTGATGCATATGGATCTTTTTGGACCAATAACTCCAACAAGTGTAACGGGAAAGAAGTACACCTTAGTGGTTGTGGATGATTACTCTAGGTACACTTGGGTGATATTTATGAATAAGAAAAGTGAGACACTTCAAAGCATGCCAAATCTTTTGAGAAGATTACAAAATGAGAAAAGCTTAACAGTTATAAAGATAAGATCAGATCAGGGTACTGAATTTCTCAATAAAGTTATAAGAGAATATTGTGAACGTAATGGTGTACTACATCAACTTGCTCGTCTTTGGTACACCACAAAGAAAATGGGGTTGCTTTGAAAGAAGAAACGAACTTTAAAGGAAGCAGGAAGAACAATGATTTGTGAAGCATTGCTACCTGAAAGATATTGGGCTGAAGCAGTAAATACAGCATGCTATACACAAAACAGAACATTAGTAAACAAGAAGCTGCTGAAGACACCTTATGAGATTTGGAATGGAAAGATACCTAACATATCCTATTTTCATCCATTTGGAAGCAAATGTTTTATTCTAAATCATAAAGTTCATTTGAAAACATTCCAACCAAAATCAGATGAAGGAATTTTCCTAGGATATTCTTCAGTCAGCAGAGCATTCAGGGTACTGAACAAAAGATCACTGAAACATGAAGAAACAATCCATGTTGTGTTTGATGAACCTAAGTTTACCGGTATGGAAGATGAAGATTGTGAACTCCGCCGAGAATCAACAAGTCACCGATCCAGTTGTGTTGAAGTTTTGGAAAGATTCAATGACTTGAAAGTTTCGATATCGCCCTCGCCGAACACCCCGCCGACAATGTTACTGATGCAACAACTGAAGCAGTTCAAGGATCTGCTGACCCCCCTGTAGAAGAAACTACAGCAGACCCTACTGAAAGATGATGTTCCTGAAAATCAAAATAATCAAAATCCACAATGGTTAAGGAATCACCCTGCTGAACAAGTTATTGGCAATATACAGCAAGGTGTGAGGACTAGAAGACAACTGGAAGCCATGTTTACTTGCTTTCTATCTCAAATGGAACCTAAAGTTGTTGAAGAAGCTATTTCAGATCCAGACTGGATAATAGCTATGCAAGAAGAATTAAATGAATTTGAAAGAAATCAAGTTTGGACACTAGTTGAAAGGCCAAGTCATGCAAATATCATTGGTACTAAGTGGGTATACAGAAATAAACTTGATGAATCTGGTATCATTGTGAGGAACAAGGCCAGACTAGTTGCAAAAGGCTATTCTCAAGCAGAAGGAAAAGATTTTGATGAAACTTATGCACCTGTTGCAAGACTGGAAGCTATCAGATTATTCTTGGCACATGCTTGCATATAAGAACTTCAAAGTATATCAAATGGATGTCAAGAGTGCATTTTTGAATGGCATTCTAGAGGAGGAAGTGTATGTTCAGCAACCTCCTGGATTTGAAGTTAAAGATCAAGAAAATAAAGTGTATAGACTCAACAAAGCACTTTATGGATTGAAGCAAGCACCAAGAGCATGGTATGAGACTCTATCTCAATTCTTGGTGGACAATGGTTTTACAAAAGGCACCATTGACAAGACTCTTTTCAGAATCAGTGAAGGGGACAGCACCCTACTGGTACAAATTTATGTTGATGACATAATTTTTGGCTCTGAAAATGATTTACTTTGTGAAAAGTTTGCAAATCTAATGAAGAGTAAATTCCAAATGAGTATGATGGGAGAAATGAACTACTTTTTGGGATTGCAAGTTAAACAAATGAAAGATGGAATCTTCATTCATCAAACCAAGTATACCAAGGAGTTACTGAAGAAGTTTGGTATGGAAAACAAAGACTAAGAACTCAACTCCTATAGTACAAACATCAGATTGGATGAAGATAAAGAAGGCAAAGATGTTGATCAGACATTATACAGAAGGATGATAGGCGGTCTGTTGTACCTAACTGCCAGCAGACCTGATATATCCTTTGTTGTAGGTGTTTGTGCAAGATTTCAATCTAAACCAAAAGAAAGTCATTTAGGTGCAGTCAAGAGAATTCTCAAGTATCTAAAAGAGACTTTGGGAGTAGGGATATGGTATTCCAAGGAAGGAAGCTTCAAAGTTATATCCTAATCAGATTCTGATTATGCTGGATGCAAGATTGATAGAAAAAGCACCTCGAACCCGTCGCTTAATGGGAAATAGATCGGTCTCCCGGTTCAAGAAGAAACGAAATTCTATATCAACTTCCACTCGCCGAAGCCGAATACATTGCCGCCGGAAGTTGCCGTGCACAAGTACTATGGCTAAGACAACAATTAAGGGATTATGGAATTGAAGAAAAGGAAATTCCAATTATGTGTGATAACACAAGTGCAATTGCAATCACAGAAAATCCAGTTTTGCACTCAAGAACCAAGCACATTGATGTGAGACATCATTTTATAAGAGATCATGTTGAAAAGAAAGATGTTGTGGTTCTATATATCCCTACTAAAGATCAACTTGCTGATATTTTCACTAAACCACTTGACAGTGAAAGATTTGCCAAATTAAGGACTGAACTTGGAATTATAAAAGTTGACTGATAATCAGCAGTGTACTGGAATTCACCAAGGGGATTAGTCTTTGCTATGTTGGGTGAGCTCACTTAGCAGATTAGTCATTGGTATCAACAATTCCATGTACTTATGCTTGGACAATTGAGCAAATGAGGTTGCCAAGGGGATTGGTCTTTGTCATGTTGGGTGAGCTCACTTGACAGATCAGTCATTGGTATTAAACTTCATCTTGTATTATCAATTGAACAAAACAAGAAGAAAACAAGGATCAGCAGAGTGCCTTTGTCAGCAGGCTGCTGAAGCCTACTTATCAGCAGACTGCTGAGCCCACCCTGCTGAGGATTACCCTGCTGGAAGGAACGTTACACAGTCAAAGTAATTAAAGTCAAAAGCAGTTTGGCGGGATATTTATTCTATCCATTATTACCATAGTTAAACCATCCAACGGTTACAAACGTTATGGAGGAGTAATGGGCCACGTGTCAAGACAGAACTTATTCAATTTTAATCGTGGTTACCTCAATATACGTGCAATGACAGTTTCAACCACCTACTGTCTATATAATCAGACTGTGTTACAGCGGATTCTCTACTTGCATTTTCTACTTTATCTCTGCAAATCCTACACTGTGTGAACACAGATTTGAGAGCAATTCTTCTTCATCTTTTTCTTATTTCAATGGCGGAAAGGATTGAAGTTCAAATCGAATCAAGCCAAAGTGTGAGAGGATATGTTGTTGATGCAAAACAAACAGAGTTGGCTATTAGTATAGGTCGAAGAATAAGGAGGTTTGCAGGCTTGGAGAACAAACTCAATATCAGATTAGAAACGATTTCATATACCAATGTCATTGATTTCTGGAAGAATATGGTTGTGGAAGAAGGAACTGAAGCATTCAAGACTACTGTGAATGCTGAGGAGCTTGTAATCTCCTCTAATCTACTGAGGGAAGTGTTTGGATTTGAAGAAGTGGTGGATGGTTCAGTCAATCCTGAAGCAATGGGACTGGACAAATTGGCATTTGTGGATCAGATTAAAACAAGTGCAGCCACCAAATCCGTACCAGGCATCAATTGCAAACATATTGGAAATGAATACAGCCTGCTGAGCAAGCTCATTGCAAAGAACATACTTGGGCTAGTTGGCAATATGGATACTCTATCAGGACCCAAGATAGAGCTGATGATAATCATCTGCAGGAGCATGAGGTTTGACTGGGCTGGTTATTTCATTCATTATATGAAGAGAGTAGCCAAGGAGGAGAAATTAGGGAAAAGGAAATCAAAGGCCTTACCCTTGGGATTGATGATTCAGACCCTGCTGAATCATTTGAATGTTCCTGATCTTGAACCTGAGAATATTAATCAGTCTAGATACAAGAAGGAAATTAATCATGCTATTCCTGGTCTAGATGATGATGAAGAGGTTGCTGGAGAGGCTGCTGGTGATGATAATGATGATGATGATGATGATGATGCTGGTGGTGAGCAGGTTCAGCAAACTAAGAAAATATCTATTAAACCTGCTGCACCTAAGAAAACTGCTGAGAAGAGAAAGGGTGGAGGTACAAAGAAAGTGACTGAAGGTTCAAAACCTTCAAAGAAAACAAGAAAGGAAACAGCACAGACTGCTGAGTCTGCTGAGGGTCAAGTGGAGGTTACTGACCCTGCTGTACCTACAAGGAAAATTGTTGTTGAAATTTTGAGAGAACAACAGAAAGAAGCCAGCAGGAAGAGGAAGTCTGCTGTGACTGGAAAAGATGATGATGAACCTCTCTCCAAGAGGATGAAGGAAATTGCCAAGAAGAAGAAATATGGCAAAGGGAAAGAGTTGAAGAACTTGGAAGCTCAAAGAATCCAAGAAGAGGCATCAGTAGAAGAGGAAGAAGAGGCTGTTGAGGCTGAGCCATTAACTATCATTCCGCCTGTTGTAATTAGTGACTCCTCACCTGAAGAGGTTGTCAAATCTACTGATGCTGGACAGGTTGTTGTTGAGCAATCTGTTGAAGATACACAGCAGTCTACTGACCCTGAACCTGCTGTAGTATCTACTGATGAACCACAGCAAACCACTGAACCTGAACCTGCTATGGTGGTTGGAGAAGTAACTGAAGACTTGGTTGAAGACCCTGCAAGTGTGGCAAGAAATCAGGGGGAAGAGCAGTCTGCTGCTAACCCTGCTGATGAGCATGTAAGTCAGGGGGAACCAAGTGTGATACAGATGGAAGTAGTAGGCACAAATTTACAATCACAGCAACCTACTGACTTTCAAACATCTGTTGAAGAAACTTTGAATCAACTTGTTGGAACCTTTGGAGGTCAACAAGGTACTGGAGCTGCTCCCAGGAGATCCTTCATGCCATTTGAAAGGCATGAGAAACAAAGAAAGAAAACAGAGGAGTTTGTAGATCCCAAACTTCAGCAAATTGCTGACTACTTCCAGTGGAAGTTTGGTTTCTACAAAAGACAAAAGCCAGCTGCTGAACCAATGACAGATCTTGAAGAATGGGCTTTTGGCAAACTGGGAGTGGAAAACTTGGTGGATTTGATTGATACAACCTTGCTGCAATCAAGATTGATGGATATATTTGATGAGCAACAGAAGGAGGAGGGTATCAAGTTTAGAGATCCAAGAGATGGTCCTGATGATTCTTCCTCATCATCTGATAGTAGAGGAGACTTCCCCTCTGGGCCAGGAGGAACCAGTGGGACTGCATTAATGCAAGAACCACCAGTACAACAGTCCACTGATACTGGTAAGTCTGCTGAGGGCCAGCAGACTGGAGAGATGGATGAGGATCTACAGGATCTCACCATGGATGATCTGGAGGCATTGATCAATGAAGGCATTACTCTGAGTGTTGGAAGGCTGACTGATGAACCAAGTACATTCCATGTTGTAGAGCCTACTGCACAAACTGATGCTGGACAGAGTGAGGATTTGGATGGAGAAAAGGTAGCTGATTTTAATGAACCTAGTGCCAGTTCTGAAGAGTCAATTGAATATCAAGATGGATTTGACATTGAAGGCACTCTGACTAAAACTGCCATCATCCTACACAAGGTTGGTCATGCTGAAGGTTTCCAAGTGGATAATGACAATATATTCAATCCACAGGAAGTTGAAGAGGAGGTACAGGTTGCTGGGGTACAAACAGCACCTGGACAAAGGTTGGAACAGAGGTACAAGGCTGCTGAGTCTCAAACAGCACCTGGACAAAGGTTGGAACCTGATTTGGGTTTGGAGGAAACCCCTGCTGTTAATGAGGCTGCTGTAGTGGAGCCTTCTGGAGGCAAGACCACTGAAGGGAAAGATGGTCAGCAGACTGCTGTTAATGAGGATGAGCAGCTGCTGGACTTTGATTTCAGTGATGAGGAGTTTCAGATGCCTGAAGAAGAAGATATTGATGTTAATCCACCTCAGGCATTTATACCTGTTTTTGAGGAACCTGCAATTGATCCTATCCTGGAGGAATATGAAGGACCTAATCCTGCTGGACTGGATAGGAGTAAGGCAATGGTAGTAAGCAATCAGAGGCCACAATATAGAGTTGAGGAGCCTGCTGATGGATCTACTGATAGTAGAGTAAGGAGTGGAGTGCCAGTTGAAGTTTTCAATGAGTTAAGAACTGTTAGAAATGATATGCAACAGTTAAGAACTCAACTGGACAGGCAAGAACAGAGATTTGAAGAACTGATGAAGATGGTAAATGAAAACAGACAATCTGCTGATACAGTTGCTTCAAATTTTGCATCCACTCAAAATGCTGTAACTGATATGATGATGGATGTAAGAGGAATCAAGCAAGGGAATACCTTGAAAGATAAGTTTATAAAAGACCAGCTTACTTCCATTCATCAAAAACTTGACAAACTTGTTTCTACACCTGAGCCTGCTGAACCTGTTGCTGCACAACAACCTGCTGTGCCTGATCCCAAACTTACTGAAAGGATCAACAGACTAGAGGAGACATTGCAATCCAGGATCACTGCCATTGATACTAGAACTGGAACTATGGAAGGTCAATTGAAGAGAGCGATAGTATCACATGAAGGTATTCATGGCCTTATATCCCGTTTTGTTGATGATGTCACTAAGGGGGAAGAAGGCCAATCAGCTGCAGCAAAGGAGGCTGCAAGAATCTTTGCACAGAAGAGATGGACAGATGATACAAATGCTTTCAGGCAACCTGCACCTGCCAGAGTTCAACTCACTGATGATCTTTTTAGACAGTACAAGAAAGAGTATTACAACAGGAGGAGACCTTATCATGACATGGGGTTTCATGAAGGTCTTAACTCTTTCTTGGGTTTGAAATTTTGGGAAGCAAGAGTCAGAGCCTTAAGGGCAAGCAATAGAGGCAGAAGAAGTAGCAAAGGTGATAAGGTGCTACCTATTACAAAAGCAAGGGACTCACTGGATGAATTCAAGGAGCTGTATATGAAGTTTGGATTCAGAGTGAATGAAATTAATCTTATCCTCCCTGAAGCTTGGGACTGGTGGAAGCAAGTCAATCCCTACATTGATTTTACACTGATTGAAAATGAATGGATGAGGGATATGATAGAACAAATCAGAGCCTATCAAGAACAAGCTGAGAAGGCTAGAAGAGAAAGAGAAAAGAGACAATAGATCAGCATATACTTATTATTCCTTATCTTTGCTGTATCTAGTTGTAATAACTGAACATTGATTATAATGAGAATTGACTGAATTTGTTCTGTTTTTGTTGTTTATCTTTTTGCTTTGCTGATTAGGTGAGGGTAGTGGCATCATCACCAAAAAGGGGGAAATTGTTGGACTTATTTTTTAGTTTTGATGATGAGTGCCATACTACTAGTCGTTATAGTGCAAAGGCAAAAAGATGTCTAGATTAAATGTATAGGTTTATTAGAGTTTGATTCATAAATAGGTTTGATCAAACAAGCACCGTAAAGGCTCGTGGTTGATATCGTGATCGGTCTAGGTCGAAAGGTAGATAGGTCGGTAGACTAGTCGGAATCTGCCGAAGACCGAAGACCGAAGGCCGAGGGTTCAAACTCGCAATTGAAGGCTAAGGGATCAAACTTAGTATTTAAAGTCAAGGATATGGAATCAGACTTTAGGCAAGTCTGTGATGACCTAAACTGATTGCATATACCTTGTGTAGAAGGTCTAAGTTCCATTAGTTAGATGATGTTTGGAACTTGGTTATAATTAAAATGATGTAATCTAACTTCACAAATAAAAGTTAGATAAAAGTAATCAGCTGCATTATATTTTACATACAGAAATATGATGATCAGCAGACTGATAGGTACTTCAAATCGGACTCATGAACCTGCTGATGTGTTACCTCGATTAATTCAAGTTTATTGGAAGATTACATGGATAAGGACATCCAACTACCTCTGACTTATCAAGAAAATCAAAGGCTGAGATTAAAAAGACGTTGGGATGATCCACATTTTTATCCATTGGATACAAGTCAAAGGGGTGGACGGACCGCATCGTCAAAAGGAATTTCGACAAAGTGTCGGTCCCCCATGAATAGTGACGGATCGCATATCGATGGGACAAAAACAAAGAACGGTCACATTTGAATTTCAAATACAAGTCACATGCATTCCTAACTATAAATAGAGGACTTTCAACTCAGAAAATGATGATGAAATTTGGATAAACTTTAAGTGATAATACTGAGCTGAAAAACACCCTGCTGAACTTGCTGAGCATAAGGCTGCTGATCTAGTAAATCTCTTCAAGTGTATTCTGTGTTCAAGATGCATCAAGCATACACACTTGAAGACTGCAAGCTGCTGATTACTTCATCCTAATCAAGCTGCTGCAACTGAATCATTTATTTGATTCATTCTTTATTTTATAAAGAACCTCGTCGAAGACAAAGAAGCATCTCGTTGGGTGTGATAGATTGTTGTTTGTGGTGGAGCCGGTGAAGAGGCAATCCTACCCTTCAAGGACCAAGATGGAAGACTAAGGAGCGAATCCTACCGTTCCCGCCGCCGTATGTGAAGCCATAGTCATTGGTGAAGGACAAACAACTTAGGAATCTTTGTAACAAGCTACATCAAAGATCTCTAGTGATTTTCCTCCAACATCACAGAGAAGAGTGGACGTACATGATTACATCACCTGGAACCACTATAAAAATCTGCCTACTTACTTTCTGTTTTTATTTTCTGCACTTAGTTTATTTCACTCATCAACCTACTGAATCTAGCAACTGAAATCACACACTTGCACTACTGAGTATCTAATACTTAGTATCATATTTGACAACAAGTATTAAGGCTTAATTTTGATTTAATTCCGCTGCACAAATTCAGCAAACTCAACTATCGAGACTACGTTTATCGACAGGCTTATCGAAGTCTCAACGACTCTCGAAGTATCGGTGATCGCCGAAGTTGCAGAATTTGTTAACTCCAAAGTTTTAAGTGTTAAGTTTATTCACCCCCCCCCTCTAAACTTAACCAAAGCCTTTTCAAGGGACCAACAAATAAGATTCCTCGATTACGGAATTATACCAAGAAATTCAGATTAAATCGGTCCAGTCCTATATGAATACCATCATATATAAATGCCCCACGCAGGTACCCTCTACCGACGAGTCCGGATAAGACTATCACACCCTAAGGTGTTCTGGGCGCATTATTGGTGTTTTAATCAAGAGACCCTAAACTCTGATTAAGTTCACCACGGACTAACAGTTTAAGTATATCACCACTAACTCAATCCTCACGTGCATGCCATACACTGATTTAAGCGGTTACATACTGATACACTTAGGGTTTACAGTAGTGTATTAATTACAAGCACAAAGCAAGTAATAAGGTAAGATAAATTCTGTCATCCATTATCAAAAACAATTACACAAATTGTCTTTCGGGCACTACACCTAACAGTAACGAGTTTGAATTCATGTTTTCTTCTTATTAACGAGTTCAAATTTGTGTTTTTCTCTGGTAACGTGTTGTCCTTCCAGAAAAATGTCTTTTTCCCTAATAATGAGTTGACATCGCCGGAAATTTGTGTTTTCCCTTTATAACGAGTAGAAATTTGTGTTTTTTCTTTGGTAACGAGTTCGAATTCATGTTTTCTTCTTATTAACGAGTTCAAATTTGTGTTTTTCTCTGGTAACGAGTTGTCCTTCCAGAAAAAATGTCTTTTTCCCTAATAATGAGTTGACATCGCCGGAAATTTGTGTTTTCCCTTTATAACGAGTAGAAATTTGTGTTTTTTCTTTGGTAACGAGTTTGAATTCATGTTTTCTTCTTATTAACGAGTTCAAATTTGTGTTTATCTCTGGTAAGGAGTTGTCCTTCCAGAAAAAAATGTCTTTTTCCCTAATAACGTGTTGATATCGCCGGAAATTTGTGTTTTCCCTTTATAACGAGTAGGAATTTTTGTTTTTTCTATGGTAACGAGTTCGAATTCATGTTTTCTACTTATTAACGAGTTCAAATTTGTGTTTTTATCTGGTAACGACTTGTCCTTCAAGAAAAAATGTCTTTTTCTCGAATAACGAGTTGACATTGCCGGAAATTTGTGTTTTCCCTTTATAACGAGTAGAAATTTGTGTTTTTTCTTTGGTAACGAGTTCGAATTCATGTTTTCTTCTTCTTAACGAGTTCAATTTTGTGTTTTTCTCTAGTAACGAGTTGTCCTTCCAGAAAAAATGTCTTTTTCCCTCTTAACGAGTTGAAATCGCCGGAAATTTGTGTTTTCCTATTATAACGAGTAGAAATTTGTGTTTTTTATTTGGTAACGAGTTTGAATTCATGTTTTCTTCTTATTAACGAGTTCAAATTTGTGTTTTTCTCTGGTAACGAGTTGTCCTTCCGGAAAAATGTCTTTTTCCCTAATAACGAGTTGACATCGCCGAAAATTTGTGTTTTCCCTTTATAACGAGTAGAATTTTGTGTTTTTTCTTTGGTAACGAGTTCGAATTCATGTTTTCTTCTTCTTAACGAGTTCAATTTTGTGTTTTTCTCGGGTAACGAGTTGTCCTTCCAGAAAAAATGTCTTTTTCCCTCTTAACGAGTTGACATCGCCGGAAATTTGTCTTTTCCCTTTATAACGGGTAGAAATTTGTGTTTTTTATTTGGTAACGAGTTTGAATTCATGTTTTCTTCTTATTAACGAGTTCAAATTTGTGTTTTTCTCTGGTAACGAGTTGTCCTTCCAGAAAAATGTCTTTTTCCCTAATAACGAGTTGACATCGCCGGAAATTTGTGTTTTCCCTTTATAACGAGTAGAAATTTGTGTTTTTTCATTGGTAACGAGTTCGAATTCATGTTTTATTCTTATTAACGAGTTCAATTTTGTGTTTTTCTCTGGTAACGAGTTGTCCTTCCAGAAAAAATATCTTTTTCCCTCTTAACGAGTTGACATCGCCGGAAATTTGTCTTTTCCCTTTATAACGGGTAGAAATTTGTGTTTTTTATTTGGTAACGAGTTTGAATTCATGTTTTTTTCTTATTAACGAGTTCAAATTTGTGTTTTTCTCTGGTAACGAGTTGTCCTTCCAGAAAAATGTCTTTTTCCCTAATAACGAGTTGACATCGCCGGAAATTTGTGTTTTCCCTTTATAACGAGTTGAAATTTGAGTTTTTTCTTGGGTAACGAGTTCGAATTCATGTTTTCTTCTTATTAACGAGTTCAAATATGTGTTTTTCTCTGGTAACGAGTTGTCCTTCCAGAAAAATGTCTTTTTCCCTAATAACGAGTTGACATCGCCGGAAATTTGTGTTTTCCCTTTATAACAAGTAGAAATTTGTGTTTTTTCTTTGGTAACGAGTTCGAATTCATGTTTTATTCTTATTAACGAGTTCAAATTTGTTTTTTTCTCTGGTAACATGTTTTCCTTCCAGAAAAAAGGTCTTTTTCCCGAATAAGGAGTTGACACCGCCGGAAATTTGTGTTTTCCCTTTATAACGAGTAGAATTTTGTGTTTTTTCTTTGGTAACGAGTTCGAATTCATGTTTTCTTCTTCTTAACGAGTTCAATTTTGTGTTTTTCTCTGGTAACGAGTTGTCCTTCCAGAAAAAATATCTTTTTCCCTCTTAACGAGTTGACATCGCCGGAAATTTGTCTTTTCCCTTTATAACGGGTAGAAATTTGTGTTTTTTATTTGGTAACGAGTTTGAATTCATGTTTTATTCTTATTAACGAGTTCAAATTTGTGTTTTTCTCTGGTAAGGAGTTGTCCTTCCAGAAAAAAATGTCTTTTTCCCTAATAACGTGTTGATATCGCCGGAAATTTGTGTTTTCCCATTATAACGAGTAGGAATTTTTGTTTTTTCTATGGTAACGAGTTCGAATTCATGTTTTCTACTTATTAACGAGTTCAAATTTGTGTTTTTATCTGGTAACGACATGTCCTTCAAGAAAAAATGTCTTTTTCTCGAATAACGAGTTGACATCGCCGGAAATTTGTGTTTTCCCTTTATAACGAGTAGAAATTTGTGTTTTTTCTTTGGTAACGAGTTCGAATTCATGTTTTCTTCTTATTAACGAGTTCAAATATTTGTTTTTCTCTGGTAACGAGTTGTCCTTCCAAAAAAAATGTCTTTTTCCCTAATAACGAGTTGACATCGCCGGAAATTTTTGTTTTCCCTTTATAACGGGTAGAAATTTGTGTTTTTTCTTTGGTAACGAGTTCAAATTCATGTTTTCTTTTTATTAACGAGTTCAAAATTTTGTTTTTCTCTGGTAACGAGTTGTCCTTCCAGAAAAAATGTCTTTTTCCCTAATAACGAGTTGACATCGCCGGAAATTTGTGTTTTCCCTTCATAACAAGTAGAAATTTGTGTCTTTTTCTTTGGTAACGAGTTCGAATTCTTGTTTTCTTCTTATTAATGAGTTCAAATTTGTGTTTTTCTCTGGTAACGAGTTGTCTTTCTAGAAAAAATGTCTTTTTCCCGAATAACGAGTTAACATCGCCGGAAATTTGTGTTTTCCCTTTATAACGAGTAGAATTTTGTGTTTTTTCTTTGGTAACGAGTTCGGATTCATGTTTTCTTCTTCTTAACGAGTTCAATTTTGTGTTTTTCTCTGGTAACGAGTTGTCCTTCCAGAAAAAATGTCTTTTTCCCTCTTAACGAGTTGACATCGCCGGAAATTTGTGTTTTCCCTTTATAACGAGTAGGATTTTTCTGTTTTTTATTTGGTAACGAGTTTGAATTCATGTTTTCTTCTTATTAACGAGTTCAAATTTGTGTTTTTCTCTGGTAACGATTTGTCCTTCCAGAAAAATGTCTTTTTCCCTAATAACGAGTTGACATCGCCGGAAATTTGTGTTTTCCCTTTATAACGAGTAGAATTTTGTGTTTTTTCTTTGGTAACGAGTTCGAATTCATGTTTTCTTCTTCTTAACGAGTTCAATTTTGTGTTTTTCTCTGGTAACGAGTTGTCCTTCCAGAAAAAATGTCTTTTTCCCTCTTAACGAGTTAACATCGCCGGAAATTAGTGTTTTCCCTTTATAACGAGTAGAATTTTGTGTATTTTCTTTGGTAACGAGTTCGAATTCATGTTTTCTTCTTCTTAACGAGTTCAATTTTGTGTTTTTCTCTGGTAACGAGTTGTCCTTCCAGAAAAAATGTCTTTTTCCCGAATAACGAGTTAACATCGCCGGAAATTTATGTTTTCCCTTTATAACGAGTAGAATTTTGTGTTTTTTCTTTGGTAACGAGTTCGAATTCATGTTTTCTTCTTCTTAACGAGTTCAATTTTGTGTTTTTCTCTGGTAACGAGTTGTCCTTCCAGAAAAAATGTCTTTTTCCCTCTTAACGAGTTAACATCGCCGGAAATTTGTGTTTTCCCTTTATAACGAGTAGAATTTTGTGTTTTTTCTTTTGGTAACGAGTTCGAATTCATGTTTTTTTCTTCTTAACGAGTTCAATTTTGTGTTTTTCTCTGGTAACGAGTTGTCCTTCCAGAAAAATGCCTTTTTCCCTAATGACGAGTTGACATCTCCGGAAATTTGTGTTTTCCCTTTATACGAGTAGAAATTTGTGTTTTTTCTTGGGTAACGAGTTTGAATTCATGTTTTCTTCTTATTAACGAGTTCAAATATGTGTTTTTCTCTGGTAACGAGTTGTCCTTCCAGAAAAATGTCTTTTTCCCTAATAACGAGTTGACATCGCCGGAAATTTGTGTTTTCCCTTTATAACAAGTAGAAATTTGTGTTTTTTCTTTGGTAACGAGTTCGAATTCATGTTTTCTTCTTATTAACGAGTTCAAATTTGTTTTTTTCTCTGGTAACATGTTTTCCTTCCAGAAAAAAGGTCTTTTTCCCGAATAACGAGTTGACACCGCCGGAAATTTGGGTTTTCCCTTTATAACGTGTAGAAATTTGTGTTTTTTCCTTGGTAACGAGTTCGAATTCATGTTTTCTTCTTATTAACGAGTTCAATTTTGTGTTTTTCTCTGCGAACGAGTTGTCCTTCCATAAAAAATGTCTTTTTCCCGAATAACGAGTTGACATCGCCGGAAATTTGTGTTTTCCCTTTATAACGAGTAGAATTTTGTGTTTTTTCTTTGGTAACGAGTTCGAATTCATGTTTTCTACTTATTAACGAGTACAATTTTGTGTTTTTCTCTGCGAACGAGTTGTCCTTCCAGAAAAAATGTCTTTTTCCCGAATAACGAGTTGACATCGCCGGAAATTTGTGTTTTCCCTTTATAACGAGTAGAATTTTGTGTTTTTTCTTTGGTAACGAGTTCGAATTCATGTTTTCTTCTTCTTAACGAGTTCAATTTTGTGTTTTTCTCTGGTAACGAGTTGTCCTTCCAGAAAAAATATCTTTTTCCCTCTTAACGAGTTGACATCGCCTGAAATTTGTCTTTTCCCTTTATAACGGGTAGAAATTTGTGTTTTTTTATTTGGTAACGAGTTTGAATTCATGTTTTCTTCTTATTAACGAGTTCAAATTTGTGTTTTTCTCTGGTAACGTGTTGTCCTTCCAAAAAAAATGTCTTTTTCCGTAATAATGAGTTGACATCGCCGAAAATTTGTGTTTTCCCTTTATAACGAGTAGAAATTTGTGTTTTTTCTTTGGTAACGAGTTCGAATTCATGTTTTCTTCTTATTAACGAGTTCAAATTTGTGTTTTTCTCTCGGTAACGAGTTGTCCTTCCGAAAAAAAATGTCTTTTTCCCTAATAAAGAGTTGACATCGCCGGAAATTTGTGTTTACCCTTTATAACGAGTAGAAATTTGTGTTTTTTCTTTGGTAACGAGTTTGAATTCATGTTTTCTTCTTATTAAAGAGTTCAAATTTGTGTTTTTCTCTGGTAAGGAGTTGTCCTTCCAGAAAAAATGTCTTTTTCCCTAATAACGTGTTGATATCGCCGGAAATTTGTGTTTTCCCTTTATAACGAGTAGAATTTTTGTTTTTTCTCTGGTAACGAGTTCGAATTCATGTTTTCTACTTATTAACGAGTTCAAATTTGTGTTTTTATCTGGTAATGACTTGTCCTTCAAGAAAAAATGTCTTTTTCTCGAATAACGAGTTGACATCGCCGGAAATTTGTGTTTTCCCTTTAAAACGAGTAGAAATTTGTGTTTTTTCTTTGGTAACGAGTTCGAATTCATGTTTTCTTCTTATTAACGAGTTCAAATTTTTTTTTTCACTAGTAACGAGTTTTCATTCCAGAAAAATGTCTTTTTCCCGAATAACGAGGTGACATCGCCGGAAATTTGTGTTTTCCCTTTATAACGAGTAGAATTTTGTGTTTTTTCTTTGGTAACGAGTTCGAATTCATGTTTTCTTCTTATTAACGAGTTCAAATTTGTGTTTTTCTCTCGGTAACGAGTTGTCCTTCCGGAAAAAATGTCTTTTTCCCTAAAAACGAGTTGACATCGCCGGAAATTTGTGTTTTCCCTTTATAACGAGTAGAAATTTGTGTTTTTTTCTTTGGTAACGAGTTCGAATTCATGTTTTCTTCTTATTAACGAGTTCAAATTTGTGTTTTTCTCTCGGTAACGAGTTGTCCTTCCGTAAAAAATGTCTTTTTCCCGAATAACGAGTTGACATCGCCGGAAATTTGTGTTTTCCCTTTATAACGAGTAGAAATTTGTGTTTTTTCTTTGGTAACGAGTTCGAATTCATGTTTTCTTCTTATTAACGAGTTCAATTTTGTGTTTTTCTCTGGTAACGAGTTGTCCTTCCGGAAAAAATATATTTTTCCCTCTTAACGAGTTGACATCGCCGGAAATTTGTCTTTTCCCTTTATAACGGGTAGAAATTTGTGTTTTTTATTTGTTAACGAGTTTGAATTCATGTTTTCTTCTTATTAACGAGTTCAAATTTGTGTTTTTCTCTGTAACGTTTTGTACTTCCAGAAAAAATGTCTTTTTCCCTAATAACGAGTTGACATCGCCGGAAATTTGTGTTTTCCCTTTATAACGAGTAGAAATTTGTGTTTTTTCTTTGGTAACGAGTTTGAATTCATGTTTTCTTCTTATTAACGAGTTCAAATTTGTGTTTTTCTCTGGTAACGAGTTGTCCTTCCAGAAAAAATGTCTTTTTCCCTAATAATGAGTTGACATCGCCGGAAATTTGTGTTTTCCCTTTATAACGAGTAGAAATTTGTGTTTTTTCTTTGGTAACGAGTTTGAATTCATGTTTTCAGCTTTTTAACGAGTTCAAATTTGTGTTTTTCTCTGGTAAGGAGTGGTCCTTCCAGAAAAAAAAAAGTCTTTTTCCCTAATAACGTGTTGATATCGCCGGAAATTTGTGTTTTCCTTTATAACGAGTAGAAATTTGTGTTTTTTCTTTGGTAACGAGTTCGAATTCATGTTTTCTACTTATTAACGAGTTCAAATTTGTGTTTTTCTCTGGTAACGACTTGTCCTTGAAGAAAAAATGTCTTTTTCTCGAATAACGAGTTGACATCGCCGGAAATTTGTGTTTTCCCTTTATAACGAGTAGAAATTTGTGTTTTTTCTTTGGTAACGAGTTCGAATTCATGTTTTCTTCTTATCAACGAGTTCAAATTTTGTTTTTCTCTCGGTAACGAATTGTCTTTCCAGAAAAAATGTCTTTTTCCCTAATAACGAGTTGACATCGCCGGAAATTTGTGTTTTCCCTTTATAACGAGTAGAAATTTGTGTTTTTTCTTTGGTAACGAGTTCGAATTCATGTTTTCTTCTTATTAACGAGTTCAATTTTTTTGTTTTTATCTGGTAACGACTTGTCCTTCAAGAAAAAATGTCTTTTTCTCGAATAACGAGTTGACATCGCCGGAAATTTGTGTTTTCCCTTTATAACGAGTAGAAATTTGTGTTTTTTCTTTGGTAACGAGTTCGAATTCATGTTTTCTTCTTATTAACGAGTTCAAATATTTGTTTTTCTCTGGTAACGAGTTGTCCTTCCAGAAAAAATGTCTTTTTCCCTAATAACGAGTTGACATCGCCGGAAATTTGTGTTTTCCCTTTATAACGAGTAGAAATTTGTGTTTTTTCTTTGGTAACGAGTTCGAATTCATGTTTTCTTCCTATTAACGAGTTCAAATTTTTGTTTTTCTCTGGTAACGAGTTGTCCTTCCAGAAAAAATGTCTTTTTCCCTAATAACGAGTTGACATCGCCGGAATTTTGTGTTTTCCCTTCATAACAAGTAGAAATTTGTGTCTTTTTCTTTGGTAACGAGTTCGAATTCATGTTTTCTTCTTATTAATGAGTTCAAATTTGTGTTTTTCTCTGGTAACGAGTTGTCCTTCTAGAAAAAATGTCTTTTTCCCGAATAACGAGTTAACATCGCCGGAAATTTGGGTTTTCCCTTTATAACGAGTAGAATTTTGTGTTTTTTCTTTGGTAACGAGTTCGAATTCATGTTTTCTTCTTCTTAACGAGTTCAATTTTGTGTTTTTCTCTGGTAAAGAGTTGTCCTTCCAGAAAAAATGTCTTTTTCCCTCTTAACGAGTTGACATCGCCGGAAATTTGTGTTTTCCCTTTATAACGAGTAGAAATTTGTGTTTTTTATTTGGTAACGAGTTTGAATTCATGTTTTCCTCTTATTAACGAGTTCAAATTTGTGTTTTTCTCTGGTAACGAGTTGTCCTTCCAGAAAAATGTCTTTTTCCCTAATAACGAGTTGACATCGCCGGAAATTTGTGTTTTCCCTTTATAACGAGTAGAATTTTGTGTTTTTTCTTTGGTAACGAGTTCGAATTCATGTTTTCTTCTTCTTAACGAGTTCTATTTTGTGTTTTTCTCTGGTAACGAGTTGTCCTTCCAGAAAAAATGTCTTTTTCCCTCTTAACGAGTTAACATCGCCGGAAATTAGTGTTTTCCCTTTATAACAAGTAGAATTTTGTGTTTTTTCTTTGGTAACGAGTTCGAATTCATGTTTTCTTCTTATTAATGAGTTCAAATTTGTGTTTTTCTCTGGTAACGAGTTGTCCTTCCAGAAAAAATGTCTTTTTTCCCGAATAACGAGTTAACATCGCCGGAAATTTATGTTTTCCCTTTATAACGAGTAGAATTTTGTGTTTTTTCTTTGGTAACGAGTTCGAATTCATGTTTTCTTCTTCTTAACGAGTTCAATTTTGTGTTTTTCTCTGGTAACGAGTTGTCCTTCCAGAAAAAATGTCTTTTTCCCTCTTAACGAGTTAACATCGCCGGAAATTTGTGTTTTCCCTTTATAACGAGTAGAATTTTGTGTTTTTTCTTTTGGTAACGAGTTCGAATTCATGTTTTCTTCTTCTTAACGAGTTCAATTTTGTGTTTTTCTCTGGTAACGAGTTGTACTTCCAGAAAAATGTCTTTTTCCCTAATAACGAGTTGACATCGCCGGAAATTTATGTTTTCCCTTTATAACGAGTAGAAATTTGTGTTTTTTCTTGGGTAACGAGTTCGAATTCATGTTTTCTTCTTATTAACGAGTTGAAATATGTGTTTTTCTCTGGTAACGAGTTGTCCTTCCAGAAAAATGTCTTTTTCCCTAATAACGAGTTGACATCGCCGGAAATTTGTGTTTTCCCTTTATAACAAGTAGAAATTTGTGTTTTTTCTTTGGTAACGAGTTCGAATTCATGTTTTCTTCTTATTAACGAGTTCAAATTTGTTTTTTTCTCTGGTAACATGTTTTCCTTCCAAAAAAAGGTCTTTTTCCCGAATAACGAGTTGACACCGCCGGAAATTTGGGTTTTCCCTTTATAACGTGTAGAAATTTGTGTTTTTTCCTTGGTAACGAGTTCGAATTCATGTTTTCTTCTTATTAACGAGTTCAATTTTGTGTTTTTCTCTGCGAACGAGTTGTCCTTCCATAAAAAATGTCTTTTTCCCGAATAACGAGTTGACATCGCCGGAAATTTGTGTTTTCCCTTTATAACGAGTAGAATTTTGTGTTTTTTCTTTGGTAACGAGTTCGAATTCAAGTTTTCTTCTTATTAACGAGTTCAATTTTGTGTTTTTCTCTGGTAACGAGTTGTCCTTCCAGAAAAAATATCTTTTTCCCTCTTAACGAGTTGACATCGCCGGAAATTTGTCTTTTCCCTTTATAACGGGTAGAAATTTGTGTTTTTTATTTGGTAACGAGTTTGAATTCATGTTTTCTTCTTATTAACGAGTTCAAATTTGTGTTTTTCTCTGGTAACGTGTTGTCCTTCCAGAAAAAATGTCTTTTTCCCTAATAATGAGTTGACATCGCCGAAAATTTGTGTTTTCCCTTTATAACGAGTAGAAATTTGTGTTTTTTCTTTGGTAACGTGTTCGAATTCATGTTTTCTTCTTATTAACGAGTTCAAATTTGTGTTTTTCTCTGGTAACGAGTTGTCCTTCCAGAAAAAATGTCTTTTTCCCTAATAAAGAGTTGACATCGCCGGAAATTTGTGTTTACCCTTTATAACGAGTAGAAATTTGTGTTTTTTCTTTGGTAACGAGTTTGAATTCATGTTTTCTTCTTATTAACGAGTTCATGTGTTTTTCTCTGGTAAGGAGTTGTCCTTCCAGAAAAAATGTCTTTTTCCCTAATAACGTGTTGATATCGCCGGAAATTTGTGTTTTCCCTTTATAACGAGTAGAAATTTGTGTTTTTTCTTTGGTAACGAGTTCGAATTCATGTTTTCTACTTATTAACGAGTTCAAATTTGTGTTTTTCTCTCGGTAACGACTTGTCCTTCAAGAAAAATTGTCTTTTTCTCGAATAACGAGTTGACATCGCCGGAAATTTGTGTTTTCCCTTTATAACGAGTAGAAATTTGTGTTTTTTCTTTGGTAACGAGTTCGAATTCATGTTTTCTTCTTATTAACGAGTTCAAATTTTGTTTTTCTCTCGGTAACGAGTTGTCCTTCCGTAAAAAATGTCTTTTTCCCGAATAACGAGTTGACATCGCCGGAAATTTGTGTTTTCCCTTTATAACGAGTAGAAATTTGTGTTTTTTCTTTGGTAACGAGTTCGAATTCATGTTTTCTTCTTATTAACGAGTTCAAATTTTTGTTTTTCTCTCGGTAACGAGTTGTCCTTCCGTAAAAAATGTCTTTTTCCCTAATAACGAGTTGACATCGCCGGAAATTTGTGTTTTCCCTTTATAACGAGTAGAAATTTGTGTTTTTTCTTTGGTAACGAGTTCGAATTCATGTTTTCTTCTTATTAATGAGTTCAAATTTGTGTTTTTCTCTGGTAACGAGTTGTCCTTCTAGAAAAAATGTCTTTTTCCCGAATAACGAGTTGACATCGCCGGAAATTTGTGTTTTCCCTTTATAACGAGTAGAATTTTGTGTTTTTTCTTTGGTAACGAGTTCGAATTCATGTTTTCTTCTTCTTAACGAGTTCAATTTTGTGTTTTTCTCTGGTAACGAGTTGTCCTTCCGTAAAAAAATGTCTTTTTCCCTCTTAACGAGTTGACATCGCCGGAAATTTGTGTTTTCCCTTTATAACGAGTAGAAATTTGTGTTTTTTATTTGGTAACGAGTTTGAATTCATGTTTTCTTCTTATTAACGAGTTCAAATTTGTGTTTTTCTCTGGTAACGAGTTGTCCTTCCAGAAAAATGTCTTTTTCCCTAATAACGAGTTGACATCGACGGAAATTTGTGTTTTCCCTTTATAAGGAGTAGAATTTTGTGTTTTTTCTTTGGTAACGAGTTCGAATTCATGTTTTCTTCTTCTTAACGAGTTCAATTTTGTGTTTTTCTCTCGGTAACGAGTTGTCCTTCCGTAAAAAAATTTCTTTTTCCCTCTTAACGAGTTTACATCGCCGGAAATTTGTGTTTTCCCTTTATAACGAGTAGAAATTTGCGTTTTTCTTTGGTAACGGGTTCGAATTCATGTTTTCTTCTTATTAACGAGTTCAAATTTGTGTTTTTCTCTCGTAACGAGTTGTCCTTCCGTAAAAATGTCTTTTTCCCTAATAACGAGTTGACATCGCCGGAAATTTGTGTTTTCCCTTTATAACGAGTAGAATTTGTGTTTTTTCTTTGGTAACGAGTTCGAATTCATGTTTTCTTCTTATTAACGAGTTCAAATTTGTGTTTTTCTCTCGGTAACGAGTTGTCCTTCCGGAAAAAATGTCTTTTTCCCTCTTAACGAGTTGACATCGCCGGAAATTTGTGTTTTCCCTTTATAACGAGTAGAAATTTGTGTTTTTTCTTTGGTAACGAGTTCGAATTCATGTTTTCTTCTTAAACGAGTTCAATTTTGTGTTTTTCTCTCGGTAACGAGTTGTCCTTCCGAGAAAAAAAAAGTCTTTTTCCCTAATAACGAGTTGACATCGCCGGAAATTTGTGTTTTCCTTTTATAACGAGTAGAAATTTGTGTTTTTTCTTGGGTAACGAGTTCGAATTCATGTTTTCTTCTTATTAACGAGTTCAAATTTGTGTTTTTCTCTCGGTAACGAGTTGTCCTTCCGGAAAAAATGTCTTTTTCCCTAATAACGAGTTGACATCGCCGGAAATTTGTGTTTTCCCTTTATAACGAGTAGAAATTTGTGTTTTTTCTTTGGTAACGAGTTCGAATTCATGTTTTCTTCTTATTAACGAGTTCAAATTTGTGTTTTTCTCTAGTAACGATGTTGTCCTTCCGTAAAAAATGTCTTTTTCCCGAATAACGAGTTGACATCGCCGGAAATTTTTGTTTTCCCTTTATAACGAGTAGAAATTTGTGTTTTTTCTTTGGTAACGAGTTCGAATTCATGTTTTCTTCTTATTAACGAGTTCAATTTTGTGTTTTTCTCTCCGTAACGAGTTGTCCTTCCGAAAAAATGTCTTTTTCCGAATAACGAGTTGACATCGCCGGAAATTTGTGTTTTCCCTTTATAACGAGTAGAAATTTGTGTTTTTTCTTTGGTAACGAGTTCGAATTCATGTTTTCTTCTTATTAACGAGTTCAAATTTGTGTTTTTCTCTCGGTAACGAGTTGTCCTTCCGAAAAAAATGTCTTTTTCCCTCTTAACGAGTTGACATCGCCGGAAATTTGTGTTTTCCCTTTATAACGAGTAGAAATTTGTGTTTTTTCTTTGGTAACGAGTTTGAATTCATGTTTTCTTCTTATTAACGAGTTCAAATTTGTGTTTTTCTCTGGTAACGAGTTGTCCTTCCAGAAAAAATGTCTTTTTCCTTAATAAAGAGTTGACATCGCCGGAATTTTGTGTTTTCCTTTGATAACGAGTAGAAATTTGTATTTTTTTCTTTGGTAACGAGTTCGAATTCATGTTTTCTTCTTATTAACGAGTTCAAATTTGTGTTTTTCTCTGGTAACGAGTTGTCCTTCCAGAAAAAATGTCTTTTTCCCGAATAACGAGTTGACATCGCCGGAAATTTGTGTTTTCCCTTTGTAACGAGTAGAAATTTGTGTTTTTGCTTTGGTAACGAGTTCGAATTCATGTTTTCTTCTTATTAACGAGTTCAAATTTGTGTTTTTCTCTCGGTAAAGAGTTGTCCTTCCGAAAAAATGTCTTTTTCCCTCTTAACGAGTTGACATCGCCGGAAATTTGTGTTTTCCTTTATAACGAGTAGAAATTTGTGTTTTTTCTTTGGTAACGAGTTTGAATTCATGTTTTCTACTTATTAACGAGTTCAAATTTGTGTTTTTCTCTCGGTAACGAGTTGTCCTTCCGAAAAAATGTCTTTTTCCGAATAACGAGTTGACATCGCCGGAAATTTGTGTTTTCCCTTTATAACGAGTAGAAATTTGTGTTTTTTCTTTGGTAACGAGTTCGAATTCATGTTTTCTTCTTATTAACGAGTTCTATTTTGTGTTTTTCTCTCGGTAACGAGTTGTCCTTCCGTAAAAAATGTCTTTTTCCCTCTAACGAGTTAACATCGCCGGAAATTTGTGTTTTCCCTTTATAACAAGTAGAATTTTGTGTTTTTTCTTTGGTAACGAGTTCGAATTCATGTTTTCTTCTTATTAATGAGTTCAAATTTGTGTTTTTCTCTGGTAACGAGTTGTCCTTCCAGAAAAAATGTCTTTTTTCCCGAATAACGAGTTAACATCGCCGGAAATTTATGTTTTCCCTTTATAACGAGTAGAATTTTGTGTTTTTTCTTTGGTAACGAGTTCGAATTCATGTTTTCTTCTTCTTAACGAGTTCAATTTTGTGTTTTTCTCTGGTAACGAGTTGTCCTTCCATAAAAAATGTCTTTTTCCCTCTTAACGAGTTAACATCGCCGGAAATTTGTGTTTTCCCTTTATAACGAGTAGAATTTTGTGTTTTTTCTTTGGTAACGAGTTCGAATTCATGTTTTCTTCTTCTTAACGAGTTCAATTTTGTGTTTTTCTCTGGTAACGAGTTGTACTTCCAGAAAAATGTCTTTTTCCCTAATAACGAGTTGACATCGCCGGAAATTTATGTTTTCCCTTTATAACGAGTAGAAATTTGTGTTTTTTCTTGGGTAACGAGTTCGAATTCATGTTTTCTTCTTATTAACGAGTTGAAATATGTGTTTTTCTCTGGTAACGAGTTGTCCTTCCAGAAAAATGTCTTTTTCCCTAATAACGAGTTGACATCGCCGGAAATTTGTGTTTTCCCTTTATAACAAGTAGAAATTTGTGTTTTTTCTTTGGTAACGAGTTCGAATTCATGTTTTCTTCTTATTAACGAGTTCAAATTTGTTTTTTTTCTCGGTAACATGTTTTCCTTCCAGAAAAAAGGTCTTTTTCCCGAATAACGAGTTGACACCGCCGGAAATTTGGGTTTTCCCTTTATAACGTGTAGAAATTTGTGTTTTTTCCTTGGTAACGAGTTCGAATTCATGTTTTCTTCTTATTAACGAGTTCAATTTTGTGTTTTTCTCTCGAACGAGTTGTCCTTTCCAAAAAAATGTCTTTTTCCCGAATAACGAGTTGACATCGCCGGAAATTTGTGTTTTCCCTTTATAACGAGTAGAATTTTGTGTTTTTTCTTTGGTAACGAGTTCGAATTCAAGTTTTCTTCTTCTTAACGAGTTCAATTTTGTGTTTTTCTCTGGTAACGAGTTGTCCTTCCAGAAAAAATATCTTTTTCCCTCTTAACGAGTTGACATCGCCGGAAATTTGTCTTTTCCCTTTATAACGGGTAGAAATTTGTGTTTTTTATTTGGTAACGAGTTTGAATTCATGTTTTCTTCTTATTAACGAGTTCAAATTTGTGTTTTTCTCTGGTAACGTGTTGTCCTTCCAGAAAAAATGTCTTTTTCCCTAATAATGAGTTGACATCGCCGAAAATTTGTGTTTTCCCTTTATAACGAGTAGAAATTTGTGTTTTTTCTTTGGTAACGTGTTCGAATTCATGTTTTCTTCTTATTAACGAGTTCAAATTTGTGTTTTTCTCTCGGTAACGAGTTGTCCTTCCGTAAAAAAATGTCTTTTTCCCTAATAAAGAGTTGACATCGCCGGAAATTTGTGTTTACCCTTTATAACGAGTAGAAATTTGTGTTTTTTCTTTGGTAACGAGTTTGAATTCATGTTTTCTTCTTATTAACGAGTTCAAATTTGTGTTTTTCTCTGGTAAGGAGTTGTCCTTCCAGAAAAAATGTCTTTTTCCCTAATAACGTGTTGATATCGCCGGAAATTTGTGTTTTCCCTTTATAACGAGTAGGAATTTTTGTTTTTTCTATGGTAACGAGTTCGAATTCATGTTTTCTACTTATTAACGAGTTCAAATTTGTGTTTTTCTCTGGTAACGACTTGTCCTTCAAGAAAAATTGTCTTTTTCTCGAATAACGAGTTGACATCGCCGGAAATTTGTGTTTTCCCTTTATAACGAGTAGAAATTTGTGTTTTTTCTTTGGTAACGAGTTCGAATTCATGTTTTCTTCTTATTAACGAGTTCAAATATTTGTTTTTCTCTGGTAACGAGTTGTCCTTCCAGAAAAAATGTCTTTTTCCCTAATAACGAGTTGACATCGCCGGAAATTTGTGTTTTCCCTTTATAACGAGTAGAAATTTGCGTTTTTTCTTTGGTAACGAGTTCGAATTCATGTTTTCTTCTTATTAACGAGTTCAAATTTTTGTTTTTCTCTGGTAACGAGTTGTCCTTCCAGAAAAAATGTCTTTTTTCCCTAATAACGAGTTGACATCGCCGGAAATTTGTGTTTTCCCTTCATAACAAGTAGAAATTTGTGTCTTTTCTTTGGTAACGAGTTCGAATTCATGTTTTCTTCTTATTAATGAGTTCAAATTTGTGTTTTTCTCTGGTAACGAGTTGTCCTTCTAGAAAAAATGTCTTTTTCCCGAATAACGAGTTAACATCGCCGGAAATTTGTGTTTTCCCTTTATAACGAGTAGAATTTTGTGTTTTTTCTTTGGTAACGAGTTCGAATTCATGTTTTCTTCTTCTTAACGAGTTCAATTTTGTGTTTTTCTCTGGGTAACGAGTTGTCCTTCCGAAAAAATGTCTTTTTCCCTCTTAACGAGTTGACATCGCCGGAAATTTGTGTTTTCCCTTTATAACGAGTAGAAATTTGTGTTTTTTATTTGGTAACGAGTTTGAATTCATGTTTTCTTCTTATTAACGAATTCAAATTTGTGTTTTTCTCTGGTAACGAGTTGTCCTTCCAGAAAAATGTCTTTTTCCCTAATAACGAGTTGACATCGCCGGAAATTTGTGTTTTCCCTTTATAAGGAGTAGAATTTTGTGTTTTTTCTTTGGTAACGAGTTCGAATTCATGTTTTCTTCTTCTTAACGAGTTCAATTTTGTGTTTTTCTCTGGTAACGAGTTGTCCTTCCAGAAAAAATTTCTTTTTCCCTCTTAACGAGTTAACATCGCCGGAAATTAGTGTTTTCCCTTTATAACGAGTAGAATTTTGTGTTTTTTCTTTGGTAACGAGTTCGAATTCATGTTTTCTTCTTATTAATGAGTTCAAATTTGTGTTTTTCTCTGGTAACGAGTTGTCCTTCCAGAAAAAATGTCTTTTTCCCGAATAACGAGTTAACATCGCCGGAAATTTATGTTTTCCCTTTATAACGAGTAGAATTTTGTGTTTTTTCTTTGGTAACGAGTTCGAATTCATGTTTTCTTCTTCTTAACGAGTTCAATTTTGTGTTTTTCTCTGGTAATGAGTTGTCCTTCTAGAAAAAATGTCTTTTTCCCTCTTAACGAGTTAACATCGCCGGAAATTTGTGTTTTCCCTTTATAACGAGTAGAATTTTGTGTTTTTTCTTTTGGTAACGAGTTCGAATTCATGTTTTCTTCTTCTTAACGAGTTCAATTTTGTGTTTTTCTCTGGTAACGAGTTGTCCTTCCAGAAAAATGTCTTTTTCCCTAATAACGAGTTGACATCGCCGGAAATTTGTGTTTTCCCTTTATAACGAGTAGAAATTTGTGTTTTTTCTTGGGTAACGAGTTCGAATTCATGTTTTCTTCTTATTAACGAGTTCAAATATGTGTTTTTCTCTGGTAACGAGTTGTCCTTCCAGAAAAATGTCTTTTTCCCTAATAACGAGTTGACATCGCCGGAAATTTGTGTTTTCCCTTTATAACAAGTAGAAATTTGTGTTTTTTCTTTGGTAACGAGTTCGAATTCATGTTTTCTTCTTATTAACGAGTTCAAATTTGTTTTTTTCTCTAGTAACATGTTTTCCTTCCAGAAAAAAGGTCTTTTTCCCGAATAACGAGTTGACACCGCCGGAAATTTGGGTTTTCCCTTTATAACGTGTAGAAATTTGTGTTTTTTCCTAGGTAACGAGTTCGAATTCATGTTTTCTTCTTATTAACGAGTTCAATTTTGTGTTTTTCTCTCCGAACGAGTTGTCCTTCCAGAAAAAATGTCTTTTTCCCGAATAACGAGTTGACATCGCCTGAAATTTGTGTTTTCCCTTTATAACGAGTAGAATTTTGTGTTTTTTCTTTGTAACGAGTTCGAATTCATGTTTTCTTCTTCTTAACGAGTTCAATTTTGTGTTTTTCTCTGGTAACGAGTTGTCCTTCCAGAATAAATGTCTTTTTCCCTCTTAACGAGTTGACATCGCCGGAAATTTGTCTTTTCCCTTTATAACGGGTAGAAATTTGTGTTTTTTATTTGGTAACGAGTTTGAATTCATGTTTTCTTCTTATTAACGAGTTCAAATTTGTGTTTTTCTCTGGGTAACGTGTTGTCCTTCCAGAAAAAATGTCTTTTTCCCTAATAACGAGTTGACATTTGTGTTTTTCCTTTATAACGAGTAGAAATTTGTGTTTTTACTTTGGTAACGAGTTCGAATTCTTGTTTTCTTCTTATTAACGAGTTCAAATTTGTGTTTTTCTCTGGTAACGAGTTGTCCTTCCAGAAAAAATGTCTTTTTCCCTAATAAAGAGTTGACATCGCCGGAAATTTGTGTTTACCCTTTATAACGAGTAGAAATTTGTGTTTTTTCTTTGGTAACGAGTTTGAATTCATGTTTTCTTCTTATTAACGAGTTTAAATTTGTGTTTTTCTCTGGTAAGGAGTTGTCCTTCCAGAAAAAATGTCTTTTTCCCTAATAACGTGTTGATATCGCCGGAAATTTGTGTTTTTCCTTTATAACGAGTAGGAATTTTTGTTTTTTCTATGGTAACGAGTTCGAATTCATGTTTTCTACTTATTAACGAGTTCAAATTTGTGTTTTTATCTGGTAACGACTTGTCCTTCAAGAAAAAAAGTCTTTTTCTCGAATAACGAGTTGACATCGCCGGAAATTTATGTTTTCCCTTTATAACGAGTAGAAATTTGTGTTTTTTCTTTGGTAACGAGTTCGAATTCATGTTTTCTTCTTATTAACGAGTTGAAATATTTGTTTTTCTCTGGTAACGAGTTGTCCTTCCAGAAAAAATGTCTTTTTCCCTAATAACGAGTTGACATCGCCGGAAATTTGTGTTTTCCCTTTATAACGAGTAGAAATTTGTGTTTTTTCTTTGGTAACGAGTTCGAATTCATGTTTTCTTCTTATTAACGAGTTCAAATTTTTGTTTTTCTCTGGTAACGAGTTGTCCTTCCAGAAAAAATGTCTTTTCCCTAATAACGAGTTGACATCGCCGGAAATTTGTGTTTTCCCTTCATAACAAGTAGAAATTTGTGTTTTTTTCTTTGGTAACGAGTTCGAATTCATGTTTTCTTCTTATTAATGAGTTCAAATTTGTGTTTTTCTCTGGTAACGAGTTGTCCTTCCAGAAAAAATGTCTTTTTCCCGAATAACGAGTTAACATCGCCGGAAATTTGTGTTTTCCCTTTATAACGAGTAGAATTTTGTGTTTTTTCTTTGGTAACGAGTTCGAATTCATGTTTTCTTCTTCTTAAAGAGTTCAATTTTGTGTTTTTATCTTGTAACGAGTTGTCCTTCCAGAATAAATGTCTTTTTCCCTCTTAACGAGTTGACATCGCCGGAAATTTGTGTTTTCCCTTTATAACGAGTAGAAATTTGTGTTTTTTATTTGGTAACGAGTTTGAATTCATGTTTTCTTCTTATTAACGAGTTCAAATTTGTGTTTTTCTCTGGTAACGTTTTGTACTTCCAGAAAAAATGTCTTTTTCCCTAATAACGAGTTGACATCGCCGGAAATTTGTGTTTTTCCTTTATAACCAGTAGAAATTTGTGTTTTTACTTTGGTAACGAGTTTGAATTCATGTTTTCTTCTTATTAACGAGTTCATATTTGTATTTTTCTCTGGTAACGAGTTGTCCTTCCAGAAAAAATGTCTTTTTCCCTAATAATGAGTTGACATCGCCGGAAATTTGTGTTTTCCCTTTATAACGAGTAGAAATTTGTGTTTTTTGTTTGGTAACGAGTTTGAATTCATGTTTTCAGCTTATTAACGAGTTCAAATTTGTGTTTTTCTCTGGTAAGGAGTTGTCCTTCCAAAAAAAAAAATGTCTTTTTCCCTAATAACGTGTTGATATCGCCGGAAATTTGTGTTTTCCTTTTATAACGAGTAGGAATTTTTGTTTTTTCTATGGTAACGAGTTCGAATTCATGTTTTCTACTTATTAACGAGTTCAAATTTGTGTTTTTCTCTGGTAACGACTTGTCCTTGAAGAAAAAAATGTCTTTTTCTCGAATAACGAGTTGACATCGCTGGAAATTTGTGTTTTCCCTTTATAACGAGTAGAAATTTGTGTTTTTTCTTTGGTAACGAGTTCGAATTCATGTTTTCTTCTTATCAACGAGTTCAAATATTTGTTTTTCTCTGGTAACGAATTGTATTTCCAGAAAAAATGTCTTTTTCCCTAATAACGAGTTGACATCGCCGGAAATTTGTGTTTTCCCTTTATAACGAGTAGAAATTTGTGTTTTTTTTTTTGGTAACGAGTTCGAATTCATGTTTTCTTCTTATTAACGAGTTCAATTTTGTGTTTTTCTCTGGTAACGAGTTTTACTTAGTGCTGTAAACGAGCCGAGCCGAGCCGAGTATCTGATGTTCAAGCTCGAGCTCGTTTATAATCGAGCATGCTCGGCTCGGCTCGTTAAGACAAACGAGCCTAAAAGCCTGTTCGAGCTCGGCTCGATAAGAAAGGAAAATGTTCGAGCTCGAGCTCGAGCTCGAGATCAAGCTCGCGAACAGGCTCGAACTCGAGCTCGGCTCGTTCAATAGAATTTTTTTTAAGGGCTCGTTCAATAGCTCGGCTCGTTCAATAGCTCGTTCAATAGATATTTGATATTTGTTTTATATATTTATTATTTATATTATATATAATATATGTTCACGAACACTAACGAGCGTTCACGAACAGGCTCGTGTTCGTTCGTTTACTAAACGAGCAGGAGAACCTGTTCGAGCTCGGCTCGATAACTTAAATGAACGAGCTTGAACAAGCTTAAACGAGCCGAGCTCGAGCCTTGTTCGTGAACATTCGGTTCGTTTAACACCTCTAGTTTTACTTCCAGAAAAAATGTCTTTTTCCCGAATAACGAGTTGACATCGCCGGAAATTTGTGTTTTCCCTTTATAACGAGTAGAATTTTGTGTTTTTTCTTTGGTAACGAGTTCGAATTCATGTTTTCTTCTTATTTACGAGTTCGATTTTGTGTTTTTCTCTGGTAACGAGTTGTCCTTCCAGAAAAAATGTCTTTTTCCCTCTTAACGAGTTGACATCGCCGGAAATTTGTGTTTTCCCTTTATAACGAGTAGAAATTTGTGTTTTTTCTTTGGTAACGAGTTTGAATTCATGTTTTCTTCGTATTAACGAGTTCAAATTTGTGTTTTTCTCTCGGTAACGAGTTGTCCTTCCGTAAAAAATGTCTTTTTCCCTCTTAACGAGTTGACATCGCCGGAAATTTGTGTTTTCCCTTTATAACGAGTAGAAATTTGTGTTTTTTCTTTGGTAACGAGTTTGAATTCATGTTTTCTTCTTATTAACGAGTTCAAATTTGTGTTTTTCTCTGGTAACGAGTTGTCCTTCCAGAAAAAAATGTCTTTTTCCCTAATAACGAGTTGACATCGCCGGAAATTTGTGTTTTCCCTTTATAACGAGTAGGAATTTTTGTTTTTTCTATGATAACGAGTTCGAATTCATGTTTTCTTCTTATTAACAAGTTCAAATTTGTGTTTTTCTCTGGTAACGAGTTGTCCTTCCAGAAAAAATGTCTTTTTCCCTAATAATGAGTTTACATCGCCGGAAATTTGTGTTTTCCCTTTACAACGAGTAGAAATTTGTGTTTTTTCTTTGGTAACGAGTTTGAATTCATGTTTTCAGCTTATTAACGAGTTCAAATTTGTGTTTTTCTCTGGTAAGGAGTTGTCCTTCCAGAAAAAAAAAATGTCTTTTTCCCTAATAACGTGTTGATATCGCCGGAAATTTGTGTTTTCCTTTTATAACGAGTAGGAATTTTTGTTTTTTCTATGGTAACGAGTTCGAATTCATGTTTTCTACTTATTAACGAGTTCAAATTTGTGTTTTTCTCTGGTAACGACTTGTCCTTGAAGAAAAAATGTCTTTTTCTCGAATAACGAGTTGACATCGCCGGAAATTTGTGTTTTCCCTTTATAACGAGTAGAAATTTGTGTTTTTTCTTTGGTAACGAGTTCGAATTCATGTTTTCTTCTTATCAACGAGTTCAAATATTTGTTTTTCTCTGGTAACGAATTGTCTTTCCAGAAAAAAATGTCTTTTTCCCTAATAACGAGTTGACATCGCCGGAAATTTGTGTTTTCCCTTTATAACGAGTAGAAATTTGTGTTTTTTCTTTGGTAACGAGTTCGAATTCATGTTTTCTTCTTATTAACGAGTTCAATTTTTTGTTTTTCTCTGGTAACGAGTTTTACTTAGTGCTGTAAACGAGCCGAGCCGAGCCGAGTATCTGATGTTCAAGCTCGAGCTCGTTTATAATCGAGCATGCTCGGCTCGGCTCGTTAAGACAAACGATCCTAAAAGCCTGTTCGAGCTCGGCTCGATAAGAAAGGAAAATGTTCAAGCTCGAGCTCGAGCTCGAGATCAAGCTCGCGAACAGGCTCGAACTCGAGCTCGGCTCGTTCAATAGACTTTTTTTTAAGGGCTCGTTCAATAGCTCGGCTCGTTCAATAGCTCGTTCAATAGATATTTGAAATTTGTTTTATATATTTATTATTTATATTATATATAATATATGTTCACGAACACTAACGAGCGTTCACGAACAGGCTCGTGTTCGTTCGTTTACTAAACGAGCAGGAGAACCTGTTCGAGCTCGGCTCGATAACATAAATGAACGAGCTCGGACAAGCTTAAACGAGCCGAGCTCGAGCCTTGTTCGGGAACATTCGGTTCGTTTAACACCTCTAGTTTTACTTCCAGAAAAAATGTCTTTTTCCCGAATAACGAGTTGACATCGCCGGAAATTTGTGTTTTCCCTTTATAACGAGTAGAATTTTGTGTTTTTTCTTTGGTAACGAGTTCGAATTCATGTTTTCTTCTTATTTACGAGTTCGATTTTGTGTTTTTCTCTGGTAACGAGTTGTCCTTCCAGAAAAAATGTCTTTTTCCCTCTTAACGAGTTGACATCGCCGGAAATTTGTGTTTTCCCTTTATAACGAGTAGAAATTTGTGTTTTTTCTTTGGTAACGAGTTTGAATTCATGTTTTCTTCTTATTAACGAGTTCAAATTTGTGTTTTTCTCTTGTAACGTGTTGTCCTTCCAGAAAAAATGTCTTTTTCACTAATAACGAGTTGACATCGCCGGAAATTTGTGTTTTCCCTTAATAACGAGTAGAAATTTGTGTTTTTTCTTTGGTAACGAGTTCGAATTCATGTTTTCTTCTTATTAACGAGTTCAAATTTGTGTTTTTCTCTGGTAACGAGTTGTCTTTCCAGAAAAAATCTCTTTTTCCCTAATAACGAGTTGGCTTTGCCGGAAATTTGTGTTTTCCCTTTATAACGAGTAGGAATTTTTGTTTTTTCTATGGTAACGAGTTTGAATTCATGTTTTCTTCTTATTAACGAGTTCAAATTTGTGTTTTTCTCTGGTAACGAGTTGTCCTTCAAGAAAAAATGTCTTTTTCCTGAATAACGAGTTGACATCGCCGGAAATATGTGTTTTTTTCCCTTTATAACGAGTAGAAATTTGTGTTTTTTCTCGGGTAACGAGTTCGAAATCATGTTTTCTTCTTATTAACGAGTTCAAATATGTGTTTTTCTCTGGTAACGAGTTGTCCTTCCTGAAAAAATGTATTTTTCCCTAATAACGAGTTGACATCGCCGGAAATTTTTGTTTTCCCTTTATAACAAGTAGAAATTTGTGTTTTTTCTTTAGTAACGAGTTTGAATTCATGTTTTCTTCTTATTAACGAGTTCAAATTTGTTTTTTTCTCTGGTAACGAGTTGTCCTTCCAGAAAAAATGTATTTTTCCCGAATAACGAGTTGACACCGCCGGAAATTTGTGTTTTCCCTTTACAACGAGTAGAAATTTGTGTTTTTTCTTTGGTAACGAGTTCAAATTCATATTTTCTTCTTATTAATGAGTTCAATTTTCTGTTTTTCTCTGGTAACGAGTTGTCCTTCCAGAAAAAATGTCTTTTTCCCGAATAACGAGTTGACATCCGGAAATTTGTGTTTTCCCTTTATAACGAGTAGAATTTTGTGTTTTTTCATTGGTAACGACTTCGAATTCAAGTTTTCTTCTTCTTAACGAGTTCGATTTTGTGTTTTTCTCTGGTAACGAGTTGTCCTTCCTGAAAAAATGTCTTTTTCCCTCTTAACGAGTTGACATCGCCGGAAATTTGTGTTTTCCCTTTATAACGAGTAGAAATTTGTGTTTTTATTTGGTAACGATTTTGAATTCTTGTTTTCTTCTTATTAACGAGTTCAAATTTGTGTTTTTCTCTGGTAACGTGTAGTCCTTCCAGAAAAAAGGTCTTTTTCCTTAATAACGAGTTGACATCGCCGGAAATTTGTGTTTTCCCTTTATAACGAGTAGAAATTTATGTTTTTTCTTTGGTAACGAGTTCGAATTCATGTTTTCTTCTTATTAACGAGTTCAAATATGTGTTTTTCTCTGGTAACGAGTTGTCCTTCCTGAAAAAATGTATTTTTCCCTAATAATGAGTTGACATCGCCGGAAATTTGTGTTTTCCCTTTATAACAAGTACAAATTTGTGTTTTTTCTTTGGTAACGAGTTCGAATTCATGTTTTCTTCTTATTAACGAGTTCAAATTTGTTTTTTTCTCTGGTAACGAGTTGTCTTTCCAGAAAAAATGTATTTTTCCCGAATAACGAGTTGACACCGCCGGAAATTTGTGTTTTCCCTTTACAACGAGTAGAAATTTGTGTTTTTTCTTTGGTAACGAGTTCGAATTCATGTTTTCTTCTTATTAACGAGTTCAATTTTGTGTATTTCTCTGGTAACGAGTTGTCCTTCCAGAAAAAATGTCTTTTTCTCGAATAACGAGTTGACATCGCCGGAAATTTGTGTTTTCCCTTTATAACGAGTAGAATTTTGTGTTTTTTCTTTGGTAACGAGTTCGAATTCATGTTTTCTTCTTCTTAACGAGTTCAATTTTGTGTTTTTCTCTGGTAACGAGTTGTCCTTCCAGAAAAAATGTCTTTTTCCCTCTTAACGAGTTGACATCGCCGGAAATTTGTGTTTTCCCTTTATAACGAGTAGAAATTTGTGTTTTTATTTGGTAACGATTTTGAATTCATGTTTTCTTCTTATTAACGAATTCAAATTTGTGTTTTTCTCTGGTAACGTGTAGTCCTTCCAGAAAAAAGGTCTTTTTCCCTAATAACGAGTTGACATCGCCGGAAATTTGTGTTTTCCCTTTATAACGAGTAGAAATTTGTGTTTTTTCTTTGGTAACGAGTTCGAATTCAAGTTTTCTTCTTATTAACGAGTTCAAATTTATGTTTTTCTCTGGTAATGAGTTGTCCTTCCAGAAAAAATGTATTTTTCCCTAATAATGTGTTGACATCGCCGGAAATTTGTGTTTTCCCTTTATAACGAGTAGAAATTTGTGTTTTTTCTTTGGTAACGAGTTTGAATTCATGTTTTCTTCTTATTAACGAGTTCAAATTTGTGTTTTTCTCTGGTAACGAGTTGTCCTTTCAGAAAAAATATCTTTTTCCCTCTTAACGAGTTGACATCGCCGGAAATTTGTCTTTTCCCTTTATAACGGGTAGAAATTTGTGTTTTTTATTTGGTAACGAGTTTGAATTCATGTTTTCTTCTTATTAACGAGTTCAAATTTGTGTTTTTCTCTCGGTAACGTGTTGTCCTTCCGGAAAAAAATGTCTTTTTCCCTAATAATGAGTTGACATCGCCGGAAATTTGTGTTTTCCCTTTATAACGAGTAGAAATTTGTGTTTTTTCTTTGGTAACGAGTTCGAATTCATGTTTTCTTCTTATTAACGAGTTCAAATTTGTGTTTTTCTATGGTAACGAGTTGTCCTTCCAGAAAAAATGTCTTTTTCCCTAAAAAAGAGTTGACATCGCCGGAAATTTGTGTTTACCCTTTATAACGAGTAGAAATTTGTGTTTTTTCTTTGGTAACGAGTTTGAATTCATGTTTTCTTCTTATTAACGAGTTCAAATTTGTGTTTTTCTCTGGTAAGGAGTTGTCCTTCCAGAAAAAATGTCTTTTTCCCTAATAACGTGTTGATATCGCCGGAAATTTGTGTTTTCGCTTTATAACGAGTAGGAATTTTTGTTTTTTCTATGGTAACGAGTTCGAATTCATGTTTTCTACTTATTAACGAGTTCAAATTTGTGTTTTTATCTGGTAACGACTTGTCCTTCAAGAAAAAATGTCTTTTTCTCGAATAACGAGTTGACATCGCCGGAAATTTATGTTTTCCCTTTATAACGAGTAGAAATTTGTGTTTTTTCTTTGGTAACGAGTTCGAATTCATGTTTTCTTCTTATTAACGAGTTGAAATATTTATTTTTCTCTGGTAACGAGTTGTCCTTCCAGAAAAAATGTCTTTTTCCCTAATAACGAGTTGACATCGCCGGAAATTTGTGTTTTCCCTTTATAACGAGTAGAAATTTGTGTTTTTATTTGGTAACGATTTTGAATTCATGTTTTCTTCTTATTAACGAGTTCAAATTTGTGTTTTTCTCTGGTAACGTGTAGTCCTTCCAGAAAAAAGGTCTTTTTCCCTAATAACGAGTTGACATCGCCGGAAATTTGTGTTTTCCCTTTATAACGAGTAGAAATTTGTGTTTTTTCTTTGGTAACGAGTTCGAATTCATGTTTTCTTCTTATTTACGAGTTCGATTTTGTGTTTTTCTCTGGTAACGAGTTGTCTTTCCAGAAAAAATGTCTTTTTCCCTAATAATGAGTTGACATCGCCGGAAATTTGTGTTTTCCCTTTATAACGAGTAGAAATTTGTGTTTTTTCTTTGGTAACGAGTTTGAATTCATGTTTTCTTCTTATTAACGAGTTCAAATTTGTGTTTTTCTCTTGTAACGTGTTGTCCTTCCAGAAAAAATGTCTTTTTCACTAATAACGAGTTGACATCGCCGGAAATTTGTGTTTTCCCTTAATAACGAGTAGAAATTTGTGTTTTTTCTTTGGTAACGAGTTCAAATTCATGTTTTCTTCTTATTAACGAGTTCAAATTTGTGTTTTTCTCTGGTAACGAGTTGTCTTTCCAGAAAAAATCTCTTTTTCCCTAATAACGAGTTGGCTTTGCCGGAAATTTGTGTTTTCCCTTTATAACGAGTAGGAATTTTTGTTTTTTCTATGGTAACGAGTTCGAATTCATGTTTTCTTCTTATTAACGAGTTCAAATTTGTGTTTTTCTCTGGTAACGAGTTGTCCTTCAAGAAAAAATGTCTTTTTCCTGAATAACGAGTTGACATCGCCGGAAATATGTGTTTTTTTCCCTTTATAACGAGTAGAAATTTGTGTTTTTTCTCGGGTAACGAGTTCGAATTCATGTTTTCTTCTTATTAACGAGTTCAAATATGTGTTTTTCTCTGGTAACGAGTTGTCCTTCCTGAAAAAATGTATTTTTCCCTAATAACGAGTTGACATCGCCGGAAATTTGTGTTTTCCCTTTATCACAAGTAGAAATTTGTGTTTTTTCTTTGGTAACGAGTTCGAATTCATGTTTTCTTCTTATTAACGAGTTCAAATTTGTTTTTTCTCTCGGTAACGAGTTGTCCTTCCGTAAAAAATGTATTTTTCCCGAATAACGAGTTGACACCGCCGGAAATTTGTGTTTTCCCTTTAGAACGAGTAGAAATTTGTGTTTTTTCTTTGGTAACGAGTTCGAATTCATTTTTTCTTCTTATTAACGAGTTCAATTTTGTGTTTTTCTCTGGTAACGAGTTGTGCTTCCAGAAAAAATGTCTTTTTCCCGAATAACGAGTTGACATCGCCGGAAATTTGTGTTTTCCCTTTATAACGAGTAGAATTTTGTGTTTTTTCATTGGTAACGAGTTCGAATTCAAGTTTTCTTCTTCTTAACGAGTTCAATTTTGTGTTTTACTCTGGTAACGAGTTGTCCTTCCAGAAAAAATGTCTTTTTCCCTCTTAACGAGTTGACATCGCCGGAAATTTGTGTTTTCCCTTTATAACGAGTAGAAATTTGTGTTTTTATTTGGTAACGATTTTGAATTCATGTTTTCTTCTTATTAACGAGTTCAAATTTGTGTTTTTCTCTGGTAACGTGTAGTTCTTCCAGAAAAAAGGTCTTTTTCCTTAATAACGAGTTGACATCGCCGGAAATTTGTGTTTTCCCTTTATAACGAGTAGAAATTTGTGTTTTTTCTTTGGTAACGAGTTCGAATTCATGTTTTCTTCTTATTAACGAGTTCAAATATGTGTTTTTCTCTGGTAACGAGTTGTCCTTCCTGAAAAAATGTATTTTTCCCTAATAACGAGTTGACATCGCCGGAAATTTGTGTTTTCCCTTTATAACAAGTAGAAACTTGTGTTTTTTCTTTGGTAACGAGTTCGAATTCATGTTTTCTTCTTATTAACGAGTTCAAATTTGTTTTTTTCTTTGGTATCGCCGCAAATTTGTGTTTTCCCTTTATAACGAGTAGAAATTTGGGTTTTTTCTATGGTAACGAGTTCAAATTCATGTTTTCTTCTTATTAACGAGTTCAAATTTGTGTTTTTCTCTGGTAACGAGTTGTCCTTCCAAAATAAATGTCTTTTTCCCGAATAACGAGTTGACATCGCCGGAAATTTGTGTTTTCCCTTTAGAACGAGTAGAAATTTGTGTTTTTTCTTTGGTAACGAGTTCGAATTCATGTTTTCTTCTTATTACCGAGTTCAATTTTGTGTTTTTCTTTGGTAACGAGTTGTCCTTGCAGAAAAAATGTCTTTTTCCCTAATAACGAGTTGACATCTCCCGAAATTTGTGTTTTCCCTTTATCACAAGTAGAAATTTGTGTTTTTTCTTTGGTAACGAGTTCGAATTCATGTTTTCTTCTTATTAACGAGTTCAAATTTGTTTTTTTCTCTGGTAACGAGTTGTCCTTCCAGAAAAAATGTATTTTTCCCGAATAACGAGTTGACACCGCCGGAAATTTGTGTTTTCCCTTTACAACGAGTAGAAATTTTTGTTTTTTCTTTGGTAACGAGTTCGAATTCATTTTTTCTTCTCATTAACGAGTTCAATTTTTTGTTTTTCTCTGGTAACGAGTTGTCCTTCCAGAAAAAATGTCTTTTTCCCGAATAACGAGTTGACATCGCCGGAAATTTGTGTTTTCCCTTTATAACGAGTAGAATGTTGTGTTTTTTCATTGGTAACGAGATCGAATTCAAGTTTTCTTCTTCTTAACGAGTTCAATTTTGTGTTTTTCTCTGGTAACGAGTTGTCCTTCCAGAAAAAATGTCTTTTTCCCTCTTAACGAGTTGACATCGCCGGAAATTTGTGTTTTCCCTTTATAACGAGTAGAAATTTGTGTTTTTATTTGGTAACGATTTTGAATTCATGTTTTCTTCTTATTAACGAGTTCAAATTTGTGTTTTTCTCTGGTAACGTGTAGTCCTTCCAGAAAAAAGGTCTTTTTCCCTAATAACGAGTTGACATCGCCGGAAATTTGTGTTTTCCCTTTATAACGAGTAGAAATTTGTGTTTTTTCTTTGGTAACGAGTTCGAATTCATGTTTTCTTCTTATTAACGAGTTCAAATATGTGTTTTTCTCTGGTAACGAGTTGTCCTTCCTGAAAAAATGTATTTTTCCCTAATAACAAGTTGACATCACCGGAAATTTGTGTTTTCCCTTTATAACAAGTAGAAATTTGTGTTTTTTCTTTGGTAACGAGTTCGAATTCATGTTTTCTTCTTATCAACGAGTTCAAATTTGTTTTTTTCTCTGGTAAGGAGTTGTCTTTCCAGAAAAAATGTATTTTTCCCGAATAACGAGTTGACACCGCCGGAAATTTGTGTTTTCCCTTTACAACGAGTAGAAATTTGTGTTTTTTCTTTGGTAACGAGTTCGAATTCATGTTTTCTTCTTATTAACGAGTTCAATTTTGTGTTTTTCTCTGGGTAACGAGTTGTCCTTCCGAAAAAATGTCTTTTTCCCGAATAACGAGTTGACATCGTCGGAAATTTGTGTTTTCCCTTTATAACGAGTAGAAATTTGTGTTTTTTCTTTGGTAACGAGTTCGAATTCATGTTTTCTTCTTATTAACGAGTTCAAATTTTTGTTTTTCTCTGGTAACGAGTTGTCCTTCCAGAAAAAATGTCTTTTTCCCTAATAACGAGTTGGCTTTGCCGGAAATTTGTGTTTTCCCATTATAACGAGTAGGAATTTTTGTTTTTTCTATGGTAATGAGTTCGAATTCATGTTTTCTTCTTATTAACGAGTTCAAATTTGTGTTTTTCTCTGGTAACGAGTTGTCCTTCAAGAAAAAATGTCTTTTTCCTGAATAACGAGTTGACATCGCCGGAAATATGTGTTTTTTTTCCTTTATAACGAGTAGAAATTTGTGTTTTTTCTCGGGTAACGAGTTCGAATTCATGTTTTCTTCTTATTAACGAGTTCAAATATGTGTTTTTCTCTGGTAACGAGTTGTCCTTCCTGAAAAAATGTATTTTTCCCTAATAACGAGTTGACATCGCCGGAAATTTGTGTTTTCCCTTTATCACAAGTAGAAATTTGTGTTTTTTCTTTGGTAACGAGTTCGAATTCATGTTTTCTTCTTATTAACGAGTTCAAATTTGTTTTTTTCTCTGGTAACGAGTTGTCCTTCCAGAAAAAATGTATTTTTCCCGAATAACGAGTTGACACCGCCGGAAATTTGTGTTTTCCCTTTACAACGAGTAGAAATTTGTGTTTTTTCTTTGGTAACGAGTTCGAATTCATTTTTTCTTCTTATTAACGAGTTCAATTTTGTGTTTTTCTCTGGTAACGAGTTGTCCTTCCAGAAAAAATGTCTTTTTCCCGAATAACGAGTTGACATCGCCGGAAATTTGTGTTTTCCCTTTATAACGAGTAGAATTTTGTGTTTTTTCATTGGTAACGAGTTCGAATTCAAGTTTTCTTCTTCTTAACGAGTTCAATTTTGTGTTTTTCTCTGGTAACGAGGTGTCCTTTCAGAAAAAATGTCTTTTTCCCTCTTACCAAGTTGACATCGCCGGAAATTTGTGTTTTCCCTTTATAACGAGTAGAAATTTGTGTTTTTATTTGGTAACGATTTTGAATTCATGTTTTCTTATTATTAACGAGTTCAAATTTGTGTTTTTCTCTGGTAACGTGTAGTCCTTCCAGAAAAAAGGTCTTTTTCCCTAATAACGAGTTGACATCGCCGGAAATTTGTGTTTTCCCTTTATAACGAGTAGAAATTTGTGTTTTTTCTTTGGTAACGAGTTCGAATTCATGTTTTCTTCTTATTAACGAGTTCAAATATGTGTTTTTCTCTGGTAACGAGTTGTCCTTCCTGAAAAAATGTATTTTTCCCTAATAACGAGTTGACATCGCCGGAAATTTGTGTTTTCCCTTTATAACGAGTAGAAATTTGTGTTTTTTCTTTGGTAACGAGTTCGAATTCATGTTTTCTTCTTATTAACGAGTTCAAATTTGTTTTTTTCTCTGGTATCGCCGCAAATTTGTGTTTTCCCTTTATAACGAGTAGAAATTTGGGTTTTTTCTATGGTAACGAGTTCAAATTCATGTTTTCTTCTTATTAACGAGTTCAAATTTGTGTTTTTCTCTGGTAACGAGTTGTCCTTCCAAAATAAATGTCTTTTTCCCGAATAACGAGTTGACATCGCCGGAAATTTGTGTTTTCCCTTTAGAACGAGTAGAAATTTGTGTTTTTTCTTTGGTAACGAGTTCGAATTCATGTTTTCTTCTTATTACCGAGTTCAATTTTGTGTTTTTCTTTGGTAACGAGTTGTCCTTGCAGAAAATGCCTTTTTCCCTAATAACGAGTTGACATCGCCAGAAATTTGTGTTTTCCCTTTAGAATGAGTAGAAATTTTTGTTTTTTCTTTGGTAACGAGTTCGAATTCATGTTTTCTTCTTATTAACGAGTTCAAATTTGGGTTTTTCTCTGGTAACGAGTTGTCCTTCCAGAAAAAATGTTTTTTTCCCACATAACGAGTTGACATCGCCGGAAATTTGTGTTTTCCCTTTATAACGAGTAGAAATTTGTGTTTTTTATTTGGTAACGAGTTCGAATTCATGTTTTCTTCTTATTAACGAGTTCAAATTTGTGTTTTTCTCTGGTAACGAGTTGTCCTTCCGTAAAAAATGTCTTTTTCCCGAATAACGAGTTGACATCGCCGGAAATTTGTGTTTTCCCTTTATAACGAGTAGAATTTTGTTTTTTTTCTTTGGTAACGAGTTCGAATTCATGTTTTCTTCTTATTAACGAGTTCAAATTTGAGTTTTTCTCTGGTAACGAGTTGTCCTTGCAGAAAAAATGTCTTTTTCCCTAATAACGAGTTGACATCGCCGGAAATTTCTGTTTTCCCTTTATAATGAGTAGGAATTTGTGTTTTTTCTTTGGTAACGAGTTCGAATTCATGTTTTCTTCTTATTAACGAGTTCAAATTTGTGTTTTTCTCTTGTAACGAGTTCAAATTTGAGTTTTTCTCTGGTAACGAGTTGTCCTTCCAGAAAAAATGTCTTTTTCCCTAATAACGAGTTGACATCGCCGGAAATTTGTGTTTTCCATTTATAACGAGTAGGAATTTTTGTTTTTTCTATGGTAATGAGTTCGAATTCATGTTTTCTACTTATTAACGAGTTCAAATTTGTGTTTTTCTCTGGTAACGAGTTGTCCTTCAAGAAAAAATGTCTTTTTCCCGAATAACGAGTTGACATCGCCGGAAATTTGTGTTTGCCCTTTATAACGAGTAGAAATTTGTGTTTTTTCTTTGGTAACGAGTTCGAATTCATGTTTTCTTCTTATTAACGAGTTCAAATTTGTGTTTTTCTCTGGTAACGAGTTGTCCTTCAAGAAAAAATGTCTTTTTCCCTAATAACGAGTTGACATCGCCGGAAATTTGTGTTTTCCCTTTATAATGAGTAGAAATTTGTGTTTTTTCTTTGGTAACGAGTTCGAATTCATGTTTTCTTCTTATTAACGAGTTCAAATTTGTGTTTTTCTCTAGTAACGAGTTGTCCTTCCAGAAAAAATGTCCTTTTCCCTAATAACGAGTTGACATCGCCTGAAATTTGTGTTTTTTCTTTAAAACGAGTAGGAATTTTTGTTTTTTCTATGGTAACGAGTTCGAATTCATGTTTTCTACTTATTAACGAGTTCAAATTTGATTTTTTCTCTAGTAACGAGTTGTCCTTCAAGAAAAAAATGTCTTTTTCCCGAATAACGAGTTGACATCGCCGGAAATTTGTGTTTGCCCTTTATAACGAGTAGAAATTTGTGTTTTTTCTTTGGTAACGAGTTCGAATTCATGTTTTCTTCTTATTAACGAGTTCAAATTTGTTTTTTTCTCTGGTAACGAGTTGTCCTTCCAGAAAAAATGTCTTTTTCCCTGATAACGAGTTGACATCGCCGGAAATTTGTGTTTTCCATTTATAACGAGTAGGAATTTGTGTTTTTTCTTTGGTAACGAGTTCGAATTCATTTTTTCTTCTTATTAACGAGTTCAAATTTGTGTTTTTCTCTGGTAACGAGTTGTCATTCGACAAAAAATGTCTTTTTCCCTAATAACGAGTTGACATCGCCGGAAATTTGTGTTTTCCATTTATAACGAGTAGAAATATTTGTTTTTTCTTTGGTAACGAGTTCGAATTCATGTTTTCTTCTTATTAACGAGTTCAAATTTGTGTTTTTCACTGGTAACGAGTTGTCCTTCTAGAAAAAATGTCTGTTTCCCTAATAACGAGTTGACATCGCCGGAAATTTGTGTTTTCCCTTTATAACGAGTATAAATTTGTGTTTTTCCTTTGGTAACGAGTTCGAATTCATGTTTTCTTCTTATTAACGAGTTCCAATTTTTGTTTTTCTCTGGTAACGAGTTGTCCTTCAAGAAAAAATGTCTTTTTCCCACATAACGAGTTGACATCGCCGGAAATTTGTGTTTTCCCTTTATAACGAGTAGAAATTTGTGTTTTTTCTTTGGTAACGAGTTCAAATTCATGTTTTCTTCTTATTAACGAGTTCAAATTTTTGTTTTTCTCTGGTAACGAGTTGTCCTTCCAGAAAAAATGTTTTTTTCCCGAATAACGAGTTGACATCGCCGGAAATTGTGTTTTCCCTTTATAACGAGTAGAATTATGTGTTTTTTCTTTGGTAACGAGTTCGAATTCATGTTTTCTTCTTATTAACGAGTTCAAATTTGTGTTTTTCACTGGTAACGAGTTGTTCTTCCAGAAAAAATGTCTGTTTCCCTAATAACGAGTTGACATCACCGGAAATTTGTGTTTTCCCTTTATAACGAGTATAAATTTGTGTTTTTTCTTTGGTAACTAGTTCGAATTCATGTTTTTTCTTTATAACGAGTTCAAATTTGTGTTTTTCTCTGGTAACGAGTTGTCCTTCAAGAAAAAATGTCTTTTTCCCACATAACGAGTTGACATCGCCGGAAATTTGTGTTTTCCCTTTATAACGAGTAGAAATTTGTGTTTTTTCTTTGGTAACGAGTTTGAATTCAAGTTTTCTTCTTATTAACGAGTTCAAATTTGTGTTTTTCTCTGGTGACGAGTTGTCCTTCCAGAAAAAATGTCTTTTTCCCTAATAACGAGTTGACATCGCCGGAAATTTGTATTTTCCCTTTAAAACGAGTAGAAATTTGTGTTTTTTCTTTGGTAACGAGTTTGAATTCATGTTTTCTTCTTATTAACGAGTTCAAATTTGTGTTTTTCTATGGTAACGAGTTGTCCTTCCAGAAAAAATGTCTTTTTCCCTAATAACGAGTTGACATCGCCGGAAATTTGTGTTTTCCCTTTATAACGAGTAGAAATTTGTGTTTTTTCTTTGGTAACGAGTTTGAATTCATGTTTTTCTTATTAACGAGTTCAAATTTGAGTTTTTCTCTGGTAACGAGTTGTCCTTCAGAAAAAATGTCTTTTTCCCTAATAACGAGTTGACATCGCCGGAAATTTGTGTTTTCCTTTTATAACGAGTAGAAATGTGTGTTTTTTCTTTGGTAATAAGTTCGAATTCATGTTTTCTTCTTATTAACGAGTTCAAATTTGTGTTTTTCTCTGGTAACGAGTTGTCCTTGCAGAAAAAATGTCTTTTTCCCTAATAACGAGTTGACATCGCCGGAAATTTGTGTTTTCAAGAGATTGATCATAGTTAGTTGAGTAAGAGTATTAGAGATAATCTCTTGTTCGTGTTTTGCATGTCGTTTTGTTTTACTTGAAAAAGAAAACGAAACCCTAGAATTCGTTTAGAGAAATTTAATCGAATTCGTGATAGATCATTACTAAAAATTATATCTTTAACTTGCCGTCTAGTTGGGGTTGGGTTGGTTGATCGGTGGATTCCCGTTGCCTTGCCGTTGTTTTAATTATTTGATAAACCAATTCGTTCGTCATCAACTTTGTTTGTTGAGTTTAGTTATTTTAGGAACCCTAGTTGTTAATTGTTATTTTTCTGCAAATTTACTGTTCATCATCGTTTTTCTTGTTCATTATTTCATAATTAGTATAAACCCTAGTTTAATTAGTTTAAATCTAGTTTTAGTTAATAGTCGTGACATAATCGATTTAATTATTGCACTATAATCCGATAAACATTCCACTCCCTTAGACGACCCGGTAACACCTTTACTACGAACCTTATACTTGGGGTGTTTCGGTTTATAAATTTTAGAACTAGTTTTTACCGAACAAGTTTTTGGCGCCGTTGCCGGGGAGTCGGTAACGGTTGTCGGATTCTTCGTAGTGCAGTTTTCTGTGTCAAAAGGGATCGCTTTTAGCACGCAGTAGTATTTTGGCCGTAACTTTCGGCTCGAGTGTCCGTTTGGCGCGCAGGACCCCAATTCGGAAAGCTCGTTCCGACGCCGACGACGTGGTGAACCGCCATAGGCCGTTCAGTGCCGTTTTCGAGGTCAAAATCCACTGTTTTCCCCTCCTTTTTGGCCCTAGAAGATTTCAACACATTTTTTTACCGTCTTAGTGCCTTTTTCTGTTTTAAATTGTTCGTAGGTAGGTTTCTTTTCTTGTTTCTGTTTCTAGATCTTTTTCTAAATTCAAAAATAAAAAATAATAAATAAATAAATAAAAAAAAACTTCTGAACGAGCGTTCACCCATACTGAACGTCCGTCTGCCCCCATCTGTCTTCTGAACGCCAGTTCAGTGCTCTGAACGAGCGTTCACTTCCTGAATCTTCTCTGAACTAGCATCCACTTACACTGAACGCCAGTTCAGTCCCTGAAAATTCCACTTTTCTTTTCTCTTCTCTTCTATCTTTCTACACTTCTAAATCCTCCAATCTTCTCTAAACTCGTTCTCATCAACCCTACGGTTGATTTCTTCCTGTTATGCTTCTCTAGTTTATGCAAACTAGGAGTAAGAAGGGAAATCTTATCTTTAACCCCGAACCTGAGTGACACATTGTCAAAAGAAGATTATTTCAAAGTTCTGACAAGATGAGCGAACACGGTTCTAGTGATGATGAACCGGAGAACCAAGGGAATAATAACCAAGATCCCGCTCAATTAAACCAAATTCTGATGCAAATGTTGCAGAACCAACAACGAATGAAAGCCTGGATAAACCAGCAGATGCAACAACAACCTCGGAATGTTCAACAGCAACAACCCCAGGCGGCTGCAGCTGTTGTGCAGCAAGACCCTTATGCGCCATATCTTGATCAAGATTTCTTGGAAGGGCATAGACCAATTCGGCCTCCGGAGATGGGAGGAATGCATTTTGATCTTAAGAATGGAGTTGTGGGGATGGTCCAAAATAGTTCATTCCATGGCACTGCTGTAGAAGACCCACATGACTTCTTGTCTACTTTTGTGCAAATCTGTGAAGCAGGTCACTACCCTGGCGTTCCTACGTGTTGTTAAATTGAAACTCTTCCCGTTTGCTTTTAGGGGTGAAGCAAATCGATGGTTTAAGTCTTTACCCCATCACTCTCTTCATAACTGGGCTGATGTTAAAAGAGCCTTTGCTCTGAAATTCGTTTCACCTGGAACGATAATGGAATGTAAAAGAGATATAGCCACTTTCGAGCAACTAGAAGGGGAGAGTGTGGGAAAGGCTTGGGAGAGGTTTAATTTGTTAATGAGGAAATGCCCTAACCATGGATACACTCGACATGAACTTCTAGAATTATTCTATCAGGGTGTTACGCAACCCAATAGAGATTACTTGGATTCCACAGCTCATGGATCGTTTTTAGGAGGAGGAGATGATGCTGCCTACAGGGTAGCAGAAACAATCGCTAAGAATAACATGTGGGCTACTCAAAAGAAGACCCGTGTTAGCGGAAGCAAACAGGAGGCTGCTGAAAGTAACTCGGAGACAAAACTGCTAGTTGCTCAAATGGAAATAATGAACAAGCAACTAGCCAACCTACAAATGAAGCAGCAAGAAGGGCCAGCAGATGTGAATTACTCGGGCATACAGGCCGGGAATGTGATGAATGAGGAAGTGCAAGCCATGGAGAACCAGAATCAACCTTTCAGAAGCTTCAGTCAAAATTCTAGTTGTTAAGGGTGAAATTTATGATTTATATGACGTTATTCCCGTAACAATATCCTTGGTATTTTAGTACTTTTTATAGAAAAGTGTTGGTTTTATCAAATTATTGAGTAAACGAGTTTTAAATGTGTTTAAATGCAAAATCGAGATATTTACGTGATTTTATCGGTGTTTTATGTTTATCCGTATGATGTTACATTTTGCATGTTTCTATCATGTTGTTAGGTACGTTTGCATGATGAGTAAGGAGCTTAAACGATGATCACATGAAGATGGAAGAGTTGAAAGATGTTTAAGTGAAGAATCATTGAAGAAACCGGAACCAGGCACTTCATGGGAATTTTGTCCACACTTGTAGGCACTTTCAGGGAAGGTTGTCTTGATGAAAGTTGTAGAGGATTGAAATATCTTTCCAACGCATGTTGAATCACCTCATTCGGAGCCCTATAAGTGAAGTTATGAGCAAAATACTGGAGCTGGGTCCTGGACGGGCGTCCGGATTAATTACGAGTTGAAATAATATTCATGGACGGGCGTCCATGATTATGAACGAGCGTCCGGAGCGGTTACTGTAGCAACCGACTTGATTTTCCTATAAAAACAGCGTGATCTTTACCCTAATGACACATTATTCGAACCCTAAACCCTAGGGGCAGCTTGGCTGCGTTTTTCCTTCAGTTTTTCTCTAGTTTTATGCACTTAAACTTCTAGATTAGATTAGATAATTTCATGTACTTTTATTCATCAATTCGAGTTGTCAAGAAGATGCTAAGAGGCTAAATCCTCTTGAACAAGCGTTGTGAAGCCGTCCAATTCAACAGTTGATTTCTCGTTCGTGATTATTTTGTGAGTTCTATTTCAAGCTCGTTTCTTTTATCATGTTTTGTATGTTTTATTGCATGTTTAATCGAAAGATGCTTGCTTTGATGGTTGTTTATATGATGAGAGTCGTGTCAACCTTAGATCACCATGATAAAAGATTGGATCTTTGATCTAAATAAAACGAAAGTTATTAGATTGATTTTCTAGATTAGAAATCGAAAGATTTCACGCCTAGGTTAGAAAGATGTAATCTTTAACATCGAAAGATAAAAGATTAGAAAACGAACTTGTCTACGAGAGTAGGAGTTTATGCCTTCGATTAGGTGAATCACGACTTGAGTAGAGATCACGAAGTAATCCGAATTAGAATTGAATGTTGATAGGATAGGTGGATCAATTGCTTGTTCGTTCGTTATAACTTGATTTAATCCCTTGAATTTGAATTGTTTAGCTTAGTTAGATTTATTGCATAATTAGGTTTAGATTTAGTTTAGTTAATTGGTTCGCAACCCCGTTTTCCCCGGCTTTAGAACTTGTTCTTCCGTCCAAACTTTACATTCTTGTTAGTTTATTTTCTGTTTCTTTTTAGTTTAATAATCGTGACATAGTTAGATAAATAAAAACTAGGAATCACAACTGTCAGTTCCCTGAGATCGACCCCGGTATAATCACTTTACTACGATCCCTACACTTGGGGTATACCGGGTTATAAATTTTATTACTTGTTGTTTTCCTTAGATAAAACCCGAGACAAGTTTTTGGCGCCGTTGCCGGGGAACCGGACGGTTTGCCTAGTTTTTGTTTTTGTTGTTTTTCGTTTCTGTTGTTGTTTTGTTTTATTTTCTGTTTTTAGGTTGTTAGTTAGATTAACCTTTAGATATTAGGTTAGTTAGGGTTTCCTTTGTTAGGTTTTTGGTTTAGATTTTTAGGGTTTTAAAGGTTTGAGTTTTGTGATTAGTTCTTTCTTCTTTCTCTTCTTAATCCCCCTTCTTTTCTGCTTTGTTTTTGATCTTTTTACATCTGGACGAGCGTTTAAGATTTTGGACGCCCGTCCACTGTAAAAATTTCAATTCTGTATCAATTTCGACCCTTAGACGAGCGTTCATCATTTTGGACGCCCGTCCAAGGACATTCTGAAAGACCGGACGAGCGTTCAGTTTTTGAACGCCCGTTCAGTCCAAACTCTGGACAAACGCTCGTTCGCATATGTGGACGCCCGTTTGTTCCTCTTTCTTTCTTACTCTTGTTCTTCTCTTTTCTTGTCTTTTATTTAGGTTTTTGATCTTAGAATTAGGTTTTTAATCTTTTAGTTAGATTTTAGGGGGAATGAGGGAGAAGGACAGAAATATTTCATCAATTGAGTAGAAGGACAGTTTTTTAAAACTTTTGCATAAAGGACAAAACTATTTATTCACTGTCGAAATTCACTTGTGTTCGAAATTCACTGTTTAAATTCACTGACGAAATTCACTGTCGAAATTCACTATTTTTCAAAATTCATCGTCGAAATTCACTAATTTTCGGGATTCACTGTCGAAATTCACTATCGAAATTCACTGATTTCGGGATTCACTAGGGAGATTCACTGATTTTCGGGATTCACTGTTTGTCCTTCTCGCTATAAAAATTATGCAGTTGTCCTTCTCCCTATAAAAAATATGTAGTTGTCCTGTTACTTAAAAATATTTCAGATTGTGTCCTTATCCCTAATTTTCAATAGATTTTAAGTTCTTAGGTTTCCTTTTCATAGTTTAGGTTTTGAATTCTTAGTTTTAGATTTTATTTCCTCATATTTAGGTTCATCTCAACTTGATTTTTGGGTTCGGTTTATGCAAACTCGTAGTCACAAGGGGCCATTACTTTACTCCCCTGACCTCGAGCGGACCATAGTCCGACCCAATAGGCGGAGACTTCGTTTTGACGAAGAAAACGCAGAAGATCAAGAGTTTGAGCAATCTTTAAGAAGGGAAATCGAAGAAACTGTAATTATGGCTGCTGAAGATAGACGTACATTGGCAGACTACGCTATGCCTGGTGCGGTAACTGTCAACCCGGCTATCGTCTTACCAGCCATTACGGCACAGACCTTCGAACTCAAACCCGGTCTCATTCAGATGATGCAGCATGCATCAATGTTTCACGGGTCCCCTTCTGAAAATCCTCACACACACGTACACATATTTTTGGAGATATGTGGTACGACACGCATTCAAGGTGTGAGTGAGGATGCGATTAAACTTACACTGTTTCCGTTCTCTTTGAAGGGAGAAGCTAAAGAGTGGTATAGCTCTCTCCCTGCAGAATCCATTACCACTTGGGCTGCATTGGAAAAAGAATTTTTAAGCCAATACTTTCCACCTGCCAAGACAGCCCAGTGTTTAAGGGAAATATACAATTTTTATCAAACGGAAACAGAATCATTCTTTGAGGCATGGAAGAGATTTAAGGCTCTTCTTCGTAAATGCCCCCACCATGGGTTAGACTTGCAAGAGGCAAGTCAATACTTTTTTCAGTGGGTTGACCGAGCTCACCAAGGGCATGGTCAATAGTTCATCAGGTGGGGCATTCCTGAGGAAAATGCCTCAAGAGGGGTGGGCATTGTTCGAAGACATTGCCAAATATAATTATGCCCCCTCCTTTCAAGCTATTCAGGCACCACCTCCTCCTCCTAGGATCGAGGAGGTGAAAATGCAAAATGAAATCGCCATGCTGAAACAGCAGCTGGCTACTCTCACGACATCTCCAAATCCGAGTTATCAGACTCCTTCATTTCTACAGAACTCTCAAGTTCTGTACTGCGAGAATTGCTCTCAGACTGGCCATATGGTTGGCCAATGTCAATTCAATTCCCATGTTCCTTATCAAGTCAATGATGTCCAGAATCATGGACAGTATAATCAAGTCGCATGCCAAGTATGTGACGATATGGGGCACACTGCTCGTTTCTGTCCTATGATTGGAAAGAACGCAGAGATCAATGCCTTCAATGGCCAAGCCGAATCAGAGGTTTGGAAATCAATTCTCTGGCCAGGGCAATTTTCAAAATCAGGGTTTCCGTCAAAGCTTCAATCAAAACTTGAATCTCAATCGAAACCCTAATTTTAATCAGAACCCGAGCTTGAATTCCTCCAATCTAAATCAAGGGTTAAATCAAAGTTGGCCTAACAATCCAAATCCCGCATTTCAAAGTCGGTCTAGCCAACCTTTCTCTCAAAACATTCAGAACTCTCAAGGCCCCTCTCGCGTTGATGATCTTGAAGCTAGATTGGACTCCTATCGAAGGAGTCAAGGAGCGAACAATAACTTCCGGAGGGAGCAAAATAATAATATCCAAATGTTGATGAGCACAATCAAGAACCTTGAGAAGCGGATGGCCGACCGGCAAGCTTCTAGACCATCGAGCGCTTGCCCGCTTTATGGAGAAAAATCCGAAGGGTGGCCTAGTAACCCAAACCGATTTCAATTGTGGCCAAAGCACCGACCTAGTTCCTTCGTTTCCTTATGGCATACCGAGGCCGGTGCAATGAATCTTAGAAGTGGTGCTCAACCGAGTGGTCCCTCTCACCAGGGAAACCACTAGCCCCTCCCCGCGTGATAAGGCGGGAGAGGGAAGTTGAGCATCTACGTTCCCCCGTTCGCAAGAAAAGACTCGGTGGCGATCCTCTGCGGGAGGTGAAGAAGTTGTAAGTCCTCAGGTGGCTGTTCCCCTGAGGAATGAAGAATCAAGTGAAAGTCAGGAGGGTGATCCCCTGACTAATAAAAAGTCTGAAAAAGTTGTAAGGTGGAAGGACATGGAAGACAAAGCTGTCAGTGCTTCCTCAAAGAAAGTATTTTCTGAGAGTGAGTTGAAGAAGCTTCCATTTCCACCTAGGAGAAGCAACATTCCCTTGAGTGAAGTTAAGAAATATGAAAAAGTGCTTAATTTGCTGAAAAATACTCAGGTTAATCTTCCATTATCTGAAGTTTTGGTTGAGATGCCTAAGTATACTAAATTCATCAAGGATGTTGTTTCTTCGAAAAAGAAGTTAGCAGAAATGGATCAGGCAATTGGTGAGGATTGTTCAATGATCAATTATCCAGACTTACCAATCAAAAGAGGTGACCCCGGAAAATTCGTGCTCACATTGCAGATGGGAGGCTTAGTCTTTCCAAATTCTTTATGTGACTTGGGTGCATCCATCAGCCCGATGCCATTGTCCGTGTGTGAGCAACTGGGTTTACAAAGTCTTCTAGAACCCACTTCCATGAACCTTCAGTTCGCCGATAGATCTTCTAAGAAAGCTTCAGGGATTCTGAAAGACATTTTAGTCCAGATCGATAGATTTACCTTTCCTGTTGATTGGTACGTCTTAGATATGGGAAAAGATGAGAAAGTCCCCCTGATTCTTGGGAGACCTTTCCTATCCACAGCTAGAGCCCTCATCGATTGCGATGGTGGGCAAGTGACTATTCGAGTTGGTGACCAGGAGGTGAGCTATAGTGTCTCTAAATCTATTCAAGTACCCTATGGTTCTCCAACCGGCTTTTCCATTGAGGAGTCATTTAATGACTTCAATGACTGTATGGACGAGCAAGTCAAGGCTGTGGAAGCGGAATATGAGCGATTGATCGATAATCTGAATAGCCATGGTGTGGTTAATGTAGATCAATTAGCAGCTAACTTTGAGGATGAGTTATTAAGAGAAGAAGCTTTGGCAGTGGAGCCACTAAGTAAGCTCAGCGATGCTGAGTTGAAAAGTGGAGGGCTTAAATCGAGTTTAGAGGATCCCCCTGCAGATCTAGTTCTGAAGCCGTTACCTAAACATCTTAAGTATGTGTTCCTACGTGAAGGTGACAAGCTTCCCTTGATCATATCTGCCAAGCTATCTCGAATAGAAGAGCTGAAACTGTTAAACGTCTTGCGAAAAAACGAAAGAGCCTTTACGAGTAGAATTTTGTGTTTTTTCTTTGGTAACGAGTTCGAATTCATGTTTTCTTCTTCTTAACGAGTTCAATTTTGTGTTTTTCTCTGGTAACGAGTTGTCCTTCCAGTAAAAATGTCTTTTTCCCTCTTAACGAGTTAAAATCGCCGGAAATTTGTGTTTTCCCTTTATAACGAGTAGAATTTTGTGTTTTTTCTTTGGTAACGAGTTCGAATTCATGTTTTCTTCTTCTTAACGAGTTCAATTTTGTGTTTTTCTCTAGTAACGAGTTGTCCTTCCAGAAAAAATGTCTTTTTCCCTCTTAACGAGTTGACATCGCCGGAAATTTGTGTTTTCCCATTATAACGAGTAGAAATTTGTGTTTTTTATTTGGTAACGAGTTTGAATTCATGTTTTCTTCTTATTAACGAGTTCAAATTTGTGTTTTTCTCTGGTAACGAGTTGTCCTTCCATAAAAAATGTCTTTTTCCCTAATAACGAGTTGACATCGCCGGAAATTTGTGTTTTCCCTTTATAACGAGTAGAATTTTGTGTTTTTTCTTTGGTAACGAGTTCGAATTCATGTTTTCTTCTTCTTAACGAGTTCAATTTTGTGTTTTTCTCTGGTAACGAGTTGTCCTTCCAGAAAAAATGTCTTTTTCCCTCTTAACGAGTTGACATCGCCGGAAATTTGTCTTTTCCCTTTATAACGGGTAGAAATTTGTGTTTTTTATTTGGTAACGAGTTTGAATTCATGTTTTCTTCTTATTAACGAGTTCAAATTTGTGTTTTTCTCTGGTAACGAGTTGTCCTTCAAGAAAAATGTCTTTTTCCCTAATAACGAGTTGACATCGCCGGAAATTTGTGTTTTCCCTTTATAACGAGTAGAAATTTGTGTTTTTTCTTTGGTAACGAGTTCGAATTCATGTTTTCTTCTTATTAACGAGTTCAATTTTGTGTTTTTCTCTGGTAACGAGTTGTCCTTCCAGAAAAAATATCTTTTTCCCTCTTAACGAGTTGACATCGCCGGAAATTTGTCTTTTCCCTTTATAACGGGTAGAAATTTGTGTTTTTTATTTGGTAACGAGTTTGAATTCATGTTTTCTTCTTATTAACGAGTTCAAATTTGTTTTTTTCTCTGGTAACGAGTTGTCCTTCCAGAAAAATGTCTTTTTCCCTAATAACGAGTTGACATCGCCGGAAATTTATGTTTTCCCTTTATAACGTGTAGAAATTTGTGTTTTTTCTTGGGTAACGAGTTCGAATTCATGTTTTCTTCTTATTAATGAGTTCAAATATGTGTTTTTCTCTGGTAACGAGTTGTCCTTCCAGAAAAATGTCTTTTTCCCTAATAACGAGTTGACATCGCCGGAAATTTGTGTTTTCCCTTTATAACAAGTAGAAATTTGTGTATTTCTTTGGTAAGGAGTTCGAATTCATGTTTTCTACTTATTAACGAGTTCAAATTTGTTTTTTTCTCTGGTAACATGTTTTCCTTCCAGAAAAAAGGTCTTTTTCCCGAATAACGAGTTGACACCGCCGGAAATTTGTGTTTTCCCTTTATAACGTGTAGAAATTTGTGTTTTTTCCTTGGTAACGAGTTCGAATTCATGTTTTCTTCTTATTAACGAGTTCAATTTTGTGTTTTTCTCTGGTAACGAGTTGTCCTTCCAGAAAAAATGTCTTTTTCCCGAATAACGAGTTGACATCGCCGGAAATTTGTGTTTTCCCTTTATAACGAGTAGAATTTTGTGTTTTTTCTTTGGTAACGAGTTCGAATTCATGTTTTCTTCTTCTTAACGAGTTCAATTTTGTGTTTTTCTCTGGTAATGAGTTGTCCTTCCAGAAAAAATATCTTTTTCCCTCTTAACGAGTTGACATCGCCGGAAATTTGTCTTTTCCCTTTATAACGGGTAGAAATTTGTGTTTTTTATTTGGTAACGAGTTTGAATTCATGTTTTCTTCTTATTAACGAGTTCAAATTTGTGTTTTTCTCTGGTAAGGAGTTGTCCTTCCAGAAAAAAATGTCTTTTTCCCTAATAACGAGTTGATATCGCCGGAAATTTGTGTTTTCCCATTATAACGAGTAGGAATTTTTGTTTTTTCTATGGTAACGAGTTCGAATTCATGTTTTCTTCTTATTAACGAGTTCAAATTTGTGTTTTTATCTGGTAACGACTTGTCCTTCAAGAAAAAATGTCTTTTTCTCGAATAACGAGTTGACATCGCCGGAAATTTGTGTTTTTTTCCCTTTATAACGAGTAGAAATTTGTGTTTTTTTCTTTGGTAACGAGTTCGAATTCATGTTTTCTTCTTATTAACGAGTTCAAATATTTGTTTTTCTCTGGTAACGAGTTGTCCTTCCAGAAAAAATGTCTTTTTCCCTAATAACGAGTTGACATCGCCGGAAATTTGTGTTTTCCCTTTATAACGAGTAGAAATTTGTGTTTTTCTTTGGTAACGAGTTCGAATTCATGTTTTCTTCTTATTAACGAGTTCAAATTTTGTTTTTCTCTCGGTAACGAGTTGTCCTTCCGTAAAAAATGTCTTTTTCCCTAATAACGAGTTGACATCGCCGGAAATTTGTGTTTTCCCTTTATAACGAGTAGAAATTTGTGTTTTTTCTTTGGTAACGAGTTCGAATTCATGTTTTCTTCTTATTAACGAGTTCAAATTTTGTTTTTCTCTCGGTAACGAGTTGTCCTTCCGTAAAAAATGTCTTTTTCCCTCTTAACGAGTTGACATCGCCGGAAATTTGTGTTTTCCCTTTATAACGGGTAGAAATTTGTGTTTTTTATTTGGTAACGAGTTTGAATTCATGTTTTCTTCTTATTAACGAGTTCAAATTTGTGTTTTTCTCTCGGTAACGAGTTGTCCTTCCGTAAAAAATGTCTTTTTCCCTAATAACGAGTTGACATCGCCGGAAATTTGTGTTTTCCCTTTATAACGAGTAGAAATTTGTGTTTTTTCTTGGGTAACGAGTTCGAATTCATGTTTTCTTCTTATTAACGAGTTCAAATTTGTGTTTTTCTCTCGGTAACGAGTTGTCCTTCCGTAAAAAATGTCTTTTTCCCTAATAACGAGTTGACATCGCCGGAAATTTGTGTTTTCCCTTTATAACAAGTAGAAATTTGTGTTTTTCTTTGGTAACGAGTTCGAATTCATGTTTTTTCTTATTAACGAGTTCAAATTTGTTTTTTCTCTGGTAACATGTTGTCCTTCCGTAAAAAAAGGTCTTTTTCCCGAATAACGAGTTGACACCGCCGGAAATTTGTGTTTTCCCTTTATAACGAGTAGAAATTTGTGTTTTATCTTTGGTAACGAGTTCGAATTCATGTTTTCTTCTTATTAACGAGTTCAATTTTGTGTTTTTCTCTCGGTAACGAGTTGTCCTTCCGTAAAAAATGTCTTTTTCCCGAATAACGAGTTGACATCGCCGGAAATTTGTGTTTTCCCTTTATAACGAGTAGAATTTTGTGTTTTTTCTTTGGTAACGAGTTCGAATTCATGTTTTCTTCTTCATAACGAGTTCAATTTTGTGTTTTTCTCTGGTAATGAGTTGTCCTTCCGTAAAAAATGTCTTTTTCCCTCTTAACGAGTTGACATCGCCGGAAATTTGTGTTTTCCCTTTATAACGGGTAGAAATTTGTGTTTTTTATTTGGTAACGAGTTTGAATTCATGTTTTCTTCTTATTAACGAGTTCAAATTTGTGTTTTTCTCGGGTAACGAGTTGTCCTTCCAGAAAAAAATGTCTTTTTCCCTAATAACGAGTTGACATCGCCGGAAATTTGTGTTTTCCCATTATAACGAGTAGGAATTTTTGTTTTTTCTATGATAACGAGTTCGAATTCATGTTTTCTTCTTATTAACGAGTTCAAATTTGTGTTTTTCTCTGGTAACGAGTTGTCCTTCAAGAAAAAATGTCTTTTTCTCGAATAACGAGTTGACATCGCCGGAAATTTGTGTTTTCCCTTTATAACGAGTAGAAATTTGTGTTTTTTCTTTGGTAACGAGTTCGAATTCATGTTTTCTTCTTATTAACGAGTTCAAATTTTGTTTTTCTCTCGGTAACGAGTTGTCCTTCCGTAAAAAATGTCTTTTTCCCTAATAACGAGTTGACATCGCCGGAAATTTGTGTTTTCCCTTTATAACGAGTAGAAATTTGTGTTTTTTCTTTGGTAACGAGTTCGAATTCATGTTTTCTTCTTATTAACGAGTTCAAATTTGTGTTTTTCTCTCGGTAACGAGTTGTCCTTCCGTAAAAAATGTCTTTTTCCCTAATAACGAGTTGACATCGCCGGAAATTTGTGTTTTCCCTTTATAACAAGTAGAAATTTGTGTTTTTTTCTTTGGTAACGAGTTCGAATTCATGTTTTCTTCTTATTAACGAGTTCAAATTTGTGTTTTTCTCTGGTAACGAGTTGTCCTTCTAGAAAAAATGTCTTTTTCCCGAATAACGAGTTAACATCGCCGGAAATTTGTGTTTTCCCATTTATAACGAGTAGAATTTTGTGTTTTTTCTTTGGTAACGAGTTCGAATTCATGTTTTCTTCTTATTAACGAGTTCAATTTTGTGTTTTTCTCTCGGTAACGAGTTGTCCTTCCGTAAAAAATGTCTTTTTCCCTCTTAACGAGTTGACATCGCCGGAAATTTGTGTTTTCCCTTTATAACGAGTAGAAATTTGTGTTTTTTCTTTGGTAACGAGTTTGAATTCATGTTTTCTTCTAATTAACGAGTTCAATTTGTGTTTTTCTCTCGGTAACGAGTTGTCCTTCCGTAAAAAATGTCTTTTTCCCTAATAACGAGTTGACATCGCCGGAAATTTGTGTTTTCCCTTTATAACGAGTAGAATTTTGTGTTTTTTCTTTGGTAACGAGTTCGAATTCATGTTTTCTTCTTATTAACGAGTTCAATTTTGTGTTTTTCTCTCGGTAACGAGTTGTCCTTCCGTAAAAATGTCTTTTTCCCTCTTAACGAGTTAACATCGCCGGAAATTTGTGTTTTCCCTTTATAACGAGTAGAATTTTGTGTTTTTTCTTTGGTAACGAGTTCGAATTCATGTTTTCTTCTTATTAACGAGTTCAATTTTGTGTTTTTCTCTAGTAACGAGTTGTCCTTCCAGAAAAATGTCTTTTTCCCTAATAACGAGTTGACATCGCCGGAAATTTGTGTTTTCCCTTTATAACGAGTAGAAATTTGTGTTTTTTCTTGGGTAACGAGTTCGAATTCATGTTTTCTTCTTATTAACGAGTTCAAATTGTGTTTTTCTCTCGGTAACGAGTTGTCCTTCCGTAAAAAATGTCTTTTTCCCTAATAACGAGTTGACATCGCCGGAAATTTGTGTTTTCCCTTTATAACAAGTAGAAATTTGTGTTTTTTCTTTGGTAACGAGTTCGAATTCATGTTTTCTTCTTATTAACGAGTTCAAATTTGTGTTTTTCTCTCGGTAACATGTTTCCTTCCGTAAAAAAAGGTCTTTTTCCCGAATAACGAGTTGACACCGCCGGAAATTTGTGTTTTCCCTTTATAACGTGTAGAAATTTGTGTTTTTTCCTTGGTAACGAGTTCGAATTCATGTTTTCTTCTTATTAACGAGTTCAATTTTGTGTTTTTCTCTCGCAACGAGTTGTCCTTCCGTAAAAAATGTCTTTTTCCCGAATAACGAGTTGACATCGCCGGAAATTTGTGTTTTCCCTTTATAACGAGTAGAATTTTGTGTTTTTTCTTTGGTAACGAGTTCGAATTCATGTTTTCTTCTTCTTAACGAGTTCAATTTTGTGTTTTTCTCTCGGTAACGAGTTGTCCTTCCGTAAAAAATGTCTTTTTCCCTCTTAACGAGTTGACATCGCCGGAAATTTGTGTTTTCCCTTTATAACGGGTAGAAATTTGTGTTTTTTATTTGGTAACGAGTTTGAATTCATGTTTTCTTCTTATTAACGAGTTCAAATTTGTGTTTTTCTCTCGGTAACGTGTTGTCCTTCCGTAAAAAATGTCTTTTTCCCTAATAACGAGTTGACATCGCCGGAAATTTGTGTTTTCCCTTTATAACGAGTAGAAATTTGTGTTTTTTCTTTGGTAACGAGTTCGAATTCATGTTTTCTTCTTATTAACGAGTTCAAATTTGTGTTTTTCTCTCGGTAACGAGTTGTCCTTCCGTAAAAATGTCTTTTTCCCTAATAACGAGTTGACATCGCCGGAAATTTGTGTTTTCCCTTTATAACGAGTAGAAATTTGTGTTTTTTCTTTGGTAACGAGTTTGAATTCATGTTTTCTTCTTATTAACGAGTTCAAATTTGTTTTTTCTCTCGGTAACGAGTTGTCCTTCCGTAAAAAAATTTCTTTTTCCCTAATAACGTGTTGATATCGCCGGAAATTTGTGTTTTCCCTTTATAACGAGTAGAAATTTGTGTTTTTTCTTTGGTAATGAGTTCAAATTCATGTTTTCTTCTTATTAACGAGTAGAAATTTGTGTTTTTTTCTTTGGTAACGAGTTCGAATTCATGTTTTCTTCTTATTAACGAGTTCAATTTTGTGTTTTTCTCTGCAAACGAGTTGTCCTTCCAGAAAAAATGTCTTTTTCCCGAATAACGAGTTGACATCGCCGGAAATTTGTGTTTTCCCTTTATAACGAGTAGAATTTTGTGTTTTTTCTTTGGTAACGAGTTCGAATTCATGTTTTCTTCTTCTTAACGAGTTCAATTTTGTGTTTTTCTCTCGGTAACGAGTTGTCCTTCCAGAAAAAATTTCTTTTTCCCTCTTAACGAGTTGACATCGCCGGAAATTTGTCTTTTCCCTTTATAACGGGTAGAAATTTGTGTTTTTTATTTGGTAACGAGTTTGAATTCATGTTTTCTTCTTATTAACGAGTTCAAATTTGTGTTTTTCTCTGGTAACGTGTTGTCCTTCCAGAAAAAATGTCTTTTTCCCTAATAATGAGTTGACATCGCCGAAAATTTGTGTTTTCCCTTTATAACGAGTAGAAATTTGTGTTTTTTCTTTGGTAACGAGTTCGAATTCATGTTTTCTTCTTATTAACGAGTTCAAATTTGTGTTTTTCTCTGGTAACGAGTTGTCCTTCCAGAAAAAATGTCTTTTTCCCTAATAAAGAGTTGATATCGCCGGAAATTTGTGTTTACCCTTTATAACGAGTAGAAATTTGTGTTTTTTCTTTGGTAACGAGTTTGAATTCATGTTTTCTTCTTATTAACGAGTTCATGTGTTTTTCTCTGGTAAGGAGTTGTCCTTCCAGAAAAAATTTCTTTTTCCCTAATAACGTGTTGATATCGCCGGAAATTTGTGTTTTCCCTTTATAACGAGTAGGAATTTTTGTTTTTTCTATGGTAACGAGTTCGAATTCATGTTTTCTACTTATTAACGAGTTCAAATTTGTGTTTTTATCTGGTAACGACATGTCCTTCAAGAAAAAATGTCTTTTTCTCGAATAACGAGTTGACATCGCCGGAAATTTATGTTTTCCCTTTATAACGAGTAGAAATTTGTGTTTTTTCTTTGGTAATGAGTTCAAATTCATGTTTTCTTCTTATTAACGAGTTGAAATATTTGTTTTTCTCTGGTAACAATTTGTCCTTCCAGAAAAAATGTCTTTTTCCCTAATAACGAGTTGACATCGCCGGAAATTTGTGTTTTCCCTTTATAACGAGTAGAAATTTGTGTTTTTTCTTTGGTAACGAGTTCGAATTCATGTTTTCTTCTTATTAACGAGTTCAAATTTTTGTTTTTCTCTGGTAACGAGTTGTCCTTCCAGAAAAAATGTCTTTTTCCCTAATAACGAGTTGACATCGCCGGAAATTTGTGTTTTCCCTTCATAACAAGTAGAAATTTGTGTTTTTTTCTTTGGTAACGAGTTCGAATTCATGTTTTCTTCTTATTAATGAGTTCAAATTTGTGTTTTTCTCTGGTACCAGGTGGTCCTTCCGAAAAAATGTCTTTTTCCCGAATAACGAGTTAACATCGCCGGAAATTTGTGTTTTCCCTTTATAACGAGTAGAATTTTGTGTTTTTTCTTTGGTAACGAGTTCGAATTCATGTTTTCTTCTTCTTAACGAGTTCAATTTTGTGTTTTTCTCTGGTAACGAGTTGTCCTTCTAGAAAAAATGTCTTTTTCCCTCTTAACGAGTTGACATCGCCGGAAATTTGTGTTTTCCCTTTATAACGAGTAGAAATTTGTGTTTTTTATTTGGTAACGAGTTTGAATTCATGTTTTCTTCTTATTAACGAGTTCAAATTTGTGTTTTTCTCTGGTAACGTTTTGTTCTTCCAGAAAAAATGTCTTTTTCCCTAATAACGAGTTGACATCGCCGGAAATTTGTGTTTTCCCTTTATAACGAGTAGAAATTTGTGTTTTTTCTTTGGTAACGAGTTTGAATTCATATTTTCTTCTTATTAACGAGTTCAAATTTGTGTTTTTCTCTGGTAACGAGTTGTTCTTCCAGAAAAAATGTCTTTTTCCCTAATAATGAGTTGACATCGCCGGAAATTTGTGTTTTCCCTTTATAACGAGTAGAAATTTGTGTTTTTTCTTTGGTAACGAGTTTGAATTCATGTTTTCAGCTAATTAACGAGTTCAATTTTGTGTTTTTCTCTGGTAAGGAGTTGTCCTTCCAGAAAAAAAAATGTCTTTTTCCCTAATAACGAGTTGATATCGCCGGAAATTTTTGTTTTCCTTTTATAACGAGTAGGAATTTTTGTTTTTTCTATGGTAACGAGTTCGAATTCATGTTTTCTACTTATTAACGAGTTCAAATTTGTGTTTTTCTCTGGTAACGACTTGTCCTTGAAGAAAAAATGTCTTTTTCTCGAATAACGAGTTGACATCGCCGGAAATTTGTGTTTTCCCTTTATAACGAGTAGAAATTTGTGTTTTTTCTTTGGTAACGAGTTCGAATTCATGTTTTCTTCTTATCAACGAGTTCAAATATTTGTTTTTTTTGGTAACGAATTGTCTTTCCAGAAAAAATGTCTTTTTCCCTAATAACGAGTTGACATCGCCGGAAATTTGTGTTTTCCCTTTATAACGAGTAGAAATTTGTGTTTTTTCTTTGGTAACGAGTTCGAATTCATGTTTTCTTCTTATTAACGAGTTCAATTTTGTGTTTTTCTCTGGTAACGAGTTTTACTTAGTGCTGTAAACGAGCCGAGCCGAGCCGAGTATCTGATGTTCAAGCTCGAGTTCGTTTATAATCGAGCATGCTCGGCTCGGCTCGTTAAGACAAACGAGCCTAAAAGCCTGTTCGAGCTCGGCTCGATAAGAAAAGAAAATGTTTGAGCTCGAGCTCGAGCTCCCTTTATCAAGCTCGCGAACAGTGTCGAACTCGAGCTCGGCTCGTTCAATAGAATTTTTTTCTTATCGTTCAATAGCTCGGCTCGTTCAATAGCTCGTTCAATAGATATTTGATATTTGTTTTATATATTTATTATTTATATTATATATAATATATGTTCACGAATAACGAGCGTTCACGAACGCCGGAAATTTGTGTTCGTTCGTTTATAACGAGCGGAGAAATTTCAAGCTCGGCTCGATAACATAAATGAACGAGCTCGAACAAGTTTTCGAGCCGAGCTAACGGGTTGTTCAACATTTGTGTTTTTAACACCTCTAGTTTTACTTCCAGAAAAAATCTCTTTTTCCCGAATAACGAGTTGACATCGCCGGAAATTTGTGTTTTCCCTTTATAACGAGTAGAATTTTGTGTTTTTTCTATGGTAACGAGTTCGAATTCATGTTTTCTTCTTATTTACGAGTTCGATTTTGTGTTTTTCTCTGGTAACGAGTTGTCCTTCCAGAAAAAATGTCTTTTTCCCTCTTAACGAGTTGACATCGCCGGAAATTTGTGTTTTCCCTTTATAACGAGTAGAAATTTGTGTTTTTTCTTTGGTAACGAGTTTGAATTCATGTTTTCTTCTTATTAACGAGTTCAAATTTGTGTTTTTCTCTCGGTAACGTGTTGTCCTTCCGTAAAAAATGTCTTTTTCCCTAATAACGAGTTGACATCGCCGAAAATTTGTGTTTTCCCTTTATAACGAGTAGAAATTTGTGTTTTTTCTTTGGTAACGAGTTCGAATTCATGTTTTCTTCTTATTAACGAGTTCAAATTTGTGTTTTCTCTCGGTAACGAGTTGTCCTTCCGTAAAAAATGTCTTTTTCCCTAATAAAGAGTTGATATCGCCGGAAATTTGTGTTTTCCCTTTATAACGAGTAGAAATTTGTGTTTTTTCTTTGGTAACGAGTTTGAATTCATGTTTTCTTCTTATTAACGAGTTCAAATTTGTGTTTTTCTCTGGTAACGAGTTGTCCTTCCAGAAAAAAATTTCTTTTTCCCTAATAACGTGTTGATATCGCCGGAAATTTGTGTTTTCCCTTTATAACGAGTAGGAATTTTTGTTTTTTCTATGGTAACGAGTTCGAATTCATGTTTTCTACTTATTAACGAGTTCAAATTTGTGTTTTTCTCTGGTAACGAGTTGTCCTTCAAGAAAAAATGTCTTTTTCTCGAATAACGAGTTGACATCGCCGGAAATTTGTGTTTTCCCTTTATAACGAGTAGAAATTTGTGTTTTTTCTTTGGTAACGAGTTCAAATTCATGTTTTCTTCTTATTAACGAGTTCAAATTTTGTTTTTCTCTCGGTAACAAGTTGTCCTTCCGTAAAAAATGTCTTTTTCCCTAATAACGAGTTGACATCGCCGGAAATTTGTGTTTTCCCTTTATAACGAGTAGAAATTTGTGTTTTTTCTTTGGTAACGAGTTCGAATTCATGTTTTCTTCTTATTAACGAGTTCAAATTTTTGTTTTTCTCTGGTAACGAGTTGTCCTTCCAGAAAAAAATGTCTTTTTCCCTAATAACGAGTTGACATCGCCGGAAATTTGTGTTTTCCCTTTATAACAAGTAGAAATTTGTGTTTTTTTCTTTGGTAACGAGTTCGAATTCATGTTTTCTTCTTATTAACGAGTTCAAATTTGTGTTTTTCTCTGGTAACGAGTTGTCCTTCCAAAAAAAATGTCTTTTTCCCGAATAACGAGTTAACATCGCCGGAAATTTGTGTTTTCCCTTTATAACGAGTAGAATTTTGTGTTTTTTCTTTGGTAACGAGTTCGAATTCATGTTTTCTTCTTCTTAACGAGTTCAATTTTGTGTTTTTCTCTGGTAACGAGTTGTCCTTCTAGAAAAAATGTCTTTTTCCCTCTTAACGAGTTGACATCGCCGGAAATTTGTGTTTTCCCTTTATAACGAGTAGAAATTTGTGTTTTTTATTTGGTAACGAGTTTGAATTCATGTTTTCTTCTTATTAACGAGTTCAAATTTGTGTTTTTCTCTCGGTAACGTTTGTTCTTCCGTAAAAAATGTCTTTTTCCCTAATAACGAGTTGACATCGCCGGAAATTTGTGTTTTCCCTTTATAACGAGTAGAAATTTGTGTTTTTTCTTTGGTAACGAGTTTGAATTCATGTTTTCTTCTTATTAACGAGTTCAAATTTGTGTTTTTCTCTCGGTAACGAGTTGTTCTTCCGTAAAAAAATGTCTTTTTCCCTAATAATGAGTTGACATCGCCGGAAATTTGTGTTTTCCCTTTATAACGAGTAGAAATTTGTGTTTTTTCTTTGGTAACGAGTTTGAATTCATGTTTTCTTCTTATTAACGAGTTCAATTTTGTGTTTTTCTCTGGTAAGGAGTTGTCCTTCCAGAAAAAAAAATGTCTTTTTCCCTAATAACGTGTTGATATCGCCGGAAATTTGTGTTTTCCTTTTATAACGAGTAGGAATTTTTGTTTTTTCTATGGTAACGAGTTCGAATTCATGTTTTCTACTTATTAACGAGTTCAAATTTGTGTTTTTCTCTGGTAACGACTTGTCCTTGAAGAAAAAATGTCTTTTTCTCGAATAACGAGTTGACATCGCCGGAAATTTGTGTTTTCCCTTTATAACGAGTAGAAATTTGTGTTTTTTCTTTGGTAACGAGTTCGAATTCATGTTTTCTTCTTATTAACGAGTTCAAATATTTGTTTTTCTCTGGTAACGAATTGTCCTTCCAGAAAAAATGTCTTTTTCCCTAATAACGAGTTGACATCGCCGGAAATTTGTGTTTTCCCTTTATAACGAGTAGAAATTTGTGTTTTTTCTTTGGTAACGAGTTCGAATTCATGTTTTCTTCTTATTAACGAGTTCAATTTTGTGTTTTTCTCTCGGTAACGAGTTTTACTTAGTCCGTAAACGAGTCTTTTTCCGAGCCGAGTTCCATGTTCAAGCTCGAGTTCGTTTATAATCGAGCATGCTTTGTGTTTTTTCGTTAAGACAAACGAGCCTAAAATTCATGTTTTCTTCTCGATAAGAAAAGAAAATGTTTGAGCTCGAGCTCGAGCTCCGGATCAAGCTTTTTCGCGAACGAGTTGACTCGAACTCGAGCTCGGCTTTCGTTCAATAGAATTTTTTTTTTTTCGTTGGTAGCTCGGCTCGAATTCATAGCTTTCGTTCAATTAATATTTGATATTTGTTTTATATATTTATTATTTATATTATATATAATATATGTTCACGAACACTAACGAGTTGACGTCGCACGAAATTTCGTGTTTTCGTTTATAAACGAGTAGAGAACTTTGTGCTCGGCTCGATAACATAAATGAACGAGTTCGAATTCAAGTTTTCTTCTTAGCTAACGAGTTCAAATTCGGTTCGTTTAACACCTAACTAGTTTTCCTTCCGTAAAAAAATCTCTTTTTCCCGAATAACGAGTTGACATCGCCGGAAATTTGTGTTTTCCCTTTATAACGAGTAGAATTTTGTGTTTTTTCTAGTTACGAGTTCGAATTCATGTTTTCTTCTTATTAACGAGTTCAATTTTGTGTTTTTCTCTCGGTAACGAGTTGTCCTTCCGTAAAAAATGTCTTTTTCCCTCTAACGAGTTGACATCGCCGGAAATTTGTGTTTTCCCTTTATAACGAGTAGAAATTTGTGTTTTTTCTTTGGTAACGAGTTTGAATTCATGTTTTCTTCTTATTAACGAGTTCAAATTTGTGTTTTTCTCTTGTAACGTGTTGTCCTTCCAGAAAAAATGTCTTTTTCACTAATAACGAGTTGACATCGTCGGAAATTTGTGTTTTCCCTTTATAACGAGTAGAAATTTGTGTTTTTTCTTTGGTAACGAGTTCGAATTCATGTTTTCTTCTTATTAACGAGTTCAAATTTGTGTTTTTCTCTGGTAACGAGTTGTCCTTCAAGAAAAAATGTCTTTTTCCTGAATAACGAGTTGACATCGCCGGAAATATGTGTTTTTTTCCCTTTATAACGAGTAGAAATTTGTGTTTTTTCTCGGGTAACGAGTTCGAATTCATGTTTTCTTCTTATTAACGAGTTCAAATATGTGTTTTTCTCTGCTAACGAGTTGTCCTTCTTGAAAAAATGTATTTTTCCCTAATAACGAGTTGACATCGCCAGAAATTTGTGTTTTCCCTTTATAACAAGTAGAAATTTGTGTTTTTTCTTTGGTAACGAGTTCGAATTCATGTTTTCTTCTTATTAACGAGTTCAAATTTGTTTTTTTCTCTGGTAACGAGTTGTCCTTCCAGAAAAAATGTATTTTTCCCGAATAACGAGTTGACACCGCCGGAAATTTGTGTTTTCCCTTTACAACGAGTAGAAATTTGTGTTTTTTCTTTGGTAACGAGTTCGAATTCATTTTTTCTTCTTATTAACGAGTTCAATTTTGTGTTTTTCTCTGGTAACGAGTTGTCCTTCCAGAAAAAATGTCTTTTTCCCTAATAACGAGTTGACATCGCCGGAAATTTGTGTTTTCCCTCTATAACGAGTAGAATTTTGTGTTTTTTCATTGGTAACGAGTTCGAATTTAAGTTTTCTTCTTATTAACGAGTTCAATTTTGTGTTTTTCTCTGGTAACGAGTTGTCCTTCCAGAAAAAATGTCTTTTTCCCTCTTAACGATTTGACATCGCCGGAAATTTGTGTTTTCCCTTTATAACGAGTAGAAATTTGTGTTTTTTCTTTGGTAACGAGTTTGAATTCATGTTTTCTTCTTATTAATGAGTTCAAATTTGTGTTTTTCTCTCGGTAACATGTTGTCCTTCCGTAAAAAAAAGGTCTTTTTCCTTAATAACGAGTTGACATCGCCGGAAATTTGTGTTTTCCCTTTATAACGAGTAGAAATTTATGTTTTTTCTTTGATAACGAATTCGAATTCATGTTTTCTTCTTATTAACGAGTTCAAATATGTGTTTTTCTCTGGTAACGAGTTGTCCTTCCTGAAAAATGTATTTTTCCCTAATAACGAGTTGACATTGCCGGAAATTTGTGTTTTCCCTTTATAACAAGTAGAAATTTGTGTTTTTTCTTTGGTAACGAGTTCGAATTCATGTTTTCTTCTTATTAACGAGTTCAAATTTGTTTTTTTCTCTGGTAACGAGTTGTCTTTCCGAAAAAATGTATTTTTCCCGAATAACGAGTTGACACCGCCGGAAATTTGTGTTTTCCCTTTACAACGAGTAGAAATTTGTGTTTTTTCTTTGGTAACGAGTTTGAATTCATGTTTTCTTCTTATTAACGAGTTCAATTTTGTGTTTTTCTCTGGTAACGAGTTGTCCTTCCCGAAAAAATGTCTTTTTCCCGAATAACGAGTTGACATCGCCGGAAATTTGTGTTTTCCCTTTATAACGAGTAGAATTTTGTGTTTTTCATTGGTAACGAGTTCGAATTCATGTTTTCTTCTTCTTAATGAGTTCAATTTTGTGTTTTTCTCTGGTAACGAGTTGTCCTTCCAGAGAAAATGTCTTTTTCCCTCTTAACGAGTTGACATTGCCGGAAATTTGTGTTTTCCCTTTATAACGAGTAGAAATTTGTGTTTTTATTTGGTAACGATTTTGAATTCATGTTTTCTTCTTATTAACGAGTTCAAATTTGTGTTTTTCTCTGGTAACGTGTTGTCCTTCCGTAAAAAATGTCTTTTTCCCTAATAACGAGTTGACATCGCCGGAAATTTGTGTTTTCCCTTTATAACGAGTAGAAATTTGTGTTTTTTCTTTGGTAACGAGTTCGAATTCATGTTTTATTCTTATTAACGAGTTCAAATTTGTTTTTTTCTCTCGGTAATGAGTTGTCCTTCCGTAAAAAAATGTCTTTTTCCCTAATAATGAGTTGACATCGCCGGAAATTTGTGTTTTCCCTTTATAACGAGTAGAAATTTGTGTTTTTTCTTTGGTAACGAGTTTGAATTCATGTTTTCTTCTTATTAACGAGTTCAAATTTGTGTTTTTCTCTCGGTAACGAGTTGTCCTTCCGTAAAAAATATCTTTTTCCCTCTAACGAGTTGACATCGCCGGAAATTTGTGTTTTCCCTTTATAACGGGTAGAAATTTGTGTTTTTTCTTTGGTAACGAGTTTGAATTCATGTTTTCTTCTTATTAACGAGTTCAATTTTGTCTTTTTCTCTCGGTAACGAGTTGTCCTTCCGGAAAAAATGTCTTTTTCCCTAATAAAGAGTTGACATCGCCGGAAATTTGTGTTTACCCTTTATAACGAGTAGAAATTTGTGTTTTTTCTTTGGTAACGAGTTTGAATTCATGTTTTCTTCTTATTAACGAGTTCAATTTTGTGTTTTTCTCTGGTAAGGAGTTGTCCTTCCAGAAAAAATGTCTTTTTCCCTAATAACGTGTTGATATCGCCGGAAATTTGTGTTTTCCCTTTATAACGAAGAGGAATTTTTGTTTTTTCTATGGTAACGAGTTCGAATTCATGTTTTCTTCTTATTAACGAGTTCAAATTTGTGTTTTTCTCTGGTAACGAGTTGTCCTTCTAGAAAAAATGTCTTTTTCTCGAATAACGAGTTGACATCGCCGGAAATTTGTGTTTTCCCTTTATAACGAGTAGAAATTTGTGTTTTTTCTTTGGTAACGAGTTCGAATTCATGTTTTCTTCTTATTAACGAGTTCAAATTTTGTTTTTCTCTCGGTAACGAGTTGTCCTTCCGTAAAAAAATGTCTTTTTCCCTAATAACGAGTTGACATCGGCGGAAATTTGTGTTTTCCCTTTATAACGAGTAGAAATTTGTGTTTTTTCTTTGGTAACGAGTTCGAATTCATGTTTTCTTCTTATTAACGAGTTTAAATTTGTGTTTTTCTCTGGTAACGAGTTGTCCTTCCCTAAAAAATGTCTTTTTCCCTAATAACGAGTTGATATCGCCGGAACTTTGTGTTTTCCCTTCATAACAAGTAGAAATTTGTGTTTTTTCTTTGGTAACGAGTTCAAATTCATGTTTTCTTCATATTAACGAGTTCAAATTTGTGTTTTTCTCTCGGTAACGAGTTGTCCTTCCGTAAAAAATGTCTTTTTCCCGAATAACGAGTTAACATCGCCGGAAATTTGTGTTTTCCCTTTATAACGAGTAGAATTTTGTGTTTTTTCTTTGGTAATGAGTTCGAATTCATGTTTTCTTCTTCTTAACGAGTTCAATTTTGTGTTTTTCTCTGGTAACGAGTTGTCTTTCCGTAAAAAAATGTCTTTTTCCCTCTTAACGAGTTGACATCGCCGGAAATTTGTGTTTTCCCTTTATAACGAGTAGAAATTTGTGTTTTTTATTTGGTAACGAGTTTGAATTCTTGTTTTCTTCTTATTAACGAGTTCAAATTTGTGTTTTTCTCTCGGTAACGTTTTGTCCTTCCGTAAAAAAAAAATGTCTTTTTCCCTAATAACGAGTTGACATCGCCGGAAATTTGTGTTTTCCCTTTATAACGAGTAGAAATTTGTGTTTTTTCTTTGGTAACGAGTTTGAATTCATGTTTTCTTCTTATTAACGAGTTCAAATTTGTGTTTTTCTCTCGGTAACGAGTTGTCCTTCCATAAAAAATGTCTTTTTCCCTAATAATGAGTTGACATCGCCGGAAATTTGTGTTTTCCCTTTATAACGAGTAGAAATTTGTGTTTTTTCTTTGGTAACGAGTTTGAATTCATGTTTTCTTCTTATTAACGAGTTCAAATTTGTGTTTTTCTCTCGGTAACGAGTTGTCCTTCCGTAAAAAAAAAATGTCTTTTTCCCTAATAACGTGTTGATATCGCCGGAAATTTGTGTTTTCGTTTTATAACGAGTAGGAATTTTTGTTTTTTCTATGGTAACGAGTTCAAATTCATGTTTTCTACTTATTAACGAGTTCAAATTTGTGTTTTTCTCTGGTAACGACTTGTCCTTGAAGAAAAAATGTCTTTTTCTCGAATAACGAGTTGACATCGCCGGAAATTTGTGTTTTCCCTTTATAACGAGTAGAAATTTGTGTTTTTTCTTTGGTAACGAGTTCGAATTCATGTTTTCTTCTTATCAACGAGTTCAAATATTTGTTTTCCTCTGGTAACGAATTGTCTTTCCAGAAAAAATGTCTTTTTCCCTAATAACGAGTTGACATCGCCGGAAATTTGTGTTTTCCCTTTATAACGAGTAGAAATTTGTGTTTTTTCTTTGGTAACGAGTTTGAATTCATGTTTTCTTCTTATTAACGAGTTCAATTTTGTGTTTTTCTCTGGTAACGAGTTTTACTTAGTGCTGTAAACGAGCCGAGCCGAGCCGAGTATCTGATGTTCAAGCTCGAGATCGTTTATAATCGAGCATGCTCGGCTCGGCTCGTTAAGACAAACGAGCCTAAAAATTTGAGCTCGGCTCGATAAGAAAGAAAATGTTCGAGCTTTCGAGCTTGAGCTCGAGATCAAATTTCGCGAACGAGGCTCTCGGTAACTCGAGCTCGGCCGTTCAATAGAAAAAATTTTTTAAGGGCTCGTTCAATAGCTCGGCTCGTTCAATAACTCGTTCAATAGATATTTGATATTTGTTTTATATATTTATTATTTATATTATATATAATATATGTTCACGAACACTAACGAGCGTTCACGAAAAAATGTCGTGTTCGTTCGTTTACTAAACGAGTTGAACATCGCGAGCTCGGCTCGTTAACATAAATGAACGAGCTCGAACAAGCTTAAACGAGCGAGCTCGAGCCTTGTTCGCGAACATTCGGTTCGTTTAACACCTCCAGTTTTACTTCCAGAAAAAATGTCTTTTTCCCGAATAACGAGTTGACATCGCCGGAAATTTGTGTTTTCCCTTTATAACGAGTAGAATTTTGTGTTTTTTCTTTGGTAACGAGTTCGAATTCATGTTTTCTTCTTATTAACGAGTTCAATTTTGTGTTTTTCTCTCGGTAACGAGTTGTCCTTCCAGAAAAAATGTCTTTTTCCCTCTTAACGAGTTGACATCGCCGGAAATTTGTGTTTTCCCTTTATAACGAGTAGAAATTTGTGTTTTTTCTTTGGTAACGAGTTTGAATTCATGTTTTCTTCTTATTAACGAGTTCAAATTTGTGTTTTTCTCTTGTAACGTGTTGTCCTTCCAGAAAAAATGTCTTTTTCCCTAATAACGAGTTGACATCGCCGGAAATTTGTGTTTTCCCTTTATAACGAGTAGAAATTTGTGTTTTTTCTTTGGTAACGAGTTCGAATTCATGTTTTCTTCTTATTAACGAGTTCAAATTTGTGTTTTTCTCTGGTAACGAGTTGTCCTTCCAGAAAAAATGTCTTTTTCCCTAATAACGAGTTGACATCGCCGGAAATTTGTGTTTTCCATTTATAACGAGTAGGAATTTTTGTTTTTTCTATGGTAACGAGTTCGAATTCATGTTTTCTTCTTATTAACGAGTTCAAATTTGTGTTTTTCTCTGGTAACGAGTTGTCCTTCAAGAAAAATGTCTTTTTCCCGAATAACGAGTTGACATCGCCGGAAATTTGTGTTTTCCCTTTATAACGAGTAGAAATTTGTGTTTTTTCTTTGGTAACGAGTTCGAATTCATGTTTTCTTCTTATTAACGAGTTCAATTTTGTGTTTTTCTCTGGTAACGAGTTGTCCTTCAAGAAAAAATGTCTTTTTCCCTCTTAACGAGTTGACATCGCCGGAAATTTGTGTTTTCCCTTTATAACGAGTAGAAATTTGTGTTTTTTCTTTGGTAACGAGTTTGAATTCATGTTTTCTTCTTATTAACGAGTTCAAATTTGTGTTTTTCTCTTGTAACGTGTTGTCCTTCCAGAAAAAATGTCTTTTTCCCTAATAACGAGTTGACATCGCCGGAAATTTGTGTTTTCCCTTAATAACGAGTAGAAATTTGTGTTTTTTCTTTGGTAACGAGTTCGAATTCATGTTTTCTTCTTATTAACGAGTTCAAATTTGTGTTTTTCTCTGGTAACGAGTTGTCCTTCCAGAAAAAATGTCTTTTTCCCTAATAACGAGTTGACATCGCCGGAAATTTGTGTTTTCCATTTATAACGAGTAGGAATTTTTGTTTTTTCTATGGTAACGAGTTCGAATTCATGTTTTCTTCTTATTAACGAGTTCAAATTTGTGTTTTTCTCTGGTAACGAGTTGTCCTTCAAGAAAAATGTCTTTTTCCCGAATAACGAGTTGACATCGCCGGAAATTTGTGTTTTCCCTTTATAACGAGTAGAAATTTGTGTTTTTTCTTTGGTAACGAGTTCGAATTCATGTTTTCTTCTTATTAACGAGTTCAAATTTGTGTTTTTCTCTCGGTAACGAGTTGTCCTTCCGTAAAAAATGTCTTTTTCCCTAATAACGAGTTGACATCGCCGGAAATTTGTGTTTTCCCTTTATAACGAGTAGAATTTTTGTTTTTTCTATGGTAACGAGTTCGAATTCATGTTTTCTTCTTATTAACGAGTTCAAATTTGTGTTTTTCTCTCGGTAACGAGTTGTCCTTCAAGAAAAAATGTCTTTTTCCCTAATAACGAGTTGACATCGCCGGAAATTTGTGTTTTCCCTTTATAACGAGTAGAAATTTGTGTTTTTTCTTTGGTAACGAGTTCGAATTCATGTTTTCTTCTTATTAACGAGTTCAAATTTGTGTTTTTCTCTCGGTAACGAGTTGTCCTTCCGAAAAAATGTATTTTTCCCTAATAACGAGTTGACATCGCCGGAAATTTGTGTTTTCCCTTTATAACGAGTAGAAATTTGTGTTTTTTCTTTGGTAACGAGTTCGAATTCATGTTTTCTTCTTATTAACGAGTTCAAATTTGTGTTTTTCTCTCGGTAACGAGTTGTCCTTCCGTAAAAAATGTCTTTTTCCCGAATAACGAGTTGACATCGCCGGAAATTTGTGTTTTCCCTTTATAACGAGTAGAAATTTGTGTTTTTTCTTTGGTAACGAGTTCGAATTCATGTTTTCTTCTTATTAACGAGTTCAATTTTGTGTTTTTCTCTCGGTAACGAGTTGTCCTTCCGTAAAAATGTCTTTTTCCCCTAATAACGAGTTGACATCGCCTGAAATTTGTGTTTTCCCTTTATAACGAGTAGAATTTTGTGTTTTTTCTTTGGTAACGAGTTCGAATTCATGTTTTCTTCTTATTAACGAGTTCAATTTTGTGTTTTTCTCTCGGTAACGAGTTGTCCTTCCGTAAAAAATGTCTTTTTCCCTCTAACGAGTTGACATCGCCGGAAATTTGTGTTTTCCCTTTATAACGAGTAGAAATTTGTGTTTTTTTTGGTAACGAGTTTGAATTCATGTTTTCTTCTTATTAACGAGTTCAAATTTGTGTTTTTCTCTCGGTAACGAGTTGTCCTTCCGTAAAAAATGTCTTTTTCCCTAATAACGAGTTGACATCGCCGGAAATTTGTGTTTTCCCTTTATAACGAGTAGAAATTTGTGTTTTTTCTTTGGTAACGAGTTCGAATTCATGTTTTCTTCTTATTAACGAGTTCAAATTTGTGTTTTTCTCTCGGTAACGAGTTGTCCTTCCGAAAAAATGTCTTTTTCCCTAATAACGAGTTGACATCGCCGGAAATTTGTGTTTTCCCTTTATAACAAGTAGAAATTTGTGTTTTTTCTTTGGTAACGAGTTCAATTCATGTTTTCTTCTTATTAACGAGTTCAAATTTGTGTTTTTCTCTCGGTAACGAGTTGTCCTTCCGTAAAAAATGTATTTTTCCCGAATAACGAGTTGACATCGCCGGAAATTTGTGTTTTCCCTTTATAACGAGTAGAAATTTGTGTTTTTTCTTTGGTAACGAGTTCGAATTCATGTTTTCTTCTTATTAACGAGTTCAAATTTGTGTTTTTCTCTCGGTAACGAGTTGTCCTTGTAGAAAAATGTCTTTTTCCCTAATAACGAGTTGACATCGCCGGAAATTTGTGTTTTCCCTTTATAACGAGTAGAAATTTGTGTTTTTTCTTTGGTAACGAGTTCGAATTCATGTTTTCTTCTTATTAACGAGTTCAAATTTGTGTTTTTCTCTCGGTAACGAGTTGTCCTTCCGAAAAAATGTCTTTTTCCCTAATAACGAGTTGACATCGCCGGAAATTTGTGTTTTCCCTTTATAACGAGTAGGAATTTTTGTTTTTTCTATGGTAACGAGTTCGAATTCATGTTTTCTTCTTATTAACGAGTTCAAATTTGTGTTTTTCTCTCGGTAACGAGTTGTCCTTCAAAAAAAATGTCTTTTTCCCGAATAACGAGTTGACATCGCCGGAAATTTGTGTTTTCCCTTTATAACGAGTAGAAATTTGTGTTTTTTCTTTGGTAACGAGTTCGAATTCATGTTTTCTTCTTATTAACGAGTTCAAATTTGTGTTTTTCTCTCGGTAACGAGTTGTCCTTCCGTAAAAAATGTCTTTTTCCCCCTAATAACGAGTTGACATCGCCGGAAATTTGTGTTTTCCCTTTATAACAAGTAGAAATTTGTGTTTTTTCTTTGGTAACGAGTTCGAATTCATGTTTTCTTCTTATTAACGAGTTCAAATTTGTTTTTTTCTCTCGGTAACGAGTTGTCCTTCCGTAAAAAATGTATTTTTCCCGAATAACGAGTTGACATCGCCGGAAATTTGTGTTTTCCCTTTATAACGAGTAGAAATTTGTGTTTTTTCTTTGGTAACGAGTTCGAATTCATGTTTTCTTCTTATTAACGAGTTCAATTTTGTGTTTTTCTCTCGGTAACGAGTTGTCCTTCCGTAAAAATGTCTTTTTCCCGAATAACGAGTTGACATCGCCGGAAATTTGTGTTTTCCCTTTATAACGAGTAGAAATTTGTGTTTTTTCTTTGGTAACGAGTTCGAATTCATGTTTTCTTCTTATTAACGAGTTCAATTTTGTGTTTTTCTCTCGTAACGAGTTGTCCTTCCGTAAAAAAATGTCTTTTTCCCTCTAACGAGTTGACATCGCCGGAAATTTGTGTTTTCCCTTTATAACGAGTAGAAATTTGTGTTTTTTCTTTGGTAACGAGTTTGAATTCATGTTTTCTTCTTATTAACGAGTTCAAATTTGTGTTTTTCTCTCGGTAACGTGTTGTCCTTCCGTAAAAAAATGTCTTTTTCCCTAATAACGAGTTGACATCGCCGGAAATTTGTGTTTTCCCTTTATAACGAGTAGAAATTTGTGTTTTTTCTTTGGTAACGAGTTCGAATTCATGTTTTCTTCTTATTAACGAGTTCAATTTGTGTTTTTCTCTCGGTAACGAGTTGTCCTTCCGTAAAAAATGTATTTTTCCCTAATAACGAGTTGACATCGCCGGAAATTTGTGTTTTCCCTTTATAACAAGTAGAAATTTGTGTTTTTTCTTTGGTAACGAGTTCGAATTCATGTTTTCTTCTTATTAACGAGTTCAAATTTGTGTTTTTCTCTCGGTAACGAGTTGTCCTTCCGTAAAAAATGTCTTTTTCCCGAATAACGAGTTGACATCGCCGGAAATTTGTGTTTTCCCTTTATAACGAGTAGAAATTTGTGTTTTTTCTTTGGTAACGAGTTCGAATTCATGTTTTCTTCTTATTAACGAGTTCAATTTTGTGTTTTTCTCTCGGTAACGAGTTGTCCTTCCGTAAAAATGTCTTTTTCCCGAATAACGAGTTGACATCGCCGGAAATTTGTGTTTTCCCTTTATAACGAGTAGAAATTTGTGTTTTTTCTTTGGTAACGAGTTCGAATTCATGTTTTCTTCTTATTAACGAGTTCAAATTTGTGTTTTTCTCTCGGTAACGAGTTGTCCTTCCGTAAAAAATGTCTTTTTCCCTAATAACGAGTTGACATCGCCGGAAATTTGTGTTTTCCCTTTATAACGAGTAGGAATTTTTGTTTTTTCTATGGTAACGAGTTCGAATTCATGTTTTCTTCTTATTAACGAGTTCAAATTTGTGTTTTTCTCTCGTAACGAGTTGTCCTTCAAGAAAAAATGTCTTTTTCCCGAATAACGAGTTGACATCGCCGGAAATTTGTGTTTTCCCTTTATAACGAGTAGAAATTTGTGTTTTTTCTTTGGTAACGAGTTCGAATTCATGTTTTCTTCTTATTAACGAGTTCAAATTTGTGTTTTTCTCTGGTAACGAGTTGTCCTTCCTGAAAAAATGTATTTTTCCCTAATAACGAGTTGACATCGCCGGAAATTTGTGTTTTCCCTTTATAACAAGTAGAAATTTGTGTTTTTTCTTTGGTAACGAGTTCGAATTCATGTTTTCTTCTTATTAACGAGTTCAAATTTGTTTTTTTCTCTCGTAACGAGTTGTCCTTCCGTAAAAAATGTCTTTTTCCCGAATAACGAGTTGACATCGCCGGAAATTTGTGTTTTCCCTTTATAACGAGTAGAAATTTGTGTTTTTTCTTTGGTAACGAGTTCGAATTCATGTTTTCTTCTTATTAACGAGTTCAATTTTGTGTTTTTCTCTCGGTAACGAGTTGTCCTTCCGTAAAAATGTCTTTTTCCCGAATAACGAGTTGACATCGCCGGAAATTTGTGTTTTCCCTTTATAACGAGTAGAATTTTGTGTTTTTTCTTTGGTAACGAGTTTGAATTCATGTTTTCTTCTTATTAACGAGTTCAATTTTGTGTTTTTCTCTCGGTAACGAGTTGTCCTTCCGTAAAAAAATGTCTTTTTCCCGAATAACGAGTTGACATCGCCGGAAATTTGTGTTTTCCCTTTATAACGAGTAGAAATTTGTGTTTTTTCTTTGGTAACGAGTTCGAATTCATGTTTTCTTCTTATTAACGAGTTCAATTTTTTGTTTTTCTCTCGGTAACGAGTTGTCTTTCCGTAAAAAATGTCTTTTTCCCTAATAACGAGTTGACATCGCCGGAAATTTGTGTTTTCCCTTTATAACGAGTAGGAATTTTTGTTTTTTCTATGGTAACGAGTTCGAATTCATGTTTTCTTCTTATTAACGAGTTCAAATTTGTGTTTTTCTCTTGTAACGAGTTGTCCTTCAAGAAAAAATGTCTTTTTCCCGAATAACGAGTTGACATCGCCGGAAATTTGTGTTTTCCCTTTATAACGAGTAGAAATTTGTGTTTTTTCTTTGGTAACGAGTTCGAATTCATGTTTTCTTCTTATTAACGAGTTCAAATTTTTGTTTTTCTCTCGGTAACGAGTTGTCCTTCCGTAAAAAATGTATTTTTCCCAAATAACGAGTTGACATCGCCGGAAATTTGTGTTTTCCCTTTATAACAAGTAGAAATTTGTGTTTTTTCTTTGGTAACGAGTTTGAATTCATGTTTTCTTCTTATTAACGAGTTCAAATTTGTTTTTTTCTCTGTTAACGAGTTGTCCTTCCGTAAAAAATGTCTTTTTCGCGAATAACGAGTTGACATCGCCGGAAATTTGTGTTTTCCCTTTATAACGAGTAGAATTTTGTGTTTTTTCTTTGGTAACGAGTTCGAATTCATGTTTTCTTCTTCTTAACGAGTTCAATTTTGTGTTTTTCTCTGGTAACGAGTTGTCCTTCCGAAAAAATGTCTTTTTCCCTCTTAACGAGTTGACATCGCCGGAAATTTGTGTTTTCCCTTTATAACGAGTAGAAATTTGTGTTTTTTTTGGTAACGAGTTTGAATTCATGTTTTCTTCTTATTAACGAGTTCAAATTTGTGTTTTTCTCAAAACGAGTTGTCCTTCCGTAAAAAAAAATTTTTTTGGTAACGAGTTGATATCGCCGGAAATTTTTGTTTTCCCTTTATAACGAGTAGGAATTTTTGTTTTTTCTATGGTAACGAGTTCGAATTCATGTTTTCTTCTTATTAACGAGTTCAAATTTGTGTTTTTCTCTGGTAACGAGTTGTCCTTCAAGAAAAAATGTCTTTTTCTCGAATAACGAGTTGACATCGCCGGAAATTTGTGTTTTCCCTTTATAACGAGTAGAAATTTGTGTTTTTTCTTTGGTAACGAGTTCGAATTCATGTTTTCTTCTTATTAACGAGTTCAAATTTGTGTTTTTCTCTGGTAACGAGTTGTCCTTCCCAAAAAAATGTCTTTTTCCCTAATAACGAGTTGACATCGCCGGAAATTTGTGTTTTCCCTTCATAACAAGTAGAAATTTGTGTTTTTTCTTTGGTAACGAGTTCGAATTCATGTTTTCTTCTTATTAACGAGTTCAAATTTGTGTTTTTCTCTGGTAACGAGTTGTCCTTCTAGAAAAATGTCTTTTTCCCGAATAACGAGTTGACATCGCCGGAAATTTGTGTTTTCCCTTTATAACGAGTAGAAATTTGTGTTTTTTCTTTGGTAACGAGTTCGAATTCATGTTTTCTTCTTATTAACGAGTTCAATTTTGTGTTTTTCTCTGGTAACGAGTTGTCCTTCTAGAAAAAATGTCTTTTTCCTCTTAACGAGTTGACATCGCCGGAAATTTGTGTTTTCCCTTTATAACGAGTAGAAATTTGTGTTTTTTTCTTTAGTAACGAGTTTGAATTCATGTTTTCTTCTTATTAACGAGTTCAAATTTGTGTTTTTCTCTGGTAACGAGTTGTCCTTCCGTAAAAATGTCTTTTTCCCTAATAACGAGTTGACATCGCCGGAAATTTGTGTTTTCCATTTATAACGAGTAGAAATTTGTGTTTTTTCTTCGGTAACGAGTTCGAATTCATGTTTTCTTCTTATTAACGAGTTCAAATTTGTGTTTTTCTCTCGGTAACTAGTTGTCCTTCCGTAAAAAATGTTTTTTCCCGATAACGAGTTGACATCGCCGGAAATTTGTGTTTTCCCTTTATAACGAGTAGAAATTTGTGTTTTTTCTTTGGTAACGAGTTCGAATTCATGTTTTCTTCTTATTAACGAGTTCAATTTTGTGTTTTTCTCTCGGTAACGAGTTGTCCTTCCGTAAAAAATGTCTTTTTCCCTAATAACGAGTTGACATCGCCGGAAATTTGTGTTTTCCCTTTATAACGAGTAGAAATTTGTGTTTTTTCTTTGGTAACGAGTTCGAATTCATGTTTTCTTCTTATTAACGAGTTCAAATTTTGTTTTTCTCTCGGTAACGAGTTGTCCTTCCGTAAAAAATGTCTTTTTCCCTAATAACGAGTTGACATCGCCGGAAATTTGTGTTTTCCCTTTATAACAAGTAGAAATTTGTGTTTTTTCTTTGGTAACGAGTTCGAATTCATGTTTTCTTCTTATTAACGAGTTCAAATTTGTGTTTTTCTCTCGGTAACGAGTTGTCCTTCCGTAAAAAATGTCTTTTTCCCGAATAACGAGTTGACATCGCCGGAAATTTGTGTTTTCCCTTTATAACGAGTAGAATTTTGTGTTTTTTCTTTGGTAACGAGTTCGAATTCATGTTTTCTTCTTCTTAACGAGTTCAATTTTGTGTTTTTCTCTCGGTAACGAGTTGTCCTTCCGTAAAAAATGTCTTTTTCCCTCTTAACGAGTTGACATCGCCGGAAATTTGTGTTTTCCCTTTATAACGAGTAGAAATTTGTGTTTTTTCTTTGGTAACGAGTTTGAATTCATGTTTTCTTCTTATTAACGAGTTCAAATTTGTGTTTTTCTCTCGGTAACGTTTTGTCCTTCCGTAAAAAATGTCTTTTTCCCTAATAACGAGTTGACATCGCCGGAAATTTGTGTTTTCCCTTTATAACGAGTAGAAATTTGTGTTTTTTCTTTGGTAACGAGTTTGAATTCATGTTTTCTTCTTATTAACGAGTTCAAATTTGTGTTTTTCTCTGGTAACGAGTTGTCCTTCCGTTAAAAATGTCTTTTTCCCTAATAACGAGTTGACATCGCCGGAAATTTGTGTTTTCCCTTTATAACGAGTAGAAATTTGTGTTTTTTCTTTGGTAACGAGTTTGAATTCATGTTTTCTTCTTATTAACGAGTTCAAATTTGTGTTTTTCTCTGGTAACGAGTTGTCCTTCAAAAAAAAATGTCTTTTTCCCTAATAACGAGTTGATATCGCCGGAAATTTGTGTTTTCCCTTTATAACGAGTAGGAATTTTTGTTTTTTCTATGGTAACGAGTTCAAATTCATGTTTTCTACTTATTAACGAGTTCAAATTTGTGTTTTTCTCTGGTAACGAGTTGTCCTTCCAAGAAAAAATGTCTTTTCCCGAATAACGAGTTGACATCGCCGGAAATTTGTGTTTTCCCTTTATAACGAGTAGAAATTTGTGTTTTTTCTTTGGTAACGAGTTCGAATTCATGTTTTCTTCTTATTAACGAGTTCAAATTTTTGTTTTTCTCTCGGTAACGAGTTGTCCTTCCGTAAAAAATGTCTTTTTCCCTAATAACGAGTTGACATCGCCGGAAATTTGTGTTTTCCCTTTATAACGAGTAGAAATTTGTGTTTTTTCTTTGGTAACGAGTTCGAATTCATGTTTTCTTCTTATTAACGAGTTCAATTTTGTGTTTTTCTCTCGGTAACGAGTTTTCCTTCCGTAAAAAATGTCTTTTTCCCTAATAACGAGTTGACATCGCCGGAATCCGATGTTCAAGCTCGAGATCCCTTTATAACGAGTGCTCGGCTTTGTGCACGTTGGACAAACGAGCCTAAAATTCATGTTTTCTCGGCTCGATAACGAGTTCAAATTTGTGCTCGGTAACGAGTTGTCCTCGAGAAAATGTCTTTTTCCCTAATAACGAGTTGAACGCCGAGTCGTTTTCCTCGTTATAACAATAGAATTTTTTTTTTCTCGTTCAATAACGAGTTCGTTCAATAGTTTTCTTCAATTAATATTTGAAATTTGTTTTTTTCTATATTTATTATTTATATTATATATAATATATTTTTCACGAACACTAACGAGTTGACATCGCCGGAAATTTGTGTTTTCCCTTTATAAACGAGTAGAAACTGTTCGAGCTTTCGTTAACATAAATGAACGAGCTCGAACAAGCTTCGAATTCATGTTTTCTTCTTATTAACGAGTTCAAACATTCGTGTTTTTCTCTCCTAACGAGTTGTCCTTCCGAAAAAAATGTCTTTTTCCCGAATAACGAGTTGACATCGCCGGAAATTTGTGTTTTCCCTTTATAACGAGTAGAATTTTGTGTTTTTTCTTTGGTAACGAGTTCGAATTCATGTTTTCTTCTTATTAACGAGTTCAATTTTGTGTTTTTCTCTCGGTAACGAGTTGTCCTTCCGTAAAAAATGTCTTTTTCCCTCTTAACGAGTTGACATCGCCGGAAATTTGTGTTTTCCCTTTATAACGAGTAGAAATTTGTGTTTTTTCTTTGGTAACGAGTTTGAATTCATGTTTTCTTCTTATTAACGAGTTCAAATTTGTGTTTTTTTCTTGTAACGAGTTGTCCTTCCGTAAAAAATGTCTTTTTCCTAATAACGAGTTGACATCGCCGGAAATTTGTGTTTTCCCTTATAACGAGTAGAAATTTGTGTTTTTTCTTTGGTAACGAGTTCGAATTCATGTTTTCTTCTTATTAACGAGTTCAAATTTGTGTTTTTCTCTCGGTAACGAGTTGTCCTTCCGTAAAAAATGTCTTTTTCCCTAATAACGAGTTGACATCGCCGGAAATTTGTGTTTTCCATTTATAACGAGTAGGAATTTTTGTTTTTTCTATGGTAACGAGTTCGAATTCATGTTTTCTTCTTATTAACGAGTTCAAATTTGTGTTTTTCTCTTGTTATCGAGTTGTCCTTCAAGAAAAATGTCTTTTTCCCGAATAACGAGTTGACATCGCCGGAAATTTGTGTTTTCCCTTTATAACGAGTAGAAATTTGTGTTTTTTCTTTGGTAACGAGTTCGAATTCATGTTTTCTTCTTATTAACGAGTTCAAATTTGTGTTTTTCTCTCGGTAACGAGTTGTCCTTCCGTAAAAAATGTCTTTTTCCCTAATAACGAGTTGGCATCGCCGGAAATTTGTGTTTTCCCTTTATAACGAGTAGGAATTTTTGTTTTTTCTATGGTAACGAGTTCAAATTCATGTTTTCTTCTTATTAACGAGTTCAAATTTGTGTTTTTCTCTCGGTAACGAGTTGTCCTTCAAGAAAAAATGTCTTTTTCCCGAATAACGAGTTGACATCGCCGGAAATTGGTGTTTTTTTCCCCTTTATAACGAGTAGAAATTTGTGTATTTTCTTTGGTAAAGAGTTTGAATTCAAGTTTTCTTCTTATTAACGAGTTCAAATATGTGTTTTTCTCTCGGTAACGAGTTGTCCTTCCGAAAAAATGTATTTTTCCCTAATAACGAGTTGACATCGCCGGAAATTTGTGTTTTCCCTTTATAACAAGTAGAAATTTGTGTTTTTTCTTTGGTAACGAGTTCGAATTCATGTTTTCTTCTTATTAACGAGTTCAAATTTGTTTTTTTCTCTCGGTAACGAGTTGTCCTTCCGTAAAAATGTATTTTTCCCGAATAACGAGTTGACACCGCCGGAAATTTGTGTTTTCCCTTTATAACGAGTAGAAATTTGTGTTTTTTCTTTGGTAACGAGTTCGAATTCATTTTTCTTCTTATTAACGAGTTCAATTTTGTGTTTTTCTCTGGTAACGAGTTGTCCTTCCAGAAAAAATGTCTTTTTCCCGAATAACGAGTTGACATCGCCGGAAATTTGTGTTTTCCCTTTATAACGAGTAGAATTTTGTGTTTTTTCATTGGTAACGAGTTCGAATTCAAGTTTTCTTCTTCTTAACGAGTTCAATTTTGTGTTTTTCTCTGGTAACGAGTTGTCCTTCCAGAAAAAATGTCTTTTTCCCTCTTAACGAGTTGACATCGCCGGAAATTTGTGTTTTCCCTTTATAACGAGTAGAAATTTGTGTTTTTTTTGGTAACGATTTTGAATTCATGTTTTCTTCTTATTAACGAGTTCAAATTTGTGTTTTTCTCTCGGTAACGAGTTGTCCTTCCGTAAAAAAAAGGTCTTTTTCCCTAATAACGAGTTGACATCGCCGGAAATTTGTGTTTTCCCTTTATAACGAGTAGAAATTTGTGTTTTTTCTTTGGTAACGAGTTCGAATTCATGTTTTCTTCTTATTAACGAGTTCAAATATGTGTTTTTCTCTGGTAACGAGTTGTCCTTCCTGAAAAAATGTATTTTTGCCTAATAACGAGTTGACATCGCTGGAAATTTGTGTTTTCCCTTTATAACAAGTAGAAATTTGTGTTTTTTCTTTGGTAACGAGTTCAAATTCATGTTTTCTTCTTATTAAAGAGTTCAAATTTGTTTTTTTCTCTGGTAACGAGTTGTCTTTCCAGAAAAAATGTATTTTTCCCGAAAAACGAGTTGACACCGCCGGAAATTTGTGTTTTCCCTTTACAACGAGTAGAAATTTGTGTTTTTTCTTTGGTAACGAGTTCGAATTCATGTTTTCTTCTTATTAACGAGTTCAAATTTGTGTTTTTATCTCGGTAACGAGTTGTCCTTGTAGAAAAATGTCTTTTTCCCTAATAACGAGTTGACATCGCCGGAAATTTGTGTTTTCCCTTTATAACGAGTAGAAATTTGTGTTTTTTCTTTGGTAACGAGTTCGAATTCATGTTTTCTTCTTATTAACGAGTTCAAATTTGTGTTTTTCTCTCGGTAACGAGTTGTCCTTCCGTAAAAAATGTCTTTTTCCCTAATAACGAGTTGACATTGCCGGAAATTTGTGTTTTCCCTTTATAACGAGTAGGAATTTTTGTTTTTTCTATGGTAACGAGTTCGAATTCATGTTTTCTTCTTATTAACGAGTTCAAATTTGTGTTTTTCTCTGGTAACGAGTTGTCCTTCAAGAAAAAATGTCTTTTTCCCCGAATAACGAGTTGACATCGCCGGAAATTTGTGTTTTTTTCCCTTTATAACGAGTAGAAATTTGTGTTTTTTCTCGGGTAACGAGTTCGAATTCATGTTTTCTTCTTATTAACGAGTTCAAATATGTGTTTTTCTCTGGTAACGAGTTGACATCGCCGGAAATTTGTGTTTTCCCTTTATAACAAGTAGAAATTTGTGTTTTTTCTTTGGTAACGAGTTCGAATTCATGTTTTCTTCTTATTAACGAGTTCAAATTTGTTTTTTTCTCTGGTAACGAGTTATCCTTCCAGAAAAAATGTATTTTTCCCGAATAACGAGTTGACACCGCCGGAAATTTGTGTTTTCCCTTTACAACGAGTAGAAATTTGTGTTTTTTCTTTGGTAACGAGTTCGAATTCATTTTTTCTTCTTATTAATGAGTTCAATTTTGTGTTTTTCTCTGGTAACGAGTTGTCCTTCCAGAAAAAATGTCTTTTTCCCGAATAACGAGTTGACATCGCCGGAAATTTGTGTTTTCCCTTTATAACGAGTAGAATTTTGTGTTTTTTCTTTGGTAACGAGTTCGAATTCATGTTTTCTTCTTATTAACGAGTTCAATTTTGTGTTTTTCTCTCGGTAACGAGTTGTCCTTCCGTAAAAAATGTCTTTTTCCCTCTTAACGAGTTGACATCGCCGGAAATTTGTGTTTTCCCTTTATAACGAGTAGAAATTTGTGTTTTTTTTGGTAACGATTTTGAATTCATGTTTTCTTCTTATTAACGAGTTCAAATTTGTGTTTTTCTCTCGGTAACGAGTTGTCCTTCCGTAAAAAAATGTCTTTTTCCCTAATAACGAGTTGACATCGCCGGAAATTTGTGTTTTCCCTTTATAACGAGTAGAAATTTGTGTTTTTTCTTTGGTAACGAGTTCGAATTCATGTTTTCTTCTTATTAACGAGTTCAATTATGTGTTTTTCTCTGGTAACGAGTTGTCCTTCCTGAAAAAATGTATTTTTCCCTAATAACGAGTTGACATCACCGGAAATTTGTGTTTTCCCTTTATAACAAGTAGAAATTTGTGTTTTTTCTTTGGTAACGAGTTCGAATTCATGTTTTCTTCTTATTAACGAGTTCAAATTTGTTTTTTTCTCTCTGGTAAGGAGTTGTCTTTCCAGAAAAAATGTATTTTTCCCGAATAACGAGTTGACACCGCCGGAAATTTGTGTTTTCCCTTTACAACGTGTAGAAATTTGTGTTTTTTCTTTGGTAACAAGTTCGAATTCATGTTTTCTTCTTATTAACGAGTTCAATTTTGTGTTTTTCTCTGGTAACGAGTTGTCCTTCCAGAAAAAATGTCTTTTTCCCGAATAACGAGTTGACATCGCCGGAAATTTGTGTTTTCCCTTTATAACGAGTAGAAATTTGTGTTTTTTCTTTGGTAACGAGTTCGAATTCATGTTTTCTTCTTATTAACGAGTTCAAATTTGTGTTTTTCTCTGGTAACGAGTTGTCTTTCCAGAAAAAATCTCTTTTTCCCTAATAACGAGTTGGCTTTGCCGGAAATTTGTGTTTTCCCTTTATAACGAGTAGGAATTTTTGTTTTTTCTATGGTAACGAGTTCGAATTCATGTTTTCTTCTTATTAACAAGTTCAAATTTGTGTTTTTCTCTGGTAACGAGTTGTCCTTCAAGAAAAAATGTCTTTTTCCTGAATAACGAGTTGACATCGCCGGAAATATGTGTTTTTTTCCCTTTATAACGAGTAGAAATTTGTGTTTTTTCTCGGTAACGAAGTCGAATTCATGTTTTCTTCTTATTAACGAGTTCAAATATGTGTTTTTCTCTGGTAACGAGTTGTCCTTCCTGAAAAAATGTATTTTTCCCTAATAACGAGTTGACATCGCCGGAAATTTGTGTTTTCCCTTTATAACAAGTAGAAATTTGTGTTTTTTCTTTGGTAACGAGTTCGAATTCATGTTTTCTTCTTATTAACGAGTTCAAATTTGTTTTTTTCTCTGGTAACGAGTTGTGCTTCCAGAAAAAATGTATTTTTCCCGAATAACGAGTTGACATCGCCGGAAATTTGTGTTTTCCCTTTATAACGAGTAGAAATTTGTGTTTTTTCTTTGGTAACGAGTTCGAATTCATTTTTCTTCTTATTAAGGAGTTCAATTTTGTGTTTTTCTCTCGGTAACGAGTTGTCCTTCCAGAAAAATGTCTTTTTCCCGAATAACGAGTTGACATCGCCAGAAATTTGTGTTTTCCCTTTATAACGAGTAGAATTTTGTGTTTTTTCTTTGGTAACGAGTTTGAATTCATGTTTTCTTCTTATTAACGAGTTCAATTTTGTGTTTTTCTCTGGGTAACGAGTTGTCCTTCCGAAAAAATGTCTTTTTCCCGAATAACGAGTTGACATCGCCGGAAATTTGTGTTTTCCCTTTATAACGAGTAAAAATTTGTGTTTTTTCTTTGGTAACGAGTTCGAATTCATGTTTTCTTCTTATTAACGAGTTCAAATTTTTGTTTTTCTCTGGTAACGAGTTGTCTTTCCAGAAAAAATCTCTTTTTCCCTAATAACGAGTTGTCTTTGCCGGAAATTTGTGTTTTCCCTTTATAACGAGTAGGAATTTTTGTTTTTTCTATGGTAACGAGTTCGAATTCATGTTTTCTTCTTATTAACGAGTTCAAATTTGTGTTTTTATCTGGTAACGAGTTGTCCTTCAAGAAAAAATGTCTTTTTCCTGAATAACGAGTTGACATCGCCGGAAATATGTGTTTTTTTCCCTTTATAACGAGTAGAAATTTGTGTTTTTTCTCGGGTAACGAGTTCGAATTCATGTTTTCTTCTTATTAACGAGTTCAAATTTTTGTTTTTCTCTGGTAACGAGTTGTCCTTCCTGAAAAAATGTATTTTTCCCAAATAACGAGTTGACATCGCCGGAATTTGTGTTTTCCCTTTATAACAAGTAGAAATTTGTGTTTTTTCTTTGGTAACGAGTTTGAATTCATGTTTTCTTCTTATTAACGAGTTCAAATTTGTTTTTTTCTCTGGTAACGAGTTGTCCTTCCAGAAAAAATGTCTTTTTCCCGAATAACGAGTTGACATCGCCGGAAATTTGTGTTTTCCCTTTATAACGAGTAGAATTTTGTGTTTTTTCATTGGTAACGAGTTCGAATTCAAGTTTTCTTCTTCTTAACGAGTTCAATTTTGTGTTTTTCTCTGGTAACGAGTTGTCCTTCCAGAAAAAATGTCTTTTTCCCTCTTAACGAGTTGACATCGCCGGAAATTTGTGTTTTCCCTTTATAACGAGTAGAAATTTGTGTTTTTATTTGGTAACGATTTTGAATTCATGTTTTCTTCTTATTAACGAGTTCAAATTTGTGTTTTTCTCAAATTTGTGTTTTATTTGGTAACGATTTTGATATCGCCGGAAATTTTTGTTTTCCCTTTATAACGAGTAGGAATTTTTGTTTTTTCTATGGTAACGAGTTCGAATTCTTGTTTTCTACTTATTAACGAGTTCAAATTTGTGTTTTTCTCTGGTAACGAGTTGTCCTTCAAGAAAAAATGTATTTTTCTCGAATAACGTGTTGACATCGCCGGAAATTTGTGTATTCCCTTTATTTCGAGTAGAAATTTGTGTTTTTTCTTTGGTAACGAGTTCGAATTCATGTTTTCTTCTTATTAACGAGTTCAAATTTGTGTTTTTCTCTGGTAACGAATTGTCTTTCCAGAAAAAATGTCTTTTTCCCTAATAACGAGTTGACATCGCCGGAAATTTGTGTTTTCCCTTCATAACAAGTAGAAATTTGTGTTTTTTCTTTGGTAACGAGTTCGAATTATTGTTTTCTTCTTATTAACGAGTTCAAATTTGTGTTTTTCTCTGGTAACGAGTTGTTCTGCTAGAAAAATGTCTTTTTCCCGAATAACAAGTTGACATCGCCAGAAATTTATGTTTTCCCTTTATAACGAGTAGAAATTTGTGTTTTTTCTTTGGTAACGAGTTCGAATTCATGTTTTCTTCTTATTAACGAGTTCAATTTTGTGTTTTTCTCTGGTAACGAGTTGTCCTTCCAGAAAAAATGTCTTTTTCGCTCTTAACGAGTTGACATCGCCGGAAATTTGTGTTTTCCCTTTATAACGAGTAGAAATTTGTGTTTTTTTCTTTAGTAACGAGTTTGAATTCATGTTTTCTTCTTATTAACGAGTTCAAATTTGTGTTTTTCTCTGGTAACGAGTTGTCCTTCCAGAAAAAATGTCTTTTTCCCTAATAACGAGTTGACATCGCCGGAAATTTGTGTTTTCCATTTATAACGCGTAGAAATTTGTGTTTTTTCTTCGGTAACGAGTTCGAATTCATGTTTTCTTCTTATTAACGAGTTCAAATTTGTGTTTTTCTCTGGTAACTAGTTGTCCTTGCAGAAAAAATGTTTTTTCCCTGATAACGAGTTGACATCGCCGGAAATTTGTGTTTTCCCTTTATAACGCGTAGAAATTTGTGTTTTTTCTTTGGTAACGAGTTCGAATTCATGTTTTCTTCTTATTAACGAGTTCAATTTTGTGTTTTTCTCTGGTAACGAGTTGTCCTTCAAGAAAAAATGTCTTTTTCCCGAATAACGAGTTGACTTCGCCGGCAATTTGTGTTTTCCCTTTATAACGAGTAGAAAGTTGTGTTTTTTCTTTGGTAACGAGTTCGAATTCATGTTTTCTTCTTATTAACGAGTTCAAATTCGTTTTTTTCTCTGGTAACGAGTTGTCCTTCCAGAAAAAATGTCTTTTTCCCTAATAACGAGTTGACATCGCCGGAAATTTGTGTTTTCCCTTTATAACGAGTAGAAATTTGTGTTTTTCTTTGGTAACGAGTTCGAATTCATTTTTTCTTTTTATTAACGAGTTCAATTTTGTGTTTTTCTCTGGTAACGAGTTGTCCTTCCAGAAAAAATGTCTTTTTCCCGAATAACGAGTTGACATCGCCGGAAATTTGTGTTTTCCCTTTATAACGAGTAGAATTTTGTGTTTTGTCATTGGTAACGAGTTCGAATTCAAGTTTTCTTCTTCTTAACGAGTTCAATTTTGTGTTTTTCTCTGGTAACGAGTTGTCCTTCCAGAAAAAATGTCTTTTTCCCTCTTAACGAGTTGACATCGCTGGAAATTTGTGTTTTCCCTTTATAACGAGTAGAAATTTGTGTTTTTATTTGGTAACGATTTTGAATTCATTATTTCTTCTTATTAACGAGTTCAAGTTTTCTTCTTATTAACGAGTTCAAATTTGTGTTTTTATCTGGTAACATGATGTCCTTCCAGAAAAAATGTCTTTTTCCCTAATAAGAGTTGACATCGCCGGAAATTTGTGTTTTCCCTTTATAACGAGTAGAAATTTGTGTTTTTTCTTTGATAACGAGTTTGAATTAATTTTTCTTCTTATTAACGAGTTCAAATTTGTGTTTTTCTCTCGGTAACGTGTTGTCCTTCCGTAAAAAAATGTCTTTTTCCCTAATAACGAGTTGACATCGGCGGAAATTTGTGTTTTCCCTTTATAACGAGTAGAAATTTGTGTTTTTTCTTTTGTAACGAGTTCGAATTCATGTTTTCTTCTTATTAACGAGTTCAAATTTGTGTTTTTATCTGTTAACGAGTTGTCCTTGCAGATAAAATGTTTTTTTCCCTATTAACGGGTTGACATCGCCGGAAATTTGTGTTTTCTCTTTATAACGAGTAAAAATTTGTGTTTTTTCTTTGGTAACGAGTTTGAATTCATGTTTTCTTCTTATTAACGAGTTCAATTTTGTGTTTTTCTCTGGTAACGAGTTGTCCTTCCAGAAAAAATGTCTTTTTCCCGAATAACGAGTTGACATCGCCGGAAATTTGTGTTTTCCCTTTATAACGAGTAGAAATTTGTGTTTTTTCTTTGGTAACGAGTTCGAATTCATGTTTTATTCTTATTAACGAGTTCAAATTTTTGTTTTTCTCTGGTAACGAGTTGTCTTTCCAGAAAAAATCTCTTTTTCCCTAATAACGAGTTGGCTTTGCCGGAAATTTGTGTTTTCCCTTTATAACGAGTAGGAATTTTTGTTTTTTCTATGGTAACGAGTTCGAATTCATGTTTTCTTCTTATTAACGAGTTCAAATTTGTGTTTTTATCTGGTAACGAGTTGTCCTTCAAGAAAAAATGTCTTTTTCCTGAATAACGAGTTGACATCGCCGGAAATATGTGTTTTTTTCCCTTTATAACGAGTAGAAATTTGTGTTTTTTCTCGGGTAACGAGTTCGAATTCATGTTTTCTTCTTATTAACGAGTTCAAATTTTTGTTTTTCTCTGGTAACGAGTTGTCCTTCCTGAAAAAATGTATTTTTCCCAAATAACGAGTTGACATCGCCGGAATTTGTGTTTTCCCTTTATAACAAGTAGAAATTTGTGTTTTTTCTTTGGTAACGAGTTCGAATTCATGTTTTCTTCTTATTAACGAGTTCAAATTTGTTTTTTTCTCTGGTAACGAGTTGTCCTTCCAGAAAAAATGTATTTTTCCCGAATAACGAGTTGACACCGCCGGAAATTTGTGTTTTCCCTTTACAACGAGTAGAAATTTGTGTTTTTTCTTTGGTAACGAGTTCGAATTCATTTTTTCTTCTTATTAACGAGTTCAATTTTGTGTTTTTCTCTGGTAACGAGTTGTCCTTCCGAAAAAATGTCTTTTTCCCGAATAACGAGTTGACATCGCCGGAAATTTGTGTTTTCCCTTTATAACGAGTAGAATTTTGTGTTTTTTCATTGGTAACGAGTTCGAATTCAAGTTTTCTTCTTCTTAACGAGTTCAATTTTGTGTTTTTCTCTGGTAACGAGTTGTTCTTCCAGAAAAAATGTCTTTTTCCCTCTTAACGAGTTGACATCGCCGGAAATTTGTGTTTTCCCTTTATAACGAGTAGAAATTTGTGTTTTTATTTGGTAACGATTTTGAATTCATGTTTTCTTCTTATTAACGAGTTCAAATTTGTGTTTTTCTCGGTAACGTGTAGTCCTTCCGTAAAAAAATGTCTTTTTCCCTAATAACGAGTTGACATCGCCGGAAATTTGTGTTTTCCCTTTATAACGAGTAGAAATTTGTGTTTTTTCTTTGGTAACGTGTTTGAATTCATGTTTTCTTCTTATTAACGAGTTCAAATTTTTGTTTTTCTCTGGTAACGAGTTGTCCTTCCAGAAAAAAATGTCTTTTTCCCTAATAACGAGTTGATATCGCCGGAAATTTTTGTTTTCCCTTTATAACGAGTAGGAATTTTTGTTTTTTCTATGGTAACGAGTTCGAATTCTTGTTTTCTACTTATTAACGAGTTCAAATTTGTGTTTTTCTCTGGTAACGAGTTGTCCTTCAAGAAAAAATGTATTTTTCTCGAATAACGTGTTGACATCGCCGGAAATTTGTGTTTTCCCTTTATAACGAGTAGAAATTTGTGTTTTTTCTTTGGTAACGAGTTCGAATTCATGTTTTCTTCTTATTAACGAGTTCAAATTTGTGTTTTTCTCTGGTAACGAATTGTCTTTCCAGAAAAAATGTCTTTTTCCCTAATAACGAGTTGACATCGCCGGAAATTTGTGTTTTCCCTTCATAACAAGTAGAAATTTGTGTTTTTTCTTTGGTAATGAGTTCGAATTATTGTTTTCTTCTTATTAACGAGTTCAAATTTGTGTTTTTCTCTGGTAACGAGTTGTTCCTTCCGAAAAAATGTCTTTTTCCCGAATAACAAGTTGACATCGCCGGAAATTTGTGTTTTCCCTTTATAACGAGTAGAAATTTGTGTTTTTTCTTTGGTAACGAGTTCGAATTCATGTTTTCTTCTTATTAACGAGTTCAATTTTGTGTTTTTCTCTGGTAACGAGTTGTACTTCCAGAAAAAATGTATTTTTCGCTCTTAACGAGTTGACATCGCCGGAAATTTGTGTTTTCCCTTTATAACGAGTAGAAATTTGTGTTTTTTTCTTTAGTAACGAGTTTGAATTCATGTTTTCTTCTTATTAACGAGTTCAAATTTGTGTTTTTCTCTGGTAACGAGTTGTCCTTCCAGAAAAAATGTCTTTTTCCCTAATAACGAGTTGACATCGCCGGAAATTTGTGTTTTCCATTTATAACGCGTAGAAATTTGTGTTTTTTCTTCGGTAACGAGTTCGAATTCATGTTTTCTTCTTATTAACGAGTTCAAATTTGTGTTTTTCTCTGGTAACTAGTTGTCCTTGCAGAAAAAATGTTTTTTCCCGATAACGAGTTGACATCGCCGGAAATTTGTGTTTTCCCTTTATAACGCGTAGAAATTTGTGTTTTTTCTTTGGTAACGAGTTCGAATTCATGTTTTCTTCTTATTAACGAGTTCAATTTTGTGTTTTTCTCTGGTAACGAGTTGTCCTTCAAGAAAAAATGTCTTTTTCCCGAATAACGAGTTGACTTCGCCGGCAATTTGTGTTTTCCCTTTATAACGAGTAGAAAGTTGTGTTTTTTCTTTGGTAACGAGTTCGAATTCATGTTTTCTTCTTATTAACGAGTTCAAATTCGTGTTTTTCTCTGGTAACGAGTTGTCCTTCCAGAAAAAATGTCTTTTTCCCTAATAACGATTTGACATCGCCGGAAATTTGTGTTTTCCCTTTATAACGAGTAGAAATTTGTGTTTTTCTTTGGTAACGAGTTCGAATTCATTTTTTCTTTTTATTAACGAGTTCAATTTTGTGTTTTTCTCTGGTAACGAGTTGTCCTTCCAGAAAAAATGTCTTTTTCCCTCTTAACGAGTTGAAATCGCCGGAAATTTGTGTTTTCCCTTTATAACGAGTAGAAATTTGTGTTTTTATTTGGTAACGATTTTGAATTCATTATTTCTTCTTATTAACGAGTTCAAGTTTTCTTCTTATTAACGAGTTCAAATTTGTGTTTTTATCTGGTAACATGATGTCCTTCCAGAAAAAATGTCTTTTTCCCTAATAAGGAGTTGACATCGCCGGAAATTTGTGTTTTCCCTTTATAACGAGTAGAAATTTGTGTTTTTTCTTTGATAACGAGTTTGAATTAATGTTTTCTTCTTATTAACGAGTTCAAATTTGTGTTTTTCTCTGGTAACGTGTTGTCCTTCCAGAAAAATGTCTTTTTCCCTAATAACGAGTTGACATCGGCGGAAATTTGTGTTTTCCCTTTATAACGAGTAGAAATTTATGTTTTTTCTTTGGTAACGAGTTCGAATTCATGTTTTCTTCTTATTAACGAGTTCAAATTTGTGTTTTTATCTGTTAACGAGTTGTCCTTGCAGATAAAATGTTTTTTTCCCTATTAACGGGTTGACATCGCCGGAAATTTGTGTTTTCTCTTTATAACGAGTAAAAATTTGTGTTTTTTCTTTGGTAACGAGTTCGAATTCATGTTCACTTCTTATTAACGAGTTCAAATTTGTGTTTTTATCTAGTAACGAGTTGTCCTTCCATAAAAAAAATGTCTTTTTCCCTAATAACGAGTTGACATCGCCGGAAATTTGTGTTTTCCCTTTATAACGAGTAGAAATTTGTGTTTTTTCTTTGGTAACGAGTTCGAATTCATGTTTTCTTCTATTTAACGAGTTCAAATTTGTGTTTTTCTCTGGTAACGAGTTGTCCTTGCAGATAAAATGTTTTTTTCCCTAATAACGAGTTGACATCGCCGAAAATTTGTGTTTTCTCTTTATAACGAGTAAAAATTTGTGTTTTTTCTTTGGTAACGAGTTCGAATTCATGTTTTATTCTTAATAACGAGTTCACATTTGTGTTTTTTCTCTAGTAACGAGTTGTCCTTCTAGAAAAAAAATGTATTTTTCCCTAATAACGAGTTGACATCGGCGGAAAATTGTGTTTTCCCTTTATAACGACTAGAAATTTGTGTTTTTTCTTTGGTAACGAGTTCAAATTCATGTTTTCTTAATATTAACGAGTTCAAATTTGTGTTTTTCTCTAGTAACGGGTTGTCCTTCCAAAAAAAATGTCTTTTTCCCTAATAACGAGTTGACATCGCCGGAAATTTGTGTTTTACCTTTATAACGAGTAGAAATTTGTGTTTTTTCTTTGGTAACGAGTTCGAATTCATGTTTTCTTCTTATTAACGAGTTCAAATTTGTGTTTTTCCCTGGTAACGAGTAGTCCTTCCATAAAAAATGTCTTTTTCCCGAATAACGAGTTGATATCGCCGGAAATTTGTGTTTTCCCTGTATAACGAGTAGAAATTTGTGTTTTTTCTTTGGTAACGAGTTCGAATTCATGTTTTCTTCTTATTAACGAGTTCAAATTTGTGTTTTTCTCTGGTAACGAGTTGTCCTTGCAGATAAAATGTTTTTTTCCCTATTAACGAGTTGAGATCGCCGGAAATTTGTGTTTTCTCTTTATAACGAGTAAAAATTTGTGTTTTTTCTTTGGTAACGAGTTCGAATTCATGTTCTCTTCTTATTAACGACTTCAAATTTGTGTTTTTCTCTAGTAACGAGTTGTCCTTCCAGAAAAAAATGTCTTTTTCCCGAATAACGAGTTGACATCGCCGGAAATTTGTGTTTTCTCTTTATAACGAGTAGAAATTTGTGTTTTTTCTTTGGTAACGAGTTCGAATTCATGTTTTCTTCTTATTAACGAGTTCAAATTTGTGTTTTTCTCTGGTAACGAGTTGGCTTTCCAGAAAAAAAATGTCTTTTTCCCTAATAACGAGTTGACATCACCGGAAATTTGTGTTTTCCCTTTATAACGAGTAGAAATTTGTGTTTTTTTCTTTGGTAACGAGTTTGAATTCATGTTTTCTTCTTATTAACGAGTCCAAATTTGTGTTTTTCTCTGGTAGTGAGTTGTCCTTCCAGAAAAAAATGTCTTTTTCTCTAATAACGAGTTGACATCGCCGGAAATTTGTGTTTTCCCTTTATAACGAGTAGAAATTTGTGTTTTTTCTTTGGTAACGAGTTCGAATTCATGTTTTCTTCTTATTAACGAGTTCAAATTTGTGTTTTTCACTAGTAACGAGTAGTCCTTCTAGAAAAAATGTCTTTTTCCCGAATAACGAGTTGACATCGCCGGAAATTTGTGTTTGCCCTTTATAACGAGTAGAAATTTGTGTTTTTTCTTTGGTAACGAGTTCGAATTCATGTTTTCTTCTTATTAACGAGTTCAAATTTGTGTTTTTCTCTGGTAACGAGTTGTCCTTCTAGAAAAAATGTCTTTTTCCATAAAAACGAGTTGACATCACCGGAAATTTGTGTTTTCCCTTTATAACGAGTAGAAATTTGTGTTTTTTCTTTGGTAACGAGTTTGAATTCATGTTTTCTTCTTATTAACGAGTTCAAATTTGTGTTTTTCTCTGGTAACGTGTTGTCCTTCCAGAAAAAATATCTTTTTCCCTCTTAACGAGTTGACATCGCCGGAAATTTATGTTTTCCCTTTATAACGAGTAGAAATTTTTGTTTTTTCTTTGGTAACGAGTTTGAATTCATGTTTTCTTCTTATTAACGAGTTCAAATTTGTGTTTTTCTCTGGTAACGAGTTGTGCTTCCAGAAAAAATGTCTTTTTCCCTAATAACGAGTTGACATCGCCGGAAATTTGTGTTTTCCCTTTATAACGAGTAGAAATTTGTGTTTTTTCTTTGGTAACGAGTTTGAATTCATGTTTTCTTCTTATTAACGAGTTCAAATTTGTGTTTTTCTCTCGGTAACGAGTTTTCCTTCCGTAAAAAATTGTCTTTTTCCCTAATAACGAGTTGACATCGCCTGAAATTTGTGTTTTCCCTTTATAACGAGTAGAAATTTGTGTTTTTTCTTTGGTAACGAGTTCGAATTCATGTTTTCTTCTTATTAACGAGTTCAAATTTGTGTTTTTCTCTGGTAACGAGTTGTCCTTCCAGAAAAAATGTCTTTTTCCTGAATAACGAGTTGACATCGCCGGAAATTTGTGTTTTCCCTTTATAACGAGTAGAAACCAGTCAAAATAAAAACGCGTTAATCATAGGAAATGCAAATACGGAAATACAAATGCTTAATCCCAAAATCCTGGAGCATTGGGATCATTTATGTTTTTTCTTTGGTAACGAGTTCGAATTCATGTTTTCTTCCAATTAATGAGTTCAATTTTGTGTTTTTCTCTAGTAACGAGTTGTCCTTCCAGAAAAAAAATGTCTTTTTCCCTCTTAACGAGTTGACATCGCCGGAAATTTGTGATTTCCCTTTATAACGAGTAGAAATTTGTGTTTTTTCTTTGGTAACGAGTTTGAATTCATGTTTTTTTTTCTTATTAACGAGTTCAAATTTGTGTTTTTCTCTGGTAACGAGTTGTCCTTGCAGAAAAAATGTCTTTTTCCCTAATAACGAGTTGACATCGCCGGAAATTTGTGTTTTCCCTTTATAATGAGTAGAAATTTGTGTTTTTTCTTTGGTAACGAGTTCGAATTCATGTGTAAAACCCGCACTTTTGGAAAAAAAAAAAAAAAAAACTTGCTGCAGAAAAAAAAAAGAATAAAAAAAAATGGAATAGTCTAGAATTGTTTAAGTGGAGGAAAAATCAATTAATTAAGTAAACACATTTGGAACCCTTTCATTTCTTTTCCTTATTCACAACGCACAAGCAGTAGCCGCAGCAGTTTGTCGACTTTTGGTGTCGACTTCTTCACCTCTTTTTTTTCTTTCAATCTAACGAATCATTTTCGTTGCTCAGATCAAGAAACATTTGAGACGGAAAACGATCACCTCGACGAGTAGATTCCAACGAGGTAAACATCTCACCATTCTCCTCTCCTTTTTAGTTTCGGCCGGCCAGCACTTGTTTTAGGCCTAGGGTTGCGTTTTCGTGATGCATATTAACTAGGTGATGATCTTATATTTTTAGGTGATACTTTTTGGGTGCAAGAGTTGATCTTTTGGGGCTGATTTTTTTGAGGTAACGGATGATATCTCCTAAAAGTAGTTATTTTTATTCAATTCATACTTTTAGCATGTTTTAATTCATGATAGAATTGTTACGAAATCGATTGCATGATTTTACCGGGCTGTTTTCAAGGTTTTGTCAAATAAAGTGTGCTTTGCAAGAATTTAAGAATACATGTTTAGGGGCTGTTTTGAGTAATTTCTTTGTGATGAATTATTTGGCTTCAAGATTGTGTGATTTTAACCTCTTAAATGATTTTAAGACCAATGGTTTTAAAGCTTTAAACGAGTAAGCACGTTACTTTGAAAGTATGATCCAATGAGTTAGATTCAAGCATGTATGTTTGTGAAATTACATGGACAAAAAGACAAATATGTTATGCAAGTCTAAGTTATTATGAATGTACAAGATTTCATGAATGAACAAGCTAAAAAAAATATGTAAGGCTAAGCTCATGGTTAGGTACGGTAACTACAACCCCACAGTGTTTGCGCAAACCCCCAACCTTTCATGTATATGTCACGTTTTGGCTCTATGATTCTAGACATGGAGTCAAGATTGGGTCAGTCATGTCATGTCATGTGCCTAGTCCACGGGCTTTACAAAGGTGGATTCCTGATAGTGGGTTTTCATAATGATTTTCCCTGTGGTCGCAAGACAGGGCGTCGTACTCTGAGCTAACCGAACAACCAAACTACTTAAGTGCCTCTTTCATGTTTTTGCCACCTTTTTGAAAGTTTATAAGTGTTTTACATTCGCTGTTCTAATTATCTTTAGTAAAGATATATCCATGTATGCATGTTTAGAACTGTGATTCGTGTATTGTGATAGCCGGTAAGCAAACACGGATATGCTTTTATGTGTTGTTATTCCTTGCTGAGCCTTGTGGTTCTCACCCCTTCTACCACTATTCTTTTTCCAGGTTTGAATAAGGGGGACTAAGGTTAGCAGTGGCTGTGGAGCTTAGTCGTAGTTTAGTTTATTTATGTTTCCTTTGAAGATTTATGAGGCTTGAGGCCGGATTTTATGTATCTTCCCTTATGTTATAGATTGTGTGTTTGGGTTCAGACTCTGGTTCTTGTGAACTTGGCTTGGTTTTATGAATTATGAAGTCATAGATTGTCAAGGTTTTGGTACAGTTTTCCTTTCAGGTGGTTGTTTTCCGTGCCGGCGTTATGGCGTCGGTATTGGCGTTTTGACGCCAGGGCTGTGAACTGGATATTTATTTTCTTTTTCAGTTCTTCTTGTACGAGCTTTATCTTATCTTTTAAGTCTCCGTTGTGTATGTCATTGGTATATGTCACGTGAGGCTGACGTGTCTCGGTTGGTTTAACTGGGGCACGTGCCGAGCGACCCGACCCGGGTATTTGCTCGGATATTCGGGGTGGGGCGTTACAAATGGTATCAGAGAAAGGTTGAAATCCTTGTGTCTTTTAGGCTTTAATCTAATAGGCTTTGATCATGCTAAGTGTTGAATTGTTAAGTGATTGATAGCGTGTTTCTTCTTATAGGATGGATACTCGATACACTATTCGTTCTGGGACTGATGGATCTTCAATAACCACTCCTACTCTCCCTACAGCTAATGGACAGGATGGAACTCCTGTTATTGATCAGAATGCTCCTGTGATTGATGGTACTACCACCAACAACCCCCCTCCTCCTCCACCAGTGGATACAGGGTTACCCACACCTCCTCCTGTTACGGTTGGTTCAGCAGTGGCAGCTGAGCCAATGCTGAACACACTTTTGGCTCTACTACAACAGGTTGTCGGCAATCAGCAGGCAGCCCCAGTTGTACATATTCCTCCGGTAGCTGCAGTCGAACCTACCCCGAGGTTCATTAATTGGTTCCAAGAGATTCGTAGGGTGAATACCCCTACTTTTGAAGGCTCCGCTGATCCTCTCGAGGTGGAGAAATGGATCCACGAGGTGGAAGACATCTTTGATCCGTTGGGTGTACCAGCAGATAAGTGGGCGAAATTAGCAGTTGCTCAGTTGACAGGTAATGCAAAGGTTTGGTATAACACGGTGAAAGAAGTGCATGGCCCGATTGAGATTTGGGCAGATTTCAAGCAAAGGTTTCTCAGGAACTACTTCCCTGAGTCGGTTCGTACTCAGAAGATAAATGAGAGTCAGAGTCTGAAGCAGGGCAGCATGAGTGTAATGGAATTCACTCATAAATTCAATGAGTTATGGAGGTACACCGGACTAAAGGATGAATTTGTTAAGATTACTAGGTACGAGGCGGCCCTGAGGCCAACGGTGAGAGCGGCTTTGGGTGGCACCGCCGCCCCAGATTTTGCCTTTGCGGTTGAGAGGGCCTGCAGAGCTGAGGAAAATCAGAAGGGTGTGGCTACTACTAGTGCACCGGTAAGTCAAGGAGTCAAGAGACCATGGTCAGGAACATCTCAGCAGAGGCCTGGTTTTATTGCTAACAAGAAGCCAGTTGCAACTTTTCCTTCTCAGCAGACCAACCCAGAGTGTAAGACATGTGGGAAACATCACCAGGGTGTTTGTATGAGACTTTCCGGGTTGTGCTTTCAGTGTGGGAAGCCTGGTCACAGAATGAGGGATTGCCCTAGTCTCAAGATTCAGAATGCACCAGCTACTATGACTTCAGGTAATACTTCAACAACAGGTGGGCAGAAAGCTACTGCTCCAGCGAGGGTCTTCTCTATGGTGGCTCAGGAGGCTGAAGATAGTGAAGATGTGGTGACAGGTATTGTTTTTATTAATGGTGTTCAGTCTTCAGTTCTTTTTGATTCAGGTGCATCTCATTCTTTTATTTCTAAGAAGCATGCTAGAAAGGTTAAGGGTAGTCGTTTTATTTTGGATATGAAACTAGCTATAACTACCCTATTTGGAAAATCTTCCCAAGTAGAGAATGGAATAAAAGAATGTAAGATTAAGTTGGGTGATAAGGAGATAGTCTGTGACTTAGCTATCTTGGAGTTTAAGGAGTTTGATGTAATTTTGGGGATAGATTGGCTATCCAAGAACTTCGTTCACTTGGATTGCCGTGTTAAGAATGTAGTGTTCAAGAACCCAGCTGAAGTTGAGTTTGAGTTTCAAGGGAATTTGCCAGGAACTAGTAGGAGTTATAAGAAGACACCTCTAGTTTCCGCTTTGAAGGCAGTTAAGGCTTTGAAGAGTGGTCGGGAAGGTTTCTTGGTGTATGCAGTGGAGGCAGCCAAGGAAACCCCTAAGATGGAAAATTTGGAAGTTGTCAGAGATTTCCAGGATGTCTTTCCAGATGATTTACCTTGTCCTCATCCGGATAGGGAAATCGAGTTTCAGATTGATTTGATTCCAGGGTGTAAGCCAACATCAAAGCAACCCTACAGAATGGCACCAGCTGAATTGAAGGAGTTGAAAGAACAGTTGCAGGATATGTTAGACAAGAAAATAATTCAACCTAGTAATTCGCCTTGGGGTGCTCCAGTTTTGTTTGTGAAGAAGAAGGATGGGTCGATGAGGATGTGTATCGATTATCGGGAGTTGAACAAGTTGACAATTAAGAACAAGTATCCTCTTCCCAGGATTGATGACTTGTTCGACCAATTGCAAGGGGCTAAAGTTTTCTCTAAGATTGATTTGAGATCGGGTTATCACCAGTTGAAGATCAAGCAGTCAGATGTTCCTATTAGTGCTTTTAGCACCAGGTATGGACATTATGAGTTCCTTGTGATGCCGTTTGGGTTAACTAATGCCCCAGCAGCATTCATGGACTTGATGAACAGGGTGTTCAGACCCTTCTTGGATAAGTTTGTGGTGGTTTTCATCGATGACATCCTAATTTATTCTAAGAGTGAAGAAGAGCATAGGGAGCACTTGAGGCTAGTGTTGCAGACATTAAGGGAGAAGCAGTTGTATGCCAAGTTCAGCAAGTGTGAGTTTTGGATCAGCAGTGTAGCATTTCTTGGTCATGTGATTTCTGTAGATGGAATTTCAGTGGATCCATCTAAGATTGAGGCAGTGGTGAATTGGCCAAGACCTACTAGTGCTACAGAGATAAGAAGTTTTCTGGGGTTAGCAGGTTATTACCGGAAGTTTGTGTAAGGATTTTCAGTGCTAGCAGTGCCACTTACCCAGTTGACTCAGAAATGGGTCAAGTATCAGTGGTCAGATAAGTGTGAAGAATCTTTCCAGAAGTTGAAGCTGAAGCTAGTATCAGCTCCTATTTTGGTTCTACCCACCCCAGATAAGGAATTTGATATCTACAGCGATGCGTCGGGACAGGGTTTGGGTTGTGTTCTGATGCAGGAAGGTAATTGCCTATGCTTCGAGACAGTTGAAGCCACATGAAAAGAATTACCCCACTCATGATTTGGAATTAGCAGCGGTAGTCTTTGCCTTGAAAATATGGAGGCACTATCTTTATGGTGTTACTTGTAGATTTTTTACAGATCATCAAAGTTTGAAGTATCTTTTCACCCAGAAGGAGTTGAACATGAGGCAGAGAAGGTGGTTAGAACTTATTAAAGACTATGATTTATCTATCCATTACCATCCCGGTAGAGTAAATCTAGTTGCAGATGCTCTTAGCAAGAAAGTGTCACCGGAATCAGGTGCAGTGTTGACAGATAAGAATGATTTGATCCAAGAGTTTGACAGGCTCAGATTGGAGGTGATACCGCCATCAGTTGGTGATATGATGGCGCCGTTGATAGCTCGTCCTACTTTAATTGACAGAATTAAAGAAGGTCAACTTGGGGATGAGTTTCTTTTGAAGATGAGGCAAAGGGTTTTGGATGGTAAGAGTGAGGATTTTCAGGTCAGAGATGATGGTTCATTGTGGTTCAAGTCCGTTTGTGTGTTCCGGATGATATAGGTCGAAGAAGGAGATTTTGCAGGAAGCACATGAAATTGGTTTTTCTATTCATCCTGGTAGTACTAAGATGTATCAGGACTTGAAGACAAGTTTTTGGTGGTCAGGTATGAAGGAACAGGTTGCTGCTTTTGTGTTTGAGTGTGATATTTGCAGACAGGTGAAAGCCGAACACCAGAGGCCGGCTGGTTTAATGCGTCCTCTTGAGATACCTGAGTGGAAGTGGGAACACGTTACCATGGAATTTATTGTTGGTTTGCCTAAAGCTAAGAATGAAGTGGATTCGATTTGGGTGATTGTTGATCGGCTGACCAAATCAGCTCACTTCTTAGCAATTAAGGGGACCGCGTCGTTGGACCAGTTGGCTAAGCTATATGTGAAGGAGATAGTTAGGTTGCATGGTGTGCCAGCTAGTATTGTGTCGGACAGAGACACCTGATTTACTTCCAAGTTTTGGAAAGAACTTCAGGAAAATTTAGGTACGATTTGAAGTTCGATCGCTTTTCATCCACGGACGGATGGTCGGTCGAGAGGACCATTCAGACTTTGGAGGATATGCTCAGATGCTGTGTTTTGGATGTGGGAAAGAAGTGGGATGACAGTTTAGTGTTGGCAGAGTTTGCCTACAACAACAGTTACCATGCTAGTATTGGTATGCCACCGTTTGAGGCCATGTATGGTAGACGTTGCAGGTCACCTTTGTATTGGGATGAAGTTGATGAGAAGCGTCTGACAGGACCTCAGATTATCCAAGATACAGTTGAAAAAGTGGCTTTGATCAGACAGAGAATGAAGGCAGCTCAAGATAGACAGAAGAGTTGGGCCGACTTGAAAAGAAGACCTTTGGAGTTTGCAGTTGGTGACAGGGTGTTTCTTAAGGTGTCACCAATGAAGGGTGTGATGAGGTTCAAGCTGAAGGGTAAGCTAAGTCCTAGATACGTGGGGCCTTTCGAGATTATTGAACGTATCGGGCCATTGGCTTATCGTTTGAGGTTACCTAAGAATTTGTCCAAGGTGCATAATGTCTTCCATGTCTCTATGTTGAAAAAGAGCATGTCAGACTCAGGATAAGTGGTGGATTTGGAAGCGGCAGCTTTGAAGCCAGACTTGACTTATGAGGAATTGCCGTTTCGGATCGTGGAACGTAAGCAGAATGAGATAAGGAAGCGATTGGTCTCCTTTGTCAAAGTTCAATGGACGAATCATGCCGAGAGTGAGGCGACTTGGGAGACGGAATCAGAAATGAGGACGAAGTATCCTTTCCTCTTCGAGAATGAAGGTACGTCAAGTTTCGAGGACGAAACTTCCTTTAAGGGGGGAAGAAAAAAAAAAACTTGCGGCAGAAAAAAAAAGAATAAAAAAAAAATGGAATAGTCTAGAATTGTTTAAGTTGAGGAAAAATCAATTAATTAAGTAAACACATTTGGAACCCTTTCATTTCTTTTCCTTATTCACAACGCACAAGAAGTAGCCGCAGCAGTGGGTCGACTTTTGGTGTCGACTTCTTCACCTCTTTTTTTTCTTTCAATCTAACGAATCATTTTCGTTGCTCAGATCAAGAAACATTTGAGACGGAAAACGATCACCTCGACGAGTAGATTCCAACGAGGTAAACATCTCACCATTCTCCTCTCCTTTTTAGTTTCGGCCAGCACTTGTTTTAGGCCTAGGGTTGCGTTTTCGTGATGCATATTAACTAGGTGATGATCTTATATTTTTAGGTGATACTTTTTGGGTGCAAGAGTTGATCTTTTGGGGCTGATTTTTTTGAGGTAAGGGATGATATCTCCTAAAAGTAGTTATTTTTATTCAATTCATACTTTTAGCATGTTTTAATTCATGATAGAATTGTTACGAAATCGATTGCATGATTTTACCGGGCTGTTTTCAAGGTTTTGTCAAATAAAGTGTGCTTTGCAAGAATTTAAGAATACATGTTTAGGGGCTGTTTTGAGTAATTTCTTTGTGATGAATTATTTGGCTTCAAGATTGTGTGATTTTAACCTCTTAAATGATTTTAAGACCAATGGTTTTAAAGCTTTAAACGAGTAAGCACGTTACTTTGAAAGTATGATCCAATGAGTTACATTCAAGCATGTATGTTTGTGAAATTACATGGACAGAAAGACAAATATGTTATGCAAGTCTAAGTTATTATGAATGTACAAGATTTCATGAATGAACAAGCTAAAAAAAATATGTAAGGCTAAGCTCATGGTTAGGTACGGTAACTACAACCCCACAGTGTTTGCGCAAACCCCCAACCTTTCATGTATATGTCACGTTTTGGCTCTATGATTCTAGACATGGAGTCAAGGTTGGGTCAGTCATGTCATGTCATGTGCCTAGTCCACGGGCTTTACAAAGGTGGATTCCTGATAGTGGGTTTTCATGATGATTTTCCATGTGGTCGCAAGACAGGGCGTCGTACTCTGAGCTAACCGAACAACCAAACTACTTAAGTGCCTCTTTCATGTTTTTGCCACCTTTTTGAAAGTTTATAAGTGTTTTACATTCGCTGTTCTAATTATCTTTAGTAAAGATATATCCATGTATGCATGTTTAGAACTGTGATTCGTGTATTGTGATAGCCGGTAAGCAAACACGGATATGCTTTTATGTGTTGTTATTCCTTGCTGAGCCTTGTGGTGCTCACCCCTTTTACCACTATTCTTTTTCCAGGTTTGAATAAGGGGGACTAAGGTTAGCAGTGGCTGTGGAGCTTAGTCGTAGTTTAGTTTATTTATGTTTCCTTTGAAGATTTATGAGGCTTGAGGCCGGATTTTATGTATCTTCCCTTATGTTATAGATTGTGTGTTTGGGTTCAGACTCTGGTTCTTGTGAACTTGGATTGGTTTTATGAATTATAAAGTCATAGATTGTCGAGGTTTTGGTACATTTTTCCTTTCAGGTGGCTGTTTTCCGTGCCGGCGTTATGGCGTCGGTATTGGCGTTTTGATGCCAGGGCTGTGAACTGGATATTTATTTTCTTTTTCAGTTCTTCTTGTACGAGGTTTATCTTATCTTTTAAGTCTCCATTGTGTACATCATTGGTATACGTCACGTGAGGCTGACGTGTCTCGGTTGGTTTAATTGGGGCACGTGCCGAGCGACCCGACCCGTGTATTTGCTCGGATATTCGGGGTGGGGCGTTACATCATGTTTTCTTCTTATTAACGAGTTCAAATTTGTGTTTTTCTCTGGTAACGAGTTGTCCTTCCAGAAAAAATGTCTTTTTCCTTAATAACGAGTTGACATCACCGGAAATTTGTGTTTTCCATTTATAACGAGTAGGAATTTTTGTTTTTTGTATGGTAACGAGTTCGAATTCATGTTTTCTACTTATTAACGAGTTCAAATTTGTGTTTTTCTCTGGTAACGAGTTGTCCTTCAAGAAAAAATGTCTTTTTCCCGAATAACGAGTTGACATCGCCGGAAATTTGTATTTCCCCTTAATAACGAGTAGAAATTTGTGTTTTTTCTTTGGTAACGAGTTCGAATTCATGTTTTCTTCATATTAACGAGTTCAAATTTGTGTTTTTCTCTGGTAACGTGTTGTCCTTCAAGAAAAAATGTCTTTTTCCCTAATAACGAGTTGACATCGCCGGAAATTTGTGTTTTCCCTTTATAACGAGTAGAAATTTGTGTTTTTTCTTTGGTAACGAGTTCGAATTCATGTTTTCTTCTTATTAGCGAGTTCAAATTTGTGTTTTTCTATGGTAACGAGTTGTCCTTCCAGAAAAAAAATGTCTTTTTCCCTAATAACGAGTTGACATCGCCGGAAATTTGTGTTTTCCATTTATAACGAGTAGGAATTTTCGTTTTTTCTATGGTAACAAGTTCGAATTCATGTTTTCTTCTTATTAAAGAGTTCAAATTTTTGTTTTTCTCTGGTAACGAGTTGTCCTTCCAGAAAAAATGTATTTTTCCCTAATAACGAGTTGACATCGCCGGAAATTTGTGTTTTCCCTTTATAACGAGTAGAAATTTGTGTTTTTTCTTTGGTAACGAGTTTGAATTCATGTTTTCTTCTTATTAACGAGTTCAAATTTTTGTTTTTCTCTGGTAACGAGTTGTCCTTCCAGAAAAAATGTCTTTTTCCCTAATAACGAATTGACATCGCCGGAAATTTGTGTTTTCCCTTTATAACGAGTATAAATTTGTGTTTTTTCTTTGGTAACGAGTTCGAATTCATGTTTTCTTCTTATTAACGAGTTCAAATTTGTGTTTTTCTCTGGTAACGAGTTGTCCTTCCAGAAAAAATGTCTTTTTCCCACATAACGAGTTGACATCGCCGGAAATTTGTGTTTTCCCTTTATAACGGGTAGAAATTTGTGTTTTTTCTTTGGTAACGAGTTCGAATTCATGTTTTCTTCTTATTAACGAGTTCAAATTTGTGTTTTTCTCTGGTAACGAGTTGTCCTTACAGAAAAAATGTCTTTTTCCCGAATAACGAGTTGACATCACCGGAAATTTGTGTTTTCCCTTTATAACGAGTAGAATTTTGTGTTTTTTCTTTGGTAACGAGTTCGAATTCATGTTTTCTTCTTATTAACGAGTTCAATTTTGTGTTTTTATCTGGTAACGAGTTGTCCTTCCTAAAAAATGTCTTTTTCCCTCTTAACGAGTTGACATCGCCGGAAATTTGTGTTTTCCCTTAATAACGAGTAGAAATTTGTGTTTTTTCTTTGGTAACGTGTTTGAATTCTTGTTTTCTTCTTATTAACGAGTTCAAATTTGTGTTTTTCTCTGGTGACGAGTTGTCCTTCCAGAAAAAATGTCTTTTTCCCTAATAACGAGTTGACATCGCCGGAAATTTGTATTTTCCCATTATAACGAGTAGAAATTTGTGTTTTTTCTTTGGTAACGAGTTTGAATTCATGTTTTCTTCTTATTAACGAGTTCAAATTTGTTTTTTTCTCTGGTAACGAGTTGTCCTTCCAGAAAAAATGTATTTTTCCCTAATAACGAGTTGACATCGCCAGAAATTTGTGTTTTCCCTTTATAACGAGTAGAAATTTGTGTTTTTTCTTTGGTAACGAGTTCGAATTCATGTTTTCTTCTTATTAACGAGTTCCAATTTTTGTTTTTCTCAGGTAACGAGTTGTCCTTCCAGAAAAAATGCCTTTTTCCCTAATAACGAGTTGACATCGCCGGAAATTTGTGTTTTCCCTTTATAACGAGTATAAATTTGTGTTTTTTCTTTGGTAACGAGTTCGAATTCATGTTTTCTTCTTATTAACGAGTTCAAATTTTTGTTTTTCTCTGGTAACGAGTTGTCCTTCTAGAAAAAATGTCTTTTTCCCACATAACGATTTGACATCGCCGGAAATTTGTGTTTTCCCTTTATAACGAGTAGAAATTTGTGTTTTTTCTTTGGTAACGAGTTCGAATTCATGTTTTCTTCTTATTAACGAGTTCAAATTTATGTTTTTCTCTGGTAACGAGTTGTCCTTCCAGAAAAATGTCTTTTTCCCGAATAACGAGTTGACATCGCCGGAAATTTGAGTTTTCCCTTTATGACGAGTAGAATTTTGTGTTTTTTCTTTGGTAACGAGTTCGAATTCATGTTTTCTTCTTATTAACGAGTTCAATTTTGTGTTTTTAATCTGGTAACGAGTTGTCCTTCCTGAAAAATGTCTTTTTCCCGAATAACGAGTTGACATCGCCGGAAATTTGTGTTTTCCCTTAATAACGAGTAGAAATTTGTGTTTTTTCTTTGGTAACGTGTTTGAATTCTTGTTTTCTTCTTATTAACGAGTTCAAATTTGTGTTTTTCTCTGGTGACGAGTTGTCCTTCCAGAAAAAATATCTTTTTCCCTAATAACGAGTTGACATCGCCGGAAATTTGTATTTTCCCTTTATAACGAGTAGAAATTTGTGTTTTTTCTTTGGTAACGAGTTTGAATTCATGTTTTCTTCTTATTAACGAGTTCAAATTTGTGTTTTTCTCTGGTAACGAGTTGTCCTTGCAGAAAAAATGTCTTTTTCCCTAATAACGAGTTGACATCGCCGGAAATTTGTGTTTTCCCTTTATAACGAGTAGAAATTTGTGTTTTTTCTTTGGTACGAGTTTGAATTCATGTTTTTCTTATTAACGAGTTCAAATTTGTGTTTTTCTCTGGTAACGAGTTGTCCTTCTACAAGAAATGTCTTTTTCCCGAATAACGATTTGACATCGCCGGAAATTTGTGTTTTCCCTTTATAACGAGTAGAATTTTGTGTTTTTTCTTTGGTAACGAGTTTGAATTCTTGTTTTCTTCTTATTAATGAGTTCAATTTTGTTTTTTTCTCTGGTAACGAGTTGTCCTTCCAGAAAAAATGTCTTTTTCCCTCTTAACGAGTTGACATCGCCGGAAATTTGTGTTTTCCCTTCATAACGAGTAGAAATTTGTGTTTTTTCTTTCGTAACAAGTTTGAATTCATGTTTTCTTCTTATTAACGAGTTCAAATTTGTGTTTTTCTCTGGTAACGAGTTGTCCTTCTAGAAAAAATGTCTTTTTCCCTAATAACGAGTTGACATCGCCGGAAATTTGTGTTTTCCCTTTATAACGAGTAGAAATTTGTGTTTTTTCTTTGGTAACGAGTTCGAATTCATGTTTTCTTCTTATTAACGAGTTCAAATTTGTGTTTTTCTCTCGGTAACGAGTTGTCCTTCCGTAAAAATGTCTTTTTCCCTAATAACGAGTTGACATCGCCGGAAATTTGTGTTTTCCCTTTATAACGAGTAGAAATTTGTGTTTTTTCTTTGGTAACGAGTTCGAATTCTTGTTTTCTTCTTATTAACGAGTTCAATTTTGTTTTTTTCTCTGGTAACGAGTTGTCTTTCCAGAAAAAATGTCTTTTTCCCTCTTAACGAGTTGACATCGCCGGAAATTTGTGTTTTCCCATTATAACGAGTAGAAATTTGTGTTTTTTCTTTGGTAACGAGTTTGAATTCATGTTTTCTTCTTATTAACGAGTTCAAATTTGTTTTTTTCTCTGGTAACGAGTTGTCCTTCCAGAAAAAATGTATTTTTCCCTAATAACGAGTTGACATCGCCAGAAATTTGTGTTTTCCCTTTATAACGAGTAGAAATTTGTGTTTTTTCTTTGGTAACGAGTTCGAATTCATGTTTTCTTCTTATTAACGAGTTCCAATTTTTGTTTTTCTCAGGTAACGAGTTGTCCTTCCAGAAAAAATGTCTTTTTCCCTAATAACGAGTTGACATCGCCGGAAATTTGTGTTTTCCCTTTATAACGAGTATAAATTTATGTTTTTTCTTTGGTAACGAGTTCGAATTCATGTTTTCTTCTTATTAACGAGTTCAAATTTTTGTTTTTCTCTGGTAACGAGTTGTCCTTCCAGAAAAAATGTCTTTTTCCCACATAACGATTTGACATCGCCGGAAATTTGTGTTTTCCCTTTATAACGAGTAGAAATTTGTGTTTTTTCTTTGGTAACGAGTTCGAATTCATGTTTTCTTCTTATTAACGAGTTCAAATTTGTGTTTTTCTCTGGTAACGAGTTGTCCTTCCAGAAAAATGTCTTTTTCCCGAATAACGAGTTGACATCGCCGGAAATTTGAGTTTTCCCTTTATAACGAGTAGAATTTTGTGTTTTTTCTTTGGTAACGAGTTCGAATTCATGTTTTCTTCTTATTAACGAGTTCAATTTTGTGTTTTTAATCTGGTAACGAGTTGTCCTTCCTGAAAAATGTCTTTTTCCCGAATAACGAGTTGACATCGCCGGAAATTTGTGTTTTCCCTTAATAACGAGTAGAAATTTGTGTTTTTTCTTTGGTAACGTGTTTGAATTCTTGTTTTCTTCTTATTAACGAGTTCAAATTTGTGTTTTTCTCTGGTGACGAGTTGTCCTTCCAGAAAAAATATCTTTTTCCCTAATAACGAGTTGACATCGCCGGAAATTTGTATTTTCCCTTTATAACGAGTAGAAATTTGTGTTTTTTCTTTGGTAACGAGTTTGAATTCATGTTTTCTTCTTATTAACGAGTTCAAATTTGTGTTTTTCTCTGGTAACGAGTTGTCCTTGCAGAAAAAATGTCTTTTTCCCTAATAACGAGTTGACATCGCCGGAAATTTGTGTTTTCCCTTTATAACGAGTAGAAATTTGTGTTTTTTCTTTGGTACGAGTTTGAATTCATGTTTTTCTTATTAACGAGTTCAAATTTGTGTTTTTCTCTGGTAACGAGTTGTCCTTCCACAAGAAATGTCTTTTTCTCGAATAACGAGTTGACATCGCCGGAAATTTGTGTTTTCCCTTTATAACGAGTAGAATTTTGTGTTTTTTCTTTGGTAACGAGTTTGAATTCTTGTTTTCTTCTTATTAATGAGTTCAATTTTGTTTTTTTCTCTGGTAACGAGTTGTCCTTCCAGAAAAAATGTCTTTTTCCCTCTTAACGAGTTGACATCGCCGGAAATTTGTGTTTTCCCTTCATAACGAGTAGAAATTTGTGTTTTTTCTTTGGTAACAAGTTTGAATTCATGTTTTCTTCTTATTAACGAGTTCAAATTTGTGTTTTTCTCTGGTAACGAGTTGTCCTTCTAGAAAAAATGTCTTTTTCCCAAATAACGAGTTGACATCGCCGGAAATTTGTGTTTTCCCTTTATAACGAGTAGAAATTTGTGTTTTTTCTTTGGTAACGAGTTCGAATTCATGTTTTCTTCTTATTAACGAGTTCAAATTTGTGTTTTTCTCTCGGTAACGAGTTGTCCTTCCGTAAAAAATGTCTTTTTCCCTAATAACGAGTTGACATCGCCGGAAATTTGTGTTTTCCCTTTATAACGAGTAGAAATTTGTGTTTTTTCTTTGGTAACGAGTTCGAATTCATGTTTTCTTCTTATTAACGAGTTCAAATTTGTGTTTTTCGCTGGTAACGAGTTGTCCTTGCAGAAAAAATGTCTTTTTCCCTAATAACGAGTTGACATCGCCGGAAATTTGTGTTTTCCCTTTATAATGAGTAGAAATTTGTGGTTTTTAGTTGGTAACGAGTTCGAATTCATGTTTTCTTCTTATTAACGAGTTCAAATTTGTGTTTTCTCTGGTAACGAGTTGTCCTTCCAGAAAAAATGTCTTTTTCCCTAATAACGAGTTGACATCGCCGGAAATTTGTGTTTTCCATTTATAACGAGTAGGAATTTTTGTTTTTTCTATGGTAACGAGTTCGAATTCATGTTTTCTACTTATTAACGAGTTCAAATTTGAGTTTTTCTCTGGTAACGAGTTGTCCTTCAAGAAAAAATGTCTTTTTCCCTAATAACGAGTTGACATCGCCGGAAATTTATGTTTTCCCTTTATAACGAGTAGAATTTTGTGTTTTTTCTTTGGTAACGAGTTCGAATTCTTGTTTTCTTCTTATTAAGGAGTTCAATTTTGTTTTTTTCTCTGGTAACGAGTTGTCTTTCCAGAAAAAATGTCTTTTTCCCTCTTAACGAGTTGACATCGCCGGAAATTTGTGTTTTCCCATTATAACGAGTAGAAATTTGTGTTTTTTCTTTGGTAACGAGTTTGAATTCATGTTTTCTTCTTATTAACGAGTTCAAATTTGTTTTTTTCTCTCGGTAACGAGTTGTCCTTCCGTAAAAAATTTATTTTTCCCTAATAACGAGTTGACATCGCCAGAATTTGTGTTTTCCCTTTATAACGAGTAGAAATTTGTGTTTTTTCTTTGGTAACGAGTTCGAATTCATGTTTTCTTCTTATTAACGAGTTCCAATTTTTGTTTTTCTCAGGTAACGAGTTGTCCTTCCAGAAAAAATGTCTTTTTCCCTAATAACGAGTTGACATCGCCGGAAATTTGTGTTTTCCCTTTATAACGAGTATAAATTTGTGTTTTTTCTTTGGTAACGAGTTCGAATTCATGTTTTCTTCTTATTAACGAGTTCAAATTTTTGTTTTTCTCTGGTAACGAGTTGTCCTTCCAGAAAAAATGTCTTTTTCCCACATAACGATTTGACATCGCCGGAAATTTGTGTTTTCCCTTTATAAGGAGTAGAAATTTGTGTTTTTTCTTTGGTAACGAGTTCGAATTCATGTTTTCTTCTTATTAACGAGTTCAAATTTGTGTTTTTCTCTGCTAACGAGTTGTCCTTCCAGAAAAATGTCTTTTTCCCGAATAACGAGTTGACATCGCCGGAAATTTGAGTTTTCCCTTTATAACGAGTAGAATTTTGTGTTTTTTCTTTGGTAACCAGTTCGAATTCATGTTTTCTTCTTATTAACGAGTTCAATTTTGTGTTTTTAATCTGGTAACGAGTTGTCCTTCCTGAAAAATGTCTTTTTCCCGAATAACGAGTTGACATCGCCGGAAATTTGTGTTTTCCCTTAATAACGAGTAGAAATTTGTGTTTTTTCTTTGGTAACGTGTTTGAATTCTTGTTTTCTTCTTATTAACGAGTTCAAATTTGTGTTTTTCTCTGGTGACGAGTTGTCCTTCCAGAAAAAATATCTTTTTCCCTAATAACGAGTTGACATCGCCGGAAATTTGTATTTTCCCTTTATAACGAGTAGAAATTTGTGTTTTTTCTTTGGTAATGAGTTTGAATTCATGTTTTCTTCTTATTAACGAGTTCAAATTTGTGTTTTTCTCTGGTAACGAGTTGTCCTTGCAGAAAAAATGTCTTTTTCCCTAATAACGAGTTGACATCGCCGGAAATTTGTGTTTTCCCTTTATAACGAGTAGAAATTTGTGTTTTTTCTTTGGTACGAGTTTGAATTCATGTTTTTCTTATTAACGAGTTCAAATTTGTGTTTTTCTCTGGTAACGAGTTGTCCTTCCACAAGAAATGTCTTTTTCCCGAATAACGAGTTGACATCGCCGGAAATTTGTGTTTTCCCTTTATAACGAGTAGAATTTTGTGTTTTTTCTTTGGTAACGAGTTTGAATTCTTGTTTTCTTCTTATTAATGAGTTCAATTTTGTTTTTTTCTCTGGTAACGAGTTGTCCTTCCAGAAAAAATGTCTTTTTCCCTCTTAACGACTTGACATCGCCGGAAATTTGTGTTTTCCCTTCATAACGAGTAGAAATTTGTGTTTTTTCTTTGGTAACAAGTTTGAATTCATGTTTTCTTCTTATTAACGAGTTCAAATTTGTGTTTTTCTCTGGTAACGAGTTGTCCTTCTAGAAAAAATGTCTTTTTCCCTAATAACGAGTTGACATCGCCGGAAATTTGTGTTTTCCCTTTATAACGAGTAGAAATTTGTGTTTTTTCTTTGGTAACGAGTTCGAATTCATGTTTTCTTCTTATTAACGAGTTCAAATTTGTGTTTTTCTCTCGGTAACGAGTTGTCCTTCCATAAAAAATGTCTTTTTCCCTAATAACGAGTTGACATCGCCGGAAATTTGTGTTTTCCCTTTATAACGAGTAGAAATTTGTGTTTTTTCTTTGGTAACGAGTTCGAATTCATGTTTTCTTCTTATTAACGAGTTCAAATTTGTGTTTTTCTCTGGTAACGAGTTGTCCTTGCAGAAAAAATGTCTTTTTCCCTAATAACGAGTTGACATCGCCGGAAATTTGTGTTTTCCCTTTATAATGAGTAGAAATTTGTGGTTTTTAGTTGGTAACGAGTTCGAATTCATGTTTTCTTCTTATTAACGAGTTCAAATTTGTGTTTTTCTCTGGTAACGAGTTGTCCTTCCAGAAAAAATGTCTTTTTCCCTAATAACGAGTTGACATCGCCGGAAATTTGTGTTTTCCATTTATAACGAGTAGGAATTTTTGTTTTTTCTATGGTAACGAGTTCGAATTCATGTTTTCTACTTATTAACGAGTTCAAATTTGAGTTTTTCTCTGGTAACGAGTTGTCGTTCAAGAAAAAATGTCTTTTTCCCTAATAACGAGTTTACATCGCCGGAAATTTATGTTTTCCCTTTATAACGAGTAGAATTTTGTGTTTTTTCTTTGGTAACGAGTTCGAATTCTTGTTTTCTTCTTATTAACGAGTTCAATTTTGTTTTTTTCTCTGGTAACGAGTTGTCCTTCCAGAAAAAATGTCTTTTTCCCTCTTAACGAGTTGACATCGCCGGAAATTTGTGTTTTCCCTTAATAACGAGTAGAAATTTGTGTTTTTTCTTTGGTAACGAGTTTGAATTCATGTTTTCTTCTTATTAACGAGTTCAAATTTGTGTTTTTCTCTCGGTAACGAGTTGTCCTTCCGTAAAAAATGTCTTTTTCCCTAATAACGAGTTGACATCGCCGGAAATTTGTGTTTTCCCTTTATAACGAGTAGAAATTTGTGTTTTTTCTTTGGTAACGAGTTCAAATTCATGTTTTCTTCTTATTAACGAGTTCAAATTTGTGTTTTTCTCTCGGTAACGAGTTTTCCTTCCGTAAAAAATGTCTTTTTCCCTAATAACGAGTTGACATCGCCGGAAATTTGTGTTTTCCCTTTATAACGAGTAGAAATTTGTGTTTTTTCTTTGGTAACGAGTTCGAATTCATGTTTTCTTCTTATTAACGAGTTCAAATTAGTGTTTTTCTCTGGTAACGAGTTGTCCTTGCAGAAAAGATGTCTTTTTCCCTAATAACGAGTTGACATCGCCGGAAATATGTGTTTTCCCTTTATAATGAGTAGAAATTTGTGTTTTTTCTTTGGTAACGAGTTCGAATTCATTTTTTCTTCTTATTAACGAGTTCAAATTTGTGTTTTTCTCTGGTAACGAGTTGTCCTTCCAGAAAAAATGTCTTTTTCCCTAATAACGAGTTGACATCGCCGGAAATTTGTGTTTTCCATTTATAACGAGTAGGAATTTTTGTTTTTTCTATGGTAACGAGTTCGAATTCATGTTTTCTACTTATTAACGAGTTCAAATTTGAGTTTTTCTCTGGTAACGAGTTGTCCTTCAAGAAAAAATGTCTTTTTCCCGAATAACGAGTTGACATCGCCGGAAATTTGTGTTTGCCCTTTATAACGAGTAGAAATTTGTGTTTTTTCTTTGGTAACGAGTTCGAATTCATGTTTTCTTCTTATTAACGAGTTCAAATTTGTGTTTTTCTCTGGTAACGAGTTGTCCTTCCCGAAAAAATGTCTTTTTCCCTGATAACGAGTTGACATCGCCGGAAATTTGTGTTTTCCATTTATAACGAGTAGGAATTTGTGTTTTTTCTTTGGTAACGAGTTCGAATTCATGTTTTCTTCTTATTAACGAGTTCAAATTTGTGTTTTTCTCTCGGTAACGAGTTGTCCTTCCGTAAAAAAAATGTCTTTTTCCCTAATAATGAGTTGACATCGCCAGAAATTTGTGTTTTCCATTTATAACGAGTAGAAATTTTTGTTTTTTCTTTGGTAACAAGTTCGAATTCATGTTTTCTTCTTATTAACGAGTTCAAATTTGTGTTTTTCACTGGTAACGAGTTGTCCTTCCAGAAAAAATGTCAATTTCCCTAATAACGAGTTGACATCGCCGGAAATTTGTGTTTTCCATTTATAACGAGTAGGAATTTTTGTTTTTTCTATGGTAACGAGTTCGAATTCATGTTTTCTACTTATTAACGAGTTCAAATTTTAGTTTTTCTCTCGGTAACGAGTTGTCCTTCAAGAAAAAATGTCTTTTTCCCGAATAACGAGTTGACATCGCCGGAAATTTGTGTTTGCCCTTTATAACGAGTAGAAATTTGTGTTTTTTCTTTGGTAACGAGTTCGAATTCATGTTTTCTTCTTATTAACGAGTTTGAATTTGTGTTTTTCTCTGGTAACGAGTTGTCCTTCCAGAAAAAATGTCTTTTTCCCGAATAACGAGTTGACATCGCCGGAAATTTGTGTTTTCCCTTTATAACGAGTAGAATTATGTGTTTTTTCTTTTGTAACGAGTTTGAATTCATGTTTTCTTCTTATTAACGAGTTCAATTTTGTTTTTTTCTCTGGTAACGAGTTGTCCTTCCAGAAAAAATGTCTTTTTCCCTCTTAACGAGTTGACATCGCCGGAAATTTGTGTTTTCCCTTAATAACGAGTAGAAATTTGTGTTTTTTCTTTGGTAACGAGTTTGAATTCATGTTTTCTTCTTATTAACGAGTTCAAATTTGTGTTTTTCTCTGGTAACGAGTTGTCCTTCTAGAAAAAATGTCTTTTTCCCTAATAACGAGTTGACATCGCCGGAAATTTGTGTTTTCCCTTTATAACGAGTATAAATTTGTGTTTTTTCTTTGGTAACGAGTTCGAATTCATGTTTTCTTCTTATTAACGAGTTCAAATTTGTGTTTTTCTCGGGTAACGAGTTGTCCTTCCAGAAAAATTGTCTTTTTCCCTAATACCGAGTTGACATCGCCGGAAATTTGTGTTTTCCCTTTATAACGAGTAGAAATTTGTGTTTTTTCTTTGGTAACGAGTTCGAATTCATGTTTTCTACTTATTAACGAGTTCAAATTTGAGTTTTTCTCTCGGTAACGAGTTGTCCTTCAAGAAAAAATGTCTTTTTCCCGAATAACGAGTTGACATCGCCGGAAATTTGTGTTTGCCCTTTATAACGAGTAGAAATTTGTGTTTTTTCTTTGGTAACGAGTTCGAATTCATGTTTTCTTCTTATTAACGAGTTCAAATTTGTGTTTTTCTCTGGTAACGAGTTGTCCTTCCCGAAAAAATGTCTTTTTCCCTGATAACGAGTTGACATCGCCGGAAATTTGTGTTTTCCATTTATAACGAGTAGGAATTTGTGTTTTTTCTTTGGTAACGAGTTCGAATTCATGTTTTCTTCTTATTAACGAGTTCAAATTTGTGTTTTTCTCTCGGTAACGAGTTGTCCTTCCGTAAAAAATGTCTTTTTCCCTAATAATGAGTTGACATCGCCAGAAATTTGTGTTTTCCATTTATAACGAGTAGAAATTTTTGTTTTTTCTTTGGTAACAAGTTCGAATTCATGTTTTCTTCTTATTAACGATTTCAATTTCGTGTTTTTCTCTGGTAACGAGTTGTCCTTCCGAAAAAATGTCTTTTTCCCTCTTAACGAGTTGACATCGCCGGAAATTTGTGTTTTCCCTTTATAACGAGTAGAAATTTGTGTTTTTTCTTTGGTAACGTGTTTGAATTTATGTTTTCTTCTTATTAACGAGTTCAAATTTGTGTTTTTCTCTGGTGACGAGTTGTCCTTCCAGAAAAAATGTCTTTTTCCCTAATAACGAGTTGACATCGCCGGAAATTTGTATTTTCCCTTTATACCGAGTAGAAATTTGTGTTTTTTCTTTAGTAACAAGTTTGAATTCATGTTTTCTTCTTATTAACGAGTTCAAATTTGTGTTTTTCTCTGGTAACGAGTTGTCCTTCCCGAAAAAATGTCTTTTTCCCTGATAACGAGTTGACATCGCCGGAAATTTGTGTTTTCCATTTATAACGAGTAGGAATTTGTGTTTTTTCTTTGGTAACGAGTTCGAATTCATGTTTTCTTCTTATTAACGAGTTCAAATTTGTGTTTTTCTCTGGTAACGAGTTGTCCTTCCAGAAAAAATGTCTTTTTCCCTAATAATGAGTTGACATCGCCAGAAATTTGTGTTTTCCATTTATAACGAGTAGAAATTTTTGTTTTTTCTTTGGTAACAAGTTCGAATTCATGTTTTCTTCTTATTAACGAGTTCAAATTTGTGTTTTTCACTGGTAACGAGTTGTCCTTCCAGAAAAAATGTCAATTTCCCTAATAACAAGTTGACATCGCCGGAAATTTGTGTTTTCCATTTATAACGAGTAGGAATTTTTGTTTTTTCTATGGTAACGAGTTCGAATTCATGTTTTCTACTTATTAACGAGTTCAAATTTTAGTTTTTCTCTGGTAACGAGTTGTCCTTCAAGAAAAAATGTCTTTTTCCCGAATAACGAGTTGACATCGCCGGAAATTTGTGTTTGCCCTTTATAACGAGTAGAAATTTGTGTTTTTTCTTTGGTAACGAGTTCGAATTCATGTTTTCTTCTTATTAACGAGTTTGAATTTGTGTTTTTCTCTGGTAACGAGTTGTCCTTCCAGAAAAAATGTCTTTTTCCCGAATAACGAGTTGACATCGCCGGAAATTTGTGTTTTCCCTTTATAACGAGTAGAATTATGTGTTTTTTCTTTTGTAACGAGTTTGAATTCATGTTTTCTTCTTATTAACGAGTTCAATTTTGTTTTTTTCTCTGGTAACGAGTTGTCCTTCCAGAAAAAATGTCTTTTTCCCTCTTAACGAGTTGACATCGCCGGAAATTTGTGTTTTCCCTTAATAACGAGTAGAAATTTGTGTTTTTTCTTTGGTAACGAGTTTGAATTCATGTTTTCTTCTTATTAACGAGTTCAAATTTGTGTTTTTCTCTGGTAACGAGTTGTCCTTCTAGAAAAAATGTCTTTTTCCCTAATAACGAGTTGACATCGCCGGAAATTTGTGTTTTCCCTTTATAACGAGTATAAATTTGTGTTTTTTCTTTGGTAACGAGTTCGAATTCATGTTTTCTTCTTATTAACGAGTTCAAATTTGTGTTTTTCTCGGGTAACGAGTTGTCCTTCCAGAAAAATTGTCTTTTTCCCTAATACCGAGTTGACATCGCCGGAAATTTGTGTTTTCCCTTTATAACGAGTAGAAATTTGTGTTTTTTCTTTGGTAACGAGTTCGAATTCATGTTTTCTACTTATTAACGAGTTCAAATTTGAGTTTTTCTCTGGTAACGAGTTGTCCTTCAAGAAAAAATGTCTTTTTCCCGAATAACGAGTTGACATCGCCGGAAATTTGTGTTTGCCCTTTATAACGAGTAGAAATTTGTGTTTTTTCTTTGGTAACGAGTTCGAATTCATGTTTTCTTTCTTTATTAACGAGTTCAAATTTGTGTTTTTCTCTGGTAACGAGTTGTCCTTCCCGAAAAAATGTCTTTTTCCCTGATAACGAGTTGACATCGCCGGAAATTTGTGTTTTCCATTTATAACGAGTAGGAATTTGTGTTTTTTCTTTGGTAACGAGTTCGAATTCATGTTTTCTTCTTATTAACGAGTTCAAATTTGTGTTTTTCTCTGGTAACGAGTTGTCCTTCCAGAAAAAATGTCTTTTTCCCTAATAATGAGTTGACATCGCCAGAAATTTGTGTTTTCCATTTATAACGAGTAGAAATTTTTGTTTTTTCTTTGGTAACAAGTTCGAATTCATGTTTTCTTCTTATTAACGATTTCAATTTCGTGTTTTTCTCTGGTAACGAGTTGTCCTTCCTGAAAAATGTCTTTTTCCCTCTTAACGAGTTGACATCGCCGGAAATTTGTGTTTTCCCTTTATAACGAGTAGAAATTTGTGTTTTTTCTTTGGTAACGTGTTTGAATTTATGTTTTCTTCTTATTAACGAGTTCAAATTTGTGTTTTTCTCTGGTGACGAGTTGTCCTTCCAGAAAAAATGTCTTTTTCCCTAATAACGAGTTGACATCGCCGGAAATTTGTATTTTCCCTTTATACCGAGTAGAAATTTGTGTTTTTTCTTTAGTAACAAGTTTGAATTCATGTTTTCTTCTTATTAACGAGTTCAAATTTGTGTTTTTCTCTGGTAACGAGTTGTCCTTCCAGAAAAAATGTCTTTTTCCCTAATAACGAGTTGACATCGACGGAAATTTGTGTTTTCCCTTTATAACGAGTAGAAATTTGTGTTTTTCTTTGGTAACGAGTTTTAATTCATGTTTTTCTTATTAACGAGTTCAAATTTGTGTTTTTCTCTGGTAACGAGTTGTCCTTCCAGAAAAAATGTCTTTTTCCCGAATAACGAGTTGACATCGCCGGAAATTTGTGTTTTCCCTTTATAACGAGTAGAATTTTGTGTTTTTTCTTTGGTAACGAGTTCGAATTCTTGTTTTCTTCTTATTAACGAGTTCAATTTTGTTTTTTTCTCTGGTAACGAGTTGTCCTTCCAGAAAAAATGTCTTTTTCCCTCTTAACGAGTTGACATCGTCGGAAATTTGTGTTTTCCCTTAATAACGAGTAGAAATTTGTGTTTTTTCTTTGGTAACGAGTTTTAATTCATAATTTCTTCTTATTAACGAGTTCAAATTTGTGTTTTTCTCCGGTAACGAGTTGTCCTTCCAGAAAAAAATGTATTTTTCCCTAATAACGAGTTGACATCGCCGGAAATTTGTGTTTTCCCTTTATAACGAGTAGAAATTTGTGTTTTTTCTTTGGTAACGAGTTCGAATTCATGTTATCTTCTTATTAACGAGTTCAAATTTGTGTTTTTCTCTGGTAACGAGTTGTCCTTCCAGAAAAAATGTCTTTTTCCCTAATAACGAGTTGACATCACCGGAAATTTGTGTTTTCCCTTTATAACGAGTAGAAATTTCTGTTTTTTCTTTGGTAACGAGTTCAAATTCATGTTTTCTTCTTATTAACGAGTTCAAATTTGTGTTTTTCTCTCGGTAACGAGTTGTCCTTGCAGAAAAAATGTCTTTTTCCCTAATAACGAGTTGACATCGCCGGAAATATGTGTTTTCCCTTTATAATGAGTAGAAATTTGTGTTTTTTCTTTGGTAACGAGTTCGAATTCATGTTTTCTTCTTATTAACGAGTTCAAATTTGTGTTTTTCTCTGGTAACGAGTTGTCCTTCCGTAAAAAATGTCTTTTTCCCTAATAACGAGTTGACATCGCCGGAAATTTGTGTTTTCCATTTATAACGAGTAGGAATTTTTGTTTTTTCTATGGTAACGAGTTCGAATTCATGTTTTCTACTTATTAACGAGTTCAAATTTGAGTTTTTCTCTGGTAACGAGTTGTCCTTCAAGAAAAAATGTCTTTTTCCCGAATAACGAGTTGACATCGCCGGAAATTTGTGTTTGCCCTTTATAACGAGTAGAAATTTGTGTTTTTTCTTTGGTAACGAGTTCGAATTCATGTTTTCTTCTTATTAACGAGTTCAAATTTGTGTTTTTCTCTGGTAACGAGTTGTCCTTCCCGAAAAAATGTCTTTTTCCCTGATAACGTGTTGACATCGCCGGAAATTTGTGTTTTCCATTTATAACGAGTAGGAATTTGTGTTTTTTCTTTGGTAACAAGTTCGAATTCATGTTTTCTTCTTATTAACGAGTTCAAATTTGTGTTTTTCTCTGGTAACGAGTTGTCCTTCCAGAAAAAATGTCTTTTTCCCTAATAATGAGTTGACATCGCCAGAAATTTGTGTTTTCCATTTATAACGAGTAGAAATTTTTGTTTTTTCTTTGGTAACAAGTTCGAATTCATGTTTTCTTCTTATTAACGAGTTCAAATTTGTGTTTTTCACTGGTAACGAGTTGTCCTTCCAGAAAAAATGTCAGTTTCCCTAATAACGAGTTGACATCGCCGGAAATTTGTGTTTTCCCTTTATAACGAGTATAAATTTGTATTTTTTCTTTGGTAACGAGTTCGTATTCATGTTTTCTTCTTATTAACGAGTTCAAATTTGTGTTTTTCTCTGGTAACGAGTTGTCCTTCAAGAAAAAATGTCTTTTTCCCACATAACGAGTTGACATCGCCGGAAATTTGTGTTTTCCCTTTATAACGAGTAGAAATTTGTGTTTTTTCTTTGGTAACGAGTTCGAATTCATGTTTTCTTCTTATTAACGAGTTCGAATTTGTGTTTTTCTCTGGTAACGAGTTGTCCTTCCAGAAAATGTCTTTTTCCCGAATAACGAGTTGACATCGCCGGAAATTTGTGTTTTCCCTTTATAACGAGTAGAATTATGTGTTTTTTCTTTTGTAACAAGTTCGAATTCATGTTTTCTTCTTATTAACGAGTTCAATTTTGTATTTTTCTCTGGTAACGAGTTGTCCTTCCTGAAAAATGTCTTTTTCCCTCTTAACGAGTTGACATCGCCGGAAATTTGTGTTTTCCCTTTATAACAAGTAGAAATTTGTGTTTTTTCTTTGGTAACGAGTTTGAATTCATGTTTTCTTCTTATTAACGAGTTCAAATTTGTGTTTTTCTCTGGTGACGAGTTGTCCTTCAAGGAGAAATGTCTTTTTCCCTAATAACGAGTTGACATCGCCGGAAATTTGTATTTTCCCTTTATAACGAGTAGAAATTTGTGTTTTTTCTTTGGTAACGAGTTTGAATTCATGTTTTCTTCTTATTAACGAGTTCAAATTTGTGTTTTTCTCTGGTAACGAGTTGTCATTCCAGAAAAAATGTCTTTTTCCCTAATAACGAGTTGACATCGCCGGAAATTTGTGTTTTCCCTTTATAACGAGTAGAAATTTGTGTTTTTTCTTTGGTAACGAGTTTGAATTCATGTTTTTCTTATTAACGAGTTCAAATTTGTGTTTTTCTCTCGGTAACGAGTTGTCCTTCCGTAAAAAATGTCTTTTTCCCTAATAACGAGTTGACATCGCCGGAAATTTGTGTTTTCCCTTTATAACGAGTAGAAATTTGTGTTTTTTCTTTGGTAACGAGTTCGAATTCATGTTTTCTTCTTATTACCGAGTTCAAATTTGTGTTTTTCTCTCGATAACGAGTTGTCCTTGCGAAAAAAATGCCTTTTTCCCTAATAACGAGTTGACATCTCCAGAAATTTGTGTTTTCCCTTTATAATGAGTAGAAATTTGTGTTTTTTCTTTGGTAACGAGTTCGAATTCATGTTTTCTTCTCATTAACGAGTTCAAATTTGCGTTTTTCTCTGGTAACGAGTTGTCCTTCAAGAAAAAAATGTCTTTTTCCCACATAACGAGTTGACATCGCCGGAAATTTGTGTTTTCCCTTTATAACGAGTAGAAAATTGTGTTTTTTCTTTGGTAACGAGTTCGAATTCATGTTTTCTTCTTATTAACGAGTTCAAATTTTTGTTTTTCTCTAGTAACGAGTTGTCCTTCCAGAAAAATGTCTTTTTCCCGAATAACGAGTTGACATCGCCGGAAATTTGTGTTTTCCCTTTATAACGAGTAGAATTGTGTTTTTTTTCTTTGGTAACGAGTTCGAATTCATGTTTTCTTCTTATTAACGAGTTCAATTTTGTGTTTTTCTCTGGTAACGAGTTGTCCTTCCTGAAAAATGTCTTTTTCCCTCTTAACGAGTTGACATCGCCGGAAATTTGTGTTTTCCCTTTATAACGAGTAGAAATTTGTGTTTTTTCTTTGGTAACGTGTTTGAATTCATGTTTTCTTCTTATTAACGAGTTCAAATTTTTGTTTTTCTCTGGTGACGATTTGTCCTTCCAGAAAAAATGTCTTTTTCCCTAATAACGAGTTGACATCGCCGGAAATTTGTATTTTCCCTTTATAACGAGTAGAAATTTGTGTTTTTTCTTTTGTAACGAGTTTGAATTCATGTTTTCTTCTTATTAACGAGTTCAAATTTGTGTTTTTCTCTGGTAACGAGTTGTCCTTCCAGAAAAAATGTCTTTTTCCCTAATAACGAGTTGACATCGCCGGAAATTTGTGTTTTCCCTTTATAACGAGTAGAAATTTGTGTTTTTTCTTTGGTAACGAGTTTGAATTCATGTTTTTCTTATTAACGAGTTCAAATTTGTGTTTTTCTCTCGGTAACGAGTTGTCCTTCCGTAAAAATGTCTTTTTCCCGAATAACGAGTTGACATCGCCGGAAATTTGTGTTTTCCCTTTATAACGAGTAGAATTTTGTGTTTTTTCTTTGGTAACGAGTTCGAATTCTTGTTTTCTTCTTATTAACGAGTTCAATTTTGTTTTTTTCTCTTGTAACGAGTTGTCCTTCCAGAAAAAATGTCTTTTTCCCTCTTAACGAGTTGACATCGCCGGAAATTTGTGTTTTCCCTTAATAACGAGTTGAAATTTGTGTTTTTCTTTGGTAACGAGTTTGAATTCATGTTTTCTTCTTATTAACGAGTTCAAATTTGTGTTTTTCTCTGGTAACGAGTTGTCCTTCCAGAAAAAATGTCTTTTTCCCTAATAACGAGTTGACATCGCCGGAAATTTGTGTTTTCCCTTTATAACGAGTAGAAATTTGTGTTTTTTCTTTGGTAACGAGTTCGAATTCATGTTTTCTTCTTATTAACGAGTCCAAATTTGTGTTTTTCTCTCGGTGACGAGTTGTCCTTCCGTAAAAAAAATGTCTTTTTCCCTAATAACGAGTTGACATCGCCGGAAATTTGTGTTTTCCCTTTATAACGAGTAGAAATTTGTGTTTTTTCTTTGGTAACGAGTTCGAATTCATGTTTTCTTCTTATTAACGAGTTCAAATTTGTGTTTTTCTCTCGGTAACGAGTTGTCCTTGCGAAAAAAATGTCTTTTTCCCTAATAACGAGTTGACATCACCGGAAATTTGTGTTTTCCCTTTATAATGAGTAGAAATTTGTGTTTTTTCTTTGGTAACGAGTTCGAATTCATGTTTTCTTCTTATTAACGAGTTCAAATTTGTGTTTTTCTCTGGTAACGAGTTGTCCTTCCGTAAAAAATGTCTTTTTCCCGAATAACGAGTTGACATCGCCGGAAATTTGTGTTTGCCCTTTATAACGAGTAGAAATTTGTGTTTTTTCTTTGGTAACGAGTTCGAATTCATGTTTTCTTCTTATTAACGAGTTCAATTTTGTATTTTCTCTGGTAACGAGTTGTCCTTCCCGAAAAAATGTCTTTTTCCCTGATAACGAGTTGACATCGCCGGAAATTTGTGTTTTCCCTTTATAACGAGTATAAATTTGCATTTTTTCTTTGGTAACGAGTTCGAATTCATGTTTTCTTCTTATTAACGAGTTCAAATTTTTGTTTTTCTCTGGTAACGAGTTGTCCTTCCTGAAAAAATGTCTTTTTCCCTAATAACGAGTTGACATCGCCGGAAATTTGTGTTTTCCCTTTATAACGAGTAGAAATTTGTGTTTTTTCTTTGGTAACGAGTTTGAATTCATGTTTTTCTTATTAACGAGTTCAAATTTGTGTTTTTCTCTGGGTAACGAGTTGTCCTTCCGAAAAAATGTCTTTTTCCCGAATAACGAGTTGACATCGCCGGAAATTTGTGTTTTCCCTTTATAACGAGTAGAATTTTGTGTTTTTTCTTTGGTAACGAGTTCGAATTCTTGTTTTCTTCTTATTAACGAGTTCAATTTTGTTTTTTTCTCTTGTAACGAGTTGTCCTTCCAGAAAAAATGTCTTTTTCCCTCTTAACGAGTTGACATCGCCGGAAATTTGTGTTTTCCCTTAATAACGAGTAGAAATTTGTGTTTTTCTTTGGTAACGAGTTTGAATTCATGTTTTCTTCTTATTAACGAGTTCAAATTTGTGTTTTTCTCTGGTAACGAGTTGTCCTTCCAGAAAAAATGTCTTTTTCCCTAATAACGAGTTGACATCGCCGGAAATTTGTGTTTTCCCTTTATAACGAGTAGAAATTTGTGTTTTTTCTTTGGTAACGAGTTCGAATTCATGTTTTCTTCTTATTAACGAGTCCAAATTTGTGTTTTTCTCTGGTGACGAGTTGTCCTTCCAGAAAAAATGTCTTTTTCCCTAATAACGAGTTGACATCGCCGGAAATTTGTGTTTTCCCTTTATTACGAGTAGAAATTTGTGTTTTTTTTTTGGTAACGAGTTCGAATTCATGTTTTCTTCTTATTAACGAGTTCAAATTTGTGTTTTTCTCTGGTAACGAGTTGTCCTTGCGTAAAAAAATGTCTTTTTCCCTAATAACGAGTTGACATCACCGGAAATTTGTGTTTTCCCTTTATAATGAGTAGAAATTTGTGTTTTTTCTTTGATAACGAGTTCGAATTCATGTTTTCTTCTTATTAACGAGTTCAAATTTGTGTTTTTCTCTGGTAACGAGTTGTCCTTCCAGAAAAAATGTCTTTTTCCCGAATAACGAGTTGACATCGCCGGAAATTTGTGTTTGCCCTTTATAACGAGTAGAAATTTGTGTTTTTTCTTTGGTAACGAGTTCGAATTCATGTTTTCTTCTTATTAACGAGTTCAAATTTGTATTTTCTCTGGTAACGAGTTGTCCTTCCCGAAAAAATGTCTTTTTCCCTGATAACGAGTTGACATCGCCGGAAATTTGTGTTTTCCCTTTATAACGAGTATAAATTTGCATTTTTTCTTTGGTAACGAGTTCGAATTCATGTTTTCTTCTTATTAACGAGTTCAAATTTGTGTTTTTCTCTGGTAACGAGTTGTCCTTCCTGAAAAAATGTCTTTTTCCCTAATAACGAGTTGACATCGCCGGAAATTTGTGTTTTCCATTTATAACGAGTAGAAATTTTTGTTTTTTCTTTGGTAACAAGTTCGAATTCATGTTTTCTTCTTATTAACGAGTTCAAATTTGTGTTTTTCACTGGTAACGAGTTGTCCTTCCAGGAAAAATGTCTTTTTCCCGAATAACGAGTTGACATCGCCGGAAATTTGTGTTTTCCCTTTATAACGAGTATAAATTTGTGTTTTTTCTTTGGTAACGAGTTCAAATTCATGTTTTCTTCTTATTAACGAGTTCAAATTTGTGTTTTTCTCTGGTGACGAGTTGTCCTTCCAGAAAAAATGTCTTTTTCCCTAATAACGAGTTGACATCGCCGGAAATTTGTATTTTCCCTTTAGAACGAGTAGAAATTTGTGTTTTTTCTTTGGTAACGAGTTTGAATTCATGTTTTTCTTATTAACGAGTTCAAATTTGTGTTTTTCTCTGGTAACGAGTTGTCCTTCCAGAAAAAATGTCTTTTTCCCTAATAACGAGTTGACATCGCCGGAAATTTGTGTTTTCCCTTTATAACGAGTAGAAATTTGTGTTTTTTCTTTGGTAACGAGTTCGAATTCATGTTTTCTTCTTATTACCGAGTTCAAATTTGTGTTTTTCTCTGATAACGAGTTGTCCTTGCAGAAAAAATGCCTTTTTCCCTAATAACGAGTTGACATCTCCAGAAATTTGTGTTTTCCCTTTATAATGAGTAGAAATTTGTGTTTTTTCTTTGGTAACGAGTTCGAATTCATGTTTTCTTCTCATTAACGAGTTCAAATTTGCGTTTTTCTCTGGTAACGAGTTGTCCTTCAAGAAAAAAATGTCTTTTTCCCACATAACGAGTTGACATCGCCGAAAATTTGTGTTTTCCCTTTATAACGAGTAGAAAATTGTGTTTTTTCTTTGGTAACGAGTTCGAATTCATGTTTTCTTCTTATTAACGAGTTCAAATTTGTGTTTTTCTCTGGTAACGAGTTGTCCTTCCAGAAAAATGTCTTTTTCCCGAATAACGAGTTGACATCGCCGGAAATTTGTGTTTTCCCTTTATAACGAGTAGAATTGTGTTTTTTTTCTTTGGTAACGAGTTCGAATTCATGTTTTCTTCTTATTAACGAGTTCAATTTTGTGTTTTTCTCTGATAACGAGTTGTCCTTCCTGAAAAATGTCTTTTTCCCTCTTAACGAGTTGACATCGCCGGAAATTTGTGTTTTCCCTTTATAACGAGTAGAAATTTGTGTTTTTTCTTTGGTAACGTGTTTGAATTCATGTTTTCTTCTTATTAACGAGTTCAAATTTTTGTTTTTCTCTGGTAACGAGTTGTCCTTCCAGAAAAAATGTCTTTTTCCCTAATAACGAGTTGACATCGCCGGAAATTTGTGTTTTCCATTTATAACGAGTAGGAATATTTGTTTTTTCTATGGTAACGAATTCGAATTCGTGTTTTCTTCTTATTAACGAGTTCAAATTTGTGTTTTTCTATGGTAACGAGTTGTCCTTCCAGACAAATGTATTTTTCCCTAATAACAAGTTGACATCGCCGGAAATTTGTGTTTTCCCTTTATAACGAGTAGAAATTTGTGTATTTTCTTTGGTAACGAGTTCGAATTCATGTTGTCTTCTTATTAACGAGTTCAAATTTGTGTTTTTGTTTGGTAACGAATTGTCCTTCCAGAAAAAATGTCTTTTTCCCTAATAACGAGTTGACATCGCCGGAAATTTGTGTTTTCCCTTTATAACGAGTATAAATTTGTGTTTTTTCTTTGGTAACGAGTTCGTATTCATGTTTTCTTCTTATTAACGAGTTCAAATTTGTGTTTTTCTCTGGTAACGAGTTGTCCTTCCAGAGAAAAATGTCTTTTTCCCACATAACGAGTTGACATCGACGCAAATTTGTGTTTTCCCTTTATAACAAGTAGAAATTTGGGTTTTTTCTATGGTAACGAGTTCAAATTCATGTTTTCTTCTTATTAACGAGTTCAAATTTGTGTTTTTCTTTGGTAACGAGTTGTCCTTCCAGAAAAAATGTCTTTTTCCCTAATAATGAGTTGACATCGCCAGAAATTTGTGTTTTCCATTTATAACGACTAGAAATTTTTTTTTTCTTTGGTAACAAGTTCGAATTCATGTTTTCTTCTTATTAACGAGTTCAAATTTGTGTTTTTCACTTGTAACGAGTTGTCCTTCCGTAAAAAAATGTCGGTTTCCCTAATAACGAGTTGACATCGCCGGAAATTTGTGTTTTCCCTTTATAACGAGTATAAATTTGTATTTTTTCTTTGGTAACGAGTTCGTATTCATGTTTTCTTCTTATTAACGAGTTCAAATTTGTGTTTTTCTCTCGGTAACGAGTTGTCCTTCAAGAAAAAATGTCTTTTTCCCACATAACGAGTTGACATCGCCGGAAATTTGTGTTTTCCCTTTATAACGAGTAGAAATTTGTGTTTTTTCTTTGGTAACGAGTTCGAATTCATGTTTTCTTCTTATTAACGAGTTCGAATTTGTGTTTTTCTCTGGTAACGAGTTGTCCTTCCAGAAAAAATGTCTTTTTCCCGAATAACGAGTTGACCTCGCCGGAACTTTGTGTTTTCCCTTTATAACGAGTAGAATTATGTGTTTTTTCTTTTGTAACGAGTTCGAATTCATGTTTTCTTCTTATTAACTAGTTCAATTTTGTTTTTTTCTCTGGTAACGAGTTGTCCTTCCTGAAAAATGTCTTTTTCCCTCTTAACGAGTTGACATCGCCGGAAATTTGTGTTTTCCCTTTATAACGAGTAGAAATTTGTGTTTTGTCTTTGGTAACGAGTTCGAATTCATGTTTTCTTCTTATTAACGAGTTCAAATTTGTGTTTTTCTCTGGTAACGAGTTGTCCTTCAAGAAAAAATGTCTTTTTCCCACATAACGAGTTGACATCGCCGGAAATTTGTGTTTTCCCTTTATAACGAGTAGAAATTTGTGTTTTTTCTTTGGTAACGAGTTTGAATTCTTGTTTTCTTCTTATTAACGAGTTCAAATTTGTGTTTTTCACTGGAATCGAGTTGTCCTTCCAGGAAAAATGTCTGTTTCCCGAATAACGAGTTGACATCGCCGGAAATTTGTGTTTTCCCTTTATAACGAGTATAAATATGTGTTTTTTCTTTGGTAACGAGTTCGAATTCATGTTTTCTTCTTATTAACGAGTTCAAATTTGTGTTTTTCTCTGGTGACGAGTTGTCCTTCCAGAAAAAATGTCTTTTTCCCTAATAACGAGTTGACATCGCCGGAAATTTGTATTTTCCCTTTAGAACGAGTAGAAATTTGTGTTTTTTCTTTGGTAACGAGTTTGAATTCATGTTTTCTTCTTATTAACGAGTTCAAATTTGTGTTTTTCTCTGGTAACGAGTTGTCCTTCCAGAAAAATGTCTTTTTCCCTAATAACGAGTTGACATCGCCGGAAATTTGTGTTTTCCCTTTATAACGAGTAGAAATTTGTGTTTTTTCTTTGGTAACGAGTTTGAATTCATGTTTTTCTTATTAACAAGTTCAAATTTGTGTTTTTCTCTGGTAACGAGTTGTCTTTCCAGAAAAAATGTCTTTTTCCCTAATAACGAGTTGACGTCACCGGAAATTTGTGTTTTCCCTTTATAACGAGTAGAAATTTGTGTTTTTTCTTTGGTAACGAGTTCAAATTCATGTTTTCTTCTTATTAACGAGTTCAAATTTGTGTTTTTCTCTGGTACCGAGTTGTCCTTGCAGAAAAAATGTCTTTTTCCCTAATAACGAGTTGACATCGCCAGAAATTTGTGTTTTCCCTTTATAATGAGTAGAAATTTGTGTTTTTTCTTTGGTAACGAGTTCGAATTCATGTTTTCTTCTTATTAACGAGTAGAAATTTGTGTTTTTCTCTGGTAACGAGTTGTCCTTCCAGAAAAAATGTCTTTTTCCCTAATAACGAGTTGACATCGCCGGAAATTTGTGTTTTCCATTTATAACGAGTAGGAATTTTTGTTTTTTCTATGGTAACGAGTTCGAATTCATGTTTTCTACTTATTAACGAGTTCAAATTTGTGTTTTTCTCTGGTAACGAGTTGTCCTTCAAGAAAAAATGTCTTTTTCCCGAATAACGAGTTGACATCGCCGGAAATTTGTGTTTGCCATTTATAACGAGTAGAAATTTGTGTTTTTTCTTTGGTAACGAGTTCGAATTCATGTTTTCTTCTTATTAACGAGTTCAAATTTGTGTTTTTCTCTGGTAATGAGTTGTCCTTCAAGAAAAAATGTCTTTTTCCTAATAACGAGTTGACATCGCCGGAAATTTGTGTTTTCCCTTTATAACGAGTAGAAATTTGTGTTTTTTCTTTGGTAACGAGTTCGAATTCATGTTTTCTTCTTATTAATGAGTTCAAAATTTTGTTTTTCTCTGGTAACGAGTTGTCTTTCCAGAAAAAATGTCTTTTTCCCTAATAACGAGTTGACATCGCCGGAAATTTGTGTTTTCCATTTATAACGAGTAGGAATATTTGTTTTTTCTATGGTAACGAATTCGAATTCGTGTTTTCTTCTTATTAACGAGTTCAAATTTGTGTTTTTCTATGGTAACGAGTTGTCCTTCCAGACAAATGTATTTTTCCCTAATAACAAGTTGACATCGCCGGAAATTTGTGTTTTCCCTTTATAACGAGTAGAAATTTGTGTTTTTTCTTTGGTAACGAGTTCGAATTCATGTTGTCTTCTTATTAACGAGTTCAAATTTGTGTTTTTGTTTGGTAACGAGTTGTCCTTCCAGAAAAAATGTCTTTTTCCCTAATAACGAGTTGACATCGCCGGAAATTTGTGTTTTCCCTTTATAACGAGTATAAATTTGTGTTTTTTCTTTGGTAACGAGTTCGTATTCGTGTTTTCTTCTTATTAACGAGTTCAAATTTGTGTTTTTCTCTGGTAACGAGTTGTCCTTCCGGAGAAAAATGTCTTTTTCCCACATAACGAGTTGACATCGCCGCAAATTTGTGTTTTCCCTTTATAACGAGTAGAAATTTGGGTTTTTTCTATGGTAACGAGTTCAAATTCATGTTTTCTTCTTATTAACGAGTTCAAATTTGTGTTTTTCTTTGGTAACGAGTTGTCCTTCCAGAAAAAATGTCTTTTTCCCTAATAATGAGTTGACATCGCCAGAAATTTGTGTTTTCCATTTATAACGAGTAGAAATTTTTGTTTTTTCTTTGGTAACAAGTTCGAATTCATGTTTTCTTCTTATTAACGAGTTCAAATTTGTGTTTTTCACTGGTAACGAGTTGTCCTTCCAGAAAAAATGTCAGTTTCCCTAATAACGAGTTGACATCGCCGGAAATTTGTGTTTTCCCTTTATAACGAGTATAAATTTGTATTTTTTCTTTGGTAACGAGTTCGTATTCATGTTTTCTTCTTATTAACGAGTTCAAATTTGTGTTTTTCTCTGGTAACGAGTTGTCCTTCAAGAAAAAATGTCTTTTTCCCACATAACGAGTTGACATCGCCGGAAATTTGTGTTTTCCCTTTATAACGAGTAGAAATTTGTGTTTTTTCTTTGGTAACGAGTTCGAATTCATGTTTTCTTCTTATTAACGAGTTCGAATTTGTGTTTTTCTCTGGTAACGAGTTGTCCTTCCAGAAAAAATGTCTTTTTCCCGAATATCGAGTTGACCTCGCCGGAAATTTGTGTTTTCCCTTTATAACGAGTAGAATTATGTGTTTTTTCTTTTGTAACGAGTTCGAATTCATGTTTTCTTCTTATTAACGAGTTCAATTTTGTGTTTTTCTCTGGTAACGAGTTGTCCTTCCTGAAAAATGTCTTTTTCCCTCTTAACGAGTTAACATCGCCGGAAATTTGTGTTTTCCCTTTATAACGAGTAGAAATTTGTGTTTTTTCTTTGGTAACGAGTTTGAATTCATGTTTTCTTCTTATTAACGAGTTCAAATTTGTGTTTTTCTCTGGTGACGAGTTGTCCTTCCAGAAAAAATGTCTTTTTCCCTAATAACGAGTTGACATCGCCGGAAATTTGTATTTTCCCTTTATAACGAGTAGAAATTTGTGTTTTTTCTTTGGTAACGAGTTTGAATTCATGTTTTCTACATATTAACGAGTTCAAATTTGAGTTTTTCTCTGGTAACGAGTTGTCCTTCAAGAAAAAATGTCTTTTCCCCGAATAACGAGTTGACATCGCCGGAAATTTGTGTTTGCCCTTTATAACGTGTATAAATTTGTGTTTTTTCTTTGGTAACGAGTTCGAATTCATGTTTTCTTCTTATTAACGAGTTCAAATTTGTGTTTTTCTCTGGTAACGAGTTGTCCTTCCCGAAAAAATGTCTTTTTCCCTGATAACGAGTTGACATCGCCGGAAATTTGTGTTTTCCATTTATAACGAGTAGGAATTTGTGTTTTTTCTTTGGTAACGAGTTCGAATTCATGTTTTCTTCTTATTAACGAGTTCAAATTTGTGTTTTTCTCTGGTAACGAGTTGTCCTTCCAGAAAAAATGACTTTTTCCCTAATAATGAGTTGACATCGCCAGAAATTTGTGTTTTCCATTTATAACGAGTAGAAATTTGTGTTTTTCTCTGGTAACGAGTTGTCCTTCCAGAAAAATGTCTTTTTCCCGAATAACGAGTTGACATCGCCGGAAATTTGTATTTTCCCTTTATAACGAGTAGAAATTTGTGTTTTTTCTTTGGTAACGAGTTCGAATTCATGTTTTGTATTTATTAACGAGTTCAAATTTGAGTTTTTCTCTGGTAACGAGTTGACCTTGCAGAAAAAATGTCTTTTTCCCTAATAACGAGTTGACATCGCCGGAAATTTGTGTTTTCCCTTTATAACGAGTAGGAATTTGTGTTTTTTCATTGGTAACGAGTTCGAATTCATGTTTTCTTCTTATTAACGAGTTCAAATTTATGTTTTTCTCTGGTAACGAGTTGTCCTTCCAGAAAAAATGTCTTTTTCCCGAATAACGAGTTGACATCGCCGGAAATTTGTGTTTTCCATTTATAACGAGTAGAAATTTTTGTTTTTTCTTTGGTAATGAGTTCGAATTCATGTTTTCTTCTTATTAACGAGTTCAAATTTGTGTTTTTCTCTGGTAACGAGTTGTCCTTCAAGAAAAAATGTCTTTTTCCCGAATAACGAGTTGACATCGCCGGAAATTTGTGTTTTCCCTTTATAACGAGTAGAAATTTGTGTTTTTTCTTTGGTAACGAGTTCGAATTCATGTTTTCTTCTTATTAACGAGTTCAAATTTGTGTTTTTATCTGGTAACGAGTTGTCCTTCAAGAAAAAATGTCTTTTTCCCTAATAACGAGTTGACATCGCCGGAAATTTGTGTTTTTTCTTTAAAACGAGTAGGAATTTTTGTTTTTTCTTTGGTAACGAGTTCGAATTCATGTTTTCTTCTTATTAACGAGTTCAAATTTGTATTTTTCTCTAGTAACGAGTTGTCCTTCCAGAAAAAATGTCCTTTTCCCGAATAACGAGTTGACATCGCCTGAAATTTGTGTTTGCCCTTTATAACGAGTAGAAATTTGTGTTTTTTCTTTGGTAACGAGTTCGAATTCATGTTTTCTTCTTATTAACGAGTTCAAATTTGTGTTTTTCTCTTATAACGAGTTGTCCTTCCAGAAAAAATGTCTTTTTCCCTGATAACGAGTTGACATCGCCGGAAATTTGTGTTTTCCATTTATAACGAGTAGGAATTTGTGTTTTTTCTTTGGTAAGGAGTTCAAATTCATGTTTTCTTCTTATTAACGAGTTCAAATTTGTGTTTTTCTCTGGTAACGAGTTGTCCTTCCAGAAAAAATGTCTTTTTCCCTAATAACGAGTTGACATCGCCGGAAATTTGTGTTTTCCATTTATAACGAGTAGAAATTTTTGTTTTTTCTTTGGTAACGAGTTCGAATTCATGTTTTCATCTTATTTACGAGTTCAAATTTGTGTTTTTCACTGGTAACGAGTTGTCCTTCCAGAAAAAATGTCTGTTTCCCTAATAACGAGTTGACATCGCCGGAAATTTGTGTTTTCCCTTTATAACGAGTATAAATTTGTGTTTTTTCTTTGGTAACGAGTTCGAATTCATGTTTTCTTCTTATTAACGAGTTCAATTTTGTGTTTTTCTTTGGTAACGAGTTGTCCTTCCAGAAAAATGTCTTTTTCCCTCTTAACGAGTTGACATCGCCGGAAATTTGTGTTTTCCCTTTATAACGAGTAGAAATTTGTGTTTTTTCTTTGGTAACGAGTTCGAATTCATGTTTTCTTCTTATTAACGAGTTCAAATTTGTGTTTTTCTCTGGTAACGAGTTGTCCTTCAAGAAAAAATGTCTTTTTCCCGAATAACGAGTTGACATCGCCGGAAATTTGTGTTTGCCCTTTACAACGAGTAGAAATTTGTGTTTTTTCTTTGGTAACGAGTTCGAATTCATGTTTTCTTCTTATTAACGAGTTCAAATTTGTGTTTTTCTCTGGTAACGAGTCGTCCTTCCAGAAAAAATGTCTTTTTCCCTGATAACGAGTTGACATCGCCGATAATTTGTGTTTTCCATTTATAACGAGTAGGAATTTGTGTTTTTTCTTTGGTAACGAGTTCGAATTCATGTTTTCTTCTTATTAACGAGTTCAAATTTGTGTTTTTCTCTGGTAACGAGTTGTCCTTCAAGAAAAAATGTCTTTTTCCCTAATAACGAGTTGACATCGCCGGAAATTTGTGTTTTCCCTTTATAACGAGTAGAATTATGTGTTTTTTCTTTTGTAACGATTTCGAATTCATGTTTTCTTCTTATTAACGAGTTCAAATTTGTGTTTTTCTCTGGTAACGAGTTGTCCTTCCTGAAAAATGTCTTTTTCCCTCTTAACGAGTTGACATCGCCCGAAATTTGTGTTTTCCCTTTATAACGAGTAGAAATTTGTGTTTTTTCTTTGGTAACGAGTTTGAATTCATGTTTTTTTCTTATTAACGAGTTCAAATTTGTGTTTTTCTCTGGTGACGAGTTGTCCTTCCAGAAAAAATGTCTTTTTCCCTAATAACGAGTTGACATCGCCGGAAATTTGTATTTTCCCTTTATAACGAGTAGAAATTTGTGTTTTTTCTTTGGTAACGAGTTTGAATTCATGTTTTCTACTTATTAACGAGTTCAAATTTGAGTTTTTCTCTGGTAACGAGTTGTCCTTCAAGAAAAAATGTCTTTTTCCCGAATAACGAGTTGACATCGCCGGAAATTTGTGTTTTCCCTTTATAACGAGTATAAATTTGTGTTTTTTCTTTGGTAACGAGTTCGAATTCATGTTTTCTTCTTATTAACGAGTTCAAATTTGTGTTTTTCTCTAGTGACGAGTTGTCCTTCCAGAAAAAATGTCTTTTTCCCTAATAACGAGTTGACATCGCCGGAAATTTGTGTTTTCAAGAGATTGATCATAGTTAGTTGAGTAAGAGTATTAGAGATAATCTCATGTTCGTGTTTTGCATGTCGTTTTGTTTTACTTGAAAAAGAAAACGAAACCCTAGAATTCGTTTAGAGAAATTTAATCGAATTCGTGATAGATCATTACTAAAAATTATATCTTTAACTTGCCGTCTAGTTGGGGTTGGGTTGGTTGATCGGTGGATTCCCGTTGCCTTGCCGTTGTTTTAATTATTTGATAAACCAATTCGTTCGTCATCAACTTTGTTTGTTGAGTTTAGTTATTTTAGGAACCCTAGTTGTTAATTGTTATTTTTCTGCAAATTTACTGTTCATCATCGTTTTTACTGTTCATTATTTCATAATTAGTATAAACCCTAGTTTAATTAGTTTAAATCTAGTTTTAGTTAATAGTCGTGACATAATCGATTTAATTATTGCACTATAATCCGATAAACATTCCACTCCCTTAGGACGACCCGGTAACACCTTTACTACGAACCTTATACTTGGGGTGTTTCGGTTTATAAATTTTAGAACTAGTTTTTACCGAACAAGTTTTTGGCGCCGTTGCCGGGGAGTCGGTAACGGTTGTCGGATTCTTCGTAGTGCAGTTTTCTGTGTCAAAAGGGATCGCTTTTAGCACGCAGTAGTATTTTGGCCGTAACTTTCGGCTCGAGTGTCCGTTTGGCGCGCAGGACCCCAATTCGGAAAGCTCGTTCCGACGCCGACGACGTGGTGAACCGCCATAGGCCGTTCAGTGCCGTTTTTGAGGTCAAAATCCACAGTTTTCCCCTCCTTTTTGGCCCTAGAAGATTTCAACACATTTTTTTTACCGTCTTAGTGCCTTTTCTGTTTTAAATTGTTCGTAGGTAGGTTTCTTTTCTTGTTTCTGTTTCTAGATCTTTTTCTAAATTCGAAAATAAAAAAATAATAAATAAATAAATAAATAAATAAATAATAAAAACCTTCTGAACGAGCGTTCACCCATAATGAACGCCCGTCTGCCCCCATCTGTCTTCTGAACGCCAGTTCAGTGCTCTGAACGAGCGTTCACTTCCTGAATCTTCTCTGAACTAGCATCCACTTACACTGAACGCCAGTTCAGTCCCTGAAAATTCCACTTTTCTTTTCTCTTCTCTTCTATCTTTCTACACTTCTAAATCCTCCAATCTTCTCTAAACTCGTTCTCATCAACCCTACGGTTGATTTCTTCCTGTTCTGCTTCTCTGGTTTATGCAAACTAGGAGTAAGAAGGGAAATCTTATCTTTAACCCCGAACCTGAGCGAGACATTGTCAAAAGAAGATTATTTCAAAGTTCTGACAAGATGAGCGAACACGGTTCTAGTGATGATGAACCGGAGAACCAAGGGAATAATAACCAAGATCCCGCTCAATTAAACCAAATTCTGATGCAAATGTTGCAGAACCAACAACGACGAAAGCCTGGATAAACCAAAGGATGCAACAACAACCTCGGAATGTTCAACAAAGAACAACCCCAAAGGCGGCCGCAACTTGTGCAGTGCGGCAAGACCCTTATGCGCCATATCTTGATCAAGATTTCTTGGAAGGGCATAGACCAATTCGGCCTCCGGAGATAGGAGGAATGCATTTTGATCTTAAGAATGGAGTTGTGGGGATGGTCCAAAATAGTTCATTCCATGGCACTGCTGCAGAAGACCCACATGACTTCTTGTCTACTTTTGTGCAAATCTGTGAAGCAGGTCACTACCCTGGCGTTCCTACATAAGTTGTTAAATTGAAACTCTTCCCGTTTGCTTTAAGGGGTGAAGCAAATCGATGGTTTAAGTCTTTACCCCATCACTCTCTTCATAACTGGGGCGGATGTTAAAAGAGCCTTTGCTCTGAAATTCGTTTCACCTGGAACGATAATGGAACGTAAAAGAGATATAGCCACTTTCGAGCAACTAGAAGGGGAGAGTGTGGGAAAGGCTTGGGAGAGGTTGAATTTGTTAATGAGGAAATGCCCTAACCATGGATACACTCGACATGAACTTCTAGAATTATTCTATCAGGGTGTTACGCAACCCAATAGAGATTACTTGGATTCCACAGCTCATGGATCGTTTTTAGGAGGAGGAGATGATGCTGCCTACAGGGTAGCAGAAACAATCGCTAAGAATAACATGTGGGCTACTCAAAAGAAGACCCATGTTAGCGGAAGCAAACACGAGGCTGCTGAAAGTAACTCGGAGACAAAACTGCCAGTTGCTCAAATGGAAATAATGAACAAGCAACTAGCCAACCTACAAATGAAGCAGCAAGAAGGGCCAGCAGATGTGAATTACTCGGGCATACAGGCCGGGAATGTGATGAATGGGGAAGTGCAAGCCATGGAGAACCAGAATCAACCTTTCAGAAGCTTCAGTCAAAATTCTGGTCAATCGAGTCAAACTCAAAACCGTAACTATTCGGGAAATCCGCGGAATAGTTATTATACACCGCCTAGTGCATCCAATAACCCAAGACCCCAAGGTAACTGGGCTCAAACGCAAAATCAACAGCCCACCTACGTCTCTCAGAAGAAATTCGATGAGCTAGTTGACATGGTGAAAACACTAGCCACCGGTCAAAAGACGATGGAGAGACAGATTGGTCAGATGGCTGATCAACAAGCAAGCAGACCTCAAGGAAGACTGCCGAGTTATACAGATAAAAACCCTAAGGCAGATATCAATATTTGCACTGCCATCACACCTCAATGGGAGTATGGAGAGGAGGAGTTGAATGCAGTCACCCTCAGAAGCGGTAAGACAGCTGCACCCGAAAAGATGTCGGGAAACGAGTAGCCCCTCCTGACGCCATGAGTTCAGGAGGGGGCAATCAGAAATTAAATTTCAAAGAAAGCAACATTGAGGAAGAGTTGAATGATGATGATTCTTCGGGGGATAGTGATGAGGAGGCTGAGAAGAGAAGTCAGGTAGCTGAACACTTGACTAAAAAGAAAACGGAGAAGTTTGTTAGGTGGAAGGACAAGGAGGACGAAGCCATTAAAAGTCAAACTATAATCAATCATTCGAAAACCCTTCCTTATCCGGCAAAGAAAAGAGAGAATATCTTGAACTCTGACAAACAGTATGACGGAGTGAGAAGGATGCTTAGAGATACTATGGTGACTATGCCACTTGCTGAGGTATTAACTGAGATGCCTAAATGCTCTAAGTATCTTAAGGATGCCTGTGGAAGTAAGAAGAAGCTAAAGGAAATGGCAGAGGAAGTGTTAAGAGAAGAGTGTTCAACGGTTTCACAGAGCATTGCAATCAAGCGAGGTGACCCTGGACGACCTTCAATCTCTTGCATGATTGAAGGCCACACGTTCCACAATGTTTTATGCGATTCAGGGGCCTCTGTCAATGTGATGCCATTGAACGTCTGCAAGAGTCTCGGGCTGGACAAAAGGCTAAAGGAGCGTCCCGTCTCTCTTCAATTGGTGGACCGATCTAGCCGCATAGCAGCTGGTTGTGTTAACAACGTCCTTATCCATGTTAAACATTTAGTTTTTCCAACTGACTGGGTCATACTGGATTACCAGTCTGACAAGGAGATACCCCTGATTCTGGGCCGGCCTTTCTTAAACACTTTTGCCTCCACCATCGACTTCCAAACTGGCCAAATCACTCTGAGGATAGAGGACACCTCCGTTACACTCGAGCGAGAAAAAAATTATGCGGAAGCTTCGAGCCAGGAGATTTCATTCATTGAAGCAATTTATGGAGATGAATCCGACCCTGAGGAAGAGCTCACGGAGATAGGAGCCCTGGATGTTATAACTCAACAACTTGCGCATACTGAGCCTATGAGTGAACAGAAAATCTGGGACATTCCAGGGATGAGCAGCGATGATTTGAAAGAGCTCAACCAGCCAGACTTTAACCTCGCAAGAGGGGAAATTTTTAATGGGTAGTTGGGACGAAATAGATTTCTGGAAAGAAACCACTCATTGGGAGTTGGATGATTGGGAGCCGCTTGCAGAAGAGCTTGAAGAAGAAGAACTTAAGAAGATGGTTAAGCATAAGAAAGAACAAACGGAAGCTGACAGGAGGATCCCTCTAGATGATTTCATTCAATACCTTTCTGGGGTTACACCTCAGGAAGATGAGGTGTTTTTCAGTCAACCGGTCCAAGCTCACAAGGAGACAGGTGGTCCCTTAAAATCTAGTATCGAGCAACCACCTGCTGACTTAGAGTTGAAACCACTTCCGCGAACCTAAAATACATCTTCCTTAAAGACGGTGATAAGTCGCTTCCTTGATCATCTCGTCTAAACTCGAGCCGGAGCAAGAAGCGAATTAATCAAGGTGCTTGAGAAACATATCCTCGCGTTCGGATGGCGGGTGGGCGATATCGGAGGAATCGGCCGGACGTGTGCATGCATAAGATTCGAACGGAGGAAGGAGCGAAAAAGGTCAGACAACCTCAAAGGAGGCTAAATCCGCACATGCAGGAGGTTGTCAAAAAGGAGATTATCAAATGGCTTGACATGGGAATTATTTATGCCATAGCTTATAGTGAGTGGGTCAGCCCTACTCAAGTTGTGCCAAAGAAGGGAGGCATTACTGTGGAAAAGAACGAAAAAGGGGAAGAAGTTGCCTTACGCCTTGTGACTGGCTATAGAGTTTGCATTGATTATCGCAGGTTAAATGAAGTCACCGCTAAGGATCATTTCCCCCTGCCCTTCATTGACCAACTTCTAGAAAGACTGAGTGGTCATAAGTATTATTGTTTCCTCGATGGATATTCTGGTTATTTCCAGATAGCCATCGACCCTAATGACCAGGAAAAGACTACGTTTACGTGTCCATCAGGCACTTTTGCCTTTCGCAGAATGCCATTCGGCCTATGCAATGCACCCGCGACTTTTCAACGGTGCATGTTGGCCATTTTTGATGGACTAGTGGAGAAATGTATGGAAGTCTTCATGGATGACTTCTCAGTCTATGGCGACAGTTTTGATGAAATTATAAAGAATCTAGATATGGTACTCCAACGTTGTGTTGAGAAAAATCTGGTGCTTAACTGGGAGAAGTGCCATTTCCTAGTCGAAGAAGGGATTGTTTTGGGACACAAGGTGTCCAGTGATGGTATTCAGGCGGATAAGGCTAAAGTAGAAGCCATTGAGAGAATGTCGTACCCGAAGATAGTGAAGGAGGTACGAGGATTTCTGGGACATGTGGGCTTCTATCGGCGTTTCATTAAAGACTTTTCGACGATAGCAAAGCCGTTATCCAACCTGCTGAAAGAGGAAGTGGAGTTCTTGTTTGATGATGGGTGTAAGAAAGCTTTTAATAGCTTAAAGGATAAGCTAACCAGTGCCCCCATTTTAATCACACCCGACTGGACTAAACCTTTTGAATTAATGTGCGATGCCTCTAACTATGCAGTGTGCGCAGTTCTAGGGCAGAGAATTGATAAAAAGTTCAGGCCGATTTACTACGCTAGCCGCACTTTGAACCCGGCTCAATGCAATTACGCCACTACCGAGAAGGAATTCTTGGCAGTCGTTTTTGCTATTGACAAATTCAGAAGTTATCTTTTAGGGTCCAAAGTGGTGGTGTGGACAGATCACGCAACGACTACGCTACCTTATGGGAAAAGCAGATGCTAAACCAAGGTTACTCAGATGGATTTTGATACTACAGGAATTTGACCTTGAAATTAAGGATAAGAAGGGTAGTGATAATGTTGTAGCTGACCACTTATCTCGCCTAGTGAATGAGGGTGGCGAAGTCCCTAAGGAGATAGGCATTGACTTTCCGACTGAGCAATTAATGAAGCTAGAGACTGGGAGGCCGTGGTATGCTGATTACGCCAACTACTTAGCAAGTGGGCATTTAGAAGAGATGACGTATCAGGAAAAGAAGAAATTTTTCAGCGACTTAAAGCATCTCATATGGGAGGATCCATATCTGTTTAAAGTCTGCAAGGATGGGTTGCTTAGAAGGTGCGTTCCGGAGCATGAACAATTGGATATCTTGGAGCAATGTCATAGTGGCCCCGCTGGTGGACACTACGGAGCACCTAAGACAGTCACAAAAATCCTTCAAGCAGGTTTTTACTGGCCTACTCTGTTTAAGGATGCTGAAGCCTTTTGCAAAGGCTGTGATAGATGCCAAAGAGTAGGGAGACTCAGTAGTAGGATGGAGATGCCTTTGAGGCCTATCTTGGAATGTGAAGTTTTCGACGTCTAGGGCATTGATTTTATGGGACCGTTCCCATCATCATGCTCTAACAAATATATTCTGGTCTGTGTGGACTACGTTTCCAAGTGGGTAGAGGCCATAGCCACCCAAACCAATGATCACAAAGTTGTAAAGAAATTCTTGCAAAAGAATATCTTTACTAGATTTGGCTGTCCTAGAGCCCTTATTAGTGATGAAGGTTCGCATTTCTGTAATGCACCACTGGATAAAATTCTTGAGAAATATGGTGTCAAGCATAGAATTGGTACACCATATCACCCCCAAACCAGTGGCCAAGTCGAGGTAAGCAACCGGAGCCTTAAGCGGATTTTGGAGAAAACGGTGAATTCAAATAGATCCAACTGGAGTCTGAAGTTGGACGACGCACTTTGGGCTTATCGCACTGCGTTTAAGACCCCTATGGGTACGTCACCCTTCCAAATGGTCTATGGCAAGGCTTGCCATCTACCAGTCGAGCTGGAGCACGAGCTTACTGGGCTATTAAATTCTTAAACTTCGATAGCCAACTCTGTGGCGAGAAAAGATTATTGCAACTACATGAGCTCGATGAATTCAGACTCAGGGCCTACGAGAACGCCAAGCTGAGCAAGGAAAGAACGAAGGCACTCCACGATGCTAAGATTAAAGATCGGGAATTCAAAGTGGGAGACATGGCTTTGCTGTATAACACCAGACTCCATCTTTTTGCTGGTAAGCTTAAATCTAGATGGTCTGGCCCCTTTGAGATTCTTGATGTTCACTCTGGTGGAGCCATTACGTTGAAAGGGTATGGTGATCAACCGTTCAAAGTCAATGGTCATAGGATTAAGAAGTACTTTGGGCAACCCAAGGAAAAGCCTGAAGTCCTATACTTTCAAAAGAGAAATGAAACGGTTGAGTCGTTTATTTGTGAAGAGATTCCATCCGACTTCTTTGGAGTGGATGATGACATTATTACCCCTATCCTTGCAGATTCTTCTGGTCAATGCTCCGGAGCTGGTTAGCATACCTCGGCCGAATCGAGAAACAAGAACAAGAAGAAAAGAGTCAGTGTTGTCTGGAGAGAAAAATTTCATGATCTTCTCGCGCACTTGACTTGTTGTTGTGGCGAGAACCATTTCCGTCCTAGTCACTCTGATTCTAACAGAGAAGTGGTTAGCCTCATACCCAAGTGGCCTGATCCAGGTTGACTTGGTTTACTCTGTCAAGCTAATGACATAAAAGAAGCGCTCCTAGGAGGCAGCCTAGTCTTTTAAGTATTTCTTTTTAGTTAAGTTTTTAGGTTAGTAGGAATAAAACTTTGGTGAGTTGTGTGTTGGTTATCCTTGTCCTATTTGTGGTTGTTTTCTGTGTATACATGTTTCCTCATATACCCCGTATACCCCGAGATTATCTGTTATGTCGAGTGTTGCAGATACGTTTGAGCAGGTTTGCAAGTTATTACTTTCAATGGTGTCTGTTCATGCTACGAGTGGCAGCGGTACATTCATGCTACGGCCTGACCTCTGCCAACCTATGACCCGACAATCGTTTTGACAACCAGCTAAGTATTCTTTTCTTTTATTTGCACATTCTGAGGACATAATGTGATTTAAGTGTGGGGGGGGTGTCTAAATTGGGTATGTTATCATGCTATATTTCTGAAAATGAGTAAATGTGATTTTCTCGACAATTTTAAAATTTTTCAAAGCAAACTTGGATAATTGTAAATCTTGAGCATGTAATTGAAACAAAAAGGCTCGCTAGTTGTAGTTTCCTGACAATGATTTTATGTGACTTTGAGAGATGATTATAGCATGTTTTTACTGATTTGAGATAGTATTCATTTTTACACTCACGAAAGCCTTTGATATTGAAGCAATAATTTTGAACTTTATCCTTTCATTATTTTAGTGATTTATCTTAGAGAGATTTGTTCTTAATAGTAACAGTGAAGTAACACCTAAGTTCAGAACGTGCACTGTGAATATCTGAAGGTTTGAATGTGATAGGAGAAACGTAACTAATGTTTTTGAAAAAAGTTGAGTTAGTAATAAATAAATGGGTGTGTCGGAAGCTGGTTAATGATTGGAGTGCGGTAGGGCATTATCTCGAAATGTCCTATTCCACTATGATGACCAAAATCTCACGACAGTCAGAAAAATCTGCCTTATGATTGGAGTAAGGTAGGGTGTTATCCCGAAACATCCTACTCTACTATGACGGGTAAGAGCTCATTCTGATGTGCGTTTAAAAGTGAAATAGTTAAATCAACTAATGGAGTATTATGAATAAGTGAAAGACTAAGTTATCGTCTAACTTATCCCCAGTATAAACCGAATGATATGCTGTAGGGATTGTCCTACTGAGTGCGCGGGAAGACTTTGTGTGGAACGACTACTGCCTATACCTAGGATAGTCATTAAAATTATTTGAGAGGATATTTGTTTGAGAGGATTGTGAAGATTGAAAAGGGCTTGTCACACACACACAGAATCTATCTCTATGTTGGTATCACTTGCTATAGTTGTTGTATCTTTTGTTACGTGAGTTAGGGATCTATTTGGATTACATTTAAAGTGAGCTAGTTTTGATTGTTTTGCTCGGGACGAGCAAAAGTTTAAGTGTGGGGGAGTTGTTTAGGGTATATTTTACTATATTTTCGGGCTTAATCCCTAAACAATTTACCTTATTTTTAAGGGAAATAAATGAGAAAAGCGTGTTTTAACCGTTAAATTCCTATAATGGTTATTGAGGGGTTATAATTTAATTATGAGGAAATATTGAGTTTAAATGTTATTTTTGTTACACATTTTTATTATTATTATTATTCGATGACTTGGTGTAACAACAATTTTGCAGAAAATTAAAAGATATGCATGGGGATATCATTAATGGAGAAGATTAATCTCATTCAATCAAGTGATTTCAAAAAAAGGAAGAAAATCGGAGCATTGAAGAGAGGATAAATCAGATCAGATCGAAAGAGTGAAGTGGGGAACACGGTATACGAAGCTGCAAAATCGACGCGTTTTTCTAGATCCTTCCTTATGTCGGCGAAACTCCTATATAAGCAGCACCATTCGAGCAGAAAAGAACACACAGAAAAAGCACCACATCACACAAAAATATGAGTTTCTTTCTTTCAATCTTGCTTGGGAGTTCGAAGATGATTGTTGGCTAAGCAATCCGCGGTGGGACAACGGAGGAAACCAATCAACAACCGCACCAACTAGAGGATTTTTAGCTATATCTTAGTGAGTTAAATTTATGATTTTTTTCATCAATTGGATATTGTTATATTGTTTACGTTTTATTCGAATCGAGAGATCGATGAAACCATCTTTTATGCTTTGAATTTATATGAAAGTATTGTTCAAGTTGTGACCTTTTCAATTGATGCGATTGATTATGTTTCAAGAGATTGATCATAGTTAGTTGAGTAAGAGTATTAGAGATAATCTCGTGTTCGTGTTTTGCATGTCGTTTTGTTTTACTTGAAAAAGAAAACGAAACCCTAGAATTCGTTTAGAGAAATTTAATCGAATTCGTGATAGATCATTACTAAAAATTATATCTTTAACTTGCCGTCTAGTTGGGGTTGGGTTGGTTGATCGGTGGATTCCCATTGCCTTGCCGTTGTTTTAATTATTTGATAAACCAATTCGTTCGTCATCAACTTTGTTTGTTGAGTTTAGTTATTTTAGGAACCCTAGTTGTTAATTGTTATTTTTCTGCAAATTTACTGTTCATCATCGTTTTTACTGTTCATTATTTCATAATTAGTATAAACCCTAGTTTAATTAGTTTAAATCTAGTTTTAGTTAATAGTCGTGACATAATCGATTTAATTATTGCACTATAATCCGATAAACATTCCACTCCCTTAGGACGACCCGGTAACACCTTTACTACGAACCTTATACTTGGGGTGTTTCGGTTTATAAATTTTAGAACTAGTTTTTACCGAACATCCTTCCAGAAAAAATGTCTTTTCCCTAATAACGAGTTGACATTGCCGGAAATTTGTGTTTTCCATTTATAACGAGTAGGAATTTTTGTTTTTTCTATGGTAACGAGTTCGAATTCATGTTTTCTTCTTATTAACGAGTTCAAATTTGTGTTTTTCTCTGGTAACTAGTTGTCCTTGCAGAAAAAATGTTTTTTCCCACTTAACGAGTTGACATCGCCGGAAATTTGTGTTTTCTCTTTATAACGAGTAGAAATTTGTGTTTTTTCTTTGGTAACGAGTTCAAATTCATGTTTTCTTCTTATTAACGAGTTCAAATTTGTGTTTTTCTCTGGTAACGAGTTGTCCTTCCAGAAAAAATGTCTTTTTCCCTAATAACGAGTTGACATTGCCGGAAATTTGTGTTTTCCCTTTATAACGAGTAGAAATTTGTGTTTTTTCTTTGGTAACGAGTTTGAATTCATGTTTTCTTCTTATTAACGAGTTCAAATTTGTGTTTTTCTCTGGTAACGAGTTGTCCTTCCAGAAAAAAATGTCTTTTTCCCTAATTACGAGTTGACATCGCCGGAAATTTGTGTTTTCCCTTTATAACGAGTAGAAATTTGTGTTTTTTATTTGGTAACGAGTTTGAATTCATTTTTTCTTCTTATTAACGAGTTCAAATTTGTGTTTTTCTCTGGTAACGAGTTGTCCTTCCAGAAAAAATGTCTTTTTCCTTAATAACGAGTTGACATCGCCGGAAATTTGTATTTTCCCTTTATAACGAGTAGAAATTTATGTTTTTTCTTTGGTAACGAGTTCGAATTCATGTTTTCTTCTTATTAAGGAGTTCAAATTTGTCTTTTTCTCTAGTAACGAGTTGTCCTTCTAGAAGAAATGTCTTTTTCCCTCTTAACGAGTTGACATCGCCGGAAATTTGTGTTTTCCCTTTATAATGAGTAGAATTTTGCGTTTTTTCTTTTGTAATGAGTTCGAATTCATGTTTTCTTCCTATTAACGAGTTCAAATTTGTGTTTTTCTCTGGTAAAAAGTTGTCCTTGCAGATAAAATGTCTTTTTCCCTAATAACGAGTTGACATCGCCGGAAATTTGTGTTTTCCCTTTATAACGAGTAGAATTTTGTGTTTTTTCTTTGGTAACATGTTCGAATTCATGTTTTCTTCCAATTAACGAGTTCAATTTTGTGTTTTTCTCTGGTAAAAAGTTGTCCTTCCAGAAAAAATGTCTTTTTCCCTCTTAACGAGTTGACATCGCCGGAAATTTGTGTTTTCCCTTTATAACGAGTAGAAATTTGTGTTTTTTTCTTTGGTAACGAGTTCGAATTCATGTTTTCTTCTTATTAACGAGTTCAAATTTGTGTTTTTCTCGGGTAACGAGTTGTCCTTCCAGAAAAAATGTCTTTTTCCCTAATAACGAGTTGACAACGCCGGAAATTTGTGTTTTCCCTTTATAACGAGTAGAAATTTGTGTTTTTTCTTTGGTAACGAGTTCGAATTCATGTTTTCTTCTTATTAACGAGTTCAAATTTGTGTTTTTCTCTGGTAACAAGTTGTCCTTCTAGAAAAAATGTCTTTTTCCTTAATAACGAGTGGACATCGCCGGAAATTTGTATTTTCCCTTTATAACGAGTAGAAATTTGTGTTTTTTCTTTCGTAACGAGTTCGAATTCATGTTTTCTTTTTATTAACGAGTTCAAATTTGTGTTTTTCTCTGGTAACGAGTTGTCCTTCCCGAAAAAATGTCTTTTTCCCTAATAACGAGTTGACATCGCCGGAAATTTGTGTTTTCCCTTTATAACGGGTAGAAATTTGTGTTTTTTCTTTGGTAACGAGTTCGAATTCATGTTTTCTTCTTATTAACGAGTTCAAATTTGTGTTTTTCTCCGGTAAAAAGTTGTCCTTCCAGAAAAAATGTCCTTTTCCCTCTTAACGAGTTGACATCGCCGGAAATTTGTGTTTTCACTTTATAACGAGTAGAAATTCGTGTTTTTTCTTTCGTAACGAGTTTGAATTCATGTTTTCTTCTTATTAAAGAGTTCAAATTTTTGTTTTTCTCTGGTAACGAGTTGTCCCACCAGAAAAAATGTCTTTTTCCCTAATAACGAGTTGACATCGCCGGAAATTTGTGTTTTCCCTTTATAACGAGTAGAAATTTGTGTTTTTTCTTTGGTAACGAGTTCGAATTCATGTTTTCTTCTTATTAACGAGTTCAAATTTGTGTTTTTCTCTGGTAACGAGTTGTTCTTCCAGAAAAAATGTATTTTTCCCTAATAACGAGTTGACATTGCCGGAAATTTGTGTTTTCCATTTATAACGAGTAGGAATTTTTGTTTTTTCTATGGTAACGAGTTCAAATTCATGTTTTCTTCTTATTAACGAGTTCAAATTTGTGTTTTTCTCTAGTAACGAGTTGTCCTTCCAGAAGAAATGTCTTTTTCCCTCTTAACGAGTTGACATCGCCGGAAATTTGTGTTTTCCCTTTATAATGAGTAGAATTTTGCGTTTTTTCTTTTGTAACGAGTTCGAATTCATGTTTTCTTCCTATTAACGAGTTCAAATTTGTGTTTTTCTCTGGTAAAAATTTGTCCTTGCAGATAAAATGTCTTTTTCCCTAATAACGAGTTGACATCGCCGGAAATTTGTGTTTTCCCTTTATAACGAGTAGAAATTTGTGTTTTTTCTTTGGTAACGAGTTCGAATTCATGTTTTCTTCTTATTAACGAGTTCAAATTTGTGTTTTTCTCTGGTAACGAGTTGTCCTTCCAATTTTTGTTTTTTCTATGGTAACGAGTTCAAATTCATGTTTTCTTCTTATTAACGAGTTCAAATTTGTGTTTTTCTCTAGTAACGAGTTGTCCTTCCAGAAGAAATGTCTTTTTCCCTCTTAACGAGTTGACATCACCGGAAATTTGTGTTTTCCCTTTATAATGAGTAGAATTTTGCGTTTTTTCTTTTGTAACGAGTTCGAATTCATGTTTTCTTCCTATTAACGAGTTCAAATTTGTGTTTTTCTCTGGTAAAAATTTTTCCTTGCAGATAAAATGTCTTTTTCCCTAATAACGAGTTGACATCGCCGGAAATTTGTGTTTTCCCTTTATAACGAGTTTGTGTTTTTTCTTTGGTAACGTGTTCGAATTCATGTTTTCTTCCTATTAACGAGTTCAATTTTGTGTTTTTCTCTGGTAAAAAGTTGTCCTTCCAGAAAAAATGTCTTTTTCCCTCTTAACGAGTTGACATTGCCGGAAATTTGTGTTTTCCATTTATAACGAGTAGGAATTTTTGTTTTTTCTATGGTAACGAGTTCGAATTCATGTTTTCTTCTTATTAACGAGTTCAAATTTGTGTTTTTCTCTAGTAACGAGTTGTCCTTCCAGAAGAAATGTCTTTTTCCCTCTTAACGAGTTGACATCGCCGGAAATTTGTGTTTTCCCTTTATAATGAGTAGAATTTTGCGTTTTTTCTTTTGTAACGAGTTCGAATTCATGTTTTCTTCTTATTAACGAGTTCAAATTTGTGTTTTTCTCTGGTAAAAAGTTGTCCTTTCAGAAAAAAATGTCTTTTTCCCTCTTAACGAGTTGACATCGCCGGAAATTTGTGTTTTCCCTTTATAATGAGTAGAATTTTGCGTTTTTTCTTTTGTAACGAGTTCGAATTCATGTTTTCTTCCTATTAACGAGTTCAAATTTTTGTTTTTCTCTGGTAAAAAGTTGTCCTTGCAGATAAAATGTCTTTTTCCCTAATAACGAGTTGACATCGCCGGAAATTTGTGTTTTCCCTTTGTAGAATTTTGTGTTTTTTCTTTGGTAACTTGTTCGAATTCATGTTTTCTTCCTATTAACGAGTTCAATTCTGTGTTTTTCTCTGGTAAAAAGTTGTCCTTCCAGAAAAAATGTCTTTTTCCCTCTTAACGAGTTGACATCGCCGGAAATTTGTGTTTTCCCTTTATAACGAGTAGAAATTTGTGTTTTTTCTTTGGTAACGAGTTCAAATTCATGTTTTCTTCTTATTAACGAGTTCAAATTTGTGGTTTTCTCGGGTAACGAGTTGTCCTTCCAGAAAAAATGTCTTTTTCTCTAATAACGAGTTGACATCGCCGGAAATTTGTGTTTTCCCTTTATAACGAGTAGAAATTTGTGTTTTTTCTTTGGTAACGAGTTCGAATTCATGTTTTCTTCTTATTAACGAGTTCAAATTTGTGTTTTTCTCTGGTAACGAGTTGTCCTTCTAGAAAAAATGTCTTTTTCCCTAATAACGAGTGGACATCGCCGGAAATTTGTATTTTCCCTTTATAACGAGTAGAAATTTGTGTTTTTTCTTTCGTAACGAGTTCGAATTCATGTTTTCTTTTTATTAACGAGTTCAAATTTGTGTTTTTCTCTGGTAACGAGTTGTCCTTCCCGAAAAAATGTCTTTTTCCCTAATAACGAGTTGACATCGCCGGAAATTTGTGTTTTCCATTTATAACGGGTAGAAATTTGTGTTTTTTCTTTGGTAACGAGTTCGAATTCATGTTTTCTTCTTATTATCGAGTTCAAATTTGTGTTTTTCTCCGGTAAAAAGTTGTCCTTCCAGAAAAGATGTCCTTTTCCCTCTTAACGAGTTGACATCGCCGGAAATTTGTGTTTTCACTTTATAACAAGTAGAAATTCGTGTTTTTTCTTTGATAACGAGTTTGAATTCATGTTTTCTTCTTATTAACGAGTTCAAATTTTTGTTTTTCTCTGGTAACGAGTTGTCCTACCAGAAAAAATGTCTTTTTCCCTAATAACGAGTTGACATCGCCGGAAATTTGTGTTTTCCCTTTATAACGAGTAGAAATTTTTGTTTTTTCTTTGGTAACGAGTTCGAATTCATGTTTTCTTCTTATAAACGAGTTCAAATTTTTGTTTTTCTCTGGTAACGAGTTGTCCTTCCAGAAAAAATGTCTTTTTCCCTAATAACGAGTTGACATTGCCGGAAATTTGTGTTTTCCATTTATAACGAGTAGGAATTTTTGTTTTTTCAATGGTAACGAGTTCGAATTCATGTTTTCTTCTTATTAACGAGTTCAAATTTGTGTTTTTCTCTGGTAACTAGTTGTCCTTGCAGAAAAAATGTTTTTTCCCAGATAACGAGTTGACATCGCCGGAAATTTGTGTTTTCCCTTTATAACTAGTAGAAATTTGTGTTTTTTCTTTGGTAACGAGTTCGAATTCATGTTTTCTTCTTATTAACGAGTTCAAATTTGTGTTTTTCTCTGGTAACGAGTTGTCCTTCCAGAAAAAATGTCTTTTTCCCTAATAACGAGTTGACATCGCCGGAAATTTGTGTTTTCCCTTTATAACGAGTAGAAATTTGTGTTTTTTCTTTGGTAACGAGTTTGAATTCATGTTTTCTTCGTATTAACGAGTTCAAATTTGTGTTTTTCTCCGGTAACGAGTTGTCCTTCCGTAGAAAAAATGTCTTTTTCCTTAATAACGAGTTGACATCGCCGGAAATTTGTATTTTCCCTTTATAACGAGTAGAAATTTGTGTTTTTTCTTTGGTAACGAGTTCGAATTCATGTTTTCTTCTTATTAACGAGTTCAAATTTGTGTTGTTCTCTGGTAACGAGTTGTCCTTCCAGAAGAAATGTCTTTTTCCCTCTTAACGAGTTGACATCGCCGGAAATTTGTGTTTTCCCTTTATATTGAGTAGAATTTTGCGTTTTTTCTTTGGTAACGAGTTCGAATTCATGTTTTCTTCCTATTAACGAGTTCAAATTTGTGTTTTTCTCTGGTAAAAAGTTGTCCTTCCAGAAAAAATGTCTTTTTCCCTCTTAACGAGTTGACATCGCCGGAAATTTGTGTTTTCTCTTTATAACGAGTAGAAATTCGTGTTTTTTTCTTTGGTAACGAGTTTGAATTCATGTTTTCTTCTTATTAACGAGGTCAAATTTGTGTTTTTCTCTGGTAACGAGTTGTCCTACCAGAAAAAATGTCTTTTCCCTAATAACGAGTTGACATCGCCGGAAATTTGTGTTTTCCCTTTATAACGAGTAGAAATTTGTGTTTTTTCTTTGGTAACGAGTTCGAATTCATGTTTTCTTCTTATTAACGAGTTCAAATTTGTGTTTTTCTCTGGTAACGAGTTGTCCTTCTAGAAAAAATGTCTTTTTCCCTAATAACGAGTTGACATCGCCGGAAATTTGTGTTTTCCATTTATAACGAGTAGGAATTTTTGTTTTTTCTATGTTAACGAGTTCGAATTCATGTTTTCTTCTTATTAACGAGTTCAAATTTGTGTTTTTCTCTGGTAACGAGTTGTCCTTCAAGAAAAAATGTCCTTTTCCCGAATAACGAGTTGACATCGCCGGAAATTTGTGTTTTTACTTTGGTAACGAGTTCGAATTCATGTTTTCTTCTTATTAACGAGTTCAGATTTGTGTTTTTCTCTAGTAACGAGTTGTCCTTCCAGAAAAAATGTCTTTTTCCCTAATAACGAGTTGACATCGCCAGAAATTTGTGTTTTCCTTTTATAACGAGTACAAATTTGTGTTTTTTCTTTGGTAACGAGTTCGAATTCATGTTTTCTTCTTATTAACGAGTTCAAATTTGTGTTTTTCTTTGGTAACGAGTTGTCCTTCTAGAAAAAATGTCTTTTTCACTAATAACGATTTGACATCGCCGTAAATTTGTGTTTTCCCTTTATAACGAGTAGAAATTTGTGTTTTTTCTTTGGTAACGAGTTCGAATTCATGTTTTCTTCTTATTAACGAGTTCAAATTTGTGTTTTTCTCTGGTAACGAGTTGTCCTTCCAGATAAAATTTCTTTTTCCCTAATAACGAGTTGACATCGCCGGAAATTTGTGTTTTCTCTGTATAATGAGTAAAAATTTGTGTTTTTTCTTTGGTAACGAGTTCGAATTCATGTTTTCGTCTTATTAACGAGTTCAAATTTGTGTTTTTCTCTGGTAACGAGTTGTCCTTCCATAAAATGTGTCTTTTTCCTTAATAACGAGTTCACATCGCCGGAAATTTGTGTTTTCTCTTTATAACGAGTAGAAATTTGTAGCTTTTCTTTGGTAACGAGATCGAATTCATGTTTTCTTCTATTTAACGAGTTCATATTTGTGTTTTTATCTGGAACGAGTTTTCCTTGAAGATAAAATGTATTTTTTCCCTAATAACGAGTTGACATCGCCGGAAATTTGTGTTTTCCCTTTATAACGAGTAGAAATTTGTGTTTTTTCTTTGGTAACGAGTTCGAATTCATGTTTTCTTCTTATTAACGAGTTCAAATTTGTGTTTTTCTCTGGTAACGAGTTGTCCTTCCAGAAAAAATGTCTTTTTCCCGAATAACGAGTTGACATCGCCGGAAATTTGTGTTTTCCCTTTATAACGAGTAGAATATATAATTTTGTGTTTTTTTCTTTGGTAACGTGTTCGAATTCATGTTTTCTTCCTATTAACGAGTTCAATTTTGTGTTTTTCTCTGGTAAAAAGTTGTCCTTCCAGAAAAAATGTCTTTTTCCCTCTTAACGAGTTGACATCGCCGGAAATTTGTGTTTTCCCTTTATAACGAGTAGAAATTCGTGTTTTTTCTTTGGTAACGAGTTTGAATTCATGTTTTCTTCTTATTAACGAGTTCAAATTTGTGTTTTTCTCTGGTAACGAGTTCCCCTTCCAGAAAAAATGTCTTTTTCCCTAATAACGAGTTGACATCGCCGGAAATTTGTGTTTTCCTTTTATAACGAGTAGAAATTTGTGTTTTTTCTTTGGTAACGAATTCGAATTCATTTTTTCTTCTTATTAACGAGTTCAAATTTGTGTTTTTCTCTGGTAACGAGTTGTCCTTCCAGAAAAAATGTCTTTTTCCCTAATAACGAGTTGACATCGCCGGAAATTTGTGTTTTCCCTTTATAACGAGTAGAAATTTGTGTTTTTTCTTTGGTAACGAGTTCGAATTCATGTTTTCTTCTTATTAACGAGTTCAAATTTGTGTTTATTTTTCTGGTAACGAGTTGTCCTTCCAGAAAAAATGTCTTTTTCCCTAATAACGAGTTGACATCGCTGGAAATTTGTGTTTTCCCTTTATAACGAGTACAAATTTGTGTTTTTTCTTTGGTAACGAGTTTGAATTCATGTTTTCTTCTTATTAACGAGTTCAAATTTGTGTTTATCTCTGGTAACGAGTTGTCCTTCCAGAAAAATGTCTTTTTCCTTAATAACGAGTTGACATCGCCGGAAATTTGTATTTTCCCTTTATAACGAGTAGAAATTTGTGTTTTTTCTTTGGTAACGAGTTTGAATTCGTGTTTTCTTCTTATTAACGAGTTCAAATTTGTGTTTTTCTCTGGTAACGAGTTGTCCTTCCGGAAAAAAATGTCTTTTTCCCTCTTAACGAGTTGACATCGCCGGAAATTTGTGTTTTCCCTTTATAATGAGTAGAATTTTGCGTTTTTTCTTTGGTAACGAGTTCGAATTCATGTTTTCTTCCTATTAACGCGTTCAAATTTGTGTTTTTCTCTGGTAAAAAGTTGTCCTTCGAGAAAAAATGTCTTTTTCCCTCTTAACGAGTTGACATCGCCGGAAATTTGTGTTTTCTCTTTATAACGAGTAGAAATTCGTGTTTTTTCTTTGGTAACGAGTTTGAATTCATGTTTTATTCTTATTAACGAGTTCAAATTTGTGTTTTTCTCTGGTAACGAGTTGTCCTACCAGAAACAATGTCTTTTTCCCTAATAACGAGTTGACATCGCCGGAAATTTGTGTTTTCCCTTTATAACGAGTAGAAATTTGTGTTTTTTCTTTGGTAACGAGTTCGAATTCATGTTTTCTTCTTATTAACGAGTTCAAATTTGTGTTTTTCTCTGGTAACTAGTTGTCCTTCAAGAAAAAAATTCCTTTTCCCGAATAACGAGTTGACATCGCCAGAAATTTGTGTTTTTACTTTGGTAACGAGTTCGAATTCATGTTTTCTTCTTATTAACGAGTTCAAATTTGTGTTTTTCTCTGGTAACGAGTTGTCCTTCCAGAAAAAATGTCTTTTTCCCTAATAACGAGTTGACATCGCCGGAAATTTGTGTTTTCCCTTTATAACGAGTAGAAATTTGTGTTTTTTCTTTGGTAACGAGTTCGAATTCATGCTTTCTTCTTATTAACGAGTTCAAATTTGTGTTTTTCTCTCGGTAACGAGTTGTCCTTCCAGAAAAAATGTCTTTTTCCCTAATAACGAGTTGACATCGCCGGAAATTTGTGTTTTCCCTTTATAACGAGTAGAAATTTGTGTTTTTTCTTTGGTAACGAGTTCGAATTCATGTTTTCTTCCTATTAACGAGTTCAAATTTGTGTTTTTCTCTGGTAACGATTTGTCCTTCCAGAAAAAATGTCTTTTTCCTTAATAACGAGTTGACATCGCCGGAAATTTGTGTTTTCCCTTTATAACGAGTAGAAATTTGTGTTTTTTCTTTGGTAACAAGTTCGAATTCATGTTTTCTTCTTATTAACGAGTTCAAATTTGTGTTTTTCTCTGGTAACGAGTTGTCCTTCCAGAAAAAATGTCTTTTTCCTAATAACGAGTTCACATCGCCGGAAATTTGTGTTTTCCATTTATAACGAGTAGGAATTTTTGTTATAACGAGTTCGAATTCATGTTTTCTTCTTATTAACGAGTTCAAATTTGTGTTTTTCTTTGGTAACTAGTTGTCCTTGCAGAAAAAATGTTTTTTCCCTGATAACGAGTTGACATCGCCGGAAATTTGTGTTTTCCCTTTATAACGAGTAGAAATTTGTGTTTTTTCTTTGGTAACGAGTTCGAATTCATGTTTTCTTCTTATTAACGAGTTCAAATTTGTGTTTTTCTCTGGTAACGAGTTGTTCTTCCAGATAAAATGTCTTTTTCCCTAATAACGAGTTGACAACGCCGGAAATTTGTGTTTTCCCTTTATAACGAGTAGATATTTGTGTTTTTTCTTTGGTAACGAGTTCGAATTCATGTTTTCTTCTTATTAACGAGTTCAAATTTGTGTTTTTCTCTGGTAACGAGTTGTCCTTGCAGATAAAATGTCTTTTTCCCTAATAACGAGTTGACATCGCCGGAAATTTGTGTTTTCTCTGTATAACGAGTAAAAATTTGTATTTTTGCTTTGGTAACGAGTTTGAATTCATGTTTTCTTCTTATTAACGAGTTCAAATTTGTGTTTTTCTCGGGTAACGAGTTGTCCTTCCAGAAAAAATGTCTTTTTCCCTAATAACGAGTTGACATCGCCAAAAATTTGTGTTTTCCCTTTATAACGAGTAGATATTTGTGTTTTTTCTTTGGTAACGAGTTCGAATTCATGTTTTCTTCTTATTAACGAGTTCAAATTTGTGTTTTTCTCTGGTAACGAGTTGTCCTTGCAGATAAAATGTCTTTTTCCCTAATAACGAGTTGACATCGCCGGAAATTTGTGTTTTCTCTCGTATAACGAGTAAAAATTTGTATTTTTGCTTTGGTAACGAGTTTGAATTCATGTTTTCTTCTTATTAACGAGTTCAAATTTGTGTTTTTCTCGGGTAACGAGTTGTCCTTCCGTAAAAATGTCTTTTTCCCTAATAACGAGTTGACATCGCCAGAAATTTGTGTTTTCCCTTTATAACGAGTAGATATTTGTGTTTTTTCTTTGGTAACGAGTTCGAATTCATGTTTTCTTCTTATTAACGAGTTCAAATTTGTGTTTTTCTCTGGTAACGAGTTGTCCTTCCAGAAAAAATGTCTTTTTCCCTAATAACGAGTTGACATCGCCGGAAATTTGTGTTTTTTCTTTGGTAACGAGTTCGAATTCATGTTTTCTTCTATTTAACGAGTTCAAATTTGTGTTTTTCTCTGGTAACGAGTTGTCCTTGCAGATAAAATGTCTTTTTCCCTAATAACGAGTTGACATCGCCGGAAATTTGTGTTTTCTCTGTATAACGAGTAAAAATTTGTGTTTTTTCTTTGGTAACGAGTTCGAATTCATGTTTTCGTCTTATTAACGAGTTCAAATTTGTGTTTTTCACTGGTAACGAGTTGTCCTTCCAGAAAAAATGTCTTTTTCCTTAATAACGAGTTCACATCGCCGGAAATTTGTGTTTTCCCTTTATAACGAGTAGAAATTTGTGTTTTTTCTTTGGTAACGAGATCGAATTCATGTTTTCTTCTATTTAACGAGTCCAAATTTGTGTTTTGATCTGGTAACGAGTTGTCCTTGTAGATAAAATGTATTTTTTCCGTAATAACGAGTTGACATCGCCGGAAATTTGTGTTTTCCCTTTATAACGAGTAGAAATTTATGTTTTTTCTTTGGTAACGAGTTCGAATTCATGTTTTCTTCTTATTAACGAGTTCAAATTTGTGTTTTTCTCTGGTAACGAGTTGTCCTTCCAGAAAAAATGTCTTTTTCCCGAATAACGAGTTGACATCGCCGGAAATTTGTGTTTTCCCTTTATAACGAGTAGAATTTTGTGTTTTTTCTTTGGTAACGAGTTCGAATTCATGTTTTCTTCCTATTAACGAGTTTAATTTTGTGTTTATCTGTTGAAATAGTGTCCTAAACCCAATCGGGTTGGACCGGATCCGACCGGGTCGGATCATTTCTACTATTTCTTTATGTTTATACATATATTAAATGGCTTTTATGTTGTCATATATGTTCTTTTAAAGGACCAATTGTGAATTGTTATATGATAACGTCTTTAGTATTAAACTGTGATAGAGAAACCATGATAGGCGATTATGGTTGATGAGATCTCTAATCACTTTAATAAGTTTTATACTTAAATGTCTCTAGGCTGATGTACTATCAAACAGGGCATTGATAGTATAAACAGACTAGCACGTATTAGATGTCTTCTGTCTTTAGGGCAGGGATAGATCTCGTCTATCGAAGTGTAGAGACACTTGGACTGTACGTGGATGTGTATTAGAGAATGCGTACGTTAGGCGACCCACTTACACGGATAAGTGTCACACTATGTGACGGTTGTGTAATTATCCTTAGGACCGGAGTCTTCATGGCATCACGGTGTGGATTGTCATGCTTTGACACTATTGAGGTTTCCCCTAGCCACGGGGCGATCATGCGGTAGTGATTGGGTGTGATACCGAAGCATGCGGAGTATACATGATTGGTCGTCCGGGAATCGCGTATCCTATGATTGGGATCGAATATCCGAAATGGCCTTCTTATAAGGAATGTCTAGCTCTCGTGAATCTTTGCAAAGTGGGAGTAAATGTGTTACTTCGAGAGAGTTTGATATCCAGATTATAAGATACGGTCGTTAATGTTTTGACACTCGACTAACGACCGTATGTATATTATTACAGCGATAGGATTGTAAGTTACACGGTAACTGTTTCACATGAAAGGTAGTAGTCATTGCATTTGACTCTTCCGATGATTGGGGGTCACGGTGTGTTGCTAGACGCTATCCCGTGAGCGTTAGGCAAGAAGGGCATTTTCGTAATTTGCAGTTTGTGTCTACGGCCAACATATTCGGAAGCCTATCGGGTCACACACATAAGAACATCTAGCCGGATTAAAATGTGGTTATAGATGATAACCAAATAAGGAAAGAATTTATCTCGTACTATAAAGGTTATAGTGGTAAATTAATATGGTGGTATTTATTTATTATGAATAAATATAATACAAGATATTAATTATATTTACTAATTAAAGAATATTCCGGAAGCCAATATTTGGCAATATGGGGCGCCACATTGAAGTGTATAAGATACACTTGGATTGTGCAATTTAATTAATAGTATTACCAAATATTAATATTATATATATATATATATATATATATATATATATATATATATATATATATATATATATATATATATATATAATATACATATACGGCTAAATTTATGTGTGTGATTGACATACGTAAATGCCAATTGATCAAATTGATATATTTGATGTTTGGATATTAATAGATTTAATTGTGTAATATATATGTGATATATACACGTGTGTAAATTGATTTATGGTAATAAAAAAAATATAGTCAATATAAGATATTGACAATATCTTGGAATATTCAATATAAGATATTGACAATATCCTAGATTTATTTGATATGAGATATTATAATAAATGAGATAAATCAATCAAATATATTTTTCTTATTTTATTGGGAAAATGTGTTCTTCTCCTCCACTCTAGTTGGGGCGCCCCTCTCACTATAAATAAGAGGTGGGTGTCAAGCTCTTTTGTACATCACAATTCCAAGAACTAATAGTTCTTGTGTAAAATAGAGAGCATCCTATAGAGAGTTGGAGAGAGGGGAAAAGGGCCGGTCTAGCAACCGGAGTTTTCCAATAGCTATCCATGATGGGATTCCGGCGGGCTGTTCGTGTGGACTAGCGGTAGAGGCCGAACACTTGGGCGGCTCTATGCAGAACTACTCTCCTTAGACGGTCAAAGCGTCGATCTTTTAGATCAACCAAGGTAACCACCGTCTACTAACTCGTTTGTTTATTGCTTAAACGAAGTCGATCCTGGTTAAAAGGAAATAAAATTTTAAATTCCGCTGCGTTCCCGCGTAGATTTCCTAACAGTGGTATCAGAGCGAGCTTCGAGCTTAAGCATTAAGCATGTTATTTTGCGTAGTTAATTTTATCGTTTTAAATCAAATAATTAAAAGATGAAAGATTTTAGATTCGCAATACGATACACGAAAAGAATAAAAGAAAAAAAAAGGGATTGGGTGGTGCTCGGCCGACTGGCGGCGGCACCACCACCGTCCGGCGGCCGGCGGCAGCGTTATGGCTGGCGGCTGCTTGGCGGGTCTCTTTATTTTTGTTTTGTGTATTTTGTGATTCAATATGGTTCATAGTTGTGATTGTTAATTTCCCTTTGTTTAGTTGTGTCATGTGGCTAACCAATGGTTCAAATAGTTTGGGCCATTGGGATGCCACATGGCATTAAAATAATAATGGTCTTTCCAAACTTTGTTTGGAATAGGCCTAGGCCCTTTCCAAATATTTGATTTGGGAAAAGGCCTAGGCCTAGGCCACTTCCAAAATTTTGATTTTGGAAAGTGGCCAGGCCTAATCCAAAATTATTTGGCCTTTCCAAATATTTGATTTGGAATAGGCCTAGGCCCTTTTCAAATATTTGATTTGTAAAAGGCCTAGGCCTAGGCCACTTTCAAAATTTTGATTTTGAAAAGTGGCCAGGCCTAAGCCAAATTTGGTTTAGGAAACCAAACGCATCCCTTTTGATTACGAATCAAAAGGAAAGAAACAAAAGAGAAATAATTTTAATTTTGATTTATTTTGGAATAGTTCTAATTAATTAAAATTAAAATTAAAATCGGTTTAAAATTAATCGTTAATTTTATTTCGATTAAAATCATTTAATTAATTCAATGTTAATTAGTTAATTGATTAGATAAAATTATTTAATAGATTAAATGTTAATTGATTAATTAAGACGCAAGTAGTTAATTTTTAATTTTATCTTTTTCATAAGATGTTATTATATGGATTAGATATAGTAAATATAATATGATTATATGGACCCCGATTGATCATGGACTCGACCGATAGGATAGATGTGAATGATTTAAATTTTCTGTTGGTTTTGAAAATTGTCCTAGGCCGTTATGAAGAACGTGACCTAGTTTATTTTCTGCATTTATCCCATGCCCTAGGAAAGGTCCATGATCATACCGGTTACTTTACGCATTTATTTATTTTGTGCTTGTATTTATTTTACATGATACGATAGATGCATGACTAGGCACGATCTAGATAAATGTGTAGGATGTATATCTATAGAGATAGATATATTTGATGAGACCGTAATTAAAATTAATTAAGTGAATTAATTTACGTAAATACTTCCACAACAAAAATCAAGTCGAAAAATTGTCTCCCAATATTATAGCGACGGTGAAGAGCCTTTGTTCGGATCCAACTGATCGGCCCTCGTCGGGAGTTGACCTACCACGGGTATATCATCGTTATTGAGATATGATCGTATGAGATCTCGCGAATATTGGGTTATGACTTGACTAGAGTATTGCGGTGATTGGCCCTCGTCAGGACCGTCTTATTCTAGAGGCAAGGGGTTGACTACCACATAAAGATGTGGATTGTCAAAGAGTTGACTAGTCAACTACCAAGAGTCACATAGAGATGTGATTGGTAAGAGTTACATACCTTTCGAATTATTCCGGTTGATTGGCCCTCGTCGGGAATCGGGGTAACCAGATGGGATCTTGGCCACTAAAGAATTTTGAAAAATTCTTGAAAGTCAATTGGGAGTAGTTGACTAGTGGGAGTAAAATCATAAATCAAAAGACCATTTTTGATTTTGCGTGTATAAACGACAACACTCTTTTATTTTCATTTTTATGTTGTAGTTTTAGCAAACTTTATATTTATGTTTTTTCTCGATTAATAAAAACCAAATTATGACTGTTACCTCTTGAGAAACGTTCTCAAAATGGTTATGTAATTTTAATCCTTTTAAAATAAGCAATGACGCGAGCAATCCCGTTGTAGTAGTTAGAGACAAGGAGACTACATATTTGATGCAGTACTCCAAGACGTTAATTATTAATGAAAGGCGGAAGCTCATGATATGATTGAATCATTTGAAATAAGTTTCAACGAATTAATCATATATTGGATACGATCCAAGATGATCATTCAGTCATACGATGACAATTAATTCAAACGTTGGATAAGAATGACCACATCTAATTTTGGAAAGGTTGTTTCAAAATTGTAAGATTTAAGTATTGACTTAATTCTACCATTGCTTAAAGGTTAATTAAATAGTTAATATTTTAAATACGATTTAAAAGGTTAAATAAACTATTTAAACAAACTTTAGATTTTCTTTATGAAAGGAAATCAAAGACATACCTCTTGTGATTTTTCTTAAGTCTTGTGAAGACTACACTAAGATATATTTACAAGTGCCTGAAGGATTAAAAGGAAAGTTAGGGCATGTGCTTAAATAGAGAACTTATTGAAGTTTCTATTCTAGGCAAGTGAGTTGAGATAAATCTATCTAAGTTCAAAGTCAACTCTTAGATATATGATATCTTGCGAGTGTGATTAAATTAGAAAGATTAAATACAGATATGGAAGGTGAAGCAAACGTTGTGACACTTACCATATTCTGGATCTAGTAAACTGATAAAGGAAACTAAATAAATGTTATTATCTTCCGGTTCTTGTGAAGAACATACTTTCAGTTATTTGTTAGGATTTAGTAGACATATTCAATTGTAAAGAATAAATGTTATTCCGATAAAGTTGGAAGGTCACTGAATCTAACATACTAGATTGTTGTCACTGTATAGTTGATGTATGTGATGAGATCTCAACTAAATATTTGTATGGCTGTTATCCTTAATATTTTTGGTTGTTCTAGACATAGTCTCTCTAGAAGGAAAGCGTGTAACTAAACGTCGTTCTGATGATGTTGAACCATATGATTATGAATCACGTGGGTAATACGTATCTTATCAAAAGATGACTAAAATACCCTTTTATGAAAAGGGTCATAAACTCTAGAAAAATTGTCTAAAGCCTAAACATACCGATGTTTGTTGGCTTATGACAATTAATGCCACAAATAATTGTTTGTTAATCTCTATGACTATTTATAGAAATAGTCAAGTGTACTCAGTGAAGTGCATAATTCGGAAAGCCCGAAAAGTTCGAGCTAGTACGAATATGAGATTGATGAGCTACTTAGGAATTAATCTTCAATTGGATTGAATTAATTAATACCTGAAGGGTGTTTCAGAAGTCGTCTGAAAAGGAATAAGATTCTTCCCTTGAAGGATACCATCTTTGGGATACACAATTAGATTGTGTTCCCAAAATGGAAATAACACTTTATATGATAAAGGTATGACGAAAGCCATGCAAAGTATCCCTTACCCGTTTCGGGATAATGCCCTTATACTTAACCGAGTTCCGAAGAATAAAGGTTGAATAAATTCCATATTAGATATGGAAGAAGATAATGTCGAATCTATCTTAACCAATGATTTGAAGTTTTCATAGGCAAAGTCAGAAAGGGCTTGGAGCCTAGTACGACATATGCAACTTTGTGGAATATCTTAGCTAGTACGCTAGATATTATTTACTCGTCCGTGGAGCAAAATGTGTTTGTCTCCAAACATGCTGTCTTCTAAAGGAAGTGTTTCTTCCGAGAGAAACAGTGGGAGTGAATCAGATCTCAAAAGAGTTTGAGAACCACAAAGATACATTCAACCAATGGAGCATGAGCAGACGCCGCATAGCGATGAGGTGTAGGACACTGCTCAGTGCACATAAAAGTTCTGTAAGTCTGTGGATAACCTCAAGCCTAAAAAGGCTGTTGGTATGTTCATCTTGAAGAATGAATATCTCACGACTTATGAAAGAATGTTTGAAAGGCAGGTTTGAGAGATATGGCCAGGAGCCATAAAATCTGAATTAGATTCCGTCAGTGACAACCAGGTTGTGAACCTAGTCTGTCTTACCTAGAGGGAATGTCCCTGTAAGGCTGAGCCCAGTTCTATTCAGACTATGCTTGTTGTAACTTCGTATCATGGCTATATGATAGTGTTGAAGGCGTTGGGCAAACAACTCGATGTTCATAGACGATAACATGATATATGAGCCCATGAGATCCATTTATGGACTCAAACAAGTTTCTCTAGACGATTTCTTTGTTTTGATAATCAAAGGAGTTTGATTTAGTCAAAAGAAGGATATGCCCAATGTGCAAGAAGGATAGTGGGAGTGTGTTACGATTTTCGAGTAAGGTATTGGATATCTCTCTCGAGAATTGTCACCCCATGTCACAGTCAATTAATGTTTGGTAGTTCAAGGTTTTTACGAAAGCACTTGGATTGGCAGTTCTTAATTTTGGAAATAAGAATCTATAACGATAGATTTAACTGCTATTAGATTATAGTCTACCTATATAGATGTGATGCTAAAAGGAGTTTAGCATAGATCGCGACAGGGATACTGCTGGCCAGTGTTCTTAAGATCTATCTATGTTAGGACGTTAGTCCTAAAGATAAGGTGAAAGATGATGCTTATGGAAGGTTTCCTTCGCTACTGCGATAGAAACCATTATAAAGGTAATGCCGGATGTTCATAGTCCATGAATAATCATGAGCAAGTATGAAAGTAAATCTGGTGAATGTCGAGAATATTCTTAAACAAGTTAAGGAAAGTTTCCTGGTTTATTGAAACTTGGAAGCAAATAAATACAGATATACAGACGAGTATCCTAAGTCTTATGAAGGCGAGTGGGAGCTGCAGTCTGGGTTTGCTGTCACTTTGAATAAGTGATACAGTGAGCTGGAAATGTTCTTAGCGATGGGTCACTGTAAATTCTACAACTAGGCCAAAACACAGTAGTGCCTTAGAGGCGCAGCGGGTGCAGTACATGGATCTAGAAGGTTCATTCTTGAACCTTGTACGGTTCCTCCACCTTTTCTATATAGCTGATATAGTAAGTGGATTCATTGCTTGAAGCAAGGACCAGGGTCTCATCAGAGATTCATGTGTGTGTTGAGGCGGTTCCTTTGACTTGGTCATTTGGAACATGATATGAAGATAGTATGAGTCCCCACGGATAGCGATCCGTTCATGGCTAGAGCTGGTTGCGAGTATTGCATGAGATTCTTGTGTTTTAACTTGGTCTTATGTGTGCGAGTGATTGGTTTTAGGCCAAGTGGGAGATTGTTGAAATAGTGTCCTAAACCCAATCGGGTTGGACCGGATCCGACCGGGTCGGATCATTTCTACTATTTCTTTATGTTTATACATATATTAAATGGCTTTTATGTTGTCATATATATGTTCTTTTAAAGGACGAATTGTGAATTGTTATATGATAACGTCCTTAGTATTAAACTGTGATAGGGAAACCATGATAGGCGATTATGGTTGATGAGATCTCTAATCACTTTAATAAGTTTGATACTTAAATGTCTCTAGGCTGATGTACTATCAAACAGGGCATTAATAGTATAAACAGACTAGCACGTATTAGATGTCTTATGTCTTTAGGGCAGGGATAGATCTCGTCTATCGAAGTGTAGAGACACTTGGACTGTATGTGGACGTGTATTAGAGAATGCGTACGTTAGACTGACCCACTTACACGGATAAGTGTCACACTATGTGACGGTTGTGTAATTATCCTTAGGACCGGAGTCTTCATGGCATCACGGTGTGGATTGTCATGCTTTGACACTATTGAGGTTTCCCCTAGCCACGGGGCGATCATGCGGTAGTGATTGGGTGTGATACTGAAGCATGCGGAGTATACATGATTGGTCGTCCGGGAATCGCGTATTCTATGATTGGGATCGAATATCCGAAATGGCCTTCTTATAAGGAATGTCTAGCTCTCGTGAATCTTTGCGAAGTGGGAGTAAATGTGTTACTTCGAGAGAGTTTGATATCCAGATTATAAGATACGGTCGTTAATGTTTTGACACTCGACTAACGACCGTATTGATATTATTACAGCGATAGGATTGTAAGTTACACGGTAACTGTTTCACATGAAAGGTAGTAGTCATTGCATTTGACTCTTCCGATGATTGGGGGTCACGGTGTGTTGCTAGACGCTATTCCGTGATCGTTAGGCATGAAGGGCATTTTCGTAATTTGAACTTGGTGTCTACGGCCAACATATTCGGAAGCCTATCGGGTCACACACATAAGAACATCTAGCCGGATTAAAATGTGGTTATAGATGATAACCAAATAAGGAAAGAATTTATCTCGTACTATAAAGGTTATAGTGGTAAATTAATATGGTGGTATTTATTTATTATGAATAAATATAATACAAGATATTAATTATATTTATTAATTAAAGAATATTCCGGAAGCCAATATTTGGCAATATGGGGCGCCACATTGAAGTGTATAAGATACACTTGATTTGTGCAATTTAATTAATAGTATTACCAAATATTAATATTAGATATTAATATATATATATATATATATATATATATATATATATATATATATATATATATATATCCAATATACATATGGCGGCTAAATTTATGTGTGTGATTGACATACGTAAATGCCAATTGATCAAATTGATATATTTGATGTTTGGATATTAATAGATTTAATTGTGTAATATATATGTGATATATACACGTGTGTAAATTGATTTATGGTAATAAAATAAATATAGTCAATATAAGATATTGACAATATCTTGGAATATTCAATATAAGATATTGACAATATCCTAGATTTATTTGATATGAGATATTATAATAAATGAGATAAATCAATCAAATATATTTTTCTTATTTTATTGGGAAAATGTTTTCTTCTCCTCCACTCTAGTTGGGGCGCCCCTCTCACTATAAATAAGAGGTGAGTGTCAAGCTCTTTTGTACATCACAATTCCAAGAACTAATAGTTCTTGTGTAAAATAGAGAGCATCCTATAGAGAGTTGGAGAGAGGGGAAAAGGGCCGGTCTAGCAACCGGAGTTTTCCAATAGCTATCCATGATGGGATTCCGGCGGGCTGTTCGTGTGGACTAACGGTAGAGGCCGAACACTTGGGCGGCTCTATGCAGAACTACTCTCCTTAGACGGTCAAAACGTCGATCTTTTAGATCAACCAAGGTAACCACCGTCTACTAACTCGTTTGTTTATTGCTTAAACGAAGTCGATCCTGGTTAAAAGGAAATAAAATTTTAAATTCCGTTGCGTTCCCGCGTAGATTTCCTAACATTTTCTCTGGTAAAAAGTTGTCCTTCCAGAAAAAAATGTCTTTTTCCCTCTTAACGAGTTGACATCGCCGGAAATTTGTGTTTTCCCTTTATAACGAGTAGAAATTCGTGTTTTTTCTTTGGTAACGAGTTTGAATTCATGTTTTCTTCTTATTAACGAGTTCAAATTTGTGTTTTTCTCTGGTAACGAGTTGTCCTTCCAGAAAAAAGGTCTTTTTCCCTAATAACGAGTTGACATCGCCGGAAATTTGTGTTTTCCCTTTATAACGAGTAGAAATTTGTGTTTTTTCTTTGGTAACGAGTTCGAATTCATGTTTTTCTCTGGTAACGAGTTGTGCTTCCAGAAAAAATGTCTTTTTCCCTAATAACGAGTTGACATCGCCGGAAATTTGTGTTTTCCCTTTATAACGAGTAGAAATTTGTGTTTTTTCTTTGGTAACGAGTTCGAATTCATGTTTTCTTCTTATTAACGAGTTCAAATTTGTGTTTTTTACGGTAACGAGTTGTCCTTCCGAAAAATGTCTTTTTCCTTAATAACGAGTTGACATCGCCGGAAATTTGTGTTTTCCCTTTATAACGAGTAGAAATTTGTGTTTTTTCTTTGGTAACGAGTTTGAATTCATGTTTTCTTCTTATTAACGAGTTCAAATTTGTGTTTTTCTTTGGTAAGGAGTTGTCCCTCCAGAAAAAATGTCTTTTTCCTTAATAACGAGTTGACATCGCCAGAAATTTGTATTTTTCCTTTATAACGAGTAGAAATTTGTGTTTTTTCTTTTGTAACGAGTTCGAATTCATGTTTTCTTCTTATTAGCGAGTTCAAATTTGTGTTTTTCTCTAGTAACGAGTTGTCCTTCCAGAAAAAATTACTTTTTCCCTAATAACGAGTTGACATCACCGGAAATTTGTGTTTTCCCTTTATAACGGGTAGAAATTTGTGTATTTTCTTTGGTAACGAGTTCGAATTCATTTTTTCTTCTTATTAACGAGTTCAAATTTGTGTTTTTCTTTGGTAATAGGTTGTCCTTCCAGAAAAAATGTCTTTTTCCCTCTTAACGATTTGACATCGCCGGAAATTTGTGTTTTCCCTTTATAATGAGTAGAATTTTGTGTTTTTTCTTTGGTAACGAGTTCGAATTCATGTTTTCTTCCTATTAACGAGTTCAAATTTGTGTTTTTCTCTAGTAAAAAGTTTTCCTTCCAGAAAAAATGTCTTTTTCCCTCTAAACGAGTTGACATCGCCGGAAATTTGTGTTTTCTATTTATAACGAGTAGAAATTCGTGTTTTTTCTTTGGTAACGAGTTTGAATCCATGTTTTCTTCTTATTAACGAGTTCAAATTTGTGTTTTTCTCTAGTAACGATTTGTCCTTCCAGAAAAAATGTCTTTTTCCCTAATAACGAGTTGACATCGCCGGAAATTTGTGTTTTCCCTTTATAACGAGTAGAAATTTGTGTTTTTTCTTTGGTAACGAGTTTGAATTCATGTTTTCTTCTTATTAACGTGTTCAAATTTGTTTTTTTCTCTGGTAACGAGTTGTCCTTCCAGAAAAAATGTCTTTTTCCCTAATAACGAGTTCACATCGCCGGAAATTTGTGTTTTCCATTTATAAGGAGTAGGAATTTTTGTGTTTTCTATGGTAACGAGTTCGAATTCATGTTTCTTCTTATTAACGAGTTCAAATTTTTGTTTTTCTCTGGTAACGAGTTGTCTTTCCAGAAAAAATGTCTTTTTCCCGAATAATGACTTGACATCGCCGGAAATTTGTGTTTTCCCTTTATAACGAGTAGAATTTTGTGTTTTTTCTTTGGTAACGAGTTCGAATTCATGTTTTATTCTTATTAACGAGTTCAATTTTGTTTTTTTCTCTGGTAATGAGTTGTCCTTCCAGAAAAAATGTCTTTTTCCCTCTTAACGAGTTGACATCGCCGGAAATTTGTGTTTTCCCTTTATAACGAGTAGAAATTTGTGTTTTTTCTTTGGTAACGAGTTTGAATTCATGTTTTCTTCTTATTAACGAGTTCAAATTTGTGTTTTTCTCTGGTAACGAGTTGTCCTTCCAGAAAAAATTTCTTTTTCCCTAATAATGACTTGACATCGCCGGAAATTTGTGTTTTCCCTTTATAACGAGTAGAATTTTGTGTTTTTTCTTTGGTAACGAGTTCGAATTCATGTTTTATTCTTATTAACGAGTTCAATTTTGTTTTTTTCTCTGGTAATGAGTTGTCCTTCCAGAAAAAATGTCTTTTTCCCTCTTAACGAGTTGACATCGCCGGAAATTTGTGTTTTCCCTTTATAACGAGTAGAAATTTGTGTTTTTTCTTTGGTAACGAGTTTGAATTCATGTTTTCTTCTTATTAACGAGTTCAAATTTGTGTTTTTCTCTGGTAACGAGTTGTCCTTCCAGAAAAAATTTCTTTTTCCCTAATAACGAGTTGTCATCGCCGGAAATTTGTGTTTTCCCTTTATAACGAGTAGAAATTTGTGTTTTTTCTTTGGTAACGAGTTCGAATTCATGTTTTCTGATTATTAACGAGTTCAAATTTGTGTTTTTCTCTGGTAACGAGTTGTCCTTCTAGAAAAAATGTCTTTTTCCCTAATAACAAGTTGACATCGCCGGAAATTTGTGTTTTCCCTTCATAACGAGTAGAAATTTGTGTTTTTTCTTTGGTAACGAGTTCGGATTCATGTTTTCTTCTTATTAACGAGTTCAAATTTGTGTTTTTCTCTGGTAACTAGTTGTCCTTGCAGAAAAAATGTTTTTTCCCGGATAACGAGTTGACATCGCCGGAAATTTGTGTTTTCCCTTTATAACGAGTAGAAATTTGTGTTTTTTCTTTGGTAACGAGTTCGAATTCATGTTTTCTTCTTATTAACGAGTTCAAATTTGTGTTTTTCTCTAATAACGAGTTGTCCTTGCAGATAAAATGTCTTTTTCCCTAATAACGAGTTGACATCGCCGGAAATTTGTGTTTTCTCTGTATAACGAGTAAAAATTTGTGTTTTTTCTTTGGTAACGAGTTTGAATTCATGTTTTCGTCTTATTAACGAGTTTAAATTTGTGTTTTTCTCTGGTAACGAGTTGTCCTTCCAGAAAAAATGTATTGTTCCTTAATAACGAGTTCACATCGCCGGAAATTTGTGTTTTCCCTTTATAACGAGTAGAAATTTGTGTTTTTTCTTTGGTAACGAGATCGAATTCATGTTTTCTTCTATTTAAAGAGTTCAAATTTGTGTTTTTATCTGGTAACGAGTTGTCCTTGTAGATAAAATGTCTTTTTTCCCTAATAACAAGTTGACATCGCCGGAAATTTGTGTTTTCCCTTTATAACGAGTAGAAATTTGTGTTTTTTCTTTGGTAACGAGTTCGAATTCATGTTTTCTTCTTATTAACGAGTTCAGATTTGTGTTTTTCTCTGGTAACGAGTTGTCCTTCCAGAAAAAATGTCTTTTTCCCGAATAACGAGTTGACATCACGGGAAATTTGTGTTTTCCCTTTATAACGAGTAGAAATTTATGTTTTTTCTTTGGTAACGAGTTCAAATTCATGTTTTCTTCTATTTAACGTGTTCAAATTTGTGTTTATCTCTAGTAACGAGTTGTCCTTGTAGATAAAATGTTTTTTTTCCCTAATAACGAGTTGACACCGCCGGAAATTTGTGTTTTCTCTGTATAACGAGTAAAAATTTGTGTTTTTTCTTTGGTAACTAGTTCGAATTCATGTTTTCTTCATATTAACGTGTTCGATTTTGTGTTTTTCTCTGGTAACGAGTTGTCCTTCCAGAAAAAATGTCTTTTTCCCTAATAACGAGTTGACATCGCCAGAAATTTGTGTTTTCTCTTTATAACGAGTAGAAATTTGTGTTTTTTCTTTGGTAACGAGTTCGAATTCATGTTTTCTTCTTATTAACGAGTTCAAATTTGTGTTTTTCTCTCGGTAACGAGTTGTCCTTCCGAAAAAAATGTCTTTTTCCCTAATATCGAGTTGACATCGCCGGAAATTTGTGTTTTCCCTTTATAACGAGTAGAAATTTGTGTTTTTTCTTTGGTAACGAGTTCGAATTCATGTTTTCTTCTTATTAACGAGTTCAAATTTGTGTTTTTCTCTGGTAACTAGTTGTCCTAGCAGAAAAAATCTTTTTTCCCTGATTACGAGTTGACATCGCCGGAAATTTGAGTTTTCCCTTTATAACGAGTAGAAGTTTGTGTTTTTTCTTTGGTAACGAGTTCGAATTCATGTTTTCTTCTTATTAACGAGTTCAATTTTGTGTTTTTCTCTGGTAACGAGTTGTCCTTCCAGAAAAAATGTCTTTTTCCTCTAAACGAGTTGACATCGCCGGAAATTTGTGTTTTCCCTTTATAACGAGTAGAAATTTGTGTTTTTGCTTTGGTAACGAGTTTGAATTCATGTTTTCTTGTTATTAACGAGTTCAAATTTGTGTTTTTCTCTGGTAACGAGTTGTCCTTCTAGAAAAAATGTCTTTTTCCCTAATAAGGAGTTGACATCGCCAGAAATTTGTGTTTTCCCTTTATAACGAGTATAAATTTGTGTTTTTTCTTTGGTAACGAGTTCGAATTCTTGTTTTCTTCTTATTAACGAGTTCAAATTTATGTTTTTCTCTGGTAACGAGTTGTCCTTCCAGAAAAAATGTCTTTTTCCCTAATAACGAGTTGACATCGCCGGAAATTTGTGTTTTCTCTGTATAACGAGTAAAAATTTGTGTTTTTTCTTTGGTAACGAGCTCGAATTCATGTTTTCTTCTTATTAACGAGTTCAAATTTTTGTTTTTCTCTGGTAACGAGTTGTCATTCCAGAAAAAATGTCTTTTTCCTTAATAACGAGTTCACATCGCCGGAAATTTGTGTTTTCCCTTTATAACGAGTAGAAATTTATGTTTTTTCATTGGTAACGAGTTCGAATTCATGTTTTCTTCTATTTAACGAGTTCAAATTTGTGTTTATCTCTGGTAACGAGTTGTTCTTGTAGATAAAATGTTTTTTTTCCCTAATAACGAGTTGACATCGCCGGAAATTTGTGTTTTCTCTTTATAAGGAGTAAAAATTTGTGTTTTTTCTTTGGTAACGATCTCGAATTCATGTTTTCTTCTTATTAACGAGTTCAAATTTGTGTTTTTCTCTGGTAACGAGTTGTCATTCCAGAAAAAATGTCTTTTTCCTTAATAACGAGTTCACATCGCCGGAAATTTGTGTTTTCCCTTTATAACGAGTAGAAATTTATGTTTTTTCTTTGGTAACGAGTTCGAATTCATGTTTTCTTCTATTTAACGAGTTCAAATTTGTGTTTTTCTCTGGTAACGAGTTGTCCTTGTAGATAAAATGTTTTTTTCCCTAATAACGAGTTGACATCGCCGGAAATTTGTGTTTTCTCTTTATAACGAGTAAAAATTTGTGTTTTTTCTTTGGTAACGAGTTCGAATTCATGTTTTCTTCATATTAACGTGTTCAATTTTGTGTTTTTCTCTGGTAACGAGTTGTCCTTCCAGAAAAAATGTCTTTTTCCCTAATAACGAGTTGACATCGCCGGAAATTTGTGTTTTCTCTTTATAACGAGTAGAAATTTGTGTTTTTTCTTTGGTAACGAGTTTGAATTCATGTTTTCTTCTTATTAACGAGTTCAAATTTGTGTTTTTCTCTGGTAACGAGTTGTCCTTCCATAAAAAATGTCTTTTTCCCTAATAACGAGTTGACATTGCCGGAAATTTGTGTTTTCGCTTTATAACGAGTAGAAATTTGTGTTTTTTCTTTAGTAACGAGTTCGAATTCATGTTTTCTTCTTATTAACGAGTTCAAATTTGTGTTTTTCTCTGGTAACTAGTTGTCCTTGCAGAAAAAATGTTTTTTCCCTGATAACGAGTTGACATCGCCGGAAATTTGTGTTTTCCCTTTATAACGAGTAGAAATTTGTGTTTTTTCTTTGGTAACGAGTTCGAATTCATGTTTTCTTCTTATTAACGAGTTCAAATTTGTGTTTTTCTCTGGTAACAAGTTGTCCTTGCAGATAAAATGTCTTTTTCCCTAATAACGAGTTGACATCGCCGGAAATTTGTGTTTTCTCTGTATAACGAGTAAAAATTTGTGTTTTTTCTTTAGTAACGAGTTTGAATTCATTTTTCGTCTTATTAACGAGTTCAAATTTGTGTTTTTCTCTGGTAACGAGTTGTCCTTCCAGAAAAAATTTATTGTTCCTTAATAACGAGTTCACATCGCCGGAAATTTGTGTTTTCCCTTTGTAACGAGTAGAAATTTGTGTTTTTTCTTTGGTAACGAGATCGAATTCATGTTTTCTTCTATTTAACGAGTTCAAATTTGTGTTTTTATCTGGTAACGAGTTGTCCTTGTAGATAAAATGTCTTTTTCCCGAATAACGAGTTGACATCGCCGGAAATTTGTGTTTTCCCTTTATAACGAGTAGAAATTTGTGTTTTTTCTTTGGTAACGAGTTCGAATTCATGTTTTCTTCTTTTTAACGAGTTCAAATTTGTGTTTTTCACTCTGTAACGAGTTGTCCTTCCGAAAAAAATGTCTTTTTCCCGAATAACGAGTTGACATCGCCGGAAATTTGTGTTTTCCCTTTATAACGAGTTTTGTGTTTTTTCTTTGGTAACGAGTTTGAATTCATGTTTTCTTCTTATTAACGAGTTCAAATTTGTGTTTTTCTCTTGTAACGAGTTGTCCTTCCAGAAAAAAATGTCTTTTTCCCGAATAACGAGTTGACATCGCCGGAAATTTGTGTTTTCCCTTTATAACGAGTTTTGTTTTTTCTTTGGTAACGAGTTTGAATTCATGTTTTCTTCTTATTAACGAGTTCAAATTTGTGTTTTTCTCTTGTAACGAGTTGTCCTTCCGAGAAAAATGTCTTTTTCCCTAATAACGAGTTGACATCGCCGGAAATTTGTGTTTTCTCTTTATAACGAGTAGAAATTTGTGTTTTTTCTTTGGTAACGAGTTCGAATTCATGTTTTCTTCTTATTAACGAGTTCAAATTTGTGTTTTTCTCTCGGTAACGAGTTGTCCTTCCGGAAAAAATGTCTTTTTCCCTAATAACGAGTTGACATCGCCGGAAATTTGTGTTTTCCCTTTATAACGAGTAGAAATTTGTGTTTTTTCTTTGGTAACGAGTTCGAATTCATGTTTTCTTCTTATTAACGAGTTCAAATTTGTGTTTTTCTCTCGGTAACGAGTTGTCCTTCCGTAAAAAAATGTCTTTTTCCTAATAACGAGTTGACATCGCCGGAAATTTGTGTTTTCCCTTTATAACGAGTAGAAATTTGTGTTTTTTCTTTGGTAACGAGTTCGAATTCATGTTTTCTTCTTATTAACGAGTTCAAATTTGTGTTTTTCTCTCGTAACGAGTTGTCCTTGCAGATAAAATGTCTTTTTCCCTAATAACGAGTTGACATCGCCGGAAATTTGTGTTTTCTCTGTATAACGAGTAAAAATTTGTGTTTTTTCTTTGGTAACGAGTTTGAATTCATGTTTTCGTCTTATTAACGAGTTCAAATTTGTGTTTTTCTCTGGTAACGAGTTGTCCTTCCGAAAAAATGTATTGTTCCTTAATAACGAGTTCACATCGCCGGAAATTTGTGTTTTCCCTTTATAACGAGTAGAAATTTGTGTTTTTTCTTTGGTAACGAGATCGAATTCATGTTTTCTTCTATTTAACGAGTTCAAATTTGTGTTTTTATCTGGTAACGAGTTGTCCTTGTAGATAAAATGTCTTTTTTCCCTAATAACGAGTTGACATCGCCGGAAATTTGTGTTTTCCCTTTATAACGAGTAGAAATTTGTGTTTTTTCTTTGGTAACGAGTTCGAATTCATGTTTTCTTCTTATTAACGAGTTCAAATTTGTGTTTTTCTCTGGTAACGAGTTGTCCTTCCAGAAAAAATGTCTTTTTCCCGAATAACGAGTTGACATCGCCGGAAATTTGTGTTTTCCCTTTATAACGAGTAGAATTTTGTGTTTTTTCTTTGGTAACGAGTTCGAATTCATGTTTTCTTCCTATTAACGAGTTCAATTTTGTGTTTTTCTCTGGTAAAGAGTTGTCCTTCCAGAAAAAATGTCTTTTTCCCTCTTAACGAGTTGACATCGCCGGAAATTTGTGTTTTCCCTTTATAACGAGTAGAATTTTGTGTTTTTTCTTTGGTAACGAGTTCGAATTCATGTTTTCTTCTTATTAACGAGTTCAAATTTGTGTTTTTCTCTGGTAACGAGTTGTCCTTCCAGAAAAAATGTCTTTTTCCCTAATAACGAGTTGACATCGCCGGAAATTTGTGTTTTCTCTTTATAACGAGTAGAAATTTGTGTTTTTTCTTTGGTAACGAGTTCGAATTCATGTTTTCTTCTTATTAACGAGTTCAAATTTGTGTTTTTCTCTGGTAACGAGTTGTCCTTCCAGAAAAAATGTCTTTTTCCCTAATAACGAGTTGACATCGCGGGAAATTTGTGTTTTCCATTTATAACGAGTAGGAATTTTTGTTTTTTCTATGGTAACGAGTTCGAATTCATGTTTTCTTCTTATTAACGAGTTCAAATTTGTGTTTTTCTCTGGTAACGAGTTGTCCTTCAAGAAAAAAAGTCTTTTTCCCGAATAACGAGTTGACATCGCCGGAAATTTGTGTTTTCCCTTTATAACGAGTAGAAATTTGTGTTTTTTCTTTGGTAACGAGTTTGAATTCATGTTTTCGTCTTATTAACGAGTTCAAATTTGTGTTTTTCTCTGGTAACGAGTTGTCTTTCCGGAAAAAATGTATTTTCCTTAATAACGAGTTCACATCGCCGGAAATTTGTGTTTTCCCTTTATAACGAGTAGAAATTTGTGTTTTTTCTTTGGTAACGAGATCGAATTCATGTTTTCTTCTATTTAACGAGTTCAAATTTGTGTTTTTATCTCGGTAACGAGTTGTCCTTGTAGATAAAATGTCTTTTTCCCTAATAACGAGTTGACATCGCCGGAAATTTGTGTTTTCCCTTTATAACGAGTAGAAATTTGTGTTTTTTCTTTGGTAACGAGTTCGAATTCATGTTTTCTTCTTATTAACGAGTTCAAATTTGTGTTTTTCTCTCGGTAACGAGTTGTCCTTCCGTAAAAAATGTCTTTTTCCCGAATAACGAGTTGACATCGCCGGAAATTTGTGTTTTCCCTTTATAACGAGTAGAAATTTTGTGTTTTTTCTTTGGTAACGAGTTCGAATTCATGTTTTCTTCTTATTAACGAGTTCAATTTTGTGTTTTTCTCTGGTAACGAGTTGTCCTTCCAGAAAAAATGTCTTTTTCCCTCTTATAACGAGTTGACATCGCCGGAAATTTGTGTTTTCCCTTTATAACGAGTAGAAATTTGTGTTTTTTCTTTGGTAACGAGTTCGAATTCATGTTTTCTTCTTATTAACGAGTTCAAATTTGTGTTTTTCTCTGGTAACGAGTTGTCCTTCCAGAAAAAATGTCTTTTTCCCTAATAACGAGTTGACATCGCCGGAAATTTGTGTTTTCTCTGTATAACGAGTAAAAATTTGTGTTTTTTCTTTGGTAACGAGTTCGAATTCATGTTTTCTTCTTATTAACGAGTTCAAATTTTTGTTTTTCTCTGGTAACGAGTTGTCATTCCAGAAAAAATGTCTTTTTCCTTAATAACGAGTTCACATCGCCGGAAATTTGTGTTTTCCCTTTATAACGAGTAGAAATTTATGTTTTTTCTTTGGTAACGAGTTCGAATTCATGTTTTCTTCTATTTAACGAGTTCAAATTTGTTTTTATCTCTGGTAACGAGTTGTTCTTGTAGATAAAATGTTTTTTTTCCCTAATAACGAGTTGACATCGCCGGAAATTTGTGTTTTCTCTGTATAACGAGTAAAAATTTGTGTTTTTTCTTTGGTAACGAGTTTGAATTCAAGTTTTCTTCATATTAACATGTTCAATTTTGTGTTTTTATCTGGTAACGAGTTGTCCTTCCAGAAAAAATGTCTTTTTCCCTAATAACGAGTTGACATCGCCGGAAATTTGTGTTTTCTCTTTATAACGAGTAGAAATTTGTGTTTTTTCTTTGGTAACGAGTTTGAATTCATGTTTTCTTCTTATTAACGAGTTCAAATTTGTGTTTTTCTCTGGTAACGAGTTGTCCTTCCAAAAAAAATGTCTTTTTCCCAAATAACGAGTTGACATCGTTGGAAATTTGTGTTTTCCCTTTATAACGAGTAGAAATTTGTGTTTTTTCTTTGGTAACGAGTTCGAATTCATGTTTTCTTCTTATTAACGAGTTCAAATTTGTGTTTTTCTCTGGTAACTAGTTGTCCTTGCAGAAAAAATGTTTTTTCCCTGATAACGACTTGACATCGCCGGAATTTTGTGTTTTCGCTTTATAACGAGTAGAAATTTGTGTTTTTTCTTTGGTAACGAGTTTGAATTCATGTTTTCTTCTTATTAACGAGTTCAAATTTGTGTTTTTCTCTGGTAACGAGTTGTCCTTGCAGATAAAATGTCTTTTTCCCTAATAACGAGTTGACATCGCCGGAAATTTGTGTTTTCTCAGTATAACGAGTAAAAATTTGTGTTTTTTCTTTGGTAACGAGTTTGAATTCATGTTTTCGTCTTATTAACGAGTTCAAATTTGTGTTTTTCTTTGGTAACGAGTTGTCCTTCCAGAAAAAATGTATTTTTCCTTAATAACGAGTTCACATCGCCGGAAATTTGTGTTTTCCCTTTATAACGAGTAGAAATTTGTGTTTTTTCTTTGGTAACGAGATAGAATTCATGTTTTCTTCTATTTAACGAGTTCAAATTTGTGTTTTTATCTGGTAACGAGTTGTCCTTGTAGATAAAATGTCTTTTTTCCCCAATAACGAGTTGACATAGCCGGAAATTTGTGTTTTCCCTTTATAACGAGTAGAAATTTGTGTTTTTTCTTTGGTAACGAGTTCGAATTCATGTTTTCTTCTTATTAACGAGTTCAAATTTGTGTTTTTCTATGGTAACGAGTTGTCCTTCCAGAAAAAATGTCTTTTTCCCGAATAACGAGTTGACATCGCCGGAAATTTGTGTTTTCCCTTTATAACGAGTTGTGTTTTTCTCTGGTAACGAGTTGTCCTTCAAGAAAAAATGTCTTTTTCCCTCTTAACGAGTTGACATCGCCGGAAATTTGTGTTTTCCCTTTATAACGAGTAGAAATTTGTGTTTTTGCTTTGGTAACGAGTTTGAATTCATGTTTTCTTCTTATTAACGAGTTCAAATTTGTGTTTTTCTCTGGTAACGAGTTGTCCTTCTAGAAAAAATGTCTTTTTCCCTAATAACGAGTTGACATCGCCGGAAATTTGTGTTTTCCCTTTATAACGAGTAGAAATTTGTGTTTTTTCTTTGGTAACGAGTTCGAATTCATGTTTTCTTCTTATTAACGAGTTCAAATTTGTGTTTTTCTCTGGTAACGAGTTGTCCTTCCATAAAAAATGTCTTTTTCCCTAATAACGAGTTGACATCGCCGGAAATTTGTGTTTTTTTACGAGTAGAAATTTGTGTTTTTTCTTTGGTAACGAGTTCGAATTCATGTTTTCTTCTTATTAACGAGTTCAAATTTGTGTTTTTCTCTCGGTAACGAGTTGTCCTTGCGGATAAAATGTCTTTTTCCCTAATAACGAGTTGACATCGCCGGAAATTTGTGTTTTCTCTTATAACGAGTAAAAATTTGTGTTTTTTCTTTGGTAACGAGTTTGAATTCATGTTTTCTTCTTATTAACGAGTTCAAATTTGTGTTTTTCTCTGGTAACGAGTTGTCCTTTCAGAAAAAAAATGTCTTTTTCCTTAATAACGAGTTGACATCGCCGGAAATTTGTGTTTTCCCTTTATAACGAGTAGAAATTTGTGTTTTTTCTTTGGTAACGAGTTCGAATTCATGTTTTCTTCTTATTAACGAGTTCAAATTTGTGTTTTTCTCTGGTAACGAGTTGTCCTTCAAGAAAAAATGTCTTTTTCCCGAATAACGAGTTGACATCGCCGGAAATTTGTGTTTTTACTTTGGTAAAGAGTTCGAATTCATGTTTTCTTCTTATTAACGAGTTCAAATTTGTGTTTTTCTCTGGTAACGAGTTGTCCTTCCAGAAAAAAAATGTCTTTTTCCCTAATAACGAGTTGACATCGCCAGAAATTTGTGTTTTCCTTTTATAACGAGTAGCAATTTGTGTTTTTTCTTTGGTAACGAGTTCGAATTCATGTTTTCTTCTTATTAACGAGTTCAAATTTGTGTTTTTCTCTGGTAACGAGTTGTCCTTCCAGAAAAAATGTCTTTTTCCCGAATAATGACTTGACATCGCCGGAAATTTGTGTTTTCCCTTTATAACGAGTAGAATTTTGTGTTTTTTCTTTGGTAACAAGTTCGAATTCATGTTTTATTCTTATTAACGAGTTCAATTTTGTGTTTTTCTCTGGTAACGAGTTGTCCTTCTAGAAAAAATGTCTTTTTCCCTCTTAACGAGTTGACATCGCCGGAAATTTGTGTTTTTCCTTTATAACGAGTAGAAATTTGTGTTTTTTCTTTGGTAACGAGTTTGAATTCATGTTTTCTTCTTATTAACGAGTTCCAATTTGTGTTTTTCTCTGGTAACGGGTTGTCCTTCCAGAAAAAATGTCTTTTTCCCTAATAACGAGTTGACATCGCCAGAAATTTGTGTTTTCTCTTTATAACGAGTAGAAATTTGTGTTTTTTCTTTGGTAACGAGTTCGAATTCATGTTTTCTTCTTATTAACGAGTTCAAATTTGTGTTTTTCTCTGGTAACGACTTGTCCTTCCAGAAAAATGTCTTTTTCCCTAATAACGAGTTGACATCGCCGGAAATTTGTGTTTTCCCTTTATAACGAGTAGAAATTTGTGTTTTTTCTTTGGTAACGAGTTCGAATTCATGTTTTCTTCTTATTAACGAGTTCAAATTTGTGTTTTTCTCTGGTAACGAGTTGTCCTTGCAGATAAAATGTCTTTTTCCCTAATAACGAGTTGACATCGCCAGAAATTTGTGTTTTCTCTGTATAACGAGTAAAAATTTGTGTTTTTTCTTTAGTAACGAGTTTGAATTCATTTTTTCGTCTTATTAACGAGTTCAAATTTGTGTTTTTCTCTGGTAACGAGTTGTCCTTCCAGAAAAAATGTATTGTTCCTTAATAACGAGTTCACATCGCCGGAAATTTGTGTTTTCCCTTTGTAACGAGTAGAAATTTGTGTTTTTTCTTTGGTAACGAGATCAAATTCATGTTTTCTTCTATTTAACGAGTTCAAATTTGTGTTTTTATCTGGTAACGAGTTGTCCTTGTAGATAAAATGTCTTTTTTCCCGAATAACGAGTTGACATCGCCGGAAATTTGTGTTTTCCCTTTATAACGAGTAGAAATTTGTGTTTTTTCTTTGGTAACGAGTTCGAATTCATGTTTTCTTCTTATTAACGAGTTCAAATTTGTGTTTTTCACTGGTAACGAGTTGTCCTTCCAGAAAAAATGTCTTTTTCCCGAATAACGAGTTGACATCGCCGGAAATTTGTGTTTTCCCTTTATAACGAGTTGTGTTTTTTCTTTGGTAACGAGTTTGAATTCATGTTTTCTTCTTATTAACGAGTTCAAATTTGTGTTTTTCTCTTGTAACGAGTTGTCCTTCCAGAAAAAATGTCTTTTTCCCTAATAACGAGTTGACATCGCCAGAAATTTGTGTTTTCTCTTTATAACGAGTAGAAATTTGTGTTTTTTCTTTGGTAACGAGTTCGAATTCATGTTTTCTTCTTATTAACGAGTTCAAATTTGTGTTTTTCTCTCGGTAACGAGTTGTCCTTCCGGAAAAAATGTCTTTTTCCCTAATAACGAGTTGACATCGCCGGAAATTTGTGTTTTCCCTTTATAACGAGTAGAAATTTGTGTTTTTTCTTTGGTAACGAGTTCGAATTCATGTTTTCTTCTTATTAACGAGTTCAAATTTGTGTTTTTCTCTAACGGTAACGAGTTGTCCTTCCGGAAAAAATGTCTTTTTCCCTAATAACGAGTTGACATCGCCGGAAATTTGTGTTTTCCCTTTATAACGAGTAGAAATTTGTGTTATTTCTTTGGTAACGAGTTCGAATTCATGTTTTCTTCTTATTAACGAGTTCAAATTTGTGTTTTTCTCTGGTAACGAGTTGTCTTTCAAGAAAAAATGTATTTTCCTTAATAACGAGTTGACATCGCCGGAAATTTGTGTTTTCCCTTTATAACGAGTAGAAATTTGTGTTTTTTCTTTGGTAACGAGATCAAATTCATGTTTTCTTCTTATTAACGAGTTCAAATTTGTGTTTTTATCTGCGTAACGAGTTGTCCTTGCAGAAAAATGTCTTTTTCCCTAATAACGAGTTGACATCGCCGGAAATTTGTGTTTTCCCTTTATAACGAGTAGAAATTTGTGTTTTTTCTTTGGTAACGAGTTCGAATTCATGTTTTCTTCTTATTAACGAGTTCAAATTTGTGTTTTTCTCTGGTAACGAGTTGTCCTTCCAGAAAAAATGTCTTTTTCCCGAATAACGAGTTGACATCGCCGGAAATTTGTGTTTTCCCTTTATAACGAGTAGAATTTTGTGTTTTTTCTTTGGTAACGAGTTCGAATTCATGTTTTCTTCCTATTAACGAGTTCAATTTTGTGTTTTTCTCTGGTAACGAGTTGTCCTTCCAGAAAAATGTCTTTTTCCCTAATAACGAGTTGACATCGCCGGAAATTTGTGTTTTCCCTTTATAACGAGTAGAAATTTGTGTTTTTTCTTTGGTAACGAGTTTGAATTCATGTTTTCTTCTTATTAACGAGTTCAAATTTGTGTTTTTCTCTCGGTAACGAGTTGTCCTTCCGGAAAAAATGTCTTTTTCCCTAATAACGAGTTGACATCGCCGGAAATTTGTGTTTTCCCTTTATAACGAGTAGAAATTTGTGTTTTTTCTTTGGTATGAGTTTTCATGTTTTCTTCTTATTAACGAGTTCAAATTTGTGTTTTTCTCTGGTAACGAGTTGTCCTTCCGTAAAAATGTCTTTTTCCCTAATAACGAGTTGACATCGCGGAAATTTGTTTTTCCATTTATAACGAGTAGGAATTTTGTTTTTTCTTTGGTAACGAGTTCGAATTCATGTTTTCTTCTTATTAACGAGTTCAAATTTGTGTTTTTCTCTGGTAACGAGTTGTCCTTCCGAAAAAATGTCTTTTTCCCTAATAACGAGTTGACATTGCCGGAAATTTGTGTTTTCTCTTTATAACGAGTAGAAATTTGTGTTTTTTCTTTGGTAACGAGTTCGAATTCATGTTTTCTTCTTATTAACGAGTTCAAATTTGTGTTTTTCTCTGGTAACGAGTTGTCCTTCCAGAAAAATTGTCTTTTTCCCTAAAAACGAGTTGACATCGCTGGAAATTTGTGTTTTCCCTTTATAACGAGTAGAAATTTGTGTTTTTTCTTTGGTAACGAGTTCGAATTCATGTTTTCTTCTTATTAACGAGTTCAAATTTGTGTTTTTCTCTGGTAACTAGTTGTCCTTGCAGAAAAAATGTTTTTTCCCTGATAACGAGTTGACATCGCCGGAAATTTGTGTTTTCGCTTTATAACGAGTAGAAATTTGAGTTTTTTCTGTGGTAACGAGTTCAAATTTGTGTTTTTCTCTGGTAACGAGTTGTCCTTGCAGATAAAATGTCTTTTTCCCTAATAACGAGTTGACATCGCCGGAAATTTGTGTTTTCTCTGTATAACGAGTAAAAATTTGTGTTTTTTCTTTGGTAACGAGTTTGAATTCATGTTTTCGTCTTATTAACGAGTTCAAATTTGTGTTTTTCTTTGGTAACGAGTTGTCCTTCCAGAAAAAATGTATTTTTCCTTAATAACGAGTTGACATCGCCGGAAATTTGTGTTTTCCCTTTATAACGAGTAGAAATTTGTGTTTTTTCTTTGGTAACGAGATCGAATTCATGTTTTCTTCTATTTAACGAGTTCAAATTTGTGTTTTTATCTGGTAACGAGTTGTCCTTGTAGATAAAATGTCTTTTTTCCCCAATAACGAGTTGACATCGCCGGAAATTTGTGTTTTCCCTTTATAACGAGTAGAAATTTGTGTTTTTTCTTTGGTAACGAGTTTGAATTCATGTTTTCTTCTTATTAACAAGTTCAAATTTGTGTTTTTCTCTGGTAACGAGTTGTCCTTCAAGAAAAAATGTCTTTTTCCCTCTTAACGAGTTGACATCGCCGGAAATTTGTGTTTTCCCTTTATAACGAGTAGAAATTTGTGTTTTTGCTTTGGTAACGAGTTTGAATTCATGTTTTCTTCTTATTAACAAGTTCAAATTTGTGTTTTTCTCTGGTAACGAGTTGTCCTTCTAGAAAAAATGTCTTTTTCCCTAATAACGAGTTGACATCGCGGGAAATTTGTATTTTCCCTTTATAACGAGTAGAAATTAGTGTTTTTTCTTTGGTAACGAGTTCGAATTCATGTTTTCTTCTTATTAACGAGTTCAAATTTGTGTTTTTCTCTGGTAACGAGTTGTCCTTCCAGAAAAAATGTCTTTTTCCCTAATAACGAGTTGACATCGCCGGAAATTTGTGTTTTTACTTTGGTAAAGAGTTCGAATTCATGTTTTCTTCTTATTAACGAGTTCAAATTTGTGTTTTTCTCTGGTAACGAGTTGTCCTTCCAGAAAAAAAATATCTTTTTCCCTAATAACGAGTTGACATCGCCAGAAATTTGTGTTTTCCTTTTATAACGAGTAGCAATTTGTGTTTTTTCTTTGGTAACGAGTTCGAATTCATGTTTTCTTCTTATTAACGAGTTCAAATTTGTGTTTTTCTCTGGTAACGAGTTGTCCTTCCAGAAAAAATGTCTTTTTCCCGAATAATGACTTGACATCGCCGGAAATTTGTGTTTTCCCTTTATAACGAGTAGAATTTTGTGTTTTTTCTTTGGTAACAAGTTCGAATTCATGTTTTATTCTTATTAACGAGTTCAATTTTGTGTTTTTCTCTGGTAACGAGTTGTCCTTCTAGAAAAAATGTCTTTTTCCCTCTTAACGAGTTGACATCGCCGGAAATTTGTGTTTTCCTTTATAACGAGTAGAAATTTGTGTTTTTTCTTTGGTAACGAGTTTGAATTCATGTTTTCTTCTTATTAACGAGTTCAAATTTGTGTTTTTCTCTGGTAACGGGTTGTCCTTCCGGAAAAAATGTCTTTTTCCCAAATAACGAGTTGACATCGCCAGAAATTTGTGTTTTCTCTTTATAACGAGTAGAAATTTGTGTTTTTTCTTTGGTAACGAGTTCGAATTCATGTTTTCTTCTTATTAACGAGTTCAAATTTGTGTTTTTCTCTGGTAACGACTTGTCCTTCCAGAAAAATGTCTTTTTCCCTAATAACGACTTGACATCGCCGGAAATTTATGTTTTCCCTTTATAACGAGTAGAAATTTGTGTTTTTTCTTTGGTAACGAGTTCGAATTCATGTTTTCTTCTTATTAACGAGTTCAAATTTGTGTTTTTCTCTGGTAACGAGTTGTCCTTGCAGATAAAATGTCTTTTTCCCTAATAACGAGTTGACATCGCCGGAAATTTGTGTTTTCTCTTTATAACGAGTAAAAATTTGTGTTTTTTCTTTAGTAACGAGTTTGAATTCATTTTTCGTCTTATTAACGAGTTCAAATTTGTGTTTTTCTCGGTAACGAGTTGTCCTTCCGGAAAAAAATGTATTTTTCCTTAATAACGAGTTCACATCGCCGGAAATTTGTGTTTTCCCTTTATAACGAGTAGAAATTTGTGTTTTTTCTTTGGTAACGAGTTCGAATTCATGTTTTCTTCTATTTAACGAGTTCAAATTTGTGTTTTTATCTGGTAACGAGTTGTCCTTGTAGATAAAATGTCTTTTTCCCGAATAACGAGTTGACATCGCCGGAAATTTGTGTTTTCCCTTTATAACGAGTAGAAATTTGTGTTTTTTCTTTGGTAACGAGTTCGAATTCATGTTTTCTTCTTATTAACGAGTTTAAATTTGTGTTTTTCTCGGTAACGAGTTGTCCTTCCGAGAAAAAATGTCTTTTTCCCGAATAACGAGTTGACATCGCCGGAAATTTGTGTTTTCCCTTTATAACGAGTTTTGTTTTTTCTTTGGTAACGAGTTTGAATTCATGTTTTCTTCTTATTAACGAGTTCAAATTTGTGTTTTTCTCTTGTAACGAGTTGTCCGTCCAGAAAAAATGTCTTTTTCCCTAATAACGAGTTGACATCGCCGGAAATTTGTGTTTTCTCTTTATAACGAGTAGAAATTTGTGTTTTTTCTTTGGTAACGAGTTCGAATTCATGTTTTCTTCTTATTAACGAGTTCAAATTTGTGTTTTTCTCTGGTAACTAGTTGTCCTTGCAGAAAAAATGTTTTTTCCCTGATAACGAGTTGATATCGCCGGAAATTTGTGTTTTCCCTTTATAACGAGTCGAAATTTGTGTTTTTTCTTTGGTAATGAGTTCGAATTCATGTTTTCTTCTTATTAACGAGTTCAAATTTGTGTTTTTCTCTGGTAACGAGTTGTCCTTGCAGATAAAATGTCTTTTTCCCTAATAACGAGTTGACATCGCCGGAAATTTGTGTTTTCTCTGTATAACGAGTAAAAATTTGTGTTTTTTCTTTAGTAACGAGTTTGAATTCATGTTTTCGTCTTATTAACGGGTTCAAATTTGTGTTTTTCTCTGGTAACGAGTTGTCCTTCCAGAAAAAATGTATTTTTCCTTAATAACGAGTTCACATCGCCGGAAATTTGTGTTTTCCCTTTATAACGAGTAGAAATTTGTGTTTTTTCTTTGGTAACGAGATCGAATTCATGTTTTCTTCTATTTAACGAGTTCAATTTTGTGTTTTTATCTGGTAACGAGTTGTCCTTGTAGATAAAATGTCTTTTTTCCCTATTAACGAGTTGACATCGCCGGAAATTTGTGTTTTCCCTTTATAACGAGAAGAAATTTGTTTTTTTTTTCTTTGGTAACGAGTTCGAATTCATGTTTTCTTCTTATTAACGAGTTCAAATTTGTGTTTTTCTCTGGTAACGAGTTGTCCTTCCAGAAAAAATGTCTTTTTCCCGAATAACGAGTTGACATCGCCGGAAATTTGTGTTTTCCATTTATAACGAGTAGAATTTTGTGTTTTTTCTTTGGTAACGAGTTCGAATTCATGTTTTCTTCTTATTAACGAGTTCAAATTTGTGTTTTTCTCTGGTAACGAGTTGTCCTTCCAGAAAAAAAATGTCTTTTTCCCTCTTAACGAGTTGACATCGCCGGAAATTTGTGTTTTCCCTTTATAACGAGTAGAAATTTGTGTTTTTTCTTTGGTAACGAGTTTGAATTCATGTTTTCTTCTTATTAACGAGTTCAAATTTGTGTTTTTCTCTGGTAACGAGTTGTCCTTCCAGAAAAAATGTCTTTTTCCCTAATAACGAGTTGACATCGCCGGAAATTTGTGTTTTCCCTTTATAACGAGTAGAAATTTGTGTTTTTTCTTTGGTAACGAGTTCGAATTCATGTTTTCTTCTTATTAACGAGTTCAAATTTGTGTTTTTCACTGGTAACGAGTTGTCCTTCCGAAAAAAATGTCTTTTTCCCGAATAACGAGTTGACATCGCCGGAAATTTGTGTTTTCCCTTTATAACGAGTAGAAATTTGTGTTTTTCTTTGGTAACGAGTTTGAATTCATGTTTTCTTCTTATTAACGAGTTCAAATTTGTGTTTTTCTCTTGTAACGAGTTGTCCTTCCGAAAAAAAATGTCTTTTTCCCTAATAACGAGTTGACATCGCCGGAAATTTGTGTTTTCTCTTTATAACGAGTAGAAATTTGTGTTTTTTCTTTGGTAACGAGTTCAAATTCATGTTTTCTTCTTATTAACGAGTTCAAATTTGTGTTTTTCTCTGGTAACGAGTTGTCCTTCCAGAAAAAATGTCTTTTTCCCTAATAACGAGTTGACATCGCCGGAAATTTGTGTTTTCCCTTTATAACGAGTAGAAATTTGTGTTTTTTCTTTGGTAACGAGTTCGAATTCATGTTTTCTTCTTATTAACGAGTTCAAATTTGTGTTTTTCTCTGGTAACGAGTTGTCCTTCCAGAAAAAAATGTCTTTTTCCCTAATAACGAGTTGACATCGCCGGAAATTTGTGTTTTCCCTTTATAACGAGTAGAAATTTGTGTTTTTTCTTTGGTAACGAGTTCGAATTCATGTTTTCTTCTTATTAACGAGTTCAAATTTGTGTTTTTCTCTGGTAACTAGTTGTCCTTGCAGAAAAAATGTGTTTTCCCTTTATAACGAGTAGAAATTTGTGTTTTTTCTTTGGTAACGAGTTCGAATTCATGTTTTCTTCTTATTAACGAGTTCAAATTTGTGTTTTTCTCTGGTAACGAGTTGTCCTTGTAGATAAAATGTCTTTTTCCCTAATAACGAGTTGACATCGCCGGAAATTTGTGTTTTCCTTTATAACGAGTAAAATTTGTGTTTTTTCTTTGGTAACGAGTTTGAATTCATGTTTTCTTCTTATTAACGAGTTCAAATTTGTGTTTTTCTCTGGTAACGAGTTGTCCTTCCGAAAAAATGTATTTTTCCTTAATAACGAGTTGACATCGCCGGAAATTTGTGTTTTCCCTTAATAACGAGTAGAAATTTGTGTTTTTTCTTTGGTAACGAGTTCAAATTCGAAAAGGCTTTAGTTAAGTTTAGAGGGGGGGGGGGGGGGGGGGGGTGAATAAACTTAACACTTAAAACTTTGGAGTTAACAAATTACGCAACTTCGGCGGCACAACGATACTTCGATGTCTGCGAGACCTCGATAACTGGCGATAAACGGTAGTCTGCGACGGTTCGGTTGCTAAATTTGTGCGGCGGAATAATATCAAAATTAAGCCTTGTTACTTGTTGTTAAATATGTTACTAAGTATTAGATACTCGGTAGTGTATGTGTGTGATTTCGGTTGCTAGATTCGACGGGTTGATATGGATAATGACTAAGTGCGAAAAGTAAATGCGGTAAGTAAGTAGAGAGATTTTATAGTGGTTCCGGGTGATGTAATCTGTCGGTCCACTCTTCTCTGTGATGTTGGAGGAAATTCACTAGTGATCTTTGAGTTATACTGTACAAAGAATCCTAGGTTGCTTGTCCTTCACCAATAACTATGGCTTCACAAGCGAAAGCGGGAACGGTAGGATTCTTGCTCTGAGTCTTCCCTTGGTCCTTGAAGGGTAGGATTGCCTCTTCACCGGCTCCACCACAAACCAACGATCTTTCACACCCAACGGATGCTTCTTGTCTTCGACGCGAGATTCTTTATAAGATAAAGAATGAATCAAATAAATGATTCGGTTGCGGCGGCTTGATTAGGATGATGTAATCGGCGGCTTGCGGTCTTCAAGTGTGTATGCTTGATGCGGCTTGAACACGAGAATGCACTTGAAGAAGATAACTAGATCGGCGATCTTAAGCTCGGTAGGTTCGGCGGGGTGTTTTTCGGCTCGGTATTGTTACTTAAAGTTTTCCCAAAATTCATCATCTTGTTTACGAGTTGAAAGTCCTCTATTTATAGGTAAGAGTGCATGTGACTTGAATTTAAAATTCAAATGTGACCGTTCCTTGTATTTGTCCCATACGCACGCATTACTGTCATATTTCATAGGGCCGACAACTTTGTCGGGATTACTTTTTGACGATGCGATCTGTCCACCCACTTTGACTTGTATCCAATGGATAAAAATAAGGATCATCCCAACGTCTTTTTAATCTCGGCCTTTGATTTGCTTGATAAGTCGAGAGGTAGTTGGGCTGTTCTTATCCATGTAATCTTCCAATAATCTTGAGTTAATCGAGGTATATATCGACGGGTTCATCGATCTGTTTGTAATACCAATCGATCTGTTGAACATCATTATTTTGTACGTAAAATATAATGCGGTGATTACTTTTATCTAACTTTTATTTTGAAGTTAGATTACATCATTTTAAATATAACCAAGTTCCAAACATCATCCAACTTGTGGAACTTAGACCTTACACACAAGGCATATGTAATCGGTTTAGGTCATCACGGACTTGCCTAAAATCGATTCCATATCCTTGACTTTAATTACTAAGTTTGATCCCTTAGCCTTCATTAGCGAGTTTGAACCCTCGGCCTTCGGTCTTCGGTCTTCGGCGGGTTCCGGACCGGTCTGCGGCCTATCTACCCTGCGGCCTAGACCGGTCTGCGATATCAATCGGCGGCCTTTCTGATGCTTGTTTGATTAAACCTATTTATGAATCAAACTCTAATAAACCTATACATTTTATCTAGACATCTTTTTGCCTTTGCACTATAACGACTAGTATGGCACTCATCATCAAAACTAAGAAATAAGTCCAACAATTTCCCCCTTTTTGGTGATGATGCCACTACCCTCACCTAATCGGCAAAGCAAAAAGATAAAAACAAAAACGAGAACAAATTCGGTCATTTCTCATTATAAATATTTGTTCACGGTATTACAATCTAGCATCGGCAAAGATAAAATAATGATAAGTAGGCGATCTATTGTCTCTTCTCTCTTTCTTGTCTAGCCTTCTCGGCTTGCTCTTGATAGGCTCTAATTTCTTCTATCATGTCCCTCATCCATTCATTTTCAATAAGTGTGAAATCAATATAAGAGTTGACTTGTTTCCACCAATTCCATGCTTCGAGGCGGGACAAGATTGATATCATTCACTCGAATCCAAATCTCATATAAAGATCCTTGAATTCATTAAGTGAGTCTTTTGCTTTTGTAATAGGCAACACCCTATCACCTCTGCCACTTCTTCCACCTCTTGCCTCCTCTGTAATTTGACCTTAAGGCTCGACTCTTGCCTCCCAAAATTTCAAACTCAAGAAAGAGTTAAGGCCTTCATGAAATCCCATATCATGGTAAGGTCTCCTTACATTATAAAATTCTTTCTTGTATTGTGACGACGGAGATCATCGGTGAGTTGAACTACGCCGGGTGCGGGTCTCTAAAAGCATTTGTATCATCAATCCATCTTTTACGTGCAAAGAGTCTTGCGGCCTCCTTTCTTTGCGGTGATTTGCCCTCTTCCCCCTTAGTGACATCATCAACAAAACGGGAGATGAGGCCATGAATACCCTCTGTGATACAATCACTCTATGCAATTGGCCTTCCATGGTTCCGGTTCTAGTATCAATGGTAGTGATCCTAGATTGCAATGTCTCCTCCGGTCTGTTGATCCTTTCGGTGAGTTTGGGATCGGGCATAGCGGGTTGTTGTGCGGCGACGAGCTCGGCGGGTTTAGGAGCTTCGACAAGCTTGTCAAGTTTCTCATGTATAGAAAGAAGTTGGTCTTTTAGAGACTTGTCTTTGGCTTTATTTCCAACTTTGATACCCACGACATCTAGTATCAAATCATTCATAGCATTTTGAGTAGATGCAAAGTTTGAAGCAAGCTTGTATCGATAGTAGATTGTACGTTATCATTTACCATCTTCATCGAGTTCTTCAAATCTTTGTTTCTTACTGTCCAATTGAGTTCTTAAGCTGTTGCATGTCATTTCTTACGGTTCTTAACTCATTGACAACTTCAATTGGCACTCCACTAGTCATTCTACTATCGGTAGGTCCATCGATGAGGCTCCTCGACTCTATATTGTGCACATGTTGTCTGCGATGACCATTGCTTTACTCAAATCTCTCCCGGCGGGGGAGGTCCTTCCTCAACCATTGCACCAAGAATGTCTTCCATGGTTGGATCTTGTGCGGGTTCCTCGGCAACTTCTTCTTGTCCAAAAATTTGAAATTCTTCATCACTTGTAGTCATAATCCGGCGAATTTGTTCTTCTTGATTAACACCGGCGGCCTGCGATTATCCTTCCCTACGGTGGTCTTGGCTCCGAGAGGCTCCACTACGGCGGCCTCGGCAACGGCGGGGGTTTCCTCCAAACCCAAAGTTTGTTCCAACTTTGTGTCGAGTCTTTGTTTGAGACTCGGCAACTTTGTACCTCTGTTCCAACCTTTGTCCGAGTCTTGTTTGTACCCCGACAACTTTGTACCTCCTCTTCAATTTCTGTGGATTAAAGATATTGGTATTATCCACTTGAAAACCTTACGCATGACCAATCTTGTGCGGGATGATGGCGTTTTTAGTAAGAGTGCCTTCAATGTCAAATCCATCTTGATATTCAATGGATTCCTCGGAACTAGCACTTGGTTCACTAAAGTCAACGGCTTTTTCTGATCCAAATCAACAATCTGTTCATCTTCGGGTTGTCCGGCGAGCTCTACAACATGAAATGTAGCGAGATTCATCAACTAGCCTACCATCACTCAATGTAATTCCCTCGTTGATCAATGCTTCTAGATCATCCATGGTGAGATCTTGTAGATCCTCATCCATTTCTTCGATCTGCGGCCCTCGGCGGACTTACCGATACCGGTGGGCTGTTGTGCGGGTGGATCATTTATCAATGCGGTCCCGCTTTGGGTTCTCACAGTCTGAGGGGAAATCTCCCCTTGAGTCGGATGATGAGGAAGAATCATCATCTCCATCTCTTGGATCTACGAACTTAATACCCTCACTCCTTACATTTGCTCATCAAATAGATCCATCGATCTGGATTGCGGCGAGTGGTATCAACCGGATCCGACAAGTTCTCCACTCCCAAATTGTTAAAAGCCCATTCCTCAAAATCGGTCATAGGTTCGGCGGTGGCTTTTGTTTCTTGTAGAAACCAAACTTCCATTGAAAATAATCGGCAATTTGCTTTGAAGTTTGGGATCCACGGATTCTTCGATTTTCTTCCTCTCTTTCACATGCCTTTCAAAGGGCATGAAAGATCTCTGGGAGCGACTTCGGTGGCTTGTTGACCTCCAAAGGTTCCAACAAGCGGACTCGTGGTCTCTTACACGGATGTTTGAAAATCGGCGGGTTCTTTGTGATTGTGTAGTTGTACCTACTACTTCCATTTGTATCACACTTGATTCCCACGACTCACATGCTCATCGGCGGGGTTAGCGACGGTAGTGCTCTTCCCCGAACTATTGCCAAACTTGCGGGGTCTTCAATCAAGTCTTCAATCACCTCTTCAACTACCACGGCGGGTTCGGTAGATTCTTGTGGTTCTTCGACGGTTGCTCGACAACAACTTTGTGCGGCTTCGGTAGATTCACCAATAACATCTTCTACGGCGGGCTGCGGTACGACGGACTGCTTTGTGATTCTTCAACAGGTTGCTCAACAACAACTTTGTTCACTTCCGATAGACTTAATAACCTCGTCGGGTGAGGAATCACGATTACAGCGGTGGAATAATAGTTAAGGGCTCGGCCTCAACGACCTCTTCTTCTTCTGCTTGACACCTCTTCTTGGACTTTTTGTTTTTCCAAGATTCTCAATTCTTTTCCTTTGCCATACTTCTTCTTTTTGGCAACCTCCTTCATCCTCTTGGATAGGGGTTCATCATCATCATCATCATCGTCATCATCATCATCATCATGTCCGGTAGATTTTCTCTTTCTACTATCTTCTTTACTGTTGTTTTGTCGAATTTCAACAACGAGTTCTTCTTGCGGCTACGGCGGGGTCGGTAACCTCCACTTGACCCTCGGCGGACTCGACGATCTGTCTTTGTTTCCTTTCTTGTTCTCTTTGATTTCAAGATTTACGTAATCTTCCTAACATCGGCCTCTTTCTCTTTCCGGCGAGTTTTCTTTGATGCGGCGGGTTTGATGGATATCTTCTTAGTTTCTTGAACACCTTGCTCACCACCGCATCACCGTCATCTCCATCATCATTATCACCGGCATGCTCTCCGGCAACCTCTTCATCATCATCTAGTCCGGGAATCGCATGATCAATCTCCTTCTTGTATACGGGTGATTTATGTCAAGCGGTTCAAGATCGGGAACCTCGGATGATTCGGCGGGGTCGAACCATCAAACCTAGGGGTAAGGCCTTTGATTTTCTTTTCTTTAATTTGTCCTCCTTGGCTACTTTCTTCATATAATGAATGAAATAACCACCCCAATCAAATTTCATGCTTACGCAAATGATAATCATCGGCTCTATCTTGGGTCTGATAGAGTATCCATCTTGCCAACTAGCCCAAGTATGTTCTTTGCAATGAGCTTGCTCGGCGGTTTGTATTCATTACCAATGTTTTTGCAATTGATGCACAGTGCGATTTGATAGTTGCATTTGTCTTGATCGATCTACAAAAGCCATCTTGTCCAATCCCGTAGCTTCGGGATTGGTGAACCATCAACAACTTCTTCAAAACCAAACACTTCTCTCGGCGATTGATTGGAGGAGATTACAAGCTCCTCACCATTCACGATGGTTTTGAATGCTTCGATTCCTTCTTCTATAACAATATTCTTCCGAGAAATCAATAACATTGGTGTATGATATTGTTTCTAATCGATGTTGAGTTTGTTCTCCGGGCACAAACCTTCTTATTCTTCGACCTATATTAATGGCCAGTTCCGTTCTGTTTGCATCAACAACATAGCCTCTTACACTTTGGCTTGATTCGATTTGAACCTCAATCCTTTCCGCCATTGAAATAAGAAAAAGATGAAGAAAGATTGCTCTCAAATCTGTGTTCACACGATGTAGATTTTGCAGAGATAAAGCAGAAATTGCAAGTGGAGAAATGTTTGTATAACGATCGATTTTATAGACGGTGGGTAGTTGAAGGCATCACGGCACGTACATTGAGGTAACCACGATTAAATTTGATTAAATCTTTGTCTTGACACGTGGCCCATTACTCCTCCATAACGTTTGTAACCGTTGGATGGTTTGGCGTGGTAATAATGGATAAAATAAATATCCCGCCAATATGCTTTTTGACTTTAATTACTTTGGTGAGTAACGTTCCCTCCGGCGGGGTAATCCTCGGCGGGGTGGGCTCGGCGGTGTCTTGATAAGTAGACTTCGGCGGCCTGGCGACAAAATTACTCTGGCGATCCTTGTTTTCTTCTTGTTTTGTTCAATTGATAATACAAGATGAGGTTTAATACCAATGAGCGATCTGTCAAGTGAGCTCACCCAAAATGACAAAGACCAATCCCCTTGGCAACCTCATTTGCTCAATTGTCCAAACATAAGTACATGGAATTGTTGATACCAATGACTAATGCGCTAAGTGAGCTCACCCAACATAGCAAAGACTAATCCCCTTGGTGAATTCCGGTACAACTGCTTGAATATCGATCAATCTTTATGATTCCAAGTTCGATCCTTAATTTAGCAAATCTTTCAGCTTGTCAAGAGGTTTAGTGAAAATATCGGCAAGTTGATCTTCGGTAGGAATGTATAGAACCACCACATCTTTCTTTTCAACATGATCTCTTATAAAATGATGTCTCACATCAATGTGCTTGGTTCTTGAATGCAAAACGGGATTTTACGTGATTGCAATTGCACTTGTGTTGTCACACATGATTGGAATTTCCCTTTCTTCAATTCCATAATCCCTTAATTGTTGTCTTAGCCATAGTACTTGTGCACGGCGGCTTCCGGCGGCAATGTATTCGGCTTCGGCGGTGGAAGTTGAAATAGAATTACATTTCTTGCTAAACCGGGAGACCGATCTATTTCCCGTTAGCGACGGGTTCTGAGGTGCTTTTTCTATCAATCTTGCATCCGGCATAATCGAGAATCGAGTAGGATATTACTTTGAAGCTTCCTTCCTTGGAATACCATATCCACTACTCCCAAAGTCTCTTTAAGATACTTGAGAATTCTCTTAAGCACCTAAATGACTTTCTTTAGGTTTAGATTGAAATCTTGCACAAACACCTACGGCAAAGGATATATCGAGTCTGTTTGGCGATGAGGTACGACGGTACCTATCATCATTACGTATAAGGTCGATCAACATCTTTGCCTTCTTTATCTTCATCTAATCGATGTTTGTACTCATAGGAGTTGAATTCTTAGTGCTATTTTCCATACCAAACTTCTTGACAACTCCTTGGTATACTTGGTTTGATGAATGAAGATTCCATCATTCACTTGTTTGACTTGCAATCCCAAAAAGTAATTCATTTCTCCCGTCATACTCATTTGGAATTTGCTCTTCATTAGATTTGCAAATTTTTCACAAAGTAAATCATTCTCGAGAACCAAATATTATGTCATCCACATAAATTTGTACCGGCGAGTCTTGTCCCTTCAACGATTACGAAAAGAGTCTTGTCAATGGTGCCTTTTGTGAAACCATTGTCTACCAAGAATTGAGATAGAGTCTCATACCATGCTCTTGGTGCTTGTTTCAATCCATAAAGTGCTTTGTTGAGTCTATACACTTTATCTTCTTGATCTTTAACTTCAAATCCGGGAGGTTCTTGAACATACACTTCCTCCTCTAGGATCCCATTCAAAAATGCACTCTTGACATCCATTTGATATACTTTGAAGTTCTTATATGCGGCATGTGCTAGGAATAATCGATAGCTTCCAATCTTGCAACGGGTGCATAAGTTTCATCAAAATCTATTCATACCTTGAGAATAGCCTTTTGCAACTAGTACGGCCTTATTTCTCACAATGGTACACGATTCATCAAGTTTATTTACGTATACCCACTTAGTACCAATGATATTTGCATGACTTGGCCTTTCAACTAGTGTCCAAACTTGATTTCTTTCAAATTCATTTAATTCTTCTTGCATAGCAATTATCCAATCGGATGCGAAATTGCTTCTTCAACAACTTTAGGTTCCATTTGAGATAGAAAACGGGTAAACATAGCTTCCGGTTGTCTTAGTCCTCACACCTTCTTGTACATTGCCAATAACTTGTTCGGCGGGGTGATTCCTTAACCATTGAGGATTTTGGTTATTTTGATTTTCGGGAACATCATCTTCGGTAGGGTCTGTTGTAGTTTCTTCTACATGGGGGTCGGCGGATCCTTGAGCTTGCTTCGGTTGTTGCATCGGTAACATTGTCGGCGGGGTGTTCGGCGAGGCGATATCGAAACTTTTAAGTCATTGAATCTTTCCAAAACTTCAACACAATCTGGATCGGTGACTTGTTGATTCTTAGCGAGTTCATGATCTTCATCTTCCATTCCGGTAAACTTAGGTTCATCAAACACAACATGGATTGTTTCTTCATGTTTTAGTGACCTCTTGTTCGGTACCACGAATGCTCTGTGGCGAAGAATATCCCAAGAATATGCCTTCATCGATTTAGGTTGGAATGTTTTCAAATGAACTTTGTGATTTAGAATAAAACATTTACTTCCAAATGGATGGAAATAGGATATGTTGGGTATCCTTCCATTCCGGACCTCGTAGGGTGTCTTCGGCGGCTTCTTGTTTCTTGATGTTGTTTTGTGTATAGCATCTTGTATTCTTGCTTGACCCAATATCTTTCGGGTAGCAATGCTTCACAAATCATTGTTCTTCTGCTTCCTTTAATGTCTGTTTCTTCTTTCGGCAACCCCGTTTTCTTTGAGGTGTACGACGACGACAAGTTGATGTAGTACACCATTACATTCACAATATTCTCTTATAACTTTGTTGAGAAATTCGGTACCACGATCGATCTTATCTTTATGGTTGTTAAACTTTTCTCATTTTGTAATCTCTTCAAAAGATTAGGCATGCTTTGGAGTGTCTCACTTTTCTTGTTCATAAATATCACCCGGGTGTATCTAGAAAAATCATCCACAACTACTAAGGTGTATTTCTTTCTGTTACACTTGTTGGAGTTATTGGTCCAAAAAGATCCATATGCATAAGCTCCAACACTCTGTTAGTTGATTGTTTAGTCTTTGACTTGAAACTTGACTTTATCTGTTTACCTTGACATGCATCACATATAGCATCCTTCTTGAATGTGATCTCGGGTAAACCAATCACTAACTTCTTTTTCACCAAGCTGATTAATATCATCAAAATTCAAGTGATTTAACTTCTTGTGCCATAACCAATTGAGTTCGGATTTGGTATGCACAATCGAGCGAGAGTTCTGGAGGCTGCGGTAGACCAATCCACAACATACATGTTCTGTTGCCTTCTACCGACAAGTACAACTTGATCACCTCTCTCACTAATGACAATACAATTGTTTTTGTCAAAAGTGACCTTGTATCCCATATCACGAAATTGTCCGGTGCTCGGCAAGTTGTAGTCCGGTCCTGCACATATGCCACATTCTTGATTGTAAGTCCATTTCGATAAGTGTGCCATATCCTCTTGTATATCCGGTGTATTTTTGTTGCCAAAATTCACCCTTGGACCATCTTTTGCCACAAAGTTTGTTAGACGGTGCTTATTCTTTGTCATGTGTACGGAACATCCTTTGTCAAAGTACCGGACACCACACAAAACAAAGTTAGTGCATTTTAGGTACCCAAACTGTTTGGGTCCATAGTGGTCGATGGCAAGCATGACCCTTGGTATGTTTCCATAAGGTCTTCTCTAAATGTGTCATACTTTGGTTCATACTTTGGTTCATACATGTATTCCACACATCCATAGGTTCTAACGATAGGTTGTGTAGGAACCACGTATGTTTTACGGCCTTTTGGTACATAATCTTTGTTTGAAATGATTCTTGTTGTTAGAAACATTTGCATAACCATAGGTGTCTTTGTCGTTAGGAACGACCACAATATGGAGTCTGTTTGAGGTCTTGTGTAAGTCCTCTGCTGATTCCATTGCCTAGGTTTTACCACTAGTAGTATGGTTATACTTCTTGTTTCTAGCATTAGATGCGGGAATATTCCAATCATTATCGGCGGGGAACGAGTCTACCTTTCCCACGAGATAAGTATCCCTTGAATGATCAACATTTTTGGATTTAGGATTCTTATCCTTGGAATATTTACTGTTTCTTTCCCTTACGTGGTCCGGCGGACTTAGTAGCGAGTCTGCTATCGGCGAGGCTTAGAAGGCACGACGATCCTATTTTTAGATTTATTCATTTTACTAGGAGGCACATTGACTTCGAGACTTCGATTTTGCTTCCTGAGGCATTCTCATTGGGTTTTCTTGCTTCGGCGGCCTTGCTTGGGAGATGGATCTAGTGCGGGCACAAACTTAGGACCAAATGCGGTACTAGGTTCGGTAACCTTCTTGGATCCACTCTTGTTAGATTCTTTGAGTTCCAAATCCAAGCCCGAGTTCTATCTCCATAAGCCTTTCTGATTTGTATGCGGTATTGGAACAAGATGGTTCGAGCGGATTCGAGAGGCTGCTGGATGTTCGACGGACTTATCTTGATTACTGTCCAACTTCTTTTTCCTTACCATTGAAAACCATTAATTCGACTTTCAATCTTCCAACTTCTAACTCAAGAGCCTCTTTTTCGGCCTTCACAACCTCGCTAACTTGATTGTATTATCCTCGGTTGATTAAGGATGGCATCCAAAGTCTCATTGTTGTCGAATTTCTAGGATTTGAACCACGGGTTGATTCACAATCACTTCCGGCGGGAGTGTTTATAGATACGGTGTTGTATACCTCCTCGGTTTCATCCATATTGGCCATCAAAGCATAATCCTCCATATCGGCAACCGGTCTTTGTGTCATCGATTCATTTCCTTTTTCGATTCCACTTCGTATCTGATTCATCTTCGGCAACCATAGCCTTCTTGCCATGTCTTCTTTGTTGACTCTTGGTCTTCGGTAGGTACGGACAATCGGGTCTAAAATGTCCGGGCTTCTTACGGTTGAAGCAAAGATAATCGGGTTCCTTGCCTTGTTTCAACTCGGGACAATCGGTACGAAGTGTCTGGTTTCTTGCAATGAAAGCATAGATAGTCATTATCTTTCTTTGGTTCTTCTTTCCTTCTTTCGGTAGGCCTCTTTGTGAAATTTCTTGTAGGGGCCTTTCCGGTCTTCATCATTCGATTTTCTTGCTCGGTAGGGCAATTTGCTCTTGCATTTCATCTAGCATATCATCTGTCCTCTGATGTTTCTTCATGATGTGAAGCGACCAATGCGATGGTCTTTGGCTCTTCCTTTTCGATTTCGAGGCACCGACTTCTTGCTAAATTCATAGGCCTTAAGATCGAGAGAACAATTTGAAGGTATCTTCTTCATGCAACTTTCTCATTTCTTCAATTGCGGTCACCTTCATTTTCCAAACATCTCTTGCGGGTAAAGCTTCCAAGATTTTGGTGTTTACTTCCTCTTTTGAATAACTTACACTCGGCGGGGTAAGTTCATCCGATATAGCATTGAATCTTGATTCCATTTGCTCAATGGTTTCATTAGGTAGCATCTTGAACTTTTGAAACCTTTTTAAGCCCACTTGATTTTGTTCTTCTTTATTGCATCGGTGCCTTCACGGATTAAGTGAATCTTATCCCAAAGTTCCTTTGCGGTCTTGCAATCTTTGACCTTCATGTACATATTGCTATCCAAGGTTACGTAGATGATATCAATAGCAATGTTGTTGAGGTTTGCTCTTTTTAAATCTTACGCATTCCATTCTCTCTTTGGTTTAGGAATGTACTCGGTTCTGTCACCTTTATTCTTGCCTTTGTAATCTCCGGTGGTCCTTCGATTAGTACATCCATCATCTCATCATGAGTAGCGACAAGATATGCACACATTCGACGTTTATACTCATCAAATCATCAAGAGAACACATCAACATAGTTCTAGCATCTTGTGTGTTGTCCATGATGCAAGTCTTGAAAATCGGTAACTTGAAAGAAAGTTTTAAAGAATTTTCACAAGTACAACAAGTAGGATTCCTTCAGAACAGAAGCACTGCTCCGATACCAATTGTTGGTCCCTTGAAAAGGCTTTAGTTAAGTTTAGAGGGGGGGGGGGGTGAATAAACTTAACACTTAAAACTTTGGAGTTAACAAATTCTGCAACTTCGGCGGCTGCGATACTTCGATGTCTGCGAGACCTCGATAACCTGGCGATAAACGATAGTCTGCGACGGTTCGATTTGCTAAATTTGTGCAGCGGAATAATATCAAAATTAAGCCTTGTTACTTGTTGTTAAATATGTTACTAAGTATTAGATACTCGGTAGTGTATGTGTGTGATTTCGGTTGCTAGATTCGACGCGGGTTGATATGGATAATGACTAAGTGCGAAAAGTAAATGCGGTAAGTAAGTAGAGAGATTTTATAGTGGTTCCGGGTGATGTAATCTGTCGGTCCACTCTTCTCTGTGATGTTGGAGGAAATTCACTAGTGATCTTTGAGTTATACGTACAAAGAATCCTAGGTTGCTTGTCCTTCACCAATAACTATGGCTTCACAAGCGAAAGCGGGAACGGTAGGATTCTTTGCTCTGAGTCTTCCACTTGGTCCTTGAAGGGTAGGATTGCCTCTTCACCGGCTCCACCACAAACCAACGAGTCTTTCACACCCACGGATGCTTCTTTGTCTTGGCGGATTCTTTATAAGATAAAGAATGAATCAAATAAATGATTCGGTTGCGGCGACTTGATTAGGATGATGTAATCGGCGGCTTGCGGTCTTCAAGTGTGTATGCTTGATGCGGCTTGAACACGAGAATGCACTTGAAGAAGATAACTAGATCGGCGAGTCTTAAGCTCGGTAGGTTCGGCGGGGTGTTTTTCGGCTCGGTATTGTTACTTAAAGTTTTTCCCAAAATTCATCATCTTGTTTACGAGTTGAAAGTCCTCTATTTATAGGTAAGAGTGCATGTGACTTGAATTTAAAATTCAAATGTGACCGTTCCTTGTATTTGTCCCATACGCACGCATTACATCACTATTCATAGGACCCGACAACTTGTCGGGATTACTTTTTGACGATGCGATCTGTCCACCCCTTTGACTTGTATCCAATGGATAAAAATAAGGATCATCCCAACGTCTTTTTAATCTCGGCCTTTGATTTGCTTGATAAGTCGAGAGGTAGTTGGCTGTTCTTATCCATGTAATCTTCCAATAATCTTGAGTTAATCGAGGTATATATCGGCGGGTTCATCGATCTGTGTAATACCAATCGATCTGTTTGAACATCATTATTTTGTACGTAAAATATAATGCGGTGATTACTTTTATCTAACTTTTATTTGTGAAGTTAGATTACATCATTTTAAATATAACCAAGTTCCAAACATCATCCAACTTGTGGAACTTAGACCTTACACAAGGCATATGTAATCGGTTTAGGTCATCACGGACTTGCCTAAAATGCGATTCCATATCCTTGACTTTAATTACTAAGTTTGATCCCTTAGCCTTCATTAGCGAGTTTGAACCCTCGGCCTTCGGTCTTCGGTCTTCGGCGGGTTCCGGACCGGTCTGCGACCTATCTACCCTGCGACCTAGACCGATCTGGCGATATCAATCGGCGGCCTTTTCTGATGCTTGTTTGATTAAACCTATTTATGAATCAAACTCTAATAAACCTATACATTTTATCTAGACATCTTTTTGCCTTTGCACTATAACGACTAGTATGGCACTCATCATCAAAACTAAGAAATAAGTCCACGGAAATTTGTGTTTTCCTTTTATAACGAGTAGAAATTTGTGTTTTTTCTTTGGTAACGAGTTCGAATTCATGTTTTCTTCTTATTAACGAGTTCAAATTTGTGTTTTTCTCTAGTAACGAGTTGTCCTTCCGAGAAAAAAATGTCTTTTTCCCTAATAACGAGTTGACATCGCCGGAAATTTGTGTTTTCCTTTATAACGAGTAGAAATTTGTGTTTTTTCTTTGGTAACGAGTTCGAATTCATGTTTTCTTCTTATTAACGAGTTCAAATTTGTGTTTTTCTCTCTCTTGTAACGAGTTGTCCTTCCGGAAAAAAAATGTCTTTTTCCCTAATAACGAGTTGACATCGCCGGAAATTTGTGTTTTCCCTTTATAACGAGTAGAAATTTGTGTTTTTCTTTGGTAACGAGTTCGAATTCATGTTTTCTTCTTATTAACGAGTTCAAATTTGTGTTTTTCTCTAGTAACGAGTTGTCCTTCCGAAAAAAAATGTCTTTTTCCCTAATAACGAGTTGACATCGCCGGAAATTTGTGTTTTCCCTTTATAACGAGTAGAAATTTGTGTTTTTTCTTTGGTAACGAGTTCGAATTCATGTTTTCTTCTATATTAACGAGTTCAAATTTGTGTTTTTCTCTGGTAACGAGTTGTCCTTGCGATAAAATGTTTTTTTCCCTAATAACGAGTTGACATCGCCGGAAATTTGTGTTTTCTCTTTATAACGAGTAAAAATTTGTGTTTTTTCTTTGGTAACGAGTTCGAATTCATGTTTTCTTCTTATTAACGAGTTCAAATTTGTGTTTTCTCTGTAACGAGTTGTCCTTCCGAAAAAAAAATGTCTTTTTCCCTAATAACGAGTGGACATCGCCGGAAATTTGTGTTTTCCCTTTATAACGAGTAGAAATTTGTGTTTTTTCTTTGGTAACGAGTTCGAATTCATGTTTTCTTCTTATTAACGAGTTCAAATTTGTGTTTTTCTCACAGTAACGAGTTGTCCTTCCAGAAAAAAATGTCTTTTTCCCTAATAACGAGTTGACATCGCCGGAAATTTGTGTTTTCCCTTTATAACGAGTAGAAATTTGTGTTTTTTCTTTGGTAACGAGTTCGAATTCATGTTTTCTTCTTATTAACGAGTTCAAATTTGTGTTTTTCTCTGGTAACGAGTTGTCCTTCCCGAAAAAATGTCTTTTTCCCGAATAACGAGTTGACATCGCCGGAAATTTGTGTTTTCCCTTTATAACGAGTAGAAATTTGTGTTTTTTCTTTGGTAACGAGTTCGAATTCATGTTTTCTTCTTATTAACGAGTTCAAATTTGTGTTTTTCTCTGGTAACGAGTTGTCCTTCCAGAAAAAATGTCTTTTTCCCTAATAACGAGTTGACATCACCGGAAATTTGTGTTTTCCCTTTATAACGAGTAGAAATTTGTGTTTTTTCTTTGGTAACGAGTTTGAATTCATGTTTTCTTCTTATTAACGAGTTCAAATTTGTGTTTTTCTCTGGTAACGAGTTGTCCTTCCAGAAAAAAAATGTCTTTTTCCCCAATAACGAGTTGACATCGCCGGAAATTTGTGTTTTCCCTTTATAACGAGTAGAAATTTGTGTTTTTTCTTTGGTAACGAGTTCGAATTCATGTTTTCTTCTTATTAACGAGTTCAAATTTGTGTTTTTCTCTAGTAACGAGTTGTCCTTGCAGATAAAATGTTTTTTTCCCTATAACGAGTTGACATCGCCGGAAATTTGTGTTTTCTCTTTATAACGAGTAAAAATTTGTGTTTTTTCTTTGGTAACGAGTTCGAATTCATGTTTTCTTCTTATTAACGAGTTCAAATTTGTGTTTTTCTCTAGTAACGAGTTGTCCTTCCAGAAAAAAATGTCTTTTTCCCAAATAACGAGTTGACATCGCCGGAAATTTGTGTTTTCCCTTTATAACGAGTAGAAATTTGTGTTTTTTCTTTGGTAACGAGTTCGAATTCATGTTTTCTTCTTATTAACGAGTTCAAATTTGTGTTTTTCTCTGGTAACGAGTTGTCCTTGGAGAAAAATGTTTTTTTCCCTAATAACGAGTTGACATCGCCGGAAATTTGTGTTTTCCCTTTATAACGAGTAAAAATTTGTGTTTTTTCTTTGGTAACGAGTTCGAATTCATGTTTTCTTCTTATTAACGAGTTCAAATTTGTGTTTTTCTCGGTAACGAGTTGTCCTTCCGGAAAAAAAATGTCTTTTTCCCTAATAACAAGTTGACATCGCCGGAAATTTGTGTTTTCCCTTTATAACGAGTAGAAATTTGTGTTTTTTCTTTGGTAACGAGTTCGAATTCATGTTTTCTTCTTATTAACGAGTTCAAATTTGTGTTTTTCTCTGGTAACGAGTTGTCCTTCCAGAAAAAAATGTCTTTTTCCCTAATAACGAGTTGACATCGCCGGAAATTTGTGTTTTCCCTTTATAACGAGTAAAAATTTGTGTTTTTCTTTGGTAACGAGTTCGAATTCATGTTTTCTTCTTATTAACGAGTTCAAATTTGTGTTTTTCTCGGTAACGAGTTGTCCTTCCGAAAAAAAAAATGTCTTTTTCCTAAATAACGAGTTGACATCGCCGGAAATTTGTGTTTTCCCTTTATAACGAGTAGAAATTTGTGTTTTTTCTTTGGTAACGAGTTCGAATTCATGTTTTCTTCTATTTAACGAGTTCAAATTTGTGTTTTTCTCTGGTAACGAGTTGTCCTTGCAGAAAAAATGTTTTTTTCCCTAATAACGAGTTGACATCGCCGGAAATTTGTGTTTTCTCTTTATAACGAGTAAAAATTTGTGTTTTTTCTTTGGTAACGAGTTCGAATTCATGTTTTCTTCTTATTAACGAGTTCAAATTTGTGTTTTTCTCTGGTAACGAGTTGTCCTTGCAGAAAAAATGTTTTTTCCCTATAACGAGTTGACATCGCCGGAAATTTGTGTTTTCTCTTTATAACGAGTAAAAATTTGTGTTTTTTCTTTGGTAACGAGTTCGAATTCATGTTTTCTTCTTATTAACGAGTTCAAATTTGTGTTTTTCTCTGGTAACGAGTTGTCCTTCCGGAAAAAAATGTCTTTTTCCCTAATAACGAGTTGACATCGCCGGAAATTTGTGTTTTCCCTTTATAACGAGTAGAAATTTGTGTTTTTTCTTTGGTAACGAGTTCGAATTCATGTTTTCTTCTTTTAACGAGTTCAAATTTGTGTTTTTCTCTGGTAACGAGTTGTCCTTGCGGAAAAAATGTTTTTTCGCTAATAACGAGTTGAAAATGCCGGAAATTTGTGTTTTTTCCCATTATAATGAGTAGAAATTTGTGTTTTTTCTTTGGTAACGAGTTCGAATTCATGTTTTCTTCTTATTAACGAGTTCAAATTTGTGTTTTTCTCTGGTAACGAGTTGTCCTTCCAGAAAAAAAATGTGTTTTTCCCTAATAACGAGTTGACATCGCCGGAAATTTGTGTTTTCTCTTTATAACGAGTAGAAATTTGTGTTTTTTCTTTGGTAACGAGTTCGAATTCATGTTTTCTTCTTATTAACGAGTTCAAATTTGTGTTTTTCTCTGGTAACGAGTTGTCCTTCCAGAAAAAATGTCTTTTTCTCTAATAACGAGTTGACATCGCCGGAAATTTGTGTTTTCCCTTTATAACGAGTAGAAATTTGTGTTTTTTCTTTGGTAACGAGTTCGAATTCATGTTTTCTTCTTATTAACGAGTTCAAATTTGTGTTTTTCTCTAGTAACGAGTTGTCCTTCCAGAAAAAATGTCTTTTTCCCTAATAACGAGTTGACATCGCCGGAAATTTGTGTTTCCCTTTATAACGAGTAGAAATTTGTGTTTTTTCTTTGGAAACGAGTTCGAATTCATGTTTTCTTCTATTTAACGAGTTCAAATTTGTGTTTTTCTCTGGTAACGAGTTGTCTTGCAGATAAAATGTTTTTTTCCCTAATAACGAGTTGACATCGCCGGAAATTTGTGTTTTCTCTTTATAACGAGTAGAAATTTGTGTTTTTTCTTTGGTAACGAGTTCGAATTCATGTTTTCTTCTTATTAACGAGTTCAAATTTGTGTTTTTTCTCTCGTAACGAGTTGTCCTTCCAAAAAAAATATCTTTTTCCCTAATAACGAGTTGACATCGCCGGAAATTTGTGTTTTCCCTTTATAACGAGTATAAATTTGTGTTTTTTCTTTGGTAACGAGTTCGAATTCATGTTTTCTTCTATTTAACGAGTTCAAATTTGTGTTTTTCTCTGGTAACGAGTTGTCCTTGTAGAAAAATGTTTTTTTCCCTGATAACGAGTTTACATCGCCGGAAATTTGTGTTTTCTCTTTATACGAGTAAAAATTTGTGTTTTTTCTTTGGTAACGAGTTCAAATTCATGTTTTCTTCTTATTAACGAGTTCAAATTTGTGTTTTTCTCTGGTAACGAGTTGTCCTTGCGAGAAAAATCATTTTTTCCCTATTAACGAGTTGACATCGCCGGAAATTTGTGTTTTCTCTTTATAACGAGTAAAAATTTGTGTTTTTTCTTTGGTAACGAGTTCGAATTCATGTTTTCTTCTTATTAACGAGTTCAAATTTGTGTTTTTCTCTGGTAACGAGTTGTCCTTCCGGAAAAAATGTCTTTTTCCCTAATAACGAGTTGACATCGCCGGAAATTTGTGTTTTCCCTTTATAACGAGTAGAAATTTGTGTTTTTTCTTTGGTAACGAGTTCGAATTCATGTTTTCTTCTATTTAACGAGTTCAAATTTGTGTTTTTCTCTGGTAACGACTTGTCCTTGCAGATAAAATGTTTTTTTCCCTAATAACGAGTTGACATCGCCGGAAATTTGTGTTTTCTCTTTATAACGAGTAAAAATTTGTGTTTTTTCTTTGGTAACGAGTTCGAATTCATGTTTTCTTCTTATTAACGAGTTCAAATTTGTGTTTTTCTCTGGTAACGAGTTGTCCTTCCAGAAAAAAATGTGTTTTTCCCTAATAACGAGTTGACATCGCCGGAAATTTGTGTTTTCTCTTTATAACGAGTAAAAATTTGTGTTTTTTCTTTGGTAACGAGTTCGAATTCATGTTTTCTTCTTATTAACGAGTTCAAATTTGTGTTTTTCTCTGGTAACGAGTGTCCTTCCCAGAAAAAAATGTCTTTTTCCCTAATAACGAGTTGACATCGGCGGAAATTTGTGTTTTCCCTTTATAACGAGTAGAAATTTGTGTTTTTTCTTTGGTAACGAGTTCGAATTCATGTTCTCATCATATTAACGAGTTCAAATTTTCGTTTTTCTCTAGTAACGAGTTGTCCTTCCAGAAAAAATGTCTTTTTCCCTAATAACGAGTTGACATCGCCGGAAATTTTTGTTTCCCTTTATAACGAGTAGAAATTTGTGTTTTTTCTTTGGTAACGAGTTCGAATTCATGTTTTCTTCTATTTAACGAGTTCAAATTTGTGTTTTTCTCTGGTAACGAGTTGTTCTTGCAGATAAAATGTTTTTTTCCCTAATAACGAGTTGACATCGCCGGAAATTTGTGTTTTCTCTTTATAACGAGTAAAAATTTGTGTTTTTTCTTTGGTAACGAGTTCGAATTCTGGTTTTCTTCTTGTTAACGAGTTCAAATTTGTGTTTTTCTCTGGTAACGAGTTGTCCTTCCAGAAAAAAATGTCTTTTTCCCTAATAACGAGTTGACATCGCCGGAAATTTGTGTTTTCCCTTTATAACGAGTATAAATTTGTGTTTTTTCTTTGGTAACGAGTTCGAATTCATGTTTTCTTCTATTTAACGAGTTCAAATTTGTGTTTTTCTCTGGTAACGACTTGTCCTTGTAGATAAAATGTTTTTTTTCCCTAATAACGAGTTGACATCGCCGGAAATGTGTGTTTTCTCTTTATAACGAGTAAAAATTTGTGTTTTTTCTTTGGTAACGAGTTCAAATTTATGTTTTCTTCTTATTAACGAGTTCAAATTTGTGTTTTTCTCTGGTAACGAGTTGTCCTTCCAGAAAAAAATGTCTTTTTCCCTAATAACGAGTTCACATCGCCGTAAATTTGTGTTTTCCCTTTATAACGAGTAGAAATTTGTGTTTTTTCTTTGGTAACGAGTTCGAATTCATGTTTTCTTCTTATTAACGAGTTCAAATTTGTGTTTTTCTCTGGTAACGAGTTGTCCTTCCAGAAAAAATGTCTTTTTCCCTAATAACGAGTTGACATCGGCGGAAATTTGTGTTTTCCTTTTATAACGAGTAGAAATTTGTGTTTTTTCTTTGGTAACGAGTTCGAATTCATGTTTTCTTCTTATTAACAAGTTCAAATTTGTGTTTTTCTCTAGTAACGAGTTGTCCTTCCAGAAAAAAATGTCTTTTTCCCTAACAACGAGTTGACATCGCCGGAAATTTGTGTTTTCTCTTTATAACGAGTAAAAATTTGTGTTTTTTCTTTGGTAACGAGTTCGAATTCATGTTTTCTTCTAATTAACGAGTTTAAATTTTTTTTTTTTTTCTCTCGTAACGAGTTGTCCTTCCAGAAAAAAAATGTCTTTTTGCCTAATAACAAGTTGACATCGGCGGAAATTTGTGTTTTCCCTTTATAACAATTAGAAATTTGTGTTTTTTCTTTGGTAACGAGTTCGAATTCATGTTCTCTTCTTATTAACGAGTTCAAATTTGTGTTTTTCTCTGGTAACGAGTTGTCCTTCCAGAAAAAATGTCTTTTTCCCTAATAACGAGTTGACATCGGCGGAAATTTGTGTTTTCCCTTTATAACGAGTAGAAATTTGTGTTTTTTCTTTGGTAACGAGTTCGAATTCATGTTTTCTTCTATTTAATGAGTTCAAATTTGTGTTTTTCCCTGGTAACGACTTGTCCTTGCAGATAAAATGTTTTTTTCCCTAATAACGAGTTGACATCGCCGGAAATTTGTGTTTTCTCTTTATAACGAGTAAAAATTTGTGTTTTTTCTTTGGTAACGAGTTCGAATTCATGTTTTCTTCTTATTAACGAGTTCAAATTTGTGTTTTTCTCTGTAACGAGTTGTCCTTCCAGAAAAAAATGTGTTTTTCCCTAATAACGAGTTGACATCGCCGGAAATTTGTGTTTTCTCTTTATAACGAGTAGAAATTTGTGTTTTTTCTTTGGTAACGAGTTCGAATTCATGTTTTCTTCTTATTAACGAGTTCAAATTTGTGTTTTTCTCTGGTAACGAGTTGTCCTTCCAAAAAAAAATGTCTTTTTCCTAATAACGAGTTGACATCGGCGGAAATTTGTGTTTTCCCTTTATAACGAGTAGAAATTTGTGTTTTTTCTTTGGTAACGAGTTCGAATTCATGTTCTCTTCTTATTAACGAGTTCAAATTTGTGTTTTTCTCTAGTAACGAGTTGTCCTTCCAGAAAAAATGTCTTTTTCCCTAATAACGAGTTGACATCGCCGGAAATTTGTGTTTCCCCTTTATAACGAGTAGAAATTTGTGTTTTTTCTTTGGTAACGAGTTCGAATTCATATTTTCTTCTATTTAACGAGTTCAAATTTGTGTTTTTCTCAGGTAACGAGTTGTTCTTGCAGATAAATGTTTTTTTCCCTAATAACGAGCTGACATCGCCGGAAATTTGTGTTTTCTCTTTATAACGAGTAAAAAATTGTGTTTTTTCTTTGGTAACGAGTTCGAATTCATGGTTTCTTCTTGTTAACGAGTTCAAATTTGTGTTTTTCTCTGGTAACGAGTTGTCCTTCCAGAAAAAATGTCTTTTTCCCTAATAACGAGTTGACATCGCCGGAAATTTGTGTTTTCCCTTTATAACGAGTATAAATTTGTGTTTTTTCTTTGGTAACGAGTTCGAATTCATGTTTTCTTCTATTTAACGAGTTCAAATTTTTGTTTTTCTCTGGTAACGACTTGTCCTTTTAGATAAAAAGTTTTTTTCCCTAATAACGAGTTGACATCGCCGGAAATTTGTGTTTTCTCTTTATAACGAGTAAAAATTTGTGTTTTTTCTTTGGTATCGAGTTCGAATTCATGTTTTCTTCTTATTAACGAGTTCAAATTTGTGTTTTTCTCTGGTAACGAGTTGTCCTTCCAGAAAAAAAATGTTTTTTTCCCTAATAACGAGTTGACATCGCCGGAAATTTTTGTTTTCCCTTTATAACGAGTAGAAATTTGTGTTTTTTCTTTGGTAACGAGTTCGAATACATGTTTTCTTCTTATTAACGAGTTCAAATTTGTGTTTTTCTCGGTAACGAGTTGTCCTTCCCAGAAAAAAATGTCTTTTTCCCTAATAACGAGTTGACATCGCCGGAAATTTGTGTTTTCTCTTTATAACGAGTAAAAATTTGTGTTTTTCTTTGGTAACGAGTTTGAATTCATGTTTTCTTCTTATTAACGAGTTCATATTTGTGTTTTTCTCTGGTAACGAGTTGTCCTTCCAGAAAAAAAAAAAAGTCTTTTTCCCTAATAACGAGTTGACATCGCCGGAAATTTGTGTTTTCCCTTTATAACGAGTAGAAATTCATGTTTTTTCTTTGGTAACGAGTTCGAATTCATGTTTTCTTCTATTTAACGAGTTCAAATTTGTGTTTTTCTCTGGTAACGAGTTGTCCTTGCAGATAAAATGTTTTTTTCCCTAATAACGAGTTGACATCGCCGGAAATTTGTGTTTTCTCTTTATAACGAGTAAAAATTTGTGTTTTTTCTTTGGTAACGAGTTCGAATTCATGTTTCTTCTTATTAACGAGTTCAAATTTGTGTTTTTCTCTGGTAACGAGTTGTCCTTGCAGATAAAATGTTATTTTCGCTATTAACGAGTTGACATCGCCGGAAATTTGTGTTTTCTCTTTATAATGAGTAAAAATTTGTGTTTTTTCTTTGGTAACGAGTTCGAATTCATGTTTTCTTCTTATTAACGAATTCAAATTTGTGTTTTTCTCAGGTAACGACTTGTCCTTCCAGAAAAAATGTCTTTTTCCCTAATAACGAGTTGACATCGCCGGAAATTTGTGTTTTCCCTTTATAACGAGTAGAAATTTGTGTTTTTTCTTTGGTAACGAGTTCGAATTCATGTTTTCTTCTATTTAACGAGTTCAAATTTGTGTTTTTATCGGTAACGACTTGTCCTTGCAGATAAAATGTTTTTTTCCCTAATAACGAGTTGACATCGCCGGAAATTTGTGTTTTCTCTTTATAACGAGTAAAAATTTGTGTTTTTTCTTTGGTAACGAGTTCGAATTCATGTTTTCTTCTTATTAACGAGTTCAAATTTGTGTTTTTCATTGGTAACGAGTTGTCCTTCCAGAAAAAAATGTGTTTTTCCCTAATAACGAGTTGACATCGCCGGAAATTTGTGTTTTCTCTTTATAACGAGTAAAAATTTGTGTTTTTTCTTTGGTAACGAGTTCGAATTCATGTTTTCTTCTTATTAACGAGTTCAAAATTGTGTTTTTCTCTGGTAACGAGTTGTCCTTCCAGAAAAAAATGTCTTTTTCCCTAATAACGAGTTGACATCGGCGGAAATTTGTGTTTTCCCTTTATAACGAGTAGAAATTTGTGTTTTTTCTTTGGTAACGAGTTCGAATTCATGTTCTCATCTTATTAACGAGTTCAAATTTGTGTTTTTCTCTAGTAACGAGTTGTCCTTCCAGAAAAAATGTCTTTTTCCCTAATAATGAGTTGACATCGTCGGAAATTTGTGTTTCCCCTTTATAACGAGTAGAAATTTGTGTTTTTTCTTTGGTAACGAGTTCGAATTCATGTTTTCTTCTATTTAACGAGTTCAAATTTGTGTTTTTCTCTGGTAACGAGTTGTTCTTGCAGATAAAATGGTTTTTTCCCTAATAACGAATTGACATCGCCGGAAATTTGTGTTTTCTCTTTATAACGAGTAAAAATTTGTGTTTTTTCTTTGGTAACGAGTTCGAATTCATGGTTTCTTCTTGTTAACGAGTTCAAATTTGTGTTTTTCTCTGGTAACGAGTTGTCATTCCAGAAAAAATGTCTTTTTCCCTAATAACGAGTTGACATCGCCGGAAATTTGTGTTTTCCTTTATAACGAGTATAAATTTGTGTTTTTTCTTTGGTAACGAGTTCGAATTCATGTTTTCTTCTATTTAACGAGTTCAAATTTGTGTTTTTCTCTGGTAACGACTTGTCCTTGTAGATAAAATGTTTTTTTCCCTAATAACGAGTTGACATCGCCGGAAATTTGTGTTTTCTCTTTATAACGAGTAAAAATTTGTGTTTTTTCTTTGGTAACGAGTTCAAATTCATGTTTTCTTCTTATTAACGAGTTCAAATTTGTGTTTTTCTCTGGTAACGAGTTGTCCTTCCAGAAAAAAATGTCTTTTTCCCTAATAACGAGTTCACATCGCCGGAAATTTGTGTTTTATCTTAATAACGAGTAAAAATTTGTGTTTTTTCTTTGGTAACGAGTTCAAATTCATGTTTCCTCTTATTAACGAGTTCAAATTTGTGTTTTTCTCTGGTAACGAGTTGTCCTTGCAGATAAAATGTTTTTTTCCCTATTAACGAGTTGACATCGCCGGAAATTTGTGTTTTCTCTTTATAATGAGTAAAAATTTGTGTTTTTTCTTTGGTAACGAGTTCGAATTCATGTTTTCTTCTTATTAACGAATTCAAATTTGTGTTTTTCTCGGGTAACGAGTTGTCCTTCCAGAAAAAAATGTCTTTTTCCCTAATAACGAGTTGACATCGCCGGAAATTTGTGTTTTCCCTTTATAACGAGTAGAAATTTGTGTTTTTTCTTTGGTAACGAGTTCGAATTCATGTTTTCTTCTATTTAACGAGTTCAAATTTGTGTTTTTCTCTGGTAACGACTTGTCCTTGCAGATAAAATGTTTTTTCCCTAATAACGAGTTGACATCGCCGGAAATTTGTGTTTTCTCTTTATAACGAGTAAAAATTTGTGTTTTTTCTTTGGTAACGAGTTCGAATTCATGTTTTCTTCTTATTAACGAGTTCAAATTTGTGTTTTTCTCTGGTAACGAGTTGTCCTTCCAGAAAAAAATGTGTTTTTCCCTAATAACGAGTTGACATCGCCGTAAATTTGTGTTTTCTCTTTATAACGAGTAAAAATTTGTGTTTTTTCTTTGGTAACGAGTTCGAATTCATGTTTTCTTCTTATTAACGAGTTCAAATTTGTTTTTTTCTCTGGTAACGAGTTGTCCTTCCAGAAAAAAATGTCTTTTTCCCTAATAACGAGTTGACATCGGCGGAAATTTGTGTTTTCCCTTTATAACGAGTAGAAATTTGTGTTTTTTCTTTGGTAACGAGTTCGAATTCATGTTCTCATCTTATTAACGAGTTCAAATTTTCGTTTTTCTCTAGTAACGAGTTGTCCTTCCAGAAAAAATGTCTTTTTCCCTAATAACGAGTTGACATCGCCGGAAATTTGTGTTTCCCCTTTATAACGAGTAGAAATTTGTGTTTTTTCTTTGGTAACGAGTTCGAATTCAAGTTTTCTTCTATTTAACGAGTTCAAATTTGTGTTTTTCTCTGGTAACGAGTTGGTCTTGCAGATAAAATGTTTTTTTCCCTAATAACGAGCTGACATCGCCGGAAATTTGTGTTTTCTCTTTATAACGAGTAAAAATTTTTGTTTTTTCTTTGGTAATGAGTTCGAATTCATGTTTTCTTCTTGTTAACGAGTTCAAATTTGTGTTTTTCTCTGCGGTAACGAGTTGTCCTTCCATAAAAAAATGTCTTTTTCCCTAATAACGAGTTGACATCGCCGGAAATTTGTGTTTTCCCTTTATAACGAGTATAAATTTGTGTTTTTTCTTTGGTAACGAGTTCGAATTCATGTTTTCTTCTATTTAACGAGTTCAAATTTGTGTTTTTCTCTGGTAACGACTTGTCCTTGTAGATAAAATGTTTTTTTCCCTAATAACGAGTTGACATCGCCGGAAATGTGTGTTTTCTCTTTATAACGAGTAAAAATTTGTGTTTTTTCTTTGGTAACGAGTTCAAATTTATGTTTTCTTCTTATTAACGAGTTCAAATTTGTGTTTTTCTCTGGTAACGAGTTGTCCTTCCAGAAAAAAATGTCTTTTTCCCTAATAACAAGTTCACATCGCTGGAAATTTGTGTTTTCCCTTTATATCGAGTAGAAATTTGTGTTTTTTCTTTGGTAACGAGTTCGAATTCATGTTCTCATCTTATTAACGAGTTCAAATTTTCGTTTTTCTCTAGTAACGAGTTGTCCTTCCAAAAAAAATGTCTTTTTCCCTAATAACGAGTTGACATCGCCGGAAATTTGTGTTTCCCTTTATAACGAGTAGAAATTTGTGTTTTTTCTTTGGTAACGAGTTCGAATTCAAGTTTTCTTCTATTTAACGAGTTCAAATTTGTGTTTTTCTCTGGTAACGAGTTGTTCTTGCAGATAAAATCTTTTTTTCCCTAATAACGAGTTGACATCGCCGGAAATTTGTGTTTTCTCTTTATAACGAGTAAAAATTTGTGTTTTTTCTTTGGTAACGAGTTCGAATTCATGTTTTCTTCTTGTTAACGAGTTCAAATTTGTGTTTTTCTCTGGTAACGAGTTGTCCTTCCAGAAAAAAATGTCTTTTTCCCTAATAACGAGTTGACATCGCCGGAAATTTGTGTTTTCCCTTTATAACGAGTATAAATTTGTGTTTTTTCTTTGGTAACGAGTTCGAATTCATGTTTTCTTCTATTTAACGAGTTCAAATTTGTGTTTTTCTCTAGTAACGACTTGTCCTTGTAGATAAAATGTTTTTTTCCCTAATAACGAGTTGACATCGCCGGAAATGTGTGTTTTCTCTTTATAACGAGTAAAAATTTGTGTTTTTTCTTTGGTAACGAGTTCAAATTTATGTTTTCTTCTTATTAACGAGTTCAAATTTGTGTTTTTCTCTGGTAACGAGTTGTCCTTCCAGAAAAAAATGTCTTTTTCCCTAATAACGAGTTCACATCGCCGGAAATTTGTGTTTTCCCTTTATAACGAGTAGAAATTTGTGTTTTTTCTTTGGTAACGAGTTCGAATTCATGTTTTCTTCTTATTAACGAGTTCAAATTTGTGTTTTTCACTGGTAACGAGTTGTCCTTCCAGAAAAAATGTCTTTTTCCCTAATAACGAGTTGGCATCGGCGGAAATTTGTGTTTTCCTTTTATAACGAGTAGAAATTTGTGTTTTTTCTTTGGTAACGAGTTCGAATTCATGTTTTCTTCTTATTAACAAGTTCAAATTTGTGTTTTTCTCTAGTAACGAGTTGTCCTTCCAGAAAAAAATGTCTTTTTCCCGAATAACGAGTTGACATCGCCGGAAATTTGTGTTTTCTCTTTATAACGAGTAAAAATTTGTGTTTTTTCTTTGGTAACGAGTTCGAATTCATGTTTTCTTCTTATTAACGAGTTTAAATTTGTTTTTTTTTCTCTCGTAACGAGTTGTCCTTCCAGAAAAAAAATGTATTTTTGCCTAATAACGAGTTGACATCGGCGGAAATTTATGTTTTCCCTTTATAACAATTAGAAATTTGTGTTTTTTCGTTGGTAACGAGTTCGAATTCATGTTCTCTTCTTATTAACGAGTTCAAATTTGTGTTTTTCTCTAGTAACAAGTTGTCCTTCCAGAAAAAATGTCTTTTTCCCTAATATCGAGTTGACATTGCCGGAAATTTGTGTTTTCCCTTTATAACGAGTTGAAATTTGTGTTTTTTCTTTGGTAACGAGTTCGAATTCATGTTTTCTTCTATTTAACGAGTTCAAATTTGTGTTTTTCTCTGGTAACGAGTTGTCCTTGCAGATAAAATGTTTTTTTCCCTAATAACGAGTTGACATCGCCGGAAATTTGTGTTTTCTTTTATAACGAGTAAAAATTTGTGTTTTTCTTTGGTAACGAGTTCGAAAATTCATGTTTTCTTCTTATTAACGAGTTCAAATTTGTGTTTTTCTCTGGTAACGAGTTGTCCTTCCAGAAAAAATGTCTTTTTCCCTAATAACGAGTTGACATCGGCGGAAATTTGTGTTTTCCCTTTATAACGAGTAGAAATTTGTGTTTTTTCTTTGGTAATGAGTTTGAATTCATGTTTTCTTCTTATTAACGAGTTCAAATTTGTGTTTTTCTCTGGTAACGAGTTGTCTTTCCAGAAAAAATGTCTTTTTCCCTAATAACGAGTTGACATCGCCGGAAATTTGTGTTTTCCCTTTATAATGAGTAGAAATTTGTGTTTTTTCTTTGGCAACGAGTTCGAATTCATGTTTTCTTCTTATTAACGAGTTCAAAATTGTGTTTTTCACTGGTAACGAGTAGTCCTTCCAGAAAAAATGTCTTTTTCCCGAATAACGAGTTGACATCGCCAGAAATTTGTGTTTTCCCTTTATAACGAGTAGAAATTTGAGTTTTTTCTTTGGTAACTCCTAAAATTTTAGGAGTGTATGATTTGGATTTATTTTCTGTCAGTTTTATTTACAACTATTTATATATCTCTCTAGGGTACTAGACTGCTAGTGTATGTAAAATTGACTAGTAACGACTTCGTTAAAAGTGGTAAGTAACTAGAACGCTGTATTTATTAATCTCACATGCGATTAATTTTTCGGAAGAGGTATATCTCTTGAGCCTTCAAAACTTAAGTGACGTAAATAAGTATGTCACTCCTGTCAATCGTGCAGAACGAGAGACAACCGTAGTTAGTTTGAAAGGTGATTGGGATGATAAAATTCTTCCAGTGAATTTTAATTGTGTAGTGTCTACACGAGAAATTTTCTAATAGAAAAATTAGAGAATCATAAATTAAAGTGTCGCTAGTTAGACGGTATTTGGAACCGATAAACTAGTGGGAGCTTTTGTCTTATGTTTTTCTAATTTAGAAAATTAGTCCCACTGGGTAACGCTTTCATTAGACATCCCACAGTTCACGAGTAGTGTCTACTCAATTGAACTGCTAGTTCAAGACTATTTCTTTTTAAGGAAAGTTGAGAATGGGAAAGAATGTCTGTAAGTGTTAATCATCTTAACTAAAGTTTTAAGGCTAAACCGAAACATTAATTAAAGAAAGTATAGGATAAGGAAAGTAATTCCGGATCACTAGCCAATGAATCCTTAGCGACTTTCTTAACCGAGTAACTTGACTCGGTAGCTTAGTTCTTTGGAAGAACAAGGAAGGCTGTGCATTAACGATTAATAGAGTAACAACGGGCGTAATTTCGGCTACAATAGTGGGAGTGATATAAGGAAATGAATTTCGGATTCTATCCTTGAATATCACGAAAAATTTATTTTTACGTTTACGGATTCGTTGAAACAAATGGATTCACTTTCAACTCGATATATTGTTGCCTCATAGAAAGTGAATATGACATTTGTAGTACGAATCCAAGACTCGGACTTTTGTTTGATAAAGTCAGAACCACTAAGAAAAGCTGAATAAGTATAACACATCTAAAACTATTAAAGGTAAAAGGTTTCCGTATTAAGATAAGCGACATTTCAATATCTATTAATTAGTGCATATATCCTAGAGATAAGACCTGACGACTGGCTAAGGGTGATTCCTATCTCCCAGTCTAGGAACACTATCTCAAAGGAACAATGACTAAGTTTCCTTTCAATCGGGAAACGGTAATAGATTTGAAGGGTAACATAGCTTGTTCACCATGACCTTCGGGGTCTAGTGAGAGATACAAGCCGGTGGGAGTTTTTGAGTGGTGACATATTGTCCGATAACTACTCGAAACGTGATTTAGTTTATCAAAAGAATACGAGGAGGAGTCTCGATTTTAGCGAGAGAATAGAGTATTCCATGCTCGTAAATAGGCTATCGCATAGTCTTGGGACCGATGCTCGGCCCGCCTCCTAGTGGAATGATTCTCACAGAAGAAACCATAGACTTGCACGATATAGTTATTAATGTGCTACAATACACTTTGTTAAACTCGATTAAGATAATTGGTTGCAAAATAACGGTTAACATTATTATGTAAACCGAGAAGTCTACCTAGAAGATGCCGGTGAATTTATGGATAATGAGTGAATTCGGTTCACACCACTTCCATAAATGTAGGCATTTAGCATTTAATGCTTGAAGGTAGGACTCGGAGATTTTGTGCATACGTTCGGATTGTGATTTGTTGTGAAACATCTTAATGAGACGAGTGAAGGTTGATTATAAGATTCTTGAGATCGAAAGTGACGGTTGAATCTGTCACAAGCCTTCGATAGAATCTATAAGTAACAACCTTAAACCTTGGAGTACGGTTACCCAAAGGTAGTTACTATCTGATTTAATCAGACCACATCCAACATCGGTTGTTGGTGATTACACTGATAAATACTACTAGATCAGAATGTCAATCCACCCAAGTAGAAATTTGTGTTTTCCCTTTATAACGAGTAGAAATTCGTGTTTTTTCTTTGGTAATGAGTTCGCATTCATGTTTTCTTCTATTTAACGAGTTCAAATTTGTGTTTTTCTCTGGTAACGAGTTGTCCTTGCAGATAAAATGTTTTTTTTCCCTAATAACGAGTTGACATCGCCGGAAATTTGTGTTTTCTCTTAATAACGAGTAAAAATTTGTGTTTTTTCTTTGGTAACGAGTTCGAATTCATGTTTCTTCTTATTAACGAGTTCAAATTTGTGTTTTTCTCTGGTAACGAGTTTTCCTTGCAGATAAAATGTTTTTTTCCCTATTAACGAGTTGACATCGCCGTAAATTTGTGTTTTCTCTTTATAATGAGTAAAAATTTGTGTTTTTTCTTTGGTAACGAGTTCGAATTCATGTTTTCTTCTTATTAACGAGTTCAAATTTGTGTTTTTCTCAGGTAACGAGTTGTCCTTCCAGAAAAAAATGTCCTTTTCCCTAATAACGAGTTGACATCGCCGGAAATTTTGTTTTCCCTTTATAACGAGTAGAAATTTGTGTTTTTTCTTTGGTAACGAGTTCGGATTCATGTTTTCTTCTATTTAACGAGTTCAAATTTGTGTTTTTCTCTGGTAACGACTTGTCCTTGCAGATAAAATGTTTTTTTTTCCCTAATAACGAGTTGACATCGCCGGAAATTTGTGTTTTCTCTTTATAACGAGTAAAAATTTGTGTTTTTTCTTTGGTAACGAGTTCGAATTCATGTTTTCTTCTTATTAACGAGTTCAAATTTGTGTTTTTCTCTGGTAACAAGTTGTCCTTCCAGAAAAAAATGTGTTTTTCCCTAATAACGAGTTGACATTGCCGGAAATTTGTGTTTTCTCTTTATAACGAGTAAAAATTTGTGTTTTTTCTTTGGTAACGAGTTCGAATTCATGTTTTATTCTTATTAACGAGTTAAAATTTGTGTTTTTCTCTGGTAACGAGTTGTCCTTCCCGAAAAAAATGTCTTTTTCCCTAATAACGAGTTGACATCTGCGGAAATTTGTGTTTTCCCTTTATAACGAGTAGAAATTTGTGTTTTTTCCTTGGGAACGAGTTCGATTTCATGTTCTCTTCTTATTAACGAGTTCAAATTTGTGTTTTTCTCTAGTAACGAGTTGTCCTTCCAGAAAAAATGTTTTTTTCCCTAATAACGAGTTGACATCGCCGCAAATTTGTGTTTCCCCTTTATAACGAGTAGAAATTTGTGTTTTTTCTTTGGTAACGAGTTTGAATTCATGTTTTCTTCTATTTAACGAGTTCAAATTTGTGTTTTTCTCTGGTAACGAGTTGTTCTTGCAGATAAAATGTTTTTTCCCCTAATAACGAGTTGACATCGCCGGAAATTTGTGTTTTCTCTTTATAACGAGTAAAAATTTGTGTTTTTTCTTTGGTAACGAGTTCGAATTCATGTTTTCTTCTTATTAACGAGTTCACATTTGTGTTTTTCTCTGGTAACGAGTTGTCCTTCCAGAAAAAAATGTCTTTTTCCCTAATAACGAGTTGACATCGGCGGAAATTTGTGTTTTCCCTTTATAACGAGTAGAAATTTGTGTTTTTTCTTTGGAAACGAGTTCGAATTCATGTTTTCTTCTTATTAACGAGTTCAAATTTGTGTTTTTCTCAGGTAACGAGTTGTCCTTCCAGAAAAAAATGTCCTTTTCCCTAATAACGAGTTGACATCGTCGGAAATTTTGTTTTCCCTTTATAACGAGTAGAAATTTGTGTTTTTTCTTTGGTAACGAGTTCGGATTCATGTTTTCTTCTATTTAACGAGTTCAAATTTGTGTTTTTCTCTGGTAACGACTTGTCCTTGCAGATAAAATGTTTTTTTTCCTTAATAACGAGTTGACATCGCCGGAAATTTGTGTTTTCTCTTTATAACGAGTAAAAATTTGTGTTTTTTCTTTGGTAACGAGTTCGAATTCATGTTTTCTTCTTATTAACGAGTTCAAATTTGTGTTTTTCTCTGGTAACGAGTTGTCCTTCAAGAAAAAAATGTGTTTTTCCCTAATAACGAGTTGACATCGCCGGAAATTTGTGTTTTCTCTTTATAACGAGTAAAAATTTGTGTTTTTTCTTTGGTAACGAGTTCGAATTCAGGTTTTCTTCTTATTAACGAGTTCAAATTTGTGTTTTTCTCTGGTAACGAGTTGTCCTTCCAGAAAAAAAATGTCTTTTTCCCTAATAACGAGTTGACATCGGCGGAAATTTGTGTTTTCCCTTTATAACGAGTAGAAATTTGTGTTTTTTCCTTGGGAACGAGTTCGATTTCATGTTCTCTTCTTATTAACGAGTTCAAATTTGTGTTTTTCTCTAGTAACGAGTTGTCCTTCCAGAAAAAATGTCTTTTTCCCTAATAACGAGTTGACATCGCCGCAAATTTGTGTTTCCCTTTATAACGAGTAGAAATTTGTGTTTTTTCTTTGGTAACGAGTTCGAATTCATGTTTTCTTCTATTTAACGAGTTCAAATTTGTGTTTTTCTCTGGTAACGAGTTGTTCTTGCAGATAAAATGTTTTTTCTCCTAATAACGAGCTGACATCGCCGGAAATTTGTGTTTTCTCTTTATAACGAGTAAAAATTTGTGTTTTTTCTTTGGTAACGAGTTCGAATTCATGTTTTCTTCTTATTAACGAGTTCACATTTGTGTTTTTCCCTGGTAACGAGTTGTCCTTCTAGAAAAAAATGTCTTTTTCCCTAATAACGAGTTGACATCGGCGGAAATTTGTGTTTTCCCTTTATAACGAGTAGAAATTTGTGTTTTTTCTTTGGTAACGAGTTCGAATTCATGTTTTCTTCTATTTAACGAGTTCAAATTTGTGTTTTTCTCTGGTAACGACTTGTCCTTGTAGATAAAATGTTTTTTCCCTAATAACGAGTTGACATCGCCGGAAATTAGTGTTTTCTCTTTATAACGAGTAAAATTTTTTGTTTTTTCTTTGGTAACGAGTTCGAATTCATGTTTTCTTCTATTTAACTTGTTCAAATTTGTGTTTTTCTCTGGTAACGAGTTGTTCTTGCAGATAAAATGTTTTTTTCCCTAATAACGAGCTGACATCGCCGGAAATTTGTGTTTTCTCTTTATAACGAGTAAAAATTTGTGTTTTTTCTTTGGTAACGAGTTCGAATTCATGTTTCTTCTTATTAACGAGTTCAAATTTGTGTTTTTCTCTGGTAACGAGTTTTCCTTGCAGATAAAATGTTTTTTTCCCTATTAACGAGTTGACATCGCCGTAAATTTGTGTTTTCTCTTTATAATGAATAAAAATTTGTGTTTTTTCTTTGGTAACGAGTTCGAATTCATGTTTTCTTCTTATTAACGAGTTCAAATTTGTGTTTTTCTCTGGTAACGAGTTGTCCTTCCGAAAAAAAATGTCTTTTTCCCTAATAACGAGTTGACATCGCCGGAAATTTGTGTTTTCCCTTTATAACGAGTAGAAATTTGTGTTTTTTCTTTGGTAACGAGTTCGAATTCATGTTTTCTTCTATTTAACGAGTTCAAATTTGTGTTTTTCTCTGGTAACGACTTGTCCTTGCAGATAAAATGTTTTTTTCCCTAATAACGAGTTGACATCGCCGGAAATTTGTGTTTTCTCTTTATAACGAGTAAAAATTTGTGTTTTTTCTTTGGTAACGAGTTCGAATTCATGTTTTCTTCTTATTAACGAGTTCAAATTTGTGTTTTTCTCTGGTAACAAGTTGTCCTTCCAGAAAAAATGTGTTTTTCCCTAATAACGAGTTGACATCGCCGGAAATTTGTGTTTTCTCTTTATAACGAGTAAAAATTTGTGTTTTTTCTTTGGTAACGAGTTCGAATTCATGTTTTCTTCTTATTAACGAGTTCAAATTTGTGTTTTTCTCTGGTAACGAGTTGTCCTTCCTGAAAAAATGTCTTTTTCCCTAATAACGAGTTGACATCGCCGGAAATTTGTGTTTTCCTTTATAACGAGTAGAAATTTGTGTTTTTTCTTTGGTAACGAGTTCGAATTCATGTTTTCTTCTTATTAACGAGTTCAAATTTGTGTTTTTCTCTAGTAACGAGTTGTCCTTCCGAAAAAAATGTTTTTTCCCTAATAACGAGTTGACATCGCCGGAAATTTGTGTTTTCCTTTATAACGAGTAGAAATTTGTGTTTTTTCTTTGGTAACGAGTTCGAATTCATGTTTTCTTCTTATTAACGAGTTCAAATTTGTGTTTTTCTCTGGTAACGAGTTGTCCTTCCGCGGAAAAAATGTCTTTTTCCCTAATAACGAGTTGACATCGCCGGAAATTTGTGTTTTCCCTTTATAACGAGTAGAAATTTGTGTTTTTTCTTTGGTAACGAGTTCGAATTCATGTTTTCTTCTTATTAACGAGTTCAAATTTGTGTTTTTCTCTCGGTAACGAGTTGTCCTTGCAGAAAAAAAAATGTCTTTTTCCCTAATAACGAGTTGACATCGCCGGAAATTTGTGTTTTCTCTTTATAACGAGTAAAAATTTGTGTTTTTTCTTTGGTAACGAGTTCGAATTCATGTTTTCTTCTTATTAACGAGTTCAAATTTGTGTTTTTCTCTGGTAACGAGTTGTCCTTCCAGAAAAAAAATGTCTTTTTCCCTAATAACGAGTTGACATCGCGGAAATTTGTGTTTTCCCTTTATAACGAGTAGAAATTTGTGTTTTTTCTTTGGTAACGAGTTCGAATTCATGTTTTCTTCTATTTAACGAGTTCAAATTTGTGTTTTTCTCTCGGTAACGACTTGTCCTTCCGTATAAAAAATGTCTTTTTCCCTAATAACGAGTTGACATCGCCGGAAATTTGTGTTTTCTCTTTATAACGAGTAAAAATTTGTGTTTTTTTCTTTGGTAACGAGTTCGAATTCATGTTTTCTTCTTATTAACGAGTTCAAATTTGTGTTTTTCTCTCGTAACGAGTTGTCCTTCCGCGAAAAAATGTTTTTTTCCCTAATAACGAGTTGACATCGCCGGAAATTTGTGTTTTCTCTTTATAACGAGTAAAAATTTGTGTTTTTTCTTTGGTAACGAGTTCGAATTCATGTTTTCTTCTTATTAACGAGTTCAAATTTGTGTTTTTCTCTGGTAACGAGTTGTCCTTCCGAAAAAAAATGTCTTTTTCCCTAATAACGAGTTGACATCGCCGGAAATTTGTGTTTTCCTTTATAACGAGTAGAAATTTGTGTTTTTTCTTTGGTAACGAGTTCGAATTCATGTTTTCTTCTTATTAACGAGTTCAAATTTGTGTTTTTCTCTAGTAACGAGTTGTCCTTCCGGAAAAAATGTCTTTTTCCCTAATAACGAGTTGACATCGCCGGAAATTTGTGTTTTCCTTTATAACGAGTAGAAATTTGTGTTTTTTCTTTGGTAACGAGTTCGAATTCATGTTTTCTTCTATTTAACGAGTTCAAATTTGTGTTTTTCTCTGGTAACGAGTTGTCCTTGTAGATAAAATGTTTTTTTCCCTAATAACGAGTTGACATCGCCGGAAATTTGTGTTTTCTCTTTATAACGAGTAAAAATTTGTGTTTTTTCTTTGGTAACGAGTTCGAATTCATGTTTTCTTCTTATTAACGAGTTCAAATTTGTGTTTTTCTCTGGTAACGAGTTGTCCTTCCGAAAAAAAAATGTCTTTTTCCCTAATAACGAGTTGACATCGCCGGAAATTTGTGTTTTCCCTTTATAACGAGTAGAAATTTGTGTTTTTTCTTTGGTAACGAGTTCGAATTCATGTTTTCTTCTTATTAACGAGTTCAAATTTGTGTTTTTCTCTGGTAACGAGTTGTCCTTCCATAAAAAATGTCTTTTTCCCTAATAACGAGTTGACATCGCCGGAAATTTGTGTTTTCCTTTATAACGAGTAGAAATTTGTGTTTTTTCTTTGGTAACGAGTTCGAATTCATGTTTTCTTCTTATTAACAAGTTCAAATTTGTGTTTTTCTCTAGTAACGAGTTGTCCTTCCGTAAAAAAATGTCTTTTTCCCTAATAACGAGTTGACATCGCCGGAAATTTGTGTTTTCTCTTTATAACGAGTAAAAATTTGTGTTTTTTCTTTGGTAACGAGTTCGAATTCATGTTTTCTTCTTATTAACGAGTTCAAATTTGTGTTTTTCTCTGGTAACGAGTTGTCCTTCCGTAAAAAAATGTCTTTTTCCCTAATAACGAGTTGACATCGCCGGAAATTTGTGTTTTCCCTTTATAACAGTAGAAATTTGTGTTTTTTCTTTGGTAACGAGTTCGAATTCATGTTTTCTTCTTATTAACGAGTTCAAATTTGTGTTTTTCTCTGCGTAACGAGTTGTCCTTCCGATAAAATGTCTTTTTCCCAAATAACGAGTTGACATCGGCGGAAATTTGTGTTTTCCTTTTATAACGAGTAGAAATTTGTGTTTTTTCTTTGGTAACGAGTTCGAATTCATGTTTTCTTCTTATTAACGAGTTCAAATTTGTGTTTTTCTCTGGTAACGAGTTGTCCTTCCAAAAAAAATGTGTTTTTCCCTAATAACGAGTTGACATCGCCGGAAATTTGTGTTTTCTCTTTATAACGAGTAAAAATTTGTGTTTTTTCTTTGGTAACGAGTTCGAATTCATGTTTTCTTCTTATTAACGAGTTCAAATTTGTTTTTTTTTTCTCTCGGTAACGAGTTGTCCTTCCAGAAAAAAAATGTCTTTTTCCCTAATAACGAGTTGACATCGGCGGAAATTTGTGTTTTCCCTTTATAACGAGTAGAAATTTGTGTTTTTTCTTTGGTAACGAGTTCGAATTCATGTTTTCTTCTTATTAACGAGTTCAAATTTGTGTTTTTCTCTAGTAACGAGTTGTCCTTCCGAAAAAATGTCTTTTTCCCTAATAACGAGTTGACATCGCCGGAAATTTGTGTTTTCCTTTTATAACGAGTAGAAATTTGTGTTTTTTCTTTGGTAACGAGTTCGAATTCATGTTTTCTTCTATTTAACGAGTTCAAATTTGTGTTTTTCTCTGGTAACGAGTTGTCCTTGCGGAAATAATGTTTTTTCCCTAATAACGAGTTGACATCGCCGGAAATTTGTGTTTTCTCTTTATAACGAGTAAAAATTTGTGTTTTTTCTTTGGTAACGAGTTCGAAAATTCATGTTTTCTTCTTATTAACGAGTTCAAATTTGTGTTTTTCTCTCGGTAACGAGTTGTCCTTCCAAAAAAAAATGTCTTTTTCCCTAATAACGAGTTGACATCGGCCGAAATTTGTGTTTTCACTTTATAACGAGAAGAAATTTGTGTTTTTTCTTTGGTAATGAGTTCGAATTCATGTTTTCTTCTTATTAATGAGTTCAAATTTGTGTTTTTCTCTCGGTAACGAGTTGTCCTTCCGGAAAAAATGTCTTTTTCCCTAATAACGAGTTGACATCGCCGGAAATTTGTGTTTTCCTTTATAACGAGTAGAAATTTGTGTTTTTTCTTTGGTAACGAGTTCGAATTCATGTTTTCTTCTTATTAACGAGTTCAAATTTGTGTTTTTCTCTGGTAACGAGTAGTCCTTCCCGAAAAAATGTCTTTTTCCCGAATAACGAGTTGACATCGCCGGAAATTTGTGTTTTCCCTTTATAACGAGTAGAACTTTGTGTTTTTTCTTTGGTAACGAGTTCGAATTCATGTTTTCTTCTTATTAACGAGTTCAAATTTGTGTTTTTCTCTGGTAACGAGTTGTCCTTCCTGAAAAAATGTCTTTTTCCCTAATAACGAATTGACATCACCGGAAATTTGTGTTTTCCCGTTATAACGAGTAGAAATTTGTGTTTTTTCTTTGGTAACGAGTTTGAAAATTCATGTTTTCTTCTTATTAACGAGTTCAAATTTGTGTTTTTCTCTGGTAACGTGTTGTCCTTCCAGAAAAAATGTCTTTTTCCCCAATAACGAGTTGACATCGGTGGAAATTTGTGTTTTCCCTTTATAACGAGTAGAAATTTGTGTTTTTTCTTTGGTAACGAGTTCGAATTCATGTTTTCTTCTTATTAACGAGTTCAAATTTGTGTTTTTCTCTAGTAACGAGTTGTCCTTGCGATAAAAAGTTTTTTTTCCTATTAACGAGTTGACATCGCCGGAAATTTGTGTTTTCTCTTTATAACGAGTAAAAATTTGTGTTTTTTCTTTGGTAACGAGTTCGAATTCATGTTTTCTTCTTATTAACGAGTTCAAATTTGTGTTTTTCTCTAGTAACGAGTTGTCCTTCCAAAAAAAAATGTCTTTTTCCCTAATAACGAGTTGACATCGCCGGAAATTTGTGTTTTCACTTTATAACGAGTAGAAATTTGTGTTTTTTCTTTGGTAATGAGTTCGAATTCATGTTTTCTTCTTATTAATGAGTTCAAATTTGTGTTTTTCTCTCGGTAACGAGTTGTCCTTCCAGAAAAAAATGTCTTTTTCCCTAATAACGAGTTGACATCGCCGGAAATTTGTGTTTTCCCTTTATAACGAGTAGAAATTTGTGTTTTTTCTTTGGTAACGAGTTCGAATTCATGTTTTCTTCTTATTAACGAGTTCAAAATTGTGTTTTTCACTGGTAACGAGTAGTCCTTCCCGAAAAAATGTCTTTTTCCCGAATAACGAGTTGACATCGCCAGAAATATGTGTTTTCCCTTTATAACGAGTAGAACTTTGTGTTTTTTATTTGGTAACGAGTTCGAATTCATGTTCTCTTCTTATTAACGAATTCAAATTTGTGTTTTTCTCTAGTAACGAGTTGTCCTTCCAGAAAAAAATGTCTTTTTCCCTAATAACGAGTTGACATCGCCGTAAATTTGTGTTTTCCCTTTATAACGAGTAGAAATTTGTGTTTTTTCTTTGGTAACGAGTTCGAATTCATGTTTTCTTCTATTTAACGAGTTCAAATTTGTGTTTTTCTCTGGTAACGAGTTGTCCTTGCAGATATAATGTTTTTTTCCCTAATAACGAGTTGACATCGCCGGAAATTTGTGTTTTCTCTTTATAACGAGTAAAAATTTGTGTTTTTTCTTTGGTAACGAGTTCGAAAATTCATGTTTTCTTCTTATTAACGAGTTCAAATTTGTGTTTTTCTCTGGTAACGAGTTGTCCTTCCAAAAAAAAATGTCTTTTTCCCTAATAACGAGTTGACATCGGCCGAAATTTGTGTTTTCACTTTATAACGAGAAGAAATTCGTGTTTTTTCTTTGGTAATGAGTTCGAATTCATGTTTTCTTCTTATTAATGAGTTCAAATTTGTGTTTTTCTCTGGTAACGAGTTGTCCTTCCAGAAAAAAATGTCTTTTTCCCTAATAACGAGTTGACATCGCCGGAAATTTGTGTTTTCCCTTTTAACGAGTAGAAATTTGTGTTTTTTCTTTGGTAACGAGTTCGAATTCATGTTTTCTTCTTATTAACGAGTTCAAAATTGTGTTTTTCACTGGTAACGAGTAGTCCTTCCCGAAAAAATGTCTTTTTCCCGAATAACGAGTTGACATCGCCAGAAATTTGTGTTTTCCCTTTAAAACGAGTAGAACTTTGTGTTTTTTCTTTGGTAACGAGTTCGAATTCATGTTTTCTTCTTATTAACGTGTTCAAATTTGTGTTTTTCTCTGGTAACGAGTTGTCCTTCCTGAAAAAATGTCTTTTTCCCTAATAACGAATTGACATCACCGGAAATTTGTGTTTTCCCGTTATAACGAGTAGAAATTTGTGTTTTTTCTTTGGTAACGAGTTTGAAAATTCATGTTTTCTTCTTATTAACGAGTTCAAATTTGTGTTTTTCTCTGGTAACGTGTTGTCCTTCCAGAAAAAATGTCTTTTTCCCCAATAACGAGTTGACATCGGTGGAAATTTGTGTTTTCCCTTTATAACGAGTAGAAATTTGTGTTTTTTCTTTGGTAACGAGTTCGAATTCATGTTTTCTTCTTATTAACGAGTTCAAATTTGTGTTTTTCTCTAGTAACGAGTTGTCCTTGCGATAAAATGTTTTTTTCCCTATAACGAGTTGACATCGCCGGAAATTTGTGTTTTCTCTTTATAACGAGTAAAAATTTGTGTTTTTTCTTTGGTAACGAGTTCGAATTCATGTTTTCTTCTTATTAACGAGTTCAAATTTGTGTTTTTCTCTAGTAACGAGTTGTCCTTCCAGAAAAAAATGTCTTTTTCCCTAATAACGAGTTGACATCGCCGGAAATTTGTGTTTTCACTTTATAACGAGTAGAAATTTGTGTTTTTTCTTTGGTAATGAGTTCGAATTCATGTTTTCTTCTTATTAATGAGTTCAAATTTGTGTTTTTCTCTGGTAACGAGTTGTCCTTCCAAAAAAAAATGTCTTTTTCCCTAATAACGAGTTGACATCGCCGGAAATTTGTGTTTTCCCTTTATAACGAGTAGAAATTTGTGTTTTTTCTTTGGTAACGAGTTCGAATTCATGTTTTCTTCTTATTAACGAGTTCAAAATTGTGTTTTTCACTGGTAACGAGTAGTCCTTCCCGAAAAAATGTCTTTTTCCCGAATAACGAGTTGACATCGCCAGAAATATGTGTTTTCCCTTTATAACGAGTAGAACTTTGTGTTTTTTCTTTGGTAACGAGTTCGAATTCATGTTTTCTTCTTATTAACGTGTTCAAATTTGTGTTTTTCTCTGGTAACGAGTTGTCCTTCCAGAAAAAAATGTCTTTTTCCCTAATAACGAATTGACATCACCGGAAATTTGAGTTTTCCCGTTATAACGAGTAGAAATTTGTGTTTTTTCTTTGGTAACGAGTTTGAATTCATGTTTTCTTCTTATTAACGAGTTCAAATTTGTGTTTTTCTCTGGTAACGTGTTGTCCTTCCAGAAAAAATGTCTTTTTCCCCAATAACGAGTTGACATCGGTGGAAATTTGTGTTTTCCCTTTATAACGAGTAGAAATTTGTGTTTTTTCTTTGGTAACGAGTTCGAATTCATGTTTTCTTCTTATTAACGAGTTCAAATTTGTGTTTTTCTCTGGTAACGAGTTGTCCTTGCAAATAAAATGTTTTTTTCCCTATTAACGAGTTGACATCGCCGGAAATTTGTGTTTTCTCTTTATAACGAGTAAAAATTTGTGTTTTTTCTTTGGTAACGAGTTCGAATTCATGTTTTCTTCTTATTAACGAGTTCAAATTTGTGTTTTCTCTAGTAACGAGTTGTCCTTCCAGAAAAAATGTCTTTTTCCCAAATAACGAGTTGACATCGCCGGAAATTTGTGTTTTCCCTTTATAACGAGTTGAAATTTGTGTTTTTTCTTTGGTAACGAGTTCGAATTCATGTTTTATGCTATTTTACGAGTTGAAATTTGTGTTTTTCTCTGGTAACGAGTTGTCCTTGCAGAGAAAATGTTTTTTTCCCTAATAACGAGTTCATATCGCCGGAAATTTGTGTTTTCTGTTTATAACGAGTAAAAATTTGTGTTTTTTCTTTGGTATCGAGTTCGAATTCATGTTTTCTTCTTATTAACGAGTTCAAATTTGTTTTTTTCTCTGGTAACGAGTTGTCCTTCCAGAAAAAAATGTCTTTTTCCCTAATAACGAGTTGACATCGCCGGAAATTTGTGTTTTCCCTTTATAACGAGTAGAAATTTGTGCTTTTTCTTTGGTAACAAGTTCGAATTCCTGTTTTCTTCTTATTAACGAGTTCAAATTTGTGTTTTTCTCTGGTAACGAGTTGTCCTTCCAGAAAAAAAATGTCTTTTTCCCTAATAACGAGTTGACATCGCCGGAAATTTGTGTTTTCTCTTTATAACGAGTACAAATTTGTGTTTTTCTTTGGTAACGAGTTTGAATTCATGTTTTCTTCTTATTAACGAGTTCAAATTTGTGTTTTTCTCTGGTAACGAGTTGTCCTTCCAGAAAAAAAAATTGTCTTTTTCCCTAATAACGAGTTGACATCGCCGGAAATTTGTGTTTTCCCTTTATAACGAGTAGAAATTTGTGTTTTTTCTTTGGTAACGAGTTCGAATTCATGTTTTCTTCTTATTAACGAGTTCAAATTTGTGTTTTTCACTGGTAACGAGTAGTCCTTCAAGAAAAAAATGTCTTTTTCCCGAATAACGAGTTGACATTGCCGGAAATTTGTGTTTTCCCTTTATAACGAGTAGAAATTTGAGTTTTTTCTTTGGTAACGAGTTCGAATTCACGTTTTCTTCTTATTAACGAGTTCAAATTTGTGTTTTTCTCTGGTAACGAGTTGTCCTTCCAGAAAAAATGTCTTTTTCCCTAAAAACGAGTTGACATCGGCGTAATTTGTGTTTTCTCTTTATAACGAGTAGAAATTTGTGTTTTTTCTTTGGAACGAGTTCGAATTCATGTTTTCTTCTTATTAACGAGTTCAAATTTGTGTTTTTCTCTAGTAACGAGTTGTCCTTGCAGATAAAATGTTTTTTTCCCTATTAACGAGTTGACATCGCCGGAAATTTGTGTTTTCTCTTTATAACGAGTAAAAATTTGTGTTTTTTCTTTGGTAACGAGTTCGAATTCATGTTTTCTTCTAATTAACGAGTTCAAATTTGTGTTTTTCTCTGGTAACGAGTTGTCCTTCTAGAAAAAAATGTCTTTTTCCCTAATAACGAGTTGACATCGCCGGAAATTTGTGTTTTCCCTTTATAACGAGTAGAAATTTGTGTTTTTTATTTGGTAACGAGTTCGAATTCATGTTTTCTTCTATTTAACGAGTTCAAATTTGTGTTTTTCTCTGGTAACGAGTTGTTCTTGCATATAAAATGTTTTTTTCCCTAATAACGAGTTGACATCGCCGGAAATTTGTGTTTTCTCTTTATAACGAGTAAAAATTTGTGTTTTTTCTTTGGTAACGAGTTCGAATTCATGTTTTCTTCTTATTAACGAGTTCAAATTTGTGTTTTTCTCTGGTAACGAGTTGTCCTTCCATAAAAAAATGTCTTTTTCTCTAATAACGAGTTGACATCGCCGGAAATTTGTGTTTTCCCTTTATAACGAGTATAAATTTGTGTTTTTTCTTTTGTAACGAGTTCGAATTCATGTTTTCTTCTATTTAACGAGTTCAAATTTGTGTTTTTCTCTCGGTAACGACTTGTCCTTGTAGATAAAATGTTTTTTTCCCTAATAACGAGTTGACATCGCCGGAAATTTGTGTTTTCTCTTTATAACGAGTAAAATTTTGTGTTTTTTCTTTGGTAACGAGTTCAAATTCATGTTTTCTTCTTATTAATGAGTTCAAATTTGTGTTTTTCTCTGGTAACGAGTTGTCCTTCCGGAAAAAAATGTCTTTTTCCCTAACAACGAGTTCACATCGCAGGAAATTTGTGTTTTCCCTTTATAACGAGTAGAAATTTGTGGTTTTTCTTTGGTAACTAGTTCGAATTCATGTTTTCTTCTTATTAACGAGTTCAAATTTGGGTTTTTCTCTGGTAACGTGTTGTCCTTCCAGAAAAAATGTCTTTTTCCCTAATACGAGGTGACATCGGCGGAAATTTGTGTTTTCCCTTTATAACAAGTAGAAATTTGTGTTTTTTCTTTCGTAACGAGTTCGAATTCATGTTTTCTTCTTATTAACAAGTTCAAATTTGTGTTTTTCTCTAGTAACGAGTTGTCCTTCCAGAAAAAAATGTCTTTTTCCCTAATAACGAGTTGACATCGCCGGAAATTTGTGTTTTCTCTTTATAACGAGTAAAAATTTGTGTTTTTTCTTTGGTAACGAGTTCGAATTCATGTTTTGTTCTTATTAACGAGTTTAAATTTGTTTTTTTTTTCTCTGGTAACGAGTTGTCCTTCCGAAAAAAAATGTCTTTTTCCCTAATAACGAGTTGACATCGGCGGAAATTTGTGTTTTCGCTTTATAACAAGTAGACATTTGTGTTTTTTCTTTGGTAACGAGTTCGAATTCATGTTCTCTTCTTATTAACGAGTTCAAATTTGTGTTTTTCACTGGTAACGAGTTGTCCTTCCAGAAAAAATGTCTTTTTCCGTAATAACGAGGTGACATCGGCGGAAATTTGTGTTTTCCCTTTATAACGAGTAGAAATTTGTGTTTTTTCTTTCGTAACGAGTTCGAATTCATGTTTTCTTCTTATTAACAAGTTCAAATTTGTGTTTTTCTCTAGTAACGAGTTGTCCTTCCAGAAAAAAATGTCTTTTTCCCTAATAACGAGTTGACATCGCCGGAAATTTGTGTTTTCTCTTTATAACGAGTAGAAATTTGTGTTTTTTCTTTGGTAACGAGTTCGAATTCCTGTTTTGTTCTTATTAACGAGTTTAAATTTGTTTTTTTTCTCTAGTAACGAGTTGTCCTTCCAGAAAAAATGTCTTTTTCCCTAATAACGAGTTGACATCGCCGGAAATTTGTGTTTTCCCTTTATAACGAGTAGAAATTTGTGTTTTTTCTTTGGTAACGAGTTCGAATTCATGTTTTCTTCTATTTAACGAGTTCAAATTTGTGTTTTTCTCTCGGTAACGAGTTGTCCTTCCAGATAAAATGTTTTTTTTCCCTAATAACGAGTTGACATCGCCGGAAATTTGTGTTTTCTCTTTATAACGAGTAAAAATTTGTGTTTTTTCTTTGGTAACGAGTTCGAATTCATGTTTTCTTCTTATTAACGAGTTCAAATTTGTGTTTTTCTCTGGTAACGAGTTGTCCTTCCAGAAAGAAATATCTTTTTCCCTAATAACGAGTTGACATCGGCGGAAATTTGTGTTTTCACTTTATAACGAGTAGAAATTTGTGTTTTTTCTTTGGTAATGAGTTCGAATTCATGTTTTCTTCTTATTAACGAGTTCAAATTTGTGTTTTTCTCTGGTAACGAGTTGTCCTTCCCGAAAAAAATGTCTTTTTCCCTAATAACGAGTTGACATCGCCGGAAATTTGTGTTTTCCCTTTATAACGAGTAGAAATTTGTGTTTTTTCTTTGGTAACGAGTTCGAATTCATGTTTTCTTCTTATTAACGAGTTCAAAATTGTGTTTTTCACTGGTAACGAGTAGTCCTTCCAGAAAAAATGTCTTTTTCCCGAATACCGAGTTGACATCGCCAGAAATTTGTCTTTTCCCTTTATAACGAGTAGAAATTTGTGTTTTTTCTTTGGTAACGAGTTCGAATTCATGTTTTCTTCTTATTAACGTGTTCAAATTTGTGTTTTTCTCTGGTAACGAGTTGTCCTTCCAGAAAAAATGTCTTTTTCCCTAATAACGAATTGACATCACCGGAAATTTGTGTTTTCCCTTTATAACGAGTAGAAATTTGTGTTTTTTCTTTGGTAACGAGTTTGAATTCATGTTTTCTTCTTATTAACGAGTTCAAATTTGTGTTTTTCTCTGGTAACGTGTTGTCCTTCCGAAAAAATGTCTTTTTCCCTAATAACGAGTTGACATCGGTGGAAATTTGTGTTTTCCCTTTATAACGAGTAGAAATTTGTGTTTTTTATTTGGTAACGAGTTCGAATTCATGTTTTCTTCTTATTAACGAGTTCAAATTTGTGTTTTTCTCTGGTAACGAGTTGTCCTTGCAGATAAAATGTTTTTTTCCCTATTAACGAGTTGACATCGTCGGAAATTTGTGTTTTCTCTTTATAACGAGTAAAAATTTGTGTTTTTTCTTTAGTAACGAGTTCGAATTCATGTTTTCTTCTTATTAACAAGTTCAAATTTTTGTTTTTCTCTAGTAACGAGTTGTCCTTTCAGAAAAAAATGTCTTTTTCCCAAATAACGAGTTGACATCGCCGGAAATTTGTGTTTTCCCTTTATAACGAGTAGAAATTTGTGTTTTTTCTTTGGTAACGAGTTCGAATTCATGTTTTCTGCTATTTTACGAGTTCAAATTTGTGTTTTTCTCTGGTAACGATTTGTCCTTGCAGATAAAATGTTTTTTTCCCTAATAACGAGTTGACATCGCCGGAAATTTGTGTTTTCTCTTTATAACGAGTAAATATTTGTGTTTTTTCTTTGGTATCGAGTTCGAATTCAAGTTTTCTTCTTATTAACGAGTTCAAATTTGTGTTTTTCTCTGGTAACGAGTTTTCCTTCAAGAAAAAAAATGTCTTTTTCCCTAATAACGAGTTGACATCGCCGGAAATTTGTGTTTTCCCTTTATAACGAGTAGAAATTTGTGTTTTTTCTTTGGTAACGAGTTCGAATTCATGTTTTCTTCTTATTAACGAGTTCAAATTTGTGTTTTTCTCTGGTAACGAGTTGTCCTTCCAGAAAAAAATGTCTTTTTCCCTAATAACGAGTTGACATCGCCGGAAATTTGTGTTTTCTCTTTATAACGAGTTAAAATTTGTGTTTTTCTTTGGTAACGAGTTTGAATTCATGTTTTCTTCTTATTAACGAGTTCAAATTTGTGTTTTTCTCTGGTAACGAGTTGTCCTTCCAGAAAAAAAAATGTCTTTTTCCCTAATAACGAGTTGACATCGCCGGAAATTTGTGTTTTCCCTTTATAACGAGTAGAAATTTGTGTTTTTTCTTTGGTAACGAGTTCGAATTCATGTTTTCTTCTTATTAACGAGTTCAAATTTGTGTTTTTCACTGGTAACGAGTAGTCCTTCCAGAAAAAAATGTCTTTTTCACGAATAACGAGTTGACATTGCCGGAAATTTGTGTTTTCCCTTTATAACGAGTAGAAATTTGAGTTTTTTCTTTGGTAACGAGTTCGAATTCATTTTTTCTTCTTATTAACGAGTTTAAATTTGTGTTTTTCTCTGGTAACGAGTTGTCCTTCCAGAAAAAATGTCTTTTTCCCTAATAACGAGTTGACATCGGCGGAAATTTGTGTTTTCTCTTTATAACGAGTAGAAATTTGTGTTTTTTCTTTGGTAACGAGTTCGAATTCAAGTTTTCTTCTTATTAACGAGTTCAAATTTGTGTTTTTCTCTGGTAACGTGTTGTCCTTGCAGATAAAATGTTTTTTTCCCTATTAACGAGTTGACATCGCCGGAAATTTGTGTTTTCTCTTTATAACGAGTAAAAATTTGTGTTTTTTGTTTGGTAACGAGTTCGAATTCATGTTCTCTTCTTATTAACGAGTTCAAATTTGTGTTTTTCTCTGGTAACGAGTTGTCCTTCCGTAAAAAAAATGTCTTTTCCCTAATAACGAGTTGACATCGCCGGAAATTTGTGTTTTCCCTTTATAACGAGTAGAAATTTGTGTTTTTTCTTTGGTAACGAGTTCGAATTCATGTTTTCTTCTTATTAACGAGTTCAAATTTGTGTTTTTCTCTGGTAACGAGTTGTCCTTCTAGAAAAAAATGTCTTTTTCCCTAATAACGAGTTGACATCGTCGGAAATTTGTGTTTTCTCTTTATAACGAGTTAAAATTTGTGTTTTTCTTTGGTAACGAGTTTGAATTCATGTTTTCTTCTTATTAACGAGTTCAAATTTGTGTTTTTCTCTGGTAACGAGTTGTCCTTCCAGAAAAAAAAAATGTCTTTTTCCCTAATAACGAGTTGACATCGCCGGAAATTTGTGTTTTCCCTTTATAACGAGTAGAAATTTGTGTTTTTTCTTTGGTAACGAGTTCGAATTCATGTTTTCTTCTTATTAACGAGTTCAAATTTGTGTTTTTCACTGGTAACGAGTAGTCCTTCCAGAAAAAAATGTCTTTTTCCCGAATAACGAGTTGACATTGCCGGAAATTTGTGTTTTCCCTTTATAACGAGTAGAAATTTGAGTTTTTTCTTTGGTAACGAGTTCGAATTCATGTTTTCTTCTTATTAACGAGTTCAAATTTGTGTTTTTCTCTGGTAACGAGTTGTCCTTCCAGAAAAAATGTCTTTTTCCCTAATAACGAGTTGACATCGGCGGAAATTTGTGTTTTCTCTTTATAACGAGTAGAAATTTGTGTTTTTTCTTTGGAACGAGTTCGAATTCATGTTTTCTTCTTATTAACGAGTTCAAATTTGTGTTTTTCTCTGGTAACGTGTTGTCCTTGCAGATAAAATGTTTTTTTCCCTATTAACGAGTTGACATCGCCGGAAATTTGTGTTTTCTCTTTATAACGAGTAAAAATTTGTGTTTTTTCTTTCGTAACGAGTTCGAATTCATGTTTTCTTCTAATTAACGAGTTCAAATTTGTGTTTTTCTCTGGTAACGAGTTGTCCTTCCAGAAAAAAATGTCTCTTTCCCTAATAACGAGTTGACATTGTTAGAATATAGACTATAAGAATGTAAGGACCTTATTGTTATTACTTTAAAGTATTGTACTGGTGATGTAATTATGTACACATATATATACTGTGTACAAGACTGAATGATCTATGAATCGAATGATGATTAAACCCTAGCTGCTACTTCTTATCTTGGTATCAGAGCTACGGGTTCTATGGCGGCAAACACCACCATCACGTCCGGTGAGCCAACGCCACCGGTCATTTCTTCTTCTGGTCCTAATACTCAATTTTATGGTCTCTATCTTCCATCAGCACCATGACCACACCAACTCCACAAAATACTGTTCGAAACACTTCGTCTCCGACTCCGACTGTGACCATCTCTGGCCACATGCAGACCCGAGGGATTCCCGATCTGAATGTTTCTCACATTGATTCATCTTTTCCTAGCTTTTCTCTTGGATCCTTACCACCGTTGTCCACCTTTATGATGTCTTCTCCGACACCAAATCGCCTTGTCGGCTCAACACCAAGCCCATTTGGTGGTCATCTGACCCAAAGTTGTACTGTGAAGCTTGATCGGAGTAACTATCTTCTCTGGAAGTCAACTATTCTTCCGATTGTTCGAGGTCATCGGCTCGAAGGGTATCTCCTTGGAACTCAAATTCGTCCACCACAATTTGTTGTTTCTCCTGTGTATGGCACTATCAGCAATCCCGCCTATGACGACTGGTTTGCCACTGATTCTTTACTTATGGGATGGTTGATGGCGTCAATGACCGAACAAGCTCTTACAGAGGTGGTTGGTTGTCAATCGAGTCATGAAGTCTGGAATACATTGGAAACATTGTTTAACAATCGATCTGAAGCACGCATGCTGGAGTATAAAGGAGCCCTAACCAGAACTGACAAAGGATCCAAATCAATGGTGGATTACCTTGCCCTAATGAAGTCGTATTCGGATGGTTTGGCTGCAGCTGGGTATCCGATTTCCAATGCTGAGCTGATTTTAGCAGCTTTGGGCGGCCTTGGCAAAGATTATGAGTCAGTCATAGTCAATATAACATCAAGGATTGGTTCTTTGACGTGGCAAGAAGTGCAGTCTCAGCTTGTTACTCATGAGCGACTGTTGGCTCGTTTCAATCCTTCAATTAACCTGGATGTTCCATCTCCAGTTGGTAATTTGGCCTCTCAAAAGTCTGGAGCTATGAATAGGGGTAACAGACAAGGAAACAACAACTATGGTGGCCAAGATTCTGGAAGAGGTCGTGGTTACAGAGGCAATAGAGGTGGTAGAAATAGAGGAGGTGGAAGGTCTGGTTCAGGTCCTAGACCAGTGTGCCAAGTTTGTGGCAAAACAGGGCACATAGCTGCAAACTGCTATCACAGGTATGATTCCTCTTATACTGGACCTGCTATCCCTAACAACTCTGGAAATGGTGCATATCAAAGTTCTAGTCCTAGATCAAATACTGCTCTTGTTGTTTCTGCTGACACTATGATGGATCCAAGCTGGTATGCTGACAGTGGGGCAACCAGTCATGTCTCTAATGATCTTAATAACCTGCATTTAAGCTCTGGGTATAAAGGGTCTGATGCACTCACGGTAGGAAATGGTGAGTCCTTACCCATTACTCATGTTGGTCATTCCACACTTCCCACCAGTAGTACCTCTAAACTTTCCTTAAATGGCATCCTTCATGTTCCTAGCATAACAAAGAATCTTCTTAGTGTTTCTAAGTTAACTGCTGATAATTCTGTTTTCCTTGAATTTCACTCTGATTCTTGTTTTGTGAAGGATCTAACTACCAAGAGAATTCTACTGCAAGGCACTCTTAAAAATGGCCTCTATCAAATGTCTATTCCAGATCGTTTGAGCTCTCCTCCACCCAAAGATTTTGAAGTTTTGTCTCCATCAACTCAGCTTTCTGAAGTTGTGTCTTGTCCTGGTGCCATCAAGTCCTGTACTAGTCATGTTAGGTCTGGTCCTCAGTCTTTTGTTAGTTTGCATTCTGTTCAAAACAAAGCCAATGTTTGGCATAGGAGGTTAGGCCATCCCTCTAGTAGGGTTCTTGGTCAAGTTCTAAGAGTCTGTAATGAATCTCTTGATCTTAATGAAAGACTTTCTTTTTGTGAAGCTTGCTGTCTTGGTAAACAACATTCTTTATCTTATTCTCTTTCTACATCTAAGACTGTTGCACCCTTTGATCTTGTCCATTCAGATCTTTGGGGGCCCTCTCCAGTTCATTCTTCAACTGGATATACCTATTACATACATTTTCTTGATGACTTCACCAGGTTCACCTGGATTTTTCCCTTAAAAGCAAAATCAGATGCTATAACTGCTTTTACACATTTCAAAACTCAAGTTGAAACTCAGTTTAACACAAAAATTAAATGTCTGCAAACAGACTGTGGGGGAGAATTTAGAAACTTTGAACCTTTGTTGAAGGATTGTGGAATTAATTTCAGACATCCCTGTCCTCATGCCCATGGCCAGAATGGCAAGGCAGAAAGAAAACACAGGGCCATTGTAGAAATGGGCTTAGCTCTCCTAGCTCAAGCTTCCTTACCACTTAAATTCTGGTGGGAAGCTTTCCTACACTCTGTTAGACTCATAAATTATCTACCAACTCCTGTTCTAAATCATAAATCACCCTTTGAATGTTTATTTGGAAAACTTCCGGATTACACCATGCTAAGAGTCTTTGGCTGTGCTTGTTATCCTTACCTCAGACCCTATCATAATAGGAAGTTTCAGTTTCATACTCAGAAGTCTACCCATCTTGGTCTCAGCCCCTGTCACAAAGGATATCTGTGTCTTAGTCCTAATGGTAGACTTTACATATCTAGAGATGTTACCTTTGATGAGGATAACTTTCCTTATTCCAAATCCAATACACCATCCACTACTGCCACAAATCCTGTTAATTCCAGTATCAGTGATCCTGTGTTGTTCTTACCAGTGTCCTCAAATCAGTTTTCTGACTTATCCAATCAAGTTGTTGCTGAATCTCCTCACTCTTCTCATCCATCTCTCAGTAACTCACCTATTCCTGCTACTTCTCCTGTTATTCCTACATCTACTCCCTCTCATTCTATTACTCCCTCTGGTGACTCTAGGTCTGATTCTGCATCCCCATCTATGGCCAGTCCCACTATCCATCCTGATTCCAGTCATGAACCTCCTGTCTTTTCCTCCACACCTGTTTCTATCTCTAATACCTCTGTTGTCAATCAACATCCCATGAAAACCAGATCTAAATGTGGTATCTACAAACCAAAAACCTTTTCCTACCTTGCTACTTCTAATCCTTCCACTCATCCACCAGAACCTACTAGGGTGTCTGAAGCTCTAAATAACCCTTCTTGGATGCAGGCTATGAAAGAAGAATATGATGCCTTAATGAGGAACCATACTTGGGATTTGGTTCCTAGGTCTAAAGCTCACAATGTTGTAGCTAATAAGTGGGTTTATAAGCTTAAGTTAAATCCTGATGGATCTGTTAACAAACACAAAGCTAGATTGGTAGCTAAAGGTTTCAATCAAACCCCTGGAGTGGATTATTCAGAAACCTTTAGTCCTGTTGCTAGAGCTTCTACTATCAGGATTATTTTGGCTTTAGCAGTTGCTCTGGACTGGCCTATTAGGCAAGTAGATATAAACAATGCTTTCCTTAATGGAACCCTATATGAATCTGTGTTTATGGAACAGCCTGAAGGCTTTATTGATCAGTTCAAGCCTGGACATGTCTGTCACCTAAAAAAGGCTATTTATGGACTAAAACAGGCTCCTAGAGCCTGGTTTGATGAATTGAAGAAACAGATGCTTGTGTGGAATTTTGTTCACTCCAAGTCAGATCCTTCTTTATTTGTGCTTCACAGTGGTAGAACACTCTTGTATGTTCTTGTGTATGTTGATGACATATTAATTACTGGGAATGATGCCTCCAGTGTTAAGAAGTTTGTCAGTGATTTAAATTCCAGGTTTGCACTTAAGGATCTAGGTAATCTGCATCATTTCTTAGGGGTGCAGGCTGTGAGAGATCACAATGGCCTGTTTCTTTCATAGCATGTTTATGCTCACCATTTGTTGCAAAAACTGGGTTTGGAGAATCTGAAACCATGTCCCACTCCCATGGTTGTCACTTCCAAGGTGCCTCCTTCAAAAGAACTTATGAAGAATCCTACACTTTACAGAAGTGCTGTTGGGGCCTTGCAGTATTTGACCTTCACCAGGCCTGATCTTGCCTATGCAGTTAACTCCTTGAGCCAGTATATGCAGGCACCAACTGTCTCCCACTGGCAACAAGTTAAGCACCTCCTCAGATATGTGAAGGGCACTCTTTATCATGGTTTGCTGTTTAAAGCCTCTCAACCACTGCATATTCATGCCTTTAGTGATGCTGACTGGGCCTGTGATAAGGAAGACAGAAGATCTGTAGCAGCTTATTGCATATATCTAGCAGGCTCTCTCATTTCCTGGTCCTCCAAAAAGCAACATGTTGTCTCCAGGTCATCCACAGAATCTGAATACAGAGCACTTGCCAATGCTGCTTCAGAAACACAGTGGCTTCTAAATGTTCTGTCAGAACTGAAGATCAAACCAGCAGCAGTCCCTGTACTATGGTGTGATAATTTGGGAGCTGGTTCTCTTGCCCATAATCCTGTAATGCATTCCAGGATCAAGCATGTGGAATTGGATGCACATTTTGTCAGAGAAAAAGTGATGCAGGGTACTATGCAAGTTCAGTACATCCCCTCTTGTGATCAAGTGGCTGACTCCTTGACCAAGCCTCTAAGTTCAAGTCTATTTACTTCATTCAGGCACAAATTAAATGTAGTTAATACCCCATTTAATTTGAGGGGGGCTGTTAGAATATAGACTATAAGAATGTAAGGACCTTATTGTTATTACTTTAAAGTATTGTACTGGTGGTGTAATTATGTACACATATATATACTGTGTACAAGACTGAATGATCTATGAATCGAATGATGATTAAACCCTAGCTGCTACTTCTTATCTGACATCGCCGGAAATTTGTGTTTTCCCTTTATAACGAGTAGAAATTTGTGTTTTTTCTTTGGTAACGAGTTCGAATTCATGTTTTCTTCTATTTAACGAGTTCAAATTTGTGTTTTTCTCTGGTAACGTGTTGTCCTTGCAGATAAACTGTTTTTTTTCCCTATTAACAATTTGACATCGTCGGAAATTTGTGTTTTCTCTTTATAACAAGTAAAAATTTGTGTTTTTTCTTTGGTAACGAGTTCGAATTCATGTTTTCTTCTAATTAACGAGTTCAAATTTGTGTTTTTCTCTGGTAACGAGTTGTCCTTCCGAAAAAAAATGTCTTTTTCCCTAAAAACGAGTTGACATCGCCGGAAATTTGTGTTTTCCCTTTATAACGAGTAGAAATTTGTGTTTTTTCTTTGGTAACGAGTTCGAATTCATGTTTTCTTCTAATTAACGAGTTCACATTTGTGTTTTTCTCTGGTAACGAGTTGTCCTTCCAGAAAAAAATGTCTTTTTCCCTAACAACGAGTTGACATCGCCGGAAATTTGTGTTTTCCCTTTATAACGAGTAGAAATTTGTGTTTTTTCTTTGGTAACGAGTTCGAATTCATGTTTTCTTCTATTTAATGAGTTCAAATTTGTGTTTTTCACTGGTAACGAGTTGTCCTTCCAGAAAAAATGTCTTTTTCCCTAATAACGAGTTGACATCGCCGGAAAATTGTGTTTTCCCTTTATAACGAGTAGAAATTTGTGTTTTTTCTTTGGTAACGAGTTCGAATTCATGTTTTCTTCTTATTAACGAGTTCAAATTTGTGTTTTTCTCTGGTAACGAGTTGTCCTTCCAGAAAAAATGTCTTTATCCATAATAACAAGTTGACATCACAGGAAATTTGTGTTTTCCCTTTATAACGAGTAGAAATTTGTGTTTTTTCTTTGGTAACGAGTTTGAATTCATGTTTTCTTCTTATTAACGAGTTCAAATTTGTGTTTTTCTCTGGTAACGTGTTGTCCTTCCACAAAAAATGTCTTTTTCCCTAATAACGAGTTGACATCGGCGGAAATTTGTGTTTTCCCTTTATAACGAGTAGAAATTTGTGTTTTTTCTTTGGTAACGAGTTCGAATTCATGTTTTCTTCTTATTAACGAGTTCAAATTTGTGTTTTTCTCTGGTAACGAGTTTTCCTTGCAGATAAAATGTTTTTTTCCCTATTAACGAGTTGACATCGCCGGAAATTTGTGTTTTCTCTTTATAATGAGTAAAAATTTGTGTTTTTTCTTTGGTAACGAGTTCGAATTCATGTTTTCTTCTTATTAACGAGTTCAAATTTGTGTTTTTCTCGGGTAACGAGTTGTCCTTCCAGAAAAAAAAATGTCTTTTTCCCTAATAACGAGTTGACATCTGCGGAAATTTGTGTTTTCCCTTTATAACGAGTAGAAATTTGTGTTTTTTCTTTGGTAACGAGTTCGAATTCATGTTTTCTTCTATTTAACGAGTTCAAATTTGTGTTTTTCTCTGGTAACGACTTGTCCTTGCAGATAAAATGTTTTTTTTCCCTAATAACGAGTTGACATCGCCGGAAATTTGTGTTTTCTCTTTATAACGAGTAAAAATTTGTGTTTTTTCTTTGGTAACGAGTTTGAATTCATGTTTTCTTCTTATTAACGAGTTCAAATTTGTGTTTTTCTCTGGTAACGAGTTGTCCTTCCAGAAAAAATGTCTTTATCCCTAATAACGAGTTGACATCACCGGAAATTTGTGTTCTCCCTTTATAACGAGTAGAAATTTGTGTTTTTTCTTTGGTAACGAGTTTGAATTCATGTTTTCTTCTTATTAACGAGTTCAAATTTGTGTTTTTCTCTGGTAACGTGTTGTCCTTCCAGAAAAATGTCTTTTTCCATGATAACGAGTTGACATCGGCGGAAATTTGTGTTTCCCTTTATAACGAGTAGAAATTTGTGTTTTTTCTTTGGTAACGAGTTCGAATTCATGTTTTCTTCTTATTAACGAGTTCAAATTTGTGTTTTTCTCTGGTAACGAGTTGTCCTTCCAGAAAAAAATGTCTTTATCCCTATTAACGAGTTGACATCGCCGGAAATTTGTGTTTTCCCTTTATAACGAGTAGAAATTTGTGTTTTTTCTTTTGTAACGAGTTCGAATTCATGTTCTCTTCTTATTAACGAGTTCAAATTTGTGTTTTTCTCTGGTAACGAGTTATCCTTGCAGATAAAATGTTTTTTTTTCCCTATTAACGAGTTGACATCGCCGGAAATTTGTGTTTTCTCTTTATAACGAGTAAAAATTTGTGTTTTTTCTTTGGTAACGAGTTCGAATTCATGTTTTCTTCTTGTAAACGAGTTCAAATTTGTGTTTTTCTCTGGTAACGAGTTGTCCTTCCAGAAAAAAATGTCTTTATCCCTAAGAACGAGTTGACATCACCGGAAATTTGTGTTTTCCCTTTATAACGAGTAGAAATTTGTGTTTTATCTTTGGTAACGAGTTTGAATTCATGTTTTCTTCTTATTAACGAGTTCAAATTTGTGTTTTTCTCTGGTAACGTGTTCTCCTTCCAGAAAAAATGTCTTTTTCCCTAATAACGAGTTGACATCGGCGGAAATTTGTGTTTTCCCTTTATAACGAGTAGAAATTTGTGTTTTTTCTTTGGTAACGAGTTCGAATTCATGTTTTCTTATTACTAACGAGTTCAAATTTGTGTTTTTCTCTGGTAGCGAGTTGTCCTTCCAGAAAAAATGTCTTTATCCCTAATAACGAGTTGGCATCACCGGAAATTTGTGTTTTCTCTTTATAACGAGTAGAAATTTGTGTTTTTTCTTTGCTAACGAGTTTGAATTCCTGTTTTCTTCTTATTAACGAGTTCAAATTTGTGTTTTTCTCTGGTAACGTGTTGTCCTTCCAGAAAAATGTCTTTTTCCATAATAACGAGTTGACATCGGCGGAAATTTGTGTTTTCCCTTTATAACGAGTAGAAATTTGTGTTTTTTCTTTGGTAACGAGTTCGAATTCATGTTTTCTTCTTATTAACGAGTTCAAATTTGTGTTTTTCTCTGGTAACGAGTTGTCCTTCCGAAAAAAATGTCTTTATCCCTATTAACGAGTTGACATCGCCGGAAATTTGTGTTTTCCCTTTATAACGAGTAGAAATTTGTGTTTTTTCTTTGGTAACGAGTTTGAATTCATGTTTTCTTCTTATTAACGAGTTCAAATTTGTGTTTTTCTCTGGTAATGTGTTGTCCTTCCAGAAAAAATGTCTTTTTCCCTAATAACGAGTTGACATCGGCGGAAATTTGTGTTTTCCCTTTATAACGAGTAGAAATTTGTGTTTTTTCTTTGGTAACGAGTTCGAATTCATGTTTTCTTCTTATTAACGAGTTCAAATTTGTGTTTTTCTCTGGTAACGAGTTGTCCTTGCAGATAAAATGTTTTTTTTGCCTAATAACGAGTTGACATCGCCGGAAATTTGTGTTTTCCCTTTATAACGAGTAAAAATTTGTGTTTTTTCTTTGGTAACGAGTTTGAATTCATGTTTTCTTCTTATTAACGAGTTCAAATTTGTGTTTTTCTCTGGTAACGTGTTGTCCTTCCGAGAAAAAATGTCTTTTTCCCTAATAACGAGTTGACATCGGCGGAAATTTGTGTTTTCCTTTATAACGAGTAGAAATTTGTGTTTTTTCTTTGGTAACGAGTTCGAATTCATGTTTTCTTCTTATTAACGAGTTCAAATTTGTGTTTTTCTCTCGGTAACGAGTTGTCCTTGCGGATAAAATGTTTTTTTCCCTATTAACGAGTTGACATCGCCGGAAATTTGTGTTTTCTCTTTATAACGAGTAAAAATTTGTGTTTTTTCTTTGGTAACGAGTTCGAATTCATGTTTTCTTCTTATTAACGAGTTCAAATTTGTGTTTTTCTCGGTAACGAGTTGTCCTTCCGTAAAAAAATGTCTTTTTCCCTAATAACGAGTTGACATCGCCGGAAATTTGTGTTTTCCCTTTATAACGAGTAGAAATTTGTGTTTTTTCTTTGGTAACGAGTTCGAATTCATGTTTTCTTCTTATTAACGAGTTCAAATTTGTGTTTTTCTCTGGTAACGAGTTGTCCTTCCAGATAAAAAATGTCTTTTTCCCTAATAACGAGTTGACATCGCCGGAAATTTGTGTTTTCCTTTATAACGAGTAAAAATTTGTGTTTTTTCTTTGGTAACGAGTTCGAATTCATGTTTTCTTCTTATTAACGAGTTCAAATTTGTGTTTTTCTCTGGTAACGAGTTGTCCTTCTAGAAAAAAATGTCTTTTTCCCTAATAACGAGTTGACATCACCGGAAATTTGTGTTTTCCCTTTATAACGAGTAGAAATTTGTGTTTTTTCTTTGGTAACGAGTTCGAATTCATGTTTTCTTCTTATTAACGAGTTCAAATTTGTGTTTTTCTCTGGTAACGAGTTGTCCTTCCGTAAAAAATGTCTTTTTCCCTAATAACGAGTTGACATCGCCGGAAATTTGTGTTTTCCTTTATAACGAGTAGAAATTTGTGTTTTTTCTTTGGTAACGAGTTCGAATTCATGTTTTCTTCTTATTAACGAGTTCAAATTTGTGTTTTTCTCTGGTAACGAGTTGTCCTTGCGGATAAAATGTTTTTTTCCCTAATAACGAGTTGACATCGCCGGAAATTTGTGTTTTCTCTTTATAACGAGTAAAAATTTGTGTTTTTTCTTTGGTAACGAGTTCGAATTCATGTTTTCTTCTTATTAACGAGTTCAAATTTGTGTTTTTCTCTCGGTAACGAGTTGTCCTTCCGTAAAAAAAATGTCTTTTCCCTAATAACGAGTTGACATCGCCGGAAATTTGTGTTTTCCCTTTATAACGAGTAGAAATTTGTGTTTTTTCTTTGGTAACGAGTTCGAATTCATGTTTTCTTCTTATTAACGAGTTCAAATTTGTGTTTTTCTGCGGTAACGAGTTGTCCTTCCGGAAAAAAATGTCTTTTTCCCTAATAACGAGTTGACATCGGCGGAAATTTGTGTTTTCCCTTTATAACGAGTAGAAATTTGTGTTTTTTCTTTGGTAACGAGTTCGAATTCATGTTTTCTTCTTATTAACGAGTTCAAATTTGTGTTTTTCTCTGGTAACGAGTTGTCCTTCCGTAAAAAATGTCTTTTTCCCTAATAACGAGTTGACATCGCCGGAAATTTGTGTTTTCCCTTTATAACGAGTAGAAATTTGTGTTTTTTCTTTGGTAACGAGTTCGAATTCATGTTTTCTTCTTATTAACGAGTTCAAATTTGTGTTTTTCTCTGGTAACGAGTTGTCCTTCCGAAAAAAAATGTCTTTTTCCCCAATAACGAGTTGACATCGCCGGAAATTTGTGTTTTCCCTTTATAACGAGTAGAAATTTGTGTTTTTTCTTTGGTAACGAGTTCGAATTCATGTTTTCTTCTTATTAACGAGTTCAAATTTGTGTTTTTCTCTGTAACGAGTTGTCCTTCCGAGAAAAAATGTCTTTTTCCCTAATAACGAGTTGACATCGCCGGAAATTTGTGTTTTCCCTTTATAACGAGTAGAAATTTGTGTTTTTTCTTTGGTAACGAGTTCGAATTCATGTTTTCTTCTTATTAACGAGTTCAAATTTGTGTTTTTCTCTGTAACGAGTTGTCCTTCCGTAAAAAAATGTCTTTTTCCCTAATAACGAGTTGACATCGCCGGAAATTTGTGTTTTCCTTTATAACGAGTAGAAATTTGTGTTTTTTCTTTGGTAACGAGTTCGAATTCATGTTTTCTTCTTATTAACGAGTTCAAATTTGTGTTTTTCTCTGGTAACGAGTTGTCCTTCCGAAAAAAATGTCTTTTTCCTAATAACGAGTTGACATCGCCGGAAATTTGTGTTTTCCCTTTATAACGAGTAGAAATTTGTGTTTTTTCTTTGGTAACGAGTTCGAATTCATGTTTTCTTCTTATTAACGAGTTCAAATTTGTGTTTTTCTCTGGTAACGAGTTGTCCTTCCGTAAAAAAAAATGTCTTTTTCCCTAATAACGAGTTGACATCGCCGGAAATTTGTGTTTTCCCTTTATAACGAGTAGAAATTTGTGTTTTTTCTTTGGTAACGAGTTCGAATTCATGTTTTCTTCTTATTAACGAGTTCAAATTTGTGTTTTTCTCTGGTAACGGTAACGAGTTGTCCTTCCGTAAAAAATGTCTTTTTCCCTAAATAACGAGTTGACATCGCCGGAAATTTGTGTTTTCCCTTTATAACGAGTAGAAATTTGTGTTTTTTCTTTGGTAACGAGTTCGAATTCATGTTTTCTTCTTATTAACGAGTTCAAATTTGTGTTTTTCTCTGGTAACGAGTTGTCCTTCACGAAAAAATGTCTTTTTCCCGAATAACGAGTTAACATCGCCGGAAATTTATGTTTTCCATTTATAACGAGTAGAAATTTGTGTTTTTTTTTGGTAACGAGTTCGAATTCATGTTTTCTTCTTATTAACGAGTTCAAATTTGTGTTTTTCTCTCGGTAACGAGTTGTCCTTCCGAAAAAAATGTCTTTTTCCCTAATAACGAGTTGACATCGCCGGAAATTTGTGTTTTCCTTTTATAACGAGTAGAAATTTGTGTTTTTTCTTTGGTAACGAGTTCGAATTCATGTTTTCTTCTTATTAACGAGTTCAAATTTGTGTTTTTCTCTGTAACGAGTTGTCCTTCCGGAAAAAATGTCTTTTTCCTAATAACGAGTTGACATCGCCGGAAATTTGTGTTTTCCTTTATAACGAGTAGAAATTTGTGTTTTTTCTTTGGTAACGAGTTCGAATTCATGTTTTCTTCTTATTAACGAGTTCAAATTTGTGTTTTTCTCTGGTAACGAGTTGTCCTTGCAGATAAAATGTTTTTTTCCCTAATAACGAGTTGACATCGCCGGAAATTTGTGTTTTCCTTTATAACGAGTAGAAATTTGTGTTTTTTCTTTGGTAACGAGTTCGAATTCATGTTTTCTTCTTATTAACGAGTTCAAATTTGTGTTTTTCTCTGTAACGAGTTGTCCTTCCGAAAAAAAATCTTTTTCCCTAATAACGAGTTGACATCGCCGGAAATTTGTGTTTTCCCTTTATAACGAGTAGAAATTTGTGTTTTTTCTTTGGTAACGAGTTCGAATTCATGTTTTCTTCTTATTAACGAGTTCAAATTTGTGTTTTTCTCTCGGTAACGAGTTGTCCTTCCGAAAAAATGTCTTTTTCCCGAATAACGAGTTGACATCGCCGGAAATTTGTGTTTTCCCTTTATAACGAGTAGAAATTTGTGTTTTTTCTTTGGTAACGAGTTCGAATTCATGTTTTCTTCTTATTAACGAGTTCAAATTTGTGTTTTTCTCTCGGTAACGAGTTGTCCTTCCGTAAAAATGTCTTTTTCCTTAATAACGAGTTGACATCGCCGGAAATTTGTGTTTTCCCTTTATAACGAGTAGAAATTTGTGTTTTTTCTTTGGTAACGAGTTCGAATTCATGTTTTCTTCTTATTAACGAGTTCAAATTTGTGTTTTTCTCTCGGTAACGAGTTGTCCTTCCGTAAAAAAAAAGTCTTTTTCCCTAATAACGAGTTGACATCGCCGGAAATTTGTGTTTTCCCTTTATAACGAGTAGAAATTTGTGTTTTTTCTTTGGTAACGAGTTCGAATTCATGTTTTCTTCTTATTAACGAGTTCAAATTTGTGTTTTTCTCGGTAACGAGTTGTCCTTCCGAGAAAAATGTCTTTTTCCCGAATAACGAGTTGACATCGCCGGAAATTTGTGTTTTCCCTTTATAACGAGTAGAAATTTGTGTTTTTTCTTTGGTAACGAGTTCGAATTCATGTTTTCTTCTTATTAACGAGTTCAAATTTGTGTTTTTCTCGGTAACGAGTTGTCCTTCCGAAAAAATGTCTTTTCCCTAATAACGAGTTGACATCGGCCGGAAATTTGTGTTTTCCTTTATAACGAGTAGAAATTTGTGTTTTTTCTTTGGTAACGAGTTCGAATTCATGTTTTCTTCTAATTAACGAGTTCAAATTTGTGTTTTTCTCTCGGTAACGAGTTGTCCTTGCGATAAAATGTTTTTTCCCGAATAACGAGTTGACATCGCCGGAAATTTGTGTTTTCTCTTTATAACGAAGTAAAAATTTGTGTTTTTTCTTTGGTAACGAGTTCGAATTCATGTTTTCTTCTTATTAACGAGTTCAAATTTGTGTTTTTCTCTGGTAACGAGTTGTCCTTCCAGAAAAAAAAATCTTTTTCCCTAATAACGAGTTGACATCGCCAGAAATTTGTGTTTTCCCTTTATAACGAGTAGAAATTTGTGTTTTTTCTTTGGTAACGAGTTCGAATTCATGTTTTCTTCTTATTAACGAGTTCAAATTTGTGTTTTTCTCGGGTAACGAGTTGTCCTTCCAGAAAAAATGTATTTTTCCCGAATAACGAGTTGACATCACCGGAAATTTGTGTTTTCCCTTTATAACGAGTAGAAATTTGTGTTTTTTCTTTGGTAACGAGTTTGAATTCATGTTTTCTTCTTATTAACGAGTTCAAATTTGTGTTTTTCTCTGGTAACGTGTTGTCCTTCCAGAAAAATGTCTTTTTCCCTAATAACGAGTTGACATCGGCGGAAATTTGTGTTTTCCCTTTATAACGAGTAGAAATTTGTGTTTTTTCTTTGGTAACGAGTTCGAATTCATGTTTTCTTCTTATTAACGAGTTCAAATTTGTGTTTTTCTCTGGTAACGAGTTGTCCTTCGTATAAAATGTTTTTTTCCCTATTAACGAGTTGACATCGCCGGAAATTTGTGTTTTCTCTTTATAACGAGTAAAAATTTGTGTTTTTTCTTTGGTAACGAGTTTGAATTCATGTTTTCTTCTTATTAACGAGTTCAAATTTGTGTTTTTCTCTGGTAACGAGTTGTCCTTCCAGAAAAAATGTCTTTTTCCCTAATAACGAGTTGACATCGCCGGAAATTTGTGTTTTCCCTTTATAACGAGTAGAAATTTGTGTTTTTTCTTTGGTAACGAGTTCGAATTCATGTTTTCTTCTTTTAACAAGTTCAAATTTGTGTTTTTCTCTGGTAACGACTTGTCCTTGCTGATAAAATGTTTTTTTCCCTAATAACGAGTTGACATCGCCGGAAATTTGTGTTTTCTCTTTATAACGAGTAAAATTTGTGTTTTTTCTTTGGTAACGAGTTCGAATTCATGTTTTCTTCTTATTAACGAGTTCAAATTTGTGTTTTTCTCTGGTAACGAGTTGTCCTTCCAGAAAAAATGTCTTTTTCCCTAATAACGAGTTGACATCGCCGGAAATTTGTGTTTTCCCTTTATAACGAGTAGAAATTTGTGTTTTTCTTTGGTAACGAGTTCGAATTCATGTTTTCTTCTATTTAACGAGTTCAAATTTGTGTTTTTCTCTGGTAACGACTTGTCCTTGCAGATAAAATGTTTTTTTCCCTAATAACGAGTTGACATCGCCGGAAATTTGTGTTTTCTCTTTATAACGAGTAAAAATTTGTGTTTTTTCTTTGGTAACGAGTTCGAATTCATGTTTTCTTCTTATTAACGAGTTCAAATTTTTGTTTTTCTCTGGTAACGAGTTGTCCTTTCAGAAAAAAAATGTCTTTCCCTAATAACGAGTTGACATCGCCGGAAATTTGTGTTTTCCCTTTATAACGTGTAGAAATTTGTGTTTTTTCTTTGGTAACGAGTTCGAATTCATGTTTTCTTCTTATTAACGAGTTCAAATTTGTGTTTTTCTCTGGTAACGAGTTGTCCTTCCGGAAAAATGTCTTTTTCCCTAATAACGAGTTGACATCGGCGGAAATTTGTGTTTTCCCTTTATAACGAGTAGAAATTTGTGTTTTTTCTTTGGTAACGAGTTCGAATTCATGTTTTCTTTTTATTAACGAGTTCAAATTTGTGTTTTTCTCTTGTAACGAGTTGTCCTTCCAGAAAAAAATGTCTTTTTCCTTAATAACGAGTTCACATCGCCGGAAATTTGTGTTTTCCCTTTATAACGAGTAGAAATTTGTGTTTTTTCTTTGGTAACGAGTTCGAATTCATGTTTTCTTCTTATTAACGAGTTCAAATTTGTGTTTTTCTCTGGTAACGAGTTGTCCTTCCAGAAAAAAATGTCTTTTTCCCTAATAACGAGTTGACATCGCCGGAAATTTGTGTTTTCCCTTTATAATGAGTAGAAATTTGTGTTTTTTCTTTGGTAACGAGTTCAAATTCATGTTTTCTTCTTATTAACGAGTTAAAATTTGTGTTTTTCACTGGTAACGAGTTGTCCTTCCAGAAAAAATGTCTTTTGCCCGAATAAGAAATTTGTGTTTTTTCTTTGGTAACGAGTTCGAATTCATGATTTCTTCTTATTAACGAGTTCAAATTTGTGTTTTTCACTGGTAACGAGTTGTCCTTCCAGAAAAAATTTCTTTTTCCCTAATAACGAGTGGACATCGGCGGAAATTTGTGTTTTCCCTTTATAACGAGTAGAAATTTGTGTTTTTTCTTTGGTTACGAGTTCGAATTCATGTTTTCTTCTTATTAACGAGTTCAAATTTGTGTTTTTCTCTGGTAACGAGTTGTCCTTGCAGATACAATGTTTTTTTCCCTATTAACGAGTTGACATCGCCGGAAATTTGTGTTTTCCCTTTATAACGAGTAGAAATTTGTGTTTTTTCTTTGGTAACGAGTTCGAATTCATGTTTTCTTCTTATTAACGAGTTCAAATTTGTGTTTTTCTCTGGTAACGAGTTGTCCTTCCAGAAAAAAATGTCTTTTTCCCTAATAACGAGTTGACATCGCCGGAAATTTGTGTTTTCCCTTTATAATGAGTAGAAATTTGTGTTTTTTCTTTGGTAACGAGTTCAAATTCATGTTTTCTTCTTATTAACGAGTTAAAATTTGTGTTTTTCACTGGTAACGAGTTGGCCTTCTAGAAAAAATGTCTTTTTCCCGAATAACGAGTTGACATCGCCGGAAATTTGTGTTTTCCCTTTATAACGAGTAGAAATTTGTGTTTTTTCTTTGGTAACGAGTTCGAATTCAAGTTTTCTTCTTATTAACGAGTTTTAATTTGTGTTTTTCACTGGTAACGAGTTGTCCTTCTAGAAAAAATGTCTTTTTCCCGAATAACGAGTTGACATCGCCGGAAATTTGTGTTTTCCCTTTATAACGAGTTGAAATTTGTGTTTTTTCTTTGGTAACGAGTTCGAATTCATGTTTTCTTCTTATTAACGGGTTCAAATTTGTGTTTTTCTCTGGTAACGAGTTGTCTTTCCAGAAAAAATGTCTTTTTCCCTAATAACGAGTTGACATCACCGGAAATTTGTGTTTTCCCTTTATAACGAGTAGAAATTTGTGTTTTTTCTTTGGTAACGAGTTTGAATTCATGTTTTCTTCTTATTAACGAGTTCAAATTTGTGTTTTTCTCTGGTAACGTGTTGTCCTTCTAGAAAAAAATGTCTTTTTCCCTAATAACGAGTTGACATCGGCGGAAATTTGTGTTTTCCCTTTATAACGAGTAGAAATTTATGTTTTTTCTTTGGTAACAAGTTCGAATTCATGTTTTCTTCTTATTAACGAGTTCAAATTTGTGTTTTTCTCTTGTAACTAGTTGTCCTTGCAGAAAAAATGTTTTTTCCCTGATAACGAGTTGACATCGCCGGAAATTTGTGTTTTCCCTTTATAACGAGTAGAAATTTGTGTTTTTTATTTGGTAACGAGTTCGAATTAATGTTTTCTTCTTATTAACGAGTTCAAATTTGTGTTTTTCTCTGGTAACGAGTTGTCCTTGCAGATAAAATGTTTTTTTCCCTAATAACGAGTTGACATCGCCGGAAATTTGTGTTTTCTCTTTATTACGAGTAAAAATTTGTGTTTTTTCTTTGGTAACAAGTTCGAATTCATGTTTTCATCTTATTAACGAGTTCAAATTTGTGTTTTTCTCTGGTAACGAGTTGTCCTTCCAGAAAAAAAATGTCTTTTTCCCAATAACGAGTTGACATCGCCGGAAATTTGTGTTTTCCCTTTATAACAAGTAGAAATTTTTGTTTTTTCTTTGGTAACGAGTTCGAATTCATGTTTTCTTCTATTTAACGAGTTCAAATTTATGTTTTTCTCGGTAACGACTTGTCCTTGCGGATAAAATGTTTTTTTCCCTAATAACGAGTTGACATCGCCGGAAATTTGTGTTTTCTCTTTATAACGAGTAAACATTTGTGTTTTTTCTTTGGTAACAAGTTCGAATTCAAGTTTTCTTCTTATTAACGAGTTCAAATTTGTGTTTTTCTCTGGTAACGAGTTGTCCTTCCGAAAAAAATGTCTTTTTCCCTAATAACGAGTTGACATCGCCGGAAATTTTTGTTTTCCCTTTATAACGAGTAGAAATTTGTGTTTTTTCTTTGGTAACGAGTTCGAATTCATGTTTTCTTCTTATTAACGAGTTCAAATTTGTGTTTTTCTCTGGTAACGAGTTGTCCTTCCAGAAAAAAATTTCTTTTTCCCTAATAACGAGTTGACATCGGCGGAAATTTGTGTTTTCCCTTTATAACGAGTAGAAATTTGTGTTTTTTCTTTGGTAACGAGTTCGAATTCATTTTTTCTTCTTATTAACGAGTTCAAATTTGTGTTTTTCTCTGGTAACGAGTTGTCCTTCCAAAAAAAAAATGTCTTTTTCCCTAATAACGAGTTGACATCGCCGGAAATTTGTGTTTTCCCTATATAACGAGTAGAAATTTGTGTTTTTTCTTTGGTAACGAGTTCGAATTCATGTTTTCTTCTATTTAACAAGTTCAAATTTGTGTTTTTCTCTGGTAACGACTTTTCCTTGCAGATAAAATGTTTTTTTCAATAATAACGAGTTGACATCGCCGGAAATTTGTGTTTTCTCTTTAAAACGAGTAAACATTTGTGTTTTTTCTTTGGTAACGAGTTCGAATTCATGTTTTCTTCTTATTAACGAGTTCAAATTTGTGTTTTTCTCTGGTAACGAGTTGTCCTTCCAGAAAAAAATGTCTTTTTCCCTAATAACGAGTTGACATCGCCGGAAATTTGTGTTTTCCCTTTATAACGAGTAGAAATTTGTGTTTTTCTTTGGTAACGAGTTCGAATTCATGTTTTCTTCTATTTAACGAGTTCAAATTTGTGTTTTTCTCTGGTAACGACTTGTCCTTGCAGATAAAATATTTTTTTCCCTAATATCGAGTTGACATCGCCGGAAATTTGTGTTTTCTCTTTATAACGAGTAAAAATTTGTGTTTTTTCTTTGGTAACGAGTTCGAATTCATGTTTTCTTCTTATTATCGAGTTCAAATTTGTGTTTTTCTCTGGTAACGAGTTGTCTTTCCAGAAAAAATGTCTTTTTCCCTAATAACGAGTTGACATCACCGGAAATTTGTGTTTTCCCTTTATAACGAGTAGAAATTTGTGTTTTTTCTTTGGTAACGAGTTTGAATTCATGTTTTCTTCTTATTAACGAGTTCAAATTTGTGTTTTTCTCTGGTAACGTGTTGTCCTTCCAAAAAAAATGTCTTTTTCCCTAATAACGAGTTGACATCGGCGGAAATTTGTGTTTTCCCTTTATAACGAGTAGAAATTTATGTTTTTTCTTTGGTAACAAGTTCGAATTCATGTTTTCTTCTTATTAACGAGTTCAAATTTGTGTTTTTCTCTTGTAACTAGTTGTCCTTGCAGAAAAAATGTTTTTTCCCTGATAACGAGTTGACATCGCCGGAAATTTGTGTTTTCCCTTTATAACGAGTAGAAATTTGTGTTTTTTATTTGGTAACGAGTTCGAATTAATGTTTTCTTCTTATTAACGAGTTCAAATTTGTGTTTTTCTCTGGTAACGAGTTGTCCTTGCAGATAAAATGTTTTTTTCCCTAATAACGAGTTGACATCGCCGGAAATTTGTGTTTTCTCTATATTACGAGTAAAAATTTGTGTTTTTTCTTTGGTAACAAGTTCGAATTCATGTTTTCATCTTATTAACGAGTTCAAATTTGTGTTTTTCTCTGGTAACGAGTTGTCCTTCCAGAAAAAAAATGTCTTTTTCCCTAATAACGAGTTGACATCGCCGGAAATTTGTGTTTTCCCTTTATAACAAGTAGAAATTTTTGTTTTTTCTTTGGTAACGAGTTCGAATTCATGTTTTCTTCTATTTAACGAGTTCAAATTTATGTTTTTCTCTGGTAACGACTTGTCCTTGCAGATAAAATGTTTTTTTCCCTAATAACGAGTTGACATCGCCGGAAATTTGTGTTTTCTCTTTATAACGAGTAAACATTTGTGTTTTTTCTTTGGTAACAAGTTCGAATTCAAGTTTTCTTCTTATTAACGAGTTCAAATTTGTGTTTTTCTCTGGTAACGAGTTGTCCTTCCAGAAAAAAATGTCTTTTTCCCTAATAACGAGTTGACATCGCCGGAAATTTTTGTTTTCCCTTTATAACGAGTAGAAATTTGTGTTTTTTCTTTGGTAACGAGTTCGAATTCATGTTTTCTTCTTATTAACGAGTTCAAATTTGTGTTTTTCACTGGTAACGAGTTGTCCTTCCAGAAAAAATTTCTTTTTCCCTAATAACGAGTTGACATCGGCGGAAATTTGTGTTTTCCCTTTATAACGAGTAGAAATTTGTGTTTTTTCTTTGGTAACGAGTTCGAATTCATTTTTTCTTCTTATTAACGAGTTCAAATTTGTGTTTTTCTCTGGTAACGAGTTGTCCTTCCAGAAAAAAATGTCTTTTTCCCTAATAACGAGTTGACATCGCCGGAAATTTGTGTTTTCCCTATATAACGAGTAGAAATTTGTGTTTTTTCTTTGGTAACGAGTTCGAATTCATGTTTTCTTCTATTTAACAAGTTCAAATTTGTGTTTTTCTCTGGTAACGACTTGTCCTTGCAGATAAAATGTTTTTTTCCCTAATAACGAGTTGACATCGCCGGAAATTTGTGTTTTCTCTTTAAAACGAGTAAACATTTGTGTTTTTTCTTTGGTAACGAGTTCGAATTCATGTTTTCTTCTTATTAACGAGTTCAAATTTGTGTTTTTCTCTGGTAACGAGTTGTCCTTCCAGAAAAAAAATGTCTTTTTCCCTAATAACGAGTTGACATCGCCGGAAATTTGTGTTTTCCCTTTATAACGAGTAGAAATTTGTGTTTTTCTTTGGTAACGAGTTCGAATTCATGTTTTCTTCTATTTAACGAGTTCAAATTTGTGTTTTTCTCTGGTAACGACTTGTCCTTGCAGATAAAATATTTTTTTCCCTAATATCGAGTTGACATCGCCGGAAATTTGTGTTTTCTCTTTATAACGAGTAAAAATTTGTGTTTTTTCTTTGGTAACGAGTTCGAATTCATGTTTTCTTCTTATTATCGAGTTCAAATTTGTGTTTTTCTCTGGTAACGAGTTGTCCTTTCAGAAAAAAAATGTCTTTCCCTAATAACGAGTTGACATCGCCGGAAATTTGTGTTTTCCCTATATAACGTGTAGAAATTTGTGTTTTTTCTTTGGTAACGAGTTCGAATTCATGTTTTCTTCTTATTAACGAGTTCAAATTTGTGTTTTTCTCTGGTAACGAGTTGTCCTTCCAGAAAAAATGTCTTTTTCCCTAATAACGAGTTGACATCGGCGGAAATTTGTGTTTTCCCTTTATAACGAGTAGAAATTTTTGTTTTTTTCTTTGGTAAAATTTGTTCGAATTCATGTTTTCTTTTTATTAACGAGTTCAAATTTGTGTTTTTCTCGGTAACGAGTTGTCCTTCCGAAAAAAAATGTCTTTTTCCTTAATAACGAGTTCACATCGCCGGAAATTTGTGTTTTCCCTTTATAACGAGTAGAAATTTGTGTTTTTTCTTTGGTAACGAGTTCGAATTCATGTTTTCTTCTTATTAACGAGTTCAAATTTGTGTTTTTCTCTGGTAACGAGTTGTCCTTCCAAAAAAAAAATGTCTTTTTCCCTAATAACGAGTTGACATCGCCGGAAATTTGTGTTTTCCCTTTATAATGAGTAGAAATTTGTGTTTTTTCTTTGGTAACGAGTTCAAATTCATGTTTTCTTCTTATTAACGAGTTAAAATTTGTGTTTTTCACTGGTAACGAGTTGTCCTTCCAGAAAAAATTTCTTTTTCCCTAATAACGAGTTGACATCGGCGGAAATTTGTGTTTTCCCTTTATAACGAGTAGAAATTTGTGTTTTTTCTTTGGTAACGAGTTCGAATTCATGTTTTCTTCTTATTAACGAGTTCAAATTTGTGTTTTTCTCTGGTAACGAGTTGTCCTTGCAGATACAATGTTTTTTTCCCTATTAACGAGTTGACATCGCCGGAAATTTGTGTTTTCCCTTTATAACGAGTAGAAATTTGTGTTTTTTCTTTGGTAACGAGTTCGAATTCATGTTTTCTTCTTATTAACGAGTTCAAATTTGTGTTTTTCTCTGGTAACGAGTTGTCCTTCCAAAAAAAAAATGTCTTTTTCCCTAATAACGAGTTGACATCGCCGGAAATTTGTGTTTTCCCTTTATAATGAGTAGAAATTTGTGTTTTTTCTTTGGTAACGAGTTCAAATTCATGTTTTCTTCTTATTAACGAGTTCAAATTTGTGTTTTTCACTGGTAACGAGTTGTCCTTCCGAAAAAAATGTCTTTTTCCCGAATAACGAGTTGACATCGCCGGAAATTTGTGTTTTCCCTTTATAACGAGTAGAAATTTGTGTTTTTTCTTTGGTAACGAGTTCGAATTCAAGTTTTCTTCTTATTAACGAGTTTTAATTTGTGTTTTTCACTGGTAACGAGTTGTCCTTCCAGAAAAAATGTCTTTTTCCCGAATAACGAGTTGACATCGCCGGAAATTTGTGTTTTCCCTTTATAACGAGTTGAAATTTGTGTTTTTTCTTTGGTAACGAGTTCGAATTCATGTTTTCTTCTTATTAACGAGTTAGAATTTGTGTTTTTCTCTGGTAACGAGTTGTCTTTCCAGAAAAAATGTCTTTTTCCCTAATAACGAGTTGACATCACCGGAAATTTGTGTTTTCCCTTTATAACGAGTAGAAATTTGTGTTTTTTCTTTGGTAACGAGTTTGAATTCATGTTTTCTTCTTATTAACGAATTCAAATTTGTGTTTTTCTCTGGTAACGTGTTGTCCTTCCAAAAAAAAATGTCTTTTTCCCTAATAACGAGTTGACATCGGCGGAAATTTGTGTTTTCCCTTTATAACGAGTAGAAATTTATGTTTTTTCTTTGGTAACAAGTTCGAATTCATGTTTTCTTCTTATTAACGAGTTCAAATTTGTGTTTTTCTCTTGTAACTAGTTGTCCTTGCAGAAAAAATGTTTTTTCCCTGATAACGAGTTGACATCGCCGGAAATTTGTGTTTTCTCTTTATAACGAGTAAAAATTTGTGTTTTTTCTTTGGTAACGAGTTCGAATTCATGTTTTCTTCTTATTAACGAGTTCAAATTTGTGTTTTTCTCTGGTAACGAGTTGTCCTTCCGAAAAAATGTCTTTTTCCCTAATAACGAGTTGACATCACCGGAAATTTGTGTTTTCCCTTTATAACGAGTAGAAATTTGTGTTTTTTCTTTGGTAACGAGTTCGAATTCATGTTTTCTTCTTATTAACGAGTTCAAATTTGTGTTTTTCTCTGGTAACGAGTTGTCCTTGCGAATAAAATGTCTTTTTCCCTAATAACGAGTTGACATCGCCAGAAATTTGTGTTTTCACTTTATAACGAGTAAAAATTTGTGTTTTTTCTTAGGTAACGAGTTTGAATTCATGTTTTCTTCTTATTAACGAGTTCAAATTTGTATTTTTCTCTGGTAACGAGTTTTCCTTCCAGAAAAAAATGTCTTTCCCGAATAACGAGTTGACATCGCCGGAAATTTGTGTTTTCCCTTTATAACGAGTAGAAATTTGTGTTTTTTCTTTGGTAACGATTTCGAATTCTTGTTTTCTTCTTATTAACGAGTTCAAATTTGTGTTTTTCTCTGGTAACGAGTTCTCTTTCCAGAAAAAAATGTCTTTTTACCTAATAACGAGTTGACATCACCGGAAATTTGTGTTTTCCCTTTATAACGAGTAGAAATTTGTGTTTTTTCTTTGGTAACGAGTTTGAAATCATGTTTCTTCTTATTAACGAGTTCAAATTTGTGTTTTTCTCTGGTAACGTGTTGTCCTTCCAGAAAAAATGTCTTTTTCCCTAATAACGAGTTGACATCGGCGGTAATTTGTGTTTTCGCTTTATAACGAGTAGAAATTTATGTTTTTTCTTTGGTAACGAGTTCGAATTGATGTTTTCTTCTTATTAACGAGTTCAATTTGGTGTTCTTCTCTGGTAACGAGTTGTCCTTGCAGATAAAATGTTTTTTTCCCTAATAACGAGTTGACATCGCTGGTAATTTGTGTTTTCCCTTTATAACGAGTAAAAATTTGTGTTTTTTCTTTGGTAACGAGTTCGAATTCATGTTTTCTTCTTATTAACGAGTTTTAATTTGTGTTTTTCACTGGTAACGAGTTGGCCTTCCAGAAAAAATGTCTTTTTCCCGAATAAAGAGTTGACATCGCCGGAAATTTGTGTTTTCCCTTTATAACGAGTAGAAATTTGTGTTTTTTCTTTGGTAACGAGTTCGAATTCCTGTTTTCTTCTTATTAACGAGTTCAATTTTGTGTTTTTCTCTGGTAACGAGTTGTCCTTCTAGAAAAAAATGTCTTTTTCCCTAATAACGAGATGACATCGCCGGAAATTTGTGTTTTTCTCTTTATAACGAGTAGAAATTTGTGTTTTTTCTTTGGTTACGAGTTCGAATTCATGTTTTCTTCTATTTAACGAGTTCAAATTTGTGTTTTTCTCTGGTAACGAGTTGTCCTTGCATATAAAATGTTTTTTTCCCTAATAACGAGTTGACATCGCCGGAAATTTGTGTTTTCTCTTTATAACGAGTAAAAATTTGTGTTTTTTCTTTGGTAACGAGTTCGAATTCATGTTTTCTTCTTATTAACGAGTTCAAATTTGTGTTTTTCTCTGGTAACGAGTTGTCCTTCCGGAAAAAAATGTCTTTTTCCCTAATAACGAGTTGACATCGCCGGAAATTTGTGTTTTCCCTTTATAACGAGTAGAAATTTGTGTTTTTTCTTTGGTAACGAGTTCGAATTCATGTTTTCTTCTTATTAACGAGTTCAAATTTGTGTTTTTCACGGTAACGAGTTGTCTTTCCAGAAAAAATGTCTTTTTCCCGAATAACGAGTTGACATCGCCGGAAATTTGTGTTTTCCCTTTATAACGAGTAGAAATTTGTGTTTTTTCTTTGGTAACGAGTTCGAATTCATGTTTTCTTCTTATAAACGAGTTCAAATTTGGGTTTTTCTCTGGTAACGAGTTCTGATTCCAGAAAAAAAAATGTCTTTTTCCCTAATAACGAGTTGACATCTTCGGAAATTTGTGTTTTCCCTTTATAACGAGTAGAAATTTGTGTTTTTTCTTTGGTAACGAGTTCTAATTCATGTTTTCTTCTATTTAACGAGTTCAAATTTGTGTTTTTCTCTGGTAACGAGTTGTCCTTGCAGATAAAACGTTTTTTTTCCTAATAACGAGTTGACATCGCCGGAAATTTGCGTTTTTCTCTTTATAACGAGTAGAAATTTGTGTTTTTTCTTTGGTAACGAGTTCGAATTCATGTTTTCTTCTATTTAACGAGTTCAAATTTGTGATTTTCTCTGGTAACGAGTTGTCCTTGCAAATAAAATGTTTTTTTCCCTAATAACGAGTTGACATCAACGGAAATTTGTGTTTTCTCTTTGTAACGAGTAAAAATTTGTGTTTTTTCTTTGGTAACGAGTTCGAATTCATGTTTTCTTCTTATTAACGAGTTCAAATTTGTGTTTTTCTCTGGTAACGAGTTGTCCTTCCAGAAAAAAATTTCTTTTTCCCTAATAACGAGTTGACATCGCCGGAAATTTGTGTTTTCCATTTATAACGAGTAGAAATTTGTGTTTTTTCTTTGCTAACGAGTTCGAATTCATGTTTTCTTCTTATTAACGAGTTCAAATTTGTGTTTTTCACTGGTAACGAGTTGACCTTCCAGAAAAAATGTCTTTTTCCCGAATAACGAGTTGACATCGCCGGAAATTTGTGTTTTCCCTTTATAACGAGTAGAAATTTGTGTTTTTTCTTTGGTAACGAGTTCGAATTCATGTTTTCTTCTTATAAACAAGTTCAAATTTGTGTTTTTCTCTGGTAACGCGTTGTCCTTCCAGAAAAAAATGTCTTTTTCCCTAATAACGAGTTGACATCACCGGAAATTTGTGTTTTCCCTTTATAACGAGTAGAAATTTGTGTTTTTTCTTTGGTAACGAGTTCGAATTCTTGTTTTCTTCTTATTAACGAGTTCAAATTTGTGTTTTTCTCTGGTAACGATTTGTCCTTCTAGAAAAAATGTCTTTTTCCCTAATAACGAGTTGACATCACCGGAAATTTGTGTTTTCCCTTTCTAACGAGTAGAAATTTATGTTTTTTCTTTGGTAACGAGTCCGAATTCATGTTTTCTTCTTATTAACGAGTTCAAATTTGTGTTTTTCTCTGGTAACGAGTTGTCCTTGCAGATAAAATGTTTTTTTTCCAAAATAACGAGTTGACATCGCCGGAAATTTGTGTTTTCTCTTTTTAACGAGTAAAAATTTGTGTTTTTTCTTTGGTAACGAGTTCGAACTCATGTTTTCTTCTTATTAACGAGTTCAAATTTGTGTTTTTCTCTGGTAACGAGTTCTCCTTCCAGAAAAAATGTTTTTTTCCCTATTAACGAGTTGACATCGCCGGAAATTTGTGTTTTCCCTTTATAACGAGTAGAAATTTGTGTTTTTTCTTTGGTAACAAGTTTGAATTCATGTTTTCTTCTTATTAACGAGTTCAAATTTGTGTTTTTCTCTGGTAACGTGTTGTCCTTTGTTAAGGGTGAATTTACGTGTTTTATAACGCTATATTTTATAATGTTTTCCACCACATTCATATGAATTGCATGGAAATCACGTGTGTTTAATGGAATTATTGAGCAAATAATATTTTTAATGAGTCAATCGCAAAGTTGGTGAATTTATATGTTTTAATTATGATTTTATGTTTATTGGAATTATGTTATGCTTTGCGGTGTTTTGATGTCATATAGGTACAATTATGTGGCTCAATTGATGATCAAATTTCGAGCTAATTCAAGTTAAAAGAGATAATGGTGAATTGGATAGAGAAGAAAAGAAGATAAAGATGGAATTATCAAGTCTTGATCGAAGCTGGACTAGCGTTCATCTGATCCGAACGAGCGTCCAAGACTGAACGGGCGTTTGATAAGTGGACGAGCGTCCAGAATCATATTTTACATTCAGAGAGTTCAGACGCGTTCTGAACGAGCGTTCACCCTCCGTCCAGAAGCTGCTGGACGAGCGTCCAAGATAGTGGACGGGCGTCCGAGCACCGCCTTAGCCTAAACCGACCTAAAAATCTATAAATAGGCGCGATTTCTCAAACCCTAGACACACAATTCGAACCCTAAATTTCTAGGGGCGGCTTGGCTGCGTTTCTACATAGTTTTCTTCCGCTTTATACACTTTAATTCTTAGATTAATTAGATAGTTTTTATGCTTTTTATTCATCAATTCAAGTTGCATAGAGGATGATAAGAGGCTAAAACCTCTTTGAACAAGCATCGTGAAGCCTTCCTTCAACAATTCTGTTTTGATTCGTGATTAATCTATGAGTTTCTATCTCAAAGTTGTTTCTTTTATCATTATTTATTATTGTGTAATGCAATTATATCGAAAGATCATTGCTTTGTGATTGTTTTATTGATGAGAATCATATAAACCTTAGATCACCGTGATAAAAGAATAGATCTTCGATCTAACTAAAACGAGAGTTATTAGATTGATTTTCTAGATCAGAAATTGAAAGATTTCACGCCTAGGTTAGAAAGACTTAATCTTTAATTGAAAGATCGAAGATTAGAAAACGAACTTGTCTACGAAAGTGGGTGTTCATGCCTTAGATTAGGTGAATCACAACTTGAGTAGGGATCACGAATTAATCCGATTTAGAATTGAATGTTGATAGGATAGGTGGATCGATTGCTTGTTCGTTCGTTATAATTTGATTTTAATCCTTTAAACTTGAATTGCTAGATTAGTTTACTTTTAATTGCACTCTAGTTTTTATCGTTTTCAATCTTGCCTAGCATTGGATTAATTTCCTCTGTCTAGTTACTTTTATGCAAATTTGTTTAGGTTAGTTCTTCGTTTAGGTTAGTTTCGTGACAATAGTTTAGTTGAAAACAAAAGCTAGGATTCACATTCGTCTAGTTCCCCGTAAGATCGACCCGGCATAGCCTCTACACTACGATCCTTGCACTTGAGGTTAACCGGTTTATTACTTGTTGTTTTGTATTGATAAAATCCGGGACATCCTTCCAGAAAAAATGTCTTTTTCCCTAATAACGAGTTGACATCGGCGGTAATTTGTGTTTTCCCTTTATAACGAGTAGAAATTTATGTTTTTTCTTTGGTAACGAGTTCGAATTCATGTTTTCTTCTTATTAACGAGTTCAAATTTGTGTTTTTCTCTGGTAACGAGTTGTCCTTGCAGATAAAATGGTTTTTTCCCTAATAACGAGTTGACATCGCCGGAAATTTGTGTTTTCCCTTTATAACGAGTAAAAATTTGTGTTTTTTCTTTGGTAACGAGTTCGAATTCATGTTTTCTTCTTATTAACGAGTTCAAATTTGTGTTTTTCTCTCGGTAACGAGTTGTCCTTCCAGAAAAAAATGTCTTTTTCCCTAATAACGAGTTGACATCGCCGGAAATTTGTGTTTTTCTCTTTATAACGAGTAGAAATTTGTGTTTTTTCTTTGGTAACGAGTTCGAATTCCTGTTTTCTTCTTATTAACGAGTTCAATTTTGTGTTTTTCTCTGGTAACGAGTTGTCCTTCCAGAAAAAAATTTCTTTTTCCCTAATAACGAGTCGACATCGCCGGAAATTTGTGTTTTTCTCTTTATAACGAGTAGAAATTTGTGTTTTTTCTTTGGTAACGAGTTCGAATTCATGTTTTCTTCTTCTTAACGAGTTCAAATTTGTGTTTTTCTCTCGGTAACGAGTTGTCCTTGCAGATAAAATGTCTTTTTCCCTAATAACGAGTTGACATCGCCGGAAATTTGTGTTTTCTCTTTATAACGAGTAAAAATTTGTGTTTTTTCTTAGGTAACGAGTTCGAATTCATGTTTTCTTCTTATTAACGAGTTCAAATTTGTGTTTTTCTCTGGTAACGAGTTGTCCTTCCAGAAAAATGTCTTTTTCCCTCATAACGAGTTGACATCGCCGGAAATTAGTGTTTTCCCTTTATAACGAGTAGAAATTTGTGTTTTTTCTTTGGTAACGAGTTCGAATTCATGTTTTCTTCTTATTAATGAGTTCAAATTTGTGTTTTTCTCTGGTAACGAGTTGTCCTTCCAGAAAAAATGTATTTTTCCCGAATAAAGAGTTGACATTGATGGAAATTTGTGTTTTCCCTTTATAACGAGTAGAAATTTGTGTTTTTTCTTTGGTAACGAGTTCGAATTCATGTTTTCTTCTTATTAACGAGTTCAAATTTGTTTCTCTGGTAACGAGTTGTCTTTCCAGAAAAAATGTCTTTTTCCCTAATAACGAGTTGACATCACCGGAAATTTGTGTTTTCCCTTTATAACGAGTAGAAATTTGTGATTTTTCTTTGGTAACGAGTTTGAATTCATGTTTTCTTCTTATTAACGAGTTCAAATTTGTGTTTTTCTCTGGTAACGTGTTGTCCTTCCAGAAAAAATGTCTTTTTCCCTAATAACGAGTTGACATCGGCGGAAATTTGTGTTTTCCCTTTATAACGAGTAGAAATTTATGTTTTTTCTTTGGTAACGAGTTCGAATTCATGTTTTCTTCTTATTAACGAGTTCAAATTTGTGTTTTTCTCTTGTAACTAGTTGTCCTTGCAGAAAAAATGTTTTTTCCCCGATAACGAGTTGACATCGCCGGAAATTTGTGTTTTCCCTTTATAACGAGTAGAAATTTGTGTTTTTTCTTTGGTAACGAGTTCGAATTCATGTTTTCTTCTTATTAACGAGTTCAAATTTGTGTTTTTCTCTGGTAACGAGTTGTCCTTGCAGATAAAATGTTTTTTTCCATAATAACGAGTTGACATCGCCGGAAATTTGTGTTTTCTCTTTATAACGAGTAAAAATTTGTGTTTTTTCTTTGGTAACGAGTTCGAATTCATGTTTTCTTCTTATTAACGAGTTCAAATTTGTGTTTTTCTCTGGTAACGAGTTGTCCTTCCATAGAAAAATGTCTTTTTCCCTAATAACGAGTTGACATCGCCGGAAATTAGTGTTTTCCCTTTATAACGAGTAGAAATTTGTGTTTTTTCTTTGGTAACGAGTTCGAATTCATGTTTTCTTCTTATTAACGAGTTCAAATTTGTGTTTTTCTCTGGTAACGAGTTGTCCTTCCAGAAAAAATTTCTTTTTCCCGAATAACGAGTTGACATCGATGGAAATTTGTGTTTTCCCTTTATAACGAGTAGAAATTTGTGTTTTTTCTTTGGTAACAAGTTCGAATTCATGTTTTCTTCTTATTAACGAGTTCAAATTTGTGTTTTTCTCTGGTAACGAGTTGTCTTTCCAGAAAAAAATGTCTTTTTCCCTAATAACGAGTTGACATCAACGGAAATTTGTGTTTTCCCTTTATAACGAGTAGAAATTTGTGATTTTTCTTTGGTAACGAGTTTGAATTCATGTTTTCTTCTTATTAACGAGTTCAAATTTGTGTTTTTCTCTGGTAACGTGTTGTCCTTCCAGAAAAAATGTCTTTTTCCCTAATAACGAGTTCACATCGGCGGTAATTTGTGTTTTCCCTTTATAACGAGTAGAAATTTATGTTTTTTCTTTGGTAACGAGTTCGAATTCATGTTTTCTTCTTATTAACGAGTTCAAATTTGTGTTTTTCTCTTGTAACTAGTTGTCCTTGCAGAAAAAATGTTATTTCCCTGATAACGAGTTGACATCGCCGGAAATTTGTGTTTTCCCTTTATAACAAGTAGAAATTTGTGTTTTTTCTTTGGTAACGAGTTCGAATTCATGTTTTCTTCTTATTAACGAGTTCAAATTTGTGTTTTTCTCTGGTAACGAGTTGTCCTTGCAGATAAAATGTTTTTTTTCCATAATAACGAGTTGACATCGCCGGAAATTTGTGTTTTCTCTTTATAACGAGTAGAAATTTGTGTTTTTTCTTTGGTAACGAGTTCGAATTCATGTTTTCTTCTTATTAACGAGTTCAAATTTGTGTTTTTCTCTGGTAACGAGTTGTCCTTGCAGATAAAATGTCTTTTTCCCTAATAACGAGTTGACATCGCCGGAAATTTGTGTTTTCTCTTTATAACGAGTAAAAATTTGTGTTTTTTCTTAGGTAACGAGTTCGAATTCATTTTTTCTTCTTATTAACGAGTTCAAATTTGTGTTTTTCTCTCGGTAACGAGTTGTCCTTCCGAAAAAAATGTCTTTTTCCCTAATAACGAGTTGACATCGCCGGAAATTTGTGTTTTCCCTTTATAACGAGTAGAAATTTGTGTTTTTTCTTTGGTAACGAGTTCGAATTCATGTTTTCTTCTTCTTAACGAGTTGAAATTTGTGTTTTTCTCTGGTAACGAGTTGTCTTTCCAGAAAAAATGTCTTTTTCCCTAATAACGAGTTGACATCGCCGGAAATTTGTGTTTTCCCTTTATAACGAGTAGAAATTTGTGTTTTTTCTTTGGTAACGAGTTTGAATTCATGTTTTCTTCTTATTAACGAGTTCAAATTTGTGTTTTTCTCTGGTAACGTGTTGTCCTTCCAGAAAAAATGTCTTTTTCCCTAATAACGAGTTGACATCGGCGGAAATTTGTGTTTTCCCTTTATAACGAGTAGAAATATATGTTTTTTCTTTGGTAACGAGTTCGAATTCATGTTTTCTTCTTATTAACGAGTTCAAATTTGTGTTTTTCTCTTGTAACTAGTTGTCCTTGCAGAAAAAATGTTATTTCCCTGGTAACGAGTTGACATCGCCGGAAATTTGTGTTTTCCCTTTATAACGAGTAGAAATTTGTGTTTTTTCTTTGGTAACGAGTTCGAATTCATGTTTTCTTCTTATTAACGAGTTCAAATTTGTGTTTTTCTCTGGTAACGAGTTGTCCTTGCAGATAAAATGTTTTTTTTCCATAATAACGAGTTGACATCGCCGGAAATTTGTGTTTTCTCTTTATAACGAGTAAAAATTTGTGTTTTTTCTTTGGTAACGAGTTCGAATTCACGTTTTCTTCTTATTAACGAGTTCAAATTTGTGTTTTTCTCTGGTAACGAGTTCTCCTTCCAGAAAAAAATGTCTTTTTCCCTAATAACGAGTTGACATCTCCGGAAATTTGTGTTTTTCTCTTTATAACGAGTAGAAATTTTTGTTTTTTCTTTGGTAACGAGTTCGAATTCCTGTTTTCTTCTTATTAACGAGTTCAATTTTGTGTTTTTCTCTGGTAACGAGTTTTCCTTCCAGAAAAAAATGTCTTTTTCCCTAATAACGAGTTGACATCGCCGGAAATTTGTGTTTTTCTCTTTATAACGAGTAGAAATTTGTGTTTTTTCTTTGGTAACGAGTTCGAATTCATGTTTTCTTCTTCTTAACGAGTTCAAATTTGTGTTTTTCTCTGGTAACGAGTTGTCCTTGCAGATAAAATGTCTTTTTCCCTAATAACGAGTTGACATCGCCGGAAATTAGTGTTTTCTCTTTATAACGAGTAAAAATTTGTGTTTTTTCTTAGGTAACGAGTTCGAATTCATGTTTTCTTCTTATTAACGAGTTCAAATTTGTGATTTTCTCTCGGTAACGATTGTCCCTTCCGAAAAAAATGTCTTTTTCCCTAATAATGAGTTGACATCGCCGGAAATTTGTGTTTTCCCTTTATAATGAGTAGAAATTTGTGTTTTTTCTTTGGTAACGAGTTCAAATTCATGTTTTCTTCTTATTAACGAGTTCAAATTTGTGTTTTTCACCGGTAACAAGTTGTCCTTCTAGAAAAAATGTCTTTTTCCCGAATAACGAGTTGACATCGCCGGAAATTTGTGTTTTCCCTTTATAACGAGTAGAAATTTGTGTTTTTTCTTTGGTAACTCGGATTCATGTTTTCTTCTTATTAACGAGTTCAAATTTGTGTTTTTCTCTGGTAACGAGTTGTCCTTGCAGATAAAATGGTTTTTTTCCCTAATAACGAGTTGACATCGCCGGAAATTTGTGTTTTCCCTTTATAACGAGTAAAAATTTGTGTTTTTTCTTTGGTAACGAGTTCGAATTCATGTTTTCTTCTTATTAACGAGTTCAAATTTGTGTTTTTCTCTGGTAACGAGTTGTCCTTCCAGAAAAAATGTCTTTTTCCCGAATAACGAGTTGACATCGATGGAAATTTGTGTTTTCCCTTTATAACGAGTAGAAATTTGTGTTTTTTCATTGGTAACGAGTTCGAATTCATGTTTTCTTCTTATTAACGAGTTCAAATTTGTTTCTCTGGTAACGAGTTGTCTTTCCAGAAAAAATGTCTTTTTCCCTAATAACGAGTTGACATCGGCGGAAATTTGTGTTTTCCCTTTATAACGAGTAGAAATTTGTGTTTTTTCTTTGGTAACGAGTTCGAATTCATGTTTTCTTCTTATTAACGAGTTCAAATTTGTGTTTTTCTCTTGTAACTAGTTGTCCTTGCAGAAAAAATGTTATTTCCCTGATAACGAGTTGACATCGCCGGAAATTTGTGTTTTCCCTTTATAACGAGTAGAAATTTGTGTTTTTTCTTTGGTAACGAGTTCGAATTCATGTTTTCTTCTTATTAACGAGTTCAAATTTGTGTTTTTCTCTGGTAACGAGTTGTCCTTGCAGATAAAATGTTTTTTTTCCATAATAACGAGTTGACATCGCCGGAAATTTGTGTTTTCCCTTTATAACGAGTAAAAATTTGTGTTTTTTCTTTGGTAACGAGTTCGAATTCATGTTTTCTTCTTATTAACGAGTTCAAATTTGTGTTTTTCTCTGGTAACGAGTTCTCCTTCCAAAAAAAAAATGTCTTTTTCCCTAATAACGAGTTGACATCTCCGGAAATTTGTGTTTTTCTCTTTATAACGAGTAGAAATTTTTGTTTTTTCTTTGGTAACGAGTTCGAATTCTGTTTTCTTCTTATTAACGAGTTCAATTTTGTGTTTTTCTCTCGGTAACGAGTTTTCCTTCCAGAAAAAAATGTCTTTTTCCCTAATAACGAGTTGACATCGCCGGAAATTTGTGTTTTTCTCTTTATAACGAGTAGAAATTTGTGTTTTTTCTTTGGTAACGAGTTCGAATTCATGTTTTCTTCTTCTTAACGAGTTCAAATTTGTGTTTTTCTCTGGTAACGAGTTGTCCTTGCAGATAAAATGTCTTTTTCCCTAATAACGAGTTGACATCGCCGGAAATTAGTGTTTTCTCTTTATAACGAGTAAAAATTTGTGTTTTTTCTTAGGTAACGAGTTCGAATTCATGTTTTCTTCTTATTAACGAGTTCAAATTTGTGATTTTCTCTGGTAACGAGTTGTCCTTCCAGAAAAAAATGTCTTTTTCCCTAATATCGAGTTGACATCGCCGGAAATTTGTGTTTTCCCTTTATAATGAGTAGAAATTTGTGTTTTTTCTTTGGTAACGAGTTCAAATTCATGTTTTCTTCTTATTAACGAGTTCAAATTTGTGTTTTTCACCGGTAACAAGTTGTCCTTCTAGAAAAAATGTCTTTTTCCCGAATAACGAGTTGACATCGCCGGAAATTTGTGTTTTCCCTTTATAACGAGTAGAAATTTGTGTTTTTTCTTTGGTAACTCGGATTCATGTTTTCTTCTTATTAACGAGTTCAAATTTGTGTTTTTCTCTCGGTAACGAGTTGTCCTTGCAGATAAAATGGTTTTTTTCCCTAATAACGAGTTGACATCGCCGGAAATTTGTGTTTTCCCTTTATAACGAGTAAAAATTTGTGTTTTTTCTTTGGTAACGAGTTCGAATTCATGTTTTCTTCTTATTAACGAGTTCAAATTTGTGTTTTTATCTGGTAACGAGTTGTCCTTGCAGATAAAATGGTTTTTTCCCTAATAACGAGTTGACATCGCCGGAAATTTGTGTTTTCCCTTTATAACGAGTAAAAATTTGTGTTTTTTCTTTGGTAACGAGTTCGAATTCATGTTTTCTTCTTATTAACGAGTTCAAATTTGTGTTTTTCTCTGGTAACGAGTTGTCCTTCCAAAAAAAAATGTCTTTTTCCCTAATAACGAGTTGACATCGCCGGAAATTTGTGTTTTTCTCTTTATAACGAGTAGAAATTTGTGTTTTTTCTTTGGTAACAAGTTCGAATTCCTGTTTTCTTCTTATTAACGAGTTCAATTTTGTGTTTTTCTCTGGTAACGAGTTGTCCTTCCAGAAAAAAATTTCTTTTTCCCTAATAACGAGTCGACATCGCCGGAAATTTGTGTTTTTCTCTTTATAACGAGTAGAAATTTGTGTTTTTTCTTTGGTAACGAGTTCGAATTCATGTTTTCTTCTTCTTAACGAGTTCAAATTTGTGTTTTTCTCTGGTAACGAGTTGTCCTTGCAGATAAAATGTCTTTTTCCCTAATAACGAGTTGACATCGCCGGAAATTTGTGTTTTCTCTTTATAACGAGTAAAAATTTGTGTTTTTTCTTAGGTAACGAGTTCGAATTCATGTTTTCTTCTTATTAACGAGTTCAAATTTGTGTTTTTCTCTCGGTAACGAGTTGTCCTTCCGTAAAAATGTCTTTTTCCCTCATAACGAGTTGACATCGCCGGAAATTAGTGTTTTCCCTTTATAACGAGTAGAAATTTGTGTTTTTTCTTTGGTAACGAGTTCGAATTCATGTTTTCTTCTTATTAATGAGTTCAAATTTGTGTTTTTCTCTGGTAACGAGTTGTCCTTCCAGAAAAAATGTATTTTTCCCGAATAAAGAGTTGACATCGATGGAAATTTGTGTTTTCCCTTTATAACGAGTAGAAATTTGTGTTTTTTCTTTGGTAACGAGTTCGAATTCATGTTTTCTTCTTATTAACGAGTTCAAATTTGTTTCTCTGGTAACAAGTTGTCTTTCCAGAAAAAATGTCTTTTTCCCTAATAACGAGTTGACATCACCGGAAATTTGTGTTTTCCCTTTATAACGAGTAGAAATTTGTGATTTTTCTTTGGTAACGAGTTTGAATTCATGTTTTCTTCTTATTAACGAGTTCAAATTTGTGTTTTTCTCTGGTAACGTGTTGTCCTTCCAGAAAAAATGTCTTTTTCCCTAATAACGAGTTGACATCGGCGGAAATTTGTGTTTTCCCTTTACAACGAGTAGAAATTTATGTTTTTTCTTTGGTAACGAGTTCGAATTCATGTTTTCTTCTTATTAACGAGTTCAAATTTGTGTTTTTCTCTTGTAACTAGTTGTCCTTGCAGAAAAAATGTTATTTCCCTGATAACGAGTTGACATCGCCGGAAATTTGTGTTTTCCCTTTATAACGAGTAGAAATTTGTGTTTTTTCTTTGGTAACGAGTTCGAATTCATGTTTTCTTCTTATTAACGAGTTCAAATTTGTGTTTTTCAATGGTAACGAGTTGTCCTTGCAGATAAAATGTTTTTTTCCATAATAACGAGTTGACATCGCCGGAAATTTGTGTTTTCTCTTTATAACGAGTAAAAATTTGTGTTTTTTCTTTGGTAACGAGTTCGAATTCATGTTTTCTTCTTATTAACGAGTTCAAATTTGTGTTTTTCTCTCGGTAACGAGTTGTCCTTCCGTAGAGAAAAAATGTCTTTTTCCCTAATAACGAGTTGACATCGCCGGAAATTAGTGTTTTCCCTTTATAACGAGTAGAAATTTGTGTTTTTTCTTTGGTAACGAGTTCGAATTCATGTTTTCTTCTTATTAACGAGTTCAAATTTGTGTTTTTCTCGGGTAACGAGTTGTCCTTCCAGAAAAAATGTCTTTTTCCCGAATAACGAGTTGACATCGATGGAAATTTGTGTTTTCCCTTTATAACGAGTAGAAATTTGTGTTTTTTCTTTGGTAACAAGTTCGAATTCATGTTTTCTTCTTATTAACGAGTTCAAATTTGTGTTTTTCTCTGGTAACGAGTTGTCTTTCCAGAAAAAATGTCTTTTTCCCTAATAACGAGTTGACATCACCGGAAATTTGTGTTTTCCCTTTATAACGAGTAGAAATTTGTGATTTTTCTTTGGTAACGAGTTTGAATTCATGTTTTCTTCTTATTAACGAGTTCAAATTTGTGTTTTTCTCTGGTAACGTGTTGTCCTTCCAGAAAAAATGTCTTTTTCCCTAATAACGAGTTGACATCGGCGGAAATTTGTGTTTTCCCTTTATAACGAGTAGAAATTTATGTTTTTTCTTTGGTAACGAGTTCGAATTCATGTTTTCTTCTTATTAACGAGTTCAAATTTGTGTTTTTCTCTTGTAACTAGTTGTCCTTGCAGAAAAAAATGTTATTTCCCTGATAACGAGTTGACATCGCCGGAAATTTGTGTTTTCCCTTTATAACGAGTAGAAATTTGTGTTTTTTCTTTGGCAACGAGTTCGAATTCATGTTTTCTTCTTATTAACGAGTTCAAATTTGTGTTTTTCTCTGGTAACGAGTTGTCCTTGCAGATAAAATGTTTTTTTTTCCATAATAACGAGTTGACATCGCCGGAAATTTGTGTTTTCTCTTTATAACGAGTAGAAATTTGTGTTTTTTCTTTGGTAACGAGTTCGAATTCATGTTTTCTTCTTCTTAACGAGTTCAAATTTGTGTTTTTCTCTGGTAACGAGTTGTCCTTGCAGATAAAATGTCTTTTTCCCTAATAACGAGTTGACATCGCCGGAAATTTGTGTTTTCTCTTTATAACGAGTAAAAATTTGTGTTTTTTCTTAGGTAACGAGTTCGAATTCATTTTTTCTTCTTATTAACGAGTTCAAATTTGTGTTTTTCTCTGGTAACGAGTTGTCCTTCCAGAAAAAAATGTCTTTTTCCCTAATAACGAGTTGACATCGCCGGAAATTTGTGTTTTCCCTTTATAACGAGTAGAAATTTGTGTTTTTTCTTTGGTAACGAGTTCGAATTCATGTTTTCTTCTTCTTAACGAGTTGAAATTTGTGTTTTTCTCTCGGTAACGAGTTGTCTTTCCAGAAAAAAATGTCTTTTTCCCTAATAACGAGTTGACATCGCCGGAAATTTGTGTTTTCCCTTTATAACGAGTAGAAATTTGTGTTTTTTCTTTGGTAACGAGTTTGAATTCATGTTTTCTTCTTATTAACGAGTTCAAATTTGTGTTTTTCTCTGGTAACGTGTTGTCCTTCCAGAAAAATGTCTTTTTCCCTAATAACGAGTTGACATCGGCGGAAATTTGTGTTTTCCCTTTATAACGAGTAGAAATTTATGTTTTTTCTTTGGTAACGAGTTCGAATTCATGTTTTCTTCTTATTAACGAGTTCAAATTTGTGTTTTTCTCTTGTAACTAGTTGTCCTTGCAGAAAAAATGTTATTTCCCTGATAACGAGTTGACATCGCCGGAAATTTGTGTTTTCCCTTTATAACGAGTAGAAATTTGTGTTTTTTCTTTGGTAACGAGTTCGAATTCATGTTTTCTTCTTATTAACGAGTTCAAATTTGTGTTTTTCTCTGGTAACGAGTTGTCCTTGCGGATAAAATGTTTTTTTCCATAATAACGAGTTGACATCGCCGGAAATTTGTGTTTTCTCTTTATAACGAGTAAAAATTTGTGTTTTTTCTTTGGTAACGAGTTCGAATTCATGTTTTCTTCTTATTAACGAGTTCAAATTTGTGTTTTTCTCTCGGTAACGAGTTCTCCTTCCGAAAAAAATGTCTTTTTCCCTAATAACGAGTTGACATCTCCGGAAATTTGTGTTTTCTCTTTATAACGAGTAGAAATTTTTGTTTTTTCTTTGGTAACGAGTTCGAATTCATGTTTTCTTCTTATTAACGAGTTCAAATTTGTGTTTTTCTCTCGGTAACGAGTTTTCCTTCCGAAAAAAATGTCTTTTTCCCTAATAACGAGTTGACATCGCCGGAAATTTGTGTTTTCTCTTTATAACGAGTAGAAATTTGTGTTTTTTCTTTGGTAACGAGTTCGAATTCATGTTTTCTTCTTCTTAACGAGTTCAAATTTGTGTTTTTCTCTGGTAACGAGTTGTCCTTGCAGATAAAATGTCTTTTTCCCTAATAACGAGTTGACATCGCCGGAAATTAGTGTTTTCTCTTTATAACGAGTAAAACTTTGTGTTTTTTCTTAGGTAACGAGTTCGAATTCATGTTTTCTTCTTATTAACGAGTTCAAATTTGTGATTTTCTCTGGTAACGAGTTGGCCTTCCAGAAAAAAATGTCTTTTTCCCTAATAACGAGTTGACATCGCCGGAAATTTGTGTTTTCCCTTTATAACGAGTAGAAATTTGTGTTTTTTCTTTGGTAACGAGTTCGAATTCATGTTTTCTTCTTATTAACGAGTTCAAATTTGTGTTTTTCTCTCGGTAACGAGTTGTCCTTCCAGAAAAAATGTCTTTTTCCCGAATAACGAGTTGACATCGATGGAAATTTGTGTTTTCCCTTTATAACGAGTAGAAATTTGTGTTTTTTCATTGGTAACGAGTTCGAATTCATGTTTTCTTCTTATTAACGAGTTCAAATTTGTTTCTCTGGTAACGAGTTGTCTTTCCAGAAAAAAATGTCTTTTTCCCTAATAACGAGTTGACATCGGCGGAAATTTGTGTTTTCCCTTTATAACGAGTAGAAATTTGTGTTTTTTCTTTGGTAACGAGTTCGAATTCATGTTTTCTTCTTATTAACGAGTTCAAATTTGTGTTTTTCTCTTGTAACTAGTTGTCCTTGCAGAAAAAAATGTTTTTCCCTGATAACGAGTTGACATCGCCGGAAATTTGTGTTTTCCCTTTATAACGAGTAGAAATTTGTGTTTTTTCTTTGGTAACGAGTTCGAATTCATGTTTTCTTCTTATTAACGAGTTCAAATTTGTGTTTTTCTCTGGTAACGAGTTGTCCTTGCGTATAAAATGTTTTTTTTCCATAATAACGAGTTGACATCGCCGGAAATTTGTGTTTTCTCTTTATAACGAGTAAAAATTTGTGTTTTTTCTTTGGTAACGAGTTCGAATTCATGTTTTCTTCTTATTAACGAGTTCAAATTTGTGTTTTTCTCTCGGTAACGAGTTCTCCTTCCGAGAAAAAATGTCTTTTTCCCTAATAACGAGTTGACATCTCCGGAAATTTGTGTTTTTCTCTTTATAACGAGTAGAAATTTTTGTTTTTTCTTTGGTAACGAGTTCGAATTTATGTTTTCTTCTTATTAACGAGTTCAATTTTGTGTTTTTCTCTCGGTAACGAGTTTTCCTTCCGTAAAAAAAATGTCTTTTTCCCTAATAACGAGTTGACATCGCCGGAAATTTGTGTTTTCTCTTTATAACGAGTAGAAATTTGTGTTTTTTCTTTGGTAACGAGTTCGAATTCATGTTTTCTTCTTCTTAACGAGTTCAAATTTGTGTTTTTCTCTCGGTAACGAGTTGTCCTTGCGATAAAAATGCCTTTTTCCCTAATAACGAGTTGACATCGCCGGAAATTAGTGTTTTCTCTTTATAACGAGTAAAAATTTGTGTTTTTTCTTAGGTAACGAGTTCGAATTCATGTTTTCTTCTTATTAACGAGTTCAAATTTGTGATTTTCTCTCGGTAACGAGTTGTCCTTCCGGAAAAAAATGTCTTTTTCCCTAATAACGAGTTGACATCGCCGGAAATTTGTGTTTTCCCTTTATAACGAGTAGAAATTTGTGTTTTTTCTTTGGTAACGAGTTCGAATTCATGTTTTCTTCTTATTAATGAGTTCAAATTTGTGTTTTTCTCTGGTAACGAGTTGTCCTTCCAGAAAAAATGTCTTTTTCCCGAATAACGAGTTGACATCGATGCAAATTTGTGTTTTCCCTTTATAACGAGTAGAAATTTGTGTTTTTTCTTTGGTAACGAGTTCCAATTCATGTTTTCTTCTTATTAACGAGTTCAAATTTGTGTTTTTCTCTGGTAACGAGTTCTACTTCCAGAAAAAAATGTCTTTTTCCCTAATAACAAGTTGACATCGCCGGAAATTTGTGTTTTCCCTTTATAACGAGTAGAAATTTGTGTTTTTTCTTTGGTAACGAGTTCGAATTCATGTTTTCTTCTTATTAACGAGTTCAAATTTGTGTTTTTCTCTGGTAACGAGTTGTCCTTGCAGATAAAATGTTTTTTTCCATAATAACGAGTTGACATCGCCGGAAATTTGTGTTTTCTCTTTATAACGAGTAAAAATTTGTGTTTTTTCTTTGGTAACGAGTTCGAATTCATGTTTTCTTCTTATTAACGAGTTCAAATTTGTGTTTTTCTCTAGTAACGAGTTCTCCTTCCAGAAAAAAATGTCTTTTTCCCTAATAACGAGTTGACATCGCCGGAAATTTGTGTTTTCCCTTTATAACGAGTAGAAATTTGTGTTTTTTCTTTGGTAACGAGTTCGAATTCATGTTTTCTTCTTATTAACGAGTTCAAATTTGTATTTTTCTCTTGTAACGAGTTGTCCTTGCAGATAAAAAGTTTTTTTTCCATAATAACGAGTTGACATCACCGGAAATTTGTGTTTTCTCTTTATAACGAGTAAAAATTTGTGTTTTTTCTTTGGTAACGAGTTCAAATTCATGTTTTCTTCTTATTAACGAGTTCAAATTTGTGTTTTTCTCTGGTAAAGAGTTCTACTTCCAGAAAAAAATGTCTTTTTCCCTAATAACGAGTTGACATCGCCGGAAATTTGGGTTTTCCCTTTATAACGAGTAGAAATTTGTGTTTTTTCTTTGGTAACGAGTTCGAATTCATGTTTTCTTCTATTTAACGAGTTCAAATTTGTGTTTTTCTCTGGTAACGAGTTGTCCTTGCAGATAAAATGTTTTTTTTCCTAATAACGAGTTGACATCGCCGGAAATTTGTGTTTTCTCTTTATAACGAGTAAAAATTTGTGTTTTTTCTTTGGTAACGAGTTCGAATTCATGTTTTCTTCTTATTAACGAGTTCAAATTTGTGTTTTTCTCTCGGTAACGAGTTGTCCTTCCAGAAAAAAAATGTCTTTTTCCCTAATAACGAGTTGACATCGCCGGAAATTTGTGTTTTCCCTTTATAACGAGTATAAATTTGTGTTTTTTCTTTGGTAACGAGTTTGAATTCATGTTTTCTTCTTATTAACGAGTTCAAATTTGTGTTTTTCTCTGGTAACGAGTTGTCCTTCCAGAAAAAAATGTCTTTTTCCCTAATATCGAGTTGACATCGCCGGAAATTTGTGTTTTCCCTTTATAATGAGTAGAAATTTGTGTTTTTTCTTTGGTAACGAGTTCAAATTCATGTTTTCTTCTTATTAACGAGTTCAAATTTGTGTTTTTCACCGGTAACAAGTTGTCCTTCTAGAAAAATTGTCTTTTTCCCGAATAACGAGTTGACATCGCCGGAAATTTGTGTTTTCCCTTTATAACGAGTAGAAATTTGTGTTTTTTCTTTGGTAACGAGTTCGGATTCATGTTTTCTTCTTATTAACGAGTTCAAATTTGTGTTTTTCTCTGGTAACGAGTTGTCCTTGCAGGTAAAATGTCTTTTTCCCTAATAACGAGTTGACATCGCCGGAAATTTGTGTTTTCTCTTTATAACGAGTAAAAATTTGTGTTTTTTTTGGTAACGAGTTCGAATTCATGTTTTCTTCTTATTAACGAGTTCAAATTTTTGTTTTTCTCTGGTAACGAGTTGTCCTTCCAGAAAAAATGTCTTTTTCCCTAATAACGAGTTGACATCGCCGGAAATTTGTGTTTTCCCTTTATAACGAGTAGAAATTTGAGTTTTTTCTTTGGTAACGAGTTCGAATTCATGTTTTCTTCTTATTAACGAGTTCAAATTTGTGTTTTTCTCTGGTAACGAGTTGTCCTTGTAGAAAATATGTTTTTTTCCCTAATAACGAGTTGACATCGCCGGAAATTTGTGTTTTCCCTTTATAACGAGTAGAAATTTGTGTTTTTTCTTTGGTAACGAGTTCGAATTCATGTTTCTTCTTATTAACGAGTTCAAATTTGTGTTTTTCTCTCGGTAACGAGTTGTCCTTCCGTAAAAAATGTCTTTTTCCCTAATAACGAGTTGACATCACCGGAAATTTGTGTTTTCCCTTTATAACGAGTAGAAATTTGTGTTTTTTATTTGGTAACCAGTTCGAATTCATGTTTTCTTCTTATTAACGAGTTCAAATTTGTGTTTTTCTCTGGTAACGAGTTGTCCTTCTAGAAAAAATGTCTTTTTCCCTAATAACGAGTTGACATCACCGGAAATTTGTGTTTTCCCTTTATAACGAGTAGAAATTTGTGTTTTTTCTTTGGTAACGAGTTCGAATTCATGTTTTCTTCTTATTAACGAGTTCAAATTTGTGTTTTTCTCTAGTAACGAGTTGTCCTTCCAGAAAAAATGTCTTTTTCCCGAATAACGAGTTGACATCGAGGGAAATTTGTGTTTTCCCTTTATAACGAGTAGAAATTTGAGTTTTTTCTTTGGTAACGAGTTCGAATTCTTGTTTTCTTCTTATTAAAGAGTTCAAATTTGTGTTTTTCTCTGGTAACGAGTTGTCTTTCCAGAAAAAATGTCTTTTTCCCTAATAACGAGTTGACATCACCGGAAATTTGTGTTTTCCCTTTATAACGAGTAGAAATTTGTGTTTTTTCTTTGGTAACGAGTTTGAATTCATGTTTTCTTCTTATTAACGAGTTCAAATTTGTGTTTTTCTCTGGTAACGTGTTGTCCTTCCAGAAAAAATGTCTTTTTCCCTAATAACGAGTTTACATCGGCGGTAATTTGTGTTTTCCCTTTATAACGAGTAAAAATTTATGTTTTTTCTTTGGTAACGAGTTCGAATTCATGTTTTCTTCTTATTAACGAGTTCAAATTTGTGTTTTTCTCTGGTAATGAGTTGTCCTTGCAGATAAAATGGTTTTTTCCCTAATAACGAGTTGACATCGCCGGAAATTTGTGTTTTCCCTTTATAACGAGTAAAAATTTGTGTTTTTTCTTTGGTAACGAGTTCGAATTAATGTTTTCTTCTTATTAACGAGTTCAAATTTGTGTTTTTCTCTGGTAAGGAGTTGTCCTTCCAGAAAAAAATGCCTTTTTCCCGAATAACGAGTTGACATCGCCGGAAATTTGTGTTTTTCTCTTTATAACGAGTAGAAATTTGTGTTTTTTCTTTGGTAACGAGTTTGAATTCCTGTTTTCTTCTTATTAACGAGTTCAATTTTGTGTTTTTCTCTGGTAACGAGTTTTCCTTCCAGAAAAAAATGTCTTTTTCCCAAATAACGAGTTGACATCGCCGGAAATTTGTGTTTTTCTCTTTATAACGAGTAGAAATTTGTGTTTTTTCTTTGGTAACGAGTTCGAATTCATGTTTTCTTCTATTTAATGAGTTCAAATTTGTGTTTTTCTCTGGGTAACGAGTTGTCCTTGCAGATAAAATGTTTTTTTCCCTAATAACGAGTTGACATCGCCGGAAATTTGTGTTTTCCCTTTATAACGAGTAAAAATTTGTGTTTTTTCTTTGGTAACGAGTTCGAATTCATGTTTTCTTCTTATTAACGAGTTCAAATTTGTGTTTTTCTCTGGTAACGAGTTGTCCTTCCAGAAAAAAATGTCTTTTTCCCTTATAACGAGTTGACATCGCCGGAAATTTGTGTTTTCCCTTTATAACGAGTAGAAATTTGTGTTTTTTCTTTGGTAACGAGTTTGAATTCATGTTTTCTTCTTATAAACGAGTTCAACTTTGTGTTTTTCTCTGGTAACGCGTTGTCCTTCCAGAAAAAATGTCTTTTTCCCTAATAACGAGTTGACATCACCGGAAATTTGTGTTTTCCCTTTATAACGAGTAGAAATTTGTGTTTTTTCTTTGGTAACGAGTTCGAATTCTTGTTTTCTTCTTATTAACGAGTTCAAATTTGTGATTTTCTAGGGTAACGAGTTTTCCTTCTAGAAAAAATGTCTTTTTCCCTAATAACGAGTTGACATCACCGGAAATTTGTGTTTTCCCTTTATAACAAGTATAAATTTGTGTTTTTTCTTTGGTAACGAGTTCGAATTCTTGTTTTCTTCTATTTAACGAGTTCAAATTTGTGTTTTTCTCTGGTAACGAGTTGTCCTTGCAGATAAAATGTTTTTTCCCTAATAACGAGTTGACATCGCCGGAAATTTGTGTTTTCTCTTTATAACGAGTAAAAATTTGTGTTTTTTATTTGGTAACGAGTTCGAATTCATGTTTTCTTCTTATTAACGAGTTCAAATTTGTGTTTTTCTCTGGTAACGAGTTGTCCTTCCAGAAAAAAAATGTCTTTTTCCCTAATAACGAGTTGAAATCGCCGGAAATTTGTGTTTTCCCTTTATAACGAGTAGAAATTTGTGTTTTTTCTTTGGTAACGAGTTCGAATTCATGTTTTCTTCTTATTAACGAGTTCAAATTTGTGTTTTTCACTGGTAACGAGTTGTCCTTCCAGAAAAAATGTCTTTTTCCCGAATAACTAGTTGACATCGCCGGAAATTTGTGTTTTCTCTTTATAACGAGTAGAAATTTGTGTTTTTCTTTGGTAACGAGTTCGAATTCAAGTTTTCTTCTTATTAACGAGTTCAAATTTGTGTTTTTCTCTGGTAACGAGTTGTCCTTCCAGAAAAATGTCTTTTTCCCAAATAACGAGTTGACATCACCGGAAATATATGTTTTCCCTTTATAACGAGTAGAAATTTGTGTTTTTTCTTAGGTAACAAGTTCGAATTCATGTTTTCTTCTTATTAACGAGTTCAAATTTGTGTTTTTCTCTGGTAACGAGTTGTCCCTCCAGAAAAAAATGTCTTTATCCTTAATAACGACTTCACATCGCCGGAAATTTGTGTTTTCCCTTTATAACGAGTAGAAATTTGTGTTTTTTCTTTGGTAACTTGTTCGAATTCATGTTTTCTTCTTATTAATGAGTTCAAATTTGTGTTTTTCTCTGGTAACGAGGTGTCCTTCCTTAAAAAATGTCTTTTTCCCTAATAACGAGTTGACATCGCCGGAAATTTGTGTTTTCCCTTTATAACGAGTAGAAATTTGTGTTTTTTCTTTGGTAACGAGTTCGAATTCATGTTTTCTTCAATTTAACGAGTTCAAATTTGTGTTTTTCTCTGGTAACGATTTGTCCTTGCAGATAAAATGTTTTTTTCCCTAATAACGAGTTGACATTGCCGGAAATTTGTGTTTTCTCTTTATAACGAGTAAAAATTTGTGTTTTTTCTTTGGTAACGAGTTCAAATTCATGTTTTCTTCTTAATAACGAGTTAAATTTGTGTTTTTCTCTGGTAACGAGTTGTCCTTCCAGAAAAAATGTCTTTTTCCCTAATAACGAGTTGACATCGCCGGAAATTTGTGTTTTCCCTTTATAACGAGTAGAAATTTGTGTTTTTTCTTTGGTAACGAGTTCGAATTCATGTTTTCTTCTTATTAACGAGTTCAAATTTGTGTTTTTCTCTGGTAACGAGTTGTCCTTCCGGAAAAAAATGTCTTTTTCCCTAATAACGAGTTGACATCGCCGGAAATTTGTGTTTTCCCTTTATAATGAGTAGAAATTTGTGATTTTTCTTTGGTAACGAGTTCAAATTCATGTTTTCTTCTTATTAACGAGTTCAAATTTGTGTTTTTCTCTCGGTAACGAGTTGTCCTTCCGTAAAAAAATGTCTTTTTCCCGAATAACGAGTTGACATCGCCGGAAATTTGTGTTTTCCCTTTATAACGAGTAGAAATTTGTGTTTTTTCTTTGGTAACGAGTTCAAATTCATGTTTTCTTCTTATTAACGAGTTCAAATTTGTGTTTTTCTCTGGTAACGAGTTTACTTCCAGAAAAAATGTCTTTTTCCCTAATAACGAGTTGACATCACCGGAAATATGTGTTTTCCCTTTATAACGAGTAGAAATTTGTGTTTTTTCTTAGGTAACGAGTTCGAATTCATGTTTTCTTCTTATTAACGAGTTCAAATTTGTGTTTTTCTCTGGTAACGAGTTCTCCTTCCAGAAAAAAATGTCTTTTTCCCTAATAACGAGTTGACATCTCCGGAAATTTGTGTTTTTCTCTTTATAACGAGTAGAAATTTGTGTTTTTTCTTTGGTAACGAGTTCAAATTCATGTTTTCTTCTTATTAACGAGTTCAAATTTGTGTTTTCACTGGTAACAAGTTGTCCTTCTAGAAAAAATGTCTTTTTCCCGAATAACGAGTTGACATCGCCGGAAATTTGTGTTTTCTCTTTATAACGAGTAAAAATTTGTGTTTTTTCTTTGGTAACGAGTTCGAATTCATGTTTTCTTCTTATTAACGAGTTCAAATTTGTGTTTTTCTCTGGGTAACGGTTGTCCTTCCTGAAAAAATGTCTTTTTCCCTAATAACGAGTTGACATCACCGGAAATTTGTGTTTTCCCTTTATAACGAGTAGAAATTTGTGTTTTTTCTTTGGTAACCAGTTCGAATTCATGTTTTCTTCTTATTAACGAGTTCAAATTTGTGTTTTTCTCTGGTAACGAGTTGTCCTGGCAGATAAAATGTCTTTTTCCCTAATAACGAGTTGACATCGCCAGAAATTTGTGTTTTCTCTTTACAACGAGTAAAAATTTGTGTTTTTTCTTAGGTAACGAGTTCGAATTCATGTTTTCTTCTTATTAACGAGTTCAAATTTATGTTTTTCTCTCGGTAACGAGTTGTCCTTCCGAGAAAAAATGTCTTTTACCCTAATAACGAGTTGACATCGCCGGAAATTTGTGTTTTCCCTTTATAACGAGTAGAAATTTGTGTTTTTTCTTAGGTAACAAGTTCGAATTCATGTTTTCTTCTTATTAACGAGTTCAAATTTGTGTTTTTCTCTGGTAACGAGTTGTCCCTCCAGAAAAAAATGTCTTTATCCTTAATAACGACTTCACATCGCCGGAAATTTGTGTTTTCCCTTTATAACGAGTAGAAATTTGTGTTTTTTCTTTGGTAACTTGTTCGAATTCATGTTTTCTTCTTATTAATGAGTTCAAATTTGTGTTTTTCTCGGGTAACGAGGTGTCCTTCCTTAAAAAAAATGTCTTTTTCCCTAATAACGAGTTGACATCGCCGGAAATTTGTGTTTTCCCTTTATAACGAGTAGAAATTTGTGTTTTTTCTTTGGTAACGAGTTCGAATTCATGTTTTCTTCAATTTAACGAGTTCAAATTTGTGTTTTTCTCTGGTAACGATTTGTCCTTGCAGATAAAATGTTTTTTTCCCTAATAACGAGTTGACATTGCCGGAAATTTGTGTTTTCTCTTTATAACGAGTAAAAATTTGTGTTTTTTCTTTGGTAACGAGTTCGAATTCATGTTTTCTTCTTAATAACGAGTTAAATTTGTGTTTTTCTCTGGTAACGAGTTGTCCTTCCAGAAAAAATGTCTTTTTCCCTAATAACGAGTTGACATCGCCGGAAATTTGTGTTTTCCCTATATAACGAGTAGAAATTTGTGTTTTTTCTTTGGTAACGAGTTCAAATTCATGTTTTCTTCTTATTAACGAGTTCAAATTTGTGTTTTTCTCTGGTAACGAGTTGTCCTTCCGAAAAAAAATGTCTTTTTCCCGAATAACGAGTTGACATCGCCGGAAATTTGTGTTTTCCCTTTATAACGAGTAGAAATTTGTGTTTTTTCTTTGGTAACGAGTTCAAATTCATGTTTTCTTCTTATTAACGAGTTCAAATTTGTGTTTTTCTCTGGTAACGAGTCGTCCTTCCAGAAAAAAATGTCTTTTTCCCTAATAACGAGTTGACATCGCCGGAAATTTGTGTTTTCTCTTTATAATGAGTAGAAATTTGTGTTTTTTCTTTGGTAACGAGTTCAAATTCATGTTTTCTTCTTATTAACGAGTTCAAATTTGTGTTTTTCACTCGGTAACAAGTTGTCCTTCTAGAAAAAATGTCTTTTTCCCGAATAACGAGTTGACATCGCCGGAAATTTGTGTTTTCCCTTTATAACGAGTAGAAATTTGTGTTTTTTCTTTGGTAACGAGTTCGAATTCATGTTTTCTTCTTATTAACGAGTTCAAATTTGTGTTTTTCTCTCGGTAACGAGTTGTCCTTTCGTAAAAAATGTCTTTTTCCCTAATAACGAGTTGACATCGCCGGAAATTTGTGTTTTCCCTTTATAACGAGTAGAAATTTGTGTTTTTTCTTTGGTAACGAGTTCGAATTCATGTTTTCTTCTTATTAACGAGTTCAATTTTGTGTTTTTCTCTCGGTAACGAGTTGTCCTTGCAGATAAAATGTTTTTTTCCCTAATAACGAGTTGACATCGCCGGAAATTTGTGTTTTCTCTTTATAACGAGTAAAAATTTGTGTTTTTTCTTTGGTAACGAGTTCGAATTAATGTTTTCTTCTTATTAACGAGTTCAAATTTGTGTTTTTCTCTGGTAACGAGTTGTCCTTCCTGAAAAAATGTCTTTTTCCCTAATAACGAGTTGACATCACCGGAAATTTGTGTTTTCCCTTTATAACGAGTAGAAATTTGTGTTTTTTCTTTGGTAACCGAGTTCGAATTCATGTTTTCTTCTTATTAACGAGTTCAAATTTGTGTTTTTCTCTGGTAACGAGTTGTCCTGGCAGATAAAATGTCTTTTTCCCTAATAACGAGTTGACATCGCCAGAAATTTGTGTTTTCTCTTTACAACGAGTAAAAATTTGTGTTTTTTCTTAGGTAACGAGTTCGAATTCATGTTTTCTTCTTATTAACGAGTTCAAATTTATGTTTTTCTCTGGTAACGAGTTGTCCTTCCATAAAAAAATGTCTTTTACCCTAATAACGAGTTGACATCGCCGGAAATTTGTGTTTTCCCTTTATAACGAGTAGAAATTTGTGTTTTTTCTATGGTAACGAGTTCGAATTCATGTTTTCTTCTTATTAACGAGTTCAAATTTGTGTTTTTCTCTGGTAACGAGTTGTCCTTCCAGAAAAAATGTCTTTTTCCCGAATAACGAGTTGACATCGAAGGAAATTTGTGTTTTCCCTTTATAACGAGTAGAAATTTGTGTTTTTTCTTTGGTAACGAGTTCGAATTCTTGTTTTCTTCTTATTAACGAGTTCAAATTTGTGTTTTTTTCTGGTAACGAGTTGTCTTTCCACAAAAAATGTCTTTTTCCCTAATAACGAGTTGACATCACCGGAAATTTGTGTTTTCCCTTTATAACGAGTAGAAATTTGTGTTTTTTCTTTGGTAACGAGTTTGAATTCATGTTTTCTTCTTATTAACGAGTTCAAATTTGTTGTTTTCTCTGGTAACGTGTTGTCCTTCCAGAAAAAATGTCTTTTTCCCTAATAACGAGTTCACATCGGCGGTAATTTGTGTTTTCCCTTTATAACGAGTAGAAATTTATGTTTTTTCTTTGGTAACGAGTTCGAATTCATGTTTTCTTCTTATTAACGAGTTCAAATTTGTGTTTTTCTCTGGTAACGAGTTGTCCTTGCAGATAAAATGTTTTTTTCCCTAATAACGAGTTGACATCGCCGGAAATTTGTGTTTTCCATTTATAACGAGTAAAAATTTGTGTTTTTTCTTTGGTAACGAGTTCGAATTAATGTTTTCTTCTTATTAACGAGTTCAAATTTGTGTTTTTCTCTGGTAACGAGTTGTCCATCCAGAAAAAAAATGTCTTTTTCCCTAATAACGAGTTGACATCGCCTGAAATTTGTGTTTTTCTCTTTATAACGAGTAGAAATTTTTGTTTTTTCTTTGGTAACGAGTTTGAATTCCTGTTTTCTTCTTATTAACGAGTTCAAATTTGTGTTTTTCTCTGGTAACGAGTTGTCCTTCCAGAAAAAATGTCTTTTTCCCGAATAACGAGTTGACATCGCCGGAAATTTGTGTTTTCCCTTTATAACGAGTAGAAATTTGTGTTTTTTCTTTGGTAACGAGTTCAAATTCATGTTTTCTTCTTATTAACGAGTTCAAATTTGTGTTTTTCTCTGGTAACGAGTTGTCCTTCCAGAAAAAATGTCTTTTTCCCTAATAACGAGTTGACATCGCCGGAAATTTGTGTTTTCTCTTTATAATGAGTAGAAATTTGTGTTTTTTCTTTGGTAACGAGTTCAAATTCATGTTTTCTTCTTATTAACGAGTTCAAATTTGTGTTTTTCACTGGTAACAAGTTGTCCTTCCAGAAAAAATGTCTTTTTCCCGAATAACGAGTTGACATCGCCGGAAATTTGTGTTTTCCCTTTATAACGAGTAGAAATTTGTGTTTTTTCTTTGGTAACGAGTTCGAATTCATGTTTTCTTCTTATTAACGAGTTCAAATTTGTGTTTTTCTCTGGTAACGAGTTGTCCTTTCAGAAAAAATGTCTTTTTCCCTAATAACGAGTTGACATCGCCGGAAATTTGTGTTTTCCCTTTATAACGAGTAGAAATTTGTGTTTTTTCTTTGGTAACGAGTTCGAATTCATGTTTTCTTCTTATTAACGAGTTCAAATTTGTGTTTTTCTCTGGTAACGAGTTGTCCTTGCAGATAAAATGTTTTTTTTCCCTAATAACGAGTTGACATCGCCGGAAATTTGTGTTTTCTCTTTATAACGAGTAAAAATTTGTGTTTTTTCTTTGGTAACGAGTTCGAATTAATGTTTTCTTCTTATTAACGAGTTCAAATTTGTGTTTTTCTCTGGTAACGAGTTGTCCTTCCTGAAAAAATGTCTTTTTCCCTAATAACGAGTTGACATCACCGGAAATTTGTGTTTTCCCTTTATAACGAGTAGAAATTTGTGTTTTTTCTTTGGTAACCAGTTCGAATTCATGTTTTCTTCTTATTAACGAGTTCAAATTTGTGTTTTTCTCTGGTAACGAGTTGTCCTGGCAGATAAAATGTCTTTTTCCCTAATAACGAGTTGACATCGCCAGAAATTTGTGTTTTCTCTTTACAACGAGTAAAAATTTGTGTTTTTTCTTAGGTAACGAGTTCGAATTCATGTTTTCTTCTTATTAACGAGTTCAAATTTATGTTTTTCTCTGGTAACGAGTTGTCCTCCCAGAAAAAATGTCTTTTTCCCTAATAACGAGTTGACATCGCCGGAAATTTGTGTTTTCCCTTTATAACGAGTAGAAATTTGTGTTTTTTCTATGGTAACGAGTTCGAATTCATGTTTTCTTCTTATTAACGAGTTCAAATTTGTGTTTTTCTCTCGGTAACGAGTTGTCCTTCCGTAAAAAAATGTCTTTTTCCCGAATAACGAGTTGACATCGAAGGAAATTTGTGTTTTCCCTTTATAACGAGTAGAAATTTGTGTTTTTTCTTTGGTAACCGAGTTCGAATTCTTGTTTTCTTCTTATTAACGAGTTCAAATTTGTGTTTTTCTCTCGGTAACGAGTTGTCTTTCCGTAAAAATGTCTTTTTCCCTAATAACGAGTTGACATCACCGGAAATTTGTGTTTTCCCTTTATAACGAGTAGAAATTTGTGTTTTTTCTTTGGTAACGAGTTTGAATTCATGTTTTCTTCTTATTAACGAGTTCAAATTTGTGTTTTTCTCTCGGTAACGTGTTGTCCTTCCGTAAAAAATGTCTTTTTCCCTAATAACGAGTTCACATCGGCGGTAATTTGTGTTTTCCCTTTATAACGAGTAGAAATTTATGTTTTTTCTTTGGTAACGAGTTCGAATTCATGTTTTCTTCTTATTAACGAGTTCAAATTTGTGTTTTTCTCTCGGTAACGAGTTGTCCTTGCGTATAAAATGTTTTTTTCCCTAATAACGAGTTGACATCGCCGGAAATTTGTGTTTTCCATTTATAACGAGTAAAACTTTGTGTTTTTTCTTTGGTAACGAGTTCGAATTAGTGTTTTCTTCTTATTAACGAGTTCAAATTTGTGTTTTTCTCTGGTAACGAGTTGTCCTTCCAGAAAAAAAATGTCTTTTTCCCTAATAACGAGTTGACATCGCCTGAAATTTGTGTTTTTCTCTTTATAACGAGTAGAAATTTTTGTTTTTTCTTTGGTAACGAGTTTGAATTCCTGTTTTCTTCTTATTAACGAGTAAAATTTTGTGTTTTTCTCTGGTAACGAGTTGTCCTTCCAGAAAAAAATGTCTTTTTCCCTAATAACGAGTTGACATGGCCGGAAATTTGTGTTTTTCTCTTTATAACGAGTAGAAATTTGTGTTTTTTCTTTGGTAACGAGTTTGAATTCATGTTTTCTTCTATTTAACGAGTTCAAATTTGTGTTTTTCTCTGGTAACGAGTTGTCCTTGCAGATAAAATGTGTTTTTCCCTAATAACGAGTTGACATCGCCGGAAATTTGTGTTTTCTCTTTTTAACGAGTAAAAATTTGTGTTTTTTATTTGGTAACGAGTTCGAATTCATGTTTTCTTCTTATTAACGAGTTCAAATTTGTGTTTTTCTCTGGTAACGAGTTGTCCTTCCAGAAAAAAATGACTTTTTCCCTAATAATGAGTTGAAATCGCCGGAAATTTGTGTTTTCCCTTTATAACGAGTAGAAATTTGTGTTTTTTCTTTGGTAACGAGTTCGAATTCATGTTTTCTTCTTATTAACGAGTTCAAATTTGTGTTTTTCACTGGTAACGAGTTGTCCTTCCAGAAAAAATGTCTTTTTCCCGAATAACTAGTTGACATCGCCGGAAATTTGTGTTTTCTCTTTATAACGAGTAGAAATTTGTGTTTTTTCTTTGGTAACGAGTTCGAATTCATGTTTTCTTCTTATTAACGAGTTCAAATTTGTGTTTTTCTCTGGTAACGAGTTTACTTCAAGAAAAAATGTTTTTTCCCTAATAACGAGTTGACATCACCGGAAATATGTGTTTTCCCTTTATAACGAGTAGAAATTTGTGTTTTTTCTTAGGTAACGAGTTCGAATTCATGTTTTCTTCTTATTAACGAGTTCAAATTTGTGTTTTTCTCTGGTAACGAGTTCTCCTTCCAGAAAAAAAATGTCTTTTTCCCGAATAACGAGTTGACATCTCCGGAAATTTGTGTTTTTCTCTTTATAACGAGCAGAAATTTTTGTTTTTTCTTTGGTAACGAGTTCGAATTCATGTTTTCTTCTTATTAACGAGTTCAAATTTGTGTTTTTCTCTGGTAACGAGTTGTCCTTCCAGAAAAAAATGTCTTTTTCCCTAATAACGAGTTGACATCGCCGGAAATTTGTGTTTTTCTCTTTATAACGAGTAGAAATTTGTGTTTTTTCTTTGGTAACGAGTTCGAATTCAAGTTTTCTTCTTCTTAACGAGTTCAAATTTGTGTTTTTCTCTGGTACCGAGTTGTCCTTGCAGATAAAATATCTTTTTCCCTAATAACGAGTTGACATCGCCGGAAATTTGTGTTTTCTCTTTATAACGAGTAAAAATTTGTGTTTTTTCTTAGGTAACGAGTTCGAATTCATGTTTTCTTCTTATTAACGAGTTCAAATTTGTGTTTTTCTCTGGTAACGAGTTGTCCTTCCAGAAAAAAATGTCTTTTTCCCTAATAACGAGTTGACATCGCCGGAAATTTGTGTTTTCCCTTTATAACGAGTAGAAATTTGTGTTTTTTCTTTGGTAACGAGTTCGAATTCATGTTTTCTTCTTATTAACGAGTTCAAATTTGTGTTTTTCTCTCGGTAACGAGTTGTCTTTCCGTAAAAAATGTCTTTTTCCCTAATAACGAGTTGACATCACCGGAAATTTGTGTTTTCCCTTTATAACGAGTAGAAATTTGTGTTTTTTCTTTGGTAACGAGTTTGAATTCATGTTTTCTTCTTATTAACGAGTTCAAATTTGTGTTTTTCTCTGGTAACGTGTTGTCCTTCCAGAAAAAATGTCTTTTTCCCTAATAACGAGTTGACATAGGTGGAAATTTGTGTTTTCCCTTTATAACGAGAAGAAATTTGTGTTTTTCTTTGGTAACGAGTTCGAATTCTTGTTTTCTTCTTATTAACGAGTTCAAATTTGTGTTTTTCTCTGGTAACGAGTTGTCCTTCCAGAAAAAATGTCTTTTTCCCTAATAACGAGTTGACATCGCCGGAAATTTGTGTTTTCTCTTTATAACGAGTGAAAATTTGTGTTTTTTCTTTGGTAACGAGTTCGAATTCATGTTTTCTTCTTATTAACGAGTTCAAATTTGTGTTTTTCGCTGGTAACGAGTTGTCCTTCCAGAAAAAATGTCTTTTTCCCTAATAACGAGTTGACATCACCGGAAATTTGTGTTTTCCCTTTATAACGAGTTGAAATTTGTGTTTTTTCTTTGGTAACTAGTTTGAATTCTTGTTTTCTTCTAATTAACGAGTTCAAATTTGTGTTTTTCTCTGTTACGGTAGTACTTGCAGAAAAAAATGTCTTTTTCCCTAATAACGAGTTGACATCGCCGGAAATTTGTGTTTTCCCTTTATAACGAGTAGAAATTTGTGTTTTTTCTTTGGTAACGTGTTCGAATTCATGTTTTCTTCTATTTAACGAGTTCAAATTTGTGTTTTTCTCTGGTAACGAGTTGTCCTTGTAGATAAAATGTTTTTTTCCTAATAACGAGTTGACATCGCCGGAAATTTGTGTTTTCTCTTTATAACGAGTAAAAATTTGTGTTTTTTCTTTGGTAACGAGTTCGAATTCATGTTTTCTTCTTATTAACGAGTTCAAATTTGTGTTTTTCTCTGGTAACGAGTTGTCCTTCTAGAAAAAATGTCTTTTTCCCTAATAACGAGTTGACATCACCGGAAATTTGTGTTTTCCCTTTATAACAAGTAGAAATTTGTGTTTTTTCTTTGGTAACAAGTTCGAATTCATGTTTTCTTCTATTTAACGAGTTCAAATTTGTGTTTTTCTCTGGTAACGAGTTGTCCTTGCAGATAAAATGTTTTTTTCCCTAATAACGAGTTGACATCACCGGAAATTTGTGTTTTCTCTTTATAACGAGTAAAAATTTGTGTTTTTTATTTGGTAACGAGTTCGAATTCATGTTTTCTTCTTATTAACGAGTTCAAATTTGTGTTTTTCTCTGGTAACGAGTTGTCCTTCCAGAAAAAAATGACTTTTTCCCTAATAACGAGTTGAAATCGCCGGAAATTTGTGTTTTCCCTTTATAACGAGTAGAAATTTGTGTTTTTTCTTTGGTAACGAGTTCGAATTCATGTTTTCTTCTTATTAACGAGTTCAAATTTGTGTTTTTCACTGGTAACGAGTTGTCCTTCCAGAAAAAATGTCTTTTTCCCGAATAACTAGTTGACATCGCCGGAAATTTGTGTTTTCTCTTTATAACGAGTAGAAATTTGTGTTTTTTCTTTGGTAACGAGTTCGAATTCATGTTTTCTTCTTATTAACGAGTTCAAATTTGTGTTTTTCTCTCGGTAACGAGTTTACTTCCGGAAAAATGTCTTTTTCCCTAATAACGAGTTGACATCACCGGAAATATGTGTTTTCCCTTTATAACGAGTAGAAATTTGTGTTTTTTCTTAGGTAACGAGTTCGAATTCATGTTTTCTTCTTATTAACGAGTTCAAATTTGTGTTTTTCTCTCGGTAACGAGTTCTCCTTCCGTAAAAAAAATGTCTTTTTCCCTAATAACGAGTTGACATCTCCGGAAATTTGTGTTTTTCTCTTTATAACGAGTAGAAATTTTTGTTTTTTCTTTGGTAACGAGTTCGAATTCATGTTTTCTTCTTATTAACGAGTTCAATTTGTATTTTTCTCTGGTAACGAGTTGTCCTTCCAGAAAAAATGTCTTTTTCCCTAATAACGAGTTGACATCGCCGGAAATTTGTGTTTTTCTCTTTATAACGAGTAGAAATTTGTGTTTTTTCTTTGGTAACGAGTTCGAATTCATGTTTTCTTCTTCTTAACGAGTTCAAATTTGTGTTTTTCTCTGGTACCGAGTTGTCCTTGCAGATAAAATGTCTTTTTCCCTAATAACGAGTTGACATCGCCGGAAATTTGTGTTTTCCCTTTATAACGAGTAAAAATTTGTGTTTTTTCTTAGGTAACGAGTTCGAATTCATGTTTTCTTCTTATTAACGAGTTCAAATTTGTGTTTTTCTCTGGTAACGAGTTGTCCTTCCAGAAAAAAATGTCTTTTTCCCTAATAACGAGTTGACATCGCCGAAAATTTGTGTTTTTCTCTTTATAACGAGTAGAAATTTGTGTTTTTTCTTTGGTAACGAGATCAAATTCATGTTTTCTTCTATTTAATGAGTTCAAATTTGTGTTTTTCTCTGGTAACGAGTTGTCCTTGCATATAAAATGTTTTTTTCCCTAATAACGAGTTGACATCGCCGGAAATTTGTGTTTTCTCTTTATAACGAGTAAAAATTTGTGTTTTTTATTTGGTAACGAGTTCGAATTCATGTTTTCTTCTTATTAACGAGTTCAAATTTGTGTTTTTCTCTGGTAACGAGTTGTCCTTCCAGAAAAAAATGACTTTTTCACTAATAACGAGTTGAAATCGCCGGAAATTTGTGTTTTCCCTTTATAACGAGTAGAAATTTGTGTTTTTTCTTTGGTAACGAGTTCAAATTCATGTTTTCTTCTTATTAACGAGTTCAAATTTGTGTTTTTCACTGGTAACGAGTTGTCCTTCCAGAAAAAATGTCTTTTTCCCGAATAACTAGTTGACATCGCCGGAAATTTGTGTTTTCTCTTTATAACGAGTAGAAATTTGTGTTTTTTCTTTGGTAACGAGTTCGAATTCATGTTTTCTTCTTATTAACGAGTTCAAATTTGTGTTTTTCTCTGGGTAACGAGTTTACTTCCAGAAAAAATGTCTTTTTCCCTAATAACGAGTTGACATCACCGGAAATATGTGTTTTCCCTTTATAACGAGTAGAAATTTGTGTTTTTTCTTAGGTAACGAGTTCGAATTCATGTTTTCTTCTTATTAACGAGTTCAAATTTGTGTTTTTCTCTGGTAACGAGTTCTCCTTCCGTAAAAAAAATGTCTTTTTCCCTAATAACGAGTTGACATCTCCGGAAATTTGTGTTTTTCTCTTTATAACGAGTAGAAATTTTTGTTTTTTCTTTGGTAACGAGTTCGAATTCCTGTTTTCTTCTTATTAACGAGTTCAATTTGTGTTTTTCTCTCGGTAACGAGTTGTCCTTCCGTAAAAAAATGTCTTTTTCCCTAATAACGAGTTGACATCGCCGGAAATTTGTGTTTTTCTCTTTATAACGAGTAGAAATTTGTGTTTTTTCTTTGGTAACGAGTTCGAATTCATGTTTTCTTCTTCTTAACGAGTTCAAATTTGTGTTTTTCTCTCGGTACCGAGTTGTCCTTGCGTATAAAATGTCTTTTTCCCTAATAACGAGTTGACATCGCCGGAAATTTGTGTTTTCTCTTTATAACGAGTAAAAATTTGTGTTTTTTCTTAGGTAACGAGTTCGAATTCATGTTTTCTTCTTATTAACGAGTTCAAATTTGTGTTTTTCTCTCGGTAACGAGTTGTCCTTCCGAAAAAAATGTCTTTTTCCCTAATAACGAGTTGACATCGCCGGAAATTTGTGTTTTCCCTTTATAGCGAGTAGAAATTTGTGTTTTTTCTTTGGTAACGAGTTCGAATTCATGTTTTCTTCTTATTAACGAGTTCAAATTTGTGTTTTTCTCTCGGTAACGAGTTGTCTTTCCGTAAAAAATGTCTTTTTCCCTAATAACGAGTTGACATCACCGGAAATTTGTGTTTTCCCTTTATAACGAGTAGAAATTTGTGTTTTTTCTGTGGTAACGAGTTTGAATTCATGTTTTCTTCTTATTAACGAGTTCAAATTTGTGTTTTTCTCTGGTGACGTGTTGTCCTTCCGTAAAAAATGTCTTTTTCCTAATAACGAGTTGACATCGGCGGAAATTTGTGTTTTCCCTTTATAACGAGAAGAAATTTGTGTTTTTTCTTTGGTAACGAGTTCGAATTCTTGTTTTCTTCTTATTAACGAGTTCAAATTTGTGTTTTTCTCTCGGTAACGAGTTGTCCTTCCGTAAAAAATGTCTTTTTCCCTAATAACGAGTTGACATCGCCGGAAATTTGTGTTTTCTCTTTATAACGAGTAAAAATTTGTGTTTTTTCTTTGGTAACGAGTTCGAATTCATGTTTTCTTCTTATTAACGAGTTCAAATTTGTGTTTTTCTCTCGGTAACGAGTTGTCCTTCCAGAAAAAATGTCTTTTTCCCTAATAACGAGTTGACATCACCGGAAATTTGTGTTTTCCCTTTATAACAAGTAGAAATTTGTGTTTTTTCTTTGGTAACTAGTTTGAATTCTTGTTTTCTTCTTATTAACGAGTTCAAATTTGTGTTTTTCTCTGGTAACGGTAGTACTTGCAGAAAAAAATGTCTTTTTCCCTAATAACGAGTTGACATCGCCGGAAATTTGTGTTTTCCCTTTATAACGAGTAGAAATTTGTGTTTTTTCTTTGGTAACGTGTTCGAATTCATGTTTTCTTCTATTTAACGAGTTCAAATTTGTGTTTTTCTCTGGTAACGAGTTGTCCTTGTAGATAAAATGTTTTTTTCCCTAATAACGAGTTGACATCGCCGGAAATTTGTGTTTTCTCTTTATAACGAGTAAAAATTTGTGTTTTTTCTTTTGTAACGAGTTCGAATTCATGTTTTCTTCTTATTAACGAGTTCAAATTTGTGTTTTTCTCTCGGTAACGAGTTGTCCTTCCGTAAAAAAATGTCTTTTTCCCTAATAACGAGTTGACATCGCCGGAAATTTGTGTTTTCCCTTTATAACGAGTAGAAATTTGTATTTTTTCTTTGGTAACGAGTTCGAATTCATGTTTTCTTCTTATTAACGAGTTCAAATTTGTGTTTTTCTCTGGTAACGAGTTGTCCTTCCAGAAAAAAATGTCTTTTTCCCTTATAACGAGTTGACATCGCCTGAAATTTGTGTTTTCCCTTTATAACGAGTAGAAATTTGTATTTTTTCTTTGGTAACGAGTTCGAATTCATGTTTTCTTCTTATTAACGAGTTCAAATTTGTGTTTTTCTATGGTAACGAGTTGTCCTTGCAGATAAAATGTTTTTTTCCCTAATAACGAGTTGCCATCGCCGGAAATTTGTGTTTTCTCTTTATAACGAGTAAAAATTTGTGTTTTTTCTTTGATAACGAGTTCGAATTCATGTTTTCTTCTTATTAACGAGTTCAAATTTGTGTTTTTCTCTAGTAACGAGTTGTCCTTCCAGAAAAAATGTCTTTTTCCCTAATAACGAGTTGACATCACCGGAGATTTGTGTTTTCCCTTTATAACGAGTAGAAATTTGTGTTTTTTCTTTGGTAACGAGTTCGAATTCATGTTTTCTTCTTATTAACGAGTTCAAATTTGTGTTTTTCTCTCGGTAACGAGTTGTCCTTCCAGAAAAAAATGTCTTTTTCCCTTATAACGAGTTGACATCGCCGGAAATTTGTGTTTTCCCTTTATAACGAGTAGAAATTTGTGTTTTTTCTTTGGTAACAAGTTCGAATTCATGTTTTCTTCTTATTAACGAGTTCAAATTTGTGTTTTTCTCTGGTAACGAGTTGTCCTTCCAGAAAAAATGTCTTTTTCCCGAATAACGAGTTGACATCGAGGGAAATTTGTGTTTTCCCTTTATAACGAGTAGAAATTTGTGTTTTTTCATTAATAACGAGTTCGAATACATGTTTTCTTCTTATTAACGAGTTCAAATTTGTGTTTTTCTCTGGTAACGAGTTGTCCTTCCAGAAAAAATGTCTTTTTCCCTAATAACGAGTTGACATCACCGGAAATTTGTGTTTTCCCTTTATAACGAGTAGAAATTTGTGTTTTTTCTTTGGTAACTAGTTTGAATTCTTGTTTTCTTCTTATTAACGAGTTCAAATTTGTGTTTTTCTCTGGTAACGGTAGTACTTGCAGAAAAAAATGTCTTTTTCCCTAATAACGAGTTGACATCGCCGGAAATTTGTGTTTTCCCTTTATAACGAGTAGAAATTTGTGTTTTTTCTTTGGTAACGTGTTCGAATTCATGTTGTCTTCTATTTAACGAGTTCAAATTTGTGTTTTTCTCTGGTAACGAGTTGTCCTTGTAGATAAAATGTTTTTTTCCCTAATAACGAGTTGACATCGCCGGAAATTTGTGTTTTCTCTTTATAACGAGTAAAAATTTGTGTTTTTTCTTTGGTAACGAGTTCGAATTCATGTTTTCTTCTTATTAACGAGTTCAAATTTGTGTTTTTCTCTCGGTAACGAGTTGTCCTTCCGTAAAAAAAATGTCTTTTTCCCTAATAACGAGTTGACATCGCCGGAAATTTGTGTTTTCCCTTTATAACGAGTAGAAATTTGTGTTTTTTCTTTGGTAACGAGTTCGAATTCATGTTTTCTTCTTATTAACGAGTTCAAATTTGTGTTTTTCTCTGGTAACGAGTTGTCCTTCCAGAAAAAAAAAGTCTTTTTCCCTAATAATGAGTTGACATCGCCGGAAATTTGTGTTTTCCCTTTCTAACGAGTAGAAATTTGTGTTTTTTCTTTGGTAACGAGTTCGAATTCATGTTTTCTTCTTATTAACGAGTTCAAATTTGTGTTTTTCACTGGTAACGAGTTGTCCTTCCAGAAAAAATGTCTTTTTCCCAAATAACGAGTTGACATCGGCGGAAATTTGTGTATTCCCTTTATAACGAGTAGAAATTTGTGTTTTTTCTTTGGTAACGAGTTCGAATTCATGTTTTTTTCTTATTAACGAGTTCAAATTTGTGTTTTTCTCTCGGTAACGAGTTGTCCTTCCGTAAAAAAATTTCTTTTTCCCTTATAACGAGTTGACATCGCCGAAAATTTGTGTTTTCCCATTATAACGAGTAGAAATTTGTATTTTTTCTTTGGTAACGAGTTCGAATTCATGTTTTCTTCTTATTAACGAGTTCAAATTTGTGTTTTTCTCTCGGTAACGAGTTGTCCTTGCGTATAAAATGTTTTTTTCCCTAATAACGAGTTGACATCGCCGGAAATTTGTGTTTTCTCTTTAACGAGTAAAAATTTGTGTTTTTTCTTTGGTAACGAGTTCGAATTCATGTTTTCTTATTATTAACGAGTTCAAATTTGTGTTTTTCTCTAGTAACGAGTTGTCCTTCCGTAAAAATGTCTTTTACCCTAATAACGAGTTGACATCACCGGAAATTTGTGTTTTCCCTTTATAACGAGTAGAAATTTGTGTTTTTTCTTTGGTAACCAGTTCGAATTCATGTTTTCTTCTTATTAACGAGTTCAAATTTGTGTTTTTCTCTGGTAACGAGTTGTCCTTGCAGATAAAATGTCTTTTTCCTTAATAACGAGTTGACATCGCCAGAAATTTGTGTTTTCTCTTTATAACGAGTAAAATTTTTTGTTTTTTCTTAGGTAACGAGTTCGAATTCATGTTTTCTTCTTATTAACGAGTTCAAATTTGGGTTTTTCTCTGGTACCGAGTTGTCATTCCAGAAAAAAATGTCTTTTTCCCTAATAACGAGTTGACATCGCCGGAAATTTGTGTTTTCCCTTTATAACGAGTAGAAATTTGTGTTTTTTCTTTGGTAACGAGTTCGAATTCATGTTTTCTTCTTATTAACGAGTTCAAATTTGTGTTTTTCACTGGTAACGAGTTGTCCTTCCAGAAAAAATGTCTTTTTCCCAAATAACGAGTTGACATCGGCGGAAATTTGTGTATTCCCTTTATAACGAGTAGAAATTTGTGTTTTTTCTTTGGTAACGAGTTCGAATTCATGTTTTTTTCTTATTAACGAGTTCAAATTTGTGTTTTTCTCTGGTAACGAGTTGTCCTTCCAGAAAAAAATTTCTTTTTCCCTTATAACGAGTTGACATCGCCTGAAATTTGTGTTTTCCCTTTATAACGAGTAGAAATTTGTATTTTTTCTTTGGTAACGAGTTCGAATTCATGTTTTCTTCTTATTAACGAGTTCAAATTTGTGTTTTTCTCTCGGTAACGAGTTGTCCTTGCGTATAAAATGTTTTTTTCCCTAATAACGAGTTGACATCGCCGGAAATTTGTGTTTTCTCTTTATAACGAGTAAAAATTTGAGTTTTTTCTTTGATAACGAGTTCGAATTCATGTTTTCTTCTTATTAACGAGTTCAAATTTGTGTTTTTCACTGGTAACGAGTTGTCCTTCCAGAAAAAATGTCTTTTTCCCAAATAACGAGTTGACATCGGCGGAAATTTGTGTATTCCCTTTATAACGAGTAGAAATTTGTGTTTTTTCTTTGGTAACGAGTTCGAATTCATGTTTTTTTCTTATTAACGAGTTCAAATTTGTGTTTTTCTCTGGTAACGAGTTGTCCTTCCAGAAAAAAAATTTCTTTTTCCCTTATAACGAGTTGACATCGCCTGAAATTTGTGTTTTCCCTTTATAACGAGTAGAAATTTGTATTTTTTCTTTGGTAACGAGTTCGAATTCATGTTTTCTTCTTATTAACGAGTTCAAATTTGTGTTTTTCTCTCGGTAACGAGTTGTCCTTGCGTATAAAATGTTTTTTTCCCTAATAACGAGTTGACATCGCCGGAAATTTGTGTTTTCTCTTTAACGAGTAAAAATTTGTGTTTTTTCTTTGGTAACGAGTTCGAATTCATGTTTTCTTATTATTAACGAGTTCAAATTTGTGTTTTTCTCTAGTAACGAGTTGTCCTTCCGTAAAAAAAATGTCTTTTACCCTAATAACGAGTTGACATCACCGGAAATTTGTGTTTTCCCTTTATAACGAGTAGAAATTTGTGTTTTTTCTTTGGTAACCGCTCGAATTCATGTTTTCTTCTTATTAACGAGTTCAAATTTGTGTTTTTCTCTCGGTAACGAGTTGTCCTTGCGTATAAAATGTCTTTTTCCTTAATAACGAGTTGACATCGCCGTAAATTTGTGTTTTCTCTTTATAACGAGTAAAAATTTGTGTTTTTTCTTAGGTAACGAGTTCGAATTCATGTTTTCTTCTTATTAACGAGTTCAAATTTGGGTTTTTCTCTCGGTACCGAGTTGTCATTCCAGAAAAAAAATGTCTTTTTCCCTAATAACGAGTTGACATCGCCGGAAATTTGTGTTTTCCCTTTATAACGAGTAGAAATTTGTGTTTTTTCTTTGGTAACGAGTTCAAATTCATGTTTTCTTCTTATTAACGAGTTCAAATTTGTGTTTTTCACTGGTAACGAGTTGTCCTTCCAGAAAAAATGTCTTTTTCCCAAATAACGAGTTGACATCGGCGGAAATTTGTGTATTCCCTTTATAACGAGTAGAAATTTGTGTTTTTTCTTTGGTAACGAGTTCGAATTCATGTTTTTTTCTTATTAACGAGTTCAAATTTGTGTTTTTCTCTGGTAACGAGTTGTCCTTCCAGAAAAAAATTTCTTTTTCCCTTATAACGAGTTGACATCGCCTGAAATTTGTGTTTTCCCTTTATAACGAGTAGAAATTTGTATTTTTTCTTTGGTAACGAGTTCGAATTCATGTTTTCTTCTTATTAACGAGTTCAAATTTGTGTTTTTCTCTCGGTAACGAGTTGTCCTTGCGTATAAAATGTTTTTTTCCCTAATAACGAGTTGACATCGCCGGAAATTTGTGTTTTCTCTTTATAACGAGTAAAAATTTGTGTTTTTTCTTTGATAACGAGTTCGAATTCATGTTTTCTTCTTATTAACGAGTTCAAATTTGTGTTTTTCTCTAGTAACGAGTTGTCCTTCCAGAAAAAATGTCTTTTTCCCTAATAACGAGTTGACATCACCGGAAATTTGTGTTTTCCCTTTATAACGAGTAGAAATTTGTGTTTTTTCTTTGGTAACGAGTTCGAATTCATGTTTTCTTCTTATTAACGAGTTCAAATTTGTGTTTTTCTCTCGGTAACGAGTTGTCCTTCCGTAAAAATGTCTTTTTCCCTTATAACGAGTTGACATCGCCGGAAATTTGTGTTTTCCCTTTATAACGAGTAGAAATTTGTGTTTTTTCTTTGGTAACAAGTTCGAATTCATGTTTTCTTCTTATTAACGAGTTCAAATTTGTGTTTTTCTCTGGTAACGAGTTGTCCTTCCAGAAAAAATGTCTTTTTCCCGAATAACGAGTTGACATCGAGGGAAATTTGTGTTTTCCCTTTATAACGAGTAGAAATTTGTGTTTTTTCATTAATAACGAGTTCGAATACATGTTTTCTTCTTATTAACGAGTTCAAATTTGTGTTTTTCTCTGGTAACGAGTTGTCTTTCCGTAAAAAAATGTCTTTTTCCCTAATAACGAGTTGACATCACCGGAAATTTGTGTTTTCCCTTTATAACGAGTAGAAATTTGTGTTTTTTCTTTGGTAACGAGTTTGAATTCATGTTTTCTTCTTATTAACGAGTTCAAATTTGTGTTTTTCTCTCGGTAACGTGTTGTCCTTCCAGAAAAAATGTCTTTTTCCCTAATAACGAGTTGACATCGGCGGAAATTTGTGTTTTCCCTTTATAACGAGAAGAAATTTGTGTTTTTTCTTTGGTAACGAGTTCGAATTCTTGTTTTCTTCTTATTAACGAGTTCAAATTTCTGTTTTTCTCTGGTAACGAGTTGTCCTTCCGTAAAAATGTCTTTTTCCCTAATAACGAGTTGACATCGCCGGAAATTTGTGTTTTCTCTTTATAACGAGTAAAAATTTGTGTTTTTTCTTTGGTAACGAGTTCGAATTCATGTTTTCTTCTTATTAACGAGTTCAAATTTGTGTTTTTCTCTCGGTAACGAGTTGTCCTTCCGTAAAAAAAAATGTCTTTTTCCCTAATAACGAGTTGACATCGCCGGAAATTTGTGTTTTCCCTTTATAACGAGTAGAAATTTGTGTTTTTTCTTTGGTAACGAGTTCGAATTCAAGTTTTCTTCTTATTAACGAGTTCAAATTTGTGTTTTTCTCTGGTAACGAGTTGTCCTTCCAGAAAAAAAAAGTCTTTTTCCCTAATAATGAGTTGACATCGCCGGAAATTTGTGTTTTCCCTTTATAACGAGTAGAAATTTGTGTTTTTTCTTTGGTAACGAGTTCGAATTCATGTTTTCTTCTTATTAACGAGTTCAAATTTGTGTTTTTCACTGGTAACGAGTTGTCCTTCCAGAAAAAATGTCTTTTTCCCAAATAACGAGTTGACATCGGCGGAAATTTGTGTATACCCTTTATAACGAGTAGAAATTTGTGTTTTTTCTTTGGTAACGAGTTCGAATTCATGTTTTTTTTCTTATTAACGAGTTCAAATTTGTGTTTTTCTCTGGTAACGAGTTGTCCTTCCAGAAAAAAATTTCTTTTTCCCTTATAACGAGTTGACATCGCCTGAAATTTGTGTTTTCCCTTTATAACGAGTAGAAATTTGTATTTTTTCTTTGGTAACGAGTTCGAATTCATGTTTTCTTCTTATTAACGAGTTCAAATTTGTGTTTTTCTCTGGTAACGAGTTGTCCTTGCAGATAAAATGTTTTTTTCCCTAATAACGAGTTGACATCGCCGGAAATTTGTGTTTTCTCTTTAACGAGTAAAAATTTGTGTTTTTTCTTTGGTAACGAGTTCGAATTCATGTTTTCTTATTATTAACGAGTTCAAATTTGTGTTTTTCTCTAGTAACGAGTTGTCCTTCCAGAAAAAATGTCTTTTACCCTAATAACGAGTTGACATCACCGGAAATTTGTGTTTTCCCTTTATAACGAGTAGAAATTTGTGTTTTTTCTTTGGTAACCAGTCGAATTCATGTTTTCTTCTTATTAACGAGTTCAAATTTGTGTTTTTCTCTGGTAACGAGTTGTCCTTGCAGATAAAATGTCTTTTTCCTTAATAACGAGTTGACATCGCCCGAAATTTGTGTTTTCTCTTTATAACGAGTAAAAATTTGTGTTTTTTCTTAGGTAACGAGTTCGAATTCATGTTTTCTTCTTATTAACGAGTTCAAATTTGGGTTTTTCTCTGGTACCGAGTTGTCATTCCAGAAAAAAATGTCTTTTTCCCTAATAACGAGTTGACATCGCCGGAAATTTGTGTTTTCCCTTTATAACGAGTAGAAATTTGTGTTTTTTCTTTGGTAACGAGTTCGAATTCATGTTTTCTTCTTATTAACGAGTTCAAATTTGTGTTTTTCACTCGGTAACGAGTTGTCCTTCCGTAAAAAATGTCTTTTTCCCAAATAACGAGTTGACATCGGCGGAAATTTGTGTATTCCCTTTATAACGAGTAGAAATTTGTGTTTTTTCTTTGGTAACGAGTTCGAATTCATGTTTTTTTCTTATTAATGAGTTCAAATTTGTGTTTTTCTCTCGGTAACGAGTTGTCCTTCCGTAAAAAAAATTTCTTTTTCCCTTATAACGAGTTGACATCGCCTGAAATTTGTGTTTTCCCTTTATAACGAGTAGAAATTTGTATTTTTTCTTTGGTAACGAGTTCGAATTCATGTTTTCTTCTTATTAACGAGTTCAAATTTGTGTTTTTCTCTCGGTAACGAGTTGTCCTTGCGTATAAAATGTTTTTTTCCCTAATAACGAGTTGACATCGCCGGAAATTTGTGTTTTCTCTTTATAACGAGTAAAAATTTGTGTTTTTTCTTTGATAACGAGTTCGAATTCATGTTTTCTTCTTATTAACGAGTTCAAATTTGTGTTTTTCTCTAGTAACGAGTTGTCCTTCCAGAAAAAATGTCTTTTTCCCTAATAACGAGTTGACATCACCGGAAATTTGTGTTTTCCCTTTATAACGAGTAGAAATTTGTGTTTTTTCTTTGGTAACGAGTTCGAATTCATGTTATCTTCTTATTAACGAGTTCAAATTTGTGTTTTTCTCTCGGTAACGAGTTGTCCTTCCAGAAAAAAATGTCTTTTTCCCTTATAACGAGTTGACATCGCCGGAAATTTGTGTTTTCCCTTTATAACGAGTAGAAATTTGTGTTTTTTCTTTGGTAACAAGTTCGAATTCATGTTTTCTTCTTATTAACGAGTTCAAATTTGTGTTTTTCTCTGGTAACGAGTTTTCCTTCCAGAAAAAAATGTCTTTTTCCCGAATAACGAGTTGACATCGAGGGAAATTTGTGTTTTCCCTTTATAACGAGTAGAAATTTGTGTTTTTTCATTAATAACGAGTTCGAATACATGTTTTCTTCTTATTAACGAGTTCAAATTTGTGTTTTTCTCTGGTAACGAGTTGTCTTTCCAGAAAAAATGTCTTTTTCCCTAATAACGAGTTGACATCACCGGAAATTTGTGTTTTCCCTTTATAACGAGTAGAAATTTGTGTTTTTTCTTTGGTAACGAGTTTGAATTCATGTTTTCTTCTTATTAACGAGTTCAAATTTGTGTTTTTCTCTCGGTAACGTGTTGTCCTTCCGTAAAAAATGTCTTTTTCCCTAATAACGAGTTGACATCGCCGGAAATTTGTGGTTTCCCTTTATAACGAGTAGAAATTTGTGTTTTTTCTTTGGTAACGAGTTCGAATTCATGTTTTCTTCTTATTAACGAGTTCAAATTTGTGTTTTTCTCTCGGTAACGAGTTGTCCTTCCGTAAAAAAAAGTCTTTTTCCCTAATAATGAGTTGACATCGCCGGAAATTTGTGTTTTCCCTTTATAACGAGTAGAAATTTGTGTTTTTTCTTTGGTAACGAGTTCGAATTCATGTTTTCTTCTTATTAACGAGTTCAAATTTGTGTTTTTCACTCGGTAACGAGTTGTCCTTCCGTAAAAAATGTCTTTTTCCCAAATAACGAGTTGACATCGGCGGAAATTTGTGTATTCCCTTTATAACGAGTAGAAATTTGTGTTTTTTCTTTGGTAACGAGTTCGAATTCATGTTTTTTTCTTATTAACGAGTTCAAATTTGTGTTTTTCTCTGGTAACGAGTTGTCCTTCCAGAAAAAAATTTCTTTTTCCCTTATAACGAGTTGACATCGCCTGAAATTTGTGTTTTCCCTTTATAACGAGTAGAAATTTGTATTTTTTCTTTGGTAACGAGTTCGAATTCATGTTTTCTTCTTATTAACGAGTTCAAATTTGTGTTTTTCTCTGGTAACGAGTTGTCCTTGCGGTAGATAAAATGTTTTTTTCCCTAATAACGAGTTGACATCGCCGGAAATTTGTGTTTTCTCTTTAACGAGTAAAAATTTGTGTTTTTTCTTTGGTAACGAGTTCGAATTCATGTTTTCTTATTATTAACGAGTTCAAATTTGTGTTTTTCTCTAGTAACGAGTTGTCCTTCCAGAAAAAATGTCTTTTACCCTAATAACGAGTTGACATCACCGGAAATTTGTGTTTTCCCTTTATAACGAGTAGAAATTTGTGTTTTTTCTTTGGTAACCAGTTCGAATTCATGTTTTCTTCTTATTAACGAGTTCAAATTTGTGTTTTTCTCTGGTAACGAGTTGTCCTTGCAGATAAAATGTCTTTTTCCTTAATAACGAGTTGACATCGCCAGAAATTTGTGTTTTCTCTTTATAACGAGTAAAAATTTGTGTTTTTTCTTAGGTAACGAGTTCGAATTCATGTTTTCTTCTTATTAACGAGTTCAAATTTGGGTTTTTCTCTCGGTACCGAGTTGTCATTCCGTAAAAAAAATGTCTTTTTCCCTAATAACGAGTTGACATCGCCGGAAATTTGTGTTTTCCCTTTATAACGAGTAGAAATTTGTGTTTTTTCTTTGGTAACGAGTTCGAATTCATGTTTTCTTCTTATTAACGAGTTCAAATTTATGTTTTTCACTCGGTAACGAGTTGTCCTTCCAGAAAAAATGTCTTTTTCCCAAATAACGAGTTGACATCGGCGGAAATTTGTGTATTCCCTTTATAACGAGTAGAAATTTGTGTTTTTTCTTTGGTAACGAGTTCGAATTCATGTTTTTTTCTTATTAACGAGTTCAAATTTGTGTTTTTCTCTGGTAACGAGTTGTCCTTCCAGAAAAAAATTTCTTTTTCCCTTATAACGAGTTGACATCGCCTGAAATTTGTGTTTTCCCTTTATAACGAGTAGAAATTTGTATTTTTTCTTTGGTAACGAGTTCGAATTCATGTTTTCTTCTTATTAACGAGTTCAAATTTGTGTTTTTCTCTCGGTAACGAGTTGTCCTTGCGTATAAAATGTTTTTTTCCCTAATAACGAGTTGACATCGCCGGAAATTTGTGTTTTCTCTTTATAACGAGTAAAAATTTGTGTTTTTTCTTTGATAACGAGTTCGAATTCATGTTTTCTTCTTATTAACGAGTTCAAATTTGTGTTTTTCTCTAGTAACGAGTTGTCCTTCCAGAAAAAATGTCTTTTTCCCTAATAACGAGTTGACATCACCGGAAATTTGTGTTTTCCCTTTATAACGAGTAGAAATTTGTGTTTTTTCTTTGGTAACGAGTTCGAATTCATGTTTTCTTCTTATTAACGAGTTCAAATTTGTGTTTTTCTCTCGGTAACGAGTTGTCCTTCCGTAAAAAAAATGTCTTTTTCCCTTATAACGAGTTGACATCGCCGGAAATTTGTGTTTTCCCTTTATAACGAGTAGAAATTTGTGTTTTTTCTTTGGTAACAAGTTCGAATTCATGTTTTCTTCTTATTAACGAGTTCAAATTTGTGTTTTTCTCTGGTAACGAGTTGTCCTTCCAGAAAAAATGTCTATTTCCCGAATAACGAGTTGACATCGAGGGAAATTTGTGTTTTCCCTTTATAACGAGTAGAAATTTGTGTTTTTTCATTAATAACGAGTTCGAATACATGTTTTCTTCTTATTAACGATTTCAAATTTGTGTTTTTCTCTGGTAACGAGTTGTCTTTCCAGAAAAAATGTCTTTTTCCCTAATAACGAGTTGACATCACCGGAAATTTGTGTTTTCCCTTTATAACGAGTAGAAATTTGTGTTTTTTCTTTGGTAACGAGTTTGAATTCATGTTTTCTTCTTATTAACGAGTTCAAATTTGTGTTTTTCTCTCGGTAACGTGTTGTCCTTCCGTAAAAATGTCTTTTTCCCTAATAACGAGTTGACATCGGCGGAAATTTGTGTTTTCCCTTTATAACGAGAAGAAATTTGTGTTTTTTCTTTGGTAACGAGTTCGAATTCTTGTTTTCTTCTTATTAACGAGTTCAAATTTGTGTTTTTCTCTGGTAACGAGTTGTCCTTCCGTAAAAAAAAATGTCTTTTTCCCTAATAACGAGTTGACATCGCCGGAAATTTGTGTTTTCTCTTTATAACGAGTAAAAATTTGTGTTTTTTCTTTGGTAACGAGTTCGAATTCATGTTTTCTTCTTATTAACGAGTTCAAATTTGTGTTTTTCTCTCGGTAACGAGTTGTCCTTCCGTAAAAAATGTCTTTTTCCCTAATAACGAGTTGACATCGCCGGAAATTTGTGTTTTCCCTTTATAACGAGTAGAAATTTGTGTTTTTTCTTTGGTAACGAGTTCGAATTCATGTTTTCTTCTTATTAACGAGTTCAAATTTGTGTTTTTCTCTGGTAACGAGAAAAAAAAAAGTCTTTTTCCCTAATAATGAGTTGACATCGCCGGAAATTTGTGTTTTCCCTTTATAACGAGTAGAAATTTGTGTTTTTTCTTTGGTAACGAGTTCGAATTCATGTTTTCTTCTTATTAACGAGTTCAAATTTGTGTTTTTCTCTCGGTAACGAGTTGTCCTTCCGTAAAAATGTCTTTTTCCCAAATAACGAGTTGACATCGGCGGAAATTTGTGTATACCCTTTATAACGAGTAGAAATTTGTGTTTTTTCTTTGGTAACGAGTTCGAATTCATGTTTTTTTCTTATTAACGAGTTCAAATTTGTGTTTTTCTCTCGGTAACGAGTTGTCCTTCCGTAAAAAAAATTCTTTTTCCCTATAACGAGTTGACATCGCCGGAAATTTGTGTTTTCCCTTTATAACGAGTAGAAATTTGTATTTTTTCTTTGGTAACGAGTTCGAATTCATGTTTTCTTCTTATTAACGAGTTCAAATTTGTGTTTTTCTCTCGGTAACGAGTTGTCCTTGCGTATAAAATGTTTTTTTCCCTAATAACGAGTTGACATCGCCGGAAATTTGTGTTTTCTCTTTATACGAGTAAAAATTTGTGTTTTTTCTTTGGTAACGAGTTCGAATTCATGTTTTCTTATTATTAACGAGTTCAAATTTGTGTTTTTCTCTAGTAACGAGTTGTCCTTCCAGAAAAAATGTCTTTTACCCTAATAACGAGTTGACATCACCGGAAATTTGTGTTTTCCCTTTATAACGAGTAGAAATTTGTGTTTTTTCTTTGGTAACCAGTTCGAATTCATGTTTTCTTCTTATTAACGAGTTCAAATTTGTGTTTTTCTCTGGTAACGAGTTGTCCTTGCGTATAAAATGTCTTTTTCCTAATAACGAGTTGACATCGCCCGAAATTTGTGTTTTCTCTTTATAACGAGTAAAAATTTGTGTTTTTTCTTAGGTAACGAGTTCGAATTCATGTTTTCTTCTTATTAACGAGTTCAAATTTGGGTTTTTCTCTCGGTACCGAGTTGTCCTTCCGTAAAAATGTCTTTTTCCCTAATAACGAGTTGACATCGCCGGAAATTTGTGTTTTCCCTTTATAACGAGTAGAAATTTGTGTTTTTTCTTTTGGTAACGAGTTCGAATTCATGTTTTCTTCTTATTAACGAGTTCAAATTTGTGTTTTTCACTGGTAACGAGTTGTCCTTCCAGAAAAAATGTCTTTTTCCCAAATAACGAGTTGACATCGGCGGAAATTTGTGTATTCCCTTTATAACGAGTAGAAATTTGTGTTTTTTCTTTGGTAACGAGTTCGAATTCATGTTTTTTTCTTATTAACGAGTTCAAATTTGTGTTTTTCTCTCGGTAACGAGTTGTCCTTCCGTAAAAAAATTCTTTTTCCCTTATAACGAGTTGACATCGCCTGAAATTTGTGTTTTCCCTTTATAACGAGTAGAAATTTGTATTTTTTCTTTGGTAACGAGTTCGAATTCATGTTTTCTTCTTATTAACGAGTTCAAATTTATGTTTTTCTCTTGTAACGAGTTGTCCTTGCAGAATAAAATGTTTTTTTCCCTAATAACGAGTTGACATCGCCGGAAATTTGTGTTTTCTCTTTATAACGAGTAAAAATTTGTGTTTTTTCTTTGATAACGAGTTCGAATTCATGTTTTCTTCTTATTAACGAGTTCAAATTTGTGTTTTTCTCTAGTAACGAGTTGTCCTTGCAGAAAAAAAAGTCTTTTTCTCTAATAACGAGTTGACATCACCGGAAATTTGTGTTTTCCCTTTATAACGAGTAGAAATTTGTGTTTTTTCTTTGGTAACGAGTTCGAATTCATGTTATCTTCTTATTAACGAGTTCAAATTTGTGTTTTTCTCTCGGTAACGAGTTGTCCTTCCGTAAAAAAATGTCTTTTTCCCTTATAACGAGTTGACATCGCCGGAAATTTGTGTTTTCCCTTTATAACGAGTAGAAATTTGTGTTTTTTCTTTGGTAACAAGTTCGAATTCATGTTTTCTTCTTATTAACGAGTTCAAATTTGTGTTTTTCTCTGGTAACGAGTTGTCCTTCCAGAAAAAATGTCTTTTTCCCGAATAACGAGTTGACATCGAGGGAAATTTGTGTTTTCCCTTTATAACGAGTAGAAATTTGTGTTTTTTCATTAATAACGAGTTCGAATAAATGTTTTCTTCTTATTAACGAGTTCAAATTTGTGTTTTTCTCTGGTAACGAGTTGTCTTTCCAGAAAAAATGTCTTTTTCCCTAATAACGAGTTGACATCACCGGAAATTTGTGTTTTCCCTTTATAACGAGTAGAAATTTGTGTTTTTTCTTTGGTAGCGAGTT